>OZ014533.1:125954608-130754608 GCA_963966105.1 Volucella zonaria | reverse complement strand
TGGACGACCGAAAAGGAGGACTTGGGAGGAGGTCTTGCAGACACCCCAGTCAGGAACTGGGAGTGGTTCTGATTCTGGTTTTCCTTCTAAAACAACTACTTCGACTGGTGCTAGTTAACAGTGGCTTTTGTTCGACTCCCTAATGACTCAGTCGAAATTGAGGTTTGCCATTGAAAACCATGGACAATGCAGGCAACCGAATAAAAAGACGATTAATAGACCTGCGGGTAAATGTATGGGGAATTAAGTTGCAGAAAATATACTGGCCCCTGGTGGTAGGGACTTAAGTACAAGGGGGCAGTTAGAAGAGGAATATCCGTCACAAATCGAGTAGGTTCAATTTATCATGTGAGGTTTAATAAATTTTTAGAAAAGAAGCTAATCTGGGACATCATTATGGAGAACTGTTTTTCAAAATTCAGCCGAATGTACGAGTACGAGAAGTAGGTTTTGTAAAGATATCATCAAAACCCAAACCAATTAGAAAGCTACGACTATTTCATTTAGAAGATTGTGAAGATTGATTGGAGCAACCGGACTACCTAAGGTCGTCCAGATACAAATCTTTTTCTGACCAAACAACCACGAGTCGCAAGAGTTCTGGTCCACTTCGAAGATAGAAGAGGCCGTAAGAAGAGATTTTAGTTGTTGATTTTGTTTAAGTGATCTTGTTGACCATCTTTTGGCAGGGAAAGTGTCTTTGAAGTTACAGGAAATGACGGCATTTAAAAAAACCGACAAGATATGATCACTAATTCTGGACTTATGTACAGGGCAACCAATGACAAAGGCCCATCAGAGCGGCAAAAGTACACGTTTAGCAACCCAAAACTGAGATAAAAGCCCATTACCACGGGAATCATGACTTTGTTGGCTTCACGACTGTGTACATAGTCAATATAAAGCTTTAGAAAACCGTGAGTTCTTCTGATGTTTTGCATAAATCCATAGGGCTATGTGATCAATCTTGAATGACAGGGCCATCTCCAACAAATTAGAATTAACAGGGAATTACGGAAAAGCCTTTAACTATCAGGAATTCTACCAACAGATTCAAGGGCTATGTTCAGATTAAGCATACAATGGCACCTAGCTATCGGTGGTGTAATGGACAGTATGCTAAATTGTCCGCTCTTAAAGCATTGACTGTTCCAAAGGTGAATGGAACTACTACGAAGCGTTTAAGTTCCTGCTCAATTCGATATCTTGGGTCCTAGAGTTGCTCACCGCGCATGAACACTACAAATACAAGTGCGGCCTTTGACAAACTTTGCTTATTAGTGTGGTAGATTTTGTGACCATAATTAAACGTATGTGAGAATGAGTAACTGTCATTGTACTTGATGGCAAATACTGCGTCTCCGAGAGGCAGCCATGGAAAAGAAATCTTAAGTTTCGGGAACACCAGCAAGCACCCAAATTTCTTAGCATTAGCCTTATATGTGCCCATGTCCCTACAGAGCAGAAAGATGATTTACAAAAAGTCCTCCTAGCAATTTTCTGAATACAACAGTTAGTTACTTGTACATGATTTTAATGCCAGACTAGGAAATTGTCATCGTATATCAAAGCCTACATCACTGCCAACAGACGTACATAGTTTGCGAATCGAAATCTTTCTCAGCTCCACAACATCCACCAAAAGATGATCTTCACATCACCTGACTGTCAGTCGGAATCACCATGGCGTAAGACATATCTCCACCAGGTTTTGGGTGTCCGAGCCTGCGAATCTACAAAGAATGAATCGGATTGGTACCTAGCTGTATGGATGTGAATATCGCAGGCAGGAGATCCACCAAGAGATGATCTTCAGATATCTGGCTGTCAACAGAATCACCATACTGAGATCGAAGTAAGACATATCTCCTCTAGGTTTCGACTAAAATCGAAATAAACTGAAGGGAACTTTATTGATCCTTTCAAGAAGTCCTGTGTTGCCATCATCAGCAGAATGCCCTGTTAAACGCGTATAGCTTTCGGAATCAATTCCGTCCACATAATCCACACTACATGAGGACTGGAAATGAGATCAATTTGCTAGGTAAAGCTTAGAGAAGACTTTTCAGGTTCTAAACTGCCTGCGTCCTTCATTAACAGTTGGACTTTTTGTGAGCACAACCAGGGTTGATTTGATTTAAGGTAGACTAAACAAAAGTTTTCTTTCCGACATCTCTAAGAAGGGAGCGGTGTTATTGCTTTCGCTCAGGATGAAAACTTGGGCTGCTTT
The DNA here is from genome assembly GCA_963966105.1 of Volucella zonaria. NCBI lineage: Eukaryota > Metazoa > Arthropoda > Insecta > Diptera > Syrphidae > Volucella > Volucella zonaria. Next base: position 130,752,378 of record OZ014533.1, on the reverse strand, counting down.
TAGCGTCTTCACGAGCTACTGCCCTCTAAGCTTTTACTAAGCCAAACATAAGTGATACTGCCTCCTACGACAATTAGTTTGCGAGACACCGAGGAGCGCTTCCTAAATTAATCTCCGGCTTACGCTTACGCATTAGTCTGAAAGTGCTTGGCAGTACTGGAGGATTGGAGACATATTTTTAGGTCATGGACGTGCCCAGACTGATAAAAAATTCATTTTGCAACAGATCGTCGAAAAAACCCGTAAAGCTGCAGATCGAAATCCCATTTCCACAGATTTTAAGGTTCAGATCTCTATTCCTCGAACTGTTTCTGACAAGATTTTCCAAGTGGATCCAAGGCAAATGAAAAGAATGGTACGCGTGAGTTTGTCAAACCGACAACATTCGAATGCTCGGTTATGGTTAGATAAATTGCCACATCCATTTAATTTTGATTTCAAGCGTTCCTTGGTTTTGGTCTTGATCGTTAGTCTTTTTGAATGTAAAATTTTGCCTTCACTTTATCTTATCCCACAGTAAGGGGGAGTTAGCGCCTGCAGTGATGAACTAACTATGGATGGATTTCCCACAACTGCGTTGTGAAAAACATACAAAGTAGTCCCGAGTACTACAAACTAGATGTTAGGAAGGCCCAACGAAGGTTACCGCGTAATTTCTGCGAAAGGATCACCACGGCCATTTCCAGCGTACTTAAGCAGACGGAACATGGGTTGATTTTGAGGAAGAATCCTTGAATCTGCTTACGAAGACTCAAACTAACTTTAAGAAAATTAGCTTTGTACAGATCAACCCGGACATGTTCTGTGTGAAAAACCTTAACTGGAAGGCTGGAAGTTTTAAAACTTGCAACGAACCGGGACCCAATGGTGTGTTCGGTGCACAACTACAAAATGCATATCATTCAATCGCTATGTCGTTACTCTTTATTTATACAGATCCTTTCTAACATTCTTCCGCACGAGGGCTGTCAGAATGGCATAGTGTCAGAGGGCATGCACTGAGTCTACATCACGGTCATGAGACCGATTATAACTAAAAGTGTAGCCGTTTGGTGGTCTGCAAGCATCATCAAGCATAAGCACCACTGCCGCATTAGGAACCTCTACAGTTCATTTGCTACCTAAAGAATTCTTTGGCGGACCTACTCTACAAATTGACTGACACACACTGAAAATGAAAAGGACATCCCAGTCTACTCACTTGATTCAATCACCTGATTCTAAAAACACACTACTCATCTCATCTTCCCAAGACTGCACTTAGGCGGCGCTACAAATATGTCAAGGTTTTAACGTGAACACCAGTCTCGGAGAGATTTAATTTCACGGGATGCCCATGACCAACAATACGCCTTGCCATCGCCTTCCTGAGTATCAATTCGGAACTGTTTTGGAGGCACAGTTCCACCCTTGGTATGAGTCGAGGCCGACCTAAAATCTCTTACTGTTCCTAGGGTCACAGCACCCAGTACTTATTGCAATTCTACATTGGGTCAAACCAACGGGTTTAGACCACAACCAGCATGACGCTTCCACAAGGGGACCTACCTCAACAATTCAGGCCCGGACCGAGAGCCGAAGGGCTCCTGACCCCCATGGTACTGTGACTTAAGTCCTGATAGGGACTACCGGTGGTGCAGCCGTCAACAACACCGACAACTTCGGGGGCGTCATCTGCAAACCGTTACGATAAAACCAGTATTTTGCTCTTCCCCCGCTTTTTATTAGACAACGTCATCGATGGGCGAAGCCTTGATAATTGGGCGGGGGCCAGGCGGCGCTACAGTCCGGGGTGGACCTGGGTCTCAACCAATAAGCCTCTTCAATTAGCGCACTCCAAGCTGGTTGAGGTTCCCTTCCATTTGCGCGTGATACCTAAGGCGAGGCCTTCCTCTACTGCGTTGTCCCTCCAGATTAGAGTCGAGGATTCTGCGGGCTGAAGCGTTGATGTTCATTCGCTCTATATGTCACAGCCATCTCAAACGCCCAATGCTCAGTTTTTTGACAAGGTCATAGAGTTCATCGTTGAATCATCTCCTCCAGAACCCGCCAACGCATACGGCACCAATTATTATCTTACGAAGAATTTTTCTCTCAAAACGACCACGGATATCTTCATCTGCTTTAGAAAGGATTCATGCTACGGAACCATAGAGCAGGACTGGGATTACAAGGGTCTTATATAGAGTTTCCTTGGTTGTTCGGGAGAGGGCCTAACTAGACAGTTGCCTTCTCAGCCCAAAGAAACAGATGTCGTTTTCAGATGTGATAGCAGAGCGTAGATAGACAAAGTCCCTTACTACCTTAAAGTTATACTTAGCTGTCGATTATGACATTCTGGTCGATTCGTTCATGTTGGGTGTCCCTTGTTGTTGACAGCATATACTTTGTTTTGCCCTTGTTTAGGGCTAGACCCATTTTTGCCACTTCTGTTCCTATACTCGCAAACGCAGCAGTGACGGCTCGCTGTGTTCTACCAATAACATCAATATCGTCGGCGTATCCAAGCAATTGAACAGACTTTAGAGCAAGACTCTAAGATAGCCAAAGTGTCAGTGCAGAGGTTTCTCAGAGGCCCTTTGTATACAATAAATCTTTCAGTCGGTATCGTCTTCCAAGCCCAAGTCTCAGTTTTTCCTTAGACCGTTGTGTTAGATATTGCAATATACATAGACCGTCACCTATCGGCCAAATCATAATAAATTCATTGTAAATGCAAGAGTTCTTGGAAACCACCGACCATCTTTCAATGAGATAGCTTAGCAGCCAAAGACCACGCTCTGTTGCATTCTGAGACACCCTACGTCCCAAGAAACTGCATCGGTCATGAACTGCTTAGACTTCGATTCCTACGACCAGCTTGAGAACGTCGAGCTAACAATGCTCCACGGTAAACAAATGCCCTTCCAAGCCCTTCTAAGGTCAGAAAAAGGTTAGACCTATGAGATATCTAGACTAATATGGCTCATACTAGTCCTAACTAGTCAAGAGAGCTGATTAACCGCAGACATATCCAGACACATTATGGGACACTGTGTCATTGATTGAGTGTTCGTCATAACGATTTTTGTAAAAAGAGCATATATGCAGCAGAAGCAGAACCTGTGGTGAACTTCCTTCGCAACTGCCACGTTTGTAAATGCATCAGAATGCAATCCCTAGACAGTTACCAGTTTCGATATCTAAATGATCTGTGCTCTATGAGGACCACAGATCTTGACTAATTTATCAAGAAATATCTTTGGTTTCAGGATTTAGCCCTGTTCCAGTATAATAATTGTGCGCCTCAAAGAAAACCACTCTAACCCAGTCATAGGCTTCCGAATGTTGAATTATCCGCGAATTGATATGGTCAGTGTTGCGTCCAAGAGCCACACACCTCTTCCCATATTGGAGTCTTTCTCGGTTAGATAAAACTCCTGTTCTGAACAGTTTATTTACATTATCAGGTACTTGGAACAGGATGACATGGATCTACGGATATGGTAAGGATACATGACCTATTGTACAAAACATTTGTTTGCATGAATAATTTCTTGAAGTGAATTTTATCCACTTCGATGTCAGCTTATGATCTTAAGCCTGTCGATACAACATCGGACCATCGCTTGCCTCACATCACACCGTCAACAAGTCAGTATCCTTCCAAGAAATTGTTTCAACCAAATTCATCCACAATTTGCTCCATCTTAACCTTCACGCACATGTACTCGTACATCACCTTTACAGAAAAAAGCGAAAAGCTAACATTTTCCAAACGAAGTCTCTTCAATAGAGGACACTGAGTAGAGGACACTCAAGCATCCCACACAATTTCACTCCCACAATCGGCTCGGAATTAAGAAAACATCTTCAGTCGTGAGAAGATGACCCAGAAGATTCCATAATTCCTTCTCGCAAAGTCGCAAAAAAAAAAAAAAAAAAAAAAAAAAACTGAAAAATACAACTTGGGCTATTTTTAGCCTTTTATTCCATCAAAATGCTAAGCATACTGACAGTAGCTACTCCAAAAACCCCCATCAAGGACCTTTTTTTTTTTTTTGCTTTACTCTGCAAGTGTAATACCACTTACCCATGCCCTTTCATAGTACAACGTCTCGACTGGAACTGTCTATCACTGCCAAAGTCACCTACTCCGACGAAAGCTCGCGCATTCGATAGAAAGAAAAAGACAAAAAAAAAAAAAAACAAACAAAAAAAATTAAAAAAAAAAAAAAATGACTGCCAGGATGAAATTAATTTAATTTCGAGTTGCTTCTCCCTCGTTTTCTTCTACATCATTGTCCTTGCAGTCCTCAACACAGTCTCTAAGATCTTCTGCTTTGTTTAAGTTCAAAATGTTTGCCCCTCTAAAATTATTGCGAATCACTTAGAGAGGGAATCAATAGATATGTACGAGTATAACGGTATAATGGAATCGAAGGACCTGCCTCAGATACGAAACGGAACTGAGGTGCTTCCAAAGGAGGATAAATTTGCTACACTACACTGAACACTGAACAGGATTCTAATGAGAGTTTTTATTAACTACAGCGCTACTGATGAAAGAGGAAAACAAGACACAAAAAAAAAAAAAACGAACACACCCAAGGTGTACAAAGAAATTCCTTTGAAGGAGGAGAGGAATTTTTTTGGTCTTGCGAACAAGTTGTATAGTGTTATTTAACGGTACACGCAATGTGCAAAAGTAACTGAAGTTTGATTGTAACCGAGTTGTCCTTGGAGGAAGTTTTCCTTCAATTCTCCACCATTTGATTCTGCCCTCTGTAGGGGTGCTGGTGGTGAAATTTAGCGTAATAAAAACAAATAAAAACAACGGTAATGCCAAGTGGTACGTTTTGATTACAACGTGCGCGTCGGCAAAATCGTAAATTCCAACGGCAGACAGCGTTTTCAAATGTTCAAAGTTTCGATTGTCGAATATTCGAAAACGAATTGAAAGTTTATGGCTCTCTTTGGAGGTCTTTGGAGATTTCATCGGTAGCTGGGCGGACTTGTAGTTGTCCGACTAGATATGGCAGTGATTTTGAATTGGATGAATTTTAATTGATTTTAATTTGTTTTAATTGTTAACTGTAAATTAGGTTTTATTGAAAGACCAGAAGCCGGGCCGGGAATAGAACTGGAGACTTTTAATGTGAATTTTTGTAGGGAATATAGCGGGCGCATTTTGAGGTGGCTTGTGTTGAGATTTCTGATTGGAAATTTCCTTTTCCCTTTTTTTTTTGCTCTACATTTCAAGGGCTATTATGGGACTCTTTAAATTAAAGTTTGAAGTTGAAACTAATTTAAGGCATAGCATTTGATATTGGTGGCAATCTTTTCCCAGACTCAACACATTTCGAATTGAGTTACTTATGTCCACAAGCTATGCTGTAAAAGGAAGCAAATATGCCTAAAAATCATTAGAAATATTAGTCTTTTCAACTCAATATTAGCTCGGATTTAGCTATCCGCCATGTTAATGAAGTCAATTGCCACTTAGGTGGTTAAGTTTCGTTCAACTAGAGTAGGCACGTCAAACTGGCCAACCTGGCGACACCCTTGCTACCTCGTGACAACCTTCCACAACCTGACACGCTTAACTTACAAGGGCCAGTCTTGAGCAAGAAGAAAACAAGTAGCAACAGTCCGATGGATGAATCATGCATAGCGACTTTCTACTCTAATGCGTAGGGAGCTCACTAGAAATATCCTTTTAGTAAATCCTCTCAAAACTGAGATTCTTCGAAAAGGAGAACACTGACTGGTCTGACTCATTTAGTCCCTAAAGGCGTCAATATCCATTTCTCTAAGGAAGCTAAATATTTGTTCGTCATCATGGATAACAAATTTGTAGCAATGAACATGTCACGTTGAAAACCTCTATCGGCCCTGAGGAGCTGGCTTCGTTAGATCTACACATCTTTGATAAGACCAATTATATCCTAGGTGTCGGTTGTCTGGTGCAATAATCTTGTTTCACGAGACTCCAAAATACGGTCCATCTCGGATGCATGGTGGCTTCACTTATTATGCCTGACTCTACCCTAGACGCGCAGATGGATCTTCCTTTCAAAGCCTATTTACAATTCAAGCTATATTTGGTACAACACCCACTGGGCGACCTGAATCGTACCTGATTGGAAAACTATTGATTGCTCAGAACTTGGTCTGAGCCAGTAGCGCAACAATCACTCACAATGAAGTTCTTGTTTTACCTCCTCGTGGCGGTCCCCGGGCAAGTATTTACGTAAATAGGCAAAAATTACAAGTGCAAAAGGCCTAGCTTTCTAGGATAGGTTACTGTGGTTAGCATTCTCCGTAACTGAAATCATAACCGCTACTGAAACCAACACTATGCCTTGGATAAGGAATGATAACACGTTGACGACATTTGGCTATTGTACCCGGGGAAAGATTGGTTTCTGGAATGTGAAGAGGCTTCTCGACAACGGAAGTGAAGATCCTCAAAATGCCAGATTCCTCCAATTAGAGAAGGAATTCATGCGGTATAAGATGGACATCTTAGGGATTAATGGAGTTATTGTATTATAGATGGTTGAGCGCGGGGAAGTTTAAGCCTTCAACTCGTAGCACTATACAACTCTACTCTGGAAAGGCACCTGGAAGCTATCGGAAATTTGGCGTTGGATTGCTGCTTTCCAAAATAGCTCTCAAAAGCTTAATTTCCTGCGAGCCATTATACGACAGGATCCTAAAAGCCAGAGTACGTCGAGTCACCATCATACAGTGTAACGGAGAAGGAAGCCTTTTATAACCGGTTGAGTTCTGCTTATGATACGAGTAGTACACCACGCGGAGACATCATAATGGTAATGGGAGACTTGAATGCCTAGGTTGGCAATGACACTGGTGGACTCAGGCATGTTATGGGAAAACATGGTGTTGGCGAGCGTTTTGTCAATTTTTGGAACGCCAACCGCCTTGTAATAGGAGGGACCATGGTTGAGCACAAGACGTGCCACAAATTCAGTTGGGTGTTGAAGGACAGACAAGCAACTTCCAGCCAAATTGATCACATCGTGATTAGCCGGCGATTTAAAAGCAGTCTCCAGGACGTTAGTAGCAGAAGTGGTCCAGATATGGGTGGCCCGGGACCACCATCTGATGGTTGCTACCGTAAGGCTACGTACAGCTGCAGTTTGGAGATCCCAAGAAAACACCCGAATGCCTAAGTTTAATACCGATAGACTAAAGGATTCTGCTCTCCGCCAACAACTAGGGGACCACCTTTCACAAGCATTGAGAACAATCAGTAGCACGGATCCCACTCCATCGAAAACCATTGGTGTGCTGTGGAAAATGCTTTCATAGTCCGTCGGTCGCAAGGAAAAAAACCGTGTTTGACTTTCCGAAAAAACTTGGACTCGGATCGAAGAAAGAAAACACTTCAAAGCTCGCATCCCAGCTACTACAGCAGCAGGGAGAAACGAGCTAGAGTCTGCGTATCACATGATGAGAGATGAGAGAAGTTCACGCATTGGGTACAGAAGCAGAAGAGACCGCTTGTAGGTGTGACTGTAGAGCCGTCTACAGAATTACCAAAGAGCTCACAGTTGTCCAAAGCTCTAAACAACACTTGGTCAAAGACACAGACGGATCTCTGATAGTTTCGGATGAGGACCGGCTCAAAAGGTGGAAGGAGCTCTTTTCTGCGGTTTTAAACTGATACGCATTCTATCCCCCAGTATAGAAGAAATCTTTACCGCAATCAAAAGACTGAAGAACAACAATGAATGAACTTGAAGGTACTCCCACAGAGCTCTTACGAGTAGCCCCAACAACATAGAGTGAGGTCATGCTTCCACTCATTGCGAGAGCTTGGGAAACAGAGAGTTTTCCTGAAGAGTAGAAAAACAGAATGATTATCAACCTCCCAAAAAAAGGAAACCTTACGCACTGCAAGAACTGGAGAGGAATTTGGAATTTGCAACCACCTCGAAGACACCCTCGACGCCGGACAAGCAGGATTCCGCACTGGATCTTGCTGTGTGGACATCATCAACACCTTGTGGATCATCATTGAACAACTCATCGAATATCGATCTCCACTTCACCTGCTGTTCATCGACTTCGAAAAGGCGTTCGACAGTGTCAATAGAGAATTTATCTGGCTTGCTTTGCGCAGGAGGGGCATCCCAGATAAATTGATTGCTATCATCAAGGCTACATATGATGGATCCAAATGCCAGAGGAATTTGAAATCTAAAGTGGAGCAGGGCTGTATACTATCACCAATACTGTTCCTGTTGGTGGTAAGTGATACACTGCAAACATCTGAACTACGCGGACGAGGGATGCTTACTCTCTCATAGGATCATGGGTCTCCATCAAATGACAGCAAAAGTGGAGAGAGAAGCTGAAATCGTTGGGCTAAAGCTATGGCAAAAGGATCAGCCTTGGAACTTCTTCATCTAACTAAGTAGAGATTTCTGGACAACCAGTAGAGACTACTGATGGCGGGGCCGAACTAGATATAATCAGCCGAATCGGGAAAGCAAAGGCTGCGTTCGGAATGCTGTCCAAAATATGCAGAAAAAGCCCCATCAGCCTAAAGACCAAGTTACGAATATTCCGCTCCAATGTTGAATCCGTTCTTCTTTATGGGTGCAGCACTTGAAAAGTCACATCCGCTGTCACAAGAAAGCTACGAACGATAGTGAATAGATGTCTGCGAAACATCTTGAGGATTTTCTGGCCCAACCGTATCTCTAGTGGTGAACTTCATGCGAGAGCAGGTGAGGAACCCATTGTCTCTATCATACGAAGACGTAAGTGGCACTCCATTGGGCACACGCTTCGTAAAGGTCACGAGTGCATTGCGAGTCTAGCGATGCAATGGAACCATCTTACGCAGAGAGGGAGACGAGAATCAGCTCAACTGAGATAGAGTTGGAGAGAGCTGAGATACATCTCCACAAACCGTATACGATGGCACGTATTAATAGCGGAGGCCCTATGCCCCGCAAGGGGAACCTCACGGACATTATAGGTCCGAGGACCTAAGTAAGTAAGTAAAGTAAAAATTCCTATTGCTGGGGAAATACAAATTCGATTTTCCCTGTGCACAAGAATGTTTTCGGCCAGGATATGACCAGGAAAAGAATGCAGTCGGGTCTTCACGGATGGCTCCAAAACCGATCTACGATCACTTTTGTTTCTCAGGAAGACGACGACATTAGATTTTACTCCTCGTTAGGAAAATTTACGATCTTTTTTATGCGCAATCCTGACGACAATGAGTCTATAGCGATCCAGCTGTGTTTGAAGCCCTTTCACGATATATGTACAAGCTGGTTCAAGAACCCAAATCTTCTCCGAACACTGTCAGAAAGCTGAATTCATTGAGACTAGTTTGTGTCCCGGTTCATAGTTGGATACTGAAAAATGAAATTCCCAATGAACTTGCTAGGTGGAGGGGAGTTTTTCAGGACTTGAAACAGCGTTAGGACTGCCTATGTCCTCGATTCGGGTTTCCATTTAGAGTTGGGTTTCATTTGAGCTTAACTGAAGATGGCATGATGCTTTTCGTTGTCGGTAAGATGTCAGCGAATTTCCTGTTGTTCCTCAGTAAGAAAGACGGGTCACCAAGCTTTTGCTAAGTACCCTGGTGTGCTAGGCGTAAGTGAAACAACATCTTGCGACGCTCATGTAAAACGGATTACAAAACCGCCGACCACTATCTCGTATGAGTGTACGGTTTGCGATCTTATCAGGCAATAGGTACTTCGTACTGAAGCCGTTTGTTCATTGAGAAATTCCAGGACTCTGTCTGAGGGCTCTGCTATGAAAAAACGCAAAAAAAAAAACACCGAAAACGTACGACCGGTTAATTTACGCGACTTAATTAACTGTGGCGTCAGTAGTCAGCTTGAAAAATGTCTGACGTGAACGTATTTGGAACTGAGGTCAATAAGCATTTTTGAGGACTAGTCAGGGTGACAGCGGCAACCAAGTTTCTGAAAAGGGTTACTAACCTCGAAGTGAACAGTCCTTTCCATGCAAGAGGTTGAAGTCCGTCTGCACATGAAATATTCGGACCCTGAAGAATCCACATGCCAGCGGCTAACTAACGAGGGCCTTAGATTGCCATGAAACGGCAACATAAATATCCGAGCAAAAGAAAGGTAAAACTGTGATGTGGTGGTGAAATATTTTATCGCAGCGTCTTAGGCAAAAGGAAGTATAAACGTTTCCCTGCGTGATCGAACGCAATGTAAGAATCTGCTGCGATGCCATCAAAAAATAGTTCTACGAGCCCTTAGACAAAATATTCAAGCAATGAACCAAGCATGACAATTGTTTTAAAGTTGAGGAAATTAATCGTACTGCCATCGGCACAAAGTACTCAAATAGGACAGATTTCGGTACATTCCGATCGGCCACTATAGCCCACATTACTACCGCAACCTTTATCAGATGCTGAAGACAAGTGACGTCGATGCCTTATACCCATCAGATGTACTGCAATGGATTTGCTGGATTATACACGACTACTCCCATGAAATCTCTGATTAAATGGACATTGCAGGCAACCTAAAGCAATAGTACAATAACGTTCTTGACAACAAAACATGTTAACCCTAGTTACTCACGATTCCTTTAAGCTTAACCCTACTACTCAAATAAATTGTGCTTACCTGAAAAGAAAAGAGAAAATAAGAAAAGTTAGTGAATGGTAAAAACATTTACAATAAAATTAAAAACAAGAAAAAAAAACTACAAAAAACAATGCAGATTCGATCTAGAAACATTATCGGCCCTACACCACAGCCTTGTAGTGGCCCTTTCGTTTTCTATTTAAAGAGATTAAGTTGGTAATTTCTATTTTTCTGTTAAAGAACGAGCATATTTCGAATAAATGTCCCTTTCCACACTCGACTATCGTACACCATTAATCGTCCACTCCGTATCTATGCCAAATTCCATTTAACAAATAAAACATTTCTTTATCTCCAGTCAGCCCTTTCATCGCCACAGTTAGAAGTGTAAGTGGCCGCAACGAAACAATTTACAACCCCAAGTCAGCTCAAAAAAAAAAATAAAAATAAAATAAAACATCCAATCCAACCTACAGCCCACTATACACAATTCCTTTAGCTACAAATTAACAAGCTCTACGACCCCACTAAGGCACTTAACAAAGTCATTCAAAAAAGAAAAGGAACAACAAAAACGCTCAACAAACATTAGAGCTAAATGAGCAAAACCAACGAAACCAGGAACAAAAATCCAAAGACCCAAAGACTAAAGACCGAAGAGTTCTGAAATCGAAACGCACGAACCGTCAAAACACACATGCTTTGTCGTCAAATTTACCAGAGGCCAAAACACCCACCATAACAGCCCACCCACTAGTAAGAACAAATGCGTGCATTATCCCATCAATTCGGCTCGCAGGACATAAGTGAAACCCCGAACCAGTAATCAACTAAAACATTTCCCTTGATGCCAACCTAAAAACAAGAAAATTGACCGCGACACGCACAAATAACTTACCAAGCAACACAACCACCACACCCTCACACTTACACCAGTCTGTCAAATCGACTAACTTAACCACCAGACCAGACCCTAAGAGTATAATAGCAGACCCCTACAGTAGGACTAAAGTCCTACTAAAGTAAAAGATTGGCCAGTGATTCTTATTTCTAAGAACCAGCAACAGTACCCTTACCAATGTTAGCTTCGCGTCAATTTAATCGCAAGCAACAGCAGGTTACCACATGGGACGAACTAAACCGACACACGAACAAACTCGTATGAACCTACAAAAGAACGGACGGACGTAATTTGGTCATTAAGTTGAATTATTTGACGGACCAGGCTAAACGTGGCCCGTATGGTTCTTTTGTAACGACAACAAGGACGACTACAGCGATTACACAATATGACGACGACAATACCACCGACACCGACACCGACACCGACATCGACGTCGACGTCGACGCCGACGACGGGTGAAGTAGGAAGTGGATAGTTATTTCCGTCGGCCATTCAAGCGAAATATGCGACTTGGCATACGACCGCGTACAATTTTTCCACCACAGCAGCCGGTGAAGCTTAATTTTTGTTCAGGTGTAAATAAATGGCTAATTAGGACAAAGAGAAATTGTGCGAGGAGAGTGGAAAAAATCCTCAATAAACTCCTTTGCGGGTGGGAGAGCATGAGTACGAGTACGAGTACGAATGCTCGTATGTATGCGTGTGTTGCGATATTTTTTTTCCATTCCTTGCTGAAAGTGCGATTTTTTGCTGTTGGTCCTTTTTGTGGTAAGAAAAACATATTTCCACGGGAAGTTAAGTTGAAATGTACACGTGTAGATTCGAGTGGCCCCGTGGTGAAAGTTTGCTTAATGAGAATGCATGTCCTGGTGGCAGTTTGAATTGAATAATTTAACGGATACACTTGCTTCGATGCTTTGCCGGGATGTTTACGGGAATTTCCTTCGTTTTTTTTTTTTTTTTTGCTGTGTTTTCCTTTCCTTGAAACACGGTCTCAGATGATGATTTGCTGTCGGGCTTGTCATGGCTACAGGTGTTTATGGGGAAATCTGAGAAACTGATGTGTACCACAAGGTAGGCAATTGGGACCAGTTCGCTTTACGAATAATTGCTACTGATGAAGTCACATGATGTGATGATGAGAAGTGGCGCTGGGGTAGATATATCTAAGACGGTTGTGAATGATATTAGCCTGGGGCATTACAAGGAACCCTATAAGGGCCGATTCATTTGAATTTAAGATGCCTTCCAGTGTATATGAAATTCTGATTTCGGAATCGCGATAATCTGATTTGAGTCACTTTAAAGACAACAGGGATACATAGTTGGACTCACATGTTACCCGAGTTTAATAATACGTTAGTCAGTGTATAATGAGATCTTCAATTGTAAGGATAGTCCAAAAGTCATTATCATTCGTTCCTGTGAGTCCTAGGGCCTCTACTATGCCTACGCGCCATCGAGTGCAGTTTCTGGAAATGTGCCTTAGCTCTCCCCAATTTTTTCGCAGTTGCCGTGCTTCCTTCTTAATTGTTCTGCGACACGTGCTCCTAGGACCGCCTCGCATCCTGCCGTCCTGAGTAAGCGAGTTCCATTGCATCGCTTGATTAGCTATGGACCTGTCACTCTTTCGGAGAGTGTGACCAATCCACTGCCACTTTCATCCTCGTCTGGTTGTGCCTACAGGTTCATGGTCCGTTCTCTGATAAATCTGTTAGTTAGAGATAGCGTAGGCACCTATTGATAAACGTTTGCAGCTTCCTCGTGATAGTGGTGGTCACCCTCCAGGTACCACATCCATATCGTCGCACGGATTCAACGTTAGAACGGAACAGTCGTAGCTTGTTGTTTAAGCTAATTGCATTACTTCGCCAAACTGTGGATAGCATCTCAAGCGCAGATTTTGTTTTGCCTATGCGGTTGGCTATATCCAGTTCGGTTCCGCCATCAGTTGTGACATAGTCTAAAGGTGACCACCTGTGGATTGCTTTACACAGCGTCAAACTAAAGCTATATTGTCTTACGCACAACATTGGTGTTCATGATGTTCGTCGACGTACTACTTGAGCGGTCGGAAAACAAAACCATATATGGGGTTAGATGTTTGCAAGGTTTCACGCCACTCTAGCATGAGCGTTCAAAAAGTCTGAAAACTTATTTTATTGTCCCTTGGATTTTATGATATCGTCTGATATGGTGACCTTCAGAATTTAGTTACGGAAGGAAGGCAGCAAGTAATTAATACAAGGCTCTCTAATGGCTACATTAAGACTATGGCCAGATAGAAGGTGTTTAAGTCACATATCGGAAGAGTCCTAGAAAAACAAAGCAGGAAATCTACCCAAAAAGTAAAAGAAGCTGATCAGAATCTGAGTAGTTTTTATTGCATCCTCTGTCTTAACAACGCGGCATATCTTGCTAAGCCCATTTCCAAAATAAAGTAGGTACTCTACGGTAGAGGTGCCTTCGAGAACCTAAATTTTATGATGGGGTAATATGTGATCACTGATCATAGGGCTAAATTAGGGTTGAGTACGACGTTCTATGTCCACAGATGAAGGTATACTCACGTAAGCGGCAACCCGCACATTCGAAACTGACTTTTAGTACGTCTTCTCAAAACATAAATTGTTCGATTTACAAGAAGACAGGCACTCATTGTTCCGGCGCATTCAGTGCTAAAATACGCCATGACCAAGTTCAGCTCCATTTTTGGCCAGGAGATCCACAAGGCAGCCACCTCGGTCCCCTTCTTTTTATATTAACCATAAATGATCTCGGTAGTTTCATCAAACACTCGTTTGTCACCCTTTACGTTGACGATATCAAATTTTTCAAAACCATTTCCTCTCGTCATGACTCCTTCCTCCTTCAACAAGACATTGACAGTTTTTCGATCTGATGACTCAAAAATTGTTTGGAACATAATATACCTAAATGACAATCTCTCACCTTTTCACATAAGCGGCACCAACCTCCTCCCCGTCTCTACGTTCTCCACAACCAACTTATACCCTTCGTTCAATCTCTTCGCGACCTCGGCATTTTGTGTGATAGGGAGCTCAGCTTCCGTTTACATATGGATGGGATAATCCTTAAAGCCAACTCTGCACTAGGTTTTGTAAAACGGTGGTCCAAAAAATTCACTAACCCATCCGTGACTAGGTCCCTCTATATTACCTTTGTTCGCTCTCTCCTAGAGTACGCTAATCAAGTGTAGTCCCCATATCATTGCATTCATATCTCGAGAATCGAAAGCATCCAACTCCGTTTTCTTCGATTTTTTATTCGAGGTATGCCCTGGAACGATTCTTTTATTCTGCCCCACTATCAAAACCGTGTCAACCTTACCAACTTAAACACCTTTGAGGAACGCAAAAATGCAGCCGACTTTCTCTTCGTTCATCGACTCCTTTTAGGTCACTGAATGCACATCCTTTCACAACTCTATATCGCCACACCTCATATAGCGCGAAAGAACCAATCTCCCGTATGCTACGAAAAATCAATTCAAACCCTACCGTCTGAGACTTTCACCGCATCACTCCTTGCCACAAATCCGTTCTCCTTCATCACTTCAACCAACCTTAGTTTTAAGTTTAAGTTTAAGATTAATTTTAAGTTATAGCTTGTATTAAGCCGAATAAATGGCTTCCTCTGGTAGAACAAACTATCTTTCGGCAAGACGGGATATGTCACTTAAGACTACATACTATGCGTCGGTTTGAAACCAAGTTTTGAATATCTTTGGAGGGCAATCTTCTATTAATTCTGGAATTATCTGGAATAATCTTCGGCTGATGACAAAATATGAAGTCCACTTGTAAGAATCGGTTTTGATGAGGATCTGAACCGCGAAGCGAATCCAGTTAAACTGGACACAACCTTAGATCTTAGAGCGTCGATTTATCCTTTCCAGAAATGTATAGCGACGACTCCAATCTATCTAAGGTGACAATTAAGCCGTCAGTCTCCCCTTCTAACATTCTGTCGGAAATGGAAACCGATAACCAAGCAAATAGAGGTTCTATACGATCAGAGGAAGAACATGAGCTCTTGAGCTCAGATAAGTTAAATCTAAGCCCCTCTTTCGTATTCCAAATTACTGTAGCGTAATTCTGGCTGAAGAAAAACGTGATATCTGCATTTTCTCGGATAGTCAGGCAGCTTTCAAGTCCCTGGAGTTAGTCTCACTAAATACGAAAACCGTCCTTGAATGCCGATCATCTGTTATGGAGATGGCAGAGCAGTTCAACCTTCACCTTTGCTGGGTGCTTCGCTACAGAGACATTCCTGGAAACTGTAGGGACAACGAACTCGCCAAAATTGAAACCACTCTACCTATTTTACCGGAAAAGGGTAACATAGGTATACCAATCGCTACATGCAAATTAATACTAAAGCTGGATGCCAATAAAAGAACAGACCTTAGGTTGACTGTTGGACCAACATGTCTTGCGACTAAACAGATCTGCAAAAAGTTAGATCCAAATCGCTCTAAGAGTCTGATCCTTCTAAATAGGAAGCATCTCAGTGCCATCATAAGTGTTATCACTGGACACTGCCTCATAGGCAAGCACGTAAGATGGCTTGACGCCTTTACATATGATTTCTGTGGAAGCTGCATAGACAAGGGAGGAAGAGGAGACAATCCTCCTACTTTTTTGTACATGTCCAGCTCCCTTCCAGAGAAAAAAACTTCACTTAGGAGCTTTCTTATACAATGACTTAAACGATCTAAAGAATATAGACCTTAACAGTCTCCTACGCTTCATCGTAAGCTCAAACTGGTTCCATTAGTAAGAGGATCATAGATCCACTTGGCATCACAATGGACCAATAGGCATAAGTGGGTTGGTATTCCCAACAGCCACTCTTACCTACCTACCTACCCAATGTTTGCACACAGCGCCGGCGAAGGAAAGTCAGGGAGGATAGAAATTGAGGTATCGGTGAACGTTGGTTTTAAATGTTTGAAGGTTACAATGACTAGGAAATAAGGAGCTAGGCAGGGCATTCCATAAGCGAGTTGTACGGCTTAAGAACGAATCACGATATTTTAGAGTACGCCCGAAAGTGAGCTTGACGATATACTGATGAGCGTTCATAGCGAGGGTGGATAACTGAGTGAAATATCTCGCTATGTCTGAGCAGACTGTGCTCCCGCTCAATCATTTCCGGACTAGTTTAACACCGGAACTTCTCATTGTAGTCGAAGGGCTTAGTTCACTGAGTCTGATAGTAGCTACAAGCCAAAATACTATCGCGAGCTCAAAGAATCACATTAACACCAGTTGCGCCATCTATTAGGGCTTTCAATTATAGGTGGCATTACTCCCTCAAATGTATACAGATACGGAGATTCCTTCCCGATGCATCTCTCTCACAAAATGCAACAGGATCTTAGGCGGAGACTTTCAGCGGGTCAACGCTTTATGGTGCTGCGGCGCAGTAGTTAAGGTCGCCAATTACTATTATTATTATTGGCCCGGGTCTACCCAGGATAACTTTATTAAACTTTTTAACAAGTAACAACTAACAAAGGCATTCTTAACCTTATGGGGCGAGAAGAAATGGTGGTTAAGTGAGATGTCAAGGGAGTGGCATATTGAGCAGTGTTTTTTTTATTTCGTACTTGCTGCTATTTATGTTAGGTCAAAGAACTCGGCGTAGTTATTTGTTATACTCAACATTCTAGATATTGCGATTCAAAGGGACCTTAATTGGTGCGGTGAGTTCGGATCAGGAGGAGTGGGACAGATCTTAGATTACGGGGATTGGAAGTGAATGAGATATTTTGCGTATAAAAAGTACATCATCGACTTCACGACGCTTTTTTAGGGTATGCATGCTGATTAGTTTTAGCCTAAGCCATATGGGTCGGCCCAAGGTAGACCACGAAGTGCGAAACGAATAAACCTGCGTTGGACTGCTTCAGTTCTTTGATTGTGGATTTGTATATATTGTGACCAACTTGCCTGCAATATTCGAGAAGAGGCTTTACAAAAGTAATGTGCCGGGACCGTGTAACCCTTGTAAAGGTTGGAAAATTCTTTTGACCAGCGTTTGATAAAGCCAAATGCAGAGTTAGCTTTATTTATAATGCGGCCAATATGTGAGTCGAAATTCAATGCTCCGTCACAAATTACTCCTAGATCACCTATTTCGATGGTGGAAGGTATAGGCTCATCGCAGATGGTGTAGTTTCTTGGAGATTGGTGTAGACGTCTGCGGTAATAGGCTATCGCTTGGCATTTCTTGACATTAAGCTCCAAAAAGTTTGGCTTGCACCATACCGAAAACTTATTTAAGTCATCTTGCAGGCAATGGGAGTCAGAAGGCTATGAAAATAGGATAAAGATGATTGGTCCAAGATGACTACTCTGAGGGACACCAGATGTTGCTTTAATGGAGAAGAATATTGAAGATCCGAAGATGACTCTGTATTTTCAGTCTTGTAAATAGGATTTGGTCCATGATTTGTGACTTGGGAGAAATTTTATCGAATGCCTTGCTGAAATCTGTGGAAACTGAATCGACTTCATCACCGCCTTCTAAAGCACAAAGCGTCGTAGAGACGAACTCAGTTAGGTTAGTGGTGGTTAATTTACCTTTTATGAAACCGTGGTGATTCGTGCAGATAGTTGGCCTACAGTACAGAAGCAGGTGTTGATAGATGGACTATGCTTTCGAAAAGTTTGGGTATGCAAAAGAGTTTTGCTATGGGCCTATAATTATCGACTACGACCTTACTTCCTTTTTTTATGAATAGGGATGATACAAGATTCCTTCCATAGCAAAGGGAAAGTACCTGTTGAAACAGGCAAGTTAAGTAGGGCAACTAGGGGTGGACCGAGATGGGTTTTTTATTAAAATAGCCGGAAGGCCATCAGAGCCGGACGGAAAATCATCTTTAAATTTGGTAATATTTTTAGATGCCAAAGATGTTATTATATTTAGGGACAATTCTTCATATAGCTTAAGTAAGTGCGATCGGGTTCAGCTGTTCGCTTAGAAAAGGGTTTTTTAAAGTGTATTGCAATGGTTTTTGGGTCGGCAGAAGATTCACTAAGGAATTTGATGGGTAGCCGTCTGAATTTTTTTTTGGTATTAACAAACTGGTGGGAGAGCTTAGGGTCCGAGATTAAGCTAAATTGCATTCCGTAGAGGTGCTCAAGGTAAAGAGACGAACAAAGCTCAGAAAACGATTGTATACAAATCGATAATTGCTATAGTCGGAATCAGATTGAGTTCTTAAGAATTTGTGCCACAACTTGTTTCTGTTATTACGGAGAGAGCGCAACTCCTTGTTGTGCCAGGAAGAAGCTGACAAGCAATCCTTTCGGAAGATATATGGAACCGTTTCGGCAAAGCAGGGGAAAATTAATGAATAGAGAGTTGATAGGGCAAGATGTTAGTTGTCTCAGCAATAAAGTCAAAGTTAGGTTCAAAGTCGGTTCTATGGAAGCTAAATGAAAATTAATTTTCCGAATCGACACATAATGAGTATATATAATTGACAGGGATGTCTAGGATGGAAAGAAAATGATTACTCCTATAAACGACAGTTATCCGAATCGGATTTGAAGACATGGTCGAGTTGTCTGTTCATAGAGTTAGGTATTCCACTAATCTGATATAGACTTGAATTGGTTAGCCAGTCCACCATCAATATTTCTATTTCAGAGGACGAACTAAGAGAAACGAAATGAGGCGAATCGTCGGATGGCGCGCATTTAAGGTGAGGGAGGTTGAAATCCCATACTAGAATAATACAACGCTCAGATTATACATCATCAGTCAAAAAATCCACTGCGTGAACTAACATACAGGTCGTGAACTACAAAGTACGTAAAAGGAGCGTTAGGGGAGCGTAATTGACACATACTAACTCAAAATTGTCAATGTGAGGAATGTTAATAGAAATTGCGTGGAAACAGATCAGGATTCTTAGTAAAACACGTCAGTCATAGGGATTATCAGCGCTTCCAAATGCATCTTTTCGAAAAACGTTGATATTTGGAGCAAAGAGCTCATGGTTTTTAATATCCTGAATTAGATTTGTTTCGGTAAGAACAATTAGGTCATAGGGAAACTTTTGAGAATTGTGATATACGGCGAAGATTTTAGAGCGCAAACCTCTTATATTTTGGTTGTAAATTTACAGAAATTTTGAACTGAGAGATACAAGATTCAACTTGTTAGGAACTGAAATAGTTTTTAAAATTTGAACGAGTTCTTTGTAAGTGGGAAAGACGTTTAAATTTGACATGCAAACACAGCGTAGAAATGGTCTGGGTTCAAAACACAAGTCTTACAAGGAAAATGTATAGCAATCCTCTAAAAGTGAGATTTCCTATCTATGAAAAATCTTTCATTTTCCACCCTCCCAGAACTGGGGAATTCTATGAATTGAAAATCCGAGTAGGTGGAGCACCACTCGACTGTTCCACCAATAATTTATGTAATTATTGGGTATATAATTTATTTCGTGCGGTTTTCTTTTTCAAAATTTGAACGTTTATTTAAGAAAAAACGTGTACAATAGTATTATTTAAAGTATTGCCCATCTGAAGCTATGACTTTTTCCCATCTTTCTGGAAATTTGTGGACCCCATCCCAAAAGAACTGCGCCGGCTTGGCAACCAAGAATGAATCAAGCCAATTTTTGATATTCTGCTCTGATGTGAACCGTATTTCAGTGAGGGCGTTCTGCATCGCCCGGAACAAATGGTAGTCAGAAGGGGCAAGGTCTGGGCTATAAGGCGGGTGGGGTAAGACTTCCATCAACTGTCTTCCAAATAGTTCTTAACCGGAATAGCAACGTTGGGCCGAGCGTTGTCATAATGGAAAATTATTGCCTCGTGTCTGGTCGCATATTCCGGACGTTTTTCGGCCCCTGCTCTCTTCAAACATATTAATTGTGTTCGGTAGCGTTGTCTATTGATGGTTTCACCCGGTTTTAGCAGCTCCAGCTCATAATACAGCACACCCATCTGATCCCACCAAATACAGAGCATTACCTTCGCGCCATTTATATTCGGCTTTGCCGTTAATTTGGCTGGTTGGCCGGATTTCACATATGATTTTTTGCGCTTGGGGTTGTGTTAATGGATCCATTTTTCATCACCAGTAACAATCCGATGCAAAAATGACTTCCTTTTGTGGCGTTCCAGCAACATTTCGGACATGCAAAACCGCCTTTCGACGTCTCTCGGCTTGAGTTCATGTGGAACAAAATTTCCTTGCTTTTGAATATATCCAGCTGCTTTTAAACGTTTTGAAACGGCTGCTTGAGTGACACCCAAAGATTCTGTGAGCTCTTCTTGTGTTTAGCAACAATCTTCATAGAGTAATGCTACCACTTCTTCATCTTCAAACTTTTTTGGCTGCCCAGGACGTTCATCGTCTTCCAAGCCAAAATCACCACTTTTAAATCGTGCAAACGACTTTTGGCACATTCGCTCAGCTAGCGAATGTTCACCATAAACTTCCACCAAAATACGATGACTTTCGGCAGCAGTTTTCTTAATGAAGAAGAACTCCCCGCAAAAACACTTTTTCAGGCACAAAGTTCGACATATTTGAGTGAAAAAAAATTATTGTTGTTTACGCTTCAAATGAATGACATATACTGAAATGACGTACAATGACAGTAGCTTTCCAACGTATGTTGCAATGGAATAATAACAATGGAATAATATAAGTTACGCCATCTCTTAGTAAACCGCACGAAGTTATAGACCCAATATTTTATGACAACTTTTCTGAGCTCATTCGTCTTTGAAGAGTTACTATAGCAGCAAAGTCGATATAGGTATCAGAAATGAATGATTGTTAGTCAAAGCAAAGGTTTTTTTTTCCCAGACTGTAGCGCCTTGGGAGTAAGAAAGTGGTTGCAAATAGAAGCTATATTTCAGTCAAACTGGGAAACATCGTTCTGTCTAATAATGTAGAAACTTCCAGGGAGACATCACCATCATATAGTATAGAGAGTTCTTTCATTTCATATCTGGAAGCCACTTGAATATGTAATCAGAAAATGTACAAACAAAAAGCCTTAATCCTTCTTCAGGATAATAAATTTTCAATAAAAAAAAAAACCCAGATTAGTGGTGCACCATTAAAAGCTAGCAAAAAAAGAACGTAGATGAGGGGAAAAAATAAAAACGCATTCAAGCGTTCTTACGCGCAATAACAAATTGCCAGGAACTATAAATTCATTAAATTAATAATAAAAGAAACGCGCACCACTACCACCATCACCACCATCGTCAACTGTTAGTCATCAACATCATCACCATCCCCAACAGCAGGACTAGAGCACCGAACAGGATCATGGAACTAAAGAGGACCAGAGTACTCAACTATCACCAGGGCCCTTCGTTAAAAAATGAATAAGTGTGGCTATATCCCTGGTGAATATAACAACAAAACAAAAAACAAAAAGCGGAAAATAAAAATAGGAACAGAGTAAACCTGGACCTCGACACATAAAAAGGAAAACCGAAAAACCGTAACCATCCAACCAAACGCATGATGCCAGAGACTTATCCGATGGATGGTATCCCTCGGCTAACAGCGGTATAGAACTACGTAGGTGTATGTATTGTATATGAATGTGTGGCTCGCAGAATATATTTAATCTCAATGTAATTAAAAGGCATAAATAATAAAAAGGATGTCGCATCCTCTACCGACAAGCACTATCGTTTGTTCGGTCCTATTCAATTCAGTTTCTTCTTTTTGCCTTCACCGGGGTTTTACACGATTTTTTCGTTAAAAGACCGAAGGGTATACTGAGATTGGTAAGTACTTGGCAACATAGAGAAATAATTATAGCCGTACGGAACCCATCCACTAGAGACGGAACCACGTTGGTTAAATTCTTACATTGCCGCCTTCGCTCAAAACAGGCTTATTTTTTGGAAACTTCCATGTCCTAATCGAAGAAAACAAAATTAGTTCTAATCGCTATTTCATGCTCTGTGAGACTCTAATTTTTGAGGCTGAAATCTGACAGGGAGTTCTGATTGCTCGGTCTGCCAGCCCCACTTGTTGTATAAATTTTGTGATTTATGGTACTTTGGGGGGGCCATATCTGGTATTGCGACTATTTAAAAGCTTGGGGTCCAAGAATCCAAAAAACCTGTTTCAAAATCCGCCCAATCGCACACTTCTATCTTAAATGTCCGAGCACGACAAAGTTTGAAAGTAGGGTGCTACAGAGTACATCCCTGCCAAATCTAGTCTCCTTATGTGTGGTGGCGGTTTTTCGTTTTTACACCCCTCAGCGCAATTTCTCGCATCATGTACTTTTAGTGTGAGGTTCTTTTGCCCACACACACAATCTCACATCATGCGAGCATGTAAATCTTTCTTTTTTTTGTTGTGTTCTCCGCAGCGTTTTTACTTTTACAATATCGGTGTGATGGTTTTGAATCGTGACCAGCGCCCCTGACCTGGACCACCCTTTTCAACATATGAATTCAACTGTGAACGGGATTTAGTTCACGATAGAGAAAATAGTTCAGAGTCGATTACTACGTGAATGTAACGGGTGGCACAAAAAAAAAAAACGAACTCAAACCAAATCCTTGCTAATGGTTTTGCACTAGGGATGCTGCGATGTGTTTAAGTGTCAGCTTTCTAATTTTCCTTCGTTTACTTACTTCGTTTACTCCACTTACTTAAACCAGCAAAAAAAGCACCACAAAACGAGAATGAGAGAGAGAGGAGAGATTATAATTAATTGAAATTTTCCTATCCACAAAAATGGATGCAAATGAAAGCGCTCTTCCAGAAAGAGCTTAATTATTTCCATAAAGCACTTTTCCATAGCGTTACAACCATCCTAGAGGGTTTATTGTATTTATATGCAACGTACAGAAGCTTGTAGTATAACCACAACAACAACTGCAAAAAAGGACGTGTCATCCGCATTATGATGAAGTAAACAGGAACCGGAGAAGAGATGAAAAAAACTTTTTTTTTTTTATTTTTTACAGCATCAGGCGCTTAATTAAGTGTCGCAATAATTAGCAGCGATTATTGATTCTTTGAAGTTGAGTAGGAATTAATTGAAGACTAACCAAAAGAGCAACACTAAGGAGTCCTTCATGTTACAATGAATATTATTAGGTGAAGTGTCTAAAGGATCAATTGTATACAGGAAGATAAAGTTGGTGAATGTAGTAATTTTGTACCAATTTCACTGGGTCTAGTTAAGATGTCCACCAATTCTGATCATAATATTGCAGCCCGGCTACAAACTTAGCCAACAAAAAATAACACCCGGAGGTGTGCACTCGTATATTTCTAGCTCGGGATAGTAACTCTGACTCCTGCATCATTAATAATTTCCTAAGAAATAGAAACATGCATTTCTGTAGAAATTCTATACCCTATACGTAGTGAATGAAACTAATGCCATCTATCGCATCAACTTATCAAAGATTGAATGCAGATAGGGTTAAAACAGATTTCTGACTTCTTTAAAAAATTGGATAGGTAGTCACTCCTCACGCGGCTTGAGTATTCGGGGGATATGTCTTCTCGCAAATTTGTGCCAAATATGTCGAATACTGCAGAGAGGCGGATGAAGCTAACCTTTTCAAATATGACAGTAGATCTCACCAACTCCTTGATTTAGCTGCAAGTTCCGCGTTAGCTGTTGTTAACGCATATGCTACCCGCTTCGCACCTAACTGTTCTCCAAGTCTTCTGGACCTTTTGTTGGTATCTGATCGGTCAAATGTGTTTTGCAGGACCAGTTGTCATTGGAAGGTGTCACTAACCATGATATAATTTTCTGCACTATAATATTGACTTATCTCGTACCCCTATACCATCAAGTTTCCAATTCAGGGATTTCGCTTCAGTAGATAACTGCGCACTGCAAGTCGAGGCGAGTCTAATTCCTTGCATAGTTGTTATTTTGTCTCAGATGTATGTGATAAAGTTGACCTATTGCAAACGCAAATACTTCACCTATTCAATAACCATGTGTCTTTAAAAACACAGGTGGTGCGCAATAGAATTTGTCCGTGGCTTACGTCTGAGGTTCATAATGTCACTTAAGTTCGTAGGAAACTCTATTCAAAGTGCAGCGAAATTCAACAAATCTGAATTGGGTAAACTTCTGTCGAGCACGTAATTTCGCAACTTCTATCACGAGACTCTCTAAGAAAAGATATTTGTTATCTAAGCTGGGAACGGACCAAAATCCCAAAAAGCTCTGGAGCAACTTACGCTCGGTTGGTGTTTCTAAAAACACCTGATCTTGATGATCTTAATGATGCTTTTTTATCCACCTCATTAGAAAGTACAACTTCTCTACCCAACCTTCAACATTCTTCTGAAACCCCCACAGTTTTTGAATTCGAAGATGTATCGGAAGTTGATGTCATTAATATCATTCGTTCACTCAAATCAGATGCCGTTGGTGAGGATGGAGTTCCTATCCGGTTTGTCAAAATGGTATTAACCCACATTCTTCGTGTAATTACTCACGTAATTAATTTTTGCATTACGTCACATCATTTCCGTCTAGTTGGAAGCTGGCTAAAGTAATTCCTGTCCCGAAAAAACCACAACCGACTTTGGCTTCTGACTTTTGACCCATCAGTATATTACCTTGCCTTTCAAAAATCTTGAAAAAATCCTTGTCAAGAAAATCTCAAGTCATCTAAGTCTTCATAAGCTTCTTGCTTCGGTACAGTCTGGTTTTCGAGCCAACCATAGTTGTTCTACAGCTATGGTTAAAATTCTCGATGGCATAAGGATCAGCTATGACTCGGACTTCCTCACTATACTTTGTCTCCTTGACTTTTCAAAAGCTTTTGACACAGTCAACCACTCAATCATTTTTAAGAAACTCTGAAGGTATTTTGGTTTTAGTGAAAGTTCTGCGAGTCTCATAACTAATTACTTAAGTAATCGCTGTCAAAGGGTTGTGGTTGGTGACAAATTCTCTCGTATTATGGATATACAAGCAGGAGTACCACAAGGCTCAATACTTGGTCCAATATTGCAATCTACCAATGGTCGCTACGTAATTGTTTGACCCCCAATCCAGCAAAGTCTCAGCTGATTTTAATATCTAAAAAACTTCACAATGCTGAACTACTGCCGCCCATTTATCTCAACGATACGCAATTGCAGTTCGTGGAGACTGTAACCAACCTGGGTTTTAAGATAAATCGATCCATCTCCTGTGTAAGCCACATCAATTACACTGTGGGACGAATGTACGGAGCTCTACGCAAATTTTGGCTGCACTTTAGTTTTACTCCGTATATTGATTACTCATCAGCAGTATACGGCAAACTCGTCTCCATATCTCAGCATAAACTTACTGTGGCATTCAATGATATGGTAAGGCATGCGACTAGGCTACGTCGATACGGCCACATATCCAATTGTCATAGAAATATCCTCGGTTGTACGCTCCAGCAGTTCCTGCATCTTAGGTGCTATATCTTCATGCACAAAATTATTCAGACCAAGTCGCCACCATACTTTTTTGAGAAACTTCAGTTCGCTCGTTCGCCTAGAACATACAGCCTTATAACTCAATTCTCGAACCTGCCTTTTTCTTAGTCTTTGCCACCAGACTATGGAATTCTCTGCCCACAACAGATAAACAAATAATTGGAGCAATACAATTTAAGAATGCTATTTTGGAGCATATTCTATAAAAATGCAACAGCAGACTATTTCTTGTCCTTTACTACTCCCCTCCCCCACACTAACCCTCCTTTTGTTTCCCTTTCCTGATTAAAGTATCTCTTAATGTTAAATATAAATATTAAACTAATCTTGTATATTATCCATAATTTTAAGCACTATAAAAGACTAAGTCTTATTTGTACACCATTAATTGAATAAAATTGAATTGAAGTAAATAGAAAAGGGATTCGAAAATTGGTTACAACTCAGATGTAGATACAGCTATAAAGGCTGTCAAATCGATTAGTTTCAGACAGCTGGTAAGCATGTTCAACTAGCAATGAGACAAAAACCCACCAAACTCAGAACAGAGATTAGAAAGATCTAGAACCGGGCTAAACGTAATGTTGAATGGGAAATATACAGAAGAACACTCACCATGTACAACCAAGAAGTGAGAAGGGCAAAGAGAGAATTGTGTAGAAACTTCTGTCATACACTCAGTAGCACCAGAAGTTGTGCCCGCATTCATAACATACTCTCTAAGCAGCACACTTATCCTATCGGGTCAATGAAAAAACCTCATGACACATACGCCGAAAACGGGCTATAGACTCTTCAGATCTTATCCGAAACACACAGCCCAGACTCGACGAGAGTTCCAGAAACACAAGAAGGGTTTGGACTGGAACAGAACAAAGGAAATTTTCTATGTAGGCAAAATAATTTGGACAAAGAGTTGACTCTTTTCAAACCTTCAAAGCCCTTGGTGAGGATGGAATATGCCCAGCTTTACTACAAAAGGGGATCCCCCAACTGGTACCTGTACTAATTGTCTTATTCAGAGCTAGCTACGCGTGGGGATATATTCACCAAAAAAATAAGGAAGCAGACCGTCTGAAGTACCAAAATCATATAAACCAATCAGCTTCACTTCTTTTTCCTCAAAACTATGGAAAAAATCCTCAATAGACATATCAGAGACGAGGCACATCAAATGAACCCCCTGCACAAGTATCAATATGCCTACCAACCTGGAAAATCAACCACATACGCCCTATAAAATCTTACCACAAGGATTGAAAAATCTCTCAGAGATAAAGATGTAGTGGTTGGTTCTTACCTCGATATTGAAGGAGCATTTGACAACACAGAATTCTTCCAGATATATAGAGGCATTCAAAATATAGGGGTTGACGACACTAGAGGATAAAACAATAAAAACCTCATTAGGCAGCAATAAACTCAGTGTGATAGCTACGAAAGGATGCCTTCAGGGAGGAGTACGATCACCTCTACTATGGTCCATCGCAGTTAATGAACTACTGATTATACTCAGCATTTATGACTTATATGTCATGGATATACAGACAACATTGCGATCCGGGACGCAATCCCGGATCCCCTCCAGAGGGCTTTGAACCTACAGAAGCACCATTGTCAAATTCACCAAGAGAAGAAGGCTAGACAAACTCAGAAATGCGACTCTCTTCGGTGAAACAATAGGGTTCTCGATGGAAGTCAAATATCTAGGAATCACACTGAATGAAAAACTTACGTGGAACACTCATCTTTCTAAGACTATTGACAAAACCAGCACCTCACTATGGACTAGTAAAAGTCTACCTGGAAAAAATTGGGAACTTAATCCCAAAATGACACTATGGATATACACGGCAATAACGAGACCTATCATCACGTATGCAGCCGCCGTTTGGTGGCATAAAGGCACGCAGAGGTATCATTTTCATGAAAAAGTGTTCCATTGTTGGTCAAACCCCTTCAACACTCAACTTCTTCTGGGTACGCGAATAAGCATGTTCTAGGTTTAACATGAAAACAAATGAACGATGAAATGAACGCTTTTGCCTGAATCTTTGATATTTCAAAGCGCAGGCCTAAAATGCGGCTCAGAACCAGTTGAGAAGTTTTGGAAATTGGCGGAAGAACTCAAATTGGGTACACTGTAGGACTGATAACCTTGTATTTATACCGGTGTATCCGGGCGCATATGTGCAAAGGGTGCTGAAAAGTGACAGGCTCTCCAAATTGCGGGTTAATCATCACATAGTTTGGGGTGAACTTGGGTCTCAATTAACAAGCCTCTCCAATTTTCCGGTCTTTAGCTAACTGACTCCAGTTGCACACTCCAAATCGTTTAAGGTCCCCTTCTACTTGTTTGCGCCACCTAGTTGAGATCATCCGCTACTGCGTTGTCCCTCTCTGACAGTGGGAAAAATAATGATTACAAGATAATTGAAAGCCTTGGATACGGGACGTGGAATGTTAGGTTCCCCAGCAGGCCCGTGCTACCGAACAATTAGCGAAGTGCTTGGCAGACTTCTGATCAAAGTCCCATCAAATACATAGATTAATCACATTCTAATCGACGTGAGGTATTCTGAATGTCCAAACGTTTCGATGGGCCAATATTGTCTCGGACCATTACCATGTTGTGACCAAGGTACAAATGCGCGAATCCCTATATCCACTAAGAAACGAGAAAGCTTGACGATGCAAAACTGCAATCGGAACAAATTTCTAAATCCTCTAACGAAGTTCTACTCCCGAGCACAACTCCGAAAAAAGGCAAAGAAACACACAGAAAACACTTGCAGCTGCACTGCAAACGAAGACTAGAGTGTCTCGTGAGCTCTACCAGCGAAAAAGGAATGAGGAAATGGAGGAATCATTTCCGCAAGCTATTAAATAGAGATGATGATCACAATTCCGAAGCCAGACTGAAAAATTTTTCAACGTCGACGATAATGTCCAACAACTTGCGGAAGTGAAGAAGCCATATGCAAGCTTAAGTTCAATATGTCTCGTAGCTATTTAAAAAGTCGGAAGATGACTTTGTGAAGAGCATGCATCAAATCATTTCTAAAATATGGTTGAACGAAAGCATGCCAGTCGAATGGAACCTCAGTATTATATGCACGATCCTGGAGATAGGATACCATCTGTTCTGCTCCAACATAGACACATAATTCTCCTCAACATAGCCTTAGAGATATTCTCTGCTACCGTACGGTCGTCGCTTAAAACCTTTAGCTAACCAACTGATTGGTCCTCATTAGTGTGGTTTCAGGTTTGGAAAGTCGACCATTAAACCAATTTCTACATCGCGGTAGATCTTAGGAAAAGACGCACGAATTTCAAATTGACACCCACCACCTCTTTATAAATTTTAGGGCCGCCCATGACAGTGTTTATTGTGAAAAAGTATACGACGGCATATTCGGTTTTGCATGCCTACTAAACTTCTCCGGCTCTACAGGGTAGTCATGGAGAAATCTCGCTGGTCTGTGAAGGTCAGCAATGATTTTGCCGCTTCTGAAAAGGCTAACCACTGTCATGCGTTTTCTTAAGGTACAGTTTCTCAAAATCCTGTACAACTTCTTGACATATCTGTCTACCAAGGTTCCGCAAGTCATATGAAAAACGATACTATTGGGTATATAACTTAATTTGTGCGTTTTTTCTTCAAAATTTGAACGTTTACAATAGTATTATTCAAAGTATTGCCCATCTGAAGCTATGACTTTTTCCCATCTTTCTGGCAATTTGTGGATCCCATCCCAAAAGAACTGCGTCGGCTTGGCAACCAAGAATGAATCAAGCCAATTTTTGATATTCTGCTCTGATGTGAACCGTATTTCAGTGAGAGCGTTCTGCATCGACCGGAACAAATGGTAGTCAGAAGGGGCAAGGTCTGGGCTATAAGGCGGGTGGGGTAAGACTTCCCATCCACTGTTTTCCAAATAGTTCTTAACCGGAATAGCAACGTGGGGCCGAGCGTTGTCATGATGGAAAATTATTGCCTCGTGTCTGGTCGCGGGCGTTTTTCGGCCACTTCTCTCTTCAAACGGATTAATTGTGTTCGGTAGCGGTGTCCATTGATGGTTTCACCCGGTTTTAGCAGCTCATAATACAGCACACCCATCTGATCCCACCAAATACAGAGCATTACCTTCACGCCATGGATATTCGGCTTTGCCGTTGATTTGGCTGGTTGGCCGGGTTTCACATATGATTTTTTGCACTTGAGGTTGTCGTAATGGATCCATTTTTCATCACCAGTAACAATCCGATACAAAAATGACTTGCTTTTGTGGCGTTCCAGCAGCATTTCGGACATTCAAAACCGCCTTTCGACGTCTCTCGGCTTGAGTTCATGTGGAACCCAATTTCCTTGCTTTTGAATATATCCAGCTGCTTTTAAATGTTTTGAAATGGCTGCTTGAGTGACACCCAAAGATTCTGCGAGCTCTTCTTGTGTTTGGCAACAATCTTCATAGAGTAATGCTTCCAGTTCTTCATCATCAAACTTTTTTGGCTGCCCAGGACGTTCATCGTCTTCCAAGCCACCACTTTTAAATCGTGCAAACCACTTTTGGCACGTTCGCTCAGCTAGCGCATGTTCACCATAAACTTTCACCAAAATACGATGACTTTCGGCAGCAGTTTTCTTCATATTAAAGTAATGAAGAAGAACTCCCCGCAAAAACACTTTTTCAGGCACAAAGTTCGACATATTTGAGTGAAAAAAAATTATTGTTGTTTACGCTTCAAATGAATGAAATATACTGAAATGACGTACAATGACAGTAGCTTTCCAACGCATGTTCCAATGGAATAATAACAACGGAATAATACAAGTTACGCCATCTCTTAGCAAACCGCACGAATTAAGTTATAGACCCAATACTTTAGAGATACTATCATCGTACGACATTTAACATGACATGCATTAACAAACCAACACGCATTTCTGACTCTTTTAGTAGCTCGTCCCTTTTGGACTTCTGAGCGGATGCTAATGCCTTAACACTAAGCCAACACTATATCAAATCTTGAGCAAGATTATGTGCCACACCTTATGAGAACTACACCATTTAAGACCAATCTACAAAAGTGGAGCGAAAAATGATTTAGCGAATTACAGTGCAACGGCTGTATTACCCACTTTTGAAAAATGCTTAGAAGAAGTTGTTGTAAAGCGGTTGTTTAATTTTGTTGCAAGGCAGAAAATTCTTCATCCAAATCAATACGACTTCCAAAAAGGAAAGACCATTGGAATGTTTCTTGAAGAACGGGTTTCAATAAGAGCCATCACATTCCAATTATGTTTTTAGACTTCAGCAAACCTTTTCACACACTGGTGTACGACAAACTTCCTGAAAGTCTTTTTTAAAATTGGAATAAGAGGCTAAATAGCGTAATGGATAAAAAAAAACCATTTAACAAATAGAACGGCAACAGTAAGAGTCTCCAATGTGATCAGCCATGAAAAATGAGCAAGTACATATAGTGTCCCACAAGACTCTAAGCTGGGACCAATTTTATTTGTTCTCTTTACTAATGAACTTCTGAGAGTTACAAATTTGCATTCGTAGACGATATCGCCATTGTGGTGAAGCATAAAAACCCTCATTCAAATAAAACCATAATGCAAGGGGAAAATTGACATGGTCTCACGATGATGCCACGACAAGGGCTTTCTGATAAATGATGCACATGCGAAATCCACATCAAACAACAGCTGTAACTGACGTGTACCAGAGGACTGAAAGTTGTCCAGCAACACGAAGAAGGTAGTGTTTCGCGGTGTCGTCATCAATTTCATAACCGGCATCGCAGGAGATTGTGTCACTAACAGCATTACACTTGAGTGCTCAGGTGATTCAGGCAGCCATTACATATGTCTGGTTTCTGAGGAACTCTCCTCTTTTCCTTGTCTGCTGAGTTCATAGGCGATGCCATTTCATGTGATCCTATTATAACCTGGGACCCTCAGTGAACAACAGAAAGAAGGGCTTGTAAGGGGTGTTTTTTTTTTAGAGGCTTGGTTTTGAAACTGGCAACACTATTTCTACAAATTGTTAATTTGATAGCTGAAAGCTGATTTGTGGTTAGCGCGTTTTGCCATTTTACAGTGAATAGATTAATGCCAGAGCAATGCGTGCAAATTGTGCAGACTTATTTTGAAAACCATGGTTCGGTTCGCCAATCTTATCGTGTGCTACGTCCATTTTACGGTCGACATAATCGTCCATCGGACCAAGTTATTAGGAACACGATCCACGTACACTCTAATGGATAATACTCATCTCCAAAGACGGCAAACAGTGCGAACAGAAGATGTTATTGCCTTTGTGGAAAGCAGTATTGCGGAGCATCCGAATGAGTCGATTCGCCATCGTGCACAACAATTGGAGCTATGCCTATCCACTTTGTGGAAGATTTTACGGAAAGATGTTGGCTTAAAAGCTTATAAGATCTGGCTCGTGCAAGAGTTGAAACCGCGTGACCTTTATACGCGTCGTAGGTTCGGCGAATGGGCCGGAAACATGATACAGCTTGACACTCATTTTCAATGCAAAATCTTGTTCTCCGATGAGGCCCATTTTTGGATAAATGGATATGTAAACAAGCAAAATTGCCGAATTTGGAGTGGAGAAAACTCCGAAGCATTTGTTGAGACGCCCTTACAACCATTAAAATTCACGGTTTGGTGTGATTTATGGGCTGGCGGAATCATCGGCCCATATTTCTTTAAGGATGATGCCGCGCTATAGAAACATCATTTCTAACTCCTTCGTTCCTCAGTTGAATGTCATTGACGTGACAGAGCTTTAGTTTCAACAATATGGCCCAACATGCCACACGGCGCGCGACAACATCAATTTATTGCGGGAGACATTTGCTGAGCGTATAATTTCGCGTATTGGACACGTGAACTGGCCTCTACGATCCTGTGATCTCACATATTTATATTCACATATTTATATGTGAAGTCACTCGTCTATGCCGATATACCAGATACATTGGACGATTTGGACGTCAACATTCGGCGTGTTATTGCTGATATACGGTCCCAGTTGCTCGATAAAGTTGTCGAAAATTGGACTTCACGATTGTGCTTCATTCGTGCTAGGCGTGGCTATGTGAATTTTTATACCTCTAAAAAAAAACACCCTTTATGACGCATTCTCCAAGTTATAATAATTGACAGAAGTCAAGCAATGACGGCCAGCCTACTTAAAAATCTGTCAAATACTTATAACTTAAACTGAAAACCGAATCGTGTCCTAAATTTTACAAAATCGCATTTTTTGTTGCAAATTCCGCCTTTAAAAACGATACACCGATGGATTTGTTTAAATTCTTCTTCTGTGTACCACTTGTGTACTTTCATTGCTCAACATAATCCACTTCAAGTTGCTAGCAGACAAGTACGAGCATTTGTAATCCTTTTGTCATTTTGTGTTCCTTTTTAGTTTTTTTTTTGTTTTTTTTTTTTAAACTCCTTAGACTCAAAGAAACCCAACCATTTGTGTAGCAGAACATAAAGAAATAACAAAACCACAACAAATGAAAAATGAATTTTATTTCTTAACAGCAAGTGAACAGGGATGGCACCTTCATTGACATTCATACAACAATGGACCTTGGTTCGTTTGTGACATAGTTTTCCAACTTTCAAAGTTCCTGAGACACTTTTGAAAACGACCTGTCTCAGTAGAAATTCTTTGATGATGGAAGAGAATTACTACCAATTTGTGTCCAATGAGCACGGTCACAAAGGGTCTAGTATTTTCTCACATTTTTCAAACACAAACAGGAAATAACTACGAAAAGGACATTCAGACAAATAGACATAGACCTGCATACCATTTGAATTTACTACAATACATATACGATATGTATATGATAGAAGTATCATAGTTTCTTAGAACACCACCAACAACCCAATTGCTAGAAATGCTCATACCCATATGCCGACCCTGGTTTTTCTTCCCCGATTTGTATTTTATACATAGTTGACCGTTATTTTCGGTTCATTTAAAATACATTAGCGATACGATATGCCTGGCTTTAAAAAAAAAAAAAAACCCCCGAAAGAACGAAGAAAAATGGGTCAACAGAGATGTTACATTCAAAACAAGAAGAGGAAAGAAAAGAAACTGGATAACAAGTAAAAGACAAGATGTATTTTGAGTATACGAGTATGAATAGGATACGAGTATGCAAGTGTAAATACAGAAAACTGCATTCTTTTCTTTGACTCTGGCGCATCCTTTCAGTTACAAGGACGAGTAGAAAAATGATGACAGTCGTGCATCCTCTATCTCACTAGAGAGATTGTGTCTTGCCATTGTCGTTTTTCTTCTTTTCCAGTTCCTTTCTGGTTTTTTTTTTTTTTTTAAGAAAGTGTCAATAATGTAAATGATTTTGTGGTCGTTTGGCGAAAAAGGAATAAGAACCAAAGATAAAAATCGTAAATGTGAAGATGGAAAAATAGTTTTCGCTTTTTTGTATATGCATGCTCGTAGATACTTTGATAAATTACATTCGTACTCGTAAATGCATTTTTTATTCAACAACGAAATGCGGCCTTTTTTTTTAATTCTTTTTCTTTCGACATTTTCAAAGGATGTTTTGCACGGTTGGGTGACAAGTGTAACGCACACATGACTAGTAGAACAGTTTAAAAGAATATGTAAACCAGTGATCTTGCCACGAAATTGTGTTTCTCTTGACAGAATGATGCCTTCTATGGCGCAGATGCCTGACGGATGTATTATAAACGAAACCGGCAATCTCACGATTTTTGAATGTCAAAATACACAATGAACTCAGCGGATTTGTTCATCTACCTGCTGGTCAATATCTCACCAATCAAAAAAAAAACAAAAAATCTGTTAGCTAAATATTTATTACAATTACGAGTTTGATGCGCTGTCTGACTCCATTCAAAGCATTGCAGTCCCGATTCCAATATACAAAACTCTGGGTGGCTTCGACAGA
Organism: Volucella zonaria; assembly: GCA_963966105.1. Classification (NCBI taxonomy): domain Eukaryota; kingdom Metazoa; phylum Arthropoda; class Insecta; order Diptera; family Syrphidae; genus Volucella; species Volucella zonaria. The sequence continues at coordinate 130,717,386 of OZ014533.1, read as the reverse complement.
GACACCCGAAGGACATTGTGTCAAGTTTTTAACGTAAAAACCTGTCGTTTAGACTTAAGTTTACGGGATGCCCATACATCCGTGGCAGCAAGGATAAGCCTTGCCATCGCTCTGCAGCCTTCCTGTGATTACAAAGCAGAACTTGTGTTAGAGGCACAAGTTTCACCCTTGATATGGGTCGAGGCTGATCTAAAACCACTTACTGGTCATAGGGTCACAACACTCAGTACTTATTGCAACTCTACAATGGGTCAAACCGAACAGGAAGACTCTTGCCGCGATTTGGGTTTAAATCACAGCCACTATGACGCAAGAGGGCCTACTTCAACAAGTCAGGCCCGGACCGAGATCCAAAGGGCTCTTGACTCCCATGGTACCGTGATTTAAGTCCAGGTAGGGACTACCGGTGATCCCTCGCTGGTAGAAATCTTCGGTAGCGTCGTCTGAAAACCGTTACGACAAAACCAGTGCTTTGCTCAGCCCAAGCTTTTTATTAGACAACCTCATTGATGGGCGTTGATAATTGGGCGGGACCCCACACCCGAAGTACCGTGTGCTGAAACGTTCCCTGCGGAAAACTACTCCAACAGGATTTTAAATTAGCCCACACGAATAGTGGACGTTGATAACAATGCCGCCAGGACCCATCTTCTTCTCATCTTGATAAGTACATCGGAAACACTGGATGGGACCACGGAAAAGCGAATTGTAGCAGACTAAACAGCTTCTTTAAGAACTGTAATTAGTAGTTCTGTTTCCTCGATAATGACGTGGCTGTTGCTTTTGATCTCATTAAGAACACTATGGTCTTTGGAATAAGTTCCTTTATACCTCATCATATGACGAGTATCTAACCAAAAGAAAGGGGTTGGTATGGCTCAAGTTGTAAAAGGGCTTAGAGACCCGATAATGCAAAACCGAAAAGAGTTCACGGGAACCAGGAATGACTGCAACGCGTTTCTCAAGCTGATCCAAATTGTCACAAAGAGGTTTGTTTGTCATTCATCCAGAACAACAGAAATTCTACCTCATCCTCAACCCAGCGCTCATTTATAAGGGCATTCCAGCTGTCAGGTGACAAAACCCAATCTGCTTGCACCTGTGATTTTCGCAGCCAGCTCCACCTTTCCTGATTGTGTCATATAATCGCCTGCACTAGAGGGACGAATCTACAGGGTCTTCCAATAGGGAGTTCCAAACTTTGACAGTTGATAGCGGCCATATTGTTGAAGCCACATCTGCCAAATTGGCTGTCATTTATTCGGTCTGTTTTGCCAAATCACCATGGACGGACATAGAGTTAAACAACACGTGCAAATGATAAAATTGTTTTCCAAAATGGGAGTTCTGTTCGGGCAACGTTCCGCGCGCATCGCTCATTTTACGGTCGCCATAATCGTTCTACCGAGAGGACTATTCGTAGTGTGGAGGATAGATTTGATCCCACTGGTTCAGTAAACGATAAACGAACACCAGTACTTCGACCAAACGCAAGATCCGTACAAAATTCAACTGACCCAGGAGCAGAAGGTAAACGACCATAGACAACGACGTGTGCTCGCTAAATGGGTTCTGGAGCAATTGGAAACTGACCCTAATTTTCATCGAAAAATCATCTTCAGCGATGAGGCACATTTATGGATGAATGCGTACATCAACAAAGACAATTGTCGAATTTGGAACGATACCAATCGACATGAGATCCAAGAGCTTGCAATGTATCCCGAAAAAGTCACTGTTTGGTGTGGATTTTGGGCTGGGGGCGTCATCGGTCCATATTTCTTTGAGAACAACGTTGGCCAGGTCATCACCGTCGACGGCAAGCGCTATAGGTCGGTGATTACCAACTTCTTTTGGTCTGAATTGGATCATACCAACGACATATGGTTTCAACAGAACGGCGCTCCGTGCCACACAGCTCACGCAACATTGGAAATTCTGCATGAATGATTCGAAGGCATGGTAATTTCACCTGAAGGTAATGTGAACTGGCCATCGAGATCGTGCGAATTGACCCCGTTCGACTTTTTCTTGTGGGGTTTTCTGAAGTCGCAAGTTTATGCGAATAAGCCACAAACCACAGCGGCCCTCAAAGCCAACATAACCCATGCCATCGGTCAAATTCAGCCTGATTTATGCGCCAGAGTCATGGAAAATTGGATATTTTGGATGAGCGCCACCTACAGAAGCCGCGGCAGACATTTGAACGATGACATATTCCATACACAATGGCATCGATAGGCCTTTCAAACGAATAAAAAATTTCGATGATATCTCACACACACGTTGTTTTATTTACTCGTAAATTTAAAGATAGGAAGCGCTTAATGAAAGACCGTTTACTTCCGCACTGGTTTAGTAGCGAGAGTACTCAAAGATCTCAATATACGCAAATCCACTGATCCGGACCGTATATCTACCCGTCTTCTGGAGAGGTGTTTCATCACTGAGAAAGCTTTTCCTTCAATCATACTCTTTAGAATGAAAAACAGCGCTTATACAGTGTTTCCCCGAATATTTCCTACTCCTCCAACAGACCCATTGCTGATTAACTCTCTGTTTACGAAATATCGCAACGCACGAAAATCTCTCAATGACCAGCGTAGGACTTTCGTAGCAACAGTACTTCTGGAGATGCGATTGCATGTCTAACTGAAAAATCTACAATAATCTGTCGAAAGCATGATACTCGCAGTTGCATCTGGTATTCCAAAAGTTATTTACAGGTTCAACGAATCTTTGTTGTTGTCGTGGACGGTTTCAAGTGTGATATCCACAGAATAAATGTTGGCGGGCCCCAGGGCTCCATTCTATCTCGAACAGTATATTCCTTTGCTGGATTTTCGTATTCATTCTTGGACTCACGTCTTGGCTCTTCGGCTATAGAACAGCAATCAGAGCGTATGTTGCGGTCATTAAAGCGAAACGTGCATTCTTGGTATGTGTGTCAATTACAATCCACGTCGGAATGACTTACTTATTTAGTGTCGCCAAAAAAGCTGCCAAATATGTAAGATTTCTTAAGCGATGTAAGAAGTACTGTTATGATCCGACCTCAATGCGCAAGTACCTATAGTGTCAACACCCACCACATCAACGCCGATTATTTGAATCCTGATACGAGCGTAGGCCAGAGACTCACAGAGGTAGTGGTCCGCTGTGTCATCACTTTCACAGCAATCAAGCATCGCAGGATATTGTGTCACTAATGCCCTGCACACTTACTCGTAAGCGCTTAGGAAAATCGTAGTACTCCGCCAGCGTCACGCCTGTAGTCTTTCCTACTATAGGACAGCTCATCAGTATACCATCAAGCCCACATTTGGACGTAATATTCAGACATATAAAACCAACGTACATCGGTACGTATCCTTTTTTCCTCCCTAAATTTCCATCGCCCGCGCTGCGTGCAAACACTTTAAGGGTACCTTAATCCCTTGAGCGCGCGCTAGTTTATAAAAAAAAAGACTGATATATCATGATTCTTTTCTAAGCCATACAAATCGCTTATGGAATGCCCTGCCGAGCTCTTTATTTCCCACTCATTGTAACTTGCAAACATTTAAGACCAACGTACCTCGGTACCCCTCTTTTTTTCTTCCCTAACTGTGTGCAAATATTTTAGGGTTACCAAAAACCCCTTGAGCGTGCGATAAATATAAAAAAAGTCTCTTAGAGTCGTCGGGAAGCATTCACTTGATCTGCCGGGTACCGGGAATTCTGGTATCATTGCATTAGACGGCATGGGGCTCAAATGATTCTTCGTACGCTTTGCAAGGTATAGACGTACAGCCGCGAGCGGTTTGTTTTACTTGCTCCATCAACTACATATTGGCCGTACTGGCAACCCACGTGAGTACATACGGGATCCGCTTAGATTCTTTTATAAAATTTTGAAGACTTTATCCTGTATGCTTTTAGAGATCTGAAATAAAGATGCTTGCTAGACCAAATCGGAAATAGAGGTAAGGAATAAGAGTGTTCAAACCATGGATTCGTTAGTTCGAACTTTGTTGCAAGAACAAACCAGTTGTTGTTAAAGTAACAAAGCGATCATCAACTACTACAACGAACGAATAAGAGCATACAAGCGTTTCGGATCCGAATAGGACATTTGACAGGTACTTGGATCGCGCAATTAGCAGAAAACCTTGAATACTATAAGGCCGCCCTTTAGTAACTGAGGAAGGATATTGTGGTATATGTATATTACGCAGAGTGTTGTTTAAAAACTCCTCGACCAGACTTCTGCCAAAGCAAAGACATGAAGTTGAAATTGTGTAAGGGGATTTCAAACAACGCCCAAACATGACACCAATTCTGAGAACGGAGTTTCTAGATCTTGTAGAAAAATGTCAAGGCACTGGGGGTATCTATCGTGAGACCTCAATGTGTAATATACAATCCGAATGTCAAAATAGCCACAATTCATTCGATAGTGGTCAAATCAAGTAGTCAAAGATCAGTAGTTACAAAATCCGTATCAGAGCACCGCATTCGAAGTGCTTATCCTCATCGGTCAAACCAGCAAGTCGAGCCTAGCACCAGCAGTTTATTAAAGGAGTTACGAGGATCGAGAGAAGTTAAACTTCTCTATTGACATTTCTGGCATGGATTATTTTGATGGAAGTTCTAGGATCTGCGTCTGCCCATTTTGCTATCTCTACCGGAAGATACATGCAGCTGTGAAGAATTAGAGAATCCTCCCCACCCCATTTTAACTGATGAGTTACTTCAATTCGTAAAAATGTGACAAAAAGGGAAATCCGAAATTGCTGACAAAGATGAACTGTTAAGCCAAATCCTCCGAAAAAGTTGCCTGTATCTACTGTCATTTCACCTGTCATTTACCATTACTCAAACAGTTGGTAAGTTAATACTGGAGGACACAAAAAAAAAAGTGGAGAACCCTCATCCTTCATAATTTGCAGCTAAATTCATTAATTCTGACATTCAATGGTTCTTAATCCTTACAACCAATACACCATCTTTTATCCCGCACCGAACAGTCATTTTCAGTTCAGATCATTTGCCTGGACTGTTACTATGACCGAGTACAGTTGCAGACAGTGTTACCATTCAGCTATCATTCAGTCAATCACTTATGCGCTTGTCGTTGCCGCATCATTAACGTACAATGGCGAATTATTCAAACGGCTGTCATGGTGAGTGAAAATCCTGTCTATCATTCAAGTTATTTATCGACAGTCGTCCTACTAATGTATCTACTCGCACTCGCACTCGTATGCGTATGAGTATGTATGGATGTGTGCCTTTTTGTTGAGGTTGCTTTGGTTTTCTTTTTCTTGTCATTCCTGATATCTACTCGTATTTGAAGGATAATCGTTATTGTTTCCTTGTGGCCATAGCCCCTGTAACCGTGCTTTGCTATTATAACAACAAAATCATAATCCTTGGGTAGATGAAGTGGGTGGGTAATGTGGTAGGGACTAGAAGAACGCACAGGACACAGGACAAACCATAATGCTTGTTATATACGCTAACTCAGATCTTTTGCGCAAATTAACGCTTTTTCCTTTGCTCTGATTCCTCCTCCTCCTCCTCCTACTCATGCTATTTTCTGTTTTCTTTTCTCATTCTTTGGGATTTTGACGGCCCTTTAAGGATTATCTACATTTTCAGCACAAATTGATTGTGCTTGGATGAGGCAGCAGTATGGATGGTTACCCCCCATTCGCGAAGAAGAAATGAGAGACTGTATACAATCGGACAACACAAAAGGAGGAAATCAACACCAGAATATAAAGTGCTACTTTTGTGCGTGCAATGATAGTAGGTATACGTAGTTGTTTAAGGAAACGAATAACAAGAAGAGGGAAGAAGGAGCACCAGGAAGAACGTATATTAAAAGAGATGGAAAAACATGGAGGGAAGTGATATTGTTTGCAATGGAGGTTTTGGCCGCAGCTTCTTGCCGATCGGGGGGTATGGGAGCAGCTAGGCATGAGTACTCCTGGAAAAGCTCCGGGGTATGAGTACTCCTGAAGGTGGTATTATGGAACTTAAATTGTTATGTTTCATGTTTCATTCATAACCCCAAAGAGAAAGAGTAGCATGAGCACACAAAAGATTGATTAATGGATTCATAGATAGACTTAATGAATAACATGGTGGAGTAGTCCGTAGCATAGCTTTTGTCTACTTGAATAACTTCGAGTGGGTTGTGCTTCAAAGAGTTATCAATTCGAAGTTGGTTTGAGAGATGGTGGCCGAGGGCAATTGTATGGGAATGCGGGTCATTTAGAAAATCTTATATCGTGATATCGATGACAGGAATATATCTTATTTGCTTAAGCGTGGCAGTGATAAAGGATTTCTGTCTGTTTTTAGTTGTTTGATGAATTGCTTAGATATCACATGAAGGGAATTAGTAAAAACAATGAAGGATCATTGTCTAGTCTTGTAAAGATGGCAATTTATAAATCTTGTAAGAATGGCTGGTGAAATTTATTGGAAACACTTACGAATAGGGAGCGAATTTGTTGCGAATCGTTAAGAATTTTTTGAATTTGAATATATTGGATACTGAAGATGTGAATAGACCCTAGATATATTAGATAGATCGTCAGAATGGAAGAACCTACAGGGTATGAGCATTACAAGATTCAAGGATACTGGAATAAGACTAGCAGAGAAAGAGAATGAGATAAAAGGGGCTTGTTAGGAGCATTTCTTACATCTTAACTTGAAGAGCAAATACTTTTTGTAAAGATCGGTAGATCACTGAGATCACTTGCAATGAAATGGAATACAGAAGCATGCATCATTTCAATTTTTAGCCGAATGCCAACTTTTTTTTATAAGTCAATTCGAAACTTTTATTTAGTAAAACGAACCTTGCGAGAGATCATATTGAATTTTAGATAAATCAATAATTCACAATTCGCCTGTGCAACGCCACCTGCTGAAGGGCTAACTAGTAGTAAACGGGCTTTAACTCAATTCTTGACTGACTTTGATCAAAGAGGACACATAAATGTGCCAACGTCGTACCATCCTTAAACTAAGCCCATGATCATATTTGTTTTTATTTCTTGGTGCTTCCCCGTCTCTTGAGGAGTATTGCAGGACCTCACATTTGTTTTCTTTTTTTATAAGTTGCCCGCGCTCAAGGGATTTAAGTACTTGAAATGCTTGCACACAACGTGGGCGAAGGAAAATCAGGGAGGATAGAAAGAGAGGTACCGGTGAACGTTGGTTTTAAGTGTTTGAAGGTTATAATGACTAGGAAATAAAGAGCTAGGCAGGGCATTCCATAAGCGAGAGTACGTCCGAAAGTGGGCTTGAGGGTATACTGATGAGCATTCATAGCGTGACGGCTGTTACGGTTAAAACTTTGAGGGGGCGGAATGCTACTGGCGATTTCTATGGAGCACTGGTGGTAAAAATGCCGATAAAACAGAGTAAGACATGAGACATTACGTCGGTGTTCGAGGGTGTCCATTGTTTGAGTGATATTAGTATCACCTATGAGTTTTATCGCACGGTTTTGGATCCTATCTAGCAGGTGCAGAAATGTCTTGGAGGCACCCGACTAGATGTGGGCATTGTACTCCAATTTCGGGCGGATAAATGCTTTATATATTGAGACCAGATCACAGGGCGTAAAGTATTTCTTGCATCGCTTGAAAAAACCTAGACATTTCGCAGCATTTTTGGTGATACCAAATATGTGGTTGTTCGAACGTAATTTGTCACTGACACACATACCGAGAATGGAAAGTTTTTCGGTTTCGACGATGCAAGTGTTTAAATTTCGCTTTAACGACAGCAGACAGCATTGCGATTTGGAAGCATTAAATTCCACTCTGTTGATAGTTCCCCAATTGGGTATGCTGTTGATATCGGAATTTAATTAGCTTAACATACGCTGTCGTTCCCGTTACAAGAGCAGGGACGTGAGTCCGGGAATGAATATGAAAAGCAGAGAGTACTGTCGTCAGCAAATGAATATATTGGATTTGAAGTAGCAGACAACAGATCGCTGATGAAAAGTAAAAAGAGTGTCGGAGACAGAACGGAGCCCTGTGGCGCACCAGCATTTATTTTGTGAATATCAGACTTGAAACATCCAAGACAACCTGAACTGAACGTTCCGAAAAGTAATTTCTAATCCATTGAAGAATAGAGTCGTCGATTCCAAATGCACGCATTTTCGACAAAAGAGCCTGATGACAAACTCTGTCAAATGGCTTAGAAATATCAAGTGCAACTATTTTGATTTCACCAGAATGATGTACGCTTTGGTTCCACTTCTCGGGGAGACATGCCAAGAGATTCCGGTCATTAAGAAGTTTTCGTGTTTCGAGATATTTCATTAGCTGACGGGTTATCAGCGTTTCCATGGCCTTGGAAAGAAGGGACGTAAGTACAATGGGTCTGTAGGAAGAGAGAGAGAAAGATTCGACTCTCTTAGGGACGGGCTCGGAAAGAGTCCTAAAGTGTAGGATTAATGAAAAAGCTTACGCAGTGGTTTTGTCAGCGAGGTACAACACCTCTTCTGAAGGAGGGGAGATATACCATCTGGACCAGTGGATTTGTGAATGTTAAGATCTTTAAGAACTCTTGCTACTACACGAGTGCGAAAGTGGATTTGTACCATTGAAGTTTTGACGCACTCGAGTGTAGGCGGAGACAAAGCACAATCTGGGAGCGTTGAGCTGGCCGCAAAGTGCGCAGCAAGCAGATTGGCCTTATCCAAAGAGCTGACAGCTGGAATGTCATTGTAAATGAGCCTTGGGATTATATTTGTGAGTTTCGAAAAATTAGTTTTACTATGGTTTACCAACGCTGTGATCATTTGGGATCAAATATGAGCAGTAAATGTCTTGTTGTTTAACAGATGACCTTGAGAGTGGATCATATGTTAGGATCCTATGCCCATGTTGATTTGATCTTTGCTCCCAGAGATTCATCACTAGAACACTGTCGCGTACGAGTGTCCAAACAGGGTGAGATTCTTCTCTCTTTGGTTATCTTATCGAGAGATACACGGCAATTTGTAATCACTTCGCTGCTTTGCTACCCATCTGCGTCAAGTAACGACTTGATGAATATCTGAGACTTCGTGTGAAGAAGCCCTTGGACCAGCGCCCACATCACATGGCCTACATTTAGCTCTTTATATGCTGAGTATGAGTCAGTCTAAGGGCAAAGTTAGTTGATAACCTTGGATCAAAGACCTCATTTTGAGCAGCCAACTTTCTTGCACGAGTTGGGGAATTAATGGCTCGTTAATTTCCGGATGGCCTACGAATCTATCCTGGTGGTCCAATAATTCAAAGAAGAAATTTGCTTGCGCAAATAAAGGTGGCTACCTAAGGATTAAGGCATATCTATAATGGTTGAGGCCCAAGTCCAACTCTGACTATGATATGTAGGTGCTTGGCGCCTTTCGAGATACCACCTAACTTGGGTGGGATGATGCTTGGATGATGGCTACAGTTGTATGCCCAGGAGAATATTTTGGTCACGACATATCATAAAGTGCTAGCGAGTGTATATGGGTGCCCCATGCCACACCACATCACGAGTCTCATAATGTGATAAGCTCGTTGAAAACTAGGATCCATAAGAAAGGAGAGAGACCACCTCTTTTGCGTATTCTGTTGTTGAGTTTTGTTTTTGAAGAGCAGCAACCAAAGGCTGCATTTATGGCCCTAATATTGCAAATAAAGCTCTTAAGTATCACTTCCTCTCGTTCAGGAAAAAGATTTTCTCTACAAATGCCTTCAACCAGATTCAATTCGACGGAAAGAAGAATTATGGGACGGATCGCATAGAAATTTTAGGTCTACAGTTGGTGGTTTCAGTGGCAGAATCGATCAGGTAAGATTCAATTGATATTACAGGAAATTTCCAGGAATCACAGCAGTCTAAGGCAGACTCTGCTCCATTAGGAGTCCAATAGTCATAACCCTACCTAACTGAAACTAATCTAATGAGTTTCAAAGTCCCAATTAAAAGCATCCGCTGCTGTTCAATTTGAAACAAATAACAAAATCAGTTTGTGGTCCTTCATAAAATCCAAATTCTCTCAAAACATTTTAATTGCCCTCGCTCCAAAAAAGCACCAACAAAACTAAACTCCTGTCTATAAGGTCTACTATACTCGTACTCTGTCCACTGTCTATTGCCTATGTCTATTGCCGGGACATATTGGGTCTACAAGTAAGTTTCCAGCGTTTGTCAGAGATGGCGCCACCAATGGATCCCGGGCAGAAATGTCAGACCCCATGTGTTTTATTTGTAGGTTTTGTATCTGTCAACAACTTTGCAGCGTTATATTTGAGCAGTTCTATCGGTGTCGTACATTTTATCGAGCAAAATCATGGCAAATTTCCAGCCAAATAAACGTCATTTGCGGGAAGCGCTGCTTTTATTCTTTAATATGAAGAAAAGTGCGGCTGAGGCCTATCGTTTGCTTTCGGAAATTTATGGGGCGGAATGTATTGGTGAATCGACGTGCCGCGAGTGGTTCAAACGGTTCAAAAGTGGTGATTTTGGAGTTGAAGACAAAGATCGCCCCGGAAAGCCGAAAAGTTTTGAAGACGAGGAATTCGACGTTTTACTGGATGAGAATCCGTGTCAGATTCAAGAAGAACTTGCTGCATCATTGGGCGTCACGCAAGAAGCCGTTTCCCTGCGCCTAAGAGCACTGGGATTCATTCAAAAGGTTGGAAACTGGGTGCCGTACGAATTGAAGCCAAGAGACGTCGAACCGGCGATTTTGCATGTCCCATATGTTACTGCAGCGGTATAAAAATAAATCATTTTTGCATCGTATTGTCACTGGTGATGAGAAATGGATTTATTATGATAATCCTAAATGCAGAAAATCGTATACAAAGCCCGGCGAGCCCGTCCAATCGACGCCGAAACGAAATATTCACGTGAATAAGGTCATGCTCTGCATATGGTGGGATCAAAAGGGTGTCGTATTCTACGAACTGCTTCCGAATGGTGAAACCATCAAAGGACCATTATATCGAACCCAACTAATTCGTTTGAAGTGGGCATTAAAAGAAAAACGGCCAGAATATGAGACCAGGCATGAGTCCTTCATTTTTCATCACGACAACGCTCGGCCACATGTTGCGGTTTCGGTGAAAAACTATTTGGAAAATAGTGGATGGGAAATTCTGCCTCACCCGCCTTACAGTCCAGACTTGGCACCATCTGACTACCACTTGTTTCGTTCGATGCAGAACGCTCTTACGGGAATACGCTTCAGCTCAGTAGAGGAAATCAAAAATTGGCTCGATACGTTCTTGGGCTCGAAAGACGAGAAATTTGTTTGGTCCGGAATTCATAAATTGCCAGAAAGATGGGGGAAAGTTGTAGCTTCCTATGGACGATACTTTGAATAAAGCATTGTAACTATGTTTTCATAATAAAACTTCAAATTTTGGAAAAAAAACGCTGGAAACTTACTTGTAGACCCAATACAATTTTCCCATCATCGAATGATTATAAATGAACATCCACAAGAGAAGAGCAGGGACAAAAAGTTACCCCCTGTTGATGGAGAAAACTCCATTTGATAGGTGGGAATACCACCCCTACCAACCCATTGACAAGGAAGAAACTCAAAAATTAATGGAACGTTCCGACTCTGATGAATGTCAGCTGGACAGCTGGGGTAGACTCCTAACAAACTTTTCAATTTGTTCACTCCACCATTCAGGACTAAAAGTCCAGCCTTTGGTTTGGTCCCATAGATTGTATTTCAAGCTTGTTGACCATATATCACTGTTTTATCTTGTAGGCGGCTACAATACTATAATACTTGCACACGTATGTGTGCACGTATTTCCAGCCTGTTTGCATTATGAAATTTTCACCGTACACACAGCACTGCCCGACTAGTCAATCAATTAGGACAGCCGAGTAGGTATTTGGCACAGCACAGTAGGTAGGTGGTATCCAGTTCCAAAAAGAAAAAAAAAAAACAAAAAAACCCAACTTAACCATCACACAACTCAGAGACGTATCGTCCAAAACACAGCCCAAGGACTTGCCAGAGTTGGATAGTGAAAAATTGCCACAATTCATATCTATTTACACCCCAGAGGCAACCGTAAAGGGGACGCGACTGACGTTGCTCGCTCTAGACGAACATAGAAATATCGCCAAATTTTCGATGAAGGTTTTGGTGGAGCGCGAATTGGACAAATGACTGAAATGAAATACGACTCTTGTTTTGAGGAAGTTTTGTGACTGGAATATTGTACGAGTACGAGTATGATGCATACGTATAAACTAACCAACCATCACCCAGTTGAGATGGTCTCCTTACACTCACTCCACCTTCAATTTCAGTTTCAGATTTTGTTCCAGCTGCAGCTCTAGTTTCAGCAGCTACAATGTTTCTCGTTTTGGGAATTCCCTTTGAAGTATATTGATGGCTGGGTTTGTGCACGGCTGTGTTTCTAAATTAATGCCGAGCTAAAATCCTTTAATCCTCTTCCATTCACATCCGATAAGGTGATGGGGGTACACGAGTATACTCGTACACCATCGTACTGGGCGCTGGCGAGTGGTGTGTTATGATTACCATGACGATGATGATGGATGGATACGTTTTCCGTCCATTGAATTTAGTTTATTTATCGCTTTTTAGAGATTTTTTTTTCTCTGCTTTGTTTTTAATTTTTTTTTTTTTATTTATTTGCCAAAGTGACATTTGTCATTCATCTGATGACTCTCATGCTTACCCTGAACTCCCCTCTAACAACACAGAGATGTATGTCACTGATACGCGGAATGACCGAAATTTCGCATTTAAAATATTTGTGGTACTCGGGTCGGTTTTATGTGATGAATAACTCTGGCCATGTATCATTCGAGAATAGCAATTGAAAAATAAAAAAAATAAAAAATAGAAAATATACTCAAAAGGATTTATATCCGTTTTAACGTCAGACTTTGTGTTATTAGGCAACCCGCGGCACTTTGACAGAGCTGGGGAGGAGGATAGGGATTGTGCAGATGATATCAATAGTTATGGTTTCGACATGACCGATTTTGATTAAGTGCTAGTGTTCGTTTATTTAATCATTTTATTCTAAAATGTTATTACTTTCTCCTCCCGTTTTTGAATAACAAACAAAGCATACAGGAGGCTCGCGGAGGATAAATACATACGAGCATATGTAGTGTTTGGTTTGGTATTAATATGAAAACAAATTGGTTGTCGGACATGTACTCGTACATGCATATGTACAATATTTTCGAAGGCCTGAAATATTGGAAAATTGAAAAATTGAACAAAAACAATTCTAATTTGAGAATATTATTGAATTAACAATAGAGGGTTATATTTCAATAAAATATTCACAGTAGCCCGTTGTTTTGTGTTTTTTTTTTTTGTTCCTTCCAAGTGTTAACTCAACATGGCTCTTTCTGTGTTCTAAAAATATTTTTCATTGTGTTGAGCTTTTTAAAGAGCACAAACTAAATAAAAAATTAGTTCTTAAACAAGGAAAAAATTAATTAAAAACTGTAGATATGCCATAAGGTTCCAGCTTTAGTCCCACACTTTTATTTATTATATCACCTTGATCAATATGTTCCCGCACCACACCACCATGTGGCTTTGATTTGCGGCCCGGGTCAACCCCGGACAGATTTATTATTGCTTATTGCAAGCTTATTCTTAGAACTAACAATTTTCACTTAAAACTAAAGATAAAAACTAAAGGGTGGGAGCGGTTAAAAAAAGTTAGGATGTGAGGTATAGGTGGCAATAAGAGTGTTTTTAAGAGAGAGAGTTTGGTGAGATGGTAGTCGAAGAGAGGCAAAATATCGTTTACTTCACGAAGCATTCTAGACATTGGCTCCAAGTGTCCGTAATTCGTTCGGTGAAGATTGAACCGGAAAAGTGGCACAGGTGGGTTGGTATTAAAAGAAATAAGTCGAAGTAAAGAAGGACAATCGATATTACCAACTAAAATTTGATGAATAAAGAGAATGTCGGCAACTTTTCGACGTATAGAAAGGGGTTGTAAATTTATAAGTTTCAGCCGGTCAGTATAAGGTGGTAAGTTTTGGCTATCATCCCAGGGAAGACCACGTAAAGCGAATCGTAAAAACCTGCGTTGAATGTGTGTTCTGTAGTAGGATGACCAAACTTGACTTGCATATTCAAGAAGAGGCCTAACAAAGGTTATGTAAAGAGATTTGGTAACATAAGGATTGGAAAACTCCTTAGATCAGCGCTTGATGAAGCCAAGGGTAGAGTTGGCTTTCTTTATTATATTATCAATGTGAGAACGGAAATTGAGTTCCTTATCACAGATAACACCTAAATCACGCAACTCGTTCACTAAGGGAACAGGCAGATTAAAGATTAGATAGCAGCGAGGTAAAGTAGAGGCCCGCTTACGGGAATACGTTATAGCCTGACACTTATTGACGTTAAGCTCAAGAAAATTCTTCTGACACCAAGTACAAAATCTGTCAAGATCTTCCTGCAGTGGTAGGCTGTCTGAGGAGGAGGATATATATCTAAAGATTTTCATATCGTCTGCGTAAACAGATATGTATGAATTTTTAATGATGCAATTAACATCATTAATGGTCAGAATAAATAGTAAGGGGCCAAGGCGGCTGCCTTGAGGGACACCAGAGGAGGCTTTAATTGGGTCAGAAATCATGGACCTAAATAAAACATAGTACTGTCTTTCATTTAAATATGATTGAACCCATGTTATAAAGTTTATTTGGAAACCAAGAGCTTTTAATTTCAGAAGGATTATATCATGTGAAATCCTATCAAAGGCTTTGCTGAAATCGGTGGCAATCACATCAACTTCATTTCCAGATTCCAGTGCACATAAAGTGCTTGATACGAATTCCGTTAAGTTGGTGGTCGTAGATCTACCTTTGAGAAATCCGTGCTGGTTTTGGGAAACAATAGGTTTACAATGGAAAAGCATTATATCATAAATAATGCTCTCGAAAAGCTTAGGTATGCAGGACAGCTTAGCAATTGGTCGATAGTTGGAAATATCATATTTTCGGCCTTTTTCAAGTAGGGGAATAATAAATGACCTTTTCCAGGTCGAGGGAAATAATCCCCGGGTGATACGAGTAGAAAGCTGAAAGAGAGCTGTAAAAGAGCTAAGTGTATTTCACATTTCCTTAAAAATATAGGAGAAAGATCATCAGGGCCGGCGGAATAATCATCTTTGAGGTTAATTATTTTATCTTTAACCTGCTCTAAAGTTATAGACACAGATTCAAAAGTTGTTTGTGGGCAGCTATTTAAGTAGGAAAAGTAAGAGTGGTCTGGCTCTTGGGAATGGGTGGCGAACGCTTGGCTAAAAAAAAGTTGCGAAGAGATTTGCTATAATTTGGGGATCGCCCGAGGACTTATCTAGAAAATTCAGAGATGATGGATAGTTATCCGATTTACTTTACTAAACTGAAAGAATCGCTTGGTTTAAATAGTTGTCATATAGAGTTTGACAAAGTACAGAGAAATTTATTTGGGCAGACTGGTAGTAAAAGAAATCGATGTCGGAACGCGATATTAAGTAAGTACGCCAGAGCTTATTTCTCTTATTACGAAGAGATCGCATCCTTTTATTATACCAGGGTGGTTATGATGAGAGATTCTTTTTGGGTAAAAAAGGTACAGATTGGGGGAGACATTTGAAAATTTCGGTTTAAAAGTATGCGAGAGCATCGTTAAAGTGGTCGTGAGTCAATCGAAGATGATGAACGCAGTGGCAGACCATCGACATCGAAAACCGACGAAAACATTAATCAAGTAAAAGAAATGTTGGTCAATAACCGCAAATTAACCATCAGAGAGATTGCGGAATAGTTGAACATTGCCTGTGGATCCCTCCAAGACATTTTGGTTAATGATTTGGGTTTCCGTCGTGTAGCAGCAAAGTTGGTGCCAAAAGACCTCAATTTCATGCAAAAACGAGACCGTGTTGACGTCGCAATAGAGATGATTTGCGAGGCTGAATCCGATCCCACATTCATCAACTGGATCATTACTGGAGACGAGACGTGGGTTTATGAGTACGACACGAGACCAAAAAAAACCACGTCGTTTTCAGTCAAAAAAGAAGGCAATGCTCACGGTATTCATGGATTACAACGATGTAGTGCATCATGAATTTTTGCCAGAAGGCCAGACAGTAAACAAGGAGTATTACGAGTATTTGGGCGTTATGAAACGTTTGCGTGAAGCAATTCGCCGAAAGAGACCAGAATTGTGGGCAGAAAACTCGTGGATTTTGCATCATGATAACGCACCGTCGCACAGTGCCATCATTATTCGTAATTTGTTGACGAAAAATGCAACAAATACCATCCAACAGCCACCGAATTCACCTGATTTCGCTCCCTGTGACTTCTTTCTGTTCAATCGAGTTAAAAAACCACTACGGGGAACGCGTTTCAGCAGCCGAGAGAAAGTAATGGAAAAATCGCAGGAAGCACTGATGGACATACCCAAAACCGAAAAATGCTTCGAGGATTGGATCAAGCGCTGGCATAAGTGTGTTGCAGTCGATGGGGATTACTTTGGAAGGGGTCGATATATATGTAGATTTAGATGAATAAACTTGAATTTTAAATTTTCTGAATAAATTTCGAAAAATTTTTGATCAAGGTGGTAAGTCGAGTTTGGCTCCGCAACAATCCAGGAAAGGTAGTTAAATCCGGCAGTTGCTGAAATTTTTAAAAATACCTTCGTACAGGCATCTCCGATGACAACATCTATAAACGGTTTTAAGAAATGTGGGAGATATGGCCAAAAGATTCATCAGTCTTCTCTGAAAATGACTTTGCTGTTTCATTGACAACAAATGAGCTTAGCTCTAACTACAGTCACTAGAGCAGCAAACACCACAATTGCAACTGTAAGAACATTTACTGTCAATTCTGCAATCTTGACAGAAAGGCTGGTCTGCTTGTTCTGATTGTGGCAAATGGACGCATTGCGGCTATGAGCGGTCTAGAGGATGAGGATGCTGAGGCCACATTCGTGTACGAGCTTCGTATAGAATAATAGGCTTAGGCTAATTGATACCCTAACTCACGCCACGCAGCACAGTGTGACGAATCGCTGATATAGCTCGATTTAATTAAGAAAATGACATGTACAAAATGAAACAAAAACGGCTTCCTTAAGAGAGTAAACCTCCTACGTAATGCCTGTGCAATTTGTTTTGGTTGTAGCTTAGTGCAACAAAAAAAAAATCATCTCAAACTTCAAATTTGTATAATTTTTTTTATAGCAAGGTCAATCTGAAGAGCAAGTGTTTATATCGTTTTTAATTGGATCGCGTACATTTTATAGTTTTTTTTTGTTTTTTTCTCAATAATTAAACAGTCAATTGATATAAAAGTAAGTTTTTCTTAAATAATTACGAGGAGATATTTTGTTTAATATAAGGGGTAAATGAAAGTAAAATTTATAGATAAAATATGTGTTTTTTGTATTTATTAGACGAAAAGTATAGTTGATCAGTGTTGTTCAAGTTGGAGACCGTGTTTGTTCTAAAGCCTTGCATATGCACTGCTAAAATGTGTTTCAACTTCTCGCGCACAGGTGCGACACCCATACTAAATTTTACTTTACCCATATACTATTTTCTGAGGCTGCAACAAAGTCAATCAAATTAATCATAGAAACTTTATGTTTAAGATTTGACGAGAGATGGGCCAAAAGTCGTCGGCATAGAGAGCGCTTCGAAATGAAAATCTAACATTACCACAACATATCTTAGATGAAATACCTTCTTCATCCAGAGTAGGAAGACCGAGAAAAAGCTTTGATGAGTGCTGTGAGAAGAGCAGCAAGAGAAAAGTTAAAACCATTTTAGATTCTTTTAGCGCTGAAGAAATTGCAATGGCTCATGAAAAAGGCTTAGACAAGACGGAAAAAGAAATACTGCTATTGCAGTGAAAAAATTATCTGAAAGTTCTTCGAACCGAGGTTTGATTGTTTTGTTTATTTTTTTTTAATATTTTTGTAGGTTAAATTTTGTTACTAAGGTTCTATTGTGAGGAAAACGCTAAAAACACCTGCTCCTGGATTTTTACCAATAACTGCAGATGATGCACTAGCATTAATCACGGACATTCAGCTTTCAACTCGCCTAAAAATTAACCATAAAGTTTCCAACTCATTACCTTCATACTACAAAATTAAAGAAGCTAAGACGAAATGCTACCCAAATGATAAAACTGTGAGCGAAACTTCTGCAGAATGCGGATTGCAAAGTTTATTAAATCACAGTGTTGAGCGTTTATGCTTAGCTCAGAAAGACGTTTTAAGTTTCGTTGCTGACCTAAAAGAACTATCCTTGGTAATAAAATGGGGCTGTGATGGTGCTCAACAGAAATCATACAAACAAAAATTTTCTGCTGGTGATAATTCGGATGAAAATCTTTTTTGTATCTCAATGGTTCCCATCCAGATGTATTTCTTTAAGGATGAAATTAAGCAAGTACTGCCCTATCATCAACCCAATATTGTCGACCAATAAATTTAAATTTTGCTAAGGAAACCACAGAACTGATCAAGTCAGAGGTAGAATCAATTCAAGATCAAATTAAAATCCTACTTCCTATAGAATTTAACATTGACAGTTTGCATATCATAATTACTCGTAAACCGGTCTTTTTGTTAACTATGATTGACGGAAAAATTTGTACTGCTTTATCATCTGCAACATCTGCAATGACCTTTGGATTAAGCCCCCTTCACTCATGGATACGATTTATGGAATGCATCCTTCACATAGCGTATAGATTAGATGTCAAGGTGTGGCAAGTAACAGACCAAGGCAGTAAAGAAAAAGTCAAAGCCAGAAAAAAACTGATCCAAGAAAAATTTAGAAGAGAAACAGGATTATTGGTAGATATGCCAACTCAACAGTCTGGCAATACTAATGACGGAAACACGCCTAGAAGATTTTTTAAAGATGAGGAAAAGACTGCCCAAATTACAGGGATAGATAAAGAAATTATCAAAAAGTTTCATATCATCTTAGAAGCTTTTGGGTCTGGATTCCCAATAGATGCAGATGCTTTTGAGAAGTATGCAAAGGAAACAAGGGAACTATATCTTAAAAATTATGCCTGGTATTTTATGCATAAGGTCTTGTTTCATGAAAAAACAAATAATTTCAACTTGTATACTTCAAATCGGACAACTTTCAGAAGAAGCGCAAGAGGCAAGAAACAAGGATTTAGGGAACTGTTTACTTGAAAAATATCACGTGTAGATACAAATACTGACCTCTGAAATCGATTGCTTATAATCTCAGATCCATTCTTAGCAAGTCTAAGATGCTTTCCGAGAAGAAAGAAAAGTGTCATGGAACACGAAGTCTTGCAACTTTTAGATGTACCAAATAATTAAACAAATTAAAATAAGCTGGTTTTTATGTATTGTTTTGTCTTGAAATTTGTAGTCATATTTTAAAAAAAAATTGTTATATTCTATTCTGTGAACAATTTCAATTAAAAAAAAAAAAAACAAAAAACCTGAACAAAAACATTTCAGCGATTCGTCACACTGTGCGCAGGGAGAAATATGGGGTGCTGTGACTTGTTTTACTACGAGTATTTACGTTTTGAAAAATTTATTAAATAATTACAAAGACTGATTACCAAAGATCATTATCGTTTTTTTCATTTTTATTGCGCTTCAAATGTAGTGTACTGAGTGTATCTAATAAGCTAGCAGAAATTCCGAAAATTCTTAGGTTTCCCTGTATACTCTAGACGATCAAGAATCACAGCCAAGTATTCCAAAGAAAACACAAAGCATAGCGATTCTAGTTTGTTAAAAAGATGAAATCCTCTGCATGTTCTCTTGATTTAATCAGTGAATGCTTTGATGTTTTGTACTTTGGCCCTCCGTTTAAAAATATCTTTTCCTTCATTATATAATTCGAATCTTGAAAGCTTACTCTTCCACAAAAAAAAAAAAAAAGACGAGTCTTCATCCGTACATGTCTACCCTCGTATCCTGGAGTCGTTTCTGATGTGGCATTCTTGCCCGGTCATCACTGGTCATTATACATAATTTCCTCATCTAGGAGGTCACCGCATCAAGATCATTTCCCCCAGAAATAGACACAACAAAAAATCTATTTCACTTCAAATAGCGTGATTCGAACTCGTTTTACATCCATAAAAACCACATTAGCTGTACCAAAACACATGTGTCTACCCTCGTCGGCCGCCAGCTCATTTCCATCAAACGGGAAAAAACAAAAACACAAATTGCTTCTATCCCATTTCCAATTAGATATGCCAAAGACTTTCAAATGTCCATTAGCTATAATGAATTGGCTTTCTCTAAAGAGTATGTATCTACAAGATAAACAACCGCTGTACGAGTTGTACTGCCACAGCCACTGCCACTGGTTATGCTGCCTGAATTTGCCAGAATTCTATAGTACCATTGCTGGCGGCCGATTTGGCGTCTGCTGCCGGTCAGAAAATGTAATTATTAGCTGCTCACCCTGCAGTTACGGATCCTCTCACCACAATTCAATCTTTTCCTCTTCATCTGTTTATTATCTATTCTCTCATATGTTTTTTTTTTTTTTTTCTCCCGTTGCCATATGTGCTCCCGAAATCTTCTGTGCATTCTGAACGGTCTTCTGGTTAATTTTTATCTTTTTAATTTTTAATCGAATCCAAATGCATACTCGTATCATCGGTTGGGGATTCTTTTCATATTCCCCGACTAAGAAACACATTCACCGACAATGAATGTTCCCAAATGACGATGTACGACGAGTACGAGTATTGGAGTATTTGTATATAAGAGCAGCGTACTCGTAACACGGCACAAAGTATGATCAATTAATGTACTCGTACTTACAGAAAATGTTGCATGACGACTAGGCAATTTGATACCTTGTCACTTGAAAGGAAGCTCACGCCTCCAAATAAGATTATGAGCCGCAAACAGAGTGTGGTGCGCACTTAAGGGCAATTGAAAAGGAATCCCCGGATAGGCCTCAATCCTTATCTAAGCCTCTTCCAAATCTCCTTAAAAC
This sequence comes from Volucella zonaria, assembly GCA_963966105.1. NCBI lineage: Eukaryota > Metazoa > Arthropoda > Insecta > Diptera > Syrphidae > Volucella > Volucella zonaria. The sequence goes on along the minus strand of OZ014533.1, from coordinate 130,696,318 downwards.
CTCCTCTAACCATCTTCATGTAAGTACCTACCACCTCCATACCACATCTTCAGGTGGTTACAAAATATGATTTCGTGTTGCTTAATTTCGGTTAGACATAAGAACGACATGATAAAGTCTCCCCGTAGACATAAAGCGACAAAAGAAAGTCCTACTCATCGTTACCCAGATGGAAGACCCAGTCAGGTTTATGTTACCTGTGTTTTTGACAACTCAGGAAAAAGAAGAGACTGTCGGATTTTTACGGCAGCTAATTTATCTTTTGTTCCATTTCGATTCGTGTATCTATCGTTGACTGGGTAACGGATACGAGCACGGAAACGCTGGTTTTAACTTGCATTTTCTATAGACGACTTATATCTAAACAAAAGAAGGCGGCATAAGTGGTTCGTCCTTTTTTGTTTTTTTTGCATGTGGTATGTCCTTGCTTCTGTTTTGTTTGAGATATTTTTTTCTGGTGGTTTTTTTTTTTATTTTTTCGTATGTCGAGCATCCTTGTATCCTGAATAATGAACCGTATACTCAGATGAATAAATAATTGCAAAATCCTTCAGACATTTTATGAAGGACTTTTTATTTACTCCCTTGTGTTTTCCATGGGAAAAAAGGAATTACTTTCGATGGATAGGCAGACTAGGAGGAGAGAAATGCGTACATAAATTTTGCAGGGTCAGACGAAACAGGATTATTCTCTAAGGATGATTTAGAACGGGACATATTTTCTCATCTAAATTGGGATTCTCTGGATTTTTGTTTTTTCGTTTTTTTTTTTTTTTTTGTTTTTTCCAAAAGTACCTAGTCTCTTGGGTTAAGCGGGAAATTTGCGTAGATTCCGATGGCTTAGAGGTTTCGCGTGTTGGCATTTTGTTTTGTGTTTTCATTAGCTGATAGCCTCTGGCGGTGAGTTTTTTCCAATCAGACTTGCGGTGCGGCTTTGTTGGTTTAGAAATGAATGCGATGTCTGTTGATGTTTTACTGGTAGACCCCGCAACAAGGTTATGAGGTGTTGCTCGTTTTTTTTTTTTTTTTAAGAATATCCGCAAGGTGTTTGAAATAGGAAATCAAGAGAATGTATGACTGAGAAATTTGTTAGAAGAAACCGGCGGGGATGTCAACATGCACGATACAGGTTTGTTGTAGCTGTCCAAACGTGAAACATAATCGGCAACACAATCCGATATGACAAAAATACCCAGTTCCTTCGTATTCCTATTCTGACTTCGTAAGTTTAGGTTACGTGAACATAGTCCTCGTTGAGGTGACAGTTGCAAGTGTGAAACTACTGGAAGAGCGCCGGAAGACGATTCCAACGAAATTTTTTGATAAATTTGCCAAGTTCGGTGATCTCCATGGAGCAAATATCACTTAGATCCCGGAAGTGATAATTGCTTGGGAAGTGTATTCTGATTCGTGCGAAGAAAGGGCATTTCCGTTTCATCGAAATGCGTAGATGTGAGCAATACTCAATTATGTTTGTGAGTTTGGAGATGTCTATTCTCCTGAGGTTGATTAGCTCTCTGAATCTTTTAGAATCGAGTACGGGTCATATTAGCACAGATGTCTGACAGTTGTCTTGATAAATCCACCTACGAGTGGCTTTAGAGAGCACTTGAAAGTGTGTCATTTGTTTGGCATAGAACGTTTTCAAGCTGACTACTACTAAATATTTGTTCCTAGGGATCTGAGTCTGAGCAGTTTTCTACGTCTTCGGAGTGGCCCCGCATTCAGAGTACGATCTGGTTGTGCTAAGTCATATGTACCGTCGAGAGATGCACTGCAATCTATTACCACTCTCCAATTTTTACTATTCAAAATTAGGGGTATCTGATTCCTGCTTGGCTGGCCATATGTGTTGCAATATCTAATACGGATATTGGAGACAGGCTGAGAAAAATGGAGGGCTGATAAAACGGCTAACGCATCGGCTTGGTACACGGTACAGTATAAGGATAGACTGAAGGATTTGTATATGCCAAGATCATCGGAGAAAGGTAGAAATTGACTTAAGAGGAAAGCTTCGCGTGTCTCCATACGTTCCTTTCTGGATACAGGTGATTGGAATCAACGTTGAAGTCACTCTCAGATAACTGAAAGTCGGCGATGTAGCCCAAGCAGAATGACATACACTACATTTGGCTCCTTCCACTGTCTTCAGCTTTAAAGGAGAATTAATTGCGATCTGCGTGCCAAATAAGTAGAAAATGGCATGCAGTTTTGAGAGCCGTTCGAAAGGTTCTAAACATGGCAGTGGTTCTTATGAAGGCAAGTCGTTGTGTTTTATTCTTAACACGATGGTGATACTCGGACTTTCCTGCGTGGCCTACACTTAAGTGAGGATTCGTCTGTGTAGACTCCACTTCGGGCCAACACCCCTTTTGCACGATTAGAGGGCAGACAGAAACTCCAAGTGTTTGTTGTCAAAAATCTTCTTATAGTGATATGAATTCAAACTCCATTCTAGGACATCAGCTTGCTATTGTATTTGCTGCAGCTTAGCCAAAAGGAAAGGAGTAACTATTAACTTGTCAACAATTGATAAATCCGTGACCTTCCAGAAATTATTATACGAGTTCAAGGACATCACACGTAGTACCTTGTCACCAAGCGCATAAAGACATCTAGTGACCCACCACATTGTTACAAAAGTCCCGCCATTCTTTAGCCACCCACGTCGCTTATCCCCAGAAAAACTAAAGACGGCGAAGACAGAATTTCGCTCAATGTTGAAGCAAGGGATTTGCCGAACTTCCCGCCGTCCATGTCGAAAAACCTAATGATGAGTGGAGACCGTGTGGCGATTATAGACGCCTTAACGCTGTAACCGAACCCGATCGTTACCCTATCCTACACACGCAGATTTTCTCGAAAATAGATCTGAAGAGAGCATATCAATATCGGTTGAGCCAAACAACATCCCCCACTCGGAATGTTCGAATTCATCCGCTTGACATTTGGACTGAGAAATGCTGGACAGACCTTTCAGCGATTCACGGACGAGGTCTTAAAGGGTTTTGATTTCGCAAATGCTTACCTCGATGACATCCTGGTGGCATCCGACAACACCGAATAGCACGAACAACATCTTCTTCGTTTGTTTCAAAAGCTCATTGAGTATGGACTTGTAACATCTCCAAAGGCACAATCGGCCGAGCGTAAAATTTTTGGGGCATACGACTGACGAAAAGGGGATTCGACCGCCAATAGAACGAATTGAAGCGTTGAAGAGAATTGCATATCCAAAAACAGTTAACGAACTTCGTAGATTTCTCGCCATGGCTAATTTCTACCTCCGTTTTCCAACTCTTAAAAGGTAATAAGAAGAATGACAACTCGCTAATCCAATGGAACAACGAGGCCAAGAAAACACTTTACAAGTGCAAAGCCGATCTGGGAAATGCAACGATTCTAACATTTTGACGCTCAGATTCACGATTGGGGCTACGGCATCAGAGAAGGCCGTCGGAGCAACATTACAGCAATTCGCAAGTTCTGGATCATGGCAACCCTTGGGTTTTTACTCTGCAAAATTAACATCGGCGCAAACGAAGTACAGTACATATGATCGCGAATTACTCGCCGCGGTCAAAGCGGTAAAACACTTTTGCCATATGCTGGAAGGTAGTTCCTTTGCAATGTATACAGACCACAAGCCTTTGACCAGGCAATTACGACGCCTGGAATTTCTAGTTAACAACTGGCATACGGTATATCCCAGGTTGTGACAACATTGTTGCAGATACCTTCTCACGCATCGACAAAATCCAGGTACCAGCCACCATCAACTACGAAGAGTTATCCAAAGCGCAAGAGACGGACGAGAACTTAAAAAAAATTTACTGCGATTCTTCTACAACGTCGTTGCTTTCACGAATTAAGCCACCGCGGAATCAACAAAACAGTGAAGATAGTTGCCGAAAGATTTATTCGGCCAGGGATGAAAGGGGACTGTCGGCGATGCTCACACGACTTTGAGTATCTTGCCAAAAATCAAAAGTACACCGTCACAACAAGTCTCCTATTGGATCGTAGATTTGAACACATCAATGCGGGCATCGTAGGTCCACTATCAACTTTAAATGGATATCGCTATTGTTTAACCTCCATCGATAGATACACCCGCTGGCCCGAGGCTTATCCAATGGTTGATAAACAGCAGAGACCGTCGCATTTACGCTGTATTCGCAATGGTTTCCAAGGTTTGGGGTACCAACACGAATAACCACGGATCAGGGGCGACAATTCACATCACATCTGTTCCGGGACATAACGGTGCGGGACACATATATACGACCGCTTACCACTTTGCATCAAATGGGATAATACAGCGCTAGCACCGTGCGCTGAAGACCGCTATCAAATTTCACAATACAGAATGTTGGACAGAAGTACTTCCGATGATTCTTCTTGGGTTCAGGCCGATTGGACAGGAAGACTTACAGGCATCACCTGCTGAAATAGTGTACAGAACTCAACTTCGTTTGCCAGGTGGGTTTTTCGCAGAAACTTCAGATCGAATACTAGAACACGAGTTTGTTAAACCACTCAAGCACCCGATGAAATCGCTTAGGCCATCGCCGACCAGTAATCATTCATCAAACACAGTTTTCGTCGAGAAAGAACTTCAAACATCACCCTTCGTATTTGTCCGTACCGATGCAGTTAGAAAGCCGCTCCAAACGCCCCATGAAGATCCATTCCGTGTCATAGATAGAGCGGAAAAATATTTTATATTCGATTTTAGTACCGGACGAAAGAAGATATCCATTGATCGATTAAAAACGGGGCGCCTAATCACACAGGACCACACAAAAACATGCAGAGCTAATATGTAGTAGCTGGCAGCAGAAAAGAAGAATACGTAACCCGCATGAACGGAGTGAGGACGATTTCGATAAGTTTTCTAAAGCCAGATGGTTTACAACCCCCAACCTACAGTATGTCTACTGGCATAGATTATGAGGCAACTGTTTTACCATTTGGTTTGCAGATAGCCCACATGTCTGGTGTACTTAAGCGACGCTATCATCACATCTAAGACTTCTAAACCAAAGCAACTCGAACATTTCATCAGTTAGCCAGTTCTCAAAGTTAAATATCAAATCTTCCTGTGAATTGCTCCATTCCACACAAGGTACTTATGGAAAAGGTACCACAGTTCAAGTGGTCTAAAAGGCATTTCCTACATCCAGAGAAACGTGGTGGTAGTATCTTAACTACAGAAGAATGTGGCATGCCATGTTCAAGAAAGACATTCTTCCAACGGAAACGTGTTAAGTGAATCGAGCTCAATAGCTCCTGAAGAGGCAGTTCTGAGGCCGGAACAGGAATAAACTAAGAATATTGAACAGTCTCACAGACGAAATCACCTGGCGTTCTCACTTTTTCAGTGCGGACCTCTAGGAGAGATTTGACCAGGAAACTGAAAACTTTCCAAATGAACAGCGAAAGTGGCGGTCATGCTATACAATGGAACTTGGTTGCTCAGTACAAAAGAACAACTGAATGACCGGAACAATATGTATCCTTCTGGTATCGATAATGCTTCACTTTTAAATATCCTCCACCCAGAACGAAGGGAAAAACTCACAGTGCCAAATCGATTCATAAATATCGAACTCAATGGAGACCTTTCATCTGGAAGGACACAACTATACAATGACTACAACTCCAAAAGACTGAACTGCTGTCAGTGGAAAATACATACTCGTATATAAAACTCAAAACAAATAAAGATATTCCTCCAGGACTCATCCACTTTGATTTTTCTCTGATGAAATATGATACATCACAAAGCACAACCCCGCCGCCCTCAAAAGGAGTATCCGCAGAAACCACATACTCAAACCGACCAGAACGAACCCCACAAGATAAATCCCCACACATCAACTCTACATCTACATTCATAGCTCGTGATATAAACCACTTAAGCTTCCAACTATTGATGGTCTTGGTCTATTTCAGGGGGATGAAGGTGAACAACATACGACTTACACCAGTCAAGCAAAGCCTCAGTATAGAGAAATCGCACTAAATTATGAATTACCATCTTAAATGCCAATACACTAAAACCAGAGCCAAAGTCAGCTAAAAAAAAAAAACAAAAAAAAGGACGAAAACCAAATACCCTTCCACACCACTATCTACTTGCTCTATCATCTCGTCTATCTAAACTAAAAGCCGAGAGTTATTTTGGGGTTGGCTTATGAGTTTGGTAAGGTTAGTGCTGAAGATATGATTCCTCAAAATGCAAATATTATTCGTATGCTCGTATAACACAAGGATAACACGAAAAAACAGACGCAGGCAGGACGTACTCTATACGAGTATATGTATAGTATCTCTAGCACAAAACAGTAAGAGGATATGAGTAAAAGGATCATCGCTTAGATACATACGAGTACGAGTACTCGTACGAACGCACAAACTATAGATTGTGGGAAATGAAAACATAAACAAGTAGCAACAGCAGAGATTTCTGTGCCTTTTGTCGTTGTTGTTGTTGTTGTTGTTGTTGTTTCTCCTGTTGTTGATGATGGTGATGATTTTGATTTTGATTTTGATTTTGATGGGTGGTAGTATCAAGGATAGACTTTCTATTGGTGTGCCATCCATGATGCCATCATTGTTATTGTTACGAGCATTACCATCAATAGGATTCGAAATAAAAATCATGACGAGATATTGGATGACATGACATGAGATGAAATGTGATGAGAAGGGGAGGGTTATGGACGGAACAATTGAATTGTGGAACTTGTTGACAATGGGGGATACGCTCCAGTCACACTGCAAACGACACATAATTGAAATGAATGAAATTTGAGTAGCGAAGTTGACAGGGATTTATTGTACGTTTCTGTCGTCAGCTATTGCTAGACATCTGTCATCGGCTGGTTACAGATACTTCGCATGTTATAGTCGGAACTTATGTATAAGAAATAATGGTAAGCAAGTAAGGATCTTTGACTCTTGAACTTGTGTTATGGCAACCTGTAGATCGGTTTTATTAACACGTTCCGTAAGTCGGGCAAGTTATCTCAAAGTCAATTAAGATTCTAAAGTAGGAAAGCAAATTACCAAGTTTTAAGAAGTGGAGTCCAATTAACGGACTATTCAGCCACATGGCTGGTAGCCCATCAACTGAAATCTGCACTAAACTAGAACCAACAACGATGAAGCCGTCTTGGAATCTTTCGGTATTACCCAGTTCTCGTCAACACCAAAGTACTCATAGCTGGCTGATCTTTAGCTCGACAGCACCCAATATGTAGGATAGCATCAGCGAGGTATTAGAAAACCAGGTTTGTACAAGATGTATACACTTTTAGAGCTGTAAACCCAAATTGGACACTTGTAGCCGCCTGATTCAGAGATAGACCCTTTCAACGAAAAATCGGTGTGAAACGAGCAAAATCATATGCTTGCCCAAGTACGTCAGCCTACAATGAAGGCCTGAATATGAAACACTTCTGAATGCCTTCACCCCCATCAAACGCCAAAAAAGAGTGAATCCAATGGAGAATAATCATCAAGGAAGTGGCAAGTTTGAGCTAGAATCTATTATCCCACGATTCGGTTAAAACCAGCGGTGCAAAGGAAAATGTGCCAAAAGGAAATATGTAATAGAAGACGCACCAAAAATGACTGCAAAAAGAGAACTAGAGCAGTGAAGGAAGCCGGAAGAACACTAAAGAAGGAAATGCTGGCAAAAAATTCACTTAGGATCCTAGCTCAAGATAATTGACGAATCCCACAATTCTCCAACATCAAGAATCGATGGAGCTATTTTTTTAGCCCGGACCGTACGCTGTTTGATGGACATGACGTAGAAAGAGTTTGATTCCAAAGAAATCCCAGATCTGGAAGCGCTGAAGAAGTTACCCACTCTAACCGAAAAGAGGCTGTCATATAGCAAGGACAATGGGACCCGCGCATTTATTCAGTCATGGAAATGACGCTTTTCTGAAAAGCATGCACTAATCGACTATGGCTAGAACGAATGGATGCTCGATGCCTGGAGTCTGAGCACTATACGAGTATGTGTCACCCAATTACAATACAAGAAAGTCGATTCAATCCGAAGCATAGGAGTACCTATAGTACACCATAGGTGTTATCAACTCGTATATGCCGCTATACAAAGTTTATATAGCGTACTTAAGTGCACCACAATCATCGACCATTATCAGTAAGACTTCCACCCCGTCATATCGGCGACTTGAAGCCTTACAAGGAGTAGAAAATGCAACCGAGAACTCTACGAGCTGTACTAAGAGTTGAATGTGGTTCAAAATGGTATACGATGACTAAATTGTCTAAGCCAGAGCAAGTACATGGAGAGGATTTCAAGGTACCGGGGTCATCAAATCCCTTCACTTGGCTCGAGCAGTTATGGAAAACTGAATCTCCCCTTCAAGGAGAAAACGACAGGCAGGTAGAGACCTTCATCTGGCCGGAAGTCTGTTAAGTGAACAAGATAATCAAAACTTTGTAGTGGAATTTTATTTTGGAGAAATTTAGACAGCTTTCACTGTTGACGTCCACTAACTTACATCCCTAGACGCTGGTGTATAGCTAAACTGAATTTGTATTAGAATTTTTTTGATCGCTTCGGAGTAATCCAAAGACCCTTCCTCCTGCATAACAGTCTCCGATGCTGACCACTTTTGAAAGAATACGGAGATTCAGGAAACTATTGACTGCAATTGTTGATTGGATACACTGATTCATGTTTGGACCTACATGACCAGGAGTTGGCATTATAGCAGACGGCATCACCCTACAGAATGATTATCGACGTTTGTAAAAGTCAATCGCACGTCAGTGAAATTCTTGTCCTTCTGAGCAGAAAGGACGGCACAAAACTTGATACTCGTAGCTTGCTTGTAGTACGGAAGTAAAGCCTTTAACCTCAGATGGTACTAACTCAGCTCACTTTGAAAGCTATCGCGAAAGTGCCCACAAAATTTCGGTCACCTCCATAAGTATCCAGTGCTATAGGTGACGATTTTAATTTGGGGTTTTATCGTCCTTTAGGATTAAGTTGAACGGACAATATTTCATTGTGGTTACTACGAACAATCTGGGCAGTAATCTATACGATGACAAGACATAACTTTGGCAGAATGAGAACCCTTTTTGTTCTGTTAAATGACGACCAAATAGTTCATGCCATGCCATATAGATACGTTGCTGTCAGTAGTTAGATGAAAAATACAATTCCCAACACTATCGATGCTGGGCAAGAAGGTTTCAATAAGGACGATGAGTTGCGATCTTGCCTTTATACTCAGAACACAACGTCATCATGTCAGTACAGCACATGCCTTATCCGAGCTACTGTCGCCTATTAGGAGCTAAAAGATGGGGGCGAATAAAGCCTTAATGAGCCCAATGGAATATCTAGGCCCATTTGAAAAGGAGTTGTACCAGCCGCAGAGATTCGGATAAGGACTGACTTACCGGCAACGATTATGCAAAACGGGAAAAGGACAACGTCGATCAGATCTTGAATAGCCCACTTCCAGAACAAGCTACGAAGCAGACATCACCTCTAAGTATGAAGTCCGGTGGGATGATCCGGACGCCACTAGGGTGAAAAACTGTGACTCCAGTTCCTACTACGGTGACTGCTTTAAAGGAGCACCGTTTATTTGGTTAGAAATTTGTTTTAGCAGACACACTAATCCAATAAGTCATAAGCTTGAGCACGGAACGTGAGCGAACGCTTTGTAAAAATCCGTGTCAAGATTAAATTCACCAATAAACGACGAGGACAACCGACATTCCGCTGTCAGCCAGAAAAAACCATTCAACTTTGGCTATGGAATGTAAGACGCATGTCCACCCGAACTAGTGGTAGCAGTGTCTAAACTGAAGTTGAATCAAGGTATGTGAACCGGACGGTCTACCAATGACAGCGGGAGATGGCAAAGTAAAGGACATACAATAACTCATTTTCAAGACTAGTCGGGGAAATGCAAGAATGAAAACAAGAAGAATTGCAACCTCAGCATCATTTACACGAAAAGAGACCCTCTAACCTGCGCCAATCAGTCTGCTTGAAACCACCTGTGAACGATCTGACTGTCTTCTATCAGCAAGTTCACAGAATGAAAAAATTTGGAAAAAAAATCAAGAAGATCAAATCGATACGAACCATCTAGTTATCGATTTTGAAGATTCAGAGTCATACCGACTTTTGGCATCCCTGTCAGATTGTACAGAAGGACGATGAAGAACGACTGCTGCTCCACGAAGTACAAAAAAAGGGCTTAACCAAGTTGATGGAGTGCCACGAGACTTCTTCAACATCATACGACTACTTGGGAAAATTCCGCCAAATTCGCAAGTCAATACTAGAAGCACAGTATACGTACGTTTTTCCAACTCCTCGTGGTGCGACTGCAAGTATTGAAATTACAGCGACTAAAGTGGGTTAAGGCAAGTGCATGGTGTTAACTAAAGAGTGACCAGATAAGATCGTTAGGAAATAAAACTTAAATAAAACAACAACGGTATGAGATATAAAATTGATTCCGGCTTTATTTTGAAGCCACGTTCATGCCATTATGTGTTGAATAGCACATCATTCAAATGGCCGCCTCGCCTTCGCTGGCAGGGCTTTAAGCGGTCGGTCCAATTTTTGATGGCTTGGTCTAATACATATGTGCGGCGTTATTTCGGCAATAGCGTGTCGAATGTTGGTCTCGAGCTCGTCCAAAGTGGTTGGCTTGTTAGCGTAGACTAAGGACTTCTCGTAGCCTCAGAGAAAATAATCGTGGGGTGTCAAACATTATGATCGCGGGGGCCAATTGATGAACGCTCGGCATGAGATGACCCAGCCGCCAAATTTCTCCTTAGCAACTTCGAGCATTACATTGTTACTGGTAGCATGTTGCGCCGTTTTGTTGGAACCACAGCTCGGGTATATCGATGTTGTCGGGCTCTGACCCCAGAAAGTCGGTTAACACCGCTCTATACCTGAGACCATTGACGACAAAGGTGTCTCATTCCTCATTTCGAAAGAAATAAGGTCCGATGATGCCGCCATGTCATAAATCGCACCAAGCAGTCAATCTTAGTGGATGCATTGATGATTGGCCGAACACTTGTGGATTGTGTTCGCTCCAATAACGACAATTTTTCTTGTTGACATATTCGCTGAACCAAAAATGGGTCTCGACCGAGGAGATGATATTTTGGCCACAATCCGGATCTCAATGGATCCCAATCGGCGAACTCACGGCGGTGTCTACGGTCGTCCGGCTTCAATTTTTGGGACAGCTAAATGCTATACGGATGTAGGCCCAAATCAAACCGCAAAATAAGCCGGGTTGACTCTCTGGCGATGCCCAATTCAGCTGATCGGCGCCGAATCGACATTTCAGGGCTTCTTCGATACTGTCCGCTACGGCGGCTATTTTTTCTTCATTTAGCACCAATCTCTGTCTGGTTGATGGCTTAAGATCCAGAAGACTGTACTCACGCTCAAACTTGCCTTGGTGCGACGAATTGCCTTGTACACTGAAGCCATGATGACGACCGACTTCACGACGAAATTCACGTTGCGCATAAATTTTTTTAATAACTTCCGCACGTTCGGCAAGAGTAAAACGATGCACGATGAAATGGCAAACCTTACTGAATATTTTGACAGCTGGGTGTCATTGGTAACTTTGACAGCTGCTGTATCTTAACAATTGGAAAAACTATCACTGCTATCTGGTCACCCGTTATAAGAGACGCACACCATCGTTTTATAGCACAAAACATCACAGTAGGCAGCTATAGCTTTCAGGTAGTGAGAGAATTTGGCCACCCTGGTTTCGTAGTGATTTTTGGTCCCGTTTGCGTTGAAGGAGTTTGGAAGAGAAAATACAACAGGTCTACGAGCGGTACAGCGACATCATAAGAAAAGTTTGCATCCGTCGTTTGCGATTTCTAACAAATGTGGAGACAATGAATATCAATGTTTCAGGCCGTAAGGGCTTCAATTCCTAACCAGGGAGAGGACAAACTAAACTTTTGTCCATCACTCTTCCACACATATCCGCCGGAACCGTGGCAATTTCGAGTTCGATATTTTGCCTGAGCTCCTCGAACGTTGTTAGCATAAGCCAATGACCTAATGTAACCCCATAAAAAGAAATCCAGCGACGTTAAACCCCATGAGCGAGGTGGCCATTCGCCCGAACCATATCCCAAGATTACACAATTTCCGAACTTCCCTCCAATGTGGTAGATCAATTGTTTGACCACCTATGTTGCATGTGGCACCATCTTGTTGGAACCACATATCACTCCATCAAATTCTGACCAAAAATAGTTTTCCAGCATGGCACGATAGCGATCTGCATTGACCGTAACATGGCGATCATTTTGACCGACGAAAAAATACGGTCCAATCACACCTCCAGCGTGAAATCCACACCACAGGGTCACTTTTTGTGGATGCAATGGAGTCTCCAGAAGCACATGTGGGTTTGTTGTTGACAAACTTGTTAAGCCAAAATTGAGCTTCTTCGCTGAAGTTGATTTTGCGGTGAAATTTAGGATTTCCTTCAAACTTTTGCATAGCCAAATCCGAGGAGTTTTGGGGCTTCAAATGATCAAGAGGCTTCAGTTCTTGAGTTCATTTGATCCTGTAAGGGTGTAGGATAGGATCTTTAGGCAAAATTCGCCACAATGTGGACTGAGAGATTCCCAATTCCTGTGAACGGTGTGGAATGGACTGATACGGTTGTGATATTTTCGGTACTTCGACCGGTGTGTTGACTCAGTGAAGTAGAAACATTCTAGTGAATCTATTGAGTTGAAATTATTCACGTTAGCTTGCACAGCCTATCTGGTGGGACGATGATTACGACCGAAACCTGGCGTAAGACCTCTTAAAGTTGCGGCTATTGACTCAGAACTTCGGTATAATAATTTCCAAAACATTGCTACGTAATCCTTGACTAACATTTTGACATTGACAGATCATAGAAAAAGTTTTTAAGGGTGAGTTTGTATTAAAATACAAAATTGCTATGTCCTATTGAAAAATCCTTTCTGTTGTTTCCTCGAATTAAATTTGTTCATAACCCCAAGTAAGTTGCCTAAGCCATGGGTTTCTAAAGCCATAACCAATTTCTTGATCATTCTCCTGTTTTTTTTTTTTCTAAAGGTGTTAACGTTCTAATTGTAAGGACTCCCAAGGAGTGCTTGACCAGGCAAAAAAGTTGTAAAGAAACTATCAGAAAAGTCATCGTTATATAGTCAGATAAGCATGAATCAATTTTTGGCTTTCTCACTTCAACTGGTGTCCCACAAGGATCAGTGCTAGCACCCACTGTAGTGTTTTCGAAATTCAAAGAAAACAAGCCAAAACTAAGATCGATCGACCTCTGAAGGTGACTAGGAGTGAAACTAAGCACTACAATCTAGTGAATTTTGCTGAGAAAACAACAGGTCATACGACAAATTAGTTGTCAAGTAGTGATCCAGAGAAGATGGACAGTGACCCGCAGACGCCACGGATCTGAATAATGACAGGTGGATAGGAAAAAGTACAAAGTCAAGTGAAAACTAAGGCCATATTGGCTCATATTTGGACTTGCAAGTTATTGTGGAGCGCACAAAATGTGAAATACATACAATCTCACAGAATAGGAGAGTAAGCCTGCATTAGAAATGCGAAAATTGTATTATTAACGACCAGGAACATCCACCCTGAAGCTGTATTCTATTTAGCCATCCTCTTAAGGCGTTTGTATCGTATCTCCTATCACTCCTTCTTGTACAATACTTTCGCTTAAGTTCAGAAATATTCCCTATTCTACGGGACTAAGGAGAAAGAACGAACGACAACCGGCATGGTACACAAGAGAGACGTAAGACGTACAACGTACAATGTACAATGTACACCGTCGTACAACGTAAAACTAAGATCCAACGGACCAAGTATTTCATTAATACATATTTCTGCTTTGGAATTTTCATAAGTTTCTAGTGAGAGTAGAGTTTATCATCTTTTGCTTGAACTTGTCGGATAGTACTCTCGTATACTTCTTTGCTGTTTCTGTTTGTTTCTTTCAGTTTCCAGTTCCGTTTTTGTAGTTTATTGCATAACAACAAGCAATTCAAGTTGATTTCATCCATCCTTTTTGGCATTCAGTCAGTCCAGTCCGTCCTTTTGGCATAAGAGATGCATTTTAGCAAAAATCAAGACAACGGATGGAGAGAGGAATACGGGTAGAAATTGATTTTAATTTGATTAAGCAAATGAAAATTCTTTTGAAAGAATAAATTGGTTATCTCCGTGGCAACAACTCTGAGATGGATTTTCCCTCAAATCCTTTTAATTCATGTTGTGCCTCTTCAAGCGGCTGTGCAGCTTCCTTTCCATAAATATTTATATTCTCCTAACATTTATGCACATATTCCTTCATATACATGTATAAAATATTTGTAACAGGTATGCTGGCGTATATCAGCTTTGTCTGTAATTAATTAACTTGAGAGAGGTGCATTTAACTGCACAGTACTTCGAGGATTCGAGATGAAAAAGTGCGCAAGAAATCCCGTACATTGAGAGTGAGAAAATCCTGAAAGGTGCCCAAGATTTTGCGCCTGCATATCCTTTTGAATTATGTATGAGTTATTTGAATTCTATTAGTCTAATCAAATGGGGATTTGAAATTCACTGGAACAGTAGATGTAGTCGTAGTAGTCGTTCTTTGCATGCATTGATTGCTTTTTGCTTTTAATGGCAAATGGTGGACGGGAAGGATTGGCAGGATAACATAGTTTCTAAGGCTGCAACTCGACTTAATTTCATTAGAAGCAGTGATGAGAAGATGAGAACGAAAAGTATTCGATTGAATTTTTGAAATCCGGATACGAGTTCATATCCGAGATGACCGATAGAGATACTGAGATTTTGATTAAACATTCGAATTGCATATAAGCTGAGATGGCCTTAGAGCAAAGTAGAAGCTGTTTGCTGTATGGATTTCATTTTGTAAATGACTTTTGCTTCCTTTGAAGGCAATCTTTGTTTTTCTCATTTGGAAGCAGTGATGAGTTTTGATTAAATTTCCATTGGCAAAAGAGAGATGAATGTTATGATTTGAATTTGAATTTAGAACAAGGCCTTTGAACTATGTATGCGTCGATCGTATGTGGTTTCTTCCTTTGAAGTCACTTGTTCATGTTGAATCGGGATAGTCTTGATTCATGATCTAAGATCATCTCGTTACCTCTAAATGATAACTAACATTTAGTCACCTCTTAGGGGATATAAACAAGTGTCATATCTAAATCGATATGCATATTCCAGTAATCCAGTCACTCTCTCAAGTAGACCTCTTATTAGTAAAGAGGCACACTGCAGGGTTCCACTAGCTATCAACCATTAAAATGTTGCTTTCCCTGGCATTCTGTAAGAGCAACCAAACTAAAAGAAAAAGGCCATATCCAGACGGTTGATGATGCTTGGATAGTGGGTTTTTAGTCCATAACCGTCTGGTTATGTTCTAAAGTAAGATATACCTCGAAAGTGGATAGACCTACTCTTGATAACCCCAGCAGACAAAACGCAGACAACAACTTGCAGCTATGTCCGTACAATGTTCGAACCCATATGTAGCCGACAAATTAGCAAAGACCCTAAAAACCGGACAAAAGAAAGATCTATTATAGAGAACGAACCAGCGCCTATTCGGATCTATATTTATCATCAGAGGAAAAGTTAAGCAAGAAGTGTTGGGCTACATAAGCCTTATGGGTACTCACGCCACTACAGAGGAAAAAGACGACTTTGCCAAAGATTATTTACACCAGCTTCTCGACCAGGCTCATGACTAATGTCCTAACCACGACTACAGGATTTACAGGAAAGGTGATTTCCTAAAAAGTATCCTACACAATACAGGCCCCGAAAATGGAATCAGGTTAATCGTCTTCATACGATTACCACACTTCAACATCCATAAATGGACCTGGAAGTAAGCTGATCAAGAAACCGTCAACCAGGCTGATCACATTGCATTTGATCAAGAAATCGTATGCTACCAACATAAAGTGGAGGAGACCAGCGGCGACATTGTCAGAAAGCCATTAGAAACGCCGCATCCGATGTGCTAGATTACACAGGACACCACGATGAAACTCCTGGTATGACGAAAAGTGTCGGCAATCGCACGCAGCAAAATAAGAGGCATACGACGCGGCGATGCGAAGAAGAACGATATCTGCTCAGGAACTTTGTGACCAAAAATGGCACCAGGAAGCTTTTCATAAAGAAAAAGCAAGATAAAGAGCAAGCAAGAGAGGTGCGCGCGCGGTATAGGCTACGGAGAAGAGCTTCTGCAGAAATGACGTCCGTAATTTCTACCAAAAGAACTTGCCAAAGACACAGATACTGAATAGAAGCATGCAGAGTACACAATAGAAAAGTCGCAGTCGTTTCTGAAAATTTGAAAGGATTACTTCTGCAGTGTGCTTAATGGCAACGACGGCTAAATTCCGCGGTCAGACAGAATAAAATATTCCAAATGCATGATGATCGACTACAACTTCGTCCAGCTGACCAAAAAGAGGTCTGAATAGCTATATCAAATTAAAAAGACGGGCTTCTGCCAATAGCAGGTAGAGTGTGCTGGTAAGGGACATACTCCAACTCTCAATTGTAAGATACAAGGTAGGGCAAAAGTAATGTCATAAATGAATTGGCTGCCATTTTGCTAGGAGTGAAAAAAAAAATTGGGCTCTCCTTTCACGAAAAGTTTCCTTGAAGACGTAGAAATCGATAACATGAAGTTGAGTTGAGCACGTTTGTGCTCTTTCTAGGGCATTTTTTATTGTTGCTCACAAAACATCTGGCTCCAAATTGGTGATTTCTTCTTCAATCTGGGCTTTCAAGACTTGCAAGGTTCGTGGTTTGTTGTGGCAAACGCGAGCCCTAAACGAAGAAGTCTGGCGCCGTCAGATCAAGTTCAAGTCGTCAAAACGGGAGATCACACGGCCTGTAAATTGGTGATTCAAAATCTTCATCGTTGCCCGAGCTGTATGTGCGGTTGCTATGTACCCTGCAAAGTTCGAGCATAGCTTGTGCTCCTTAGACATTTAGTTGCTAAAAGAAGTGGTGGTCTCCACAAATTTTCCTAAAATGCTTGACTAGCAAGTTAATCAGAGCTCTGATCTCTGGTCTATAAGTCTATCATCTTTCCTTCTGAAAACTCTAGAACGACTGATTGATATCCATATGCGAGCAAAAATTGATCCAAGACTTTTGTCAAGGACTCAACATGCCTACTGTAAAGGGAAGTCGGTGGAAACGACTCTGCATTCACTGACTAGCCTACAATATAGAGAGTTCACAATGGTTGCTTTCCTGGACGTAGGGGGTGCCTTTAATAACGACAACACATCGGCTTTCACGACTGCGATGTCAACTCTGCAGGTAGACGTCGTACTTGGGGAGTTGACTAGTCCTATGCTAAATAGTAGCACAATCAACTCCAAACTGGGTGTAGCTTCTGCTAAAAGATGTGTCAGCAGAGGTACGCTGCCAGGGGGTGTCTTTCTTCCCTTCTCTGGAGCCCTGGTTAATGAACTGCTGATATAACCTGGAAGTGGGTGGTAGCAGGTGATTGCTTATACGTATGACGTTGCTATAGCAGTCTCAGGAAAGCATCTTAATACCATTGAAGAACTCCTTCAGCTAAACCTTAACAGATTAACCCGTTGGGCAGATGGCTGTGAATTGGGAGTAAACACCCGTAAAACTGATCTTGTCCTCTTATACACGAAATATAAAATTCCTCCTTCAATAAACGGAACCAGTTTAGCCTTTTCCAAGAAACTAAACGGGAAACCTAACATTCAAGAAAGAGTAGCTTTATTCTCTTGCAAAAAAGCCATTGAGCACAAATAGGGCCTTCAACCTCGCATAATCCACTGGCTATACATCTCCGTCATAAGACCGATATTCGCCTCTTCTTCCGTCTTCCAAATCACTCTAGCACGTTCCAGTCGGAAATTTTGGCAATTAAAGAAGCTCTGTTCTGGCTGAGGAAAATCGTGATATCTGCAAAGGATATCAGCATCTTTTCGGATAGTCAGGCCGCTATCAAGTCCCTGGATTCAGTCTCATTAAATTCTAAAACCGCCCTTGAATGCCGATCATCTCTTACGGAGATGGCAGAGCAGTTCAACCTTCACCTTTGTTGGGTACCGGGCCACAGAGACATTCCAGGGAATTATAGGGTCGACGAACTAGCCAAAATTGGAAGCACTCTACCTATTCTACAGGAAAATGGTAGCATGCATTGGGTATACCTATCGTAATGTGCAAATCAATATTAAAGCTGGATGCTAATAAAAGCATAGACCTTAGATGGACTGCTGGATCAACATGTCTGGTGACCAAACAGATCCGGCCAAAGCTAGATCTGAATCGCTCTAAGAGTCTGATCTTTCTAAATAGGAAACATCTCAGACCCATCATAGGTGTCATCACTGGACACAGCCTCAAAGGCAAGCACGCAAGAAGGCTTGGCGCCTTTACAAATGATTTCTGCAGAAGCTGCATGGACGAGGAGAATGAGGAGATAATCCTCCATCTATTCTGTACATGTCCAGCTCTCTCCCAGAGAAGAAAACTTCACTTAGGAACTTTCTTCTACAATGAGTTAAACGGTCTAAAGAATATAGACGTTAACAGTCTCCTACGCTTCATTATAAGCTCAAATTGGTTCCATCTGTAAGAGGATCACAGATCCATGTGGCATCACAATGGGCCAATAGGCCTAAGTGGGTTGGTGTTTCCAACAGCCACTCTTACCTACCTACGCACCCAGGACTTTGCAAATCTCCTGTTGCAATATAGACGCATAATCATATATTGATACCTTTTCCAGTTTCCTGAATCAGCGAGTATCTCCCACTCGGAAGATGGCTTTAAGTGTGTATTAGATGACATAAATAGCAAATAGAAGAAGGGTTCATCAGAATATCTATAGCCGACTAAACGCAGTTCAAGCAAGAAAAACACGAAGCAACCTGTTTAGCAGAAGCAAACCTCATGTCTTGCTAGAAAAGTGCGCTGTAGACCAAACATGGCTTACAGCATACACATAAATTATGGCGAAGATATCAAAGGGGTTGTGAGCGAAGAGCAGGAAACTTTCCACCATGTACCATAAAAGCGGAGATTGGACACCGCATTGTGGGCAGCCCATGTGTACGAAATATTTACTTTCCGACTCGTAGCAAGTACACTTCAAGTGTGAATGGCCAAAAAGAAACGTCTTCGTCTCTCCCATAGATCCGTGCGTAGATTCATGAATCGGTGGGAGCACGAATAGAGGGTTGCCCACCCTTTACCAAGAGACAAAATACCGCATTGTGTTCATCTCCTGCACACAGAATACTTTCCAACCATCATCCCAATCTTTTTAACTGCACAGCTAAATTAAAGGGCCATTCGAGCCGTTTCGAATGTCTATCAGGCCGAGAGAACTTAGAAATAGTTCACTCGCATATAGTACGAGTATGCTATATACCCTATCCGAATAGACGATACCTTTGGATCCAGTAGCCTTGGCTACATGTTGTGGATTTGACTATGTAGGGTATCTTTTCTCCACAACATGTGCAGAGCATAAAGACATCTTTTGCAACGACAAGATGGTGACGTCAATAATTATTTTTTTCTGATATAACATCCGGATCTTTGAGGGCTGAGGGTACTCGAAAATCTCGCAGTGAAACAACCAATCCAACCCATGTTTTAGAGAAGCGGATTAATTGTTCTTTTCCCCATCTGAGAAAGTCGTCTTAGATCAATTTCCATCAGCCAAATCCGTGGGCGGTTTGAATGTCATACATAGGTTATTAGCTGTGCTGATAGAGGAACCTTGAAAAATCGTCATATTGCGGAGTATATCCTGGTGCTCTCTCAGATCATTGATCATTGGAATGAAAAAAAAAATGTCGAAAAAAAGGAGACGGTTTTATCATATATGACGAATCCATCTTTGAGCTTGAGGAGTGTATTGAAATATTTTATCTCGCTAATCCTAGAGGTTCAGGAATTTGAAATGATGTCATTGATGTCGAAATTTTATATCCAGTGTGTTGTATGTTTCCATTTCCACAATCGGTTGACGACTTTTACAAATATATTGCCACCAGCTGACATGGACTGCTTCCCTCTCAGATTACTTCCGCATGACACATGCTTTCGTCAGACTTGGAGGAAGTCAATCTCATAACTGTCGATGCTTTAGAGCGCAGGGCTCGGGAAGCATATATTACAGATAAGCATTCCTTAATCGAGAGTGATTTCTATCACCCAAACAGCATAAAAGATCTATCCTAGTCGAAGAACTCTGGGCTGAATTTGTGGGTTCGAATACTTGGAACACTATACCACCGCTATGGTATAGTAGGGCAAGAGACAGAAAGCAAGACTCATCCTACAATGTGGAGCGTTGGTTAGTTTTAACAAATTCATAGAGCTAAAAGCTGGACCATAACCAAGAAACCTGAAGACGCCACCAAAAAAAAAATGTTTCGTCAAAAATGTGGAGCTAAAGTAGGATATGGTATATCCTTGAACATTAAGAGCTGTGCTTGAACGTAAAAATAACATTTTTTCCCTCTCGATAACATTGATATTAAAGAATTTAATTCGAGTGGCTCCATCAGGGGCTGTTCACATACAGATGTCTCATCCCAAAAAGGCAATTCAAACAATTTCAAGGTCACAAGGATGAACTTATAACAAATCCGTTTTATCAACGCAATTTGTAGAGCACGGTCAATTAGAGAATTGAAGATGAAATCATTGATTAAGAGGTAGATAGGACTCGTTAGTCGACATGCCACATAACAAGAAAAGTTCACATGCGCCAAACGTCCCTGGTATCGACGTTGGGCCCTACAACCTCCGCGTTGGGCATTAGGCCTGAAAATGTTTCACAATCTGGGCGAAGAAGAAATAGAGTCTGTTCGCCACCTATACAATGTAACTGGCCCACCCATACTCGTATTAAAGTGCAGAACCTCCTGAGGTCCATATCATAAGTTTGGTAGTTCCAATTTGCCACCTCCTTTTCATAGGTCCTCCATAGACCCTCTTCTGGTCCAAGTGAGCAATGATGGCCTAACCTACGATCGATGCGATTATCTGCGATCTGAACTGTGAGAAACTGACATCTAGAAAAGGAAAAAAAAAGCAACAAACGGTGTCTCCCGGTGGATCATTCTTTGCATTTCATCTCCGAAATCTACAAAGATCATGGATTATTGCCCATAGTGATGATACTAAGACCACGGACGAGGCTCACCCTGCTGAAAAAACTCTCATATGGACAAAGATATCCCTGTGCAAAATTCATCAAATTAACTTCTGAAAAATGCACCTCTTCTGTACCATGAACGATGTGGGAGACCTCTGAACGTGGACTCTTTTACAAATTTCCAGGAATGGCCGAAGCGCATCGGATCAGAATTTCATGGGAATTCGACTAAGCCTATACATTTCAAGCAGTAACGACTCTATAGATACACTCCTGTGGTCGTTCCATTAGTTTCCGACTTGAAACATTTCTCTTCTACGACTCATTAAAACCAACATCGAAATAATCAGTGAATTTATTGGAAGAAAAGGTGCACTACGACTAGATACGAGTATGTATCAATTCAAGTTTAGGCAATACATTGTATTTAGTCAAAATGTATCTCAATACCACTTCTAAACTTCATCATCACCAATATTATATCTGCACTCGATATTTCCTTTCTCTTTTCCAATTCGAATTCAACTGAAATCTATCTATCTATCTACTAGCTTCTACGAGTATCTACCATCTGTTACCTTCTTACTTAACGCAATAAAACCTCCGATACTCATATACACATACTCAAACTATAGAAGGACGTAGAACAAATTAATTTCCATCTAAAGAGCAGGCATGGCACTATACTACACTAGCAATCAAATTCGTACACTATCTCCTCGTGCAACAACAATTCAACACCCACTTACATGGATGGATGGTGATGACATTGCATTCCAAGGATTGCGATGAATTATTTCTCTTTGCAAATGTAAAAACATCGAATTTCGTTGCACTACACATTCATCGGGATACATACGATTATATGTATGGACGAGTGCAACGAAAGGAGAGACTTCTTCATCTGAAATGACATCAGGACAGAGTAAAGAACTGCTGGCACACGTTCTACGTTCTTCCATCAATCTCCCGTCTGTGAGTGGAAGTCTCTGTGGAGAACCCATCGGTGTGAACAGACAGAGATAGAGAGAGAAAGAGAGAGATCCTGTAACGTCCTTTTCATCCGGATGCATGTAATAGATGAGTTCTCTATTTTTGCTATCCCATGGTATCCTATGTCCTACGTCCTATGACTCTATGCTATGTGTCTGGGAGACATTTTTGAAATAGCGGTTTGCACGAAATGTGGTATTATCGTCGGAATAACTTCCTGGAGACTGTGATGGTGTACGTAGTACACGTAGTCTTTTGTATATAACCATCTGTTTGGTGTATCCTCTAATACCCGTATCACTTTATCCTTGTTTGTTATATACTTCCATCCTTATATCTTTGTATCTTTGTTTTCTACAGATGTAGCTTCCCTTATATTTCCGTGCTTTTATGTTAGCAAAGCTTTACTGAGTAATGCGTGCCTGATTTTTATAAGCAGTACTCGTACAACACTACAGAAACATTGTAGTTGTATTGTAGTTAGAGTCGTTCATAAAGAATGGTACGGTAGAAAATTTTATCTGATTGCCCTTCCGGCGAAAAGGATTAAATCTATTGTATTTTACCCAGTTATTTTTCTTCTAATGAGCATTGGCGGAGGTACCGTAGATAGTTTCCAACTTGTTTTCCCTGTAATAGAGGGATTATAATTTCATATCTGCTACCTGAATTCTGGTTAAGTTGGGGCTTATGGTATTTTAGTGAAGCATGTTGAGCTTAATAAGCAAAATTAGAATCCGAAAACCATGATTTGAAATGAGTTATACGAGCAATAACCAACATGCGAATACAACATGAAGCTGTACGCCTTTTTTTGCCAGAAAATAAAAGGATAATTTTGCAAGACTTATGGTTACCGATTATTTGGAAAAATGTTGTTTCACGTGATAATTATTCCAAAACAAAATGGACTGCTTTCCCTTATTCGAAATAACCATCTTTTGAATCACTACAACACAAAGTATTGTGTACGAAATTTGAGTGAATACTCGTATGTATCTTTGTGACTTTGCAATGGTAGGGATCTCATTTCAATTCATGCCCGCCTGAGGTAGCTCACAGAATAATTCCTGCTCAACTTTCGAGAGTATACAATTACCACTCATTCTGCCAGCATGGAAATACGAAGGATACCATAAGTGCATGCAGTTAAGAGCGTTTGATGGGTGAAATCGAGACCCTAATGATGACCTCTCCAAATTGGCACTGCTGCTGCTTGTAGGATTGTTGAACTACGAGTATGTATTTCGCATTACCTCACATAATTTTTCGAGGCATTATGCTATTCCATGGCGACCAACGCAAAGCTCTCACTTACTCGTGGATACGGATGCAGCATTCTTCTCAATGGCTTTCAGGAGTTGCGAGTAACGTCCAAAAAATAGCATGACTTCGTTCCAACGCCAGAAAAATTCGAATCTTGCTGCTAGAGAATCGCAACAAAAATTTGGCAACAAGAGAGATATTTTCTGCAAGATGAAAATAGTCCGACACTGGTCAAATCGTCACTATTAATTGATATTCAAAAATTGTTTGCCAGACGTTTTTAAAAATTCGTTGGATTACCACAGGAAGGGGGAACGTGCCTGCTACTTTTTGCACCCCAACTGCCTGCACTACAGACAAAACCAAATAGTTATCTGGAGTTTTGAAGATGAATGAGATTTGATTGTAGGATTACGGACGAGTGGATTGGAGAGAGTCTTCGCATTAAATGCAGAGATGAGAAAAGCTATCAATGGTAAAATTAAAACTGACCATGCACACGATTTGTGAGGTGTTTTTTTAAGAGAAACTAGGACAAGTTCTATAGACAACGATACAATAGGTAAATGATAACTACCTCGTTAGCCGAATTACAATTATTTAGTTTGAGTACATTTTCCGCTTGCTCCATATGCCTCAGCCCTACCTGAATGCTTATTGGTTCGGAGATATTTTTTGCACAATACTTTACCCACATCGGCGCATGCAACAAGGCTATCCTATCAGCTATCATCCAGCGGTCAGCCGAAGTTTTTCTCAGATGATACTGACTTTGGTTCTGTCAAATGCCGATCTGTCTGTGGATATCAGGTAGGAAATTGTTTTAGCTAGAGACTCTCTCCAAGAATATGGTTAGGTTAGGTAGGTGACAGTGTCTACTGGAGAAATCAACACACTTAAGCCTTATGATGCCCCGTGGATTTGAAACGTGTTCAAACGGATTACAGTCCCCAAATAAGCTTTAAGGCTAAAGGGGCCAAAATTAGTAAGCAACGGCATGGCAATGCCTTCTATGGTATCTAGTTCACTTGGGAAAGTGGGACTAGCTGTAGCTCTTTTTACTATACACGGCTCTTGGAACTTCGATTGAGTTTTCGGGGATAACTGCCAAGCCTTCATTTAGTGGCTTGACAGACAAAGCAGGCTAACTGCTGTTTGAATGCTTGGAAATCACCACTATCGACTGGAAAAGGGCTAGCATCGCGACAGTCAAGATTAAATGTGAACTGCACGTGAGACTACTGGAAGCGGACGCGTTTGAAAAATCATATGTACATATGTAGTCCGAAGCTACTTTCAACGGAGGGCTATCCAATAAAAAAATGGATGCACAGAACAACAAGGCATGCTAAACACTGAAGAGTCATCCAGAATATCCCAAAATCCAATTATAAGCCTGAGTGGTCGTTGGATTGCCCAATGGAAATGAGATACAAACTCGTTTATCCATTTGGATTCGCTGGAAAGCCAGTCCAGACACCAGCAATACCTACAAAACAGAGAATCTTACGTGAAAACCTTTTTGCGCACAATAGTCTTAGTTCACGATGCAAAGATCGAAGTCATTGCTTACGCTTTCAAATATCAACACATGACTCAGCTTTTAAATTACGAAAACATTGCAATGCTGAGTGGTCCACACTGAGGTAAAGTCCAGGGGAAGACCACAGAGAGATAATTTCACAATATTGCTGGGTAGTGGTGGTTAGTGCACTCAAGATCCTTCGCTAAAAAGGTGTCCGCGTTATGGCTTATGTTCAAATTGTTCTCGACATTCAGCAAAAGAGCCAACCATTGTCGTTTACACAGAAGACAAGACTCATCTCTCTATGTGGGGCATTTTTTAGAACTCCTTAGCTGTTTACCTTGTACTCGCCGGTTGTTCTCCGTCAAGCCAAACACTGGACCATTAGTAAGACAACTTAACAAACTGAAGGAACAACTGAAGGAACCGCTGAAGAAAAGATCGTAAGACGGCAAAATGGTCCGAAGACCTAAGGGGGGACCATGTGTTCAAGATCTAAATACAGCATTTTACGTATTGACTACAATGACACGAAAGAATTCAATGAAATCGGGATGACTCTATAAAATGTTGTCAATAAATCGATGTCTCAAACCAGAAAAGAAATTGCAACGAGGATGAGACATCACAAAGAGCGAATCCTGCTCCGCTAGGTCGAACACTTTCGCAGTTCTATCTATGGAACGACTTTGAATGCGAAAGGTTCTCATTCATGATGGTCATCACTAAAAAGCACATCAGTGCGTAAATTGGGATCCACTTTAGAGCCCTAGAAGGTAACGCGTTCTTCAAAATAAGGGCTGATCTAGTGTCAAGCAAGCCGAAGCCATTGCCATTACCGACGCCGCAACAATGGTTTAAAGAAAATGATGTCGCCGTAAGGTTAATAGCAAAACACAATGTATACGTTGGGGCCGTACGTAAATGATATATTAGTCATTACCAGGGATTACTAGGGAAGAAGTGCAGCACGACTTGTCTGCCTAATTTAGAAATCTGTATTTTTGGCAATAAAATACCTAAGCGTTTCCAATGACCCCTACCAAGGCAAACTCGCCAAAATGTTTACGGACAATATCTCGATCACTGAAAAAAGTGTTTAAAGTGTTGAAAAGTTACGCAACTCGATCCAGAACTCAACCGATCGCTTTATAAAATCCAAAATATTGTACATGGATAAGCAAATTCCAGGTCTAATTGAGTTAGACTGTGCAAGATCCAGGAATGAAGAAACTTCCTTACGTCATCTGGATGAAGCGTTGAGTGACATCGAACCTATACGTCCTGCGCAGGTTATTTTCAATAAAAAAAACACGCAAGTCGATATGCCCCCTGCGTGATAGCATTGACATCCATTTCCAGTCCTCGGCGAGCAATGATCTCTCCACCAAACAGACTGATTCTATGTTCGCAATTATCTTCAATAAAGTGAACGATGTCAGTGATGAACTAACTCGTGTGCGATATTGAACACCACATTTCCGCAATAAAAATCAGAATCGATAACACGAAAATCCAGCTTGCAGCCTTCCCCAAATGTCCACTATAATACATCACTCATGATTAAGTTAATGGAACCCGAAGTCGATTCACGCTCTCCTAAGTCTTCTACGGACAGTTTAACCTGCTGATTGCTGCGAAGCTTCTTCCAACCTGATAACCAAAAACGTCTCAATGTCAACTACTCCAGTCGCCGCCGCACGGAAGCTCATCAATCACTTTAATTCAAGGTGAGTACCTTCCGAATGGCAACGCAGATTAGACAAGCCTGGTGCGAAGAACCTATTTGTCACAGCGCTTCTTATCAAATTCGACCCCCCAAGCACAAGTGTTGACTGGATTTCGAATTTCTTCTTCACCCAGTGCAATTTGATTCGAACATCTCACCACAAAAGTAAGCACAGTTTCAAAACTATGAATGGTTATTCCATAATTCAGGCAGCATCAATTTCAATCTTGGAAAGATATGTGTCTGCAAATGGTTGGGAAATTCCCCCAAGAATCCGAAGAAAGTTAAGCGGTCCATCATGGCAAAAGCAGCAAATAAGTTACCAAATGACTCCAAATTACCAAGACACATCCCCTGTTCCTGTAGCGTTTCCATAGCCAATTGGAGTTTAAAATTTCCTAATTTTAAATCTTCCACCCATACTCCAACTCCCGCCTCCCACTCAACCAAACCGCACGTCAACGTGTCTCTTTCAATTTAACTCCCATCCCAAAAACTGCCACCTCTCAACACTCAACACACGCACCTTTGCCTAATTTCAACCACAGAATTGGAGCTAAGTATCCTAACTTCATCTGTTTTCACATTTTAAGCCCCGCTTCTGATATCCTGTGTATTTCCTTTCCCTCGAAAGGAACAGAGCCGCCCACTGTTAAATTAACGCAACAAACTAGCGAATACCACAGAATGTCGCTTTGCGCTCTCTAGGCTTAGAGATAAAAAGATACAAGAGAATAGAAGTGTACATCTCGCCTATCTACATACAAGTACATGAAACATCTGAATCGGTGTGCTACGAGGGTGGAACAAAAATTAGAGTCATGGTTTCCATCTAGCAGGAAGGCCTCCCTACCGACGTTACCAGTCTCAGGAAACTTTATTAAAAGTATCACGAGACTTTCAATACGCCTCACGGTATTTTAAAGTTCACACTGAACGCGAATTAATACAAATTTCTTACGTGCGCCGACAAAAATTAAAAAAAACATATTCTACTCGTACATCCAAGATTCTTTTTTTGTAGAACGTTACCGCTAAACTTGACAAACTGGCCACATTCAGTTTTCAGTCATATTATACAACTCCAATCATTTACCCATTTAATCGCCTCATTTTGTTTGATTTGTTTTCAATATTTTTAACTGATTTATACTCGTATACTTGTCTACAAATGAAAACGGTAAGCAATTGTTACCTAAATAGTATTAGTTACAACTCAGTGATGAACATAAATCTACGTACCTACAGTGAAAATTTACAAAAATTTCTAACTAAAAACAGTCCTACTCTCCTACTCTAACTCCTCCAGTATTATGGATTTCCGAAGGTTCAGAGATGTCAATTTCGACTCGGACCATTACCTCGTTTTATCCAAGGTACGGTTGCGGATATCCCGAACGTCGCAAAGACAAGCTACGAATATACTCTGAGGAAGTTTGACGTTGGACGGCTACAATCGCAAAAGAGATCGCCAAGTCCTTTTCCGAACGAGTCTCCATCAATCTCTTAAGAGGTCCTATGCCACCAGCATTGAGTATTGAAGACCAGTGGCAACATTGCCAAAAAGCCATCTGAGATTCCGGCTCTGATGTGCTGGGTTTTAGTCGGCCACCACAACGAAATCTCTGGTTTGACGACAAGTGCAGGCAAACACATGCAGCTAAGCAAGAGGCATACAAGGCGGCGCTGCATTGAAGAGCTAGAGCTGCAGACGAGCTCTACAAGCGGAAGAATTGAGACGAACACCAGTTTCCCAGGAGGAAAAAAGAAAGAGCATGAGAAGCGCGCGGTTGATGAAATGAAGAGATGCTACTCCAGAAATGAGATTCGGAAGATCTACCAAAAAGTGAAAAAAGCATGCAACGGCCACAAATCCCAAACCGAAGCCTGTAGAGACGAACAATAGAACATAGTAGAAGAGTCGCAATCGATGCTAAACATTTCTGTTCATTGTATAAAGGCGATGACTAACCAAATACCTGTCAGACAGAATGAAAGTTTCAACCTGGACAATGTAGACCAACAATTCGGTGCACCAGACCTGGATGAAGTAAAGATAGCCATATCTAAACTTAAGTCCAACAAAGCTACTGGAGCAGACAGTCTGACTGCCGAGTACTTCAAAGCGACAGGCCATGATTTGGTAAGGAGCATACACCAACTCATTTGTAAAATATGGTCGGACGAAAATATGCCCAATGAATGGAACCTCAGCACTGTTTGTCCGCTCCTCAAGGAAGGTGACATTAGTCTTATTAGAATCGCTTACAAGATCCTATCTCCCTTATTGTATGATCGCCTGAAGCCTTTCTTCAACAACCTGATTGGTCCACGTCAGTGTAGCTTCAGCCCAGGAAAGTCCACCGTCGACCAAATATTCACACTACCGCGGATCTTAGAAAATACCCATGAGCTCTAAATCAGCACAAACCACCTATTCATCGATTTTAAGGCCGCGTTTGACATTGACAGCATCTATAGAGACGACCTATACAGAGCAATGTCTAGTTTTGGCATTCCTCCCAAACTCATCCGGTGCAGGATGACGATGGAGAATGCATCTAGGTCGGTAGAGAACCCACCGAAGCCTTTGATGTTAAAAAAAAAGATTTAGACAAGGCAATGCGCTGTCATGCGAATTCTTTAACGTCATTCTTGAAAGAGGCACAATCTTTCAAAAGTCCGTACAATTACTTACATTCGCCGATGAAATTGACGTAATCAGAGGAAAGTAGCGTGATGTCATTGGCGCTCTCGCGAGTATTGAGGCGGAAGCGGCGAAGATAGGTTTAACGGTCAACGGGGTAAGACCAAGCATATGCTGTCAACCAGAAAGGACACCCAACACGGACGTTTCGGACAGAACGTCACAATCGACAGATAACGGGTGAACAGCTAAAAACGATAGGAAAAAAAAATTAAGAAATCAACTACGGTATGAGATATAATATTGATTCCGGCTTTATTTTGAAGCTACGTTCATGTCATTACTATATGTGTGGAATAGCAGACCATTCAAATGCCCGCCTGGGCTTCGCTGGCAGTGCTTCCAGCGGTCGGCTCAATTTTTGATGGCTCGGTCCAATATGTGCGGCGTTATTCCGACAATAACGTGTCGAATGTTAGCCTCGAGCTCGTCCCAAGTGGTTGGCTTGTTAGCGTAGACCACGGACTTGACGTAGCTCCAAAGAAAATAATCGAGTAGTGTCAAATCGCATGACTGCGGCGGCCAATTGATGAACGCTCGGCATGATACAGCCGTCAAATTTCTCCTTCACAACTTCGAGCGTTGTTTCGCTTGTAAGGCATATAGCGCAGTCTTGTCGGAACCATAGCTCGGATATATCGATGCTGTCGAGCCTTGACCACAGAAAGTCGATTAACAACGCTCTATATCTGAGACCATTGACAGTAACGGTGTCTCCTTCCCTACTTTGAAAGAAATAAGGTCCGATGATGCCGCCATGACCTAAACCCCACCAAACAGTCAATCTTTGTGGTTGCATTGATGTTTGGCGGAACACTTGTGGACTGTGTTCAAGTGTCAATTTTGTTTGTTGACATAGCCTCTGAATCAAAAATGGACTTCATCCGAAAAGATGATTTTTTGGCCAAAATCCTGATCTCCGCCAAAAATTTCCAGCTCCCAATTAGCGAACACACGGCGTTGCCTATGGTCGTCCGGCTTAAATTCTTGCATCAGCTCAGTCTTATATGGATGTAGGCCCAAATCTAACTGCAAAATAAGCCGGATTGACTCTTTGGCGATGCCCAATTCAGCTGATCGGCACCGAATCGACATTTCTGGGTCTTCTTCAACACTGGACATTCTCTATCTAGACTCCGCTTTCAATTCAGACAACGACACAGGCGCTGAGATCAAGCGAAAAATAGTTCTAAGGCAACTGACTAGAAAGCGCTCTCTCGAACACCAAAAGCGACACTATACAGGGTGGTCCAAATACAAGTTTCTTATTTTCGGTATGTTATGGCTTCATCAGAAGAGCAAGGATTCCCATTAGTTATGGAATACGATCTCATTCATGTGGCTGCCTCGGCTGGTGTCGCAGTAGTGCATACTGTCAACTAAATTTTCCAACACCTCGTTAACTATTTCTGGCTCTATGTCATGAATGGCTCGGACGATATTCGTTTTAAGGGCTTAAATCTTTTTTGGATTGTGCGCATAACATCGATCCTTAAGGGCACCCCACAAAAAAAGTCTAACGCGGTTAAATCACAACTCCGAGGCGGCCAATTAACATCGCCAATGCAATGCTGATAATGCGATTACCAATCTTAGCCCACAAAATGTCGATTGTTTGATAGGTGTTATGGCATGGAGCGCGATCGTACTAAAACCATGTCTTCAATTTCAGCCCACAAAAATTCAGTAATCATGGCTCTGTAGAACTCACCGTTAACTGAAATGGCGTTTCCAGCAGCATTTTCGAAATGAAAAGGACCAGTGATGCTACCATTCCAAAATCCGCACCAAACTGTCTCTCTCTTCGGATGCATTGGTTTCTCGATAATCATAATCTCGATAATATTGGATCCTGCCTACTTGCTGTTGATGCACTTGATAATTTGATTGACTTATCGGACTCTCGTCATAATATCTGAAGACTCCACCTGAAGACCTATCTTTTTTCATCGCTTCTAATCCCATTTCCACTTAGATTAGTTAACAGACTCTGGTCTATGGCATTTTCAACTAAATGGAAAGTCAAGTCTATGGGGAGGCCAGCCAACTTAGATTGCGGCACTCGAGTCAGCTGGGGCAAGACGTTGTTAACTGGAGAAGCTTGTTTATTGAGAGCAACATTCAGCCTGGTCTGTAACGCCACCCAAAGTAGGTAAATAATGGACGACATTGTTTCGATGAAAACAAAAAGTAAAAAGGAGCGAACAACAATATTAATCCAAGCAACCACCTAGCACGCTGGATGTTTTATAGTAGATGCCCCGGCCATACACACTGCATATGTATGACATGTAAGTGCTTGGTTGTATGGCCACTAGATTCTGCAGACCAGAAGCCAGAGCAATGTATTATATGCTGGAATGTGTCTCTGAAAAGGAAATACGCTTGTCGCTCCTTGTTGTCTAGGAGCCTCTGCTCTATGGTGCCGTCAATGGATTTGTTCAGAGTAGGTATGCGACGAAACTTGGGATACTTCTGTTTATTTTTTTATGGTTCAAACATTCCAAAGATCTGGTATGCAAATAGTGCTATATCAACGTTTTGAGGCACCATGTCTATAAAAAAAACGCATTTTGCTCTCTGACCATCGTTATAGTCAATATGGCTGGGATACTGCCTCTAGTATACAAAGTTCTGTCTCACAATAGCTAAAATTTTGAATCTACCAACACCGAATTTTAATACGACCCATGAAGTCAACGGGAATGACATTGCCCTCGTTAACTAGGATTTCTGCGATTTGCCCTTAGCATCCCTCAAAAGCAACAGAATCTACCGAAAAGCAGAAAAAAACTCAAGATATGGCAACTAAAAATGAGTACAGTCATACTATGATGTAAAAGATACTTCCACACGACGTATTTTATTGACAAAATCCGCCAAGAACTTGTCCGTGTCACCTTCTTAAGAGGCGCCACACCTACTCCTTCGCCTTCATATGTCACAATCACCATCACAAAACCTCTCCAATTGAATTAAACCACGCAGACACCACTATCATCCGTTTCTGGAATCTAGACAACATAAAAATCCAATCGGATGCGACATTAAAGCCAACATTTCTATTGTATCTCCGTCTGTCCCTATTACCGGATTCGAAGTCTGTTGATTAGAGCAAACAAAAAAAAAAAACAAATTACCGCACGCTTTCCGATTTTCTCGCATGTGTTCTCCTTTGGAGAAGCCAAATGGAAACAAAACAAAAAAAAATAAGGAAACAAACAAAACAGAGTGGAAAGCCAACACGACCGTCATTTGTCAAATGGTGATATGTATTACGTGTCAATAAGAATCTGCTCCGATTCGTTTCACACTTTTAAGTTTGTCGTTTTTGTTTTTGTGGAATTTATTTTTTATGTCACCACTTGGACCGTAACAACAACGTCACATTTGTTTTCGTTGCGTTACTAATTACCTTCCGATGAAAATCGCTTCAAATTAATTTTCTCATTACACCAATTCCCCTGGAGCGGAGTCTGCCCGCATCACGTATCTTTGGCGTATCTGAGTAGGTACTATCAGCACCATGCCACCCACCCGTTATACCCTCATTCAAAATTGAAGCAACATTATCCACAAGCGACTAATTCATTCTCCATCATCGTGACACATCATGATTTATTCGAATCAATCAACATTGTTTCCACAGATGAACATAAATTATACGTCCCACACCACCTCCCACAAATCTACCGCCGCCACCAGTTCTAGGATGCGGGACTCCCATATACGAGAGCTCATACTCTCTTACACAGCAAGCACTTAAGTCTCCAGGTCGGTTGGGGGTCGGAATAGAGGTCGACGGAATGAGGGCCGATTTTGTACATACTCGTATCTCCGTATACACACATGATGACACTAATTAATTAAATCATATCCACTGACTCATTTTTCTTGTTACCACTTCTCGGTTCCACTTCATAAACTTAAGACGAAAAGTCATTTCGATTCGAAAATGTTCGCCCTTCCCTACTTCGCCTTAGCAACCGCAGAGATTTACAGAATCCACGGGGTTGTACACATAGATACAGCGGGACTTGGTCCAAGATACGAGTACATATGTATGTACATCACAAACCGCACCGCGGCACTATGGCTATAGTGGAGGAAGAAGTGAAACTTCAGAGGACTTCGAGTAAACGACTACCAGTAGATTGAAATTAAATTGTGTTGCGGCTGAAACCCAGGATGGAGCAGATGCTGGATGTTGAGCTGTTCGAAGATTGGAGTATCTAGTGGTTTGCCCTTTGTTCCAACTCGGTTTTGTGTATTTTTTTTTTTCGCCTTTTTTTTGTGACGTTAATTGGACACAAATTTTATGACTTCGTGCATAATTCAGTGGTGTAGGGAGCTACAGGATCCATAAGTAATACATATCCACTAGCCGCAGCTGAACCACAATTTGTATCTGCATGAGATACGAGTACGGGGGTGGATACTCAAAGCCCTATTAGTATTCATAGCATAAGTAAAGTTCTAGTTGTAGCATTGTTGCCATACGGTATAGTATAGTGGGCTTCGGATTAGGTAAGGTTACCCTCGAGAGACTATCATCATTTTTAAAATCACTTTCGTCGAGATGCATAAACGCTTTGAAGATTCGCAAGACTGATCCGTGTATTTAGTTACAGTGTACAAGTGGGTTGGATCATGAAGTGGAATTTTCATATCGGAAAACATCTTGCTGAGGCAATGATCTGCAAAACTGTTTCAGGCTCGGTCAGCTCAGCTACCCGTGTAAATTCCTCCGACATATCGTCGAAGCTCTTAATATGACTTTAAAATTTTAAGTAAAGGTCACACTCGTTTGTCGAGACAAAACCTTTTCAAAAGGCCTTTTAGACAAGTTCATCGGAGAAAATGCCTTCAGATCATTTGATCATGATTGTGATCTGCTGACGATCATTTGCATACTCTTAAGGTTCCAGTACGATTTAGTAAGGAACTAGTGAAATCTAATAGGGATCACTAGCGGAATTTAGTGAGTATATCTGGTGAGGATCAGAGATCTCTACTAAGCCCAGTATAACCAGGGGATAACCATTGTGAGCTGTCATTACTATTTTGTTTGTCATTGTCTACCATTTGGTCATGTTTCAGTACTCGAACGAGCAACGTTTACAAATCATAAAATTTGTTACCGAAATTCGGAGTCGGTGGCATCAACTTTAGGAGCTCTAACGCCAATTTTGGATCACTATAATCGCCCCGACTTGCAATTCGTAATTTTGTGCAAACATTTGAGTCTACATTTCCGGTGCTAGTGAGAGAATGATATGCAAGAAGTGGCGGAAATATTGAGGCCGTAAACGCATCTGTTGACAATAACCCAAATCAACTCATTCCACGACGTTCGCAGGAATTGGGCATCTCTCAAACATTGTTGCGAATTTTGCGAAAAAGTCTCAGCCTACACCCGCATAAGATCAAATTGACTCAAGAACTATAGACAGATGACCATTTGTCTCCGGAAATGGTTACAACTGATTCGGAATTTGATCATCTTCAGCGATGAAGCACATTTCTGGCTAAATGGCCATGTCAACAAGCATAATGTGGCCGCTATTGGACGGACACTAGCCCACATTAGCTTCATGAGACAGCATTGCGCCCACAAAAATTTACGGTTTGGTGTAGTTTCCATGATGACGGCGTCATTGGGCCGCGACGTTATCGACGCATTGGGACATTTTTGAACGTGATTTGGCTGTAATTGCGTGCACTCAATATTGACGAGATGTGGTTTCAACAGGACGGCGCCACTTGCAACGCAGCGGGCCAAAAAATTGAGTTATTCAAGTCAAAGTTTGATGGGCTTGTTATCTCAAGAAAAGGATGAGTCAATTGGCAAGCCTAGCTGGTGCGATTTGACACCTTTGGAATTTTTTTTTTGGCGCTACGTCAAGTCATTGGTCGTTGCCAGCAAACCAGAGACGTTAGACGTGCTCAGAGATAAAATTGAACGCGAAGCTGACGGAATATCGGCCGAAATATGTGGAAGAGGAGTCAAAAATTAACTCCAACGAATTGATCGCTTCAAGGGCGCTCGATATCAATTCGCAATGGTGTGAGATGTACTTTAACGGGAGAGAAAAGTTTTTTCGATATCTCAAATAATTTGTGTAACATTAAAAAATAAAAATGTAGTCGTCCTTGTTACGGCATGAAGGTCTGGCGTTCAATGACATTAGGTCCCCAAAGTAGGTATCACACTAAATGTCCCAAGACCTCC
Organism: Volucella zonaria; assembly: GCA_963966105.1. Lineage (NCBI taxonomy): Eukaryota > Metazoa > Arthropoda > Insecta > Diptera > Syrphidae > Volucella > Volucella zonaria. The sequence goes on along the minus strand of OZ014533.1, from coordinate 130,660,576 downwards.
TGTTCATGGTGGACTAATATTCACATACCGTCTTCTCGGCCGATACTTGCATTTCAACCAAATCATCATTTCATGATACTGCTCAAGAACTCCTGATCCTGATAATCGGTTTAGCCATTCTGAACTGGTAAAAAGGACTTATCAGAGATCTCTGCAGTAGTTTCGGACATGGCACGGTCCTAGCGAAGCTACTGCCAGGCAATCCAATTCGAACGGATGGAATTCCTTCCTTGTTCGACTTCGACATCCCGTATGACATAATATATCCGGAGAGGGAGGACTGGAGAAAAAAATGCAATAATCAGGTCAAATGGAATTGCAATTTTCACAGATGGCTCGAAAATAGCGGAAGGAATAGGTTCTGGTATCTTCTCAGAAGACCCAGAACTAAGAGTGTCTATAAGACTACCAGACGCAATCAGTGTCTTCCAATCAGAGCTTCCGGGTATCCTCATTGCGGTTGAGCTAATGCAGATGGGATCGGTATCTGAAAGAGATATCGCTATCTACATCGATAGCTTGGCCGCACTCAAGGCAATGGAATCGACCAACATCAATTCTGATACAGTCAGGGGTTGTCGGACAGTGCTCAAAGCATTATGCGATCAGAACCGCATGGTGCTAGGACACTGCGGTATTAAAGGAATTTAACAAGCGAATGAGCTTGTAATGGGGTTACCAACAACACACCACCCCTTTGCATAGGCACTATCAACGAAAAAAAATTACAAAAATTGCCAACCTAAGTTGGTCAAGTCTTGAAGGACACAGGGTATCCACTTTTCGACAGCAAAAGATCTAGGTAGTCAATAAAATTAAGCAGGGATAAACTTATGAGAGTTATAGGAATTCTGACAGGAGACTGTCTCCTGCGGAAACACGCAAAGAGACTTAGATATAGATATCTGTAGATTGTGCGGTGATCTGCAAGCTGACATAACACACATACTGTGTGAATGCGAGGCAATATCGCGTAGTCGAAGAACATTTTTAGGGAAATACTTTTTCGAAAACCTAGAGGAAATAGACGGCAAGAACTTCAGGGCCTTCTTGGGTTTTACAGGGAAATTGGGTGTTTCACCCGGGAGATTGTTTAGGTTTTGCCATTTGAAGACAAATTCAACTGGTTCCACAGGTATCGCAATGGGCCCGTTTGGGTTTCTGTTTTCTGTGTGATGGCATATCCATCATATCCCTATTTAACCTGACCTAACCTATCAGAGATGTGCTATCTCTTCGGCCACTTCTCTAAAGTCAGATAACAAGGAGAAGAAAGTAAGACGCAGATGCAGAAAACCTTATTTCTTTAACAGCAGCAGTGGCGAAAAGAAATACAACCGAAACCGACAGGCCTATTGGATATAAAGCTGTCTTATTTTCTATTACTAGAGCCGAAGCAAAGCCTTCCACGCATGTAGTAAGCCCCCCACCAGAGACAAGCAAATAGCTGCTACCACCAGTTAGTGGGCAATATTGAAGGCGCACTCGACAAGAAGGACTATGCCTTGGGCATTTTCGTCCAGGATGACGGCATGTGTAATTCGGCCAGACAACACGGCGTAGACGAATCACTAGTTTTGTGGACAAAAGCAATGCTAGTGAATAGGACATTGATTGTGGATGATGGCTGTTGCTGATATATGATTTCGAAGGTAAACAGGGGTTACCCGCAAGGTGGCATTCTACCTCCACTGCTACGGCGTTCAATAGTTCTGACGTCTAAGCACAAGCATACATATATTGTAGCTATACCGTCTGTTGAATCGTGTTTAGCGACCGTCTATTCTAAAACGCAGGCAGCCCTAGACGTGGTCGACGACTGGTGCACTAGAAATGGACTTTCAGTGAATTTTCTCAAAACTGAGGTTGTTCACTTTACGAGAAGGAGGAACCTGTCTCAAAAAAGCTAAGCATTTGGGTGTCACTCCGGATAACAAACTTCTATATGCTAAACACGTTACGTTGAAGGCCTCTAAAGTGCTTTCGACCTTTTGCCAGGGAAAGGTAACCACCGGCAAGGCATTGGGCCGTTCACCAAAAAGGGTCCTCCGGATCCACACGGCTACGATAAGGCTAGTCATATGTATCTTATGCGTCGGTTGTTTGGTGGAATAAGCTCTCATGAGAATACGTGCTTGCAGCTCTTCCCAGACTCCAAAGAACGGTCTGTCTCTGCTGCATTGAAGCTCTACCCCCATTAATGAATCTCCATCCCGTTGATATTCATATCATTGGCTACACTCTCAAAGCCATCTTCCATTTAAAAAGAAGTGGTCTGCGTGCCCACTGTCTTAATGACTCTGGTTTGTTGTTGTTTTTGTTTTTTTTTTTTAAATAGCGCGCGCTTAAGGGGGGTAAGGTACCCTTAAAACGTTTGCACCCAGTGCGGGCGAAGGAAAGTTAGGGTGGAAAGCAAGATAGGTACCGATGGACGTTGGTTTTAGATGTCTGAATGTTACAATGACAAGGAAATAGAGAGCTCAGCAGGCCATTCCACAAGGGAGCTCTTCGGCTTCGGAAAGAATCACAATATTTCAGAGTACGTCTGAAAGTGGAATTGAGGGACTGATGAGCATTAATAGCAAGACGAGTGTTATCGTTGAAGGTTTGAAGCCGTGGAATGCTACTGGCGATTTCTATGATTTTATGACACCAGAACTCCTGTTGCGGAAAAATATTAAATCCACTTTCCCTGCGCCCAAGACTAGTTTCGGCCAGAATCTGAGCCAGGAACGGAATGCAGTCGGTATAGGATGCGTCGCTGGTGTCTTTCCGGAAGACGGAAACGTTAGATTTCACTTCTCGTTAGGAAAACTTGCGTCTGTCTTCCAAGCAGGGATATAATATGCAATCGTGATGGCAAGAAATATATTGGGAAGAGTATTTGCACCTGTTGCGACAACCAAGCTGTGCTTAGAACCTTCCTGCATCCTCTTATCACTTCCAAGCTAATTCAAGAATAAATTCACTAAGCCTTGTCAGGGTCACAATGCAAATGAAATCGCCGATGAACTTGATAGGCAAGGTTTAGAAGAGACTTTTTCACGACCCGAACTAACGTTGGGTCTGCCTGCGTCCTCGGTTAAGACTTTCATTGACAGTTGGGTTTCATATGCGCACAACAGCAGATGGCACAACTCCCCAGGGTTGCAGGCAGACCAAACGAATGCTTCCCGACCTGTCTAGGAAGATGTCTTAAGCCTCAGCAGCAAAGACTGCAGGTTGCATACCGGTGTCGTGACGGGCCACTACACTTTTGCTAAGAACTTAACGGTGCTGGGGCTGAGTGATATGACATCCTGCGATGCTTACTGTGGAAGTAATGCCGACACCGCGGAGCACTACCTCTGACAATGTTTGGCTAACGCTCGGATCAGGCGTGGTGGGTGGTACTCTAGGCACCTCATCACTGAAACGCTTACTCATCTTTCTTCGAAAGACTGAAAGATTCCATTAAAAGGAATTTACAGGGAGTACAATGGACTAGTTTTTTTTCTGAGTGCTTCTGCTTGTGCAACTATCAAAATGATCTTGTTGCGTTTGTCATGTCCCTCGCTGCACTGTACTATTCTCAACTTTTACCTGGAAGAATGACAAAGTCTGCTCCTTCCTACTGCGAGATTTGTTGCAAATAGAAACCTTAGAACTGTTGGTTCTTTGATCAGGTACACACTTATACAAAAGTTAAATCAGATAGTCATGTGCTCTGTCTTCCTTGCTCCGGGAGTGAAAACAGGCAATTCCCAGCTGCTGATTGTTACGTGACTCAAGTGACAAGTGTTTGGCAGACGTCAACCCTATGCCTTGAGACAACTTCTAAAAGGATGGTTAGATGTCTGGATGTCCGGTCTAACTTCAGTGTGCATGATGTCTCTTAAGAGTCATTTCTGGAGGCATTACTGAGTAAATCCAAGTGTATCCGCTCCACGACATCTACCGTATTAAGTATCCAAATGCTGTATTAAGACTCATGCGCTCTCAGCTAAAATCCAGCTCTTTCAGTTGCACTATGTATCGTCTAAAAGTCGTCACCATCCAGATTAAAGCGCGAACACTGGCATTTTATGTGTCCAGGTGCTCGAGTGCCTTGATAACATGTACATCCTGCATACAGGTTCAATTTAAAATCACTCCCAACTGGGCTCTTAAAGCCACCGAACCTCTGGCAACCCTGTGCCGAAGTAGTATATCTTTAAATTATTCCATTACAATGATGTCTCCCTCACCAGATGCTTGTAAGAAAGTTGGAATTTAAACGGATCCGGTCATGTATCACTAACTTGCCATTGTATGTATGGGTGTGTGTTTGTATTGTATCTCCTCGTCGTTGTGTCTGAAATTCAGAAACCTCTAAGTTAATTGTTGTCATTGGAGAAATAAGTAGAATATCCGGCCGTTCGTGTCGCCCAACAAATCGGCTGGCCCTTATTTTTTGATTTGTAGTCGCCAATAAATTTTCGATCAGTCGAAGTGGAGTTCAATTCATGACCTGGTGGCCGGATGGTGGTCGGTCTTCCTTTGAAGATCCAGTATAGGGGGCTGTTAAATATTTATTCGCAATGATTACTGGACACGTTTTGCTGCAATAAAAAGTGAAAACGAATTCACGCGGTTTGACGATTGTATTATTCTCGTAGAAATATTGTATAGAGGTATGTACTCGTACGTGTACGACGACGTTCCGTCAATTACGCGATTTGATTTATGCGGCTGTCGTTAGAAATGAGGTTTATGGCGTGATTTCAATTTAATTGTACGATGCCGCCTAACTCAGACTCTGACTTTGACTGCGACTCTGAATCTCGAGCTATGACCGTTGTGACTGTGGATGGAATTATTCTCCCTTTTACACTTTAGATGTCCATCAAGTGGCAGTAGAATGGGGAACATAAATTGTCGAATAGATTTAGCAATAGACAGATGGCTTTTGTGGGGTGCTAATTCGATTTTGTATATGTAATAGGTCTAACAATGATGACGACCTACCACGACGATGACGACGGCAATAAATAAAATATTGAAAAGGTTTAGGATTTATTGGATGTGAGGTTTTTATCTTTTCGACGATAGAATTATATGGATTCGGCAATTTATACTTAACCAGATGTCGATGTTATACGAAATGAGCATTTCGATATTAATTTTACCGAATACGTGCGATGGTAAAACTGTCGGTGGGATTTCTGGATTTATACGAGGACAATTGTCAATAGTAAACAAGCTTTCATTTAATAAATAAACTACGAGTACAAATCGTTTCCTTTATTCTTTTAGCTAAAGTCATTTCCACAATCAAATTGTTTACAAACTCCCACCACCCAAGGCTTCAAGTCGGGCACAGAAGCATACACTGCGGGTGCAGGCACCCCACAGCCTTGTCCAAATGAAACAATTCCCAAGAGATTACCACTTGCTGTATCCAATAGTGGACCACCAGAATCACCTGGACAACTACTTTTACTCGCATCCTGATTAGCCGCACAGATCATCTCCTTGGTAATCTTCATCTGCACATTGGCATAACGTTCATCACAAATGGTTGACGGAACAATTGGCACAGCAACGGCTCGTAGAGTTCCAGAAATCGACGAACCTGGAATGTACATACCCCAGCCAATGACCACAACAGGAGTACCAGAATGAGGACGTTGATTGGCTAATGCAATTCGCTTGACAGTTGGTCCATATGTCAGAGGTCTCTCCAGCTTTATCAGTGCAATGTCATTTTGCATTGTCCTGCGATTATAGGCTTCATGAATGAAAATCGTTGCAGCTCTATACAGTTCTCCTTTGGAATGGGTGGAGGATCCTACACGCACAGCAATTACCGATGTGGTTTTGACGTTGTTCATGCAATGTGCTGCTGTCAGGATTGCATTTGTAGACAGAATTGATCCTCCACAAATGTGCTGATCATTGAAACGAATCGATACTATGTAGGGGAAGAACCGGATATCAACTTCGGAACCACCAATGATGCGAGCACCTATTGATGATGCAGTTGACATTGTTGTTGCCAATGCAAGAAGTGACACTACTATCGCGATACAAGCCATCATGGATATGTATGGCTGACTCAGTAACTAGAATATTTGTAATACAGCTTGAGAGCTGCTGCGGTCTTTTATATTCGCACAAACCGGTGGTATGCATCACATGGCAATTGGACTGATAAGATAAGACACTACGGAATAAAATAGTTTGTTTGTCGTTATCTATTGTATCTATCTTGTGCAAATTTGGCTAAACATTTAGCTTGCCACTGTTTCTGTGTTTTACTGAAGGTCAGGATGGTTAATCTGAAGAGACCTCGCGACTAATTCTTAAGAATCGCACGATTAAGCAATGGCCATCAACTTGTTGGATTATTTGGGCAATTAAGAAAAGGTTATGCAGCGGAATGAACTCAGTAAGGCTAAAATTCTTAATCCGAAACATGTGGAAAATTTAAGATGGTTACGGCCGTACACAAATTTTCACAGAAGACGCATATTGCTTAGTAGTGCGTAGTGACTCTTCGAAATCAAGAGATGGTAGTTCTCTGGAAGTATTTTAAGAAATTGCTTAGATTGTATAACCCTAGCCTTCATTGACTAACGACGCAGCAAGCGGGATTGTACACGTTAAAACCAGCATAGATACTCGTACTATTTCATTTGTCGGACGTTTTTTAGCACCACAAAATATTGAGAACCTGGGTGACACCGCCTCCACTGTAAGTGAAAGAAGTTCTATTTGTATAGGATACATCCTAGTAGCTTCATAGACATAACCTCTACAGCGTCCATCTGGTCAAAGCACGCGAACTGTGGTCAAGTCCTAAGAGAAATACAGAGGCGCACTACGAAGAAAACTGCAATTGAACTATTCTAGTGTGAGACTGAGCCAAAGCGCGGCCCTAAATAGCTACCAGAATACAACCAAACAACAGGACAAACTATTGACTGTCGTCGATGATACAGAAAAGTTCATAACAAAAGCCGGTCGAAAGCAAAGGCTTGATAACCTAATCGGAACAACAAGCTCCTATCAATGAAGTTGGTAATGAGCTGAGCAACACAACACGCCGTAGCTGGTATATCTCATCGGTTGTGGTGACGGATGAGGCCATTAAACATGCTGTTGCTTCCTTTGATGGCTTCAAGTCGCCCGGCATCGACCAGCCACTGGCAGCTCTAAAGAGAATTTTCACGGACTCCCTGGCAAACAGTGAGAGTGGCCTTTATAACGAAAATCGGAAAGGAGGACTACTCGCTCCCCCAGAGTTTCAGTCCAATAACTCTTACTTCCTTCATGTTGAAAATCATCAGGAGAATGGTCGAGATCCATTTGCGCAAAGCCGCCTTGTGAATGCATCCTCTATCGGCAATGCAAAAACGCGGCGGGAATGCGCTTTAGAATTTGGTCGGCAGAGTTGAAGGCGCACTCGACAAGAAGGAAGACGTCTTGGGCGTTTTCATCGGCGTTGAGGATGCTTTCGATAACGCAACTTTTGACGGCATGTGCAACTCGGGTAAACAACACGGCGTAGACAAATCATAAGTTTTGTGGCTAAAAGCAATTCTGGTGTCCTATTTACCCATTGATTGCAGATGCTGGCTGCGACTAATATTTGGTGGCGGGTGTAAACAGGATTTGCCCACAATGCGGCGTTCTGTCTCCATTCAACGTGGTCAATAGTTCTGGCGTCTATGCACAAGCATACACGGATAATATAGCTGTACCGTCTGTTGGATCGTGTCTAGCGACTATCTGCTCTAAAGCGCAGGCAGCCCTAGACATCTGAGAACTAAGGTTGTTCTCTTTACGAAAAGGAGGAACCTGCCTGGTGTCGTTCATCTAGTGCTTATAGGCATCACCATTCAATTCTCCAAAGAAGCTAAATATTTGTGTATCAGCCTGAATAGCAAACTTCTTTGGACTAAACATGTTACGTCGAAAACATCTAAGGCGCTGTCGGCCTTCTAGCACTGCAGAGGAACAGTCGGCAAGACATGGGGCCTATCACCGAGAAGGGTCATTTGGATCTATGTATATCCTATGCCTCGGTTTTCTGGTGGAATAAACTCTCGCGAAAATACGTGATGGCTGCTTTTACCAGACTACAAAGAACGGTTTGTCTCCGATGCATGGGGGCTTTCCCTAGCATGCCTGGCTCTGCCCTAGACGTATTGATAAATCTCCTTCCGCTTATATTCATGTCATGGGCTGCACTCTCGAAGCCACCTTCCACTTAAAAAAAATGGTGTTTGGTACAACACGCACTGGAGCTTTGATGACCTCACGCGCCGGCTGTCTTACGCCATGTCGTCCGATTCAATGAGCCAGGAAAGGAATGCAGTCGGGTCTTCAAGGAGGGCTCCAAAACCAATATAGGATGTGGCGCTGGTATCCGCTTGGGTCTCGGGTCAGAATGGGATCACGGGAAATAAAATCGGCGATGAACTTACCAGGTTCAGAGGTGAGTTTTTCAGGATCCGAGCCTACGTTGGGTCTGTCTCATATGAGTATCTACAGCTCCGCGAGAAGCGAACAGACCAAACGAATGCTTCCCAAAGTCTCCAGAAGGTCAGCGGCCTTTCTGCTGTCCCTCAGCAGGAAAGACTGCAGTTTGATTACTGGCGTCGTAACAGAGCAATACACTTTTGCAAAGCACGTTAATGTGCTGGGCGTAATTGAAAGTGATGACGACACCGCGGAGTACTATCTCTGTGAATGTCCGACCTGCGCTCGCATCAGGCTGCAGGTATTCGGCGATGACGTGATGGGTGCTTGTACTGTAGGCACCTTATCACTGAAGCGCGTACTCATCTTCCTTCGTAAGACGGAAAGATTTCATTACAAAGAACTTTGCAAAGAGTATAAGGGACTAGTTCTTTGTCTGAGTGCTCTGTCCAGACAGAAAAAAAAGAAAGCGGCCTACTGAACTGTTTTGCAAATCCCTCCGAAACCATGACTTGGTTACGGAGTAATACTTTGTTAAAAACCGTTGGAGATCGAAAACGAACAACGATCTAAATCGTGATAACCTTTATCGACTCATGAGAAGTGAATCAATCGTCAGAACGCCTGATTCCTTCGTGATATCGGAAGAGGTTTATAGTAGTTCAGGAGGGTGAGTAGACGATGAATCCTAATTCGAAGCGATGCCTGAAAACGTATCAATCCTCTTTACAGAACAGAGATTGCAATAATGGTAAATCCCATAAAGAAGACAAGAGGGTCGGCATTGACGGCATTCCTAAGGCAAATTAATTGTAGGTCGCCATATCAAATGCATGGCAACTTCGGGCTACTTTCTGGACTAATGGAATGAATGGATGATCGCCAAGGCCAAAATAGTAGCGGTGGCAATGTCAGAAGAAGTCAAAGAACATCCAAATTCAATTCTCGATATCGAAGAAGCAGTTTTGCTCCTAAAAATTTAGAAAATCGACGTTTTGTTATTACTGGTTAATGACTGAATCACTTAAAAAGCAACCGCCTTATGAAAAGAACTCAACAGTCCTTACAAAATATGGAAGTAAGTGGCATCATCAACCATCCATAAACCTTAAACTGCGAGGGCAAATTCAATGCGAAGCAAAATGAAATCAAATTTGCTCATCAAGTCCAGTAAAAGTGCGGATCACTCTTAGCAGACGTAGCACACAATTAAGAAGGAATCGAGGACACTTGCGATGAGTTGAACAGAGCTGAGTCGTATTGTGAAAATTGCATAGCTAACACCCTATGAATGAAGAGAAATCACTGAAATTACAATACTACCGAGTCAAGCGTGAAAGACTGAAGTCTCCCTCACCGATGTGATAGTATCTATGAAAGGGTTTCTCATTTTAATGCAAGAAAAACGAAAAAGCCGATTGCATTAAGGTCTCTCTTTCCCTAATATGGACAGATCACTGCTACGGACTGCATGCCTGAAAGAAAGTTGCTATTCCAATGCTCAGCATGACGGAAACAGAAGTTTTGTAGACAACATATAAGCGAAACGTGTTTCTAGTTCCAAATCTCGGTTTCAACTTGCCCGATTTTGCCACAAAAATTACATCTGAAATATTAGGTACTTATATTGACTCATTCCAAGCCTGCTGCTCCATCGCTATATAGAAGGCTTCCATACAGAAACCATGAGTGTGGACAAAATGCATCGCGGGTTTCGTATGTTTCATACCGCTATATGACGAGCGATAGGAAAGACCAAGAACGTCCTTTTATGCCAAATTGTTTCTTAACATCTAAACTTTGGCGATTCTGTAACAATGAATTGGACGCTGCTGTATGATTCATCTTATTTTCTCTATGACTCCTACCACCAGTCCCTCTGTTTTTTGGTCAGATTTTTCCAGATATCCTCATCAGGACCGGCTCACATCCAGCTCCTGTCACAAAAGCTCCAAGTGAGTTAAGTAAGACGATCCGTAGTAGTTGATATCTGTCATCGGTTGTGGAAACGGAAGAAGCCATCAAATACGCTGTAGCCTCTTTGATGGCTTCAAGTCGCGTGGTCGCCTATAGCAATGGATGCCAACATAGTTAGTTAGTTAGTACTTTTTAGCTTAGTGCTATGACAACAAAGGACCACGTCAAAAGACTGAGAAATATCGAAAGCTGACCAGCCTGGAAATGACCACAAATCAATCCACCGCCGAATACGTTCGCGAATTCAAAACTATAACTATAACAGATTGGAGGAGTTGGGAGCTACTTCGGATGATGATTTGCTCGTAGTAGTATTTCTAGATGGACTGTCAAAAGACTAAAGTGACATGCGATCAGAATACCATATACCCTGAAGTTTCAACCGCTTGCACAAGACTGCTGGAAGTAGGCCACAGAAAATAAGAACCTCTGAACAACAATAAGCTTAGTGCTAAACACTTTAAACCCCAAAAATACCAGAAGAAGCTAAGTCAATTTAATATAAGGTCAGAGAGTAACCCTTTTCCTTATAATCACAGAAAATCTAATAAGCGGGCTCACATGCCCAAAGCTTGCTGGAACAGAAGTGATAAAATCAGGCAAACGCAGAGTGAAAATGAAAACCAAAATGGTTTCATCGCAGGAGTGAACGCCACAATCAGCAAATGCCACGTGTGGGTCTAACCCCCGAAATAAGTTATGGTGCCTGGACAGCGGAGCGACGTCACACATGTGCGCTGAGGAATCGCGATTTGTTGCCCTAAATCTAACAACGGAGCCAAATCACGTAAAATTAGCTGGTAACCACCTAATCAGTGAAAAGGGGACTGGAACTGTGACATCCGACATCTATGCTCGATCAGCAAGGCAACGACTCAATGCCACAAGGTAGAAGGAGCTGGAGCCAACAAAAGTCGAATCGTTTTGTGATGAGAGCTGAAAAAAAGGAATGGCTTGTACTTCCTAGTCGTCGTTTAAAAGGCACAGATCAGCTGGCACAACTGGAATGTCTAGGTTTCGCTAAGGATCGCTTATGTCTTGGCACAAAAGACTGCGATATATCAACTATGAAGCAGGTGTTATTAAAGTAGATGATTCGAGGACTGACGGACAAATCCAACTACTATGTCACCACCTGCACAATGTGTATTCGAGCGAAACAAACATAAGCAGCTAGTTCACTCAGACATCTGCGGGCGGGATCTCTTAGAAAAGCGAAATCCTTCCTTCCATTCATCAGTGGTTTTTCGCGGAAGATATTTGTATAATTTCTAAAGGGAAAAAATAGAACTCTGCACGCGTTTAAAATATTTAAGGCATTTGCTGAGACGGAAAGAGGCGAGAAACTCAAAATAGGGAGGACTAATAATAGCATGGAACTCTGCATCAGAAAAGCCGAAGCAGAATGAGGGCAAATCGAACTTTGACTGAAATGGCCTAGTGCCTTATGAATGAAAATGAATCGGTGCCCAACCAAATGTAATGGCGATGTTACGACAGAGCAGCTGTGGAGCGCATGTAAACCAAGTCTGGCTTTTCTCAGGGAGATCGGAGGAAAAGTTTACTCTTTGAATAAAAGTTCTAATCAGGCAGGGCATCCTTGTTGGTTACGTGGTAAAGACAAGGGGCTACAGAGTTTGGGTACCAAATAGGCGAAGCGTGATTAAAAGCAAAGAGATCAGATTTGTTCAAAGCGAAAGCAAGACCCAATTGCAAGGTAATGAATCCAAGAAGATAACTTTGAAGCCTTTGCAAGGGCGGATAAATGGCGAGATACGATGCGAAACGAGTAGGACGCACTACTCAAGAACAACACATGGACTTTGGTGAACAAACCGTGAGATCGGAAGATGATAAAGTCAAGATGGGTTTTCAAGACCAAGTACAGTACGGAACAATAGAAAAAAGCGAGGCGCGCTTCGTTACAAGAGGATTCGACCAAATTCAGGATGTCGATTGTTAAGATACCTACTCACCAGTGGGAAATATCAGTTCGATCCTACATCATATAGATGTCTCTTCAGCCTATCTAAATGGAGAAATTGACGCTGTTGTTTCTATGGAGCAGCCGGAAGGTTTGCAAATAGTTCGGACGACAGTGGAACTTGAAGCTAGATCCGACGCTCAAGGTGATTGATCATACTCCCTCCAAATATGACAAGTGCATTGCATTATAAGATTGTAAATAAATAAATTACGCCAATCACTGTTTATGTGAACGACCTACTGATGGAAACGAACGATTCTAAGGAATTCGACATACTGAAGCAACGTCTAATTAAAAATTTTGAAGCTCATGAATTGTGTGTCGGAATCAAGGTTAATCGTTTTTCTAACAATATGCGCATCAGGCAAGGTGGATTTATTAACAACCTGTTGGACACATATGAACTTAAGGACTGTAAACCAGACCAACTTGAGTTTGAAACAGGAACCGACAATCCCAGGAGAATAAAACGAAGTGGACAAGACAAAGTACCGTCGTTTGATAAGAAGTCTATTGCACCTCTCCACCTTTGGGAATAGCCTTCCCTGTCAGCAACAGCATTGAAATGCGGCGATGCACGTCCTCCGGTGCCTTCAGGGTTCCAAGAATACTGGGATTGTGTATAAAAGAACTGCAGCGGATCTTTATGCATTTGCTGATACGAGTACTAGTTGGGCAAGCGATACGCATTCATCTATGGAAGAGGAACAGTTCTTTGGAGTTCGAAGAAACAACGAATCGTCACTACATCGAGCACAGAGGCTGAGTACGTAAATCTCAACTCTGTTGCAAAGAAAGCGGCGTTTTTACGAAACTTGCTGCAAGAACCTGGACTTCATCAAGGACCAGTGACGATTTGGAGTGACAACCGCATTGGGTATTCAGGGGCGAACCAAACATGTCGACATCAGGTAGCAGATGAAAAGCTTGAACTAATTGGGTCTGAAGAAATGCCAGCGGACGCACTAACAAAATCTATGGCAGTACCAGCTCCCATGAGATGCTTCAAATCCTGTCTTTTTAGGATTAAAGCAAAATAGCCTATTGTGGCATTGAGGAGAGCTGTTGGATATACAATTTTATATTCATTTCTAACAATCTACTACATTTTGTTCCTTGTCATCTCTTATTCTATTCATCTGTCATTTTTCCTTACTGTCGACTTCTTTTTTCTTCGTTTGTTGTATACGAGAGTCCTCAATAAAGTTTTTTTTATCCAAAGGAATCCCTTTTATTTGAAACGCGCACTCAACAAAAATCTTACTAGTCTGTCACAAAACCTCTGGTGAAAAGAAAAATTAGGAGCTTCAGCTCAAATCCGTCTGACTTTCCTGGTGTAAAGGACCATGGTGTCGAACTCCTTCATGAATGTACGGTCAGTCTGAAATGCAGTATGCTATCAACGCGGAAGCTCAAGCTAGACCGTGTTTCAAAATCTTGTTCGTAGAATTGAAGACGCACTCAACAAAAAGGAGCGATTCCACCGCGATAGAGGGTACTTTCGACAACGCTACTTTTGACGGCATATGGACGAATCACTAGTTGTGTGACTGCGGCCAACATGTGAAGGCGGGGATAAAAAAGAGATGCTCGCTAAGTGGCGTCGTGCCATTTAGTCGACTAACTGCCTAACGCTCTCAACAGTCCTTAATTCTACGTCCAAGTATATGCAGATGATACAGCTGTAGATACTGTCTTTTGGGTTAAAGCGCAGGCAGCACTATATGTGGTTGAGGATTGGTGCACTAGTAGTCAATCTCTTTAAACTGAAGTGGTTCTCTTGGCAAGAAGAAGGGTCTTCACGGGTGGCCCCAAAAACTAATTAATTTAAGATGCGGTGCTAGTGTTGTTTTGAAAGACGACAACTTTAGATTTCATTCCTTGCCCGGCCTTCCAACTAATCCTAATGGCAACGACCTATGTTGTGAAGAATCGGTCTGTAGTGACAGCCTAACTGTATTTAAATTATAGAGGAACGTCCTCACCACTTTCAAGCTAGTTCGAGAATGTAAGACATCGCTGAGCGTAGTTAGAAGGCTGAATTCACTGTGTCTTATGTGGGCCCGAGGTCAGAATAGTTCCCATTGACAGTTGGTTTTCTTGTGAAGTGCAGATGACAGAACAAACGAATGCTTCCTGACGTCTCAATAATTCAGCGACTTTTCTGCATTCCATAAGTCGAGCAGAATTTAGACTGTTCAGTATTATCTGGGCACTACGCATTTGGTAAGCACCTAAGCAAGGTATGAGTGGTCTAATATCCAGTGACGCTTGTTATGAGAGTAATGACGACATCGCCGAACAACAACTCTGTGAGTGCCCGTTTTATCGGGCTGCGTCTACTTACTCATCTCTCTACGACAAAGTGGAAAATTCTAGTAAAGGGAGTACAACGAACTAGTTCTTTGTCTGAGCGCTCTGCTGTAACAGAAAACAGGTGATTTCTCCAGGATTGTTATAATTTACGATAAATTTGATGTTTTCTTCGCAGCTGCTTTCGTACAACCTGCGCAAAATCCTTCTTTGACAGCGATTACTTATTCATTTTTCTCAAGTTGGCCCCCTACAGTAGTATTCTACTTCACTACACAAAACAGCTCTCGAATCTTTTAAGTAACGCGTTTTTCTGAATTTTGTGCTGCGTAACAAACTATGTATGTACATTTGTATCTCACCAATTTTATCTTAAAAATGTTAAGGACCAGGCAAAAATTTGATGACTAACCCTCTGCCCACATGCAAAAACGCCACCCAGTCACATACGAGTATTTGTCATCAGAGAAACGTCCGGAAAAGGCACACTTAAGCCATCCCTCGTTAACCATCATCTTAACAATCCTGTTTATGCGGCAGAACGTTCATTGATGCGCTATGTTTGAACACATGTATCTATTGCCAGACATGTTACGCCCACCCGAAGTCAAATAATATTTATTATATTTCTCAACCGAAGTACCTATCCCACCTCTGAAAGTTCCACAATCCCTTAATGTGCATTTAAGGAAAAATTAAAAAAAAAATAAAAATAAAATTACAGATCTTCACTTACAGTTCACATTCAAGACGACATTTGTCTCCAGACGTTGTCCCTCTGGCATGGCACGATTCCAAACAACGCATTTGTACTTGGCACCATCATCATCACGACGCGGCACAATCGATAGTGTTGCGTTAGTTGGGTAATCTTTGGAGCCACCCTTTTGTAAGGGTGCCTGCAGTGGAACTGAACTACCATCACGATACCATCTGCAAAGAAAAACAAAAAAAAAAAAACAAAACAAACGTCAGAAATAATATAACAAACCGTTAGATGAGAGAGAGAGAAAAATAAATTATAAAAATGGTTTTTCTGGTCTTCCTGTTTTTTTTTTTTTGGGTCCTTACAGTCTTGTTCTGGCCTTTGTCCTTAGCCCTTTATACTCTCCTTGGCAGCCTGTGTAATACTTTTCATTACTAACCACCACCTTGTCTGGTTGAACTGGAGTTAACGTTCGGTTGGAGGAATGCTTCAGAGCACGTCCAACTCAACCACATGGTGCTGCAAAAACGGAACAACGACAAGTAGAAACGAATTTTTAGACAAATTTTCCAACCGACAGACAATGGAAAGGACGACTTCAAGTTGAAAATGGCCAAAAAGGCGAAACCATTTGCCCCTTGTCCGATTTGTGGACGTGATAAAAGTTTTCAGCAGTCTCTTTCACTCTGCCTGTACAAGAATGTCTGTATTCGTTTGCACAAATCCACATTACAGAAGAGAGTGGCATGAAGGATCCCTATCCCAAGGATTAGGGATAACTCAAGCGTGTAATTAAGCAAAATGCGCGGAAATTTGTCCATTGTCATTGAAAATTGGGGGATGCTCCATCATATACGAGTATATATGTAGGTACATATGTACGAGTATGTATCTCAGATCCTTGAGAAGGTAGCTTCAAGGAACGGTATAACATTCAAACAGACTTCATACCTAAACTGGAATGATAGAGATGAGGAAAAACACTTACGTTATCGTTGGATCTGGTGATCCTCCAATGCTGCTACACGTCAATTCCACTGGCTTATCCTCGGTGGATGCGGCATTATTACCAGGTGATACCATCGGCGGGTGTGGTGGTGTCAAGACAGTTAAATTGTAAAATTCCCGATGTACATCAGCACCAGTGCCCTTAGCCTTAATGCGGCACTCAAAGCGTCCATTGTCTTGGTTGTAGGAGGCATTTTTAATTTGCAAATCGTAGATCCCTCTGTCAGGACGAAAATCCAGTCTGAAATGAGACAAAATAGACAATGAGAAGGTGCTTTGAATTGTTCTTCTTTCTTTTTTTTTTTTTTTGTCATTCAAAAATTAATTTACACTACAATTCTACGGATTGGGATTCGGAAACGAGTATGAGTACGGGCACAAGTCATGTCATCAATTTGAATGTGAATCGATTTTCTATTTCTATCATGGTCAGGACATCCCAGGGCCACCCATCACATAAGAATACCACGTTTCACGTTATCAATTTTATTTTCTGTCTCAGTGCTTTCAGAAAAAAAAAAAAACAATTTTTTTTTCCCTACAATACTTATGTATGTCCTGTGCTCCCAAGGATAACGAAAGAGGAATAAGAAAAAAATAAAAATAAAAGAAATTGGAGAAAACTGACAAACGAAATCGATTCGAAGGATAACAAAAGCGAGTGTCAACTATACAGAAGTCAACGTCCAAAAATTTGATACGAAAGTGATTTATTGCTCTGCCAATTAATGGAAACGAAAAAAAAAAAAAAACCAAACGAAATGATAACACACAAATGGCAAGAAAGATACATGAAGGGATCAGCGGCGGTGGCAGAGGAGGAACGAAAGGGAAAACTGAAAAATAAATAATTTAACGAAATCCTTGTAAATGGAGTGCAGGAAGAAAGTTCTGACCCAAAAGGAGGCGGAAAGAGCAACAGTACAGCAGATCCCACCACCCCGAGAGTGTTTTTCTGTCTTCCTTATTTTTTTTTTCCGCCTCCTTGGAAAAAGGATATTAGAATGGCTTGTTCTCGTTCTCGTCTTTTCCTTGTCGTCCGTTTTTTTTTATGTTGGCGCGATTTTTATTCAAATTTAATAAGTTGGTCGATGTGATTACAAGAAAAAGGAGAAAAATAAATCTTCTTAAGCAAATTAGTAAACGAAGATAGAAGAGTCATCGTTAAGTAGATGGCATGTCTAAAGTAAAAGGATGCAGACAAGGAACAACTGGAGGAGGATGAGAAATTTAAAAGGCCAGCATAACTATGTTTACTTGGTAAATAGATTGTTTTTGCGCTGTGCGGTTCATGCAAGAATTTTTTTTTCATTCTCTTCAGTTGAAAGAGGCCAGAAATGCCATACCTGCGGGCTTCAAATTCTAGGCATGACAACTGCCAGAAGATTTAAAAAAAAGTAGGAGGGATAGGAATTTTGTGAATGTATGCCTACTTCCTGATTCATACTGCAATGTCTTGGTTTACTGCGTTTGGATATCATCCACTTCATCCGAGGAGAAGACCCTCCTGAAATTACTAAAATTCCAGCGGTAAGGCTATTTAAGCCAATGACTTTTTAGATTCTTCTGCAAGAGAAGGTTAAATCGAAGAGGGAGGCATTTATTTTCCAAGTGCTGAATGGTGGGCGACCAGCTTAAATTCAATTCACAATAAATATGGTCCGACTGTATCTTGTTGCTGAAGGATTTTTCGAAAAGTACTTGAGACAGAACTTCCTGATATAATAAGTAAGACTGTCCCCGTCCTCAGTGCCTACAACTCATATCCATAGCGAGCAACAAACTATCATAAAAGAAAAATCCCTTGTAAGGTACTTTCGAAGAAGAAAGTGCATACAATATCAGCACGCACCACGTCAACGCCGAGCACCTGCAACCTGATTCTAGCGTAAGCCGAACATTCATAGAGGTTGTACTCCGCGGTGTGGTCATTACTTTCACAGGAAGCGTTGCAGGATGTTGTATCACTCATCCCCATCACAATTAAGTGCTTAGCAAAAGCGTACTGGCCCGTAACGACGCCGGTATGCAACATGCAGTCTTACTGCTGAGGGTGAGGACATCTTCCTAGAAACGGAGGGCAGCAACCGTTTGGTTTGCCTGCAAACTGGGGAGTCTTGCCATCTGCAGTTGCGCTCATATGAAACCCAACTGTCAATGAAAGCCTTAACCGAGGACGCAGGTAAACCCAGCGTAGGTTCGGGTCCTGAAAAACACTCCTCTGAACCGTGTCTGGCAAGTTCATCGGTGATTTCATTTCCATTATGACCCTGACAAGACTTGGTGAATTTATACTTCTGATTCCGTTCAGTTATGTCTTGCATTACTGAACTAGCTTGGAAGTCATAAGAAGGTTCAGTAAGGCTCTACGCACACCGTAGCTGTCGCTAGAAATATAAATGCTTCGCCTCCTCCACCGGTTCTTCACAATTGTCATCAGGATTGCATGTATCCCCGCTTGGAAAACAGATGCAAGTTTTCCTAACGAAAAGTGAAATCTAATGTTGACGTTCTCCAGGAAGACACCAGCGCCGCATACTATACCGACTGCATTTCTTTCCTGGCTCGGATTCTGGCCGAAACCAGTCTTGGGCCCAGGAAAAGTACATTTCGTATTTTTTCCCCAGCAAAGGCTCTGGTGACATTGCATCAGACGGCAGGTCCATAACCTTCAAAACTTCAACCGTAACACACGTCTTGCTATGAATGCTCATCAGTATACCCTCAAGCCCCATTTCGGACGTACTCTGAATTATCGTGATTCTTTCCGAAGCCGAAGCCTTCTGGAATGGCCTGTCGAACTCTCTATTTCCTAGTCATTGTAACATTCAGACATTTAAAACCAATGTCCATCGGAACCTATCTTTCTTTCCTCATTAATTTTCCTTCGCTCGCGCTGTGTGCAAACATTTTAAGGGTACCTTAACCACTTGGCACGCTATAATTACAAAAAAAAAAAACAGAATCGTAAAACAGTCGGCGCGCAATCCACTTCTTTTTAAGCGGATTATGGCTTTGAAGTGCAGCAAATGATATGAATATCAAGAGTATGAAGATTCATCAATGGGTCTAGAGCGGAGCCGGATGTGCTAGTTGTAAGCTTCAATGCAACCGAAACAAGCCGTCCTTTGGAGTCTGGGAAAAGCAGCCATCATATATTTTCGTGAGAGTTTATTCCACCAGACTGTCGACGCATAGGATATAGTTGGCCGTGTAGATCCAGAGGACTCTTATTGGTGACAGGCCCCATGTCTTGCCGGTAGTCATTTTGCACTGACAGAAGGTCGACATCACCCTAGAGACTATCAACATGACATGTTTAGTCTATAGCAGTTTGTTATCCAGGGTGACACCCAAATACTTAGCTTCTTTGGAGAGTTGGATGGTGATGCCTTTAAGCCCTAGATGAGTCAGACTAGACAGGTTCCTCTTTCTTGTAAAGAGAACAACCTGAGTTTTGAGAGGATTGGCTGAAAGCCCATTTCTAGGGCACCAATCGTCGACTACGTCTAGCGCCGCCTGCGTTTCAGAACAGACGGCACGACTCAACAGACGATCAACAGCGCGTTGAGTTGTGAGTCAACCAACACACACCATAGCAGTTGCCTTACGGGCAACGACTATTTACCCCTGCCATCAAATATTCACCAGCATTGCTTTTATGCACAAAACTAGTGATTAGTCTACGCCATGTTGTCTGGCCGAATTACACTTGCGGTTAAAATTTGCGTTTTCGAAAGTAACCTTAATGTCAATGAAAATGCCTAGGGCGTATTCGTTCTTGTCGAGTGCGCCTTGCATTTTGACTGCCAGATTTCGAAGCGCACTATTGCCGAGATTAGCAATACCACTCATTGCCTTGCCCTAGACGAAAAGTAAAAATTTTAAACAATTTTCGAGCGAGATTCGTAAGATGATAATCAAATGTAAATCCATGCTTCTAGTCCCGCATAAGCTTAGGTATTGCTGCAGAACACTAACCCTTAGTTTCCGAAAATATCACTATCAGTTTTATAGTGGAATACCTCAAGGTTGTGCTTTGTCTGCACCAGCAAGTGGAAATAAGATGAGATTTTGAATGTATCCGCCATGGAAAAAAAAACGCGGATTGGTATGAAACATATGCACAAGGATTTATGGGCTGAGATGATAGGGCTACCACCTAAAAGACCCCAATGTGCGCATACATCCAGACACCAGTACTCTGAAAGTCGACTTAATCGCAATTCCGCCAAGTGCATGCCGAAGTTCATACACTGACGAGAACCCATTGCAAGAAACCGGACCATCGGGGGCTACGGCGTATCTACAGCGATCACAGCGACTTCGTAATAAGCAGGTCAGAATCAGATGACAGCTGTCAATAATAGATGACAGCTGTGAACAAATTACTCTCCCAACTTAGCTACGAATTAACCGCTTAAATCTCCTTGTATATGTATAAACTGAGTGTACATAAGCTTACTGGATGAATATATCATACTTCGCCCTCAAGTAGAGTTCAGCTTTTTAATTTACGACTGCTTGCTAAATGAACACCGCCTTTAGAAAGAACACTGACATTTTCCAGTGACAATTTCTGCAGAAATCTGACAACAATAGCGATATTCTGAATTTTTTCGAAAAGACTTTTTAAATTTATCCAAACCCTTCTTGGGTTGGGAATAGATTGCAGAAGTTGAGTCATGATAACAATCCAATTCCACTATTATTCAGTAGTAGCGAATTTGTTTCACGCTCATGCCTTCATAAAACCTATTTCAAAATTGATGTCCTCACGTTGGGCGCCAAGTTTTATTTGTTTCTCATAAGACAAAGTCTTATAATATATTTTTCAACTGAAATTAATTGTTGCAATGCAACGAACATTTTTGCCCAAATACTCGTATCATCTTTCGATCACCAGCATCCACATTTTGCCATCGGCACGGCTGCCGTCGTTAGTTCAGCTAAGCAAAACCCGACGGCAAAACATCTATGACAGCGGAACGATAAAATTGGGCGCTCAGAAGAGCAGCAGGAACATGATGCACAAACAAAAGCAGTCGTCATGATAGAAAAACTGCATGCAAAAAAATGCGATGTTTTTGCCAATCGATTCTGGCCACGACTCCGCCTTCAGAGCATGGCGCAGCTATGAGTATGTGTACATGTGTTGGTAGCTATTACACCACCTGACCAGATGATGCATGTGCGGAAGCGACTAAGCGGTGCAGTTTTTCTATATTGTTTGTCGTAGCTGCATATAAAATCCGCAATTACGAAAGGGGTTGTTGACAGGATTAAGTTTGGCCTTCAAAAATCAGCTATACCAGGAAAGTTTCCTAGTGGATGAAGCAGCAACTTTCATCTTCTACCATGAGTTAGAACAAAATTTCGAGTTCGATTGACCCAATCCAAATTATTCGCCAAGAACTAGAAACCGATTTTAGTGCGTATTTTGGCACTTGATAAGTTAAATAAATCGGTGCTTATGTGTGAGGCGCGCTTAAACAATTTTGAATCGTCCTTCGAAGAAGCCAGAGCAATAAACCAAAAGATTATTGCAGCTCCTAGTGTAGATCCTAAGACCAAGTATATGGACAAATTGACGTTCCACAAATTAAAGAAACTGTACTACAAATATTCTTCACAATTAAAAGAACAGTTGCATATCGATAATGCAGCGCATGGTGGTCTTAACAATTCACTAACAGGATCAAAGATTCCATCTCCTGGGTCCTTTCAAATGTGACCTGAATTTAAGGGTTTATTCGAGAGCTTGATAAACACAAATGCTTCCATGTCCAATGTGCAAAAGCTTCATTATTTAAAGCCGAAAGGTTACTACGAAATACCGCTATTACCGACGGTAATTTTGACTCAGCTTGGGCAACATTGGTTAAAAGATACCAAAATCTGAAACTGTTAAAAGACAATAAATTTCAATTGGTCTTCAATCAACCGAAGGTGTCTCAGGAATCATCTGAAGAGATCAAAGTACTCTTAGATACTACGAACGAAGCCAAACAATCATTGGAAAATCTGGCGGTTTCCGTCGAAGCATGGGAGGATGTCTTGATCTTCCATACTGTACAAAAACTAACACTCACTACTCGCAGTCTATGGGAATCACATATATCGTCCTATGCAGATTATTCAACATACACCGTGTTAGAGGATTTTATGTTAATGAGGGCTCCAACACTCGCTCAGTCGAAATGAAATAGAGGTTCTGTCCGCACAGTTCGACTGCACAACTCACCAGTTTCCAAGTGTTCAATGTGCTAAGGTTCTCACGCAATTCGCAACTGCTTTAAGTTTAAAGCATTGAATCCTATGAGGAGACATGGTATCGTAAAGAAACATAATTTATGCGTCTCTCCAGTGCGCATTCTACCCAAACTCGAACAAGCTCATTCACGTGTTTTAAGTATATGTAAAAGCATCATTTGCTGCTGCATCTTAATGAACCAGGAACGCAATGCATGCTCACGGTTTACGATCAACAGTCCGCCTCTTCACGTCACTATTCACAGACTAAAACGTCAGAGCAGTCAACTTGCTCAACCAATACGGCATCAGTTCATAACACGTACATTGCCGAAAACCATAAAATACGAAGTGTTCTTCTGGCTACTGTGCTCATCAAGGTTTTCACAACAGTTGGCCAACCATTGTCGCTGTCGTGGATCGTGGATCGGAGACATCCTTAATATCAGAGACTGCTTCACAGTTGTTAAAGCTTAAAAGAGAAAGGTGTTTCCAAGCACAAAGTTTCCTTCACAATATGCTCCACGAGCAGTTTAAGGTTCAGCTTAATGCTTTGGTCCTACCCAAAGTCACAGCGGGTCCACGGATGAGGAATATCCAGTGCATCAACTGGAATCATATCCGAAATCTTCAACTTGCTGATCCCACATTTTGATGTTTCCGTGTGATCCCCAAAATTGATGTTTTACTTGGCACAGACATCTATCCATCAATTATCCTTGAAGGTATGATCAAAGGAGCACCCGATTCCACTATAGTCCAAAGAACTGAGCTGGGATGGGTACAGTCCGGTGGTGTTTCCTATATTGATGAAACTAAAACATCTCCTCACATACGAGTAACTATCGAAAGTAAGGATATACATACATTCTGCTGAAATTTTGGGAGCTTGAGGAAAAAAATGCTGTCTCCGGTAACAATGCGAAATGCACTTTTGTCGCGCTCACCAACATCAGTCAGATGGGAAATATGTTGTTCAGCTTCCTTTCAAGAAAGGAACTCTACCGCCATTGGGTTTGTCATATAATTCGGCGAGGATAAGGTATCTTCAACTGGAGAAAAAATTCAATTCCAGTACTTTCTTCCATCAGGAATACAACAAGGTCTTGGAGGAATACAAGGAGTTGGGCCATATGACGGGAGTAGAACCCGCATCGCTGGCTGCTCGCTATTTAGTTCCCCACCATGCAGTGGTAAAGGAATCCAGCACCACCTCCAAGCTGCGAATTGTATTTGACGCGTCATGCAAATCTTCAAATGGTACGTCGCTAAACGACCATCTCCTCGTTGGTCCTAGACTGCAAGACGACATACTTGAACACATTACTCGATTCAGAAAGCATAAGATAGCTGATATTAACAAAATAAATAGGCAGATTTGGGTAACTCCAGATGATTCTGCCTACCAACTCATTTTGTGGAGAGACAAGCATGGCGAAGATGTTAAAGCTTATCGGCTAAATACTGTCACCTTTGGCACTGTTGCAGCACCGTACTTAGAGGTTCGCATGTTAGAAGCCGTTCCAGAAGCTGACAGAGAAGTAAGGCTACCGCTGTCATTCGACGAAGGAACGGTGGATCCAGTGGCATCCTGGAAGGGATACATTTTCCTTCAAACTAACTCTGGAGGAACAAAAACGAATCACGAAAAGAACAATCCTGTCGGACATCGCGTGTTTCTACGATCCATTGGGATGGATATCTCCTTGTATCATCCTCTGCAAAATCCTGATGCAAGAGAAAGGAGCATCAAACGTGGGATAGTGAACTTTCACCTGCAATCATTTCGACATGGCATAACCTGAAGGCTGATCTAAGCGCTCTTAATGACATCGAGATACCACGCTGGATACGTTTCACCAACGAGTCTCGGATTGAAATCCACGGTTTTTGTGATGGGTCCGAAAAGGCATATGCTGCACCCATATGCTTGCTGCTTTATAAAACCAGAGTTCCATCCCTTAAATCAAAATCTCCAGCACGGTTGGAGCTTTGCGGTGCGGTGTTGCTAGCACACTTATTGGGTCTTCAAGGGGCACGCATCTATGTATGGTCTGACTCGCAAATTACACTTGCATTGGTCAAAACAGCACCTTATAGTCGAACCACATTCGTCGCAAACAGAGTCTCCGAAATTCATTGATTGACCAACCCCAACTGCTGGAAATACTCTCCTCCGAAGAACAGTCCAGTGGACATAGCATCAAGTGGACTGCCACCAAGAGAGCTCCTCAAAAATCATCAGTGGTCGCATGGCCCTGAGTTCCTGCAAACTTTTGAGGAATAATCTAAGACAGATTTGAAAACGAAACTTAATAAAAGGTACAAGAGCTCACATAGACCTCGCCTCATTTTGTTCGCAAATTTTCAAAAGAAAGGACATATACGGTGAGGACCAAGACCTAATCTCTCTACTAAATTTGTCGTCCGTCTTATCATTGTGTACACACAGAAAGAGGGATACACTCCGAAGAGAAAAGTTTTAATTTATGGAATTTTGAACTTTCAGTATTTGACCTTCGAACTGAACCCAAAACCTTCGGCATATTTGTCGAAAAATTTATCTACTGCGCCATATAACTACCATACAATCGTACTGCTCCTTATAATAAATTTCTTAAGCTCTTACCATGATCCATTTAAAAGAGCTATCCCTTCCGGAAACATTTCTAAATTGCATGTCTTCCGCTTGTAACTCATCACTCAAAACCAGAACGATCCTCTCAATTTGATTTATTAACAACTTCACAATACCCACACATGTGTACATATGTATTATACATACTCGTTTGTGGCGGCAATCTTTTAGACGGTAAAGATTTGCAACTGCTAAAACAACCTCAAGAGTCCTTAGCACTTCCTTACTTCCATACTTCCTTTAACAGCATAACAATTTCACTTTCACTCGTCCATAACTCATATCCCTTCATCTATTTCATGCCGAAAAGCAATGCAAATTTTGCCCCATTCTGCTGTTTGTAGCTGGTATCCTGGAAAATTCTCATAAATCTTACTTACTCGTACAACGAATGAAATTTTCTTGAAATTGCCCCACTCACACACTGATTTAATGAGGCGGAAATAAAAGGTACACCCCACTTTTGTTCGTACGTATTCGCAAAAACAAAAAGGTATACACATTCCTTCATGATATAAAATGAAGTGGGAACACTAAAATAATTTACAATTTCTCCACTTATCCTGATGCGGCAAATAGTACTACACATGAAAATAAAACGAACAAAAGGAGTAAACAAGAATCGCAACAATCTATGTAAGCTGAAGGCATTAACTTACACGCGTCTCTCTTGTATGCAAGTGCAGTCTTTCAGAGCGCACGGGAACCACTGCACTCACATACAGACAGGATTCAGAAATCAGGAAAAACTTAATACAACCGGAAGTAGGAAGATGAATAAAGCTAAACGTGTCCGCATGTGTAAACATATCCGAGTAGGAGTCCTCCTATCTGCAACAATGAAACTGATTTTCCTGACTTTTACTACTCGTGAATCCCCCTCGCTCTCGCATCATATCCTTTCTGTTGTCCTTTTGTTTTTTTTTTTTCATTTTTTCCTGTACGGAGATAGAGAAATGAATTTTTCAAACTCATTTACGAGTATACCAGGCTGGTAGAAGGATGGATGTAGTCTGTAGGACAAAAAAAAAAAAAAAAAAAACTATATTACCTCACAAGGCTTAGTGAGAATATATGTACGTCGTACGAATATGTACAAAGTAGAAGAGTGTCCTTTTTTTTTTTCTTGGAGGATACGAGTACACTTACTCCTCCGTTGCAATGCCTAGGAATACAGTATCAAGGACGGTAGTTGTTACATATTATGTTACGGTAATTTGAGAATCTATTAGCCCCACGGGGCTGAATAAATGTATATGATTGGCTGTGTGTGTACGTAAGGATACTTATATTACATCGAGACACTGTTAAAAGGATTACATGATGTGTTACGTCTTGTAAATGGTTCCGTTTCCATATTGTCTATGTCTGGCAAGCTAAAATTGTTTGCTCTTCACATTGTTTCTATGTCGGCTCGGTATCCCACCTACGAAAGGGTTACTTACGAGTACCTTACGCCGTCGCCTCGTAATCAGCTAGCAAAAGTTCTCAACAATACTACAAACAAAATAACAACAGTGCTTCTGAGAAATACACAGAATAGAAACATGAAACATCGAACAACAAAAAAAGGATTTCGGACTTTAAAAGCTTCATGTTGTAACCATTGACGACCGTCAAAGTAACATTTGTGTGGAGGTCTCTGTTGGTATAGATGGTGAATTCTGGACTTTGTAATAGAGCTAAACATTGTTTTGGGTCCTCTTTCGATAGGTCCCCGGGGCGACATTTCCAAGATTGATAAATCGCATTTGAAATATCGTTTGTGTAATTACCGTAATAGTCAAAATGACCATTACAAGGATATAACGATTGACCTTAAGGGATTTTATACACCATACCCGTATTCCGACAGCAGCAGATTTGGATTGTTAGATGTTGGGTCGCAGATGAACATAGAGATTTCTAGCTTTTGCTTCTCCGTTGTCAAAAGTCAAACATGAACGCTGGGGGCATAGTTCCAGCACAGGGCTTGTAAATTATCATAACTCAGGGGGAGGCACAAGTCAAGGACTTGATAAAATGGAATGGTGTTTAAATCGTGTTTTATCGGATTGAACATAAATGGGCTTAAAGGACTTTGAGACTTTTTGTTTAATTTTTTTTTTGATTTTGTTTTTTGTAATAATGTTCAAAGTTGGAAGGGTACGGTTAAGTCAAATCGAATTCGGTGCCCTTCAGGAAAGGCACCTTTGCTTACGATGATTTTCTATATAATCGAATAATTAGGATTCTCATCAGATCAATGCATCGGATAATGGAGTCCAACAAAATGACTGTTAGGCTTTGAGGAGTTTATCCTAAAGAACATCTTCCAAGAGAAGAGATTCTGTTTGTCAATTAGTTTTTTTAGAGCTTGAAAGTAACGCCACAATAAACAGCAACAAGTTCGACTTAAACTGGCGCCCAATGTGGGGATCTGATCACCATCGCTGGCAATAGTATTCTACGAGTATCTTTAATAGGTAAACATATTTTCTGTAATTTTATTTGGAAAGTTCCAGAATAAAAGTATCCAGAACACTTCTTTAAACTTTTACTCGAACCCGAAGCTTCTGAGAGCTACCGAACTATAGTATGTGTATCCTGATTCCGAAACCATTAACTTCCGCTTTTATACATTTGTATAGTTATATTGCGCATATCTCCAACAAGCAATTACGAAATCCTTTGCTTGAATAAATTCAAAATACAATTTGGGTTAGGTACCTTTCAGTTTCATGCAAATTTCGATTTTTAATTGCCCTAATTATAAAAACCCTCCAATGGGAAAACCGAATTTTGATTTTGCATTGTCGAACAAATTCCAGTAGTATCTTTGTCCTGGAATAACTTAGTGCATCCCTACAACAGCAATTAAATTAAAGTAATTTGGATGTAATATTTTTAACTATAATACGTTCCTTGTATTTCTACCCAGAGGCCACAGAATGAACCTTAAATCGCTAACAAAATGCCTTCTCAATTTTTCATTGACTGTTCTATGCCTCATTTTATTTATGGATTAATTTTGTTCGTTGGACTCTCACACTAGGAGATTGATAGTAATCTTAAAAACATACAACGAAGGACGATATTTATTATTTATCTAAATTGTAAGCAGAAAAGAAGTGGTCAAGTATTGGAAACTTGCGGAACCTCATGCATCCTAAGTAGAAAGAAAACTTATAAAGCACTCCAGTCAGTCGGGTTCTCAAATTGTTTCCGGCACTATACTCGTTTAGCATTTGATGCAGATTTGACGATTTGAAATTTAGGGAGGAAGAAAAGACAGGTACCGATGTACAATGTTTCTAAATGTTTGTAAGCTATAACGACGAGGAAACACAGATATCGGCACGGCATTCCATAAGCGAGTTGTATGGCTTAGGAAAGAATCACGATATTTTAGAGTACGCCCGAAATTGGGCTTGAGACGGGTGTTAGGATTGAAAGTTTGAATGGGCGGAATGCTACTAGCGATTTCAATGGAACTAGTGGTGGAAATAGCGATAAAACAAAAGGAGACAGGAGACATTACGTCGGTGTTCGAGGGTGTCAATTGATTGACTGATATTAGTATCACCAATGAGTTTTATCAAACGGTTTTGGATCCTATTTAGCTGGGGCAAAGATGTTTTAGGAGCACCTGACCAGATATGACCATTGTACTCCAATTTTGGGCGTAAAAACGCTTTATATATTGAGGCCAGATCAGAGGGAGTGAAATATTTCTTACATCGCTAGACATTTCGCAGCATTATTGGCGACATCGAATATGTGGTCATTCCAACTGACACACATTCCGAGAATGGAAAGTTTATCGGTTTCGACGATGCAAGTGCCACAGATGGATAATGGCTGGGTGTTTAAATTTCGCTTTAACGACAGCAGACAGCATTGTATTTTGGAAGCATTCAATTGTACTCTGTCAGTGGTCCCCTAATTAGTTATGCTGTTAACATCAGAATTTAATGAGCTTGACATACGCTGCCGTTCCCATTCTACAGCCGAAGAGCAGGGAAGTGAGTCCGGGAACGAAAATGAAAAGCAGAGAGTAGAAAAGGAATATATTGGAATAGAAGTGGCAGACATGAGATGTTTGATGAAAATTAAAAAGAGTCTCGGAGACAGAACGGAGCCCTGGGGCACACCAGCATTTATTATGTGAATATCAGACTTGAAACCATCCAAGACAACTTGAATTGAACGTTCCGAAAGGTAATTTCTAATCAATTGAAGAAGAGAGTCGTCGATCCCAAGAGCACGCATTTTCGACAAAAGAGCCTGATGCCAAACTCTGTAAAATGGCTTAGAAATATCAAGTACAACTATCTTGCTTTCGCCAGAATGATGTAGGCTTTGGTTCCACTTTTCGGTGAGACATGCCATCAGATCACCAGTGGACCTGTTGCTACGAAAACCATATTGCCGGTGATTGAGAAGTTTTCGTGTTTAGAGATATTCCATGAGCTGACGGTTTATCAGCGTTTCCATGACCTTGGTGAGAAGGGACGTAAGTACAATGGGTCTGTAGGACGAGAGAGAAGAAGATTCGCCTTTTTTAGGGGCGGGCTGGACAAATGCTGTTTTCCTTTTTCTCGGAAATAGTCCTAAAGAGTAGGATTGATGAAAAAGATTACCCAGTGGCTTCGCAAGCGTGGAAGAACATCTTTTCAGAAGAAGGGGAAATATACCATCTGGACCAGCGGATTTATGTATGTTGAGATATTTAAATACTCTTGCTACTACACGAGTGCGAAACTGGACTCGTTCCATTGAAGATTCGACGCACTTAAGTGTAGACGGAGACAAAGCACAATCTGGGAGTGTTGAGCTAACCGCAAAGTGTGCAGCAGGCAGATTGGCTTTTTCCAAAGAGCTGACAGCTGGAATGTCATTAAAAATGAGCGTTGGGATGGAGGATGAGGCAGAATTTCTAATGTTTTTGACGAATGATTAAAAATTTTTACTGCCTTTGGGACATTGCAGTATTTTTTGCCTCAGTTTTTGGTCGTATTGGAATTTCACACGCTTGAGAAAGACGTTGCAGTCATTCCTGACTCGTTTAAACTTTTTCCGGTTTTCCTCTGTCGGGTTGGTCTTGAAGGACCGAAAAAACATTTCTCTAACCCTGACAGCCTCTTTACAGCTCGAGTCGTACCACGGCTTTTCGTTTGGTCTGATACCCTTCATCCGATGAGGAGTAAAGGATCTCATTCCGAAGAGAATAGTGTCAGTGATCATATCAGCAGCGGCATCCAGGTTGTTATCGAGGATAAATTTCCTAAAGAAGGTGTTAAGTCCGCTCCAATTGTCTTTCTCGCATTGCCATACGGTTCTTTTAGGAATTTTTTCTCGAACTGTGTGGTCGGTGCAGAAATTAGCTGATATGACACAATGGTCCGACGAGCCTAGAGGGGAGTGCACATCAACGGAGTACTTATCAGGGTAATACGTTAAAAACAAATCCAGGATATTGGCGGGATGACTATCAACGTCTGGTATTCGCGTGTGCTCATTTACAAGTTGCGTTAAGTTGTTTTCCGTAGCCAGGGTCTCAACACACCGTCCTTCGGGTGTTGTCTATCCAGAATGTCGAAGCCAACCAGAATTGTGTGTATTGAAATCGCCCGTAACAACGATTTCAGTATGAGGATACAGGGATACAATTCTTTAAATGGAGTCAGATAGCGCATCAACCTTGTTAAAAGTTTGCTGTCCAGTTTGGGGGCTTCTGTAAATAAAGCAGTAGTGAATAATTTGCTTACGGATATGGAGTTTTAACCACTTGAAATTGAATTCCAGATTGGAACAGGGCCAACAGTGTGGTGGAATTTGGTATGCTACGTCACTACGCACATAAATGGCGAGACCGCGATGGGGAAAGAATAATGGCACTAGTTCGTAGCCAGGTAGCTTCAGATCAGAGGACCTGAGAGTTTAGGCTCCGTCTGACAAGTAACTTTTAGAAGCCAATTGTCTTTTAAACCAAATTTATTGACTAATTTGTTTGCATTGGGCGCATATGTCAAGAGTGTCACAACCAGAATATCATCTTATCTTTCTCGATAATGACTGCTACGATCACATCCTATTTCTTAGTGAGACTGTAGAGCGTAATGCGAATAACTCGATTATTATTCGATGTAGACGTCACAATGAACGATGTTTTATATCCAAGCACTCAAAGGCTTTTAGCCGTTCCCTGTATGGCCAATTGTAATTTGATGCAAACAACAGACAATTTTCTTTCCCTGGTGTCGGGTTGAAGTTAGCAAACATCATGGCCTTTACAGACGTTTAGAATGAGAATGTCAACCCCAAAAGCTGTCCTTTATAGTAACACGAAAACTATTGTATATTGGGGATCTATTGGACCCCTAACTCATTAAAGGAAGCAACAAGACTTCTGTCGAAAAAAAAAGTTGAACAGTGAACAGTGGTTCGCAAAGCATTTTGATTGCTATATGCTTCTTCGGACATTAGGGCATTGTTTTTCTGATCGGGAAGCCGGTTCGGAAGGCTTTGTTAAAATTAAGTTTGGTCCTAATTTCACCTAAAGTAAATAAAACAATTAAATTCAAACGGAAATTATAGTTTCCAGAAAGTAGGATAGGAAAAGTTAAAGATCTCAACGCACTAGAATTCCATCCAACCTCTACCACCAAGACATGATTTACGACCTCAACGAGCCCCTCTACGAGAATTCTTTTCAACTCATCATGACTTTCATTTGTTACAAAAACGTTTTCCAAAACTTTTCCCAACGGAACACGCGTGACATCTTCTTCTTTCATTCGAAAAAGCCAAACATCACAATACCATAGCTCAGCTGACTTACCCAGAAAACTTTCTCAACCCGTCAGTTCGTTGATTGACAACTTCTTCTTGCTCCTTATCCCAAATGTAAATATGATACCTTCACCAAATCGAACTCGAATGCCTAATGCCTCCCGACTAAACGCTGAAATGTAATAAATAATAAGCGAGTGTCCTTGCTATTGTTTTCTCTTCTCCACCCAATCACCAATCACCATTTCCATTCATTTTACCGAAAAAAAATAACAAAAATGAGCTCCTTCAATGCGTAAATTTCTCCCTTGAGCAAACTTAAACTTTACCCTGGAGGCGAAAAAGTTTTCCCTTTCAAATCAAATAGAAACTCACCATAGACACACCCAACGAACACGAGCATGCGAATTACTACCAGGATAAGAGGGATAAAATTCCCCGTTAGCCCCGCGCATAAGAGAAACGTAATTAACTTCCACTTAGTTCATAACTTTGTCAGCGCTATTCGTATATCAGCGTTAACTAATCAGCAAAATTGCTAAGCCTACAACTTTACTTTAGTGTTGTTCTGTCTTTGCCAGAATCCACTGTGTAAATATTTCCGTTAACTCTTAACTCACCTCATTCCACCATCTCAATGGAAAACAATCAAAACGTCGTGAACAAGTTCTTTTTTTTTGACGTTTCTACGACATTTCTGTGTTTTTTTTTTTTTTACGGATTTGCGTGACAAGGACTCGTCAAGTTTAAACGAATTCCCATAACGACTGTGGCGACATCATAAAGAGGACAAAAATTAAACAAGTCATTGCCGAAACATTAAGAGGTGACTACGGATATACTCGTACCTACCGTCATAAATATACCGTGAAACATTTGAAACGAATCAAACGGGCGGCAGACTATTAATCGCTAAACGAACTTTTAACAACTTCTTTTACCAATCATTATAACTAGTTGCCACCATGAATTTTTTATTTTTTATTTTTTCTTTTCTTTTTTTTTTCTTAACTAAAAGTTTTTAGCTTTTACCGTTGGGTTGTTAAAGAACTTTAAATGACGGGGCTTACCACCCCACAAAAGCACGTATTAATCCGTACAGTGCGTTGGAAGATGGCCACAGGCAGGCCACCGTCAAAGGTGCGGAACACAAAGAAATAAATAGAAAAAAAAAAATAAATAAAAAAACCATAAGCGAAAATACTTTTAAAATAAATTTTCAATTATGGCAAAGTTTTTTGTTAGTTAAAAGTTGACCTGACCTCAAACTATATAAACTAGGAAAGAACCGTTAGCTGTCTTTATTATTTACCATTTTCTTTTCACATCATCCCGCTTCCTCAGAATCATCACTGACTTTTTTTTTTTTAGCGCGCCTTCGTAATTGGATTAACTTAGCTTAGATCATCTATGTATCTGAGAGCCATGAGTTTAAACAGGAACAACAAAACCATTTCTTTTGCTTTAACTCTTCAAAAAAAAAAAAAAAAACAGGGATGGATGGAACAAATCGAAAGAAGTTTGGCGGAAGATTTCTTTCCACTTAGTACAAAAAAAACGAAAAACAAAAACAACAAAACGTAAATCTCTCTCCCTTAGGAAATTAAATTTGAAAAGTTTATGGCAGAAACAGGGACTAAAACTCGGTGAAAAAAAAATTGATCTGGTAATACCCGGAACAGTAAACAAGTAGGCTAGTTATAAAAAATGTACACAAATAGAGTGGTAGCCTTCTACAGTGTAAGTGCTTTTAGAGAGAAAGGACTTTTTTTTTGTTTTCCAAGAAAACGTAGGCGTGACAGTATCTAAGAGGATCTTCTTAGGAGACCCAGCACTAAGACTACCGGACGCAAGCAGTGTCTTCCACTCAGAGGGCCTGGCTGTCCTCATGGCGACTGAGCTAATGCAGATGAGATCGGTATCCGAATAACGATAGCCAGGTCGCACTCAAAGCAATGGAATCGACCAAAATAAACTCTGATACAGTCACTGGCTGCCGCACAGTTCTCAAGGCACTATGCAATCAGAATCGGGTAAAACTGTGCTGGGTACCAGGACACTGCAGTATTAAAAGAAATGAACAAGCGGATGAGCTTGCGAGAAAAAAAGAAGACTACTCAACAACGGTTAGGTCGCCAACATCAAATTACCTTTTTGCATATTGAGGGGCACTATCGCGGAAAAAATCACAAAGACTGCAAACTCAAGGTGGTCAAGTTTTGAAGGACCCAGTGTATCTAAGGCTCTCTTGCCCCTTTTTGACGGCAAAAGATCTAGGAAGTTAATAAAATTAAACAGGCATCTGCGTTTAGTAACGTCGGTGTTTGTGTTTTTTGTGTTTTTCTTTTTTTATAATCACTCGGGAATTCAGAGTGGATATTGCCAATATACGCAGGCTAAAAAGTAATCACTTTTCTGCGTACGTCCACGTCTGCAAATACAGGCCAGCTGTTTTGGCACTTAGTGAAAAACAGGTAGATCCCCGCCCACAGATCTCTCTGATCTGCAGCTACCTGGCTACGAACTAGTGCCATTATTTTTTACTCATCGTGGTCTAGCCACTTATGTGCGTTGTGATGTAGCTTATCAAATTCCACCACAATGTAGTCCCAGTTCCAAAATGGAATTCAATTTCATGTGGTTAAAATTCCATATCCATAAGCAAATTATCCACTCTTGCTTTATTTACAGAAGCCCCAAACTGGACAGCAACTCGACGAGTTAGATGCGCTGTCTGACTCCATTCAAAGAATTGTATCCCTGTATCCCCATACTGAAATAGTTATTACGGATGGCTTCGACATTCTGCACAGACAACACCCGAAGGAGGGTGTATTAAGATCTTTGCTGCGGACAATAACTTAACCCAGCTTGTAAATGAACCCACACGACTAGCAGGCGCTGACAGTCATACCGCCAACACCCTGGATTTGGTTTTAACTTCTCACCCTGATAAGTACTCCGTTGAGGCTCGTCGGACCATTGTGTTATATCAGCTAAATTCTCGTACACCGACCACACAGTTCGAGAAAAGATTCCTAAAAGAACCGTATGACAATGCGAGAAAGACAATTGGAGCGGACTTAACACCTTCTTCAGGAAATTTATCCTCGATAACGACCTGGATGCCGCTGCTGACATGATCACTGACACTATTCTCTTCGGAATGAGATCCTTTACTCCTCATCGGATGAAGGGTATCAGACCAAACGAAAAGCCGCGGTACGACTCGAGCTGTAAAGAGGATGTCAGGGTTAGAGAAATGTTTTTTTCGGTCCTTCAAGACCAACCCGACAGAGGAGAATCGGAAAAAGTTTAAGCTAACCAGGAATGACTGCAACGTCTTTCTCAAGCGTGTGAAATTTCAATACGAGCAAAAGTTGAGGAAGAAAATACTACAATGTCCTAAAGGCAGTAAGAGCTTTTGGTCATTTGTCAAAAACATCAGAAATTTTGCATCATCCTCCATCCCAAAGTCCATTTACAATGACGTTCCAGATGTCAGCTCTTTAGACAAGGCCAATCTGCTTGATGCACACTTTGAGGCCAGCTCAACACTCCCAGATTGTGCTTTGTCTCCGTCTACACTTGAGTGCGTCGAATCTTCAATGGAACTAATCAAGTTTCGCAGTCGGGTAGTAGCAAGAGTACTTAAAGATCTCAACATACATAAACCCGCTGGTCGAGATGGTATATTTCCTCTCCTTCTGAGATGTTCTTCCACGCTTGCGAAACCACTGCGTAATCTTTTTCATCAATCCTACTTTTTAGGAGTCTTACCGAGACGATGGAAACCATCATTTGTCCAGCCCGTCACAAAAAAAGTCGAATCTTCTCTCTCCTCCTACAGACCCATTGCACTTAGGTACTTCCCTCTTCACCAAGGTCATGCATGAAAACTTCTCAATGACCGGCAATATGGTTTTGTTGCAACAGGTCCACTGGTGATTTGATGGCATGTCTCACCGAAAAGTGGAACCAAAGCGTACATCAATCTGGCGAAAGCAAAATAGTTGCACTTGATATTTCTAAGCCATTTGACAGAGTTTGGCATCAGGCTCTTTTGTCGAAAATGCGAGCTTTTGGGATCGATGATTCTCTTCTTCAATGGATTAGAAATTACTTTTCGGAACGTTCAATTCAAGTTGTCTTGGACGGTTTCAAGTCTGTTATTCAGAAAATAAGTGGTGGTGTGCCCCAGGACTCCGTTCTGTCTCCGACACTCTTTTTAATTTTCATTAATGTTCTCATGTCTGCTACTTCTATTCCAATATATTCCTTTGCTGACGACAGTGCTCTCTGCTTTTCATATTCGTTCCCGGACTCACGTCCCTGCTCTTCGGCTGTAGAATTAGGGAACCACTGTCAGAGTAGAATTTAATGCTTCCAAAACACAATGCTGTCTGCTGTCGTTAAAGCGAAATTTAAACACCCAGCCATTATCCATGGATGGCACTTGCATCGTCGAAACCGATAAACTTTCCATTCTCGGTATGTGTGTCAGTTGGAATGACCACATATTCGATGTCGCCAAAAATGCTGCGAAATGTTTAGCGATGTAAGAAATATTTCACTCCCTCTGATCTGGCCACAATATATAAGGCATTCATCCGCCCAAAATTGGAGTAAAATGCTCATATCTGGTCAGGTGCTCCTAAATCATCTTTACATCAGCTAGATAGGATCCAAAACCGTTTGATAAAACTTATAAGTGATACTAATATCACTCAAACAGTGGACACCCTCGAACACCGACGTAATGTCTCATGTCTTACTCTGTTTTATCGCTATTTCCACCACCAGTGCTCCATAGAAATCGCCAGTAGCATTCCGTCCCTTCAAACTTTTAACCGTATCACCCGTATCGCTATGAATGCTCATCAGTATACCCTCAAACACACTTTCGGACGTACTCTAATATCGTGATTCGTTCCAAACCGTACAACTCGCTTACGGAATGCCCTGCCGAGCTTTTTATTTCCTAGTCATTATAACCTTCAAACATTTAAAACCAACGTTCACACTCTCCATCCTCCCTGATTTTCCTTCGCCCGCACTAAGTGCGGGTACTAAAAAAAATAATCCCTTGAGCGAGCGCAAATTATATATAAGAAAAAAAATAAGCTTAGGACAGTAAAAGGAAAACTGACAAGACATTGTCTCCTGCGGAAACACGCACGCTGAGAACATAACTCCCAAACTGTGTGAATGCGGGGCAATATGGCGTAGTCGAAGAAAATTTTATGGGCAATACTTCTTCGAAAACCAAGACCACACAAACTTGAAATGCCTTCTTGGCTTTTGAAAAGAAATTGGGTGTTTCACCAGGGAGATTGTTTAGGTTTTGCCATTTGAAGACAAATTCAACTGGTTCCACAGGGATCGCGATGGGTCCGTTTTGGTGCCTGGTGTCTATGTGATGGCATATCCATTGACCCCTTTTTAACCTAACTTAACCTCACCCAACCGAACCTAACAATTTTCAAGCTGAAACTTTTACCCGTAATCATTATCAATACGTTTGCGACGATTCTGGAAAAAAGTGATGCCGAAGCAGCGAATTTTGTGTAAAGTTATGGGCTTGATGGCAGCCAAAATGACTCTGAAAACGAACATAACATTTTGCTCAGTATATTTAGAAAAAATATCTCAATAACGCCAAACCAACAATTTGAGTGTGGATCAGTAAGTCCGTGACTAAAAGGTAGATGTGTACTTTTTTTCGCTAGAAAAACTTTACATTTCTCAACACACTGTCATTACGTTTTGTCCAGGGTTTCTAAATTTTTTCCAACCATGTCGAGGCCCTCAAAATAAGTGTTTGCTTGAGCGTTGTCCATCGTTGAAATCAAATCTCTCTCCGCCTATTCTTTTCTTCAGGTTTCGAAGCAGAAAATAGTTACTGGGTGCTTAAAACATAGGGGTAAAAGAGCAATTCGTTATTTTAATTTCGGCATGGCTACTACATACGCGCTACGTACGTGTGCATAGTAATAGTTGACATAGTATTCGCCGTGGACTGTTTTTTTTTTCTTTTTGAAGGTGAAGGCATTGAAGCAAAAAAACTGTCGCCATTGTATTGTTGGCCGATAAACCTACCTTGGCCTCCTTGGATATCGATTCGCACTGTTTCGACTGTTGGTTGGTCTCGGATGTGATGTGATGGATCCATCACAACATCAAACTCTCCTTTTAAAATTGGCACGCAAAATACGTAATATAATCGTCGTATCCACATATACGCTACTAGGCAATACCGATCAAATACGACCTCTAACACTGTTTGGCATCATCGGTTCTTATTTTTTCAAAAATGGTCTGGGGAGTATTTTTATGAGAAGCAACATTTTTTTTCGAAATGTGGATAACATTTATCTGGACGAAAAGTCGATTCAACACATTCGATTTATTGGAATTAAATTTGGCGAAAATTTGTGAAATGAACCGCCGCGAGATCATGCGATTTGACTTTTCTAGATACTTTTCTGTTTGGCCGTCTGAATGCATTGACTTACGCGAACAACCCAGCAAATATTCATGACTTGGAAGCCAATATTATGAGTGCAGGCCGATTAATTCAAAGAAAAGGCAAAATATGGGCATTGTTCCAAAAAAGAAAAGAGCTGTATAGCATGGGAATAATGGGACATAAGACTTAACTGAGTGTGCTAAGATCGGTATTGGGTGACAGGTAGCGCTATCCTGTTGGAACCAAACATCGGCTAAGTCAAATCGATCAATTTCTGACAAAGAAAGGAACAATTCCATGGCTCTGTTGCCCATTCTGTTGGCCTTAACTTCGTGGGCACTTTCATCCACGATCACTACCACACCAAACACGAGAATGCAGTGGATTCTCTAGGATTTTTGAAGTCACATATACGAAAGTTTTCCTCGTTTAGCCACCGAGATGAAAATGCCAATTATCTTCTTTTTCTTAGAAAAAGTATGCGTGGCGATTGATCGCGAAACTGGTGAGTGTCCTATAACTTGGGTTGGGCCAGCAGCGCAATAATGAAGTCAGTAGCAAAGTGTTTGCTTTACCTTCCGGTGTTGGTCCTCGGTAACTGCATGAGTGAGACCATGGCGAGGGCATGCCCGGCCAGTAGCATCAAAGGACTCACAACTCTAAACGGAAGAGACAAGAATATGTGATGGAGCAATTAATGACCTCGGATAAAAATGAACTCATTGTTGACGACCCTATTAAACGTTTAAAACACAACGACCTTAGAATCCGCACGTGAAATGTTCGGGCCCTTAACAGGCGTGCAGCCGAACAGTTAGCAGAGGCCTTTGATGCTATCACGCAGACACCACAGCCATGGAAGCAAAAGCGATGGCATGGGCCGGACACAAGGAAGATGAAAAACTGTGATATAACATATACTCGTGTTATTGTGATTACTATAAGGAAAATGAACAAAACTTATTCGGCAGATTTATGCAACAAGTCTTGAGTTTCCGACACGTAAGCGAGCGTCTTGCGACCATCCGCATCAAGGCTAAATTCGAAAACATAAGCCAAATAATCGCCCAAGCCCCAACGAAAGACAAGAATGGCGCTACGAGCGCCTCGACAAGATATATGAGCAAGGTCCGAAGTATGACGTTAAAATCGCATTAAGTAAGCATAGCCTAAACGACACCAAGCCTGGCAAAGGACTTAGGCTTAATGATAAAATATTACTACAGCAAGCACACGGTTTCCTCATTGCAATAATTAGGGGACATTTTGGTCTCCCGATCATGAAACGCTAAATCAAATTGATCACATTGCGACAGACGTAAAGTATGCCTCCAGTCGAAAGTCGCGACCATCCAAAATTGACTTGGATCACCACTTGTTGCAGCCAAGTTGCGAATGCGAATTTCACAAGCGCCATAAAAGAGAAGAACTACGGTGAGAAGATATAACTTAGAAAATCTGCAATTGCAAGAGTCCGCCAGAATCTTAGCCGCACGCGTATCCCGAAATCTCTTAATAACTCCTATGCCACCAGCATCAAGTACCGAAGACTAGTGCCAATGCTGCCAACATGCCATTAGGGACCACCAAGAAATCGCTGGTTTGATGAAGAATGCCGGCAAGCAGATGCATCTAAGCAAGAAGTGTACAAAGCGGCATTGCAATGAAAGACGAGAGCTGCTCGTGAGCTCTACAAGCAGAAGAGACGAGAAGAAATACAGCTTCTCTAGAAGAAGAAAAAAGAGAATTGTTGAGAGGCTGTACTCTAGGAATATCGTACGAAAGTTTTACTAACAGCTAAAAAGAACGTGTCAAGGCAAGAAATCCAGTACAGAAGCCTGTAGGGATGAAGAAGGAAACCTTGTAGTAGAGTCACAATCAATGCTGAAAATATGGAAAAACGTTTTCTGCAGATTGTATAATGTCGAAGAAGTAGAACATCCCGCTGTCAGGTAAAATTGAGCCAAAACTTCTGTTCACCTGACCAACTTAAAGTAAGGAAAGCTGAAATCCAAAAAAGCAGTTTCTAAATAAGAAACATCTCAGCGCCATCATAGGCGTCATCACTAGGCACTGCCTTATAGGCAAGCATGCAAGAAGGCTTGGCGTTTTTACAAATGGTTTCTGCACAAGCTGCATGGACGAGGAGGAAGAGCTCTCTCGCAGAGAAGAAAACATCACTTAGCAGCTTTTTTCTACAATGACTTAAACGATTTAAAGAATATAGACGGTAACAGTCTCCTACGCTTCATCATAAGCTCAAATTGGCCTAAGTAGGTTGATCTTTTCAACAGCCACTTTAACCTACCTATCTGCCTACCTATAGCGGTTTTGGTCTCAGTTATTGTACCAAAAATCCAAATTTTGGCCTTGTCCTGGGCCTAATTTTTTGATTAAGATTGCAAATAATGTCAGGTACTCTGAGTCGTGAGAAAAGGCAAAATGCGTCACTTGGAAAAGCCTTACATACTGGATTTCCCGCTCGATATTGATCTATGCTCATCTTGTTTTAGTCCTGGTTAATTCCTGAGCAGTTGTCGCCTATTTGGGAATCCTCATTGCCGACAATTTCATTGTGCGATTCCTTCAAAACTCGACATCAACAATTCCTCTGACAGATGTTCCAGCTCGTACTCTCATGTAGACAACATTTACCTAAAACAATTCACAAAACCGCTCAGACTTACGAGTATCTTCAAATATCCTTCATCGTGAATATTTCAATCTTTCTGTCATACAATAGAAAAATTTTGCAAATTTTTGTTTCTCGTGTTTGGTTTCTGCCAGACCACTGAATGATGATAATGGAAACTTCTAGCACTCCTCCTCCACCTCAGACTGTAATCATTTATCAGCTCAATAAACTTTTGACAATAAAAATACTCCTAGTCGTATCCTTTCTTTGGCACTTTCTATCTTCTCCTCTGGGGTGGCTTCTGAAGGAAACTCTCTGATTGATAGGTGGTTGTCTGAATGAGTCGTCTATGCATAGACTCATTGACTCAGGCTCTGGCAGTACGTACTCAGTATCGATTTGGATTAGAAGTTTGTGAAATTGAATAGATTGTTCGATTAGCTGGTGATGTGCAATTTAACATGATCGACAAGTGGGTGTCAATTTGTTATTGTGGGGAGGGATTAAAGGCTGTTTTTCTCTGAAACATTTGTCAGCAGGATGATGGACTTTAAATTGGAGTTTTTAAAATGCCATCGACGTAGAAGAAAATAAATCTTAAAGGGAAGGAATTTTTTGACTGACATGCAGTGGATTGAGGTGCATGCGTTTGCATAGTGAGTGACAGTTTTGGGGAAGTGGAGAGAGAAATGGACCAGCTTTTGGACAAAAAAACGTATAGTCCGGCACGAGGACCTAAGCTGAGTCACTATTATGGGAGTTTTGCCTGTAATCGACGTTTAGTGAAGACTTAATCTTTAGTAGAGAGCTATAATTTATTGTATTTATTTCTAATATTTGCCCACAATGATCTTATTAAAAAGAAGAAGCTTTAACTTACATGTAACATACATCCACAAGTGTACGAGTATTGTATTCTATTAATTCAATAGAGGTCCTGAGGAAATTGTGTTTTCGGTTCTACTAATGTTCAGGGGTAGAGAATTCCAAAGTCGAACGGCGCTTACGAAGAATTGTCTTTCGGATGTCAGACAGGACTATGTCGTTTGGACCATCACAAACGTCCTTGCGCGAATGTGCAAAAGCTAGTTTGTTATGTTATAGATATTCTGGCTGACCAGTTTACATTACGAGTACTTCGTGTAGCAGATGAAATGACCGAAGCTTTAGTAAATTTAAGATGGAGCAGCTGCAAAGTTTCTTGGAGTAGGTACGACAATCGTTTTTCCTCTGATAACATAATCCGAGTTTCAGAAGATCTCACATCCATATAACAGAATTTACTACCAGAGACATTTGGCTAGAAGTAACTTAGTCTTAGTTGACTAAGACTGAGTATGCCAAGATAGGGTCCTGTTAGGCATTATACCCAACATTTTTTGTAGATTCAACGCACTGGGTAGTAACATTCCCAAGCTTAATAATTCGAAAGACAGATAAATCTAACAATTTCTTATAATTGACAAGTGCTTTAGACTTCGCTGAGTTAAGGCAGATGTCATTCTTTAGGGCTTAACTGTTTATAGCCCATAGGTCTACATTCACATGCAATGCAGCTTAATCTGTCACATGAGGAGGCTGATTTAAAATAATTTGGACATAGACGCAAACAAGTATACACAACAATGAATAATCTGGGCGGCAAGCTTGTTCACATACAAAGTGAAGAGAACTGGTCCGAGAATGGAGCCCTGTGGTACGCCACTATTAATTTTAATTTAATTTAATTTTGGTGGGCTTAATAAACTAAACAGAAAGACTTAAGAGCTAGGAACCAAAGGAAAACGGAGAGGTTTGAGTTGACATTTCCCAGCATACGGGTGATTGATTCGTTTTAGCCATAAAAGGTACGGTGGACCAGAAAATAGAAGAGACGAAGACAACGTAGATTACGTGGGTTTGTGTTGAAGGAAATAGAATTGAAAAGGAATGCGCAGTCGATGGAACCTGAGAGCAGTCGATGAATGCAAGGAATGCCAGCAATATTCCTACACTCTTCACATTGAGAAGTTTGAGGCGGTCTGGACAAGGAGGTATGATTAAAGAGACGTTCCAGGGCAGACAACGGAGAGCAACGTTGAACACGAGTTCGCGTCCTACAAGACCAACCCGACAGAGGAGAATCGGAAAAAGTTTAAGCTAACCAGGAATGACTGCAACGTCTTTCTCAAGCGTGTGAAATTCCAATACCACCAAAAGTTGAGACAAAAGAGCTGTCAGCTCTTTGGACAAGGCCAATCTGCTTGCTGTACACTTTGCGGCCAGCTCAACACTCCCGGATTGTTCTTTGTCTCCATCTACACTTAAGTGCGTTGAATCTTCAATGGAACGAATCCAGCTTCGCAAGAGTACTTAAAGATCTCAACATACATAAATCCGCTGGTCCAGATGGCATATCTCCTTTTCGTCTGAAGAGGTGTTCTTCCACGCTCGCAAAACCACTCCGAAGTCTTTTTCATTAATCCTGCTCTTTAGGAGTCTTTCCGAGAAGATGGAAAACAGCATTTGTCCAGCCCGTCCCTAAAAAAGGCGAATCTTCTTCTCTCTCCTCCTACAGACCCATTGTACTTACGTCCCTTCTCGCCAAGGTCATGGAAACGCTGATAAACCGTCAGATCATGAAATATCTCTAAACACGAAAACTTCTCAATGACCGGCAATATGGTTTTCGTAGCAACAGGTCCACTGGTGATCTGATGGCATGTCTCACCGAAAAGTGGAACAAAGCGTACATCATTCTGGCGAAAGCAAGATAGTTGTACTTGATATTTCTAAGCCATTTTACAGAGTTTGGCATCTGGCTCTTTTGTCGAAAATGCATGCTTTTGGGATCGATGACTCTCTTCTTCAATGGATTAGAAATTACCTTTCGGAACATTCAATTCAAGTTGTCTTGGATGGTTTCAAGTCTGATATTCACATAATAAATGCTGGTGTGCCCCAGGGCTCCGTTCTGTCTCCGAGACTCTTTTTATTCATCAAAGATCTCATGTCTGCCACTTCTATTCCAATATATTCCTTTTCTACTCTCTGCTTTTCATTTTCGTTCCCGGACTCATGTCCCTGCTCTTCGGCTGTAGAACGGGAACGGCAGCGTATGTCAAGCTCATTAAATTCTGATATTAACAGGCAAAATTAATTAGGGAACCACTGACAGAGTAGAATTTAATGCTTCCAAAACACAATGCTATCTGCTGTCGTTAAAGCCAAATTTAAACGTGTCTCACTTTGTTTTATCGCTATTTCCACCATCAGTGCTCCATAGAAATCGCCAGTAGAATTCCTTGCCTTCAAACTTTTAACCGTAACACCCGTCTCGCTATGAGTGCTCATCAGTATACCCTCAAACCCACTTTCGGACGTACTCTAAAATATCGTGATTCGTTAACAAGCCGTACAACTCGCTTATGGAATGCCCTGCCGAGCTCTCTATTTCCTATTATAACATTCAGACATATAAAACCCACGTACATCGGTACCAATCCTTCCTTCCTCCATAAATTTCCGTCGCCCGAGCTGTGTGAAAACATTTTAAGGGT
This sequence comes from Volucella zonaria, assembly GCA_963966105.1. Taxonomy (NCBI): domain Eukaryota; kingdom Metazoa; phylum Arthropoda; class Insecta; order Diptera; family Syrphidae; genus Volucella; species Volucella zonaria. The sequence continues at coordinate 130,615,833 of OZ014533.1, read as the reverse complement.
ACTTAAATCCACTGAGCGCGCGAGTTATATAATCTGCCTTCAACCAGAGCTCCACACCAGCGGAACATTTCAACTTGCCTAGAGAAGCGGCCAGTTAAATAACATACTCTGCTCTAGAACAGTGGATCCTATGCCAGCGACATCTTGGATGGCGGCGAGTTAGATACTCTGAATGAGAAGAAGGAAATTCACCACTATCTCGGCTTGGCTCGTGTAGCGGCACAATGTCCAAGCTAACGTAGAGCATCAAGTTACAATGCAGTACGAGGGCCAATAAGTCCGTGACTTTTTGAATTTCTGACCTCTTTACTGAAACAGCAACACTGCTCCTGTCAACAGGCATCTGTCAGTTGACTCCTGTCAAAATTTAAACTTGCTGCGTTAGTTTGTGTTTGACAGCTATTTTTATCAGACTACTCACTAATTTGAGGAGAAAATGGAAAAAAGTGAATTTCGTGTGCTTATTAAGCATTATTTCTTGCGAAAAAAAACCATTACCGAGACCAAGGCTAAGCTTGATAAATACTATGGGGACTCTGCACCATCGATTTCAATGGTAAAAAAGTGGTTTACTGAATTTGGTTGTGGCCGTACAAGCACTGAAGATGCCGAACGTCCTGGACGCCCAGTTGAGGTCTCTACACCCGAAACAATCGAAAAAATTCACGATATGGTGTTGGCCGACCGAAGATTGAAAGTGCGAGAGATTGTGGAAGCCGTAGGGATCTCGCACGGCTCAGTGGTTTCAATTTTGAATGATCACTTGGGCATGAGAAAGCTTTCCGCAAGATGGGTGCCGCGTTTGCTCACAGTCGACCACAAACGCAATCGTGTAACAACTTCACAGGAAGGTTTGGCGTTGTTTAATCGCAATATGGAGGAGTTTTTGCGCCGTTTTGTAACCGTGGACGAAACATGGATCCATCACAACACACCAGAGAACAAACAACAGTCAAAACAGTGGGTTTCTAAGGGTGAATCGGCGCCAAAGAAGGTCAAGGTGGGTTTGTCAGCCAATAAAGTTATGGCGACTGTTTTTTGGGATGCACGCGGGATAATCCACATTGACTACCTTCAAAAGGGAAGAACAATCAATGGGGAATATTATGCCAACTTATTGGACCGATTCAATGACGATTTGAAAAAAAAACGACCTCATTTGGCCAAGAAAAAAGTTCTTTTCCACCAAGACAATGCAAGGGTGCACACATGTGCAGTTGCCATGGCAAAAATCCATGAATTGGGCTATGAATTGCTCCCTCATCCACCCTATTCTCCAGATTTGGCTCCGAGCGACTACTTCTTGTTCCCAAACCTGAAGAAATGGCTTGGTGGAAAAAGATTTGACTCCAATGATGAAGTCATCTCGCAAACAAAGGCCTATTTTGAGGACCTCGACAAATCATTTTTTTTGGAAGGGATAAAAAAATTGGAGAAGCGTTGGACAAAGTGTATAGAGCTCAAGAGACTACGTTGAAAAATAAAATTATTTTTTTATCAAAAAATCTGTTTTAATCCATTTATTCACTTATTGACCCGCCCTCGTATTACCTTGTTATGTATAAATGTTCATATAAATTATGTAGGTCATTCTTGCTAGCTCATAGTAAGAATTTTTGATGTTAAGAGATTAGTTTTAGTTTGATGTTCTAATAAAGAACACATTGTTTTCTCGTAGGTTGGCGTCTTTCTTTTTAGATATATGTAAGAACATAACACGCGCTAATTTATATAAAAAAAAAATCGATTCTTGCGAGAAATTGAAATTTGCTTGTAATTATAACACTGATTTGACTTTAAAGCAAAGTCTATAACAAAATGAGACAAGGTCTTCCAGGTCTGTCTCTTGTCAATGTCTGGATAGTACCGTTTTTTCTGAAAAAGATTTGATCAGGCAGAACAATTGATTGTTCAAACGCCTTTTCGTAGTTTTAAAGGTGACAAAATTCACCTCCTAGTCAGGTTCCACGAGAGCCAGGTTAGGATCTTTTCTAAGACAAACCACATGCAGAGATGTTATAAGATGAATTGGTAGCTCATCGTTCTCATTTAAGGCAACACAACTATGATAGTTTAGACTTCGAGTAATGTCCTTCCTGGGCTGCCCAATGATGGTTAGTGAATCGGCCCTCATTAAGTCTAAAAATTTCTGAACGCAGCTGGAGCTCTGATGGAGTCCAAGAAAGGCAAATTAACTGTCTTCAACTTTACATCAAAAAAAGGTGGCAAAGATAGTTTTTTTTTTAACAATTCTAACAACATCTGAGATTTTCTACTGACTTTGGACGAGCAAATGAGGCCTCATACCAGACAATTTCCTTTTAATGAATTCTTGTACCAAAACCACTCATATCATTAGCATACGTCTGACGCAGTTCAACAACGCTGACCTTCATAATAACGGCTTTCATCATTCGCGTATGCTTGAAACCCAAAAATCACCTTCTACAACTCCATCTAAACATATATTGCAATTATCATCCCACCCACGGAAGCTCTGTCTGTTGCAACAAATCACATTAAATTGTCCATAAAAAGCCAGCAGGAAACCCATCAAGCCCATTTATAATTCGACTCTGGTTTCATCCTTTCTAATTTTTAAATCCGCAACGCTAATAGATGTATACATCAGCCCCTCAGCACTCAACCACCATTATCGGGGCCGTAGTCATGCCTACATACAAAGGTATCTTCAGCTCCTGCCATAAGTAGCTTTTACTTTTCCATATCATATATCTTCGCGAGCAGGTAACTCCCGCCAATAAAACCGGAGGCAAGACAACAGACAACAGAAACGAACAAACAGGCACCAGCAGCAAGAATAGGAATCTTCTACTCCTACTTTTGCCTCTGCTCTAGTATTTTATTATCCCTTGTTATGCCCTCCCTTGTTTTTATTAGTTTGCTGTTGTTTCTCCTTTTTTTTCTGTTTTTTTTTTTTTTTCATTTCATCTCCGAACCCACACCGCTAAACGTGGCACTTTCATATTACTCGTATATCTTTTGGCTTTTTCTGTGTGCCACATCAAGCAGAAATAAATCTAATAAACCTTTCCGGTTAGCAGGTGCTTCTATATGCTTTCATTCGTCCCAAAAAAAAAAAAGCAAGAAGAGGAAAATAGAAGGCACTGCTAGAGAGCGGTAGCAAAGCGGTTGTGTAGCAGAAGTAGCGGTTAAAACGCGGCATCAACATCGTCTTTAAGGATTCAAAAGCGTACGGGAACAAGAAAACGCTTTCTGCTTCTTCTTTCGGCTTTTAAGCTCCTTCTATACGTATCTGCTTCTGGTTTCTTAGTTCGGAGAATGTGTACAAGTATCTACATATCTATGGCGGTGTATGAAGATGAATTTCACAAAATGAATTATTCATACATCTACCGCTGACAAAAGTGGTGGCGGTAATATCCTCCCTCACACTCTTGAGACGCGCCGAACGCCTTATAGGCGCTAGGAGGTGGATGACACAGCCTTGTGGTGTATCCCAAGGATCTGACAGGGGAGTTCCAATTTCTATTGCTCTGGTTCTTCTTTCGGTGTCATTGCCGTTGGCTTCTTGAATTCATGTTCTGTTGTTTTTTCTTTTTTTTTTTTTTATGCTGTCGTTCTAAAGTGTGACAGAGTTTCGCATGTGTGTCAGTGGTGGATGTCACTGTTTGACAGTGTGACCAGGGCGCTGGTGAGAAATGCTTAGAAATTCTGTAAAAACACCCTCATATTGCAAATCTTCTACTAACACGGGTTTAAGTCCAATTTAAATTCCAATTTATTTAAAGCAAGAGCGGCTAATTGGACCAAAGGAATGAGAAATTCTCAATTTCACTGAAATAAATTCTTTTTCTGAGATCCGCATTGGCCACACTGGTGCTTAGCTGTTGCTGTTGTCCTGATCTTAAGGGCTGTGCAATCTTCTTAACTTCAGTCAATTTATTCATTTTGGGTTTCTACGTATAGTAGTTGAGATAGAGCTTTGGGTGATATGGAAAGCCTTACAGAATGTCATCCTATTTTCTAGCTCTCAGTTGACAGTCTGTCTTCTTCTTTTTTCAATTTTTGCTTTCATTGTTTTTTTCTTTGTTTTTTTAAATCACTTCGGGGTAAATTCTTTCACATTTCCAACTAAGAAGTGCTCATATAGTGTGGAAGGATACAGTGGTTGGGAGTTTCAGTTGCCATCGATACACTACAGCAGTTTTACACAGGGATGAGGTGGATATTATTGTCAGGATGTGGCTGGTGTGGGTGGAGACATATGGAGATGAAACATATGTAGAACAGACAGAATTCGAGTTTTTTTTATTTTTCATTTCTGTCTCGCACGCCTTGAGGAGAGAAACTAATTTTGTGGCGTATTCAGCAATATGCGATATCACTTTGAGATTTGTATTGTTATTTTATGTGTACATCCGTTGTATGCGGAAGGCGATATGGTGATAGTTGTGATCGACTACAAACTACAGTATTACCGGAGGTTCTGGTGGTAAATATTTTTTTTGCGCTAATTGCTAGTATGACTACATCCAGGGAAAGGATGTAAGGAATCGACAAATTGCCGGAGAAGCTACTCGTATTTCATTTTTGTGGTAGAAAGGGACTTCCACAGACAGCAAATTTTAAATGGAAAAAAAGTTGTAACTTAGCATCTATCAGCCTACAAACTATCGACCAGTAGCACTCCACAAGGATGAATTTCATTCACTTGTCTCATATTCATCTCATATTATAGTAACTGAGTAATCAAGGTTTTTTTTCCAATAAGAGGTTTCAATTCGACTTATCAAGAAAACACATATGTGTTACGAAATAAGATTTGACTTTTTATTTTAATCGATATAAGAAGAGTTGCCATTAATAATGAACTAAAGATTGTTTTTTTTTATGTGGAAACATTCAGACAGCTGATAGTTAAGCTGACATCTTTGTATTCAGATTCAGTCTTCAATTAGTGGTCAGAAAAAAATTTTAATGGAGTCTTACGCCAATTTTACGGTCAACGTAATGGAGTCAGGTATTCCCAACACAATTGAAGAATTTCGCACTACATTTACTCTTTTGGACTCCAAGGCAATGACAAGAATGCGCAGACTGGACACAGATGAAAATATAAGCGCCGTGTCTATGGCCTATGTCCATCGACTTTGTGGAAGGTTTTGGTTCCTGATTTACACACTTACAAGATTCAATAGCTTGAAGTCAAGTGATCGTCGTTTGCGTCGTGGATTCGCTAATCAGGCGCTTGAACAGTTGGAAGTTGATGCGCTTTTTTATTACATTACCCTAAAATTTTGTTCAGTGATGAGGCTTACTTCTGTCTGAGCAGCTGGGCCCCCGCCCAAATATCAAGACTTCGCCAATCAATGCCGTTGTCTACTAATAAGCGGGGACAGAGCAAACTACTGGTCTTATCGTAACGGTTTTCAGATGACGCCACCGAAGCTTGCTACGATTTGACCAAATACAAGCGGCCGGTCATAGGTCTTGTTGACGAAAGGACCACCGTTAGCCTCTACCAGGACTTAAATCACGGTACCATTGGAGTCAGGAGCCCCCGGGCCTGACTTGTTGAAGCAGGCCCCCTTGTGCCAGCGTCATGGTTGCTGTGGGTTAAACCCAAGTCGCGAGAAAGGTCTTCCTGTTCATTTGACCCAATATAGAGTTTCAATAAGTACTGGGTGCAGTGACCCTAAAATCAGTAAGAGGTTTTAGATCGGCCTCGACTCAAATTAAGGGTGAAATTTATACAGTTCCTTATACAGTTCCGAATTGGTACTCAGGAAGGCGGCATGCGATGGCAAGGCGTATCCTTGCTCCCACGGATGTATGGGCATCTCGTCAAATTAAGTCTACACGACACGTGTTCACGATAACTCCTTGACTCTATGTTTGAGTGGCTTTATTAATAAGCAAAATTGTCGAATTTGAATCAAGATAAAATAATGGGATTTGAATTTTAAATCACTTTTTCGATCATATTGGCTGGTATCTTGCTAATAACACGTGTCATGTTGTCTTCCAGAGCTGCAATTGACGCTTGTTTATAGGCATAGGCGAGTGATTTAACGTATCCCCATAAAGAATAGTCTAAAGGCCAACACGATCTAACCGAAAAATTCGCTAGTCCTAAACGAGAGATGTATTGGTCACCGAACCCATTTCTCAATCGGGTCCAATGATTCGCGTGCTGAATGGCATGTAGCGCCGTCTTGCTGGAACCGCATGTCGATCACGTTCAGCTCGTGCATTTTAGGTAAAAAAAAAAGTTAGAAATCATTGAATGGTAGCGGGCGCAATTGACAGTAGCGTTGTTCTCATCTTTGAAAGAATGATTCCGCCGCAGCATAAATCGCACCAAACCCCATTTTTCCGGGTGCATTGGTAGCTCTTGTATTGCCTGAGGTTGCTCATCGGACCAAATACGGCAGTTTTGCTTATTAGTGTGCCAATTCCAATCAGAACCGAGCTGCGTCGCTGAAGACAGTTTTTCGATAAAAAAGCGGGTCTTCCTCCAGCTTCTCTAAAGCCCACCCAATAAAAATTCACCGCTGTGGCGGGTCATTCGGCTTGAGTTCTTGCACGAATTGTATTTTGTAAGGCTTTAGAAGATCCTTGCGTAAAATCTCCACGTAGTCGAGTAACACAATCCCAATTGCTGCGTACGGCGACGAATGGGCAAATCACGATCTTCATAAAAACTGGTGAATACATCAAGAATATTTCCCTCTATACGCACTCTACGCATACGGCTAGATGGCTTGATGTCCACTAGCGTGAAATTGGTGCGAAATTTAATCACTATGGCTTGAATTACTTTCTCAGTAGGTCGATTATGACAACCGTAAAATGGTCGAATTTTGGTAATAAATTTCAATAATATGTAAACGATCTTCGGGTTTAAGTTTTTCCATAATGAAATGGCAATACCAACTGAGCATGATTGACGAATCACGCGTGACCTGTCAAAAACAGATCACTGAAAAATCTAACAGCAAAAAAATCATTCTTTATAAAGGCGATCCATCAACTAAAGATGGCTGGCGCTAACAACGAGCCGTATATATTCCAAGCGTTCATCAATTGGTCACCGCGATCATGCGATTTGACACCACTCGATTACTTTCTCTGGAGCAAAGTCAAGTCCTTAGTCTATGCTAACAAGCCAACTACTTTGGACGAGCTCGACACCAACATTCGACATGCTATTTCAGGAATAACGCCGCACATATTGAACCGAGGCTTGAAGCACTGCCAGCGAAGCCGAGGCGGCCTTTTGAATGACGTGCTATACCACACATAATGGCATGAATGTAGCTTCCAAATAAAGAGAGAATTAATTTTATATATCTCACCGTTGTTGTTTTATTAAAATTTCTTATCCTATCGTTCTTATCTGGTCAGTCTTTACGAAGGATATTCGAAAATTTCGAACGGCCAGCATGTACACGGCCAATGCATTGTTGAAGCCAATATATAGCATTAGTTGTTCCCAACATCCCAAAGAAAGGAGAATACAGTGCGGAAGTTGGGCCTGGAGCAGCTGCAATGCCCAGAACTTCTGGCAATCGAATGTAACGTCCCTTAACCACGTCACCTTAACCATTTTTCATAAATATCATCATTTTGCGCTGGAAGTGGTCGATGATCATTTGCATAGTTTCCCAGCTCTGTTTCATAGCTGTCAAAAACACGGGCGAGTGAAAAAAAGCGGACGTGTGCATGACGTCTAAAAAGGTATATTTGACGACCTGACGTATATGACTCGTATGGTCGGTGTTAGAGTAGCATTTGCATATACAAGGTGGTGCAAAAGTTATCACCCGATGTTCTTTGCCTGTACTTTTTTTATGAATACAAAAACTTCGGTTCTGCTTCTGGATTATGTTTATTTGATGTCATAAATTCTTTCTCATTAAGTCGAGAAAATGATATCGGCTAAGTGGCCGCCGCCAAAATTGATGACCATTTGGGCCCGATTTGTGGCATTTTCCATCACTCTTGCCAGAACTTACGATAGGTCCTCGCATTCTTGACGGATATTATCTTTGAGGGCTTCAATAGTCTGAAACTTTTTGACATAGACTCGTGACTTCAAAAAGAAGTATGGGACGGTTCAATCAGGCGATCTTGCCGGCCAGTGCAAATCGCCAAAACGAGAGATTAGCTGACTCGAAAATGCAGTCTTCAGAATTCCTGCAGTATGCGCCGTTGCTCCATCCTGTTAGACCCACATGTTCTCCAGTCCCAATTCATCCAATTGTGGAAGGAGAAAGTCGTTGAATGCCTCCAACGTAAACAGCCACCTCGCAGTAACTTTGAGCAGATGTAGTGGCTCCTCGTGGGTTAATTTTCACATATCCACAGAGATGTCGTTCATGAAGATTTTCGATGAAAAGTTGTCTCCCTCGTGGTCGAGATTCAGGATGGCTTGAGCGTAGGTTACACGCACTTGGCGGTCAACAGCTAACAGCTGATGCACTGTCTGCACTTTGTAAGAGTACATCTTACAGTCTTTCACTAAAATTCTCTGTAAAGACCGCCGATTGATACCCAATTGCGTGGCACGTCCTCTACGACATCTTCAAACACAGATGCGATATTCTCGGCAGAAGGGCTGCTCCGGGGCCGGCCAGACCTGGCAGCATCTCGTGTTGTCCCATACTCTTCTATTCGAGCGCCTAAACGTCGTGGTTTTTGCCCAGTTGTTGTCGGACGCCCGGGGAAACGGGGTCGAAATTCGCGCTGAGCCAAAACCAACGACGAATTATTCCGCAAAAACGTCGTAACAATTATTCCGCGTTCTTTAGGAGTATAGCAATTCATGTCTTATTGACGTGTATTTTGTATCTGTGTACTTCACAAATGACAAAGTAGAATTGACATTTGCAGAAATTATAGCATCTTCCTATAGAGTGACCGGCTTTTGCGCCACCTCGCATTTTGTTTATGGCTCAGTTTTGTTTGTTTGTAGATAAAGTGAATCGTAACCGATGTTATACTACACCCATGCTACCATCGTCAAGGAAAATACAAAAAATTCAAGTCAGCAATGATAATGAGGACAAGTAATAGTATCGTGGCGTAACGAGACAGACGAATCATCGGCTGATGAAAACGTTTGTATTCAAAGTAATTGACAAAACTCTTTGGAAGAAGACGAAATCGAAAAAGAGGTTATTCCTGCCGTACATCCAGATTGTTCAGACTCCTCTGATGATGACATCCCATTATCACGTTTCAGTCACCAAACTTATTCTGAAGAAACAGAACCAGGCCTTCGAGGACACGAAACGCAATCAAATGAAGTTGTCATTTGTGGTGTGTTACGAGCACATCGTAAAAGGTATTACTCTGGCAAAAGACGATGCATGAGGACCCACCTAGAATTTCTCGAACACCTGCACATACTATCGTAACCCCATTGGCAGCTATTGATTATCCACCTGCTGATTTCCGATAACATCAAGAATCAAATCATACACTTTACCAACCAAAGATCCGAATTAGTAAGAGAGAAATACAAACGGCAGTGGAAGCTTGACCTGAAGGACCTGGATACTGTGGAGTTTGTTGCTTTTATTGGACAGTTGATTTTTAGTGCAGCAATCAAATCAAACGATGAAGACATAAATCTATTGTTTGCGACCGACGGAACCGGGAGAGATATCTTCAGAGGAGTGACGTCGAAAGAGCGATTTGCGATGAATCTGATTTGGTTACGGTTTGATGATGCTTTCAAGCTATTTTAGATGTATTTGGCGAATTTATCTCAATTTGCCAAAGATACTAAAAAATTGGAAACAATGCAACAATTGACGAAATGTTGGTGTCATTTCCAGGCAGATGTGGATGGAAGAAATACATGCTAAACATACCACGTAAGTATGTCTAATTGATGACACTTCAAGTTACCTCTATAATCCATCCTACATATGTATATAAGTACAGAGAAGGACAATGAAGGAAAAGGTCACTCAGAAAGAAAAGAAATTTCTTATGCCAACACAGTGGGTTCCACGTTTAGCGAAGCCCATTATGAATACAAATAGAAACATTACTACTGACAACGACATACTTTTCGTCGACAGAAGTATGTAACGAAATGAAAAAAATTTATTGATTGACATACGTCGGAACACTAAAAACGGGAGATTCCATCTGGATTTCTAGGTGAAAGCCGCCAAGTTCTTTTAACAATGCATGGCTTGACAAATGAACATAAACTGCTGTCTGACGTTCCCAAAAAGAGGGACAATCTCATGTTGGTATCATCAATGCAACATGAAGAGAGTACAAATCCTGCCAAAGAAATTCCTGAAATAATATCATTCTACAACTAATCAAAAGGAAGAGTGAGTTCCTTAGATAAGAAGTGCGCCAAATACTCTAGTGCCAGGAAGAGTAGACGGTGGCCATTGATTATTTTCTAAAAAAATCGCTACCGCTAATTGCTTCCCACAGTAAGACATTCACGAAGAATATTGGAAAACATTAAGTAACGCCACATCTTGGCCACAGCTACGGATCGAACAGAACCTCAAATTGAAAAATTTCAAATCTTGAAAAACTGTCACTTGTATTTCAAACAGAAATGACTCGTTATGGGTGTCATGCCTGCGGTCATCTAGCTATAATTACTGTTAAAAACTGCTTAGATTTGTGGATTATTTAAAAGTTTATACCTTTCCCATAAAATCCGCCCTTGCTACACTAAAATCCCAACAAATTGAGTTTCTATTGAGAGTGTTTAGTTCATTTGATGTAAGTTTTTTGATAAATAAATATTTTTCTACAAATTTATAGTCTTTTTTAAATACATTTTAAGTATATATATACATAGGTATAATTAAAATACAAAAATATACAAATTTTAGGACATAGAATAGGTTAGTTGATGGAAAAACAGAGGAGTTCACTCCCTTTTGCACCTAATGGACCATAAACTAATGGACAATCTTTCATCTCGTAAGCACAGCGTTGTTATGTCATCTAATTTAGAAAAAGCGTTCGACTGTGTTACCATCTTTCCTATAATAGAACAGCTGCACAACTGAGGAGTCCCCGAACAAATTTTAAAGGTAATCCCATCCTTCTTAACTGGAAGGACTTTCTGCGTTGACGTCAATGGCTTTATCTCTAACAAAATGCAACTTGAAAATGGGATACTCCAAGGATCTCATTTATCGGCTTACCTATATAAAACTTACATTGACGGACTCATTGCCGGACTTGCACAGCCAAAAACCAAACTGGACTTCGTTGAGGTTTAAGCAGACAATATTTTTTTAGTTGCTTCTGGACCTTCAACAGTAACGACCTACGTACTTAGATCCGCAGATAATCTTATACATGCCTGGACTCAAAAAACCGATGCAATCGTTCCATCTTCAAAAATTGAAGCTCTACTTTTTTGTAGAAAATATAAATGTTACCCTTCAATTGCCCGCTAGTAATTCGGAAAACCAATGTCGTTCTAAAAAAAGAACTAAAAGTTCTAGGGGTCACTTTCACCAGTAAACTGAAAAGGGACCTTCACATTAGAAACACCATCAATTTGCTAAAGAAGCGGATCAACGTCTTAAAAGTGATATGTTCTCGACGTAAAGGCCCACACCTTGAAACAGCTTTGGTAATAACTAAATCTTTGGTGGAAGGCACCTTACAACAGGGGCTCATACAATACATGTGGACATCTAAGGGAAACTAGGAGAATATCGACATAGCCATTAACCAATTGAGGCCTTAAGAGTAGAAGCAGGCTTTAAATCAATCAACAGATTGAGACAAAAAAGATCAATTAAATAAATAAGCGAAGCAATAACCAATTCCACCCACCCACTTCATTAAATTTCACTGAAAATTATATCCAGGTCAAAGCAAAACAGGACAAACTCGATCTCGTCTTTGAATAAAATACTGAGTTTTACGAGTATCTCTCTCTACGGATTTACTCCTCTGGACAAGTCACTCCACCTCAGCAATTTCGCACCACCCCCTTGGAAAAAGCACACACTACCCAGAGACATTAGCCTTTCCAATTACAGTAAAGAAAAAAAATCAAAACAACAATTCATTCTCCTCCACCGACAATTAATCCAAACTTTTAAACCGACAAGAATGGGTCCTTTAAAGATAACAATACCTCCTATGCAGCAATTGAACCTTTTGGATACGAATGAAGACATCACTATTTCCCAAGGCATCCTTCCAGATGCAGCGGGTAGTTATCTAGCTGAAATGGTTGCACTTTCGCTTTCGTTGGCTCTATCCAAGAATGTAAAGACACTTATCCTCACAGATAACCTAAATTTCTTGACGGGAATCAAAAGTGCCAACTGTTCAACCCTTAACTACATTCGGAGCGTTTTATACAACAACGTCTGGCATGGGTTCCAGGCCATGTGGGTATAAAAAGAAACGAGATTGCAGACGCAGCAGCTAAAGAAGCGATCCGCTTCCCTCTATTAAGAAAACTACCAGGCGTTCCCCAGCTTATCTGCAAAATCTTCAATGAAATTAAAAAAGAAGAACTAATTACTCGTAGCTGGTGGCTTAAGCAGGACAACTTTCTATGGATGCATCATCCTACACATCTCAGGATTCCCTACTGTAAAATCTTCTCTAGAGCAGAGTGCATAACTCACTTCCGAATTAGAGTAGGAAAAACTGTATTTTCGACGAATGTGTATATTGTAAAGAGGTCTTATGCGTTTGCTTGCTTGCGAAATGCTTGATCCATTCAACATAAGATCCTTGCAACGAGTCAAAGAAGCCACAACAAACCATAATAAATACAAAGAAATCTGAACTAATTTTTACTTCCATGTTAACTTGCATGAAACACCTTTTCCCCATTGCAAACCTTCCCTAAATATGTAATTACTACCCAACAGCATCCATGGTCTTGTTCCCCTGATGCCTTCTATTTCAAGTAATTTATAAATTTATTTTCGTTATTTTCGATAAATAAAAATCATATACACACGAGTAGTCATATTTAATGTCACATAGCACCCAAATTTACTTAGACAGGTTTGGTAGTGTTAATTAAGGAGGTCTTATGGCACCAGCATTAAGCACTGAGGCGCAGTCTGCGATGCTGCTTCTAATACGCTATTTTGATAATGAATCCTGGTAAGCACATACAGTAAAATAAGAAGTATGGTATACAGAGTGGAGCCGCATAGATTTTTGCTAAGACCATTCATAACGACTCACAAACACAATAGTGTTGGTTATAAAACAACAGCAGGTTATAATTTGTAAATAACAGACCATAGCTTAGCAAGTATTCAACTTGATTGCAGGGTATCCACAATAAAACAATCTAGGAGGACGAAATCTTATAAATTGATTTTGTTGTTCTTAAATCGAATTTAACTTTTTTGTTTTGGGATGATGTTTATGATGCACAGGATCCATTAACTGCTTCCGATCTGCTCTTACGGACGATCTGCTGAAAGTGCTTTGTTAAAATTAACTGGTGAAATGTACATATAATAGTTTGAATATTTCAGAAATTCCTGCCACTCTTTTTATAGACATTACTAAAGTTTTTGATATGCCGGCTCACTCCTTGCTATTAAAAAAAACTCCATAATGCAGGTTTCAGAGGTTTTATTTATGACTGGTTTGCTTCATATTTAAAAATCGTAAGTAAATAGTAATCCACAGTCCACAGAATCTAATGAACATAGGTGTACCGCAAGCTTCCGTCTTTGGTCCCATCCTGTTTTTAATCTAAGTGAATTCGTTATTTAAAGGCAAAATTACAGCTTGCGCCGAGAATACTGCTCTGTTCTATTCCAACAAGAGCTACCTTAGTATTTTTTTGGGTGTTAATTTAGATATATTGCGTAGATGGTTCAATCAGCATACAATAGTAATTAACAATAAAACTAAATTTATGCTCTTCAATATCAAAGGTTCATTACCATTCACTGTGCTGCTTGAGATTTATTTTAGGCTTCCACGATCCTATTACCTGCAACAGTACCGTCAGTTGTAGTGACGCCTGCTTCAAAATTGATCGCGTCGACAATTTTAAGTATCGTAATGAAGTAGTACACTAGATAATAAATTGTACCATCTTAGCCTGCAGCACGGATTACCTTATTGGGATGGTACGTATTTCCATAATATAGTCCTTACAAAGCCACGCAACCAAAATTATGTGTAAGTTAAATCGTAAAACTTCTAGTTTTGCGATGTTCAAAAGGTTGGGAAACGTTTCGTTAAGGCATCTTTACTGTCATAAAGTACTCGTAATAAAAATATTTTTTCAAAGTTACGAGGACTATGCCGTTAGGCTTCATGAAAACTTTAATTTACGAGTCAACACCAGAAATTTCGTAAATGTGCCAGCAATCTACAAAACCTAAGATGCGAGAGAGTGAAATCAACCTGGGCTTCGCTGGCAGTGCTTCAAGCGGTTGGTTAAATTTTTGATGACTCGGTTCAATATGTGCGGGGTTATTCCGGCAATAGCATGTCGAATGTTGGCCTCCAGCTCGTCCAAAGTGGTTGGCTTGTTAGCGTAGACTAAGGACTTGACGTAGCCTCAGAGAAAATAATCGAGTGGTGTCAAATCGCATGATCATGGCGCCTAATTGATGAACGCTTGCCGTGAGAGCACCCAGTCACCAAATTCTTCTTCACAACTTCGAGCGCTTCGTCGCTTATATGGAATGTAGCGACATCTTGTTGCAACCACAGCTAGGATATATCGATGTTGTCGAGCTCTGACTCCACAAAGCCGGTTAACATCGCCCTATACCTGAGATTATTGACGGTAACTGTGTCTCCTTCCTCATTTCGAAAGAAATAAGGTTTGATGATGCTGCCATCCCATAAACCGCAACAAAGAGTCAATTTTTATGGATGCATTGATGCTTGGCCGAACACATGCGGATTGTGTTCGCTCCAATAATGGCAATTTTGCTAGTTGATATAGCCGCTGAGCCAAAAATGGGCCTCGTTCAAAAATATGATTTTTTGGCCAAAATCGGGATCTCCAGCTGATCGCCGCCGAATCGACATTTCTGGGTCTTCTTGGATATTGGCCGCTACGGCGGCTATGTTTTCTTTATTTCGCCTCCATCTCTGTCTGGTTGGTGGCTTAAAATCCAGAAGAGTGTGTTCACTCTCAAATTTTTCCACGGCGCGACGAATTGCCTGTACATTGAAGCCAGGATGACGACCGACCTCACAACGAAATTCACGTTGCGTATTTACAACTCAGCAGAAATTTCAATAATATTTTTTCAAGCGAAACATGATGAAATGGCAAAGTTTACTGAACATTTTGACAGCCGGATGTTACTGGTAACTTTGACAGCTACTGAAACATAACAAATGGAAAGTTTTGAATCATATACTATTTTGACAGCTCTTTCCCTCTCGGAATCTTGACCGTCAATATCATACCTCTGCAGAATAAGATAAATCTCTTGGCAACGCTGGCAATACCGCAAACATATTTCGAAAGCTAGTGCTGTGTTGCGCAAACAGTGCGTTTATTGAAAAAAAATTTGGTCGAAAGTTCGTGAGACTGGCTTGCTTGCGGACAACACTTACGGTTCCCGTCGTCATACGGTATGTACCGACGAGAATGTGGCCGAAAGTGTTCACCTCAATTCAAGAACATCGACAGCCTGATGAGAATTTTGCACAAAGGTCTGGAATTATTCCCTTACAAAGTCCAACTGACTCAGCAATTGATGGCAAACGACCATCCGCTTCGTTGTCGCTCCTCAGTTTGGACCTTATAGCAGCTTGAATTGGACGTCGCTTTTGGCCAAAAAATTTTATTTTTTTACAAAATTTCCACATCTGGGTATCGGAAAACTTGCACGTGATTTTCGAGAAGTCAATGCATCCACAGAGATTGACAGTTTGGTACGGATTTACTCGTATTTCGAAAATGCTACTGGAAACGCCATTTCGGTCAACGGTGTATGCTACAGAGCCATTATTATTGAATTCTGGTGGGCTGCAATTGACGACATGGACTTGAACGATCTTTGATTTCAGCGCGATGGCGCGCCATGCCATACAGCCCATCAAACCATCGGTATTTTGAGCGTTAAGTTCGATAATCGTGTTATCAGGCGCCTAGGCGATGTCGGTTGGCTACCTTGGAGCTACGATTTGCCCCGTTAGACTTTTTTTGTGGGGTGCCCTTAAAGATCGATGTTATGCGGACAATCCCGAAACGATTCAAGCTGGAGTATCATTCAAGCCATTCGTGAGATAGAGCCGGCAACAGTCAATAAGGTCTTGGAAAATTGGGTTGAGAGGATGTACTACGGCGAAGCCACATGATTGAGATCGTATTCCATAACTAATGGGAATATTCGCTCTTTCTAATAAAGTCATAACTTGTATTTAGGCCATCCTCTATAAGCCGTCTGAAAAAAGGATATTCAACACAGAAGCCTCAAGAGAACGTCGCCCAGATAGATATGACTTTGAGGTATGTAGTTACTTAAATATCTAACCTTCGCTCAAAATTCTGATTACAATACCAGCGCTGAAGTCAAACCAAGAATTATTCTTGTCAATGACTTAATGTCATCCATAATCTCGCAAACCTAATGCAAGCAGAATGGGACATTGTGAAAGATTAAGGCCATTGAAATGCAAAATTCGCATTGATCAACGTCTAGCAATGTTAGCAGTGGCTCCAAATTATGTCATAGGTTCCCATTCCGGCTTTTATCGCCCACCAGACCAGATTGTTTGTGACCTCAGTTTGTCATTTTTAGGGATCGCCAACAAATGAATTGTCCTCATCTAGGCATTTTCTGGGTTTCTAATGCTCGCTTAGATAATAGGCAAATTCTTGCTTCAGGACATGATAATCTGAAGTAGAAAACCCACGTGGAAGGTTTATGTCAAAGCAAACACTGCCTCATTAAGAGTTCATCTACAAAAAGCCTCACAAACGCTGACTCATCTGAGCTCCAGATGTGTATAATATACCAGCGATTGGGGATTTTCTCATACTGAAGAGCTGAGGATACTATTATGTCTACACTTGGAATAGTTTTACTGCAAAAGTCACCGTGTTATGGAGGCGACAAATTTTAAGAGTCCACCACCAACATAACATCCTTGAGAATAATTATGCTGGTTGCCCTTATAAACTCGGCACCACAACTTAAAAATACACCACACCGAGCAATAAAACACAGAGTCTAAATTAAGTCCTTGTTATCTTAAATTAATCTCCACAAAGATTTGTCCTTACGAACAAAAATAAAATCATACCTGCATTAGCATCCAAAAATAGAAAAAAATTTCCATAATCAGCTCCTGAAATCAGAAAGGCCTTTGCGTGGGTTTCAATACGACACCAGGATATCTTTCCCCTTATTCTCTATTCATAGACTTTTACGTTAATTGCATTTTACCACCTCCTCTACCTGCTGTTCGCCCACTCGACAACAAAAAAGTAAACTCGATCATCAGTAATCAGAGTATAACACTTTATGTCACACATAACATACGAGCACTCGTCCTTAATTCGATTCAAATTAAATTACACACAAGTACACCTCGTATACCTCAATTAGATGTAGGGATCCTTTTACTTACATCATACGACAGATAATGTCATTTGTTTGAGATTGTATGAATATGTGTGTATGTACGAGTATGTTTATACCTGGGTGACATTACCATTCTTCAGGATATCACACTTGTCGTTCGAATGTGTTTCACACCCAGAAGTCACCCGCCACCAGCACCGTGTGTAGACAATGCGAAGAATAATTTATCTGATTTATTCTTGTTGGTGGAAGGATGGGGGGCGGGGGATAAGAACTTCTTTTTTTTCTTTCGTCGAAAGTCCTTACCGTTGTCGTGCAATGTCACCCAATGCATGGATAGGGACACCCAGTCAAGCAATGGTACCCCCTCGATGGAGTAAAATTGCAAAGCGAAGAATGATTGATCTTATTTATGAACTCCGCATTCGTATGTCGTTGATTCGGAGAAAGATACGCTCAAGGAAGTTTGTGTACGATAGAAAGAAAAAAAAGTCCCATTATTGGAAAAATATTTTATTTATTGCTCGAAGCTTTCATGCCAGAGCACTTTACTCCTCTACTCCAGCTATAATAGCATAACAGCAGCATCCAAATTCATGGACTGAAAGGAACATACGAAAAAAAAAAACAAAAAAAAAAGGATGATGCTAATAATAATCATAATTTCCAGATGGCGGATAAGAAATGATTATGGCTTCAGATATTTTGGTTTTTATCATTTTTGCTTTTGTTGTTCGGTGTTCTTGTTGTTGTGCTATTTTATCGGTATTGCGCTTTTTCGGCGGGACTCAATAGAGGGGGTTGCAAGTGAGCCTTGTAAATAAATTATGAGACTTTTTTTTCCTTCGACTTTATCCTCGTCTATGTGGATCGGAAGAATAGGTGGAGGTTGACAAAGTATGTGCTGCAGTGGACGTAGATTTGGATCATTAATTATATCGAGGTAATAAAGCTCAAGGAATAAGGACCGCAAATAAAAAGGATATTTTCGCGCTAACGGACATTGTATAAGTATTGGGGGGCTGGCGATTGGGTTACGAATACGTCGTATAGTTCATCTTTCGTGGATCGATATTTATTACCTCGTTTTATTAGTATTCATTCTTGTGTTTTTTTTTTATGGGGGAGTGGGTAGTGGACATTGGACATTGATGGAGTTGCATAAGAAATTGTAGTTACCTACGAGTGAAGGGTATTGATGATTTATGATAGCGCGGTTTGACGTGGGCTATTCAGACTGATTCTCGAATTATACGATACCACGGACATACGCACTGACTACACATATCCAATCTGAATGTTGGCCCCAGGGCTACAATTCCACTTACCGCTTAAGTATTCTATTTGAAATACCCTGACAGAATGAGGTCAGCGAAGTCGTTCGAAGCTATTGAAATCTGAGCTCAACTTAGCTGCAAGGATAGAAGTAGATACCTTCCCAGTTGATTATAAAACGCAATTTCCTTATTTAGTAGGAAAATGTAATCCCTTTTTGGAGCTCCTTCCACCACTGTTAGACCTTTTTTCACCTTTATGTCTCATTGATAAAATTCCTTGACCGGGATTCGGTTTCCATGCTTTATTTTCATCATATTGTATCACTGCTACTAAGGTTTCACGAAAACTTCTGACGCAATCTCGATTTCCAAGTAAAGGTGCCAGAACTACTCGTAGCTCAAAAGCAGAACCAATAACCGCATACTGAGATATATGGCACCTGGTACAGATGGTGTTTACCAACTTATGCTGCAACAAGGTGGAACTAAGAAGCAATTGGTGAATGTCCCACTCCAAATACTGCGTCCTGGTGAGTTGGATTTAAACCGAAAATTGGAAGAGAGCATTACTCACTTGAATAATATATAGACCAATCCAAAGTCTAAAATTCTGCATGCGTCTATCCTTAACTGCCTGTTTTTCCAAAGTTACTTTGGGTCTGACCGCGAGGGTTCGTAAATCCAAGCTTTGAGAACGTCTTCCGGATTGCGACTTTCAACAGCATACTCGTATGTAGCTCAGGCAATATTGTCGGTTCGGTATTGTTCAGGAAAGGTCTTTCGACATAGACAGAGGTTGAGCAAGAAAGATGATCGCAGCTCTAACAATAATCTTCGCCTGGACTGTCTACGTCTTCCCAGACAGCGGTTTGGTTTACAATAAAAGGTGACGAGGCACGCTATGATTTAAACAGACTAAACAAAATTAAAGACATTTCTAAAACTACAAAAGCATTCTTAATGTCTGACAGTTGATCTGCTCCGCAATTAACATAGTATCACGGTCTTTCACATTTTTAGTGACACATAAATTTGTGGCATAACAGTTCGGTGTAGAATCAGACCTGGTCTTCCTAACCACTGTTTTGTTCGTTACGTCTTTTTGGCCACAGAAAAACGTACATACCTTCAGTTATTTTCGGCTGTAGGATACTTTCTCCTAGGAAGAGACTTTCACCTTTACCTGTTCAATATGTATTTACATCAGCATTTTTATTTTTTTTTTTTTGGTTTCTGGGGATCGAATCCTGATTTTATGTTTATTAGTCGATGAGCCTAACCACCGCACTTGACAGAAGTTTCAGTAAAATGGAAATGCTCTTGCATCCATGGATTCAGAAAGTGGTCAACGTAAGTCCTCATGTAGTCCACTGTGTCTCTCATTAATGACCGTAATTACTTCAAGTTTGGAGTCGAGTTTGTAAGGCAGTTCTTATGGGACAGAGCTGTTTCAAAGGATAAAATGGTACTCGTACACCCACAAAATGAAATTTACTGTGTAGCATATGCCATAGAATAGATCATTATAGTCCTATGCACAGAAAGGAATTTACTTTGGTTTACTATGTTTAGATTTAAGATGTGAACTGGACTCCCAAAGCCTTTATTTACATTTTATAGGCAATTGTATTTTTGTCCTGGTTCTGAGGGACTAATACCACTATTCCAACCATCGATTGGCCATTAATTTAACTATGAAATATAGCGCACTTAAGCAGTTTCTTAACACAGCACTTGGCATTAAGGTGAAACACTTTAAATCTGATTGTCTGGTCTTGTAACTTCTTCGCAACTAATGAAGATACACTTCTTTAAGCGTCCTTATGCTAATGATAGGTTTCTGGCTTGTTATCATCGACCAGAGACCAAATGTAACCAAAACAAAAAACATAGTTTCATAGTCTTAAATCACACAAGCGGGACGGCCTATTAACAGGGCCATTTCTAGCAATAAGAAGCTCACCAAACTTGGTCAATAAGTCGGTAGTGGCACGTGCTTTAAGGCAAGTGGCACCCTCATGCTGAAACGACACTTCCTCCAAATCTTCCTGCTCCAATTTATCCCCACTAAAAAGCTTTTGTCATGAAGCGTAGCGGTCTCCATTGACTCTAAGCGACTCGCCGCACTGCCTTGGAAGAATTACGGCCCAATGACACCTACAGTATTCAGATCACACCAAAATGTAAACTGTTTCGCATTATCGAAATCCTCTGTGAGTTCATAAAATTCTTATAAGGGGCTGTACGGGTTCTCGTATACTAAGGAACAGAGTTTGGTGGATACTTATAACCAAGGAGACGTAAATGCCTTCCTGGACTCTTCATAATCTATGTGATATCCTGGTCAAGGACAGTCAGAGCAGGCATTTTAGAAAAAAAATTTAAGATCGGCAAATCTAAATGGATGTGATTTACTTGGGTGCATTTGATCTGCTTCTCATCGGTGTCTTCGTTTTCAAAGATTTTTTTTTCTTATAATGAGAGCGTGTTTCAGGGGTTTTTAGTACCCTTTAACTGTTTGCACTGTTTGCACACTGCGTAGGCGAAGGAAGGAACGAGAGAAAACAAACAGATATACTTATGTACGATACGTTGGTTTTGAATGTTCACAAGTTATAACGACTAGGAAATAAAGAGCTCGGCAGGGCAATCCAAAAGTTCAAAGGCTTATCAACGAATCACAATATTTTAGAGTAAGTGAGACAGGAGACATTACATCGGTGTTCAGGGGTGTCAACATCAATGATATCTGCAATATTTAGGTCACTTCTGGGTTTTATTGCACGGTTTTGGATCTTATCTAGCAGCCGCAGAGTGGTCTTAGGGGCACCTGACCAGATGTGCGTTTGGTACTCCAATTTTGGGCGGATTAATGCATTATATATGGAGGCATAATCAGAAGGGGTTAAGTATTTCTTACATCGCTTGATGAAACCTAGACATTTCGCAGCATTTTTGATGGAATTGAATATGTGGTCATTCCAACGTAGCTTGTCACTGACACACATACAGAGACTTGAAAGTTTTCCGGTTTCGACGGTGTACATAATTGCTATTCATGGGTAATAGCTGGGGTTTTAAATTTCGGCTTAATGACAGCAGACAGCATTGTGTTGTGGAAGGATTAAATTCCACTCTGTTGGTGGTTCCGCAATTGGATATGTTGTTAATATCGAAATTTAGTGAGCTTATAATACATCGCCGTTCCCGTCCTACAGCCGAAGAGCAGGGACGTGAGCCCGGCAATGAATATGAAAAGCAGAGAGTGCTGTCGTCAGCAAAAGAATAAATTAGATTACGAGTAACAGATAAGAGATCACTGATGAAAATTAAAAAGAGTATCGGAGACAGAACGGAGTCCTGGGGCACACCAGATTTTTTTTTTGTGAATATCAGATTTGAAACCATCGAAGACGACTTGGATTGAACGTTCCGAAAGGTAATTTCTAATCCACTAAAGAAGAGGTGCATCGATCCCAAATTTAGGATTTCCAGCCAAAGAAGCCCAATGTTAAACCCTGTGAAATGCCTTTGAAATATCAAGTGCAATTTACGAGAATTGGCTTTCGCCAGATTGGTTTTGACTTTGGTTCCATATTTGTTTGTATATTTGCAACATCCACTCTGAATTCCCGAGCCATGTACTCTTCAAATTCTCTACTACTTGTAATCCCCAGAGGAATCAAGAACAGAATTTGATTCAACCATCTAAGCTTCCTGACCACAGGAAATATGTTTTTCACCCAACCGAGTTCAATGAGCTCCATAGCGATTACATGTCCTTGAAGAACCCGGTTCAATTAGGGCATTCATTAAATCCTCATCCCAAAAGGCAACTTGTAACTAAAATCTGAGCGAATAATTTCTGGGAATCCTTTGGTAGGAAAATGGAAAAAATAGTGCAAACGTATTTTTAAGCATTTCTTTTTGTGGATATCCAAAATACGAGTATTCTACAAAAAGACCGCGCATTCAACTATAAACGATATTTGTCAAAAATATTCATATTCCACAAGTTTGCATATTAGTACCTGTACTCTTTCAATTTAAAAAAAAAAAAAAAAAACAAATGAAATTGCTTCGACAATTGTTATTGGGGTCGTTAGATTTACATTCCTTGTAACCGTTAATGTCAGTGTAATCTTCTTCATTGATTTCTATAAGCATCCCTCCTTCAGGACTATTTTTAACACAGACTGTAAGCACTTCAGGAGCTCTAAGACGAATTAAAATCACTGTAGACATAGACTGTTGTCTAGGAAACAACCTCACAAAGACCAGAGTATAGTATAAGAACAGGAAATAAACCAATCCCTAAGTCGTTCCAGAATGCCACTCAATTTGTTCAATTGCCGGTTACCAGCTCTACCTCCAGTCTGATACAAGTCTGCCTCTCTCTCTCTCTCTCCTTCCTTCACTCCCATTTGTTGGCAAAAATAAAATTAATTTCTCTTTCTTCACGAAATTTATGTATGAATACACCAATACACCACCTCCAACTCAAGCTCCCACCAAACCGGAAACCCCAAAACTAAAGCTCTCAAATTCACCGCCTACTCGTGAAAGATTATAGCAATTCCAAGTAAAAAAAAAAAAAACAGAAGCAAAACATTCTCCTTTGGTATCCTGGAGCTTATTAAGTCTCCGCATCTGATACAGATAATTCCCTAGGGTGTAGACTTCCTATCATCCTTCCAATTCTCCATCCCCCATCGACCCCATTAACTGTCAATTCTATTAGAAGTTTGAACATAAATTTGACGATTGATGGCGAACCAAGAGAAACAGCGTAGGGGTTTGCCTTGTTTTAGCTGGTTTTTGCGCGCTCCTTGCAATATTTTACGGTTTTCCGCCCGTAAAAGGATATTAGTACGTGAAAAACAAACGGAAACTCGGACCATAAGGATATGCCAATAATCGAAGGACACGTATTTATCACAATTTATCACTCTGTCCTCATGGACTTTGAATTCTAAATACGATGACGATGCAATGGTATCGAGGGTTTGTGTTGTTTCGGATGTAGCCGTTGTCCTTGTTGTCATTTATTCGTACTGTAGCCCGTTGATTGTTTATTGACAATAATTTTGTAACAAAATATTTCTAATATGACAGTATCCTTCCTGAATGCATATGAGCGTCTGACAACTCCCTACACACACACACAAATACGACGCATAAACTCCACAGTTTAGAATTCACCAGGATAGTGGTTTTCAAATTTACATTTTACAGTAGATTTGCGATTATAGACAGGGACCATTTAAAATGCTTTCCAAAAGGCAAAATGTTTACCAAGGATTCACAGTAGTCACTGACTGCCGACTTTCGAACTGGCAAACTTGCATGCCAGAGCGAGAGCCGACATCGTTCTGAGTTAATGGATGTCCTTTCTAGTGAATGGGACCACCGCCGCCGCTGCCACCGCCGACATCGCGCGTTATACGAATAACATTGACGCGCTACGAGCATAGTCGCGCGTCGTTTATGGTTATGTAAATCGAGTGTAAAATTTCAAAATTATGTAGTGGAAAATATTGCCGTTTATATTTCAAAGGGAACTTTTTATGGCGAATGCCATAGCCGTAGACGTTCTGGAGTAAACGCCAGAGGATAATGAACAGGAAATTTGAATATATGCGAATAAATTGTTTAAGGAAATGAGCAATTGAACGCGAACAGGATGTTCGAAGGAAATCATTCAATTCAGTTAGGTGGTTCTTTTTTTTTTTCTTTTTCAAAGTTGGTTCTACTAGATTTAGATTTAAATAGGGGCAGGGGGCGACACATTTTTTTTTTATTGTGGCAGCGGCAGTGACAGAACACAGAAATGGTTGAATGAAATTCTGAGAACACTTTGGCGAAGGAAATGGTGGACATCTCATAAACGTCTGGCAATAAGTGGCAAACATAAGAAGAAAAAAAAAATTAAACGCTTTGTCTAGACAAGGGTAAGTACTGCTATTGAATTGTAAATTTAATTGTACACGAATTAACTAGGATATCCTTCTTGAGCTGGCTGTAATAAGACTTTATGAATCAGTTATTTTAGTCTTCTGATTAAATGATTAAATGATTTTTCCCTGTAATAGGAAAAAGAAAATCTTTAATAATGTTAATTAATCATTTTAAAGGATAGGCTCCAATTGGGTCTCCTGTGGTACTTCATTATATGGTCGCCAGCAGACATACAGAAATGATACGTGATCCTAATGACGTGTTGTACATAACACGTTGAAATAATATTGTCTTTTTGAAGGGGTAAGGAGAAACTTTATACGGTGATATCTGAGGCTTTCTTTGGAGATTGCAAAATGAAGAAGACAAATGGTGAGCCTCATCCTACTGATGCGGAATTAAAAACAGGCCGTGAACATTTAATGAATAAGCAGATCCGACGACACAGAAAAATATATTTGCAATGAACGGATGGAGTTCTAAACATCTTGTTGTGAAAAAGTTTAGAACAATTAGGATCAGCCCAGCAGACGATGTTCACCTTCGCCCATCTACAATACTTCGAGATGGCAGTAAATCACTTGGACCACTGCAATCTGATGAACGAACTTTTCGATAACCTTCAAAAAGATTAGTGCCTATGAAACTTCTAAAAGATGCGCCGGAACCTAAAGCAGAGCTATTGAAACAGATTATAGCAGGTGCTTCTCGTAGAATGGAATGAAGAGAATATCGTAAATAGGAGTAATCTGATTGATTGCGGAGGTAGAGGTCGTATATGTGTTGCTCGGGCTCGATCCAAAATAATAAGATATTGCTGGATGAAGCAGTTTTCCTTTGATTCCCAGAAGGCTTTCATTAGAGCAATTCGTAAGCGCAGGCAGACATTCAGGCAAGTTGAGAAACTTAATGTCGTCAAAAGATTCGGGAAACCAAAACCTATGTTCAATATGCTGCCGCAATGTATAGAAAAATAATTATTTAAGCATTTAGACAAAGATGCGATTATTTCGCTCCAAGCTTAAGTCGTACCTTCAGACCTCGTCCTTGTTTCATTTTAGGCATATTATTTCTTGTATGAAGTATTCCAACCGAGAACATTGTACATATCAGGAGCATGCAGATATCAACAATGCAGCGACGAAAGCAGCAATTAATCGGGAATCCCTTAAGGCCTTATGTCAGTCATATGCAGAAGTACGACATGCAATAGGAACTGTGTAACCAGTTAAGAAGAAAAGCGGGTCTTCCAAAAGAGATGTGTCAGTTGAGGAAGAATCGAGGACACTTAAAATGAGAACCAGTGAAAGGACGAATAGCCGCTTTCGTAGTCTTATGCCAACCGAGTGGTTACAGTAACTTAATATAGGAGGTAAGCGTTTAGGTAATACGACATAAAGTGTAGGCAGTTGGAAAACCAAAGTTATACATCAGTTTGCTTTGAAGAAACTATAATCTAGAGGTAGACTTTGTTTACGTGAGCTCCGTTTTAAATTCAAGTTTGCTTGAGCTAAGAACAGAGAAATATGTCGTGTTTAAGAAAAATTAAGGAGCTACTATGTAAAATCTTTGTTTTCCCAGTTCTGCTGTAAATATGACATAAAATCATGGACTAAAGCACACGAAAATGTCGTTGGTCGCTTCGAGATAAAAGTTCTTAGAGCGATTTGCGCCCTATCTGCCTTGCTGTTCAAGAGTACGGACTGTAGTGCGACCTTAAGTAAAGTAATCATGAGGAGGGCGATGTCAATCAGAGCACCAAGGCTGATATTCAGAAGAGTTAGAAGCAACTACATCATGAGTTGCCATGGAGTCCTTTATGTATATTTACCTCTAATGGAAATGAGGGAACAACTGGGCATTTAACTATTTAGAGTTCTATAACATACACAGATATCCCAGAGTTCCGAACCCACTGAACTTGCTGGATATAGCATTACTTTCAATCTCTGTATCATGATTTGATTTGATTTGCTTTTGATTTGATTTGCGGCCCGGGTCAACCCCGGACAGATTTGCTAATGCATATTGCAAGCTTATTCTTAAAACTAACAATTTTCATTTAAAACTAAAGATAAAAACTAAAGGGTGGGAGCGGTTAAAAAAAAGTTAGGACGTAAGGCATAGGTGGAAATAAGAATGAAGAGAGAGTTTGCTGAGATGGTAGTCGAGAGGCAAAATATCGTTAACTTCACGAGGCATTCTAGACATTGACTCCAAGTGTCCGTAATTTTTTCTGTGAAGATTGAGCCGGAAAAGTGGCACAGACCTAAGATTGCCTGGGTTGGTGTTAAAAGAAATAAGTTGAAGTACAGTCAATATTACCAACTAAAATTTGATGAATAAAGAGAATGTCGGCAACTTTTCGACACATAAAAAGGGGTTGTAAATTTATAAGTTTCAGTCGGTCAGTATAAGGTGGTAAGTTTTAGCTATCATCCCAGGGAAGACCATGTAAATTGTAAAGACCTGCGTTGAACAGCTTCTATCCGGAGGACGTGTGTTCTGTAGTAGGGTGACCAAACTTGGCTTGCATATTCAAGGAGAGGCCTAACAAAGGTTATGCAAAGAGATTTGGTAACTTAAGGATTGGAGAACTCCTTATATCAGCGCTTGATGAAGCCAAGTCATGGAAACGAACTTAAGAGAACCAACCAACCTTATTCAACCAAAACTCATTCTGAAGAACTAGGGAAAATAGTTTGCGGTTCGAATAGGACACATCCATCACTTAGCTTGTTCCTGCCCAAAGAGGTGCACACATCCAGCTCCGAAAACTGGATCATTATCATCGTTTGGCATGAGTTGCAGCTAATCCCAATAGAACCAATCAGGTCTATAGGCTCTCAACCTTGCTTTATTGTGTTGCTCCTGAAAAAAACATTTCAAACCGCGAGGTATTACAAACACTTTGCGCCGATAGTATGTGGAAAAGGAGCATCTGATGGTAAAAGGTGTCCACTTCTTCAGATCAGCTGAAATGCATCAGCTATCAAAGCCAATGTGCACACGACTACCCCGTTTAGGATCATCGACTTTTGTGAAAGTCTATTAACGCAGAGATCTGAGTAGTAATCTAATTCCTCAAGTTAGTAATCTTAAAATAGTTGTGTGATGTCATCCATTTTTCTGGAAACAAAAACATGAAGAAAGTAAAACCGCGAAACTGGCCACTAAGAATGGAAGCCTGGAAAACTGCTTCAAAGGAAATGTATTTATCTTTCATGCAAAAGTACCTATACGTTGCAGAACTGTTTGTATCCTCGTAGGTTTGGATAGCATCACTAGATAGAAAATTCAGTCAAACTGAATTTTCAACTGAAGTGAAAAGTGACCTCCTTGGGAATTAAAAAAAAAAATTTTTTTTAAATATTTTTTTTATTATTCAATATAGTCCTCTTTTAGTTTGATACACTTATTCCTGCGATTTTCCAACTTCTTGATCCCGTCCGAAAAGTAATTTTCCGGAAGGTCTGCAAAATGCTCTTTCGTTACGTCGATGATTTTTATTGATTAGCCATCTTTTGAGGTTTGGGAAGAGATAATAGTCCGAGGGATCCAAATCCAGTTACCAATTGACGCCAAAAGTGCGCGCGATTCCGCATCAGCAAGTTCAAACACTCTTTCGAAGTGCTCTCGCCTTTATGTTTTTGGTCAAAAGTGAGCATTCGCGGCCCAGCCGCAGGATAACTTTTTCATATGCAGAATATTGCCCAAAATATGGCTTGTGCGCTCAGTACCAATCTTTATGGTATCTGCTAGCTGGCGCACCTTCACTTTCCGGTCAGCCAACACCATTTCATGTATTTTTTTGACATTGTCCTCTGTAACCGTATCGGAGGGCCTGCCGCTGCGGACTTGATCGGTAGGGGAGTTGCGGCCACCACGAAACTCTCGAAACCAATATTTGACGGTGTAATCTGACGGAGCATTAGCCCCATCATATTTATCCAACTTTTCTTTTGTTTCCTTCGCCGTTTTGCCTCTCAAAAAATAATGTTTTATGAGAGAACGAAAATCGTTTTTATCCACACTCAACATGATGCCAAATACGTCAACAACAATCAGCTGCCAAAACAAAACTAAAGACAGTATCGCACTGAAATTTGGCATGTCTGCCTAAATATGAACGGACTTCAAGGCACCGTAACCTTTTTTGCAGTAGCAGCGCATTCTGGCGGCCAAGGAGGTCACTTTTCACTCCATTTTGTATAAGCAGCAAAGAAATTTTGAATAACATATCCCCGGTAGCCGATTAGGAGCCGGATATCTATTGAAGAAATTCATTTAGATTCCAGTTCATATACGAGCTGTTTCAATACCGATGTTTTGGTGCTTCGCTGGACCTGGTCAAGTAAGAGTTGGGCATTGTAATCACTGTTTGCGACTTTTTGAAAAAGCGGGCCCCATAACTGCTGATAATTCTGAAATGATGGGGCCTATTTCAACAAGAACCACCATCCGTTAGGTCAAAAATATCAGTAAGGACAATCAGTCCATTTAATCATCCTGCTTTTATAAGTCTGTGGTATTATATTGATTTTGTGCACTCTGCCCTCCCCCACTTATTTTCATGTGAAGATCTCGACTCAATTAACATGAACTTCCCTCGCGCGGTATACTCTGCCACATGGGGATAGTATCGATTGTCTGCAGATCCTAATCAGCAGGTTGAAACTTTTCACAATATTGTATCCGAACTATTTGATCATTGTGTCACGACTAGAATCCGTAACAGTAACTGCCCTTGGTACATGCCAGACGTAAGGTTAAAGTGGCTCTTGGAGAGACGAACCCACTTAGGCCTATTGGCCCATTGTGAATATCAAATGTAACCCAAATAATAAAGAATTGTAATAAACTATTGTATCTTGCCACTTCTTGTGATAGGCCATCCAAATAAAATTTCCATGATTTAAAACTGAATACCTCGCTACCCCCGACTGGAGGAATGTACGCAAGATCGGAGTCTCCTGTGCAAAGAGAAAGAAAGCTGTCACGCAGACGCGGTTTCAGAGCTAACTATATCTATTCTACTGCCATGACTAGCGTTATCGATGACATAAGATGAAATTTTGATAAGGAATTTGTGACGATTCTTTAACTGCTTTCCTGTATCTGAGCATCGAACTTGTTGAGTTTTAGAGGCTGAGTAAGGCCAATTGCTCCAGGGGAATCTTGAAGCTAAAGGACGCTCACCCTTCATGCCTATCCCTTCTTCAATTTCATCCTTCCTTGCACTCCTTTCTCCACTGGGCTGGATTAAGCTGTTATACGACCTGTGCCTGAACTCAGCCTTACACTCAGTCGTGAACAGATAACTGGCGACCTCCGAATTACCTAGCGTCATCTGTATACAGCGTATCACTGTACAGATGAACCTCCTTTTCCCCGATACTCATAGGATCTCTTATGGAACCAATCTTAAAACAAAAAATCGAGACCGGACGCTAGCACAGTGACTACACCGAGTACCTGCTAGGCTCCCGCAACACCAGCAAAGCCATTGGAAACCAATGGTGCACCTATTAAAGGCAAACGCGACGGACCGAACACCAAACACTCGAAGAGTAGCAAGTTTGTGGCAGGCCACGATATTCCTGCTGCTACTAAAATTCTTCCCTCAAAAGAAGAATCAGAGGCTCAGCCGCTTCGCAAGCCCCATCCAAGGTAATCTATATAAAACGGCGAAATGCTTCACTCATTAGAAAACCCTCGGATCCATTCCGGAGGTCGAGAGAACCGCAAACCTAAGGAACAAGATAAAGTGGGCTAACAACATCCTAAAAGACGGATTACCCACCGTTCCTTCAACTTTGAAAGACTCCTCCCAGCGCCAGAGATCATTGGAGGAAAACGTGTCGGTTCCCAAGCGCTCCAAAACCCCTCCAGGGCCTTCCAACGTCACATCTCTGAGGCTTTTGAGCGAAAGCAATGGGGGTGATCGACAAAAGCGATGTCGCGGATCAATCTCACCTGAACGGTTGCACTTGGTCAAGTTAAAGATTTCGGGTGGCTTCTTGGCTATTATGAGAGAATACTTCGGACCTCCTCTCATCTTAAGCGATGCTGACTGGTACCAAGGTCACGTCAAGCTTATCACTTGTGCCGATCAAAAATTTCTCGATCTTTGTATAAAAACGAAAGTTGGATTGGGAGAGGTTTGGCCGGGTACGAAGCGTGTTTTTGTTTCTAATCTGGATATCTCGAGCTGAACCCTCCTCCCCAGAAAACATTCTGGAAATCATTAGGCTGAGTTACCAGACTCTTCCAACTCATGACTGGAAAGTCGCGTAGCGTCGCGTTAATTGCGATCAACAAAGAATTCCTTAACCATTTGGCGTAGACTACTCGTAAATGCATGATTCGGTTCGGATTCGAGTGTATAACCCTAAGTGTTTACAAAAACGATGAGATGGGTGCTAATAAGCAACCTCTTCCTTTTTTAAAAACATCCTCAGGCCTTGAAACGTCGATATCCTTTCCTAAAATGAATAGAGCTCCAGTTTTTCTGAAGTGACAACCAAGCCGACGACCTCCGCCTCCGACACTCTGTCGGAATCAGACAATGGTTGCTTCTTACCCTCTTATTCAACCTATAGGCAAGAAAACTGGTAGACACTAGGATCACTTAGAAACGTTTAGAGGAAATTTTTCAACCAAGCGGAAAGCACAAGAAAAGTGAGTGACTGGGACTCATATAAGGAATCCCTCAAAATATACCAAAAAGAACTGAGGAAGACAAAACGACAATCCTGGAGGTCATTCTGCGATAACATAACAAAAACCTCTTATGTAGCGCGGCTAAGTAAAATGCTCTCTACAAATCTTATGGTGCCTAGATGTTTGAAGAAAACCGATGGCTCTGGGACGACCTCAAGTGAATCACTCAACCTGCTACTAGAAACCCACTTTCCAGGTTGGTCTGTATTCCGGCCAGTAATATCCTTAGCAGAACTGCTGCATCCGCGACTAAAATTCGCGGTGTGATTAGAAGAGACAAGCTGCTCTGAGCTTCAAATCATAACATCTGCCGAGCTACAAAGATCATCAGGTAGTATCGTGCTAACGCCTGAGAATGTCATGAGAGAAGTTAATGTAGTTTTTATTCCCATATGCAGAAATTGTTTTCATGTTGTCCCAAAGCACCTCAAATCTATAAGTCTACCATCATTCATTCTGAAAACTCTAGAATGACTGACTGATATCCATATACGATCTAGAATTGATCGACGACATTTGTCTATGGCTCAATAAACCAACTGACGAAAGTTGGCGGAAACGGCTCTACATTTACTGATTACACACATCGAACGATCCCTACATTATAGGGAGTACACAATGGTACGCGTTTCTGGACATAGAAGGTGCCTTTAACAACGTCAACACATCGACAATAACGACTGCGCTGTCAACTCTGAAGGTAGATGACTCACTTGAGTGGAGCTTCTGCTAAAAAATGAGTAAGCAGGGGTACGCCGCAAGGCGGTGTCCTTTCACCCTCCTCTTTAACTTAGTGATCAAATTGAAATTGAAATCGAAATAACTTCTGTATTCAGATAAGGGTGGCATGCCACACGG
Source organism: Volucella zonaria (assembly GCA_963966105.1). Taxonomy (NCBI): domain Eukaryota; kingdom Metazoa; phylum Arthropoda; class Insecta; order Diptera; family Syrphidae; genus Volucella; species Volucella zonaria. The sequence goes on along the minus strand of OZ014533.1, from coordinate 130,583,474 downwards.
TTACCTGCTATCGCCAAAGCTTTTTTCATCATTTCCATGGTAGTTTGCGGCCAACTCTGAAGTTTAAAAAAACGTCAAAATTCCCTGAAGTTACTTAGTACAAGAAGATTGTACCCGAGTAAGGAATGACGAACCAAATGGTGGGCCAAATATTGAGCCAGACAGTACTTAAGAAAGAACAATCTACTCTTGTTAATTTAGAAAAACTAAAGCCCTAAAACAACATTGTTAAGTGGTGGTGCTTCGAAAATATCGGTTTGTAGCATAATATAGAGTAAACGCAAGCAACACCCTGTAGTGTTTGCAGATATCAAGATGAGTTTCAAGATGTGAAGAGCACAATGGCATTGGAAATTTAAGTGAAAAATAATTGAACGGCCCTAATTTTTTTTTTCTTTCCACTGCTACTAATAGAATCCTGGTGTCGCAGGATTCAAAGCTTGCCACCTTGCGCTTGCTCGAACTAGAATATGAATGTTCATATGTTACTATGTGCTACTTAAATTAGTCGGTGATTTTAGATTTACAAGGACTAAAACTACAATTTAACAATAAAATGATATCCATGTGTTGTCCAGAGCTCAGTCCTCCTGAACTCGATCGCAACCTAACCTTAAGAATCTTGGAATAAATAGCAAAAAAGAAAAAAAATCACTTACCTATATTGTGAGTTTAATGGCACATCACCAATGGCCACATTATCAAATTGAACAGGATTCGCTGTCCATCGCGCCCAATAGAAGGAGAAATTATTCGATTCATAATGTTCGGTGAAGCGACATTTAAGCGTTAAATCGGCCCCTTCTCGTGTGTCCAAAGATTCATCAGCTTGAGTAAGTGTGGTGAAGATCGTTAGACCTAAAAAAAAATAAAAAAAAAAAATAAATAAATAAAAAAAATTATAATAATAAAGACCTTATAGAAAATAAAGAATACACGTAAACTAATTAACAAATGAAGGACATAATGAATAAGGATAAAGCATAATTCAAAAGGTTAAGGCCTAATTCAACCCAAATTCACCCTTAGATCCACTCAATTATGTCCTTTTTGTGTTCATTTCTCAGCAACGCCCAATTAGGTGCTACAGGGCAAACATCATCATAATAAAACAATTCCTTTCCTTCTGAGTCCTTTTTTTTTTCTTTTGCAGTTTTTTTTTTTTTTTGGTTTCTTTATTTCGTAGCCGTTGTAGCGTTATTTTGTTTTTTTTTATTCTGCTCGTACTTTGTCGTTTGTTTTTCCTTTGCACCTAAACATCTTTTGTTTATTTCTGCTATAGGAGTGTATTCCAGGGATGAGTTTGCAGTAGATACTCCTCATCGAGGGATTACAGGGATATACTTGGACATGACGTCAAAGTAGAAAACAGTTGGATTCAGAATTCTATCTACATCTCCTCCGGCAAGGATATTGCAATAAAAATAATAATGAAAAAAAAGAAAATTCGAGGACCTGCCTACATATTTACTTTTATCTTTCCCTCTACCTTTGCATTTACATTTACATTTACATTTACGTTTACCTGCGTTCGGAGAAAATTAAAATGAGGTGCTTTCTGGCTGTATGTCTGTTTGTCAGGTTATTTGTTGTACGAGTACTGTGTCCGTTTCTCTCGAAGTATGAACGTTTTTACTTCGTGAAATTTGTTTGTCAGAAATAAGGTATCTTCGATGATGGTGGATGAGGTTTATGAGGGAAAAAAATTGGGATACGTCAAATAAAAAGCTATACACACAGGCAGAGGCACAATTATTTATTTGTAAGTACATAATTACTCGTATCTTGTAGTTTGTTCGTGTTTTTACCTTATCAAGGATAACAACATATTCTCTTTCGTTGTTGAGAACAATGGTCCAAACAAATAGGGAGACAAGTCAGATATTAAACAGCTATCAATGACCATAATTTTGGTTTTTTATTTTTGTTTTCGCATTTAAGTTCTGACCGTCCTCGCTATTAATACAGCGGCTCAACATCAAGGTAAGTCTAATTTGTTGGCTAATTTAACTCGTGACCTTTTGAACTTATGCTAAGAAGGACTTAGGATTGTCTTTCGATAGCAATGTGTGACCCAATTAAAGAGCGAAGGCGAATTTGTATCTTTTATCAGCCAGTTCCCTATAAAGGCAGAAGAGAACAAGTGATTCCTTTTAGACGAACTGATACTGAACAGATACAACATATCTCATAGTATGACAGAATCAGCGGTTACAAAGCCTGACGAAAGTTCAGTATGGTTTCATCTTAATAATGCAGTCCTATAAAGGCAGAGGTGAATTGAAAACATAATTTTAAATTTGTTATAAAGGCAGCGGGTAAAATAAAGTCACTTGTATGCACACCAAGTCAGCATTGAGGTGGGTGGTTACCTAATGCGATATGACCGCATACACAGTGCGTCTAATTCCTATAAAGGCAAAAGAAAATTGTCGGTACAAGTAACAATCTTTTATAAAGGCGCCAACTTCCAAACCAGGCAAGGAACTACCGGATATAATTCCATATGGGGTAATGTTACTACATGCAAAGGCAATAAAATCCACGGAGGAGTCCCATATGCTGATTGGCTAGTCACTTTAAGCTGCTTAGTGCACATCTCCCTTTAGATGCCCTTCTACGTATTGGCACCCCAGCTCTAGTGGTTGTGTCGGTACCCTGGACTAGAGATGTCAGCGCAAGAAGCCTGAATAGCCCAACGGCGGCTCTAATAACCTCAGCGAGACTACTGGCATCGAATTGATTAGCTGGACCCTGTGTTCAGCAGTTGAATTACGGATCATCAAGTTGAGGGCTGCGCATGGGGTAACTTCTCCACAGTGCAGAAGAAAATGAAGAAAATGGATTCAGAGGCCAATAGACGCGAATACGGACGCATACAATGTTGGTGAACCAAACAGCTGTTTTAAGGACAACGAATTTCGAATTTGAATATGGACCCTTAACAGGCCAGCTGCTGCCGAAGGCTCTAGAATGAAATCTAAGAAGTGCGATGGGATTTGTTGTGCAAAAAGCGGATGACCAGTACAAAGTGGAAAGGCAATGATTATTTGAATGTGGATTTGCTACTTCGAGGGAGAAATATTCTTAAGTAAGTGAACGCCTCATAACAAACTGCATCAGGGTTTAATTCGGATATATAAGCCAGAATTGAGTTGATGCCTCTATAGAGGATAAGGATAACTGCGTTGAGGAGGAATTATATGACCTCCTAGACCGAAGATATACTCAGTGACCAAACTATAACCACAAAATCGTCCTGGAAGAACTTAATGCAAAGCTTGGTAAAGAAGGCGTTTTTGAGCGGGCCATCCCAGAGTATGAATTCGGATATCACTGGCACAACGGAGTCAAGTAAGACCACCAATGTTCAACGTCAAAAAGTTGCAATCGCAAGTTACTGGTAGAATTTTTTCCGATCGTGTTTTCTTAAGGTTCCCTCAATACCGTAGACCCGATATATAAACCATAGACCACCAATTGGAATATTGTCAACGAGCCATTAGAGAAGATACTGCTGATGTGATTGGTCTCAAAGGGTTCTCCACAAAGAAACCGATGACGATGAATGTAATCAGTACATACAGGCAAACAAGAAACATATAAATCTGCATCCTGCATTGAAAATTGAAAGCTGCTTATGAGGTCTGCGAGCAGAAAGGAAACTAAGAGCACAGGATTCTCGGAAAGTAAAAGAAAGAGCATGAGAAGCGCGCGCTAGAGGACATAGACAGATGGCGAAGCAATAGTGAATCAAAGGCCTAAAAAAGCTGCTGTTGTATACTGACTACCTACTGAACTATTTAAACCAGCTAAGAATGATCTAGTTGGGCACATGTACCAGTTCATGTGGAAGATATGGTCAGAAGAAATCATGTCCAAAACATACAAGATCGATATAGTGGAAGAAGTCTCCTAAACATCGAGTATAAAATCTTTTCCACTAGTGCAATTTTCAGGCCAGAAAAGTTCACCATCGATGAAATACTCTCACTGCGCCAGATCTCACAAAAGACCCGAGCATTTCAGATCGACGCTAATATCCATTTTTTGACTTCAAAGCCGCAAATGACAGCGTACAAACGAGCTATAAAATGCTGTGCCTAATTTTGACAACCCTGCCAAACTCGTCAGGTTACGCAGGACGACTATGGAGAATTCTCCATCAAGGTCAGCATAAATTAACAGAGACCTTGAATATCATGAAAGGTTTTCGAAAAGGCGACCCGCTGTTATGCGCCTTTTCGGGCATTGTCTTAGAAAGAACAGAAAGTGGCCAAAGTGAAAGAACGAGGGGGCAAACAAAATTCATGCACTCATGCAGAAAAGGGCGCACACCATCGACGGCTTGACCAGAACGTTACCATTGACAGTTGTAACTTTGTGATAGTTAAGGAGTTCGTCTATCTTGGCTGCAAGCCATTGCAGAAATCGGACGCAAAATTACTGCTGTCAATCGCTGTTTCTTTGGGCTCAGGAGGCAATGGAGTAACAGATTCATGTCTTGTGAGACCAAAAAGCCATTTTCATCGTGATGCCACCTTACGGCACAAAGGCTTCGACTTTGTCGAAAGCGGATGAAGGAGCACTTTGCCGTTTCGAAAAAAAGATACTGCAGGTATCGCAATACTGCGAGTACTCTATGGTCTGTATAACTACATCGGTCTAGTAAGCACTCCACGGCTGCAATATCTGACATGACTGGGCGAATGGACGCCATAGCTACGGACTAAAAAGTCCAAGGGACGGCAGAGCACAGGACGACCGCATCTAAGGTGGCACACGTTAGTGCAATTTGACCTCAACCAACTTGTAGTGCGGCATTAGAGGCAGCTGGCGAGAGATCGTGCTGCATATAGAGACTTCTTGCTTGTGGCGTCACCTAAGTAAGTAGGTAATGGCAACGAATATTTGTTGATTTCAGGCTATCTGTTACCTGTTTAGCAGATATCGAAAACTTTATGTCATCTCACACAATGTGGTATACGAGTATCATCATCGCCTTTATATGAACTTCATTCCCTGCCTTTATAATATGAGACGAAAGGACGACTCTATGAATTGAGCTTCCCTATTCCGGCTGGATTCATAAGCTATTACTGGCTGGGGGTCTTCATACTGTCTTATGCAACTACGAGTACATTCGGAAGCTTATTGCCTTACATACGTGATCCTGTTAACCTTATAACACCTACTGCCTTTATACCAACTATCTTAAATAAAATATCATCCAATTCCCTTTCGTAGGTTTGTGGTTTCCCAAAAATTTGACTGGTGTTCAAAATGTGTTTGAGTCCTTAGAATTTGCCCCCACATTTCTTTGCCCCCACCAATTATCCTGGTGTTCATTAAAACTTCTATTGGAACTCGATACATTTTCACTAAAAGTCTATTCAGTACGAATTCAAACTAAATAACCAAGAAAGGATGTGCTGCCGCCGTCCATTTTGAATTACATAAGCTTTCGCTATGGCATTGATTTACGAAAATTTTAATTAAGGCCCAGCTTCCGATTACAACTGACGGTGGCGTTTCATCGAATTTTTTATTTTAAAAATTTGTTTCTTTTTTTTTTGTACAAATAATTCGGCAGTTTTGGCACAGTATTCGCGGGAAAAATGTGATTTCTCTCTAGTTAGCAGTCGAGGGAGTAGAGTAGCAAAATCAGAATGCGTTCGCATTGATACCGATGTTCCCTGTTGCGTTTGTTTATACCAATTACCGTGCAATTCAGCATGACTATAAGTGTGCTCATATTTATTTTTGTTTTTAATTTTAGTATAAATAATTTCTGTCTTTTTTTTACATTTTAATCGTTGAACGTCCTTTTGAATGTTTGAATGAAAGGATTAAAGGATTCATGTATTGCATTTAATTAAAACGAGTACCGGAATTTTTTTTTGCTGGTTCTATGAAAAAAATATTTTTAAAAACCTCCGTATGCTTGAAGCAAGATTCAAGTGAAACTACCTATTCAGCGGATGTTATTCTAGATGCAGTAACTATTTTTATATTTCCTTTTTTTTATGTTGCAAGTGAATGCATAAAATGCATATAAACAATATATGCTCGAGGGAATGTGTTGGCGCGAATAGTGGAGTTGGGTAAACACACTTAAACGAGCGATTAAGGAGTTCATGACCGGACAAGTGTTGATCCATTTGATGATATAGCCATGCCATTTAATTGGCAAGCATGAGACAATAGTGGATGGTATTTCAATTAGGGAAATGAAAGGCAAATAAAAGGAGAGTTATAGCATCATTCAGGTTGAGTATGGTTGCTATGAGTGGTACCAGGATGATTGCTACCGCAGTCCACTGTACAAGCGCCAATATTTACTAGTCGCAAACACTGAAGTGGGGTTTTGATTTGGTTTACAATTTAGAGATGAAATATGTACTGAACATTTCACGTTTCCACCTATAATTGTCCACCATTTCCTCGTGCAAATGTGCGTATAGCATCGTCTATCAAAACAATATCGGTGCATAGTATGAGAGATTTGAGATTTTTTAGCTTTTTATTGGAAATTTTCTATTATATTGACTCGGACAACAACTGTTGAACATCTAGAGGGTCTGTTAGCACTTCAAGCACACTCAACGCATTGATATTTTCGTTTGACATTTTCTGGAGTGAAATCCTGACGCGTTCTACAGATATTTTCAATCGGCTGACTGGGAAGAAATACTGCCTCTATTATAACAAGATGGTAGTCTAAAATTCTGCCTTTATAGCTATTTTGTTTCTTAATTTATTCGAAACTGGAGTATTTCGACAGTCGATGGTTACCTTTTCAGATCAACTCTTTTCATAAGAGAATTTCCTACATTAATATTTGCTAAGTTACTTAATGTTGTAATTCCGCCTTTATACAAATTTGGCTTATGATATTTATAGGTCATAGCCTATATAATAGCAAATATAATATGCCCTCCTATATCTCCTCATCTGACGATGTCTCTTGAATCTGTTCTTGCCCTTATACTATCGAGCCCACTAAATGTTGTACGTCTGCCTTTATAGCTAATCCATTTTTGTTTGTCCCTGCATGTACAATATGTACGTAAACGTGTATATTTCTATCTCCTACATTAGCTCACATGGCCATGGATTTTTTGCATTTCTGTTTGCAACTACTAAATATTGGATACCTGCCTTTATACTCGTATCGTTGAAACAATCGCCACTAGTCGGATGAAGACGTTAACTTCATAAGCCAGAATGGTATCTTACGTATCTCTCCTCCTACAGAGCCATTGCACTTAGGTACGTCCCTTCTTTCCAAGGTCATGGAAACGCTCGAAACACGAAAACTTCTTAATGACCGCCAGAACAGTATTCGTAGCAACAGGTCCACTGGTGATCTGCTAGCATATCTCACCGAAAAGTAGAACCAAAGCGTACATCAATCTGGCGAAACAAGATAGTTGCACTTAATACTCGTATTTCTAAGGCATTTGACAGAATTTGGCATCAGGCTCTTTTGTCGATAATACGTGCTTTTGGGATCGATGACTCTCTTCTTCAATGGATTAGAAATTACCTTTCGGAACAATCAATTCAAGTTGCCTTGGATGGCTTCAAGTCTGATATTCTGGTGCTGGTGTACCCCAGGGTTCCGTTCTGTCTCCGGCACTATTTTTACTTTTCATCAACGATCTGTTGTCTGCTACTTCTAATCCAATATATTCCTTTGCTGACGACAGTACTCTCTGCTTTTCATATTCGTTCCCGGACTCTCGTCCCTGTTAAGCTCATTAACTTCTGGTATTAACAGCATAACTACTTGGGGATTCACTAACAGAGTAGAATTTAATGCTTCCAAAACTCAATGCTATCTGCTGTCATTAAAGCGAAATTCAAATACTCCATGGATGGCACTTGCATCGTCGAAAGCGATAAACTTTCCATTCTCGGAATGTGTGTCAATGACAATTTATGTTGAAATGACCACATATTCGATGATCTGGCCTCAATATATGTATAAGGCGTTTATCCACCCGAAATTGGAGTACAATGCCCACATCTGGTCAGATGCCCCTAAGACCACTCTGCGGCTCCTTGAGAAGATCGAAAACCGCACAATAAAACTTATAAGTGACGTCAATATTGCAGATATCAGTCAGTCAATCGACACCCTCGAACACAAATGTAATGTCTCCTGTGTCACTTTGTTTTATCGCTACTTCCACCACCAGTGTTCCATTGAAATCGCCAGTAGCATTCCACCGCTTCAAACCTTCAACCGTAATACCCGTCTCGCTATGAATGCTCGTCAGTTTATCCTGAAGCTTACTTTCGGACGTACTCTAAAATATCGTGATTCCTTTCTAAGCCGTAGAACTCGCTTATGGAATGCCTTGCCTAGCTCTTTATTTTCTAACCTTCAAACATTTAAAACCAACGGTACCTCTCTTTCCATCCTCCCTGATTTACTTCAGCCGTGCTGGGTGCAAACATCTTAAGGGTGTCTAAATCCCTTGAGCGCGCACAAAATATAAAAAGTTATCCTTTGACATTAACAAAATAGAGTGCAACCCCGGCTTTATTACAGGCCTAAAGCCAAGATTGTAAAGAATCCGTCTAAATAGTGCCAAATAGTCTGGGTTTGGGAAGCACATATGGGAATACTGCCCTTCACAATCTAATTGTGTACGAGTACATTCTTTTTCGATGTTTTCTTTTTTTTAAATTGGGCTCAACATCAATAGGGCCTCTTTTTTAGGGAAGCCGATTATAATAGGAACTCCTCAAGTGTCATTACGAGTTTCAGGTGATCTCTAGTCGTGGCTGTGTTCAGGGGCCACAGTAGGCGCACCGCTTTAAGTGACAAAAGACTACAAACAGTGGTTCCATCGTTCTGTAAGCCGTCAAAACTCAGTTTCAGGGAATAGATGCAGTTTATGTAGGTGATACCTTAGACCGCAATGTCCGTAAGATAAGCTGGGGAGCCTTCTGATATCATTCCTTTTATGATTGCGGATTGAGGGTCTCTTGTTCTGTCCATTTGCCATATTTGTTGCCTTTTGCCTTTCAGTAAGCTGTTGAGCTTAAAATAAAGGATACCGCAGAGCATTTTAGCAAATTCATTAGAGGCCTTTCTGGTTGACTATTCAGTAGCTTCACCACTTCCTATGTCCTTGTGACCTTATATCCACCAGAGTCTAAACTTGATGATGGTAGTTAGATTTTGTGAGCATTAAGGGGATTTATATTCTTGAAGTTTGAGGTCTCAAGAATATCTGGTGAAAACGCCAAGTCAAAATTTCGATAAATAAGCCAGTTACAGCCGAGAGAGTGAAACGAGTTTTAGGGCGTCGAACCGAGAGCCAGGTAGCGGCAAGCGACCTTGGACCTATTTTATGATTGTATTGTGTTTTTGGGCGTTCTCGGCTCCAGGTATAATGGAAATATCATACCACTATTATTATTTGCCAGAAATAGACACGTTTTATCAGTAGCTTGCTGTTCGTGCGACAGTGCGTTACAGTGAATTTTCGTTTGTGCATAAATATTCTGAAGAAAATGGATATCAGGAATAAAGGTTCTCGAGAAGCTCATCGATCCGGATCTTTTCGCAAAGATTGGAACAAGAAGAAAATACCGCCTAAAAATAGACATACTGCCGAAAAATGTTCCGACGAGAACAATAGTTCGAGTGCTAACAAATTTAAGACTGATCATGAGACATCCGCGCCAGAAGATCCAAAAACTGGGTGCCGAATTTTCTGATAGTGTTCTCTGTCTTATCGGAAAGTGCAAAATTTAAAAAGTGTGATAGTGATGTTCGATTCTTAAAAGAAAGCACTCCAGGACTCGGTCTTAAAATAGTAGTTTCGTGTTCCTCGTGCAAACCGACTTTCCTTCCTTCGTGCCCGTACATCAACACAGCTTACGAAATAAATACACAATTTTTTTTTGTTATGCACTTATTGCGGATTGGTTTGCGTGGAGCTATGAAATTTTGTGGACTCATGGATTTACCGCCCCCGCTTGAGACGACGTATGATATGATAATTAATAACATTCGTTCGGCTGCTTCAAGTATTGTTCAATTGGTGTTAAAATTCGAGTGCTGATATAACAAAACTGACCGTTTCAGGAGATGGTACGAGGCGAAAACGTGGTTTTACCTCATCGTTGATTTTCTTCTAAAATATTCTTATTGTGCTGAATGTCACTATTGGAATAAACACAAAAATACCGAGCAATATGAGGAATGGAAATCTACTCATGATAAAAATTGCCGGATCAATCATGACGGATCGGCAGGCAAAATGGAAGTAGACGCCATGAAAGAATTATTTTCAACATCCGTCGAAAAGCATGGACTCATGTATATTAATTGCGTCGGGGATGGCATTAGTATGGTGATGAGATTGAAATTGTGAAAAAAGAATGTGTGGGACACGTTCAAAAGCGAATGGGAAGCCGTCTTTGCGAATGCAAGAAAAGAAATCCTGGAATCGGCGGCATACACAAATTTTCGGTAAAATTTATAAATAAACTGAGCATTTACTATGGCTTAGCTATTCGCAGAAACTGTAACTCCAAGGATGACAGGAAAAAAGCGGTATGGGCAACATTCTACCATTACAGCTCAACAGACAGCAATCTTCAACATCATTTCTGTCCTGAAGGCTCCGAAAGCTAAAAGAGAATTGCAAATTATCCGTCACGATTATTCAGCACTGCCAAAAATAGTGTTAGATGTCATCAAACCAATATTCAAAGACCTCGGCAATGATAAATTTTTGGAGCGCTGTTTTGGTGGATATACCCAAAACAGCAATGAAAGCTTCAACTAACTTATTTGGAAGATAACTCCAAAAACGATGAACAGCGGAGCCAAAATCGTTAACATTGCTGTATTTCTTGCAACATGCATGTTCAACAATGGTGTCACCTCATTGTTGCAAGTCATGAACGAGTTAGGAATATCGGTCGGAACGGGAGCGCATTTGTACGGTGCGTAAGAAGACGAAACTCGCATAGCGAAAGCCGAGCTGCAAGCGCACGGACAGACGAAAGAAGGTCGAATATGTCGCCGACAACAAAATTTAGAAGCTATGAATATTCCGTCGGCCGTAGAAGACTTACACTATGGGCCTAGTATCGATGATTCCATGTAAGTTGACAAACCACGTTCTTCAAATCGGTACCCAAAATTTCTCCAAAACCAATAAACCGATTGCCTTGAATTTGTTTTCTATACGCCATTATCTATTTATGTTCAGACGTCTGCCATTTTATCATAAATCGATATTTTCAAAATCGGCTATGACAATTACTAGATCTTTTTTAATATTCTTTTTGGTTTTTTCTTCTAGATGATTTTTGAAGAAACGCCAGTGGGTACCGTCTACCCAGATTTTTTTACGACGCTCCAAGAATCATACAATACCCTTGTATATTTCTGATATTTTTAAATAAAAAAAATTAAACATATGTATTCCCGGAATAACCAACATCTGGCGCTCCCATTGTCCCGATTTGAGTTCTGTTTTTTTTTGTTACGTTTGTAAATCTGTTGTTGACATTCCCTCTAAATCTTACCGTCATAGCTTGATATTTGCAAAAGTTACGTAGCCAAGAGTACATCTATCACTATGTGTGTTGGCGATTTTTTACAATTTTAGAAATGGATTTAAATTTGCAACAACGAACTTGTATTAAATTTTGCATAAACAACGGATTTAATGGTATGCGAACGTTGGAAAAGTGTTTCTGCAACGATTCTCTAAAGAAATCGGTCGTTTACCAGTGGCACGAGCGGTTCAAAAGTGGTCGTGAGTCAATCGAAGATGATGAATGCAGTGGCAGACCATCGTCATCGAAAACCGACGAAAACATTGATGAAGTAGGAGTAATAGAAATGTTGGTCAATAACCACAAATTAACCATCAGAGAGATAGCGGAGGACTTGAACATTGCCTATGGATCCGTCCAAGACATTTTGGTTAATGATTTGGGTTTCCGTCGTGTAGCAGCAAAGTTGGTGCCAAAAGACCTCAACTTCATGCAAAAAAGAGACCGTGTTGACGTCGCAAAAGAGATGATTTGCGAGGCTGAATCCGATCCCACTTTCATCAAAAGGAGCATTACTGGAGACGAGACGTGGGTTTACACGTACGACATGCAATCCAGACATCAGGTAAGTGAATGGCGTTCACCAAATGAGCCGAGACCAAAAAAACCACGTCGTTTTCAGTCAAAAAAGAAGGCAATGCTCACGGTTTTCATGGATTACAACGGTATGCAATACAATACAATGAATTTTTGGCAGAAGGCCAGACAGTAAACAAAGAGTAGTACGAGTGTTTGGGCGTTATGAGACATTTGCGTGAAGCAATTCGCCGAAAGAGACCAGAATTGTGGACAGAAAACTTGTGGATTTTGCACCATGATAACGCACCGTCGCACAGTGCCATCATTATTCGTAATTTTTTGACGAAAAATGCAACAAATACCATCCAACAGCCACCGAATTCACCTGACTTGGTTCCCTGCGACTTCTTTCTGTTCAATCGAGTTAAAAAACCACAACGGGCAACGCGTTTCAGCAGCCGAGAGGTAGTAATGGAAAAATCGAAAAATCGCAGGAAGCACTGATGGACATACCGAAAACTGAATATAAAAAATGTTTCGAGGATTGGATCAAGCGCTGGCATAAGTGTGTTGCAGTCGACGGGTATTACTCTGAAGGGGAAAATATACGAGTAGATTTAGATGAATAAACTTGTATTTTTAATTTTCTGAATAAATTCCGGGGTATTTCTGAATTTGTATACTTTAAACTCCCAATTAGAAATTTCAAATAGTTTTGCTTAAAAAATACAATGAAAAATGACCATTTTTTCCGGCTCCTAGGTGTATAACTCCCCTTAGGCGCTGCTTGACTATCGGTGGATATTTTCGTGGTTTCACCTTTTATGCTTGTCCCGAGCTGGATGTCAAAATACACAAACGTGATAAATGACGATTTGAATTTGAACGAATATACCAGCGCAGATACAACACGTCATTGTGGACCAACATTCGTATTCAACAAATCATCAGCTTTCCAGTCTGCAAGATTTCAATTTCAAATTTATAGAGCGTGTGGTGGATGAAATCGGATAACGTGTTGTTAATCATGTCTTGCTCAGAAAGATTCGACAGAATTGGATGTTACCCGATTTGAGTGGTGATAATTCTTGGTTATTTTGGTATAAAAATGTGAAGCGGAGTGAGTCGGATTTAGACATCTAAGGCTGCCATAGGACAGGATTGTACGGCTCCTGTGATGCCAGAAATTGCTACTTAATGTTTTTATGTTAACTCTTTTCCACCATACTACAGAAACACACGCAGCAGACCGTATGTGCAAGAACATGCGAGTACCCATAACGTGTTGATTGTTCAGTCTATTATCTTTTAGATAGGGGATATTCAGTTGCATTTCACTTTCTGTTACTGAGTCTTGATTCAGCATTCTTTTCTCAATAAACTGCACTTAGACTCCCTAATGTGGATTTATTGATAGATCTTCTCTGGTACAGTAGTCAAAGATATACTTTTAAGCGTCTATATTCGGACACGTTCAGTTATTTTGCGTTCTTATATTAAGCAGTAACCACGATTACTGTTTTATGAATTTTCATCTAAACTTGCTGAAATTGTTGAGGACGACATCTGTGACCACAGATCATAAAAGTGAGGAAAGGATATCAATATGTGGGCATTTATGTGCCGCAGATACAGTCGGAGACCTGTGCGAAAGTGTTCTTGATTCAATAAGCTAAAATATTTAGGTTGTCAAGATGATCGAAAGATAGGACTTATTAGCCTCTTCGAATCAATTTGAAATACTTAGGCGAAATAAGTATTTTAAATTTCTTGGATGTGCTTATTTCAATACTTTGTTACTATGGATCTCTCCATAATCAGCGCAATATTTATGATTTATGGTAGAAATCTAGGATTTTTCTTAAGATTTTCTGAATGTTTATTCGACAATAATACGCTGCTTTACAACTCATTTTATGGGTAACACAAAGATTATTATGATAACATTTGTGTATTTTCGAGGTCGTATGCTGCCGGTTTAACCCTGTTTGTACGAGGATCTTTGAAGTGCATTTTTTTTTGTTATAATTAGCGCGCGCACAAGGGATTTTGTCTTAAGATAGAGAGGGAAAAGAAAGAGATACCGATGTGCGTTGGTCTTAAATGCTTGCAAGCTATAGTGACTAGGGAATAAAGAGCTCGGCTGGGCATTCCATAAGCGAGTTGTATGGCGATATTTTAGAGTACGTCCGAAGGTGGGCTTGGGGGTATACTGATGAGCATTCATAGAGAGACGGTGACGGTGTTACGGTTAAAAGTTAGAAGTGGTGGAATGCTACTGGCAATTTCACAACAAGTTGAGACACGAGATATTACGTCTGTGTTCGAGGGTGCTGAATGACTGTGTAATATTGTCATCACCTATGAGTTTTACCCCACGTTTGGATTACAGCTAGCAAGTGCAACGAGCTTTTAGGAGCACCTGACCAGATGTGAGCATTGTACTCGAATTTCGGGCGTAAAAACGCCTCATACACCCTGAATGACTTGAATTGCAACCAACTTCAGACTGCTATAACTTCCAAACCGTTCATGACAGTGAGCTCAAATTTTGACACATGACAGGTAATTTTATTATTTACAAGCCTTTTAAACGATTTGCGTCTCAGTTGTGTTGAACATTTTTTATCCGCGATGGAATTCAAACGTGATAGTGTGATTGCTTTATATTTGGCTGGAAAACCACAAGTAGCTATCGTTAGAGCCCTCCAGCACCTCAACGTGAATAAATAATTTGTGTCTCGAACCATAGCTTGTTACCGTGATACTGGCAGCGTTGCAAAATGCCATGGAGGTGGTCATGAAAAAACAGCAACATCGGCAGAAATTGTTCGGAAAGTGAAAGCTCGAATTGAGCGAAATCCGCGTCGAAGTGGAAGAAAAATCGCTCGTAAGCTCAACATATCATTGGAACGGATGCAACATATACTGGGAAATGAGCTTGGGCTCAAGCAATTGAAGTTCCAAACGGCACACGATCTTACACTGCAACAGAAAAAAGTTAGAGCCGAAAGAGCGAAGGAGTTGCTGGGCTTGCACGAAAGTGGTGAGTTGCCGATTTTGATTTTTTCCGATGAGTCGCCATTTGTTATCGAGCAATATGTCAACAAACAAAATGACCGAGTTTACTTGCCAGAGAAATCCTTCGAAAATTTACACCTTCGGGCGGCCACCAGAAAGCAGGCAGCACCGATGGTGATGGTTTGGGCCGCCATAACCGCCGATGGTCGCTCTTCGCTCGTATTTTTGGACCGTGGCGTCAAAATTAATGCGATCGTATACCGTGAAACTGTCTTAGAGGCAGTATTGAAGCCATGGGCAAACAATCATTTCAGTCGGAGACCGTGGACATTTCAATAAGACTCAGCACCGTCTCACAAAGCGCGCGTCAACCAAGATTGGTTAAAAAACAATGTTCCACACTCCATTTCTTCGACACAATGGATTGCAAATTCTCCGGATGCAAATCCGTTGGATTTCTCTGTCTGGGTTATCTTGAAGGCGACGGTTGGCACTAAAAAATACCACAGTTTGGATCACCTCAAACAAGCACTTCGCCGGGAATGGGCCACAATAATGCAGCGTGCGATGCTTTCTTCGGCCGTCTCAAGGCCATTATTCGCGCCAAAGGTGGACATATTGAAAACTACTGATACAATTCGAAAACTGATGTATTTTCCAACATTTTTGCTTTGGCACAATAAAATTTATCAAAAATAAAAAACATTATAGGATTTTAAAAAGTTAGAGCTCGAGTCATTCACCCTGTATATTGAGGCCAGATCAGAGGGGGTAAAGTATTACATCGCCTGAAGACATTTCGCAGCATTTTTGGCTACATCGAATATGTGGTCATTTGAATGTAAGTTGTCATTGACACACATACCGAGAATGGAAAGTTTTTCGGTTTCGACGATGCAAGTGCTATTCACGGATAATGGCTGGGTGTTTAAATTTCGCTTTAATGACAGCAGACAGCATTATCGGAATTTAGTGAGATTAACATACGTTGTCGTTGCCGTTCCACAGCCGAAGAGCGGTGACGTGAGTTCGGAAACGAATATGAAAAGAAGAGAGTACTATCGTCAGCAAAGGAATATATTGGATTAAAAGTAGCAGACAACAGATCGTTGATCAAAAGTAAAAAGAGTGTCGGAGACAGAACGGAGCCCTGTGGCACACCAGCATTTATTTTGTGAATATCAGACTTGAAACCATCCAAGACAACTTGAATTGAACGTTCCGAAAGGTAATTTCTAATCCATTGAAGAAGAGAGTCGTCGATCCCAAAAGCACGCATTTTCGACAAAAGAGATTGATGACAAACTCTGTCAAATGCCTTAGAAATATCAAGTGAAACTATCTTGCTTTCGCCAGATTGGTGTAGACTTTGGTTCAACTTTTCGGTGAGGCATGCCATCAAATCACCAGTTGACCTGTTGCTACGAAAACCATATTGCCGGTCATTGAGAAGTTTTCGTGTTTCGAGATATTTCATGAGCTGACGGTTTATCAGCGTTTCCATGACCTTGGAAAGAAGGGACGTAGGTGGAATGGGTCTGTAGGAAGAGAGAGAAGTACATTCGCTTTTTTTAGGGATGGGCTGGACAAATGCTGTTTTCCATCTGCTCCGAAAAAGGCCTAAAGAGCAGGATGGATGAAAAAGCTTACGCAGTGGTTTTGCCAGCGAGGAAGAACACCTCTGCAGAAGAAGGAGAGATATGCCATCTGGATCTGCGGATTTGTGGATGTTAAGATCGTTGAGTACTCTTTCTACTACACAAGTGCGATAGTGGATTCGTCCCATTGAAGATTCAACGCACTCAAGTGTAGGCGTAGATACAGCACAATTTGGAAGTGTTGAACTGGCCGCAAAGTGAGCGGCAAGCAGATTGGCTTTTTCCAAAGAGTTGACAGCTGGAATGTCATTGAAAATGAGCGTTGGGATGGAGGATGCGGCAGAATTTCTAATGTTTTTGACGAATGGAAAAAAATTTGTACTGCCTTTGGGACATTGCAATATTTTTTGCCTCAATTTTTGGTCGTGTTGGAATTTCACACGCTTGAGAAAGACGTTGCAGTCATTTCTGGCTCGTTTGAACTTTTTTCGGTTTTCCTCTGTCGGGTTGGTCTTGAAGGACCGAAAAAACATTTCTCTAACCCTGACAGCCTCTTTACAGCTCGAGTCGTAACATGCTTTTTCTTTTGGTTTGATACTCTTCATCCGATGAGGGATAAAGTTTCTCATTTCAAGAGAATGGTGTCTGTGATTATATCAGCAGCGGCATCCACGAGAAATTAGCTGATATGAACAATGGCCTGGCGAGCCTAGAGGGGAGAGCACGTCAACGCAGTACTTATCAAGGTGAGAAGTTAAAAACAAAGCCAGGGTGTTGACGGTATGAACGTCTGGTATTCGGGTGGGTTCATTTACAAGCTGCGTTAAGTTGTTCTCAGCAGCGAAGATCTCAACACACCGTCCTTTGGGTGTTGTCTATCCAGAATGTCGAAGCCACCCAGAATTGTGCATATTGAAATCGGCCGTAATAACGACTTCAGTATGGGGATACAGCAATACAATTCTGTGAGTGGAGTCATACAGCGCATCAAACTCGTTAAAAGTCGAGTTGCTGTCCAGTTTGGGGCTTCTGCACATAAAGCAAGAGTGGATAATTTGCTTCCGGAGATGGAATTTCAACCACATGAAATTGATTTCCGGATTGGAGCATTGTGGTGGAATTTGGTAAGCTACATTACTACGCACATAAATGGCGAAACCGCGATGAGGAAAGAATAATGGCACTAGTTCGTAGCCAGATAGTTTCAGATCAGAGTGATCTAAGAGGTGTGGGCGGGAATCTACCTGCGTTTCATTAAGTGCCAAAACAGCGGGTTTGAATTTATAAACGTGGACGTACGCGGAAAAATGATAAAATATACTTTTTAGCCCGCGTATATTTGCTATATCCACTCTAAATTCCCGAGTCATTACAACCTAACAAACACAAAAGACACAAACACTGTCTAATAAGGCTCTAAACTTACTTGTACGTTTGAAAAAAAGCGGGGTAAGTCCTCCGTAGGCTATTGTGCAATGAAACAATACACATCCCGTCGTAGTGATGGCAAGTCAAAAACTGAGTTATCTTACCAAACGCACTGCAATATCAACATGCTACAAATCAATGCACCTATGGTTCCTGGATTTGCACATTTGTTGGTAGGATAATCAACATTTCTTGGGCTCCTTAGTTTCATCACAGCACTGGCATGCAATCATTATCAGGAAATTAAAGATTTTGGAGTTTTCGATCAAAAGCGATTGAGAAATCTGTGCTTCGATTCTGTTGGTTACAAATCCAATCAAGCATCTGTCAACAAAGGGGCTTTTGATTCTTTAAAATATAATAAATCACTTTTCGTTCCTAATATTGAATAATTTCTTCACTCCCATAAAATCAGACACTGTTCAAATTTTACTATCGAAAAGGCGCTGCCATCTGGAGAAACATTCATTTCCCATAAAATCCATTTCTCAATCACTTTTAGATCTGATGGAAGGAAGAAGGACCATCCCACATGGTTTTTGTTAGCCATTTAATAAAATGCCAAAGTGGTTGTAAATTTTTCGCACTCTCCTTCCTGTCGTATATTAATGGATTTTTTTTTTACCAACAAATAAAATAGAACAAAAAGAAAAAAAACGCCCGAAAATAATATCCTGAAAGCATTACATTCGTTTAAACAAAACGCCTATGTAGCATGAAACGAGGAAACAAAAACAAAAAATTGCAATAAACCTTAACGAGAGGACATCAACTTTTACGGGCCACAAACAATGGCTGACACCCACTCTAGAGTAACAATCTATTTCCCGGATACGAAAAATAAATATATAAATAAAACCAAAGGGCAATTTAGCCAGTTAAAGTCATGAAATCTTAATCCTTAAAAAAAAAAAAATTATATCCTCACCAAATAGATTCGACAATTTACCTTAAATGGGATTGTTGCGAATGTCCTTACAGGCAGGCTTTGTGTAAAGGCCGATGAGTGTTGTTAGGTCGATGGAGGTGGTGTCGACGAATTAAAATGAGCTGGCGAGATGACTTTGAATATGTTGTTGTTGTTCACAGAAAGAACAAGAGATGCCGCAAAACTAGCTCGAATACAACAAATATGTCATATCAAGTATGATCCCTGGTCTAGAACTTGTATCTCAACTGGTCACAATGTCTCAATGGTCTGTTTCTGTGTCGAAATTTCACACTTGAAGAACACCTGCTTTGCAGGGACCCGATAAGTGACGTATCAAAAATGAATAATCTTGGCAAAAATTAGCCAAGAAACTAAAACTACTTCCATGACACTAAAGTCCTTTTGGCGAAATTTTAAATCTTAAAAAGGTTCTCCCTGGGTTGAAATGGGGTATCATTGCAGGCTGACAGCAAAGAATTTCTTAATTTTTACGGACAGTTCCCAGATGTGTAAGATCGCCCACAACCAAGTACGCGTAGAATCCTGCCTATCTTGGATTGATGTTTACATAACTCAGAAGAGTCGACTTTCAATTAAGAACGCAGTGACAAGTAGCCAAAAGCTGGGGAGAGACTTGCATTATCTGAATTCGTATTTGAAGCCATAGCTTTAGGTTTAGCTCTGAGGTAACTTGTTAAGCTTCTCTCAAAGTGAGAAGATACTTTAGATCTAACAAAAAAATAAAATTTGCAACTAAATTCAAGTCAAGAGGACTTGAGTAAAAGGTTTAAACGATCATCAATCACAAAGATGTATGACATGGGAATGAGTCTATCTATATATGGTTGTCCTAAACAATGAAATTAGGCAGGCTTGTAGATATGAAATAATATGACTTAGCTACATTTACGAATATCACAGACGTTAAAACAGTTTAAAAGTACTGAGAGCAGATTTAACGTGGAACGGCAACAAACTGCTAGAACCTTTGCCTATTATGTATACCTCAACCCCTAGTCGATGCCTCTACAATCAGATGCAAAGAAGCCTCGGTTTCACCCAACCTAATCCAAGAAAACTTTTGGTTTAGCGAAGATTTCCAGCAAGA
The DNA here is from genome assembly GCA_963966105.1 of Volucella zonaria. NCBI lineage: Eukaryota > Metazoa > Arthropoda > Insecta > Diptera > Syrphidae > Volucella > Volucella zonaria. The sequence continues at coordinate 130,563,274 of OZ014533.1, read as the reverse complement.
ACATGAAGCAAAAGAACTTGCTTATAGAAGAATCCAAATAGCTCGTTCGATCTACGAGCAAAGGACGAGGGAGGATCATCGGTTTTTCCCAGGAAAAAGGAAGGGCGTGTGATTGAGGAAATGGCGAAGTACTATGCCGGGAAGTCAGAGACCTATGCAGGGAAATTTAGTTAGTCACATTCGGTGGAGCCTGAGGCTTCACTCAGGCTACACTAACAATTCAATTTGGGAGAAAAGATAGCAATATTTAGACTTTAGTATGACAAGATTGACTAAACGAGGGGCCTAATTGACGAGCTATGTAAGGCAGTGAGAGATGTGTTTGTAGAAAAAATACGTTGATTCAAATTATGACTGACAAATGAAACCTAAGGGTAGATTGTCTGCTTTCAAAGAAATTAGACGTAAACCATCTAAACTCTGCCAACTATAAAAGGATCAGTCTAACTAAGATCACATACAAAATCTTGGCCTTTAGCAGATTGATGATGATGATTGATGGGCCGGCACAGCTCTAAAAGTCCACAATTTAACAAATAATTACGTACACTACGCAGACTATAAAGAAAAATACCGAAAACCAGATAAGAACGATAGGGAAAAAAATTTAAACAAAATAACAACGGTGTGAGATATAAAATTGATTCTGACTTTATTTTGAAGCTACGTTCATGCTATTATGTGTGGAATAGCACATCATTCAAATGGCCGCCTTGGCTTCGCTGGTAGGGCTTCAAGCGGTCGGTCCAATTGTTGATGATTCGGTCCAATATGCGCGGCGTTATTTCGACAAGAGCGTATCGAAGGTTGGCTTCGAGCTCGTCCAAAATAGTTAGCTTGTTAGCGTAGACTAAGGACTTAATGTAGCCCCAGAGAAAATAATCGGGTGGTGTCAAATCGCATGATCGCAGTGGCCAATTGGTGAACGCTCATCGTGAGATAACCCAATCGCCTCCTTCACAACTTGGAGCATTGCGTCGCTTGTATGGCATGTAGCTCCCTCTTGTTGGACCACAGAAAGTCGGTTAACATCGGTATTACTCGTATATCAGAGATCATTGACGGTAACGGTGGCCTCTTCCTCATCTCGAAAGAAACAATGTCCGATGATCACGCCATGCCATAAACCGTGCTAAACAGTCAATCTTTGTGGATTGTATTCGCTCCAATGACGGCAATTTTGCTTCTTACATAGCCGCTGAGCCAAAAATGAGAATCGCCCAAGAAGATGATATTTTAGCCATAATCCGGATCTCCGGCCAACGTTTCCAACGCCCAATTAACGAACTCACAGTGTTGTGTATGGTCGTTAGGCTTCAATTCATGCGTTAGCACAATCTTATATGGATGTAGGTCCAAATCCAACCGCAAAATAAGCCGAGTTGACTCTCTGGCGATGCCCAATTCAGCTGATCGGCGCCGAATCGGCATTTCTGGGTCTTCTTCGATACTGGCCGCTACGGCGGCTATGTTTTCTTCATTTAGCACTAATCTGCCTGGTTGGTGGCTCAAGATTCAAAAGAGTGTACTTACGCTCAAACTTTTCCACGGTGCGACGAATTGCTAGCACATTGAAGCCATGATGACGACCGAGCTCACGACGAAATTCACGTTGCTTATTTACAACTGCGCCGGAATATTTTTTACTAATTTCCGCGCATTCGGCAAGCGTAAAACGATGCATGGTGAAATGGAAAACCTTACTGAATATTTTGCCAGCTGGATGCCATTGGTAACTTTGACAGCTGCTGAAACATAACAGTTGGAAAAACTATCATCGCTATCTGGTAACCCTATATTTCAAGCCCGCAGATGACAATACATATGAGCTATACAGCGCCATGTCTAGTTTTGGCTTTTTTACTTAACTCGTCAGATTGCGCAGAATGACAAAAGAGGGCGCTTGCTATTCCATTAAAGTCGGAAGCAATCTCTCCGAAGTATATGGCCAAAACGGGTTTAGACAACGTGATGGCAAGCAATATGAGTTATCATCATACAGGGACATAGTTTTCCAAAAAAGCTGTCAAAAGCAGACGCCCACAATCGATGGCTCAATTCGAGTCTTTTAAGCTTGAGTTAGGTAGGGATCTTGATTACGTCGGCTTCGGAATTAACTCAGAAAACGACACCTTATCAGAAAGCACAGCCAAATCTTTTTCTTTGAAATTGGAAGGCAATCAAGAGACACCAATGAGATCCCGGTCCTTCTCTATGGAGCAGAAGCATGAACATATGAGAATACGCTTGAAGAAGGCATCTGATTGATTTTTGAAGCAAGATTTGAGCTTATTTGAGCCGACAGCGAACTCCACTAGCGTCCACATCGACCTGGTCAAAAATGTGCCCAAGCTGCTGGCACATCTAAAAGGAATTAGTGCCAACGATTCGGCATGCCGAAGGAACGATGCAGTAAGAGAAGCGTGGAGCGAACGTCACACCAACTGATTGTAATATCTTTAACCTTAACTCGACGATTATCTGGAAAGGTTTGGTGATCCTGCCGTCAGCGTTGGCAGTTTCATTATCACCCAGCTGGTACTGCCACGTTTGAATTCAGCTGCCCAATACTTCACGGCAGTAAATGATGGTGCAGAGTTCCCATCCACAACGCCCAACTCGTCTTTAATTTGCATAGGTGTATTGCCTTCCAAAAACAATTTTTTCCCATTTTCACTCACATCGACTTGTCAAAGAACAACTGCTCATCCGAAATGGCTGAAATTTTATTTTTCCATTCATCAACTTTTGTTGACGAGTCCCGCCGAATTCTGAAACTTTTCAGACAATCCTCGTAAGTCTTACTTCTGTGATACCCTAAAGCCTCTCCAGATGTACGAGTACATACTTTAAAACCTTCCAGCTTCCCGCGCTACGTGTCCTGTAAATGTGAGTCTTGAAACAGCCTAAATAGACAATTGATTGTTCTTCGCCATCGTAGGATGAGACAGAGTGTTCTTAACGAACCTCTCCTGGATATTTTCGATAGATACGAGGAGTTTGCTTAGATTCGGGTCTTCATTGGGGACATACTACTGTTGTTTCATGTCGAGGCTTTGGTTGATTACTTGAAGTAATTGCCTTCTATTTGTATGCCATTTGGTAGGTTGTTCGATGATCGCCTTGCAATTAGTTCAATCCCTTAGCTTCCCTTCTTGGAGTGCAACACGGTATTTTCCATGACAATCATATGTCGTTGGGTATTTTTTCTTAAATTTAACGATTGCGGTGTAGTAAGTAAGTAACTCTCAATTTGGCTTGTATTTCGAAGTTCTTACCACGGATAAAGTCCAAAGTTTAAGTAGAAATATGACGCAAGATTCAAATTGTCAAAGTTCTGATTCCAAGTAAAAAACATATAATCGCAAGGATGCCATTACAATTTCAGAATTAACATCAGTAACTCAACTCTCGCTGCGGCTTAAATTCCTTACCACCAATGGATTCCACCAGTCTTCTTTCGAAACTAATCCACACAATGGGTCATTATTTTGCAGTTTCTCGGTTAATTACGTACAATTTTTTCTTGCCTCCTCTCAGCAACTACGTATATTGCATTTTCATCATGGCACTTCCCCTGATCCCATCTGAAAACTTACAATAGCCCCTTTGCAACTGAACTTTTACATTAACCACACAACATTTGCATTCAACATGAAATCTTCTCGTGAACTGAAAATGTAAAACCGAAACGTGACAGATATTAGTCAGTGCACAGTATCTAGACACTCGTCGTAGTCATATGTATACTCGTACACTACCATTCGTCATACGACGCAACAGCAATTATTCAAGATACTCATAGTTGTGTTTGCAACACAATCACATCTCGACCCCATCGTGCTAAGACAATGAGGCTTTATGACTTTTCATAACCCCTCTACTTGAGAGCCAAAAGCCTTTTGTAAATCCATGCCTTCGCGCTTCGTTCCGTTGCGCGAAAAGCAAATGGAAAACAAATTTACAAAACATCATCAGAAACTAAAGTCGGAAAAAGTACGAGTACGAGTTCTTGTATCTCAAATTCAAACTCTGTCGTATTTCGAGTACATATTTTGCAGCATAGATACTCGTATCTCGATTTGAATCTGCTTTTGTATCTGAGTTCAAGATATACTACTTTGAATACTGTTTCGCATAATTATAATCAAATTAAACACCACAAACCAACCGACATGGTGAAAGATACAAAGAAATCCCAAAAAAAAGATGAACAAGAAAAAAAATATGCTGAAAACGGTTTCGACGAGATAAAGTTTTAAGCCCGGCCTTTCCATTTTGCCCCACAAAATCATCAAATCACTCATAAAATACACAAAATACATTTCCAAAATGTAAATTACTATTAATGAGGGGGTGCGCGGCTGATGAGGACTACGACTGAGGAAGTAGAACAACAAGATGGCGAAACAGAAGTTGCCCAGTTTTTTTTTTTTTTTTTTTTTGTATCTCTGAGATGCTTTTCAAATGAAAAACGATGTAAAAAAAAAAAAAACAAGAAAAAAAAAAAAAACGTGAACGTTTTTGAAGTTGCCTTCGTCTAATTGAACGGAATTTTGCTTTGTTAAATAGACGCCCAGTTAGACGATGCCGATGACGACAACGACGACGATGGTAGTGATGATGATGATGAGAATGGGGATGGTGATGGTGATGGGGGTGGAGATGACGACAGTGTAGGAGAACGTAAAACCATAGATAAAAGGCTTTAAAACCCACCCAAACCTACAATTCTCCTATCCAAAAGTTAAGGAATGAAACGTTAGTTGAAATAATTTTCGCGAATTAATTTTTAATTAAAATTCATGCATAAGACTGAGGGAATGGATACGCTTCCTTTGGCTGATACGAAACAGAAACATAGAATATTGTTCTGCTCCTGCTACTGCTATCGACACAGGAACAAACGACTGTAGAAGGACTCATTATGAGATCAGGAGACAGGATGCCACTGTATTCTCCCATCATAGCATAGCATAGCATAGCTTGGGGTAGGTACATACTCGTACATAAATGGTAGATTCTTTTGTTGTTCTTTCCAGCCCTGACTATTGAAAAGAAAAAAAAATTTGGTGGCTTTAGTAGAAAAGCCTGGCTATTCGATAAAGTAGATGTTTGAAAATTTGAGGCAAATAAATAGCTCTAAGGGGTGGATTTAGTGCGAATTTATCTAAATTGAGTTGCTGTAAGCAAATCAAAAGTTCTGCGGTTTTATGGGTTTTGGTTTGCTTAGACTTTGAGCGCTTGATTGATAGGACACCGGGGACGTACTAAGTGGCATTTTATGTTTGTCATGTTGAAATTGTGTTAATTCGAGTGAATGAAATAAATTAATTAATGAGGGCCGGGAGGAGTAGCTGTGGATATTTATCCACCCCAAGTGATGAATATTCAAGGCTGCGAACTTTAAACAGTCGTTTAGCAGGACCCATCTAATGGTTGAGTTTGAAGAAATCAAGGTTAACAAAGCAAATCCGGAATTTTTGTCAGAAGGAGCGAACCAGCAACCAGTACGTATTCCAGCATTGTTCAATCAACTTACTCTCTTTCTAATATTCGCAGACTTTCTAAGACTCACCAGCGTTTCTGCATTTGTACATAGAACTTTCCAAGCAGAATGCCTTCGTCTGAGACAGATTCACAGACACTGTGAATTGGACTACAAGAAAAAAATGGCCTTATTTCGATTTCCTGACTAAGTAAAGAGATTTAAGTCCTTTTAGAGCTGATTTACATGAAATAAAGACTAAAACTGGACTAGACAACCAAATCTGCTATAGGTCTCACATAAGGCCTTCAGTGACAACTTCCGCGGATTCATCTCATGCTTCTCCTGGATTTGCTTTTGGGTGGGATGAAAAGACGGCTTGGCTGTTGTTGGCCAGCAGATCAGTCTTATCTTAACTGGAACAAATGCACTAAACTTTAACAAATGCTTTGTAAATCATCTGTGACTGTGGACTTCGAACAACAGCTGAGTCCAATAGTCGAAAGACGAAAGTTTTAAAAGTGCTAGCGTTAGAGTAGCTCATTTGCAAACCATGTGCAGAGATCGCCGGGTATCTTGACGAAATTAGAACGAAATATTGGAGTCTTACATAATTGTAAATGACGACACGATATGTTATGAACGAAGAATGGCACTCTAACTGAAGTCGTGACTGAGGACAAAAACGACAAAGAGGTGTCTTTAGATAGCTGCCCGGTCCGGGCAACACTAGAAAAGTTCAATACACTCATTTCTCATCGGTTTAACCATCGAACGTGCCAACAAAGAGCATCTTACCATTGATTGCTCTTATTCCAGTAAGACGACAATTAAGTAACTCCTATAAATTCTAGATGGAGTCGATATCGGCATAAAACCACTTAGTACTGGCTTCGTTACCAGCAAGCGTTTCAATTTGGACAGGTTTCGTATTGGTCTAAAATAAACCCAAGACAATTACCACTCAACTGAGGAAGAAAAATCAGCCATCACACTTCCATCTGTGGCTGCAATTGATTTGAATTTGTAATATTCTTCTGATCCTGGATTTTGGGTGAAGATAAGCCTAGTCTACGCCGGACCTATATCTACAGGTGCCAAAAGGTAAGTGGAAGGCATTGCATTTAATGTACACCAGCTTCTATGACAGGTATTTTTGCGGAACAAAGAATTTGTGTGGCGATTGATCTGGAAACTGCTGACTATCCTATAACTTGGACAATGACCTTTGGATCTACACGTGAAATGTTCGGACCCTTGTAGCCAAGCAATTAACAGAAGCCGTTGACTACTATCATGCACATATAGCCGCCATACAGGAATTGTGATTGAATGGGCTGGATATAAGGAGGATGAAAAACTGTGATATACTCTATGGTGATTGCTACAGGTTTGCCATATACGGCATACTAAGACAAGAAGTCTTGAGCTTCAGCCACGTGAGCTGGCGCCTTATGACAAACTACATTCGCTAACATAGCCCCTATAGAAGACAAGGACGACGCCACTAAAAAATGTGTCTACCAGCTTCTCGACAAGGCATATGAGCAGTGTCCGATGTACATATGTATGACGTTAAAATCATACTATTCGATGGGAAAGGAGGGCATATTTGGTAGGGTAGTTGATAAGCATAAGCATAGGACACCACATCTGGCAACAGACTTAGACTTATTGACTTTGCGGCGGGACGAAATATCACTACAGCAACAACACGGTTTCCCCATCTCAATATACACAAAGAGACATGGTGTTTTCATGATCCGGAACATGAAACGCTAAATCAAATTGATCACATTCAGCGAGACGTACGTCATACCTCCAGTATTCTGGACGTCCGAACATTCCGGCAAGCCACCATAAGCACGGATCACCATGTTGTTGAAACCAAGGTACGAATACGGATTTCCCAAGCATCACAACAAAGAAGAATTACTGTGAGAAGATATAGTGAAACTGCAATCGAAAGAGACAGCCAGAATCTTCACCGAACGTGTATCCCGAAATCTCTCAACGAACGATAAAGTACTGAAGACTACTCACAACGCTGTCAAAGTGTCATCAGAGACGCTGCAAATGATGTGCAGCGTTTCACCCGACCTTCACCAAGAAATTCTCGGTTTGATGAAGAATGCAGTCAAGCACATGCAGTTAAACAAGGAGCGTACAAAGCCGTACTGCAACGAACGACGAGAACTTTACCAACAGAAGAGACAGCTTTTCCAGAAGAACAAAAAACAGCAAGAAAAGCACGCGATCGATAATAGTGAGATATTGTACTCCAAGAATAATAAAAGGTAATTTTACCAGATAAAAGGACATGTCAAGGCAAGAAAACCCGTAGCGAAGCCTGTGTTAAAATTCAAAAAAGCAGTTGGACTTGACGGCCGAGGTATTCACAGCTGCTGGAAATAACTTCGTGGAGCGCATACACCAACTTATTTCTTAGATCTGTGTATCCTGATGAATGGAATCTTAGTATCGTTTGCCCGATTCAGAAAAGGGTAGACCCCCGCAACTGCCACAAGTGTAGGTATAAGCCTCCTCAACCTCGCATATCTTCCATATTCTGTGAACGTCTGGAAACCTTCGTTAACAACCTGATTGGTCAGTGTCAGAGTGGTTTCAGACCAAGAAAACCCACAATTGATAAAATCTTCACACTACGCCAGATCCTGGAATAAAGAAGTCCAGCATCCATTTATCGATTTTACGGCCGCATATGACAGCATTTTAGAGCCATGTCTAGTTTTGGCACTCCTGCCAAGCTTGTCCACCTGTGCAATATAACGATTGAGAGCGCTCGATGTCCGTCAATCTTGATAATGACTTAACCGCGACCTTTGATATCAAAATCAGGTTTTAGACAAGGTGTCGCGCTGTCATGTGACTTCCTTAACGTCATACTTAAAAGAGTTGTGCGGAACTAGTATTAGCGGTAAATGAGAACAAATCCAAGTATATGCTGTCGACAAGAAGGACACACAGTATCGGATGAATTGGATAGTACGTCACAGTCAAAGGCTAATTTCGAGGTAGTACCTCGGCTCTGCTATGAATTCTGCCAACAACACCTCAGCAGAAATAAAAGGAAGAATAACTCTTGCCAATCACTGTATCTTTGGGCTAAGAAGGCTATTGAGTAGAAACGCTCTATCACGAAACGTTAGAAGACTCTATATAAGATCCCGATCAACCTTGTCCTACTTTATGGCGCTGAAACATGGACTCTATCGAAAGTTGATGAAGATATCCTGAGTCGTTTCATAAGAAAAATCCTTCGAAAAGTATGCGATGCCGTTTGTGTTGACGGGCATTGCAGGAGAAAATTCAACAACGAAGTATACGAGCTGTACAGTGGCATCGACCTGGTCCAAAAACTGGACATCAGTCGCCTGAGATGGCTAGGACAGGTAGATCGAATGAACACCGATGGTCCGGCCTGCAGAGGCTTCGAACCAAATCCAGTGAGACAACGAGGGACACTTTAGTTGGTGCGCACAAGAAGAAGGGGGCCTAAACCGACTGGAAGCAGTTAGCTTAAGAACGGACTACTTGGATAGGCTAGTTAGTTGAGGCACATGTTCACCTAAGCAAGCCTCGAGCCAGATCTATGAGAAGCGAATCAGTTCTTAGCGGCGAGAAAAACAGCGTACTGAGTTGCGGAAAGAAAATTCAAATCTCTGCAACGACTATATATGTATGTATAGGCCTCCTTCGCCTTAGATGCACCATTACCCATTACATGATCTTAACAGAACTCTCTAGAGCAATCCGTCTGACGTTGATAACCAGAAAGCTATCAACAGCTTGAGATGTTATATGCCTACCCTTGCACCTGAAACCTATTAGAAGAGTTGAAACCTGTTATGAGGGGTACGATAACTTCGTAGGTTTCAAATAAGGCCATGAAGCCGAAACCAATAGAAATTGAGATCCCTGGGTACGAACTGCATGGTTGGCATTTTGATTAAATATATCAGCGCTGATCGTGTTCTCATCGATAACACTTGCTGTCTGACGCTTTCTTTGTCTAATAAAACAATTAAATAACAAAGCCTTGTCAAGAAATTCGGAAGAGACTCCATTTACGACTCCAATCAATCCAGGCCGGACTAATGGAATCGTGAAGATGGACGAATATATGTTACATATCTTTGGATGTTTCAAAAATACGATTCTTCTAGTGATTTTTAAGTCCCGCTTGCATTGAAGGGCGTTTGAAACTGCACAGCGATTCCGACCTAACCAAAAAGTTATCAGACGACTGATCTGGCAAGGACATGGAGACGGAATGAAACGCCCATATTCGCGGAACCGATTCCTTCCCGAACTAATACCACAGTAGAGAAATACCTTACTTGAGGTGCCACATGCAGAAGTGGAAGGCAACAAAATGTTGTCATTCAACAAGAGGTGTTATTTTAAATCAATAGAAAAACACAATATTTTTCCGAAAAGTGGTGATATCTAAACTACAAGTGGGGGGCGGGGGTAAGTAATGGAATTAAATATCTGCCGCCTACTTACGAATCGTTATTACTTTGGTGAAATTTTTCATCATGTTTGCGCAAAATTGCGCCCGTATTTTGCGGATAACAGCTTTGGTATTTTCTTTGGATCGCTTGAGGAGCTTCGGCGTAGCCTTTATCTCAAAGAAAAAAGCCGAATCGCTTAAAATCGCACGATTTCGGCGGCCAATTGAAGTCTCCGTTGCGAAAAATCACACGTCCAGAAAATTTTCCACGCAATACACCCATTGTTTCACCAGCTATGTTTCTTGTGGTGCCGTCCTGCTGAAAATAAACATCGTTCAAGTCCATAGCATCAATTTCAGGCAAACAAAAATCTGTCACTGAAACGGCTGCGCCAGGATCATTTTCGAAAAAATATGGCGCAATAACACCGCCAGTCTAAAATCTTCAACAAACTGTCACTTGTTGTGGATAGAGCTTGTTCCACTGTTTTACTCTTGGATTTTCGGAGTTCCAGATGCGACAGTTTTGCTCGTTTACGTGACGAGTCAGACCAAGAAAAATTTTGTGTGAAAAATCACGGTTTTGTTCTTTCATTCCCAGTAGCGAATCAGCTAAAATACGGCGTTGTGTGTGGTCTTCTGGCTTTAATTCTTATGTAAACTGGACCTTATAGGCATGAAGGCCAAGATCTTTATGCAAAGTGGTTGCGGATGGGCCCAATTCGTGTAATCATCTCGAAATGGACACACGTGGGTTTCAGCAACACTCGATATCTTTAGTTGACCTGGACAGCTAAACAGGAGTTGGAATCTTCACATCACTAACCTGTCCGAGATGTATAAATTTGTGGATTAAATCCAATACAGCTGTGCGAGAAAGCGTTTTGTGATAACCAAAAGTAGTACAAATATCACGAGATGTTTCCGCGATATATATCACCCTTTTTGTAGTGAATTTCCATTATTCCGACACGTTTTGCAAGTGTATGTTGATCCGTATTTAATAACCTCCTAATTTTTACTTAACGACAGTCATCGGAATAATAGTTGAATATTGACAGTTCCACTCTACCGCGAATTTTAAAATGACACCTCATGTAGACTCTGACAGTTTTCTGCAATGGCAGGCGTTTAACATATGCTTGTCATCCTTGGATACACGCGTCCGAATTTCGCTGCTGTAACAAGATAATGACCTAAGGTAATATAAGTTCCTTGATATGATTGAACCGAAACTTAGTTCTCTTTCGAAGACAGTATAAAGGAGGCTTTTTTTCAACTGTGCTTCCAATATGAAACCCTTATCCAATATTTTTTGATGAATCGCAACAGAGATTTTTTTGGCTGTGAAGTAGTTAAAATGTCCTTCTAATTATCTATTTGAGAGTCAGAACAACAGTAGCCACATACTACCTCGATCAAAAAGTTCCCCGAATGTATTCAGAAAATTGGAAATACAAGTTTATTCATCTAAATCTATATTTTCCCCTTCAGAGTAATACCCGTCAACTGCAACACACTTATGCCAGCGCTTAATCCAATCCTCGAAACATTTTTTATATTCGGTTTTCGGTATGTCCATCAGTGCTTCCTGCGATTTTTCCATTACTTTCTCTCGGTTACTGAAACGCGTCTCGGCACTACGTTCCCCGTAGTGGTTTTTTAACTCGACTGAACAGAAAGAAGTCACAGGGAGCGAAATCAGGTGAATTCGGTGACTGTTGGATGGTATTTGTTGCCTTTTTCGTCAACAAATTACGAATAATGATGGCACTGTGCGACGGTGCGTTATCATGGTGCAAAATTCACAAGTTTTCTGCCCACAATTCTGGTCCCTTTCGGCGAATAGCTTCACGCAAACGTCTCATAACGCCCAAATAATACTCTTGGTTACTTTCTGACCTTTTGGCAAAAATTCATGATGCAATACACCGTTGTAATCCATGCAAACCGTGAGCATTGCCTTCTTTTTTGACTGAAAACGACGTGGTTTTTTTGGTCTCGGCTCATTTGGTGAACGCCATTCACTTACCTGATGTCTGGATTGCGTGTCGTACTCATAAACCCAAGGCCACGTCTCGTCTCCAGTAATGATCCTTTTGAAAGTTTTGATGAATGTGGGATCGGATTCAGCCTTGCAAATCATCTCTTTTTTGCATGAAATTGAGGTCTTTTGGCACCAACTTTGCTGCTACACCACGGAAACCCAAATCATTAACCAAAATGTCTTGGACGGATCCATAGGCAATGTTCAAGTCCTCCGCTATCTCTCTGACGGTTAATTTGTGGTTATTGACCAACATTTCTATTACTCCTACTTCATCAATGTTTTCGTCGGTTTTCGATGTCGATGGTCTGCCACTGCATTCATCATCTTCGATTGACTCACGACCACTTTTGAACCGCTCCTGCCACTGGTAAACGACCGTTTTCTTTAGAGAATCGTTGCAGAAACACTTTTCCAACGTCCGCATACCATTAAATCCGTTTTTTATGCAAAATTTAATACAAGTTCGTTGTTGCAAATTTAAATCCATTTCTAAAATTGTAAAAAATCGCCAACACACACGGACATAGATGTACTGTTGGCTACGTAACTTTTGTAACGAATGTCAACAACAGATTTACCAACTTCATAAAAAAACCAGAACTCAAATTGGAACAATGGGAGCGCCACACGGTGGCGTCCCCCGGGAACTTTTTGATCAAGGTGGTATGTTGATGTTAAAAGCAAACCAACATTATAATAGATACCCAGATGCGACAGACGGAATATTTCTACTATCAGAGTCAACGCTCGTCTTTCCCTCTTAATTTCTCAGTGAAAATTTAAATCAAATTTCCAAGAAATTCAATTTCATTTTGTAAAATTTTGCTTTTTCATATTTTTTTTGGAACAATGGACGCAGATAACCCTAACCGAAGTGTTATTCTGTTCGCATAACACAATCAAACCACTGATTGCACAGAAATTTTCCAGCACATATTCATGAGGTCATCTCTGCATGCATGTATCTGCAATTCATTCAAACTTAAACATCCGAACGGATGTGGTAGAAAAATAAAATACGAGTACGCAGCAGTAGAACCAATCAACTCGTTCATTACATTCATTGGTGTGCTTATTCCTTCAAATAACAACGAAACCGAGTTGAGCCTGAAGCTCAGAAAAAGCAACTCGAAAAAACAACTATCACAGTTGTAATAGATTTCTGCTTCACCCTATAATGGCATCCTTGTGAAGCGTCCTTAGTCAATAAGCCAAAGAGTTTAGGTGCTGAATTGATCTCTTTCTTGTGAAATCCAAAATCAATTAAGCACACCTAGGAATCCTAAATAACTCGTATCTTCTTTCTTCTTTTCGGTCCAACCAAAAGCTTTCACCAAATACACCCTACCAAGCATGTGGTGGTTGAAATGAAAAATAACACACATTCGCATCCTGCACGGATCCACAATCACATCTACTCGTAGATATCCGCAGAACGCGGTCCATAGCTGCTAAATTCCATCATACAAATTATGAGGTTATGTGTCCGTTCATTCACTTCGACCAGTGCTGCGAGTATCTGAAAACAAAAGGCACCGTCCATGCTGTTAATCCCAGCTCTCACGTCCCGTAAAATGTTTCGTGTGAATTTCCATGGGATGTGTGAGAAAAATAGCAAATTGCATAGTAGCGTGCGTATCACTTGAAGCTGGTTGTCTGCGGATACATGGTGATACGCCATACCATCCCTGATAAAACCCACAGGATTCCGCATTCATGAGTTTGTAATTAAAAGAAATATGACTCCATTCGGGTATGGCTGCCGGGGAGAAGGTTTAGAAAGTATTTTTTTATGTTTTCCTTGTTTTTTTTCTAATTTTTGAACTCCACACAACTAGTTCTGAGGAGCGCAGAAACGAATATACAGAGAATCTCATAGTCCAAGCGCGGACTACAGAAGAGCTTGAATCCCGAAAAAAAAAAAATCAAGAACAGCATTGAGAGCCACCTTTGCCGAGACAAAATGGGAAAATATCTAAGCGATCCACAGAACGGTTTACTACTACAACCATTTCCGGAGAATGTTATTATTGTGGAATTTTTTGTCGAAAGTTAGGTGGATTGGAATTACGTGTTTCCTGTGTTTTTCCGTTTAATAAAATAAATAAAAATACTCCAGAGTTGGGAAAAGGTGCAACCACAGGCTTTGGATAGGTTTATGGGAACGTAAACACGGGACTCTGTTAACCTTCTGTAGAAATACCTGGAGCAAATTTTATTTTTTTTTTTCTCAACTTGAGGATATTTTATATGACACTATCTGAAAAACACTGGACCACTGGACCAGTCACCAGCAATAGTATGCAACTAGAAAATTTTGCTTAAAAAAATATGAGATTACCTACATCGTTTCCTCCATTGCAGGTCAGGTCACTCTGTTGTTAGAAAATTTAAGGGGAAATGGGCGCTTATATGGATGCCTTTATATCCAGCCTTTGTATTGAAATGAGTTTTTGAAAATCTCATTAAATTTGTCCATGAAAGTAGGGATACCTTGTAGCCGGGACCTTAATGAAATTTCTCATTCTGTTTTATTATTTGGATGGCCATTTAGGATAATTTTCTCTTTTAAGTCTTTGTGGAAATTTATCCTGGTCAAGTAATTGTACTCGTATATTGTAGACAACGTTCAACAGTACAATTTAGTTTGACCAAAAAGGATAAGCAGTATCAAAACTGATAGGTCACAAGGTGGCTGCAGATGGAAACTATCTACAAACTATGATTTTTATAAAAAAAAAAAAAAAATAGACTCATGGAATTGGAAAACCATAAATAAAATACCAGGAAAAAGCTATTCAAAACTATAAATGAAAAACCAACGTAAATCGGACATTAAAAACTAATGAAAAATCAACAATTTATGAGCAACAGTTCAAGGATTATTCATAAACACCGTGGTTGGCTAATGAAACGGATGGCTTCGAGCGCAAATATTTGAACTATCTGAAATTGCGGAAACTATATCAATGGTTTTGCATTTTTTATTCATTTTTTTTATTTACATTTTCTTTATTTTGTTTTATTTTTGTTTGATTTTAATGGGACTATTGTGTTCTAGCTGACATTTTGCCGGAAATTAACATTGCAATTAGTTGGAGAATGGGACATAAGTACGCACACAAGTATGTAAGTTTGATGATGGCCACTACTTATTTTAATTTTAAGTGAATATAGTTTCTTTTTTTTTTTAAATACAGTAATGCTGCAGATTGTACTACATATGTATATATTTTGTTAAGTTCGAATTTAACAGTCAGGGAATTATTTGGGTCATGGCGGTTTGAAAAAAAAAGTTATTTTCCATCTCATTTAAGCGAGTCGTTTGTCTGTATGATTTACGAAAGCATTGTAACACTCGTATTTAATATTTTAGAAAATTGATTGCCAAAAAGAGAATAATTCCTCTGGAGATATAGTAGATACCTATATGGTTTACCATAAATACGATAAATACCTTCCCTGGAATGATTACAATTTTCTCAAGAAAAGGCAATGAAAATCGTGCGTGCGTGAATACATATCAATTTTGGATGTTCAATCTTCTTTGAGTAAACGATATGTACTTTAAGTCCCAAGATTGTCGGTTTGCTGAGCTCAATAAATACTCCAAAAGCAAGTTTTGCAAAAATAACACTTTTCAACTACAATACAATTCGCCTTCGTTCACTATTCAAGAAATGGACATATGAGGTTCATAACTAGCCGTTAATCGATCGATTGTTGATTCGCAAACCACCGATCGATGGTCGATCCGTAGTGAATCTCTGATCAGTCAGTGAGGATTGATGACTATTATTGTGAAATTGGTAGTCAATGACTGTTTAATTAGGGTGTCAGATCATCTTTGGTTGATTGGTAACCGGAAGCTACTCTTTTGAAACGGCAATCGATCCTTGATAAATTTTTAATCTTTCACATCTGTGGAATCTGGGCGGCAATTGGTCGGGAAACTACGCACTTCCCAAAACCAGAAGATTGGCCCAGTGGTGCACGTATCAAGTCCATAGTCGTAATGGTATCTGGTAAGCAAATACATAAATCTCTACTAATGTAGGTTAAAATTATTACTCCGGCTTGAATACCTTAATTCAAGACTGTGTAACATCGACTGTCACTCTGCTTTACTGCTACCAAAACAACTACAATCCTTCGAATAGTATTTGATGAAACGTTGACGACTTTAGCTTTGTACTTCGACAAATATTGGTAACCGACAGCAGTAGGACTGACCGAAATAAAGTGCTTCTATTTCAGCGAACTCCAATCACTGTCACGTAACATTTCCCACTCCATCTGGGAAAACCATCCATAAGACAGGCAAAGGTTGACAACAAGCGCACGAAAAGGTCTAATTTCCTGGAAGCCTGTTAAGCAAGATTTAGGACGAGAATGCAATGAACCATATCAGCCATATTATATCAGTCAAAAATTACTACTATGTCCTAAACGTAGTAAAAAATGCTGGTCGTTCGTCAAAAACATTAAAAATTCTGCGTCATCCACCATGCTCATTTACAATGACATTCCAGCTGTCAGCTCTTTGGACAAAGCTAATCTGCTTGCTGCACACTTTGCGGCCAGCTCAGCACTTCCAGATTGTGCGTCGTCTCCGCCTACATTTTAGTGCGTCGAATCTTCAATGGGACGAATCCACTTTCGCACTCGTGTACGAGTAGTAGCAAGAGTCCGTAAGGATCTGAACATTCACAAATCTACTGGTCCAGATGGTATAACTTCCCTCCTTCTCTAGAGGTGTTCTTCCTCGCTGGCAAAACCAGTTTTTTCATCAATCCTACTCTCTGGGACTGTTTCCAAGGAAGTGGAAAACAGCACTTGTCAAGCTCATCCCTAAAAAAGACGAATCTTCTTTTCTCTCCTGATACAGACCAATTGCACTTACGTCCGGTCTTTACAAGGTCATGGAAACGCTGATAAACCGTCAGTTCATGAAATATCTCGAAAAACGAAAACTTCTCAATGACCGGCAGTACGTTTTCGTAGCAACAGGTCCACTGGTGATCTGATGGCATGTTTTACCGAAAAGTGGAACTCAAGCGTACATCAATGTGGCGAAAGCAAGAAAGTTGCACCTGATGTTTGTAAGGCATTTGACAGAGTTTGGCATCAAGCTCTTTTGTCGAAAATGCGTGCTTTTGGGATCGATGACTCTCTTCTTCAAAGGATTAGAAATTACCTCTCAGAACGTTCAATTGCCTCAGGGCTTCGTTCTATCTCCGACATTGTTTTTAATTTTCTTCAACGATCTCTGTCTCCTACTTCTAACCCAATATATTCCTTGGCTGACGACAGTACTTTTGCTTTTCATATTCGTTCCCAGACTCACGTACCTGCTCTTCGGCTGTAGAACGGGAACGGCAGCGTATGTTAAGCTCATTAAATTCCGATATCAACAGCATAACCAATTGGGGAACTATCAATGTAAGAAATAATTCACCCCCACTTATCCGACCTCAATATATAAGGCATTCACCCGTCCGAAATTGGATTACAATGCCTACATCTGCTCGGGTGCGGCTAAACCATCTCTGCACCTGCTAGATAGGATCCAAACCCATGCGATAAAACTCATAATATCACTTAGACAATGGAAATCTTCGAACACCGGCGTAATATCTTGTGTCTCACTCTGTTTTATAGCTACAGCTACGCCAGTAGCATTCCATCACTTCAAACTTTTAACCGTAACACCCGTCTCCCTATGAATGCTCATCAGTATACCTTGAGACCCACTTTCGGACAAACTCTAAAATATCGTGATTCGTTCCTAAGCCGTGGAACTCGTTTATGGAATGCCCTGGCTAGGTCTTTATTTCCTAGTCACTATAACCTTCAAACATTGAAAACCAACGTTCATTGGTACCTCTCTTTCCATCATCTCTGATTTTCCTTCGCCCGCGATGTGTGCAAGCATTTTAAGTGTATCTACCTCCCCTGAGCGCGCGCATATTATAAATAAAAGAAAAAAAAATCAGCCAGTTTGACGTGGCCACGAATTAAGGAAATAGGTGATGGTTGATGATTGACAGCCTTTCTGATGCGGGACTTAAACTTCGATGGTAACATCAGCGGTGAACGTTTTGTTGACTTTTGCAACCTCAACCACACTGTCATCTCAAAGGGCAAAACCAATTGACCGATCGGTAAAAACAACTCCACGCTGTCTGAAGCAGCGTCACCGGAGCGAACAACGAAAAGAAGAGCTAACACCGTTTGATTATTGCTTATGTCCATCTACCAACGGCAGGAATGTGTACTAATTGAACTCTCTACGGAACTAGCTATAACACTGGGGCAGTTAAGGATCAAATAGTGCAACAACTGCTACAATTTGTTTACCAATTGCGCAGTACAACCAGCAGTGTTGTACCATTGATCATATGAATAGAAGAGCTCTTGAACGCTGTGAAACATCCATGGGTAAGAGGATTACAGATCCACGTGGAATCATAACGGGCCAATAGGCCTAAGTGGGTTGGTCTCTCAGTCACTTGTACCTACCTATCTACCTGTCTACTAAAAGGAATGGGAGGCCTTACGTTTTTTTTGAGCAGAAAGAGAAGAGGATATGACTGACGAGCCTCTGAAGAAAGGTCTTCGCAAGTAAACTGAGTGCAGGAATGTGATTGGTATTTGAATTTTTTTCTCTTAAACACATTGAGAAACCTCTGCAGAGAGATCCATATCACTCTGATCAAATAATTTTTCCACATACATAACCCGCAGAATCTAAGGAAGTCTAATCACCGACTTTGAACATTTCGTCTACGAGAAAGGCAAATGAGATGATGGAGGAACGCCTCCAAACCAAATCTTGTATCTTGAATAAACGCTCCTAGATCGCAAGTCAGCACTGCCAATTCACTGATCGAGAGAGTAAAAGTAAAGGGACCGCATCAGAAACGTTTTCCCGATCAAAACTGGTAACTGCAATGTGAACGCTATGGTGATAATAGTTTTTTTTTTTAAAGGGGCTGACGTCCCCATTTATTTCGCTTAATACAAGCTTTAACTAACTTAAATACTAGGACTTAAAAACTAACAACAATTAAGGGTTAGGAGATCAAGTTTAAGACGACAAGTGCGATGAATGAAGAGAATGTCAGATACGTCTCTGCGTTTTTTGAGAGTATTCAGGTTAACAAGTTTGAGGCGGTCACGATAGGGAGATAAGATAAAGAAGCCATCCCAGGGTAGTCCTCAAAATCGCAGAACACGACGTCGAATGTTCTCGGGATATATGGACTCACTGAAAATAAAGTGGGGACATTAAGCTCAAAGCAACTTTTTAAACACAAAGTGGAAAACTTATCGAGGGTTTCTTGAAGGAGTATAGAGTCTTGGGGGTGAAGAAATAGTTTTGGAGAACTTAGTGTCGTCGGCGTAAATGAATAGGGTGTAGTGTTTAATAATCCTCTTAAGATTGTTTATAGCTAAAATAAAAAAGAAGGGACCTAGATGGTTGCCTTGTGGGACACCAGAAGTGGCTAAAAACGGGGTTGAGAAGGCTGATCTAAACGAACGGTTCTCCAGATAAGAAGATATCCATTGTAACAATATGGGGTCAAAAGAAGACCATTTCAAAAGGATAAATGTGCTGCGGTTATTTTGGCGAATTTGTATCTCCATTTTATAGCTTTATGACAGAATAAACTAGGCTACCAAGTAAGCCAGGCATTGCAATGAAACTCGTTGACCTAAGAAAGACGAAGAGCGTGTCACCTTCAGATATTCCACGAAGTAAGGTGGAGAAGGAGCTATTACAATTGAAGAAAAGCCGGAGCGACTTTGGATCTATTGCCACAAACCAGACGAGACATCGCATAGGCATGCTAGATGGCCTATTACTCATTAGAAAATACAAAATTTGCGCAATTAAATATCACCTCCTACATCGGTCGAAAATCGGCCTTAAAATCGTTTAATTTCAATCACTCGTAGACTACAGTTAAAATCTGGAATTTATCGATTGAAAACAGAAGCCCATAGTTGTTCTCACGCCTCGAAAAACCCACTCAAAGTTTCAGATTGTAAAATATTAAGAATTGCTTACGTACGTTCAATCTGCAATCGCTCAGGCATAATAAAGTTCTTGATTCTTTCTTGATCAAATTGTTGCTTCGCAGGCCTTTTCAAGTTTGAGAAAAGCGAGCATTAGAAGTTGGGTCTTCAAATTACCTGCTCATCGGCATAGTGACTTCATTTGAAAAATCGAAGCAGTACTGGGAATGTACCCACTTTTCGAAGACCCAAAGCTTCGTATTTTAGGAATCTGCCGTCGCTCTTTTCGTTATTCTGGATGTTCGAATAATATGGGCTTATTCACACAATTAAATGGATCCATTTGTGGGGGGGAAATTTTGTTCTACTTTTTAGCAGGTGTTGTGAAGTTACAGAGTATAATTTTGCTATCGTCCTCCATCTGAATCCGCCTTGGCGGCCTTCGTCATAATCGGGCAGGACGTTTGCAAATATTAGACTTATGTTAAAAAGTTAAGTTCTTTGTTGAATATGTATATAAAAGTAATCGCTACCAAGCGATTTTTACAATCACTAAAGTCCAATGGGATAGGGGCTTTGAGTAGTAAAGTTCTCCAAAAACGCAACAAGCTCCCTTACAGGCCAGAAATTCGCCAAAAGAAGGTGATGTACAATAGTATGGAGTATGATATGAAGCTGATTTCATTTATTGACAGCCGGGTTGGCAAAGAAATAAACTGGTCGATATCATATAGCCACCGGACAGTAGGCATCAGCTCTGGAAAACAAAGTCTTGCAAAACTTTCAAATTTTCGTTTGTTTAATTTATACATGGGCGTCGTTCTCGTTACTTACTTAGGCGGCGCTACAGTCCGAGATGGACCTGGGCCTCAAGCAATAAGCCTCTCCAATTAGCGCTGTCTTTGGCTAACTGCCTACAGTTGCGCACTCCAATTTGGTTGCGGTCCGCTTCCACTTGCGCCGGCTACCTAAGGCGAATCCTTTCTCTACTGCGTTGTCCCTTCGGATTAGAATGGAAGATTCTGCGGCTGGGGCGTCAGTGTTCATTCGCTCTATATTTCCCAGCCATCTCAAACCCCCAAGCGCAGTTTTTTGCCCAGGTCCATGTCGCTGTACAGCTCGTAGAGTTCATCGTTGAATCCTCTGTTCCAGAACGCGCCAACGCCTACGGGACCAATTATCTTACGAAGAATTTTTCTCTCACAACGTCCAAGAATATCTTCATACGCTTTGGAAAGGGTCCATACTTCGGAACCGTAGAGCAGGATTGGGATTACAAGCGTCTTATATAGAGTCTCCTTGGTTGGTCGGAAGAGGGACTTACTACACAGTTGCCTTCTCAGTCCAAAGAAACAGCGATTGGCAAGCATTATTCTTCGTTTAAATTCTGAAGGGATGTCGTTGACAGATGTAGGCAAAGTCCCTCATAGCTGTCGATTGTGACATTCTGGCCGATGTGTCGTTGTTGGCAGTCCCTTTTTGTTGACCGCTTATATTTTGTTTTGCCCTCGTTTACCGCTCGACCCATTTTTGCCGACGCACCAGTGACAGCTCGTACTGTTCTACCAATAATATCAATATCGCCGGCGTATACAAGCAATTGAACAGACTTTTGAAAGATCGTACCTCGTATGTTGGCTTGTGAGTTATGAACAATTCTTTCAAGTATGCTGTTGAAGAAGTCACATGACAGCGTGTCGCCTTGCTTAGGTTTTTTTTTGGCATCACATGTCTCGATTACGTCGTTACCGACCTTAATGCAGCAGCGAGTTTCTCCATCGTCATCCTGGACAAGCGGACGAATTTGGCAGGGAGGCTAAAACTAGACATGGCTCTAGTATATATGGTGAGTATCGATCTGAACTTCTTGGGTTTTCTCCAGGATTTGCCGTAGTGTGAATATTTGGTCAATTGCGGAGTTACCGGGCATAACACCGCACTGATAAAGTCCAATTCGATCGCTGACAAATGGTTTCAGTCGCTCCCACAATACGGCAGACAAGATCTTATATGCGATGTTTAGTAGACTGATACCTCTATAGTTGGCGCAGTTTAGAGGGTCTCCTTTCTTGTGAACCGGGCAAACGATGCTGAGGTTCCATTCATCAGGCACACATTCATCTTACCAAATCTTAGAAATAAGTTGATGCATGCTCTCTATCAAATCCCCTCCTGCTACTTCAAATAGTTCGGCGGGTAGGCCATCCGGCCCGGCAGCCTTGTTCAACTTCAGTTTAGATATGGGTATCCTCATTTCATTTCGGGTCGGGTGGACGGAATTCTTGACTTGCATCGGCAATATTGAATGTTTCGTCTGCTTGGCAGCGGAATTTGTGTCGTCTTCGCTATTTAGCGATCTGCAGAAATGGTTTTTCTATAGCCTAATCACTGATCGTGACTCTACTACAAGGTTTCCTTGCTCATCTCTACAGGTTTCTGCTCGGGCCTCATTAGCCTGACACGTTCTTTTTACCTATTGGTAAAATTTTCGAACATTACGAGTATTCCTGGGGTAGCATCACTCCAGCCGGTGTTCGTCTCGCTTCTTCTACTCACGAGCTCACGAGCCGATCTCGTCCTTTTGTGCAGGCATGTTGTTTTGCTGCATGCGCTTGCCGGCACTCTTCATCCAACCAAGGGTTTCGTGGTGTTGGGCAAGTGAAACCCAGCACGTAAGTTGCGGGATTTCTGGATTTCTGATGGTTTCTGGGCATCTAAGCCACTGATCCTCAGCACTTGATGCTGGTTGCAAAAGACTTTCTCGAGAGGTTGGAGGATACGAGATCGCCAAAGGTTCTGGCGGCTTGTTGCGATTGCAACGTTAAATCTCTTCATAGGGTTTCCCTATTGTTGTGGCATCTGAGATATCCGTAGACGTACTTTGGTAGCAACTAGGTAGGTGTCCGAGTCGTTTTCGTTAGATAACAAGTTAAACCAGTAGTGCCTCACTTCACTAAAGAAAGCCTGCCAAGTGTTGGTATTCAGAACAATTATAGCGTATAATTGATGCTCCTAGATACGTTTTCAAGTGCTGTAGTTCCTAAAACTTCCTTTATAGACTCAACACTAGGACTTAAAAAAGACTTTATGCTGCTAGTCAAATGCACTTCAGTCTATCCTCACTACTAAAGTGACTACAGACTTAAAGACTTCCTCATGATAAGAAAAAGCCTAACATCTGTGTCAAACCTTTCATCGCGTCTTCTTTCCCTGTCCGAATATAACCTCCATTAACCTTAAACAATTGGAAAATTTGCGTTATTACCCTATTTACATGTTGAAGCACCTACTTCCATGATGAATGCTTAACAATTTGTTTATGACCCATAATTTGAGTAAATAATTCTCTTCCACTTCCACTCGTTCATTCCTCACACTCGTTATTCTCGAAGAAACCTAACATGACCTTAGCTCGTAAAGCAAACTTTAACAACCCGAGTTCCATTGAAATAACAAAAAAGAAGTGTTAACACTAAATTTTGTGGCAAAAAATAAAAAAAAAACACATACACACAAACACACACAGAGACACAAAAAACAACATAAGCACCGTCGGCCTAGTTGTTTGTGTTTATTCATTACGAAAAGTCCCGCTCCCATGTTGAACTTTTTCCACCTCCAACAACGAACGCACTTACGAAACGAACTTAAATCCACAAAAGCTAAAAGCAAAAGCAAAAGCAAAAGCAAAGAAGGCTTGAAACCTTCAAATGAATGCAAATGAATTTATTCAAATTTCATTTCACCCAGTTTACACGATACTCATATTGGTAGTAGGCACTCCTTTTCCAACTACTTCAATGCAAATGAAGTGAAGATGGCAGCGACAACAACCCCTTTGGAGTAAATCTACCAAAACAATAGACAGTAAGGTACGAGTACATTTAGAGAACTACATCAACGTGTCGCTTAAAATATTTACTCTGCCGCGCGCGTAAATACGTAAATACATGCATAAGTAGCGAAGGACATTAATATGCATACCCTTCCGAATTTAGCTCAACTTTCCCACATACAAATACCTGCGCCCCAATGCCTAACCCCCAATGGAACTACTACTAGTCGTATCTAGTCTCTGAACGCGCGGTTTAGAAATGGATAGAAATGAAAAACGTGAATGCTAACAGCCAGCCAGACAAAGGCATTACGCAAATGAGAACGCGCCAGTGTTTTAATAACTCTCAAGAGCGTTCCACAAAATGTGTCACACATTCACCACGTGGAATACGATAAAAAGGTGAGATGCCCCAGCAGCCGAAATTTTTCTATTTCTTCGTTTTTTTTGTTTTTTTTGTGTTTTTTTTGTTTGTGCTTGCTTGTACAAGTGGCATAATTATTCCACAAGGATAACGTTAGTTAGATTTACCTTCCAGATTCTATCCACTTCCTACTGTCATGTCAGTGTTTACTTTTACTCTTAACCTACCCACCACTCATCGCTGCTCAAGGATTAATGAGTGAATGTAAATGCAAGGAGATGAGTAGTTTAAGTCATCTCCTGGTAGTACGTCTTTGTCAGTAATGTCGCCTTGGTAATGGTCTTTGTAGTTGTAGTTGTTGTTATTGTTGTTGCTGTTCCTGCCAGAATTTAGATCCTGTTGATTTATTTAACATACGACCTCGTTTATCTACGATAATCCGTGTTGCTAATTACACGCGCATTCTAGTTAGGTCAACAAGATGTGTATTTTATGCGTTCCCATCTTATACACACACAAACACACAATTCAGATGTTACATAAGATGACTCTACTCTACAAGTCAGAACAACTCGTGTTCTTCTTCTCATCATCATTATCCTTTGACATAAGCGAAACATTATCATCGTCAATCAATCAGTCAATATCACTCCAGTGAAGCTGATTTGCGAGCAAATTTCACTTGAATCCATGTCCTTTGAAGGATATTAAGCCAGAGATAGACTCGCGTGTTTTGTTGTTAAGGATTTTGAAGAATATTGACCTGGGAACATCATCGCAACGCCACATGGGTAGTAGCAGAACTTTTCGCTCCGAAGAACTTATACGCTTGGATATACACTGTACGATTGAGAGAAGGGGGGGGGGGGGGGGCTGTTATTACTTGATTTTGTGACTTGTGAGGCGTCAATTAGTGGGAAGGATTACACCAACGAGGTTTGATGTTTGTTTTCTCATTATGGTGCTTCAACTTTTGTAGTATTCGTATGTTAGGTGGAGGAAGAATGATGCCAGGGTTTTATCCCATCGGCTTTGAATGGGGTTTGGTGAGATTATTGAGGTAAAATAATAAGTCACGGAAATTATGGGGAAAACAATTTATTTCTTGGTTCGCTAATAGTAAGGTCCATGCGACTCGGGTCCCACACTGATGTATTGTGAACCTCTCTCACGTTTTTGAGCGACCACACTGATAAGCAGCACTTGCAACGATACATTTTTTGTTTTTCGTTCTTGATTTGATCTCACTTTATCGAAAACAAATGCATGGTGCAACAATACCAGGTGGAAGGGGGATATTAGATATCGTCCCACTCCTTATACTGATTATGTAATTTTATTATTTTTGTTTTGTTATTGTTTTTGTTATGTTATTGTTGGTTTCTGCGCTTTCGTGCGTGTACTTGTGGGGGTTGTAGATGTTTCATTTACACAGAGGGTTCAGACCATCCATCTGGCTCTAGGTGTGTAGTCCAAATAATATGGCGGTCCGCCTGGCTAGACCTACTGGTTGTCACCTTCGAAGAGCGTAAAGGCAGAAGTCCGGGATTGGAAGAATCCACAGGTAACTTCCGGAAACACGTTCCTCAAAACCGACAACGGACACAACAGACAAGGCGGGTCAAAAAAGTGAAGTGGACCAGAATGCCTTGGCTCTACTCGAGGCTGGAGACTACCCATCAGGAAAGACAGAACAACACGTGGGACAAGGGTCGACTATTTCGCGCTGGACCCTCGAAAAAAAAAATATTATACAGGGTGAGTTTTTTAACTTGAAACATTCAAATTACTCGAAAAATACGCGATATCGCGAAAAATGTTTCAGACAAAAGTCACAAGGTTCTGAAGGGGACATAAGATGGTGACCACGAATTTGACCTTGAGCCCCATTTTTAAGGTCAAACGAAGGTCGCTTTTGCTTTTTCAAATGATAATTTCTGATTTTCATTGCTCAGTCGTATTCCTCAATGGGGCACACGACTTTGTCTCAAAGGGCTTATTCATTCAGTGCCAGATACCACTGCACTGGCACGTCTAAATTATTAATCGGTTTCCAACGTTGTTAGGGTGTTAGAAGGTCGATATTTGTTTTGAGGAACTGATTATTATTAGTGACGTTTTCCAGATTAATAATGTAGGCTATTTCAATTCAAGAGAAAATTGAAATGATATTGATTTATGGAGAAAGTGGAAGGAACATCGATTGTGCTGTTGCTCTTTACGCCCAACGTTTCCCATACCAGATACGATCGCGCGCTTCCTTTTATCGGTTCATCCAACAATTCACTGGTGAAGGAAGTGTGCAACTAAAGAAAAGGAATCGATCAGATAGGGTGGCTGTTGAGGACAATGAAATAGCAGTGTTAGCTGCCATTGCACACGATCCTCACATTAGCACTCGCCAAATAAGTCGTGAATCAGAAATTCCTCAAACGACTGTCTGTAAGATATTACATCGGCATAAATACCATCCTTATCATGTTTCAATGCATCAAGAACTTTCTAGTGAGGATTTTCGCAACCGGGTTTCCTTTTGTCAACGGGCACTTCAGCAAATTGAACGAGACCCCCTTGTCTTCGCCAAGGTGTTATTCTCTGATGAGTCGACTTTCACCAATCACGGTACGGTCAATCGACATAATATGCATTACTGCGCTACCGAAAACCCTTTTTGGTTGCGACAAGTTGAACGCCAGCACCCTTGGAATGTTAATGTTTGGGCGGAAATTATTGGGCATAAATTAATAGGTCCATATTTTATTGAAGACAACTTGAATGGCGAAAAGTATGCAAACTTCTTGCGGGGCCATCTTCCAGTACGACTAGAAGAATTGCCATTGGAGTTGCGACAAACAATGTGGTTTCAACATGATGGTTGTCCAGCCCATTATTCTCAAGTAGCCCGGGGCGTATTAAACAATGTTTACCATCAACGATGGATCGGACGAGGGGATCCGAGGCAATGGCCTGCTAGATCACCTGATCTTACGTCACTTGATTTCTTCTTGTGGGGCTACTTAAAAAGTGAGGTTTACAGAAAAAGCCAACAACACGTGAGGACATGAAAAGACGAATAACTGAAGCTTGCCGGAAAATTACGCCAGAAATACTTTTCAGTTCTGTTGGTTCATTTAGAGCGCTGATAGACAAGTGTATTGAAGTGAATGGTCACATTTTCGAGCATTTGTTGAAATAGTCTCGAGAAATAAACGTTGAAATGGGAAGAATTCAATGATTCAACAGTGGGAGGCAAGGGGACCCACTCTAATTAATCACCCCGAAGGAAACAAAATACTGCTACGTCCATGTCGTTGTTTCTGGGTTATGCTAAACGCAGTATGTAAAAACAAATGACAAGCCTACGAGCAATATGACTGAGCAATGAAAATCGTGGTCGCCATCTTATGCCCTCTTCAGAACCTTGTGACTTTTGTCTGAAACATTTTTCACGATATCGCGTATTTTTCGAGTAATTTGAATGTCTCAAGTTAAAAAACTCACCCTGTATATAGAGCCTTCCTCACGCTCTTGCACGGTGGCATTAACCATCCGTCCTACCTGCTTATGTTGTCCTTCCAAGACACCCTCTCAGGATATTGGAAGAACAACTATTCTGAGGCAGAAGGTTCGAAGGGATGAAGGCGAAAATTTTCACGGGAAAAGAGCCCAATTTGTTTTAGAAAATTTTACCGCAACAAGGTGCATGAAAAAAACTTCGGTATGAAAATCTTTTTGCGCTGAAATACTGAAAAACATTATTTTTGTTTTAGAATTAATTATCAGGTTATAGGTTAATCGGTATAAGCTTATAGAGGAGTGAGACGGCATTCGAAAGGTAGCTTAAATACTGAGTCAATATAGATCAGAAAGAGAGCAGGTCCCAAGACGGATCCTTGAGGCACGCCCAGATTTATAAGTCTTATTCCACTCCTAATGTCTTCAATCTGAAGTCTTTGAAATCTATTCGGAAGATATGACTCGGACCACTTGAACATAAAACCTCGAAATCCAACTTTTTTAAACTTCCGCAGTAGGATTTCATGACTTACCATCTCGATTTGATAATATCGACGAATAGGACCTGTTGTCTTATTTTTGTTACCTCTTGAGGATTTGTGAACAGAAATTCAACAGTGCATCCTCCGTACATTTACCTTTTTGAAATCCAAATTAAAATGAGCTAAAGAAACATGTTTTATTCAGAAAGCTAACGACATTATTTTTTGTAAATTTCTCGATGACCTACTAAGTGAGGAAGGAAGCGAAATTGGTCTGCAATTTTTAACATCAATAGCGCATCCTTTTTCAAAAGTGGTATCACATCCAGACTTTTAAGGGCTTTGGGGATGACTCCAGACCAAACAACATCCACAACAACGGCGTGAAATGCCGTGAAAATAACAGGAACTTGAGTTTTTGAGTGTCTATAATTCACAACAACTCTAGGCCTGTAAGCGGCTCAAAGAAAAAGCACTTTTCTACTGAGTACTATTGGAAATCCGGCAGGACAACGTAGAGGGACTTGAATACACAATGCTTAGATTCCCTCTAGCTTTGTTAAATTTCTTTTTGTAAAAGATATCCCGGCATTTTGAAACTTTATACTTTATTTTCTATATATTTTTTAAACTAACATTCATAAGATTTCTGACATTAGGTCCGCAGTTATCCAGGGTTTGAACTATTTCTTAAAACTAGAGTTTTTTTAATATGGCTGGTTAGAAATTTTTATAAAAAAAATCGTATGAAGTGGAAGGATTAACATTGATTAGCATTTTCGGAATATGATTGTTCTGAAATGTGAAACACAAACACATGGCACATCACCCTGGTTTTTATCACCCACAAGTTTTTATGTAAAAAGAGTAATCAATTCTGCTCGTATCAAAATACACATGTAATACCTTTTAGTGCTCAATTTGATGGTCCGCGACTTGGTGGATTCGAATGGTATACTGGCACGGCACGAGTAATTCAACCGGCAACGAGTAAAGTTCTAATACGTAAATTAAAATAACGTAATAGACACTTATTGTAATTTATATATTTACAAATTGAATTCGAATTGCCAATAAATTATCAATATACGAGTATGTGGAGCTTAAAAGAAGTATCTAATTTTGCGTAATAGTAACCCAACACCAGACAGCATAACATATTACGCAAATCGAACAGAAAAATTGTAAGCGATTCCGCATAAGTTTTGGCAATTAAATATTGTTTATAACAATTGAATTTGATATAAACAATTAAAAATAGATGCTACCGATTAGACTGAAGAGATCTTCACTGGATAGTATTGACATACAAAAACGTATCGGGTTTTTCAAAAAGAACATAACAATTTTTTATTGAAATAAAACACATAATAACCAAGACATCGAGGTAAAATTTATTCCCGATGTAGTACACATGTTAGATTTAAGTATGGAATTCGATCTTGTTTATACAATATGTCCACCGCGAGCACTTTTGCAGTGATCGATCGTTTGGAACCAGTTTTCCACCACTCTTCCACAGATATCGGCCGATATGTGGCATGTGGCCTCATCTCGTTGGAACCACATGTCACTGGTGTCTAGGTCATCCAATTCTTTCCAAGCATAGTCTTAAATCATGGCACGATAGCGAACTGCATTGGCCGATCATTTTGATCGACTAAAAAACATGGTCCAAAATATGACGTCGCATAAGAGATGATTTGCGAGGCTGAATCCGATCCCACGTTCATCAAAAGGATCATTACTGGAGACGAGACGTGGGTTTATGAGTACGACACGCAATCCAGACATCAGGATCAGGCAAGTGAACGGCGTTCACCAAATGAGCCGAGACCAAAAAAACCACGTCGTTTTCAGTCAAAAAAAAGACAGTGCTCACGGTTTTTATGGATTACAACGGTGTGGTGCATCTTGAATTTTTGTCAGAAGGCCAGACAGTAAACAAAGAGTACTCGTATTATTTGGGCGTTATGAGACGTTTGCGTGAAGCAATTCGCCGAAGGAGACCAGAATTGTGGGCAGAAAACTCGTGGATTTTGCACCATGATAACGCACCTTCGCACAGTGCCATCATTATTTGTAATTTGTTGACGAAAAATGCA
The DNA here is from genome assembly GCA_963966105.1 of Volucella zonaria. Classification (NCBI taxonomy): domain Eukaryota; kingdom Metazoa; phylum Arthropoda; class Insecta; order Diptera; family Syrphidae; genus Volucella; species Volucella zonaria. The sequence goes on along the minus strand of OZ014533.1, from coordinate 130,532,935 downwards.
ACAAATACCATCCAACAGCCACTACGGGGAACGCGTTTCAGCAGCCGAGATGAAAAATCGCAGGAAGCACAGATGGACATACCGAAAACCGAATATAAAAAAATGTTTCGAGGACTGGATCAAGCGCTGGCATAAATGTGTTGCAGTCGATAGGTATTACTCTGAAGGGGACAATATAGATTTAGATGACCAAACTTGTATTTCCAATTTTCTGAATACATTCCGGGAACTTTTTGATCAAAGTAGTATATCCATGATTAGTGGCTGGACACGATCTTCTAGACGTCTTTCGAAGCACCGCCATTGAATTTTTTAACATTTCTTTGCACCTATCGAGACGAGCCTTTTTCTGAGCAATTGTCAAATTATGTGGCGTCCAACACGAAGAAGTTTTTTTGGCGGCCCAATATGCAATATTAAATGTATGCGAGTGTCACATGACGATCTAGCGATATCAGTCTTGCAAAGCGTCGATGTTTTCTGGCATAACAACCCATTTTGGAGGACCTCCACGAAATTCGTCCTGAAGGGAACGACGAGCACATTTAAGGCGAAACACGGTGGCTCGGAATGGTGCTTCAGCACTAAAAGTCGAAGCGAGTTGATCGGCGCTCTGTTGTTTATCTAAAAATATCTCACAATTTACATCCAGTTTTTGGCTGACATGAATTTTTCAAGTCTCTTTTAAAAATGCGAATAGCACTCATATGACAAAAAGTGTACCATTACAAACGACCAACTTTACGATGCTGATATCAGGTCTTACAGAGGCATTACAGTGTTCTTCAATGAGTTCGGGTTTCGCAATTAGACATATGGTAATTGCACACTTGTATTATTCCATTGGAACATGCATTGGAAAGCTACTGTCATTTCAATATATTTCATTCATTTGAAGCGTAAACAACAATAATTTTTTTTCACTCAAATATGTCGAACTTTGTGCCTGAAAAAGTGTTTTTGGGGGGAGTTCTTCTTCATTACTTTAATATGAAGAAAACTGCTGCCGAAAGTCCTCGTATTTTGGTGGAAGTTTATGGTGAACATGCGCTAGCTGAGCGAACGTGCCAAAAGTGGTTTGCACGATTTAAAAGTGGTGATTTTGGCTAGGAAGACGATGAACGTCCTGGGCAGCCAAAAAAGTTTGAAGATGAAGAACTGGAAGCATTACTCTATGAAGATTGTTGCCAAACACAAGAAGAGCTCGCAGAATCTTTGGGTGTCACTCAAGCAGCCATTTCAAAACGTTTAAAAGCAGCTGGATATATTCAAAAGCAAGCAAGTTTGAAGAGAGCAGTGGATGAAAAACGCCCGGAATATGCGACCAGACACGAGGCAATAATTTTCCATCATGACAACTCTCGGCCCCACGTTGCTATTCCGGTTAAGAACTATTTGAAAAACAGTGGATGGGAAGTCTTACCCCACCCGCCTTATAGCCCAGACCTTGCCCCTTCTGACTACCATTTGTTCTGGTCGATGCAGAACGCCCTCACTGAAATACGGTTCACATCAGAGCAGAATATCAAAAATTGGCTTGATTCATTCTTGGCTGCCAAGTCGGCGCAGTTCTTTTGGGATGGGATCCACAAATTTCCAGAAAGATGAGAAAAAGTCATAGCTGCAGATGGGCGCAATACTTTGAATAATACTATTGTACATGTTATTCTTAAATAAACGTTCAAATTTTGAAAAAAAGCCGCACGAATAAGTAGAATAAGTTATATAGCCAATATGTATGTGCAATTAACCCTTTATATAGTATATTCAACAAAAATGACGTATGTTTGAGCCTTGCTAAACCAATTCTAATAGCAATTAGGCTAATTTTCATGATGTCCTATGGAAATATATATAAAAAATAATCTCCTTTCTTGCTTTCCCCCTTTTCCTCGAAAAAAAAGGTCCTTATTGTCTAGAGCTACTTTTGCTGACAACGTATTCAAAATAGTCACTTTGCATAGATCCTTTCCAGGATCTGCTTATTTTATTTGGTCCATTGAAAGATATATGTACACAGAGCTCTTCGTACTATCTCGTTTAAAATCATTCGTACCATCTCGGACAATGCTTAAAATATAAAAATAAAATAAAATGATTTCAATCAAAGTTATTTTTTACCGCCTATTAATCTAGTTTTATTCCTTAGTATCCATAACTTTTTATTAAACCACTTCTAAGCACTCTGAATCTCTAGAATACATATTTGACCTAAAAGATACATTCAAACAGACGTGTATATTTATCTGCAGTTGTTTTTCGCTGGCCTTTTGATTCCATTTTGGCTCGGTTTCGCAATGTTTTTGCTCCCGAGAAAAACAAAAAGAAGAAAAATAGTATCTCGAACCTCTGTACTCCGCTAGTGCTGAAGGCGTCCAGCTTTGCATACAAATCACAATCAATAGAACCGAATATCTTTGCCACTGCCAAAAAACTAACAGAAACAAACGTATTCAGTGAACAACGTACATAAAGATACGAATATCCTGTCGAAAACCCATATACTACATAAAATGGAGTTGACCTTTTTTCCTCATTTGCTTATTTTTTTGGAGTAGAATATTCGATTCTGTTGCAACTTTCAATGCGGACGAGTGTAGAGTGTATTTCACTACGAAAAAGTGCAGATTGACTTTTCTGCATCATCCAACCGAAACTTTAGGGAGTTTTTGTTGTTGTTAGTGGTGTTGCTTTTGTATTTCAGATTTTCAGTGACTTCAATGTGCTCCATGAATTCGTATAAAAACCTATGTAGGAGGTGAAAGCGCAGTAGAAAAAGATTCTTGAATGGAGTATTTAACAAGAGAAGTAGATTTTGCTGCACATGAGAGGACGCAATTTAACAGTGCAACAGAGCTTTGGAAAACTAAAAAAAACTACTGTGTTTTGGAAGAAGATCCTTTGATTAAATTTTATTCTTCTGCATCTAATATATGTAGATGCTGTCTGAAAGGTGAAAAATTGCCATTTAGGACATTTAAAGAGTTTTTAAGGGTCTCCTCTAGCACTCGAATTTGACTTTTTTAAGTGTTAAGTCAACGGAGTAGCAAACACATTGTAGGTAACGGCAAACTTCGTGAATGTATCTCGTGAATATGTCAGTCAAAAATGAAGATGTAGGCTTCAGCCAGACGATGCGATTCATGTAGGAATAGGCAAGGAATCTCGAAACCTACGCAATTTCGAAGTTCACATCATGAGGGAACCAGTAGTTGCTGGATAAAAAAATAATAGCGAATAGTCTACATATTCGAATGAAGGTTTTTTCTTTGCTTGGTTTAGATAGAACGAGTATGTCGAGAACTAGTACTACCATCAGTTGATTGATCAGCTATGTCGAGATTGTGGAGCTTTTTGTCAGCAGAGGTATTTTTGAATTCAAATCCACCTTATGCTGGCAGAAAAAACGGGAAAAGGTAACAAGCATTCAGAAAAATCCCCTGTTAGAAGGTGCTAGCCTTTATACTTTCTCAATCAGAGTAATCTTCAATTTAAAGATGCCATGTCAAAGGTTAACATTCATGTTAATTCCCAGCTGATGTCAAAATCAGAGGTAAGCGTTTACTTCGAATTAATATCCCGTGAGTAACAGTGTGGGACTTATTTGTCTATGAAAAATTAAGTCAACTCACTGCCCAGCTAGAAATAATTGTGTTGAAAGAAATGTTGAAAACGGCATCCGGCAGCTTGAATTCAACTTCGAATAACTAACACTATCGCAGACGCAAGAAAGTCAAAGGTCAATTTCTTTTATAACGATGTACAAGTATCATTGACTAAAATTAAATTTGTAGTAACAAGAAAGACCTATTCTAGTCCATTAGCGAATTGCGTTTTTACTGTCTGCAAAATTCGATAGAAAAGCTTCAGAAAAGCCCGAAGAAAAACTGACTATTTAAACTATTGGGTACCTAATCACAAAATATTACAACTAGAGAGCAATCTTATGTCGTTATCCTTACGCGAAAGATACGTTGGCGACTTCCTCGATTTAAACCCTTGCAGAAGAATGCAGTAGGGCAAACATATCTACATATTTTACCTTACGGTGGTTTACATGATGCAGACCTTCGATAGTGGAATGCCTTGCGCAGGTCTTAAAACAACAAACTTAAGTAGAATTGAAGGACAGGTCGAATAAGGCAGTCTTCAGTGCCACATTGTATTGATTTCAAACACAAGCTTGTGGCTGGGGCGATCAATAGAACAAAGATTCAGAGAAAGATTACAATAAGTCTTCCCAAGCGATTGCAACAGATTGCAAAACCAGATAATGAGGTCTGTGAAGCGCTTGGGCAAAACTTATTCAGCTTAATCGGAATAGATAGTAAATCGGCTTTAAAGTAAATTTAACTTTTGGAATTCGTTGACTTTAGACCACCTCACATCTGAAAGCATGATGGTGGAGCTCCGATGAAGGAGCAGACTGTGCTAGATGGTGACTTCATCAAGCTTACAGACCCGAGGGACCATACGGCTGGCATGGTAGACCCTAAAGATACAAACATGCAACTGTTGCATATGAGAAGACGATCGTTTAGTTATTTCAGTAAAATTCAATCGGTCTTCGTAGAGTGTACACTGTACAGATTAATTTATTTAATTCAAATACGCTCCATTATCATTGACAAAGTTTCGACATTTTTCCGGAGGTGTATTTCTGTTCTTTTTAGTTGGAAACTGAATCAAGTAGTTTTCACAGGCTTGTCTTGAAGCCTACTTTATCCCATTAAAAAGAGTTCTGCAGAGACTGGAATAAGCGGTAGTCAGAGGACGCTATATCTGGACTATACAGGGTGTGCACTCAATCTTCCTAATCAAGCTCACCCAATTTCTGCCAATGTCACTAAAGAATTACGTGATCTGCCGTTATCGTGATGGTCCTTTTAGTCAATTCGGGCCGTTTTGTTTCAATTGCCTGATGTAATATGTAACGTTGCAATATGTTGTTCCCAGTTGAGTTAAGGATTAACCGTTTAAACCATTTGGAAGTGCACGCCGTACTTGGACGACTCCCTTCCAGTCCCAACCTACATTTAGCATCACCTTTTGCTCTATCAATCATGTCTTTGCAAATGCATGCGACGGTACACTATTCTTGGCCCATGATCTTGGACGCTTCTGATTGTCGTACCCAATCGTTTCAGAAAAGACTTGAGTTCATATTTCAACAACTTATCATATTCTCTGTTCATCATGTTTTTCGCGATCAGTTCAGGAGGTATCCGTACATCGAGCTTCTTTGTATGTCCAGCTTGAAATGGTTCAAGACAGTTTCGTGAACAATACTTAGCTCCATGTCAATACATAGACAATGCCGACATATTTGTCTTGCTGGCAATTTTAAAAATTTCATCTAATAACCTAGACTAGTAGAGCGTTGCATATTTTTAACATCAAATTTTCTAGAACGAAAGCGACCGTACCGTTTCCGAACTTCGGATTCTGAAAAAATTCTTCCTCTAAATACCACAAATTTGTTTAAAAGATTCCACAGCGTCTTTTCTTTTGACGAAGTAGTGTTGCGAAATATAATAACAAGAGGGTCTTCCAATAGGCACTTCCCAACTATGAGAGTTAATAGCGGCCATATTGTTGCAGTTGTCAAATTGGCTGTCATTTATTTAATCTGTTTTGCCAAATCACCATGGACGGACATTGCGTTAAACAACACGTGTAAGTGATAAAATTGTTTTATCAAAATTGGTGTTCTATTCTGGCAACGTTCCGCGCGCTTCGCCCATTTTACGGTCCCCATAATCGTCCTACCGTCTATTCGCAGTGTGATGGATAAATTTGAGTTCACTGGTTCAGTAAACTATAAACCAACACCCGTACGTCGACGAAACGCAAAATCTGCCGAAAATATCGTCGATGTCCGTGAGAGTGTGCAGGAGAATCCGGGGCAGTCGATTTCGCGTCGCTTACAAGAACAACTTGGCGAATTTTGCGTTGTGACTTGGGCCTGTATCCGTACAAAATTCAACTGAGCCAGGACCTGAAGGTAAACGACCATAGACAACGACATGCGTGTTTGCTGAATGGGCTCTGCAGCAGTTGGAAACTGACCCCAATTTTCATCGAAAAATCATCTTCAGCGATGAGGTCTATTTCTGGATGAATAGGTACGTCAACAACGAAAATTGCCGGATGTAGGACGATACCAATCTACATGAGATACAAGAGCGTCAAATGTTTGGTGTAGGTTTTGGGCTGGCGGCGTCATCGGTCCATATTTCTTTGAGAACGATGTTGGGGCCAGGCCATCACCGTCAATGGCGAGCGCTATATGTCGATGATTACCAACTTCTTTGGCCTCAATTGGATGATATGGACACCAACGACATGTGCTTTCAACAGGACGGCACTACGTGCCACACAGCCCACGCCACATTGAAAGCTCTGCACGAGCGATTCGAGGGCATGGTCATCTCACGTGGAAGTTATGTGAACTGGGCACCGAGATCGTGCGATTTGACCCCGTTAGACTTTTTCTTGTGGGGTTTTTTGAAGTCGCAGGTCTATGCGAATATGCCACAAACCACAGCGGCCCTCAAAGCTAACATAACCCACGCGTCGGTCAATTTGAGACCGATTTATTCGCCAAAGTCTTGTAAAATTAGTCATTTCGGATGCGCGCCACAAAGAACGATGAACATAATGGCATCGATAGGCCTTTCAAACGAATAAAAAACTTCGATGATATCTCCCACACACTTTGTTTTATTTAAATTTGAAGATAGGAAGCGCTTAATGAAAGACCCTTTATATACCCGTTCCAAAAACAGCATCCACAGTTGTTAACGCAATTAGCAGTTCCCTTTTATTTATTCGGATTTAACGCCATTTACCGCCGAAAACGCAAGGAATTTTTTCCTAAACCCTGTATTTTCCAAAAAATGTAAAGGGTATTTTAATTAAGATCGTAATCAGTTCGTTAACGACTTTTCTTTAACGCCCTATTACCAATAATTGCTTTGACTCTTCTTCGACAAATTTTTCTATAACAAGAAGTCCAAACCCATTTACCTATAAAATTCAACACTATGTTAAGTAGAGCCAACCTTATGCAAATTCAAACACTGAGAAATTTCTAATGTGGAAGCCGCTGTTCTATGATACCCTCGGCGGAAAAAAGAAAAACATTGCTTCAATAGCACAGGCCCAAAACTGTATTACTGCGGCACCACATTATTTTCTGCAAAAACACAACAGTAAACAGAAAGTAAAGTAAGTCCAACGATGTTATTCATTAGTAAAATACTTCTTCAAGAGTATAGATCTAAGTCAATTCTCCTGCGGAACTTATTTTGGAAAAACATTAGAGAATGGTGCAAATTCGTAAAAATAAAGCATAAATGTGAGAGAGTAGTTCATCAGAAGGTAGACTTCACCCGTGCAAATTTTTCTACACATTATGCCAAAGAATTAAAAAACAAAAACAAAAATAAAAAATCCTCTCAACAAGGATACGAGTGCAGACACCCAAGGCCTTCTACGAACGGACAGAATAAAAGTGCTACGTGAATAACATGAAAATTTATACCACAATGGGGTTTCATTTGTCTGGGGTTTAACCCATATCCTCCCATGACTGGCTATTGTTTATTCTCCTCTTTCTAGCCATGTTTACTAACATAGAATGCCAATAAATGAAAACAACAAAAAAAAAAAAACACAAAAAACAAAATAACAGCTCGCTACACAGGGGTAGCTGCAGAGACAAGGATACAAATTTTTTTTTTGTATAAAACTTTAGCACATGCAATTCAGAATCAATAATCGCTCAAATAAAAATTGTCCTCCAACATTCGACAAAAAGGATATGTAAAACATAAAACGCGCGTGTGAATTTTTCATCAGCCTGGCTAGGATTTTTTTGCCCCGATTTTATTGTGAAGTTTATCTCTTTTTTTTTATGAGAGGAAGGGGTTTGCAACTCCAACCCCAATCAAGAGACTAATGTCGATAGTGACAAAATGGGAAAAAAAAAATAAAAAATCACGCGTGTTAGTGTTTTAATGACACAACTGATGAGCGCCGGAGGCAGAATGAATCCCAGTAAGTCGGAGTGAGGAATACGAGTACGTGCTGTGGTCTGGTAACCGTCACAGCAAACACGTTAATTAACGATGTGCTCTCTCTCTCGATGAGAGGTTCTTTTTAATTTAACTCTGATTTTGATTTTTTTATTAGCATTATTATAAAAATTCCTGCACATGTACTCGTACATACATTTATCCTCACGTAAGACATATCCTTAAACCGCTAACTTAATTAGGTACAGAATGATTTTTCAGCAAAAATCAACGAAAAACATTCTGCACAGCATCAATCAAAAAACTTCATCTGAAAAGGATGTAAAAATTGCAACAAAAAAAACCACAAATACCTACAGGGTGTTAATTTTTAATAAACGGGTTGAAGTGTGTTCCTTGTTTATATGTATATATATTTTTTTTTTGTCTTTTTGAACGATCACTCAGCCTACCATCCATTTTTGCTGTAGAAGGTATTTATAAACAAAAACCAATTGCCAGGCGTCGTTTTTTGGTTTGTTAATTAAATTTTGACTGAAGGGCTGTTGCTTTTACTTGTAAAAATAAAAAAAAAAAAAAAAACAAATTAAATACGAGTAGCTATAGGTAGCAAATTCTCATAAAAGGTAAAAAGCGTAATTTACCGTTAAAGATAATGCAAAAAATGTGCCACAGGAAAGCACAATATGAGTATGTACTTGAAAAGGCATGTGCCACAGACGCTTTTGAGGTGATTAAATTGAAAAACAGATGAAGGACGTGTTTTTTTTTAATTTTCCAGATGTGGTTGCTGTAAGCCATACCAAAGTAAACGATTCCAATAATGGGATTCATATTGAGGTCGTTTTGAAATATTACCTCGAGGCGAAATTATTTATCTGAAATTGCGCTTTCCAGGGAATGGTTTTCTTTTTTAGATTAATTTGCAGGCAACTGGGGTCAAGTTCAAATGAGTATGATACAATCGAGTACTAGACCTCTGTCAGCTAGATATTTCTGTCCGACGGACGGGCTTTGAAAATTCCATCACATGTAACGTCCCTTAGGGATCGATATATGGTATGGTCAGGGATTATTTTTTATGAGAACAATAACAAAAAAAAAAAACGGCGCAGTTAAACTACCGCCTTAAAATGTTCTGAATTTATTTTGGCCCATTGCCTTGGTTGATGAATATGCCGTTTTCAGTGAACATCAGAGAAAGTTGATAAGGTCAGGTCAAGTTATAGACATAAACATATGAGATAAATCAAGACTTGTTCTATAATCAGCAGACACTCAAACGGTAGAGGAAAAATTCGGGAGGAAGGAAATACAGATACCGATGGACGTTGGTTTTAAATGTTTGTAAATTATAATGATTAGGATACCAAGAGAGTGCAGAGAACTTTTGGCCGCACCTGATCAGATGTGGGCACTGTAATCCAATTTGCATTTGTTTTTTTTTTGCAGTGCTAAACTTTATAATCCCTATTTTACATATCAACCCAACTGTCACATTGAGCTGCTTTATTTATTTTTGGTACACTTTACCATTTCATCGGGGAAACGATCTGCACCACAGCAACGACTTCCAATTGTTGTAATTCATTTCCCAAATCGAAACTCTGTTCGCGAAACTTATAGAGCACTTCGTGAAATTTACGGTAGACATCCTCGGACAACTGAACGTGTTGAATTATTGAAAAATTGCGCACCCAATTTACGCTATTGGAAAATCACACACTGCGTTCGAAAGAAAATATCTCGGCTGTAGAAGCTTGTCTTGCAGAGTACCCCAATTTATCGATTCGTCAATCTCCGCAGCAACTAAACCTTTGTCAGCATTGGTTTCCAGCCTTATAAAATCTAGTTGGTGCAAAAGCTAAAGCCACGTGACTATTTATTGCGTCAGCTATTCAGTGATTGGGCCTTAAATCTGCTGGAAGTTGACCCAGTTTTTTAGCGTAAAATTGTGTCCAGTAATGAGGCTCATTTATGATTAAGCTGCTGCATTTGCAGGGCGGAAAATCCTAAAGAAGTTCATAAGATGCTGCCGATGTGTCATCACCAGTCCTTATTTCTTCAATAATGAGGCCGGAGCACATCATACAATGCGATGATCAACGATTTTTTGTTCCCATATTTAAGTGACATCAATGTGGTAGAAAAGTGGTTCCAATAGGATGGTGGTCCACCTCATATTACCAATGAAAAATCGCTTTATTGAAAACACAATTTGGCACTAGAGTCATTTCAAGAAATGGACCCATAAATTGGCCACCAAGGTGGGGTTACGTCAAATCACTATTTTATGCAGATAAACCAGCAACGATTGACGTTCTGAAGCAAAACATTGTTCGAGTAATACGCGATATACGGCCCCAGTTCCTCGAAAAAGTAGTCAAAAACTAGACCTCCACGATGCGCTTTGTACGAGGCAGTCGTGGTGGACGTATCCCGAAACTATTTTCAAATATTAAATGGCATAAAATAATCTTTCGAATGAATATAATAAATTGTCATCAAGTTAGTCTCCTTGTGTTTTATTTAAACAAAAACACTACAAACACTACAAAGTAGCTCATCATTGACACATATAGCGCGAATGGTAAACAGTATTTTTTGTTTTTTTTTTGTACCCTTAAAATGCACAGCGCGGGCGAAGTTTCCTTCAGGGAGGATAGAACGAGAGGTGCCGGTGAACGTTGGTTTTAAATGTTTGAAGGTTATAAAGACTAGGAAATAAAGAGCTAGGCAGGGCATTCCATAACCGAGTTGTACGGGTTAGAAACGAATCACGATATTTTAGAGTACGCCCGAAAGAGGGCTTGAGGGTATACTGATGAGTATTCATAGCGAGACGGATGTTACGGTTTAAAGTTTGAATGGGCGGAATGATACTGGCGATTTCTATGCAGCACGGGTGGTCGAAATAGCGATAAAACAGAGTGAGATACGAGAAATTATATCGATGTTCGAGGGCGTCAATTGATTGACTGATATTAGTATCACCTCTGAGTTTTATTGCACGGTTTTGGATTCTATCTAGTAGGTGGGTTTGTAGGAGTGGAGTTATAAGGGGATTTTGGGATGGGCTAGACAAATGCTGCTTTCTACCTAACCGGAAAGAGTAGGATTGACAAATATACTTACAGCGTGGTTTTGCCAAAGGATTTGCGTAAATTAAGATTTTGAAGTACTCTTTTGAAGTTTCGACGCGCTCAAGTTACAATCTGTAAGTGGAAAGTGTGCAACGAGTAGATCTACCTTGTCCTTTTAGGCTTGTGATGCAGAAGACACAATGAAAGAGATTCAGAAGTAGCGAATAACGGAGGAAAGCAATGAATCCAGAATGCTTGTTTATCGATTACATGCTAACCGGCCACTTCAAATGTTTTAAACTTCCTTAGAGACGCAGAAACTGATAAAGATTCGGGTGGTATTTATCTCCGGCAGATGTTGCAAGATTGCTTCATAGTTGGGGTTTTGAATGCTATTGGAGCCTTTGTTGCTGAGGTCAACAGAGAGCGTTTTCGACAGTACAAAAAAAACAGCATGTTGTGAGGGGTTTATTTTTTTTCGACGAGAGGCCTAAGCAACAATCCAGAAATCTTCCAACGAGCAAAATTATAGAAGATACTAGACGGTCGCCTAGTATCGAAGCATTGAGAGGATAAAAGGACTCGGACATATGCAGAGTGAAATCAAATTTGTACTCTAGGCATGATCAAAGCAGTACGCAAAAATTAAACAGAAGTGGGGGGCTACAATATGTGAATTGTAGAAGTCGTGTCACATTTTGAGTGCCAGACAATCTTTAACAGAAATTTGTAGAATAATGCCGATTTTAAAAGGCCGGAACTGACAAGCCAAGGCACACGTGTAAGAGATTCATATTGTGAAGATCCGTGGACGAATTCGGAATTCAATGAATAGATGTATGTTTAGGTCACTATGTTTCCCTTAAGGCTAAGATCGATAGTCCAGATGGCACCTTCGCCGAGTTATGATGATTGTCTCTTCGACACTACTGAGTTTGGCTTAAGGCCAGAACATCTTTGTCAACAATGAGTATCTCCTAGCGGAGACGAGTTTCGCCAATTCCGACTTAAGACGTAAAACGCTAGAAGCTGGATGATGAAGGTGATCGATTGTGGTCAAATCTTTTAAGTCCCTTGACGATCAAAGAGGCGTGTCATATCTGCTTTTGCACCCATGGCGAAGGCGTTGTAAGACCGTTGAACTCGAAGAGGTCTCGATGAGATCGATAAAACCACAACCACCACCTTCCCTGACATATCATAGATAAGTCGGGTCTGAGAAAAATTGCAATATAAGTGAGCATCACCGCAAGCCATTCCGATATGTACGAGTATATGCCTCGGACCTGCAAAGAACTTTACGAGGTATGTAAGGATAAAAAGAGGAGCAAACCTTTGGTCACTTTGGTCTTTCACAGAAAATTCTACGTGACATATCCTATTTCTATTTCTTGACGGCCTTAAATGCCCACCAGTATTTGTGGAGAACGATATAATATACAACCTTAAGAACTGATCGCAATATGATCATTAAAATAAATTGTAGCCACGTTATTTCCGCAAATTGGATGTGTTTAATTGCCGGTTAGAGTTGTCCGCTTCTGTATTGTCCTTTCGACGTTTTTAAGCCACTTTTGTAGAAGAGCAATCAAGGCTATTCCATCGAAAGTTTCAAAGCTACAAACCCAGCTTCTTTAATGCAATCTTTTTACAATCAAATATAAATCAGTACGGCAATAGTATAAGGAGACACCAAATCTTAAAAAAATAAAATAAAAAATCGCATCATAAAACTGAACTGAATCCAACATCTTAATCCAACAACGTATACCCTAACAACCACTTCCATTAGCGGTTAATGGATTCAACGAATAACGACCATAACATCCACTTTATACAAACCCCTTTTCAATCATAATGTTTTTCTTAAGGTATCCCGGCATAACTTTAGCCATTTCTCTTTTAGTGGCTTCTCCTCAATTTCCGACCATCATTGTGCAGCCAAAAATACAGGAAAAATTGCATCAAATCGATTATGATCGTCTTGCATTGATTGGAATTGATTGACCGATTTATCTCTTCTCTTTCGTTTTAACACAGAAATATCGTCTCCTTTGCAGTTTCCTTACCCATGACATGCAAATCTCGCGGTAAATTTTATATCCTTTACTACTATTCAATCTTATTAATCCACGAACACGAATATTTCGAAAGAGCTAAAGACGCAAGATGATTGAACAGAGAAAGACAAAATGCTGTAAGACATGCTCTAGCCAACAGTTTCTCGTCCTTCGCCGGATCTTTATGCCATTAAAAAAATGGAAGAAAAAAAAAAGGGGGAAAAAAGGAAATCTTAAATCTTTGCCAGCGATGGTAGGATGAAAGGGGATATTGTAAGAAATGTTCTTTTTGACAGGATAAACCGAGAAGAACCGCGCGCCAAGAAAGTAATAAATTCCTTTTTTTCTTACTCTCGCTAATCGTACCCTACCAATGTAATCATCTCACACAGGACATCGTAATAACTATAACCGTCATCGTAGCTTGTAGTTACCATTTCAACCAGACAGTCGTAGCTCGTTTAGCGGGATATTTTTAGCATTATTCAAGCCATAAATGTTGCTTGCACGCAGGCATTTTGAATCCAAGTCTACTTTGTCTGTCTGGTTGTTGGTTAGTTGCTCTTGGAGTTTCGCAATCAGCGTTGCCAGAAATTTTAGAAAAAAATATAAATATAAATATAAATATAAATATAAAAATAAATATAAATGTAAGGCTTGGGCAAATGGGCACTTATTACAGCCGGGATGAAATGAGGATAGGAGAGAAACTGATAATCAATCTGCACTACGCAGCAGTCTACCTGTTGGCTCAGAATGGCTTCTTTTTATCATTCCTCGAAACATGGAAGCAATGGAATTTTATCATCGACAGCAAGCGGATGAAGGAATGTATAAAAGAGTCACTAGATCCTTGATATGCATACAGAGCCTCCGGCATTTGGACCAATGGATCGAGGACCAAAGATGACTTCTAGTGAAACTTCGGGGTCGAGAACACCACAAAGAAGTTACGTCAATAGATTGAGTTTATCCTGGCTGGTTTAGGCTTACTTATTTTATTCCGAGGTGACCACCCCTGATGTCTAAGCAGTTTTATCTTTTTGACACACTCGAATTTGGTTGGCTTGAAGTTTCCCCACCTAAGGCTTAAGTTATGAAGAAATATTCTGTGGGATAAATGAAGTTATTGGAATTCCACTATGTAAGTGACTACAATACATGCGTTAACAGCTTCTGTAAAAAATTATTTTTGACACAGTTGACTCTTTTTGTTTCGGTAAAATTGGCTCTCCAATATATGAAGAAATCAATTCCGACCGCCCAATAACAACAGATGCGTTAATTTTGTATGGCGTATCTGTATGTGTATCTTACCGGTTCCAACTCAAGGCGACACAAGAGTGTATCTTTGGTGACAAATTTGAAAAGATTAGTATGAACAATAGCACTTTCGCAACATTTAATAAAGGATACACCGCTACGTTGCCAGAGCAACCATACACGATACCACGGGATCGCACTCTTTCGCACCGAAAATAGAGACCGGAATGTCATTGGAACTGGCTTATATCAGGTTTGTACAGGACTTGTTTTAACAAAAGAGCCAGATCTTTGAAGGATAAATAACAAAGATATGTTTTTGGTGGAGACAGCGGTTGTACTCGTACTATATATTTCTACATCGCGTATATCACATTGCAATTATGCAATTCCTTACCATAGTGCACATTAGTATGCCAATATTTGACCATTTCACAGATAAAGGGCTATTTGTTCTTGTTGGATTCTCCTTAGGTCAGATCTGTCTGGTAAAAATGCAGGTCGTGTTCTCTGATCACATGGAACGGTTATAGTCATGCCATCTCTATATCCTTAAATGTCAAGAGATGTTCCATTTCTGACAAGCTCATCGGCCTTAGAGTTCCAGACATGTCATAGTGACTAGGAACCCTGTAATTATAGAGCAGGAACTATTTGGCTTTCTCGCTTATAGGTAGGCGATTGTCAAGACCGAGTTCGTAGTTCGGCAAATAGGGAGCCTATTCTATTACCAAATTTCCTGGTAAGGACTGAAACGAATAAAATCTGTAAATTTTAATACGGGCGTCCAATGCAATCCCATTTTGTACCCAAATTAGCCTGTATAATGTATATTCTCTAGTTTCAGTTTGTTATTGATTTTAGTTCGGTGCGGTTTAAAATATTTATAAAATATGAGTCAAGAGGAACGCCGTAAAAAGATCATCGACAAATGGCTCGAAAATACTTCGCGTCCAAACCATTTCATCGTAAAAAATTTAAACATAGCACGCAGTACCGTGGATTCTGTTATTAAACGATATTTGGAGGCGTTGACAGTTAAGCGAAAACAGAAAAGTGGAGCTAAAAGTGGAGCACATGATACAAATTTGGACACGAAAACAGTGGGTACCATCGTAAAAAACCGGACTATGTTATCCAGAGATGTTGCTCGGAAATGTAATACCAACCAAACAATGGTACAAAGATCTAATAAACGTAACGGTCTAAAAACACGAAAACAAAAAAAATACCAAAAGTTACTGAAAAGCAAAAAAAAAGTCATAAAAACACGAGCCCGAAAGCTATACGAGTTGATCGGCAACAAGAAAGCGTGCTTGGTTTTGGATGACGAAACTTATGTCAAAGCCGACTTTACTACTCTTCCAGGTGCGCAGTTTACAACCCGTTTGAAGCTGAGATTCTTCCGGAATCAACAACATCGATTGGGTTGGAAAAATTCGGGTCAAAATATCTCGTTTGGCAGGCCATTTGCCATTGTGGACACAGAAGCTCATCGTTTATTACAACGGTTGATTTCTTTCTTAAACAAACACGAGGGTTCAACATTATTTTTGGCCAGATTTAGCTTCAGCTCACTATGCTCAAGCGACGTTGAGCTTTCTTGTTGCTAAAAATGTCGGCTTTGTCTCAAAAGACATGAATCCACCCAATGTTCCACAGTGCCGTCCCATTGAAAGGTATTGGGCTTTGGTCAAAGCTAAATTGAGGAAAAGTGAGCAGTGTGAAAAGGACGTAAAAGATTTTAGTGCTAAATGGAAAAGAGCGTCCAAAAAGATCACGGATGTAACTGTCACCAACCTTATGAAGGACATTCGAAAGAAGTTGAGGAAAGAATGGGAACCCAAATAATTTTTTTATTTGTTGTAATTGTGAATGAATTTAATAAAAACACAGTTTTAAAGCAAATAAAAAAAATTTATATGAATTATGAAAATATTTTTTTTTTTACTTTGAAGTTTCCAAATTTTATTCGTTTCAGTCCTTAAAGGATGGTACAGTTTCCTTCACACTAAAATGGTTTTCAATTGAGTGCGGAGCAGTTTAAGTTACTCAAATCTCGCAGAAGACATGTTGAAAAGTCGAAAGGAGGATTGAATTTATGTTTTTTAAAAATATGGATGCTAGAACATCTTTCCAAGATTTTTAGGAGACTGATTTCTGTGACATCAGTCAGTTTCCTCCATAACCTGGTGATGTACAAGTTTAGATATTGATTATGGATCTCGGCAAGAAAAATACCATTTGATTGTTGGTGAAGGAGGATGTTGGTTGAGGACCAGGACCGCCCAGGTTTGTAAGATGTCATCAAAAGTTAGAGGTAAGGTCTAATGTAAAAAGGCCCTAGTGGTCAGCTTGTACAATAAAAAAAAAACAGTTGAGAGAGTAGGCATGAAGGCTGCCCGGCCTATAAATTTGTTTTCGAGTAACATCAGATAGTGGCATACTCAATTCGCGATTAAGCTCTTTAGCTAAGCTCATATTCCTGTTGATTATTAGCAAGGATTGCAAAAGATTTTTGTCGGATTAAAGTGAAGTGAAAGCTTGCTTGAACTTTAGGGCAGAAAACTCCGTGAAAATATTAATACGTATATTTAGGGCTGTAGAGGAACACTAGTCATATGAAAAGTATGAATCCAATAATTAAAATGTTTGAGATATGTACAGTATATGATCGGATGAAGCGCTCCATTTCAGTAAATGTATAAATCGACTCAGCAAAGAAGATGGTGCAGAGGAAGATATCATCTTAAGTGATGCGCTGCAACTGACCGATCTAGCTGCCTTAGTTTATGGACGATGCGCACGTCAATTGGACTTCAAGTACGCACCTGTGTTACTAAGTCTGTGATTACTTTAAAATCACTCTTCTCATTTCAACCTCTTCTCAACGAAGCTAGAAATCGCATTTACTTTGATCCCTAGTTTAGTTAACCTTTTCGATCAAGCTGAAGCTTGCTCGAAGACTAAGATGATCGATTGAAGCTACGTATGTCTCATTGGCTAAACTTCAATACAGGATAAGGATGAAATGTTGATGGGATTAAATTAATGCTGGAAACAAATCAAACCGATCGCGATGTCTTTATTTTTCTCTCTGTGAATTCGTTCAGTTTTTTCATAAAACCTGTATAATGTATATCCCTTCTTTTGACGAACAACATGGAATTCTAAGTATCCTTAGCGCTGCTATCAATCGGGCATATTTAAAGTTTTTTTTTAAATCTTTTTACAGAAGACTGATTGGTATAGTCTTCTCAACTTGAAGTGATCATTAACGTTGGTTTTGAATGTTCAGAGATTACAATCGAAAAAAAAGCCTGATGCAGATTCTGCATTTCTAAAGAAGGGATAAGAGTCAATCCTCTTCTTACCCTGGTCTGGCAATGCTGACGTTACAGAAACCAGATTCCTTCTCATTTCATCTACTATCGTCCTTTTGAATAATTTTCAGTTTCTATCATATTCCTTCGGTTACTTGTTTATTGCGTTACAAATAAACAAATCGAGTGACAGTTGAGTTTCTTTTGATGCGAGTATCTATGTATCTTTATATTGCTATAAGTACTTGTATTTCATTGTCCTTGTGATCAAAGAGATGCACTGTTAACGTTGCATTAGGAATTATTTATTAAATCGAAAGCAACCAGAGGACAGTCAGCATATTCTAAGTTTTCTTCATAGTTTGGGTTGAAGTTGAAGTTGAAGTTTAAGTATTAACTTTTCTTCCCCCCCCACCCCATTTTTTATTCCTTTTTATCCTCATTCTCTATCTCTCCGTCTGTATTATTCGTCTTTCTTTGTGTCCTTTTGATTTATTATATTTCATTTCCATAAGAAAATTGTTCTTTATCTTTTACCCAAGAAGACGAAAGAAAGTTACACAAACTATTTATAACACAGGGAGTCAAGAAAAGGTTTTCTACACCTTTAGCTACTGTATATAGGGGTATACCTAAACTTTATGTACCTTTACCTTATCCTTTAGCGTTTCGTCTACTTTCGTGTTTTTTTTTTTGAAAAACTTTTCCCATTTTCTCCCATTACCAAGGACGAAAGGTAACAACAAAACATCCAGACCAGAGTTAAGAAGACGAAAAAAAAAAAATAAAACAAATAAAAACAATAATTGGAAGTATCTTGATGGTGAGATAATCGCTTATGTGAATACAGATACTTTACTACGAATTCATTTTCATTTTGGAAGACCATTTATTCAACCTCTGACTGTTGTAGTGAGTTATAGCACAAGAGCTTAGACTAGACTGGGTCTTGAGATAGTTTCCACCTTATTGGAGCGAGTAAGAGCTAGGGTTGGTAAAAATTATGCACATTCTTCTTGGCCAAGATGTATGAGCTGCTTTAGAGGTTCGTTTTAGTTTAATTAGGATTTCTTTACCTCCTCCTTCGAGTCATATTACGAGGATATACGGGGACGTGCATAGCTGACTTCACTGCAACTTCCATTATCCTTGATCGATGATTCCCCTGAAATTTTCTAAAGACTTGCTCCCTGTCTTTGGATGTACTATTGCTTTAGTTTGAAGCTTTTTTTCTCCCTTTTGGTTTGGCCTGACCTCTATTTGTTTGAATATGGGCCACTATAGTGCAGTCTATCTTTGAGTTTCTTTTTTTCCAAGAGTCGAAATGATGATTTGGCGGAATAGTTACATGTAGAAGGGAAAGTCGTGAAGTACTATATGCTTTTGTGCAGTTGCTTTCGTGGGAAGAGTTATGTGTGCTTTTTAGAGAACGAGGGTGAATTTAGTTGGAGAATTTATTGTAGAACGATTGAGGAAGGATATTTGAGGTGGTAATTTATTGCCAATTGAGATGGAAACATTAGAACACGAATGAAGTATACGGTGAGTGAGGTGTTACAGACATGCTAAGCCAGCCGACGAGATGAAATGAATTTGATTAGTTGTTAGATTCAGGAAAAACTGAATGGTTGCTCGCCGAAGTCTTCATAAGGAAAGGGAATAGCAAGGATTTATCCATTATTTGCTTACCTGGAAAGAAAATGAAAGAAAAAGTTCTGATTAGTTTTTTTTTGTTACCAAGGAGTGTGTATGCATGGGTAATACAATTCTAGCAAGAGGTACAAATAAACCAATGAAGTCAATTTTTTAGTGCTAACGTTTTGTTAGCCTTCGACCATGCACCAAAATTTATAGAAAAAAACGAATCAAGGAGTAGTAATAGGAGTAGACATTCCAGTATCGTAAAAATACAGATAAGAGCACAACATGAAACATTGGGGTCGGATTTGGAAGAATCTGCATTGGATAAGTCTGACAATTGGGGTCATGTGAATAGGGCATAACCCTTTTAACGTTAGGAGTATCTTCATGCTTTTTGATAAATTTACTGCTTGTCACGTGCCCAAAGCGTCGTACGTATTTAAATTTAGGGTCGACTTAATGCTCTCAGAGAGGGCTTTTAGGACCTCATAGCTAAAATCTGCGGAGTTTTTTCTACAAATTATTTATGGACTAGCTGGAAAGTTTAGCGTATACCAATCGATAACAGGCATCGGCAGTCAGCTAGCAATAATCGCAGCTACACGCAAGACATTGTTAAGAAGTCTGAGGCACCTCACGAAAGGACCTACTTTGCAACATGGCAATGGACAAATTACCAAACACGTGCTCATCGATGGGGAACATATCATCAATATACTGCGCCTTACAGAGCACTAAATTCGAATCCTACCATTTTCTTGTCCCTGCACCATTGAAAGCAACAAAACAGAAATACTTCTGTCGCCGAGACATGCTTGAGCTATTAGCCATTCCAGAGACAGCAACAGCTGGTGCTGCATCAGCTTTATATTGGGTTGTACCACAAGAAATGTCCGATTTTATAGTAAAAATTTAAAAGCTAAAATTGTTTTTCCGTAAATTTTTATTCCACAAAAATAGGATCCGTTAGCATCTATGACATTCTTCGAACGTGATACAAGGTCAAGTATTCCTTTTTCGTAGAAGTGCTGACTTGTGTCAGTGCTTTTATGACCTCTGCTTGGTTTCAGAAGACTTCTGTCGGAAAAATGAATCCAGATTCCGGAAAAGATGGTAATCCGTTGGGGAAATATCAGGAGAGTACTGTGGATGCGGAAGAATTTCAAATCCCAACTGCAACAGTTTTTGCACTTGTGAGGTATGGGGTCTAGCATTGTCATGCAAAAGGTCCGGACTGTGCCTATTGACCAACGTAGGTTGCTTTTCAGCCAATTTGGCATGCAATATGTCGATTTCCTCAAAATATTTGAAAGCGTTTATCGTTTATAATGGTTGAAGAAATGACAAGTGGATCGGTCCTTTCGATGTCCACCAAATTGTCACCTTAAACTTTTTTGGGTGAAGGTCGGGCTTGGGGGTGTGATTTAGTTTTTAATCTGCATCCAACCACTACCCAGATCTTTTACGATTATCATACAGTACCCGCTCTTCATCACAGGTGACTATCCGGTGCAAAAACGGTTCAGTTTGGGTCATTGGGGATACTCCCATGGTTTGTGCAATCTCCCGCACCGATTTCATTGGGTCCGCATCCACCGTTGCTCTTAAAACATCGTCGTCAACTAACGTTTCCGGCTTCCAACATGGTTCGTTTTCGAGGCTGAAATCTCCCGGACGGAACTTTTCAAATGAACGGCGTATAGTGCGTTCATCTACCGCTACATCCTCAAATGTGTCATTAATGTTTTTCATTGCTAATGACGCATTATGTCCCATTTTAAATTCGTTAAGGAAGAGGTCTTGAATTTGAACTGCCGACAGCATCGTAAACAATTCCTAGAAAAAGAAATAACGGTACTTGTAATAAACTATAAAATTCTCACACGTCAAGCACACGTGCCACTTTGGTTTATAAAAAAAAGAAAATTTACGAGTAACATTCTGCCACAGATATTCACTCGAGAACTTCTTATTTCCGACTGAGCGAAATAGGGCATTTCTTGTGGTAGAACCCAGTAGATCCTATCTACAAAATTGTCAATTCTACAACTTGCGGTATAATTCCGGCTCCACGAGACTCAACTTGTAGATGTTTATGAACTTGTAGCACCGCAAATACTAGTCTAATTTCAATATCAGCTTTTGGATTCCTTAAGTCAGTGCTGCCAAGGTACATTCCTGATGACAACTAAAAAACGCGGTGGTGATAGGATATGTACGTACGACTGATTTATATTCTCATATTATGAGTAAACCGCTCACTACCTCACATCTTAACACTCGATATGGGTTTAAACTTCTATCCGTAGGCCTTGAGAACTTCGCTGCCAGTGCTTTAAACGGTCGATCTAATTTGTGATCGAAAGTTGGCCGGTGAGTTCTCTGCCTTATATCCAGTTACGCTAGTTTAACTGTGTTCTTGATGATTCTAAAATCGGTTGGTATAATGTCTGCCCAACACACACGTTTTAGCCGGCTGGTGGCTTGCCGGTGTACCCACGATGACTGAGAATTAATTGACAATCAACTTATAGACTCCAATCCCCTGATTCAAAACAGCCACGAATAGAGATAAAGTGGTGCCATTTTCGTAAAGTCTGCACCAAAACAAGAGAATACTTTGACGCGGGGCTTATTACTCTATCTGTACAAATCTGTCAAATCTACCTCTACATTGCAACGTCCTTTAAGCTGAAGTCTCAGGTATGTCTACGACCACTGTATCGCTCAGCATGACTTCAAAAGTCTCGACCAAGCAGCGCGAGCGATCAGATCTGTCACTTCGAAAACCATAAAATGAAACATGGTAAAATTCCGTTATTCCGGAAACAGAGTGTTGCGTGTTGACCTAGAGCTCGTGCAAAGTGGTTGGCTTGTTAGCGTAGACTAAGAACTTGACGTAGCCACAGGGCAAATAATCGAGTGGTGTCAAATCGCATCATTGCCGCGGCCAATTGATGAAAAATCGCCGTGAGATGACCCAGTCGCCAAATTTCCCCTTCATAACTTCAAGCGTTGCGTCGCTTGTATGGCATGCTACGTCTTGTTGGAACCACAGCTCGGATATATCGATGTCGTCGAGCTCTGCCCACAGAAAGTCGGTTAACATCGCTCTATACAAGAGACCATTCACGGTAACGGTGTCTCTTCGTCATTTCGAAAGAAATGCCATAAACAGCACCAAACAGTCAATCTTTGTGGATGCATTGATGCTTGGCCGAACACTTGTGGATTGCGTTGGCTCTAGAAATGGCAATTTGGCTTGTTGACATAGCCGCTCAGCCAAAAATGGCCTTAGTCCGAGAAGATAATTTCTTGGCCAAAACGCGGATTTCGGGCCAATTGGCGAACTCGCGGCGTTGTCTATGGTCGTCCGGCTTCAGTTGTTGCATCAGCACAATCTGATACGGATGTAGGCCGAAAACCAACCTTAAAATAAGCCGGTGTGACTCTCTGACCCAATTCAGCTAATCGGTGACGAATCGACATTTCTGGGTCTTCTTCGATACTGGCCACTACAGCGACTATGTTTTCTTCATTTCGCACCAATCTCTGTCTGGTTGGTGGCTTAAGATCTAAAAGGGTGTGCTCACGGTCAAGTTTTTCCACGTTGCGATGAATTATCTACCTGCTGACTGAAGCCATGATGACGACCGACCTCACGACGAAATTCACGTTGCGTATTTACAACTGAGCCGGAATCTCGATAAAAATTTTTAATAATTTCCGTACGTTCGGCAAGAGTAGCACGATGCATGATGAAATGGCAAACCTTATTGAATACTTTGACAGCTGGATGTCATTGGTAACTTTGACAGCTGCTGAAACATAACAATTGGGAAAACTATCATTGCCATCTGGTCGCCCGTTACATAACGCTTGGCCGATGTTTTGTCCTTCCCACCGTTGCTACCCCTATTCACTGTGATGTTAGGGGACTCTGCGCTTGGTACTTAGCTGTTTGCAAGAACTTGCCCGCAAGTTGTCGTTTTTATCGCATGCTCCGGCTTTTGTTAGATTCTAGTACTAAAGCTATCCTCACATTGTCCTGGCTGGTTGCGAATACTAGGCCACTGAAATGGCGATGTGTACCTTCTAAATGAAGGGTTCTTCTTACTGTGTTGTTGTCTAATAATATAATGCTTGATTCAGACTTCTTCCCACATAAATAGCATTGTCTAGATATTGGTCTCTTAAATTGTGCACTTCCAATAACTCCAAGAAATGCGTCTTCGAAATTGTCGCTCAAGTTTTAAAATCTGGAGAATTTGTGAGTCCACATGTTAGGAATCAAGCAGAATCCCAACGTTGGTCGATAGCTACAGATTCCTCCACATACTTCCTACCGGAGACACATATGCTTCTTGAATCTCATCAGCATTTTGGTATGATCGAAGAATTTTCGCTGCCCTTAGTCGGGTTACAATAAAATGGCTAATAGAAGAATTCAAAAGCAAATTAAATGAAGAAGAGACCAGTTATCTAGTAGCATTCGAGAGCTACAATTTATACCACACAAAACTCCCTTGACCCATTCTAAAAAAAAGTCCAGTCGCCTCGCAAATTTTCCTCTGACCCCATGGTATAAAGTTGCCCGCCTGTCAAGCACATAAGAGCTAATTAATCGGGTGGACTAGAGCAAATAACAAAAACAAAACACCCTGCACAATAACACATGTACTAAGCTCTAAACCACTTCGCTAGTCCGATTTCTGCGTTTTTTGTTTATTCCCCCATTTACATCCTTCTATCCACTCCAGCGGAACGATTTTGTATTTTCCGCGAGAGAACAAAAGCCCAACGCAAATCATAACACAAAACTCCATTAACTTTTCCAATCCCATTTTCGAGCACAAAAAACCGCAAAGAACAACTTTCCGTTTTCTTTTTTCCTGTTTTATTCAGCCGTCCCCAACGATTGTCCAACCATGGTAAATAGCCTCTTAACACTTTAGACCAAACAGGACACACAGTGCTCAACAGAGCCTTCCTAGTGGGCCAGGCCAAAAAAACTTTCATAAAACAAAGGCTACAGCTTCAGAAATGAAATGCATTTCCATGGAGTACTCGTAGAGAAGCAAAAATTTTGCCTGCTGCACTGTACTAAGTCACAGAGGAGCGCCTGTCAACACAAAATGCCATCTCATGGTGTGGTTAACGTGCCTGGCTTTGCCATCATGGGCTATTTGTTTGTGTTCCTTTCGTCCTTTTAATTATCCAACTTTTCTGGCAAAATACATTCATAATTGCAACACAACGCCGCCGATGAGCCTGTTGCGGTTTAGGATAAGAAAAAAAAAAAGAAAAAAAAAGAATTCTTTCCCTCCTGTTTCAGTGCCGGTCCTGGTTGGGTTGCCCTCCTTTGCAACATCAAAGGACGTGGATAGTACGAGTGCCCATCTGTTGAGGGGACGAGGATATCCTTTGTATCCTGGCTATTCGAAATGGAAATGCTAAATATAAATTTACGTGTTCTCTTTTTTAGACGTTTCTCCTTTTTTTTACTTTTTTTGTTTACTGTAAAAGTACGGCTACAAGGAAATAAGTTCGCGGGATGTACTCGTAACATCGGAACTTGATGGTGATGGGCAGGCAGTGATAAAACAGTGGCGAAGCCCTCTAAGTGGAACCGATATGGACACCACATTTTGGTTTTGAAATTTAGTGGTCGGTCAGGACTGAGTTGAATTGTTTGCAAAAGGTTTTTTTTTTTTTTTGTTTGAAAGGCACACATATAGTACATACGCATGTACGCATGTACGAGTATATCCAGAAAATGCGATTAGTTAAAAGCTTATTTGGTGCCTGTAAACATTAAATTTTTTTCAGTCTTCGAATACGTATTCAACATTCAGTCAGGCATAGTAATGCGGACCTACATAGGTGTGAACAGAGAGGCAAACGACCGCTTAGTCCTGTCAAATATTTGGCTGGCAATGATGCCACCCACGTGTAGTATACCATAAATACTAAAATTGCAATCTTGTCCTCTTTCCGAGGGTTTATTTCGGAATGACCCCCAGATTGTGAGTAGCTCATATAGTTAAGTAAGGCTCACAAGTTAAATGTCGTGCAAGGCACTACGAATTTTGTAAGAAGTAATTTTGACAGAAAACACACGTCTTTTATTGATTTATAAAGTAGGTAGCCCTATATATGTATGGAATAGCAAATCAGGTTAATGGCCTGCATGTCTTTGCTGACACATACGCACTCTTTTGTTCAAATTTTCAATGACAGTTTTGCATAAATGTGGCTAAATTTCGTTGGCACAGCGCCAAATTTACTCCTTCAAGGGATGAGTGATCTGGGCTTGTTAGCATAAGCCTTAGACTTCAAAAACCTTAAAGAAAAAAGTTCAACGGCGTTAAATCGCATGATCTGGGAGGTAAATTCTAATCAGCAAAATGGGAAACTCCACGACCAGGAAATGACTCATGCACTAATTGAATTCTTTCTCGGCATGTAGCATTGTCTTGTTAAAACTACATATCATCCACATCCATATTTGTTCCATGCAATTTAGGAACAAAAAAGTGGATTACCACGTCGCGATAGCGAGCACCATCAACTGTTATTGCCTGATCAATGATGCCTTCAGCCTAAAATCCGTGCTAAAAACTGACACGTTTTCGATGCATTTGTTTCTCAACAATCTTACTTACTTACTCAAGGTGGCGCCACAGTTCGGGTAGACTTGGGCCTCAACCAACAAGCGTCTGCAACCAACCCGATCTTTATCGGCGGATTTGAAGACTTTTCAGACTGGAGCATTGGTTACTGTCCGCGCTCTACATGACCTAGCCACCTCAGTCGTTGGATCTTCACTCTTCTGACTAAGTCGATGTTGTGGTGCAGCCCTACGGTTCGTCGTTGTATATCCTTCTCTACTCACCGTCTATGCAGACTAGACCGAAAATCCGCCGAAAAATTTTCCTATCAAAGCAGCCAAGAGTATCCTCATCCATTTTTGATAAAGTCCATGCCTCTGCGCTATAGAACAGGACTGGGATTATTAAGGCCTTATATAGGGCAACTTTTATTTTTCGAAATAAGGCTTTGCTAGTCAATTGTTTTCTTCGTTTGATCCCAGCGCTGGTGTCGTTATCTGAGTTAATAGCGGAGCCTAGGTAGCCAAAGCTCTTAACTGCCTCGAAATTATATCAGTTGAGGGTGACGTTTTGTCCGAGACGTCGGTGTTGGGTGTCCTTTCTAGTTGACAGCCTGTACTTGGTCTAGCCCTCAACGAATCTTCGCGTCTACCGTCTTCATACTCGGAAAAGTGCCACTGACATCACGCTGTGTTCTTCCGATTACGTCAATATCATTGGCGTATGCGAGTAATTGGACGGACTTTTGAAAGATTGTGCCTCCTGTGTTGGTGCGTGAGTTTTGCACTATTGTTCCAAGAAAAATGTTAAAGAAATCTGATGACAGCGCATCGCCTTGTCTAAATCCTTTTTTGACATCAAAGATCTCGGTGAGTTCTTTACCGACCTTGATGCATTCTCCGTCGTTATCCTCCACAAACGGACGAGCGTGGCAGGGATGCAAAAACTAAACACTGCTCTGTATAGCTCGTCTCTATCTTAATTTACAGCTACACTGATATGGATCAATCAGTATTAAGAAGGCTGATACCTTCGTAGTTGGCGCAGTTCAGGGGGTCTCCTTTCTTGAGGATCGGACAAAGAATGTTGAGGTTCCATTCATCAGACATACTTTCGTCCGATCATATTTTACAGATGAGTTGGTATATGCTCCTCGCCAAGTTATCTGAAAAGTTCGACAGTCCGGCTGTCCGCTCCAGCAGCTTTGTTGGTCTTAAGTTTAGATATGGTTATCTCCACTTTATCCAGTTTGGGTGGACGAAATTTTTGATCTACTTACATCGTTCATTCTGACCGACAGCGGTATACTGGAGTGCCTTGCGTCGATCGCAATGTGGTCAATCTGGTCGACGGTTGGTTGATCAGGAGTTCTCCATATGAATATCGAGATGTGGGAACCGCGTGCTAGGTACGAAAATGTTTCGCCCCGCCGCAGCCACAAAGTCGATCAGTCTGAATCCGTTATTGAATGTTGTGCCGCGCAAGCTATGCTTTCTGATGTATTACCAAAGATACGCTTTCTTCCGAGCTTTGGATTAAAGTCACCGGGAACAATTTTAATTTCATAGCTAGGGCACTGCTCGTAAGTCTTATCCAAGAGCTCGTAGTAGCTATCTTTAGTTTCGTCATTTTTCTCTTCTATGTGGGCGTGTGCCCCCATAAGGTTAATGTTGGTAAAATTGGTAGATCCGTCCATATCCGACGCTTGTTGTTGCTTCATGAATTAGTTTATGTTTTCCATGACCGGGCAGTTATTCCGACGGGAAAACTCACAACCTGGAGGGCCATTTGTATTATATTGCAGATACCTCCAAGACGCGGGGTCGATTAGACCGAAGCGGATGTTAGCGCCGCAGTTGGTCCATTAAGGGCTTATCCGCCACCATCTCTTTTCCAAAACCTTGATTTAGTCTCGGAAATCCTTACCGGCCTGAGCTCCAAAAATATCGAAGTAGCCGGGATAAGGTCTTATTTTATTTTGATTCACCGATGATTCCTTCTTGGAAATTCATCCGCTGTCCAAATTAAAGTGCTGCTATTTTTGCCTGCTGGTCAGCACTCGTGTCTGTAGGTTTGCCAAGTCGACACCGACCAGTACCGCAACAGCGGGAATTCTACGCCAATGTCCTGTCCAAATGAACGTATTTGGCAGTGATCCCAAGAACAGAATAGACGTCTTTTAATAGCATGTCCGTCACAAGCAACTTCAAAATTCATGGCGGGTCGAAAAGTGAACATTTGGTCAATGGTGGAATTTGGAGGTCTGAAACCGCACTGATAACAATTTTTCAGGTTACTGACGATCCGGTTTAGTCGTTCACATAATACGGCAGCAATGATCTTAATCAGGCTTATGCCTTTGCAGTTGGCGCAAACCAAAGGATCTTATGGCTTCCACGGGCATACGTTTCTCCAAACAAACAAATTTTACAGACGAGCTCGTGCATGCTCCTCACTAGATAATTTCTTGCAGCTTTGAAGAACTCGAAAGCTAGGCCATCAGCGGCTGCGGATTTGTAAGATTGAATTTGGATATTCTTATTCGCACGTCATCTTGGTTGGGTCAACTTGAACTGGTTTCGGGGTTTTCGGCCGCGTTAAAAAGTGCATCCTGCAGGAGTGGCTTTTCACGAACTCTTAACACCGAATTAGTTTCTTCCATGACCAAGGACCATTATCGTCCTTTCAGAAGGACACCACGTTTTTAGCTTCTGGTAACATTTCGGAACCTCATTCCTAAAGTAGTATCTTTCGATAACTTTATTTTCTCGTTTCGAAGAAGTAGGTGTGCGAATTTTCTCTCTGCTGGAACATTTCAACAGTAGCTTCTACCACAGTTTTCGTCGTTGCAGTGTTGCATGGGACATACATTTATAATGCCCCGCCAATCAGCATCGCTACCAGCCTTCCGATTTGATGATAGTTATGTGGAATTATGAAAGAAGTTGAGGATCGGCTTAGGCCCCGGCGCACAGTGCGTCTACCAATGGAAAAAAATCAAAAAATTAGATTTACAAAATATTATTTCGAAACACTCAAAAGGCATTACACATTCCCAAACAAGATAACTGTAACTTTATTAGCGGTAAAATTTACCCGCAAGCTGGCTGGTCACCACAAAACCTTACCTTATTTGATTATTTAAAAAATGACAGTTAGCTCCAGTACATGAAGCCTCGACTGGCAGAGTAAAATAATTATCTTATAAACCAGCTTTT
This sequence comes from Volucella zonaria, assembly GCA_963966105.1. Lineage (NCBI taxonomy): Eukaryota > Metazoa > Arthropoda > Insecta > Diptera > Syrphidae > Volucella > Volucella zonaria. Next base: position 130,503,697 of record OZ014533.1, on the reverse strand, counting down.
ACTTGGATCTACACCACTAGGACAAGTAGAGGTTATTTGTTTTTTTTTTTTATATTTTTACTTGCAACTTTTCAACAGTTGTTATCAAGCTTAAAACAACTCCCATTAGGACACTTTTAGTTCCGTTGAAAAGAGATTTGAAAGTGAGTGTTGCTGCCTATTAAGAATTTTTTTCCTGTTTAATTAAGAGGACAGTAAGGTTATTTCGACAAGGTAAAAATTGTCTGCGACAAATTGCGACTGTTTTTTTTGCAATTGTTTATTTATCCATCTATTTATAGAATGTGTACTAATAAAGAACTTTTTCAATTATGGTCATCCGACCCAACCAACCGGCTTGCTGTCGTATTACAGTTTATTAAGAATAGCATAATTAAGACTGTTTTAGATCCAGAAAAGGAAGAAAATTTGCGAAGTCATGTTTTTACTTTGTGTTCAAATACGAGTATAAACAAACGGTGGCAAAAGTCCGGAAGGAACCGTAATCGGTTTTTAAAAAGAAACAAGGATTGGCTCGATTTGCAGCACTCATTTCCAGACAACATTTCTTCCATAAGCATAGAGTCTAACAATCAAGACCTAAAAAATAAACGTGGAAAACCGAAAAAACCATTGCAGAAAAACTAAGAAACAGAGAGTGGAAGAGCTGTTAAAGACGAAATCTCTTGAGGAGCTTAGGTTTGCATCAGAAGTTTCAGCAGCAAATTCATCGTCTTCGCGGTTTTTAGCCGAAGAAAAAAAAGTTTTATCATCCGAGGAAGTTTTGACACTGTACCTTGACCTTGACCTAACCGAGCGAAGCTACGAGTATCAAGTTTTGCGAAACATTGTTAACACATTGCACTAAGACTGTTTTCGCAGCATTTATGCTCTACGGCAGATGAAAACGAGTATGTTGCCAAAATCCATGGATTTCCGAGATGTAGTGGTAAAAACGGTTCAAAACATGATATGCAAATGGGGCTTTGATGGTAGTGGCAGCCACAGTTTGTACAAAATTGGATTTGAAAATCCCGAATATTTATTTTTAATCGCATTTGTTCCCTTGAAATTAATTGACATCGGTTCAGGTGAACCTCTCTGGATAAATGATCGTCCTGGATCCACTTTGTATTGTAGGCCTCTTAAGTTTTTATTTCGCAAAGAGATTTCTGGACTGGTGAAAGAAGAGGAGGCCATTATGCAAGCTAAAATTAATCAGCTTCGTGACACATCTGCATGTGTAACTGGATACTGCCTTAGAATATAATTTCAATTTCATTTAACCATGGTTGATGGAAGTATGTGTAATATGTTGTCAGAAACAAACTTCTCTTCAAAATGCTATGTCTGTGGTGCATTGCCCAGTGAAATGAACACAGTCAAATGTTACAAGAAAGCTCCTGAAGAAGACAACTTTCGTTTTGGCTTATCAACTCTTCATCTTTGGATAAGAACTTTTGAATTTATGTTACACATTGCATACAGATTACCTTTTAAAAAATGGCGAGTACAAGGGGAAACAAACAAAGCCGTATACAAGGAAGAATTCAGGCGGAATTTAAGTCAAAAATGGGGTTAAATGTCGACCAGCTTAGGCAAGGATTTGGATCGTCCAATGATGGCAATACCGCCAGAAGGTTTTTTTATGACCCCAAAACAAGCTCAGAAATCACAAAAATAGATCAAAGATTGATTGAAAAATTTTCAGTCATCTTACGTGTAATTTCAGCAGGTGCAGAAATCGACTTTCAGAAGTTTAATATTGGGTCTACAAGTAAGTTTCCAGCGTTTGTCAGAGATAGCGCCACCAGTGGATCCCGGGCAGAAATGTCAGACCCCATGTGTTTTATTTGTAGGTTTTGTATCTGTCAACAACTTTGCAGCGTTATATTTGAGCAGTTCTATCGGTGTCGTAAATTTTATCGAGCAAAATCATGGCAAGTTTCCAACCAAATAAACGCCATTTGCGGGAAGCGCTGCTTTTATTCTTTAATATGGAGAAAAGTGCGGCTGAGGCCTATCGTTTGCTTTCGGAAACTAATGGGGCGGAATGTATTGGTGAATCGACGTGCCGCGAGTGGTTCAAACGGTTCAAAAGTGGTGATTTTGGAGTTCAAGACAAAGATCGCCCCGGAAAGCCGAAAAGTTTTGAAGACGAGGAATTGGACGCTTTACTGGATGAGGATCCGTGTCAGATTCAAGAAGAACTTGCTGCATCATTGGGCGTCACGCAACAAGCCGTTTCCCTGCGCCTAAAAGCACTGGGATTCATTCAAAAGGTTGGAAACTGGGTGCCGTACGAATTGAAGCCAAGAGACGTCGAAAGGCGATTTTGCATGTCCGAAATGTTACTGCAGCGGTATAAAAATAAATCATTTTTGCATCGTATTGCCACTGGTGATGAGAAATGGATTTATTATGATAATCCTAAACGCAGAAAATCGTATACAAAGCCCGGCGAGCCCGCCCAATCGACGCCGAAACGAAATATTCACGTGAATAATTTCATGCTCTGCATATGGTGGGATCAAAAGGGTGTCGTATACTACGAACTGCTTCCGAGTGGTGAAACCATCAAAGGACCAACTAATTCGTTTGAAGCGGGCATTAAAAGAAAAACGGCCAGAATATGAGACCAGGCATGAGTCCGTCATTTTTCATCACGACAACGCACGGCCACATGTTGCGGTTTCGGTGAAAAACTATTTGGGAAATAGTGGATGGGAAATTCTGTCTCACCCGTCTTACAGTCCAAACTTGGCATCATCTGACTACCACTTGTTTCGTTCGATGCAGAACGCTCAAATCAAAAATTGGCTCGATACGTTCTTGGGCTCGAAAGACGAGAAATTTTTTTGGTCCGGAATTCATAAATTGCCAGAAAGATGGGGGAAAGTTGTAGCTTCCGATGGACGATACTTTGAATAAAGCATTGTAACTATGTTTTCATAATAAAACTTCAAATTTTTGAAAAAAAAAACGCTGGAAACTTACTTGTAGACCCAATATATTACTTTGCGAAACTAAAGACCTATACTTAGAATTGTATGATTGGTATTACATGCCCTGTACATCGCACAAACTTTTATTTCATGGCATTGATAGCAAATACCAATTGGACACTTATCCGAGGAAGTACCAGAGGGCTTACACAAGCCTTTCCGCCGCACTAGGCTTCATCATGCAAGAAAGTCCTCGAGGTCTAACAACATGCAAGATGTAATAAACTATTTGCTATTAATATCTGACCCTCTAATTTCATCACAGAGAAAAATTGTGCGCAAACAAAAAAGAATTGATGAAAATATATTTCTAATGAGGAACATGATTCTTCTTGTGATGAATTATAATATCTTATTCTAAGTTTCATTCTTTCATTTTAAACAAAAAAAAAATTCAAAAATAGATAAAAACCCTTTCCTTGTACCCTTTTTGTTAAAATATGACGTTATGGAAAAAAAAAATGGAAACTAAGTTTTTCTGTTTTTTTTCCACACTTTCTATTGACTCGACGCACTGTGCGGCGGTCTCTTGCAACAGCAATCGTTCAACGTTGAACCTTCTCACAATATTTACCTCCACGCTGTACAGACATTTATGCCCCCATTCATACTTTGATTGCTATTTGACAAGAATCCGCGTCAATTTTGAAACTTCAGCAGCAGCAGGGTGAAATATCACCATGATAAGCACATAGAGAAACAGGACATACGACTATTTCTGATCAACATTGTGCTAATTGAACATATAACAACAAAACCGCAGTTCAAGAGTCGTGAAAGATCATGCCAAGTACACGATCAAGGATACTGAAAGATGGTGTTTCTTGCACATTGTACGAATGCTTAGCCAGGAGGCGGAAAGAACAAATCAGGAGAACAAAATTCATGCGACTACATGAAGACCAGACGAATGACTATCAAAAGCGACGATATAACATTTATTCCATGTGCAGAACATCCCGCTGTCAAGCTCGAGAGCGTTTGGCAAGTTTTCAAAGCACTAGCATTCAGTGAAATTGTGCTTTGGCTTCAAAGTGACTTTCTAGACCGCGGCAATCACCCAAGGTTATTTTCAGTAGTACGCAGCATCACCGCAACCTTGAAAAAGCTATGAATTAACGCTGATCTACTCGTAGATACATATTAATATCAAGCGAAACAACGTCTGGCTCACTAGTTTTTAACTCAATGTGGAGCTATGTTGTGCCTACGGAGTAATGAGTATAAAGTAAGAATCAGATACAGTTCATTCAAAGCGAGAATATAATGAATTGTGTCCATAGGCAGAATGACCATTAGAGTACAGAATGCACGATATGCACGATCGAATCTTGATTCTGGCTAGAGTCTGATCAGCTAAACAGATTTTGCCTTAAATTTTGCAGCATTACACTTACACTTGCGGTCATAAAAACCGCACCACCTAATGAATTCTCAAAAAATGCCTAATTACATCAGATCGTAAGGGTTTTTCCCATACTAATGAAGGGTATTCCCCATAGCGGAGTTCGTATTCAGTCCAAAATAAAACAGTTTGAATTGAGTTGTGACGGTGACAAGCAAAAAAAAGTGAACTGTCTGGTAAATATCATCAACTGACTCGGGACGAAAAAGTTTAAATATTGACTTTAGTCGAAGAAGGGCTTGGCTATCGTGAGATTGCGGTTAAAATAGGATGCTGTCATTCAACTATCGTACGACTGATGAAGAAAAAAGAAAATTTGGATCCACTGGAAAGGAAAAACGGCTCGGGACGAAAACGTAAAACAATCCAGAAGACGGACAATGTACGAGTATTACAACGAATTAGCATGAAAGATCGCTTTAAAAGTGCTGTCCGTATAAGAGCAGAGCTGAGTGAATTTCATCAAGTTGATCTAAGCGCCGAAACCATACGCCGACGGCTACGGGAGATAGGTTTATATGGAAGACGACCAACGAAAAAACCTCTCCTAACCACAAAAATGAAAAAAAGCTCGCTTGACGTGGGCAAAAAAGTACGAAGATTGGACGCAGGATGTGTGATATGGTCCGATAAAAGTAAATTCAATTTGTTGTGTGCCGACAATTTGCCATACGTACGACGGTCAGCGGGTGAAAGGTTCAAGGACGAGTGCATAGTCAAAACAGTGAAGTTTCCTCAAAGCCAGATGGTTTGGGGATGTTTTTCTTTTTACGTTTTAGGCTCTTTGCACTTTGTTAATGGAACTATGAACGCTCAAAAGTATGGAGAAGTAGTAAGGGAGTTTTTGGTACAAGCAATTGAACAGCATCATTCGTATACTGACAAGTGCGTTTTTCAAGATGATTCTGCACCTTGCCACCGCGCCAAATCCGTAAGTAAAGTGTTATTAATCAACTTCTAGATGTCTACTTTATAAATAATAAACAGACAAGTAACTAGAGCCTTACAATAATTTTCAGCTCAAGACAACGTTTGATGACCTCGGAATTACCAGACTAGCTAATTCGCAAGATTTAAACCCAATCGAACACTTGTGGCATTTAATGAAACGTAAGGTGGCTGAACATAAACAAGAGAGTAAAAAAAAGCTAAATGAAGTTCTGGAACATGTATGGAATACTGAAATTTCAAGGGATATTACTGAACTTCTAGTAAACTCGATACCTTCTAGAATAAAAGCGGTTATAACCGCCAAAGAGGAGCAGCTCGGTATGGCATATCTAAACATCTTATATACACATATATAAAAAATGTATCGTTTGATTTTGTTAACCAATGACTGTATTAAAATATTTTAAAAAAATAAGAAAATTAACTGGTTTTTCTTTCTTTGTTAATATCTTTTTTCAAACATTCAATTAACAGATGGAAATTAGATAGAAATACTTATAAACTACTGCGGAGTACTCAACAAAAATTTGATTTCATTATAAAAATTATTATCGTAGTTATTAACAATTATTCAATCATTTTGATATGGTGCGGTTTTTATGACCGCAAGTGTACTTTCTTGATAGCACTCGCATTATTGGTAAGGTGGTGAAGGGTTTATGAGGTCCGAATTGAGGTACGGTTGCAGAAATTCAAATAAACCACCTTAACTCCTCAACTCAACATTGACAAGATCAGTTTTGACCTTAAGACCTTTTACCCTGCAGGCAAAAGTTTGTTGGAGCCAACATTTTGCTAAAAACATCCCCACTCCGTCTTGGCTATCGCAATGTCGTATCTGAAATTAGCGACAGTACAAAAACCAGTGCACTAAGTAGTCGAATTTCAGATCTTCGTAACACGGATTGTATTCGTACAGATTTTATTATATTTTTTGAGTTTGGAAGACGAGTGACTAGCTTGGCATACCGAAGTTAGAGAAAAGCTAGATTCGTTTTGGAGATCTCAGTTATGTACAATAAATGATCTACGTCCTACAACACTTCAATCAGTCAAATCAATGCTATTTATTTTCAGCAAGATCCATAAATTAAATCACGTCCTTTGCTATGAAATATCACACTGCTAGGATTATTTCTAGCTCAACTTCTAAGCACAAGAAAAGATATTAAATGGAATAGGAGTGCAATGAAGAATAGAGCTGCTGTCTATATTAAAATTTTTCAATAAATAATGAAATCTACAATAGTTCGGGAGTTATAAAAATGCGTAATTTACGCCATTTAAAAGCAATTAAAGTAAGATATGCCACATACTCGTAAACTTGACTTTAAGTCGTTCAAAAAAAAACAAGCTTTTTGTCTATATCCACAAATGGATGCAGGTCACTAATTAAGTGCAACATTAAACCAACTCAACAAGCTGGCAAAGTAACCATATAAAAACTCAGCACTAAACCTAATTTGGTTGGTTCACTTTCGCATGCAACCGACGCAAATTACTTAGAAAATTTCTATTCCAAGTGTAGGTAGATCCTCTTACCTACCCAACTAGTAGATTGGCCGTAACAACAGGAAAAAAGACAAAAAAAAAATAAGACCAACGACTCACCATTTTGACCATTAAAAGATGTTACCCCCACAATTGGTCTTGTTCACCTAGTTTTTAGCATTTACGACCACAAAAAAACGCAAACTCGAAATGCAATCCTGCTCCTAGATAAACATTCATTGCCAAAGTTCTTTTTATGACTCCTGGTAATGGTTGGTCAGCCATTCGGTTTAACTATGTTAATTGTTTGCCAAGTAATTAGACACGAAGCAGATACCTTTACCTTAGACGTATTCAGTCATTTACGGATATCTACGTGCACGTACTCGTAGAACCGAATTAAAGCTGTCGATGGAAATTCCGGCCTTCAAAAGTTATTTGATATTTTAATTTTGCGAAAGAAGAAGTCGGTCTTTTCTTTTATAGCCAATCTCAAGGTGACCTTTGGCAGTTTCTTTTTTGTAATTATTTTGAAAATTTTTTCGAGACTCTTCAACGCCACCATAGTAAACGAAAATGGCAGAACCTTTACTATTTGCGCACGATTTGATTCCATGCAACGAGTTTTTCGAGTTTTTTATATAATTACTCGACTGTCAGTTACAGCCATTTGGCGCGTATTAATAATTCCCAGAATCTTAAATCTTTATAAACAAAAACCGAGCGAAAAAAATGGAAACAAAACCAATCGAATCTGCTTACGATGGATACGGAACCGCGTGTGGAGAAGTCAATTAATTCTTAGTAAGAGCACATCACATTTATGCTTCTTCGAGGATTTTCGGTTTCCAATGATTTCTCGATTTTTTTATTTTCATTTTTTGTAGTCGTTAAATTTAATGACTGCCTTTTTGCCGATATATCCACAAAGAGATTGGCAACACAGCAGGAGGAAATTTTATTAGCTCAACGGGACGTGCAAATTATTTCATAAAATATTCGTCATAATCGCAAATACGAAAGCACAGCTGGAACTCGGGGTATAAATACTTTTGAAGAAAGCAGATTTCTTATGATTTTTAAGGGTATCACTTGTCTTCTATTGAAAAAAGGAAATGATAAGAAGGATTTCTACGAATAGATTGCAGTGCAGGATGAGCATAAACAGAACTGGGAGTTTATTTTGCAGGAAAATTCGAAGAAGCTTGACAAATACGACAAAATTCGTAATCTTACCCCATCTGTATCTTTCCAGGAATATCCTCATTGATCTTGTCAAAAGTCGTATCGAGGAAGTGAACTGATTTAATTTCCTTAATCAGAGCCGCGATGATCTGTTCTTGTAATGGGTGACCAGATAGCAATACTAGTTTTTCCAATTGTTATGTTTCAGCAGCTGTCAAAGTTACCAATGACATCCAGCTGTCAAAATATCCAGGAAGGTTTACAATATCACCGTGCAACGTTTTACGCTTGCCAAACGTGCGGAAATTGTAAATACACAACGTGAATTTCGTCGTGAGTTCGGTCGTCATCATAGCTTCAGTGAGCAAGCAAATCGTCGCATCGTGGAAAAGTTTCAGCACAAGTAACCTCTTTGGATCTTAAGTCACCCACCAGACAGAGATTGGTGCGAAATGAAGAAAACATAGCAGCCGTAGAGCCCAGCATCGAAGAAGACCCAGAAATGTCGATTAGGGGCCGATCAGCTGAATTGGGCATCGACAGAGTCAACCCCGATTATTTTGCGGTTGGATTTGGGCCTACATCCGCATAAGATTGCGCTGAGGCAAGAATTGAAGCCGGACCACCATAGACAATGTCGTGAGTTCGCTAATTTGGCGCTGCAAATGTTGGCCGGAGTTCCGGATTTTGGCCAAAAAATTATCTTCTCGGACTAGGCCCATTTTTGACTCAGCGGCTATGTCAACAAGCAAAATTGCCATTTCTGGAGCGAACACAATCCACAAGTGTTCGACCAAGCATCAATGCATCCACAAATATTAACTGTTTGGTGCGGTTTATGGCATGGCGGCATCATAGGACTTTATTACTTTCGAAATAAGAAAGGAGACACGGCTAAAGTCAATGGTCTCAGGTATAGAGCGATGTTAACAGGCTTTCTGTGGTCAGAGCTCGACAACATTGATATATCCAAGCTATGGTTCCAACAAGACAGCGCTACATGCCATACAAACGACGTATGTAGCGTCGACTAGGTCATCTCACGGCGAGCGTTCATCAATTGGCCGCAGCGAAACTGCGATTTGACACCACTCGATTATTTTCTCTGGGCCTACGTCAAGTCCTTAGTCTACCAACCACTTTGGACGAGCTCGAGGCCAACATTCGACACGCTATTGCCGGAATAACGGCGTACATATTGGACCGAGGACTCCCATCTAAGAGAGACAACTAATTCATCAATCCCAGGCTAGTGCCGAAACCAATGCTTGTAGATGCGTAACGCAAATCTTTATGTTGATTTCGATAAGCTGTTTGCTGTAACATGGACTGTCATACTGGTACAAGATGCACTCGAAAGTAAACAGGACTTTTTAAGGACAAGAACAACACAAAGTGTTTTTAACAAAACCGATTTATTTCATTCGAAATACGAGCAGTCCCCTTCCAACTCAATACCGCAACACGCACGATCTAAAAGCGTGTCGAGTGAGTGTATCAGATCAACCACCGGGATGTACTTCAGAATGTCGGTACAAACCCTTTGGACGGCTTCTAGTTTTTAATTTTTTTTTAGTTAAATGATTCTAATTGATTGCAATGTGTTATAAGTTCTTAGTCTAATTGGTTTGGCTTAAGGCCGTCTACCAGGTTAACAGATTTATTTAACACCTCGTATAAGAAAAGTAATTTTTCAAAGTTGCTTCACATTTTGGGAACTCTCTTCGATAATCCAATTTCTATACCGCAGCGCATTGACCGTGTAGTTGTACAGGAAGTCCCAGCCTCAGGCACGGTTTAGGACGCTAATCGTTTCCTCCAACTCAAGCACCTGTGCTTCGAAGTATCCGCAACGAAATTCTTGTAAAATGGGGCATATCGCGATGAAGTGAAATATGTCTTCTCGTTGCTTGAGGTTGCATAAGTCGCAAATAATTGGGAGTCCCGGCCGATGGGGTATACAACATCCTCTGCAAATGACTAGAAGACGATTAAACGACAACGATCTTCGGATCTGCACGTGGAATGTCCGGACCCTTAACCGGCCATGTGCAGCCGAACAAGCAGAGATCCTCGACTGCTATAAAGAAGACATAACAGGCATCCAAGATGTGTAATGGCATGGGCCGGACAAAACGAAGATGAAAAACTGTGATGTCTTCGATTTATGGAGAATATTACAGACAACGGGCGGCGCTAGGACAGCAGTCGCAGCGTTTCTTCGGACGCGGATTCGCCGTCAGAGGAACACTAAAGGAACAAGTCTTGAGCTTCAGAGGACAACTCGCATAAAGGCTGAATTCGCCAACATAAGTCTCGTAAACGCCCACCTCACGTCAGAGGAAAATACCACGTTACCACAAACGGCTTCTACGAGCTCCTCGAAAGAACCTACGAACAATGCCCTAAATGTGACGTGAAATTCATCCTCGGCAATTTCAATGCCAAGTTGGGTAAGCAGTACTAAAATGGGGTCTCCAGCCGCCCCAAAGAAGAAACCGATTATCGGTGAAGAATGCAGGCAAGCAAATCTGATAAAACAGCGGATGTACAGACCGGTTCTACAGGAAAGAACGAAAGAGGTTCGAGAACGCCCAGAAAAGAAGACAAGAAGATAGACTCCTGCGAAAAAACAAACATGCTAAGCTGTAAGACCCGAACACAAATCTGCAAGGGTTTAGAAGGAAACCTCATAGCAGATCAGGTTTAAGAATCTGGAAATAATATTTCAGCCAATTGATTAAAGGTGATGGAAAGCAACATCCCACCATCAGGCAGAATGAACCATTCAACCTGAACGAAGGCAGACAACATTTCTGTGTACCCGACCAAGAACAGCCGATGGCTTAACTGCCGATCTGTTTAAAGCAGCAGATGATGATAGTAGACGAAGCATAAATCAACTCATCTCCAAAATCAGGGCCGGCGAAAGCATGCCCGACGAATGGCACCTCATCCTTGCTTGCCCGATCCTAAAGAAAAGAGATCCCGTGAACTGCTCAACTACAGTGGAATTATAAAATCCTATCTGCCGCACTATGCACAAACCTAAGACCCTTCGATCAAATTTTCATATTGGACAAAAGCCAGAATTCCAAATTGATAAACGCCACCTCTCCATCGATCCCAAAGCCGCACATGACACCGTCTATAGAGACGAACTATTCAGCCCCAAGTGTAGTTTTGCATCCCTGTAAAGGTCATTTTACTATGCAGGATGATAATAGAGAATGCACGATGGTTCGTCATATGACGGTAATGACAAGATCGAGACCTTCAACGTCAGAAAAGGGCTTGAACAAAGCAATACGTTGTCATATGATTTAGTTCCACATGCGTTGACGGGTTTTGAGGAGACGATTCCATGATAAACTCTACGAGCTGTATAGCAACATCGACCTGCTCAAATAACTACGCATTGGGCGTTTGAGATAGCTGAGACATGTAGGGCGAATGAACATAAGCGCTCCAGCCCGCAGAATCTTCGACTCTAATCCGAAGGGCGCGCGCAAGTGGAAGGGGACCTCAACAAACTTGAAGTACGCAACTAGAGGCAACTAGAGGCTTATTGGTTGAGGCCCAAGTCCACCCCGGACTGTAGCGCCGCCTAAGTAGATAAGTGAGTATGCCGATGGTTCTTTTTGCGAAATACTTAAAGCAAAGTCCTACCGACTTCCTAAGTTCGCCCACTCTTGTACACATTTTCCTCCATACTGTAGCATGTGAGAAAGCACTATTCGCGGTAACCTTTCCAGATGCATTGCCATGAATTTAACCACATAATCTAGAAGAAGCTCGAAGTTCAGTCTCGAGGTGAAAATGGGTGAGGAACATGGGAATCTGAAAACATCGAAGGAATATTTCGACGGCTTCGTAAGAATGAAAGCTTCATACTTGGGCTGCATATAAGAGAATGGAGGCTACAGGTGCATGGAATACTTTCAATTTCGCTGTATGCGTTATGTTATTTTTTCGACGCAACTACTCCATGCTGCACAAATTGCCCGTTTGGCTTCTGTTAATTTCATTTGTAGCTGCTTGGACATGTTGAAGTTTGTTGTAATCAAGACCCCGAGATACTTATATTCTCGAACTATTTCAATTTCATCACCTTGAAATTTACAACGTTCCATCCGTGAATACCAGCCTCCTCCTACTCTAAAAAGCATTATCTACGTCTTAGATAGATTTACGGACAGGTTCCAAGTTCAGAAGTAGTTACTCCATCCGGTTGGTCATTAATTGCATGGAGTCAATTGTATCTGCGAGGAAAACAATGTCATCAGCAAATAATGGTGCTGAGGTATTTCTCCGGCTCAACTCAATACTTTCTTTTACATGCTCTGTTACATTGTTTAGGTACAAAATAAATAGCATCCTTGTCTCACACCCATTGACGTACCAAACTCCCCCGACAAGTTGATCCCATCCCAGACTCGTGCCACAATATTGTCATACAAAACTCTTATCACGTTAATCAACTTAGTCAAGATTCCATATCTACTAAGCTTATAAAAAAGGGCTTCTCGTGCTACAGAGTCGAATGCGACTCTAAAGTCTAGGAACAGGCCGTGCAGCTACTTTTTCTTTTTTTCTGTGTAAGTGCTGTTAGAAATTCAGTAGTGAAGTTTTGGTAAAATTCACACCGAATACGTTTGTTTCCGGGGGTTTTGCTTTTCTACCATTTCCCGATCGGTGTATTCACTTTTACTCCGGTAACTGAAGAGTCTAAAAAGTTGTCCTCGAATGGAGATATTTGCGGAGCATTTAGAAGTGTTGCGAAGTGATCTGTTAACTGTTCTTACCATTTATAAGCTTAACAGCATTCCAGAATCAGGTTTCGTTCAAAAGGTCGAAATTTCTTTGTTCGAGTCCTATTTTTTGCGCGAGACAGAGGCTTTTATAGTGCTCGATGGGCGCTATATAAAAAACTGCGAAGGCCTTATATTGCTGTTAGTCCTAAATAATCGCAGAAATGCAAACAAAGACTCTCTAGCTTGCATACGCGTATATTCCCAGTCGGATCACTTTTGTCAACTTTTATCCCGGCTGTCCCTTATTGTCGTTTTTTACCACTTTTTTCACTGCCTGTGTAAGGGCTTCAATTCTGGGTAATGTACTCATTTCATGCATTTGAGATTATTTCTATATTTGGTAAACCAAGATCAAAATTTTCACTTCGCTGCCTTGCTTAGCATCGTCGGTGTTTGTGTTTTTTTTTCCATGACTCTGGCGCATAAATCAGGCTGAATTTGACCGATGGCATGAGTAATGTTGGCTTTGAGGGCCGCTGTGGTTTGTGGCTTGTTCGCATAGACCTGCGACTTTAGAAAACCCCACAAGAAAAAGTCTAACGGGGTCAAATCGCATGATCTCGGTGACCCGTTCACAACAACTCCACGTGAGATGACCATGCCCTCGAATCGCTCGTGCAGAATTTCCAATGTGGCGTGAGCTGTGTGACACGTAGCGTCGACCTGTTGAAACCACATGCCGCTGATGTCCATATCATCCAATACAGCCCAAAGCTAATTGGTAATCATCGACCTATGGCGCTCGTCGTTAACGGTGATGGCCTGGCCAACGCCCAAAATCCACACCAAATAGAGACTTTTTCGGGGTGCTTTGGACGCTCTTGGATCTCATGTGGATTGGTATCGTCCCAAATTCGACAATTTTGTCTGTTGACGTACCCATTTATCCAGAAATGGGCCTCATCGCTGAATATGATTTTTCGATGAAAATTAGGGTCAATTTCCAACTGCTCCAGAGCCCATTCAGACACGTCGTTGTCTATGGCGGTTTACATTCAGTTTCTGGGTCAGCTGAATTTTGTACGGATGCAGGCCCAAGTCACGACGCAAAATTCGCCAAGTTGTGGTCTGCGAAAGGCCGAGGTTTTCTGAGCGACGCTAAGTCGACTGCCTCGGATTCTCATGTACACTCTCACGGACAGCGGCGATGTTTTCGGCAGATCTTGCGTTTCGTCGGCGTACGGGTGTTGGTTTATAAACCTCTCGATAGGACGATTATGGCGGCCGTAAAATGGGCGAAGCGCGCGGAACAGAAAACACATTTTGGTAAAACAATTTTATTATTTGCACGTGTTGTTGAACGCTATGTCCGTCCATGGTAATTTGGCAAAACAGTTTGTTAAATACGGATGTAGCTAACAATATGGCCGCTATCAACTGTCAAAGTTCGGCAGTCCGTATTTGAAGCCATCAAATATGCTATCGGCGCTTTTTATAGGACAAAGTCGCTTGGCACCGACGCTACATACAGTTGTGCTACAAAATTGTAATAGTGTTGGCAAATCTAAAGAGAATCTTACCAGCCTGGCATTGGCATATATACCGCGGAAAGAGCAGCCGAAAATCGAAAAAGATGGCTAAATGCTCGCGAATAGATCTAGATCTATCAATCTGACTTCCTTTCTGCTGAGAAGCAGAATTGGTTGAGCTTCAAAACTGCTTTGCGTATGTATCGTCTGTCAATGATGTGGCATGTCTGCCAAAGCGAAGAAACATGCGAGACTGCACTTTAAATCTGGTGCGCATGGCATTGGGCATTTTCATGAAAATAGTGGGACTTTTGGGAACTGCTGTCATCAGTTCTAAGGTCTATGCTCAGGCAAATGCAGAAGACGTGGCTTTACTGCCTAGTGAATTTCAGCTCTAAAGCACTGGCAGATCGACGATTGGTGCACTAGAAATATGCTTTCACCCAATTCTCTTAAAAGTGTCGTCTATAGAGGAAAGAGGAAGATGATTGGTTTCACTCATCTTGTGCTAAAGGACATCACTATCCATTTCCCCAATGGAGCTTAATATTTGGGCGATTCACGTCACGTCGAAGACCATCCAAGCGGTGTCAGGTGTCTGAGAGTAGTAAGAGCAATTGCATTTTATGCGTCAGTTGTATGGTAGAAGGAGCATTGCAATACGTCCAGACACGATATCCAGATCAGATCGAAAGAACAGTCTCTCCCTAGAAAGCTTCCGGCTCTGCTCTAGATCCACTGATGGGCCTCTATGTCCTTAAAATTCATATCACAGGCTGCACTCTAAAAGCCATTATCCGTTTAAGTTGCCTCTTGACTCTGATTTTATGAAAATTCGGTCTGACGCAATGACACTAGAACTCCTGATGATGCGAGAATACGAAATCGAATTTGCTTGTGCCCAGAGATGATTTCTGGCGGAATCTGAGCCAGGAAAGTAATGAAATCGAGCGCTCATGTATGGCTTCAAAACCATAGGATGTGGCGGGATGTCTTCCCGGAGAACGACAATGTTTGATTACACACCATCGTTAAGAGAAAAATCTGTGGAATGAGCGAATCATTTGTATCGATTGCTAAGTTGCACGTAAGGTCTTGCTGAACCACTTAGAAGCTGGTTCTAATATGCAACCGAACGTAGTAGGAAGTCTTGTAAGAGTTCCCAGGAAAATGAAATTACGGCTGAACATTTTTGAGGGCCGGAGCCTGCGTTAGAACTTCCTGCGTGCTCGGCTTCCATTGACAGTTTTGGGTTTCATACGTCTCAGCTGTACATTACAGCATCGACAGCAACTTTTGGTTCTTGCCAGCGAGATTTCATTTGCCGTCAAATCTATCTCCATCAATATACGACAAACTGATATGGAGTGAAGGATATCCTATCGTACTCCAAGATTGCATAAATTTCAGATTATCGTCCTCCTCTAGCCTTGAAGATTATTGCAATACGCCCGATGCTAGTATTTTCTTTGGAGTATTTTCTCTCTTCTAAATTGAGGTTTAGCTGGCTGTAGTAAGCCCTAAAAAGTAATGAATTAGCTCACTCTATAAATTGTTTCCTCAACTTGATGTCCAGACCTGGTATGGAAGCGTACATGTTATCCTTCTAAGAGCTAACGTTGGGCACGGCAAGAGTCAATTCTAAATTGTATCAGTGCCATTCTCTGCGCTTAGTAACGCCGGTGTTTGTGTTTTTTTGTGTTTGTTTTTCTTTATAATGACCCTAGAATTTAGGGTGGACATAGCAAACATACGCGGGCTAAAAATTAATCACTTTTCTGAGTACGTCCATGTCTGTAAGTGCAAACCAGCTGTTTTGGCATTTAGTGAAATACAGGTAGATCCCCGTCCACACCACTCAAATCATGCTGATCTGAAGCTGACTGGCTACGAACTAGTGCCATTATTCTTCTCTCACCGCAGTCCCGCCATTTACGTGTGTAGAGATGTACATAGCTTACAAAACTCCACAACAATGTGGTCACTGTTCTAATCCGGAATTGAATTTCATGTCGTTAAAATTCCATCTCCGAAAGCTTTATCTACAGAAGCCCCAAACTGGACAGTAATTTGACATTTAATGAGTTTGGTGCGCTGTCTGACTCCATACAAAGAATTGTATCCCTGTATCCTTATACTGAAATCGTTATCAAACCAATTCTGGCTGGCTTCGACATTCTGGACAGAAAGACGGTAAATTGACCCAGCTCGTGAATGAGCCCACGCAAATACCAGACATTGATAGTCATAACGCCACCACCTTGGATAAGCACTTCTGTTGCTATTCACCAATGCTATTGCTAGAGATTTTCGTGGGCTTAATTTGGAAAAATAGTAACTAAACGGGCTTCTCATGAGAGCGGGCTATCTGCGAACTCTGAGTCACAAAAGGGGCTTCAGAAGGACTGCATTCCTCTATTCATTTTCTTTTTTAACTAAACTTTAACTAATAAATGTCTTGCAGGTGCTAAGGTAGTCTCCTTGACGTTTCCACAGTATGGAATCACAAATACAAGTTGATGAGAGTGGAACGAAGCCACCGCTAGGACAAAAATTAACTGACCTTAGAAGTATCGTCTCTAACATAAGTATACAACACCGACCCAGGTATACTTACGCACATGGTTCAGAATAGTCAAGGAATAAACTGGGGAGAGTTGAGATCCTGAAAGTGTATACCATATACTCGTAACTTACTCGTATTTACTAAATGTCTTTGGGAATATTCATGGCAAGCACCTTATTGGTAGCTTTCATACGACGAGTATTTCGGAATATCATTTCAGTTGGACTTTGTAGACAGAGCCTTGCTAAGTGGAAAATGCTACAAGTTCGATGTAAAACTTCTTCAAAGTAAAGTAAAAGACCAAAAGAACTAAACCTCAACTAACTTTGTCAAATTCCTATCCGATTCCACCCAAACTTTGCAGATAGGGAAACACCCAACCGGCAACTTTGAGTTCCACATGATGGCACACATTTTGTTCGAATTGCATCATTCTAACAGTATAACGCATCCTCCTCATATCTACATACTAACTTAAGTTTTCGCCTGCAAAACGACTTCCATACTATCCGTATCTACAGCGCACAAAAAGGACGAGCAACTTATAAATTTTTAATAGAAATCACTTTCGCCATAAACAAAGTTGTTACACAAAGTTTCTTTCAACATATAATTTTCTTTTGAGGTTTACCAACAAAGTACAAAGAAGAAAATATAATTTCACGTCAAACTAAGCGAAACTTTCGTTTTATTATTATCCATTCACCCTCTTCCTTCCAGTGAATGCCACCATAAGCTAGCTAGCTACCAATTCCTTGCCTTCCCCTTTTTAGTACTCGTTTTAGTAGTCATGTTTTGGTATCCAATTTTGGTACTCTTTCTAGTGGCACGGAAAATATGTAGAAAAAATAAAATGAAAAATATCTTTCGAAAAAGTTTATCACACATTCTTCGTCGAAACTTGCCTTTTACTGCCACACTCGTCTCCATTTCTGCTGAACGACGAGGGAGCGATATTAAATTGTAATAAAACACACACTTCTCCACGTTCTGACGCCTCAGATGTTGGACGAGCGGAACTTTATCAATTTGCCTAACATTGTCGTTTGCAATTCATAATATCGCTTCGATTATTCCCCCGAAATACTGGTTTCGAGTAGTAGTAATCGTATCTTCGGGCCCCCCCTACACGACAACCATAACTTTCTTCTTAAAGAAGTTAAAAACTTATGTCCTTAAAGCGAAACGATACCAGCAGATCTATTTTCGAATAAAATCCCCATTTGCAGCGTTTTACAAGGAGGATAACCCCGAAATGATGAAGAGAAAATCCCCTGGTGGTACTGTTCTGCTGCTACTACCGGCCTTCCACGCCTATTCCCCATCAATTTAAATGATAATTTCGAACCACGCCTCCCTTGAGGCGAATGTACATAGATGCCTACTGCCTAGTACCTACTCTCTGCAATAGATACAATCTTGTATCGCTTCCTAGGGTTTTGTAATGTACTCCCCCCTGATTCTGTAACTGTTCAGTGCTGTTCTGTTTTGTTGTTTTTGAAAAACGGTACCAGATTTAGTTGGAAACTTTTCAAAATCAAATTAACGAATCCTTCGTGTACCGTATCTCGGTGGAGGACGGAAATTCTAACGGCCCTTCCATTGTTCCCCTAGTATTGTCCCTAATCTCAGAGCTGTAATAATAACCAAGAGGAAATAATATTACCAATTGCTTCCCGAAAATCAGCTTGAGCTGTCGTCTCTCACCAGTCTCATTTTGATTCGCATTTCTATTTCTATTCCCTCTCCGCTTGGCAGGACCATTGCCATTGCTATTGCCATCGCAATTCGTTTCTATCGTTCTATCGTAGTGTTGTTTCGTGTTTGTAGATACGGTTACAACTTCGTCTATGTCCTAAACACCCCGTCATTGTGCTCTTCTTTCCGTATTTGCTCTATTCGTGTCCTCGGAGGCTCTTCATTTCGATTGCTGATTATGAAAATTATTGCTTCGCAGATTCAGAAGGATAAAAGGAAGTTGAATGGCCCAACGTAGGTAGAAGTCACCACGAGCGTACATTAGTTAGCCCACAATCTACCGGTGTAGCCGGTAGCTGGTAACTCGAAACTCGGTAGCCGGTGTGCTAGATATCCACGGGTGGTATTTGATATCACTGGTCGAAACGTCAGGCTATCTGAGAGAACGGTGAACGGTGCGAAAAACTTTCACCACAACTTCTATTAATGTGACGTGCGGGGCTTAGCCACTCGTGTATCTATGAGTTCTCCTTTAGCTTGGTTCTCGTCCTAGTTTTCGTTTTCGTCTTGGTCCAAGTCCTTACATACATTTTCATCTGCAACTTGTTGTTGTTTGGGCAAAACCGAATTACTTTCGGCATTTTATTAGATCGTCCCATCGACCCGTATCTCCGACGCGACTGTATTAACAGCGGCCGTAGCGATAGCAATGGCAGCAAATACTCAAATCCAGATACGAGTACGTTGGGCAATGTCTTTCTTTTTTTCTTATTCTTTTGGTGGGTGAAGGGGAAGTTTTGAGGAAACTTAGTAAAAGTTTTCCTTTTTATCAGAGATTCAGTGAGAAATTTTCAAGATTTGCAATCGAAAAACATTTTCATAGCTTGAGCTAATAAAACCCATTAGAGGCGAAGTTTTATTCGTTTATTCGAATGGGCCGACCAAGCAGTGGTGGTAGATAAGGGTAGGATTTAAGCTACTTTCGGTCGATAAAGGTTAGGACAATGGTTAAGTTTATGTTGCATGCAACAGTGCACAGGAGGTGGGCAAGGACATTTCCTATATTAAGTTTAAGAACTCTGCGGGTTTGCGCTGGCAAAAAATGAGTTATCATTTATCTTTGCTGGGGTGGTAGAGACGATTCGGAGTCTTACCTTCTAGATTATGAATGGTTTTCCTTCCTGTTTCGAGGATAATAAAGCAGGAGCCCTTCGAAGGAGATAATACAAATTGTGATACATATCTGCAATGTTTTAAGGACAGACGTACATTGACCTATTTCGAGGGTAATAATCGCGCGAAATGGCTTTGATGGGTTTAGTTGAAATTATTGAGATAGTGGCGATAGGGGGTTTTTTTTTTTTTGAATCAGGTTTCGTCTATCGGTAAGGAAATCTTATGCGGAAAAGCACACCTTTCAGAATATAACATCAGACAACGGCTGCCGACTTATTGATTTTACATCTGGTGATACAACGCCAAAAAGAGCGCTGTTTCCGGTCCACGCAACACTGACCAGTTAACCGATTGGCTTATCGCAGCCAATTTCAGGGCCAGATAAGATAAGAAGCTGAAAGGCGTTCAGAGAAGGAGACATAATGTCGGAACCTTAAGTAGTCCTGTAATAGTTAAAGATTACTAAAAACGGCTGTGCAAGCTCATGCCAACAACAGGTTCATCTACTTTCCAAGCATCATCAAAGAGGTAGCCGAATCAAGTTTTGGGTTCCAGTTCTGGGAAGTGAAAGAGTCACCGAATTAGAAAAATATCCGTCAGTTCTATAGGAAATCCAGACAGCTGGCAGCTGGCAGCTGGCTTTAAGGCCGGAAAGAAGACTCTTTAAAACCAGGAAGGAAACATGGTAAGGGAGGTGCAGATTGTGGAGATTCCAGATGCATTTGAACTGCACTTGCAGCTGCCGCTTAATGTAACTGATTTCGCATGAGCAGGACCCAATTCCAATCAACAAAGAAATAGGCCCCGTCCTAATATAGGAGAGATTAAGCCATATACTAAAAAGCTGAAGAACTGAATAAAGCCGCCGGTTCTGATGGATTACCAACAGAGCTTTGTAACTACGGAAAAAATATTTGGAAAGGTGACCAGATAAGAACGATAGGAAAAAAAATTTCAATAAAACAACAACGGTGCGAGATATAAAATTGATTCTGGCTTTATTTTGAAGCTACGTTAATGTCATTATGAGTGGAATAGCACATCATCAAATGGCCGACTCGGCTTCGCTGGCAGTGCTTCAAGCGGTCGGTCCAATTTTTAATGACTCCGTCCAATATCCGCCAATAGCATGTTGAATGTTGGTGTCGAGCTCGTCGAAAGTGGTTGGGTTGTTAGCGTAGACTAAGAACTTGACGTAGCCCAAGAAAAAATAATCGAGTGGTATCAAATCGCATGATCGTGGGGGCCAATTGATGAACGCTCGCCATGAGATGACCCAGTCGCCAAATTTCTTCTTTACAACTTGGAGCGTTGCGTCGCTTGTATGACATGATCTTGTTGGAACCACACCTCGGATATATCGATGTCATCGAGCACTGACCGCGGAAAGTTGGTTAACATCGCTCAATACCCGTGTATCCTTCCTCATTTCGAAAAAAATAAGGTCCGATGATGCCGCTTGACATAAACCGCACCAAACAGTCAATCTTTGTGGATGCATTGACGCTTGGCCGAAAACTTGTGGATTGTGTTCGCTGCAATAATGGAAATTTTGCTTGTTAACATAGCCGCTGAGGCAAAAAGGCCTCGTCCGAGAAAATGATATTGGCCAAAATTTTGGATCTCCGGCCAACATTGCCAGCGCCCAATTAGTGAATTCATGGAGTTGTCTATGGTCGTCCGGCTTCAATTCTTGCATTGGCACAATCTTATACGGAGGTAGCCTTAATTCAACTGCAAAATAAGCCGAGTTGCACCTGGCAATGCACCATTCAGCTGATCGGCGCCGAATTAACATTTCCGGGTCGTCTTCTTTGATACTGGCCGCTCCGGCGGCTATGTTTTCTTCATTTTGCACTAATCTCTGTCTGGTTGGTGGCTTAAGATCCAAAAGAGTGTATTCAAGATCAAACTTTTCCACGGTGCGACGAATTTCCTGCACACGGAAGTCATCATGGCTTCCGACCTCACGACGAAGTTCACGTTGCGATATTTTTTAATAATTTCTGCACGTTCGGCATACGTAAAGCGATGCGTCCTGAAAGGGTAAGCCTTACTGAATATCTTGACAGCTGCTGAAACATAGTAATTGGAAAAACTATCGTTACTATCTGGTCACCCGTTAAATGAATGACAGATTATGGGTTGACGAAAAGACGTCCAGAAGGTCTCTAGGGTTTTTCATGAACTCCTGTCTATGAAGACTAACTAGGGATGCCCGTATACCAATGGGAATAAGGAGACGACTGTGCACGGCTGTGCTCCCGTCCTCAGATACCAATTCGGAACCGTGTTAAGGGTATGAGTCGGGGCCGGCCTAAAACCTCTTGCCGATCTTAGGGTCGGCACCCAGCACTTATTTGCTAGACTATTAGGCAACGCCATTGCTTATTAGGCAACGTCATTGAAGGAAAAATCTTGATCGGGCGGCCGCCTGAAAAGACTTCTAAAAGACTTGTCATATGTCCCATCTACAAAAAAGGCCATTCTGCGTCTTGTAAGAACTACGGTTTGTATGTACCTCCAAAATGTTGGCCATTAGATCCCATCCCAAGGGTCTCCGTAACACTTATTAGCAAACGCCGGTGTTGTTTCCGACTCACAGGACGATTATAGAACAAATGTTCACACTTAGAAAAATACCTTTAAAAATACACTTAGGAACTTTAGGGACTTTAGCTAAGAATTTTTTCTATCGAGACCCATGAAGACTTACTCTAAGAAACTGCCGCTGTTTCAATTTAGCAATACAAACGTCTTCAGAGCTTATAATTTGGAAGACGAAATGCATACTTCAAGACCTAACAGAGCGCATGTATCAGGATGAAACTCCACACAGGTCCGCACTCCGCTAAGTAAGCCGTCGAAAACTTACGCCAATGCTTCATTTTTGAACGCATGACTATAGTATGGGAACGAAACTCCTGAATCGATCGGTATTAAACTTCATGGATACTAAAGTGAATTTGAAACAAGAATATGAGTGAAAAATTAGCCACTGCAGCCATTTAATTGCTATCAGCTGGCAGAGATTTTCAATGAACAAATGAGCATAACCGTCTAAGAGGTCAGCTGACAAAACACAGACCTACAGACTCACACATTATCAGAAACTCTTGCGAAGACTTGAGCAGTTCATCAATATAAAACACAAAATTGTCATTCCATTAACCAGCCGACTAAATAGTCTGTGAAGCAACTCGAGTCTTCATTCGTTGTCGTCCTCAAAAAAGAAGCGAACTCTTGTGGTATGAGTTTTTCCAGCGGTGTTCGGTGACTCGCACCCCCTTACCACCTTAGAGTGATATCATGCAACTCTTGAGAGCTTCTGAAAGTGTACAATCCGAGCCTCCTTTTCAGAAAATGGCTTGATCCATATCTTCGGTCACTGACAGCCCCAATTATGTATCTAGGTCGTCTGATTTACCTTGTCGTAGAGTCTCTAAAGCAGTAACCCCTTGCAATTAGTGAGGCCTTCAATTTATAACCAAAAATCTCACAATCACAACGGGATTGCAAGATAAACCACCTCTCACCACATGCTGATCTCGGTAAGATTAGCTAATGAAAACTTTACAGCCAAGCAACGCGCAACAGTTTCGTAGTAAGAACAACAGAAAAACGATAAAACCAGCTTCTCAATCTCTAGACTCACTCACACGTAGATACAAGATACTCGTAAATACAATAGGTTACCGAGAAAACCAACCTGAAAACCTCTCTTCCGAGCCTTTGCCGTACCAAATATATCAGGTATACCGCAATCAAAAACAACAACAACAACAACAGAAACAACATTACTCCATCCATATGTGTGTGTTGCGTTGTAAATGGTTGCCTCCTGCTGCAATGCAATTTGCTATGTTGCTGCTGCTGATATACCTATGTAGCTGCCATTGCCACCCTTTGTTTTCCAGATCCCCTTCCTACCTCACGCTGGTTTTGAATTTGTAATTTGAACCTAAAGCCAGTAAAAGACTGCCAGAATGGAACACACTACGAGAGACGAGACTGCCAACAATAAAACCCAAGGAGCATGGAGTCAACAGAAACCCGTTTTACCTGCCTAAGCTACACCACTGTCGTCATTTGAGATGCAAGAGAGAGGCCAAGTGCAGAGGGTAACTCTCCTATGATATGAGCCTAAGGCAATAAACCCGATACTCCTGTACCACTACCACATAGCCCAGCGACAAGGGATCCCAACGAACGGTTCCAATGAACACTGGGGAAATAAAAAAAAAAAAAAAAAAATTATTTTCAACAGCCCAACGGCAACAACTCGTCTCCGACTTAAGCTGAAAAAGAAATCATGTCCCACCAGTGCAGGCTTGTCTGGCTGTGTAAGTGAGTAGTCGTATCTGTGTTGTTTGCTTTGTAAGCCGAAGCATCTGTAAAAGCATAACCAGCAATAACAACAGCTTGCAGCGCATGATGTGTGAAAAACTGGTTCCTTCATGGAGCAGCCAGCCTTATTTGGGGAACCTGATGGCCTAAGCAACGAAATTGCAATCAACGCTGCAGGGACGGGGTAGGGTGTCACTTTACCAGAATGCGGCCGCAATTGCAGTTACCAATCGGAGATGGTGTTGTTTGAAGTTTTACGAGTACTTCGTTCCGAATTGCACTTCATCTGTCGTACGTATAAAAGGAAATAATCAACGACAACGGTACAAAGGACTTTTGTGTGTTCTCTTGGTCTGGCACTCAAAAATTTAGACAACCACCCAAAGTCATCTTTTTAGATTGTTGTTGTGTCAATCTTGACAAATCAAAAGGAATAGGTCCGTTTACGATTTCCAGGTGGTAGGTACTCTCAGTCGGAAGAAAAAAAAAAGTTCCTAATGACTGAGGCTTTCTTGGGAGAATAAGTCTGAACGGTAAGGTCACGCTTGATGATTGATGACTTTAAATAGCAGATCCGTAAAGGGATTCAGATATAACCATCAGTGATCTGCATAAGAATTTAATTTATGCAGCTAAACGACCAGGGGCCTATGAAGGAATCATTAGAAAACGATCAGCGATGGTGTCTATGATGAGATTGGAGTCGCATTTATCAGGAGTCAAAAGAATACTTGCCGTCGGGGTAACTTACCTACCACGTACAAAACAACTAGTTGTGAAAGAGACATTAGCCATGGATGCAAACGGACCCCCTCAGTGAAGATCACGACCCGGAATGTTCACGGACTATGAATTGGGAGTATGCACCTGGAACGTACGTATACTCTACACCGCGATCCAGGAGATAGGTACGATGGATACGATCAAGTATGCGAAAATGGAAAAATTGCGACATTTACTACAGCTGCCACAAAAAATTGCGGATTCGTCGTGGGAGATCGACTACCATTCACTTTAAGGCATCAGTCTAATATGTCTACAACCCCCAAACGATGAAGCTGAAAACTCTATCAAGGAGGAGTTCGATGACCTCCTGGACGGAACTTACGGAGCCTGCCTGGAGTATGATGTCAAAATGGTACTCTGGGACTTCGAAACCAAAATCGGTAACTAAAACACCTTCGGCGGATTGGTCGGAAAACACAGCCTCCAGGACATGACAAGAGACAACAGCTTCCGGCTAATCGAACCAAATAGATGCGAGGCATGCATGAGACATCAAACATCATGAGACATCAGACAACGCCGACTTCAGAACCAAATTCAGAGCGACACTATGGAACGAGAAGAGGCTGCGAGCCGCCCAGAAAAAGAAATCCAACGTACGAAGCCTTAGCACGACTGGAGTAGCCAAACTCTACAGAGAGCGTATGAGCGAGAGACTCTCCCCTATGCATTCACAATCTATGGAACCAGTACGACACTGAAAATGCACGCCTGTAAACTCTGCAGCGCAAAAAATGGGCAGCGACGGAGGAGTATCGAACTTGAAGAACTGAGACGAAGATCTTGCGTATAAAGAAAGGGGCTTACGCAGTCTTCCAGCTCAAAGTCCGGCGATAGAAACACCATCCATATGTTTTTCAGGAAAGCTAAACGACCAGCAGCTGGCTTTAACAGAAGGAAACCTAGTCACCGAAAGACAGTGAATAGTGGATGTGTTAAAACAGCACTTCCAGCAGCTACTTAATGGGCATCGGGTAGAGAGTGATAGGGCAAGAGAACCCACACTTATAATGCCAAAGAACATTCATGGGTGGCATCCGACATTTAATGGCGACACTAAATTGACTAAATTGTTGTGGATGTTCTGGTCAACTATTCATCTTATAGGATTTGTGTTGACTGAAACAGTGAATGCCTTCACGGCGCGGTTGACATTCAGACACCAAACCCTCCGATTTGAAAGCTAATTCACTACCACTTGAACCACGGCCACCCCCAGTTGGCTCAGCTATCAAAAAGCTGAAGAACAACAAAGCCGCCGGCTGGCTCTGATGATCTGCCATGGAGATGGTCTTTCGGTAGCGTACATGCACCAAATTATCAACCAGGTGAGCGAAGCCCTCCCCGATGACCGGACTATCAGTTCTGGTCCTATGCTTTGTAGGAACTATCGAGGCATATCCCTGCTAAATGTAACATATGTATAAGATCCTATCTAATGTGTGTGAACGTATCAAGCCTTTTTGCAATATAGATCGGCAGATCAACAATCGACCAAATTTTCACACCAAGCCGAAGTCGAGCCTCATCATTTTTCATTGACTTCAAAGCCGAATATGACAACATAACATACATCGTCTTGCGCTCTACACGGTGATGCCCGAATATGGGATCTCGACACGATTCAGCTGTCGCGTGACGCTTCCTCCGAACTATTCCAAACCTGTACCGGATTTCGGCAAGGAGATGCACTGTCATGGGATTTCTTCAATTTAGTGCTGGAGATGATATTGTTCATGGCACGTGTTAACACGGAAGGCACTATCTTCAACAAATTTGTCCAGCTACAGGGATACACAGACGACATCCACATCGTCAGTCATTCTTAGCGCGCCATCATAGAGGCTTTAACGCCGATCGAAGAACAGTCTAAGCGACTTGGCCTAGAAGTAAATGAGGACAAACCCAAGTACATGTTGTCAATAAACCAAGAAGCGGCTGTCCACCGGCTAGGGGAAAACATCACTGATGCCAACAGTAACTTCGAAGTGGTTAAGGAGATTGGGGATACTTCGAAGACTCACTTTATGAAGTCGCTGCTAATTTGCTTTCGCTAAACAAATAGTTTCAAAACTCGTAACTCGGAAGACGAAATGCATGCCCTACAAAAGATTGATTGTGCCAGTTCTACTCTATTAGTTACTCAATTGCCTGAACCGAAGAGACAACAACTTTCAAGTGGAACCCTTTGTTTGATTTCGGACGAGGTATACGAGTAATTTTCAGAATTAATAGCGGAACCGAAGTAGAAAAAAAATAGTTAATCCCCATCCCTTCTTTTTCACAGCATATTTTCGATTTTATGCTCCTAAACACATTTGGGGTAGACGGACCAGTGATAGCCATATACATTGGACCAATCCTATCAACGTCTCTCAGTGTACTCAAGTATTATAGTTAGAAATATGTTGCTTGTAGAAAATTATACATCTGGTGCTTGCTTGAGCAAGGATTTCTCCATTATGACGTTAAAGGAGTCATAGGTATGACATCAAAGCTATAAAGCTATCGGAAAGATTCCCTCCATCCTTTACGCAGCAGCAAGTGTTTTTCGTCGTCATCCTGCACAATCTGACGGCAGGGATAACAAAACTAGCTGTGGATATGTATAGCTGTTCTCTATTGAAGCGACCGTGAGTTTTGGTATTCTTGGGTTCTTTTTTTAGGATCCGTGGTTAGAATATTTGTGGACTTACCAGGTCTAGGACCGCACTGAAAAGAGTCAATCAGATCGTTGACAAATGGTTCCAGGCGTGCACACAAAACGGCTGTCAAGACATTGTACGCGATGTACGCTAGTTGAGGCAGTTTAGAGCTTTCTTCAGTCCAAAAATCTTTACTTCATTTTGTTGGGGTGGACGGGAACATATGCCTTCATCTTCCTGGTTAAATGGTTCATTCTGCTTGACACTGGAATTTGGGTTGTCCCCGCTCTTAACAAGCTCAGAAGTGTTTTTTTCATATCTTCAGCACCAACTGTTAGCCGACTACTAAACTTGGTAGCCTGTTCGAGATTTATTGCCTTGATAGATTCTTCTTCTTTTGGTAAATATTCCAAAAGTTTTTCCTGGGGTATCACCCTTCCATTTCCTCGATTTCAATGGTTATTTTGCAATGTGTGCTTGACGGTACTCTTCATCAAACCCAGTGTTTGTTCGGATTGGTCAGGTGGACCCCAGCCCATGAGCCACGATATTTCTGATTGCTTCTTGACATCAATGATGTTGAAAAGGCATTGACGAGAGGTTGAAGGTTACACGATAGGAAATTACAGCCGTTCAACGTTTAATCTGGGTACAGTACTTCTGTGATGATGTAACTTTTGAGATATCCGTAAACGTACCTTGGCTTTTCCGATTCGGACACCTCAAATTATAATACGAGAGGTATACCTTGCTTCAATCGTAACATGATCAAAAAAGTTGACTGCTTTCGGATTAGGTGAACGCTCTTTTCTGAATATTGAGGTGAGGAAACTATGTCCAAGCTACAGTGATGATTCAGACCGCGTGAAAGTGAATTAACCTAAGTCGTTTACCAGACATGGTGCCATGTAGGCTTTGCTTTTTACCTATACTGAAGGTGACTATAAATTCAGCCGAGCGGAATTCTTCTATGATTAGATTATTAGACAGTGAGTCGGAGCTTTCTACAAGAAAGATGTTTAATGCACTAAAGCAGAACAATTGTGGCAGCTGAGACGGGATGGGTAAAATCATGTTAATAAAGGTTCAGAGATCATTTCCTCAATAGATCAGCGCAAGGTCGGCGCTGATAAGATTGTAGTAGGCGGCTACGGAGAAGATTAAGTCATACAACAGTCCAAAGCTTTCCTAAAGTCATAGGGATACCTATTCCCACAGTAATCGTGCTACTGTTATCAAGAAGTACTCGTAATTTCTTTCGACTGCAAGTTGAAGTCCAAAAATATTTGTTTGGGTATTTATGAATACCTCTGGTGAATGGAACCTCGGAATCAAGAAAGGAAACCCTCTAAACTGCGCCAACTATAGGGGTATCAATCTCCTAAACACCGCATATACGATCTTGTCAGCCGTATTGTGCGAGCGCCTGAAACCATATGTCAACTATCTGATTGGACCCTATCAGTGCGGTTTTAGACCCGGTAAGTCCAAAGTTGACCAACATTTTTACACAACGAGCTGTTACTGGTGCGTTAGCGAGTATAGGAACAGAAGCGGCAACAATGGGTCTCGGTAAATGAGGGTAAAACAAAGCATATGCTGTGAACAAGAAGGAACACCCAACAACGACGAACCGGCCAGAATGTCATAATCGACAGCTAAGTATAACTTTGAGGTAGTAAGGGACTTTGTCTATCTCCGCTCTGCTATCACATCTGAAAACAACATCTGTTTCTTTGGGCTGAGAAGGCAACTGTCTAGTTAGGCCCTTTCCCGAACAACCAAGGAAACCTTAAATAAGACCCTTGTAATCCCAGTCGTGCTCTATGGTTCCGAAGCATGGGCGCTTTCTAAAGCAGATGAAGATATCCTTGGTCGTTTTGAGAGAAAAATTCTTCGCAAGGTATTTGGTGCCGTATGCGATGACGGGTTCTGGAGGAAACGATTCAACGATGAACTCTGCGGGCTGTACAGCGACATCGACCTGGTCAAAAAACTGCGCACTGGGCGTTTGAGATGGCTGGGGCATGTAGTGCGAATGAACACGAACGTTCCAACCCGCAGAATCTTCTACTCTAATCCGGAGGGACAACGCAGTAGAGGAAGTCCTCGCCTTAGGTGGCGCGCGCAAGTGGAAGGGGACCTAAACAAACTTGGAGTGCGCAACTGTAGGCAGTTAGCCAAAGACCGCGCTAATTGGAGAGGTTTATTGCTTGAGGACCACCCCGGACTGTAGCGCCGCCTAAGAAGAAGATGTATGTATGCCTAGAAATTCCTGCAACAGAGCTAATCTTAGACCTATTGTCCTGGCTCGTGCAAATTCGTATCTATTATCCTCCGCTTAAAACATATGCACTTCCATCGTTTGAAATGACCAAAACGCAGGAAAACTACTTCAACGATAAAGGCTACTCGAGCGGCAAGGCTACCATAGCAGTAACGTATGTACTGTGATGCAGTTGATAACATGAGAAACAGTATATGGGCAACACTCGATCATAAGCTATCTACTGATGCGAAACCGCAGCAAGATAAATGTCCGATCGGAGAGGATGCATGGTGCTCCCAGCAAATGGCTAAAGCTACAAACAGTTTGGCTGAGTACAAACACAAGCCAGCTCCTCCAATTGAAGTGTGTGAAGCTATCAAGCCAGTCTACGATGAATTGGCCAGAGGCGATCTTACTCGATGCATCGACGGTTTTACTCAAGACTGTAATGAAAGTTTTAATTCGATTGTTTCTCCATTGACTTCAAAATCCATTTCTAGTGGTAAAACTGTGTTGGATATTGCAGTTTGCGTGTACAATGGCGGCTTTGCATATAATGAAAGCGATGGATTTAGAAATCGGCTCTAACAGCTACGAAATGTGCTTGGAGATTGATAAAGAACGCATAAAGCTTACAGAAAGATGGCGGATGGCATAAAAATCCAATAGAAAGGAAATGGAAGAGCAGGACACTAATCTAGAAGACCAAATATATGGTGAAGGCATCGCGGATTAAAGGTATTGCAAAACTTTTCATGACTTTCTATAACTTGCAATTTTAAACGCATTTATCTTAAAACTGCATTTGTCAAGTTCGCAGCAACCATAACTTAAACAATTTTCAACGAATTCACTTTAAAAATTTAACTAGATCTTTAAAAATATATTGTCTAATTAAGTACACAGGGTTTTTTTTAATACGGCATATTCATTTGTTATTAACAATTTTCTGGCGATTTTTCTGCGAATTTGGCAAGTCTGACTTTGCAAGTGCGCCGTTCGGCTAAAAATCAATGTATCAAAAAAATCCTACGTACTTCTCTAGCTGTTGTTTGTACAATTAAAACAAATTTAACGACTCATCATAATTCAAAATTTACAGGAGCTGTTAGTACGGCCTTCCAAAAAAAGAGAGGTCATCAGAGAAACGCTGCACAGTCGCGACTTTTAAATAATTTATTTTATAAAAATCTTGTTCTACAGTCAATCATATGTACAATGAACTTCTACCTTTGTAAACTCGATTCATTTTATATTTTTCCTGAGAAAAAAAAAAATCACAAAAAAGCTTATTTTTACAACCTCTGGAGTGGCCTAACCCCTTAAGTTTTTTTTATAAAAAAGAACAAACTACGCCAAAAGGCACGATTTTATCGTAGATGAAGCAGGCTTTTCTCCTTTGATCAGAGTTCTTATAAGTCAGTTCCAGTCGCATGATATCTTTTCTTTCTTTAAAAGTAGGGGACCAAAATCGCTTCCCTGCGGCATATCACTTTAAACTTCCTACACTGGGTATTTTGTTTGGTAATTCGGTTTGTGTATCTCGTTAGGATACATAGAGTTTCTAAGATTAGTGGTTTCAAAAGCTACACTTCCA
Organism: Volucella zonaria; assembly: GCA_963966105.1. Classification (NCBI taxonomy): domain Eukaryota; kingdom Metazoa; phylum Arthropoda; class Insecta; order Diptera; family Syrphidae; genus Volucella; species Volucella zonaria. The sequence continues at coordinate 130,472,314 of OZ014533.1, read as the reverse complement.
CGATACAATAATACTTGTCTTGCCTAAGACATTCTTCAATTTTACTTATTTAATTTAAAGTCTACCCCGAGACTAGTTTTCAAGAATATGACTGGTTGATGTGCATGTTGCTTACACTTGAGGCTGAAGTTCACAGAGTCAGATAGAGTTGTCGGTTGTTTGTGTCTGTAAAAACCCCATGTCAAATCACTCTTGTCATCCAACAACTCGTATATTGACAATTGTATTCACTCGTACTTCATGCATGAAAGAGCCCACAGGAAATCCATTTGTGAAAATCGATTTTGTCACAAAATCACCACGCCCTACCTCTGTCGAAAGCCCTTGAGCTGCAGACCCAATTCAATGGGAATTTATTGAGTTTATTGACCTCTTACCAAATACCATCACCTCTTCTGTTTCTCTGACTCTTTTTAGGGTCATAAAAAGAATATTGTCACGAGGCATTCACTCACCTGTAAAGAGAAGGAAAAAAAGAGAAAATATCGTTAGATTTAGGTTGACTTACTTTTTTTTAAAGGTGTGAGTAGATTTTTTTATTCTTTTTATTTTATTGAGTCAAGCATAATTCAGAGAACATGTCAAAATGATTATGAGGTCTTCGAACATAAAACACAATAAACCATTCAGGCGCAAAATAAAGAAAGAAAAGAACAATTCAACCATCTACTCATACGATGCGCAATAATTTTGCTTTGTGGAGAATTGAGTGTCATCGTAAAGTTTCGCCGGAAAGTGTAGTAATTTGTAACACTGATGTATTTTACACTTCCTTTGTCTCCTCATCCCATTCGTGGACAAGTAAGTATCTGAGGGATAATTTGAAACCGAATCAAGTAGATTTACAGGGAAACATAAAAAAGAAACAATTTTTTAAAGATACAGAGAAGCTAGGGCAGTTGTTCGAATTGTTGTATACAGTACTCTATGTATCATGATGAGATGTTGTGTTGCCTTAACTTCTGACCACAATTCAACTACGATGGCATCTGCATACACATGGAAAGCTCCTTAAATAACACTCAATTTGGTATCTTCCCAAGTGCCCATGAATAAATTCTTCTTTTATACTTTAGCAAGGTAGACGAGCAGCAGCAACTTGTTGCACAAAAACTTTATGAAACATGTCAAAGTGTATTTAGCTTACTATGGTGACTCAAGTTTTTTGATGGAATCTGGCGCGAAACAAATTATTCTAGTGAACTATGTTCTAACTAACTTTATCGCAATCAGGCCTTAAATTTCTATTAGGTGTAAAGAGCTATTTTAAAAGAAAGGTTACCTAATAAAGACTCAATACATTTGGCCCTATGGTGGCAGATTCTATGGTCCTGTAACAGGTATTATGTGAGTTCTACTGGTAATTGATAGAGAGACGAACCATCGTCTATTTGGATCAGACTCAGAGGGAGGAAAGGCTCAGCAAAAAATCTTGAGCTTCAAATATGTAAGTGAACGAATGATAGCAATCCATATCAAGGCTAAGTACGGCAAGCTAGGTCTAATATGCGCCTCCGCCACTAGAAAGGTGTAGGGAGGCTTTTCCAAAGATTACTTTTGCGAGTTCCCCGATCAGATATACTATTGAGTTCTTCGAAAGGTCATTGCGCTTTTTTTTATATACAAGGTGGGCAAAAAGTTATCACCCTATCGGAAGATTGTAAAATTTTTACAAATGGGAGCAAATGTCTTGACGTTTCTGAAGTAAACAGATAAAAAATACACGTCAACAAGACATGAATCGCTATACTCCTTAAGAACGCAGAATAATTGCTAATTCAGCGCAGATTTCCTAGACGTTTGACACCAACTTCGCAAACACTACGACGTTTAGCCGCTCGTCTAGTTAAGTATGGGACAACACGAGCTGCTGCCAAGTTCTGCTGAGAATATCGCAGCTTTGGTTGACGATGTCGCAGAGAACCCCGGACTATCGACCAGACGGCATGCCATGCAATTGGGCATCAATCGGCGGTCTTTACAGAGAATTTTGGTGAAAGATTGCAGACAGATTGCAGACAGTGCATCAGCAGTTAGCTGTTGACCACCAAGCGCGTGTAACCTACGCTCAAGCCATCTTGAATCTCGACCACGCGGGGGACAACTTTTCATCGAAAATCATCATGAGTGACGAAGCCCATTTCCATCTCTGTAGATATGTGAATAAGCAAAATTATCACTTCTGCGGCATCGACAATTCACGTATAACCCACGAAGAGCCATTACACTAGCTCAAAGTTACTGCATGGTGTGCTGTTTGCGCTGGGGGCGTCATCGGGCCTTATTTTGGCGAAAACGCCGCGGGTCAAACGACTACTGTGGGGGGCGAGCGCTACAGTGCCATGCTCAACGACTTTCTCCTTCCTCAATTGGATGAATGGACTGGAGAACATGTGGTTCCAACAGAATGGAGCAACGGCGCATAATGCACGAGTCACAACCGAAATTCCGACGCCGGCATTTCCGTGTCGCCTAATCTCTCGTTTTCCCGATTTGCACCAACCGCCAAGATCGCCTGATTTAACCAATCCAGGCTTCTTTTTGTGCGCTTTTTTGAAGCCAAACAGAATATCCGCCAAAAATTTGAGGACCTATCGTCGGAAGTTCTGGCAAGAGTGATGGAAAATGCCACAAATCGGGACCGAATGGTCATCAATTCTGGCGGCGGCTACTTAGCTGATATTATTTTCTTGGCATAATGGAAAAAAAATTAAGGCATCAAATAAACATCATCCAAAGGCAGAATCAAAGGTTTTCATCCATAAAAAAAATACTGCCAAAGAACATCAGATGACAACTTTTGCGCCAACTTGTAGATGGCTTTACCAATTTGTATCTGAGCGTGACATACGAGTATATGTCAAATTTTTGCGCGCGGTTTGTTGTTAAAACTTATCCTAGAAACAGAAAAAAAAAGTTGGCGGGATTCGGTCGCAGAAAAGTTGCATAAAATTTACGCCAGAAATATCATCGAAAAACGCCAGTGTCAAAACTGGTTTCCCCGGTAGGACGACTTCCGAGATTGAGGACGATAAAGTCAAAGCATTGGTGGAAGCAAGGAGCCAACGGCCGAGCCTTGCGGTTCTTCCGATTAAACAGAGTCCAGCAATGACTCCTATGAGGGTACTGATGAGCGACCGGTTTAGAATGATTAGGCTATGGGAGCATTTGTGATCTAACTTAGGCCAGATCTGTGTGATGACATGAAACGCTGCGCCATTTAGCCACTTTCGGTTCGCCTTAAATCGTGTCCTGTAGAATTATATTTTTACAAGTCGATCTAATTTTGTGTGAAATTCGCAGTGTTTTACCATGATTAGCAAGTTCATCTGCTCTACAGTTTCCTGGATCGTCAGAGTGGCCTGACACCCAGCAGAGGTGAATAATTAACTGCTTAGCCATCTCTTTAAGAGACGCGCGTCTAGGGACGTAAAAGCTGCCTGAATGTCAGTGTAAATGCAGATATCTTTGGCCGATATCAGATTCCATTTCAGTCAGAAGAGAGCTGCCTTAATTGCAATAACCTCCGTCTGATAGACACTGCAGTGCGTTAGGAGGTGGAAGGAAGGAGAGATCACGATTAAATTTCTCAAAGAAGATACCAGCTTCACCCCTTCTTTGGTTTTTAAGAAGTCCGTAATGGGTCTGGATGATTCTTTATCAGGTAATATGCCATCCATCCAGTATTGCAGTATTTCATACTTGTGTAGTCGGTCTGGGATTTGTGTTGTGAAGTCCTCCATGTGGAGCACCACAAACAGGCTTATGGCTGCGTTGACAACTAGTTGTTTGTCGAGGATGTCTAGGGGGATGAAATAGCGGAGGAAGTGGTCATAAGAGCGCCACTGATGCACATGCAGGCCAGAATGCTGCACATTCGAAGGTGAGTTGCCTTGCCTAAGGCAGTCTACCAGACAATAACACCATACATTACTATGGGCTTTCTGACAGCTAAGTACAGCCAGTGTGTGATATAAGGTTGGAAGCCCCATTTGTTCCCAACCGCTCTTTTACAACAACAGAGGGCTATAGTGGCTTTCCTAATTCTTTCTTGTATATTACGAGGGGCGTTCAAACTATTCTCGGTATCGGGGTGAAGCTGTGGTTGTATATATAAATTGACTTATTTATCAAGTAATACTATTATTTTAGTGCATTCATGTAAAATTTCATATAAATGTGATTATTTTATTTTATCTCTAGTTAGACAGAATCATAATGGCAACTGAGACGATGATGGTGAAAATTGAGCATCGCGCTGTAATTAAATTTCTCACTAAGCAAGGAAAAAGTCAAAAAACTATTCATGAAGAGATGGTGGCTGTTTACCAGGGTTCCGCACCTTCATTATCAACTGTGCAAAAGTGGTCAAGTGAGTTCAAGAGAGGCAGAGAGAGCATTGAAGACGACCCCCGCTCCGGCGCCCCGGCTACTGCTTGTACGGGAGAAAGCATCAAAGAAGTCGAAAAACTTGTTCTTGAGGATGCCCGAATAAAGGTGAAAATGATGGCAGAGATCACCAAGCTTTCAATTGGTACCATTCACACCATTCTTCATGACCATCTTAACCTTTCAAAGGTCAGTGCAAGGTGGGTGCCACGAATGCTCACAGCGCCTCAGATAAAAAGTGAGAATCGCATGCTGTAGAGAGCTTTTGGAGATGTGTAGTGAGAACGCGGACGGTGTTATGGATCGAATTGTTACTGGGGACGAAACATGGGTCCACCACTATGACCCTGAAAGCAAACAAGAGTCCATGCAGTGGCATAAAAAAGGAACAGACCCCCCGAAGAAGTTCAAAGTCACTCCGTCTGCCGGGAAACTCATGGCCACAGTTTTTTGGGACTCAAAGGGAATCTTGCTCATTGAGTACCAAAAAAAAGGTGAAACCATCAACGCCACATCCTACGCTTCCACTTTGCATAATTTGCGGGAGGAAATTAAAAAGAAAAGACGGGGTAAACTCGCAGCGGGTGTGTTGCTTCTTCATGACAACGCTCCTGTTAACACGGCGCGAGTTTCCAAGGCTGCTGCGCGAGATTGTGGTTTCGAAGAAATCCAACACCCACCCTATAGTCCAGACCTTGCCCCTAGTGATTATTTCCTGTTTCCGAATTTGAAAAAATGTGTTCGTGGAAAAAGATTTTCGGATGATGAAGAACTCAAGTCGGCATTTTGCAGAGAAAGAGCAAATTTATTTTTTTGAGGGTTTAAAAAAGCTTATCTCAAGATGTAACAAATGCATTGATGTTAGGGGAGATTATATTGAAAAATAAAAACAATTTAAATTGAATTCGCATTTTCCTTCATATCGATACCCAGAATATATTGAACGCCCCTCGTAGATTGTTCTCTTCCTATTTACACCACCAATGCTCCATAGAAATCGCCAGTACCATTTCGCCCATTCAACATCCGTTGAAACATCCGTTTCGCTATGACGTCCACTTTAGGACGTGATTCGTTCTTAAAGCGTACAGCTCGCTTATGGGATGCACTGCTGAGCTCTGTATTTCGCAGTCGTTATAATTTGCAAACATTTAAGACCAATCAACATCGGTACCTCTTTTTTCCTATCTAGAAAGAGACCAATTCATTTTGTTGTTCATTAGCTCGCTTAGTGTTGGGAAATTTTCGGGATATGTGTAACTACCTAAACGTCATCCGCATAAGCAATCACCCTGCAGCTTTTCCTATCCGGGAAAGGAAGAGAGACAAGATACCATATTGAGGTGTGCCGAGCTCCCGCTCAGTTCACTGCCAATACTCGGAAGCCTGTGATTTAGCAACTGATTTATCAGCCTCCCAAGCGAGGTCTCGACTCCGAGAATTAAAAGTGCAGTAGTGATCACTTCTAGTTCGGAAGTCAATGTCAAGAAAGGCTACCAGACAATATATTATGTCACAGATATTTACGAGTATATTTCCTTTATTACTTCTGTAGATGTAAGCACAATGGATTGTAATGAATTTATGTGAAATATTTTATATCTTACAAGATTTGTCGATGGAGCATACTAATGAGTGTAATGCCGTCTCATCGGATTGTCCTTCGCAGTATGCACGTTGAGAAGATGACACCTTTAACAAAGGTGAATGCCAATCAGCCTTCCGAAGATTTTTAGAAGGAAAGAAGACAAGCTGAAATCCTTAGAGCTTACGAGGGAACTTCTATCGGCTTTGAATATGAAAACGACCTTTGATTCGGTCCAAGTTTGGAAGCTTGCTAACGCTCTGAAAGTGTCCATTGGAAGCTTTCATGGCCATTTGAGATCGCTTGGCTTCGTAAAGAAACTCAATATTTGGGTACCGCATGAGTTGAAAGAAATTTATCTGACGAAGCGCATAACCATCTGCGATAAATTCAACAAATGAGAAGAAATGATCCATTTTTGAAGGTATGATCACGGGCGACGAAGAACTGATTGTCTACAATAATGTTACAGGCAGGCAAAGACGGACATTCGGACGGACGGGCAAAATGATTGGGATGTGTTGCTAAATCCACCGTATAGCCCAGATCGTGTGCCATCAGACGTCCACTTAATTCGCTCCTTGCAAAATTCCTTGAATGATAGAACGTTTGCTTCTGAACATCTCATCATACAGCAGTTCGACAAATTTCTTGCAGAGAAAGATAGGAAGTTTTATGGACGCATTATGAAGTTGCCCCAGAGAGGCAGAAGGCCATCGAACAAAACGGCTAATAAATCATTGATTAATTTTCATATTAAATCAGCGCACCTGAAAATCGAAACGTAATGACTTTTTGAACAGCCCAATAGCTACAATACATGCTCGTAAGTCCTTAGCACGAAGGAAGATTCTACCCTTAATCAGAAAACCGACTAAATCTAATCGATGTAGTCGTAATAAGCGTTCCAAAAAGCCAATATTGACTCTGACTAATACACTCTTGTAATCAACGAACTCATGAGGATATACTTTAAAATTATTGCAAATGAATTTTACATTAAAGGGATGCAATCAGAAAGAGACTGGTAGGGCCATCGAGTTGATTAAGATTCTCAAAACCAATTGAGGCGTTCAGCGCCACCAGAGCAAAATTGCAAGTTGACCACTTCAAAGGTTGGGAAACAATCTGCGTGGAAGGGGGACTGTCCAGAAAAACGAAAGCTATTCGGGTATATAGGTATCGAACCAAAAGGCAAAAGAGGCTAATGGACTAAAGGGGCTCTCCTCAATTGGAAAAATATATTTGTTTATCGGTAGAATAAGAATTGGATGCAAATGTTGATTGAATTTCAGCATTTGCGATTCTCAAAAAGGCAGCCGTCTGAAGTCCGACAACAAAAGAGGATACACAGTCCTTAAAATCGGACGCAAATTCCTACCTATTGAGAACAGAGCAAATTTACATTCGCCAGCGATTCTCGTGTATGGAGTACACAGTACACAGAGTACACAGATGGATCGAAAACAGATGAAGGAGTCGAGCTGGAATAAACGGTGTTAAAACAAAAAAAAAACATTCAGCTACACAAAGCTGGACTCCGTATTTCAAGGGAATATAAACATTTTTATTCTCTCTGACAGCAAAGCTGCGCTTCTAGATATTAAGGCCTATGAAATAACATCAAAACTAGTATGGGACTGCCTTCAATCACTCACTCCCTTAGACAGTGCAGACAGATTTTAATTCATTTGCGGACATATAGGCAATGATATGGCAGATATACTAGCCAGAAAGGGATCTATGTATAGTACATCGACCTTTGTGATGCGAAAAAACTACCTAAAAAACGGACGAAAACTGAAGGCAACAGACAAGCCAAAATGTCCATGCCAAACATCTGCCATACAAGAACAAAATAACTGCTACAATAAGTCTGACTAATCCGAAGTCAAATTGGTATAGTCACAGTATTCCTCACTGGACAGTGTCAAGTCAAAAAATCCCTCATCACTATGGGAATAACCCAAGATAACACTTGCAGAGTATGCAATGAGGACGAAGAATCAGTAGAACACATTTTGTTTAACCAGAATACGTCATCGTCACTTAGATAAATTCTACCTAGAGGCAGAGGATATATCTGCTAGTGTTCACTCAAAGAAAGTTCATAAACGAGCTCTAAATGGAGGAAATCATAATAGACCCATCTATGGCCGCAGGATATGGTGACATGAGCCCTCCTCCCCCATATAATCTAATATTTATAATCTAGACTTGCTGGGCCCATCATAAACCAGATATTAACTCTACGGCATGTGTTGGAAAAAACACAGAAATTCCAAATCGAAAACCACTATCTGCTTATGGATCTCCAAGCCTCAAATGGTAACATTTGAAGGGACGAACAAATTGTCTAGTTTTGGCATCTCTGACAAATTTGTCAACAAACAAAATTGATACCTCCGAGACCTTTGATGTCATCATATTTGCAAGGGTTAACGTCAAGTACAACTTATGCCACAACCTGATGAGATTGGAATCATGAGAAGAAATCAGGGGACTTTTAATAGTGACAAGGAGCGAGGAAGTAGAAGTAAAAATCAGGCAATGGATTAATTTCCTTTCAAAGACTAAAACAAGAATGTTGCTGATGTTGAAGACAATAGAAGAACTACTGTGTCCCAGGAAGGGGAATGATGAATGTAAATATGTAATTAGCTCCTCCAGTGAACCTAGGCAAACTTATTTGCACTTGAGTCCATTCTCTCTGCAACTATCCGTTGGATCCGAATCCATGTGACTAGGTTCTTTCTAATTTTCACTTCGCAATATTTTTCTCTCGAAACAATAGATTATATTTTCGTGTTTTTTTTTTAAGTAAAAAAGCCTTTACGGCACGGATGCATAACTTTTCTAGCAACCGGAGATGAACTGATTCAGTTACAGTTTCTAAAGAGACACACCTAACATTGAAAGCTTCTTCTGTTGGTTGGCGTTCTCCATCGCCATAGCTCATCTGCTCTCGTCTGCACCGCTTCAAACCATAAAGAGTTGATTGATATCGATTCGAAACTCCTAGGTGTTTTCAAGATCTGCGTTGTGTGAATATTTTCGTGGCCTAAAACCACACTAAATTAGGTTTGATTGGCAAGGGTTTAAGACGAAAATACTCTTGCCGCTACAATCAATGTGGAAAAGATGGCCCTCTTCCTTCGGATCGGACAGACAAAGCTGAGGTTCAATATGGCAAATTATTTCAAGTTCGTTCAGTTGGTAAACCAGGCAGTTTCGGCAGCACTGTTCATTTAAATTCATCCGTACTTGAACGGGGAGAGGTAGGGTAATTCAGTAGTCAGTAGAGCAAAAATGACCACCGCAATCAAAACGAATTCGTTCATTCAATATTCCCAATATACTCGTATGTACGTAGATCCTGTAAGGTTCCACAGAAATTCAAGTCTAACGAAGTGCTAACGCAAACCAGTGCAGACGTGAGCAACCACTCAATATTTGTGTAAAGCATAGTGCTTGGAAAACAGGTAGCTTTTTCATGCATTCTCCCCCTTTTTGATGATGTTGTGTAGATTTTCCTTATAAACAGTAATTTATCCTTAACATGTGATAACAAAATCACATTTTTAGAAATATGTTAGGTTAGACAAATTAAATTAGAAGGAGGCTGACTTCAAGGATAGGCTTTTAGCTGGCTAACCCAATACTCAGCCCCCGGCGGCCGACTACTCGTATTTTCGTGAATTTCGCAAATAGAATTCAAATTGGTTATACAAGTCAATCCGATTGTGCTGATTTATAAAAAAAAAACTCAGTTGAGAAGTATTTATAAAATCTTAACCAGTAGTCGGCCACTTTGAAAAGTTATTTAGTGTGAAGGGTTGAGTTCTGGTATTCCTTCATCCAGTGGTCAGCCTTACAGTGGTTTGAGTCTAAATATTGGTATTTCAACGGAATTTTGGATTAATTACTTGCCATTTAGACAAATGTTTACTTTGAAATTCGTTTAAGGTATCATGTCGAAGCAGCCGATTTACAAATACACAAATACGATTCGCAATAAGAAATAGAATGAAGATATGGAAAGATAGTCGAGAATAAGGCCTGCCAAGGGGAACCCTTTAAGGTAGACTGCATTTAAGAGTAGTAGAAGGACCACGGAAGGTAGAAGGACCGGAAGCCATCCTATCAAAAGAATAGAAAATAGCAATTGCTGATTGGTGCATCAACCCCACCAAATGTGGATTCCCTTTGAAGTCAGATGATCTTCTGAACAGAGTCCATTGTTTTGGAAGATAGAAGACCTAACCCTTTTGTTGATAATCGACCAGGAAATAAGTGGTACAAATCCTTTTCAAGAAGAAATCCAATTCTGTGTCATAGGGCTCCCGAAGATATATTAAAAGGTCGAGCCATTATAACAGAAGGAATAGGAAAGTGGTTGTCAGATATAAAGATGACACTGTAGATGCTGGCGACATATTGAAAGATCTGGATCGCATTTTTAATGGAGGTGAGACCAGTTTCAGTCTTCAGCGAGTGGCAAGGTAATAGCACATTCAAGAATCTCTACAAGATTTCACAAGGAAAAGAAAAAATATGTTTGGACTGTTCTTCTCTTTTTTTCTACAAAATATAACAAAAGGGCTAGACAAGTGGATAACGGGCGAAAATGTTAAAAAACCGATCCTTGTTTTGGTTTACGGACATCGAAATCATTTAACGATAAGCTTAAGCCAATTTTGCTTTGACAAAAATAAAATTTTGTATGCTCTTCCTCCAGATATAACCCTCATAATGCCATCTGCCGACGTAAGTGTTTTTAAGCCTCTTAAGTCGCAACCTGAAAGCCATAACAGCGTATTGACAAAGTCCACCTTCTGTCCGCTTTTACAGACAATTTTGAGAAAAGAAAACTTAACAGAAATTATCGTGAATGGTTTTCGAAAAAGTGGGTTGTATCCGTTCAATCCAGAAGCCGTCGATTATACAAAGTGCGTCCACAATAACTAAGAGCAAGCTAAGGATAAAAGTAGAGGAAACACCTTTAATACGCCATCGAAATCGTCTGCAGTAACGAAAAGGGACTTCGATACCGCTACAAAGCCCATCAACTTTATAAGCCAAGACCTGATAGATTCCGGAGTTGAAGTTAAAACTGTTCTGCACATAATTCAAATGCGCAAGGAAATTGAAGATTTCGGAAGTCCACAGAATCGTATTTTCATTAGCTGAGAAGCTGCTGAACCTGTTTTCGATTCGCCCCTGTGGTAATATCAGAATACTAAGATAATGCCAGTTCCCAGCTCTTGACAATGACACATTGTGGAACAATTACTTATTTTTTTTTTTTTTATAATTTGCGCACGATCAATATGGTGGCATACTTACTTAGTGCAACTAAGAGGCGGGTTCGAGATCCTGGCACTCCTAGTTTTAATCCTTGAGACGGTTTTTAACCATCAGTATATCACTTTTGTGAATCATCATTTAGCCATATAGGATGTGTGTTTCATTCTTCCCTTATGTGAAAGGCAGACCCTATACCTCTCTGAAAATCTAAGAGTGGGCTCCAATTGGTATAGAGTTTAAAATTTGGCAAAGGCGACTTCTATCTTCTGTAGTTTTTCCCGATAACCAATTATGTTTCCTTTTTATTATATAATTTGCGCGAGTTCAAGGGATTTAAGTACCCTTAAAATGTTTGCACACAGCGCGGGCGAAGAAAATTCCGGGAAAGAGAGGTACCGGTGAACGTTGGTTTTAAATGTTTGAAGGTTATAATGACTAGGAAATAAAGAGCTAGGCTAGGGCATTCCATAAGCGAGTTGTACGGCTTAGGAACGAATCACGATATTTTAGAGTATGTCCGAAACTGAGCTTGAGGGTATACTAATGAGCATTCATAGGGAGATGGGTGTTACGGTCAAAGGTTTGAAGGGGCGGAATGCTACTGGCGATTTCTATGCAGCACTGGTGGTTGAAATAGAGTGAAACACGAGACATTACATCGGTGTTCGAGGGATACCATTGTTTGAATGATATTAGTATCACCTGTGAGTTTTATCGCACGGTTTTGAATCCTATCTAGCAGGTGCAGAGATGTTTTGGGCGCGCCCGACCAGATGTGGGCATTGTACTCCAATTTCGGGCGGATAAACGCCTTATATATTTCTTACATCGCTTGAGGAAACCTAGACATTTCGCAGCATTTTTGACGACACCGAATTCCAACGTAAGTTGGAATTCCAACGTAAGTTCCGAGAATGGAAAGTTTATCGGTTTCGACGATGCAAGTGCCATTCATGGATAATAGCTGGGTGTTTAAATTTCGTTTTAACGACAGAAGGCAGCACTGTTCTACGACGAAAACCAAATAGCATTCCAATCATTTGAAGTGGCCGCAAATTTAATATTGACTTCCATTAACTTGGTAGAAAATAGTCCTGGAAATGAGAACTCAAAAGAAGAATGTGGAGAAAATATTTACCTTAACATACTGTGTGGGAACTTTAAAGTTTCGACAAAAGGCTTTTTAGTTCCTACCGAAAACAATGTGAGGCTAAAAAGCCACAGGAAGAAGACCAAATCGGAAAATGAAAAAGGCTTTGTTAAAACGAAAGAAGGAAATAGTAGCATGATAATTGGAAGTGAAGTCCATTCCATTCCTCAAAACACCAAGCCTGTCTCCTGTGGCGAAAAAACATTTGAAAATTCCCTCTCCAATGAAGAAATCAGAAAAATTAAAATCAATTAACAGGATTGGAGCAATATTTTCTGAAGAATGGAGGCAGTTTGAAAAGGAAACAGAGGAACTGACCGAAAAAAAGACGGCCGATATTTTTAGAAGAAAACCACACAGAATTGAGGAGAAAGAAAAGAAAGAGTTGGCTCGCCAAAGAAAGAAAGAACAGCAACAGAAAAGAAACAAAAAAAGGTGAAAATTTGGAAAAGGATATTTTCAAAAAGTTAGGTGTTTCAAATGTGATGAAGACCTTATAAGTGACACCGAAGACAACGACCTAAAAAACATAGGATGCGACGAATGTGCACTTAAGTGCACTAATTTCAATGGAAAAATGCATGAAGAAGTCTATAAGGTTCCTTTTAAATATTTTCAGTGCAATATGTAGTTGGAGTTTCAATTAATAATTTAGAGGCCAACGACTGGCTCTTATCTGGCTGACTACCGAATTTTCAAGGCTAAGCACTGGGGCAAAAGTGGCTTATTTTTATTTTTTATGTTTTTAATTTAAAGCTTATTAAATAGAGTTCATTTTAAAAATTGTTTTATTTTCGATTTCATTGACATTAAAAATAATTCTTGGAAATAAAGATTTGGACTAAAAGGCTGACTATTGGGCAGGTTACCCTGTTAAAAGATGTTTTCGCAGCCCATATGCCATGACAACAACTACGTAGAGGTCAAGTCAAAATTAATATTTGATTCATCTGGATAAGCCGTTTGATGATGGAACATATACATACAATCTAATCTCTAATTATGTGTGTCGCAAACCATCCACCAAACACATGGCACACTACGAGTAGATACTCGTATATGGTTGAGCATAAAATACCCAAACAACAAGCCGTAGTCGAAGAAGCACAAAAACAGATAAAACCACATAAAAGCATTTTTTTTTCTCTCTTATTCTTATGCTTCTTGGATCGTCGTCGTCATCGTTTTCTTTGAAATTACCTTCAGCTACGTACTATTCCAACGTCCACTCAGACGACTCCGACTCCGACTCCGACACCGATTCCGTCCAGCCACTTACAAAGCGTACCTTGATCCAAACTGGTTTCAAGTTACCACTTTTGTGTGTAAAGCTGGTTTCACATAAACCAGCCGCTTTTTATGTTGGCCTTTACTTTTTGTCTCTCCTTCATCTTCTCTTCCAAACAATTTTCTTACCATTTTCTTCTCTCATTTGTTCCCTCCTCATGAAAAAGAAACTCTATACATGGCATTAATGTCGTGATGTTTTCTTGACAAAGGCTTTAACTAATCAATTCCCGTGCGTAGGTATACGTAATGACCATGTACGATAATCTGTGTGTAAGAAGGCCAATGAACGCAGAACTCGATTGTGTATCTGAGCAATCAAAATAAAAATGAGAGCAGCAACAGGCTTCCTCCAATCGAGATACAAGACTACAAAATGGTGGCCACATAAATTGAATTTCTTTTTCAGATTAATCGAATTTGTAAGCATAGCTTGAGATAGATTTCGTCACACAGAAGGACATTCGTTTGACATACATACATACGTATACGTGGATACATTCTTCTTCTTGGATGAGTACACCCACGTCCGCCACCCGATAGTAATACGCCTACATTACAGGACTAGTGTACCCATACAGTGATTTTCGATAAATTGTGCCGGCAAGAAAAATCACTAGATGAAAATTCTTCTTCAGAGTCACAATGTATCCAGAATCATTTCCAGCCAGGAGCAAGAAGTAGAGTCATGACCAACCAAATGTAACACTACCAGCAAAATAGAAAGAGAGATTAATGTCCGAAGGGCTTATACGCCCAGTTTGTCCTTTTTACACAGGGATAAGAAACGCATGTGGTGACATTCGGATTTAATTGAGTTGCAATAAATCAGGATGTCGTTCTGATAAGGGGCTCTCCCTCTACCATCACTCGAATGGCTCGTATGAACGAAATGAAAGGGTATCCAGGACATTCGTATCTTTCCCCTTTTTTTGGGGGGGACCAACAACAACGAATCATAAAAACACAAAAAAAAAAAAATAAAAACGAAAACACTTTGAGTAAGGACACGGTCTGGCAGAGATGATGTACAATAACCGGAAAGGAAAGGATATGAGCTAAAAGGCATAAGAAGCATTTATTCAGCTAACAAGAAAGAAGTGCAATTTGTTATTAAGGAAGAGTGCGTCTTTCCCAATAAGGGGATACAAATCAAATTTCCTCTCAAGAAATTGCGTAGGTTGTTATACAGATGGTAGATGGTGCTGATGTATTGGGTAGGACCTTGATGACGGTAAGTTTATGTATCTGGCACGAGTTTTTGATGATTGTGTGTTGAAGGCCAGAAAAGTGTATCTATGAGGTTCGAAATCAGACAGCGCCAGGTGACGAAAACAAATGAGAATTAGATGAGAAAATGATAACTAATGGTTGGAAAATAATCCAGCAAAGGAATTCAGTTTAACTGCGATTAAGTTTCAAGCTTTTCTAACAAATTTGATACGAGTAAGTTACAAGATGGTTAGTACCTACTATACAATTGTTTAGTTCCTTATTGCATGCATAAGATCCAGGGGGAAAGCAGTGGTTAAGTGTTTAATGCATTATTGATTGCATAATCATTGTAATGTGGCTTCAGGTCAGAAAGCCAAACAGGGACTACTAGTGCCTAATGAATATTTAACAGTAACATGCCTGTATACATATGTATGGGACGTAGACACAGGATAGTCCAGATGTCACATTCAGTATTTTTTCGATCAGTCCTGCAACAATCCTGCATTTAAGGTCAATCGTTCATCACTCGACTCGAAGTAATCCTAAGTGGGGGACAGACACAATTGCTCATCGGACAATTTTGAAGAAAGTCAAGTGCTGTAGAGAGTCTTTGGAACTCTGTGATGAAGATTCGTCGAACATTTTCGGCCAAGCCGTTAGTGGCGATGAAACCTTGCTTCATCGATTAAACAGTTTTCGAGGTGCCCGAAACTGTTGCACCTTGCCTTTAACAAACTCAACCGCAGCATCAAACCAGCACTTTACCACCTCAAAGTAACTTTCTTCCGAAAATTCATCGTGAGTGTCCCGATTTCCATGACACGTATTAGAGTACAGTCCACATTCAAGATATTTTGTCTCCAACTCAAAAGTTCCACTTTTTGCGTTCCTGCCATCGTGGAGAGGCGTTGAACTTACTTAAATCATATTCCAGTCTCTGATTCTACATATGATTTAGCTTGGGATAGACTAGTTAGAAGGTTTGACAGGCCAACAGCATGTTAGAAACTATGCAATTGCCGTCTACGTGATCTCTCAACGTAAAATCCCTTTGTAAGATATCAGAAGGTGCGCACGAGGTTCTAAGAGGTCTCAATTCATATAACTCGCTTGATAGGGATCCTTGGATGATTTACACCCTGCTGTGCGAGATAGATCCTGAAACTCGTCAAAATTGGTCTACTCATAGCATAGATATGGACTATCCCACTAATGGGGAATTCCCATATCTGCGTGCAAAGCATTCATGTGTCATCCGCCATCGAATGTCCCAAACGTAACGACACTCATCGTCTCACACACTGTGATGAATTTCTTTCAATGTCAAACGTCATTTCGTCAAATCAAAGGGACTGTGTTTTAATTGCTTGCGGAGTTGACACAATTCCAATCGGTGTCAATCAAAATTTCGATGCAGAATTTGCAGCTCACGTCACTATACCCTACTGCATCTCGGTATGACTAACTAACTCAGAAGCTTCTAATTCTCAATTGGAAATACCCTCGTATTTTCGCATTCCTCAAATTGCCCATCATCGTCACAATCGAATCAACTCGCCACAAATCACTCGGTCAAAGTAAATGCTCATCATCTGGAAACATTGTTGCCTACCGCAATTGGCAAAGTAAAAGACATTTTCGAGAATTATCGTTCGCATTCGTTACCGAATCTTGTGTTCAGAGACTTGGTATCAAACAAACAAAATCGCAAATACCCATCAGTGGAATCAGTTCCACGCCTGCAGGAACGTCCAAGGGCTTAGCTAATCCGCTCTTCAATAAATCAAATCCAATCGATATTTTGCTTGGAGCGGATAAGGTCTGGGACACATTTCAGGAGGGAATCGTCAAAAGCGCTTACGGTTATCCAATCGAACAGAAAACCATTTTTGGATGGGTGCTCGCTGGTACATTGCCCTCAAATATGGAACAAACTATTCGATCCCATCACACTCTCATCGACATCGACAATACTTTACAAGCATTTTGGACTGTCGAGGAAGTCGATCCGAAACCGATTTCTTCAAAGGAAGATATACTAATTGAGGAAAATTTTCTCCAAACGTGCATTTGCGATAAACAGGGAAAATATATAGTCAATCTCCCATTCAAAGTCACCCCTCAATACCCTTGGTGATGCATACTCTCGGTTAAGAGCAATGGAGAAAAAGTTCGTATCCTTCTCAATCTTATTTGCGGTTTATGCAGGAGTATTTAGACCTAGGACATTGTATGTCTAAAATTCCCACAGACGAAATTTCAAAATCTAATGTCTCTTATTTACTCGTACCACATCACGCGGGTTTAAGTCGGACAGCGCTATAACGAAACTTCGCATCGTGTTCGATTTTTCCTTGCAGGATTCTTAGGCAATTCTCTGAATGAATCGCTTACGATCGGTCCTCCCATTCACCATAATGTATGGTGTTTGCCTCAGATTTCGTAGGCATCAACATGTTTTCACCGCTGACATTGTCAAAATGTTACGGCAAATTTGGGTGGCCAAAACCGATACTGACTACCAAAGGATTGTCTGGAGAAACATCACCCACAAATCCCTTGGAGCACTTCGGTTTGTGCACAGTGACATATGGGACTTCGTGTGCCCCATATTTATCGGTTCGCGTGTTACAACAGCTGGCAAAAGATTATAACGAAGAATTTCCCGTCGCATCTGCAATTCTTCTTAATAGCTTTTACGTTGACGATGTTGTGTCAGGCGGAGATTCGATCCCTGAAGCCATGTTTAAAAGGAAGTCTTTAGTCGAACTCTTATCTAAAGCCGGTCTATAGCTAAGCAAGTGGTAAAACAACTGTCCTGTTCAAATATTCCCAAACAATCATCATTGACCCTAATAGCAAGTAGGTAAAGGGTGTTTTTTTTCAGAGGTATACAAATTCAATATGAAATAAAACACTTGAAACTAACGTTAATGTCTATGATATTAGCTTATTTCATAGACAATTTTATGCCATTGTGTTTAAATATGATATCGGGCATATGCACACCACGGCTAGCTCGAATGAAGCGTAATCCTGAAGACCAATTTTCTACAAGTTTATCGAGCAACTGGGACCATATATCAGCAATAACACGGCGAATATTGACTTCCAAATCCTCCAAGGTCTCTGGTTTATCGGCATAGACTAGTGACTTCACATACCCCAAAAGAAAGTAATCTAAAGGTGTGAGATCACAGGATCGTGGAGGCCAGTTCGCAGGTCCAATACGCGAAATTATACGCTCAGCAAATATTTCCCGCAATAAATTGATGTTGTCGCGCCGTGTGGCATGTTGGGCCATCTTGTTGAAACTAAAGCTCTGTCAGGCAAATGCCATTCAACTGAGGAACGACAAGTCAGAAATCATGTTTCCTTAGCGCTCTGCATTGACGGTAACATTCTGGCGGGCATCGTCCTTAAAGAAATATGGGCCGATGATTCCAGCAGCCCATAAAACACACCAAACAGTGAGTTTTAATAGTTGTAAGAGCGTCCCGACAAAGGCTTTTGGGTTTCCTTCACTCCAAATTCGGCAAATTCCATTTAACCAAAAATGGGCCTCATCGGAGAGCAAAATTTTGCGTTGAAAATGAGGACCAGGCTGAATCATGTTTTCGGCCCATTCACCGAACCTACGACGCGTATGATGTTCACGCGATTTCAACTCTTGAACAAGCTGAATCTTATAAGCTTTTAAGCCAAGATCTTTCCGTAAAATCTTCCACAAAGTGGATGAGCATAGCACCAGTTGCTGCGCACGATGGCGAATCGACTCATTCGGGTTCTCCTTAACACTGCTCTCTACAACGGCATAATTTCTTCTATTCGCACTGTTTGTCGTCCTTGGGGATGGGTATTATCCACTAGAGCGTACGTGGTGCGAAAGCGTTTCATCGTGTTCCGAATAATTTGCGCAGATGGACGTAGCGCACGATAAGTTTGCCGAACCGAACCATTGTTTTCAAAATAAGTTTGCACAATTTGCACGCGTTGTTGTGACGTAAATCTACTCATCGTAAAATGGCAAAACGTTCCAACCACAAATCAGCTTTCAACTGTCAAATTGACAATCTGTAGAAGCAGTGTTGCCAGTTTAAAAAATAAATCTCTAAACACCCTTTACTATACAGAGTGACTTACTAGAACTGAAACTTTTTAAAATGCTATAATTTTTTTATTTTTTGATAAATTTTATTGTGCCAAAGCAAAAAATGTTGGAAAATACATCAATTTTCAAATTGTATCAGTAGTTTTCAATATGTCCACCTTTGGCGCGAATAATGGCTTTCAGACGGCTGAAGAAAGCATCGCACGCTGCACGCAAGTGACTCTGCGGTATTGTGGCACATTTCCGGCGAAGTGCTTGTTTGAGGTGGTCCAAACTTTGGTATTTTTTAGTGCCAACCTTCGCCTTCAAAATACCCCAGGCAGAGAAATCCAACGGATTTGCATCCGGAGAATTTGCAATCCATTGTGTCGAAGAAATGAAGTGTGGAACATTGTTTTTTAACCAATCTTGGTTGACGCGCGCTTTGTGAGACGGTGCCGAGTCTTGTTGAAATGTCCACGGTCTCCGACCGAAATGATTGTTTGACCAAGGCTTCAATACTGCCTCTAAGACAATTTCACGGTATACAATCGCGTTAATTTTGACGTCACGGTCCAAAAATACGAGCAGAGAGCGACCATCAGCGGTTATGGCGGCCCAAACCAGAACCATCGGTGCTGTCTGCTTTCTGGTGGCCATCCGAAGGTGTAAATTTTCGAAGGACCTCTCTGGCAAGTGAACTCGGTCATTTTGTTTATTGACATATTGCTCGATAACAAATGGCGACTCATCGGAAAAAACCAAATTCGGCAAGTCACCACTTTCGTGCAAGCGTAGCAAGTCCTTCGCTCTTTCGACTTTAACTTTTTTCTGTTGCGATGTAAGATCGTGTGCTTTTTGGAACTTCAATGGCTTGAGCCCAAGCTCATTTTTCAGTATGTGCTGCATCCGTTCCAACGATATGTTGAACTCACGAGCCATTTTTCTTCCACTTCGACGCGGATTTCGCTCAATTCAGACCTTCACTTTCCGAACCATTTCTGCCGATGTTGCTGTTTTTTTATGACTACCTCCATGGTGTTTTGCAACGCTGCCAGTATCACGGTAACGAGCTATGGTTCAAGACACAAATGATTTATTCACGTTGAGGTGCTGGAGGGCTCTAACGATAGCTACTTGTGGTTTTCCAGCCAAATATAAAGCAATCACACTATCACGTTTGAATTCCATCGCGGATAAAATTTTTTCAACACAACTGAGACGCAAATCGTTTAAAAGGCCTGTAAATAATAAAATTATCTGTCATGTGTCAAAATTTGAGCTCACTGTCATGAGCGATTTGGAAATTATAGCAGTCTGAAATTGGTTGCAGTTCGAGTCAGTCAAGGTGTATAAGAAGAATGCCGACACTTTAAAGTCAGGCCTTTGGCCGGACAAATCATGGTCAGTCTTTTGGGAGAATTGAAACCATACATTAGATACTGCGTTACGTTAAGCAACCATTTGGGAGGAGCAACCAAAAAAAGCCCTATTGCTTTGGCTTGCAAGGTTTCCGTGCGAGAATCTGGGTTTGAAGGAATTAACCAGAAACCGCTCTACAATTTTAAGCAAGACCTTCGTAGTAAGTGATAATATTCGGAAGTGTACTCGTATTGATACTGAGAATTGAATTGAACGAACATCGTATATCAATTTGCTAACAACGGTTTGTGAGACCTATGGTGGTCCTAGATTAATTTTGACTAATTGGTTGGTTCAAACAATAACAAGGAAGAGGAACACCTTGAGACCCAGGTGGTCCAAGTGAGGAGGACAACTGGCGACCGCTTGTTACTAAAAAACAGGACATGTGTTTGTTTTTTGGGCTTCGAAGCAGAAGTCCTTGCCATGATACTGATACTCTTTTAACAATGGTCTGCCTACTAAACATAGTCAACGATCGACTCAGAGAAGAATTCGGATCAATTCCATGCAGTAAAAGGTGAACATCTCTCGGCTATACGGAAGGTACGGAAGTTCAACATGCGGTTAATCCTAACACCAGTAGCACTAAAGAACATCATGTAGTGAAAACTCTGCATTAACTTCTAGACGTCCGATAGAAAGCGAAGATAGAGACGGTGACCTATAGACTAATATAGGAAATCAACGTTTGCAGTACGTAGATCAATATGGAACCGTAAGTAAGTAGATGTAACATTATAAGTTTTCTGACCAAACCGTATCTTCAACACGACCCTCAGCTAAAAGAGCCATGAAGACCAGGGAGAAACTCACAGTAACCCAGTCATCCTTCTCGTTTTTGTCCCGGAAAATATTTGACTTGGCAATCAAAACACTCATGTCCAGCTTTCATGGAAGTTCATAGTAATCCAGACATCCTCTTCACTTTTGTCCCGGAAAATATTTGACTTGGCAATCAAAAGACTCATGTCCAGCTTCCATGAACGCTTTCAATCATGGTAAACCGCTGCATTTAAGTCATCAGTTCTTTCATTAACAGAGCATCGATATTATGTAGGGTATAGGACGAATGCGTTTCTTGGCGTTCCTCAAGGGTCCGTACCGAGACTTCTACTTTTCACGATTCTTCTATTTCATGTTATGACAGTTTAGATATTGGCTGGGGGCATTACTCATGGCTCTGTATCAAGACCTCAACTTTGCATGATTTCTTATTCATCATATTAGCTTCATTGGTCAGACTGGTTGCAATGTTGTCAAAGTCATATTGACCCCTATAAGAGGCCCTAAAGGGACAGACTTGCGGCAATTTCCTTTCGCCTAGAAACTAATTTCTGGCTTCAATGTCAGAGCCTCAATTACGATTCTTCCTTGTTCCTTATAAAATGAGTTTGCCGCGTGTCAAACATATGTTATGTACATATGTACACATCAAGCCATAACTCTTGCCGTTTTTAGTTACGGTATAGCAGTGTTACATTCACCACCATTTGGGTATCATTCGCGGTTCGTTAAAGATTCATTTTCACCGTCAAATTATGCAATCCCACCACCTCAGCCACCTGATTCATTTTGAATTCCCTCACATGAGAATCTCTTTAGTCTTCTGGCTTACGCTGTCATAATCTCACCTCAAATCCCGACGGATTCATGAAAATCCCCATCACCAGACAATAAGTCTTAACTTTAACTGATACAACATCTCTCTTGTATGTGGCCATTAACAAGGCATAAATCTCTGAGCCCACCTATCACTTTAGTGTAGTACAACGCACCTGAATACCTGATACGTCCTCATTAACGAGATCATAATTTCATTTACTACCACTGCCGTTTGGCTTGCGTTCATCAGAGAGGATATGTATGTGAATCTACTAAACCGAGCTCAGTCAACAGAAATTTAAGAACCTCACATTCCATACTGCGTGTGTATTCGTGTTTTATGTCACCCATCTCCATCTGCATCTGCCGCATTCAACATGGAATTTACACACCATCAACATTGCCGTGTTGCGTTTTTAATGGCAACGAATTAATGCGTATGAAATTCGCAAAGAAAAGCAGACGGAGGAACAGGACTAACAGAAAAAGGGGGAGGAGGTACGAGTAGTAATGAAAAAGAAGGAAGCACACACAAGAGTATCACACCTCATTACCGCGGAAGGTCCCTTGATGTTCCATCGTACTGATATCGCCATCTTCCTTAGTTGGAAAGTCTCTCAACTAACATTCGAAATGAAACAATAGAACGGCATGGGCACTAAGGGAGAACTTAAAAACGGAAATACCAATAAGCTTGCTTGCCTCGTTTTTACGAGCTTAACAACACAATTTCAGTTTTAGCTTCAAAAGGAGGCCCTTTGAACGAGACCAGGAACAGGAATGAGAACAACAATTGGTATCAGCAGAGGACTTGGGGATGAGGACAGCATTTCTGCAAAATAAAAATAAAACTCCATCCCCCCAAATACGAGGAGCAATTAGTTTGGCTTTAAGCTGGTGCTGCCACCGCAAAAACAACACTGCCAGAGGAGTCTTGCCCATAGTGAGGCATTGAATTCCTAGGAACACGACTACGAAGAAAAGAAAAAGTGAAAAAAGGTCAATTCAAAGGAGAGTCTTGAAAACCGGTTACCATCGGTAACTGCGGCAGCAGATTAATTCGTTAGAGCACGTACCGTGTATCTTTCTATTTTTGAGGAAGAATTTTTCCTTCCAGATACTCTTTCTGTTGCCATGCACTGTGTTGTACGAGTATCTGTTGTATCTGTTATTATTACAATAATTTACAACTTTTTTTTTATAATTTCAATTGGAAGCAGGGCTCCTTCTCTCTCTCTCTCAGCTGTGTGGGTTGGAAGTTTGTAAAGAAGTTCAGCGAACCTTAGCATCGAATACGGATACACCATTCCTCCCAAAGCCGAAGGTGGTAATACGAGAAGGTAAAAGCGGAGAAGAACAATGGATTCGGTTTTCTAATTTGACATGCACACACATGTTGGAAATAATAGATTCAATGAAATTCTATTTGGTTTTGCATAAATCATTGGCATTTGCGTCATAAATATTCGGATTCAATTTTGGGACTCTACTTCATCGGCTGGGAGAGTCCGATGAGTCCGATTATCAACAGAGTAGATTTATGTGCATTTTGTATTAGCTTCGTTGAGCGGGAATTTGTTTTCCTTTATTTCGCAATAGGGACCTGACCAGTTGTTGATGAAACGATTAGATGCTTGTCAAAGTCATTTGAATTTAATCTGTCAAGCGGACCAACGCTGAGACGAGAGGTTGAATACTAATATATTTGCATTGGTGATAAGAGCTCCTTATAGCACGTCTGTCAATTCAGCATTTTTTTTTTTCACAAAATTCGACTTTACTCATCAACATAGTCGCCTTCTAGAGTGGTACAATCATTCCGGCGTAGCTCTAACATTTCTGTGCCACAGTTTCGACGATCACCTCTCCATTGGAGCCATACTCTTCCCGGTGAGCAGTTTTTTAAGGTTTGTGATCCATGTTTCATTCATTGTCACATACCGGCTGAAAAGGATCTTTTTATTTCGCTTAAACAGACCCAAACAGCGCTTAACACGTTTTTGTTTTTTGGTCAACTGTGAGCCAACGCGGTACCCATTTCAAACAGAACTTTCGCATATTCAAATACTACTTTCGGCACTCGCTACCGGACAGCAGCACTATAGACATCAAGAAACACTTTAACGTTTCAAAGCATGGAAATACGGATTTTCAAAAACGTTTCGACATGATTGGAACTGGAACAGACAACGAAGCAATAAAACGATAATCAGGATGGCATGCAAGAGATTTTTCTAGCTCATGTTGTAAAATTGCCCACGTTTTGGAAAATCCATCTCTCTGGTTCGCACAAGTGGAGGCTGCATTTCAGCTCACAAGAATTACGCCAGATATGACAAAGTATGGATACGTGTTGGTATATCTCGATACGACCACGCTACTATTCGTCACGGTTATTATCACTTCATTGCCCAGTACAGATAAATATGATTCTCATTTCCTCCTTTCCGGAAACAAACGAGTCAAAACTTAAAACTTAAAACCCACACTTAACCCTCAGACTAAGTATCTATCCAGCGAAGAAGAAAGTTCAGTTCGTGCCTCATCTTCGAAACTCCAGATACTCAGGAGGGGCTACCGTAGCATCTATTATATCTATCATTATGCTAGGTGGCGCAAAATGCACCTGCAGTATGCAAACAGATAAGCAATTGAGCGCTATACTCCGCAAGACAGTGGAATAACTGTGTCGATCTTTTTGTCCAATAATCAGTCGGTGGAGTTAGCGCAGCGTGAATTTCGACGTCGATTTCCTAATTTTTCCAACTGGGCAAACATTCCGGCGCTTAGCTACTCGACTCGCACAGAGTGGAATCACAGGAGATCATGCAAGGCATGGCCGCCACCGAACTAGTCATTCGGCCAAGAATATCGCGGCTGTGGCTGCCGATGAGAACAAAGAAACATCAACCAAACGACGGGCCATGCAATTGAGCATCACCAGACGGACCCTACAGCGAATTTTAGTGAAAGACTTACACATGTTCCGTACAAAGTTCCTGATCTGTTCCTGACCGTCAGTCGCGTATGAACTACTGTAAAGCCATCCTCAAACTCAACAACGAAGAGGACGATTTTGTGTTGAAAATCATCATAAGCGGCGAGGCGCATTTCCACTTAAGCGGTTACGTCAATAAGCAAAATCTCCGTTTCTGGAGCACTGAAAATCCGCGTGTGATGCACGAAGAGCCCATTACCTCCACTCAAAGTCACTGCCTGGTGCGGCGTTCACGCGGGAGAGCAGTATTTTTTTGAAGACGCCGGAATTGTTAAAACATATGGTTTCAACAAGACCGCGCAACCGCCCACACAGCACGAGCCACAATGGATATTGTGAATGAAGCGTTTCCTGGTCGCGTAATCTCCTGTTTTGGCGATTTGGCATGGCTAGCAAGATCGCCTGATTTAACCATCCCAGACTTCTTTCATTGGGGCTACTTGAAGTCGCGGGTTTATACCAATAAACCTCAGACAATTGCAGCCCTTAAAGAGAATATTCGACAGGAATGCGAGCAGTTATCACCGGAAATCTTGCAGAAAGTCATGGAAAATGCGATAAAACGGGCACCAATGTGTATCAACACTGGCGGCAGCCACTTGGCAGATATCATCTTTTCCACTTAACAGAAACAATTGTAAAGGTCCAAATAAAGATTTCCATCACTCGAAAGCATTTTTTTTTATTTAGTAAAAAAGTAATTCAAAAATAAAATTGGATGATTAATTTTGTGACACCTTGTAGATAGAAAAAATAAACACTTTGACGTTTCATAGCATTTTCAAAGTGAACTACACTCATTTCTTAACCTCGGACGAGTGAGATTCGCTGGAAGTTTTCTTTTTAAAAAAAGAAAAAAAAATTATTGTATTTAAAGAAATTAACAAATGGTTTTCTTATTATTAATTATTTAATTTAAGATTCTTAACTTAACTTATAGATTTTTCAACTGAACGCTCGCTAGTGGGTGCAACCTTTTGCTTGTTTACGGCAGTCTTGCCCTTTTGTATCCTGCCTTGCTTTTTATTTTGACAAATGACATAGGAGACTGACATTTCGTTTCGGGTGTTCTTGATGTTTTCCAAACCAAATTGATGAATTGATCAGACATGCGGGTATTTCTCCGATTAATTCCCAAATTGCTTTCGTACCATTTTCAATCTCACATTTCAAGCCTTCAGATACATCCCCCCATGTAAAAACTTTCTGATTTATTTTAAGTGTTTGACGTGCAAGAACTTCAAAAATGGCATCAACTTCTTCCTTCCTGTATTGACTTCTGCCGGGAGATGGACAATTAAATTGGCTTCCGTGCTTTTTTGCATTAATTTATCCACTTGTGCCTCCATTATTTTGTTGCGATTCTTCAGCTCCACCACCTTATCAATGACTTCGCTGTGTTTCGATTTTAAATGCCACAATTCCTAGGAAATCAATTCGAAGTCAGATTCAGACGCTAGCTCTTTTTTCATCGCGTGCGTCCGGTAATAATATCCTTTTGCTTAACGCTGGAAATTCCTTTGGGTCGACATCACAGGACAACAGCAAGCGGATTCCTTCTAAATATTTCAGCTTGAAAAATGATTGAGTGGAATTAGGTTCACAAGATAACCATATAAACTTACGTATCTTCAGGTAGTCAAACTGGTAACCAAATTGGTTAGGAGCTTATGCGAGTCACACGTTCAGTTAGATACGAGGGTATTCCCAGAAGTACCAAACCTAACAAAGAAAACACAAAAAAAAATTGAGGAAAAATATGTTTATTTCTCTACGTCGTCTCCTTTTAGTTCAATACACTTTTCCCAGCGAGGATCGAGCTCCAACTGCAGACTCTAGCTCTTACTGTTGGTAAATCTTTTATCACCGAGCCTTTTTCTTAAATTCAGAAATAGAAAATAATATGAGGGGGCTAAATCTGGCGAATAGGGTGCATGTGGAAGCAATTCGCACTTTAACTCATTGATTTTGGCCATCGCGATGACGGATGAGTGAACTGGTGCATTGTCTTGATGAAACAAAACTCTTTTCTTCGCCAAATGCGGTTGTTTTTTTTCCTGATTTCATCATTCAAACGCTGCAATAACTTCGCATAATACACGCGATTGTTTCTCCTTTTTGAAGATATTTAATGAAAATTATCCCACGCGCATCTCAAAAAATTGATGCCATAACCTTGCCTGCAGATGGAACTGTCTTCGCCTTCTTTGGAATCGATTCTCCCCTTTGAGACCATTGTATTGACTGTTCCTTCGTCTCAAGTGTGAACTGATGAACCATGTTTCATCCATGGTTATGAATTGACGCAAAAACACGGATCACACGAAACATCGCCAAACACTCGATTGAAACATCCTCACGACGACGTTTTTGTTCCATTGTGAGTAATCGCTGCACACATCTTGCTTACAGCTTTCTCATGTCCAAATTTTCAGTCAACATGTGATGTACAGCGCTTTTTGAAATCGACGGGCATCCAATACCAATTTGTGGATATTTTTCAACATTTCTGGTGAACTCACCTAGTTTGGTCGACGTTCGTCTTGGCATCTCGTACGGCCTCGCTTAAACTCTGGCACCCAATATTTTGTTGTTGTAAACGAATTAGTAGACTCCCTCGGAGTAGAATCCAGTTCCGTTTTGATGTTGGCTAGATTGAAGCCTTCCAAACGACAGTATTGTATCACAGAACGATGACCAATTTTTTCCATATTTAAAAATTTATTGAAAGCGCTCACTCGAAGTGAAATGCCTTTTTCGCTTAGAAATTGTTTAACCTGAAATGGTAAAAGGGGTTTACAGTAATAAAATTTGACGATTGTTTTTCCACCATTCTAGGAAAGATAGTAGAACTGAAAATTACGAATTTCGCGCGGTCACCAGGCGCAGAATCATCTTCAAAAATCACCTTATCTGAATGTGTAAAGTATTCTTCTAATGATGGTAGCAAATTTTCTTCAAATATTTTTTTTTATATTTTTCTGCCTTCACCGTTCCATTAATTAGGACCACCCATTCAATACCATGATAGGAAAAGCATCCCCAAATCTCCTGTCTCCTGTCTCATTTTGTTTCATGGCTATTTCCACCACCAGTGCTCCATTGAAATCGCCAGTAGCATTCCGCCCATTCAGACTTTCAAACGTAACACCCGTGTCGCTTCGAATGCTCATTTCCGAACGTACTCCAAAATATCGTTATTCTTTCCTAAGCCGTACAACTCGCTTATGGAATGCCATGCCAAGCTCTATATTTCCTGGTCGTTATAACTTACGAACATTTAAAAACAATGTACATCGGTACCTGTCTTTTCTTCATCCGTAAATTTCCTTCGCCCGCGCTGTTACATATAAACATTTTAGGGGTCCACAAACCTTTTGAGCGTGCGCTTATCATAAAAAAAATCCGAGACCCCCATGTTTCAGGCTTGTTGTAGTTTACATTTTTAAACCCTTGTCTTGTGCGCCTCCTATATCGCTGTATCAAATACGGGGGTAGTCGGATAAAATGTATCAACCTACCTGACATCTTCGATGGTTTGCTGGTAAAGTCGCTACTGCTCTTCTACACTTGTTGCTAGCAGAATAGGACTTTTCACGAGACTTGAAAGATTCATTTGGAAAGATTCATTTGGAAAAGGATCTGGCTATTTTTTGGGTTTTGACACCACGGAACACTTCATTTCAAGAATACGTACATAAGTTACATCTTGTAATGACTGCTATACATATGATCATAATGGTTGACGTCTAAAAGTTGAGGTGAAGGTGACAAAGTGGGTTAATAATTCATTTTAGCAACTGCCGTCATGCAGTCTAATTCGTTTCACTAAACTCTCAAAGACAAGATACATCAAAGACGGTTCCACAATAACCCGAAAAGAGGCTGTCCGTGTCTCGGTTTGTTCAGTTCGAGTAGTTCCTAAAATAAATCCAGATCCTTCTTCTTTGGGAGATCACATATAACGTTTTCGTTAGTAGATTTTTGGGATCTTGGTTTTGATTCGGATTGCAAATATACGTTCTCTAACGTGCCCAAAGATCAATGCATCTAACCTACATAAGTTCCTCTCTGATGGTGGTGCTTCCCCCTCTATATAATTTTCCATCCACTTCCCACTTTACTCTTTGGATTCCAGTGATTATGTGTCATAGTCCGGGGTCCCCGCTAGCTGTTCAACTGCATCTGATCTGGAGAGGGCTCGAGCATTCTATCAAAAATCCTTTTCCTCATTTAGTTAGCTCGATCATGAACTTTAAAATTAGACTTGTACTAGACTATTTGTCTGTTTCATGAAGATCCTTAGATCATATATGTAGTAGTGATGAGGGCTGCCATTGATTTCTTTTAAAATATTCTAATATGAGCTTCAAATATGTCCATGTAAAATAGCTTGAGTAGCATAAGAATGGCCGACCTCATCATTCATTCCATCTGGCGAATTCTGATGCCGAAACGTCCTCATCGTTCTTTGTCTGCGCCCAGCCATTCGATTGAAGTTCACCCATTTGAGAAGGCGCCGGTGGGAGGGTTCAGTTAAATTTGTCAAATTTAGTAGCTGGATCATGGTCGATTTTTCTTCTTTCTTCTCCGAGGTTGTACTATCAAAATATTGCTGGGCCCCCGCCTAATTATCAAGGCTTCGCGCATCAATAACGTTATCGTAAACATCTTCAGATGACGCCACCGAAGGTTGCTATGATTTGATTAGTTACAAGTTGCCGGTCATAGGTCTAGTTGGCGGCAGGACCACCGGTAGCTCCTACCAGGACTTAAATCGCGATACCATGGGAGTCAGAAACCCATCGGATTTCGGTCCGGGCCTGACTTGTTGAGGTAGGCTCCCTTGTGGGAGCGTCATGGTGGCTGTGGTTTAAACCCAAAGTCGCGGAAGGGATCTTCCTATTGGTTTAACCCAACGTAGAGTTGCAATAAGTACTGGGTGCTGTGACCCTAAGAGCAGTAAGAGGTTTTAGGTCGGCCTTGACTCATAACAAGGGTGGAACTTGTGCCTTCAACACAGTTCCGAATTGGTATCAAAGTTATTGGCGGAGAGCGATGGCAAGGCGTATCCTTGCTCCCATGGTTGTAGGGTTATCCCGTAAACTTAAGTCTACACGACAGGTGTTTACGTTAAAAACCATAGACTATCTGTCAAAACATTGCTGACCTGCTCCTAATTCTCGAAGGCCAGTCCAGGGCCCAAACGGGGGAACTAAAAGAGAGAGAGCTCTAGCAGTCGTTGCTGAATCGGGAGAAAGCGTTGGGCTAAGTGTGTCACAAGATAAGACGGTTTCAATGCTGCTTAAGGGTACATTGAATACAAAAAGTCGGGCTCCTGTGATACGCTTGAACGGCGTTAGCATTAGATGTGTTGCTGAACTTTATGCCCCACCTGGTTCGGATGAGACAACGCATGCTGACTGCTGTTGGCTAGGTAAGGCGCATTTTGCGGTCTGACTTGGGGCTTAACAGGCGTTCTGTCCGTATCATATATGATGGCCTTTTTGTTGCTTTTGCAACATATGGCCCAACAATATGGTACGACAGGGCTATGACTGTAGATGGCCGTAGTCGAATCTTGGGCTTTCTAGGATATCTACCTGTGTGCCACACTGTGTCCACAGAGGCAATGCAGGTGTTGTTGAGAGTGCCACTTCTGAGTCTGGAAGTGATACGTCGTGGTATTGCTTTCAAGATCAGAAAAGGTCTCCCTCTAAATGGGCGAGATTGGGTTTCCCCGGCAGAAGTGGATGGCCTATCCCTGAGACAGCGTAAAATCTTGCTACATGCGTGTGTTCTATATAGATGTCAATCTAGATGAGATGCTAGCGAAAACGGCAGGATTACTTATGGCTTCCTAAGGTATGTGATGATCATGAGGGCATTTCCTGAACGGAACTTTACCCTCAGCCTGGCCTTTTTATTGACCGGGCATGGCTTTCTTAATGCATTCTTGCATAAGAGAGAGCTTAGCGGGGTTGCGAGCTGCTCATGTGGAGCCACCTATGAGGACTGGTTTCATGTCCTATGTGGGTGTCCCAATTGGGCTATGGGCATCATCATTAATGGTGAGGCCTACGTTGCCAGTGGAGTTATCACTGATTTCGTACGGTTCGAAAGAACCCGCAGTTTTGCAAAAGAAGTGTTTAATAGAAGACGCAATAGGCGGTTAGCGGGTGGAATTTCAGAAATGTGAATTTGTCTAAAGGTTGCCAGTCCTGGGCTGTAAGGTGCCTGACTGGAAGTGACCGCAAGGTTGCGAATCTTGACCGGAAGCTATATTCTCGTACCACGGGAGGTCAGCAGCCCTAGGCTGACCTTGGAGTTGGCCCCCTTGTGGGAGTATCGTGGTGGCTGCAGATTTGTACCCAAAATCGGGGGAAGAGTAGACCGAATGGAGCTTGGCATATGTTGCAGTGTACTACGACCTGTGCTCAACCATGTGATTGCTATGGAGGAACTAACTGGTCTGCTCGGTGTGGAGTTGCATGGCAACCGGCTGCCATGACCCACAGAATGGCGGAGGTATTAGATAGGCCTCGACCCTTCACCAAAGGGGAAGTTCACGCCTTACACACGACTTCGAATCTGAACCTGGTGGTAGTACTTGTACTACCCGAAGTGCGCTTATCAACGCATATCAGATGCACTGTGGGCTTGAGCCTTCATGGCAGGTACCTACGTAAAAGGCAAGTGACATTTGTAAAAATATTGCCAGCTGACAATGGAGGCGGACTTCTTTTTATATAAGAACTACACATATTTGATAAACAAAGGGTACTTGCCGCCATCAAGTTTTCGTTTGAGAAATACTCTCATTGACCTCATTCTTACGGGAATCATAGATGAAGATCGATCATTGATTTTACTACCCTCCCACAGCAAATGTGCTGAGTTGTCCTGAGACATAATTGGTCGTACTGGGTTGTGGCTAAGATCCTCCTTACCTATTGGTTTTGATGGACAAACCATTGGAGATGTATCTGTTCTTAAAATCTGACGTTTCTGCGGTTTTTAGCTACCACCACTCGCCATAGTGTCCTTGAAAATATTTATTAAAGCAGTTTGTGCCTGCTTTCTTCTCGAGAAGAATTTTTATTGTCTACTTCGGCGTCACAAATAGAATATCCGTTCTACGTAGTAAGCAAATTCATAATTTTGTTTTACGGCGTCCACAGAAGGAAGTCCTTAAATTCCGCTTACTGCACTATAAATTTTAGCAATTCATCACTCGTCTCGTAAGTGAGAACTGAATAGAAGAATTGGGTCAAATCTTTAAGGCACAATGCGTGCCTTAAACCTAAATACCCGTCATACCCATCCAAGCATCAATTTTATCTTTTCTAAATCACGTATATATATTAGATGTATGTATGTAGATGCGAGGATGTACATGTATCCATCTAAAACTCTGTGACACTTTCCATCTGTTGAGGGGGTGGAATAGCAGTAGGAGTCAGACTGCGAATGAAAACGGGAATAGGAAATGTTAAAATCAATTTTTGCAATTCAAACATCACGTGCTCAACAATGATTATGACGACAATAACTGTGAATATTTGATTTATCCTATGCGCGCTGTATTTGGGCTACTCATCTAAACACCTCTCTTATCGTCATTCATCGAAGCACACACATAAGTATGTATGCAAAGTATCTATACACGACGAAAAGAAAATCCGAAGGATAATTCAAGAAAAAAAGAAAGGAAAACCGTCACCGGAGCACGAAGTGAAAAATGAGGGAATTATTCAAATTTATTATGTGATGCCGGAAAGACTATATGTACGAGTACAGACATCTTGTGCACAAACCAAGCGGTTACCTCTACCCCTCCGGGCGGTATTTTACGTTCTAAACATCTTTTAAAGGATCTCTGCAGTACTTATGTACGTGTTATTGGCATTCGAAAGGAAGAATCTTGCTTAGCGAATGATGTGGAAATATTGACTTCCATGTGTGTTGCATGAAAAGAAAAATTCTCATCCTCCAGATTTGCATATGAGTAGTACTATCCTCCTCGGCGCATGTATAGAACGGGACAGGAAAAAGTGCGTACCTAGCTAGGATTCTACGAGTAGCTTATGAATCATTTACATTTCAACTGTTGGCCGGACAATGAAAGAAGGGACAGAACAACAAAAAAAAAAGTTGAAAGGGCGAGTTTAAGTACGATACTCGTCGTATCTATCCAGAGCACATGTGGAAGCTGGCAGAGAGTAAACACACATAAGTAGCTTCTGTCCTAGTCATTGTGGATAAACCACTCGAAGATGAAGAGCCATCCTTTTGGTGCATTATATGCGCTGAGGAAGATCCCTTTACGGCTACTTGAACAGAGCTAAAGAGAGCTTCGTTCCGGTACTCCCGGCATACACACCGACTGTCTACAGCTTCTCGGCAGAAAGAAAATGGCATGCTGACCGGAATTGCCGTTTCCTGCTTAGTTTTTTCTTTATTTTTTCTGCTCCAACTCATGCTACTCTACAACTCCTTGGCAAAGTAATTTAGAGAAATAGTCTAAAGGATAGGCAGCATCCTGTTGTAGGTCTGCAAATACGAATACTCGTACCTCGTCGTTGCTGTCATGTCCTTCGTATCTATGTCGGGTCGAGTACAAGTTGTTGGACTGGGTTGGATTGGATTGGATTGGGTCAAAATGAAAAATGAGGAAAGATTCTAAGGATATATGGATATGCGGAAAGGTATACAAAAGTTGATACTTAACGTTTGCAATTACTATTTTCTTTTTTATTTTATCTTTTTATTTTTCATCTCTTTTGACTATGATATCTACCAACTGCGATAACGACATAAGCTATGCAAGGATCATTTATTTTTATGTCTCAGCTAAGCAATAGTCGAGTGGAATAGCAAACAAAAAAAATAGAGAAAAACGAAAACGAGAAAAGGATATCCAGTGGAAGGAAATCGCATGCAAGTTAATATGGTAAGATGGTAGTTGGTTAGATGGTTAGATGGTTAGATGGTTAGATGGTTAGATGGTCCCTGCTTATGAGGTTCTTTTCCACTCTGAGCTGAGAGTATTGAGACTTTTGTGGTACATTAGCCTTGAGGATACTTAACAGGTAAATATTTATTGCTGGCTGACATGATGATTTTGCTTGAAACATCCGTTTGAATAGAAAGAGAAAAAGGATACAGAAATTTAAGTAGGGCTGGTGAGATTGATTTTGTTATATCTACGGAAAAAAATGATCAGAGGAAGAATACCAGTGGAAGTCTTAAATAAGGATGTTTAGATGCAATATATGGAAGCTTGTATCTAAAACTAGTATCATACATCAAGCAATGGATCATTTTTGGAAAGTGAATGTACAAGAAAATCGTGTCGCTTTTCTTAGGCAAAAATGCTATCAAATTGAGTTTTAGGTGAGCGAACAAACACCAAGTACTGAAGGTATCTTCTTTCACGATTAGATGTGGTTTTTGAGCAAGATAAAATAAGTGCCTTTAACTAAGAAATTCCACTAATGTTGATTAGCGATTAACGCAACCAAAATTCCTTGACAACAGGATGGAAGTGTGTTTTGTAATTTGTTTCACTCAAAAAAATGATTATTAATAGGAGATGAACTAAGAGTGTAGGTGATAATACGGACCCTTGGGGCATACCAATATTTTTTGATATTTTCTTCAAACCTCAATCTTCCGACTTAATTTGAATGTTCAAATAGATATTTCTGATGTATTCAAAATAATACCATGATGGCCACCGACAAGGCTTGGGTTCAATCGTCCCTATCGTTGGTTTCCATTATTGTTAAAATGTCCATGGTCTTTAAACATCTATACTTTGTTCGGATACTGAAATGTCTTCTAAAGGTTTTAATACTGTAGTCGGTGCAACCATTTTCACAAAAACATCTAAGGAGTGGAATTATTTTTCCAGGCGCACGCCAATGTCTTACAGATGGGATCATAAGTAATGCTAGAATATTTGTCTACTCTGACGCCTATGAGCCTGGGAGAAATGATGAGACAAGTCTGGGCTGATCAGCTCTTATTTGCCGAAGAGTTTGGTAGGGTGGCAATCAGAGCTTTCATAAGCTAAATTGGAATGAGGTGTCGGACCCTCATTGTCAGAGAATATTCCAATACTCCATTTTGCGCACTTAAGTGAGTTTGCCGATTAAGACCCCATTTATTCGGCTTAACACAAGCTATCACTTAAAATTAAACTTAAACTTAGACTTAAAACTAAGGTTGGTTGGAGTGATGAAGGAGAACGGATTTGAGGTAGGGAGTGGTGCGGTGGAAGCCAAATACGCTAGGGTTTCACTTGATTTTTCGTAGGATACGAGGGATTGGTTCGTTCGCACTATAGGAGGTCTGATTGGTACGTAGATTTCGAGAATTAGTGTTGAGGAAAATAGAGTTGTGAAGGGACGCGCATTCAAAGTAACCTAAAAGGAGTCGTTGAATGAAGAAAAAGTCGGCTGCATCTCTGCGTTCCTCAAGGGTGTTTAAGTTAATAAGGTTAAGACGGTTTTGATAGGGGGGCAGAATAAAAGGATCGTCCCAGCGCATACATAGAAGAGTAAACGAAGAAAACGGCGCTGGATGCCTTTGATTCTCGAGATATGAACACGATGATATGGAGACCACACTTGACTGGCGTACTCTAGGAGGGGGCGATGGGTTGGCGAATTCTAACCTAGTTGGCTTTAAGGATTATTCCATCCATATGTAAACGGAAGTTGAGCTGCCTTTTTTTTATAAAGTAGCGCGCGCTCAAGGGATTTAAGTACACTTAAAATGTTTGCACACACTGCGGGTGAAGAAAAGTCAGGGAGAATGGAAAGACAGGTACCGATGTACGTTGGTTTTAAATGATTGAAGGTTATAATGACTAGGAAGTAAAGAGCTCGGCAGGGCATTCCATAAGCGAGTTGTACGGCTTAGGTACGAATTACGATATTTCAAAATACCTCCAAAAGTGGGCTTAAAGGTAAACCGATAAGCATTCATAGCGTGACGGGAGTTACCGTTGAAGGTTTAAAGGGACGGAATGCCACTGGCAATTTCATTGAAGCACTGGTGGTGACAATAGTGATAGAACAAGGAAAGGCAAAAGACATTACGTCGAAGTTCAAGGGTGTCAATTGATTGTATAATATTAGGATCACATATAAGTTTTGTCGCACGGTTTTAAATTCTATCTAGTAGGTGCTGCGAGAATTTAAGAATCGCAACTGACCAGATGTGAGCATTGTATAATACTGCAATTTTGGGCAGATAAATGTTTTATATATTTTGGTCAGATCTATTTCCTACATCGCTTGAGGAAACCCAAACATTTCGGAGCATTTTTGACGACATCAAATAGCATATGTGGCCATTCCAACGTAGGTTGTCATTGACGGGAATGGAAAGTTTATCGATTTGGACGATGCAATTGCCATTCATGGATAATGGCTGGGACTTTAAATTTCACTTTAACGACAAAAGACAGCATTGTATTTTGGAAGCATTGATAGTTCGCCAATTGATTATGCTGCTGATATCGGAATTTAACGAGCTTAACATACGCTGCCGTTCCCGTTCTACAGCCGAAGAGCAGAGACGTGGTCCGGAAACGAATATGAAAAGCGGAGAGTACTGTCGTCAGTCAAGGATTATATATTGGGTTCGAAGTAGCAGACAAGAGATCGTTGATGACAATTAAAAGGAGTGTCGGAGGCAGAACGTAGCCCTGGGCTTATTTTGTGGCAATCAGACTTGAAACCATCCAAGACAACTTGAATTGAATGTTTCGAGAGGTAATTTCTAATTCATTGAAGAAGAGAGTCATCGATTCCAAAAGAACGCATTATCGACAAAAGGGCCTGATGTTAAACTCTGTCAAATGCCTTACAAATATCAGGTGCAACTCATTGATGTACGCTTTAGTTCCACTTTTCGGTGAGACATGCCATCAAATCACCAGTGGACCTATTGCTACGAAAACCAGATTGCCGCTCATTGAGAAGTTTTCGTGTTTCGAGATATTTCATGTGCTGACGGTTTATCAGCGTTTCCATGTCCTTGACGAGAAGGGACGTAAGTGCAATGGGTCTGTAGGAGGAAAGAGAAGAAGATTCTCCTCCATCTGCTCGGAAAGAGTCCTAAAAAGGAGGATTGGTGAAAAAGCTTGCGCAGTGGTTTTGCCAGTGTGGAAGAGTACCTCTTCAGAAGAACGGGAGATATACCATCTGAGCCAGCGGATTTGTGAATGTTCAGATCTTTACGGACTCTTGATAGAGTCGGGGAGGAGGTTGG
This sequence comes from Volucella zonaria, assembly GCA_963966105.1. Classification (NCBI taxonomy): domain Eukaryota; kingdom Metazoa; phylum Arthropoda; class Insecta; order Diptera; family Syrphidae; genus Volucella; species Volucella zonaria. The sequence continues at coordinate 130,434,978 of OZ014533.1, read as the reverse complement.
TGCCGCTTATGTGAAAAAGGTCACGTATTGGCATTTGGGGATATTAAGTTCCAAACAAATTTTGAGGCACCAGGTCGAAAAACTATGAGGGTCTTGTTGAAGGAGGAAGGAGGACGATGAAATGCTTTTCAAAAATGTGGTATCGTCGGCGTAAAGGGAGACAGACGAGTGCTTGATGATTCTATCGAGGACACTTATGGTTAATGTAAAGAGAAGGGGACCGACATAGCTACCTTGTGGAACTCCAGAAGTGGCCAGAAATAGAGCTGAGTGGGCTGACCTAAAACGAACACTATAAGAACGGTTTTCGAGGTAAGTGGACATTCATTTTTAGCCTAAGGAAACAACTTCTCTCCATGAGAAATTTTATCGAAGTCCTTGCTAAAATCGGTTGCAACTACATCGACTTCGTTGCATTCTCTGGGCAGAGAGGGCAAAGGATACGAATTCAACGAGATTTATGGGGGTTGACCTACCCTTCAGGAAGCCAAGTTGTTTAGGGGAAACAAGTTATGTGCATTGGAAGCTTAGAGCTTCATACAAAATACTTTCGAAGAGTTTGGGTATATGGGAGAGTTTAGCGATTGGGCGATAGTTTGTTATTTAGTTCTTTGATCCTCTTTTGTCAATCGGGGTTATGAAGGAGGTATTCCAAGCCTGAAGAAACTCTCCTTGTGAAAGGGATAGACGAAAGAGGGGAAGAGCATTTTTTAAGAAATATGGCAGGGAGGCCATCTGGGCCGGGTGTGAATTCGTCATTAAGTTAGTGTAGCTTATATTCGATATAAGACGGGTTCAAGGTGTGAGAGAATAGTGGGCTATTGGAGAAATTGGAGAAATAGGATGGATCTGGTACAAAGGACTCATTGCTGAAGGATTGTTTGAAAAATTTGGCAAATAGGTTGGCAATGGTGAGTGGATCGGTTGATGACTTCTTGTTGAAAGATAGGGAGAGACGGTAGCCATTGGACCTTCTTTTGTACTTAACAAATTGGAAAAAAGGCTTAGGGTCGCTTATAAGGTTGACTTGCACATTGTTAAGGTGGCGCTGGTAAAGGGAATCGTAAAGTCTAAATAGTCGGAAAAGGATCTGGTACAAAGGAAAACAGCCCATAACTTGTTTCTCTTATTTCGTAAGGAACGAAGCTTGCAATTATACCAGGGAGGACTAGTAGATGATGTTGTAAGGCGGGAAAACGGAAAGTAAAGGGAAAAAGAATTAAATATTTCTCTATAAAAAATGGACAAAGCATCATTTATACTTAGATTGTGAAAGTTAAAGGGGGATCTGCTGAGATAGTCACTGATTTTGTGAAAGTTTGCTTTATGAAAACTAGACTGGACAGAAGAATTATGAAAAAATGAGAGAAGAAGGGGAGGTTAGTAGCTATCGATTGTTGGGAGGGACAAGGGACAATGTGTGACTTTGGAGTTAACTGAATCTGTTGTGAGAATAAGGTCTAATTGCCTGCCTATGTAGTTCGATATACCGCTGACTTGGCATAGACTTGAGTCTGTTAAGCGATCTTAGAAGAGACATTCCTTAGCTGAGTTGACATTTCAAGCGATGAAAAGCGATTGATCATCTGATGGAATCCACTGTAGATGGGAAAGATTTAAGTCGCCGAAAATAAGGATATCGTCAATAGATAGAGTCAGATAGATCAATTAACTGGTCGATCGCATCGATAGCAAGTTAGTAGGATTCAATAGGTTAAGCTGGTAGGATGTAACAACATATAAAGTAAAGGGACTTGAAGGGGAGCGATATTTTTATTGCGACAAAGTCGACTTTAGACGATGAAGAAATGGTAAGGGAGAAGAGTTAAGGCTGTTGTGGATCGCCAGATTGTTATCCTTCGGTTATCTAGGCTAAGTTATAATGAGTCTGGTTGAGCATAATGTTTGTGTTTTTGGACGATTAATACCCAATATGTCCAGGAACTTACAATAAACAACAATCGACCTCGGAGTCTGAATGATTTAAGATTGTGATCAACATTAACCAGTGCACCATTGAATGAGTGAATTACTCGCAGTTATTCGTATAATAGCCGTGTAAGGATCACTCCTCAGAGAAAAGCTATGTCAAAGCTAATTTGCACTACCAGAAAGCAGACGTGATTTATGATAGAATAACACTTTAGTACTTAGCTCCATTGGAGAAAGGGTGTAATATTTAAACAATAGACCAATTAGTTTCCACCTTGTCATTAAGAAAGATTTGTCTAGAATGGTATTCTAAGCTCTTGCTAGGCTGCTTTTGTTTCGCTTTGTTTCGTCATGCTGTCATATTCAATGGTACTACTCGATCTAACATAGTGCCTGTAGTCATGTCCAACTTTTTTCCACCTCATCAAGCACATATAACTTCTGATGATGTATATGTACATAGTAAGTTCTATCAAATTTTAGGGCTTCAGGCGTTATTAATCTCTGATTGTAAATCCGGGTCTCAGCTAAAGTCCAAATGTCATCATCATCCCTGAAGATCTCACATAGAAAACATAAATTTCTTTCAATGCAGCAAAAAGAGAACAACTGAACCAGCTTCTGGTTGTTAATTAGCTTCGGTTCTTAGCACACCATGAGCTAATCTGCGAATCCCAGTATATGACTGACGTCAAGGGTAATCTGCCATTTACCATCTAATTTATAGAACTCTTTAGGTAGGTATTCCTCGTTCTTTCAAACCTCAATTTCTGCTTCTTCTCTCGTCAATGGTGAACTGGAATTAACTTGTATCGAGTTGGAGAGACGTTTTTCTATCTGTATTCTTGCATTCCTTTTTTAATCCGATTAAATATCATTCTCGATTTGATAAAAAAAAAAAAAAGGACAAAACGCAACCAAAATCCCTCTTATAGGAGCTGAGACCAACCAAGAGCCGATGGGAAGGACTCAGAACCAATTAAAAAAAAAAATCCACCCTCAGCATCTACAAATCCGATTGGAATCAAGATTGGAAGTTTTCACTTCCACTGTTCAACTGCTCTTGCGAAGAACAAAACTCGGTTTAACATGGCAGCACTATTCAATGAAGAGTTACCCTCTCGATGGTATGTTAGGTAATAGAAATGGAAACAGAGGCAACATACTATGTCCATGTCGCCAATGTTCATTAAACCATTTGCTAGCTGGCAGGCGAATCCAATCGAAAGAGCAGTGTCCATTTGCTGGTGTTGTTCCTACTCGCACAAGTACGTACATAGATGCTGCAGACACTGGCAACTACTCGCACCACCATCACAATTACTCGTACTCCTTTCTTCTAGACACCCCAGATGCTGTTCAAATTGCTACCCATTAAGTGCAGTTAAGTCGCTAAAATAACCACCAATGCCACCACTCACCATAACTACAATTTGCAGCATTTCAAATATTTCTAGCAACTCCTCAGTATCCTCAGTACGAATGCTATGCCTTCAATTCGAATCAGGACATCCGAGGAAACATCGGCAGGGAATGGAAGAAAATAAAATTGAAAGCAATCGGTAGGGTACGGTAAAACGTATCTGAAATGTGAAAAAGTGCAAATTGAGAGTCTCGCTTCTATAGTACCGCACAATCACAGTCATCATAGTCAACCACCATGGTCGGCTTTCCAGTTTGTTCCCAATTGGACGCTGCTGGCGTTCTTTTGTCGTGTCTTTATTGCAGCGATTAAAGACAATTTTCTCCTTTTACCGAGGTTTCCTCCTCTGACAGACAGAATGAGCACACAAAATAAATAGGAAAAAAAAAAAAAATTAGAGAAAAATAAAAACGAATAATCGTATCCAAAAGGAAGAGAGTTGTTGTTTTATCGTAGTCCATCAGAGAGGACAACGAGAACAACATGGACCACGAGTACAACAAAAAAAAGAACGCACTGACAGGAAGAAACAGAACAAAGTTGCTTTTATGCACTTTTCAGTTAAAATTTTCTTCCTCCATAGTGTACTCATATCTACAAAGAAGGGGACTATGACCAGGATCAGGAGGAGGTCTCCTACATCCACAACTATCAGATATAGCTTCACTACCGAAAGCAGAACCATAACCAGGAGAGTAGGTGGAGTGATTTCAATTCAAAGAAGTTTTAAGTAGAAACTCCCCACTTCCCCCCTAAGGGGTTTTATGAAGAAAAGCCTCAAAAACGAAGTTGAAAACGAGGCCAAAAACTTAATTTCCTTTTCAGCTTAGGGCCATATATTTGCCTGCTGCTGTTCGCCTATATCTATATCGTCATACCTAAAAGTCATCACGCCTTCTTTATGCTCAGCCAATTCGCACCATCTAGACACAAAGATGCATTCATCTCTCTTGACTGCTATTTTGGTTGGCAGTAAAGTATCCTTAAAGTCAGGAGCTGACTACGAGTATATTACACTACGAGTATGTGTCAATGTGTTGGGAGAATCAAGCACTACATACAGAATACGGATAAGATCGCATGGCTCTTTCAGCAACAATGTTGGTAGAGTGTGTGTGTGTGTGTAATTTACAACACTCCTACGTACAACCACCCCCCCGGTCTTTTTGGCAAAGCCAACAACATTGTAGAAAACATTTTTCCCATCATCCAAATTTCTACATGGCATGAGAAGAAGGGCATGACTATGCTCATACATACACAGTAGAGCCCCCACAAACATGTCGAAACATTAAACGTTGCACATTGCCGTAAATGCTCCCAGAGTGCTCTTCCAGCATTCAAACTTAAACGCTTTTGTTGTTGTTGGTTAGAGTGGCATAGAAGTGTACTCATTTTAGGCGATGGTTTAAGGGTGGCTTAAAGGACGGTTCAGGGTGTACGAAAAGGCCTACAAACTAAAGACCATCATTGGATTGTTGGTTGTAAACGTGTGAGTGCCAGAATAGCAAGTGAAAGCAGAGGCGCCGCCAGCCAAGAAAAACAATTGTTCGACGGGGAGACCCCGACGCGCGCGTTCTAAAATGAGCTTCAAGAAAATGTTGCTGCATGAATGTGCAATAAATATTCTCATGATTGTCGGGCCCTGAATAGGCTTAAAATGCCCTCAATGGCAGTGTGGAATTTCTTTCTTTAAATCCTTAGTCCAGAAAGGAGCAACACCATTGTTATGTACGAGTATGTTGAAGATGGAGATGAGCATTTTAGCTTCAAGTTCGGAAGTGACTGAGATGCTAGTTGGTATGAATGGGGCTGTTTAAAAAAGATGCGCATTGTACTTTATGTGGTCATTTGTTTTCAGTGCTCACATTATCTGTATCTACTGGCAGTTGTGAACTGTTATGGAGGTTACAGTTTAAGTGGTCTTTTGTGCTTCATAGGCACGAGGTCTTATTCGTTACGTTTTATGGGAACAGGTTAAGTTTTCTTCTGTTCTTGTTGGGGATGTGCCATTGAACTTTCTTCTGGGATAAATTATTATTTAATTGGTGAATGACCACATGAGTGTTAGAGATTTCGTGAGGAAGGTTTCCAGAAAACAAAGGACCGAGAAAGGCCGGATTTATTAGAGCCCCAGTTTCATCTCTGTTAGATATTTTCAATGATGTATTAAGTCCACAAGCCGTTGCTAACAATTGTTGCCATATCTTTGAACAATCACGCCCTTGCTTGGGTATCCCTTAAGTCACTATGTCAATAAAGCGCATATCTTTCATAGTCTGAGCGATAACCGTGCGCGATGTAGTGGATATTGATTTTCTGAGATTCTATCAGACTATTGCCCTGGAGAACAAAGTAAACCTTACCACATCGATGATTAGTTAGCGCAGCACTATCAGGACTCCCTGGACTGCAGTTCTTGCTGGTATTACTGTCGGCTGCAATAGAGCTGATTAGTCGCAAGCCAAACATATGACCTACAAGTTGTCCATTCTTTTTTCTTGTATAATGTCATAGGAAACAGACGAACTTCATAGTCTTCAGCTTGGCAATTCTTGCCGCGGACACTTTCTCATATAGCAGAGGCCGATCTTTCTCGTACTCTCGGCAATTGCATTTTATGAACCCCAAACCGAAAACCTGTCTTGTCTGAACCTTTGCCTGTACACCCCTTTGTAATCTGGTGTCGTAAAGAACTTAATACGCGATCTGATCTCGGTCCTGCACTGCTTATCATTTGCTAGCCAGGTCTCGAAAGCAATCTCAGTGCTATAACTTCTGGTTGACTTTGTAGAAACCAATTTAAAAAATAAAAAAAAATCTTGTGGTTATTGAGGATCCCCAGAGCAATGTCGAAGTTTATATCCCAGTAAACTCCTTTAATCTTTGTTATCTTCTCAAGGGGAGACCATTTGTAGCTTGAAGTGTAACGACTTGGTTGTGGTTGACAGGAAGTTCTCCCCAGAGGTTGCAGCCATATTTGCATCAAACGCAATTAATTTGGATGACCTCAGTGAAATCGTTCATAAGGTTTGGCAATACTGAACCCAGTGCGTAGCATTGTGACATACCGGTTTCGGCGGCGTAGTATGTATTGCCTCATTCGTTATCTGTTTGATACACCACCCTTCCATGCTCATATCAACTGCAGATAATAAAGCACAGGGTTTGGCAGCCCCCTGACCTATTTATGTAAAACAGCTTGCGTCAGCTCATCCGTATAATACGATCAGAGGAAAGCATGCCCAGAAGCATGAACCCTTTGGACTGCGCCAACTAAAGGGTCTTTCATTAAGCGCTTCCTATCTTTAAATTTAAATAAAACAAAGTGTGTGTGAGATGCCATCGTTGAAAAGGCCTATCGATGTCATTATGTATAGAATATAACATCGTTCAAATGTCTGCCGCGGCTTCTCTGGGTTGCGCGCATCCGAAATGTCTAATTTTCCATGACTCTGATAAATCAGGCGGAATTTGACCGATGGCATGGATTATGTTGGCTTTGAGGGCCCCTGTGGTTTGTGGCTTATTCCCATAGACCTGCGACTTCAGAAAACCCCACCATCTCGGTAGCCAGTTCACATCACCTCCACGTGAGATTACCATACCGTCGAATTTCTCGTGCGGAATTTCCAATGAGGCGTGAGTTGTGTGGCACGTAGCGCCATCCTGTTGAAATCACATGTCGCTATTTCCATTTCAAACAATTCAGGCCAAAAGAAGTTGATAACCATCGACCTATAGCACTCGCCGTTAACGGTGATAACCTGGCCAACGTCGTTCTCAAAGAAACATGGACCGATGACGCCGTCAGCCCAAAATCCACACCAAACAGTGACTTTTTCGGGATGCATTGGACGCTCTTCCATCTCATGTGGATTTGTATCGTCCCAAATTCGACAATTTTGTTTGTCGAATCCAGAAATGGGCCTCATCGCTGAAGATGATTTTTCGACGAAAATTAGGGTCAGTTTCCAACTGCTGCGAACACACGTCGTTGTCTATGGTCATTTACATTCAACTCCTGGGTCAGTTAAATTTTGTATGGTTGCAAGTCCGAGTCACGACGTAAAATTCGCCAAGTTGTGGCCTGCGAAAAGGCTAGTTCTTGTGAGTGACGCGAAATCGAATGCCTCGGATATTCCTGCACACTCTCACGGACATCGACAATGTTTTCGGCAAATTTTGCGTTTCGTTGACGCACGGATGTTGATCTATCGTTTACTAAACCAGTGGCCTCAAATTTATCCGCCACACTGCGAATAGCCCTCTCGGTAGGACGATTATGGCGACCGTAAAATGGGAAAAATGCGCGGAACGTTGCCCGAACATAACACCCATTTTGATAAAACAATTTTATCATTTACACGGGTTGTTGGACGGTATGTCCGTCCATGGTGATTTGGCAAAAAAGACTGAATAAATGACAGCCAAATCGACAGATGTGGCTTCAACAATATGGCCCCTATCAACTGTTAAAATTCGGAAGTTGCTATTGGAAGACCCTATATATAGGAATAAGCGGTGGTTCGAAAAGGCCCGAGACTGACACATAGATGGCGACTCCAGTGACATATCAATACGACTTTTAGATAGTGCAAAATTTCAATTTCGACCATTTAAGGCATCTGTTCTATCTAAAGCAACCATTTGTAGTTCTTTTACTGAATTCAAACGCCGTCGTACAAATACAAATGATGTTGAATGCTCTGGGCACCCAAATGAGGCTTTTGCGTCATTTTCAACAACCGTGCGTAAGATAGCTGACATCATAAAGATATCAGTAGACCGTGTTCATCATATTTTCCACGAGTATTTGGATATTCGAAAGCTCTGTCGAAATGGGTACCTCATGTGTGCACAGTTGACCAAAAACAAAAACGCGTTAAGCGCTGTTTGGGGCTGTTTAAGCGAAATAAAAAGATCCTTTTCAGCCGGTATGTGACAATGAATGAAATATGGACCACAAGCCTCAAAAAACTGCTCGCCGGAAAGTGATATGGCTCCAATGAAGAGGTGATCGCCGAAACTGAGGCGTATTTTAAAGGGCTGGACAAATCATTCTATAAGACACAGATATCACTCTAGAAGAAGACTGTGTTGATGAACGAAGTAGAATTTTGCCAACAAATTGCGTATTTAAGTATTAGAGTGGCGACATTTCGCACCATCTGTTAAGTCGCCTAAACATCGCCTATAAGATCTTTTCTGAGCCTCTGAAACTATTCATGAGCAATCTGATTGGTCCATACCAGTGCAGTTTCAGACCAGGAAAGTCTACCACAGATGAAAGACTCACACTGCGACAGATCTTGAAAGAGACCCTGGAATTTCAGAACGGCACTACATTCCATTTGTCGACTACAAACCCGCCTTTGATAGCGTGCATTTCTAGTTTTGACATCCCTGTCAACCTCGTTAAATTGCGCAGGATGACTATGTAGAATTCTTGCCCGTCCATCAGTGTGGATGATGAATCTAACAAACACAAATCAGTCAAGAAAACCGAGACCTTCATGTAAAGAAGGATAAGGGGACGCGCTGTCATACGACTTCTTTAACATTTATCGTGCGAAGCCCACTTGCCAACAAAAAAGCCATGACCTTTGCAAGTCCGCACAATTACTTGCGTTGACTCGCGGATGACATCGATCTGATTGCACGAACACAGCGATCCGTCAATGAAGCTGGCCAAAATGAGTCTGACGTTAAACGAGGGCAAAACAAATTACTCGTAAATGCTGTCATCGGAAAAGCGCGCACCATTGGCAGTTATGGCTTCGCCTACCTTGGATCCACAGACACAAGCGCAACGACATCAGCGTAGAAATCAGACGAAGAATTACTCTTTCGCATCGGTGATTCTTTGGTCTCTGTAGGTAATTGTGTAAAAGAGCTCTAAAACATAGGCAAAAGCAGGGTTTTCACCAGTAAGAGCTTCACCCTTGAGGAGATGAAGTGCTGAGTAACCCATAAGGCGCAAAGTCCTCCATACACCTTACCGATAGCAGCATTTATATGAGTTGACCAAGCTAAAGTCCTATTGAATATCAAACCCAGATTTTGAACAGAGTCAACATATTCTATTGGGTAGCCGTAGACTTCAGGGCATTTAGACGTAAGTTATTGTTATACGATCAAGCTGAGATTCGCTGAAGATCTTTATTCACCAAGATGATGGCTTCGTTCCTCGACTCAAGCGGACGGTTTAGATATGCTTGGGTGTCAACCGCGAACCTATGAATCGAGCAATGCTCGATAGAGGCAAAAAAGTGTTGGTCCAAGAACCGAGCCTTGTAGTATTTCGTACTTGATTGGAGATAAGACGAAGACTGCTCACCAAGTACGACTTTTGCTGCCTCCCTTCTAGGTAGAACAGAATGACCCTCGCAGCAGACAGTGAGAAATTGAATTTCTTCTGAAGTTTTGGACAAAGGATATAAAGGTCTACAGTTTCGAATGCTTTAGATAGGGCGAGCAGGACTAAAACAGTTATTTGATTTGCATCCATTTTCTTTCTGATTTCCTCAACAACTGACATAGACTGTTAACCGAGATACTTTTGCATCTGCACTAAGATGTTTTTTTCAAATACTTTAGAAAGGAATGGGAGGGTTGAAACCGGTCTATACATATGTATTCCTTTAATTTTCCATTCTTGGGAATCGGGATGATGTTTGCATCCTTCCACTTTTTTGGGAAACAGGAATTTCTTATAATTGCAATAAATATGTGCGCTATTAACGGAACTGTTTATGGAAGCAGAAGTTTAATAAATTTTGGATGGACTTTGACAACTCCTATAGCATTAGACTTGATCAATAGAAGTGCTTCCTGCCATACTCCATTAAGATTAAAGTTTGACCGCTCGGTGTCATCCGGTGTCTAATCGAAACCGTCACATGCTAGTAAAAGGGGATTGCTTCGAGTTAAAAAATTTATCCGGAGTGTTTAGCTTTAGCTTTTTTATTCCGATATCTCAAATGAGAACACACATCCCAAATTGTCTACTGTGGAAGACCCGCTTAGTAGCTTTAGTTTTGCATACTACTTTATTGCGAAGTGAGCGATATCTATCAAAGGGTTCACCAATTCTATATTTTTCCCAGCTCGTGAATTCGTTATTGCGCTTTTTATAAGCTGCGGAATGTCTGACGTTAACCACTGGGATGAAAGAGGTTTGATGGTCCTTGTTTTTGCGGGAAGATGTTTGTTAAAAAGGGACACAACTCTTTCATGCAGAAAATTTTTCTGGTCGTCAACTAAAGGCATTTGGTAAATGCGACGCTAATTTAACGTGAAAATATCTTGTTGAAGTGCATAATAGTTTATGTTGCGAAAGTCTCTAAACGCTATCATACATTCAGTTCGTTGAAGACCAAACTGCCTCTACACGAGACCCTTGTCATCCTGATCCTGCTCTATAGCGCAGGGGATAGGACCTTGTTGAAAGTGAATGAATATGTCCTTATCGTTTCGAATGAGAGATGCTGCCTATGAGTTTCGGTCCAGTTTTTATTAACGGGGAATAGAGGAGGAGATTAAACCACGAGCTCTACGGGCTGCACACCGACTTCGGTCTAGTCAGTGAGGGGCTCGGCTATATTGAACGAATACACACAATACGTCTGGCCCAAAAAGACTTCGATCTTAATCCCAAGGAACGGCGCAGTAGCGTATGACCATATCTAAGGTGGAGCACGTAAAAGGAAATAGCCCCCAACCAATTTGGAGTGGTTGGAGTCTTGATGGTTGAGGCCCGAATTCACTCCGGAGTTAAGTTTTTGGCCGTGAATTTTGGTAGAACTTCTATGCAGTTTAAATGCGAAAGTCGTTGTAGAAATCCGAAATCCGCTTGTTGGCAATTTCAGCTGATCAAACTATAGACCTGTGGGATTTCTGGCTTCATGGTCCAACAAACTACAAAGCTCTTTATACCAAAAAGCATCCCAAATATGAATTACTATTGATTTTACCTTTTATACTTAGATGGTGTAACCAAGAGTTGAACCAACAGATCTTTTTTCAGTTATCCTAATCTCACTTTCGCGCTCCAAGTTGGTCAAAGGGACCCTTTGTACTTTTGCGTATTACCTAAGATGTGCTTTTCCACTACTCGATTCAAAGATCGCAATATCCTCTTATCGATGTGGAGATGGGGGAACCATATGGCATTTTGTCGCACATAAAACCCTTCTTACCAGGCGAAGGATTAAGTGTACTTTTCCAAACGGTCTTAGCTTAGTACGTCATCATTTGAAAGGATGGATGACCTGACTTTGTATTAAATTCAAAGACTAGGGCACGAACTGACTTACTAAATGCAAGAAACCATGCATTTAAACTAGTATCAGAGAGAAAATCGGTCTTTCCGAAACGTTGATGAAATTAAGAAGTACCGGATCTATTTGCTCGTGATTTTGAAAGGTCCTGGAATAGAGTGGGATTTTGGTTAAGAAACACAATTATCACCAAGTGCGGCTTAGACAATTTGGGAGGAGGCAATGATTATTTCCTGGGATATTCTTCTACGAACCATCTGCCATATTTTTGGTCGGCCTCATTTCAGATCCCTACTAGGCTTATCTTGCATGCCTATGACTAATCAAGTATACTCCATCTGTTCATGGTGCACATTGACAAATCTGCCTGGATATGTTTTTCTAAGGTCATTTGAGAACGATTTGAAAATCCAGTACGTGGCTAGTTTTAACAACACCAGGTTGGCCTATCTGTATCTTCATGCATACATTAAGTCTTTCGTCATTTTCGATTCATCGTTGACATCTTCTTCAAAGTAATCTCAAAAACCCTGCACAATTCCAAGTTCTTCTCCGCATTTAACCGTCAGACAAATTTTTGAATTTTTACATCCCGTCAAAACAAATCCCAGCTTCTCAATATACATACATAGGTATACGCATGAGTAAAATTATAATAATTCTATAGGCATATGTACATAGGCAACCGGCGTCAAATCGGATTACCATCATCCGTCTAGCCAGCCATAGCTCATTTGACATTCACGGTTTTCTCTGGAAAAACAGAAAGGAATCAGCAAAAAAAAAAAAAAAAAAAAAAAACGCATGACAGCGAGGACTAAAATAAACAAAAAGGAAAGACAGTAGAAGCAAAAAAAAAATAGAAAAAAAAATCATGCATTCCCTGCATTAAGACATAAATTTTCAGGGATCATCAATATATCAGCCCAGCCAAGCCTAAGGTCAGATTGGCTTAACTCTGCTGACATGCATATCGAGTTAAAACATCGCCTAAGCCAACACACAGGAAGAAAAAGGAAAAAAAAAAAAAAAAAGAAAAAATAAACAAGAGAATCCTCTTCACCGATACGTGATTATAAAAATTCATAAAGGAGCCTCCTCCATCCCCTCCTAATCGAAGGGATGTCGATCGTACACAGAGTTATCCCTTTTAAACGAATACGACTACAAAACAGAGAGTTACGTGTGCAGCATTTCCACCCGCCCGTGGAATATATTTGTATCTTTTTGTCTGTGTATGGAATAAAATTCCAAGCACATATCGTAGCAAGGACCCCCGAAGCCGACACAGGACAAAGTATAGCAGCCGACGCCGCCATCGTCTTATCAGATTTGCAATAATGTGCTTAATCGGCGATTACATCGACGACTTTGTTTATATGTATTCGTATATACGGATATGTTTGCCGCACAAGAGGAAATTCTTATCCATTCTCTGCCACCTCACGACCAGCGTCAAATACCTACCTAACAGCCTTCAAGCTTCAGGACCCGGAGCCATAAGAAAACACTGCAAATGCTAATGTGGCCTATACGCAATGATACCGATCAGGATGCGTAGTCAAAAGTGGGGTTACCATTCCCAAACATGACCGGTGGTCGGGGGGGGGTACGTGGAGAGGAGAAATAAAATTGATGGTCTCTGGTAGAATGCTGACATTCAACTTCGTTGCGAGTAATTTCATTCGATTGCGTTCAGCATACTAAAAAACAGCCCGTCAGGCAGTTGAGGCATTCAATTCGAGAGAGAGAAAAAAAAAACAAAAAAAAAAAAAAAAGCACGCACAAAGGTGCGAACCTGTCGGTAATGTTGATTCCTGGAGTAGTTCAGAATCTAGGGGAGGGGTAGTGCTTCGAGGAGGAATTTTGGAGTCCTCGTTTCCAGATATGTACTTGTGATTTGAATTTTCGAATCTGAATTGCTAAGCGACACTTTAGAAGGCTCGCAGTTAGTGTAGTGTAATGCGCCATCTCAGCACAGTCATTTTGAGAAGAGGGATTCGGTGGAATTATTGTATAACGACTGCTACTGAACTGAGCGAGCTCTCAAAATCAGATTTGGTTTCCCCCCCACCCCTTCTTTTTTTTTTTTTCTCTTATGCGGGAAGGGGGGTGGATTAATATCGTTATCCTTGTTGACTGTGCGTGTGTTTCTGTTATTGCTTTCTTCGCCCGGTTAATTGAGCACGCATTTAAGAGGCATTTCCGGCTTTACATTCAGAAGAAAAAAAAAACAAGAAAACCCTCTGGGGAGACTTACACACGAGTATGAGCCGGAATAGAGGTACAAGGACAACGAAATACTATACGGTTGGGACTCATCGATAGAGGGACTAACCCTGATCCCATTTATCTGGGGGGCACAACCTCCGGAATGAATAAAATATTGATGAGGACGATGATGACTGAGACGATTTTCATCGATAAGTGAATTGGTTTGAGGGGAGCACATATAGCCAATGGCGATGCTTAATTTGTGAATTTTCTGCTGCTGATTCTGTCCCCCGACTCTTTACTCCTCTGCCTCTGAGTTGTGTACTCGTCTCTTCACTTCCTTCAATTGAACTCACTTCGATGGGTAATCATAAACAAGAACATGCCGCATTGATTTGATTTGAGGTCCTTCGAAATCTACCATCGAAATCTTCCCTTCAAATTGTTGTTCCTTTCAAAATTCACCTCATGAATGACGCTGGAGAGGCAGCAGGCAGTAGCCAGATCTTAACAGTGTCGGTCTCATTTCTGGAAATTTCTTGTATCCTGATACGAATACTCCTTGTGAGTGTCCTTTTTTTTTTTTTTTTTCTTTTTTTTTTTTGTTTTCTCAAGTACGTGGATTGGAATTGAATTTAAATGAGCGGCAGGCGTTCGTTAATTATGGGAGACGGCGGCGGCGGGAGTATTCATAGTAGGGTGGCTGTTCACACCTACATACCTATAAGCTCGACCCGGTCCTATGGAGTGTAACTTATAATCACCGGATAGGGGCGGCAAATTTTCCTGTGTTTGTTGTTCCTTTTACGCATTACTTTGGAATAATTTCAAGCAAATGGACAATAATTCGTAAGTATCCTGAAATTTGAATCGATTTCTGTTGGTGGAGTGTGGTGAGAGAGAACGTGCTTTACAGAGGTTGAGCATTCCTTGACATAGGATTCTTATTCACAATTATAAGAATGGGTGGTGGTTGCGAGGAAGAGGGATTTGTTTTAAGCATAATTTGTGCTATTGTTGAGGGATTAGGCGGACGTTAGGTAATAACTTAGTTTACGAGGCACAGGATATTTTTTGATTAATTAAATTTCCATAAATTGAAGCTCAGCAAAAACATAAAACAAGAATGATAAGGGCTTTCGAAGGGGCCGGAGGTGACAGTGGTAAAGGACCGGCAATAAGGGTGGAATAAAAGATTAAATGGAATTTCATTGATAGAAAGAGAGAGAGAGAGAGCGAGAGAGAAATTGTAGAATGTTAGGAATGCAAAGTTTTTCGTTTTTTGTTTTTTGTTTGTCGTTTTTTGTTTGTCGTTTGTCGTTTTTCTTTTCTTCGTTTTCTTTATTTTTTATTTTATTTTTGAACCGAGATTGACAGGATTAGGGTGGTGAATCTTATTAGTCTTCATAATTGGAAGGAATTGATCGAATGGTAATTTATGAAGGATAGAGCGACAGGGATTTCGCTGTTTTGGTAACAGAGAGATATTTAGAATTTAGTGAAGGGTAGGAGGATATTTTGATTAATGAAACTGCGGTACTATGGAAATTAGTGGAATTTCTCTGAGCGTACTCGTATTGCAGGAATTTTACTTTAATACAATTAGTTTAATACAAATGGATTGGCAGTGTGGTTGTTATGTAAACTTTTGTCTTAGGCGCAAGAGGGCTTTAAGACGTTTTTGTCTTTAAGCTAAGTGGCTTTTTTAAAATTGTCTTTCTGACACAATAATGAGAATTTGAATCTAAAGTTCTATAGATATTGACTTAGTTCACTTCATGTCACAATGTCTAGGCATCCGGTAATTGGTATCATGCTCTGCTGACTCCAGTGCCTTAAGTGGGCTTGGGTGTAGATAACCATTCTTGTCTGATTTTGATCTCATTTTTTTCATACGATTTGCGTTTTTAATGGAGAGATGTGTGTCTATCTGCCTGTGTAGACAGTCATGGCATGCTTGACTGACCCGTTCCTCCTTATTCTGGTGTTCAACTTTAAAGGGAATCTCGTCTCTTCCTTTAGAGTTATTTATGTGGGGTTGAGTCAAAATGAAACAGGGCTCAATAGTTATGGTTTGTTTATGAGCCTGATGTGCTCTCTTCTTCATATTTCATAGGATTGTTATCTTGGTTGAAACTGCCCACATCACAACAGATCCACAAGTATGTAACATATGTAGATATGAGTCGTCCTATGATCAGATAAAATCGGTGGATCACAAATGGCTGAAGTCCTTATTGTTTCCCACTCTCTGTTGCAGATGTAAACAGCAACATTGGCTACTTTATTGATTCCAAGAATTAAGCCACGAATTCAGCTGCTTGTCCATAATGAATCGAAAATACTTGGAGTCATCCGCCGGAGCAAGTTCACACCTCTCTAGTTATGGTGTTGTGATCAATGGATCTTTTATTTTCTGCTATGCAGACCCAGTTTCGTAGATTCCCTAGACACAGTTCTGCCCCAATGATCCCGAATATGTAATCACTGGGCAGAATCACAATTGTTTTGAATATTTAGAATCTGGAGATTTAGGCGTTTACCGTTTACGGATTTGCTGTACGAAAAGGGCTGTGACAAGAACTCTTGTTACAGTGAGATGTTTTCAGTTGAAAAATTACTTTGACAGCTCATTTCCTTTGCTTTTTAGTTTGTTGGCCCTTTTTAGCAGTCGTTGTAGTACAGAAGTATCCATCCATTCCTACAGGAAAATCCACAAGGCCTGATGGATCAAAGGAACGACAGCCGCTTATTGCTTCTCAGAATTCACCATCGACTTTCTACTATGCTCAGCCATCCAAATGTCGGTAAAAGGTGCAAACTCGTAGTTCTCGTATAAGAAGTAGCATCTTTAGACGATTATAGGCTAGTGGAATATGTGGATTATACTTTTATAACGTGTATCGACTGTTTTCACTTCCCATGGAGTAGGTCTTGGCAATGAGGCTACTCTATAGAAATCTAGAACTATAAAAGTTAGACCAGAAAGCCTTCCAATGGTCAATTTCGCTGGATGCGAAAATATACGCTATAACAAATCAACGGTGGCGACAATCAGTTTCAGAGGGAAGTACTTAGTGTATGCCTTTTATGAGCGCCTTGGACATACAATATGTGGAGCAGAGGGTTAAGGACTATAGAACACTGATCTACAAGTGTAGTGTTAGAATAATAAAAAGACCACTGACTCCGGTTTACGTAGCGGAAGCGCTATATCGCTGTAAAGCAGACAAATTGGCGAACCAGGACAGAGCGGGAAAAAGAGAATTAAAAACTGTATAATCTAAACATTGCAGTGATTGAAACCCAAGTAAATTAAATTTACGATGCGACAAACTTCTAATAACAGCACCGATGGCAGACACTATCAGAAACCCCACAAACAGGCTTCCAGCCGACTGTAACCCCAGAAAATTTGGGTCAGTGAATTTTTTGCAACACTGTAAACATATTATAAAAACAAGAGGAAGAGGAAAATCTGAGTAGTCCTGAGAATACGAATAACCAAGTTCTGTAGAATATATAATAGTCTCGGAGATCATCATTCCGCTTTCAGGTTAGTCGAGTCAGCGAACCTTAATGATCTTAGTCATAACTTTCGTGCACCAGATTGAGCTGGCAATGATCTGACTTTTTTCTAAGAGCATCACATCACACAGAATCGTTTAGCACAAGTTTAACTTCTCCTTTATTGCGGCTTTAAGTCCGGAAAGTTCACATATGTTACGAGTATAACCCGATATTCGCACTTCGGCAGATCCTGAAAATAACGACATTTTCATCGATTTTAAAGCCGCCGAAGTCAACATCTTCAAAGGTTTTCAGAGCTAAACTCGGCCGTCATTAAAGACAGGCACAATCGGTTGATTTATTTTTGAGAAAGTAAGAGACTTTGTCCACCTGGACTCTGATATTAAGCCATCAACTCCAAGAAAACGAAGATGAATGCGTTCTTTTCTGTTCTACGGCGTTAAGTCCGCTTCCAGATGCAGGTAGTTGGATTATATTTGGTCTCGTTTGCATTAACGGTTATAGATAGGTTCGGTAAGAGTGGCTGTTAAAAAAACCAACACACTTAGGCCTATTAGCCCATTGTGATGCCACGTTGATCTGTGACCCACATACTCTTGGAATAAATTTGAGCTTCTGTCGAAGCGTAATAGACTGCTAAGGTCTGTATTGTTTAGATCGCTTAAGTCATTGTTGAAGACAGCTTCTTAGTGGAGCTGAGCATGTACAGAGTATGCGAAGAAATTTCTCCCACACTTCCTCGTCCATGTAACTTCTGCAGAAGTCGTTTCAACAAACGATAAGCCTTCTTGTATGCCTGCCTATAAGAGAGACTCCAGTGATGGCACTTATAATAGCGCTGAAATGTTTCCTATCAGATCCAGCGTTAGCCAGATTTATTTGGCCGCTAAACATATTGACCCAACAGTTCACCTAAGGTTTTTTCTTCTACCACCATCCAGGATTAGCTTTAGTTTGCACGTAGTGATTGATATACCGATGCTACCTTTTTCAGGTAGGATAGGTAGAGTGGTTTCAATTTTGGCAGGTTCGTCTGCCGTACAATTCCCTGGAATGTCTGTTTGTCCCGGCAACCAGCATAGGTAAAAGTTCAACTGCTCTGCCATCTCCCTAAGAGATGATCGGCAGTCAAGGGCGGTTTTCGAATTTTGTGGACAGGACTTCTTTAATCGCCAAAATATCAGCCTGGAACACGCTACAGTGATTTGGAAGGCGGAAAGAGAGGCTTAGGTTACCTTATCTAAGAAAACATCGCCATCAACCCCGCTACTTGCCTGGGATCCATCTGTATAGAAATGAAATCACTTATAGTCCATAAAAGCATCTTCCT
The DNA here is from genome assembly GCA_963966105.1 of Volucella zonaria. NCBI lineage: Eukaryota > Metazoa > Arthropoda > Insecta > Diptera > Syrphidae > Volucella > Volucella zonaria. The sequence goes on along the minus strand of OZ014533.1, from coordinate 130,416,266 downwards.
CCCAGATAGACCTGGATAGTCGCTATTCTCTGGAAATATTCCAGAGTGTTCAGAAAATTTCCATGGCCAAATAATTTATTATTCTTGCATAGCGAGGGGTGTCAAGTGAAACAGGATAGCAAGTGCCGCGTGGGGAATTGTGCGTAAGGCTCCGCTTATGGACAGACTTTTGGACTTTTCTTAGTTTGTTGCAGTTGACTGCATAGTTCGAGTCCGCCCACTAGACAGCCACCCAGCAGGTGAGTACCGGTCTTATAACCGAGACGTATAGCCAGTTGTTAATGCAAGGTTGAAGGCCCATTTGTTCCCAATGGCTTTTTCGCAAGATAATAGAGCTACTGTAGCTTTCTTGACTCTTTCTTCAATACTAGGTTTCCAGTTTAGTTTTCTGTCGGAAAAGACTAAGCTGGTACCATAGACTGAAGAAGGGTTTACGATTGGAATTTTATATTTCCTGGAGAAGAGGACAAGATCAGTTTTATGGCGGTTTACTATCAATCCACAGCGATCCGCATAATTGATTAATCGGTTAAGATTTTGCTGTAAGAGTTGTTTAATGGTCAATTATATCAGTAGTTCGTTCACCACTAAAGAGATGAGAGGACACCGCTTTGCGGCATACCTCTGCTGACGCGTCTTTTAGCAGAAGCCCCACCCAGCAGGAGTTGATTGTCCTGATATTTAGGATAAGACTGATCAACTCCCCAAGTGAGTCGGCATCTGCCTGCAAAGCCGACAGCGTGGATGTGATTGCGGACGTTGTTAAAGGCACCTTCTATGTCCTTCCTGGACATTGTGTACTCTCTACTAATAGAGGAATCGGTTCGATGTGGCTAGCTAGTGAATGTAGAGCCTTTACGACCGACTTTCCTTTGCAGTGGGCATGTTAAGCCGTAGATAAAAGTCATGGATCAATTCTAGCTCGTATATGGCTATCAATAAGTCGGTCTAGAGTTTTCAGAAGGAAAGATGATAAGACTTATAGGTTTAAGGTCCTTTGAGTCAAGATGAGAACAACAACTGCTCTCCATGACAGTTTCCCATGATATTCTCTAGCGTTGGCAGGATGATATCTGTGGACTTTTGTAGTTCGGCAATTATCATACCCTCCGGCCCAGCAGACGCTGCATGAAGCTATGCAGCGCCCAGAGAAGCTTGTCTCTTGTAATCAGACCGGGAATGTCACGGGTATAGAAGGCGAAATTCTATCATGAGTTGGTTGAGGAAACAGCGACCTGATCAAAGTATTGAACATCGTATGAACCAAATGGCTAATACATATTGAGGAGAGCATTTGATTTCCTCTTAGTAAATAAGATCTCAGCCAATAAGTAGTGCCAACTGGAGATAGAATTATATTAAAGCCACGACAACGAAACTTGTACTGTGACCTCAAATGTGTCTATACGAAAAACGTTGGATAATCTATTGAAGATTGTGAACCGAGTTAACCAAGGCTCTAGAGCAAATTCTGATAACTTAAAGACCATAAATAAAAGATGTGTTAATATGCCAAAAGTCCATCGACTTGAAGCCTCACTGATCCGTGGCCAATCGGGCAGTAAAGCTCGAAAACACAATTTAAAATTCGTTTTGAAATCGTAGGCGCTAATCCTAGCTCTTTGTTAACACAAGTGCACCCTCAGATCAATATACTGACTTGTACCAATGAGCATGCCACGATGGGAGGCAACAACAGAAATTTCAAGGTAGTAGGGATAGTACCTGCTTAGCAAAACACCGTACTGAAGCTTCCTTAATGGAGAGCCGAAGACAAGACTGTCGGCCTCCTGGCAGATGTCTCCCAACTGTCTCCTACAGCATTGACAGAAAAGGTACATATGTGGCCTTAGAGAATTGAGCATTAATTGGGTTCAATCTCCGTTAGGACGAAGAGAACATTGAGTTTGCGAAAAAGGCCAAAAAGTTCTAATAATTGCTGTTTTAGTGGACTCGAATCAGTTCTTCAGACATGACTTATAGTCCTGAGTACAACGGGTACGACTTTGGAGCCGTAGGTAGTAAGCAGCCTTTCTTGGCGAAGAGATGCAAAACTGTCGATTGCCATCGACATCTGGATTTTCGCCAACACTCTCTCTCTCACAGTTTCATTGGAACGACGTAGACATTGTCTAACGTCTTCTTGGTGCTCCGCTACAGACCCGTGCTCAATAAAATTTGAGACCAAATGACGAATGTTGTGTTGTCGGAATGAATGTCGGAATTTCGGCGCGTTCTTTCCACGTAAAGTTATTCATGCTTAAGATTGTACTAAATTGACATTTCCAAATCGTGCTTTAAACATTTCTATACCTAAGATCCAGATGACGCACCTTGTACTTGATAGAAGCATACATATTATGTGGCCGATAATTGCCGTTTTGGTCCTATTTACAAGATATGTTAACCCATGTTACCGTATTCGTGGATAGTGCAAACCATAGAGCACAACCATAAGCTATATCGATCCATTTATTTGTGGCTCAAACCTTAGTCCCTAGGTACTCGTAGCTTTGAAAAATAACAGAGGCACACTACCATAAGGTTTGAGCTTCAAGCCATGAAAAATTTCCAAACAATACTTACTTGCTAGAACCAAAATCATTTCCCCAATTGATGTACACCAACTTCTTTCCCGACACTTACCTGGAAAATAAAAGAAAGAAAACAATTTTAGAGGACATAATTTATTTTGTCGAACAAAAAAGAAAAAGGCGTCTTCAAACTATCTACTAGTATCGTCTACTATCTACAGTACTTATAGCCCACGGGGAAGTAATTTAAATGTAAACAAGTTCTTACAAATGCAATTAGTTGACTTCCGCTCGCATACAACCTATAAAAATACAGCCCTCCGAGGACTCATCTCGTAAAACCTCTCCGGCAAGACGGAAACTTCTTCGTCACGTTGCCAAACTTTAACTTTTACACCTCCCCCACTCATTTAGAACCTACAGAATGGAATAAGGAAGTCAAAATTTTCATCAAACATGCATTGCGTTAGTCCTACATGTACTCATACTCCGGTGTACAAAAAAAAAAAAAAAAAACATACCATCCCCCATTTCGTCCTTAAAAATGAAAATTCACTCCCCCGTGTATTTTCTAATTCATCTCACATCTCTTACGGCCATAACACAAATAATCAAGAGCAAGTCTCTTCTTTCAGTTATTTGGGTGTTATACGAGTACCTATATTTTGTCCCTAAAACCGTTACGCAGCACAATCTAAATTGGATTCGCCTTTGTTTAACCATCACCAGAAAATAAGTTGAATAAGACATATATGAATGTATGGCATGTATGGTGCTCGTATGTATGTGTAGACATTTAATTTAATTTAAAAGTAAACTTTCCCCTAGAGAAGGTGTTCTTCCTCATTCGATCGCTTTTTCTACGAACTGCCGTCATCGTCGCTGTTGTCTACGTACCGCATAGTAAAAGGACTGACAAAGTCACACACACTTCCCATGACGTGTATCTACGAGTATAAGTGTAAAAACTTTTTACTTTTACTTTGTCAAGGTAATAATTTCACTTCCTTCACTCGCAGGCAATGCACAGATATGTGAGATACACATATATGTACTACTTGATACGAGGACTCGTGCAAAATATGGTTGAATTCTACACAAAATATGGTAGATATCTACTCGTAAGTAGCAGGTAATAGTAGTCACAGCCTTCAGAATACCAACCTCGTTTGGAAATTGCAGTCAGTTCTCCCTACTTTGATCTCCCCCATCTAAACGTCGATGGTAAGAAGGATATCAAAGTACAGAGCTTTGATTCTTACCATAGGACACAGTCCCATTCACACGCTTCTAAAGCAAATTTTAGTCAAGTTATTTCCCTTCTGCATTGTTAACAAAAAATGGTGAAGGTCTTCTTTTGGAAAGGACGCATTTCTATTGTTCTCCTTCTCACCTCCTATTCCTTCATATACAACCAATCTGTTCCAACAAATCATATGTTCCGTACTTTTCGAAAAAAAAGATGCACACCAACGTTGCCAAGGTTTCTTTTCCAATAGGAATTTCATTATTTTCTCCAAAAGAATCGGAGGAAGATACGAGTCTCTTAGATGAAAACTGAAAGCGCTTTTCTTGTAAACAAAAAAAACATGGGGCAGGATCTTTTTAAATTTCTCGAGGCAAGAATTCTTAAAAATAAACAATTTATTTCTGTGCCAAGAACGCTTCTGAAAGGGGTTGCACTGACAATAAGTTGCCTGTAGTTTCTTTTTGAAAAATGGCTTTGCAGTTGCACAGAGTGGGGAACAAAGCAGTTTAAAGAAATACAAAAGGATCTAGTATTACCAGAGTTTTTACGGAACATTTGATCCAAAAATACCAACTTTCAAAAACCATAAGGTCATAGGCGCTATGAACTTTGTGGACCATCTATTGATTTAAAGCTTTGGCCAATTATGGCACAAAGAATTCCGACGCCGGATGGTGTGCATATTTCGGGCCTAAATGCTGTCAAGTGTCATAAGCCCCAGACAGTTCTTCAGAACTAAGCCTGACAATTTCACTAAAACTTTGACTGAGTGTGAAGGTTGTTTCTGAGTAAATATTTGCAAGAAAGGAGCAATCTTTTGTATCATAGGAGTGACCTGGAAATGAGATAATTCTAACTGAAGACACTCAAGATACTGAGTCAATACGGTATTTGTATCTTCAAGTCAAAATCCGATGTATTCCGCAGTTACACGACCTGGACAGTCAGGTTTTGTTCAAGTCAGGGTTCTTGTTTCATGGTTCATGGGTTTCAGTCAACAAATTCCTTGTGGTAATGGTCTACGGAGTGATTTTTGAAAATTATATAGTAGGTGGAATATTAGAGAAGAGAGAAAGGGAGGTACCGACGAACGTTGGTTTTAAATGTTTGAAGGCTATAATGACTAAGGAATAAAGAACTTAACATGATAGAAATACTCGTACTTACAGCTTTTACATTACCTTTGCCCGGAAATACGAGTTGAACCTGTCTTTTAGAGGTGGGTCGTTTTCGGTTTTTGTGTTAACGAAACGAAACAGTTATTTAAAGAAATATAACTAGTTAAAAAACAAGTTAACTAGCTAATAAGAAGCACTAACGAGAAATTATAATCTACTACGAGAAAACCAAAAACCATTTTCGTCTCATCCACCCAAATGAAACCGTTGTTTTCAATGTAAAATAAAACCAACTTTCCACTCCTGACTGACAGTAACTAACATATAGTAGTTACTGTCAGCCAGAGGCACTATGTATCAGGGTGGAATCATGTTATTCGTTTTTCTCCTTCATGAGTTTTTCATATTTGCGGAACAGAATGATCCGTTCGTATACCTGTAGAAAAATGTAGTCACTATATAAACTGTTTTTTTTTTTTTATTTTGAAAATAAAACGGCTACATGGTTACGAGATGGAAAGCTATTTTTTTAACTAGTTCGTTTGATTTATACCCACTCCTAGTGTCTTTTAGTAAAAACTAGACTAATGTTAACCCCGTTTGTCGGCACCGGATTTTGGGGGCAACAAGTTTGACATATTTTTCGATGCTGGTGATTTCTGTTGCTGAGTTTTCGTTACTTTTAAAATGAAAGATTGTTCTTTCGGTGTTTGTTCGAATTATGATTTAATCGCTGATGCCAAATCTCTTTCTGGCGGGCCATTTCTTGACGTTTGGAAACAAGAATTCGCCACTGGGGGTTAAATCCTTGGAAAGTGGCGGATGACCGGGCTATTGGTTGCGCAATTTTTGAAATTTCCCTGTGTCAACTACGCATCTATTCTGTATGTCTACACCCGCGTTTGCCTTAATGGAAGGGCAAGCTCTTCAGAAAAAAAAAGAACAGATCGCCATGACTTTGTTAACCGATATGGGTAGCCACATTCTTCTTCTTTGGCGTTGATTCGTCCGGAGATGACCACTGTTTTGACTGTTGCTCGGTCTCCGGTGTATTGCAATGGATGCGTATATCGCTCACGGTTATAAAATGGCGCAAAAACTCAAAAACTCGTCCGCATTGCGGTTGAAAAACGCCAAACACAACTTAGAATTTATGGCACAACCAGCATATTTAAACTTTTATATGAGTATCATGACACAGCGGCGCATGATACATATTGTAGCCTCGTTAAAATTAAAAAGATTGACCTATATAGAAAGTTGAACAGTATAAGATTGAAACAGAAAGTAATTGACAGCACTAACTTTGCATTTCAAGTACTTTCCAACGAAGATCAAAACGATTCTTCTAAGTTTGTCACGGACAGATCACTGACCTAAGGTTTACACCTACTAGTAGGGTTTTATCAGCAGGCCAACTAGCAGCCGTTTGCTATTAAAGCTGCCAATTCGCTCTCTAGTTTGACACCCTAGGGGACGTAAAACAAAAAAAGAAATGCATGGCAAAGCAAATTACACATGGTGGCACATCTACACTGTGAAACCAAGAAATAGAGAACACATGCAACAACAACACTGTTTCCAGCACACCAAAAGAGCTATCGTTATTCCCCATTAAGTCCGAAATCATGCTGAACTCCAGCATGAGGAATACGGGGTAGGACAGTAGGTGGCCGCAGTGACATTTTTTCATATGGCTCTGTAGATTCATATGAAACGTAGATACAGTGTGTTCCAGAAAAACGTGCGTTAACTTAGGTGCATTTGCTTTTCCCCGGAAGATATCCATATTTTGGGGGTATAACATCATTACAAAATGACTGCGGCTTTTAAAAAGAGTTTCGAAAGTGTTTTCTTAGTAACTCACCCAAAAGGGCCGCAAATGAGTATTACGTCCGCAGCAAAATGTTTAAAAACATTAGAGGCGAGAAGAAAGTGGAGAAAGAGGTATAAGGAATGGCAGATGGACCAAAGGAAGCACATCCAGCTAGGACAATAAAGTAATTTGTGAATTGTTTCGGGAAAGCCCTACAATTAGTCTGGGGAACGCAAAAGAAAAATTGTCTAGAAAAAGAATTAAAGTGTTCATCAAAGCAATACGACGCCGTTTCCCGGAATTCAAAACAGGAGCACCAAACATTACTGACCTAAAAATATATTGAAACAGGCTAATTTGGGCAACGCAGAATTCAGACAGGGATTGGAGCAACATCATATTTACAGATGAGCCATGTTTTTTGTTTATAATTATTGGAAGAAATCCTTGACAAAAAAAGATGAAAAGTGCACAATAAAACGATTGGATTTTGCAAGAGGATAACGATCCAAAACATCGGAGTCGCCTCTGCATGCGTTGGAAGGACGAAAATGGTATAGAGACGTGGGATTGACCTTCCCAAAGTCCTGATGCGAGTCTAATAGAAAATGTGCGATCTTCAATGAAGCAGAGGCTTAAGGGGGAAAAGTGGTCAAGATGTAACAACTTGCGCGGGTCAACACAGAATGTGTGCAAAAATTAAATAAAAGTTGCACTAGACGATGCCAAGCCAGGGTAGTGCCAGAAGTACCCAACCTGACGTATAGATGGCGGTTGTTGCTTAAAAAGAATGACTATTGCAGAAAGTACCAACCTTATAAAGCTTAAATTTGAAATTTGATGGCGCTATGTTGTTTAGTATTTGTTCGCCAGCCATCAATAATGAACGCTCTCAATGAATTTTTAAATATAGAAAGACGAACATCGCAGTGGTCGGCCAAATAAGGTGAGTTTACTAGAAATGTTAAAAAAAATCCACAAAATGGTTTGGATGACCATCGATTGAAAGTGCGTGTACTAGCAGATATGGCAAGCATTTCAAAAAGCGCTGTACATCGCATGTTGACTGAAAAACTGGACTTGAGAAAGCTCTGCGCAAGATGGGTGCCGCGATTACTCACAATAGGAAAAAAACGTCGTCGTGAGGATGATTGAATCGAGTGTTTGGCGAAGTTTCACAGCAGTAAAGCCGAGTATTTGCGTTGATTCATAACCATGGACGAAACATTGGTCCATCACCTCACATCCGAGACGAAGGAACAGTCAAAACAATGGACTCAAAGGGGAAAATCGGTTCCAAAGGAGGAGAAGGAGGCAAGGTCATGGGATCAAGTTTTTGAGATGCGCGTGGGATAATTTTCATCAATTATCTTCAAAAAGGAGAGACAATCAAAGGCGTGTATTATGGGAACTTAATGCAGTGTTTGAAAGATGAAATCAGGAAAAAAAACGACCGCATTTGGCGAAGAAAAAGTTTCGTTTCATCAAGGCAATGCAACAATGTGTTTTGTTAGGTCGGGTACTTCTGGGACTACCCTCGTAAACAACAATGGTGACTGAACTGTCTACTAATATGATTACGCAATTCATTTTGATATATACTTTAATAAAAAAAACATATTTCATAGATTTTTTTTTTAGACGCACGTTTTTGCTAACCACACTGTATAATGTGATGATAACAATCTATCGTGTGCATTCTAGGAAGGCTTTAGTAGGTTCTCTGGTGTGAAGTCTCCTTATACGGCATCGAGTTTTGGTCAAAGAATGATCCATGTATTTATTGGAAAGTAAAAGATGGATATAGGTCATATAGATATCATATTTTTCAAATCGAAATAGTTTCCTGTCGCTATAGGTCTTTAACAATATACATTGAACTCCTTCGTTTTGAGGGAGGCTAAGACATAATGATATAATCACAAAACGCCTTCGATGCCTCAATTTGGGCTGTTATCCGATATCTTGTCAACGTAGAGCTTTATTTTGAAGACTTTTTATTGTGCAAATTTTTTTCAAAAGCCCTGTGACAGCTAGGTGTTGAGGAAAGAGTTCAAGATTGAATCGTTTGTATGTATCCCTCAAAATGGTATTTTAAGTTATAGACAATTATAGACAATCACATAAATTTAACTCAAAGCTGACCCATGCCCTGCTTCAGTACCTACGACTTTATGAGTTTTCGAAGCTAGTATAACAGTCTGCTGAGTTGAAGTAATTGCTGTTAGAGTTAACTTCACGTTGCAGTTCAGCTCTGTCACTTTAGTTATTTTGAATAAAATAATCTTTCTGCTTTTCCAAACTTTGAATTGCATCGCAAATGGATTTGGAAATCTCTTATTCCACCTCGTAAACGCGGTTTCCCTCCCAAAATCTATTTCAGTTGTCGATATACCAAAGAAACTAAGCCAATAATCCATATTGGCTACCCTTACTCCTGTGGAAAGTTATATATTTTCTCATCGAAATTCTGTAACAATTCAGACCAAGCTCAGTTCATTTAATCGTTCAGCCCTCACTCTTCATTTGGAATCCTAGAAAAACTCAGTTTTTATCTTGGTTTATTCGAAAGATGCTTCGTTTGCCAAAATCTTTTTCATAATACCCTCAATGGCTTACTTTCTCTCATCCCCCAGCTGGATATTTATCCCTTTAAATTGCACGTTTTCACATTTCCACCATCTCTGTGTACTGTACATCTGTTTAACGAAATGACAATGAATCCCTCCCCGTTTTTAGAATCCATTTTGTGCGCGTGTATTAAATCCTTCAGAGACTGCAGTAAAAATGAAAGAAATCCTTAAATCCTTTCTCGAGTCTCCATTCATCCGGTGGCCCGTTCCAAACATCTGTTGTTAAACTAAATCGTGTTATAGAATTTTGCACAATCCCCATTCCACCTTTAACACCTCATGTAAAAGATCCTGCAAATCGTTAATGCTGAAATTACCATAACCTAAAGTCCTGGGAAAATATTCGTATCTCCTGTCTCCTCCCATCCCCAGCACCACTCCTACAACATTTGCTTCAGTGAATTCTCCTTTACAACTCTGCTCCAAACTACCCACCTCGTCCTTCCAACTACCCTAATGATGAGAGAGGGGAGTTTTGGAAAGTTTATGTGCTAAAGCATCTTTAATTGTTTACAAGACACCAACTCTACTCGTAAAGTATCATACAGAGCCAAAGACTCCTGTCTCTAACAAAGGACTTCCGGACCGACCCGACTGGCAAGGCGTTCGTGCATAACCTATCTTTTATTGTTCTGCCGAATTATACATCACTCCGGAGTCCGGACGACCTGCTGTTGCTATTACTTTTGCTGTTGCTATTGCTATTGCTAATTCCATGCCTTTGGTTAAATGCATTTATAAGAAGTTGTTGTACTGCATCCTAGCGGTGCACAAACTAATTTATCAAATCACCTTATGTTGCTGGCGTAAAATACTGTTTGAAAGCAGTTCGTCCTGCAACCGGGTATATGTACGAGCATGTACGTATTTGGCCATACTTTCATTCCTTCTCTCTCTCTGTCGCTTGGTGTCTCATTGGCCAAAGCCAAACAACAACCCGAAGAATCTGCATACAACAATAAACAGGATGCTGGGACGGAACTAATACTGAGTATTTCACTACCTCTACCTTATGGAGTTTTCTTCCAAAATGGAACATACTCCTTGTGTCTCAGGTAGGAGTCATTGTTTCCGACATTCTATGAGTACGTACGTCCTTTAACTTCATCTTCGCCTTGTAGTAGTTCTTGTTGTTGTTGTTGAAGAAACTTCGAGCCCTTGGACGGACAGAGTTGCAAATCGCAAATCGCAAATTGCAAATATTTACTAGGACAACAGTAGAGAGCAAGCAATCTTTTCTCCGGTCCTACACCTTTTCATAATGAGCCAGGGCCAGAGAGTATGAGAAGTCTATAAGAGATACACGAAATGTACAAGTAAACGAATACCTTGTGTTAGTAGTGTGCTCAACGTATCGTATCAGTTGCGTAAGTTTTGTGTATCTTTTTAGGGTGAGAGACTTGTGGATAGATGGAAAATCCATCCTAAAATGAATAGGAACATGGGTCTGGTGTTTAGTTGTTGTTTTCGTTGTTGTTGTTCTTATTAGGTTACTACTGTGGTGAGTCTAAGTATAGGTGTACTCGTATCATCGTGTCATCATTAACATTACCACCGGCTGAAAGGGCCATACACATTGGGGCGGATAGCAATCTCCTAATAGATTTTAACCTATGAGATGCCCAGATCAGGGAGCTTAGGGATGTTTGAGTAATTTTTTCTTGGGTACGAGAGAATGACACCCTCAAAACACTGGACTAAAACATTAGAACAGGTGTAGATACAGTTTGTAAGTAGAAAATCGAATGATATGCGGTTGGATGAACAACAGTGAGATCCCCAGGCCCAGAACAAAGTTGGACTGGGAGCTGGCATTATTATACGAAAGGTGCATGGCCTTTAAGGCATGGCCACCGATTTACATTAATTAAAACACGTATCTGGACAGTGTACAAATATTTGAGGGGTAAATGGTTGGTGTTTTACCCTCAGACTGCCGACACATACTAGTCCTTTGAAAAGTGAGATATAAAGGAGAATGAAGTAGGTATCTTTAGTGTGGAATGGGCGTAGAAATGGAATTTTAAGGCAACACAATTTAAGGCTTTACTGAAACTTTGACTTCTTCTGTATCTACAATATTTGTAATCGCATCCTGATAGGATGTAGATCTATTCGGTTTTGGAAGTAAATCTTTGTAAATTGAGGAAGTTTTGGTTGAAATTGTTGCAGCTATTTTTGAGTGAAGGATTTTGGTTGAATTTGTGTTGTCAGCATGAGGCTATCTGTGGTGCTGATCGAAAATGTCAACAATAAGGAGAATTCCATGAACTTGAGCTATAAGTGGAGAGAGAAGGGAAGGTATGATACATGTGTTCGTATGCGGACAAAGGTACTCATGTAAAACTCATTTAAATGACATAGAAAGTATAGATACAAATGTCTTAAAATTGTCCCTGCAGTGACAATGAAAAACATTCGCAATCCAATCACAAACTTGAGGCCGTAGTATCAGTGAGTGAATTACAATCATCGAGGTCTTAAGGGTGCTCTCTATAGAGCAGAAAAGATGGTTTACTCGTATATAGTCGATTTATACGTTGAATAAGGAATCCTTTGTCATGTTGCGTCAGCAAATAAATCCATCTTTTAATACCGATACATTCCTTTTCTATTCTATCCCGGTGGATTGAATTCGAGTGCTATGTCTACTAGCTCAACATATCCCAAGTGGACTGATGTTTTGACTTATCCACTCAATAAAGCATCACCCTTTCTGGAACGCTTATTGTGACACCTAAGGTTGAAATGATAAGCAATTTAGGTACGAATACAGTGGTCACTGATGGTCGTCATTATGCTCACGCCTTTAAACCGAAGATTCTAGAATGATGCATCATCTTCTCATATGATCTATTCATAATCAGTCAAGTTGCAATTCGGCCTGTCATTGTTGTGGTCCTTTAGATTGGTAGAGCTCTGTTAGGTTAGGCAATGTCACCTCATTGATTGGTTTGGGAGAGTGTCTATACTCCATTACTAGCCGATGATGGGGGTATCACTGAAAATGCTCTCCTTAATTGGGATAAGCTAGATCAAACCGGTATCAGGTTCCGTTTTTCGTCGAAAGTATATATGAGATCGGCGAATGCCTGAAACCCCGAAATTGGAAAAGAAATTCCTACACCGGTTATTACGAGTATTTTCATTGATTGCGATTTTCAATCTGATATACAAGGAATTTATTTTACAGAGTAGCACTCACTTCTTGTCATGCTGCCTGGTGTTATAGTCATATGAAACTCTAACCGAGAACGCAGGCAATCCGTACACAGATTTGGGTCCTAATAAACTAATTTCTGATGCTTGCCTATGAGTTCATCGGCGATTGTGACTTTAGACCCAAAGAAAACTCAGTAAAATGAGTCTTCCGACTGCGTTCCGTGACACTGCATTCTCAAAACAGCTTGTAAGTCGTGAGAGCGTGCAGTAGTCATTCCATCGATTCTTTACAATGCAGCTCATTACCATCAGGATTGCATGCATCAGAAAACAGGCGCAAGTTTTCCTAAGGAGGAGTGCACTTTGACTGCTCCATTCCTTTCCATGCTTAGATTCTGGCCGGAACTATTCCTGGTCACAGGGAAAGTCCATTTCATATTTTCGCAGCAATAGGGGTTCTGTGTCTGTTTATAAAACCAGAGTCAAAAGACAGCACTGGCTGTTGAAACTTCACTAAACAGAAGATGGCTTTAAGAGTACAGCTCATGGTATGAATATCGAGAATAGGACGATTCATCAGTCTGCTAAAAGCAGCAGTGACTAATTTAGGTGAAAACTTGTTCCGCCAGACAACGGACGCATTGGATATAATTGTTCTTACCATAGCCATAAAGATCCAGAGGACCTGCCTTAGAAACATTTGATTAAATACTTCTTTTATGAACAAATTCACACTACATTCTCAAATGCAACGTCCATATAAATATCCTTGTTCGGTTCTGCAGAATACCAATAGTAGACAATGCGCCAAAAGGTTCGCATTCACAAAATATGTGTCCGTGTGGGGCTTTAGTTTAAATCGTATTTCCGGCCAGGAGAATCCCTAAAATTGTTTAGTTCTCTTGCCGATGTGAAGCGTCACAAGGATTTTCCTTTTAGTAACGTTCTAATTGGATTCACAATTTTTATTATCGTCAACAGGGTATCATTAGGACTTGCCACTAAAATTTTCAAACACCAAATTGTCTAAATCGAATACGTATGAATGTACGAGTATTAGGCAGTATTTAGGTTCCTTATCCTGCAATTCACCTCCACCCACTCATACTAAATAACGATGTCCTCAAGGATCAATTTTTCTTTTATTTTTTCGCATGAAAACCCTTAACAATAAACGAAATCAATGTACCCGATCAACGAGCATTAAAAAGACTTCATCCAACCAAAAATCCCCCTTGGAAAACGAGGAAAAAGGGTCATCCACTCCTCACGTGCATGACATGAAAAGCAGAACTCAAAAGAGGGATAGATTGGGGGGGGGGGGAGGGGGGAACCCCACTCATAACCAACAAAAAAAAAGAAACAAAAACAAATTGTCCTCTGCTAAATAATAAATTTTTACGAGTTGACTTTTTGATTTGTACAAATTGAGGAGCCTAAGCGTTTTCAAATTTTTTTTTAGATCACATGGAATCGGATTCGGGAAGGATTCCCAAAATGAAAGAGGACTTTCTGCTCCTCAATGTACCGGCAATAGATGTCAATTTCCGCGCCAATGTAATACGTGCGACTATTGTCGCAGCACGTGACCGAACATTTTGAATTACGAACAACCAATTTCGCAAATTTCAAAAAGGATAACAAAACAATGGAGTGCTGAAATCACTAAACGAGACTAAATTTCGCGTTTTGAATTACCCTGGAACAGTAGTACTGGTACATACATATGTAGGTACTTCAGGATGTAGACTTTACGATTATGTAATGCGCATTGGACGTCCCTATGGTCCTGGGAGCATAAAACCAGCCTCAAGTAGCTACCGACGACGTTTTAAATGAATTGGGGGGTCCGCAGGAGTATACCGTGCTCTATTCCGTTGGGTGGTACCGGTGTCTCTTGGTTTTGCTTAAGTCTTGTGGAAAGAAGTAGGTTGAGACGATGTTGCACTTGAAAAGGAAACAATTTAATACTTAAACCCGTAGGCGTGCACACACTTAACGTTGAACAAGAGGAGTATGCTTTTAACCTCTTGAGATACTTTTTCTTATGTCGTATTCTGTTTGGGATTGTTTCGTTTTTCTTTCCAGTTCACTTTTTACGCTTTTGTGCTGTTTCCACATTTTTATTTTTTTTTTTTTACTTTCTTTTCGTGTGTAGGTACGTAAAGTGGATTTTTTTTTATTCTCTATTTTTAAGTCATTTTATTTTAAAGATGTTAAAAGGGTTGAATGCAGGCAGAGGGAAAAACAGAAAAAAGACGATTGTTATTCGTTTATAGCTGCTTGAAATCCGGAGAGCAGAGACGAAATTGCTCATGGAAGACAGAAGGGGATATAGACAAAGCTTGAAGGCTATAATGTGTTTTCTTTACGCTTTGCATCTCTTCGAATTCATTTTAAGTTTAGAGAAAAAAGTTAAACCATTTCAACGGTTACCACGTATTCTCCACTTCTTTGTCCTTGAGAAAGAAAAAAAAAAGTGTAAATCAATGCAGGACAAATGCATAATTAGTTCAAAAAAATTGAGCTGGAAAGGTTCCACAAAAAAAAAAGTGTTATAACGCGGCGCTTGATCAGATCGCAATTTTTATTTTGTATTTTTTTTGTTTTACGGCCAATAAAATGTGTTACGCACAATTAACTTAAATTTTAAGAGAAAATGCGAACACAAATTGTTAAGAAGTGGCAAAAGTTGAACAACTCGAACTCATGAGAATCACAAAGATGAAACTTTTGTGCTTGCACCAATTTCACCTGGTCTAACATCTCCCGGACCAATTTCTCATAAAAATTTTGTAAGAAATATTTCCTTTCGTGGTTAGATTTTCAACCGAATTTGAGTCAATGCTTTTACACTATCTCTTTCTGAGCCAAGTATTAGAAACCTTCTCAAATCAACCTCTCAAACGATTTCTTTAAAAATTGAGTCCGCTTTAGTTGCCTCCAAGCACCCATTTTACAAAACGAACCCCTCAACCATAAAATTTATGTCGCTGAAACTGAGTCCATTATAAGTGTGTTAGCGAACGTATACGTTTAGGGCGATAAATACAGTGTGTTCAACAAAAACGTGCGCCTAAAAAAACCAATGAAAAATGCCAGATTATTAGGTAAATCATATTTTTTTATTAAAGCATACCACTTTGATCAAAAAGTTCACGGATGACACCACCGTGTGGCGCACGTTGTTCACATTGCCTCTAAATCTTAGTGTCATAGCTTGACTTTAGCAAAAGTTACGTAGCCAAGAGTACATCTAGCTCTATGTGTGTTGGCGATTTTTTACAATTTTAGAAATGGATTTCAATTTGCAACAACGAACTTGTACTCGTATTAAATTTTGCGTAAAAAACGGATTTAATAGTGCGCGAACGTTGGAAATGTTGGAAAAGTCTTTCGGCAACGATTCTCTAAAGAAAACGGTCGTTTACCAGTGGCACGAGCGGTTCAAAAGTGGTCATGAGTCAATCGAAGATGATGAACGCAGTGGCAGACCATCGACGAAAAAATTGATGAAGTAAAAGAAATGTTGGTCAATAACCACAAATTAACCATCAGAGAGATAGCGGAGGACTTAAACATTGCCAACACATTTTGGTTATTGATTTGGGTTTCCGTCGTATAGCAGCAAAGTTGGTGCCAAAAGACCTCAATTTCATGCAAAAAAGAGACCGTGTTGACGTCGCAAAAGAGATGATTTGCGAGGCTGAATCCGATCCCACATTCACCAAAAGGATCATAACTGGAGATGAGACGTGGGTTTATGAGTACGACACACAATCCAGATATCAGGCAAGTGAATGGCGTTTACCAAATGAGCCGAGACCAAAAAACCACGTCGTTTTCAGTGAAAAAAAAAAATAGGCAATGCTCACGGTTTTCATGGATTACAACGGTGTAGTGCATCATGAATTTTTCCCAGAAGGGCAGACAGTAAACAAAGAATATTATTTAGGCGTTATGAGACGTTTTCGTGAAGCAATTCGCCGAAAGAGACCAGAATTGTGGGCAGAAAACTTGTGGATTTTGCACCATGATAAGACACCGTCGCTATTCTTAATATTTTGACGAAAAATGCAACAAATACCATCCAACGGCCACCGAATTCACCTGATTCGGCTCCCTGCGACTTCTTTCTGTTCAATCGAGTTAAAAAACCACTACGGGGAACGCGTTTCAGCAGTCGAGAGGATGTAATAGAAATATCGCAGGAAACACTGAAACCGAAAACCGAATATTAAAAAATGTTTCGAGGATTGGATCAAGCGCTGGCATAAGTGTGTTGCAGTCGATGGGGATTACTTTGAAGGGGACAATATAGATTTAGATGAATAAACTTGTACATATTTCAAATTTTCTGAATAAATTCCGAAAACTTTTTGATCAAGGTGGTATTTTTGGATCAGTGGCGGTTTAAGTTTGGTATTCCTGTCTTGAATTCCAGATTCCGGCAAACGGCGTCGTATTGCGTTGATGGACACTTTAGGTCCTTTTCTATACAATTTTTCTTTTGCGTTCCTCAGACTTACTGAAGGGTTTTTCCGAAACAGTTCACAATTTACTTTATTGTCCCTATTGGATGTGTTTGTTTTGGTCTATCTAACCCATCATCGACATTACCGCATTCCTTATACCTCTTTCTCCACTTTCTTACTAATGCCTCGCCTTTGATGTTTTTAAATATTTTGCTGTCGACTTAACACTCATTTGCGGCTCTTTAGATGAGTTACTAAGAAAACACTTTCGAAACGCTTTTTAAAAGCCGCGCTCATTTTGTAAAGATGATATGCCACCGAAGTATAAAAATATACTGAGGAAAAGACTGTTTTAGTTTCATGCGATTAGCAATTAGATGCAGAAAATAATTTGACAATAAACATGTGTGCATGTGTAAAGTGCAATAAAAGAAACAATTTAACGCACGTTTTTCTGGAACACACTGTACTATATAAAGACGAAACCTTAAAAAATGTTGTCTCCAGGTAATTTAAAAAAATACTCAGCCGATTAAGGCAAAATAAATTTTGTAAGATTCATTATTTTCGCGAAAGTGACACAGGCTTCTCGTTTTGTTTGAATGTTTTTTTTTTTTATTTATTCATTTCAAGCCTTAAAGCAATTCAACAAATTGCAAAATAACAAATGTTGGATGACGTCAAATTGATTACGCAAATGTTAAGCCCTTAATCTTTTCTTAACTATATGGTGAAAAATAAATGGATCCACATTTTAAGGACATCCATCCAATATTTTTATCTGTTTACATCGACTTCAATTCCATCGCCTCTGCTTTGTTCCCTTTTCCATTTCATCATCATTTCGGTGTGGTCTTCTCATCTCGAGCTCCCCCTCTCTTCCATTCCTATTCCTATTTTGTATGATCAAGTGAATGGGTATCATAATTTTTCGTCTGATTTTCCATCAGTCAACTGAATTATTTTTCCACCTGTTTCCATTACTTCCACCTGTATTATAGGGCAAGTATTGCACGCGTTATTTTGATACATATTACCATTATATGTAGGAAAATCGCAAAAGGTGGTTTGCCAGTTCTGTCTGTCTGTCTCTGGTTTTTTGCTTTCTTTCATGCATAAACAGAGAGCAAGCGAAAAACTCGTAAGACAAAAGAGAAATAGGTGAAATGGACGAGGTTTGGACATTTTATAAACGCACTGCCGAAGTATCAGAACCTTTAAAAAGTATCTCACTACACTATCTCACCTATACTCCAAAAATTTCATTGATAATGTGAGGGCATATAATTAATTCTTCCAAATGACATCTTTTGGTAGAAAGGAGGTAAGGAGAGGAAACTTCATGCCGACTTTTAAAGTCCAAGGGCAAATATACCACCTCCTCCCGAACTTGCTTTAGTTTCAAGACGACTTTGGAACAACTCCTCTAAATATGTTAGACTTTAAAGTGATCATTAAGGCAGACGACCATGAACCTGCAAATGAACAGCAAATGAAATTGCCGTATTATTATTGGATGAAGATAATGGTCCCAGATACACTGCTTTACATACAAGAGGCGGATACTTACAACTCCATCAATTAATCATCTGATCCAAACCAGTACCCATTTATGTTCACTCGCGATGAAGCCGGTTATAGTATAGCAATTCCATAAATTTTACTTGTAACCGGCCAATTCAATTCCAATAAAACTATATCTTGGAGGAATTTTTACGCCAATAGATTTATGGTAAGGGACAATGAGACAAATTGTTTGAGTCAGCTTGTGGTAGACTTTCATAAGAACTCATCAGCAGACTCTGAGAGCTGATTGATAACTATATTGATCTCAGAGATGCCGCAAGCAATGATGTTAACGTTAATCCTCGGGATATCGGTCAACATATGATTTTGCTGTCCACGTTCTCTGGATCACCAAAATATCTGCACGGAAAAACTCACGATGCAGTGACTTATGTCCGAAAACACGGTCGGCCAGATCTCTTCATAACTATTACATGCAATCCAGAGTGGCCTGAAATCAAAGCTGAGAATTTTTTGGGCCAGAGATCTATTGATAGGCATGGCATAGTTGCGCGGGAGACAAAAGTGAAAAACAAAAGTCAACAAAATTTTACATGTAGACCATCAAAGGCAAAAAACTGGTCTACCAAAAACGAGGTTGATTCTAAAATATTACAAGAGCTGATGTGCCTAATAAGAATGAAGAAACAAAGGAAACGATTAAACCACATTTTCAACAAATTAAAGAAAAAATTAAATTAAAGCACTATCCAACATAAGGTTTAGAATATATGCCAGAGTTTTGGTAGTTTTACCCTATATCTAAGGAAAGAGACATTCAGCCTCGTTGGTAGAATATTCTGGCTAAAATAAAATGTAATATTAGCCTAAAACAGTAACAACTAAACCTAAAATAATGGCAACAGATTTGTAGTTATAGTATCAACTAGATATTCGAAGAAGAAATCGCCTTTTTTCTGAAGAATAGAGTAGGGCTCTGTCATACCAGATGAAAAGTGGTTTTCTTTTCTTTTAATCGGCACAGCTCCTCCAAAAAGTAGTGGTCGAGTCTGTTGATTTATTTATTTCACTTGAGATGAAGCCGGAATCCGAAGTGGACATGGGCTTATACAAACTATTGTCACCATCTATCGTGGTGTGTGAATTCGCTTTTCACTTCAACGGGCCACCTGAGTCGAGGTCTTCCGAATTCATCAGTGAATTCGTTCAACACGCCTTAGTATACGCCGTCGTTTTTAACATTTGAACCCTTCTGGCTATGTCGATGGATGTCCGCAGAGTTCAGCTTTATATCTTGTACTCCATTCACCGTCTGTAGAAATGACCGCGGTTCCTCCGAATATTTTTTACCCGAAAACAGCCAAGCCCATGTTTCTGTGCCCTAGAACAGGACTGAAATGAGTTACGTACTTACTTACTTACTTAGGCGGCGCTACAGTCTGGGGTGGACCTGGGCCTCAACCAATAAGCCTCTCCGATTAGTGCTGTTTTTGGCTAACTGCTTCCAGTTGCGCACTCAAAGTTGGTTGAGGTCCCCTTCCACTTGCGCGCGCCACCTAAGGCGAGGCTTTCCTCTACTGCGTTGTCACGCCGGACTAGAATCGAAGATTACGCCAAATGTGCAGGTCGATGTCGCTGTACAGCTCGTACAGTTCATCCTTGAATCGTCTCCTCCAGAACCCATCAACGCATAGGGGATCAACTATCTTACGAAGAATTTTTCTCTCAAAATGACCAAGGCTATCTTCATCCGCTTTAGAAAAGATCCATGCTTCGGAACCATACAGCAGGACTGGGTCTTATATAAAGTTTCCTTGGTTGTGCGGGAGAGGACCTTACTACATAGCTGCCTTCTCAGCCCAAAGAAACAGCGACGAGCAAGCGTTATTCTTCGTTTGATTTCTGAAGCGATGTCGTTTTGAGATGTGATAGCAGAGCCGAGGTAGACAAAGTCCCTTGAAAGTTATACCTGTCGATTGTGACATTCTGGCCGATTCGTCGATGTTGGGTGTCCCTTCTTGTTGACAGTATATACTTTGTTTTGCCCTCGCTTTCCCCTAGACCCAGTTTTGTCTATACTCGCAAACGTACCAGTGGCAGCTCGCTGTGTTCTACCAATAATATCTCCATCGCCGGCGTATGCAAGCAACTGAACAGACTTTTGAAAGATCGTACCTCGTGTGTTCGCTTTTGAGTTTTGGACAAGTCTTTCAAGCATGATGTCGAAGAATTCACATGACAGCGCGTCGCCTTGCCTAAATGCTTTTTTGACATCAAAGGTCTCTGTATAGCTCGTGTCTGTAGATGCTGTCATATGCGGCTTTAAAATCGATAAAAAGGTGGTGAGTATCGATCTGAACTTCTATCCATCTTTTAATCTCAACGCTGGCCTCGTTTTCAGAATTAGTGACATTTAATTCGAAAGCTCTTGAATTGACTTCACTTCGTTTTGTCTTCGTTGACTATCTTCGATCTATCCTCGCCACTCGCAAGATACTCAAGAGCTCTTTACTGACATCACGTTAAGTACTCGTATTTGTATATTATGTTCCTTCAATTATGTCGCTTTTCTCTGCGTATATGGACAATTGAACGGAATTTTGAAAGACTAGGCTTCTGCTGTTGGCATGTACATTTAACATCATGAATGATGTTAAAACAACTGCACGAAGGTGCACGTGTTACTTTTTTTCTTGTATCAATTATCTCTGTGAAAGCATGACCTTGATAGAGCAGCGTATCATGCATTCTCCAATATCATCCTCCACAATTAACAAATCCGAGGTAGCATCTTGATGGCTTTTTGGCTACGCTGCCACTGGCCTTCAGTACTTGATGGTAGTGACATAGAACCTCTTAGAGGATTTTATCCGATTGACAAAGGTTCTGGATACCTCCTGTGATTGCAGCTGTCCACTGCAGACGGGATGCAAGTACTCGTAAAAACTCCTAATGAAGGAGTGCTTTGAGTCAATCAAGCTTTTGATAGTGAACCATGGAGTGAGTCATAACTGGAGATGACATTGTCTTCGAATATTCTCTACATAGACATAGTAAGGTCTACTGTGTTCGACACGTAGTCCAATGTATCCAAAGTCCGGTATCGGACTGCACTGATCTGTACTTGTACCAGTTCACAGAACTGGGAAACTACCATCTAGTTGAGTCAACTTCCTAATTTTTATTCCTATGAATCACTCTTAATTCTGAAAAAGTCCTTTTAACCCAATGTCACCAAAGAATACACAAGAATACGTATGTAGGTATGTTTGTATGTTCTAAACCAATTCCTGAAGTGACAAAATCCAAAGAAATATTACTCTCCATTCCTCCAAGAATTTATCAACCACACATCGATCAATAACTCCGAACTGTCAATAAAAATCCTTGAGTGCCTTCTTCCTTGCGGTGTTTCCTCCAATGTCCATTTCTAAATTCCAATTTAAGCCTAAATTAGTGACGTCCTTCTCTCAACTCTTGATAAAGCTTTTAGCATTTATATACAACAAAACGAACAAAAAAAAAATAAAATCAAAGCAAAACTCTCTGCAATACAGAATGGATACACACTTAACTAACCCCTGGACTCACATTCCATAATCTCAAACTCAATCAAGTGCGAGTCTTCTGTGTACTAACACTTCCCACCAAAAAACGAAAAAAAAAACCCAATGGTGATTTATCAGATGAATCAACTGAGATGACAATGCTGTGCGAATTAACCTGCCACTGGCCTCTCATTTATCCTTTCTTGCTACTGATACTCTACTCCAATCCAATCTCTTTGCCGGCACCTTCATTGTCTACCACCTTCGTTTCCATTGTATCCAGTTTTGTTGAATCAGTGCTGGTGGTCGTCATCGTCGTCCTTGTCGTCATGCGTCGGTTATGTGACGTAGTAGTCGTCGCAATCGTCGTACTCGTAGTCATAGTCTCACTAGTGGTCGTTGTCGTTCTACTCCTCATCAGCCTTTGTTGTTCATTCTCATTGATTTATTACCAAAGGCATTAAGCTGACAGAAGCTGAGAATAAAACGACAGAAATACAGAGTAAAAACCTACTGAAAAAGGACGAAAGGATGTACTCGTATAATATAAACCAGCCCTACTAAATAAGGACAAAATTGAGGCAACAAAAAATAAATAAATAAAAAATCAGAAACGAAGAAAAATTTGCTAAAGATCGACAAAAGGATCAGAAAGGTCACTTTCAAACAAAAGTTTAGGATTGGGGCCGAGACTATACTCGTATATGGAACAAAACTCCGGATGGATAAGAAAACAAAAAAGAAAAAGAAATCCAAAATAAAAGGAAATCCATTTGTCCATTGTTCATTGTCCTTACCTATATAAATCATCGGCATAAATCACTGCGACAAAAACCCACACTAGGATCTCTGGGAGTGAATTATTTTAGTTATTGAGTCCAACGGTGTTATATTTGGTGGGAATTGGGATGTAGATGGCAAATTTCAGTCCAATTGTGCCAAGAAATTAGTTACTAACGAAAAAGGAAGCAGCATATTAACAACAACTGTGAAGATGTCAATGTTATGAACATGTTGCACGAAACTAGGAACTAGGGACTGGTTAATGGATTGTCTGGATGTGAATGATTTGATTTTGAAACGCTTGAGGTATTCTACGTCTTAATATACTCGTTCATACGGGTATGCATGTGTTTATGTATTTGCTTCAAGCCTAAACTGCAATAAAAAAAATAAATAAATGTGCGAGGCCTAGATTTAATGGTACTCAAAACGATGAGAATCACAAAGAAGGCACTTTCAGATAAAATAAATAAAATTGATTTTTATGACTAATACGCCAATTTTTTAGGCAAATTGGAGTCTTTAAATGATTTGCATGAATGTGATTACGTATTTTCTCAAAAATTTAATTGATTGGTAGACTGTCTACGTCTATCTACCGTCCTCGTTGGAGGAAACGTTTGGGCCGGTTTCGAAAAGGCCCAAAGGCAAAAGTGCCAAAACCCCTCCAGGGCCTTCCTAAAAGACGAAATAACGATGGTGGTGATCGATAAAAACGACGCCAACGCATCAATTTCAACTGAACGGTGACAGTTGGTCAAGTTAAAGCTTTCGGGCGGCTTATTGGCCATCATAAGGGAAAACCCCGGATCTCTTCACTTCACAAGCGAGGCTGGCTGGTCCAAAGGCCACGTCAAGCTTATCGGCTGTATCGATCAAGATCTCTGGATTTTTATACAAAAGCCGTAAGTGGAACTAGGAGACATTTGGCCGGGTGCGAAGCTCGAATTTGTGGCAGACATAGAACACGCACCTGGATCCCAGCTGAACCCGAATAGAAAATGGCGAAACTGGATGGATTAAGGGGATCTTATAGATGCGCGTTAATTGTGATCAATGAGGAATCCCTTAACCCTCTGGCGAAAACTAAGGGCATGATTCGGTTCGGATTCGAGTCTATTACTTACAAAAAGGTATAAGCGGGATAGTGATAAGTAACCTCCTCCTCCTTTAAACGAGGCAGGAAATACAGCATCGGATCTTGGAATGTCCATATCCTTTTCTGAAATGGATAGCGACGACTCGAATCTTTCTGAGATGACAACCAAGCCGACAGTCTCCGTCTCCGACACCGAGTTGGAAATGGAAGCGAGGACGAATCAAAAAGAGATTCTTTACGATCAGAGGAAGAAGATAAGCAGCTTTTTGGCACATTTTCAGAATCTGAGGAGGAGGCTTCTCTGGTTCATTGTAGCAATACTACGGTTCTTTCAGATTAACACTCATCACTCCAAAAAGGCCTCGGCCGTACTCATTCTGCGTCTATCTTAAAACGCTGAGATACCATTCTAATCCAGGAACCATGGATTGTAGAAGGCGTGGTTCGTAGAGTTGGGGCACTTGAATAACGTGCCGCTCTAAACAAAAGGGTAAGTTAAGATCAAAATTTGTATATTATAGGTAAACGCAACCTTAATGTACTCTTACTTCCTAATCTCAGCGACCCCGACATAATCAGTGCTAGACTGGAGACTGTCAAAGGTACCTACTGACTGGCATCGGCATATCTTGGCCACGATTATGTGGGAAGCGATACAGGTAGATCCCTTTTTGATTATATTATAAGTACTAATTGTTTGCAATATTTGCAATGAGCCCACCTTCATAACTAAAAACCTACAAGAAGTGCTAAATATCACTTTTCTCTCCCACAACATCACTCAAATGACAACGAACTAGATGGTATTGCCTGAACACTCTTTTCCAAATCACAGATACTGCGAAATAATTGTTCCTCACCGCCAACCAGCATTCTGGAATTATCGTAAAACTGATTGGCCAAAATATAGAGGAACACTTTTAAAAAGACTCTCCTCTGAACTCTTAAGCCCCCCTTAAGCTTGACATGAAAGTGAAGGATTTCACTCACGCAGGCAATGGCTGCTTCCTGCCTCTATCTCTTGTTCAACCTAGAGGCAATAAAATGCCTCACTAGTGGACATCAGCACTCGGACCGCTTAGAAGCGTTTGCAGGAAATTATTCAATCTTGCAAAAAGCACAAGAATGGTGACAGACTGGGACACTTACAAGGGATCACTGAAAATATATAAACAAGAACTAAGGAAGGCAAAGCGACAAACCTGGAGGTCATTCTGTGACAAAATAAAATAAACCCCTGAGGCATCGTGGCTAAAAATAATTCTCTCTACAAATCATACGATGCCTAGATGTTTGAAAAAAACCCATGGTTCTTGGACGACCTACTCAACCAGCTACTGGACACTCAGTTTCTAGGTAGATTCCTATTCACGTCCAGTAAAAACCTTATCAGGACTACTGCAGCCGCGACTAAATTCCACGGTCTAATTGCAAGAGGCAAGCTGCTCTGGGCGCTACATAGCTTCAAACCATACAAGTTTGCTGATCGGGACGGTATAATACCTGCCGAGCTACAAAGGTCTTCAGATGCTATCTTTGCAACGCTAGGGAATATCAGAAGACCTGCGTAGAAATGATACACATCCCCTTGTCATGGAGAGAAGTTAATGTAGTTTTGTATTCCCAAAGCTGAAAAATGTTCTCATGTTGTCCCAAAGGAGCTCAGACCTATAAGTCTATCATCTTTCCTTCTGAAAACTCTAGTACAATTGATTAATATCCATATCCAGCTCAACATGTCAACTGTAAAATAAAGTCGGTGGAAACGGCTCTGCACTCACTGACTAGCAGCGAACTAGATTATAGAGAGTACACAATGATAGCGTTCCTAGTAATAGAAGGTGCCTTTAATAACGTCAACACATCCGCAACAGGATAATCAGCTCCAAACTGGGTGGGGCTTCTGCTAAAAAATGTGTGAGCAGAGGTACGCCGCAAGGCGGTGTCCTCTCACGCCTTTTCTGTAGCTTAGTGGTTAAGGAACTGCTGATGAACCTGGAAGCGAGTTGTAGCAGAGTGGTTGTGGTATAGGGATCTCGTTGCTATAACCGTCTCAGGAAAACATCTTAATACCAGTAAAGAACTCAAACAACTAAATCTTAACAGATTAACCCGTTGGGCGGTTCGCTGTGAATTGGGAGTAAACCCTCATAAAACTGATTTTCTCGTCTTTTCCAGGAAATATAAAATACCAATCGTAGACCCTCACTCAATCAATGGTACCAGCTTAGCGTTTTCCGATACAACGAAATATTTGGGTCTTATTTTTGACAGGAAACTAAACTGGAAACCTAATATTCAAGAAAGGGTCAAGAAAGCTTGAGTACCTATATTATCTTGCAAAAAAGCCATTGGAAGCAAATGGGGACTTCAACCTTGCATTACCCACTGGCTACATGTATCAGTTATAAGATAGATACTCACCTACGAGGTGGTTGTCTGGTGGATGGCCTTAGACAATTCAGTCAATTGCAGCAAAGTAGGCAAAGCCCAAAGGACAGCATGTCTGTACATAAGCGGAACCTTACGTATTACTCCATCCGCGGCACTGGATACTCTGTTTCAATTGGTAACCCTCGACATTTTCAGCAGGCAAGTGGCTGCGTTCTATTCGACACAGTGAACAAATAAACTATTCGGCCACGCTAACACACAAGTGTTAAGTATATACGACTACATTATGCCCCAACAGGAAATGCTTTCATGGACGACAAGTCAATACATTTCTATACAGATGGATCCAAGACTGATAGCGGGGTTGGTGGCGGTGTATTCTCAGATTAGCTCAATGTACGCCTCTGCTTCAGCCTCACAAATTACTGGAACATATTTCAGGCGGAAATTCTGCCTCAAGAAAAACGTGATATCTGCTAGGGAGATGCCAGGGCAGATAAACATTCACCTATGTTGGGTGCCGGTACACAGAGATATTCCGGGGAATTGTAGGGTCGTCGAACTCGCCAAAATTGGAACCACTCTACTTATCCTAGCTGAAAAAGGTGCAATCGGTATACCAATCGCTACGTGCAAACAAATAGTAAAGCTGGATGCTGATAGACGAACAAACCTTAGGTGAACTGTTGAGTCAAACTGTCTAGCAACCAAGCAAATCTGGTAAAAGCTCGACCTGATTCATCTCAGCGCTGTCATAGGTGTCATCACTGGCCACTGTCGCAAGAAGGCTTGGAATTTTTAACAACGACTGCTACAAAAGCTGCATGGACGAGGAGGAGGACGAGACACAATACTCCACCTACTCTGTACATGCCCAGCTCTCTCCCAAGGAAGGAAACTCCACTTAGGAGCTTTCTTCTACGCTTCGTCAGAAGCTCAAATTGGTTCCAAGAGTAGGAGGATCACAGATCCATGTGCTATCCCAATGCGCCAATAGGCATAAGTGGATTGGTTTTTGGTTTTTTTTTCGCCACAGCCGCTCTTACCTAACCTAACCTACCTTAGAATTATAACCCACTATCTGTTAGACTAATTAGGAACAACTCCGTCTAGATCTACAGTTCCGATCGAAGCGAAAAAAGTTATCCATGAAAGCAAGTGACAAGATCAAAACATTTGAAATGATCCAAGGAATCTTAATAGTAAAAGACCATCATTGGTCAGATTGAAAAGATCCAAAGAATTTAAGTATTTAATGCAAAAAAAAAAATTTGAAAGGATCAAATATGTAATTGATCGGTGAAGTAGAAGCAATCGGAGAGATCGAAGTTATCGAAAAGATAGTAAGAAACAATTGGCGCAAGAACTGACATGAAGACCGCAATGATCGACGAATCAATTTGATTTTACCAAATGAGATTGATGAGATATAAGGATTTGAAGGTATTCACCTTTAAAATGGGTGAAGCGACAACATCTAGACGAAGTACGTGTCTGTCATTGAATGCCAAAGAAATATTGATACAAAAATGCTTCAAAAAGGGGTTTGATGGTCCAAGCACCATATTAATTTCGAGATCTGTGCACTTGTTTAGAACACAATTTGTAAGAAAATACAAAGCCTACAACAGCCTGAAGTCTTCTAATTTGAACGGCTAGAATTATTGTACCTCAACAATCCAGCAACGTTCAAGTGCTTTATTCTCAACTATTCTCCTCTCCTTTTCACTCCACAGACACCAAAATTAATCTTCAGTCTTCAGGCAAAATTGACAATAACCCACAAACCCTTAAGGTCTCTATAACTATAAACAGAGCTTATTCTCATAAACCTATAAGCTTAAGTACAGCTTTGTAACCTTTCATTTGTAAACTTACATTGACTAGTTAAATTTCCTTATTCCTTTTTGTGTTTCTATTATATCGCCCAAAGTATGTCCTTCATTTTCAAATTGTTCATGCTTTAGAGCCTCTCCATTAAAGGAAAAAAAAAAAAACCCGTATCCCTAACGCACATTGGTTTCTCCTTAAATTTTCCATATTTCCTTCACACCCACTCGTCCAAGTATATCACTATGCTCAAGCAAACTCAAGAAATAAAGGAAACAACAGCAAAAAAAATAAAAAATTCCATCCACTCATGTCCTTTTTTTTAAGGACCTTCCTTGAGTATCTGAGCTGAGTATGTGGACGTCTATTTTTTTGCGTTATGCCATTCTGCTTTGGTCATCAAAAAACCGTAAAAAGAAAATAGTCTCGAATAAAAAATTTAATTTTCCGCAAAAAGAGCTTCAGCAGGGAAACCGAGTAAGAAAACAAAAAATAAAAAATCAAAAATGAAGAAGGACATGAAGGAAATCGTACATCTTACCCAAAGAACGAAAGAAAAATCAGCAGGCAGCATCGACTTTGGCACCCAGGATGAAATTGAGGCCATCAGAAGGCAACGGATTAGCTTACTACACAGGAAAAGGGCGAGTCTGTGAACCAAAGAAAAATTACGGCATATACACATTACCCACATACATCCATAGACATCAGCATTAATATGGTCTTGCAGATATTTTCATTTTGAAGGATTCGAATTTTGGTTTCCTTCTTTTTTTTTTTTTGTTTTTTTTTTTTTCTTGTGCAGGGCTTCGCGCTCTCGACCAGAGGAGGACCTTCATTCATCCGGTTTGCTACTAGGCGATATCAATATTTTATGGCAATGAATAAAAAGTTCGATCTCCTTCTCTTCCTGTAAGAGAAGAAACATCATAACCAATAACAAGGGTACGAGTATGCCTACATGACTAGGGGTATAGTAGATACCGCATCAAAAAGGGTTCTTTCTTCAGGCCGAATTATTAGTAGGACATCACCCTCTATGCAGAAAAATAATACGATATGTACAATGAATACTGACTGCAGACTTCAAACTAATGACCAACGACAGCCGACTGATGTTTATGCAAAGTTAAACGTTCGTTTAGCATAGCAGAGAGGTTAGGATATAAACAGCATTGCTTTGTAGGATGCTTTTAATTGTACGTTGAACCAGGCTGTGGAAATGACGATGAACTCCAAAAATTTTCGCGGAGTGTCCTCTGTGCTTCCAACAGAAAAGATGCTTGACCGAATTTCATAGTGCGAGTCATTATGCAAAACAAATGCATAAATAAAAGGCCTGTATCCTGTAGTCTCTTCAAAATACTCGTATGCTTTTTCCTCCCTTTAGAAGTTATAGGAACTTGCTCACAGTTTCAGTTTGCCATGCTTCGAGGACGTCTTCCTTCTTCACGTACAATACTCTGGAACTACAGGTCTGCAGAATCGAATATGACTTAAGGCGTCAGCAGGAGGATAGAAAACTGTGATATCTACTGGGAAAATAAACAGCGGATGCGGATTTGTCATATGCGCCAGACTTAGGCAAGAAGTATTGAGCCTTCAACACGTGACCGAGCAGCAATGCTAAATTCGCTAACATAAGGCTAATATGCGCCCATACCGCTATGGAATACAAAGACGACGCCAACAAAGAATGTCCTCAACATGACATATGGGCAATGTCCGAAGTATGAAGCTAAAATCGTAATTGGCGATTTTAAAGCCAGAATAGGAAAGGAGGACATCTTTTGTAGGACAGGTGGTAGGCATAGCCTACACAAAAATTACATTTGACAACGGACTTAGGCATATAGACTTTGCGGCGGGACAAGGTTGTCATAGCGTTCCGGCAGCCAACATTGACTCGTATCACCACCTTGCTGACAGGGTGCGAATGCGAAGAGGAACTGCTGTGAGAGGGCATAATGCAGAAAAGCTGCAATCGCAAAAGATCGCCAGAATCTTTTCCGTATGCGTATCCCGAAATTTCTCAACAACTCCTATGCCGCCAGCATCAAGCACTTAATACCAGGGGCAATGTTGCCAACGTGCGATCAAATACGCCGCAATTGATGTGCTGGGTTTTACCCGACCAACATCAAGAAATCCCTGGTTTGATGGAGAATGCCGGCAAACAGATGCAGCTAAACAAGAAGCCTACAAAGCGGAGCTGCAACGAAGAACAAAAGCCACTGGTGAGCTCCATGAGCAGAAGAGACGGGAATAACATCGGCTTCTCCGAAAAAAAAGCACGCGATCGAAGATATTGAGAGGTTGTACTCCAGGAATAACGTACGGAAGTTTTATCAACATGTAAAAAGAAAGTGTCAAGTCAAGAAGACCCTCACAGAAGCCTTTAGAGATGCATAAGCAAACCTCGTGACTCTAAGTAGAAGAACTACGTCTGCAGACTGTGTATAACGGCGACGAAGCCCAACATCCCGCCGTCAGACGGAATAGACCATCCATCTTCTGTCCACCT
Source organism: Volucella zonaria (assembly GCA_963966105.1). Classification (NCBI taxonomy): domain Eukaryota; kingdom Metazoa; phylum Arthropoda; class Insecta; order Diptera; family Syrphidae; genus Volucella; species Volucella zonaria. Next base: position 130,385,574 of record OZ014533.1, on the reverse strand, counting down.
GACCAGAACAAAGTAAGGATAGGAATACCTAAGCTAGAATCCAACAAACCAGCTGGACTTAACGGCTTACAGGCCGAGGTATTCAAAGCTGCTGGAAATGACGATACCCACCATCTTTTCATGGATTATAAGGCCGCATTTGACAGCTTTTATATGGACGAGCCATGTTTAGTTTTCGTATCCACGTCAAGCTCGTCCGTCTGTGCAGAATGATCATTAAGAACGCTCGCTGCTGCGTCACATGTCAAAAAGGTTTTAGACAAGGTGACGCGCTGTTATGTGACTTCTTTAACATCATATTTGAAAGTATTATACGGGACTCACAAATGAACACTGGAGGCACAATCTTTCAAAAGTCTGTGGAATTAGAAGCGACTTGGAATGAGCAACTGGAGGCAGTTAGCTAAAGATCGGACTAACTGGAGAGGCTTGTTAGCTGAAGCTCAGGTTCACCCCGAATTTTAGCGCCACCTACGCAAATAAGTAAGTACTTGCTTTTGATCCGCTTTCCAGGCACTTTATATAGGAGAGGTGGGAAGCCAAGGCGTCAAAATAAGCTTGGTAGGCTTTTGAAGACGTGGATCATTTGTTACTGCATTGACAGAGAATGAAAGCACACCCAGATAGGTTTGCTGTACTGGCCGTTCGGTTCATGCCAGGTGACTGTAAAGGTCTGACTTAAATATTGCTGAAATGCATTACATTCTTCACGAAAGATAAGTACCAGCGGATATCCTTGTACTTGACAATAAACTTATTTGGATTAAATATTTTCTTTCTATCATAAGGAGGCGTTACATAGTCTCTAGACGTAATCACCTGTCGGGTAGACCTAAGACTACGGGATAACCATACATCCATGGGAGCAAGGATACGCATTCCCATCACTCTCCGTCAATCCTTTGATAACAATTCGGAACTGTGTTGGAGAGAAAAGTTCTACCCTTGGTATGAGTCGAGGCCTACCTAAAACCTCTTATTGTTCTTAGGGTCACAGCGTCCAGTACTTATTGCAACTCTACATTGAGTCAAACCAACAGGAAGACCCTTCCCGCGATTCGGGTTTAAACCACTGCCACCATGACGCCCCCACTAGGAGGCCTACCGTAACAAGTTAGGCCCGGACCGAGATCCGGGGAGGCTCCTAATTCCCGTGGTACCGTGATTTACGTCCTGGTAGGGACTACCGGTGGTCCTGCCGCTAACAAGACCTATGACCGGCAACTCGTAGCAACCTTCGATGGCGTCATCTGAAGATGTTTACGATAAGACCAGTAATATGCTCTGCCCCTGCTTTTTATTAGAAAACGGCATCACAGTCGGGTATTCATCTGAGGCTCGACTGTAAGCTCTTTCCAACTGCGCACACGAAGTTGATTAAGGTCTCCTTTCTCTTGAGACCGCCACCTAAGGCGAAGTCTTTCTTTACGGCTTTGTCCCTCCGGAATGGATTCGAAGACTCTCCAGACCGAAACCTTGGTGTTCATTCGTTCAAAATGACTAAGCCATCTAAGTCTATGGATCTTGGTCCTTGCAACAAAGGCAATGTTGCTATATGTCCCATACAACTCTCGTTTATACAAACGGGACCAAAAATCACTCCAAGCAACCAAGAGCATTTCCAGCCGCTTTGGATAAAGTCCATACCTCCGCAATAGACAGACCATTATACTCATTGAATGGCATAAGAGGCACCTTTCTCTGCGACACTTATTATGTGACTAACACCGCGGGGTATTTTCTTTTCATAGCCCGGCTTATACTAACATCAGCCTTCAGTTATAAATCGATGATGTAGGGTGGTGGTATTAAAGGCATTTGGTCTCTGGGGTGATTTCATCACTAAAATCGAGCAGCCCATTTCACTTGGGGTTTCTCGTATCTTATAGGTAATAGCTTGATGGATTAGCAAAACATGCTTGATGACAACATCTGGCCAACTAAATTTACTTCCGTCTCAACAAAAAACAAAAAAAAACCGACCAATGACTTCCAATGACACATGACTACAATTCAAGAAATAATAGGGCTGCCAGTGAATTTGAAGCCGACAAGGGCCTACGTCCTACAGTCACGGTCCCTAGCCACTTATAGATTCTATTGTACAGGTCATACTGTTTGGGGAGAATTTCCAGTACCGACGGGCATTTCTGAACAAGCCTTCTTATGGAAATAAAAACTGACTAATTGCACCAAAGACTTTTTGAAGGCCTTTAGACCTTAGACAAACGTCAATATAGAGCTTCGTAGCGTAGCGCTTTTTTTACTTCCCTCAACCTCCTTAACTAGACAAACAGCATAGAAATAATTAATAGTAAATGGGAAGGAATCAACAGTGTCATTCCTATCTGCACCGTGTAAGGAACTGATAAGTGACAGTTCAACAGACCCTGCAGAACCCTTCAGCACTGGCATATCAAAGGCAACACGGCACGCTTTCTTTCTGTCTTTTTCTCTCAGTTCGCAACCATTTCATACATCCCAGCACAGGCACTTATTATATTAATAGACCTCTCTGGCAAATGACTTAGGTAAGTTGGCCGCCGAGAAAAGTTCAAGGATGATTCCATTACGATGCAAAGAGGTCACTTTGACAAGCCCAAAGACATAATGGAGTGACTGTCCTTAGCCCGAATTCACTTAGAAGCTTCTTCCTTTCTTCCGTTCTTCGACGTATTGTTTTAAAACTTCCTTTCAAAAGTCAACCTACTGTTGATGAGCCTTGACAGAAAGAGAGATCCCTACATACATACATACGAGTATATTGAAACAGCAACACTACTTTTGCATTTAAAATTGTTTAGTCCGTTGCACTGTCTATTCGAAGGAACTGAATTTTGCCCTTACAACAAAAGTCGACCTGTAACACCAGCACTATAGTCGTACAGCATGTGAGCACTTTATAAGCTCGCTCCAATGTATAATACAGCCCTATTGCATATAGCTTCCACTAGTTCTTCCCTTAATTTACTGCCTTTCTCGTTGCCTCAATTTTCGTCCTTTTCCACCGTTTTTCCCATTTTTTTTTTTATTTTTATTTTTCGTTCAATTTTGCCTGAAGCTCTTTCAACAATCAGCAAATTTTGTGCAGCAGTTTTGTATGCTCACACCCATTTACACTGACATAATGCATCTCATGGAAATGCCATACTGCAAATGCCAGCGTTGCCATAATGACGACAATGATGATGATGGTGATGCTGGATGGATTGTAAGGGTGCTATTAGATGTGCATATGTATCTGAATACTGCTAGAAGGGCATGCATACGAGTACGAGTACGAGCACTTGTGAGCGGTGGTGTGTGCTTTGCCGGCATCCAGAAACAGTCACAGCCGCCTTGCCATATTCAATTTCCTTCCGCCTTACCATGGGAATCTGTCGAATTGGTTGGTGTTTTACGCTTGCCTTGAAACCATTTTACTTTTCTCTATTTTTTTTTTTTTTTTTTTTGGTATGTTTGGGCTTTTTTCTTCCGTTTTGTGTTGGTTCTTTCATCTCCCATTTGCATGGTGTACCATGTATTCATTCCTTTTGATGTTAAAAGGAAGAACAAGGAGTAGGAATATCGTTTGCCTAGTCGAAGAAGGAGCAGAGTATCAGCATCGGTAGTGGCAGTCTAACGAAAGTAACTTTAAGCAGAACATATCAATGCTTTTGTCGATATCCGTTTCTTATTTATTTTCACTTTTTTCTTCCGTTTTTTTTTTTTCTTCTTTTACTCCTCCTGGTTGTGTTCCAGTTCTTCCTGGTTTAGCTTCATCACTCCTGTTCGAATTGACGGGCGTGTAATGGTTTTATTCAAGGCCTCATTTTGCAACGGCCGTTTTTATTGATACGTCCTCTTCCTCTCTGGCTTCTTTTTCTTTCTTTTTTTCCAATTTTTCCAGGACCTTATAACGTTTTTCTATGTTTTGCAAAGTGGTTAAGAGGATTTCGTGGGACACCGTTTGATCTTTTTTTTTTATATGTACTCGTATATCTCTCCCCAATCCGTACCTTGACGTCTTCTTTCATTTGCTCTGATTCTGTGAATTGAACGCTTAGAGCAAACCTTTTTCTTCGGCTCTTTGCGATTCATCAAAATTTCCTTTTGAAAGGATTATTTTTCGAAGAAACTCATTTTTTCGCTGTGGATTTTAAAATTTGGAAATGTTTTTTTTTTTTTTTCTTTTTTTTTCGGAGCCTTATGGACTTAAAATTTCGCGTGAGAGCAGTTGAAGTTCCTTTTGAAGACTCTTAAATTGTAACCGGATTTAAGTGATCGCTAAGAAATAATGTAGGTGCGATTTAAAAAGGTACAAGGTCTATTTTAAGATGGTAAGTACTTCAATTTACCTAAGAGGATTAAGATGAGAGGGCAGTGGGTTGGCGAAGGTACTCTGAAAATTGACACTTATCTTAAGTTTCTGGTGGGTTCTTGATATGGGGTTAGATTCTTGTAGAACGGTTCTAAATCGCCTTTCATAATTTGACACTATTGTCCAGCTTCGGTCGGGCACTATGGTCGACCTGATATTTTAACTAACATAAGCTTATTATGATTTTACAGCAGACAGGATATGTGATGTGATTTGTACACGTCAGGATTTGGTTTCAATGGGCGAAGATCCCAGAATAATTTATCTTACTGTTCTAAGAGGAGAAACGGTTCTGAATACCGCTTCTCAATAGTTCTCTGTGGTAGTGGACCTAAATTGCAGACGACTTAAACCAGTGGCCTACAAAAAGGACAATAAACTAGTCAGTTGCATGGATGCAAATGCTGCTAAAATGAGGCCTCTGATTAGGGCAAGGTTTCAGATATTATATCAATGACCTGATCTACGGTATTTTGTCATCAGGAGGATACCTACATCAGAGTACTGAATACATTAAGCATACATAGCATAAGGAAAGCCTATCACAAAACAAGGCATCGTTCTACTACACTCCTTCGCCTTCTGTGTGATTCTAATCTGAAGACACTACTGCACAGAAAATAATACCTCGAATAGATCCTTTCAAGGAAACAAGGTTCTCCATAGCACTTTTGGGAATAGCTCTTCATACATTAGCCAAGGAGCTACATGTTGTGCATATATGAGTAAGCCTTTGACAGTATATGCTTTACGTTAACCCCCAAATTTATTTCAATAAAGAGAGAGAAGACTTAGCCCAGTACAGAGAAGCAAGCTTTATAAGATCCATATGAGTGATTTATTGACACCAGGAGTGGTATCTCCATTGAAAGACTTTTTGAAAGACTTACTCTGAATGGTTTACGTCTTGTTGACTTCGCGTACTTCGGACGCGCAATATACAAGAATTTAACACAATGTTCAGAATAATTTGGGAGGCTGTTAGGGATTGAGTCTACCTCCGCTCACCTTTCGACTCTGAAATCAAACGTAGAGCCACTTTTGCCATTGCAATTGAGCAATGCCATGTCATGACATAACCCAAGGCGAATGTAAATAGCTTTGGTCGTAAGATTCTGTGAACGATTTATGGTCCCGATTGCGTTGACGGGCTTAAGAGGAGAAAATATAGCAGCTAATTCTGCGCGCTGTACAGCGAAACCGACCTAGACAGAGAAGTGCTCATCATGGCTAGGACATAAGACATGTACAGCGAAGTCTTTGATGTCATACCTGGGGGAAGACCTCAATTGAAAGGGAGAGGATACCTCTAGACTATCTCGGAGTTCACAATTGTTGCGGTTTGCAAAAAAAAAGAACCAAGTCCACCAATGAATGTAACGCCAGCTAAGGGCCAACTAAGTCAGTTCGTGTTCTAAAGCGGTCGCGATAATGAAGCAAACTTCTGAAGTAAAAAATCAATCAATGAAGCAAGTGGGTAACTACGATCGAGACCGATACACTAAGAGGCTATTCTGAGCTGCATTTCATCCGATCAGTTAACTACTAACCGGCAAATTTTTGGATTAGACCAACAGGATATATGATAAACTGCTCTAATTTCCTCTACGAAATGATTTGCGGAAACCTGGAAACTACATTTTAGGTTTTTGTATGCTAACTCTAAAAATGGGAAATGTTACGATCTGGCCAGACATCTCTAATGAAGAGGTTAACCATTCCAAGTGACCGAAATCTGTTTGTTAATAGTACTGACACCACGCCTCGGATAAGGAGCGATGCTACGACGACAATTTTTACTTAGTGTTATCGCACAAATATTGACTCCCGAAAAGTCGGTACTTTTCTCGACCTAGGGACTCTACTGTAAACGACAACTGCCGTAGTACTCCTTACCAATTGGAGAGTAAGTTGAGTTTGGGACTAAATAAAATGGTGTTGGTAGTTGCATAATGAAATGTAGTAGTCTACATTAGAACGGTTGTCGGAATCAATCAAAAATAAAAAATACGGAGTAAGCTTGAAGATAAACAAAAACGGCTTTGGATTATTGCCTGGGAGCTATCATGATTAATCCTGCTGGCAATATGAAAAGGACAACTTTTGAAATCAGACGACACTAAACGGATATTTCGGACCTAAAAGCTAGAATTGTTGCAACCTGAGCAGCAAGAAGTAATGAGCTTGTGTCAATATATCAAATAGTGATGAGGGAAGTGTTATAAGTGTTACTATGTGAATACTTTGGTAGCGAAAGCAAAAGACGTGTGACACTAGGTGCTCTTCAATACTTCATCCTATATCAGGTAAAAACCTGTGATGGCTTTGTGCTCTGACCCAAATCCAAAAATAACTTGTCCGTATTCCAATCTCAATTCCCAGTAAAAATTAGACCACTGACATGATTATTTCCGGCCGATAGGACATGATCGCGCTTCCTTTGGAATGCGCCAACAACAACTACCAATCTCCTGGAAATCTGAGTCTTTTTCCGAAAAATTAAGTTGGCTTGCCGCTTTATAACCAGCGAGAGCTCGACCAAAGAGCCAAACTCAAACTTGTGGACTGTGGTGACGGCGTTTGCTTACCAGGATAGTGGGCTTTCACCAATTGACACTTGGCGTGTCAAATATAAACACGACAAAGACGAGAATCACGAGCCCAGATAATTCTCGTAAATTAGCATACCACAATAAGTTGTTACGAATAGATGGCAGAGAGTTAATACTTTGGAAGCTCTGCCACGACCTAAGACGAGACTCAACAAAATACAGTCAACTGAATAGGCAAGATGAACTCTGTGTTTGGGATGATATCTATGTATGATGTGAAGAAGCAATGCTATAAGACCAAGCTAGGACAGTTCAAATATAATAAAGGATGACCAGATAGCAATGATAGTTTTTCCAATTGTTATGTTCCAGCTGTCAAAGTTACCCATGGCATCCAGCTGTGAAAATATTCACTAAGGTTTGCCATTTGATCATGCTCCGTTTTACGCTTGCCGAACATGCGGAAGTTATTAAAAAATATCAAAGTTCCGGTTCAGTTGTAAATACGCAACGTGAATTTCATCGTGAGGTCGGTCATCATCATGGCTTCAGTGTGCAGACAATCTGTCGCACCGTGGAAAAGTCTGAGCGTGAGTGCACTCTTCCGCCCAGTACTTATCGAAGAAGACCCAGAAATATCGATTCGACCCCGATCAGCTGAACTGGGCATCGCCAGAAAGTCAACCCTGCTTATTTGGCAGATTGTGCGGACACAAGAATTGAAGCCGGACTACCATAGAGAACAGCATGAGTTCGCTATTGGTCGCTAGAAATGTTGGCCGGAGATCCGGATTTCGGCCAAAAAATCATCTTCCTGGTTGAAGCCCTTTTTTGACTCGACCGCTATGTCAACAAGCAAAATTGCTTCAAAAATGCGAACACAATCCACAAGTGTTAGGCCAAGCATCAATGCATCCACAAAGATTGACTGTTTAGTGCGGTTTATGGCATGGCGGCATCTTCGGACTTTACTTCTTTCAAAATTAGGAAGGAGACACCGTTACTGTCAATGATCTCAGGTATAGACCAATGTTCACCGACTTTCTGTGGTCAAAGCGCGATAACATCGACATGTCTGAGCTCTGGTTCCAACAATATAGCGCTACATGCCATGCAAGCGACGCGAAGTTGTGAGGGAGAAATTTGGCGACTCGGTCATCTTACGGGGAGCGTTCATCAATTGGCTGCCGCGATCACGCGATTTGATACCACTCGATTATTTTGTCTGCGGCTACATGAAGTACTTAGTCTACACTAACGAGCCAACCACTTTGGACGAACTCGAGACCAATATGCGACACGCTATTGAGGCATGAACGTGGCCTCAACATAAAGCCAGAATCAATTTTATATCCCACACCGTTGCTGTTTTATTTAAATTTTTTTTCCTATCGTTCGTATCTGGTCACCCTATATTAGTTCTGTTCTGCTGTATGTGTGCAGCACCTGGAAAACGACCTCAACTGTGACAATATGACAAGAAAGCTGAAAAGGTCACTGACAATATGACAATAAATAGTCACTGTAGATAGAGAAAAGTTGGTGAGAGCTCTATCAATTTGCCAGATCATGCAGGCACTGATACGCTGTCATGAGTGCCACAGAGTATATCTACAAGAAGCGCAACCACGAATACTCATTAGTTACTAGATAACGCTAAATCCCAATCTGTAAAGAAATTGATTCGACTAACTAGGGGCTACTAACTTTGGATGAACCTGTCAAGTCATTGGAAACGTCACTATTTTGCGCGCCAACATCTGAATTTTTTCCACTTTTATCTGACCCTTATACGAGTAACAGTAATTAAGTCACTCTTGAATAAACTGTTGAATTGTGAAGTCGATTTTTGTTCATAATCAAAACAGAAACCCCAGCACCCAACTGAAAGCAGAACCTCATGGCTAAACAAACGCTAGAGATCCGTATAAGAGCTCCAAATCTTAACTTCAAGGGAGTGGAAGATGTCGTCATTATTAATAACAATTATGTTCTGAAGTGCTTGATCGCATAAGTAATATGGAAATCATAGCCAGTTTCCTGCATCACGGATACTGTAACGAGTACGGGGTGCGCCATCTTTATGTCGGTATGTGAACATTGAACAACTTTACAAGGAAACAAAAACGATTTCCATATATGTGGTATTTTATTTACAATTTTGTGGACTAATTTTTGAATGCAACATCTATCAAGTGGCCGCGTTTATTGACCAAAGCAAAATGTGCCTTTTTGCTCCATTTTTCGTTACTTTTTCCGGCATCTCGGGCGTATAGCACGAATGTTTGCCTTGAGCTCGTCAATGATCTGATGTTTATTGGCGTACACTTTGCTTTTCAAAAATCCTCACAAAAGGAAGTCCGGAGGGGTCAAATCTGGAGATCTGGATGACCAGTCAATGTGGCCATTTTTTGACAGCACACATCCAAGGAATTTTCGTTGCAGAAAATGCATTGTTTGATCTGCAGGGTGTAATGTTGCACAGTCTTGTTGAAACCAGTAACCAACCGTCCAGACACATTTGTCGGCAGACATAATGAGCCAACATCCACCGATATCGATTCCCATCGACTGTTTCGCCTTCTCTGAAGAAAAATAGCCTACTTGTGGTTTTGGAGTGAACGCCGGTCCAAACAGTCACTTTTTCTGCATGCAATGGTATTTCAAGGATCACGGGTGGATTCTCCGCTCCGCAAATGTGACAACTTTGCTTGTTAACGGCGCCAGAGAGTGTGAAAGCGGACTCGTCGGTCATCAAAAGTTGCTTCCAAGAATCAGTTTCAGTGACAACCATTCGAGCGACTTTTTGGCCGTATTCCAAGCGACATGGATGGTCTGTCGGTAATTTTCTTTGAGTCAGTTCCACTGTTCAAAATGCGCCGTAAAGTGGTTCCACTGACGCCAAAATGCTGGGCGCGGTTACGATACGACACATGTGAGTTCTCGACAACTCTCTCTCACCGCTTCAACCAGTTCATTGAAATATCTTGGACGTTGATGAACGGCATTGCGAGACGATCTCCCACTGTCCCGAGCTCAATAAAATTGGGGGCCCCTATTTTGGTGCCCGAATATATCTGGAAGTATTCGAGGTACGAAGATATCGACAAGATTTTGATGTCAAAGTCCGACCAGTATTCTGGCAAAAATCAGCAATATCGAAAGTTAGAGCAATACTTTGACTCGTCCAACCAAACGCCTTTATAGACTGTCTAGGCCGTCGATTGTGCTATTGTAAATGGAAGTATGCTGTCTTGGTCTAAAGAGAAATCGTATGAGATACCCGGAAACAAAGTATCGATGAAACCTGGACTACTCGTATTTACTGCCTTTGGGAACCCTTGGGTCTGTTTCCAATTCAACTCATCTTAGAGTCGACAAATACGCGGCAATTGTCCAGGATGCCAGAAGTCATTCTGTCGAATGTGGAAGCTTCGAAGGCGAATAAGAAAATATTTTTCAACTGCAAAATGGGCTCCACAAATTCTATTTGTCCAGCTACTGCATGGGTACAGCGCACAGAATTTAACAAACACATTCAAGCACTAAGAGAGAAAAGTCGACATCATCTTTGATGAATTTCGTGGAATGTCAAAAATTCAACTAACTTTTCCGTGACCCGTTAACGATTGAGTGGAGAATACTCGTAGCATCCATGAAAGGCCCATTTCCGGAATAAATTTAATTTCTTCTCTAAACTTACGATTCCGATCAGGTTCCGACGAATACTAAATAATTCGGTTCAATTCCTACTTCATCCCACGTTTTCACTTAGCCAAGGTTATCCCTCTTTGAAAGCCAAATACTCGTACCAAGCAAAAGACATGACAACTTTTGACACTACCCTCAAGGCAGTATTTTCTGTTCTCTTACTTTTCGTTGACTATTAATCTCATAACTAGGTTACAATACTCCTGTAATTAGTATGAATCCCGCCACTCTGACCACACCACACAACAGTACACCATACCACACCAACAAGCAACTTTAATCCGGAAACAAAAATCTCTCCTTCCGCTTGTGATTGCTCTTAATGGCTGCCCATTATTGTAGTCGTACTCCAGTATACGGTCCGCCCGCCCGAAAAGCCTCCACCTCGTAATCATCATGCATATACTCTTATATCCGAAGCTCAAGCTTCAACTGTAATCCACTTTTCCGCCTCCACGCACATACACACTCTGTGGGACATTTCAACATAACTTTTCCACTAAAGTTCATAATTACGTGTGAGTAATTGTGTCTTTTTGCGGTCGAATGTGACAGACGATGTCGACAATAAGGACCAGAACGACAACGAACAAGGACCAACTTTACACACTCTATGGTTCCTCTCTCTTCCCTGGAATTTTGGACAGCTTGTCCTGCTGTTGTGTTGGTTAAACGTTTTTCTTTTCTCTAGTATATGTTCAACATGACCACAATTCTATTACGAATACCACACACACACACACACACACACACACTCATATACTCAATTTGGGATTTCCGTCTTCCTTCTAAACCTTGTCTCCTCCCAAGGCTGACCAACTTTATGTCGTCTAATTCTACTCGTAATTTAGCCAAAGGGCTAAAAATATTGCTTGGGGAGGGCAAACCGAAAGCGAAAAGAAAAAAAAACAAAAAAAACTTTCAATTTTCTAATATATCTTTGGCTTCTTAATAGGACTCTATAGTTCCAGGACGACAAAAATAACGGTCTAACGAATCCTTAGCCCAGGCAATTACCATGCAAAAAGTACTTCAAATCTTTTTAAATAGAGAGCGAGCGAGTGGGTGTCCCTCCACAAAGTAGCGCCACCATGACTTATCACCCCTTTAAGTGGGACAATCAGGGTTGTGCAATGTAAGGAATTTTTTCCCATTTTTACATCCCTTATCCCGTATTCTTCCATTAACCCCCAATGGTATACTTGCCGTTAGTGCACTGTGGGGACTGAGACCTGACTGAGACCAGCTAAAGGCGGCGACAGCAGACGACGCGACGGCGACTGTGACGCCAGCGTCAATGACGGGAAGTGGAACGACAAAAATGAAAAACGAAAAAGGTACGCAATTTTTCATTTGAGATACGAAGTACTTAAAGGAACGTTGCTCCTTGGGTTTCGAATTTTTTCTATTTTTTTTTCTATTTTTTCTTTACACTCCCAAGAAATCCTTCTTTTTTTTCCACTATGGCCGGCCGGTATTAACCTCAAGAGAAAGTAATAATTTAAAAAAAAAAAAAAAAAAAAAAAAAAAAAAAACACCCTTCCCCTGTCTTTTTAGAGTTCCGGGCCTAGTCCCACAAACCTTAACTCAGCTAAAGTTGTGAGAAACATCTGTTAGCGCATTTCCTTAACGTAAGGATGCTAAACATTAGCAGCAGAACCATGGATGGGGCAAAAAGGTTGAGGAAAGAGTGTTTCTTCTTTTTTTTTGTTTTTTTTTTTTTGTTTTGCATTCTTCGGCTTCTTCTACGGATAAGGTTGGAAGGGCAAAGTTTGAAACGATACTCAAGAAATTTAATTTATAAGTCCGTGAAGTACAATAAGCTCAGCAAGTAGCACAAGGATTGCGTCAGTGTTGCGTCAATATAGAGCAACAGCTTCGAAGATGGTGATTTTCTATAAGAATGTAAAGAATATGCCACCTACCTTGGTGGAAGGAAGTCTCTGAAATGCTGTTAAGGGGTGACAAAAAAGGATTGTTTGGTACCAAAGGATGCCCTTTTTGTGAAAACAAGCGAATGAGGGAGGACATTTATAAGGGTGTTAAGGCACGTGGGTGGTCACTGAGGTCGTCGGAAGAGTTTGATAGGGATTCATTGTGTGATAGAAATTTTGGTGTTAACGCAAGGATGGTCTCATAAAGGGGCATTTAAGACTTTAAATATAGTGAACGGCGAACAGATTTTGGCGAATTTATTTTTAAGTCAAAGAACTGCCTTAAATTGACAACAGGTCAAACCTTGTTAACAAAATTCTTAACGTAGACTTTTTCTATCTTATGCAATGTAATGGGCTGATCATATCTACATCTACAAGGCCGTCTGGTTCGATTTTCCGCCAAGCCCATTCAACTCTGTTCCACATACTCGTATTCCAACTATTCGCGATTCCTCCTTAGCTATTCAACGTTTCGTCCAATTAGTGCGCTCGGATACTTGATTAGCTTATCACGCAATGGAGTTACCTTCACGCATCTAGGAGTTATTTTTTCCTCTGGCTGGGGTAAGTTTTGGTCAGAAAACTGTCACAATATCTTTCAAGTGATACATGGGTTCAAATTCAGATTTGAAGTACTCTTTTCCATCCATCTGTAGGTGTTTTATGACAGCCATCTGTCTCTTGATGACATTCTAACATATATTAAGTGTCCGTCCGTTGCGAGAGAGTTGAACAGTCGAGGATCACAACAAACACTCATTCATGTCATTGCACTAATAGACAATCGACAAACCACTATCCTTTGTCGTTTTGGTGTTCGAGCCTGGGTACAACAAGGCATTTGAGCACTATCTCTACAAAATTAAAATTTTAACCGAAAGATTGAAAGATTTCCTGCTCTGGGCGTTAGTCGAGAAGGATCTTCACATGTAACAATTTAAACGTGGTGTATATTTCTTATCTCAATTTCGCAAATACAATCTCAGTACGTACCTATCCGTAAATGGAAGCAGTGGTTTCCGCTGCTCGCTGAGCATTCATCACTTACATTTGGACTTGTATTATTTTTTACTAAACGGGGCTCGCCATCCGGCCTCTTCACTTTGTAATGTTAGAAGAAATTCCCAAAAGCCACCTCGTGGAAGCATGAAGTAGGCCCTGTCAGCAGAATCACAAGACGTTTAACAGCACAAATCGACCATCGAAATTCCAAAGAATCAGAACATTGCCTGTAATGAAAGCTATCCTTTACTTTGACCAAACGCAGTTCGTCAGTCCCTTCAGCAGATGGGTTGAAATGCAGCCTTCAAAACTGACCTAAAGGCTTTGGCGCGTACATAACTTTGCTCAGGGCATAATATTTTAAGAAATCTACCCCAACACGAGCGACATCAAGCAAAATGGGATCAACGGTCTTGACACAAGACAAATTTAACCGATACCAATCAGCTACCTACTTAGTTGCAGTTGAGGGGTTTAGCGATCATCAACCCGTCGTGACTGGAAATAGTTGTATTGCTCGAAAGTGAATAGTCTCTACCTGAAAGACAGCCGCCTTGCAATTTTTTTGATTCCGGGCACGCTCTTTCCAGTTGTCCAGACCAAGCGCTCCAGCAGCTCCGATAATTTGGTCCTTAAAATGAATTTTCTGTCTTGCTTGCCATCTCGGACATGGAGACTGTGATTCGAAGATCTTCTTTGTTGAGAAATCATTGTCCATTAGAACGATGTGGTCGAGGCAGTGTAGTCGATGTATTTTGATTTTCTGGACTACATCCACATCTTGAGTCAGAGTCACCAGTTGTATCGTTCGTCCTCCTCGTAAGTGTTCTGCCCTCCTGCTTTTCCTCGAACACTCGGCTCCATATAGAAGAATTCGCAGAATCAATGTTTTGTAGTGCTTACATTTTGTCTTCCGAGTTAGGAGTCTTGAGCCCATTTGTTTCGCGCTTTCCTATGGCAAGACTTCCATAAATGTCCACTAGTGTGTCATTCGAGAGGTCGGTGTTTATCGAAACAGACACCTCGAAGTTACTGTTGTCTACAGAGACGTTTCGTCCTTGACAACATGTAAAGGGTGTTTTTTTTAGAGGTATACAAATTCAATATAAAATAAAACGGTTGAAGCTACTGTTAATGTCTATGATGTTAGATTTATTTAATAGACAACTTTATGCCATTAGTGCCTGTGAAGTCCAATTTTCGACAACATTATCGAGCAACTGGGGCGGTATATCAGCAATAACACGGCGAATGTTGACTTCCAAATCGTCCAACGTCTCTGGTTTATCGGCATAGACTAGTGACTTCACATACCTCCAAAGAAAGTAATCTGAAGATGTGACGTCTATTACGCGAAATTATGCGCTCAGCAAATGTTTCAGTGTGTGGCATGCGCCATCTTGTTGAAACCAAAGCTCTGTCACATCAATGCCATTCAATTGAGGAACGAAGAAGTCAGAAATCATGTTTCTATAGCGCTCTCCATTGATGGTAAAATTCTGGCCGGCATCGTCCTTAAAGAAATATGGGCCGCTGATTCCACCAGCCTATAAAGCACACCAAACAGTGAGCTTTAATGATTGTAAGGGCGTCGCAAGGCTTCTGAGTTTTCTCCACTCCAAATACGGCAACCAGAAACGGGCCTCATGGGAGAACTAAATTCTGTGTTGAAAATGAGGATCAAGATGAATCATGTTACCGGCCCATTCACCGAACCTACGACGCGTATGATGGTCACGCAGCTTCAACTTTTGCACATCTGGTTCTTATAAGCTTTTAAGCCAAAATCTTTCCGTAAAATCTTCCACTTCGCGATGGCGAATCGACTCATTCGGACTCTCCTCAACACTGCTCTCCACAACGGCAATAACTACTTCTGTTCGCACTATTTGCCGTCTTTAGGGATGCGTATTATCCACTAGAGTATATGTGGTGCGAAAACGATTTATATTGTTCCGAATAACTTACTCAGATGGACGATTATGTCGACCGTAAAATGGACGTAGCGCATGATAAGTTTAGCGAACCGAACCATTTCAAAATAAGTTTGCACAATTTTCACGCGTTGTTCTGGGTTATTCGATTCATCGTAAAATGGCAAAACGTACTACCTACAAAGCAACTGTCAAATTGACAATCTGTAGAAACAGTGTTGCCAGTTTAAAAACTAAACCTCTAAAAGAAATACGATTTACTTGGCCTCGTCCTCATTAACTTAAAGATCAACTCATTTCGCCTATTCTTCAATTACCCTAAAGGCCTGAAGACGACGCGTAGGGCGCGATCTATAATCTTGATGTTGACTGAGTATCTGGCTAGCTAGACAGACACCCCAGCGCGCTATCTGCTCCACCAGTTAATCAAAGAAATACATGACAGTGCATCTCCTTGTCTAAATACAGCAAACTTTTGGAGTAGCTCAGAGGAACTGTTTCCAAATTGCACATTGTACGGCTATCATATGCAACCTTGAAGTGTATAAAGAGATGGTTGGTGTGGGCATAAAATTTGTTGTCCTTTCCCAAGATTTGCCTTAATGTGAAAATTTGGTTGATTGTCGATCTGCCGGGTCGGAAGCCACACTAATACATTCCGATTAGTGTGTTGCAGATCTTCATACAATATGTTGCATAGGATCTTATATGCGAAAGCAGGGACACCCCTCAAAAGCTCTTACAAGCATCACATTTCTGGAAGATGAGAGTTCATAGTCCAGTCAAGTCATCGAGCATTATTTCATCTACCCATATCTGGTTTCGAAGAGCCTAGGTCCCTTGTCCTCTGATTCTCTCGCTGCTTTTACGAGTATTATGCAATGTAACGTTAGCAGGTGTGTATTTTCTCTCAGCAAGGGCTCCTTTTCGGAGGGGGCTTGTAGGCTAGTTCTTTGATGATATGGCAATACTGATCCCAGAAACTTTTGGCGTGTATGGATGGAAAATCCACAGCGGAGAGTTTCATGTTTACACAGGCTATGGCTACTCCAACGCTGAATTCCCTTTTCTAGGCTGTCCGAAGGTTTTTTCTCGTTGGATAGTCAAACTCAGAATTTGACTGTGACAAGGAAATGGTCAGATTCGAAGTTAGCCACTCAAAATATTTGATACGTATCTGGAATCTGTTCGTAGGTGGTCGATTTTATTGGCGGTATTACCATCTGAAGAGCGCCAGGTTGCTATGTCGTAGAAACCTAATACGATTAGCCGCAAGTCGTTACCTTTTATCGTGTCATATCATTGAAGTGCCCAGGTACGGCTTTGACATCATGTCCCGGGCGGGTTCTGATATATATATATCTAACGATATATGAGAGATCAGATAAATATATTATCTGTTTCTCTGATCTACTTAGATAAATCGAAAAGTGGCGCCCAACAAAAGACCAATACCTATTAAACTTTAATCTATTCTGCATTCAATCCGACGAAGAAGATATTCCAAAACTTCCTCAGCAATAATGGCTTTGAATACACAAGGCATGACAAAGTGAGGAAAACTTCAAACAAGGACGTGTAATCTACAGGTACAACCTTTTCAAAGGAAACTCATTCCTCTGCTCTATGCACTGCTCGAAAATAATGTTTCAGTAATTTCAAACTCGGTTCTTTTGTTGCCTTTGCCGTTGTCGTTATCGTCATCGTCATCATCTTAACAAACAAATCTGAAATAACGAAACAGAGTATAACACAGGGCAATAAGGACTCTAAAAGAGAACTCGAAAAAAAAAAGAATTCAAAACAAAATATAGAAAACCAAGGACAACGAAAAATGAAACAGAAGAAAGAAGGCTGGGAACCAAAATTGCTTTTTCATTTTCATCAGTTTGAACTTCATGTTTATTCATTGCTATCGTTTGTTGCTCTTACATTTGTTGCTGTTGTTTTCTTAATTTGCCTCTTGCTTCTTACAAAGCGTGTAGAAGATGACGACAAGGAAGACGACGACGACGACGACGACGACGACGACGACGACGACGACGACGACGACGACGACTACGACAACGATAGCAAAAACAACAACAACGACGATGGCGATGGCGATGATGATGATGATGACGATGAAGACTACGACGACGACTAGAATGTAGATGGTGGACTGATGATATACCACCAAGTAAGCACTTCTAGCGGAGGCATAACAACTCAAGCATCCAACTAAAGCCATTCCCCAGACCCAAACCAGCCACAGCGAGGGTGTTTGTAACAAACAGCAGGAGCAATTAAATCATCCCTTTGATTTTCTAGTAGCAGGGGTTGAACGATTTAGGAGTCGTCTGAAAAGACGTCTATAATTTACCCCAAAAATAAATGATGGCAGGCGGTTTTCAAAATTATTCAACGTGCGCTAGAGTTTCTCTTTGAAAATTCTAAAGAGCACCATGAAATTATTTCTTCCCTTTTGGAGAGAGTGTGCGATTACTGCTATTACTGCTGTTACCACTTTCATGAGCCCACTACCCTGTACTCTATGCTTTCTATGATGTGTACTGTGAACTCTATGCCTTGTCTTGTTTGCACATTTCTCAGCGCAGAGTGGTTTACAGGCAATTCTTTAGGACTACAGTACCACTACTAACAAAGGGTTAATAGATCTTTCATAAAAATTCCACTTTTTCTTTCTTATCTTTTTTTTTCATCTGTTTTCAGTTTTTAATTTGCATGGCGCCCAACGTGGGGTCCTTTTTTTTTTTTTGAAAAAAAAAAATAAATTCTACAGCAACTCGCCATTTTTTTCATCTTTTGTCGTTGGATGCTGTTGATTTGAAGGGGGGGGAGGACGATTTTTTGAATAGATGAGAATAGGTGTCTGGGAAAAGCGGGTAAGAAGGAACACGACTCACTCATGTTGCTTTGCTTAGCGGGCTTTCGAGAGATCCCAACGGAATTTTTTTTTTAATTTTTTGTCAGAGTAAACGAAGGAAATTAAAATTCAAAATTAATTTAGTCTACTGAAGTGCTTTTGCTTTTGGGGTAAGAGTTAGGGGATAAGAGGTAGTTAAAGGACCTAAAGGTCCTTTTTATATTTCCTTCGCTCTTTCCCGTTTTTTTGTATGCCTCTATTCGTGTTGCATATAAATTATTATTTTTATTTTTGGACCGTGCCACCGTACAACTTTGCTATTCAATTAAAGGAAATCCGATTTTTTGCTTTAGTCCTTTGTCGTTGAGGAGAAAAAAAAAGTTGCTTTATGTAAAAATAAGCTTTTCTTAGAGTCAATTGCTCGTGTGCATAGCCTATTTATGAGGAATTTTTTCGGTTTTCTTCTGATGTTTTTTTTTTTTTATTGCCGGTAAAAAATTCATTAATATGGGAATTTTAAAGTTGAGCTGCTTTGGATTTGTTGGTCCTTTTTGAACGGGAATGTATCGAAAAAGTACAAGAATTTTAAGTAATTTTTGAATGAGCATCCTTGAATACTTTAACAAGAAAGACTTCCGTTTATGTTATAAAATTCGGTCAGCTAAGGCTAGGTTTGCAAATTAGGTCTTAGTGTTATTTATAACAAATAGGGTCACCTGTCGGGCGCCACTTTGCTGATATTTTGTTTTCTGGATTTGGGGCCGGAAAATAACTAGCGAAATTTATTCAGTATCCTTAAATTGGTATACGCTTTCTCTTTACACTCTTAACTTTGAAGATGAGAGTGAATCTATCACTGTGAGATGAAAGACCAATTTTTAGATTCATGTGTATTGTGATACTTGTAATAATTTGTTTGAAATCATTTGTTGTAATAAGCCGAAGCCAGACGTACTCGTGTTTTCTAAGGCCACACTATATGGGTACACTTCTGGAATCTGGTGGCATTATGATCAGTTTGTCATCAGAATGATTCAAATATTCGAATCCACAGAAATACCGAGAGATCTATTGTATATGACAAAGATCGAAGTGATCGAGATGGTCGATGTGAACGAAAAGATCGAAGTGATTGAGATCAGGGGATAATTAAGATGATGGAAATACATTGTCTCGCTGATTTATATAGTGGAGATAATCGACATATTGCAGATGACCGTCAAGTCGAAGTGATCGACATATAAGAGATCTATCGGGACGCTCGCTAAAGGCGATCAATTGCATCAGCAAACTCTTGGCCTCAACGTACTCGTAGTTAGTATCCAAAATGGATGCTATCAATATGGCCGAGATAGTCATGATTATTTATAGAAACAACTGCCTAGGCCGCTTAGACGACGATTAAATGCGTAAATACTGACTGCTAACCTAAACGGTGACCAGATAGCAATGACAGTTTTTCCAATTCTTATGTTTCAGCAGCTGTCAAAGTTATCAATGACATCCAGCTGTCAAAATATTCAGTAAGGTTTGCCATCTCATCATGCATAGGTTTACGCTTGCCGGACGTGCGGAAATTATTAAAAAATATCGAAATTCCGTCTCAGTTGTAAATACGCAACGTGAATTTCGTCGTGAGGTCAGTCGTCATCATGGCTTGAGTGTGGAGGCAACTCGTCGCACCGTGGAAAAGTTTGAGCGTGAGTCGACTTTTTTGGATCTTAAGCCACCAACTAGGTAGAGGTTAGTGTAAAATGAAGAAAACATAGCCACCGCATTGGCCAGTATCGAAGAAGACTCAGAAATGTCGATTCGGCGCCGATCAACTGAATTGGGCACCGCCAGATTGTCAATCCGGCTTATTTTACGCTTGGATTTGGGCCTACATTCGTATAAGAATTGAAACCGTACGACCATAGACAACGCCGTGAGTTCGCTAATTGGGCGCTGGAAATGTTGGCCAGAGATCCGGATTTTGGCCAAAAAATCCTCTTCTCAGACGACGTCCATTTTTGGCTCAGCGGCTATGTCAACAAGCAAAATTGCCGTTATCGGAGCGAACACAATCCACAAAGTTCGGCCAAGCATCAATGCATCCTCAAAAATAGACTGTTTTGTGCGGTTTATGGTATGGCGACATCGTCGGACCTTACTTCTTTCGAAATGAGAAAGGATCGCATAGGGCGATGTTAACCGACTTTCTATGGTCAGAGCTCTACAACATCGATACATCCGAGCTGTTTCAACAAGACGGCACTACATCCCATACAAGCGGAGGAGAAATTTGACGACTGGGTCACATCACGGGGTGCGTTCATCAATTGGCCGCCGCGATCATGCGATTCGAGGCTATTGCCGGAATAACGCCGCAAATATTGGGCCGAGTTATCAAAAATTGGACTGACCGCTTGAAGCACTGCCAGCCAAGTCCAGGTTTCTATTTGAAAGATATAATCAATTTTATATCTCACACCGTTATCATTTCATTTAAATTTTTTTTCCTATCGTTCTTATCTGATCAACCAATAGAATATGGGTAGGTGCATCAGCGCGTCAAGTGGTTGCTTTTTTCCCATGATGACAGCCTGAAACTCCCTGTGGAAACCACCAAGGACTCAACGTCGGATAAAAGAAGGGCGGAAAAACTGCATAGGAGGAATCATCTGTGCTATCTACGTCCAGCTTCTTGACCTGGT
Source organism: Volucella zonaria (assembly GCA_963966105.1). Taxonomy (NCBI): domain Eukaryota; kingdom Metazoa; phylum Arthropoda; class Insecta; order Diptera; family Syrphidae; genus Volucella; species Volucella zonaria. The sequence continues at coordinate 130,364,516 of OZ014533.1, read as the reverse complement.
GATCATCTTTCAGGTTTGCTCTGACATATATGAAGTTTAGGTCTGAAAAGAGCTTTAGTACCAACTGTTACGGTCTCTGAAGTTGAAATGGTGATGAAAGAAACGCAAATTAGGGCAACGGGAGCACGCATAACCTAGTACGGAGCTACTGACATTGGTGTAGCCGACCGACAAATTGTCAGTTGGGTAAATTTGAACACATAACATATATTCCGGAACAGAAGTACTCAGACTTGTAACAGATCCAACAGCACGCGGGACTGGATAGAGTTTCCCATTTTAGCGCGCACGCTTCTGCTTGATTTCGGTGATCTGATGGAAACCGATGCTTTCAGCGTGGCGAGGCCGTTAACAAGCTGATGACAAGGTTGGGAGTTATTTTCCGGCACTACTATAGCGATCGCAACAAGCCTCAACGGCCTCAAGTTTCCTGTTACTTGACTCGACGTTCTGCCCCACCAGCATCTTGTTCAGCAACTGCCAGCAAACTATCAAGGATGCCGCCTCTGATGTGTTAGACTGCGGAACCCATTGCTTTGCTGTCGAATGCCTGTTTGCGTATGAAGGAAAACAGAAAGTATATAAAGTGGCGTTGCAAAGGAGGACTATAGCGGGATTAGGAGGTATTATATTAGGGGAGCTATTTGGGAATTTTACAAGAAGGTACAAAGAACTCAGCTGCAAGGACGAGCAAGATGGTAAATTCGAAGTTAGTTCCGATGATAGGGAAGCACCATTTCTGCAGCCGCATATGACGCTGTCCGACAGGGCAACCCATTCAACCTAGATGATGAAGGGCAACTATTCCATGACCCGACTTCGAAGTGAAGCGAAGTGAGCCGAAAAAATCTCCAAATCGAGGAGAAAGCTCTTACCTGAGCTGTCAACAGTTGCATTCACGGTGGATTAAGGAACGCGGTAGAACTGAAGTTGATGTCAGTACCGTGAAAGTAGTTCATTGTGTAAAACGCAAAACGCATATCAACGTTTAAGTCACACAAGATTGAAATTCAGTAAATCGGTGTACGGTGACCGAGTGATATGATATAACTACCTCGGACAAGAATCAGCTCAAACTTCGCCATTTTTACGGCTAAGGGATGGTTGCTAACTAAACACGATATACAAATAGGAGTAATAGGTCTGGATCCATACAATCACTAAAATAGTTTTGACGAGGACCTACAGTCAAATAAATTTTGGACTTGAACATGTCCTCAATATTCAATCCACTAAATCATCTCTACCATCTCTTATATGACGAAAGGAAAACCCTCTGATCTAAGTAATTACTTTTCATCCGCATAGCTCAGTCAAACCAATTACCATTGACGATAACCAATGTGACAGCGGAACTAACAGCTCTGATCTGCTTATCTGATCGTCCAAAAATTATCCAACCAGAATTTAATGACCCAAAATGCCGTTTCATTGCACTTGCAATTTTTAGTGCATACTATCATGCGAGTATAATTGGTGTTCTACTTTTCCATACTCCAACGACTACCTGACACTTGTTCGAAACATGAATCATCACAAATGACATTATCATGTCAACGTGTCCTTTTATTTCTCTCGATAATTTGCGAGGTTGTATCATCACTCATTTAGGAATAGGTGAGCACCGTATTCCAACTAACCCTCTGCGGATACAGCTGGTGAATGGATATTTTCCTCTACTAATTGATTTGAATCCCGAAACGCCAGCCAGAAACGTAGCACGTGTAGTACCCTGTTCAAATTGCCATCCAAATAGTCGTCAAAATACCTAAATTGCCAATTTAGGTATCACCAAAAAGGGTTCATCCTTCAACACAACATTCAAATCCATTAGTCTGTCGACCGTACTCTCAGAAGAGCTCAATTAATTAAATTCACCTGCCTGTCTCTTTGCATAGGTCACTTACCAAATGGACATTCCTTGAATTGGATACCCCCCTCCCCACCACCACCATCACTCAACCGCATTTCCTGTTAAAAGTCCAAAACAGAAAATACTATCGCTCGAGAAAAAAATAATGGAAAGTCCTTTTGAACAGCGGAACTCAATCGTTTCGTATGATTTCGATTGCCACCTGGAAATGGTCGTCACAATTTCAAGTTTTTATTTCTGGCGCTGGTTTACACAAAAAAAAAAAAGAAAATATCGATACGATTGCAAAAAGCATTCCTTAGGTAACGATATAAGAAGTAGAAGATGAACGAATACAGGATGAAGAAGCACAAGAAGTAAACATAATTTACTGTTTCCATGCTTGATAGAAGGATGCACTTGTGACGCTTGGTACCAGTATGGTACAAGCAAAAGGTGCAGCTACTTAATATTGACGGTAAAAAAGGACTCCTCAAGTCGAACGGAGTGTTGTGAAGTGAAGTCGAATCGACAAAGCTTAACTCAGTTGTCGACATGCTCTCCTCTCATACTTTCAAGGACTGCTTCGACAATGATGATGTACTACTTGAGAAGGAAGATGATGGCATCGAAAAGAGAGCTCACACATGTGGAATAAGTCTATCACCAGGAACATTGCAAAAAGTCGAACAGAACATGATGAGGTAAAGGTGTTTTTCTTTTTTTTTTAAAGAAACATGAAGAGGAGGAAAAAAATTGGATAACACGACAAATTCAAGGAATTGAAGCAAAAATATTACCGGCTGCAGCTTTAGCCCCGATGTAATGCAGAAGTAGAAAAACAAGAAGGCGAAAACCTTGAAACGCTTGTCGGTTCGGAAACAGTGTGTCTTACAAGATTAAGAAGCAGCAGTAAGAAGGAGTATCATTTAGCAAGAGGTATGTTGATAAAATTTTCGAAGGAAAGCAAGAGCAATAAGGTTAAATTGAGGATTCCCTTCAAACTAAGTGATTTGAAAATGAAATTCTTTCATCAAAAACATATCTTTAAGGACTGGCATCAAGATGTAGAATCTTGCACAATACCGGATCACAAATATAAGCATTTTTATATCTATTCGTATATGGTATTTGCATAGTATTAGACCCATAGAAGGTCTGTCTCTACGTTAAAAAGTCTATAAGGTAAAAAAATGGACTCCCGTTGAGCGCCACTTTTAAACATTTTGCGTTCCAATGAACAATCTGGACATGTTTTGGGAAACTGGTCATAAGCTTTCGGTTTCGACAACCGACCCATCTCTGTCTTTCGAATGCACAAGGAAGCAGGTTATCTGATCATGGAACCAGATAATCCTAGAAGGTTCAGGTATATCGGAGGTACTTTACGACTTGTCTCATATGATCGATGCCATTGCGACAGTGCATTCAACCTCCAAACTGTGTTCAGAAAAGAAATCGCGTTCTCGAATGTTTGGAAATAAGTGAAAAGCTGAGGAAGATCTTAAGCACAGTTCAAAGGACCTAACGAGGATTGAAGTAGAAAATTTTCTCTACGAAAACCATTCCACGGTACAAAGAAACTCGAGTGACACTGTAGCGGAAAACGACAGTCAGAAGACAAATAATGTTCACTTCTGTGTAGGTTACGTTTTCTATTTTCACCGGAAAAAAAACATGCAATCCTGGATATGAATATTAAGCAGAAGAGGTCACCTAACATTTAATTCTTTTCTACCTTCGTTCTAAGAGTTATTTTGAAGCTAGGATTAAGGTAAGACAATGCTAAAAATCGCGGTGCCAACATAGGATCAAGCTTGAGATTAGCCGTTGTACGTTTTCCTACTGCATCAGTCAACAGCAACCGCTCCAACTTGCTTCGAGTTACCAGGTACAATACCGGGTGGATTTCGAGATCCCAGTGTGCGCTTAGAATTCAGGGACCATCTTGCCACAGAAGCAGAAACAAATCAGCATGAAGACATGGATGACCATTGGAATGCTGTGGAAAATGTTTTTGTATCTAGGGCAGTTGCCTAAATCGGTATAAGGCGGAAAGGTCACAGTACATGGTTACCAGCAGATACCTGGAGACGGAACGATGAGTGTTTCACTTGAGGCTCGGGTTGCAGCGGTATCAGCAGTAGAGAAAATCGAATTAGAAACCCAATATCGTGTTCATACATCAACGCACTGCAGTCGAAGGCTGAAGAAGCAGCTAGCAGGCGTCTACAGCATCACAAAAGAACTTATTGATGGTCGCAGTTCTATACAGCGAATGAGGATCAACTCAACAGATGGACGCAAAATTTCGCTTCGCGTTAGTGCTAAATTTTTTTGGCGACAGTGTCATAATGCGGCAGCAACAAATTCCCGAATTCTAACCGGACCTTCTAGGAACACAACGATAGCCGCTATCAAATCACTCAAAATGAATAAAGCGATAAGCATTGATGGTATCCCTGCCGAGACTTTTTAGCGGCGTGAACTACATCGGAAGAGTTATACCATTTTAAAGCGTTGGAAATGAGCGGTTCCCGGAGGAGTGAAAAAGATCATGAAGCTTCTAAAGAAGGACAATTTGATGTAATGTGGGAACTGGAGAGGAATAATGCATCCTCCCAGCCGTAGCCAAGATAGATAATAGCTAAGTTAGTTCTAGGGCGGATAAAAGAACATTTAGACTAAAGACTTGATGCTGAACATGCATCACCATGTAAATCATCATTAAGCCATTCGTCGAGTTTAGGTCACCGCTACATCTACTATTCTTTGACTTTGAAAAGGCTTTCCCGGGAAAACGTATAGCTATTAGTAAGGCTACTTACGAAGAGGGTAAGTGACACGTTCTGTACAATGATAGGGTGTCATATGACTTTGAAGCCCATAGTGGAGACCGCCAGGGCTGTATACTTCCACCGTTGTTATTTCTGGTACTCATAAAGTAGGGCAACACTGAATAAAAGGAACCAAGGATTGAGGTGGACAATGACATCTTACCTCAAACACCAGAACTACGCTGACGATGTCTGGCTCCTTGCACATAAAATAATGGATCTCCATCAAATGTCACAAAATATGCAAGCTGAGGCAAACAAAGTAGAGCTTAATATAAATGCGCGCAAACCAAAGGCATTTCAAACTCTGACGCACAACTCAACATTGCCAGACAACAGTTCGAGAAAGTCGAAAACTTTCTAAGTATATTTAGGAAACATCTTCTCGGCCGACGGTGGCACCGAATTCAATGTGGGCAGCAGAATCGGCAAAGTTAAAGCTGCGTTTGGAATACTACCAGAAATCTGGAAAAGCAATGCTCTCAGCACAAAAACCAAGCTGAAACTGTCCAGATCCAAGGTAAAATCAGTACACTTTAAGGGCATCTTGACAATTTAAACGCGCGCTAATTTAAAAAAAAAATGTACAGCAGCATATACAGTATGTAGAAAGTTTCCAACATTGGATTGCAAACCTTCGTAAATAGATGTCTATGTGCCATCTTAAGGATTTTCTGGCTGAACCGCATCTCGAACGAACAGATTTATCTGAGAATGGGTCAAGAACCTATAGGAAGTAACAATGGACTGGTCATACCATATGGCCTGAAAACTGCCCTATTGCGAAATATGCCATGCTGCGGAATCCACTTACCCAGCCTAAGTAAACATGGCGAAGTACAGTCAAAAAAGAATCGCGACTACTATTGGGAAAGGCCTAGAAAGAGTTGAAACGCAGTGAGCAAACGCAGAAATTTGACCAAGATGGCGCGCAGGCGTTGTTGATGCCCTATGCCGAATAAGTAAGTAATGCCAGAAAAATACTCTGTCACCAGCACTGACTGGTTTTTCATAAAAATTGTGATATCTGTCTGTTTAAGCAAACTAGTTACACAGAAAACAGATTGTCAACACTGACCCTTCCAATCTTTTCACCACGCTAGTCTAGAAGTACTTGATCCACAGCCACCTGCCTTCAGTTTCGCTACCAAATAGGGGTTGAGATTTGCTTGAAACTAACATATGCTACTCTTCCCAATTTTGGTATGGTCTCCTTAGATGTATCATCCCTTTGAGGATGCGCTTTACATGACCTGTGCTGATGTTATCGTCAGCTGATTCTCCATCGATCATTATCTTAACAACTTTATGAGTTTATACCATTCTCTGACTCATTGAATACCATTAGACTCTTGTTCTATAGAAAAATACTCACTTCATGTCTAATCGATTTTGCTAATAGTGGTCCTTTGAACCCGCGCAAAACTTCTGTCATGTTTTGGCAGACGTCATATTTGTGTTCCAAGCCGTCGATATTGTGGCTGTACGCAAATAGGTAAGTTAAGACGGCAATCAATCGAATCCACGCCGTTCTAAAGAGCTGGTTATCTTTCGGATGTCATTGTGGCCTATTCTGTGAAAAGACTTGGCTATACGTAAATATAAAAACATATTGACGCAAGAGCTATAGCCAAATGGCCATCCTGCACAACGGACTTTGGCTGATTCGGTTCCTTTGAAGTTGAAAGTAGATCCGGGTTTTTACCGAAAGATCTTCCTCAGCGACGAGGTACCTTTTTGTTTAAATAGATTTGCTAATAAGCAGAATTGCCGAACTTGGTGGAGCAAACAGCCAGAGGTGTTCCAACTTTTTGTAGGTTTCTTGCCGGAGGTTTCATTGGGCCATATTCTTCCGAGATGATGCGGGCGCGTCAGTTACAATCAATGGAGACCGCTAATGCTCCACGTTAACAACATTATTTTGGAATAAATTGGAACTGAAAGGCTTGCAAGAAATGTGATTTCAAGGCACTTACGACACAATGCGTGCCATAATCGAGTTATTAAAGAAGAAATCCGCAGATCGCTCACGCGATTTAACACTTTACGACTCATTTTCGTGGGCTACACCAAGGCTGTAAACTTTTAACTACTTTGATGCGAACATTGGACGTGGAATTGCTGGAATATTGGCCTAATTATGCGGAAAAGTTATGGAAAAAGCAGTACATCGCTCTTCATGCAGATGGTTCCGTGCAGGACACTTGAATAGTTTCATATTTCATGGTTAATTGTATGAATTATTTTCAATCCAAAATAGAAATTTCATTGACACCTTAAACACACATCCTTTGTTTAAAGGGAAAATTGGGATGGATCCAATGAAAAATATTTTGTACATTGGTCATGGAGACAAGAGTATTTCGCAGAAGGCTGAAACAGGGGTTAAACATCCAAAATATAGCCAGCTACGAGTAGATGGAAGTAAAGGGATCTATGTGTTATCTCGTCATCCTTCGGGTGTTAGCTAAACTCTTTTTCTTATCGAGAAAGCCTTTGCCATAGAGTTTGTTGGCTCTACATAATGACAACCTTTGACTTTGAAGTTCAAGGCAGCATACAAATTGGTCGCATTCTCCAATCACTTCTTTGTCTGGTAGTAAATTAGAAATTGCGATTCGAGAACGGGATATGAAAATTTTTAGTTGAACTGAAGCCATACCTAACCTTGATCTGAATTTAAAGACGCCATTTCGAGAATGGATCCACACTGTTGGCTTTTATAAGCCCCTCCTTGCATCCTACACTGTTCCTTTAACCGATTCCTTGTTCATCCGAGCAAACTTTACTTCTCTTTACTCTTGCCATCGTCGTCATCATCATCAACAGTATCTTCATCGACATCGCATCATTCGACTATGAGCAGGAAACACACAAAAAAAAAATAGAAATAAAAAAAATAAGAGAATAAGAGAGAAAAGACAAGTACATCGGAGAAAAAAAAATCGGATAAAAGGTAAAAACAGATGGAACTCTACAGGATATCGAGAATGATACATAGAACTAAATAGAATGATTCAGAAGAATAGAGAGGAAAATCGAGGTGAACTCGGAGGGAAGTGCAGTGTCTGTCCACTTGTTACAAATTGTTACCAACGATTATTCTCTTTTCCCCATTTAACCTTTTCAAGATTGTGACTATGTCTATGAGGATATAGTCGTGAAAGGCGACAATTCCCGGTTGTCGTTCTCTGGTTTCATTGGTTAGAATGGCTTTGCTAGTTCGTTTCTGTGTTTGCCTGCGGGGTTTTATTGCATTTTCAAGTATCCGTATCTACGAGCTACTACAACAAAGAATTTACTTAATCCGCAAATACGATGGCAAGCTTTATTCGTTACTCTTTTTATTTTTTATTTTTTCTCCTTTTCCTCAACTTTGGCTTGTCCTTGGTGACATAAATCATTTTCGTTTTTTTTTGGCTTTTTTTTTTTTTTGCAACGACCATATGTGTGGCTGTTTGGTTACACAAAAAAGGACATACCCATACGAGTTGGATAAATTCTCTTTCTTCTAATCCAACAAAACCAACCAGAACTAGAGATCTGAACAAAACCCAAAAGCATCTAACATTTATCCACTCACATATCCCTATCCCTATCCGGTGGATCGTCTGGGCTTCAGGAATTTACGATCTAATAAAGCCAAAGCGACTTTGTAACACTTCTCAACCGAAAGCACCAAAAAAAAAAAAGAAAGTGTTACAAGTATCTACGAGTTTTCCAGAGAGATTTAGTGTTGAAATTGTTATCCTTTTCGTCCTTATTGTAGAAAAAGTTTTCAACACTTATGCTTGCCGAAAGGGGGTTGTAAAAATATTTTCCAGATTGACTTGATGGATTGGATGATTCATTGTTGCAATTTACCCATAGACATGCCCCAAACTAAGTAATTCAACAAGGACAACAAATTGCACGCACTTAATTCGTGTGTATCTGTATTTATGAACAATAACAACAGGAAAAGGACACTTGTAATGCATATCTATACCAGAGTGATAATTATTCAAACGTGATTGTGACACTTGATATGGGTAGGAGCACTTGTCGCTCGAAGTTATCGTTCTGCCCACCGTTAGATACATATGCCTCGAATTGAAATTCATTTACAAATCCACACGCATTGGAATTTAGTTTAAATACACACGTTGGGTGTGACTAACATTAGTAATCGTTTGAATATTAATCGAATGCGAGTAGAAATTAAATTTATCGATTTCAACAGCAAAGAGAGAGAATTTCAAATTGCATTCCGGGCACGAGCATTCGAATGGAGCTGTTAAAATCGACACATGACGCGAACTCTTTAAAAAAAAGGTTTTGAATAAATATTCGCATTAATAATTTAACAACTATTGGGAATGTAAATAATATGTAAGGACGTAGATACGAGTACATAGTTTTTGCATTTTCTTTAGTTCATAGTGTACCACATATCCTTTCTAAGTGTGTACGAAGTGCTGGGATTACGACTGCTATACTTGAGGCTCAAGGATCTAGTAGTGTCGACTTTCAACTGGTAAAGTAGAATCTAGTGACATCAAGAAAAGAGACTGATGCTTAGGCGCACTCGTAGCATTCATACAAGAGCCAAGACTATCCTCGGGTGGTATCCAATCCAAAAACGTACAGCGCGTTTTTTTCTCAATCATATGTCGAGCAACCATAATCCGTCTGGGTGGAGTTAATTTGGTAACTTGCTCAGTGTTAATTCAATCATAGTCGGTTCCAGGCGATGGTTAAGAAAGAAGGAGAGTTGCCGAAAATAACTACCATCAACATTCTCAGGAATCCTCAGTTTGAATACGCAATTTCGTTCAGTGACGTCGGGGGCAGGCAAGGTGATGACCTTATTTAAGCGACCTCGACGTATTTGGAGCTCAGGTCATAAAAGGATTTTTCAGCATCTATCCAGGCTGTCAAAATATGGATGATGTGAGAGGAATTTAAAGTGGTCCAATGACAAAGCTAGGACACCCAAAGGGGACTATTGTCACTATTATCGAATAGATTTGGCCCTCTAGCTTGTCGACCCAACTTCACGACCACGTAAAACATTATATATTTTGACTCAACAAACAACAAGATGAACGTACAGCAAACGAAAAATTGACAACGACTTAAGCATCAAGGCGAAATTCTGCAGCGGAAGCCTAATATGCGCTCACGACCCCACGGAGGAAAGCACCACTTTTCAAACATTGCTGCTACGAACTTGTTAACGACTAATGAGCAATGCCCTGAGCTCGCCGTTAAGGTGGTGATTTTAAATTCAATTAGAAAAGAAGAGAATGTTTAACGCAAAACATAGCCTAGATGAGACCAGGTCCGAAAATCGGCTCAGACTAATCGATTTCATGGTACCTAACACAATGCACAATACTTCAACTAATATAGCAATCCACGCCAGATGCAGTTCTACTATTCTAGATGTCTGTATGATTCGGGGAGCTGACGCCGACTCAGACCACATCCATTTTTAGCCAAGATGCGAATGCGAATATTTGGAATGACAAGCACTGTAGAAGTATGGTATAATGAATAAATTTGACGCCAAACGGCTACAAACGAAAGAGACTGTTACCGCTTTTTTGATAGTCTCCCAAAGCCTTTCGAGAAATTCCATGCTGCTAACCCTAAGCGCATGAGTCCAGTGGCGGGATTTTCAGGAAGTAATCAGAGATACCGCAGCTAACGTTCTAGGTTTCCCCCGACTACCATCACGAAACGTCTACTTTGTCGCTTAACCTATGCAACGAAGGCATACAAAGCGGCGCTGCAAAGAAAGACGAGCTGCTCACGTACTCTATGAGCAAAGAAGACGGGATCGCCTTCTGAAGCACTATTCTGCAGGGATCGAAGCAAGTTATGTTCTTCTACTCGTAAGTCTCCTACCGAGCAAAATGAATAATTCACTTTAGATAATGATCGGAAACAATTACGGTCACCTGACCAAGAAGAGATCTCGGTATCGATACTTAAACAAAATGCCTATAAAGCTGCATGAATAGACTACCTGCCGAATTGTTTAAAGCGGCAGGGATTCAGTTGGTAAGGAGCATTCACCAACTTAGCTTCACGATATGAAAATACCCTCGGTGAATGGAATCTCAGAATAGTTTGGCTGATTCTTCGGACACGAAACGGTTTTAATTGGCCCAACTATGGAAGAATCAGTTTCATTAACATCGCGTACAGGATTTTATCTACCGTACTATATGAACCCAGTGTAACCTAGAGGTCAATCAGTGTAACCTAGAGGTCAATCGGAGCATCAGTCTAACCAATCAATGTTTCTTTAGACTAAGATTGCGCCGAGAAATAAGTCCTTTCAAGAGACTCTTGTCGTTCAAGTCCCACTGTATGGCACGGAATCGTAGTCATTATCTCAGGTTCAAAATGCCCTCGAATCCATTCCGGAAGGAATGAGTTGATGCACTCAAATGGAAAAGGACCTTAGCCAATTTAATTTGTGCAACTACAGGCGCACAACTTAATATCGGGGTTAATAGGGAAAACTGTGGGTTGAAAGCCCAGACTGTAGCGCCACCATAAACAAAGGAAAGTATAATAGCTTCTTTTTTTTAAACTAGCTTTTACAGAGTACTCGTATCATACGGTTCTGCCACAGGTTATTAACATTGTGCACAAATTTATATATTTTCTGATCTTGATGAAGGGTTGAAATTCGAAACATTGACCCTAGGTCAACGTGAACACTGTTCCTATAGAAGCAATTCTGAGGATGGAATGAATCTCCTGAAGTTTCTAACCTCGACGTGATGGAAATGCAAGAAATAAGCCCTGTCTCAAGTGCATAACATGCCACAAGGCTTCCTATGCTAGCAACTCTCATAAAATAAGTGCCAGCCAAAAATAAATCCACTGTAGAGTTTCTTGATGTTAGAGTGACGCTAACCACTTTTTATTCAGAATTTCATTGATGGATCAGCTTTAAATTGTGATGAACACTATGCTTGGCGATGGTTCCTAGCACAAGTGAGGCACAAACTAAATTCAATATAAAGGGTGGAATTTCAAATCGGGCTGGCTATCCTGCGCGTGCAAAAACAAGTAACATATACCTACTACCGAAGAGAGTTCAATTCAAATCACAGCAAAATCTTCCAGGCAGAAAACCTGTAAAGAAGTTTGCGATTTGATGAAGTAGACGGCTTCAATTCTAAATCAGCGCCAAAGAATCGAAGATGATAGAGAGTGTTGAAAATGTGCCGTCGGCATCATTTTGAAAATTTTTATCGCTCGTTCGGCAGTAATTCCGAACTACGATGAAACGAAAAAGCGACAGTGAAGCGAAATGAAGTGGTTCCGGACTCCAATGAAACGAAAGAGACTAATCGCAGCGTCTAGATGCCACACAAAACCGTGCGATACCTGTAAATGATATGAATCTTATCCAACAAGCATGATGTGTTCGTTTCTTTACGAAGTTGTATCACCATTTCCACCAATAGTGCTTTTACGCAGTCAATAAAGATATTCCACTTCAAACTCTCCTGAACACCTATCTCGTTGTGTATGATAAAAATTCCATAAAACGAAAAAGCGACATGAAACGGTAGGGGGTAACGCGCGTGGTGAGGCAATTCGGGTAGAATCAGACATGGGAATGGAACGAAAAGGCGACAGACCCGGAGTAGGGGCTAACGCGCGTGGTGGGGCACTAACTCGGACGGAATGAGCCATGATAAAGGAGGCGTCGTGTGTGAGTACCCAATGCGCGAGTTATGTGCATAGCAACACCATCAGCATCGTCATCATCATCGTCATCATCATTGTTACCATCCTCATTACTTGATACCAATAAATATATTAGATGGCGCTGTTCACATTTTAAGTGGATATCACAGTGTTATTCTAGGCATTATACTAAGTTAGTTTAAGATAACAATTCAGTCGTGTAAAGGAAATTATTTGAATAAATTGTGTTTTATTTATAACGGCTGGGCAAATATATAACTCGCCCGGGATACCGACTCTCCATCTGTACTATAAATCCGAGTATACTCGTAGCCACACGGCTGTCCTCGTATAAGTTAGGTGAGTTCTCAAGAGAATTTACTTGGGATTTACTCGTAGCGATGTTGTAGACTATACCTAGTACGTGCCATCAGTCGTGCAGCATTTGTTATTTATCGAGTTTATATAGTGTGTCGTGGTTATTAAGGTTCTAAAGAAGAGAAATACTTCCCAAAAAATTCGGCAATATTTATCAAAGAAAAATGTTTTTTTTTTAAAATGCTAATGCTCTTGAATCTTCACTTCTATCGCCTAGCATTCCAGTCTGACAATTTTTTTTATAGCAACGACCCTTCAACGGATGCGGTATATAAAATTTACTACTCACGCTAACAGCTTCTTACTCTTTACTTTTCGTACACAACAGTTTTTTCAAGATGCTCTTACCTAGAAGAAAAAAATAATAAAAGAGAAAGTAAGTTAAGGAAACAAAAATTGTAAAAATATTTTAAAAAATTTTGTGAGAGTGGTTTGATAATCGTTTCACAGAGAATGTAATGCAAGTTATCTAATTTCAGATCTCTCATAGAATAGGGAAAATTGATTAGAAAAAGGAAGACATAAGTCCCAAAATGAAGCATAGCAGGGTTGACCACTTTTAAAAAACTTGATCCTTTGTGACAAGTTTATTTACGAAAAAATAGTTAATTACTAGATACCAATTGAGTCGGACAGTCCGCCTTATTTAACAAAAACACCTTCAAGGACTAGCTTTGTTCATATATTCAAATTGATCAAAATATCTTAAAACACTCGAACGGTTGGTTGTTTCTCAAACTACAATAGATCTATCATGGCTCAGTTGGAGGTCAAACCATTTCAGAATATCCACCTCCATATTTTTAAAACATTTTTGGTTTTATTATTATACAATAGATCTCAATGGTTAGGAACAGGCAACAAGTGCGCCAACTTCAAGCATTATTTACTTGCAAGCTTGTGCCGCATGAAATAAAGTCATACGCAAACAATTTGATGATCACGTGATATCTAATCATCACATACAGTGTAACAGTGTAACTGCAAGCAAATAGCTACTCTTAAAATCAAAAAACAAGATGTTTCTACCAGCTGCTGGAACAAATATAAATCAGTAGAGAAGGAGTTTTGACCAAAAACAACCAAAAAATTAAATTTCCGTCGTCACAAAAATGTGGAACAGCAAATACCACCTCACTACTAAACAAAAAAAAAAGAAGAGAATGAATCCATTCTGATTAAATCATAAAAGAACTACAAATATTTAGACGAACTTATTTCAATTCAAAATATTTAATTTCCGTTTCATTATTCGTGACGTTTGGACTGATATTAAATATTACACGATTTCGTCAGGGATATATGTACATATGTATACTCTCACCTTCTTTAGATAGTATTAATGCTTTACTTCTTCTGTAAGAGATCCAAAGTGTAAATGATCATATCAAAGCTATGGCACACGTAAACATTGGTGTAAACTAGGTGGACTAAGGCTTAGTTTTTCCCACTCAATCTGTTGCACGTTTTGTCACTTCATACCCACTGTGAGAGAGGATCTATGGCTTTTCTGATGACTCCGATCAGTAGAAGAATTTGACCTTTTGGAGTTTTCCAATATATAATGCAAGTCCGACCTTTACAGATAGTTAGGTCCAAATGAATTACAAAAAGTAACAGTTTAAACAATTGAATTGTGGTGTTACACATTTTTGTGACGAAATCAATTTGCTGATATCATGGAGATTAATATGTCAGATCTACCTTAATTTCGTGCTTCAATAAGATATACAATTCAGTATTTTTAATATTGATAAATAAAAGTGCTGTGTTTCATATTTGAGTGACGCTGTCCAACAATCATTTTCCGATTGATTACATAGGCTGCGGATTGAAATTGAAATGTGTCTAAAGAAAATATTGAAACGCAGTAGAAGTACCAATAAAACACAGTGAAGCTACGTTAAGTTGATTTCCTTTCTTTTCCAAAGTTTAAATTAGACTTGTTCTAATCTTAAATTGCCGGACAGCGTCGAAAAAATCCACAGACAAAAAAAAAATTTGTCTTCCTCTGTCAGAGCTTTTCCACTTTTTATTAATAGTGCTTGTAGTTTGTCCCTTAACTCTCTCAACTACGAGTAAATCTCTTACCAGCACACCCATAAACAAATGCAAATCCGAATGACAAAAGAATTGGATTTTGATAATGCAGCTGAACCGCAACGACCTGTCCACTGTCCAGCATCCAGTGTCCAGTGCTAAGAAGTGTCCAACATTCCTGCCTACTACTACCCCTCCGGAAAGAAAAACTGAGTCCTAGTCCCAGGCAAATACAAAGGACTACTCATATCCTGCCCTTAGTCCTGTTTTTTTTTTTTTTTATTATTATTATTATTTACATGAAGTATCCTCATGCTTCGTGCCTCGTGCTCGTATCTTGTGTTGTCCATTGCAAAACAAGAACTTTTTTTCAACTTATCCTCCTCTTTATGAATATTTATTTTATGCATATACTCGTACATATATATTGTTTGGCCAAAGGAATAATAGGAGGAAGAAAAAATAAAAATATAAAAGGGTTTTCCGAGGCTTATGTCGAGTACTGTCTGGACCGTAGCGAACCTGAAGATGGGACATTTCGTAAAACGAAGAAGATGGAAAAAATTATGACAAAAACCATTTTCTGACATTGTGATGATGATCCTTGTGAGTATCCGGTTTATTGTGTATCTATTCTAAACCAAAAGAAGGGTCTCTCTTCAATTACGTCCCTGTGTGTAAAGGATTGGGGCTTGGAGATTTTTTTTTTTCTTTATTTTTGTCGTGGTGTTCCTCACGTAAGAGGCTGAGGATAAGACCGTAGAAAAAGATAAGTTAGGAAAGAGATTTGGGAATAATTTTATTTAACGTATTTTTGTTTACAACATTGAGAGCAGCTTTAGGATATCAGTGTCAACCCACAAAGATTATTATTAGAGACTTTCTGGTATTGACAGTTGAGAAAAAAGAAAGAAGATATATTTGATTTTGGGAATTTGTGGCATCAAATTCACAATTTCACGTCTCATTACCGCTACTGTCTACTGATTTCTCAGAAGGTGAATTTTTTTTTTTGCCTGTTTAGGCTTTTTACGAGTATAGTAGGCCCACGACAAATCCTTCAACGTCCTTAAGGATATTTTTTCCACTTGAATTTGTAACATAAATAATTTTGCAAATTTTTGAGTATTGAATATAATCCCAGACGCATAATAATAAGAAAAAAGAACACAACATTGGCGGTTTCTTCGAAAACAAAACACGCAGAAAAAGAAATCTATTAGCCTGTGGTCCTTACTCTCAAGCCTACTCGTATGTTGAGTTCATTTGATGAATTTACATTTCTACCAAAGTTAGACTCATTCTGCTGACACGTCTGAAACCCAATGCTAATATTGGGAATCAGGAGCAAACATTTCTACGCCTGGTAGGCATTTATTCACTTTTTGGTCGTCATCTCTCACTCCTGCAACATCCTGTCAATGAACATAATTGCTTAGAAATTCCTACATTCATTTATTTTCTTTTCTGTTTCTTTTTTGTGAAATTCCCGTCCTGTGCTTAGGTATATGGTACTCCAAAAAAAAAAACATACAGCAAACGAACATTTCTGCGCTTCGTCGTCTACTTCTCATTTCTACTTCCTTTTTACCGGCTCTTGATTTTCATTCTTTCCTGAGCTCCGCTCCTTAGTTGCTTTTTTTTTTCAATTTTCGAATACTTGAGGCACAATTAAATCGATTTTTATTATTGGGGTAGGGCCTTGTTAAGGGGTGTGAAAGGACTCGCGGTTTTTTCATTCTTTGCACCATCGGCAGACCAAAGACCGAAAAGCGCTTTGTCATCAATTTTTCCCTCCCCTGTTAAAAGAGGAACAATGCAGGTTAAGTACAAGCATACATTTATACTCGTACACATGCTCGTATGTATAATACGTACGAATGCATGTAACAAGCAGCCAGTATACCCAATTCTTGGACGTAAAGGCGGTTTTAATAGTCAAGTGTTTCCTACGTAATCACTGTATAATGACTTTGCACTAAAATTCTATTCTTTTTACGTTAATGCATACAGGAAGGTGGAAAATACGATGAAATACAGAAAAACGGAAATAGGGTGAGGTCCTTACGAAATCATTCTAAGCAAAGTTGGAGTAGAGAAAAACTGACATACGGAATCTGCAGGAAAGAAAAAAAAGCCTCCAACCTAGCCATTCAAATGTCTCTTCCAACTTCTCTGCTGCAAGCAAAAATCTGCAAATTTGACTTTAGGGTGAGCGACAGTATGGCAAAAAATTAAAAAGACCCTTCAAATGTCGCATTCTCTTAACAGCTTCGGACACAGAGTTTTAGTATACAGAACTTGCAGACCAGGGCCACCTGACGCCAAAAGTGCAAACTAATTTGTAAATAGGTTAGCATGGGCACGCACAGGGATGCAATACCGTGTAATCTCACTGCCATTCGCTCTGTGATATTCAGATGATACTTTCTAATGAAAACGAACTACTTCAAAGATAAAGTCAAGATGAAAGATTTCTTGATGTTCAACCTATCAACTTATCAAAACTCCTATCAGGGTTAAAAGGTTAAGAAAATTACTATAGTAGACATAACTGTTGGTCAAACTACATATATGCTGATTCAATCTCCCACACATTTACCGACCTAAATCCGCATTATAAAAGAGCACGCTCTACTTTCGTATGTATACAACCACATTTCACGCGAATAATTATTTTACAATGGAATACCACAGAATTCCCTGTTTGGGCCTGCGCTTTGGGTAACTTTATCATTATGCAAATTCATGTCTAGCTATATTTAATGAATTTGGTTACCTAGTTTAATGCCTGCCTGCAATCCTCTTCCCAGTCTCACCACGAGTTTGACACGATACCAAATCATTGTAAGTCTCGTCTATTCCTCCACAACCGTTCTGTCCCACGTCTGCTTCCTGATTAACTGGCGAATCTTTTTGCATGGCGTGCTTCCAAAATGAATACCTTTAGATGTGCGTATTCCATTGCCATATAGAAGTGCCTTTCGGCTTCCGACTTGTTGTCATGTGAAGCTATTTCTCTGATATACGATTTATATACGAGTATGGCAACAGCAACCCTTATCTTGGTCCTTCTTCGTACGGAATTCTGTTCATGTAGGGGGCTCAAAATCTTGGACGTTCATTCCATCTGTTTCCGCCTGATTTTTGTTCATTGCCAACTTAAAGATCCTTCATTCATTTTATTTTTTTTTTTTTTGAGGAAAACGCCATCCTTTCAGTGATGAATATGATGGTTTTCATCAGCTTAGCCGTTCTTCATGGCTCGTAATAGTTTCGAAAAGATATTGTAGTATAATGCGGCCTACTAAGTTACCCATAATGTCGATAAATTTCAACTCCATAATTTCTCATATAAGAAGAGTTGCGCATCCTTAATAATTATAAGCCATATACCACCTTGATCAAAAAGTTCCCGCAACACACCACCGTGTGGCGCTCCCATTATTCCGATTTGAGTTTTTTTTTTTTTTTTTGTTAAGTTGGTAAATCTGTTGTTGATATTCCCTCTAAATCTTAGCGTCATAGCTTGACATTTGCAAAAGTTACGTATCCAAGAGTACATCTATCTCTGTGTGTGTTGGCGATTTTTTACAATTTTAGAAATAGATTTCAATTTACAACAACGAACTTGTGCGAATATTAAATTTTGCGTAAAAAATACATTTAATGGTGCGCGAACGTTGGAAATGTTGGAAAAGTGTTTTGGCAACGATTCTCTAAAGAAAACGGTCGTTCACCAGTGTCACGAGCGGTTCAAAAGTGATCGTGAGTCAATCGAAGATGATGAACCCAGTGGCAGACCATCGACATCGAAAACCGACGAAAACATTGATGAAGTACAATAAAAGAAATGTTGGTCAATAACCGCAAATTAACCATCAGAGAGATAGCGGAGGACTTGAACATTGCCTATGGATCCGTCCAAGACATTTTGGTTAATGATTTGGGTTTCCGTCGTGTAGCAGCAAAGTTGGTGCCAAAAGACCTCAATTTCATGCAAAAAATAGACCATGTTGACGTCGCAAAAGAGATGATTTGCGAGGCTGAATCCGATCCCACATTCATCAACAGGATCATTACTGGAGACGAGACGTGGGTTTATGAGTACGACACGCAATTCAGACATCAGGCAAGTGAATGGCGTTCACCAAATGAGCCTAGACCAAAAAACCATCGTTTTCAGTCAAAGAAGGCAATGCTCCGCGGTTTTCATGGATTACAACGGTGTAGTGCATCATGAATTTTTGCCAGAAGGCCAGACAGTAAACAAAGAGTATTACGAGTATTTGGGCGTTATGAGACGTTTGCGTGAAGCAATTCGCCGAAAGGGACCAGAATTGCGGCCAGAAAACTCGTGGATTTTGCACCATGTTAACGCACCGTCGCGGTCGCACAGTGCCATCATTATTCGTAATTATTTGACGAAAAATGCAACAAATACCATCCAACAGCCACCGAATTCACCTGATTCGGCTCCCTGTGACTTCTCTCTGTTCAATCGAGTTAAAAAACCACTACGGGGAACTCGTTTCAGCAGCCGAGAGGAAGTAATGGAGAAATCGCAGGAAGCACTGATGGACATACCGAAAACCGAATATAAAAAATGTTTCGAGGATTGGATCAAGCGCTGGCATAAGTGTGTTGCAGTCGATGGTGATTACTTTGAAGAGGACAAGATAGATTTAGATGAATAAACTTGTATTTTTAATTTTCCGAATAAATTCTGGCACGGGCAGACAGTGACAGTGGTTTCAGCATTCTAAAACAGGCATTTTCCGGTAGTATGATATCGCGTTTTGGCGATTTGCCCGCATGATCACGCGATTTGATCGTCCTAGACTTCCTTAAAATCATAGGTATATGTGAACAAGCCATAAACTTTGAGAACATCCGTCAAGAAATGGAGAACCTATCGTCCGAAATTCTGCAGAAAACCATGGGAAATGCCATAAAAAGAGCCAAAAAACAGACACTTTTTTTCTTCTTTTCCAAAGATATACCTAGCATAGGAAAATAGGGTCATACATTATAGCCCATCTTGTGCTTTAGTTTTCAATACAAACAAAAAAAAAATATTGAAATACTGGAATACCGTAAGGGTCGACTGTTTGCCCAAAACTGTTTCTGGTTTCATTCGGCTATAAGTTAGTCGGATGGCCTAGTTGTTTCTTCTAACAGGGTCCCACTATACTGAGAGGACTTAAAGCAAAATGAACCACGTTGAAGCCTCACAGCTGGTTTAAATAGTAACTATAGTGGAAAATGTCGTTAAATTAAAAAAAATCGAATTCATTTCAATGAACTGACCAAAAGAGAATTCCCAACCAGCCTTGGACCTCTAAATTGTGTACTTTCCGGACGCACTGCCTTTGAACAGCAGTTCAAACACAAAAAAGTCTTTACCAACAAATACATGTGTACACATATACTATATGCTCTATATGCATCTTGGCCACGCTCATATATTTCTACCTTTGTATTCCGTCTTACAAAACCAATCGTCATCGCACTTTTTGCCATGTCTGTATCTTTGGTTCTTCCGGAATCGCTCTATTTTTGAATATCTTTTGCGCCTGCATCCGTACCCATAAGTAAACAGCAAAAGTAAATATGAAGACCATCCTGTCTTATACAGGAAGAGCTTCACTGCATCAAGAGCAATTTACTTGCATCTGTGATTCCCTCAGTGACATCATCGCCGCATATCTCCCGTACTCGTGCTTCGTACTTTTGTATTCGCACTACTCGTATACCTGAATGAGGGTTCAAAACTTCTTTGCATTCGTATACGCGTCTGCCTCCGTATCTTTGCTTGTTTTGGTCCTTGCACCCCACCACTCGTAATCTATCTCGTTACACTACCCTATTGTGTTGTCCCTTTTTTCTGTGTTCTACACTGTGACTCCTGGTGTATGTTTGATGCTTTTGTCATGCAACGTCTATTAATATGCAAACCCCTTTTTGACACTTAACTTTGCATAATCTTGATGTCAGGTCGCGTTTTTTTTTTTTTTTTTACCCCCCCTCTGTGGTCCCTGCCCATATACACACACATTTATATCCATGAATATTGAACACCCCCAATCCAACATTAAAAGATACTCATACACCTGAGTGTCTCAGTACACCAGTATCCCAGGATCCACCAACCCTCTGGCCTTTTTCCTTTATGATTGATGATAATATAATTGCATTATACTGTCCCTTCTTCGTCTACGTTCACCTCCTTCTCGGCAAGAGATATCAGAAATGACAAAAGGGGGGACATTTTTAATTTAATGCAGTGATTCAGGATATTATGCTTCCTCTCCTCTTTAATACAATTCCCTTCACCATACCATCACAACCACCACATCTTACGTACAGCGGCAGCAACAGAATGCAGAGTTAAAGCAACGAGATAACGACAGCAGCAGCAACAATCTGCTGCGTCAGTTGGAAAAAGGGTTAAGGGTTGCGCCTTTGATGGCACAGTTTGAAAGAGTAAGAGAAGAGAGGAATTAAGAAATTGTGCTTCCGTTCAGTTGTTTTTTTTTTTTTTTTCGTTTTTGTCCTTTTGTCATTTTTGTCCAGAAAAAAAAAAGGAAAAAATAAAAACAACACACAATAAAAGCAATAAAGGTCATTAAGAAGACTAATTGCTGCATTGATACTGATCAAACAATTATTGACACTAAGGAGAGCAACAGCAAGCTAGAACTGTAATTACTGCCCACACTCGCCCTTCCACACAGTGGCTGGTACTTTCTCTGATCGGTTTTTGAAATAGCTACAAGGAGGGGTGAAAATGAAGAGAACAACGAAATAAGTTCGTCATTAATTCTTCACGACGGCAATTAGTATGGGTGACTTATTCACTTGCCCAACGATAGAAATCTCAGATAAGATTGAACTCCAAGGGTTGGGAGAGTGGCAGTGTGCTGTAGATAATGAGAAGGACACTCTGGGCGATTGTGTAGCTTTAATGGTGGGTCAGGAGAATTTGTGGAGATTTTATCATAGGATTTCTAGTAAGCCTAAGGGGGTTGATTACATAAAATTTTTTTTTTTTTTTTGGTTTTATGTGGCGTCAAGGAAGAATCTTCAATGACAAGGATATTACTACTGCACATGCTCCTACGTAGTATATGAAGCGAATTGCGATCTCAACAAACGTCTTCCTTAAACATAATTCGTAGAGCACTGAGAAAGGGCTAAATGACTCAGATGTGTCCTCAGGTGCTGCAATGTCCCACAGCGTCACTTACATATGTAACATATGTCCAAACTCCACATAATATTCATACAGGAAGCATAGATGTAGAATAAACGCATCTGCGTTTATAGATGTTTAAGGAGTTTCACACCTCTCTACGAAGAGCGATCGGAAAGACCGAGAACTTGTCTTTTTGTGTCGAATTTACTCTCACCATCTACAATCTTGGGCAATCTTGCAACCAAGATTTAGTTGCTGCAGATGTAAGCTACAAAACGAACAGAGAATGTTACAAATTCGTCGTTGAGTTAGCTTATTTTGCCTATGATTCCGTACTACCGCGAAGGCAATAGCCGAACTCATTGATTCCAGGAAGATGTCAGACCGTATGTACACCGAATTCAGAATCGAATGCGAGGCCCCGACCTTGTTGAAGAGGAAGAGCCTGGTGAAAACTAACCCGATTTATAGAGGAGATTGGCAAGCCCGACAGTGCGACCCAGGGCAAAACAAAAGCAAGAGCAAGCTGTTCAGAGTCTGAATGGCACCCTCGCCAAGTGTTTGGAACTAGGAAAAAATCGTGCAGATCTCGATGGTGGCCCATCAAACACGCTATTCGTTGATTGACCTCAAGTCGCCTGGTTAAGATGGCACATACATATGTATACATATGTATTCTCTGAACAGATAGTTCATTGCTAGCCCGGTACTGGCATACATACCGGAGGCCTGACGAACAGAATGTCTCTTGTCTTTTACGTATACACCTGCCGTGTAGGCCTTATCCCACGTCAATCAACGCCGCTCGGATGGTATTAATACCACTTCCAGTACCTACTAGAAGACGTGTATAAGGCAAACCTCCGCCATTCTATGGGTGATGGCATCCGGTTGCAATGCAACTCCATACCGAGCAGACAGATTGGTTCTATATCCATCCAATGATTCTACACAGCCGTCAGACGCTACAACCTGTGTTTAACCATGAGATGTCCAAGCTCCAGTCGATCTACCCTCCCCGCGACTTTGGGTATAAATCTACAGCCACCACGTTACTTGCAAAAGTGGGCCAATTCCTAGGCCAGACCGGAACTGAATTTCCGGGGACTCTTAACCTCACTTGCTACCAGAATAAAACCTCCGGTCGAGCTTCGCAACCTTCCGATTACTTTCAGTGGGGGCCTTAAAGCCCAGGGCCGCCTTTTAACCCTGGTCACTGAGCATCAGGGTATAGCTGCCTAGAAGGACGTTCGCATAGTCCTAAATCCTTGTTATTTGCGCGTTGTCAGCTAGAATGCCGCCAACGTCGCAAACACCGTCTTCAAAACCTACACTCATAGCTTTAAGGTCCATGACTTCATCATACAGAGCACATTCACACAGAACATGTATCCAGTCTTCAGATAGAGCTCCACATGAGCAGCCTTACCGCTGGCTAAGTCACCTTTGATACAGAAGTGCATTAAAGGAACTATGTCCAGTAAGAAGAAAGCCCAAGTTGTGATTAAAGCTCAGCTCAGACCGCTCCCGCATGAACAAAACATCCTGCCGTTATTGCTATCGTCTAGATCTAGATACAACGGATTCGTCTAGCAGGGCCTTACGCTCCCGTAAGGACATCTGGCTGACTCCAATCTCAGAGACCCAATCACGCTCCCTAAAGGAGATACCCCTCCTCACCATGAAGGTTATTCCGCGTCGGTGGCAGCTAAAGAGGTGGCACTCCCATTAACACATGGAAGGCCTCCGTAGAGACAGTGCGGCAAACAAGCAAACAGTCAAACAGCCAAGTAAGGCCATACTTTAGCAAGAGAGGATCTTTCTGCGACGCCAAATAGTTGTATCTATATCGCTCCAAACTGATGCCCCAAATATTGTATAGGCAACAAAAGGGCCACCATATATGGTACACACCGAACACCTGCTGAATCACCAGTCAGACTGCATAATACACCTCACCTGACCCACAAAGTTTGTGAGTTTCTCTTTGACTCTTGGCAAGTGTGGCAAGAAGTTCAATTTCTCATCCATGGTTATACCCAGATATTTAGCTTGCGTCACATATCTAAAGGTTTCTCCATTCAAACCGCTCTTAAGCAACATCATTAAGTCACTGCACTCCGCAACAATTCGGAGAACCGAATTCCAGCACTCTACTGGACCGTGCTTCAAGAATGAATAACAAGTCATCCGCATATGCGCAACACTTGGAGATTTCACGTATCTGCCATAGCAGGGGGTCTATTATAAGATTTCAAATGAATAGACCATAATTGGAACCCTGGGGGCATCCACACTCCACATTCATACTCATGCACTCATTTACTTCTGCCAGAAAAGTAGCTTTTCCCAAGTTAAGCTTCCCGATAGCCGACATCGCGCAACCTTTAAAACACACTTCCTCAGCTTAAATTGTTGAAGGCTCTTTTGAAATCTACTCGTATAAAGATGTCTACGAAATATTTGGAACCGTCCTTAATGGATTTGCCTTTTTTTGAACCCGAACTGGAAAGGTGACATTGATTCAGTCATACCCTCCAGAGGTCTTTCCACCATAACCCTTTCCAGGCTGATGACCCAATAAGACTCAAGATTAGACCTTATCTTGTCAGAAGACTTTAGAAGAAAGTCTGACGACAATCGGAAAATCGAACGTTCGCCGCTGTGGTGCATGTTGGTCGACACACTGCTTAACGCCCTCAATAATTCTAACGTCGATGGTTAAGCATATGCAGAGGATGTAGCTGTACTGTCTGTTGGATCATGTCTAGTGAGTTCCTTCTCTAAAGCGCAGACAGCCCTAGATGTTATCGACGACTGATGTACTAGAAATCGACTCTCAGTCAATCGTCTCAAAACTGAGGTGTCTGTCTTTACGACAATGACGAAGCTGACTGATATGACTCGTCTAATGCTTAAGGGCATCACCATCCGTTTCTCCAACGAAGCTAAGTATTTGGGTGTCATCCTGAATAACAAATTTTGTTGAACTAAACTTGTTACCTCGAAAACTTCGTAGGCCTTCTGCCAGTGCAAAAGGGGCTTTTGATAGGACAAGGGGCTTGTCAACGATGAGATTTCTTTGAATCTACACGGCTATAATAAGACCAATAAATCAAATGTATTGGTTGCCTAGTTGCTGCCTTTACCTGACTCCAAAGAATGGTCTGTCTTGCCTAGTTGGGGGCTTTCTATAGTACGCCTGCTCTGACACATTGATGAATCCCCTTGATACTCATATTAACCCATCTAAGGCATATTCCGTTGCAAGAGAAATGGTCTTTGGTAAAACACGCACGGTCTTTTGATTCTGGTCTTATGGACATGCTGTCTGATCCACAGACACAAGAGCTCCTGGTATGACAAAAATACAAAATCGACATTCCCTGTCCCTAAGTATGTTTTCGGCTAGAATTTGAGCCAGCAAAGGAATGTAGCCGGGTCTTTACGGATGGCATCCATACGACGGTGATGTCTTTCTGGAGGACGACAAAATTAAGCCTCACTCCTCCTTGGGAAAACTTGTGTCTATCTTCCAGGCGGATATATACGCTGTCCTAATGGCAATGAACAAATACGTATATTCAGAAAAATCGCTGGAGCAGCCAAAGCATTTCCATATGTAGCTATAGCCAGACTGTTTTCACGGCTTCCAGGACTAATTCAGCTAGGGCTCCCATTGACATTTAAGTTTCATATGAGCACAACTGCAGCAAAATTGGCGCCCAACAAGAGGTCCATTTAGAAATTTACAAATTTCGAACCTTATGATCCCAAAGAACTAGCCATCTTAATTTTTTGAAGTGGTCAGACCGGTAGATAAGAACCCAAATAGGATCATTGGCCATTGGGAAAGCAAACCGGAAGGTTATCTTTTTAAAGACACGGTTTCCATTAAATTTAAAAAAAGTAGCGTCCGAGACAGAACCAGTTCTGAAATTTCCCACCACAACAACACTACATGTGAATGTGATCACAAGACATATGCAATTATAATTCTACACCTGACAGCACTCATGACGAACCAATTAGTGCACCATAATCTACCTTCTGGGCTTCCCAACTACCTACCAGTTTCAACGACCACAACTCCTGAAGCTCTGGTTATTTTAGAAAATTTTGACAACTCATTTTCATCCTCCACCACATACTACGAACTCAAATGAATAGCAAGATACTTCCTCTGATGAGTCGACATCGACAACATTAGTCAAAACTTTTAACTATTTTCAAAACGCAAAACAGCTATTAAAAAAGTATCCAGAGGTCATGGAAACTACAAAAAAAAAAAAAAAAAAAAAAAAAACCGCTTCCATCATCTCAAGCAGCCTCGGTCGGTCTTCTCTTTCCAATTTATTTCGAAAACATCTCGGTTTCCAAAATATCATAGTTTCTCTATGAAATGGAAAAATCAACCCAAAATCAACTCTCGAAAACCGGAAGTCGAAAAAAGCTAGAAAACTTTTTCACATGCATTATGGATGCGCAGCTTCATGCGGTCAGGTGTTCGTATCGTTTGGATCTAGATAAACTAGCTTCAAGGAACAACAGTTCTCGGTTCTCAAATCTATGACCCGCACAACCATAAAATTAACAAACAAATAAACTTTGCCCGACGTGGGGTCGGAGATTCATACGAGTATTCCGAGTTGTCTGGATAGAGAGAAACCTAACTAATTCCCAGTGCAATTCAACCGGGGCATAACTTTACATAAATTAAAATGAAAATGAAGTTGTCCAGGAAACCAAAAGTCCAGAGCGCCCCCAAAAATTCGAGAAATGACTTCTCAGCCAATGGTAAGAGAAACGAGTTCGGATGATTCCGACTCTGATGAAGAAATATGATCCGAGGAATGATTGAGGGTAGAATGTATTGTATTTGTAGTTGCACTGGTAGTTACGAATATGCTCGTAGATCATAAGTCTCACACTTAATTGTTTGGCCAAACATCTGGAAACTGGGGGTACCCTGACTGAATGCAAATCAGATTAGGAAAACAGATGCGCTAAGGATACAAGATATCTAACACCCTATCTCATTTAAAGTCTGTCGTAGTCGTTGTTGTCGTCATCGTCGTCGTAGTAGTTGTTCGTTTGGTTGTACTTCGTTGGCATCAATTCATGTCTGGAAGTTTTAGTTGGAGCTAGATACGAGTAAGAGCTTAAGCTACTCGTATTTGCATTTGCAAGGACGAAATTTTGAGAGGTGTTGTTTAAGCGCTGCAATCACACACTGCAAACACAAGGATCAACTGGGAATCTTTCTGATTCTTCATTTAGCTACCCCGTGATAGTCATAGTCATGGTGATACGAATAGGAACAGCGATGGAGATTGTCACTGCCGTTGCCATTGTTGTTATAGTTATCGTCGATGGCGCCATTTGCGCCTGCGGAGGTAAGTGACAAGCCAAGTGGATAATTAACTATTGTCCCAGTACCCGGGAGTTGGTAGTGCTACTCGTGAATGTGAAGATGAATGTCCGTCTGGTTCGTACTGTCGCCGTGCGGGCAATGTGCCCTGCTTCATGGAACAGTGAATAAATCTCGAGTGGCAATTAAAAATTTCCAAATGTAGTTTTGAACTTTGTCTCGAGTTTGGCTCCGTTTATTTGTTGCTGTTGCTGTTGCTGTTGCTGTTGCTATTGCTATTGCTGTTGTCGTCATCATCATTGGGGTCGTCATCGTTTTCAAAACCATCATCATCATGGCAGTCGTGCTTACCTATACTCGTGGAGTTCTTCTGGTATTTCAAGGATCATAATGCGGAGCCGTATTGTGCACCAAGCACCCGGTTAAAGTAGAGTTTGCCTTTTGTTGCGCTGTGATTCGGTTATTTTTTTAATTTTTTTGTTATTAGTTCCACAATATTTCGTTAAATAAAATTTTCCACAGTTTTAAGCAGGCACAGAGCAGGCACGTGGAAAATGTTAATGAGATGACTGAGTCAGTCCTCATGGACGTAATTAATAAAGTTCGTCCAACATAATTTCTTGCAGCATGAAAATGATTGTTTTTTTTTTTTCTCTCCGTTTCGTTGTTATCCTGTCAATTTCGTCATTTTTTCCAGATACTTGTTGGCCTCTATATTTACTTTTTTTTTTTTTTTTTTTTAAGATGTGGATGGGGGTATCTTACAGCATACTCGTACAATTCCGGTGTGCATTTAAAATGAACACAAAGTGCAAAAGATAGACGAGATGAGACCGGTGAACAAGGATAATGGCAGCGTGATTAATTTAATTTAAAGAGTCAGAAAGTAATGACTACCATCATGGTATTGAACTAACTAATTACCAATGAGATGGACATGTAAGGCGGTTTATGTAAAGAGGAAATTTATTAACATGAGTCAGGTGAGGTACTTCCTCTGTCACTTAATTATTCAACTACTACAGTAGACAGCAGATTTTTTGAATTCACATAAACTGGGAGTTTTGACGCCCTATAAATAGTGTCTGGAATAATTGGTCGCCACGGGTATTGGTGATGCCGAGGTATGTCGTAACAAATCGTAAAGAGAGTACGTTTGAGGTCAAGTGCATCGGTGTTGATAAGGAATAAAAGGTGCTTTATTTCTTTCCCGAGGGCATACCTTAACTCTTCCAGTCAGTAAACCTCAATTGGTCATATGTTGAATCAATGACAACGCTTTATACACCGACAACCTTTCCACAATGTTTAGGCCCCAGCGTCAGGTTTTCGTTTTTGTTTTAATCAAAAATCAGTGAATGATCGAAGTATTTTCTGCTTTAGGAGGAGCGGACTGACTGATTGCGACCTTAATAGCAAGAACATATTTATGGGTTGCACCCGGGTGCCATATTCTGTGTTTTTACGAGAATGAAGCGTTTATTTCTTGAATACTTTGGCACTTATGTCAAGCTGGCGTAGAAAAAAAATCTACATAGTCCGTGCATGGGCGCCAACATGAGGACCAGACCTCCAAAATAGACCAGCAAAAGACAAGATCAGCGGATTGTTTCGTCAGCATTACGGCATGATTTCTCAATTATGTTTTCAAAAGGCAATAGGTTAGGTTAGGTTAGGTTAGTCAGGGGTATGCTGGATATGTCATCACACAGACACCAGGCATCAAAACGGGCCCATCGCGATCCCCCTGTACCAATTGAATTTTGTCTTCAAATGGTAAAAAACTAAATAATCGCCTTGGTGAAACATCCAAATTTTTCCCTGCAAAAGCCCAGAAGGCCTTTCAAGTTCGTGCCGTCAACCTAGATGAAGGTTTTCGAAAAAGTATTTCCCTAAAAATTTTCTTCGACTACGCGATAATGCCTCGCATTCACTCAGTCTGTGTGTTATGTCCTCAACAGCTTGCAGATCACCCCGAAATCTGCAGATATCCGTATCTGACAATTTGAGTGTCTTTCCTGTTATTGTTCTAAGCTTATCCCTGTTTAATTCTGTTAACTTCCTAAAGGTTCGCCTTCAAAAAGTGGCTAGAGAACCTTGGATACTCAGTGTCTTTCAAGACTTGACCACCTGGCTGTCTTTCTGGTATATTCCTCGATAGGGTTGATGTTAGCAACCTCACCATTATCGATTAGCCCTCCTCTTCTTGCATCCGATCCTCAGCTCATCCGATTGTTCATTTCCTTTAATACCGCAGTGTCCTGGCACCCAGCACAGTCTTACCTGGTTCTGACTGCATAATACCTTGAGCACTGTGCAACAGCCCCTAACTGTGTCAGAGTTCACGTTGATTTCATCTGCATTAGCTCAGCCGCACTGAGGACAGCCAGAACCTCTGATTGGAAGACACTGCTTGCGTCCGGTAGCCTTATAGACGCTCTTAGTTCTTGATCTTCTGAGAAGATACCAGAACCTGTTCCTTCCTCTGTTTTTGAGCCATCTGTAAAAATTGCAATTTCATTCGACCTGACTGTTGAATTTTTTTTCTCGGTCCTCCCTCACCGGATAAATTATATCGTACGGGATGTCGAAATGGACCGTTCCGTTAGAATCGGATTGCCTGGGAGTAGCTCTGTTAGGGCCGTGCCATGTCCGAAACTATTGCACTGGAAATAACCCAGATTAGTGAGTCATATTGCACGGTTGCCAGCAAGTTTTTTAATCTCTAAATCAAGCGGTGTTCGGTGCAGAAAGGTGTCCAATGCTGCTGTAGGGGTGGTACGGAGCACACTTGTAATAGCTATGGAAGCCGTTCTTTGTACACCATAGCAGGTTTTAAGTCTCAAATTTTTCCTAGCGTTCTTCTACATTAAATGCCTTTTTGATTCTTTAAGCTACATAAAGATTCGAATTCAGTTTTTTTTTTTTTCAGATACTTTGTGCTGTCCGAAAGAGACAGTTCCACTTCGTTGAATTTTGGGAGTTTGAATTGCTGTATCTTGTACTTTCTGGTAAAAAGAACCAGTTCCGTTTTGGAAGAGCTGGCATTGAAATCACAGCTTTTTGCCCAAGTGCTGATCGTCTTCAGGGCAACCTCCATGATGTGTATAAAGTATTTTCCCTACACTATTATGACAATGTCATCTGCGTATGCCATGGGGCTTATACTCATTGTACTAAGCTTTTTGAGGATGTCATTGATAACCAGCACCCACAGGAGTGGAGATATGACTCCCTCCCGAGGGGTTCCCCTGATTACGGACATTTTAACCAAACTTTTCCCAATGGAACAGTTTATTTTCCCACTTGCAAGCATGTTGCAAACCCAGTTTGTAATGCCCTGTTCAATGTTACCGTCTACTAGAGCACTTTTAATGGCGCTGCACTCCACGTTATTGAAGGCTGCTTCAATATCGAGGAAGGCCGCCAACAGGCAATAAATGTTTTGAGAATTAAAAAACCTACTATAATACCTTCCTACCTTCTGTTGTTCATGTTTTCATGAAAGACGAACTGCAATACTGGAGCTGAAGAGAGGACAGCTACGGCTGAAATTCTGATGCATGAGTCTTTCTTGAGCGTCAAAAAGCGCAAAATTCTTAAAAATGATATTCTAACAGTTCAAACTAGTCTACTACAGGTATGACCTCCTTAAACAACCAGACTACATACTGTCTGGTGGTCCACTAGCAGTTTTGTATATACTTCCTCTTCGGACGATTACGATCAAAAGTTTGAAGATCCGCTACACATGATGCATCCTTCCATCAAGGAGGAGCCATATAATTCCAGATTTCATTTTCAAGAGAAAGGAGTTACAATGTTGGTTACCGCAAATCTTCATAGTGATTCGGCACTTAAATTCCATGATAGATAGGGAAAACTAAAAGACATTAAAGAGCGTTTTCTTCTGATACCCGCAATGTCAGGTGGGTCTTATCTGATCAGTAACAGTTGATCTTAATGATCAGTCGTAATACCAGTCAGTCAATTGACACCCTTGAACACCGACCTAATGTCTCCTGTCTCATTTTGTTTTATCGCTATTTCCACCACCAGTGCTGCATAGAAATCGCCAGTAGCATTCCGCTTCATTCAAACCTTCAACCGTAACACCCGTCTCGTTATGACTGCTCTTCAGTAGACCCTCAAGCCCACTTACGGACTGCAAATATCGTGATTCGTTTATGGAATGCCCTGCCGAGCTCTACATTTACTGGTCGTTATAACTTGCAAATATTTAAGAACAATGTACATCGGTACTTCTCGTTTCTTCCTTCCTAAATTTCTTTTAAGGACGCACAAAGCGCTCGCTAATTATAAAAAAAAAAATCGTAAGCCTTCACCAATGTGAATGTGTCAATACCTTCTATACCTTCTAAAAGTAGAGTTTATAAATAAATATGAAGACGGACTTGGCATCCAGGATCTAGGATGTATATATGTATATATGACGGAGAACCGAATAACTCGTAAGAACATTTTTCCAAGGCTCTAAGCCACATGTTAGACCGAATTGTACATCAAGACCACGAGATTGAATTGATGAGGTCACAGGATATTACAGATTCAGAATACAAATACTCGAGAAGAGCTAGAGGTTAATTTTGATCGTACAAGATGCTTATCTAGCTGCTTCCCGTACATTTTCATTTAAACTGAAATTTACAGCCCTCATCGCTTGGTAGAATTAATTTGGTAAGTTGCCTAGTGCTACGAAGGTACTGTCGACCTGGAATCAATGTATAAAATATGCTTAAGGCAAGGGCCAACCCCAGGTCAAACAGAGGGCTAGTGGAAAGGAGTAGTGCTTCGATTAGGAACCTAATTGGCACAATCTACAGTGTTTTATTCAGAATCTACAAAATCATCCTGTGGAGTTTAAATATGACTTCGGTTCTCAAGTGAGTTGAAAACTAGTTTGCCTGGCCGTAGCGAGTGTTGAACAAGCGTAGACAAAATGGGTCAGGGTTTTCCTCTCAATTGTGACGTTGCAGCTGTGGCAGTGTCGACAGCAATTGACATGTGGCTTGTGATAAGTAATGGGTGTTACTTTTTCTTTTCGCCGTAATCTGACGACTTCCTTCTGGATATTGCAGCGTTTGCAGTATAAGGAAATGTCTACCTTGTCTCAGCCAACCCGGAATGTACTGAACTGAACTGAAATTAACTCATAACGATGTTCTTGTATTATACCAACCTTAAGAATGTAGTAACCGAGGAAATGGGTTTAATAGCAGGTTGGTTAGCCGGATATCTGTAGGAATACTAAAAATACACCCACAATGTTGAGTACAATTCCCTGAGCCTAAGAACTAGGCGTGCTACGGTTTCAATTATACTAAGGGTGTTTCAACAAAAGGTGTAGGATTTGAAATGCGTGTTATTTTACAGCTGATGCACACAGCTACCACCAAAGCTATAGAGTAAAAAAAAATATTCAAATCGTTGAATTTTAATACGAAAATTCACGTTCAATCGCGGCAACGATGCCATAAATTCATGCCAAATTTGCACGTAACCATGTGGCTTCCGAGACGTGTGTGGGAAACATAATTCCAAGACACGGACTTAGTAGGTGATGTGAGGACGCCGAAACGCGTTCAATGGAACAACTACCCTAACACCTCCATTCGTCACCGTTCTCAGGGGCTTGACCTGATTTGTCTCTCCATACGAACAAGGTCCATTTAACGCAAGAACTGTAGCCGATTACTAGCAGCGCGGCCGTACGTTCTCAAATTTGGACCTGGAAAACATGCATGCTGACGTCGATTTTTACAAGGAAATCACGTTTTCGGTGAGACCAATTTCCACATTGGCGGCTACGTAAATAAGCAAAGTTGCCACATCTGGGGCACCGAAAATCCACGAGTGATTCATGAGATGCCACTGCACCCAGAACGAGTAACTGTTTGATGCGATTTATGGACGGGAAGTGTCGTACATGATAAACAATTTTTTTGTGGCCGAAACTCGAGGATATGGATACGGATGACCCCGACTTTCAACAGGATGGTGTTACGCGACATACAGGTTGTAAAACAATCGAGTCAAGAAGTTTCCAGGTCGTGTAATTACGCGTTTCGGGGAAATCCACTAGCCGCCAAGATGGTGCGACTTACACCGACAGAATGCTTTATGGCTACATTAAAAGCCAGATCTACGGCAACCATTCGCAAGCAATCCTAACTCTGGAAGCGAACATTGAAGCCATCCATAGAGTTCCAGCCATGTGAAAGAGTGATTAAAAATTTCGAGGATGAGGGTTTGCAAGCATAACCAAGGCGGTCATTTGGAAGATATTGCCTTCCATAAATAATCCCCATGTGTCTATTTCACAAACCAATAAAGGTTTCATAGATACCTCAACAATTATTCAGCTAGCTGGGCATATGTAACAAAAATCTTAGACTATTTCTCCTATATGTTTGCTAGATTGAATTGCACAAGAAAACATTGCAGCGAAGAGGCTCTGTCTATAACCAGATCTGTCCATTGAAGGCAGTTGGTCAGAGTTTGCATTGGTCCAGAAAGGCTCTCCGACCCACACCGATTAATTGTTTAGACTCGAACAAGCAAAATTGGGACACAGGATTTTTGAAGTTCGTCCTGCTGATAGATTTCCACCTGACGATGTATGATAGAATGAAACGGCAGCAGCTGTCAAATCAACATGGGGTGGCCTTTCCCGGGCACAAGACATATGTGAACCGGTGCTGCAGTACTACAAGGAGCTGATATTTCCTTTTCGACTCTTGAAATCGAAAAGACTGGCAATGACAAGTATCTAAATGCTGCAAAACACAGAATATTGCAGTACAGGAACGGAGGGAAACTTCAAGGTGAATTCCGCTACGTAAAAACCTTTTAAAGCCACTAGCCAATACTGTGCCAATAATCTTTCTTTGAGAAACACGAATTTTTATATATTCTGAAGGTTAGGAGGAAAAGGTAAAGTATCTAAGTGGTAACAACATTTGAACTGCGTTTAAGTGTTCTGTTCGGCACTACCAAATTAGGTCAAACATATAAAGGTCCTCTGAATGCTGCGAGAAGGCCTAGTTCCATCCAGGTTCTATGAAGCAATGGGATCTCTCGAATTGAAGTCCTTGATGAAAGTATCCATTGCTTAGGAGCAGCTAAAAACAAGTGATGTGCCATAAGGTTACATGCTTACACCATAGCTTTTGCGATCGTAGCTAGTAACAGCCATAGTAGTAGATTACAAAAGGTACGACAAATCCTTAGGAAATTAAAGAATGATTTCTTAATTGACTGGGACTTCAAAATGATCCACTGTGAGTCCCCTACATTATGTTTGGATTGATGAATCCAAATCATTACAACCAATCGATTGGGGTTTTGTTTTGGTAAAGAAATCTAGAAGGATACGAGCCCATTTACAAAGAAAAGCAAAACGAACAGCAACCGGGATGTATGAACTTTCTACGCAATTTAGACTTAAATTTCCATACGGAGATACAAGTAACATAGAAGCAACTTTGCAAAAGACAGGAGATCTGTTGTCAAGAAAAAAAATTGCTAAACATAGTTAACTCTAAATAAACAAATGCACAGACCAACATCTCTTTAGATTAAGCCCCATTCGTAAAAATGTGGTAGAATCAAATGAAAATGAGGAAATTTAAGGGGAACGTACTTCAGTTAAAAGAATATTTGCAGCAATATTTGCAGAGATCAGTATTTTCTGAAATTCTTGTCAAATAAATTTCTATCAGCACTTACTCTCGAAGGCATTTTACTAATACGAAAACTAGTCACTCCCGTAGAGACTGTTAATGCCATCTATTCATTCCTTTAAAATTCTCAAATAGATGCGTTCCTTTCACTATTTCCTTTAATTATGCAAGAACACATATCCGAAAGACAAAAAGACAATAACATGCATGCAATGCAGCACCAGTATAAACAGCATCGAAGCATTAAGGCATCAGAACTGGCACCAGCACACAAGGACCACCATCAAAAGTTGTAGTCGAAGTATAGAGAGTAGTACTCGAAGTCGTACTTGCACTCGTACCTCCAAAGAATAATGACGCTGAGTGAAAAGTTTTGTGCAAAACTTTTGCTCCGATTAACTTCAGGGATAATCGACAATGATGACGATAACTTCGACGTAGACTTCTACTTCCGTGAAGTTTTCCTTCGCTTCGCCCCCTCATCTCATGAACAACGAAGATGATGAGACGATGACTATGTCGAAGTCGGGAAGCAAAGCGAAAAGAGAGAAAAAAAAAAAAAAAAAAAGAAACGATTTTAAGAAAATGCAAAATTCTCCCTCATCGTCGCTAATTGCTTAAGTTTTCCACTCAGTTCCGTTGTTCTACTACATACCAACATCAGCACCCTTACCCTAGTCTCACATTCTTAAGTGCCATTCTCATAGAGCTGCATTTGCTGCTTCCGACTCCCTGTGACCCAATTAACAAAATTCTAAAATCTGAATCAACTTTGACTCCATTTCAAGATGAAGTACGAGTACTTACATCCACACTCGTATTCGTAATCATTGCTCGTTGCTCGTTGCTCGTTGCTGGTTCTCGTACTCTGAATCAACTGAATCAACCCTAACCAACAGCCACCCTCAAGAATAGCCGCCGTCATGGGCCACATTTCAAGACGACCTTTCATTTCTTATCGCTCTTAACGCTCCGATGATGAGGTGGTACCGTTTCAATGAAAGTATAGTACGGCGCCAAAGGTCTGGAGTGACTAGAAAAATTACTTCGTCTATCCTTTTCCTCGGTCTAGTGGAAATCCAAAGAAAAAAAATCCATGACCTATGGAACGTCTCTGACATAAAATATCCATTAAGTCAGTCAAATTATGATTCGGTGCTGCCCAAGCTTACATGATAAACAGATGATACTTAAGGATGATCCATGTGACATAGTTTTACTCTTTCTACAAACCAAAGGAATCCACTTTGGCTTTCATTGGAAAAGCGGGTTAAAGGGGTGTAATGTCTATCCTCATTGCTATGCAGATAAATGTCATACACTCAGCGAGTAGAGAGGTTTCAAAGCAACTTGCAAGAATTGGAAAAATTCGAGATATCGCCTTCGTGATTAATGGTTCTGGTTATTTCTGATTTCATCTCCCAACTACTCGTATATAGTAGTAAGGACCTCTACAATTCCGACCATACCACAACGAACCCCCTGGAAAATGTTCTTTTTAACTGCACTTATCTTTAAATTGGAAATTTTTCACTGTCTTTTCGGTTTGTCGATGTGCACCCCCATGTGGGTGTCTCGATATCCACTCTTTGTTGAAGTTCTAGGGGATGTAGAATATCTACGAGTATGTACCCCTAACTGGGATTGGGTTAAATAAGGAAGAACTTCTCATGCCGATATTGTGCAGCGCATACTTCAAATTTGTTCACTGAAGCGTGACACAATTTTTCTTCACCCTCTTCAAATGTAGATGAAGGGGTGGCAAACGGGCAGACACGTACTCCTTCATTTTTTTTTGGAGGGGGGAGTGTGCAAGGAGAAAATGACTATAACTCGAACTTTGAATTCTGTGGATTATGTAGTGGAGTAATAAAGTTTTCGACATTCAACTCCATGTGTCGACACTCAGGATCGCAATGGGGCTTCCCTCTAAGAATACGTTCATCATTATTGTCACCGTGTAGCACATCTCAGCATGCGAACAGGGCGGAAATGTACGAATATGTATGCATGTACGTATGTGGGAAAATTTGTTAGCGCACGAGTACATTAGCGTTAGTGGGTGGTAAATCGATTTTAAAGTGTGAGAATAGTTTCGCGTGGAAAATAAAAAGAAAAATCTTTGAGGAAGTTAGTCAATGTGTCTTTTGAAATTAATCGTCCCTTGATACTTGAAAGGAGAAGGAAAAAAGAAAACGAAGGACGAAGAGGTGAAAAGGTGAAGCAAATGGATGGCACGTTGTTGTCCACTATCCTGAGAAAAGCACGACATTTTTCTTTAAGAACTTCGAAAGCAGCTTCTCTCATGATCAGTATATTAGTGAAATTTATTGTCCTTTGGGATCAATTACTACGTTTGTGCAAGTATGCGCGTTGGTGCCTGATTGTGGACATTAAGAAAGTTTTCTATTTTTTTTTTCTCAACGAAATGGATACTAGCGGAAGAAGTTATATATTTATTAGTAAGTTGAAATGAATTCAAAACTTTTGTGAAAATTGAACCGTTATCAGTGATTTTTCTATTTTGGCTAGAAAATTTGCAGAATTCACAACCTTCACACCGACGAATCCTTGATACTGTAGTAGTTGAAAGTGGTTTGCTAACAAAAAAGAAATCAAAGCCGTTTAAAGCATGCGACCGGATACATATTTAGCGCTGGAAGATAAACAAGTTATGAGTTTGATGTATCCTGAGCAGTTTAAGTGATGGAATATATCGTAAAAATTCGATGAAGCCACTATACCCACAAATGATATTCGACCTCTGGCAAGCCAGTGAACAACTCATAATACTAAATAAATGTCTGAAGATCTACTTGAATTTTCGCGGTTCTTTAGAAAGTCCTGTCTGTCTATAGAGCCCTAGCCAATCGAGGACATACTTATCAGCTATTATAAAAAGAAATCCTTAAGAATCTTTGCAAACATCTATATGAAAATATTTTTTTTATTTTAACGAAAAATCTTGGTCTTACTCAAGAAATGGCTGAGAATCTCTAAGAACATCTACGAATACGAACGAATATCTTTACATTTCTATATTTCGATACAGAAAAAGTCTAAATAAATGCGAAAAAAACGTTTACAACAAAGCGAATGCTTGCGAATATCAGCGAATGCTTGCGAATATCAGCGAATGCTTGCGAATATCAGCGAATGCTTGCTGCTGAATTTCATAAATTTCTGCAAATAAGAGTAATTAATGGAAAAGGCCACTTGCAAATGCAAATAACCACAAAAAGGTATACGAAACCCTATGATACGCTACTTATCACTGAACAAAACGGCCAAATGAAGAAATATTGAATACAACTCAATGAATTTTTGTGAACTGAGAATCCAGAAGGATATCTACGGATTTTAACAAACCACGCATTTGCATTTATGCTGATACCTTTATACAGGGTCTTCCAATAGGGACTTCCCTACTTTATTAGTTGAAAGGGGCCATATTGTTGAAGCTACATCTGTCAAATTGACTGTCATTTATTCAGTCTGTTTTGCCAAATCACCATGGGCGGACATAGCGTTCAACAACACGTACAAATTATAAAATTGTTTGTCAAAATGTGTGTTCTGTTCGGGCATCGTTCCGCGCGCTTCGCCCATTTTACAGTTGCCATAATCGTCCTACCGAGAGGACTATTCACAGTGTGGTGGATAAATTTGAGTCCACTGGTTCAGTAGACGATAAACTAACACCCGTACGTCAACGAAACGCAAGATATGCCGAAATCAACGCCACTGTCCGTGAGAGTGTGCGGGAGAATCCGAGGCAGTCGATTTCGCATCGCTTCAATTCAACTGACCCAGGAACTGAAGGTTTTTATTTTCCCATAATAACTCGGTGGACATTGCTAACATACGCGGTCTAAAAAATAATCACTTTTCTGCGTACGCCCACGTCTGGAAATTCAGGCCAGCTGTTTTGGCTTAGTGAAACACAGGTAGATGCCCGCCCACACCTTTCAGATCTCTCTAACCTGAAGCTACCCAGCTACGAACTAGTGCCACTAGTGTAGCTTACCAAATTTCACCAGAATATAGTCCCTGTTCCAACCCGGAATTCAATCTCATGTGGTTGAAATTCCATATCCCTAAGCAAATTGTAGTGGATAATTTACAGAAGCCCCAAACTGGACAGCAATTCGACTTTTAATGAGTTTGATGCGCTGTCTGACTCCATTCAAAGAATTGTATCCCTGTATCCTGATACTGAAATCGTGATTACGGGCGATTTGAATATACACAATTCTGGGTGGCTTCGACATTCTGGACAGACAACACCCGAAGGATGGTGCGCTGAGACCTTCGCTGCGGAAAACAACTTAACGCAGCTTGTAAATGAGCCCACGCGAATACCTGACGTTGATAGTCATACTGCCAACACTTTGGACTTTTTTTTTAACTTCTCACCCTGATAAGTACTCCGTTGATGTGCTCTCCCCTTTGGGCTCAACGAACCATCGTGTCATAGCAGCTAATTTCTCGTACACCGACCACACATTTAGGGAAAAGATTCCTAAAAGAACCGTATGGCAATACGAGAAAGCCAACTGGAGCGATCGTAAAAGCTTCCTTAGGAATTTTGACTGGTCGTTATGTTTCCTCGATAACGACGTGTATGCGGCTGCTGATATGATCACAGAAACCATACTCTTTGGATTGAGAAACTTTATCCCTCATCGGATGAAGAGTATCAGACCAAAAGAAAAGGCATGGTACGACTCGAGCTGTAATGAGGCTGCCAGGGTTAGAGAAGTGTATTTTCGGTCCTTCACGACCAATCCGACAGAGGAAAACCGGAAAAAGTTTAAACGAGCCAGGAATGAATGCAACGTCTTTTTTTAAGCGTGAAATTTCAATACGACCAAAAGCTGAGGCAAGAAATACTACAATGTCCCAAAGGTAGTAAAAGCTTTTGGTCATTTGTCAAAAACATTAGAAATTCTGCCTCATCTTCCATCCCAACGCTCATTTACAATGACATTCCAGCTGTCAGCTCTTTGGACAAGGCCAATCTGCTTGCTGCACACTTTGCGGCTAGCTCAACACTTCCAGATTGTGCTTTGTCTCCGCCTTCGAGCGCGTCGAATCTTCAATGAGATGAATCCACTTTCGCACTCGTATAGTAGCAAGAGTACTTAAAGATCTCAACATACATAAATCCGCTGGTCCAGATGGTATATCTCTCCTTCTTCTGAAGAATTGTTCTTCCTTGCTGGCAAAACCACTGTGTAAGCTT
This sequence comes from Volucella zonaria, assembly GCA_963966105.1. NCBI lineage: Eukaryota > Metazoa > Arthropoda > Insecta > Diptera > Syrphidae > Volucella > Volucella zonaria. The sequence goes on along the minus strand of OZ014533.1, from coordinate 130,324,194 downwards.
TTTCATCAATCCTACTCTTTAGGACCCTTTCCGAACAGATCGAAAACAGCATTTGTCCAGCCCGTCCCTAAAAAAGACGAATCTTCTTATCTCTCTTCCTACAGACCCATTGCACTTACGTCCCTTCTCACCAAGGTCATAGAAACGCTGATAAACCGTCAGCTCATGAATTATCTCGAAACACGAAAAGTTCTCAATGACCGGCAATATGGTTTTCGTAGCAACAGGTCCACTGGTGATCTGATGGCATGTCTCACCGAAAAGTGGAACCAAAGCATACATCAATCTGGCGAAACAAAATAGTTGCACTTGATATTTCTAAGCCATTTTACAGAGTTTGGCATTAGACACTTTTGTCGAAAATGCGTGCTTTTGGATTGAATGACTCTCTTTTTCAATGGATTAGAAACTACCTTTCGGAACGTTCAATTCAAGTTGCCTTGGATGGTTTCGAGTCTGATATCCACAAAATAAATGCTGACGTGCCTCAGGGCTTTGTTCTATCTCGGACACTCTTTTTAATTTTCAGCAACGATCTCTTGTCTGCTACTTCTAACCCAATTTACTTATAATCCTTGGCTGACGACAGTACTCTCTGCTTTTCATATTCTTTTCCGGACTCGGCTGTGGAACGGGAACGGCAGCGTATGTTGAGCTCATTAAATTATAATATTACCTAATTGGGGAATCACTAACAGAGTAGACTTTAATGCTTCCAAAACACAATGCTGTCTGCTGTCGTTAAAGTGAAATTCAAATACCCACCCATTATCCATGAATGGCACTTGCATCGTCGAAACCGATAAACTTTTCATTCTCGGTCTGTGTGTCAATGACAACTTATGTTGCAATGACCACATATTCGATGTCGTCAAAAATGCTGAGGAATGTCTAGGTTTCCTCAAGCGATGTTAGAAGTACTTCGCCCCTTCTGAACGGGCCTCAATATATTAGGCATTCATCTGCACAAAATTGGAGTACAAAGCGCACATCTGATCAGGTGCGCCTAAAACGTATCTGCATCTGCTAGATCGGATCCAAAACCGTGCGATAGAACTCATAGCTGATACCAATATCACTCAGGCAATGGACACCCTCGAACACCGACGAAATGTCTCGTGTCTCACTTTGTTTTATCGCTATTTCCACCACCAGTGCTCCATAGAAATCGGCAGTAGCAATCCTGCCCTTCAAGCCTTTAACCGTAACACACGTCTCGCTATTAATGCACAGTATACCCTCAAGCCCACTTTCGTACGTACTCTGAAACATCGTGATTCGTTCCTAAGCCGAACAACTCGCTTGTGGAATGCCCTGCCGATCTTTCTATTTCCTAGTCATTATAACATTCAGATATATAAAACCAACGTACATCGGTAATCCTTCTTTACACCCTAAGTTTCCGTCGCCCGCGATGTATGCAAACATTTTAAGGATGCCTTAACCCCTTGAGCGCATGCTAGTTTAAAAAACAAAAAAAAAAACGACCATAGACAACGACGTGTGTTCGCTGAATGGGCTCTGGAGCAGTTGAAAATTGACCCGAATTTTCGTCGAAAAATCACCTTCAGCGATGAGGCCCATTTCTGGATGAATGGGTACGTCAACAAAGAAAATTGTCAGATTTGAGACGATACCAATCCACATGAAATCCACGAGCGTCCAATACTTCCCGAAAAAGTCACTGTTTGGTGTAGATTTTCGGCTGGCCGGTCCATGTTTCTTTAAGAACGACTTTGGTCAGGCCATCACCGTCAACGGCGAGCGCTATAGGTTAATGATAACCAACTTCTTTTGGCCTGAATTGGATGATATGGACACCAACGACATTTGGTTTCAACCGGACGGCGCTAGGTGCCACTCAGGTCACGCCACATTAAAAATTCTGCAGGGCATGATCATCCCAAGTGAAGGTGATGTAGACAGGCCACAGAGAACATGCGATTTGACCCCGTTAGACTTTTTCTTGTGGGGTTTTCTGAAGTCGCATGTCTATGCGAATAAGCCGTAAACCACAGCGGCCATCAAAGCCAACATAACATCGGTCAAATTCAGGCTGATTTATGCGCCAGAGTCATGAAAAATTGGTTATTTCGGGTTCGTGCCACCCAGAAAAGCCGCGGCTGACATTTGAACGATGTTATATTCCATACATAATGACATCGATAGGCCTTTCAAACGAATAAAAAAATTCGATGATATGTCACACACACTTTGTTTCATTTAAATTTAAAGATAGGAAGCGCTTAATAAAAGACCTTTTATATAACAAAGCTCTGCAAATGTATCTAATAATCTCGACGGACCTTCACAAATATTGACAAATTTTCACACTTCAAAGCAATCCTTGATTCCATGATCTGATGAAATAATAACCTCTACGAATCCCTGCGAATACACATAAATATCTATATTTCGAATTAGGAGAATATTTAGAGATGACAATTAGTCCAAAAAAAACTCAGCTAATGTTTGCGAACATGTAGGGATTTTAACGAATTTCGTCGAGGACCAAAGAATGTTTCAGAATATATTGAATATCTTCTGATGCGAACGTGTCTCACAAAACTCAGCAAATGTCCCTAAAATTCTGAAAGAATATGCAAGTTGCAAGGAAGATCTATTGAACCTCTGCGAATCCCTACGAATCTATACGAATGTACATAAATTATTGCGAAATCCACAAAAATCGTAGGGTTACAAAATATCTGCAAAACATCTGCTAAGGCTAAGAATATTTTACGAGCCGTAAAATTACCACTAAACTCAGTCTTATACGCCAAAGATGTGGTGTGAATTTACAAACTTTCCAAATTGCTTTCATAAAAACCAACCTTTCACTTGCCAACATTTCTTAAAATCCATTAATCCAGGGTTGCAAATTCTGCTTGGAACCTCCCTTCCACTTCGATCATCGCGATATTGGCCAATTTATCTAATCAAAAACGATTCCCTTCGTTCGCCGTAGTTTCCCATTTAAAATGAAAATCTGAACCATTAACTTAACTAGGGACCACATTAATAAATACGAGTAGGCTTATTCCATATGCTTTTCTTACTACCCCTTCAATTGCTAATTCCACTTTTCAATCATTCCGACAAAGAGGGTGAAAACTTTACAAATCTCCTGAACCCAAAATGTCATTTCCACTAAGCAGGTCATTAAGCCATTTGTATGGACGGCCACATCGGTAGCGATAGTATTACGAGTGCCCATCATCAGTCAGTCCTCCTCCATCCATACTCTATCAGCTCTTTGGTAAATGACAAAAGAGATTCTGAACTTTTCGCATTTAAATTTCCGTCAGATACTCTCAAAGTAAAGGGCAGCCAGACAAAGTGTCGTTCGCCCATCACCTGGTTTTTGGTTTTCCTACAGGTTCACCTCGATCTAACCACCGAATTGCTCTTTTGGCAAAGTTTGACTCATGTTTTTTGGAGGATAGCCAGCATTGGTGCGATACCATGATAGGGAACCATCATCCTGTTGGACATTTACCAGGAATTAAACTTCACCAACAATTTACAGTTCTAATGCATTCCTTATGCGCAGTGATTTGTCAAAATTATTCATCAATTCTACTAAGAATCCCCACCCGAAGGGCGAAAACTAACCTTGAATAGCCCATAATCCTTTTTTATCCTCATTCTTCTTCTCCTCTTTAAGGGCGAACAAAAAAAAAAAATAACTAAACACAATTACCAATGGCAATTCCTTAATTAAGGATTCCACCACAATCCACTAGGTGGTGAGCAGTATTGCAAGTCCTTCTGGATACTTCCAAAGGAGAGTGAGCTAGTAAATTCTGGATCAGCAGAATCCAACTTAATGAGATCTTTAATTTTAACGTTCATTCTCATTCGTTCTTGTTGGTTTTTGTCGTTTATGTTTCCTGTTCGTCTGTTCGTCTGTTCTTATGGTTGTGTTTTTTTTTTTTTTTTTTGGACTTCTTGCTACTGCCCCTGACTTCTTGTTCGCTTGAAAGCGTTATAAATTCACACCCAAAGTGCTGCGAAGAAAGGATTCCACAGAGTAACAAGTTACACGGTCAATGATGGCAAAGGAGCAGCAGCAACAACGGCAACAGTAGCTGAACACCATTCGAACCAGGGGCCAGGCCAACTTCATCCTTTCGAATGGCGATTCCATTAGTGTGGCCAGGTACCCTCGTACTTTCGGTGTAATAAATTTAAAAATTAAATCCGCGATGAATGTTTGCGATACTTTGGGTGTACTTTGCTGGAATGAGGTTTTTACTTTTTTTTTTTTTTATAGAAAATTCCCTGCCAAAGTACAAGGACGCGTGGGTGGATGGGTCCTAGAGGACTTAGTCCTCGACGAATGTTTGTAATTCTTCCAAGAGAAATTATGAAGGTCATGGGATTTAAAGAAGGAAATATGCTAAATAATGGATAAAATTAGTGCCGAAATATTCGGGTAATTAAATTTGGTTTTCTCGCGGTGGATGCCCCGAATACAGGTGGGCGGGTTAAGAAGGTGTTGAATGAGGTTCCACCTGTTTTAACGATTTCAAGGATTCCAACTACGCCTTTATATAAATTCCATAGTTTAAATGATAGCGGTTTGTATGTTGTCAACGCTGTTACTGGAATTTTTTCCTCCCGAAGTAAAGCTCACCTTAGAATGTGTCTCATTTCCCGTTGTCATCTCTAATAAAGTTGTATCTTCAATCGGTTTACCGCCCAAGGAATATTCAAAGAGGGATTAAAACTACCTTTCGAAACTTAGAATCTCTTCACACCGATTCCAATTTATCGTGTACAACGTCACATCCAAAATAATATGTCCCATCCTTCAAACTTTTTTATAATTTTTCATGCATGTCACGCTTGGCAAGATAAACCTGATCCTGTTGCTGAATAGTTGGTCGGTGTTGCCACTTCGGATGTACTTCAGGAGTGGATTTGATTTTGTTTTAATTGGATCTTTGCCTTACAGATGGAATTCAACATGGCATGCAACACTGACAGTTCTAGGCAATGAGTTCTGCTCCGCCAAAAATGTTTGTAAACGAAGCAGTGATCTTTGCTCGGAAGGTGTTAAACAAATTAAGCTTCCTTTTAGATTGATTTAATTGCTAATAGAGGGACAGTATACTAGGATAACCTGTCAGTCCGAGGGCAGCTAAGCTCAAGCGATCATGTGAAAAAACAATTCAAGTTATTGTCACTGCAACACGGACGAGACTTAAATAGGGATCGCCTTGGAAAGACGACTTGATGGTAATTGGAGATTAGGTAGTATACTGATGCTAAAAGTTGATCCAGAGATCCAGAGAACTGGATAAATTTACGAGGATAGATATGCAGCAGATCAACAAATTTATAGGAATGGGAAAAAAGTTATTGGAATGCGTGATTCGATTGGAATTACGGTAGAAAATCGACGAAGGGAAAGTGATAGTCAGTTTCATCTGACCTTTTTCAGAGGCACTGCCTGTTCAACTATTGATTACGGCCTTGTATGTGGGAATTGGTTTGAATATGTGACTGGCTTTCACGGTAATAAAATAACCCATTCTGACCACCTGCGCATAACTGCTACAATTAACCTAGAGATAAGCCCATGCCCATTCGCAGGCAGTGCTTCGCAGCTAGATATAAAACCATTCTAAGCCGCGAGGTTAATGCCCGATACGAGGCGTGGACGGCCTCGTTTCCTGTATATATGACGCCGTAAAGCTAGCAGAAGGTTTAAATCAAAACAGCTAGAGTATGACTGTGCGGCAGCTAGGAATAAAAAAAATAAGAGCAACAGGTAGCAGTTTTGCAAAAATCATGTACCAGCAGGCCAACACAACATATAAAACCATGTGCAGGGAGAAGCAAAAAATATATTCTTAACACTTGACTATGGAGCTTTCAGGAACTAAGGATTGTCGATCGTTTTGGAAACTTTCTCGAACCGTCAATAGCTCACTTTTCGCATGGAGTATTCAAACCGACGCATCTGCACTGGATGACCATTGTGAACAATTGCTGAACCCGCCCTATAGCACGAACTAACTGCATTATGCACTTACTTTCCAGAGAGTCTTCCCTATGACTCAGAGGTAGTGATCACGGAGAAGCTATAAGACTTGGCAAGCCAGAAAAATTGGATGCTGGTACTGGGCTGTGATGCTAACGCCCATCATACACAATGGGGAAGCGGTGATATCAACCCAAGAGCTGAGTGTTTGTATAATTTCATTATATCTTCCAACCTCAATATTTGCTATAGAGGGAATTCACCTGCCTTTTTTGGTGAAAAATAGGCAGGAGGTGCTACATATCATCCTTGCTATAAATACGGAAGAGTTAGGAATAAGAGAATGGAGAGTAGTCGACGAAGCGTTAATGTCGGATCACCGATGGATACGCTTCAAGGTGAACTTTCAGAACAGAGTATGTATTGTAGTTTTCAAAGAAATCCTAGGAAGACTGATTGGGTCAAGTATACAAGAGTGGTAAATATACAAATGGATACCCAATCAATCACCTGCGATGATATTCTTAACTTAGATTAATGGCGTTCGAGAGAGCGCCTTGTCAGGGCTCAACCAAAATGGTGGAACAGGGAGATAGGTTTAAAAAGGAAAGAGGTTAGGAAACTCTACAATAGGGCGAAGCTCTTCAGAAGCGACAGCAATGAGTACTACGAATGTAAGAAACAATTCAAGTACCCAGTTAGAAAGTCAAAAAAGGGCTTCATGGCAGAAGTTCTGCGAATGTATCGCGGTAACAGACTTTCAAAAGAAGCGAGCGTTCCTACCTACCTCAGGAAAAATGATGAAAAATGGACCGAAAGTAGTCAAGAGGTTCTGGCAACGGTTGTGCAAACCCACTTTCCGGGATCCACAGTATCAGATGATCCTGGCATGCTACGGCACACTGAGAACATTGATCTCTCTTTCTCCGAAGAGGAAATAGGTGTTCTTATTAATAAGGCAATTGGGTCCTTTAAGCCGTACAAATCTACCGGTCCGGATGGTATTCTACCGATTAAGCTACAGAAAGCACCGGGGATAGCAATCCAAAAAATTATGGAAATTCTTAGACACAGTCTGAAAATACGGTATACATACCAATAGCTTGGAGGAAAGTTACGGTGGTTTTTATACATAAAGCTGGCAAGCAGTGCCATATAACAGCATAAGGTTACAAACCAAAAAGTCTCTCATCATTCATGCTTAAAATCCTAGAACGATTGGAGATTCATATTAGGAACAGATGCAGTAATGGCTTTTTGATTAAGTCACAGCATGCACACGAGTATATGAAAGGCAAATCTGTAGAAACCAAGAAAGAGTCTACACTTCGGTATGTTTGTGATGGCGGACCCTTCAATAACGTGGAGTGCAGCGCCATTAATAGAGCACTACTCGTACATTAAAAGGCATTACAAATCGGGTTTGCAACATGCTTGCAAGTAGGAAAACAAACTGTTCCATTGGGCAAAACTTGGTTAGAATGTCCGTAACCAGGAGAACTCCTCAGGGGGGAGCCATATCTTCGCTCCACAGGGTGCTGGTTATTAATGACATCCCCAAAAAACTTAGTACAATGGGTATAAGCCCCACGGCATGACATGGTCATAATAGTGCAGGGAAAATACTTTATAGACATTATGGTGGTTGCCCTGAAGACGATCAGCACTTGGGCAAAAAGCTGTGATTTCAATGCCAGCCCTTCCAAAACAGAACTGGTTCTTTTTACCAGAAAGCACAAGATATCGCAATTCAAACTACCAAAACGATACAGCGCGAAGTATTTGGGTGTGAATCTGCACAAAAAACTGAATTGGAATCTTAATGTAGCGGAAAGAACCAAAAAGGCATCTAATGCCTAATGCCCTAATGGGGCTTAAACCCTGATATGGTGTACTGGCTGTATACGGTGGTAGTTATGCCCATACTTACATACGGCGCACTAGTATGGTGGTAAGTAACAAACAAGAAAACGGTTTACAAAGAATTAGCGGCGGTTCAAGGAACGGCTTCCATAGCCATTACAGGTTCACTCCGTACTACCCCTACAGCAGCATTGGACACCTTTTTGCACCTAGCACCGGTTGATTTACAGATCAGAAAACTTGCTCACTAATCTGGGTTACTTCAAGAGCAGTAGTTTCGGACATGGCATGGTCCTAACAGAGCTACTGCCAGCCAATCCAATTTCTAACGGATGAAATTCCTTCCTTGCTCTACTTCGACATCCCGCACGATATAGTAAATATATCCCGAGAGGGAGGACTGGCAAAAAAAATTCATTAATCAGGTCAAATTAAATTGCAATTTTCACAGACGGTTCGAAAATAGATGAAGAAATAGGTTCTGGTATTTTCTCAGAAGACCCAGGGTGTCTATAAGACTACCGGACGCAAGCAGTGTCTTCCAATCAGAGGTTCTAGCTGTCCTCAGGGCGGCTGAGCTAATGCAGATGAAAGCAGTATCCAAAAGAGATATCGCTATCTACATCGATAGTCAGTCCGCACTCAAGGCAGTGGCATCGCCCAACATCAATGCTGATACAGTCAGGGGCTGTCGCACGGTGCTCAATGCATTATGCAGTCAGCACAGAGTGAGACTGTACTGAGTCCAGGACACTGCGATATTAAAGGAAATGAACAAGCGGATGAGCTTCCAAGGAAAGGAGGGCTACTTGACAATAGTGAGGTTTCTTAACATCAAACCACCCTGTTACATAGTAAGGGGCATTATTGAGGAAAAAATCATAAAGACTGCCAATCTAAGGTGGTAAAGTCTTGAAGGATACAGGGCCACTTTTTGACAGCAAAGATCTAGAAAGTTAATAAAATTAAACAGGGATAAGCTAAGAGATTAACACGAATCTGCTGCGGAAACACGCAAAGAGACTCAAATTGTCAGATACGGATTTTGCAGATTCTACGGTGATCTGTAAGCTGTTGAGGACATGATCCACATACTGTGTGAATGCGAGGCAATATCGTGTAGGGAAATAGTTTTTCGAAAACCTAGAGGAAATAGACGGCACGAACTTCAAAGGCCTTCTTGGCTTTTGCAAAGCAATTGAGTGTTTCGCCAATTTCTTCCAAAACCTTAAGGTTTTTGCCATTTGAAGACAAATTCAACTGGTTCCACAGGGATCGCTATACCCTTGTTTAACCTAACCTAACCTAGCCTTCCAGAGAGTCGATACATTGGACTGTATTATTTATTTGAAGATGTTTGTAGAGCAGCACATCTACACCCTGAATGACTCGAACTGCAACCAATTTCAGACTGCTATAATTTCCAAACCGTTCATGACAGTGAGCTCAAATTTTGACACATGACAGATGATTTTATTATTTACAAGCCCTTTCAAACGATTTGCGTCTCAGTTGTGTTGAAAAATTTTTATCCGCGATGGAATTCAAACGTTATAGTGTGATTGCTTTATATTTGACTGGAAAACCACAAGTAGCTATCGTTAGAGTCCTCCAGCATTCAACGTGAATAAATCATTTGTGTCTCGAACCATAGCTCGTTACCGTGATACTGGCAGCGTTGCAAAACACCATGGAGGTAGTCATAAAAAAACAGCAACATCGGCAGAAATGGTTCGGAAAATGAAGGTCTGAATTGAGCGAAATCCGCGTCGAAGTGGAACAAAAATGGCTCGTGAGTTCAACATATCGTTGGAACGGATGCAACATATACTGAGAAATGAGCTTGGGCTCAAGCCATTGAAGTTCCAAACGGCACACGATCTTACACTGCAACAGAAAAAAGTTAGAGCCGAAAGAGCGAAGGAGTTGCTACGCTTGCACGAAAGTGGTGAGTTGCCGAATTTGGTTTTTTCCGATGAGTCGCCATTTGTTATCGAGCAATATGTCAACAAACAAAATGACCGAGTTTACTTGCCAGAGAAGTCCTTCGAAAATTTACAACTTCGGACGGATACCAGAAAGCAGGCAGCACCGAAGGTGATGCTTTGGGCCGCTATAACCACCGATGGTCGCTCTCCGCTCGTATTTTTGGACCGTGGCGTCAAAATTAATGCGATCGTATACCGTGAAACTGTCTTAGAGGCAGTATTGAAGCCTTGGGCAAACAATTATTTCGGTCCGAGACCGTGGACATTTCAACGAGACTCGGCACCGTCTCACAAAACGGGCGCTAACCAAGATTGGTTAAAAAACAATGTTCCACACTTCATTTCTTCGACACAATGGATTGAAAATTCTCCGGATGCAAATCCGTTGGATTTCTCTGTCTGGGGTATTTTGAAGGCGAAGGTTGGCCCTAAAAAATATCAAAGTTTGGACCACCTCAAACAAGCACTTCGCCGGGAATGGGCCAAAATACCGCAGAGCCCCTTGCATGTAGTATGCGATGCTTTCTTCGGCCGCATCAAGACCATTATTCACGCCAAAGATGGACATATTGAAAACTACTGATACAATTTGAAAATTGATGTATTTTCCAACATTTTTTGCTTTGGCACAATAAAATTTATCAAAAAATAAAAAGATTATAACATTTTAAAATGTTATAGTTCGAGTAAGTCACCCTGTATGCAGCTTAAATAAGAAGAACCAGGAGAAGAACGTATCCCGAATTCTTCAAATAGGCGGGCCGTGCGAGAGCTACATTCAGAAAAAAAAAAAGAATTTTCCCCTTATATAAAAAAGGACATCCCAAAGACTCAAGTACGAGTAACTACGGACGAATATCGTCCTTGAACTCTGTAATGACAATGTTCATGGGAATTATTTAAGAACGTCTAACAGAATTGATACAGAGAAATGACATGCTTAGCGAGTTCCAAGCTGGGTTCAGGAAAAACTATTCCACGGTGGACAGAACGTACCTGGATTTTTAACGTAAACCTCCTGTCATGTAGACTTAATGTTTACGAGGTGCCCATACACCCATAGGGAGCAAGGATACGCCTTGCCATCGCTAATCACTCGCTTGTATTATTTAATAGTTCGCTTTTGAATTATACCAATTCGGAACTGTGTTGGAGGCACAAGTTCCACCCTTGGTATGAGTCGAGGCCTACCCAAAACCTCTTGCTGCTCTTAGGGTCGCAGCACCCAGTACTTCATTTGCAACTCTACAATGGGCTAAACCAAAAAGGAAACCCGTACCCGCGATTTGGGTTTAAACCACAGCCACCATGACGCTCCCACAAGGGGGCCTACCTCTAACAAGTCAGGCCCGGACCGAAATCCGGGGGGCTCCTGACTCCCATGGTACCGTGATTTAAGTCCTGGTATGGACTACCGGTGGTCAAGCCTACCAACAAGACCTATGACCGGCAACTTGTAACTGGTCAAATCGTATCATCCATTCATGCTAAAAAATCTGGATGTTTTCGATAAGACCAGTTAGAGAATAATCTACCCCCGCTTTTTATTAGACAACGTCATTGATGGGCGAAGCCTTGATAATTGGGCGGGGGCCCTCCACGGTGGACAATATTTTTGAATTGGCAAGCATTACTAGGACTTACCTGTAAAAGGTTCTTACCCTACTGAATGTATTCTTCGTAGATTTTAAGGCGCCATTTAACTCTGTTGACAGAAGGTCGCTCTAAGCTAAGTAATCTGGGAGTTGTTGACAAAGTTACTCAGCTATAGAAAGCCTCTACCAAAAAAAAATACGCCTCCACCATGGGATGGAGTCAACCTGTCAGGCTGGTTTGAGTTAAAAACGTATACCAAGCAAGTTTGCCGCATGGGTTCTCTTTTTGTTTCTGGATGATGTACCAACTCTTTTCCCCGTTGGAATCGAGGTCGCTGTACCCTGATGACATTATCATTCTGTCGCAAACACCAAAGATGATGCAAATCATGATTAATAAATCAGAGCAATATTGCGCTTTGTGGAACCTAAAAGTTAATATCGCCAAATCCAAAATAACAGTGTTCCGGAACTGTTCACTATGCAAGGGATGAAAAAAGACGGCAGACTAGAGAACGTGAAGGAGTATAAATATCTCGGGGTCATAATAACACCTCGACCAAACATCTGCTGGGAAAACTAAACGGTTTTTGTAAAAGTATTATTCCATTAAGCACAAAGTACGAGTATATAAAAAGTCTGTGAAGCAATAGTAAGGACTATCCTGGGTCAAGTATCGTTGTTCTTTTTAGTATGAGGAAACTGAAAAAATCTTCAGATTTCCGGGAAATACGCTTCAATTGGAAAGCAGTCTGCAACCACTGTATATGAGGGTAGCCCCAGAAGTACCCGATCTCATGTATAGACGGCGGCTGTTGTTTAAAAAGAATGACTATTGTAGAAAGTACAACCTTATAAAGCTTAAATTTGAATTTTATATATGGAAGAAATTGGTTATCGAAAGGAATAAAACCAGTGTCGTGGGTATGTTTCAATCGAGTGTTTGGCAAAGTTTCACAGCAATAAAGCCGAGTTTTTGCGTCAATTCATAACCATGGGTGACACATGGGTCAATCACTTCACACCCGAGACGAAGGAACAGTCAAAACCGTGGACTCAAAGGAGAGAATCGGCTCCAAAGAAGGCGAATACAGTTTCAGCTGCAGGCAAAGTCATGGCGTCAATTTTTTGGGATGCGCGTGGGATCATTTTCATTGATTAACTTCAGAAAGCAAATCCAATCAACAGCGTGTATTCTGCGAACTCATTGCAGCGTTTAAAAAATGAAATCGAAAAAAACGGCCGCATTTGGCGAAGAAAAAAGTTTTGTTTCATCAAGACAATGCACCTGTTCGATTATCCGAGTTAAAGTTCGAATTGCTTCCTCTCGTACACTATTCGCCAGATTTAGCCCCCTCGGATTATTTTCCATTCCCGAATTTAAAAAATAGCTCGATGGCAAAAGATTTGCCAACAATAAAGAGGTGGAGTCTGCGGCTGATGGCTGTTTTAGGACCTTGACGAATCTCACTATAAACAGAGTATCGAAGCTACTGAACATCGCTGGGGAAAGCAGACTACGTAGATAAATAAACATATTTTTCACAAATTTTTTTTTGTTTTCTTTGTTAGGTCGGGTATTTCTGGGACTACCCTCGTACGGGCTAAAGAAGACATTTATCACTTCATTGGAATGTGTCCCATACCGAAGGCGTTTAGGACAACTCACTGGGGAAACGTAGTCTATCGTCAAAAGAAGTTATTTCAATTCTAAACGGGCAAAATTGGAGCGTGCTAGCGAGTTATCTAAAAACTGCTTTAAAATATCGCGCAGCAAGCACAGGACAACGCATTTTAAATAATATTATATTAACTTCAATAATTGCAATTGTAAATCTATCGGCAAATGCTAATACTATACTTTGTGAAGACCCTCATCATTCTAGTCCTGCTTTATGGTGCAGAAGCATGGACGTTATCGCATGAAGATAGCCTTGACCGTTTTGAATGGAAAGCTCTTGGATTGATTATTGGTGTCGTTTGAGTTGACCAGGTTTGGAGGAGTTGAATTTAACTGCAAACTCTACAAGATTCACAGTGGCATTTGCCTGGTAAGAAAAGTGCACAATAGTCATCTAAGATGACTAGGACATGTAGAGCGAATGAAAACCAACCCTTCAGCCCGAAGAGCTTTTGATTCCAATTCGGAGGGACAACGCAGTAGAGAAGCACATCATCTTCGATAGCGCGCATAAGTAAACGGTTACCTAAACCAACTTTAAGTGCACGACTGGAGGCAGCGAATCATATCGCGCTGACTGAAAAGGCCTATTGCTTGAGGCCCAAGTCCACCCCGGACTATGGTGCTAGTAACTAAGTAAGTAAGCAGAATAATTATCTTGACCTCCAAGTTCTATAGCAAAAGATGAGCAATTTCGACAAATATTCGATAGCGCATGTATCCATAGTGGAGATGCACTTTAACTTCTTAGAACGCCAGTTGGAGCAGATAGCAAGAAGGGCTGTTGTCGATACTACTAAGATCAAACTATTGCGGGTGATATGCAGCTCGCTAGATTAGAAGTAAGAAGTAGAGAGCTCTCGAGTAACAGAAATGCATGGCCATACTGTTTCCAGATTCATTTGTATTTTGACTTCAGTCATCCAAAATTACACTTTCCTTTAAACATCTCTATCTTGGTTACGTAAAAACCAAAAATTTGTTTACATTGCAAGTCACAGAGTTGTCCACGATGTCTTCCAGAAATTTCTGCAGTATTTCGCATACTAGTTCAAACTATTGAAAGACCTTCCAATTCTATCCTAGAGAAAGCGATGTACAATAGTACATTGTCTTCCAACGCTTACTTTCCATGTATCTTTTAGCAATAACCTCTTTTTAAGAGGGTATGAGCTGTATCATCGACCAACAGTTTCGTAAGTTTTGCATGGAAATGATGATGAAGTCCAATTGCTGAGGTTCCAAAAGCATACGTTCAAGTTTTTACCTCTTTTAAGTCCCGAACCTCTCGAAAATGGACCGCATTCGATTTGACCTACTCGTATATAGTAACTACTTTCCTGGTCGAACATTCTTATCACTTGACAAGCTATTCAGTTTTTTTAAATTAGAATGGACCAGCTCATCCTTATTTGTTTGAAAGCCTTGGCCAGTTGTATCGCAACTCCGGATAATCCAATTATCGACTGTCAAAATCGAATCAGCATTTTTGCACAGGATGCAAATTATAGCAATTGAATTTGTCCTAACCCATCAGAAGCTTACGGATTTGTGAAACTGGAGTGTATATTGTGCGATCGGGAGGAACTTAATTTATTTATAGCCCTGCTTACTGCCATAATGCGCCTTCAATTCCAATTAACCACTCAAGTTTACGAGGGTTATTTATCGTAGCCCTCAATTGATGTATCCATTCATTCTAACAGAGCTAAAAGCAACTATCGGATGTTGAACAAGATACTCGTATCTATATTGCTACAGGTATAAGGCTGACTAACTCTGACGAATTTAGTGTCTTTAAAATTGGCAACATCTGCCATAGGTTCCATAGAAACTCCTGATGATGCTCCAAATATTCATCTCACTTCATGTCACACTCGATTCATACTTTTATAGCTCTATGAATATATTTAAATGCGTTCCCACCAACACCAAAAGCATGTTCATCGAAAATTAAAAGCCAACCAACCTCAGTTGCTAGTTCTTCAACTCAAACTCTTCATCCTGTTTGTCGTGTAGCAAAGCACATATATGAGTAATTCACACATGTTATATAGTATACACATCCTCGTAGATATTCGTATATGCGTTGAATGTTGAATGTCCTTTGGTTGGGTTCCGTTTCCATCATCATAGTGCTAATGTTGAATAAGTGCTTCTGAGCTGTTAGATGTGAGTGCTCCTACATATGTGTGATACGAAATACTGGATTACTGATTCCAGGGAAGGAAATCACGAAAAGAAAAAAAAGAAAAAAAAAAAAATACACAGGACACGCGTTCTACGACGAATGGCGTTTCTATGATTTCATCATTCTAACAGAAAGTGTTATGTCAGAATGTATCCTTTATGAGCCTTGAGATTTCCGGTTACCAGTTTACTATTTCGGATGGATTCAATGAATACATGAGTGACTTCAGTGTGCTCAATGTTGAAGGCGATAAAATGAGTTTTATTGTTGATGAATCCTTCCTCCCTCGAATGCGTTACACTAAAGTGGAAAGAATTTTCAATGTGTGCCTTACTGCCTTACGCCTGCCTGGTATCCAATCCATCCATTTGTCAGATGCCTTGTTTTAAGTAGTGCGCCTGGTGCTCAGTGCCGTATACCATACGTGTGCAGCAGTTAAAGTGACTTACCAAACGAGCCCTATTATCTGTATATGTATTCGTTTTGAGAAAAGTTCCAGTTAAAGCATCCTTTGAAGGCTAATGCTACGTTTTCTCTCTTTCAGTGTTGGTACTCGTACATTCGTTTTTATGCCGGTACTACGGGCGGGTGGACATTTCTGTTAGGATGAAAAGTTATGGCTGAGTAAGGCCCACGCTTACAAAGTGAATTGGCTTAGGTTTTTAGGTGGCAGTACCGATGGCGATAATGAATAAATGAATGAACCAGGCGTGCCATGAATTGTGACGAACTACGGATTACACATCCCTGAAGGTCAAATGGGATACGGTTTACGATGATCGGCCGGTATTTGGCTGATTTCGACGGCATGAATTGAGCTTTTCTGTCAATAGGCACAGTGAATTCGAAGCCAGTACCTTCTTACAAATTTTAGTCGGCCGACTAGATAATTGGTTCATATGAGCTCCTCCAGAAAACCACATGACATGCTCGTATGTACATATAAACGGCCGTTAAGCATCAAACTGGATGGAACATCTAAGGAAGATTATAGAGTAGGACGATTATTTGATCGAATCTTTCTATCACAGGTGTTATTTTCTACGAGAGTCTGGTTCCGCAGAAAAACTAGGGGACTCAGTAGTAATACATATCAACAGCAAAAACAAGCATTTTGAGCTATGATATCATGGCACCAATGAGGTTGCTCATGAGAACGTCAGCACGACTGACATTGTAAAATTCGCTGGGGTGATCGCAGAATCAGAAAATTTCTTATTCCCGATAAGAGGTAACTTTAAGCTCCATAAGTCCTCGGGTAACCGGTTGTCTTCATGCGGTTTTTTTCATCCTAAATTTAATCCTCCCCAACAGCACCTTCAAGAAACTTTCTGGAACTTATGGAACGCTGGAAATATGGCCGGTTGATGTTCATTCGCTGTAGACGCTGAAATTCGTTCGATTTCCTCTTAAGCGATTTGTAAATATGCTGGCCTTAGAGGATCTATTGATAGTCAACCGACCTCGGATATCTAGAGTGAAAAACTTGACATGCCGTTGAAATATTTTCAAGCGTCACCCGTACGGCGGAACTATTGATGCCTTCACGGAATCCTTTCGGACAAATGCCTGTGTTGTTGCATTCAGATCTTTGTTTAACAAAAACAGGCCGTCACGACGGTCTAGATTGTAACGTCAGCCGAAGGTAAGTGATAAAGTCGATTCGAGCACCTATAAAGGTATTAGTAAATCAGATAAAAGACGAAATGTTGTGCTTTAAATGATCTCTGCTGAGCTCTATTTCTTTTTTAACCAGTCCAGAAGAGTCCAGAAGAGAGAATGGTGTTTTTTCCCAATTTATGGAGGCGTTAAACTTGATCGCCCCCGCATACAAAGTTCGGTGGAAACGGTGTACAATTACATTTGACTAATCGTTAGCACAACGAGACGTGGGATTAACGTGAACACCTGTCGGAGGACTTAATTTCACGGGATGCCCATACATCTATGTGAGCAAAGATACGCCTTGCCATCGCTTGCCGCCTTCCTGAATATCAATTCGGATCTGTGTTGGTGGCACAGTTGGTATAAGTCGAGGCTGATCTTAGGGTCACAGCCTAAAGTACATATTTGCAACTCTACAATGGGTCAAACCAACAGGCAAACCCTTCCCGCGATTTGGGTTTAAACCACACCCAACACAACGCTTCCGCAAGGAGGCCTATCTCAACAAGTCAGGCCCGGACCGAGATCCTGCCTCTCGTGGTACCGTGATGTACGTCCAGGTAGGGACTACCGGTGGTAATGCCGCCAACAAGACCTATGACCGACCACTTGTAACTGATCAAATCGTAGCAACATTTGGTGGCGTCATCTGAAGATGTTTACGATAAGACCAGTAATATGCTCTGCCCCCGCTTTTTATTAGACAATGTCATTGATGGGCGAAGCCTTGATAATTGGGCGGGGGCCCAAGCTGGCATTACAGTCGGGCGTTCATCTGATGCTCGACTGGACTGTAAGCTCTTTCCAGTTGCGCACATGAAGTTAATTAAGGTCTCCCTTCACTTGAGCGCTCCACCTAAGGCACCTCGCCTCGCACCTCCGGGATGGAAACGAAGACTCTCCGGACCGAAACGGTGATGTTCATTCACTCAATATGACTAAGCCATCTAAGTCTATGGATCTTGGTTCTTGCGACAAAGGCAATGTTGCTGTATGCCCCATATAGCTCTCGTTTATACGAGCTTTGGACAAAGTCTATACCTCCGCACTAGACAGACAAATAGACTCACTGAATGGCATAAGAGGCACCTCTCTCTGCGACACTTATTGTTTGGTACCGTGATTTAAGTCCTGGTAGGGACTACCGATAGTCCTGCCACTAACAATACCTATGACCGGCCGCTTGTAAATAGCCAAATCGTAGCAACCTTCGGTAGCGTCATCGGAAAACCTTTCTCTGCCCCCGCTTTTTATTTGACAATGTCATTGATGGACGAAGCCTTGATAATTGGGCGGGGGCCTAATACGTTAACACAGTTCGAAGAAATTGGATGACATAGCTACGAGGGAGTTCCGAAGCGGAGTATCCAGCCGGTGATTACGGCGTTTATGCTGTTGGTAGTCATCATGCGCTTTTAGCTATCTCGTAAAGCGGTATATGATGGCTAAGAGGTAACGATAGCCGTTGGAAGTCGAGAATGGACCTAGGGTGTCGTTATCGATACCAGCGAAGCATCGGTGGGATGTTGGTTACCGTTGGAGTTCGGTTCTTTAATGGTGGTGGTTTAATTAGCTAGCTATTTTATGACGCATGTTTTTTTGCGAATTTGGATCAATGCGACGAATATTCGGTCAAACGAAGCATTTGGTCGTAAGCTGCGCTGATTCATGATGCTTTCGACGCAAGGGGTTATGTGAAACATTGAATAACCTGGGAACGCCTCAAGTGATGAATGGACGAATTCAATTATATGATACGTCACAGTAGATAGGTTTTGCTAGACAGGAAAAATGTTTAAGCTTGTTGTACCATATGATGCAGACTAATCCAATCTGAGTTCGAAGTCTGACATATGCTCACGAGCATCTCAAATTCTTTTCTGGCGACCTTAAATTTATTTGTTGGTAAGGAACGAGCTCGCGCGAATTATGGCAGGAAGTTCGTCTTAATGTAGTATATTCCTTTCGAATATATCAATGTCCGGGCAATCATAGGCTCTTTAAGGTGGCGCTACGATCCGCGGCGGACCTGGGCCTCAACCAACAAGCGTCTCCAACCAACTTGAGTTTTAGCTAGCTTCCAACTGAATCGCGGTCTTCCACTACTTGGCTACTACTTGGCTGCCCCTCCGGGTCCATTGATGTCCATCCGTTCTACATGACCCATCCACCTCAGTCATTGGACCTGCACTCTTCTGGCTAAGTCGATGTCGCGCTACAGCCAGTACAGTTCGCCGTTGTATCTCCTCCTCCATTCACCAATTATGCAGACGGGACCGAAAATCAGCCGAAGAATTTTTCTCTCAAAGCAGCCAAGAACACCCTTATCCCTTGACTCTGGGCAATAGGACAGGACTGGGATTATTAAGGTCTTATACAGGATCACTTATGTTCCTCGAGACAGCCCTTTGCAAGTCAACTGCATTATTAGCCCAAAGAAGCCGCGATTGCCAAGAGTTATTCTTCGTTTGATTCTAGCGTTGGTATCCTTGTTTGATTGATAGCGGAGCCTAAGTAGACAAAGTCGTTAACTACCTCAAAGTTATATCTGTCGAGGGTGACGTTCTGTCCAATACGTTGGTGTTGGGTATCCTTTCTTGTTGACAGCATATGCTTGGTCATGCCTTCGTGGACCGTTAAACGCATCTTCGTCGCTTCGGTTTTAATGCACGCAAAAGCGCCAGTGACATCACGCTGATTTCTTCCGATTACGCCAATATCAGTGGTGCATGTGAGTAATTGAACGGACGAATAATCTTGAAGGAATTGCATGACAACGCATCACCTCGTCTGAATCTCCCTTTGGACAAGTTTGGTAGTAATGCCAAAACTAGACATTGCTCTGTATACGAGTAGCTCGTTTCTACAAATGCTGTCATACGCTGCCTTAAAATCGATTGAATGAGTGGGTCGTATCGATTTGGAGCTCATGGGTTTTTTCCAAGATATGCGGTAGTGTGAATATTTGGTCGATGGTGGACATTCCTGGCCTAAAGTCACACTGATGTGGAGCAATCAGGTAGTTGACGAACGGCTTTAGGCATTCGCACAATAAGGTAGATAGAATCTTGTAGGCGATGCGTACAGTTGTTGTCTTTGTAGTTGGCGCAGTTCAGTAAGTTTCCTTTCTTGAGGATCGGACAAACAATGTTGAGGTTCAATTCGTCGGACATACTTTCGTCCGACCATATTTTACAGATCAGTTGGTATATGCTCTTTGCCAACTTATCGCCTAGCGCTTTGAAGAGCTTGGCCGTCAGGCCGTCCGCTCCAGCAGCTTTGTTGGACTAAAACTTAGATATGGCTATCTCTACTTCATTCAGATCGGGTGGACGGAATTGTTGGTCTACATCGTCCAGGTTGAAAGGTTCATTTCGCCTGGCAGCGGTATTTGGTTCGTCATGGTTGTTGTACAGTCTACATAAATGCTCTTTCCAAATCCTGAGCTTCGACGGCGACTCTATTACTATGTTCCCTTGTCGGTCTCTATAAACTTCGGTTCGGGGTTTGTGTTCATGGCACGTTTTTGTTACCTTTTGGTAAAACTGCCGAATCTCATTCCTGAAGTTACATCTCTAAATTTCTTCAACCGCGCGCTTCTCATGGTCCTTATTTTTCGTCCTCAGAAGCGGGTGTTCGTATCTCCTCTTCTGCTCGTAGAGTTCATGAGCAGCTATAGTCCTTCCATGTTGCGGCGCTCTGTACACCACTTGCTTAGATTCATGTGCTTGCCGGCACTTGTCGTCAAACCAGTCAGTGGTTTTGTTGTGGTGGCCGAATGAAATTCAGCACACCAGAGGTGGCATCTCTGATGGCTTTTTGACAATGTTTCCTCTGGTCTTTGACACTTAATGCTGGCGGCTAGGACCTCTTAGAAAATTAAGGGAGACTCGATCGGAAAAGGATTTGGCCCCGTATAAATATCGAGATGCGTGCTAAATGATATTGGCGAAGGAAGCGTTTCTGCCTATGGGCTGTTCGGTATATGGCTGGAGATTGCTGAGAGCGATTTCGAAATTGCATTCATTCCAAAGCCGACTAGACGAAACCTTTTCGAATCGCGAAGTTGTATAAAGTTAGCTCCATAGAAGAGCTGACGTCGACTATGATAAGTTTCCAAATGAAAGGACGACGGAAGCCGATGGCGATCTCTCGAGCCTTACCCGTGAAGAATCTCCTGCTACCGGTTATTGTTGCTTATGGAAAATTTATTTTCTACTCTCTGGACATTCAAAATAACGTAGAAACCGGGTTAAGCCCAACAAGTCTCTGTGTTCTTAACTGCGCAGTATTCGAATGTATAGTATATTTAAGGAAAGTTTTCTATGTTTATAACACAACTTGTGTCTCGTTGTATGAATCTTCTTTTCGAAGTTGCACATTCTCGTATAACACATACACAAAGTAAGACAGAAGTTTTCAGTGTGATTCCCTTCCAGATGACAACTTTGTCGTTGACCCAGACAGCGAGCATTCCATTCAATCACATCACCATCGAGTAGATATGAAATTCCAATTAGCACTTGCGCTCAATGTGATTTCAAATTCATTCACAGCAACCTTCAGAGGATTGTAACATCGTTGGAATGAATCAGACATGACCAGCGTGTATAAATCGCTCGCCATTGACCTAGAATGCGATTTAAAAAGGCCTAAGCTGTATGGCCTCAATGAGGCATTTCAAAAGTTCTTTTCAGCAAAACATTTAAAAATTATCGTAATTGAAATAATTTTTTTTTTTCAGTTCTACAAATGAGTTTATTTCGGATGGAGAAATGTCCTATTTAAATCCCGAATCCTTGAGATTCACGTGATCCAACAAAGGTCATATAAGCTCTGTTAGTTTTTGCAGTGAACCAATCCTTTACAACAATCAATCCTGACTAAAGTCCTCATTACCTTACCAACTAAACTGCTACTGTCCTCCTGCCTAAGTCAGAAATCGATTCGTTTACATGCACAACAAAAAAAATCGAGTGAAACAATATTAAACTCTATAACTTTCCCGAATTGAATGGGATAACGACATCCGTTTCAAATTATAATCCGCATTTGGGAAATGTCTTTGTTTTTTTTTTTTTAATTGAAACTTGCAACATCCGTGGTGGTTATAGGTTTTAGCGCATATATAACAAGGTTTCCATGCCGCCGCTAAACCTTTATTTGTGTTTTGAGAATCTATGAAGTGATTTCCATTTTTTGGATTTTTTTTGCTTCAATATCTGGGAGTGGGATTTTTTTTATCGAAAGGTTACATGTATCTGCTGAAAACTATCTATGGCGATTACATGCCATATGGTTCGAAGGACCAGAAAAATATTTTTTTTTTCTATTTTTTGTTGATTCTTGTCTGCACCAGGACGACACGTGTAGGGATATACTCGTAGTTTTTGTGTGAGCGTTTCCATATTTCAATCTAAAACAGAATGCGGAAAGGTTACTTGTGTTTTTTTATTTTTGTTCCTGCTTTTGAATTTTATGGATACGGTAACAGGTGTGATGTGGATACGATATTTTTGCATTGATTTTCATTTACGCGGAGTATTTTGTCATTTCTATTTTTTAGTTTTTTTTTCTTTGATGTCCTGGGGTATATGACAGCCACATGGTTGGGGGTTACTACATAGTAGCGACTGATTTGTTGAAATTATTATTTTAAACTGAGAAGGAATTTGAGAGAATAACCAACAAGGGTTTGCCTGCAATCACATGAAATCAGAGTTATTGCGTTGTGAACAATTTGCAATCAAATTGAGGTCGGAGATATTGAGATAGGAATATGCTTTTTGAAAATGTGTTATAAGGTTTCTATTTTCTTTGTCTGAATTAAAGGGTTTAATACCTGTTGGTTCTGTGGGATGTTGTTATTGATTTACATACGCCTAGAAGACGGTTGACTAGTCCTTTGGTAGCATACAGCAGATATTTAGATACTTTCCCTTTTTTTATAGATCATATGAGTGACGAACATAGAGGCTTGAAGAATGTCCTTATTTATGGGAAGGAAATTCTGCAAGACTTTTTCGTTAAAGATACTAAGATACTACTGGGTAAACCGTGTTTGTTTTAAAAGACTTGAAGACTTTCTCCATCATAGAGATGAAGAAAGAAGAAGTCGACTTACTACATGGAGTGAAAAGTGACCTTCTTGACCGCCAGAATGCGCTGCTACTGCAAAAAAGGTTATGGTGCCTTAAAGTCCGTTCATATTTAAGCAGACATGCCAAATTTCAGTGCGATACTGTCTTTAGTTTTGTTTTGACAGCTGATTGTTGTTGACGTGTTTGGCATCATGTTGAGTATGGACAAAAACGATTTTCGTTCTCTCATAAATCATTATTTTTTGAGAGGCAAAACGGCGAAGGAAACAAAAAAAAAGTTGGATAAATATTACGGGGCTAATGCTCCGTCAGATTACACCGTCAAATATTGGTTTCGAGAGTTTCGTGGTAGCCGCAACTCCACTACCGATCAAGTCCGCAGCGTCAGGCCCTCCGATGCGGTTACAGAGGACAATGTCAAAAAATACATGAAATGGTATTGGCTGACCGGAAAGTGAGGGTACGCGAGCTAGCAGATACCACAAAGATTAGTACTGAGCGCACACGCCATATTTTGGGCAATATTCTGCATATGAAAAAGTTATCCTGCCGCTGGGTGCCGCGAATGACCAAAAACACGAACCCGAAAGCACTTCGAAAGAGTGTTTGGACTTGCTGATGCGAAATCGGGCGGACTTTTGGCGTCGATTGGTAACTGGATTTGGATCCCTCGGACTATTATCTCTTCCCAAACCTCAAAAGATGGCTCATCACATAAAAAATTCAGCTCACGCGAGGAAATCATCGACGCCACGGAGGAGTATTTTGCAGACCTTCCGGAAAATTACTTTTCGGACGGGATCAAGGAGTTGGAAAATCGCTGGAATAAGTGTTTCAAACTAAAAGAGGACTATATTGAATAATATAAAAAAACATTTAAAAAAAAAAACCTTTTTAATTCCCAAGGAGGTCACTTTTTACTCCATCTAGTATATGATCCTATTTGGTGTACCTTGTGAACGTGTCAAGCCTTTTTGCAACATACTAATCGGCACGTATCGGTGCGGCTTGTGGCCAGGCAGATCAGCAATCTACCAAATGTTCACACTAAGACGAAGTCGAAACTCACCATCTTTTCATCGACTTCAAAGCGGAATATTGCAACATACCACCTTGATCAAAAAGTTGTCGAGGGACACAACCGTGTGGAGCTCGCATTGTTCCGATTTGAGTTCTGTTTTTTTTTGTTAAGTTAGTAAATCTTTTGTTGACATTCGCTCTAAATCTTAGTCATAGCTTGACATTTACAAAAGTTACGTAGCCAAGAGCACATCTATTTCTGTGTGATTTGGTGATTTTTTACAATTTTAGAAATGGATTTAAATTTGCAACAACAAACTTGTACGAGTATTAAATTTTGTGTAAAAACGGATTTAATGGTGCGCGAACGTTTTAAATGTTGGAAAAGTGTTTCGGCAACGATTCTCTAAAGAAAACGGTCGTTTACCAGTGGCACGAGCGGTTCAAAAGTGGTCGTGAGTCAATCGAAGATGATGAACGCAGTGGCAGATCATCGACATCGAAAACCGGCGAAAACATTGATGAAGTACTCGTAAAAGAAATGTTGGTCAATAACCGCAAATTAACCATCAGAGAGATAGCGGAGGACTTGAACATTGCCTATGGATCCGTCCAAGACATTTTGGTTAATGATTTGGGTTTCCGTCGTGTAGCAGCAAAGTTGGTGCCAAAAGACCTCAATTTCATGCAAAAAAGAGACCGTGTTGACGTCGCAAAAGAGATGATTTGCGAGGCTGAATTCGATGCCACATTCATCAAAAGGATCATTACTGGAGACCAGACGTGGTTTTATGAGTACGACATGCAATCCTGACATCAGGCAAGCGGATGAGCCGAGACCAAAAAAACCACGTTGTTTTCAGTCAAAAAAGAAGGCAATGCTCATGGTTTTCATGGATTACAACGGTGTAGTGCATCAGGAATTTTTGCCAGAAGGCCAGACAGTAAACAAAGAGTACGAGTATTATTTGGGCGTTATGAGACGTTTGCGTGAAGCAATTCGCCGAAAGAAAACAAAATGTGGGCAGAAAACTCGTGGATTTTGCACCATGATAGCGCACCGTCGCACAGTGCCATCATTATTCGTAATTCTTTGACGAAAAATGCAACAAATACCATCCAACAGCAACCGAATTCACCTGATTCGGCTCCCTGTGACTTCTTTCTGTTCAATCGAGTTAAAAAATCACTACGGGGAACGCGTTTCAGCAGTCGAGAAGAAGTAATACAAAGCAGGAAACACTGAAACCGAAAACCGAATATTAAAAAATGTTTCGAGCATTGGATCAAGCGCTGGCATAAGTGTGTTGCAGTCGATGGCGATTACTTTAAAGGGGACAATATAGATTTAGATGAATAAACTTGTACTTTAAATTTTCTGAATAAATTCCGAAAAATTTTTGATCAAGGTGGTATGTTGTTGCACCACCGGTTCATTCATCCATGTTAGCTGCCTTATTTATAACGCAGACACATTTTGACGTAATTGACCTACTCAAAATGGACTTTTAGTGATCCTTACAAGAAGGAAGAAGCTGACTTTCTTGACTTAATTTGTGATAAAAGTCTTGGTATCGCCAATATCAAACTTCAACTTTTAAAATAAATTTTCATGTTGGAAATAAGGAACTATGAAGGTGCTGACGGTTGTCTGGCAACACAATAGAGTTCCGACAGGACATAGGCTTTTCAACCCAAGGTTATTTTAAATCTACGCTGCAATGCAAAGGCCCGCTTAATTGGCTGCTTGATGCAATTAGCTTGAACAGAAACATGTTGCTCCTACTTTCACCAAGTTTGCCTCTGCTCCATAAAGATTTAATCTCAAGCCGTCATCCTATCTTTGCAACAATTCGTAGTAGACTTCAGATGATCTTGTCCGGAGACTTTTTTTGCCTTTGATCATCAGGAACACACCTGAATTTCAGAAGTCAATTTTCCATCTGAAACGGGAAAGGTGACGACAACCAGACGGGACACTCTTCAGGCTACAATTGCTAGGAGCTTAGCATCGTGAGTTATGGCACTGTAGATACTCTATCACTGAAGTAATTACCCACTTGGTCGTGACAGAACCTCAACTAAGAAATCTGCCGAAATTTTGTCAGATTTTGCCAAACAGCATCAGTTGATGATGATTCCAACATTCCGGTAAAAGTCCTTTCTCTTCTTGATGGCCCGCATTGTAATTTTTTACGCACTCGGATCGGCATACCGTCAAAGCTTGTAATCAGTCACATGCTTCACACAGTTCAAATTCTGAATTTCTGGATTTTTTGCCAAATTGATAATGTATCCGAAATACTGGTAAGTTTGCCCTTCTACTAATTCTCGACATCAGTCAGATTTCGGCTAACATATCATGAGGGTTTTTTGCGTATTATGACCATCAGTTAGATCTTCAAGAAAATTCTGGCTTACCAAAGTTATGTCGATAGAAAGCCACTTCTCTGGTTTTCCAAAATTGTTTATATTTCCGAATTTTATCATAACAATAAGATGCCTTCGGCGGGGTAGTCCTTCATCAATCTGTTGGTGCGCTGTGAATCAGTTGTTCTATGAAATTTGACAGGGCCAAGTTATGATTTTTAATATCATTGTGGCCAAAGTATCACAGAATTTTTCAAAGCAGTAACATTTTGTGACAAGAGCAACATCACTTACACCTTAGTTTTGTAAACAAATTGAGTGTCCTTTTTTTTTTAAAGAAAACTAAAGACTATTGTCACTTCTCACGGTTCATAGGTGTTCAAGAACAACAAACCCAGGCGTCATAAAACAAAAAGCCTCCATACAATCACATTTATGTTCTTTCAAGTTAAGGACACCTAATTCCGAGAAGTCCATTTTAAAGCCACCTAATATACTGCAAATTGCTTGCAAAATTATCTTCCATCTACACTCACCTCTAAACCACAGAAATTCGTCATCATTTTACTTTAATGACTACAATTTTCCTTTGAAAGATTTTTATTTGTCACCCACACTCCTTCAATATGTTATCCTGACAGCTTTTAAGCGAGCACTTAAGTGTATCATTGAACTATGCCGTAGGATACAATTTAAAATCGGCCTTCTACCCCTAAATCAAAAGAAATAAAAAAAAAATAAAACCATCTTAAGGCTTACAACAAAATACACCTATCCTCCAAATGAGAGAAAAATAAAGCAACCTCGAAAATCCAACTGTCAGACGATTCTGACTTTTTCCAAGAGCTTGACATCAAGTCACTCACCCATTCCTTTGAAATTCAGCACAAAGTAGAAAAAAAAAAACGAAAATGTGAAAAAGTGAAAAAGTGAAAAATACTTTTTCCTCTTATTTCCAACAACTAGATGGCATATGTCAATTTGTTTCGTTCTTTAGGCCTCAGAAAACCCCATTCACCCTACCGACATTGAGTATAAAATCTACCACTACCACTACCACCCGTAGGCCGTATTCGTTACCCAAAGCCCTGTCCATATGTGTGTTCAAATTGTAATCAAGTATCAAAACGTCACACACAAAGCAACAAAAGAAACATCGATGACAGAAAAAACAGTCCTTCCTCACAAATTGCCCAACAGGAACGAATAATGCGATGGAACAGAAGCGGCTCCTAGCATTGTGTAAGGATATTTTCGATCAAATCACATTTATGTTAAAAGTCGATATTTACGGTGTTTAGAAGTTCATTTTGTTTTGTGTCCTTTTTGTCGTATCTCTTTTTATTTCGTATTCTCTACGTTTTAGCCTTAGATTTGGTCCCAAATCCGGTTCCACCAACAACAACGACATCGAGAACAAAAAGACAAAAAGGATGTCCTTTCGGAAAACGATTCAACGACGATTGATCCGGATAAATGTGATTTTCCAATACAACGAGGTGAGAGACGCTTGAAGAATTTTTCATTCTAGAAAACTCTCACTGCGTGTGCTTAATTCTATGACCCGAGCATATTGTGGTGCCATTCGTATTGACGTGTACGAATGTGTGTGTTATCCTGGTCCAGCAGCAATCGGTAGCAATTGGACAATCAACAAGCGACAATCGAACATCCATGGGATATCGGCAACGGTCAGAATCCTTGAAAAATATCCACTTTCAATCGATGATGATGTTGACCTCGACTTGTGGCCATTGGAAAAAATGGTTTCATTTACCTTCATTCACCCGCCACTGACTCCAGTTCGTGTCAGGACGTAAATCGAACAGCGTTGTCGTTTGAAACTAATATCGTATTATTTGTATCCCTAGTCGTATGCGTACTACCCTCCAGATGTTAATGCCACCGCCCCATCTCTATTACACTAGGACAGGGTTTCCATTCGGATTATCCTTCTGCAAAGGAAAATCCGATTTCAGATCGAAAGGACTAACAATTAGTAAAGGACAGTGAAAGGGCGTAATGAACTAGAAGCCTTATACCCAACGAACTCTTGTGTAAAAGAAATACATTTTTCCAGGACTCGGGCAATTTAGTAATAGATCACGTGCTAAGCTAGCCAAATCTACAGAGTGAAATACAGTTTTATGGGAAGTTTTCAGGACAAAATCAGATCCCCACGGAGTGGCAAACAACCTGTATGGGAGGCACTAGCACTGCAGTTTTTAGGCCCATTTGGCACTTGGACTCTTTGAAGCCCCTGTCAACAGGAATCTACTCAAGAGAAACGTTTCAAACAAGGATTCAAATTGTAGGAGTACACTTTATGAGAAATAATGAGCATAAAGATAGTTAATGACGAAATCGTCAAAAACACCACTTACGATACAGCATATGTTATGTGAACGGCTTCAAGTGCAGTGACTTTTAGAGGATTCAACATGCGAATACTTCAAGAATACGTTGATGGGATGATCATTCTTCATGTATTCTAGGCGTACTGACAAAAGGAAATGTTGATACTGACTATTCAGAAGAAAATAGATATTCGCTCATACAAGTAGTTCCCTACTGCGTCGAAAGGACGTCCTGACGGGTTGATCTTCCTTTAAGATTGTACCGCTGTAGGAACTTAATAAAGGAAAAAATGTCTACCATTCTGATGAGACTTAAGTCAAGCAAAAGTCAATCTTCTCTTCTACATATCTGACTACTCCAATTTGTTGGGCCGAGTGTTATATACTCCGTGACACTGGTCTCCCCAGCTTTTGGTAAGGACCAGAATATTTAGACACCTAGGCTTTGCAACCTTCACCGACTTAAAAGACAAATCGCTACGAGCAGCTTCGTTTGCAAAATTCATCCAACCAAAAAGGTTATTTCCATTCCGTTGGAATGTTAATAAGATAAGAAATCATGTGGGAACAAAATGAAGAAGAGTGCAGGGGAAAAAGTGGAACCCTAAGGTACTCCTTTGATTTTTTTTAATTTAAACCTTAAAAATAGCTTGGGCTATAAACAGTGACCTAAGTAGTCATTCTGGTACTGTTGCTTCTAAATTTTTTGTGATTTACGAAAATAGCAACACAAATACAAGAAATGGTAGGTACGACAAACCACCCACCCATTTTTTACGTGGAATTTCTACTACTCCCAAATCCATACCCACCACGACAACTCTGAAATTCATAGAAAATTATCGGCTTCAAAGCGAACAAAATTGAATAAAGTTTTGATCTCTTTTTTTTTTCTATCTAACAAGTGGAATGCCTGCAGCTTGGAGGTCCTTTTTTGTGCGACCAAGCGAACTTGATTAAAATTTCAATGAGCAACGTGCACCATTTAAAGAAAAAAAAAGTAAAAAAAAAAAATAAAAAAATTGAAAATTCCTCTCCTCCTTGGCCTAAGCACTTTTACTACTTGAAGACACTTAACCTTTGAAGTGCTTAATGCACTGACTGCACTTACCGCCGCCACAGTTGCAGCTAAAGCTATCTCTACCAGCTACACCGTACAGCCTCTATCATCTAGGACTATTGCGTGTAAAGGAGGAATAAAAAACTGTCGTTAAGTGAGATAATTCCTCAGAGGGAAATTATGTTTTACTTTCTGGCGCTTATCCTTGCCACATCTTCATCTCTCTGTTGACAAGTGCCTTCCTTTATAGTACAGCGCTCGTGGAAACGGCAACAGAACCTTTTTGCATATGAAATCCCAATGAGCCGCAGGAAAAATGGTTACACTCCAGTACATACTCCAACCGCTCCTATATATGGCTCGCTGTCTAGAGATGTTTTGATGACTGTACGATGGTGGTAGGTACAGCTAGGGAGGATAATTTTTTCAAAAAAAAAAAAAAAAAAAATACAAAGTTCCCCCTTAATTACACTGCTCTAGCTTTTAAGTGTTACTACAGCTTACTCGTGATCCATCCCAGAGAGAGCAGTGAAAGCAAAAAAAAAAAAAGAACAGAGAACCAACGTTGGATTAACCTGAGATAATCTGCTCCTCCAAGTGAGGTAATTGAGATGGTGTTTGTCTAATCATTGCACGCGAGAACTTATCTGGCGGAAGGAAATATGCAAATTTCTTCCTCACAGTAGATAATAACATTCATCCGGACGTTGTCCTTTCCATACAATCACACTCACTTAAACACAACTACATACAGATACGAGTAGATGCAGTCAGATAGAGACTTGCATTTAATTGATTTTGATCTGCAATTTGTGGTGCAGAGTAGGTGGCTACGTACACCCGTACACCTCATCATAGTCATCATCGTCATCTGCCACGGATAATTGGATTACCCATGAGTGGTTACTGTCATAGATCTGCTGATGTGATAATCTGAGAGACATCAAAAGGCGACGTTGGCGTTGCCACTCATTTGCGGGAAGGGTCGTTACCCTGATAATGTCTATGTGGGTATTACCTTAGCTACCTTAGATATCTAGATGCTACTCTCCACGATGCTGTGAATATTAACTGGCACAGCTTGAAGCCTTTTTTGATAAGAGTTGAGAAAAATATAAAGACAAAATTAACAAAGAGTGGCAGGAACTTATACTCGTAGTCCCGAAGAAGGGGAGAACATGTCAGTTTGCGCTGATTAACGTCAATTTATTTTCATTTTCTTACTAATGAACTTAAGAATTAAGTCCCACAAGCCATTAAGTGTAGCTTACCTGAAAAGAGAAAAGAAATACACGCATAAGTATACATGAGTACCATTTCAAAGGAAAGCAAAGGATATATGAACACTAATTAATAAAAAAAAAGAGTGACTAGTTAACTCGTTTAAGTCAATTAAACACTACTGATATGAAGAGGTAAGGCTTGTCAAGAATCATCTTACGTTGTTTGCTACCAGTATGCTGTTGTAACTGCCCCGGGGCTTAAAATCAAGACTTTGTTCAATCATTTGTAAGCAAATTTAAGTTTGAAAACTACTAAACGGGTCACTTAAGGCTAATTTGGAGGAAGACTGGAAGCTTTACTGGAAATTTAAGAAGCTTATTCAGATTACGGAGACTGCTTCTTATAAAGGCTTTTTCGAAAAAAGTGAAACACTCGCAGACTGTCCAAACTGCTCAATAGGGACAACTTAAATGTACTAGAAACACCCAAAAAATGTACTGCCACTTTCACTGGGTCGAAAGCAGAGACTCAACGTGTCGTAGTTGACACTCACTTCCCTGATAACTTAATCAGAACCGGGTCACAGCTAGCTACTATCACTGAATCCTGTAGATGAACTGCGTGATATGGAAAGGCTGATAGGCCGGCAATACGGTTTTCGTAACAACAGCTCAGCTAACTGAAAAAAATTCTACAAAAATCTGGCGAAACCAAGAGAGTTGCACTTGCTACAATATTTCTAACGCATTTGACAGAGTTTGACTTCAGGCTGTTTTGTCGATCGACGAATGTCTTCTTCAATGGATTACAAACTACCTTTTGCAACGTTCAATTCAGGTAGTCTTGGATGGCTTGAAGTCTCTTATTCACAAAATAAATGCTGGTGAGCCCCAAGGCTCCGTTCTGTCTCCGACACTCTTTTCTATTGTCTGCTACGTCTAATCCAATACGACTTCTAATCTGACGACGGAACTCTGAGCTTTTCATATTCGTTCCCGGACTCAATTATCTGCTCTTCGACTGTAGAACGGGAACGATAGCGTATGCTTAGCTTATTAAATTCCGATATAAACGGCAATACCAAATGGGGAAATTAATCCTTCCACAACACAATCTAAACCCTCTGGCACTATCCATGAATAGCATTTGCATCGTCGAAACCGAAAAACTTTACATTCTCGGTATACTATGGGTCAATGAAAAAACTCATAGATGATGCTAATATCACTCAGTCAATTGACACCCTCGAACAACGAAGGAATATCACTTGCCTCAAATTGTTCCATCGCTATTTTTACAAGTACTCCATTAAAGTTGCACCCATCGCTATGAATGCTCAGCAGTGTACCCTCAAGTCCACTTTCGGACGTACATTGAAATATCGTGATTCTTCCGTACAACTCGCTTATGGAATGCCCTCTAGAGCTCTTTATTTCCTAGTCATTATAATCTCCAAACATTCAAAACCAAAGTGGATCGGTGTCACCCTTTCTTTCCTCCCGCCCTGTATACAAACATTTTAAGGGTACACAATACCCCTTAAGTGTGCGTCACTTATAAAAACAAAGTAGAACAACCCGCCGTAGTTGGTATCCGTCATCGGTTGTTATGCGGGATGTTGCATTTCTTAACTATTTCAACCCGATTGCCAACAAGTGCATATATTCAGTTATGCTAGAAAAATGTATGCTCGTAAACCGGTTGCTAGCAAATTTAAGGAGAACCTTTACTTTAGGTCTAGCCTGGCCTTAACGCCAGGAACAATTACGAGTAGAACGAGAAAATGGTTGTACCACATGTTGGCAACAGAACTGCTGTTTCTAAGAAAGATCGAAATCAACTTCCGCCATGATCAGGGATGGTTTCGATCAGAAACTGAGCCAGAAAAGAAATGTATTCGGATCTTCACGGATGGCTTTAAAACCATTCAAAAATTTCGCATTCTGATTTCTGTTTGAAGGACGAAAAAGTCAGATTTTACTCCCTTTAAAAAAAAAATTGCGTATATCGGTTCTCACAAGATCACCGATATCAAGCAGTGTTGGACGCGGTACGTACGTAGATGGAGGACCGCCTGGGAACTCTATACAAATACAGCGTGCTGTTGACAACGCCACATAGGCATATCCCATCGTATCTTTTGAAAGTAGAATAAAATAAATAAAACTTGCGTATGACCTAATATGCGATCCTGATGGCAATCAACAAGATTATGAAGGATAAGTGGAGCCGGCAAAATATCTACCTCTATAGCGACAGCCAAGATACACTTAAGACCTTCCTGAGCCCTCACAACACTTCCAAGCTAGATCGTGAATGCGACGCTGAACGCAGCGTCAACAAAATATAGAACTGCAGAGCTAAGGACCTTGCAAAAATACATTTGGACAAACACTGATCCTGATTGACTTTTGCCGCAGATCATGTGATAATTCTTGCATTGGAAGTCTGAAAAAAGTTTTTACATGGCGAACGAAATTTTGGTGTTACCGAGCTATTTATCCCATGAAGATGTCGGGCACCTGTTCGTACCTGATACCTGAACGATAAACTGATAACAATAGATCGCAAACGTGGGCCGTGGAGTTCCAAATATTCAACGGCCTCTGATCCATCTTTATCTCTTGCCTTACCAATATTACTCCAACTTTGAAGTAAAAACAAGATATTTTGTCAAAATAACGAAAAAGCGACCTTCCCTTAGCTGGTTCGACATAAACCAAAAGCCAAGAAGTTTCGGCTTATACACTCGATAAGTGTAAGATCAAGACCAAGATATTTGCTTACTACAATCTAGGACGCAATGTTTTCAGCAGAGGTTTTAGAATTGCCCAAATTAGACGAATTTACATCAAAGCGAGGACATTGTAGCAATGGCACCGATAAGGACGAGAAGATTCTTCGGTTGTATCAAAGTATTTTAGTGTGAACCCGTTTCGGCAGTTGTCATATCGAAAACCTGTTGTTTGTTGCTTTAACCGCCACCACTAAGGGGTACAATTCTATCCGATGGGCTCCGATTTTACATTGTTTACGACTAACAAAAATGTTAAGACTATCTAAATAGTAAAGTACTTTAGAGTTCCACAATTAAACCAATATTTAAATTTTTTTAAATTATTTCCTTGTCTTGTTAGCAAAGCCTTTATGAAAAGTTTTTTTTCTTTAATTTTGGCTTTCCTAGAAAAAAGCAATAAGCTCTGCGACTTCTAGAACCTTAGTGATGGAAGCTGATACGATTAGGATTTTCCCAACTATCTTTATGAAATTGAGGTATCTTTTCCATAGAGTTCTCTTCTGAATGACAGTCTTTTTATCCTGCCTGATTCCCTGCACATTGCAACAGTATCAACGAAGACCTAGCAACGTCGATTTGGCGCCGACCAGCTGAATTGGGCATCGCCAGAGAATCTACGTGGCTTATTTTGCGGTTAGATTTCGGCCTACACCCGCATAAGATTATGCTGAGGCAAGAATTGAAGCCGAACGATCATAGTCAA
Source organism: Volucella zonaria (assembly GCA_963966105.1). Lineage (NCBI taxonomy): Eukaryota > Metazoa > Arthropoda > Insecta > Diptera > Syrphidae > Volucella > Volucella zonaria. The sequence continues at coordinate 130,289,587 of OZ014533.1, read as the reverse complement.
CTCCGTGAATTGCGCTGGCAATATTGGCAAGGATCCGAATGTTGGCCAAAATATCATCTTCTCGGATATGGATCAGCGGCCATGTCAACAAGCAAAATTGCCATTATTGGAACGAGCACAATCCACAAGTGTTAGACCAGCATTAATACATTCACAAAGAATGACTGTTTGGTGTGGGTTATTGCATGGCGGCATCATCGGACCTTATTTCTTTCGAAATGAGGAATTAGACACCGTTACCGTCAATGGTTTCAGGTATAGAGCAATGTTAACCGACTTTCTGTGGTCAGAGCTCGACAACGTCAATATATCCGAGATTTGATTCCAATAAGATGGCGCTATGTGGTATACAAGTGACCCAAAGCTCGAAGTTGTGAAGGAGAAATTTGTCGTCTGGGTCATCTCACGATGAGCGTTCATCAATTGGCCGCGGCGATCATGCGATTTGACACCTTTCAATAATTTTCTTCGCGGCTACGTCAAGTCCTTAGTCTACGCTAACAAGCCAACCACTTTGGACGAACTCGAGACCAACATTCGACACGCTATTGCCGTAATAACGCCGCACATATCGGACCGAGTCATCAAAAATTGGACCGACTGCTTTAAGCACTGCCAGCAAAGCCGAGGCGGCCATTTGCTTGATGTGCTATTCCACACATAACGGCATGAACATAGCTTCAAAATAAAGCCAAAATCAATTTTATACAAGGTGGCGCAAAAGCTGTCACCCGATGTTCTTTGGCTTTAATTTTTTTTCATGGATGAAAAGCTTTGATCCTGGTTTTGGATTATGTTTATTTGATGCCTTAATTTTTTTTCCATTATGCCAAGAAAATAATATCAGCTAAGTAGCCGCCGCCAGAATTGATGACCATTCGGGCCCGATTTGTGGCATTTTCCATCGCTCTTGCCAGAACTTCCGGCGATAGGTCCTCGCATTCTTGACGGATATTCTCTTTAAGGGCTTCAAGAGTCTGAGGCTTGTTGACATAGACTCGTGACTTCAGAAAATATCACAAAAAGGATAAAGTCTGTTGCGGTTAAATCAGGCGATTTTACCGGCGAGTGCAAATTGCCAAAACGAGAGATTAGGCGACCCGGAAATGCAGCCCTCAGAATTCCGATTGTGACTCGTGCAGTATGCGCCGTTGCTCCATTCTGTTGGAACCACATGTTCTCCAGTCTCATTCATCCACTTGAGGAAGGAGAAAGTCGTTGAGCGTGGGTCTGTAGCACTCGCTGTCCACAGTAGTCGTTTGGCCCCCGGCGTTTTCGAAAAAATAAGGCCCGACGACTCCTCCAGCGTAAACAGCACAACATGCAGTAACTTTGAGTGGGTGTAATGGGTCTTCGTGGGTTATACGCGGATTTTCGGTGCCCCAGAAGCGATAATTTTGCTTATTCACATACCCACAGAGATGGGAAAGGGCCTCGTCGTTTATGATGATTTTCGATGAAAAGTTATCTCCCTCGTTGTCGAGATTCAACATGGCTTGAGCGTAGGTTAAACGTGTTTGGCGGTCAACAGCTAACAGCTGATGCACTGTCTGCACTTTGTAAGGGAACATTTAAAGACTGCCGATTGATGCTCAATTGCGTGGCACGTCGCCTGGTCGATACTCCGTGATCCTCTGCATCCACAACTGCGATATTCTTAGCAAAACGGCCAGACATGGCAGCATCTCGTGTTGTCCCATACTCTTCTATTCCAGCGGCTTAACGTCGTAGTGTTTGCGAAGTTGGTGTCGGACGACCGGAAATCTGCGCCGAAAATTCACACTGCGCCAACATCACCGACGAATTCCGCAAGAAAATCGTAACAATTATTCCGCGTTCTTAAGGAGTATAGCGGGTCATGTCTTGTTGACGTGTATTTTGTAGCTGTCAAAGTAGAATTGACATTTGCCGCCATTTGCAAAAAATTATAACATCTTCCGATAGGGTGATGACTTTTAGGCCACCTAGTATCTTATGCTGTTTCCTTTAAATTTCTGGTCACCCTAAATAATGATTAAAGATAGAAGGAAAGCGGGTGGTTTATAAAGTAAACAGGGATCTTACGAAGGGGAGAGAGGTGGCGATGGACTGCACAGTTCTTGTATTTTATGGGTCGAGAGTTCCATACTTTGATAGCGTGAATAAAACATAAACAGGATGAATTAAGGTAACGATGGTGTAATGGCATTAGACTAGGCGCCCTCATACAAACACACAGGCGTCATACCTTTCATAATTTGATATACCCAAATGCTATTCCTGGCGTCAATGTAGTGAGTGAAGGACATTCTTAGCAACCACATTGAGTATTGTAAGCCATATATGGTATGTATCTGACTGCATCATAAAATGCTACTTGTACCTTACGCTGGCACAGAGAGTCAGTACAACTGTATACTACCTCAGCATATGTTATAAGGGCTAGAATTAAAGTTTTGGCTAGCCTTTGTCTGGTATTATTTGGAGTAAAACTTGCAGATATCATGCTTAGTTCAGTTATATTTTTAATTGGCTTTGCGGCATGTAGCTGGACATCAACGGCATAAAGGTGGGCAGAAAAGTGCTTACAAACATAAGGAAGGTCTTTGACGAACATACAAAAGAGAATCGATTTACTGACAAAGTGGTGAGGTAGAGCCACCTGTAACAACTCTCTGAAATCTGTCAGGCAGAAAAATACTAATTAGTCTCACTGCATTGTCATTAAGGCCAAACAGATTTTTTAGCTTCCAGCATAGGATTTTGTGCTGGACTTTATCAAAAGCCTTTGAGAAATCGATCATGTGAAGAAGTGTGACACATAACCTCTATCGTAATCCTGCCTTATTTCCTCCAAAATATTGACCATTGCTGTGTAACAGCTTTAGTTAGATCTGAAACCAGATTGTCCCTTATAAAGGAACTCATTAGCTGATAGCTATTGGATCAGTTTTTTAGCTATTAATTTCTCAAAGGCTTTTGGTAGACAGGGTAAAATCTGTTGCGGATTATTTTTTTTTTTGGTAACAGGTACAAATCGGGCAGGTTCCAGGGTTTATGGAGAGTTGATGTTGTGATGCAGTGATTGAGAATGTGAGTTAAATTGGACACTATAAATGGGAAGATCAGCTTAAGATATCGCATATCAACCCCACCTTCACCAATAGCGTTCGTTTTTGGCGCTGCATTTTCGGTCACAGTTTGTATTTCGAAGCCATTTGCTGACTGATTCAGACTTTCTGATACAATGGATTAAAATTAAAATATTGGGATATGCTTTCAAGTAAGAAACTATTTAGAAGGTCGGGATTAGAGATTCAGCGTTACATTTCCTACTCGGGACGACTATTTGACGTAGATTGCTCCAAAGCTTCTTCGGAGGTAGAGAGGTATTTAGATTGGACGCATAGTAGTTTCTTTGTCAATTCGAATAACGAAAACCGACTTGTATCGCATCGCTTTATAAGCAAGCCAGTTTGAGCTTGAGGGGCTGCGCTTCCATTTACTATAGGGTAACCAGATAAGAACGACAGGAACAAAAATTTAAATAAAACAACAACGGTGCGAGATATAAAATTGAGTCTGCCTTTATTTTAAAGCTACGTTAATTATGGTCACCTCGGCTTCGCTGGCGGTGCTACAAATTTTCAATGACTCGGTCCAGTACAGGGTACACGCTGTAGCCGTTGACCTACTGACTTTGCGTAGTAGAAAACGATTAATTTATTTCATAATTTCATAAAAAAAGAGAAGTACCCTCCTCATTCTGAGCGTTCCACGTGCTTATGATCAAAACTAAAGGCTTCCTTTAGGTCTAATTTCCTCACACTGTCAATTGTTACCCCATGAAATCGCCAATTTCGATTCAACACCCTACTCAAGTACATTTGCGCTTTTTCTCTCTAACCGCTTGCATGTTCTTTTAGTCTCCCCATCCCCATTCTCAAAACTGAACCCTGCAAATTATACCCTAAGTTTAAACATTAAATCACTTGAAAGATTCATTAGACTTACAAACAGATCCCAACCCCGGCAAAAGGAAAGAGCAACTTGGGTTAAATTATTTGAGTAACAAATGGCGCAAAATACTCCCCAGATCTCATTCTGCTTTTTCTCTGTTGGCTTGGTTATCCGTAGTACTTCTCCAATTAAACCCTCGTTGAATGGCCCCTTGAGATTATTATTATTATTTTTTTTTTTTAAAAAAAAAACTTTTTTTTTGTTCGAACCCGCGAAACAACTCAACGCAATGTTGCCTTAGCTGTGAAATTAATATTTCCTTTATCGTTGCTTTATTTTGACTCTACTACTACTACTTCTCCTTATTCCACAAGCAAAAATATGACCTCTAACAAGGAGATCGCCTTTAAGAATAGCAACAAAGTGAAATCCTCTTTCGAATTCATCCCCCTGCACCGAAAGGCTACAAAAGGAAGGAACCAAAAATGGAAAGAAAAAAAAAAAAAGAAGAGAAATAGTCAATTGATCCTATCAAAATGTCAAATAACATTGAACAGCTTCAGTTTTGCACTCCTTGTTTGACTATGGAGAGGTATTTGCTCTGTGATTCTATCGAGCGTATCCTTTCATTGCCCTGTTTTGCAATTGTGCCCTGCAGTAGCAATTTGAGAGCGAGGAAATTCATCCAATAAACCCACAACCAGACAGACAAAAAGATACGACAGCGAAAGTGGAAGATAAAAAATAAGATCAAATAATTACGATATGGAGCAATTGTTACCAAGTACCCACCACCCACTACTCCACTCACAAGGACAATTCAAGAGATTTACACACAAGAACAAATCTTCCAGGATCATGACACATCCGAACGAACGAACGAATATGGGTTGGGGTGGCAGCACAAATCGGTGGAAGAGGAAATCAACAAACTGTGCTTAGTTGACAAGGGGACAAGGAGGGTGGTTTTGGCAGTGGTGGTATGTAACTGTGTTAGCACACACATAGTAATTACCGAGAGTGGAAGATGTTTATTATAGATTGTGCAAACGAGTAGTGGTTCTTGTTCTGGACTCATCCTCATTCAAACGTAGAAACGGAGGATACACTAGTGGTGTTGTTATATTGTGAGAGGAGTCTCCATCACTTGGTATAACCACACCTAATATCCCGCAGTGTTATGTGTATGTGTAAATGGGATTAGTGGATATCTTATCTGTTATTAGAGAAAGTGAAACAGAGGCTGGGGGAATAGAAATGCAATGACATGACACCATACAGCTAGATCCCCTTTCATCCTTATACAACTTGAATAGACAGTGGGAATGTTAGTAGCACTAGCAGCAATAAAAAATCCATAGAAAAGGACGATCAGTACCTACAACCGACCAATGGACAACGAACGACAATCGGCCATCGACCATCGAACATCGACCATCGACCATTTGGTCTAACGGCAGAGGTCATGAAGAAGGAACGAGATTAGATGAAGAGGTTATCGATGACACCAGGGAAATGGGATGCGTATGTGCATAGTATACCACCGGAATCCCATCACACCGCAGAGATAGATAAAAGGACTAAAGGAACATTTATACACTACACACACTAAGATTAAGTTGAGAGAGTTGGTCAGGAAAAAGGGAATTATGCGGATTAATTTCACTTTGTTTCCAGTAGTCCGCAGATGAATTTAAGATACAAACACACACGATATAACAATATTAGTATGAGTGAAGTTATCCTAGATACCACCTCATACATACACTCGCCTTCAACTTGGCAAGGTTAAACTATTTGAGATGAGCTGTCCAAAAGTTTAGATTAGAATTTTTGTATTTCGCACCACCGAAATGTTTCTTCATCATTCCCTATTAAGTTACAGAACGTCTGTTGCCTTGAAAACATTCCATATGAATCCCTCAGTGGGTGGATTTGGTGGTGTAATACAGGGTCAGGTTATCCTAATCCCACTGCCGCCGCCGCCCGATTTTATACCGAACGAAACGAATCTCCAAGGGTCAAGCGGAGTAAATGCGATTTTAAGGAATGTACGAGTACGAATACCCGTATCTGTTAGTGTAAATGTGAATGGACGAGTACGAGTAGGATTTCGAATGGTTTTTGGAATTTTATTGAGATAGGAAAACTAGAGTAAGGATACGACTGACTTCAATCCAATCCAATGTGACTTGAGGATTTTTTCTTTCACACATTGGCTTTGGGGGAGTTGTGTTTTTTTTTGTTTTTTTTTTTTTTGTTTTCTCTTTATATGAGGTATCCTTCTGGGTTGATTTAAGGATTTGCCAAGGTGTCAGAAAAGTTTATAGATTCGAAAGATGATAAGGATATAGAACTTCATATACTCCACACTACACATCGGACTGCTTATCTAAAGGTTGATTCTTTCCAAGGGATTACGTGTTAAATTTGTGGCTTGAGTTTGGGGCATGGATGGACGAAAGAAAAGTACACCTCACATACGAGTATGTATAAGATGTTCATCTGCCGAAGGCCTGCTGACGCAACAAAGGTCATAAACCATTGAGGGGTTCCAGACATTCGGAGCGATGGTGAAAATACCACCCACAGCTGCCTATCAAGGCTATCGATTAATAAATTGGCTTTCATGTCAGAGCGGAGGTAAGATCGTTTTATATTACGAAATTCACTGTGCTCTATTATTTTTATTTTATTTTCGATTTTTGCTAGACAAACACATTCCTGTGCATTTTTTTTTTTTACAGAGACTGTCTCCTTCGAGATTTCATTAGTGATTACGTTCTTTGCTCCTTCTGGTTTGGGTTGTACGTACTCGTACCTTCTCTAGACTTTTGATATAAAAAGTCTTGTAATTGGTCTTTGGCCACTAAGGTGGACAACTTTGGGTAGGTGGAGTCCTTCTATATATCTGGACGACATCAAATTATATCTTTTGTAGTGTCATCTACAGAATTGAGTGTTTGTGGTGCAGTGCTTATGTGGTTTCATGGCCAGACATTGACTTGATAACGATGAGAGGTAGGTAACATGATCTTGAAACGTATTGATTCAAGGTGCAATTATCTTTGAAGAAACAATGAGATAGACTGGTAGTAAGAGTATACGTTGGAATTGTGAAAATGAATTGTTTGACCTTATGGTAGTCAATGGCAGAGACAAAGATATCAGAAATTTGAAAACTGCAATCGAAGATACTCTTTGAGATTGTTAAATCATTTGGTTTCATCTGGCAAAATTAAGTTTTGTAATAGGTTTCCGTAGAAGAAGGTATTTCAGTCATTATTCAATGTGCTGAGAGCATAAGAAATCAAAACTAACAAGCAATCACTCATCAACTCAACAACTAACAATTATTCTCAATTCCATTGTATTCATGGAGGCCATAGCATTGTCAATTTATTGGTTGAATACCTTTTCGGAATGAGGTCTATTTGAAACTCAATCTACTGGTAAAATTCCTTCTAATTCAGGTGCCTTTCCATTTGTCCTTAAAGTGTTCCTCTATTGTACATTTCATCAAGTGGGTATGCTCCGATTCCGATAGTGATTTTCATTAGAAGTCCTGGGGTTCAGACGAACCTTTACACTTGATCCTGCAGTATTCGGCTCAACAGACTTTGTTAGAGCGCATAACTATGTTCAGTCACTTACTTATGAATGCGTTTCAGCAGCTGAAAACTCTTTTGTGGCCGATTTGTCTCCACCTAAATCTTCAATGTGCAAACTCATCTTATATTGATGACACGACTGCTAGTGTACATGTGTGGATCAGACAACTGAAATTACTGCTGATCTCAATTTCGGTGATACTGTTTGATTGAGGAGACTTATCCACTTCCATTTTGCCGACAGTGCTTGGGTGGGCCTCCACTTTCCAACAAGATCGATTTTTTGCAAACTGCTCCAGTTTCGAATGTCGGCATGTAAGGAAAGGTAGCCTTTCACTGTGTTTTAGCACTGTGCGATTTTCGAAGACCATTGAGGAAGCACTGCTATCTGTATATGACCTACCCATCTTATACATAGCTCTTATTTGGATCTTCTTCTTCTTCTTGAAAATGCAGGACTTGCATAGTACCTCCTTCATTCCTCGAGATAGAAGTATGATATTCAATTTCCTTCTTACCTCACAAAAACAACTGTTGGAGAGTGTTATTCTTCGCGTGATTTTCACACTAAACTCATTCTTAGAATTCACGACAGAACTTACAAGCTAAATTCATATTGCTTACAGTCCAGGGTGGACCGTCTCCAGCCAGCTCGGTCTTTAGCTATGTAGGCCCCCAGTTTCGCACGTTAAGTTGATTGAGATCCCATTCCAATTGCGTGCACCACCTGAGTCGCGGTCTTCCTCTACTGCGCTGTCCCTCGGGAGCTGGTTCGAAAAATTTTCGGACCTGAGCCGTTGGACCATCACTCTTCTGGCTAAGTCGATGTCGCTATACAGCCCGTACAGTTCGTCGTTGTATTTCCTCCTCCACTCACCGTATACGTAGACTGGACTGAAAATCAGCCGAAGAATATTCCTATCAAAGCAGCCATGAACACCCTTATCCATTTTTGGTAAAGCCCATGCCTCTGCGCAATAACACAGCACTGGGATTATTAAGATCTTATATAGGGTCACTTTTCTTCTTCGAGAGAGGGCTTTGGTAGCCAATTGCCTTTTTAGCCCAAAGAAGCAGCGATTGGCAAGAGTTATTCTTCGTTTGATTTCAAAACTGGTGGAGTTGTCTGAATTGAAAGCAGAGCCTTAACTACCTCAGAGTTATATCTGTCGAGTGTGACATTCCGTCTGAGACGTCGGTGTTGGTCTTGCGCTTATTGACTATTAAGCCGTTCTCACCGCTTCCGCCTCAATACTCGCGAAAGCGCCACTGACATCACACTGCTTTCTTCCGATTATGTCAATATGATCGGCGTAGAGCAATTGAACGGACTTTTCAAAGATTGTGCCGCTTGTATTGGCGCGTGAGTTTTGTGAGAATGATGTTAAAGAAAACGCATGACAGCGTATCCCCTTGTCTAAATCCTTTTTTGAGATCAAAGGTCTCGGTGAGTTCTTTATCGACCTTGATGGAGCAGCATGTATTCTCCACCGTTATGCATAAATGGACGAGTTTGGCAGGGATGCCAAAACTAGACATTGCACTATATAGCTCATCTCTATAGATGCTGTCATACGCGGCCTTGAAATTAATGAATAGGTGGTGTGTACCGATTAATAGCTCATGGGTTTTTTTCCAAGATCCGCCTTAGTGTCAATATTTGGTCGATGGAGGACTTTCCTGGCGTAAAGCCAAACTGATATGGACCAGTCAGGTTGTTGAAGAACGGATTCAGGAGCTCACACAATATGGCAGATAGGACCTTGTAGGCGGTGTTAAGAAAGCTGAAGCCTCTGTAGTTACCGCAGTTCAGAGGATCTCCTTTCTTGACGATCGGACAAACTATGTCGGGCATACTTTCGTGCGATCATATTTTACAGATGAGTTAGTGCACGTTCCTTATCAAGTCATTGCCTGTCGCTTTGAAGAGCTCGATTGTCAAGCCGTCCGCGTCAGCAGCTTTGAGCTTAGATATGGCTATCTGTACTCCACTCAGGTCGGGTGACGGATTTGTTGGTATACATGGTCCAGCTGGAAAGGTTCATTCTGCCTGACAGCGATATTTGGTTCGTCATCGGGGTTATACGTTCTACAGAAATACTCTTTCCAAATGCTCAGCATCGACTTTATATGCATCTTGCTTAACTGCATGTGCTTGCGCGCACTCGTTGTCAAACCAGTGGATTCGTTGTGGTGGCCGATTGAAACTGGGTTTCCAGTACATCAGAGGCGGCATCTCTGACGGCTTTTTGGCAATATTGGCACTGGTCTTCGATACTTCATACTGGCGTCATAGGACCTTTTAAGAGATTAAGGCAGACTCGATCGGAAAAGGATTTGGCGATCTCTTGTGATTGTAGCCGTCCGACGTCAAACCTCCTCACAGTACTTGCTTGCCTTTGCGATGTTCGTGATATCCGCAACTGTACCTTGGCTACAACAAGGATATGGTCCGAGTCGATGTTGACCCCTCGGAGCGTTTGGACATCCATAATACTGGTGGAGTGTGTTGCGTCGATCGCAATGTCATCAGGAGTCCAAGTCCCCTTATGGAAATTGGTATGCGGAAAGGACGTGCTAGCTGCGACAACGTTTCATCCAGCCGCCGTCACAAAGTCGATTGGCCTGAATCCGTTACCGGAAGTGGTGTCGTTGAGGCTATATTTTCCGAGAGTATTACCTCAATTGACAACTTTGCATTAAAATCGCAGAGAACAATTTATTAACATAGCTAGGGCACTGCTCGTAGGCCTTGCCCAAAAACTCGTCGAAGCTATCTTTGGTGTCGTTATATTTCGCCTATTGGGGGCGTGCGCATATAAGCCAAACTTAGTTGGCAAATTTAGCCTTAATACGGATTGTTACTGTGCGCTCGTTAACATGTCGGAAACTCAAGATTTCTTGCCTAAGTCTGCCTCTAACAACGAATCCGCATCTACTTAGTGCTGCTTATGCCAACGATAACAATCGCAGTAGTAGATGTGTCGCAGTTTTTCATCCTCTTCTTGTCTGCCTGATCCCATCGCATTTCTTGGGTGGAGGTAATATCTGCTTTTCAGCAGTCCAGGGCCTCCCCTAGTGGCTGCGCGTGGCGTATTAAGGGACCTAGCATCCAAAGCGCGTTGTCTTTGTTTCCTTTGCAGGGTTTACGCGTATCAGCAGAAGATCCGTCCGTATCCGAGGCTTGCTGTTGCTACGTAGCCGGATTTTTTTTTTTTAATTTTTACAACCTCCAACCTGGAGGGCTAGTTCCATTATAAATATGCCTAGGACGAGGTAGGTGAGCTCTGCCATTGGTCCATTAAAAGCTCATCCGCCACCATCCTGAGCCCCAAATATATTGCAGTAACCCGTATAAGGCCTTATCTGCTTTATTTCACCGTTGATTCCATCTGCGGAATTCATCCGCTGTCCTGTTTAATATTGTAATTCGGAGAAGTTGGTGTTTGACTTTTCTGCTCTCTTGGAGAGGTTGATCCTAATGCGCAATCTCATGCAATAGCACCCATCCGACTTTGGACTTTTACCCAGTATTTTCTCGCAATGGGATGCCGTTAATATCATTCAATAGCATTCGTGCTTACAAAAAAATCACGACGGATCCGTTTTTGAATCTTATGCCGTGTAAGCTGTATCTGCCAATGAAGTTTCCAAAAGAGCATCGCAGTCACCCAGCAAGATTTTTACATTGTGATTGGGACATTAGTTATAGGTTGGCTCTAGGAATGCCTATAAATCCTCCCAACCTTCTGTATGGGAATAAAAATCTGCTGTAAGTGTATTTGGCATGGATATCTAAAGGACATGTATTTTTCCCCGCATTCAAGGACAGATCTAAGTGTCACTGGTCTTTATAATTTTCTTATCTGGTACTCATATGTCGTATCGCATTTCCTGGATGGCAGTTCTGTTAGCCTGTTAGGCCTCTATTGTCTCCAATTTCTGTTCGGGATCAGTTTTCATGTGAATACGTGCTGCTGCTTTTCACAGACTCTGCTCTAGATGCACTGATGAATCCCCCTCATGAGCTACAATCTCAAAGCGACCTTCATCTTACAAAGAAGTGTTAATTGGAACAACATGCACTGGAGTGCGTGATGTTATGCCGCCTTGTGCAATGGCAACAGTAGTCTTGTTGCAGAAACAGTATGAAATCGACTTTTCCTGTGCTCAGGAATGGTTTCTGCCAGAATCTAAACCAGTAAGTGGGATGTAGTTGGGTATAGGATGTGGCGCTGGTCCCTTTCTAGAGGACAGCAACGTAACACTTCATTCTACATTGTGAAGAATCGTTTGAGTTGGGCGAAGTATCTGCGTTTACATTGACAGCCCTATTGCGTTTAAAGCCTTGCTCAACTTATCATCAATTCCAAGCTATTTAGAGTTTGGGACATGATCAAGTCTAAGATCACAATGGGTTCGCGGGAATTACGATCGCTGATGAACTTGTTAGGCAAGGTTCGTAGAAGGGCTTCTCAGAAGCCGAACATTGACAATTGTTGTGCGGCGTGACCCTTCAGAATGCCGTCTGTTAGAAGTAAGTAAGGTTTCTGCTGTGCATCAGTAGGACAGCCAGTAATCTGTTAACTGGCGCCGTGACGGGGCACTACGTTTCTGCTAAGCACCTTAGGTACCAAGGCAAAATTAACTCAACGTCTTGCGACACCGGGGAGCACAGATTCTGTGAGTGTACGCCCGACACTTTCACAGGCTGCGGGTACTCAGCGAAGATGTGGTGGATGTTGATACTGAACAACGGGTTTACCGATTTTTCTCTAAAAGACTGGGAAATTTCAGTCAAAGGATCACACAATGAAGATATACCTAATAGCGATTTCATTTCATCTGGTATTGCAAGGTTGAATATTTGAATTAATAAAGCGGTGAAACACTCTAAAGTGTGCCCCAAAAAAAAGTTTCTCGATGAAAAAGAATCGTTAGTTGTTTGTCGTTAGTCGGTTCTGTTAGTCGTCCTCTATCAAATTTGTTTCTCTAAGGACTGTAGGCAAATGTAAAACATTTAAACTTGCCTTAGGACCTAACTATAATGGTAATCTACGTCATTTGTGGCAAATGTACAACATCAAATGTAAAGTTACAATTTTAAATCGTGGACGTATTCTTAAGATATGCAGACAGAGTAGAGAATCTACATTTTTGATGTCAATAATCACAACGACCCACAGGGGACAATTCAAACGTAAGTAAATTAAGCCTAGCCCCCCCCCCCGAAAATTTCTACATTTTTTGAATTTTCTAAATTTCCCCAACAATGCTCCGAATTGCAAAGTACTCGTTCTCTTCACCAAACTCAGTTGAACTTTTTGTATTTAACTAACTTTGCAGAAAAAGAAAAAAAAAAAAACAAAGCAAAAAAAAAAACAACTTTGTCCATCTCTAGTAACCGGGTTTAAATTCTCGCTCAAAGCAATTCACAGAGAAATCACAAAAATCCACCCCTTTTGCCAGTTTGCTTTTGAATCAATTTCCATCCGTCGCAGCCTTAGCAACGATTCAACTTTCTATTTACGCTACAATGAAATTCAAATCTCTTCTAACTACAATACAAAGTTTATAACTCTTCAAACATTTTTCTCATCTAACCAACTGATATTGCCACCTAGATGCCCTTGAGCGACATGCCAACCGAGCGTTCCCTCTACCTCTATTCCGTGTACAGTGTACTGGCAGAAACCAACAATCATCTATTGCGTGTACGAGTATTTTGAAAAATTTTCACTTTAACCGTTTGTACGTACGTCAGTCGGCTTAAACCGCCAAAAGAGTGGACAAGTCACAAAAAAAAAAAAATAATAAATCTGACACTCTTTCCATTCGTTCTGACCAAATAAAATTGCATTTGTGTGTTGCAAGCATCAGAAACAGCAGCAACGAATAACGCCGGTCCCCTCCGGCATAAAACCCTCTGCAAAACTTTTGCATCAACCAACCACTACAACCACCACTACCCACCACTAGAAGAACTCTGGCAGTTTTTTCTCGTCGTTTTTGGAACGAACAGCCCCGATATAAGTTTTCCAACATTTTTGGCTTTAAATCTCTTTTTTGTTTTTTTTTTTTTTTTTTTCTGCCAAAAGTGGTGGTAGGCTACATGGTAAGGGTAGTAAACAGTAGTGACATTTCTCTATTTCCAGTCCCCAGGCACCAATACCGAATAAACACATAAACGAATGTAGAAAAATGATGGTTCCCTTGTCGATTTAAAAAATAAAAAAAAGGACAAACCGGAACAGGATGCTGCGGACTGGGATGAGTTTTTGGAATTTTTTTTTTTTTTTAAACTTCTCTTCGAGGGGTGGCAACCACCAGATATCAGCTAACATACAGCAAATGGCAACTTTTCAGCAATGGGCATAGAAAATGATGCTCCAAGCATACGAGTGAGTACTCCTGCCATGCTTATGATCATCGCCGATAAATATTCCGAGGGATGGCCTGGGGTATCTGACCACCACGGCCCAAGGGTTGGTGGTTGAGGGGTAGTAAAATCAATAGGAAATGGAATACTGCCCTCTGGTTGATGTGTTTCTGTTGCATCATAATGAACATTGTTTTGGTCTTGTAGTCCTGTTTTTTTTTTTTTTGTTTTTTGCAGGAGGGTGGAAATGAAATGCATATTAGTTGTCCTTGGATGTTGATGGATGGAATAATTTAAAAATTGAAATAAAAGCGTTTTCGAAACTATTTGCAACAGGGATAGGATATGATAACGCGTCCATCATTTACTGACTAACAGAGGTTAAGTTGGTTCGTTGTTATTGTTGTTGTTGTCGTGTTGTGTTTTGTTTGTGGAGGACCAAAAATTGTGAAACCGAATGTTGGTGAGAAAACACAAGGAATGTGTTGCCCGGGTTATGTTTTGGTGAGATCTCTGGGTGACGTTTTGAAAAACCAAAGCCCCCGGCGATGGGGGTAAAATTATTTAAAATAGAATAAAAGCAAACGTGACACAGATAGCGGCACTGGAAAGAAATATTGTACTTGGCCAGATACATAGATACGAGTAGATGTGGATGGTACTGGTACAGTAGCAGATACAAAACAACAACACAATGGATTCATATTGTCCCGCTTTGGGTTATTTTCTGTTTTTTTTTTTTTTTTGTTGCTTTTGTGTTTTACTCCACATTTGGTCGTTTTTGTGGACGTGCCAGCTCTGGCGATGGAGATTTCTGTTTTTTTTTTTTGTCTCTCTGACATCCAGAGGACGAATAGGAGGACAGCGAGGACAATGATGAGGAGTGCATTTAATGGGAGCTGAAACGTTTTGGTTTGCATATCATTTTCTATTTTCCCTTTTCTGTTTTTTTTTTTTTTTGTGGGGGTGCTTGCAAATGAGAATGAAAATGGAAGTGGAGATATATTTATTCCGAAAGTGATTTGATTATACGAGTATTTTCACAGTTGCAATGGACACAAACAGATGCCATATTGTGGCATACAATTGGCACCACCAGTATACGAGCGGGACAGGACAGCATAGGACTGCAATTGATCGAACCAACGAATGGGGGATAATTTAAAATTATTTGATTATATGTGGTGATAATTTGGCGGAATTTCCCTCTTCAAATATGGAATTTCAAATAAGACCCTCGTGCATGACAACACAAAAACGCACTTTTTTCCCTTTTCTGTTAGATTTTTTTTTGTTTTTTGTTTTTTGTTTTTGGAGGTAAAATACAAAATCGGAAATTGTTTTGATTAAATGATTCGGAAACATGGAATGCAATTATACAAATGGGGTTAGTAGACAAAATAGGTGGGAGAAAATTTCGCTAAATGTTGTGGAAAATTAATAGGATAATTAGTTGCAATAAAAACACAAAAAAACAAAAAAACAAAAAACAACAGAGAAACACAGAAACAGGTCACTAATCAATTTGCCAACAGATGCTAGGAGCTTAGATAGGCACAAAAAATAAAACACTGTGCTCTCGTATGTACAATACATACGAGTACATACATATGTATGTCGGCAGGCTAATTTTCAGTTTTAGGATTTAATTTGTTGGGTAATTGGATCAACTTTACCAGAGGGTGTAGTCATAAAACCGAGAGAGAGTTGAATCAAGTCGGGCATTAATTTTCTTGACATGTTCGCCGACAGAGATTTCAAAACAATTCCAAACCGTGCTTCTTGTGCCCCCAATCAAAAGAGGATGCTGTTTAAATTTTCATGATCCGTGAGTGATTGTTAGATTTAACCAAAAGTAGTAAGGAACTGTCACTGTACTCATTCGAGTATAGAATTGTCTTCGGCCATCTAAGCACACTCTATTTAGCGTTCACAAACTACTGTTGACGGTAGCTAGAGCATTCTGGTGCATGTAATTTTCACCTACACCACAAAGAACTCTCCTTAAAAACTTACTTACAGCTGGTCAAAGCAATAGACGTGAACAAATATTTCCAATAAATTTTCATTTGACATCAAATTTCGCTGGTCTGGCGATAAGAACAACTGACAGATACTTTTTTGTAAGGATCATTCTGTTTTAAGAGTCTGTTGAGTGACATGCTATCGATGCATTTGCATTTATATTGACCAGAAAAATAGATGCGGAATAAAGAAACAGCACAATGCCTATATAGTCCTTTATTGTAGTTAGCATAGATTATTTTGAAGGTAAGGTCTTTCAGGTCAGTTTTGATAAATTAAAATGACCGGAATGGGACATAAAAGGATCTGACAACCACAACAATGAAATTTGGTACAAAACTTAATAGCACTGGCGCAAGGCAACACCTACAAATTCATCGCCGAGGCGTTAGAACGCTCACTACACCAACAACAAACCTCCGCATAGTGCTATTGCCGAAATCGGATCATTGTGCTTCCTCCACAACGATTTGTTCTGAAATCGACCAACAAGTTGACGCATGCACAGTTCGGAAAAGACTCCAAGATGCCAACCTTCCTGGTAGAGATGCAAGGAAAGTGCCTCTATTGAGAGCAAGAAATTCAGACATTCGCAAACAATTTGCTGCAAGCCAACGTCTTTGGAGTGGCCCGAGAGGTATTAAAAAATGGCGTAATATTTTCTGGAGTGACGTAACTAAGGCCAATTTGTGAGAGATGACCACCCCAGTACTCATCTATTTCATGTACTCAGATCAGCCTTCAATATTGCAAGTCTGCTACTCTAGGAGGCTTTCCGTATTGAACACAAAGCCTCACATATTGTAATGTCCACACATGGATGTGGAATAAACGCATCTGACATTTCGTATGGTTAAAGGGTGTTATACCACTATAAGACGACCGATCGCAAAAATCGAGAACTGGTCTTTATGTGACGAACTCCCTCTTACCATCTAAGCTTGAGCAATTTTGCAACTAAGATTTAGTTGCGGCACAAACTCGTCGTTGCGTCTGCTTATTTTCCATATGATTCGTTATTACCACCACCACCGAAAGCGGTAGCCGAACTCATTGAGAACTGTGATCGTATGCTGCGATGCTAATACTAAGAATCAACAATGTTGGCTCAACCAACTTTTGTTATGAGAGTAAGAAAGCAAGTAATCGACTTAACGTTATCCAACAGATTTGTTAAGGAGATTACCGGCTATCGGAGGTCTCCATGTCGGACTACATGTGCATTGAATTTAGAATCGGAGCGAGGTGTCGACCAACTAGGCACGGTTTAAGGAGGAACCCGGAAGGTTCCATAGTGCTCCAACTAAGCTCAGTACAAAAGAAAAGCTACAGGAAGCTGTTCAGAACTTGAATGGTATCCTCACCACCTGTTTTGAACAGTCACGTCCGGCTAGAACCCAATCCTACAGATCGTCCATTCTTTGGTGGTACACAGATCTGCAGCGACTACCTAAACAAACTTATAATCAGGTAACTGAGGACTAATTTGGAGGAAGACTGGAATCTTTACAGATCAAAGCAAAACGAATATAAAAAGCCTTTCCGGATTTCGAAGAGTGCTTCTTTTAAAGATCGAAACTATCGGTGCAACCAGTAGACTGGTCCTCAAAAGGGGAAGATCAACCATCAGAAAATCTGATGGTGCCTATATTGAGTTGAAAGCAGAGACTAACTTCAAAGGTAACCTAATCGGAACCAGTTCACAAGCAGCTCCTATTAAGTGAGCTGAAGATATCTCATCGGTTGTGGTGGCGAATGAGGCTATTAAACATACTATTGATTCCTTTGATGACTTTAAGTCGCCTAGCACCGATGGCATATACGAGTATACACAGCTACGAGTACATACCTAGTTATGTTACAAAAAGGTATAAGGCATCTTAGGGCATCTGCTGGTAATTCTAAAGAGAACATTTACTGCTGGACTGGCACTGGCACTAGCATACATTTCAAAACCTTGGCGAACAGTGAGAGTAGCCTTTATACTGAAAATCGGAAAAAGAGACTACACGTTCGGCAAGAGCTGTAGACCTACAAGTCATTTTGAAGAGCATGCAAAGAATGGTCGAGATCCATGTGCGCAAAACTGATTTGCGAATGCATCCTCTTGTCTGCGATGCAACACGCTTACCAACGCGAAAATCTTTAGAGAGTGTGCTTCAAAATCCGGTAGGCAGAATGGAAAGCGAACTCAACAAGAAGGATTACGTGCTGGGCATTTTCATCGACATTGAGGGTGGTCTCGACAGCGCAACTTTTGACGACATCTGTAACTTGTCCAGACAACACGGCGTAAACAAATCACTAGTTTTGTGAATACATAGAAGCAAACCTGATGGGGGGGGGGGATAAACAGGGGCATTTTGTTTCCACTGCTATGATGCATGTGTACGCGCTCAGTAGTTCTGACTCCTCTGCACAACCATCAGCGGATAATGTAGCTGTACTGCCTGTTGGACCACGTCTACCGACGTGAAGGACGATTGGTGCAATAGAAATCCTGTCGAAACTTAGATTATTCTGTTTACGAGAAGTAAGAAGTTGGCGGGTCTGACTCAGCATCCAATTCTCCAACGAAACTAAGTAGTCGGGTGGCCATCCTGGATAACAACCCTCTACGGACTGAACATGTTACCTCAAAAGCTTCTAAGGCACTGTTAAAAGGATCTATCGGCAATACATGGGGGCTGTCAACGAGAAGGATTTTTTGTATCTACACAAGGCAAGGCCAATTATATTCTATACGGCGGTTGTGTGGTGGAATAAGCTTTCACGAAAATATGTCATTGCTGCTTTACCAGACTCCTAAGAACGATCTGTGTTGGCTGTATGGCGGCTTTTCCTAGCACGCCCGGCCCTGATCTAGACGCATTGATGAATCCCTCCTACCCCTTCCCTCTTCACCCAAACGATAATCATATCACACTCAAATCCATCTTCCATTTAAAAAAAAAGTGGTCTGGTACTGGAACTTTGATGACGCCCCGGCTGTCTTTTGACTCTGGTGTTATGGACATGCCGTATGATGCACTGACAGCAGAACTGCTGCAGAAAAATTACGAAATCGGCTTTCACGATGGCTCCAAAATCGATATAGGATGCGGCTCTGGTATCTTTCTGGAGGGGCAACGTTAGATTTCACGTCTCGTTAGGAAAACTTGCGGAGGTATACGCAGTCCTGATGGCAACGAAGTATATTGTTAAGAACCTGCGGAGAGGGCGAAGAATTTGCATCGGTAGCGACAGGTAAGCTGCGCTTAGAGCCTTCTTCAGCCCTCTTCCGACTTCCAAGGTAATTCGAGAATGTTGGACGCAGCCGAAAGCTAAATTTATTGAGTTTTGTCCGGATCCTAGGTCACAAATGGGTCACTGGAAATAAAATCGCCGATGAACTTGCTTAGAGGAGAATTTTTCTGGACCCGAACCTACGTAAGGTCATGACGATGAAGACATGACTCTCCAGGGTACCAGCAGACCAAGCGATTGTTTCCCGACATCTCCGTGGAGTCAGCGACCAGCTGACACTCAGTAGGAAATTCTACAGGCTGCTTACTGGCATTATGACGGGGCACTATAATTTTGCTAAGCTTAAGTGATACAACATCCTACGACGTTTGCTGTGAAAGTGATGACGATACCGCGTGAATGACGTGAAGTTACACCTCCGTGAATGTCCGGCTTACACTCACATCAAGCTGGAGATACTACGCGCTGATGTAGTGAGTACTGGCACTGTAGACACTTTATCACTGAAACAGTTACTCGTCTTTCTATGAAAGACTGAGAAATTCCATTAAAGGGAATTGACAAGGAGTACATTGGACTATTTCTTTGTGTGCGTGCTATGTTCACAGAAAAAAAAATACGTCGGCCGAAGACGAAAGGAAAAGGAATTTCGTGAGCGTTATACGAAAAAGACAGTGAACTATAGAAGTGAATATATAATGGTGTAGGGTTGTTTTTCTTGGTACAGTGTTGGTCCCATTCGAAAATGTCATGCTTCTTTACGCCGAGGAAAGCATGAACCTGATATGACCTTCCCAGCAAGATAATGATCCGAAACATATATTGGGTCTTGTAAAAGACCCATAGTTTCCATAATCTCATGTCCAAGTCAATCTCAATCCAATTGAGAAGAGAAATTGTGGTAAGCCGTACAAAAGGAATTGTATCAAGATGCCGTACATTAGCTGAGTCGATGCCTCGGTGAATTGAAGAAATCCTCGCAAAGAATAGCTGATATTCAGACTTATTTTTAAAATCGGTCTTAAACTCGCGAAACATATAGGAGTTAGGTGATCTATTTCATCCTCATAAGTGATAAACTGAAACGTTAGAAACTGTAGCCTCTGTGAGTCAAAACGTGGCGGAAGATCCAAAATTGGCATTTGCCGGTGATTATTTCTTCGAAAATATGGAGAACTTTGACTCATTGACTCACTGAAAATTCGATTCAATGGCTAAATTTGATGCCACTCGATTAGTTCGTTTTGGGCTATGTACAGCCCTTCTTTTGTGGTCATAAACCGCAAACTACTCAGCTCCGGGAAGTTAATATTCAGGGCATTTTTGTAAAAATAGAGTTTCAAGTGTTCAAAATAGTGGCTCAAAATTAGACCGACAAGATGCGCTACAACAAAACCCGCCGAGGAAAAGGCATATGCCTGAGGTATTCCAATCATAATCACGTAAATGCTTCAACTACGGCACGATTGGAAGAATCAATAGTATTCATGAGTGCGTTTCTCGGTACCTGAACAGATTTGAATAAAATACCACTTGAAGAAAGATGACAATCAGTTTTCCCAGAGTGAGCCATGGATGAATGCAAGGATGAAGAGATGATGAGTACGAACCATTATAGGTCTGTTCCAGGATTTGGCGTAGGATGAAGATTTAGAGGGAAGGCACACCGATATTTGAAGGTTTATGAAGTACAAAAGGTCTTCAGAATACCTGGAATACCTAGATGGGTCCTCACCGACCGAAGTTCGGTTTTCTTCTTACTCTGTCATTTTCCTTTGGTAGTGTGAACATCAGCTAGAGGATTCTACAATTCCCTATGAATTATTGACGAGTTTGACCTCACAATCGCGAAGAACATAAGATACTGGTCTGATACCTGCTAACGTCTTTCATGCTGGAATGCTTCTTTACGATGTTTATATGGTTTTTAGTGCCACACGCAATTTTTTGAGTTGTCACATCAATAATTGAAGGGAGAAAGGGACTTTCGTTTTTGGAAAAATCATTATCTTTCCACCTATCTTCAAACTTTAAGCTTCTGTTCAACTCGATAGCGCCTAGGAGGTAAACGTTTATAGGTATTCAATCGACATCTCAGTACATAGCAACATCAATTTGTATTGCATCTCAGCTACATATAATTCGAAGGATTTTGGATTTCAAGATCTCCGACGTCTAAGAGGTATTGGTATAGACACAGCTCTTCACGT
Organism: Volucella zonaria; assembly: GCA_963966105.1. Lineage (NCBI taxonomy): Eukaryota > Metazoa > Arthropoda > Insecta > Diptera > Syrphidae > Volucella > Volucella zonaria. Next base: position 130,268,177 of record OZ014533.1, on the reverse strand, counting down.
AGCTACACGCAAAAGAGAAAATCCAGCGCCGAACCTGAGCATGTTCTACACTGTTCATACACTCTGGGCTAAATTTTATTTGATCTTGTGAAAATTCACAATTAATTCGTCGCAGTACGTGCTGTCATGTGGTTGTGACAGAAAAGGCTTTAGCAATATCTTGCGATCGCAGCCGTTTCCTAGGGTCTAATATTTCCACGTTCAAACCTTGCCCGCCGCCAAATCAGTGTTGACTTCTTGAAATATAAAGAATATCGGCACAAGTTCGTTGCATCTGTATGCAAATGCAGGTGAGGCCCCAAGGACACAACAATCGCCCAAGTTTTATATAGCAGCTGTGCTTAAATCTAAGAATAGGAAGTTGTGTGCTACATGCAATATCAGTGGATCAAAGCTGAACCGGCCGCATAGGTTGAGATGCCGAAAATATTCAAAACTGAAAAAAAGCTCGTTTATCCTGTTATCTACGCTGAGAGAATATCTCCTACCCACCACCAACTATGTATGCAGAGGAAAGTAGCAAAGGCTAAGCAAGCCCAGACAGTTCAGCAAACAACGTGACTCATCCCATCCGGTAGGCATCAACGGGCGAAGATGTCGAAGGAGAAATTATCTAACATTCGCCTTCGAAACACAAAAAGCCTGACATTATCTGTGAACTTGAAAACTGTGACGGTTTAGCTCCAGTTGTAGAGACATTTGTTGTAGTAAGGTCGTCTGTGATGTGGGCTACTGAAAAGGCAGAACGATCAGTTGATAACAACTCGGTATTCACCATGGTCTAAGCCGAAAGAGCGTCGACGACTCACTTTAGTAGCAGAGGTTCCATTAACCGAAACATCAACAAGTAAAACCGAGATAAATGTCCGCAAATACCAACAGACTGAGCGTATGCAGGAAGCCCGGTAGACTGTTTAAATTAAGAACTGTATAAATGTGCTAGGGTAGGTAGGAGTGGCTGTTGGAAACACCAACCCACTTAGGCCTATTGGCCCATTGTGATGCCACGTGGATCTATGATCCTCTTACTAATGGAACTAGTTTGAGCTTACGATGAAGCGTAGGAGACTGTTTACGTATATATTTTTTAGATCGTTTAGGTTGTTTTAGAAGAAAGCTCTTTTCTTCCCTGTGAGGGAGCTGCACATGTACAGGGAAGGTGGAGGATTGTCTCCTCTCCCTCCTCGTCCATACAGCTTCTACAGAAATCATTTGTAAAGGCGCTAAGCCGTCTTGCGTGCTTGCCTATGAGGCAGTGTCCAGTAATGACACCTATGATGGCGCTGAGATGCTTCCTATTTAGAAGGATCAGACTCTTAGGCCGATTCAGACCCAGCTTTTGCCAGAACTGTTTGGTCACTAGACATGTTGGTCCAACAGTCAACCTAAGGTCTGTTGTTTTGTTAGCATCCAGCCTTAATATTAATTTGCACGTAGGGACAGGTATAATTAAGCGACCCTTTTTGCGGTAGAATAGGCAGAGTTGCTCCAATTGTGGCGAGTTCGTAAGTTCCATGGGATATCTCTGTGGCCCGGCACCCAACAAATGTGAAAGTTGAAGTGCTATTGATATCGGCTTCACTATACGAAAAGATGCGGATATCCTTTGCAGATATCAGGTTTTTCTTCAGCCAGAGCAAAGCTTCGTTAATCGCCAAAATTTGCGGATGGAAAACACGCTACAGTGATTTGAAAGACGGAAGGAGAGGCTTCGATTTAGCTTATCTGACAAAACACCGCCACCAACCCCGCTATCGCTCTTAGATCCATCTGTGTAAAAGTGGATTGACTTGTCTTCGATAAAAGCATCTTCCTCCCAGAAGGATCTAGCGGGGAAGTTTAAATGAAAGTCTTTGTCAAACCAAAGTTCAGGTATAGTGTAATCGATGTTCTTTGTGAGGATTCCTAATATTTTAAGAATATTGCCGTGGCCAAATAAACTATTTGTCCACTGTGTAGTCGCTTTAAGGCGAATAGCTGCAGTTACAGCTACTTGCCAGCTGAAAATATCGAGGGGTGTTAAGTGAAACAGAATATCCAATGCCGCAGAGGGAGTAGAACGCTTATGCACAGACATGCTGTTCTTTGGACACTGCTTAGTTTGCTGCAGTTGACTGCATTGTCTAAGGCCATACACTAAACAACAACCCCATAGGTGAGTATCGGTCTTATGACCGAGATGTATAGCCAGTGGGTTATTCGAGTTTGAAGGCCCTATTTGTTCCCAATAGCTTTTTGCAAGAGAATAAAGCTACTGCAGCTTTCTTGACTCTTTCTTGAGTGTTAGGTTTCCAGTTTAGGTTCCTATCAAAAATGAGACCCAGATATTTTGCTGTACCGGAAAAGGGTAAACTGGTAGCGTTATTGATTGAAATTTTATATTTCCTGGAAAAGAGGACAAGATCGGTTTTATGGGGGTTTATACCCAATCCACAGCGATCTGCCCAACGGGTTAATCTGTTAAGATTTAGTTGTAGAAGTTCTTTAATGACATTAAGATGCTTTCCTGAGACGGCTATAGCAACGTCATCCGCATAGGCAATCACCCTGCTACTCGCTTCCAGGTATATCAGCAGTTCATTAACCATTAAGTTCCAGAGAAGGCGAGAAAGGACCACGCCTTGCGGCTTACTTCTGCTGACACATCTTTTAGCAGAAGCCCCACCCAGTTTGGAGTTGATTAACCTGCTTATCCTGCCTTAGCATAAGACTGAGACTGATCAACTCCCCAAGTGAGTCGTCTACCTACAGAGTTGACAGCGCAGTCGTGATTGCGGACCAGCAGACTTATATGATTTGAAGCTATGCAACGCCCAGAGCAGTTTGTCTCTTGTAATCAGACCATGAATTTTGGTCTCGTTTGCAATAGGTCTGTTTGGGTTGCTACTGGCCGTGAATTGGGAGCTACCCGCAAAGTTGGTGTCCGGTAGCAGGTTGAGTTATTCATCACTTGAGGTTGTCCAAGAGCCATCGGTTTTTTTTTCAAACAGCTAGGCATCATAGGATTTGTAGAGAGAATTTTACTTAGTCACAGAATGATCTCCAGGATTGTCGCTTTGAGTTCGTCAGTTCATTTTCATATATTTTGAGGGATTCTTTGTATGAGTCCCAGCCAGTCACTTTTCTTGTATCTTTTGCTAAGTTGAAAAGTTTTCTGCAAGTGTTTCCAAGCAGTCCCCGTGCTGATGTTCACCAGTGTGGCTTTTTCTCGTTTCTGGGTTGAATAAGAGGGCAGGAAGCGGCCATAGCCTGTGTCACGCGGGGGACTTGAGAGACTTATGTGCTAAGATATCCATAGGAATCAAAAGTCTCCCGCTTCAATAAATTAAAACTGGTTGCATTTGTATTGTACTACTGAACCTGATCATACTCGTAGCTAGAGATCGTTACTTAGATCAAAACGTCTTGTGAGGACTTGAGGTGCCGCAAAGAAGCATCAGCTATCAAATCTTTAAAGAATGATCTGGTGGTCATGAAGTGATCATTTTGAATGAAAAACGTTTTAGATACGCGACCGAAGCGTTGTCTATATCAGTCTAACTAGCCACATAGGCACAGTGCCTTTATAGGTCTTATGTTTCTTTACGATGAGTAGCGAGTAAACAATTTTTTTGTTTTTTTTAATTTTGTTAATAGCACTGATTGGAAGGAAGAAAACTTCGGAATGTACGGCAAAGTTCTTTCTTGGGAATTTCAAATGAATAAATGAATTTCAGGCAAATTAAATCAAAGGCAAGTGGGCTTTGTGTGCTTTCAGGAAGCACAATATCTTATGCTGATCGTTTGACTCTCCTAAGGTGGCATTTCCACAATGGGCATATGTAAGTGTTCAGAAATGACTTCCACTTAGTAGAATCAGAACATACAAATCACTTAGGATTTTTGAAGCAACAATTTAAAAGTCAGACTCGAGCAATGTTAAACTGTGAAGCCAATCAAGTTTCAAGCCATACTGTTGTCCCAAGAAACAAACGACCTAATCCTGTAGTCATGGTAAAGTCACCATTCTTTACACTGCAATAGATAGCAGGCTACAATTCCTAAAACACAAATGTATCAATTATTTCGGAACATACCGAGGTTCGAATAGTGTATTTCAAATCAAAATATCATCGTAGATAGGCAGAAGGCAAAGCCTAGATAAATCTCGTCCTCAGTAATTCGAGTTTTTTTCTTTTCTATTATTAAACAGAGCAAACACCCAATATACGAGTACTGACTCAATCCTAGCCATTTTCGGTTGAGTTTGCCTGCCAAAACTTTACCAATATGACAGACGAAGCATATAGAAAACAAACTGCCAAATCCAATTAAAATACAACAAAATATCAAATCAACCAGATAAATGAGAACTACATATTCCATTTTAGAATCCTTACAATACCAATTAATCATCAATCGTTGTCATTGATGGCAAAACGAATTTGGCAACTCAAGTGTTGGCAAAATTAGAAGCCACAGGCATCTCTTGATTTTCTTTCTTATTCAACACCTTTTCGGTACGATAAACATAATCAAAATCAAGTTTTCCTTCATCTGTTGAGTTAAAATGCAAATATATACCAGCTGCAGCGTCTTCTCTGGCACTAGTAAACTCTTGCATCTTCAGTATCCTCATGCATCTGCTAGAACGCACTTGAACTAACCACAAAATGATTTCCATGCGGAGAAACATTATATTCGAAATACAATAACTTGGGTCAAATAAGTTTTGATTCGAAATTCACTTGCTTCGAAATACAATATAAACATAGTCGTAGTATGTACATTTATCTACTCGTACTCTATGAGTAGACTCTCTTGGGTATCTTCAATCCGCACTCAATCGTTTTATCATCAACTCAAAACCAACATTTCTGTTTGTTTCATATACAAACTGCTGAATTTTCTTCTGCCAAATTTTCGAAGCGCATTGTCCAATTGCTGTCCTTTGGACTAGGACTAGAGCAGATATATGGTACTCCTAAAACCCGACTAGAACCACAAAAATGTCTCCATGCATGCTCTGTTCATTGAATTTGCATGCAAAACTTGGTCTTCGAGTAGGATAGCCCACACCAGTTGTCATGTGCAGTTTCCAAAAGTATCTAGGTCTGTTCTTGTTGCCTCTATGAATTGTATGTATTGTACGGAGTATCTACGAGTATGCGAAATTTCCACAATTTTCTTTGTCTTTTCTGGTTGTTGTGCTGTGCATTTTTCTTATAGTCTTTTCTTACTACCATATATAACAATTTATTCAACCGAAAAGAAAAACCCAAAAAACCACCAAACCAATCCGAAAAAAAAAAAAAAATTCCAAAAACCAAAACCAGACCCACCATTGTATTTAAGTTAGTCTCCGTACTTCTCAGGTCGGTGTCGCCTCTATGCTCATATAATTCTATGGTTTACCTCAACCGAGTCCATTTTGTATTCGGTTTGAGTACGAGTATCTTTTATTGAATAAATTGCAACAGCAGAAGTTTTAATTACCGCCTACGTTAGCGTTATACAAGAGTATACACACCAACCTGTCTATCTACGTCTACCCAGCGACAACCTTTTTTTCTTTTTTTGAGGAGAAAAGCCAGTCATACATAGATCACAATGCCAGAGAGGTAAGAAATTCTGGAACTCGTACTCGTACTTGTAGTATGTGTTCGAGTATTTATGTAAGTACCGAAATTGTTATGAAATTTTAATCGAACAAATCGAAAATAATAAATTGGAACGCCATAGATACTCGTACCTCTAATCGGCCAGTTCTGGCCCAGACGGCAGGCATGTGTTTTTAAAGTAGACGCGCGGCTGATCTAATTTAAAAGCGGAAAATCAAGGAAAAATTGTTTTTTTAAAGCATGTTTACCAAAAGTAATTTATGTTACAAAGCCACATAATGTGAGAATTTAGATACTCAGATACGCAAAAGGAGGAGCATTTCGCAATTGTTTATTGGGGGAATTTTTTTTTGGTTTTTATCCGAATCCAATGGACGTTGGAAACTCATCAACTCAACTGACGAAACAAGTGTCCGGTTTTGAAATTGTTTATTTATTTGGCACATTTTTTTGTTGCTATTCTTTAAGAAAAGAAAACAAAACAAGACATGCATACTCGTAAACAAATGAAAATGCGGTTTGCTCTATATTTGCCAATACAGGATATAAATCGTATCTATAAGCAGAAAGATACATATCGGTGGGCGGAAGAGTGACTTTGTTTAATAATTACTTTATGCCAATACAGCTGTTGGGTGTATCGCATTTTTTAAAAATGATCTCATCACAACAGTTTGCACTTTTAGTTTTAATTGGTGTAAACAATAAGCTGTAAGTTAGTTGATCATTAATTAGTGGAAAATTTTGACATGTTATTCATTAGTCATTTTATATAATATATTCCTGGACAGCATAAGTAATTCTTGGAATAGTTTCCTCCATGGGAGCGCCTATAATTCCTTAAAGTTTGGTTTTGTTTCAAAGTGTCATCGAAAGCGATGTCCTATCCGGGGTCGTATCTTTGATAAAAATGCTATGAAATGGACATACATGACCGCTGATATTACTGCCAACTGTTGGTCTGCAATATTAAGTCCGTACTCGACCTCCAAAAATATGTGAAATACAAGAGTAGAAATTCACACGATCCAGACGATTTGAGAATTAACAAAATAAGGGAGATCAAAAATAGTACGAGTACATGGCTCTCAGTAGAAAAAGGGTCTTCCATTAAGCGCTACCTATCTTTAAATTTAAATAAAACAAAGTGTGTGTGTGATATCATCGAAATTTTTTATTCGTTTGGAAGGCCTATTGATGCCATTTTGTATGGAATATAATTTGGCTCAAATGTCCGCCACGGCTTCTCTGGGTGGCGCGCTTACAAAATGTTCAATTTTCCATGACTCTGGCGCATAAATCAGGCGGAATTTGACCGATGGCATGGGTTATATTGGCTTTAAAGGCCATTGTGGTTTCTGACTTATTCGCATAGACCTGCGGCTTCAGAAAACCCCACAAGAAAAAGTCTAACGGGGTCAAATCGCACGATCTCAGTGGCCAGTTCACATCACCTCCACGTGAGATTACGAGTACCATGCCCTCAAATTGCTCGTATGGAATTTTCAATGTGGCGTGAGTTGTGTGGCACGTAGCGCCGTCCTATTGAAACCACATGTCGTTGGTGTCCATGTCGTCCAATTTAAGCCAAAAGAAGTTGGTAATCATCGACCTATAGCGCTCGCCGTTGACGCTGATTACCTGGTCAACGTCGTTCTCAAAGAAATATGGACCGATGACGCCACCAGCCTAAAATCCACACCAAGCATTGACTTTTTCGGGATCATTGGACGCTCTTGGATCTCATGTGGATTGGTATCGTTCCAAATTCGACAATTTTGTTTGTTGACGTACACACCCATTCATCCAGAAATGGGCCTCATCGCTGAAGATAATTTTTCGATGAAAATTAGGGCCAGTTTCCAACTGCTCCAGAGCCCATTCAGCGAACACACGTCGTTGTCTATGATCATTTACATTCAGCTTTTGCGTCAGTTGAATTTTGTACGGGTGCAGGCCCACGACATGACGCAAAATTCTCAAAGTTGTGGTCTGCGAAAGGTCGAGTTCTTGTGAGCTACACGAAATCGACTGCCTCGGATTCTACTGCACACTCTCACGGACAGCGGCGATGTTTCCGGCACATCTCCCATTTCGTCGCCGTTCGGGTGTTAGTTTATCGTTTACTGAACCAGTGGACTCATATTTATCCATCACACTGTGAATAGTCCTCTCGGTAGAGCGATTATGGCGACCGTAAAATGCGCGAAGTGCGCGGAACGGTGCCCGAACAGAACACCCATTTTAATAAAACAATTTTGTCATTTGCACTTGTTGTTGAAAGCTATGTCCGTCCATGGTGATTTGGCAAAACACGCTGAGTAAATGACAGCCAATTTGACAGATGTAGCTGCAACACTATGGTCGCTATCAACTGTCAAAGTTTGGAAGTCCCTATTGGAAAACCCTGTATGTATAGGGTGTTCCCTAATTCGTCAAGGATAATTTGGGAAATGATTTTTGGTACATTCTAAGAAAAAAAAATCGCTCTAAAGTAAGGGTCTGCCTCCAATGTTCACATGATTTATCGGCTTACTTTGGTGTACCCTGAGCCATGTTAACGGAAATGGCTCTACTAATTCTAATGGAAGAAATTTCGTTTAGGACTTTATTTTTAGAAAAATACTAGCCCTTGTAACTGCGTTTAAATAAAATTCATATCTTGTTCGAGTCTTCAGATATCCAATTTCTAAGCCTGTGACATTTTTCCACCAGCCCATAAAGCACACGAAACAGCGAGTTTTAATGGTTGTAAGGGCGTCTCGACATAGGCTTCTGGGTTTTCTCCACTCCAAATTCGGCAATTTTGCTTGCTTACATATCCATTTAACCAAAATGAGCCTCATCGGAGAACAAAATTTTGCGCTGAAAATGAGGATCAAGCTGAATCATATTACCGGCCCATTCACCGAACCTACGAGGCGTATGATGGTCACGCTGGATCTTATAAGCTTTTAAGCCAAGATCTTTCCGTGAAATCTTCCACAATGTGGATGGGCATAGCTCGTATTGCTGTGCACGATGGCGAATCGACTTATTCGGATTCTCCTTAACACTGCGCTCCACAACGGCAATAACTTCTTCTGTTCGGACTGTTTGTCGTCTTTGGGGATGCGTATTATCCACTACAGTGCACGTGGTGCGAAAACGATTCATCGTGTTCCGAATAACTTGCTCAGATGGACGATTATGTTGACCGTAAAATGGACATAGCGTATGAAAGGTTTGCCGAACCGAACCATGGTTTTCAAAATAAGTTCGCACAATTTGCACATGTTGTTCTGGTGCTAATCTATTCAACGTGAAATGGCAAAACGTATTAACCACAAATCTGCTTCCATAACTATTTAACCCTTTAGGACCACTGCAAAACAACGCGTTAAGGGCACGAATCTGCTATACCTAGAGAACATTAAGTTACGCAAAGTAACTATTTTCCTTTCGGAGCAGAGCTCTCTCGCAGAGTCGCAGCTATGATCACCTGAAACCAAACTGGCAGTGCAGGCTCTAAGTAACCGGGAACAAAGGCAAACATAACGCAGATAGGTGACCTCAGAAAATCTCGTGCCTGACAAGTTTATCAGCAGTCGCATTTCCCGTGATCTCATTGTGAACTTCGACCCAAAGAAGGCTCAGCGAATTCATTCAGACTGACATCAGAAAACCCTTGCATTCTCGAACTAGCTAGAAAGTCGAGAGAGGGTGAAGCAAGGCCATGCACGCAGCTTGGCTGTCGCTACAGACGCAGATACTTCATACTCTCCACCGATTTTTCACAGGACTACGTATATCTCCGTTTGGAAGACAGACGGAAGTTTTCTCAACTAGCAGAGAAATTGAAATATTTCGTCTTCCGCAAAGATACCAATGCCATTTTGTGCTGAAGACGTGGCGTCATTGCATCAGACAGCACGTTCCTTAGACTAGACTCAAAACACAATCAGGGGGCGTAGAGTCATCAAAACAGCAGTGCGTGCTGTACCGAACACATAAGAAGGCCTCGAGAGTAAGGGGTTTTTATAAGAGCGTTTAGGACGGACCCAGGGTTGCTATGGTAAGACCCATGTAACTGTAACAGATCGTTCTGTGGAGTCTGTAATACGAGGGTAGTCCCAGAAGTACCCGACTTGACGTATAGATGGCGGTTGTTGTTATAAAAAAAAAATGACAATTATAAAACGTGCCAAGCTTATAAAGCTTAAATTTGAATTTTAAATATGGAAAAATCGGCCATCTTTATGTGAGGCAATATTTTCACTTGAAAGGCCTCAATCCAACCAACAGTAAAACGGAACCGGATTCTACTCTGGGGGAGTCTGCTCCTTCGTTTACAACAATAAAATATTGGGTGGCAAAGTTTAAGCGCGACCGCACCAAATGAGGTGAGTTCACCAGAAATCTTGAAAAAAATCCACAAAATTGTATTAGATGACCGTGCGTCGGTTGAAAGTGCGTGAACTAGCAGATATGGTAGGCATGTCAAAAAGCGCTATACATCGCATGTTGTGCGCAAGATGGGTGCTGCGATTACTCACAATGGAACAAAAACAGCGTCCTGAGGATGTTCCAATCTAGTGTTTGGCGAAGTTTTTGCGTCGATGGGTTCATCACTTCACACACGAGATGAAGGAACACTCAAAACAATGCACTCAAAGGGGAGAATCGACTCCAAAGATGGCGAAGACAGTTCCATCTACAGGCAAGGTCATGGCGTCCGTTTTTTGGGATGCGCGTGGGATAATTTTCATTGATTCTCTTCAGAAAGGAAAACCAATCAACGGCGTGTATTATGCAGTGTTTGGATGATGAAATCAAGAAAAAACGGACGCATTTGGCGAAGAAAAAAGTTTTGTTTCATCAATTCGCTGGGAAAAGTGTATTGAACTAAAAAGAGACTACGTAGAGAAATAAACATATGGTATCTTTCCGCAATTTTTTTGTGTTTTATTTGTTAAGTCGGGTACTTCTGGGACTACCATCGGAGCATGATCTTCTAAATAAAAATAAAATCCACAGGAATCGCTTTTTTAAACTGTGCAACTCAACATAATCACTGATTAATTGGCAAATTAAATCTGTCTCAAAAAGTAAAGGCCACAAACAGACAAGTGGAACATATGCCCCAAGAACATTAAAGATTATTATTTGTATAGCTCATACCCCTTTTGACCTAATTTGTGTTTGTTTTGCCTTGTTACCCATCCTATTGATTCGGATAATAGATTTCAATGGTAATACCATATCTTTGATGACATCACATCTCTAATTAGACCAAAGTATCTGGCCTTTATCCAGCCACAGCTAATCCTCAAACAATAACGTTTACTTTAACATCCCTCTAAATCAACGTAGTGATTAAAGCTGCCAATCTTTTAGTGCAATCGTATCTAAAGTTCTCATTAATCCCTCGTGGTAGCATCAACACAAAGCGTAAATAAAAATAACGAGCTCCTTTAAATAATCAAGAGGCGGGTGGTTGGGCGGCACGGCGGCGAGTAGAATGAGAATGAGGAGAATTAGTGTTTTTTTTTTTTTTTTTTTTTGCTAGTTCTTTTTATTTTTACTGACGTCTCGTAGTTGATTGCATCCTTAATCCCATTTACACTTCTCGCATTTGCTGAGCTTATCGACCAATCAATTACAAATCTTGGGGTGATATAAATTCAAATGCCATTAAACCGCAACAACCAACGAATGGACGATTCCGTTCGTTGGTTCTTTAATTCTTTGATTCTTTGATTCTTTGATTCTTTGAGTCTCTACCGTGTGCTTTCTATCTGTTGGTTTTCCCGATTTGTTCCTCTACATCGCACATTTTCCCTACACATTTGTCGTTTTGTCGCACCAAATGTCAAACGATTTTGGGGTTGAGATCGGGGGTGGGCTGCCAAATGAGGTACCAACAAAACGACGAAGAAAAAAAAAATTGGAATGTGTGTCTCATTTTAACGTCCCTGACTGTATCTCTTATCGAGTCAGCTATTTCCAAAGTAAACACAAAATCAGATTCCAAGGTTTCGAGATACTTTTTTTTTTTTTTTTTGGTTTTCTTTTTGTGCTGCGTCGTTGTTGCCGTCGTGTCTTGTCTTCCAGTTTTACTTGGCTTTGGTTGTACTTGTATCTTCTACTTTTTTATTTATTTTCCGAGTGGAGAAAATAAGCCAAACTAACGTAAAAGATCACGTTTAACGTAAAGGATAAACGAGCCAAGGAACAAGGGAAGGCGAATAAAAACACGTTCAGCAAGAAAGCTCGTCAACATGAACGAGTACAAGCCAATCGAGTGTGCAGTTGTAAAAGTAGAAAAGACACAGCGTTGCATGGGAGATCGAGGGGAGTAATTGAAAAAAAAAAAAAAAAAAACTGCACTTCCTGGATTGCGCTGCTATGAAAGTTGGTAAGAAGACAAAATGAAAAAAATAAACGCACGCATACTCAAGTAATTTCCATTCTCGATTGAATGCAGGGGATGCAATTACATAGAATTAGTTGTTATTTCTAAAGAACCACCTTCTCTCCTTTCTTCTTCTTCCAACCCAGGCAACCTTCTGGCACCGCCGTTTCTTCTTAAGTTTCCTTTAAGTAGAATGCAGATACAAGGCTTCATCTGGAGATACCTACATATATACGAGCAGTACTTCTACACTATGCAGTATGCATACTTCTTTTCTATGCAAAACAATTTTTACCCTTCACGCAAAGATAATATGTTAATGCTCTCGCATAGTGAGATACAGAAAAGAATGTTAAGTACATGAGTACATGGAGTGGAATACAAGCAACAGCTGCTACAGGGTACCGTGTTTGGGCCTGTTCTTTTATATTGATTTATCGAAACTTAACAACAGGCAAAATGCTGGATATTGTCAAATCGTAGGTGTCCCAGTTTATGCTCCTCTGCCAGTATTGAATTCTGGTTCAGACTATCATCTTCCACCACTGATCCTTTTAATGATTCTCCTAAGACATGAGCCTTTTTTGTCGATGATTGATGGATTTTATTATTCAACAACAACTTCCTCTGTTAATTGGTAGTGTGAGTTATGCTCTGATTGACGTTTAATGAACACATCCAAATCATATGGTCCATATGAATGCAACAGTGGCTTCCAATGTCGTCTACGGTCTGGTCAATTCAACTTCTAGTAACGGGTCCGACAAACACTACGTAGTAAATTGAATATTACTTCAACCTCTCTAAGAGGCTGGTGACCAGTTAGAAATGATAGTTTTTCCAATTGTTATGTTTCAGCTGCTGTCAAAGTTACCAATGACATGCAGCTGTCAAAATATTCAGTAAGGTTTGCCATTTCATCACGCATCGTTTTACGCTTGCAGAACGTGGGGAAATTATTAAAAATATTTTCGAAATTCCAGCTCAGTTGCAAATATGCATCGTAAATTTCGTCGTGAGGTCGGTCGTCATCATGGCTTCAGTGTGCAGGCAATTCGTCGCACCGTGGAAAAGTTTGAGTGTGAGTACACTTTGTTGGATCTTAAGCCACCTACCACACAGAGACTGGCACGGAATGAAGAAAAAATAGCCGCCATAGCGACCAGTGTCGAAGAAGCCACATAAATTTCGATTTGTCGCCGATCACATCGCCAGAGTGTCAACCCGGCTTATTTTGCGGTTGGATTTGGGCCACATCCGTATAAGATTGTGCTGACGCCAGAATTGAAGCCGGACGACCATAGACAATGCCGTGAGTTCGCTATTTGGTCGCTAGAAATGTTGGCCGGAGATCCGGATTTCGGCCAAAAAATCATCTTCTTGGTTGAGGCAAATTTTTGGCTCAGCAGCTATGTCAACAAGCAAAATTGCCACTTTTGAAGCGAACACAATCCACAAGTGTTAGGCTAAGCATCAATGCATCCATAAACATTGACTGCTTGGTGCGGTTTATGGCATGGCGGCATCATAGGACCTTATTACTTTCGAAATGAGGAAGGAGACAGGGCTAAAGTCAATGGTCTCAGGTACGAGGGCGGGGACTTTTTGAATTTCTGGCCTCTTTACTGAAACAGCAACACTGCTCCTGTCAACAGGCATCTGTCAGTTGACTCCTGTCAAAATTTAAACTTGCTGCGTCAGTTAGTTTGTGTTTGACAGCTATTTTTATCAGACTACTCACTAATTTGAGGAGAAAATGGAAAAAAGTGAATTTCGTGTGCTTATTAAGCATTATTTCTTGCGAAAAAAAACCATTACCGAGACCAAGGCTAAGCTTGATAAATACTGCACCATCGATTTCAATGGTAAAAAAGTGGTTTACTGAATTTCGTTGTGGCCGTACAAGCACTGAAGATGCCAAACGTCCTGGAGGCCCAGTTGAGGTCTCTACACCCGAAACAATCGAAAAAATTCACGATATGGTGTTGGCCGACCGAAGATTGAAAGTGCGAGAGATTGTGGAAGCCGTAGGGATCTCGCATGGCTCAGTGGTTTCAATTTTGAATGATCACTTGGGCATGAGAAAGCTTTCTGCAAGATGGGTGCCGCGTTTGCTCACAGTCGACCACAAACGCAATCGCGTAACAACTTCACAGGAAGGTTTGGCGTTGTTTAATCGCAATATGGAGGAGTTTTTGCGCCGTTTTGTAACCGTGGACGAAACATGGATCCATCACAACACACCAGAGAACAAACAACAGTCAAAACAGTGGGTTTCTAAGGGTGAATCGGCGCCAAAGAAGGCCAAGGTGGGTTTGTCAGCCAATAAAGTTATGGCGACTGTTTTTTGGGATGCACGCGGGATAATCCACATTGACTACCTTCAAAAGGGAAGAACAATCAATGGGGAATATTATGCCAACTTATTGGACCGATTCAATGACGATTTGAAAAAAAAAAACGACCTCATTTGGCCAAGAAAAAAGTTCTTTTCCACCAAGACAATGCAAGGGTGCACACATGTGCAGTTGCCATGGCAAAAATCCATGAATTGAGCTATGAATTGCTCCCTCATCCACCCTATTCTCCAGATTTGGCTCCGAGCGACTACTTCTTGTTCCCAAACCTGAAGAAATGGCTTGGTGGAAAAAGATTTGACTCCAATGATGAAGTCATCTCGCAAACAAAGGCCTATTTTGAGGACCTCGACAAATCATTTTTTTTGGAAGGGATAAAAAAATTGGAGAAGCGTTGGACAAAGTGTATAGAGCTCAAGGGAGACTACGTTGAAAAATAAAGTTATTTTTTTATCAAAAAATCTGTGTTTTAATCCAAAAGTCACGTACTTATTGACCCGCCCTCGTATAGAGTGATGTTAACAGGCTTTCTGTGGTCAGAGCTCGACAACACCGATATATCCAAGCTATGGTTCCAACAAGACAGCGCTACATGCCATAAAAACGACGCATCGCTCGAAGTTGTGAACGAGAAATTTGGCGACTGGGTCATCTCACGGGGAGCCTTCATCAATTGGCCACCGCGAAACTGCGATTTGACACCACTCGATTATTTTGTCTAGGTCTACGTCAAGTCCTTAGTCTATGCTAACAAGCCAATCACTTTGGACTAGCTCGAGGCCAACATTCGACACGCTATTGCCGGCATAACTCCGCAGATATTGGACCGAGTCTTCAGAAATTGGACCTTGAAGCACTGCCAACGAAGCCAAGGCGGCCATTCGAATGATGTGATATTCAACACATAATGGCATGAACGTAGCCTCAAAATAAAGCCAGAGTCAATTTTATATCTCTCGCCGAGTTATCTACCATCAGGAAATCGAGGAGAATCATTTACACATTTACTTCATCTGCTATGGAAAATTCCTTGATAAAATTCAGGTGCACATGAAGAATTAAAAAGGACGAGATCACTCTAAAATTCTCGCCTCCATAAAGAAAGAGAGCGGATAAAAAAACAGGGTTTGGTGTTGTTAAAAAGAAAATGAAGGCAATTCATAGAGCAGAAGGTACAAACACGTACCTTGTCAACGACACCAATGGTCATTCCAGGAATCTGTATTTTTCTTTAATTACAACTAGCTTGCTGCCAAAGAATTCTTGTAAGGAGATTCTCTTTTATCCGAAATTGTAGCATCACTTCGGTAGGAAAGACGACCTTATTCATTCCTCTATTTTCAGGCCAGAGGTGGCGCAGACTGAGGTAAATCTTAATTCTTAAAATGTTTTATGAATCTCTTTGTGTTGGTACAATAAAAAGCATGAAAAAATATTTGTAGAGGTCAAACCCAAAACAAAGGGGACCCTCTTAACTGCGCCAACTATAAAGACATCAGTCTCCTGAAGCCCTTTATGAACAATCGGATTGACCCCGATCTGTGCGGTTTTAGGCCCGGTAAGTCCACAATCGATCAAGTTTACACACTGAGGCAGATCCTGGAAAAAATCCAGTCTAAATTCGAAGTCGAAAATCGATGAAGAGGTCATCGATCTTAAGGCTGCATTCAACAGTACCATAGAAGACGGCTTATTCTTATTCGAGCCATGTCTAGCTTCGGTATCCCTGCTAAGCTTGTCAAATTGTGGAATATGACGATGGAGTACGCTCGCTGCTCCGTAAAGTTCGAAAGCAGTCTCTCCTCTGTCATGTAGCTTTTTCAACATCATACGAAACTCCAACACTAGAGGCACAATTTTCCAAAACTACGTACCTAATGCCAATAATAAGGGACAAATAACACGACGAACTGAACAGAATAGTCAACTATGACCTTAAGGTAGTCAGGGACTTTGCATACCTCGAGTCCGCTATCAAATCTTATAAAGATATCTCATCAATCAAACAAAGAGTTACTTACTTAAGATGACACTGCAGTCCACGCTGGATATGGGCCTTAACCAACGAGCGTCCAGTTTCGCATGCTAAGCTGGTTGGGGTCCCCTTCAACTTGCGTGCGCCACGAAGAGTTACTTCTTCCAATTGCTGTTCTTGCCGCCTAAAAGGGCAAATGAATAACAAGGGTTGGTCAAGAAATACTATGACTGACAGGATTGGTATTCTGTTGTATTACCCAGAAGATGGATAAATATATATATCCTTGGCCGTTTCGAACGCAAAATTCTTCTACAGTGACGCAGCAGAGAAAGACCACGCATTAAGTGTCGCGGCACACGTGGAAAGGGACCTCAACCAGTTTTGAGGGCGTACCTGGAGGAACTCAGTTAGAGACTGAACTAACCGGCCTATTAAGTAAGTAACACCAGAAATTGGTGGCATAGTACAGTAGGCCATCAACTACAGCCTTACGTAAGAAATTTTCGACATTTAAGAGTTTCCCACCATTTGGAGCCAGCAAAAAATATGTAGATCCTTTCTCACAGTGCAAAAAATGACAAGACGAACAACATAGTGATTGGAAGAGGCTAGTCCTTGTTCCAATTTGCAATGATCATAGGCAGCACAGACGAATCTTCCGACCAAATGAGTCCGTGACTGTAGTAGAATCTCTGGCATGGAAACAAATTGAATCTTCTTGGCAACTTATGGAAGCAACGCCAATAATTCTTGGCTTATTTTAAAAACTATTCGTGGATTAATAGCCTATGGTGCATGACTATGGCTTCTCCCATATTCTTACTTATGGTCAGCCGCTTTTGCTAAAATCAATCACTCGTCGACTTCTTGGGATACTTCCGGTCGCACAGCTTTGAAGGAATCAACAAGTGCATCTTCCTCAAAAAAAAGGCCCCTAAAGACTATCCTGCGAAGAATAATCCCAGTCAGTCGCTCCTTACTCATGTCAGTCTTATTCTATAGTTCCAGGTGTGGGAAGATTAGCAGGAAAGCAGAGCAGATACTGGACAAATTGGAGAAAAAAAAACATTTTGCCAAGTAAGGAAGAAGCGATCTTTATGGGTTGAAGCATATGGACATAGTGCGAAAAGGTGTTTGATTGGAAGTTGGAACACATTGCACAACGGACAATAACGTTCTATCTTAGCGAATCAACTTTATATTCGAGGTGACTAGAAGATCAAGATGTTCCAAATAGTGGGAATTAGGACTGCTAAATTGGCAGCAGCATGCACACGATCAAAGAGGGTGGAGAACTCCAGCCCTGGAGATTTAGCCTCTTCATAGATTTAGAGCGGCTTATGTAAGCAAACAGTAGGTTAGGTTAGGTTAGGTTAAACAGAGGTGTAATCGATATTCCGCCACACAGACACCAGGCACCAAAACCGGCCGATCGCGATCCCTGTGGAACCAGTGGAATTTGTCTTCAAATGGAAAGAACCTAAGCAATGTCCCTGGTGAAACACGCAATTTCTTTGCAAAAGCCAAGAAGGCCTTTCAAATTAGTGCCGTCTATTTCCTCTAGGTTTTCGAAAAAGTATTTCCCTAAACATTTTCCATGACTACGCGATATTGCCTCGCATTCACAGAGTATGTGTGTTATGTCCTCAACAGATTGCTGATCACCGCGGGATCTGCAAATATCCGTATCTGACAATTTGGGTCTATTTCCGTGTTGCCGCAGGGGACAGTGCCTTGTCAGGATTCCTATTACTGTCCTAAGCTTATCCCGGTTTAATTTTATTACCTTCTTAGATCTTTTGCCGTCAAAAAGCGTCTCTGGCCCTGGATACTCTGTGTCCTTCAAGATTTGACCACCCTGCGTTGGTACTCTTTCTGATTTTTAGCCGCGATAGTGCCCCACACTATCCAAATGGGTGGTTTGATGTTGGCAACCTTAACCTCCTCTTCTCGCAAGCTCATCCGCTTGTTCATTTCCTTTAATATCGCAGTGTCCTGGCATCCAGCACGGTCTTACCGGTTCTGACTGCATAGTGCTTTGAGCACTGTGCGACAGCCCCTGACTGTATCGGAGTTGACGTTGGTTGATTCCATTGCCTTGATTGCAATGATGGGTGTCAATGTAGATAGTAGGTAGCGACATCTCTTTCGGATACCGATCTCATCTGCATTAGCTCAGCCGCCCTGAGGACCGCCAGAAGGATTGGCACTGCTTGCGTGCGGTAGTCTTATAGACACTCTTAGTTCTGGGTCTTCCAAGAAGATACCAGAACTTATTCCTTCCTCTGTTTTTGAGCCACCTGTGAAAATTGCCATTTCATTTGACCTGATTACTGAATTTTTTTCCCAGTCCTCCCTCTCCGGATATATTATATCATACGCGATGTCGAAGTCTACGACTCCGCTAGAAACGTGCCATGTCCGAGATTTTTGCTCTTGAAGTATCCCAGATTAACACTGTTACCAGCAAGTTTTTTGATCTGTAAATCAAGCGGTGTTTGGTGGAAAAAATGTCCATGTAATGGCTATGGAAGCCGTTCTTTGAACTGCCGCTAATATATGAGCATGGATCTTACCACCACCGTATACAGCCAGTACACCATAGGTTTTAAGGTTTTAAGCCCCAAATTGTTCCAACTGTTCTTTTGCAGATAAAAAGAGCATTATATGCCTTTTTGATGCTTTCTGCTACGTTAAGGTTTCAATTCAGTTTTTTTTGTCGAGAATCACACCCAGATATTTCGCGCTGTACAGTAAGGGTATGCATTAGCCTGGAAGACCATTAGCAGAGTATTATGACAAGAATCCTGCATCGATCAGGAATGACCCCTAGGTTGACGCCAAGGTCTGCAATGTGAGAAACCTCAAATATCCGATCGGAGACCTCCTTAAGATTAATTCTTGTAACCATCAGCTATATGGACTAGCTCACTTTAAATAGTCCTGGAAACAGCTTTGACACTAATAATGACTTTGGTTTTCTTGGTTTTCGAAAAAAAAAACCTGATCAGTGCAACTTCAAAGACACGTGTGTACGTTGATTTATTTCGAAAAGTCAACTCATTTCTCCGAGGTTTTTTTGCGACTCACTTCCTTTGAACAACTCCACCTGATCCATGTATCAATCTACTCGTATTCCTCCAGACCACAGAAACGAATTTAATTTCAACCAAAAGGCAAACAATAAATGAGAAGCAAAAAACAAGGCAACCTCCAACTGAATTTGAGTAGGTAGGTAGTCTCTTTAACATTCGCCACATTGCGCCAAGATACTGCTGTTCGCTTAGCTATTACTCGTACTATGCCATGCCACCCACAATTTTATTACGAAAACACTTTTTTTCCTTCCATTCTTCGTTTGAAACTCGTCTATTTGTTGTGCTGTCCTGTATCTATTCATTTTCTTATTCTGTGCATCTTGTGGCAAAGATAACACTACAGCAACAGCAACAGTAACAGCAACAAAAAGACAAGCTGTAGCAATCCTCAGATTGTACATGTGTAACAGGAAAAGTAATAAAATTCTAAAGGAACACCAGCAAGCAACTTTGTAAACTTTCAATACATTCAACACACCACAACACCACCCCCCGAGTCGACTAACCAATTCAGCTAGCCCATACCCCTTTCACTTCAACATGGCAAGCCAACAAAACAAAACAAAACAAAACAGATGATACTCGTACTATGCGCTGCTGTGCTTTGTGCTCTGCTCGTGGCGTTTCTTGCATAATCAGAAAGAAAAAATTTCAAAAAAAAATAAGAGAAATACAAAACACAAAAATTACAATTCTTTTTGCCTCGCGTTTATTTGTTGCTTTTTACTACTTCTTTCTTCCTTCCAGCTCTGGCTGTTTTTATTTTTTTTCCCCTGTTTCACTGCAAAAATGTTGCAAACATTCCCTCGTCCAGATGCAAAAGATACTCGTTTAATGCATGGGGATACTGGGTAACTGTGGAGTGCTGCTCCAGCTACAGACCCTGGGTTTTGACCAAGTAAATGGACACAAATAGCCACAATATCGGAGCGCGCGTCCAATTGACGAAATAATGACCAAAAAACAAAAAAACTACAAAATGAGTTGAAAGAGAAAAAACACGCCGGATACTGCCTAGGGTTGGATAGAACCCTACAACAATGCAATACAACAGCACAGTGCAGACTTGGATCGGATTTGGATTCGAATTCGGATTTCGGATTCGAGGGTGGGAGGACAATGAAAGGGCTGAGACACCATCCATATCCATGTCGTGGTTTTGCTCGTACTTCGAAAACAGCCAACAACACGGGGCAATAGTTTTCTGGAATTCAAATTTCCAGTCACGTTTTGTATTTGTATCTGAGAAACTATGTGAATGTCGTTCCTCAACAGTGGATACCATAGCTTGCCCCAACTGCTTGGTTAGGGTCTCTGTCTATGTGTGCAGCTAGATACATTTTGGGAAAGACTTAAGATCTGGTTGGGGGGAAGTAATTGTTATTGGAGCTCTTATGGATCTTTTTTGTAGTCTTCCTTCGGTTTTTGGAAAAGTTGCATTCGGTTTCGTGTTGGGTGTCTCTTTTTTTTTTTCTCTCTCTCTCTCTCTTTGGATATTGGTATTCGTAGTGGAGTAGGAGTAGTGAATGTGCGTGATTGAATTGATGTGTCTGGATTTTGGAGGTTTACTTTAGGGATTAACGTAGCACTTCAAGTGGCACAGTGTTAAATGATGGAATTTTCGGTTAAATTGTTTGCATTTAGCGAGAGTGGTTTTGTGATCTCTTCGGATCAAACAGTTCTTCTTTTGGGTAGGGAGGAAACTTTTTTTTTTTTTTTTTTTTTTTGAGAAATTAGGGATAATCGCTTCACTTTACTAGCATCAAGAGGAAAGTGGAAAATGAATTAAAACTACTCAACGCTATTTGGAAAATTGCTTTTGATACGTTGGATTTCGTGGTAATTTCAATTTTCATCGACTGTTAAAGACGAGTATATGACGTCAATCTGGATCTATATGACAAAACAAAAACTCAAACACAATGCAGAAAAAATCTGTAGGAAATAGCTTGATGTACGGACCAAAGCTGCAAGCCCCAGAAGTCAAATAGTTGTCAGTAATACTGCTCAGATATAAGGTACATAGATATTCAGCTCGAAACTCTGGTTGGTAAACCAGATACAAGCTTACTTACGTAATATATTCGTAGGAATGGGAACATAAATGTTGCTTACCTGAAAAGAAAGAAAACAATATTATTAATAAGGAGTGTACAGCATAGGAAATAAATTAAACAAAAATATAAAAATAAGATAGAAGCCGGAAACGGCCCTCATAATTATGAACCGGCTAGTTAAAAATATAAAAGTGATTCTCAAGGTAGAGACCGTTCAGCATTCACCATTATTGAAATATATTTTAGGCCAAAAGCATAGCTGAATTTTAACCCATCAGCTAGTCGAAGATTTATCTAGAATTTATATCTCACAATTGCAGTCAACTCACGAATACAAATACTTAGCAAGAGCGCAATTAGACTACAAGAGCTTCAAACACCATTAGTCAATGCTGGATTCTATGAAATCGAAAACACTAGGTTAGATTAAGTTAAAACAGGGGTGTGATGGATATGCCATCACACAGACACTAGGCACCAAAACGAGGCCATCCCGATCCCTGTGGAACCAGTTGAATTTATATTTAAATGGCAAGAACCTAAACAATCTCCATGGCGTAACATCCAATTTCTTTGCAAAAGCCAAGAAGGCCTTTGAAGTTCGTGAAGTCTATTTCCTCTGGGCTTTCGAAAAAGTATTTCCTTCGACTACGGATAATGGGAGCGTGATTAATTGAATTTAAAGAGTCAGAAAGTAATGACTACCATCATGGTATTGAACTAATTAATTACCAATGAGATAGACATGTAAGGCGGTTTATGTAAAGAGGGAAATTTATTAACATGAGTCAGGTGAGGTACTTCCTCTGTCACTTAATTATTCAACTACTTCAGTAGACAGTAGATTTTTTGAATTCACAGAAACTGGGAGTTTTGACCCCCTGTAAATAGTGTCTGGAATAATTGGTTGCCGCGGGTTTTGCTAATGCCGAGGTATGTAGTAACAAATCGTAAAGAGGGTACGTTTGAGTTCCAGTGCATCGGAGTTGATAAGGAATAAGAGGTGCTTTACTTCTTTTATGAGGGCATACCATAGCTCTTCCAGTCAGTAAACATCAATTGGTCATATGCCGAATCAATAGCAACGCTTTATACACTGACAACCTTTCCACAATGTTTAGACCCCAGCTCCAGGTTTCCGTTTTTGTTTTGATCAAAAATCAGTGAATGATACCAAATATTTTCTGCTTTAGGAGAAACGGGCTGACTGGGCAAGAACATATTTATGGGTTGTACCCGGGCGCCAAATTCTGGGTACAGTTGGCGAAGAAAAAATATCGACGCAGTCCGTCATTGGGCGCCAACACATAGGTCAGACACAGGTTGTGATTTAATTGATGTAAGACCTTGAACAAACGAGGACCAGACCCCCTTGATCAAAATAGAGCAGCAAAAGACAAGATCCGCGGATTGTTTCGTCAGCATTACGGTTTAATTTCTCAATTATGCTTTCAAAAGGCAATAGATTAGGTTAGTCAGGGGTATTATGGATATGTCATCACACAGACACCAGGCACCAAAACGGTTCCATCGCGATCCCTGTGGAGCCAGTTGAATTTGTCTTCAAATGTCAAAAACCTCAACAATCTCCCTGGTGAAACACCCAATTTCCCTGCAAAAGCCAAGAAGGCCTTTAAAGTGCGTGCCGCCTATTTCCCTAAAAATTTCCTTCGACTACGCGATATTGCCTCGCACTCACACAGTATGCGTGTTATGTCCTATGTGCTTGCAGAATCAGCAGATATCACTATCTGACAATTTGAGTCTCTTTACGTGTTTCCGCAGGAGACAGTGTCCTGTCAGGTTTTCTATTATTGTCCTAACCTTAACCCTGTTTAATTTTATTAACTCCCTAGATCTTTTGTCTTGAAAAAAGTGGCCAGAAAGCCTCGAATACCCTGTGTCCTTAAAGACTTTACCACCCTAGATTGGCAGTCTTTATGATATTTTAATTAATTTTCGTGGGATCTGCTTCCATTCAGTTTCAATGGTGTCTTAAGGTCTGCTACTGAATTGTCGTCCGCCTTGGTAAACAGCTCTGGAGAGATATCCCCATAGATTCTCAATTATGTTGAGGTCTGGACATAATGCTGGCCAGCCAAGAACACAAACATTGTTACGCTCAAAGGACTCTTTCACCTTCCAAGCTGTCTGGATTGCTGCATTATCTTATTGCAGGATGAAATTTTCGCCAAACTTTTCTTGGTTATGATACGCGATCTCTTCGTCTAAGATCATCACTTTTTATCCTGCTGTTTACGAAGCGGGTATTAGTCTTATTTTGGTATAATATTCCTGTCCAAATCATGACTCCACATCCGTCTTGTTGTCGTCGTCGTTGAAAATAATGATGAAATCCGTACGGTCCATCAAGGCAAAAGCGTTTCTCATCAGTGAAGATGACAGTTCTCCAACGCTTCTTCCATCTTAAACGATTTTTGACAAAGGTCAAACGGGCGTTGCGATGAGGTTGTAGTAAATCTTTGAAAATTTTCCGCTTCAGCTAACACATGCTGGCAAATCCTCAATTTTCTGTTCCCATTCGAAATCCCTGCTGATATCGCGGTTTCCCTTGTTGTTGCTGTACAATTTGACGCTTCTCTTAGTAGCGATCGTCAAGCTATATTTTCGTCCAAATGCGAATCTTTTCCCGTAGTTTTCTGGATCTTTTAAACAGTTTGAAACAACTGTAAGACTGCGCTTCAAAAGTTTTACAATTTTGTTGACAGAATATCCCTCTTAGCGCATTCTTTTAATGTTTTGGATCTACGTTTGATTTAACATCTTTCTAGATCCCATTTTTAGCTTTTTTTACTTCCAAGACCTGTCTAAATACTTTTTTTTTTAAATCAAATCACAAAAACTGACTAACAAGTCACACTGCGAATGGAATCCCCAACTGAACTTCCAAAGTATTTATACCCTGTCTCAACCATTTGTCGCGGGTAATTAGCGGCAAATTCTAAATTCAAAGAAAATTAAGGGGAAAAAGGTGATTAAAATTTTCTTAGAAATTGGCAATGAACACCTAGCAGTAATATTTGCAGCACATACAGAACAAAATTATCGAGAAACACCGGAATTATGGCGGTGTCTCAACCAGTTTTCGAGGAGTGTATGAATGGGCGCATTATCTTGTTGGAAAATGTTAGGAATGGTGAGGAAAATATTTTTAATCTTGGGCATTACATCAGGCAGAATATCTTTGTTGGCTTTAGCATTCTGCAGGTCTTTCAGATATTGCACCGCATCACCGGTTGTTGCGTGATGTCTGGACAAAATCTTTTCTTCTTTCCGCAAGTCATGGAAATAATAATTATATGCATCGGGACCATCGCTAAATACTACTTGTTTCCATTTATTTGTCCAATCCATGTGATAGAACAGGCTTGCGCTTAATTTTTTTCCATTTAAAGCTAGGTGAAGCCTTCAGAATCTATCGTATAGCTCAAATGCTAGCTGAAGCACCGGATGCGCAGCAATTTTTGATGCCGAATCTCTAGAATTGGGAGGACATGAGGAATTCTTCGCCTTTCGGTACTGTCGTTGCACCAGAAGTGCGCCCTTTTTGATTTTTCCCACCATTTTCGGGATCAGCAAGAAAATATTGCGATTTGAATAGCCTTCTTCACTCAAGATTTCTATTTTTACGATCTCCTCTTTTGAAAGACATTTTCCATGTCCTTTAATCGGATCAAAAGCTTGAATTAAGAATACGCTACCTGTTTCGTCCAAAAAATATCAATGTCTCGCAATAACCAAAAAACAAACATCTTCTTATGGACCTACACTATTGATTACGAGTGACTTTTTCAGCAACTTAGGACTAAAGTCAAAGTGACAGATATCTTCTTAGATGTGGTCTTAGATACGCATTAGCTGGTGAGAGAAATTTTTGTAAAATTCTATAGCTTCACCAGAGCCATAGCCAGTTACCAAGTATGACATTGCAAGGATGGCCACATCTGGTCAAGCCCAAGTTAATGGACTTCATGAAAAATGTGTGAAAAACTGGGCATTTAAATTCTGGATATTTCGAAGTCCTGACGCAATTAACAGGATGTAAATGATCACCATCAAGATTAAATTTGTAAGCATAATCAGGCAAGCGCTCATGGACCCAAGAAAACGATGACTGTGCCAAAGTTTAATTCTACGAGTTCTATAACAAAACTTAAGAAGAACGTCTTAGAAGAAGGTCTTACTGGAATTTGCAAAAGGTACTCATACAACAACGAACTTTTAGAACTGTTCAACGACCTTAATCAGGAGAGTCCGTTGGCTTAAACATAATGAGGCGCGCTTAAAGGAAAATGAATCTCATTCAACTTAATTTACGCAACTGGAAATGGTTATCGAAAGACCGCCAAAATGGTGAGAGGTATTGGTTGAGGCTGCAGATAGCCAGGGTCTGCTAAGTTACCACAATCAGGAGTAAATTGTTTGGCATATAAGTAAGATATATGAAATGGATGGAGTCTCTAAATTTCTTCTAGAATTTCTATTTTACATTAGTCTAAGAGTCTGACTTATTTTGGTGGAGTTCCACTAATTTCATTTTAGCGATCGTCTGGAAAGGTAGTCAGCTTCTTACTTTTCAATTGAATTATCCTTAAACCGGTGAAATGCGTAAAGCATCAAAGCCTTTTGCGCAGCTTATGTGCTATATTACTTTTATCCTGCAGGTTACTACAGTCCAGGGTGGAGCAGGGCCTCAACAAACAGGCGTCTCCAGTCAGCTTGATTTTTAGCTAGTTGCCTCCAGTTTCGCACCGTACGTTGGCTGCCGTCCACTCCGTCACCCGAGTCGCGTCTTTGTTTTCTGCGCTATACTTCACGAGTGGATTCATAGACTTTTCGAACCGAGGCATTGGGGTCCAGCCGCTCTACCTGGCCCAGCCATCTCCGTTGTTAGACCTTTACTCTTCTGGCTAAGTCGATGTCGTTGTACAGCCCGAACAGTTCGTCGTTGTAAGTATCTCGTAATCCACTCACCGGTTATGCAGACGGGACCGACAATCACCCGAAGAATTTTCCTTTCAAAACAGCCAAGAGCACCTTCATCCATTTTTCACAAAGTCCATTCCCTTGCAGCATAGAACAGGACTGGGATTATTAAGGTCTCAAATGTATAGGGTCACTTTTGTTTTTTGAGAGAGCACTTTGCTAGTCAACTACATTCTTAGTTCAAAGAAGCAGCGATTGGGAAGTATTATTCTTCGCCGACGTTCTGTCCTGTCAATATCATCGGCGTAAGCGAGTAATTGGCCGGATGTTTGAAAGATTGTGCCTCTTGTGTTGACGCCTGAGGTTTGCACTATTCTTCCAAGAATGATGTTAAAGAAATCGTATAACAGCGCATTGCCTTGTCCAATCCTTTTTTGATATTAAAAATCTCGGTAAGTTCTTTACCCACATCGATGTAGCAGCGTGCGTTCTCCAACGTCATCCTACACAAACGGACGAATTTGGCACGGATGCCAAAACTAGACATTGCTCTATATCGCGTGTCTCTATAGATGCTATCATACGCGGGCTTAAAATCGATGAATAGGTGGTGTGTACCGATTTGGAGCTCATGGGTTTTTTCCAAGATCTACCGTAGTGTGAATATTTGGTTGATGTGGGCCTTTCCTGGCCTAAAGCCACACTGATATGGACCAATCGGGTTGTTGACAAACGAATTTAGGAGCTCATACAATACGGCAGATAGGATCTTGTAGACAGTGTTAAGAAGACTTAAGCAGTTTTAGTTCAGAGGGTCTCCATTTTTGATGATCGGACAGACAATGTCGGGAATACTTTCGTACGATCATATTTTACAGATGGCTCGGTGCACGGTCCTTACCAAGTCATTGCCTGCGACAGAGCTCGGCTATCAAGCCATCCGCTCCAGAAAAGTGCTTTGCGTCGATCGCAATGTGGTCAATCTGATTGGCGGTTCACTGATCAGGAATTCTCGAATTCCCCTTATAAATATCCAGATGCGGGAGCAGCGTGCTAGCTACGATAATGTTTCGCCCCGCCGCAAAAGTCGATTAGCCTGAATCCATTATTGGAGGTGGTGTTGTGCAGGCTATACCTTCCGACAGTACTACCAAAGATGCCCTCTGTTCCTAGCTTTTCACTAAAATCGGCGAAGGCACTGCTGTTAGTCCTTTTCCAAGAGCTCATAGAAGCTATCTTTGGTGTCATAATTTTTCTCCTCTGTAAGTGCTAATGTTCGCAAATTTAGCCTTAATACGGATTGATACGAGGCGCTCGCTAACATGCCAGAAAGTCAAGACTTCTTGCCTAAGTCTGCCTCTAAGAAAAAAAAAATCCGCATCCAGATAGGCGCTGCCGTTGCCGTCGATAACAATCGCAGTAGTAGATGTCTCAGTTTTTCATTCTCTTTTTGTCCGGCCCATCCCATCGCATTTCTTGGATGGCGGTAGTAACATATGCTTTACAGCGATGCAGAGCCTTTGCTGGTTATTCGGCAGAACGTGGCATATTAAGGGACCTAACACTCGACGTGCAGCTCCGAAGATCGGTGTCAACAGGGGTTGCCAACAGTAAATTCGTCCGTATCCGAATGTTGCTTCGTAACTGTATATTTTTTCCATGGCCGGGCAGATATCCGAAGACACAACGTCTAACCTGGAGGCTCAGTTCCACTATACATTTCATGTGGTGCAACCCAATACCTAGGACGAGGGGTTGTTTAGACCGAAACGAATAACCCGTTCGAGGATGTGAAGACAGCCGTTGGTGCATTAAGGGCTCATCCGCCACCATCTCTTTTCCAAAACCCTGGTTTAGTCTCGGAAATTCCTACCGCCCTGAGCTCCAAATGTGTCGGAGTAGCCCGAATAATGTCTTGTTTGCTTTAGTTCACTGTTGATTAGATCTGGGGAATTCTTCCACTCTCCTGTTTACAGTGACGTCGACCAGCACCCGATGGTTACCACTTGGTAGTACTCGTAAAATAAGCACAATTGACGTATAGAAACAGTTACAATACTGGGTATCGCCAGATTAACACTTCTCAGTGTCTACCCTATTTCTACAGCAACCAACCACTACAAGGAGGATGCTATCTCAATGGTTCTAACGTCTACGCTCAGGTATATGCAGATTATGTAGCTGTAATGTCTGTTGGAGCATGTCTAACTAGTGTCTGCTCTAAAGCGCTGGCAGCCTCAGATATGATGGACTTTTAGTGCATTAGAAATGAGTCAATCCTCTCAAGTCGGATTTTTTCTCTTCACGAGAAGAAGTCTGGTCTGAAGGCTCAGCGTTTTGGTGTCATCCCAGATAACAACCCACGAAGCATGTTCCATCGAAAAATTCCAAGGCCCTTTAGCCTTTCGGGTACTGAGATTTTGGCTTGGTGGCTATGAGAAGACCAACTATACCATATGGGTCAGACAGAACAGTCTGTCTAGTGTGATGGGGTTTTCCCTAATATGCCTGGCTCTGCTTTTGATGCAATGATGAATCTCCCTTAATATTCATGTCATAGTGGTTTTTGGTACAACACACACTGCAGTCTCGATAACCATTCTCACCCACTGGCTTATGAACGTCATCTGACGCAATGGCACCACAACTTCTGCTGCTGCCAAAATAGGAAACCGACTTTTCCTGTGCCAAGGAATGGTTTCACTCAGAATCTGAATCAGAAAATATATGCAGTAGGCTCTTTAAGGATGACTGCAAGTCCGATCTTGTATGCGGCGGTGGTGTCTTTCTAGAGGACGAAAACGTAAGATTTCACAACTTATTAGGACAATTTTTGTTTGTCTTCCAAGCGGAGATATTCATAATCCTGAATGTAGCGATATAAATTGTCAAGAATCATTGTAAAGAGAAAAGTATCTGCGTCTGGTGCAAGATCCAAGCTGTGCTTAATGTCTCATGAGCGCCCTCATCGGTTCCTACCTAATTCGAGAATTATCTGAAGGAAGTCGGAAGGCCGAAATCACTTATCCTTGTACGGAATTTATATTTAAATGCTGGCCGTAATATTGCTTTCGATATGTTTTCGTGTACAGCGGTGTTCTTCTTACAAAGACTTCTTAAATACGAGTTACACCATATTGTACTCGTACAACTGTCCATAAATGAACATCGTTATCATGATGGATGCTAATCCCTCTCGGAAAAAGAAAACCAGAGCCTAAAAATCTACGAGTAAGTAGATCCTTCTTTTTGTTGTGGAAATCCCCCCAAAATTTGCAGGCGACAAATAAGTAACTGCGATGCTCGGAAAATACTAAACCGAAACCCCCAAAAACACGAAACGTGACTTTTATAAAATGAAACATGAAACGAGACGTTACTATGACTCTGAATAAGATTTCCCCCAACGAGTTGAAATTTTTGATTTTACAAATAGCAACCGTCGAAAAGTTGTAACCAATTGATTTTGCCATCTGTCAGATGCAAGCAAAATAAAATGTAACCCCCTTACAAAGTAGCTACATTCTACGGTGTACATTCTCTACTCCAAGCCACGTGTGCAAACAAAGAAAACACGGTCAACAATTCTATTCGGTTGCCCGCAACATGTTGTGAGTCATTTACTCGTTGGTTGGTTAGAAACCAAGAGCCGAGATCTGACAACCGCAAAGCGGTTCTTTTCATTGTAAAATTGCAAACGTCGATTGGAGTGGCAGCCTAATACCAGCTTACGAGGTTTGCCCATAACTATAGCCAGCGCTCCAATTCCATTTCCTGTTGTAGTACAATTTTGAACCACGCCACAAGTTTTATTTTCACTTTTTAGCTTTTTTTGTTATTAACGACCACTTGGCCAATTTTTTATTTTTTTTTGTTCGAATAAACGCGTGCGCGTGATGATAGGCGCGACCTCAAGTGTTCGTTATTTGTTTTTTTTTTTTTTATTTTTTAATTTTTGAAACGTGATTTAACGGCAATTTAACTGCGCGTTCGTTGAAAGCAATTAACATATATCTATGTACTATCCTCCACAAAAGTATGTATCTGAGTATTTGAGAGGAGAAATTTTCAACTTGGCTTGCCACAGTGTTTGAATGAGCTGCTAGTGGCAGTGACATTTTTTTCTATTCAATCGTCTGCGTCTGTATCCACGACAAGTACTGGCACTCAGTGCTTGTGTCTACCACACCTTAAGATATGTTAGTTTGTATCTAAAAGTGTTTGTGACGCGCAAATAATTTGATAGTAAATCGATTCCATTCATTAAAAAGCGCTTAAGCGGTAGTGGAGTATTTTTTTTTTTTTTTTTTTGTTCACTTCTCTTTAGGGAACGCTTCAGGGGGTATTGGCTGAAAATGGTGCTGAAACTTCAACGGCCACAAAAGTCTCAGATACAAATGAAATGGCTCAAAGAGAGTGGGGTATGACTTAACTGACGGACCCGAGACTGCAGTTGATACGATTTTAATGGCCGCATATTATAATTTTTCTTTTCCTCTGTCGAACTTTATAACTAACAAAGCTAGTGGAGAAGAAAAAAAAATTAGTTGCTTCTGCTGCGGCTAAGGATGGGAAAATGCAAGTCGAGTTGAGGAAATCCCGCAAAAAAAAAAATACAAAAAATTGTGAAAGTTTTTTTTTATATAGTTTTTCTATAATTGCAAAAAGTTTTCTTATTAAAAAAGCGAACAAAGGAGGTAGGGGGAGAGGGAGAACAAGAAAACTTTGAGGCGGAAGATTTCAATTAAATCGAATTGGAATGTTATTGCCTTAATTGTAGCTGTGAATAGAAATGCTAGGTGAAGACAATAGCCAGATATGAGGCCTCAGGCGATGAAGTTACGGATGGATAAGGGTATGTGTGGTGGCTTTTCCGGAAATTGAGTTGCAAGTTGCATATATCAATGTGCTGCAAATTAGGAGCTATATTTTAGAAGGCAGCCGTAATAAATGCAATCTACGAAGATCTTCAATTCCTGCCTTGTTAGATACTGAACGACCCCAGATATGAAGTCACAGATGTTTCTAACAATTTTCAGAACAACCTCTCAAACAAGGCAAGTCTTTAACTAATTGATGTCAACCCTGACCCACTTCTTAGGCATGAGACTATGATACAGTGAACTTATAAGATTGCATTGTAATACGAAGCGCTGGTCCTTTAAATGGATGATTGCGATCTGAAAAAAACCTAGCCGTTTTAAGCCTTCACAAGCACTTTGCAACACCATTGAGCCATAGAATAGTACAGTCAACGAATAGTGCCTTAAACCAAGGAGTTTTCAGTATCTTGAACTTGAATATTGCTTACAGACAACTTAAAGCAAGATTCTTTGAGCGACTAAGCATTTCCTAGCAATCCCTAAGATTTCGGCGAAGCCTGAAGACAGAATTCCAGATTGTCTAATAAATGGTTTGCAACAGATATTTGCTGATAGGAACATGCACGACTAAGAGCCCACTAAACGTACACTAAAACTGACTGTTATTATTTATATACCGAGTTAAAGGCAAACTCTCTGATTACAGCTAAAATGGGCCCGGCTAGAATGATACTTTTCACTGTTCATAGCTGGATAGCTACTGCAACATCCGCTGGGTTTAATAGTGAACTAACACGGGAAACAAACTAATCGCTATGCCTGAAACCTTTTAAATAAAAATACTGTCAATAGATGGCTCCAGCAGTAAGTTCTGGTCGATTTTGTCATATGCAAAACGTCATGAACCAAGCTTAGACATATGGTAAACAAACCGTTTTGGCACATCAGTGATTTTGTTTTGACGTCATACACTCTTGGTTGTGTGAAGATGTCTGATTTTGTGCCAAAAAATCGTCATTTGCGGCAAGTGTTGATTTCCTTCTTTCATTCGAAGAAAACGGCGGCTGAAGCGCATCGAGAGCTCCAAAAATTTAAGGAGATGCTGCTCGAAGTGAAACAACGTACCGCGATTGGATCCGTCGCTTCAAAGACGGTGATTTCGATTTTGACGACCGTCCGCGTGAAGGAAGGTCAAAATCCTTCGAAGACGTTGAAGTGGAGACATTGTTCGATGAGGATCCGCACCAAACACAAGAAGAGCTTGCTCCACCATTAGGAGTTACCCTAAAACTGCTCCAGCGGCAAAAAAGAAAGGATTTTCCTTATCGCATCGTGACGGTGATGAAAAATGGATTCATTAAAGCAACTCAACGAGAAGAAAGTCATGGGTCCTGCCCGGTCATGCTCGGCCGAATGTTCACGCTGCGAAGGTTATGCTTTGCATTTGGTGGGAACAGATCGGTGTTATTTATTCTGAATTGTAGAAACCAACACTGGGGAACGGCATCGGCTTCAGTTGATGGGATTGAGGCGAACACTGCGCGAAAAACGGCCACAATACGAGCAGAAGCACGAAGAAGTGATTCTACAGCATCACAACGGTGGGCCTCACGTTGCCAAGGCCGGAAAAACCTACCTGAAGTCCTACCCTACCCCTCATATTCCCCAGATATTGTACGGTCCGATTATTACTTATTCCGTTCGGTAGCACATAGTCTGCCTGATCAGCAGTTCCGATCATATGAAGACAACAAAAATGGGTTGACTCGTGGATAACCTCAAAAGATGAACAATTTTCGAGCTCTGCCAGAAAGGTGGGAAAAAGTTGTAGCTAGCGATGGGCAATACTCTGAATGATTCATTTGTAACCATTTGTTCACAATAAAGTTGCACTTTCATAAAAAAAAACAGCGATAACTTAGTTGCGCACCTAATATATTTGAGTGAATACCTACCCCAAAAATCTTCGACTTCTGATGACGACAGCAGGCAACGACTAAGGATATTCCCCAGAAACACCCTAGCCCTCAATACAGAAGGTGGCTTCGCAACTTATAAGGCTGACAACATGAACTTGGTGTTTGACATGCGATTGGCAAACAACTGTGTCGTATTTTCTTCTGGTAAACACGGGTGGGGGAATGCTACCATTCGCGTTTATCGGAAGCACTTCAACATTAGATTAATTTGTGCCCACGATCTGTCGCATCAGATTAACGACGTTTTCAACAATACTTGTAACAGCTTTAGGTCGACCTCCATCGACCACAATACATTTATACATATTTGTTAGTAGCACAGGTTACCAACATCCTGATTAACATAGAACCACCTGTTCTGATTAGCTTAACATCCAAACAGATTGACCATGTTTAGATAGACGGAAAATGAGATACCACCGAGAAGATCCGAGGTGCCAACATCAACTCGGATCACTACCTTGTCCCAATTAAGGACCGCACATGTTCCTGTGCACCCAAAAACGTACGGAATAAACAGAAAGTTCAACACAGAAAACCTGCAGTCCAAATGGGCTTGAAAGAGAGTAGAGACACATATAACCAGCTCTCTGTGAACTGCTTTCAAGAGGTGATCAGCTGTTGAATAGTGCTAAGATAACAATTTCGCCGGTGGAGCTGATTATCTAAACGACTTTTGTTGTCCCTCAACCTGACGAAATTTTAAAAGCTATTGCCGGAATGAAAAGCAAGACCGGAAATGGAACAGATAGCCTGTTGCCATAGCTGTTGCAGATGGGAAGCGGCTGGCATGTAAAACTTCCTAGACAAAAAAAAAATAAAATTTCAGCGTGCTCTACCAAATCCACTAGAAAGGTGATCCTTCAAATTATGTCTAGTCTTCTGATAGAGAAAATTATCCGTGCTGGCCAAATCGACATTTTCCGCGCCACCTTTTGCAAGATTGCCATGCTCGCGCTCACCGACGATATTAACATTGTCGACTCCGAACAACGGAAAGACAACGCAGCATTTCCAGATTTGAGAACGAGCCGCATCGAGCGGATCTAATGGTAAACGAGGACAAGACGAAATACCTTGTAGCCAACAACTAAAGAGTTCCGGAGTTTTGGACAGCACGGATACCTTCAATGTAGTCAGGGAGTCTGTCTACATTGGATCTATCCTTAACACTAACAATTGCGTCAGCCTTAATAGCGAATAATTAATCTTTGCGCTGGTGTTACTCTGAGCTGACACGCTCTATAAATCGCTCATTATTTTTGTCATGTAATGAAAACTAGTTTCAGCAACCGAAAAACTGTTTCACAGTCATACTATAGTGGAGGTGGCAGATAAAAGCTAATCCTCAACGACTGGATCTATTGCTGCACTTCCACCAACAGCTTCAAGGAACAACATACATACCGTCAAATGAGATCCTCAACAGTATTTGTCAAAGACTGGCTAAACAGGAAGAAGGAGTAAAACGGAGCTTTCGTCTTAGAGCGACCAGCCCTAGCCACCGCAGTACAACAAGGATTCATCAAACATGAGACAC
This sequence comes from Volucella zonaria, assembly GCA_963966105.1. Lineage (NCBI taxonomy): Eukaryota > Metazoa > Arthropoda > Insecta > Diptera > Syrphidae > Volucella > Volucella zonaria. The sequence continues at coordinate 130,233,404 of OZ014533.1, read as the reverse complement.
GACTCGACAGACAAGTGCGAACCACCCTGCACTTTCAAGCAGGAAACGCCCACCAGCAACTTTAGACCAGGCTACTACAGTTGCTGGTAAGTCCCATCGCCCCTTTATTCACGAAAAAATTTGTGGCCACCGTTGTCTTGTAGATAGTGGAGCTGCCAATTCGATTTTCGCAGTCAAAAACACAGTAAAGCTAGAACCGCATTCTGAGGTCCTGCGAGTAGTTAATGGCACCAAAATAACCACATTCGGAACGCCGACGATCAGCTTGGACTTTAGTCTAGGACAAACTTTCTGCTGGACCCTCACCCGAGCAGCAATCACACACTCAATCGTGGGCGCGGATTTTTTCACACTTCTTCCGCTTACTATGAACATCCACAGCTACCGCTTTGTGGACCAGGGCTCTGCCAGTAGTACCTTAACCGTCCTCACATCGTCCGATGAAGACATGTTAGATGCCCTACATCATAACAACGCCTACAAAAGCCTGCTCCAGCGATACCCGAAAATCACTCTGTCGCTTAGTTCCATTCGCCACCATTTGGAGACCCCTAGCGCACCCGTTTCTTGTCGTGCAAGACCCATACCGCCCAAATACTGCAAGTCAACTAAAGTCGAGTTTCAGCGCATGGTGAGTGCTGGCAACTGCCGACCATCAAGGAGCCCGTGGTCCAGCCCATTTCACATCGTGACAAAAATGAAAGGACAAATCTATCCGTGCTGCGACTATAGGCGCCTTAATATCGTCCTTCCCGATCGCTACCGACTGCCACCCCTCATCCAGCTGATTTTACTGGCTAAGTCAAATTCCAATAGCGCAAGAGGACGTGGCTAAAACTGCGATCATTAACTCTTTCGGGTTATTCGATTTTTTACGGAGTTTTAATGGTTCGTCGATTCTATATTTTCTGACCTGGATTTTGTTTTCATCTATATAACATAGATGACCTGCTTATGCCTTCAAGGTCCCAGGCAGAACACTTAGAGCATTTGAAGGAAGTGCTCAAGTGCCTCTCAACCAGGAATAGTGTGAATTCGGCAAGCAGACAATCATATTCTTTCAATACCATGTCGACGGAGGCAGTATTCAACCTCTGTAGGACATCGTCAAAACAATTGCAGAATACTCCAACTACCATCTCCGAGTTGCGGCGCTTCCTCGAAGCGCTCAACTTCTTCAGATGCCGCACATCGCCTCAGACCAGGCACCGCTCTCGCAAACCCTTCGAAGTGCCAAGACAAGGTGTCAAGAAGGATAAGACCCCACTTAATTGGACAACAGCTTCCGATGCATCCTTTCTTCGTTGTCACCATGCCCTTTCAGTCGCCGCCTCCTTGGCCTATACGCTACCAGATTTCGAGCAGATTAAGATTGACGCTTCAAACACAGACACTGGTGCAGTCCTTCTCCAAGTAGTCGTGGGGAAAATCCGAACCAATCAGATTTTTTTTCAAAAGCACAACCCACCGAAGGGCAAAAGTACAGCACTGTTGATAGCGAGCTATTAGCGATCAAGAAGGGAATCGAGCATTTTCGGCGCTTTATTGAAGGAGGGTTATGTGTCATATTTATGGACCACAAGTCGCTGTCGTTCGTCTTTCGAAATCCACCTTCGACATCGGAAACACTACGTCGGCAGCAGCACTTGGAATACATTCCACAATTCCCGACAAATATTCGCCACATCCGCGGACCTGAAAATGTAGTAGCTGATGCACTCTCGCGTATCGCAGCTATAGACATAAATAGGCGCAAAGGCTGAACCCAGAGCTGGCGAAATTGAAATCGTTAAGTCACAAATTTCATTTCAGAAACTTGTCATCCGCAGAACTGATTCAGCAGTGACGTGTGAAACGTCTTCCGGATGAGACCGTCTTTTCATGCGAGAGGCATTCCGGCGAACCGATTTTGAAACCGTACACAACGTTAGCCACCCAGGTCAAAACCATCGCATTTACCTTCTTTTGGCCATCAAAGAACGTGGACATAGGCAAGTGGGCACGCAGCTTTCACGGCTGTCATAAGAGCAAAGTGAACAGATACATCAGCGCACCAGTGGGAATATTCGCAGCAACCGAGAAGTTTGAACATGTTCATCTGAACATCGTCGGTCCGTCGTCAATTACTTAGTCACATTCATCGATCGAGATACACGCTGGCCGGAAACCATTCCGGCTGATGACATCACCTCCACGACTGTCGCCGACGCATTCATTTTCAACTGGGTACCACCCACAGATCGGCACTTCGAATATTCCCACTACCACCGCTTCGCCCAAATCCTCGGATCTACACTACGGCTTATCAACCGCAGTCTAACGGGGTGGTATAGCAATGGCACCGCTCACTTAAAACAGCGATAACCCCACGTCTTCCTGATAATTGGCTTACTGAACTATCCGCAGTGGTCCGTGGTCTCCACTCAACGATTAACGAGTCTGGCACTTCGCCGGCACAACTGGTGTTCGGCGCCGAATTATGTCTTTCGGGCGATCTCTTCGAAACAACCAACACCCCGAATGAGCCTGTAAACTTGCTGCAAGAACTGAGGAAAGAACTGCAGCGAACATCGCCAACATTCTCCAGCCGCCATTCAAGAGCAATATTCGTCCTCAGGGATTTAAACACGGCTTCATACGTATACGTTCAGCGTCCTCTACACCGGCCTACTCTAGACCGTATACAGTGCTCGAGCATCAACCGCTGGTCTTCAAAGTGGCCATGAACAAGGAAGTATTCATGTGTTCGTGTCGGATAGCTGACGTTGTTTGCCGGGCCATTGCCCGCAAAAGGGATAACGAACACAACTATTGTAGATCTGGCAGGATAATCAAACCGTAGAAGAAAGGCGTGACATCCTCACCCAGTTTGGTACAGCAGAATGCACTTTTGGGTTCAAGAGATTGGGCGGTTTTTCAGTTGGAGCGACATATTTTCTTTCGCAGTTTCTCTGCGGCGGCGCCTGTCTCAGGCTTCCTTCTCATTTTCGACTGACAGTAGTTTCATAATAGAGCGTGTCCCTTTCGAAGCCTGTTTGATCTTCCCGGTGTCCCGTGTTCTGCAAAAGCCTGCCATTTGCAGGTCAAAATTAGTAAAAGCCGAGGACGAGAAGAGCTTGTGCTTTGAAAATGTGATATTTACTCCCTACTAAATCGTTGCCTCTTCATTCATGCAGCATTCATAGTCCGTAATATCCGTTTTATTAGCGTTTTGACCAATCTGACATTGAATTCGCTATCAACATTTGTTTTGGGTTTTAATTTTTGTTTTTGCGTCTCCAAAGAGTCATTCCTCATCGCAAACCATATTTTGAAAGACCAGATTGTTAATGTTTGCTCCGAATGCCTCGAAAAAGTGTGGTGCTTTGGCCTGAGCCTAGCCACTTAATATTGTAATCCTCTGACACCAATGACTTACCTGGTAATTGTAAAACAATGTCTTTTATTGAGTTACTAATTCCCGAAATTAGAAAGGACTCCGCCAATAATTAAATCGACAAATTTTCTTTGATTCCGAATCGAATTTTAAGTAAAAGAAACCATCACCAATTAGATTAGATGGAAACAAGTTTAACATCATCTCGACAGATACTTTGTTCATAAATAAATCTTCTACTGTATATCAACTTCCAATCAGGAGCTAAATCAAGGTCGTTCCTTCGCATTCCCATACACCTACATATGTATGGATGTATGTACGTGTATGTGCATTAACTCATGACATGACTGACAGATTGATGGCTAAACGCACCTATTTTGTTGGGCCAACAATAATTCTCAGAGTCACGTTATTGAAATCCTGTCCAACAGTTAAATTTAGAATCGACTCTACCAATACCTCGTTATCTTTTCAATGGAATCACTGATTTATTTTAAGAAGGCACAATCTTCCTCCATTTATTGGCATCGCCATTAATCTCACTCCCACTCCTAGTTCTTCACCAATGAAAGATACTCGTACTAACAATGGATCAGCCACAGATAAGAATATCCACGGCGACAGCCGAACGCCACATCATCGAACCTTTACCACTTTGGAAGCGGAATCATTTTCGAATTCTTCCCTTTCTCTCTCTTTCTCTTGCTTTATAAATCGAATCCAAAAGATACCCGAAGAATGCCGAAAGGAAGGCAAAGAACAGAAAAAAAAAAAAAAAAATTAAAAATCCTATCGATGCCATAGCTCTGGGGATAATTAAAAATTCCACTCATGCAGCTGTCAAGTGGTAACACATGTGAATATGTTAATATATTCTGCAGATACACGCGAATGTACAAGTATCTCTTTCTCTTTCTTACACCCTCTAACTCAGTCTTTTTTATATATGCTCGTATATATAAAATTTGTTTTTTTTTTTGTTGTCCCTATCCTACAAAAATACGATCCTCCCGAGACACGGAGAGCGGATGAGGCAGTCTTTTATTGCAGAGTCTAAGCACGTTTGTCATTTTAAATTCTTCACTTTTCTGATGCTGATTTTTGTTTATATATGTACGAGTATGAACATATATTTTGTTTGTCTCGTTCTTTTTCTTGGCCCGCCACGCACAAACAAGGAGATGGAGGCCAAAATGTCACACATGCCACCTTTAAATACCGGTAGCCGTGTTAATAATTTTCTACTTTCTACCGCTTTTTGCGGTAACCATAAATAAAAAATAAATCCCGAACCAGAACACCTAATGACTTTATGGCCGCCAATATCGCCCTAACCTGATGTCGAAATCGGAGGAAGAGTGAACTCATTTAGCCTGCCTGACATTCCTCACCACCACTTGCCAGTTATTTCTTCCAATTAGAGTTGATAATTAGATTTTTCGCACTTTTATCACCACAATTGTTGGGCGTACAATTTATACAATATAACAGAGCAAATTATTTATGCAAAAACAAAAACAGCAAAAACAAAAAACAATAAAAAGTAAATTAAATTAAAAAATAAAATAAAAAATATGTTAGTATCTTAAAAATGCGGCTGGCCTAAATTGTTGAACTGTCATTTTGGTTGGATGTGCGATTTGAGGTTTAATTAAAAATTAAAATTAAATTTAACACCAACAGATAGAGGTGGTTAAAATTTGGCGAGCTGGCGTACGAGTATCTACGCTCGCTGGTGAGAGACAAAAGGAAGGCTTTTATAATAGAACCTTCGAGCGGAATGAAGCGGTATTGTTTTGATTTGAAAATTCCATTATGCGATTATGATTTTATTGGATTTGATGTGAAACTCATGATTAGATTGTTTTCATTTAGCCATTGTACGAGTATGTTAATTGTATCTAATTACTGGTTCATGGATATGGGCAAATTTATAGGTAAATTGTCAGAGGCTAATAAATAAATATGCGACTTCTAATAGATCTGTCAGTTTATTGTTAATTCATTTATTTACTCGTACATCACGGACTTGCTGGCTGTTTGTTTGAATTGTTTTGAATGGATTTAACTGGTTGGAACACGGATGTACGGTTTAGATATTTTTGTTATTGTTTAAAATAAAACAAACTTGTAGACTGAATAGTTTTAGCAGATCCAGTATAAGCCTAACGTAATAGGGCTGAAGTTATTTGTTGACCTAAAAGAAGAAGATTTAGTAGCTTACTACCTTACGTACGCTACGAGTAACCATGCACCTCGTGTAATTTTTCAGTGACTGATTGGACTATTCTGCAGCTTGACACTAGGCAGAAGGAGATGTGTGGACATTTTTACACATTTTCGCAATTAACAGACTACCGATTGTCCTACAGATGCAGAGTGTAGGTGCACTTACAGCAATACTGCTAGAGAACATTAACTGATTTACGAGTAAGATACGAGGGTAGTACCCGACCTGACGTATAGATGACGGTTGTTGTTTAAAAAGAATGAGAATTGTAGCAAGTACCAACCTTATAAAGCTTAAATTTGAATTTTAAATATGGAAAAAATTGGTCATCGTTATGTGATTCAATACCTCAATCCAACCAACGTCAAAACGGAACTGGATTCTACTCTGGAGGAGTCTGCGCCTTCGTTTAAAACAAGAAAGTATTGGGTGACAGAGTTTAAGCGAGCCCGTACGAGTTGCCAAGACGAACATCGCAGCGGTCGACTAAACGAGGTGAGTTCACCAGAAATCTTGAAAAAAATCCACAAAACGGTACTGGATGACCGTCGGTTGAAAGTTCGTGAACCAGCAGATATGGTAGGCATTTCAAAAAGCGCTGTTGACTGAAAAATTGGACATGAGAAAGCTGTGCGCAAGATGGGTGACGCGATTACTAACAAAGGAATAAAAATAGCGTCGAGAGGATGTTTCAATCGAGTGTTTGGCGAGACGAAGGAACAGTAAAAAAAACTGGACTCAAAGGGTAGAATCGGCTCCAAAGAAGGCGAAGACAGTTCCATCTGCAGGCAAGGTCATGGCGTAAGTTTTTTGGGATGCGCGTGGGATAATTTTCATTGATTATCTTCAGAAAGGAAAACCAATCAACGGCGTGTATTATGCGAAATAAATAAAAAACCGCAGCGCACCCTATTCGCCAGATTATTTTCTATTTCCGAACTTGAAAAAATGGTTCGGTGGTAAAAGATTTGCCAACAGTATAGAAGTGTAGTCTGCGGTTGATGGCTACTTTAAGAAGCTCGACGATTCTCACTATAAACAGGGCGCCGAAGCTATTGAACATAGCTGGGAAAAGTGCATTCAACTAAAAGGAGGTTGGGTACTTCTGGGACTACCCTCCTACCATCATCAACAGTTGGCTACCAGCCTAGATAAGGGAGGTTGCTTTACATTATATATTTTTCTGCTTTCTAAATCAGTAATAGACGATGAACTGGAGGTATGTCACTCACTTTTGGCTCGGCGAGCCACCAACAAATCTCTGAAATCGGTAATAACTTTGACGTCAATCGATCACATAACTAAGATGGGTGCCTGTCTATAACATATAACAATTATTCGGAAGTCGAACTCGCCAAACTTGGTACTTGACTATAGGAAGGCCGTCAGAGTTAGAGAATAGATCTGTCGATCTTATATCTCTGCATCGAATGAATACTCAAAATGACCAAAAGTAGGACCAAAATACTAAAATGTTTCAAAGGATGACAATCCATCTATCAACCAAAGCCGATGCGCGCTTCGGAACTAGCTCAGCGAATACAGATTATTCTACTCTTCTGTGTGCATTTGGGGGCATGGAACATTGTAGCTGGCCAATCCATTTTGGCACCCGCGAAATAGTAAAAGTACTTAAAATTCTTAATGTAAACAAACTCGATATATAAATGGTGTTTTTTTAGTGGTATACAAATTCAATATGAAATAAAACACTTTCAGCTAATGTTAATGTCTATGATATTAGCTTTATTTAATAGATAATTTTATGTCATTAGCTCGAATAAAGCGCAACCGTAAAGTCCAATTTTCGACAACTTTATCGAGCAAGTGGGGCCGTATATCAGCAATAACACGGCGAATGTTGACTTCCAAATCATCGAACGTCTCTGGTTTATCGGCATAGACTAGTGACTTCACATACCTCCAAAGAAGGCAATCTAAAAGTGTGAGGTCACAGGATCGTGAAGGCCAGTTCACAGGTCCGTTACGCGAAATTAAGCGCTCTGCAAATGCTTCCCGCAAAAAATAGATGGTGTTTCGCGCCGTGTGTCATGATGTTGCGCCATCTTGTTGAAAACAAAGCTCTGTCACGTCAACGCCATTCAACTGAGGAACGAAGAAGTCAAAAATCATGTGCCTATAACGCTCTCCATTGACGGTAACATTCTCGCCGGTATCGTCCTTAAAGAAATATGGGCCACTGATTCCACCGGCCCATAAAACACACCAAACAGTGAGTTTTAATGGTTGCAAGGGCCTCTCGACAAAGGCTTCTGGATTTTCTCCACTCCAAATTCGGCAATTTTGCTTGTTTACATATCCATTTAATCAAAAATGGGCCTCATCGGAGAGCAAAATTTTGCGTTGAAAATGAGGAGCAAGTTGAATCAGGTTTTCAGCCCATTCACCGAACCTACGACGCGTATGATGGTCACGCGGTTTCAACTATTGCACAAGCTTGATCTTATGAGCTTTTGAGTTAAGATCTATCCGTAAAATCTTCCACAATGTGGATGCGCATAACTCGAATTGCTGTGTACGATCGACTTATTCGGATTCTCCTCAACACTGCGCTCCCCAACGGCAATAACTTCTTCTGTTCGCACTGTTTTTCGTCTTTGAGGGATGCGTATTATCCACTAGAGTGTACGCGGTGCGAAAACGATTCATCGTGTTCCGAATAACTTGCGCACCATGGTTTTCAAAATAAGTTTGCAGAATTTGCACGCGTTGTTGTGACGTAAATCTACTTATCGTAAAATGGCAAAACGTTCTAACTACAAATCAGTTTTCAACTGTCAAATTGAGAATCTGTAAAAACAGTGTTGCCAGTTTAAACACTAAACCTTTAAAAAAAACACCCTTTACATACGTATACCTCCCCTGGTTCTGAAGAAATTCTCTTCTACGTAGGCAGAACTACTGCTCCAGATTTTCTACTGATCCTACTTCCTACGAGCGCATGGAACACAGCACTCTTTTCCCTTACCCTACAGACCCATTTACGTGCCGTTTTTTTTCAATCCTTAGATCATGAAATATTTTTAGACAGGAAGCCTTCTCAATGAGGGGCAGAAGGGTTTCCTTAGGCACGGGACCACTAGTGGTTTGATGGTATATCTCACACAGAAGACGAAGAACGTCTACGCCAATATGCCGAAACGAAAGCCATTTTACAGAGCTTGACATCGGGCGCTTTCGTCAAAAATGCACGTAATCAATATTTATGAATCTATTCTACAATGGAGTCGAAATTACCCTGATATTCAAAAAATAGATACTGGTGTGCCGCAGGACTACTTTCTGTCTTCAACCCATTTTACATTAATGGTCTCCCGTTTACATATATAAATGTATATACACCACCAAAGTTCGATGTCGCAAGAGACCACTAGAATCTTTGCCGAACGCATTTCCATCACAACACCAATGATAATGTTGTCATGGAGCCATCAGAGAAGCTGGTTAATGTGAGATTGGTTTCAAACCACCGTCACAAACAATCCTCTGGTATGATGGTGAATGAACATTCGTCAGCTCATCTGTAATATATGGTCAGGGGAAAGCATGCCCGGAGCACAGAATCTCAGCATCGTTTGCCCGGTCCATAAAAAAGGAGACCATTTTGACAGTGACAACTACAGAGGCATAAGTCTCCACGGCGATTTTCTCTGCCGTGTTATGTGAACGCCTTCGGTTGCCGAAATCAAGCAGCATTGGGCGCGGTAAGTACCTAGATGGGGAATCGCATTCGACCTCGCTACCAATCCTGCGTGTTGTTGGCAGTCCTAAAACATGGAGTACAATGAACCAGTTTTGTGTCCGAGTGATCCCGTTTCGAAAAAGATGGTGCAGGGTCTTTAAATTAAAAAAAATAAAAAATGGGAGCGTCTGAAACCATTCAAGAACAAACTGGTTGGACTATACCAGTGCGGTTTCAGGCCAGAAAAGTCCACCATCGATCAAATATGATATTTGCACTGAGGCAGATCTCGGTAGAACCGGGAATTTCAGATCGGAGTTCACTATCCAATTGTGAACTTCAAAGACACGTAAGACAACGTGCATAGAGACAAGCTATACAACGCCATGTCTAAACCCTACAAAACTCGTCCTGCTTAACACGATGACAAGGAAGCATTCTCGCTGTCAAGAAAGGTTTTAGCCAAGGTTACGTTCTTTCACGTGACATTTTTAACATGCTCTTGAAAGAATCGTGCAGAACTCATTGGCATTGTAAGTCCGCGGACGAATATTGTGAATATCGAGGTAGAATCGGCCAAAATAGACCGGATGTTAACCGAATGCAAAGTATATGCTGGCAGCAGAAAAGGAAGCACACCACCGCCGTCATGCCCAAAACTCCATTGTTGTTAGTTGTAACCTCGAATAAGTTCAGGGCATTTTTCTTCCCTGTCTCCGCAGTAATAAGCAGAAATGACATCAGCGAAGAAGCAAGACACAGAATCGCTGTTTCATTGGGCTCAGCAGCAAATTAAGTAGCACAGCCCTATCGTCGCTTTGTACAAGACCCTTACCAAAGTAATGTGCGTGATTTGCCCCGTTAGTAGTGACGTCTACGTATCCAATGTCTAAGGTAGGTTGGCCATATTGAGCGAATTGATGCCACAGCTTCGGCCCAAAAACTCTTCGAGTCTAACCCCAATGGACGGGACAGAAGTGGACGACTGCATCTAAGGTGGCTCACGCGAAGGAACCTCAACCAACTTGGAGTGCGGCTTTGGCATCAGCGGTGTGAAATTGTGTTGTGTGAGGCTTTTTCGTTGAGGCCTAAGTTCACCCCGGATTGCAGCTCTATCTAACATAAGAAAGGTAGTATATTTCTTTAGTGCTATAGCTCTTCTGTAGAACGGAAATGGCTCAATTTATTCCGATACAAACAGCATAATTCACTGGGGAACCGCTAACCTAGCGAAATTTAATACTTCTTTAACACTATGCTGTTTCTGTCTACTAAGACCAAATCTAAGTACCAATGTCCATGCCATTCATAGCACTTGAATCGTCGATTACGAAAAACTCTCCATCCTCGGAATGTGCGCCTATGGTAACCTACGTCGAAGTGGTTATATGGTACTCGTATACTCGATATCTAAATTTCCTCCAAAAATAAGGAATTCTTTACTCTGTCTGACCTTGCTTCAATTTATCCTCCCGAATTCGAGTAAAATGCCCACATCTGGTAGACAGGATTCAAAACCTCGCCTCTGCTAAAAATTTACTCTTGAAAAGAAGGAACATCAGGCAGCCTCAAGGTATGTACTTCTAGAGCGGATTCTGGATGAATAACAACTTGAAATAGTTAAAATGAGTCCGCCTTTCAAAAGCTGATAAGAAGACAGGACAAGACTGTCGAATCTGACGGCTGGTATCGATGCACCTGTGACAAAGTAAGTTCTATTGCTAGGTGAACACTTCATGTAATTTAACTGAGTTCAAGGGGCTTCTTAAATTGGTTTATTGAAGTGGATGCGAAATGAATCGAGATCTTCAGATCTGTGGGGATATGATACTTTCTATTTACAATTAACTTCTCGTGAACCCATCCACGCAGGTACTCTTTTGTATAAGATGTCATTGCCTCAGATGTCTTTTCTTTTTTTTTTTTTTTTTAAATTTTCGATGATTGTGCTGTGCTGTAAATTCAAGAAAACATTTTGACAAAAGAGTGTCCCCACCATTCAATTTAAGTGCCACATCGTTTTTCACAATCACAGACGGTGTGTTACCAATTAGCAGTTGCATTTCAAATTTGCCTAACAAGTGTTGAACCTTTAAAACACGTCACGTTCACATGGATTTTCTCTTTTTCTTTGTATCTTTTTGTCAACCACTTAATCCGTCAGCACCCATTCATCTCTGCACAATCCAATTAACTTTCTCTTCTCTCATATACATACATACAAACATATGAACATATTTCTCACAAATTTCCTAATCACTCAGGGTCTTCTGCATGTGTATTTGCCCGTATTTCCCAAGATACATTTCTCGATAAAACATTTCTCATTGAAATTTATCATTGAGACAAAGACTGTTCTTCAACCAAGCCCTTCTCCTATTCTGCTATCAAATTCGCTAAATGTTTCATGAATCACCCGAATGTATTGCTTCATCTTAATCAAAACTTTTAATCATAAACGCAAAGCAAGTCAACTCAGATACAAGTTCTCAAAATTTCAACAGCAACAGAAATGTGAAGGGGCGGCGAAATAAAATCTCAAAAAACTTTCCAACAGAGAGAATAATTAGGTATCTCCGGATAGCTACCAGTAGCCGCAAGAAATCATTTCTAGATAAATTTGTAAAATTTCAATAATGTAATAGCATTTGTATCCGTATCTGTTACTTGGATTTGTGCTCGTATTACATACATTCGTACTTTGCTTGTACTTTAAAAGCAAGGCATATCAAAAAGATACAATATGAGGCATGAGGCATGAGAACGAGGCTTCAATTAATCATTTACGAAAGGATACATGCGTTAGTGGAAAATTCTGATTATTCCCTGTGAAACGAAGAGAGGATTGCGTATTACGGATCTGCAGACACAGAGATTCATTTCGAAGCATTCCATCAGTTTGGTGAAGATTTACTTTTAGTTGTAACTAGGGCAATGATTCCGATCCTCTTCTTCGTTGTGCTCTTCCTTCCGCATTGCCATCCTTTAGTAAATTGTTTACTCACAGTACAAAAACAAGTCGGGAAATTTGACCTAATTTTTTGTTTTCAGTTGGGAACTTGATTTTTGGTAAATCTGTGTCATCGGAGTAGTAGAATTCTTTAAGCAGGCACTGGGTCTTGTTATGCATCCGAGTATGCATGTACATATCATCTGTTGTTTCAGTTCTTGAAACTACACATGCATATTTGAAGTATGCACTTTTTGGTATTTTTTGCAATTAAAAATATAATTCTACAACGTTCCACCAAAGTCAAAAACCACAACGATGTGATGTGAGTAGAAGTCCTAGCAAACAACCTTGTGAGACACTTCTTTATGAAATTTTTGAATTTCTCCGTAGATCACCCCCTACGTTTACGAAAATCATCGTAAAACCAGATATCAGGGGGAACAACAACAAAGGAACGCTAAAAGAAACTTATCGAAGTTGGAGAAGCATCCAGAAGACCGAAACGAAGAGATTCAGTATGCAGAAGAGAGGTTTTCAACTATGCTCGTACTTACTTACGTACTTAGGCGGCGTTACAATAAGCCTCTCCAATTAGCGCGGTTTTTGGCTAACTGCCTCCAGTTCGCACTCCAAGTTGATTGAGGTCCCTTCCACTTGAGAGTGCTGCCTAAGGCGAGACTCTACTGCGTTGTCCCTCCGGATTAAAGTCGATGATTCTGCGGGCTGGAGCGTTGGTGTTCATTCGCTGTACATGTCCCAGCCATTTCAAACGCCCAATGCGCAGTTTTTTGACCAGATCGGTGTCACTGTACATCGTTGAATTGTCTCCTACCGAACCCGTCAACGTATACGGGACCAAATATCTTACGAAGAATTTTTCTCTCAAAACGACCAAGGATGCTTCGGAACAATAGAGCAGGACTGGGATTACAAGAGTCTTATGTAGAGTTTTCTTGGTTGTTTGGGAGAGGGCCTTACTACATAGTTACCTTCTCAGCCCAAAGAAACAGATGTCGTTTTCAGATGTGTTAGCCGAGCGGAGGTAGACAAAGTCCCTTATTACCTCAAAGTTATAGCTGTCGATTCTGACATTCTGACCGATTCGTCGATGTTGACAGCATATTTGCTGCTTGCGTTCCTATACTCGCAAACGTGCCAGTGACAGCTCGCTGTGTTCTACCAATAATATCTCCATCGCCGGCGTATACAAGCAATTGAACAGACTTTTGAAAGATCGTACCTCGTGTGTTGACTTGTGAGTTTTGCACAAGTTTGATGTTGAAGAAGTCACATGACAGCGCGTCGCCTTGCTTAAGTCCGTTTTTGGCATCAAAGGTCTTGGTTGCGTTGTTACCGAACTTGATGCAGCAGCGAGCTTTCTCCATCATCTTTTTGCACCAGCGGACGAGTTTGGCAGGGATGCTAAAACTAGACAATTAGTCAATTGTGGTCTTACCGGGTCTAAAACCTCGCTGATAGGGTCTAATCAGATCGGTTTCAGGCGCTCGCACAATATGGCAGACAAGATCGTATATGCGGTGGTTAGGAGATTGATACCTCTATATTTACCGCAGTTTAGAGGGTTTTCTTTCTTGTGAACCGGGCAAACGATGCTGAGGTTCCATTCATCCGACCAAGTCTTGGAAATAAGTTGGTGTATGCTCTCTATCAGGTCATTTCCTGCTGCCTTAAGTAGTTCGGCGGTAGGTAGGTCCGACCTTTCAGTTTAGATATTGCTATCCTCACTTCATTTTTGTCGGGTGTACGGAATTCTTGACTTGCATCGTCAATATTGAATGGTTCACTCTGACTGGCAGGGGAATTTGTGTCGTCTTCGCCGTTTAGCAGTCTGCAGAAATAGTTTTCCCATATATCCTCAGCACCGACTGTGACTCTACTACAAGGTTTCCTTGTTCATCTCAACAGGTTTCAGTTCGGGTCTCATTACCCTGACACGTTCTTTTTACCTTTTGGAAAAACTTCTGAACATTATTTCTGGAGTAGCACCTCTCTATTTCCTCGATAGCGCGCTTCTCATGCTCTTTCTTTTATCTCTGGATAAGCCAACGTTCTTCATTCCTCTTTTGATCGTAGAGCTCACGAGCTACCCTCATTCGCCGCAGCGCCGCTTGGTAATCATGTGGTTTTGCTGCATGTGCTTGTCGGCACTCTCCATCAAACCAGAGGTTTCGTGGTGGTGGGCCGGTGAAACCGAGCAAATTAGTTGCGGCATTTCTGATGGCCTCTCGGGATCTAAGACACTGGTCTTCAGCACTTGATGCTGGCTGCAAAAGACTTCTCGAAAGGTTGAGGGATACGCGATCGACAAAGGTTCTGGCGGTTTGTTTCCATTGCAACCGTTCAACGTTAAATCCCATCATAGTATTTCCACGCTGGTGTGGCATCTGAGATACGTACCTTGGCTACAACAAGGTAGTAGTTCGAGTCCATATTGGCCACTCGGAATGTTCGGACATCTAAAATACTTGAGGAGTGCCTTACGTCGATCGCAGCATGATCAATCTGGTTGACAACTTGCTGCTCTGGTGTCTGTCATGTTCCCTTGTGAATATTGAGGTGAGGCAACCGTGCGCTTGGCATAGTAACGTTACGTCCCGCAGCGAGGTCAATTAACCTAAGTCCGTTTCCAGACGCGGTGTAGTGTAGGCTATGTCTCCAATTATGCTACCAAAGATGTCCTCCTTTTCAATTTTGGCATTAAAGTCGCCTAGGACGATTTTAACGCCATACATTGGACATTGCTCGTAGGTTTTGTCGGGAAGCTCGTAGAAACTTTCTTTAGTAGCATCGTCCTTTTCCTCTAATGGGGCGTGGGCGCATATGAGGCAGATGTTATCGAATTTACCTTTGATATGGATTGCTATAAGGCGTTCAGTTACGTGTCGAAAGCTGTAGACTTCTTGCCTAAGTCTGCTTCTTACAACAAATCTGCAGCCAAATAGACGCTGCTCACGTACCCTATAGCAATCACCGTAGTAAACATCATAGTTTTCCACCTTTCTTTTGCCCGGACCATCCCACCGCACTTTCTGGATGGCGGTCATATCTGCTTTATAGCAGTCTAGGGCCTCCGCTAATTGTTGGACTGCACGTGGCCTGTTCAAGATTCGAAAGTCGTTGTCAACAGTGAAGCCGTACTCATCCGAGGCTATTGGTCGCTTCCTAACAATTACTTTTTTACATGGTTGGGCAGATAAAACCACGCACAACCCCCAGCCTGGAGGGCCAGGCCCTTTTTGGGACCCCTAATACAAAAGGGGTCGGAACAAATTCCGGAGTCAGTAAGCTGCTTCGGGGATGTGAGTGCTGCCATTAGCCCTTATTAAGGGCTTATCCGCTACCAACTCTTTTCCAACACCCTGACTTAGTGTTGGAGATCCCTATAGACCTGGTATTCAAGTTGAAGCAGCCCATATAGAGATAGAACGAGTTCGACCTAACTGGAACTGTGGACGCCGCCGTTGACTCCATCCTTAAAATTCGTCCGCGGACGCCCGGAAACAGAAGAAACTGCCTTAGTAAAATGGCACAACCTTCCACAGGGGTTGGTTACCCCATCTCCAGTCGAGGTACTAGGCACCCAGCAGTCAGCAAAGCATGAAATAACAGCAACACCGTAAGGAGGTTAGACAAAGCATCCCAATCCTATTGAGATTAAATAAAAGATGGACATGTCATTTACATCTTTGAAGAGAAGATCATACGGGCGATCTACGTATTTGTGTGAATTTTGAGTGAAGGAATGACAATGGTGTGCACTACTACCTTTTCAACGACCATTGATCGTAAGAAGAACGAAATTGCACCAGCTCAGACGACTGAATCACATTGGGATAAGGCCTACAAGGTGTGTATTGGACACAAAAGTAAAGGACATGCAAATACCTCAGCTTGAGAGAATTTTTTTTCTATAATATTGCTGGGGTAAGCCAACTTTTCTGCGGATGCAACATGACCCATAGTGCGATCAATTCTCTCATTATCCTAAACGGACATCCATTCTTCCACAGCCTTTATTCAGTACGTATTCCCTAACATAGAACAGTGTTACATTCCTTTCGTTAAACTTCAAATTATAGTCCGTGGAGACCTTCGATATTCCTACGCCAGACCGACATGTAATCTCTCATCAACCAGAACACGCTGGGTTATAGGAGCATTTTTTAAGGGTTGAGTTGTTATCTAGAAAGCTTCATCCTTTTCGCTGTTTCTACACATCAAGACTTGTATCAAAGAATGCAGAGAAACTTCTATTGGATAACATATTCAGCTTATGGTCAGCTTGTGAAGTTTTCACTTTTTGATTGACTACCCCAGCCTCGGTCAGCTATTTACGATTTTAGCGCCTCTTTAAAATTGACCTTCATTTGATTTAACATCAAAAACAGTGAGATCTTAGCCGGATCCGAAATTATTGAAAACTTCGTAGGCCAACACGGGTATAATTTGACTTTTTGAGTCAGATTCGTATGCTACACCGTATGCAAAATCACTAGGACTAGGTAGGCGTCTACGATAGTTTCTTCCGAAGAATTGTTCATAGACATAACAGACCAAGATACAATCTCTCGTATCAGACAGAGAAATTAGTTCGCGGTGGCTTAACTATAATTAGAGAACGTAAATAACTGATACCTTCATCGCCATTACTCCGGTGAATGGACTCGACGTGTCCATGGCAGTATGAGGCGGCATATTTCAGTGCGTCAAAGGAAAATATGACTTTTCTGCAGACTCTAGACCACTTGAAAGACGGTTAGATAAGCCAAGCCTGAAATGGTCACGCAGACGCTCAAGTGGAATCCGCAGGGTTGTGGTAATAAGCAATAATCCAACGAGTTCCTCGGTTAAATAAGCAACAAATCAAATGGAAGGCGTTACCTGCACAGCGTCACCTGCAAAATCAACTCAAGCCTATCAGTAATTGAATCCATTTTCCCACTATACATAAGAAGACCTTCACGTTTTCTGATCAACAACCAGACCAATCATACTGGAATCAACACATCATAAGGTCGACAGTGTCTGGGAGTCCGAACAGCTTAACATTTTCGTACTTAAGCTTCGAATGCGGATGTTCTGGAACTAAGACCCTAAGACTAAGAAGGCCTTCGCTGCTACCATCAAGTCTCGGAGACCAAGTGCAACATAGACAACAAACCATTGAAGACCCGATAGGAACAAGACAAAGATAGATGTTCCTAGTAAAGTCTGAATCAGTTGTCACAATACTGAGGGATTATTTTTGCAGAGTGTTTAACGGAACGTGATTTGGAAAGCAATATCCAAACTGATGACCAATATATGTAGCTGCTGGAACCGTAGCACGATGAATGGAACCTCGGCCCCAGCACTTGACAAGGAAAACCCTCGAAACTACGATAACTACCGAAGGGTCGGTCTCTTTGACGAAATATGTTGAATCTACCGTATAAAGTCAACATCCAATTTCGTCCATTCCTCCTCATAAAATTTAAGGACGCACGCGAAAGCGTTTATAGAGACGAACTATGTCGGATCATGCCTTGTTTCGGTATCTCTTCAACACTCATTCGCTTGTGATTGATGACAACGAATAGGGTTTTCTTCTGCAGAGAGGACGTTATTAAAACCATTGAAGCCTTTGCCATCAAAAAACCTGACCATGTCAGAAGGCTTCGAATCTATTGGGTTAGATTTGCTAGAAAACTGCGGCCAAAAAAGCCTTCGAATCCATGCAGGAGGTCAACCTGACAAAGGAAAATCTCGTATTAATGGCGCAATAAAGTGGAAATGAGCATTAACCATCTCATTGTGCACATCTGCAGGCATAAAATCACGTCAACAGAAGGAGTTACTGATTGCGATCTATGCACATATGTATTTATGTATGTGGGTCCACATCGGATGTACCAGAGGGAACAACTGGATATAGATATGTTATACGGGTACCAGATGAATTAATTTTGCGCATCCAGATACCTTTAGCAGCACGGCATCAGATCCTTCTGTGCCCTTTGGTGAGTTCTGAATCTCAGTATTATGCAGAACGATACGTTCAAGGGTTCTATGACCTACTTACGGGATTCACCTTGCAATGATGAGTGAAATTCCCTTTTTCTAAAACCTAAATTTCCAACTATTACGGTTTCAAAATTCTACATCTACCGTGGAGAGAAGTACTACACCCATTCAGAAATTTTGCAAAATAAATATTTATCCTCCTCATATGTATGCATATCTACATATATGATGTGCAGCTTCATATCCAAGCACATCTCCCCTCATTAAGCCTTTGCTAAACTTTGCTAAAGAGAGAGATACCTCTTAAAAGTGAAAAAAAAAAAAACAAAAGGATTCGGCGTAATTAAAAGTCAGCAACGTCCTCGTTTCTCCTCACACTTTTTAAATGTCAACCGTAAAGGAAAAATATACATTCCATGACACTCCACTAGCTATTGTTACCCTCATTTGCAGAATGGTTAAATCTAAGAGAAAAAAAAAAAAAGAAAACTGATTTTATTGTACCGGGTCGCGAAGACAAATACTCTGGCAAAAAAAAAAAAAAAAAAAACTTTGTTGGAGCTAAAAGACATCACCGTTCTAATTAAGATTGCAAATCCTCCCTCATTTATCTGTGCGACCGCATCCTTATGCATATATGCAAATGCAAACACCTTCCATATCCACATCCCTCCAACGTACACCGCACCACCGCACGTAATCAATCAAAAACTGACTAAAAAGTCAACCTCATAATTTAGAACAAAGCCGACGACGATGATCCCACTGTCTCTAATACCGTATTCCCTTCGTTCTCTATCCGATGGTGTTCCTCATCATCAGTTCGAGCATCAGGAAGGCCACCACCTACTCCCACACTTCATGAATGGTGAAAACAATTTTCCTATTTCCCAAGGTAACATACGAATGGATACGAGTACTTGTACCGAAAATGTTTCAAATGCCAACAGTAGAAGTTTGACACAGAGTACGAGTATCAACCAAGCACACTCTGCTCCTTCTTATCCTAGGCTGCCTAATTTCTGTGTTCTGTTGGAAATACCTCATCCTGGTACGCTTCTGGAATGCTTGCCATTTTTGTCACAAAATCCCGAAATAGCATCTGTGACAAACCCTATTCTCAACACAGGAACGTACACATGAGAGACGAGAAGAAATTACCCTGTGGCAGTTGAAAAGGCATTAAGGGACACAACACAACACGAAAGGGTTGACTTGGCATTCATCAAAATCATTGCATATAACAGAGGGTTGACTCACTTAAATCCACCCTCCCTCGCAATCTACAACAAATGACACGCGAAACAGAGACAGCTTTTCCCAACCAATTGTAGTCCTAGAAATTTGGTTTCAGTTTTGATTTAGAGTTCTCTTCTCAACTCGTGGTATCCCTTGAACTCAAATCTTTTAAGTTACCCCTTGTGTTACGCCCTCCAGAGTCCTTAATTAAAATGTCTCACACTATCAAGCAATCAGGTAATGTGGAAAATGGGGTTGACATTCACTTCGTACATATACTCGTATTTTTAGTATGTGTATGAGCATATACATACGTGTGTGTATACATATGTCCCAAATCTGTCACAAAGTAGAAGGATGCTCACTGAGTTCATCAGTCTAAGGATTCTTCAGTACTCACGGCAGGACATCCCTACTTTCAACACTCGGTATATCTTTAGTCCACCTCTTTAGCAAGATCACAGCTGTGCATACCATTAGACTAGATGAGAGTGAAAGCTCTTTCAGGATCTAAATAACCTCTCGGTGTAACAGTACGAGTATATAGTAGTCCTACTAAGATAGGCGAATTTCCTCGTAAAATTAAAAGGACCTCACCTGGCAGAAGACACACAATTAATTGTAGACAAATGAGAAACATACACTCTAACTATTTTCACCTACCTTCGCATAAGGACGAGAGATCCTTATTTGGAGATACTTCAAGGATGAACGTATGTGACAGCGTATTTATTACGGAATACGAATAAAAAACGGGGGCACTTGAAAGAACAGGATACACAGCATACACAGAAAGGAGGGCGTACATTTTTATTTAAGGGGACGCTCTTTAGGCTCTTGGGGTTGTGAATATCTTTCAGGACTGTCAGGTGGATTTTTTTTTTTGTTGTACGACAATAAGTTGGAAAGAAATCTTAAGAGTCAAGCTGGATATTCATCTACTAAGTAAGTGCAACACTTTCGCTTTAAATTAATGTGTCCAATCAAGCAGAGACCGAATATGTACTTACGGTGCAAGCAAGGACTCTCTTTATTACGGCAAGGATGACAAGTGCAAGAACATATATTTTTTTGTATACAACTGGGAGAAAAAAAAGTAGAACAATTGCATGTCCTTGTGGTGTGCTATTTATTCTCAGAAAAAAAGGTTCACCAAATGTGGGTTTGCTGTTTCTTCAAATGACCTGCGAAGGTGGGTAATATATGGTATACACGAGAGTGGAACAAGTTGACCTGCCATTTATAACTGACATCTAGGTGGACTACTCGTAGTTTGCCAACGGTTATAAAACAATGATAGTCATAGGAAGAGGACAAATTTTATGATTTTGCAGGCCATTAGAGCGCAAAGTTGCAATTCCATTTCGATAGCATATACTCGAACTTGATTGAAACTACAGAATCCATTGCATTTTGAAATATGTCCAGGTTCACGTTGCCGTGACCTCCTTTTCTTCTTATCATGCCAAGGACAATACTCTATTGATTAAGCTCGCCCGGTGGGGTTGTTGATTTTTATGGCAAATTAGTGGTTGGAGAGGAAAAAAAAAACTTCAGATAAAGGTAACCCATATTGATGAGGATAGTAAATGGATTTTGGTAAAATGTGTAATATGCTCCGAATGGTAAAGACTACCCTTCATCACTGAGAAATAGCTATTATCCTGCCTACAGAGATATGGAGAAGACATTGCTTTTATTCCGAAGCGGCTGGTTACGAAAGGATTAGGTCAAACGAGATCAAGTCTTCTTCGAGAAAGGACAAGGTAAAAAGTTTGCCTTCATCTTTGTGAAAAGTGTCTAGGTATACTCTTTCTTCGTTTTTGTATTTCATCGATTTCAACTTGGCGTATGAGATTAGAATGAAAGGATTACCTCGATGTACATGAAGGACTAGCGAAGCTACCGAAGATGACCCCCAAATACGAGGTAATCGACAGCGGCATCAGTGATATCAATCGTAGAAAAACGGCTTGGGGATAGCACAAAACGGTGAAGGTTCTTCAATTCAGCACGGTACCGCATAGACTACCTAGCATTTCGTTAAATTTTGAGCGCGCGCCACCTATCATGAGGTCTTCCTGATTTAGGATTATTTTTCTCTATAAGTTCGACAGACATTAACATGTCTATTCGGTTATTCGGTTGCACTATTTTTCAAATACAAATTATGCCCTTCCGCAAAGCAGTAGCCTGGCGGCAAATGTTAATTCTACTTTGACACTTGTCAAGTAAACAGATACAAAATACACGTCAACAGCAGCGTGAATTTTTGGCACAGATTTCCCGGTCGTCCGACACCAACTGAGCAAACACTATGACGTTTAACCGCTCGCCTAGAAGAGTATGGGACAACACGAGATGCTACCAGGTCTGGCCGGCCCCGGAGCAGCCGTTCTGCTGAGAATATCGCAGCTTGTGCTTGAAGATGTCACAGAGGACCCCGGAGTAGGTATCGGCCAGACGACGTGCCACGCAATTGGGCATAAATCGGCGGTCTTTACAGAGAATTTTGGTGGAAGACTGTAAGATGTTCACGCGCAAAGTGCAGACAGTGCATCAACTGTTACCTACGCTTTAGCCATCCTGAATCTCGACCACGAGGGAGACAACTTTTTATCGAAAATCATCATGAGCGACGAGGCCCATTTCCACCTCTGTGGATATGCCAATGAGCAAAATTATCGCTTCTGGGGCACCGAAAATCAGCGTATAACCCACGAAGAACCATTACACCCGCTCAGAGTTACTGTATGGTGTGCTGTTTACGCTGGAGGAGAAATCGGGACTTTTTTTTTCGAAAACGCCGCGGGTCAAACGACTATTGTGGACGGTGAGCGCTACAGAGCCATGCTCAACGGCTTTCTCCTTTCTCAATTGGATGAATTGGGACTGAAGAATATGAATTACAGCCAAAGAACATCGGGCCACCAGTGCCTCTGAACGAGATTGCTGTCAGAAAGAAATTACCAATTCCGTCGGTTCCAGGTCACAGTGATATCATAAGAAACTGCAAGGAAAGCTGAAAGGATAAGGTACTAGGAATAGTATCTCAGTAAATCAGTAAGTGAATACATGGCCTATATCACGGTTGAGCTGAAGTCGCCTGAATCGGAAACCAGCGGAAATTCTCCAATCGCTTGTAGGAAATACAAAGTTGGACATATGGTCGTCCTTGCCTGTTGAGCCGAGGAATAAGAAAATCCATCATTCTAACTTGCATATAGGTTTACGGCGCTGTCGATCAAAATATGCCAACCCTAAATATGACAAGGTCTTTTCAAACTTGGACGCGAAAGGAGCTGCCATTTTGAAGGATGTCCGACCATGGGGATACAGCCAGGATGTGTGATTGCAGGAGGGTTTTACCACGTTTTTTGCAACAAGAAAAAATGTTAGTCAAGAACGCAGACTACGCCATACGCTCTGCTACTTCGACCAAGGAGTGCCTAAAGCTCAGATTAAGGATAAAGATTTTAGAAACAAAAAATTTCTGACTCACTTAAATGAGGATTGATACGAATAAGAATCTACTGATCTGTCCACCATATTTAGCGATTTCGGTTCACTTGACTGAACACTGGAAAGAATGCAAGAATGCCCAGTCTTGATTCTATGTACAGCTAAAACCTTACCTTTTTACAAGTACCTATGCAGTGTTAGCTTTAAAACAGGCAGAAAGAACTTTCGTGAATCTATCGAAACCATCAGTCATTCCCCAACTCTGGGTAATGGACAGATTCTTCCTAGATACGTCTAGATCTATGTTCTAATATACTGGAACATAAGCTCTAACACATTTTGCTGGTAGCAAGAATCGCAGCATTTATTTATTTATTTTACTTTATCCATGATAACTAGATGCCAAAGTGACAGTTCTTCGAAGTTTGTAACCACTGTGTAGCCAGCTTTATTGGTCCCTTATTATCTAATACAAGGCCAGAGAAACTTGGCTGATATCTTGTACGGTTTCTAGTCTGCTATCCACGAAATAAATGCTGGTTTGCCCCAGAACTCCGTTCTGTCTCAGGCACTCTTTGCAATTTTCATGAACGGTCTCTTGTCTGCTACTTCTAATCCAATATATTCCTTTGCTGACGGCAGTAATCTCTGCTCTTCATATTTGTTCCCGGATTCAAGTCACTGCTCTTCGACTGTAGAACGCCAACGGCAGCGTATGTCAAGCTCATTAAATTCCAAAATAAACAGCATCACTAAATGGGGAACCACTAACAGACTAGAATTTATTGTTCCCAAAACACAATGCTATCTGCTGTCGTTAAAGCGAAATTTAAACATTCAGCCATTATCCATGAATGGCACTTCCATAGTTGAAACCGAAAAATTTTTCATTCTCGGTATGTGTGCCAATGACAACCTACGTTGGAATGGCCAGATATGGTATTTGATGTCGTCAAAAATGCTCCGAAATGTTTGGGTTTCCTCAAGTGATGTAGGAAATAGATCTGACCAAAATTGGAGTATAATGCTCACATCTGGTCAGTTGCGCCTCTTAAATCCTCGCTCCACCTGCTAGATAGAAGTCAAAACCATGCGATAAAACTTATATGTGATACTAATATTACACAATCAATTGACACCGTTGAACATCGACGTACCTAATGTCTTTTGCTTTTCTTGTTCTATCGCAATTGTCACCACCAGTGCTAGAATGAAATTAATAATGGCATTCCGTTCCTTCGAACCTTCAAGCGTAACTACCAGTCTCGCTATGAATTCTCACCGGTCTACCTTCAAGCCCATTTTCGGTCTGAAATACCATGATTCTTACCTAAGCCGTACAACTCGCTTATGGAGCTCTTTACTTCCTAGTCATTATAACCTTCAAACATTTAAAACCAACGTACATCGGTACCCCTCTTTATTTTCTCTCTAATTCTCTTTATCTGCATTTTAAGGGTACACAAAGTCCCTTGAGTGCGATCAAATTCTAAAAACAAGAAACCATCCGTAGTGTGCACTTATAGATATAACATATGTATGTATGTACATACGTACATGAAATAATGACTTTCGTCATAAATTCAACAGATTGGATACATATAGGGATCATTCGATCTCTCTTTCATCAGGAAATTTTCAATCAGCTAGATTCTATGAAGTAGTAGCAACAGAAGGAGGTCAGAATGTTCTAATTTGGTAGTCAAGTACACTCCCCTGATCACTTTGTGCACATATCCAATCTGTATTGACACATTCTCTCGGCTTACTTGAGTCCTTGCTAAGAAGATCAAAGATTTGTCAGGTCGTCCGATTTGTTCACTCTCTGTCATCAATTGAACTAAATTCCAGAATGTAAACGAAATAAAATGAGTTAACAAATGTGGCCCAAGAATGGACTCTTGTGGATGTTCATTGGAATTGAAACAAAAAAAAAAAAAACTGCAAATATGGAATGCTATCTCAATTAGATAGTTTTTTTCGCCTAAATTGCAATTTTTCGAAGATTAAAGTACAAAGTTCGAAGTCATAACTTCAATGACACCGACTTGTCAACATAACGATTCTCTTTGTGTCTAAACAGCACCATAATTCCTCAACTTCATCTCTAACTTTTCGTCATTAAGACGTTGAAAAATAATACTTTTGTTCATAAGCCACCTGCGTTTTAATACCATGAGCATGGAGCATGTTTTCAACTTCGAACTCATTAAAAACACTTCCTGGCACATTCTGTAGCTGAATTTCATCAACTGCTGCTACTACCTACTACTACTATTCCCATGGTGCATATACCCGTACCTTTTCATGTTTCCAATCATCCACTTCTGTGCACAACTTCATTTTCCGCAATCCCTCCTGTATCTAGATGCAGCCTCTCTATAGACAAGCCACCACCTCAACACATCCCTGTTGTAAATTTTAATCTTCAAAATGAACTCGACAAACAAATAGCAATTCCTTTGTCAGCGCAGAGCTCAGAAAAGAGAGAGAGCAAAAAAAAAAAGGCAAACCTATGAGTACACCTGCATCAGAATCTACACCTACACTTGCATCTGCATTTCCACCATACTCGTAGTGTCTACAGGGAGATATGGATACAAAAAGGGTAACTTGTTAACCGTTTTCCGTTGAGATTGTTTTGCTTTCGACTTTGACTGCACTTTTCATTGTGCAACTTTGTTCACTCTAAGCCGCACACTGTCAAACATCAGGTGTCGCTGCTGCGTCTCAGTCAAACAACAATAGATACCCTCCTCGCGAAATGCTTCACTCTGTTCCGTTTGACTCTGTTCCATTCGTCTGCTATTATGTACTTCTTCCATCACTTGGTTTAGAACTTTTATTTTCTTTCTTTTCTTTTTTTTTTAATATTCATTTCATCTTGTTCGCTTTATTGTTCATTTGTCAGTAGTGTGTTCTTGGGTTCTTCCACCGACTTTTTTTTTTTAAAGGATTCCCTATCATTGCAATTAAAACAGGATACAATAGAGTCAGCCTCAGAGCGCTTATCGACTCTCATGGCAACTTTCCGAACATCTAAGGACACAGCTTAGAAACAAAAGATCCAACACACACAAACTAACTAAAAGGTGTGATGATAAATTAATATTTCTGCACATGGTGTTCCGCTGGGGTTCGGAATAGGAACTGTACCTTTTACTTCCCCACAGCCCTGAAACTACCCATATTGGATGTGAAAGATTCTGTCGTTGAAATATAACCTAAAATATCTCCTTGACACCGATAAAATCCCCACTGAATAGGGCGTTCTCCCCCCTCCCCCCTCCCATCGTAATCAGTGATGCGCGCAACGCCATTCCGTTGCTATTGCTTTGGCTTGGTATACTTGCTGTTTATCTGTAGCTGTCTTTGCAGTATCTTTTATAGTTTGGCGATTTTCCATTTCACGAAGCAAATACACAACGTCAAAAATGTATAAAGGATAACTCCAACTCGTACTTCCTTATTTACACTCATTCAACATCTGTCACTTAACTTTACCTACCGGTACAGGCTGAATGAAACAAGAACTGTCAAGTAAACTATGTATCTCTTGGGATAAATTAAAAAGAAAAAAAAAACGAGCACACGGCTTCTAACGCAGGTGGGGAGAGAGCAAAGAAATAATTATTCCTACCTTGCATTATAAAAAAAAAAAAAAAGGAACAAAGCATCGTAATTATCTCTGGTTCTCAACGAATATGCAGATTGCATCTTTGCTGCGCTGACAAAGGACATGGATATTTCGAATTCAGGAAGTCAGTACTTCTCACCGTACAATGCAAAATTTGGATAAACTCTGCAAACGCTTCGAGAAATTATTACAGCTGTCAGCTGGCACGTCAAATTCTGATGACATACATATGACAACACTGAATGTCATACAGTTTAAGCACACATAACACACTCGTATCTGTCGTATCTGTCGTAAATGTCATTTGTTCAGTTGGCAAACAATTTAAAATTCAAATTTAACGGCTGATTTTTCTGTTGACAACATTGCCATACGTGAATTTATGACGTGCTGTTTGTTTAAGGCACGCTAAACATTTACCATGTAGGCGTGGCACGCGTCGATATTTTATGTGTTGGTAACTGACAAATAAAAGAAACGGAAAACTCGTTTTGACGTCGAATTGACGACGGGTCTAACATTTTGCGCAATTTTTGATCAATGTACCTGGATTGCTGTGTGGTAAATATTGAGACTCTGAAGCAATCTGGGGCATACTACTTTTAATGTTTGCTCAATTAAAACTGATTTAAGCTTCTTACAGTTTCGAATTTGCTGCTTTTTTTCAATGAGAGTATTTGAGATTAACTTTGCAATACATCTTGTCAAGGATTGTTGCCTATTATAAAGTGGGACAGTCGCCAATAGAGTATGTCCACATGGCATGTAAATGGCGTATAGTATTCGACGATTCTCTCACTCGAACTGATCATGCTGCAGTAACCATCGGAAGGGTATGCACATTACTTTGTGCACCTGGTATGATTGTGAGGACTTTTGTTACGTTGAATCCACCACAAGCAAAAATTATGTATCGCCTACAACAACCTTACAAAAGATGTCTTTAAAAAATATTCTATCGGCCATACCCATATAAAGTTTCTCTAAAAACAGTAGGCACCACTCTGAGTTCACAAAAAATCTGACATCAGATTCGAGTGTTTCCATGCCGAGTGTTTCCGAGCCCATTCAAGTAGGAAGAGTCACAAATGCGAACAACGATAGCTGTCCTATGCCCGGGCTACTGGCTCCTGAAAAAGGTTTCCAAAAATGATATTGCCCACTTTATGGCTGGTTGAGCGTGGGTTGACCGATTAACTGCAATACGAACACGTTGCAACAATATTCGGATCACCAGATTGAATATTCTGACCCTGAAGAGGACATGAGCGCATCGGAACAACTAGCGGATATAGGCTGCTATAAAACAGACTTCACCGCCATCCAGAAAGTGAGGTGGAATATGCCCGATAAAAGGAGAATGAAAAACTGTGGAATACATTCATTTTGAGCGGCAGACTAAGGTAACAGGTATTGAGTTTCCGGTACATGAGGGCACGCAGTATAACAATCCTTCTTAAAGCTAAACTCGCCAACATCAGACTACAGAAGATGTAGACGACGTTATTAAGGAATGTTTCTGCGAGCTCCTCAACACAATCTAGAAGTCATGCCCTAAGTAACATATTTGTATGACGTTAAAATCGTTTTAGGTGCCGTTTTAACACCAAAATGAAGCAAGTGGATATATGTATATGACAGCACAATCAGATATCCACGATACTGTACTTGTAAACGCACTTGGGCTTATTAAATTTTCTGTGACGCTGAATATGACTATATCTAGCTGGCGCAAAAGATTCAAGGCATTCCTTCCATATTTTAGATGTCCGGACGGGCAATACAAATACAAACTACAATACCTAGTTCCAGCCATGCTAGGTCTAGGTATACGTCAGACGTCACAACAACTGAAACATACTGTGAGGTGATTTAACGGCTAGAATCGCAACAAACCGCCATAACCCTTGCGGATCATGTTTACCTCATGTTAATGCCTTAGGAATTGATTTAAGCGCTGAATATCAGTGGCATCCAAGATAGACTTGAAGTCGTCAGAAATGCCGCAACTGATGTTGTGGTCTTCAACCGACTATTCGTCCGAGTCCACAGTTTTTATGAAAAATTAAGGCAAGCCCACATAGCAAAACAACTTGCCTTTGAAATGGTGCTGCTTAGCAGAACAAGAGCGGATGGTGGCTCTACGAGCAAAACAGGAGGAAAGAACTTAGCGATCGAGGAAATGGAGATCTGATACTCCAGGAACGACTTTTCGGAGTTTTAGCAAAAGGTGAAAAGAACATGTCAAGCCAACAAGATTCAACAGAAACCTCTAGATGAGCAAGGAAACTTAGTCGAAGAGTCTGTGTTGCAGATATGCAACGGGACGATCCACACTCCGCTGTCAGGTAGAAGGAATCATTCCACCTAGGCGACGAAACCCAGGTTTTCCGTCAAACCGACCAAAATAAGATAAAACAGATGTTGCAGACCAAAAGGACTACCAATTTAGCTATTTAACGCAGCAGGAGATGACTTGGTAAGGAGCATACACCAATTCTCCTGAATTTGTAAGGGAAGGTATGCTTGATCGTTTGTCGTATCCACAATAAAGGAAACTTTCTCAACTGACCCCAACCATAGCGGCATCAGTTATCTTTTATGATGCAGTATTGT
Organism: Volucella zonaria; assembly: GCA_963966105.1. Taxonomy (NCBI): domain Eukaryota; kingdom Metazoa; phylum Arthropoda; class Insecta; order Diptera; family Syrphidae; genus Volucella; species Volucella zonaria. The sequence continues at coordinate 130,204,161 of OZ014533.1, read as the reverse complement.
GTAAACGTCTGACAACATTTGTCAACAATCTGGTCCGTATCCGTGCGGTTTTAGGCCGGTAAGTCAAAAAATCCAAGAAGTCTAGATCGATACACACCATCTCTTTATCGATTTCGAGGCCGCATATGACACCATCTATACAGACGAGCTACATGCATATCTAGAGTCTTGTCTAGTTTTCACATCCCAGCCAAACTCGTTAGATTATGCAGAATTAGGATCGAGAACGCGAGCTGCCACGCAAAAGAGTCAATCTTTAAGTTCATAAGACAAGACTTTTTCAAAAGGTATGCACCATGATGGATCCCTCAACTTGAACAATTGCGCAAAATGCTGAGAATTTTTTTTAAAATTGAGAAAGTCCAAGAGACCTTCCTGGAGAAAGAACTGGAAGAACTACCAGAAGAATCAAAAGATTCTTCAAAATTCTTAGGTCTGTTACAAAAGGTAAATGACACTTTCACAGCTAGTCGAGAGGAAACTCTAAAAATGCTTCTCAAAGTTCATTTCCCACACTCGATACTTCTAAGCAACACACAATAAGTCAATTCTGAGGAAAGAAACTATCAAACAACATATCGACATAGATAAAGCTGAACTCATTTAAACTATACAAGGCACCAGGAACAGACGGAATCTTCCCAGCACTGATTCACAAGTCAGATTCTGGTCCAGATTCTTCCCACTCTAACCGCCTTATTGAGGTCTAACTTCAACTGGGGACACATCCCACAAGTCTGGAGGGAGGTAAACGTAGTCTTTCTCCCTATATCAGATAAACCTAGTGAACTACCTAAATCGTATCGACCCATAACTCTTACATAATCTTTTTGAAAGCCACGGAAAGACTAAACTACGTACACATCAGATAACATCTTAACAGAAATTCAACTCTGCACCCTCACTAATATGCAATCAGGAAAGAAAAATCCACGGAAGGTGCTCTGCTGAATGTGGTAACACAAATTAAATAGGTCTAACGGCAAAAGGAGATTACAGTATGCGCCTCCTAGATATTGAAGGTGTCTGTGATAATACCGGATATGAATCCATTTCGGAAGCTACTCGTATATCTAAAAAGAATATTGACCATCCCACATCTTCCGAAGAAATTAAAATTTCTATCTCAGCCGTCAAAGGCTGTCCACAAGGTGGTGTTCTGTCACCACTATTATGGTCATTGATGACCTACAAGTAAAACTTAGTAATCTGGGCTATCAAAAAGTAGGATATCCCGCTTGGATGTATACAATGATGGTCAATCATCACCTACTCATCAGTAGTAGGGTCGAACAACACAAAAGAAAAATCTGCCATACAAAAGCTACAGTGGTCACAAAGACATCCATACCTCAGCATTGCCGGCGGTATGTACACATGCCCCACAGCGGCTATAGAGCCCTTCATTGATTGAATGCCATTCCATCTTTTCATAAAAAATATGGCAATTCGCACCACAGTCAGGAGGAATTAATCACTCCGATCACACGGATCAAATGAATCTTGTCTCTGAAATCCGCGAGCTTGAACGATTTGCGCGGTAAACGGCCGCCTACCGAAGGCGATTCCAATCCAAGAAGCGCGAAACTACGAAAACCCAACCTCAAACCTTAAGCGTATTCAGTGATATAAGGATGGACACCGCGGTGGGTGCTGGTATATTTGGTCCAAACACCAGCATTTCGAAACCACCTATTTCGAGCGGAAGTACATGCCATTCAGGCGTCCACAAATCTCTTCCTCGATAAGGAAGTGACATATAGTCACAGTCAAGCAGCCACTAAAGCATTAGACTCTAACCTCATTAACACTAAATCAGTCTTGCCCTGCTTCAATACACTACAAGATCTCTCCCACAAGAACAAAGTAAAACTTTGGTGGGTGCCTGGTCATAAAGGCATTGCTGGAACTGAAATAGCCAACGAACTGGGTAGAATCGGTTCGACTGATATTTTCATCGGCACTGAGCCGAATTCAGCAGTTAACTCAACAATAAGGAGTTGGGCGAAGAAAATGAGTATAACCTATTGGGAAAGCATCCCAGGGCTTCGCCAGGCTAAAAGAGTCACCAACCCTTCCACAAGCAATCTAAAGAACCCTTACATTATAAAAGGGATGTATCATCCCTAGATGACTACACAAAGTAGGTCTTATTCATGTAACTGAATGTTGCCTTGGCATGGAAGACGACGAAGCTGCGGAACACGGCTTATGTGAATGCATGGACCTAATCCTCTAAATCTCCACCAAAGAGATTCCCAATTTTAGCATAAGAGTTGGGCCTCTCTTGGCTTCTTAACACCGCTTTTTTTTTTGCACAAAAGATCTTTTAGGTCCCAGTGGCCCCGATCAGTTGGCGGATCACTTCTATAAAATAAGAGCACAACTGTGAGAAAGTCTGTTAGACTATAGAAGTTTTTAGTTTTCAAATAATAACGACAGGAATATGAATGATAAAATGGCATCACAATGATCCACTTGGTCTAAGCGGTTTGGCTTTTTCAAGCCACTGTAACCGAACCTAATCTTTTATGTTTGACCACAACTTCAAACATATAAGTCCTTCTACTGCTTATACGAAACGGACTAATTTTGGGTCGCTCTTTCCCACCAAATACGACGTGAATATTAGCTTCCAAGACTTGAAGAACTTATGATTTACCAATCTACAGCAAAGGCTGTAATCTGATGGCAGCCTCTGGTCTCTTTCTCTATATTATGTGTTATTGGTAACTCCGGATTAATGTTGTCCTTAAAGAGGTAATCACAGATAGTTGTCCCGTAACGTTGACTGTAACGCGAGACTGTAACGAAGGGCTGTAACGCGAGACTGCAATGTAAAAACCATATAAAGCAGCAAACTTTTATGGGTGTAATTGAGTATCTTTTGGATCTGCCTCAGCCCATTTGTTGTTTACAAATCCATTGAACCAAAAGTGATACAGAATACGGATTCACTCCAAGCTGCTCAAGACCTCAACCCGCAAACTCCCGTCACAAGCAATGGTATTGTATCCCGCACCAGCTGAATATTATAAAGGCATAGACCGAGATTTCTTTGAAAAAATGTAAAATCAAGTTTTCGTGCACGATACCATTAAGAAGAGCGGCACAACTTCGACGAATCAAGGAATAGCTTCCAGATAGTCGTAGTTAGGGATTTGGCAACGTCGGCTCCACTATCAACTCTAATCAGATGTCAAACGAAGAATTACACTAGCCAATCGCTGCTTCTTTGGGTTAGGAAGGCAATCAAGTTACAAGGCGTTATCAAGAAACATTAAGGTGTAGAGGCCCCTACCTTAGATCCAAATTATTTCAGTCTTACTCTATAGCACATATATGTAGATGTTAGCGAACAGGGATGATGATATATTTCATCCTTTTGATCGCAAGATTCTTCAAGTGACGAAGCTTGGAGAAGTAAAAATAAAAGCAAACTCTACAAGCTTTTAAGCGACATCGACATGATTAAAAACGTGTGCATTAGTCACCTAAGATGACTAGGATATCTAAAGCGCGAATGAATATTAATGCTCCAGCCCAAAGAGAATTTTATTCTTACACACACGGACCGGATAGAGGGAATTCCAACTAATATTGATGGCTTATGATCGGTCTAACTGGGTGCGCTTGTTTTTTGATGCCCAGGTCTATCCCGGATTGTGGGTCCATCTTACTTTTTTAGGTGGCGCTATATCTAAGCGAACTAGCTCCGCCTGTTGCCTCCAGTGCCGCACTCCAAATTGGTTAAGGTCCCCTTCAATTAGTGTGCGACACTATGCCTGCGGTTGACTACGGTGTGTCGGGGCTTAGGGTTAGGCTCGAAGAATCTTTGGGTCGGAGTTGTGGTGTCCATTCGATCATGTGCGGTTTCGAAGTCGACAAATAAGTGATGAGTGTAGATGTGAATTTTTATTTCTATTTTTTATTTTTTTTTTTCAAAGGATCGATACAAATAAATTTGTAAGTCCGAGATTTTACGCCGGGGTACTGTGCCCATGTGGCGTTTTTTGTCAACAGCACGCGGTGTACCGAGTTCCCATGTGGTCGCCCATCTAGGTATTTACCGCGCCCAACACTGCTTAGATTATTTTCTGGTCTCTTCCCAGATCTGCAGAGCATAAATATTTAATCGATGGCGAACTTTCCTGACCTGAAGATTTTGTGAGCCATGCGTAGGATACTCATTCCTCCATACTTGATGCACTCAAAAGAGTCTCCTTTCTTATGGGTCGGACAAACTATGCTGATATTTCAACCAACCGGCATGTTGTCCTCTGATTAAACGCACCTATGATGTTCAATTTATTCTTCTTTTTTTAAAAAAATAAAATGAACAAGGAATACAAACCCATATACGAGTATACATACCCATACTTACTAGTTTGTATGTCAAAGTCAAAGCGTTTTCCAGTTAACTTACCTAAAAAGAAAGAGAAAAATATTAGATATTAATTTATTTATTTATTTAAGTTTTTTTTTTATAATTATTTAAATGTTAGAAATAAAATATTTTCAAAGGTATTTAACGACGAAAGACGTCATCTACCTAATTCACTGGCTTACTACTACTATTCTCCAAATATAACTCCAACAAATGCCACTAATTAAAGCCTTAAAGTTCATCGTAACTTTCGACACGACCATCGATTAAATATGATTAAATAAATTACACCTGATCTGACACTTGCCCTCGCATTCTTTGTATCGATCGTAGTATTTTCTGTATCTGCATATTTATTGGTTCCGCCCATTATCGCCTATTTTATTTGCTCACTTGTATTCGATTAAATTAGACGGTTAGATGCCCATTACCATATCAATATATAAAAACACCAACACCGGCATACGTTTAGTAAATTTGCCAAAAACCCAAATCAAGCCTGATTTGAATTCTAACACCGACCAGCCGTAAAATATACAAGATACAGGAACAAAAAAAAAAAATGCCTCTATTCCGATTCGGTGTCGGTATCGGTATCGGTTGGTCATCAATTATTCAAATCTCCCATTAAACCCGACCAACACTATCTCTTCGTATCTCGAATCGAAATATTAATTAATATCAATCCCGTGTCAGACCATTTGGGTCATTTTAACTAGAAATACCGACCAGTTAGGGTTGGGGTATCCTGACCGTTTTTCCAACTATTCGAATATTCACGTTTTCACAAAATAATTTTCATTTCCACAAAAGTTATTTGTCTATTAAGTTCACAGTTCTCTATTTATTCATGTGTAGATACAGAGAAAAGATACGTTGAAACAGGTCGACCAAGCAAAGGTCCTATAGGGGGTGGTGTAAAAGGAAAACCTTAAACGAAGTTCGACCATTTAGAGAGGCCATCACACGTGGTTATCATCGATTTCAAGGGAGAAAATATTATTTTAATTATTCATGCTTAGTTTCCAGATACGTCCAACTACAAAAAATGTATCTTTTTCTGCTAGCTTACCTATTTTCATCTGTGTAAGTATTTGAGAGGCTGGAAGAAGTCACATCATCACTAGGTATATGGCATTGGATGCTTATACACCAATGTAATGTATCTCGAATCTCAATCCGTTGTATACGCTTAATGAAATTTACGTGGCGAGTGATAATTAAAACACTAAAGTGTTGAGCAAATAGTCCTTTGCATAAATGATATAAATGATTATTGCACTTTTACTGTGTCGCCACGAATGGTGTCCTATTCCCTTCGAAAACTATTCAACCAAATATGCAACCAACACAGATGAACGAGTATTTACGTTCGAGTATGTATGAGTACATCTCGGGATTTAACAAATACGAGAATGAGAACGGTATGTAGGTATGTTGGTAATTTCAAAAAATTATCCCCTGTTTGCATGTGGGCCCTCCTCTCAACAAATGGATACATCCCGCCGCATATTTAAATGCCCTTATACCTTTGGTGTTGGTCTGTTGGTTGGTTGGTTGGTTGGTTGGTTGGTATCCAATGTTGGATAGCCTTGGTAAGCCAGATCAACAAAAGTCAACAAGAACACGAAATATACCCGTGCATATGGAAAAATGCAAACAGAAACACCGCAGGGATGCACAATAAAAGCAATTGCAGGAAACCATCTGAACAGATAAAGAGATATTTCAATACAGGTGCGGGAACATAAGCTGCGGTTGCCAATTTTGTTTCACTTGGAATTGATCCAAAGTAAATGGGAATCGATTTATTTATTTTCCATTAGTTGACATCTATAATATCAAGATATCGAGAGAGTCGTAGATCTGTAGATGGACTAGGTACGAGTATCTTTTCGAAATTCGGACGATAATACGTATCTTTCCGACCAGATTGAGTTTCAATCTATGTTAGAACGTCCTATTGAAGGACTTCAAATACACCTATGGTGGAGAAGAAATTATGTCTTTCAGCTCCCAGCAAAATCGTAAGGATAGCTAGCTTCGATTTGATATCCCATTCTGGTAAGTTTCATCACGGTGGGCAGAAGCATGCTACTAATTGAGATCTGAAGGAGCCGGAAAATTGACAGATACTTTTTATGGTTGTGTGTCCATCTTATTCCAGAGGCAGTTGGCCACCACACACAATCTTACTCTATGACTTTCATGGAGACAAATGATTTCCAGATTTCTACCAAAAAACCGATATATCCATACTGAATATCAGTACAAAAACTGCCATGCTATTTTCTACAAGCGTTCAAGCCGGGATTACAATTTTCCTAGAGTTAAGTCATTCTAGACACTCGTCTAGTCTTGGACTTCTTGCAATCAAAGGTGCAAAATGAATGCGGAAAGCATGATTGTGGCCAACCGCTTTTGATGATCCTCCAAACGACTTCCGGTACAAATTTCTAAGCCGCAGTGCAAGTTGTTTGCTCCTTGAATAGTCCGTCATCGCTGACGCCGAATCTGCCACTAGATTCCCTTGTTTATTCGTCCAGTCTTCCGTTCATACTCTATTAACCACATGCCAGATCTTTTACCTTTCGATACAATTTCTGAACGATTTTCCTGCAATGGCGATCCTCAATTTCCTTGATTTCACACTTTTTGTGCTCCTTTTTCTTTCTTCTAAGAAGCCGATGGCCAGCCCTTCTGTTTTTGCTCATGAGATCCACGAGCCACTCCAGTCCTCCTCTGCAGCCTCGCTCCATATGATTCCTGGTTTTCTTCATGCACCAGCCGGCAGCCTTCATCAAACCACGAGTTTCGCCAGTGGTGGTCGAGCGAATCTTAGCGCATTTCTGATGGATTGTTCGTTGGCAACTTTGCTAATAGGTTTCGAGACAAAATGCTAACAGCGCAGGGAATAGTCCAACGAGTTTGAAGGGCGCTTGATATGTAAAGGCCCTAGACCTGGCAGCCTTCTGCCGATAAATTTCCTCACAGTGTATTCGTATCATGATCATAATAAGGTAGTGGTCCGAGTCAATTCAACATCCAACGTACTAGAAGAGTGGCATGCGTCTATCGCAACGATCGCAATGTGATCAATCTGGTAGATGGGTGATTGATCAGGAGACCGTCTAGTATCCTTATAAATGTTAAGATGCGGGACATTTAGCCGCGAGGTCGATAAGCGTCAGTAGGTTGTCAAAGGTTGTGCCATGTTGCCTTTTTCATGTTGAGGATACTGAGCTTAAGTATTCTCGAGAAGCTCATACAAATAATCCTTGGTGCCATCGTCTTTTCGCACGTCTTCTAAATTTAAAGTGGATTGTCACGAGGCTCTCGTTCACATCTTTGAAACTCAAGACTTCTTTCCGAAGTCTGCCTCTAATAGACGCTGTTTGCTTTCTCGGTAGCTATCAGCGTAGTCTATGTCGGAGTTTTTCATATTTACTGGGATGATTATGACACTATGCAGACACAGTGTCTTCCTTAAAATGCCACATAAAATCAACAACATCTATTTTTTCTGTTTTCGGTGTATTACCTGGGAATTGAACACAGAGCCCTGATGTTCTAACCGACGAACTTAACCACGATCAAATGAACAGACGAACACAGTGACAAACAGGCGCGCTGTACTCCGAAAGAGAAGGAATTAGCAAATCTTGTCAGATTACTCATCAATTCCATCCATCATTCAAAATAGACTGACCAAGCTATGCCATTCTTAGTCTATCGGGTCTCTGGGTAGAACTACATGTTCAACGAATATGGATTGGTAGCGGGATTGCTGCTGGGAAGCCTCTCCTTCCGTCTTCCAATTTCCAAGCGGAAATTGTCTTGGCTGAAGAAAAACGTGATATCTTCAAAGGATATCCGCATCGTTTCGTATAGTCAAGCCGCTATCAAATCCCTGGACTCAGTCTCGATAAATTCTAAAACCGTCCCTGAATGCCGATCGTCTCTTACGGAGATGGCAGAGCAGTTCAACCTTCGCCATTGTTGGGTGCAGGGCCACAGAGACATTCCAGGGAATTGTAGGGACGACGAACTCAACAAAATTGGAACCACTCTACCCATTCTATCGGAAAAGGGTAGCATAGGTATACCAATCGCTACGTGCAAACTAATATTAAAGCTGGATGGCAATAAAAGAATAGACCTTAGGTGGACTGTTAGACTAATATGTCTAGCGACTAAACAGATCTGAGCAAAGCTGGGTCTGAATCGCTCTAAGAGTCCGATCCTTCTCAACAGAAAACATCTCAGCGCCATTATAGGTGTCGTCACTGGACACTGGCTTATAGGCAAGCATGCAAGAAGTCTTGGCGCTTTTACAAACGATTTTAGTAGAAGGTGCATGGACGGAGAGGAAGAGGAGACAATCCTTTACCTACTCTGTACACGTCCAGCTCTCTCCCAGAGAGTTACTCTCACTTAGGAGTTTTCTTCTAAATCGACTTAAACGATCTAAAGAATATAGACGTTAAAAGTCTCCTACGCTTCATCATAAGCTCAAATTGGTTCCATGAGTAAGAGGATCACAGATCCACGTGGCATGACAACGGGCCAATAGGCCTAAATGGGTTGGTCTTGGCTTGTTCAAAGTATCTCTTTGCGTCCAAGAAGAACTTGCACCTGAAATTTATGGAATCTTCTAAATAAGCGCCGAAGATAAACGGAAGAAGGTGCTCATACTCAGCATGATGTGACACAGGTGAATCATCTATGGACAGCAAACAGGAAACTAGAACAAACTAATCTGGTGCTGGGTGAAGTTCCAAGTGGTTAGGAAGTACAATTCATATGTCCTTCTGAAACAAATGAAAAATGCATTTTGCTGCGATAGGTTAGATTCGGCGTCCCCGCACAGAACCACATTTGTGACTGTCCAAAAAGTTCAAGAAAATTCGAAGGAAAAAAAACTATTGACAGGAAATATTGTATCCTATTACGGGAAATACAAATCCATTTCTATAAACATACGGACTATGTACGGTATGAAGGTTTCTTTCTCTCAATGTAAAGGAAACAATGGTCAAACCATATCCTGTGATCACTGTACAATTACATACCCAAAGTTTATCACCCATTTTACCCTTTTTTGTTACTCTCTCTCTCTCTTTGTTATTGCCAACATATGGTATACTCGTACATACGAGTAGATACTCCAACAATAAGAATTGGAGGAGAACAAATACACGCAATAAGCGTATTTGTCCTCAAATATCCTTTTCGCCTTTATCGTTGTGCTCGTTGTCATCCTTTTCGTCTGATCGTTGTCATTTCCATGTCTGGAGCGAGTACATACTGTACTACAGTACAAACTACCCACAATATACGAGTACGTACGAGTAGGTACAAGGAGTGTAGAGAAATATCTTTCAGTTTTGCACCCCGGGTGATGCTCATTGGTTTGCCATCAACTTGAAGAGGGCGCTCTTTAAGTACTCGTACATACCTTATTGCGTTGGGGTATGTCAGATGATGTCAATGGATATCTGTTTGCCTATATATGTAGCTCTGTCTGTATGTCTATTTGGCTGAGTAAATAAAATGAGATAAAACCCTTATTTGAATTGTTTACTTAATATTTTATGAATGCGATTTGTATTCGCCCGCACCATACACCCTTAGTCGTTTTATTTCTGTGAAGGTTGAAGGTGTACTTCTGCTACATACTCGTACATTGTATGTGCTGAAATGAAATCGAAAAAAGGACATGAACCGGAGTGGATGCGAATGTGAATGTGAATGTGAATGCGAATGCGAATGCGAATATGGAATCGTACAAATTGAAAAAAATTAAAATAAAAGATACAAAATCGTATACAAACGTATGTAAATACTTATGGCCTTAGGCTGTAACAACATAATTTCATTGCTCATTTACAATTTACAATTTACAATTGTGTATACTCGCGAATGAGCGAATTAACATAATTCGATTCCAAGAGGGTTGAATTAATTAAGTGAATTTTAATCCAAAAAATGAGTTAAAATAGGTGCTGGAGAGCTGAATTGCTTTTTGATAGCGTTACTGGTTTGGGCAGGCAGACATCTTCGATACTGGTACTCATACGCATGTAATTCAGAACACTGTTTGGCTTTCCAAAGTTCCACTTAAAGTTTTTGATATACCGAATCCTTTATTTTGAAAAGACAGGGACAAATATCTCTAACATAGATAAGACATTAGTCGGAACCCGATTCTATGACAATTAAATTCCATAAAAGGACAGAAAGCCGAGCCTGACTTTCTAAAGTATTATAGGAGTCTAGAATGGACATATAGATGTTTCTTGTGTTTTACGCAGATACCTGCCGTGAAGGCTTAAGCCTACAGTGCGTCTTTGGACAAGATATCAAAACAATGCGTTGATAGGCGCCCTTCGGGTAGTACAAGTACTACCACCAGTACCAGATTCGAAGTCATGTGTAAGGCACGAACTTTCCCTTTGGTAAAGGGTCGAAACCTATCTAATACCTCAGCCATTCTGTGGGTCATGGCACCCGGTTGCAATGTAACTCCACACCGAGCAAACCAATTGGTTCCATAGCAATCCCATGGTTTAGCACAGGTCGTAGTACACTACAACATATGCTAAGCCATGAGATGTCCAAGTACCATTAGGTCTATTCTCTCCGCGATTCTGGGTACAAAGCTACAGCCACCACGATTCTCCCACAAGGGGGCCAACTCCTAGATCAGGCTGGAATCATAGTTCCGGGGGCTCCTGACCTCCCGTGGTACCAGAATATAGCTTCCGGTCGAGCTTCGCAACCTTGCGGTCACTTCAAGTTGGGCACCTCACTGCACAGGACTGGCGGCCTTTCAACAAATTTAAAAATTCCTATGTTCCACCCGCTAGCTGCTTACTGCGTCTTCTATTACATACCTCTTTCTACGGGTTCTTTCGAACCATACGGTATCAGTGATAATTCCACTGACATCGTAGGCCTCACCATTAAAGATGATGCCCATAGCCTACAAGTCCCTAATGTCAGTGTAATTGGGACACTCACATAAGACATGAAGCCAGTCCTCATAAGTGGCTCCACATGAGCAGCTCGCAACCCCGCTAAGCCCAATCTCATGCAAGAATGCATTAAGAGATCCATGCCCGGTCAAGAAAAAGCCCAAGCTGAGAGTAAAATTCCGTTCAGGGAATACTCTCATGGTTAGCACTTCTATTAGGAAGCCGTAAGTAACCCTGCCATTCTCGCTAGTATCCCATCTAGATTGCCATCTAGATAGAACACATGCATGTAGTAAGGTTTTACGCTGCTTCAGGGATAGGCCATCCTCTTCTTCTGGGGAAACCCAGTCTCGCCTATTTAGAGGGAGACCTTTTCTGATCTTGAAAGCAATAAAACGACGTATCGCTTCCAGATCCAGAGATGGCACTCCCAGCAATACCTGCATTGTCTCTGTGGAGACGGTGTGACAAACAGGTAAACACCTAAGCAAGGCGACTCTTTGGCAAGACAAGATCCGCTTTTGACCATCCAGAGTCATAACCCTGTCGTACCATACCGATGCTCCATATGTTGCACAAGCAACAAAAAGGCCATCATATATAATACGGACAGAACGCCTATTGAGACCCCAGTCAGATCGAAAAATGCGCCTTACCTGGCCTAGAGCAGTCAGCATGCGTTGTCTGATTCGAACCAGGTGAGGCATGAAGTTCATACGCTCACCCAACGCTATGCCCAGATATGTGACCTCAGTCACACATCTAATGCTAACGCCGTTCAAACGTATCGCAGGAGTCCGACTTCTTGTATTCAATTTGCCCTTAAGCTGCACTGAAACAGTCTTATCCTGCGACACACTTACCCCCATCCAGCAACGACTGCTAGAGCTCTTTCTCCCATTACCTCGATTTGGGCCCTGGACTGGCCTTCGAGGATGAGGAGCAGGTCATCTGCATAGGCGTAGCACCCACAGAGCTCATTTAGTCGCCACAAGAGTGGATCCATCATCATCAGGTTCCAGAACGGACATACAGTAGCGAGCAAAGTAATAGCTCCGTTTTATGGAGTCAACAAGACGCTGGAACCGTTCGGGTGGTATTGCACTCCAAGACTGCTCTCTTGCCGCCCACAACTCGTTGTTATTTGGTGTTTTTTTAACAGAGACATCTTTCTTTACATCGGCCCATAGATTCCCAATAGGATTGTGATCAGGAGACGGAGCGGGCCACTACATGACCTCAATCCTATTGTCCAGAAACCATTACTTAGCTGTTGGGCTGGTGTGCTACGGGTCGTTGTCCTGTTGAAAGACCCATTTTAGAGGCATTTCATCCTCGGCATATGGCAGCATGATGTTCTGAAGAATGTCAACGTATGAGTGCTGATCTATTATATTTGGTCTACAACTAAGCTGTCGCCGTTTTTTTTTTATGAAAATGCAACTTTATTGTGAAAAAATGGTTACAACTGAATCATTGAAAGTAATGCCCATCGCTAGCTACAACTTTTTCCCATCTTTCTGGCAGAGCTCGAATACCGTTAGGGTAAAAGTGTTCATCTTGTGGCTATCCGCGAATCATGCCATTTTTTGATGTCTTCATATGGGCGGAACTGTTGATCAGCCAGACCATGTGTGATCGAATGGAAAAAGTAATAATCGTTCGGCGCAATATCTGGAGGATATTGCCGGTGGGGTAGGACTTCCCATTTGAGCGTTTGCAGGTAGGTTTTCACGGGTTTGGCAACGCGAGGCCGAACGTTGTCATGCTGTAGAATCACTTTTTCGCGGCTCACCTCGTATTGTGGCCGTTTTTCGCATGCAAACGCTTGGAAATGGCTTGGCCTTGGCGGGTAACTCCTAATGCTGAAAAAAGCTCTTCTTGCATTTGGCACGAATCCTCATCGAACAAGGCCTCCAATTCAGCGTCTACGAAAGATTTTGGCCTTTCTTCACGCGGACGGTCGTCAACATCGAAATCACCGTATTTGAAGCGACGGAACCAATCACGGGACGTTGCTTCACTTAGAGCAGCATCTTCGTAAACTTTTCAGAGCTTCGTTCGTAACGTTCTGGATATGTCGAAATCGACCAGCACTTATTGCTGGAGCTGAACTCAGTTGCGCCCCTAATACAAAGATCCAATATATTGGACCAACACCATCGTACGAAAAGCATCCACAAATCATGATACTAGCTCCACCATGTTTTATGGGTTTTGAAGTGAACCTAGGATCATATTCTGTATTGGGTGGACGCCTAACATCCTGCTGACATCCTTTGCCGCCATACAGAACAATTGTCAGTCCACATTATATTCCCCCACTCCACAGGCGACCACAACAAATGCTCTTTCACAAACTTTAGCCTATTTACGAGTAATGTGTTTGCATTGTGATTATGTTCCCTCAGGCGCCTTCTAATAGTGTGAACGCCACATGTCAAACTTAGCTCATCGATAATTTGGGTAGCTGCTGAAGAAGGATGCGTCTTAGAGTACCTTATAATACGTTTCACCATTGACGGATGCAAAGTTGTCTCCCTGCCGCGTGTTTCAAACTTTTCTTCGTATTTCATCGCATTCATTATCATTTTGGCGGAACATCCTTCAATTTCTCGGTAGGTTTTCCCGTCTTCCCGCGCCTCTGTCGTGTTCAGTGTATTCTACGACCCACTTTCGTGGAACAAAATTAATCAGCTTTACTACAAAATTGATTGAAAACATAAATAGAAGCTTTTAACTCACTTTTCTATAATTTAAATTCAAAATTTAAGTAAAAACACAATTTTTATTCGAAGAACAAATATGCAGCGCTATTATTTTGCTCGCCACCGTACTCCGAGGATGTGATCTATGGACATATGTATTTGCTGGTATACAGCTTTGAAATTCATTTAAGCTGGAACCGGCCTACAACCAGTTCCTACTAGTTGAGCTGCAATTAGAGCAATACGAGGGTGGATCAATAAGTCCCTGAAAATTAAAACAGCTGGCGTTGCCACCTCGAATCCAACATTTTACTTGTCAATATCTTTCAAAAGAACGCACCCAAATTTTCAGACAGATCTGCCAAATAGTTTTGTTGAAACAGCCATTTGAAACAGACGCCGATGACAATTTTCGTAAAAATGAAGAAAAGAGAATTTTCGCGCAAAAATACCATCACGCAAACCAAACAAAAGCTTGAAAAGTATCCTGGGGACTGTTCACTATCGATTGGAACCATCCGCCTGTGGATAATCAATAATCAATTTCGATGCGGCCGTACCAGCGCAATGGTAGTCGAACGTTCTGGTCGTCCAACTGAGGTCACCGCACTAGAAATGGTCGATAAAATCCACGGTATGATACTGAACAATTGGCGAGTGAAAGTGCGCGAACTTGAAGATGCTACAGGCTTATCAATCAGTGATTTCAGTTTTTCGAAAAAAAATTGCATCCACCAGATGGGTGCCGCGTTTGCTCACAATTAACAATAAACGCAATCGTTTGACAACTTCAAAGGAGTGTTTGGCGATGTTCAATCACAATCCGAACGATCTTTTGCGCCGTTTCAAAACCGTGGACGAAACATAAATTCATCACAATACAACAGAAACTAGGAACAGTGCACACGGTAGATTTCTCCTGGTGAATCGAAGCCGAAGAATACCAAACTGCATCTGTCGGCCAACAAGGTCATTGCGACGGTTTTATTGGGATGAATTGCCCCTCGTCCAGCATATTCTCGAGATTTAGCCCCCTGCGATTATTTCCTGTTTCCAAACATGAAGCAATGGTTCGGAGGTCGAATGAAGAGGTCATCGTTTAAACGAACGCCTATTTTGAGGGCAACGAGAAATCGTATTATTCGGAGGACATCAACAAATTGGATGAAGTGTATAGGGCTAACAGGAAATTAAGTTGAAAAATAAAACGTGTTTCCTTATTTCAATATTCAGCGACTTATTGACCGACCCTCGTACATATGTAAACCAAATCTCCTGTTATCACGATGCATTTTTACCGATTTCTAGCTAAACTCTTTCAACGGTTCTTAAATCCGGGCTTAGGGACATGCAAATGTTGCCGCTGCACTGCCTGGCTCGTGTCAGGAAATGTCTGTTCTAAAGGAATGACAACCCTAGATGCGATCGACAATTACAGCATTGCAATGGACTTTCAAAATTGCAGAAACCTGAACTGACTGGCCTGACTCAATCAAGGCTGAAAGACGGCAATGACGAAAGACGGATTGTAAACTTCTTTGAATTTGATACATCGAAACGGAAACTAATGGGTGATTTTTTTGTTGTTTGGTTTTTCGTGATTCGTAACATGTGTCAAAGTCAAGCATCCTCAGTTAAGATTGCCATTTCATCATGGAAAGATTTACACCCGAACAACGCTTACAAATTATTTTTATTGTCAAAATTCGTGCTCTGTGAAAAATGTTTTTCACGTACTTTGACCATTTTACGGTTGTCATAATCGATCTACTCAGAAAGCAATTCAAGCCATAGTCACCAAGTTTCGCATCAATTTCACGCTATTGGACATCATGCCACCTACCCGTATGCGTAGGGTGCGTACAGAGGAAAATGTTGCTTCTGTATCCGCTGGTGTTAATGAAGACGGTGATTTGTCCATTCGTCGCCGTTCGCAGCAATTCGGATTGTGTTACTCGTACTCGACTACGTGGATTTTACGCAAGGACCTGCCACAGTGTTGAATTTTCGGTGAGTGTGCCTTAGAAAAGCTGGGAGAAGATCCGCTTTTTCATCGAAAAATTATCTTCAGCGACGAAGCTTGTTTCTGGTTGAATGGGTATGCTAATAAACAAAATTGCCGTATTTGGCCCGAGGAGCAATCTCAGGCAATACAAGAGGTGCCAATGAACCCAGAAAAATGCCCTGCGGCTTATGGTCCAGCGGAATTATTGGTCGGTAATTTTTCAAAAATCGTTCAATGATTTCGAACTTTCTTTTGCCCAAAATGCACGAGCTGAACCTGGTCGATGTATGGTTCCAGCAAGACTGCACTACAAGCCACACAGTACGCGAATCGATGGGCCAATTGAGAAAAGAGTTCGGTGAGCAATATATTGTATCTGTTGTTTTGGACCGGTGAACTAGCCGGCTAGATCGTGCGATTTGACGCCTTTAGACTAATTTTTATGGAGATACGTCAAATCACTCGTCTATGCCTAACGTTGTTAGTACTCTTTGTAAAGTTAACCTGCACGATAGAATCCGAGAACTGATTCAGACTAACATACTTTGCCGCGGGGCCAATCATTGATTCAGACTAACATACTTTGCCGCGGGGCCAAACATTGTCTTGGCTAACAAACCCCCATCTCAATATTTACAATACAAGGGACACTTTGTCCAACCAACCAGATTGATCACGTAGCAGTCGACGCAACGCATTTCTCCATAATTATCAAATTCCAAACCCAGACTACTACCTTGTTGCAGCCGAGGTACGGTTGCGGTTATCCTGTGTATCCAAAAACTAAGACATGGCTTGAGAAAGAGTGGTATTGGATGATTTCGTCAAAACATGTCCGACAGTGTAGAATGACTGCCGTCAAGGTCGATAAAGACGCGAGACTGTCAATATCTCAAAAAAGGATACCCGTAAGTTAACATCGTTTTTGAAATATATGTGGAAAATGCAGCGTCAAATCAGCAATGCGTTCGTAAGTGTCACTTCGAAAGCTGCCATGATGGGTCTGGCGGTTAACCAAGGCAAAACAAAGTACTCGTATATGTTTCTACAAAAAAATAACATTCACTACATTCTGGCCAGAAAGTCATTTCAGCCACGTAGTTGGGAATTCTGCCTAACAAGGCTTCCTGGCTCATTTTCATTGCTTGTCATACAAATTAATCGAGCCTGTTTTCACAAAACGGAAGAAAAACACGATTAGAACAAACCGTCCAAGAGAAGTTACGGTAATTAGCCAGGAGCAACAAGAATATGCTTAGATAGAAATCCAGGATCCGGCCATCTAGAGATAAATGGACTACTGCAGAGGCAAAGATCAATTATCTTCTCCAAGTTGGCACATGATGACCGCCAAAAGGTCTTGCGCAGGGCTTCATTAGATATAGTAGTTCCCGAATTGGTTCTTTATTGCTCACATTCATTGCTACTTACCTTCGGAGATAGACTCTTATACGACACCTAATTGTGAATTTCTCATCTCCTGGAGTTAGGTAGGGCTGTGTACTGTCACCAACACTGTTCCTGTTGGTGATAAGTGATGTACTGCATGCACTGGAAATGGAGGAATTCAGTGGACTCTGCAATCACACCTCCAACACCTGGGCTACCCGGACGACCCATGCTTACTCTCTCATAGAATCGTGGATCTCCATCAAATGACAACAAGGGCTAAAGATCAATACGACAAAAACAAAACGGATCAAGTGGAGATTTCTGGACAACCAGTAGAGATGGTAGAGAATTTTCAATATCTTGGGAGTATTGTCTCTACTGATGGAGGGACCGAACTAGATATAATCAGCCGAATCGGGAATGCAAAGGCTGCGTTCGGAATGCTATCCAAAATATGGAGATGGAGAAACAACTCTATCAAGCTACGACTGTTCCGCTCCAATGTTAAATCCGTGCAGCACGTGGAAAGTCACACCCACTGTTACAAGAAAGCCGCAAAAGTTCGTGAATAGATGTCTGCGAAACATCTTGAGGATTTTTTGTCCCAACCGTATCTTTAATGATGAACTTCATATGAGAACAGGTCAGGAGCTCATTGATTCTATCACAGGAGGACGTAAGTGGCAGTGGATTTGACATACGCTTTGCAAAAGTCACGAGTGCATTGCGAGTCAAGCGATGCTATGGAACCCTCTCACGCCCAGAGGCAAACGAGTTGGCGAAGAACGGTCGAAGAATCAGCACAACTGGAAAAGAGTTGGAGAGAGCTAACATACCACTCCAGAAACCGTAAACGATGGCGCGTAGGAGCAGAGAAGGCCCTATGCCCCGCAAGGGAAACGTCACGGACATACTAGATCCGAGAACCTAAATAAGTAAGTATTGGGTATATAACTTAATTCGTGCGGTTTGATAAGAGATGGCGCAACTTGTATTGGAACATGCGTTGGAAAGCTACTGTCATTGTACGTCATTTCAGTATATGTCATTCATTTGAAGCGTAAACAACAATAATTTTTTTTCACTCAAATATGTCGAACTTTGTGCCTGAAAAACAGTTTTTGCGGGGAGTTCTTCTTCATTACTTTAATATGAAGAAAACTGCTGCCGAAAGTCATCGTATTTTGGTGGAAGTTTATGGTGAACATGCGCTAGCTGAGCGAACGTTCCAAGAGTGGTTTGCACGATTTAAAAGTGGTGATTTTGGCTTGGAAGACGATGAACGTCCTGGGCAGCCAAAAAAGTTTGAAGATGAAAAACTGGAAGCATTACTCTATGAAGATTGTCGCCAAACACAAGAAGAGCTCGCAGAATCTTTGTGTGTCACTCAAAACGTTTAAAAGCAGCTGGATATATTCAAAAGCAAGGAAATTGGGTTCCACATGAACTCAAGCCGAGAGACGTCGAAAGGCGGTTTTGCATGTCCGAAATGCTGCTTGAACGCCACAAAAGGAAGTCATTTTTGCATCGGATTGTTACTGATGATGAAAAATGGATCCATTACGACAACCCCAAGCGCAAAAAATCATATGTGAAACCCGGCCAACCAGCCAAATCAACGGCAAAGCCGAATATCCATGGCGCGAAGGTAATGCTCTGTATTTGGTGGGATCAGATGGGTGTGCTGTATTATGAGCTGCTAAAACCGGGTGAAACCATCAATGGACAACGCTACCGAACACAATTAATCCGTTTGAAGAGAGCAGTGGCCGCAAAACGCCCGGAATATGCGACCAGACACGAGGCAATAATTTTCCATCATGACAACGCTCAGCCCCACGTTGCTATTCCGGTTAAGAACTATTTGGAAAACAGTGGATGGGAAGTCTTACCCCACCCGACTTATAGCCCAGACCTTGCTCCTTCTGACTACCATTTGTTCCGGTCGATGCAGAACGCCCTCACTGAAATACGGTTCACATCAGAGCAGAATATCAAAAATTGGCTTGATTCATTCTTGGCTGCCAAGCCGGCGCAGTTCTTTTGGGATGGGATCCACAAATTGCCAGAAAGATGGGAAAAAGTCATAGCTTCAGATGGGCAATACTTTGAATAATACTATTGTACATGTTTTTCTTAAATAAACGTTCAAATTTTGAAAAAAAAAAACGCACGAAGCGGTTTGTGAGATTTATTTAATCACGTTACAGTTCCTCTGGTTAACAGGAACGTGCATACTACCGCAGCCGATGGTCTGGTGCAGAGGGAGTAACATAATTTCCCCCGAAAGAGAAAGAAAGTCCAAGAAGATAGAATGGAATGTACTTGCCTCTTTTAAATTTTAAAATTTCTACATGGATCTATGCATGTTTTATCAGAAGATAACGAGCTGCAGTCGTTACGGAGAATATGGGAAAATCCCTTCTGCAAATTTGGCCAATTGCAACGTAATCCATTAAGACCTTGCTGTGTCAGTTATAAGCGAAGTGGGAATGGTAATGTTGTAGGTTAAATCCGGAAAAGCTGCTGATTCTGAGAGTAAAGCATACCTTTATGCCTAACAGACTCTCTTGTCAAGCATCTGGCCTAGTTACCAGATCGGTTCTCGGAAGATATTTACTTTGATTTGACGGATGCCGTTGGAGGATATGCAACGATGGACTACAATGGTAATTATAAGAGTACTGTCGATTTTCTGGTGGCGTAACGGAGTGCATGCCAAGACATGAGGCTTGTTACTAAGATAACAAAACGTCGGGTGATATGAAAATATTATATCAACCTTCCCTGTGCTCGACGTTGACATGGTCTAAACTCTGGGTCGGTAATGATGGTTCCAAGACCATGCGAACGGTGATATACTCGCATGACTATGAATAGTGTTTTAGGGAACAAGTCAAAGGGGTGAAGTATCTGTATATAAACGAGAGCTAAACTTAACTTAAGATCTTCTTTAACGCTAAAACTACTTTTGTACTAGTTTGATACAGTAAGGCTTCTTACTTGAGGTCGCAGATGAACTTTCTTCTCATTGGAGTACCTGAATCATAAATGGTTGCATCCTTGGTCGATGCCTCCATGGGATAGAAACTTTTATTCTGACAGTAGTAGGATGCCGCTGCAGAATTTAGGCAGATTAATAAATTTTGCCCAGGATATCGTAAAATGACCTTTGCAGGAAAGACGCTTACTACGAGTATGTACAGAGATCACAACGAGACACTGGGCTTTGGTTAATGACTAAAATGTGATAGGACACCAAATTCTGCGGAAGTTTGGCTTACGCTTTCACAAGCCATAAGGTAGCAGGCGATAGTGGATTCTAGCACTGGCCCTTGCGTTCCGCAGCTGAAGACACTATTAAGCTAGAGTTCAGCTAATTCAATTGACTTGTTAGTTACTGCCCAGATTCACCTTAAATAATAGCGCAGTTTCAGAAGTGGCCACAAAAGAAGTCCTTCTAAGTCGGTTTCCGTGAAAGACTTGTGGGAACTAGCTCTCAAATTTCTGGTGATATGGGACTAACTGGTCCTCTATTCACTTCTGATTCGTAGGGTCATATACATACTCGTACTTATGAATGAAATGCGCTTGTGGGCAACAAGGCTTCAAGAGACTATATCGAGATTCTGAAGAGTTTCTGAAATCAGCTTTACAATCTATCTATCGAGAGTCAATCGAGAAATTCGAGGACTAAAATGATAAATCGACATCGTCTTCTGTCGACAGATACGCCTTTTGTCGACAAAAGGCAAAGCGTTAGAGAATTTTTTTCAGAACTGCAAAAGTTTTTGACATGGAGGGAATTAGTAACGATGTACCGTCAGAGGAAATTGACAGTGAACACTCCGAAGAACCAAGACCTAGTCCTTCTATCCACTGTGTCGAACCTCTTTTTTCACTGTGAAAATTGTTTACTCTTGGACCTTTGCAATTGGATGGTGAAATAGTGGCGATGTTTTGAATTTTTTTTTCTGTTTATCGGTGTATGGCCTGGGAATTGAACCCTGACCAGTAAGAGCTCAATCAACTAATTTATTTGTGATTTTCTGTGACTTTATTCATAGGAATTTTGGCGGACTAAAGATGTTTTGCTTGATGCGGGATTTTGTTAAACGAACCAAGAATCAGTAGAACTAAAACCTAGTCACAGGATGAAGAAGAAGACTGATTACAGGTGCTGAGTCAATAATGCATGTATGTTATGTAGATACTATTTGGGTTCCTGATTTTCAATTGTTTTTCCTGTAATTCGTTAGTCTTGCTAACAGTGAAAATTCAAATAGGCATAAACTGCCCCACCTGGTACAACTTTTCCATTGAAATTCTATTTGTAGAACTTGTGTATCTAGGGATTTATGAACACACGTGCATTCATATAGACACATGTATGTATGTACAAAGTACCTACCTCATCTTCCTTCTACGTACCAATTATATCATTAAATAGATCCATTCTTCCGGTTACACTTGATCCCATTATATCCTATCACTTTCCTCCGGCGATGTGCGAAAACCTATTATTTTGTAATTTACTCCACTCCACTCGATTTAAGGTGATTATCTCCATAACCAGATATTCACACTACCTATGCTACACTCGTTCTATTCGTAACTCCGACAATTTAAAAGAGATTTTCTTCATCATAGATAATTACCACACAACCCTCCAGACAGCGTCATTGACCATCAACAGTAACATCCGTAAAATCTAATAAATCTAATTCCTCCAACTTTAACGAGTTAACATATTACGTATCCGTAGCAGTCGCCACTCTATTCCACCCGACGACATTCATTCGATTAATCATTATTTTTCCCAAAAATAGAAGCACTGCAACAATTCTATTTGCCCATACGTGTTATTAGTATGTCACATCTGTTTACTTAGTTTTTACTCTGCAAACGATTAATCTTTCGCCAACATTGAGACGTTCTATCGATGTGTTTTCTAAAAGAAAAAAAAAAAACAACGAATTCTTGTTCGAATACGAGTAGATCCACATTTTTAAAGTATCGGTGACGTCAACTAAAATAACAGCAACATCATCACCATCATCATCATCGCTTTAACGTCTTTGCTGACCTCAAAATGAGCTACAAAACTGCGGAGAAAATAACTGCAAAAAACCCAAGCCAGAGATACAAATATACGACGTAACGTATTTTTGGGATATTTCAATCAATTTGATGCAAAAAAAAATCACCAAAAAAGATATAGAGATACTAAAAGATACAAAACAAAAAAAAAGGAGTATTGGACGAAACATTTTTGTTTTGTATTATTGGCAACATGTTGCGCTGCTTTAACTTCTTCATCGTCATTCCGAAAAAAATATATAAAAAGTCGAAAAAAAGGAAAAAGAAAAATCGACAACCAATTTATGATTCAACGTTTTTCGTGTGTCAAGCCAACAAGAAAGTAACGAGGGACAAGGGACAAGAGACAAGAGACCGTAGACCTTTAACCGAACATCTGCGCCAACTAACAACACAACGATGCCATCTTTGATTTCTGCCTTTGTTCAGATTCAGATTTTTTATTTTACAAAAAAAAAAAAAAACTCGTAACCGACACGAAGGTGCAAAAGAGAAGAAGAAAACTCACGTACCCAATGGTCTAAGGTCTAACTTTCAAGAAGTGTTATGACGATGACAACGACAGACGTCGACAAAACATCTGCTGTTGCTTGAGATACTTTCCGAACTATTCGAAGATACGAGTTCTCCATACGAACAGTTGTGTGTGTAGCTCTACCAACATGCAGGTGATCAGGGTCAACGCAATATGGATGTGACAGGAAAGGAATACCTCAGGGTAGGGCGGTTAGTGGTCTTTTCTTTAAAATCGTTTGTTGTCCGAAGGAAACGGTTTGGGTTTTTCTTTTTTTTTTTGTATCTTTCGTTACATAGCAGCAGTTAATTGCTTCCTAGCAAATAAACTTACTACGTACAACAAACTCTGTATTCTACTCTGTTCTGTTCTTTTCTATTTTGTATCTGTTTTCATATTTAGAATCTCGCGCGCCAAACAGTAGAACTCGATAGCGAGTAAGATACGAGTAAATATTGACTCTCGACTTAGCAGTGGTTCTCCACATGGCGTATCTTTTATAATCACTTTCGAGACGTGATAAAAAAAAAAATTACATAAATTAAATTTTGTATCTTAAAGTAGAGGTAAAATACGTATGTACGAGTACATAGGTATCGTCTTCAACGTTTGTCTTCTTTTTTTTTATCCTATCCTTTGTTTTGTATTTGTGCCCATTTCTCCCATCTTCAACACTCCGAGAATCTACCTATCTAGTTTGTTTATGAACAAAAATCTTTAGAGTACAGATAGATAGACGAAAAGGTGTGTTTCTACATCTAAAAGGTCCATAAAGAGAAGGTATACCTACATACAGATATACAACGCAACACTCTTATACGTAATACAAAACTTGTTTGGTCTATCTACAACTACAACTACGAAACATAAATGAGATTGAGAATGCTACACTTGTCGGCTGTACTATTTACCAGTATATTTCAAGAATCGAGCATCTACCTGATGTTTGTTAGATTGGTATTCGAATGAAATGTTTATGACTGTTGCCACTATTGTATCTACACAAATACAGACATTCATCAGCAGCAGATACGGACAAAGTGTTTGGTAAAATGAGATTTTCGGAATGCAGTTTTGTTTACGTTTGAAGTATATTACAGTCATGAAGTTGAGTAAATTCCAATTTTAGAATCGAGGGTATCTTTTGATGAGGAAATCGTTTCGAAAATTGTGGTTGAATGGTTGAATTCTGTTTGCGTAATAAAAATTTCTTATCCTCAACTTCTACTCGTACTTTACAATTAATGTTGAGGAATTTTCGAATCGATCAAACAAATTTTTGGTAAGATGCAATTAGAATGAATTATGAGAGAGAAATATTATTGTTTAAGATATTCGAATAATCTGTAGTTGATTTGGGGAATTATTTGAAGAGAGGGAAAGTAAATAAATATGAATGGGTGCCGAAAGGCTCCACACTTAGACCAACACTGTTGAAACATTTATTTTTTGTCAAAACTGAAGTTTATCGCATCTTCACATCGGAGATCTTTACATTTGTATCAAAGGATGTTACTTGTATATAGTTACGTGACACCTTTCACCCTCTGTGAAATTTCCACAGATCTATGCAGCATCGATTTTATAAAAATCTATCAAAAGATGAGTAAATAAGTAATATGAAGCATCCATAGCATGCAAAACGTTCTTGAAACACAGGAGAAGGACTGCTAAAAGAACGAAACACTCTAAGCTGCCTGAAATTAAGAGCGCTAAACAGGCACTCAAGTCTTGCAATGAGAAGTGCTACGACCAAGTTGTTGCTGATAGAGTTGACTACATCAACATCGTATCCGTAATATACTCACCCAGCACCGATTAACCAGCTACGCAATACAACAGGCCGTAGCTGGTTTCTGTCATCGGTTGTGTCTTCATTGC
This sequence comes from Volucella zonaria, assembly GCA_963966105.1. Taxonomy (NCBI): domain Eukaryota; kingdom Metazoa; phylum Arthropoda; class Insecta; order Diptera; family Syrphidae; genus Volucella; species Volucella zonaria. Next base: position 130,179,197 of record OZ014533.1, on the reverse strand, counting down.
TAGGCTGGCACTGACAATATATACCGACACCCTGGGGAACAGTGAGTGTAGTCTTTATGCCGAAAATGCAAAAGATGACTTTGTTTACAGGAGTGCGCCTCAAAATCTAGTGGGCAGAACTGAAGGCGCACTCGGCAAGAAATAATACTGGCCATTTTCATCGAGACTGGCGGTGCCTTCGACAGCTCACCTTTTAACGGCATTTGTAACACGCCAGACAACGCGTGTCACTAGTTTTTTGGATAATAGTAATATTGCTGAATAGGACCCTGATTGTCCTGACGGGAATAAACGGGAGTTGTCCGCTAGGCAGCGTCCTGTCTCCACTGCTATGATGATGCATGATGATCGCCTCACTGCTTAGAATAGTTCTGGCGTCCATCCTCAGTCATATGCAGATGATATAACTGAACTCTCTTTTGGATCATGTCTAGAGTGCAGGCAACCCTAGACGTGATCGACAATTGATGCGCTAGAAATGAGCTTTTAGTCAAACTTCTCAAAGCCGAGGTTGTTCTCTTTACGAGAAGGAGGAAGCTGGCCCATCTAGTTGCTGAAGGCATCACCATCCAATTCTCCAACGAAGCTAAACATTTGGGTGTCATCCTGGACAACACATTTCTTGGGACTAAACATGCTACGACGAAAGCCTCCAAGGCGCTGTAGCCTTTTAGCAGTTGAAGCTTTTGACAAGCCGTCTACCATAAGGCCAATTGTACCCTATACGCCATTTGTCTGGTGGAACAAGCTCTCACAAAAAGACGTCACTTTACTTTTACCAGACTCCAAAGAATTGCCTGTCTCGGCTGCATAGGAACTTTCCCTAGTACGACAGGCTTTATTCTAGAAGCCCTGATGAATCTGCCTTCCTTTCATATTCACAACATAGGCTGCATTGTTCGTTTAAAGTGAAGTGATCTTTGGTACAACACACTATAGTTTTGATGACCTTGCGCGGCGACCGCCGTTTCAGTCTGGTCTGTTGCAATGAAACCAGATCTCCTGCTGCGGAAAAAATACAAAATCGCCTTTTCCTGTGCCCAGGAATGACTTAGACTATTGGGTCTACAAGTAAGTTTCCAGCGTTTTTTTCCAAAATTTGAAGTTTTATTATGAAAACATAGTTACAACGCTTTATTCAAAGTATCGTCCATCGGAAGCTACAACTTTCCCCCATCTTTCTGGCAATTTATGAATTCCGGACCAAAAAAATGTCTCGTCTTTCGAGCCCAAGAACGTATCGAGCCAATTTTTGATTTCCTCTACTGAGCTGAAGCGTATTCCCGTAAGAGCGTTCTGCATCGAACGAAACAAGTGGTAGTCAGATGGTGCCAAGTCTGGACAGTAATGCGGGTGAGGCAGAATTTCCCATCCACTATTTTCCAAATAGTTTTTCACCGAAACCGCAACATGTGGCCGAGCGTTGTCGTGATGAAAAATGACGGACTCATGCCTGGTCTCATATTCTGGCCGTTTTTCTTTTAATGCCCGCTTCAAACGAATTAGTTGGGTTCAATATAATGGTCCTTTGATGGTTTCACCACTCGGAAGCAGTTCGTAGTATACGACACCCTTTTGATCCCACCATATGCAGAGCATGAAATTATTCACGTGAATATTTCGGCTCGCCGGGCTTTGTATATGATTTTCTGCGTTTAGGACTATCATAATAAATCCATTTCTCATCACCAGTGACAATACGATGCAAAAATGATTTATTTTTATACCGCTGCAGTAACATTTCGGACATGCAAAATCGCCGTTCGACGTCTATTGGCTTCAATTCGCACGGCACCCAGTTTCCAACCTTTTGAATGTATCCCAGTGCTTTTAGGCGCACGGAAACGGCTTGTTGCGTGACGCCCAATGATGCAGCAAGTTCTTCTTGAATCTGACACGGATCCTCATCCAGGAAAGCGTCCAATTCCTCGTCTTCAAAACTTTTCGGCTTTCCGGGGCGATCTTTGTCTTCAACTCCAAAATCACCACTTTTGAACCGTTTGAACTGCTCGCGGCACGTCGATTCACCAATACATTCCGCCCCATAAGTTTCCGAAAGCAAACGATAAACCTCAGCCGCACTTTTCTTCATATTAAAGAATAAAAGCAGCGCTTCCCGCAAATGACGTTTATTTGGCTGGAAACTTGCCATGATTTTGCTCGATAAAATGTACGACACCGATAGAGCTGCAAAGTTGTTGACAGATACAAAACCTACAAATAAAACACATGGGGTCTGACATTTCTACCCGGGATCCACTGGTGGCGCCATCTCTGACAAACGCTGGAAACTTACTTGTAGACCCAATAGAATATGAGCCAGAAAAGGAATGTAGTGGGGGTTTCTTTGATGGCTCCAATGCGATTTAGGATGCGGTGCTGGTATCTTTCTGGAGGAGGGCAAAGATTTAACTCCTCGTAAGGAAAATTTGCGTCTGTCTTCCAAGCGGAAATGTGCGCAATCCTAATGCCAAGGAACTTATTCTGAAGAAGACAGCCAAGACGCGTTTAAAGCCTTCGAGAATACATGACTTCACTGAACTCAGTCGGAAGGCTGAATTCACTGAATTCTGTCGGGGTCCCAATTCACAATGAAAACGCCGATGAACTTACTAGGGACGGCTAAGAGGAGAGTCCATTGACAGTCAAAACGACATCTCTAAGATGTGAGGAGTGAACCTTCTGCTGTCTCTCAACTAGACTGCAGTCTAGTTACTGGTGTTGTGACAGAGTACTTCGCTTCTGTTGAGCTACTGAAATGTGTTGGGCATAAGTGACTGAAGTGAAATTGAAAGTATGCGATCTACGATTCCATGAGGATGGGGTGATTCTCACTTTACTACTGAAGCGCTGACTCATCTTCGAAATACATACAAATTTTAGTAAAATGAACATAAAAAGAGTACAATGGACTAGTTCTTTGCCTGAGTGCTCTGTCTCGATAGCTGAAACCACACCGATTGACAATGAACCCAAATCTGTATCTGTCTTTCAAAAAAAAATCCATCAATGTGACTGGAAAGATTAGAGTGGTATAAAGATATTGAATGTGAACATCAAATTCATCACTTGATGCTGACTATTCCAGAACAATCACTAAAATGACAATCGCCGCTCTCTTTATATATGTAAATTGCTCGAAGGTCGTAAATCTATACGAGAGAATCATCGTCAAAACCAACAATTAATAAGAAGATGCAAAAAACCTACCAGCAAGTTTAAGCTCCGACCTTGTCAACTTTCCGCTGATGTTTAGCGTCATCTTAGGTGTTGGCTCAGCTGTTGTCACCAGGGGAAAATGTGAATTAGATACTCTTGCTCAAGATAACTTCTCATAATTTCCCGTAACTGCTGAATCTCATTAATAATGAATGGCGTTTAAGAATTGAATTTGGTACCCGAAAACGCAGACAATTTGAGACATCGTTCAGTATAAAATGGAAGAGGTGTAGATTTGTGATTTTCCCCTGAGATAGCAATATATATTTTAATGCTTCTACCTCGTAATAACATTATTTTTTGTGGTAAGATAAATGAAGAAAAATTTGGCGCCCAACGCCGGGTCTTGCTTTCTAATTTACCAAAATGAAAATCGTATGAAGGAGGAGAATTTTGTATCACAATTTTCGAATTAGATCAACGTATTCAAAGAAATTTCCTCCTCATTTAGGGGCTTATGATATACCTTTTTCATCAATTCCCCATCCCATGATCTCCCACGGTTCGGGTTCTCCTTTAAGTTACCCATATCAGGATATCAAGCTACAAGAATACATTATCTAACTCATTTTACCTGAACCTGGTTCCAAGATATCGATTTATCCACACTTCATCCCATGCCACTTTTAAAGCTACTCTTCACGATTAGATTTTGTGTAAATTTCTTCTCCTCTTTGAGATTTAGATACCTCCTTTGAGAGTATTCCAGTGAAATGTTTTGATTATAACATTGATTCGATTTCAAAGCTGATAAAAAAATAAAGAACGTCGAAAACGAAGTACTTTCGATTTTATGTCACTTTGCCTTCTTCTGTCAGTTTTGGGAGTATCAACTTTTCATTTCTGATTCAATCATCTATTGTCACACCTTCGTGGATGTACCAATAGAATTGGGAACATGAATTTTTGGTTGTACCGAAACGGAAGTGATTTTTTTTTTTTTTTTTTTTTGCTCCAAACCGAGAGGACAGAATGACTTTTGGGAAATCAAAATTGGAAATGTTTTGTGAGAGGTAATGGATAATGTGTTACCTACAGAGTGTGAAGTTAAATTTAAACTAAGCGACATGAGTAGATACATGTGTACATGTACAAGTACATAACATGTATTGACATGGATTTGGATGGAGCAAAAGATGGCTCTTAAATTTGAGTTATTTTTAGTAATCGTCTAACCCTTCCCATACAGATAATAAGCCGGTGTACACGTAACTAAGACGTGCTTCTCACCATTTGGAGAAATCCCACAATTCTACCTGCGAACTTGTACAGGGATTACCATCCATAGGCTTCACCTATGAATACACATTGTGTCTAGGCCTATGAACTAAAAAATGTAAATAAAAAATTGCAATGGCTTCACAGTTTTCTATCCTCAATTCCGGAGTCTCTTTTGCCACTCTTAACCCCCAAGACGCACCATCATGTCCAATTAAAGTTTGAAAAGGAAAAAACTAAATCAGGTCACTTCAATGCGCATCAGCGGTATTTCTTTCATTTCCACCTTGTAAATCCGCGCATTCGCCAAGTACCACCAATTGCATCCAATAATCATCAACTTCAGCCTCAATACCAATACCAGTAGCTGTAGCACCATTGCACCGGTTGTCAAGAACCCCCCCCCCACCCAGATCTAGCCGACATCGAGCACCAGCAGCGCCAGCAGCTGTTGCCACTTGAGTCGCATAGAAAAATAACACTTGACATTCCATCAAGCTACGTGATTTCTTGTAGCTTTCTTTCTGTGCACTGCTTTCCGTTTGATTAGCGGAAAATAATTCCCAAAGTAAGAAAGAAGTAGAAAGAAGCCCAAGTGCAGAAGAGCAGAAGAAAAGAAATGAAATTAAATTAAATTACAATCTCCATATCGAATATACATCAGAGCATCTCCAGGGTTCTCTCCAATAATAATGATGATGATGATGATGATGATGATGATGATGATGACGACGATTGTTATTATCATCATGCACATGCCATCAGGCATTCGATTCAAATCACCCCCAAGCCAACCCAATCCCCTTTGAACAAATGTCTCTTATTGTAATTGTAAAGCTTCAATTGTTTTTCGTTTGCTTGTTTTCCATTATATTTACCTTACATCCGTGCGGCGTTTTCGGCTGTGTTGAAATTGAGGAAAAAATGTTCAACAAGGATATTCGCAGTAGTGGGGTGGCCTACCCAAACCGCTGCGCTGTAAGTATCGAATTATGGTTTTCTTTTTGTTTGGTTTCGTGAGGTACTTACATGATATGTACATATCCTCTCCCTTTTCCGCAGGTCCGCGATTTACTCAAAGTGGTCATATAGGAAGATTGATTCGGCATGAGAGCAGCGTTGCCAATTGGAGTGTTTTAAAATATATTTCAAAGGGAAAGATACTTCTCACTCGTTTTGGACTTTCAAACTTATATACTGATCGTCTTATCAAAGTCAGAAGCCTAACCATTGTAAAACGTCTTCAAGTCCTCTCAAGATTATTAACTGACAATGTCGACAACAGATAGTCTCTGGTTTTTAACGTAAACAGCTGTGGTGTAGACTCAAGTTTACGGGATGCCCGTACATCCATGGGAGCAAGGATACGCCTTGCCATTGTTCTCCGTTAATCCTTTGATACCAATTCGGAACTGTGTTGGAGTCACAGATTTCACCCTTAGTATGAGTCGAGGCCGATCTAAAACCTCTTACTGTTCTTAGGGTCACAGTACCAAGGACTTATTGCAACTCTACCCAAAAAGAAGACCCTTTCCGCGACTTTGGGTTTAAATTACAATCACCATAACGCTGCCACAAGGGGCCTACCTCAACCAGTCAAGCATGGACCGAAATCCGTGGGGCTCCTGACTCCCATGGTACCGCGATTTAAGTCCTGGTAGCGACTACCGGTGGTCCCGCCGCCAGCAAGACCTATGACCGGCAACTTGTAAATGATCAAATCGTAGCAACCTTCGGTGGCGTCATCTGAAGATGTTTACGATAATGCTCTGCCCCCGCTTTTTATTAGACAACGTCATCGATGGGCGAAGCCTTGATAATTGAGCGGGGGCCCAATGTCGACAACACGAACATCAAGTCAACAGAAATGCTTCTCCAGTTAAACGAAGTCTATATAGCTATTAGCTCCGATCGAGATATGAACAGAGCCAAGATAAGGTTGCGATGAACGAAAATCATATAAAGCAACGAGAGCATCTGAAGATATTAACTCTGCAAATGTTGGTCCGTCTGGAGGGATATAACGCCAGAATTGTGGATCTGTCGGCGAGAAGATAGCACATTATGCGCTCGACTGTCTCTTAATGTCCCTGATCTCAGAAGTACACGACAGCTTGTAGCCGACGGAATCCGCTAGATTATTCTGTTACGGGTAGCTGTGGCCCAAGCCAAGACTACAAGCTTTCTCGCAATCACTACAGATTTCTTTAAGAGAAGACTTTTTTCGATTTTTTTCTCACACATCACAAGGATCAAACTTGCTGTGTGACTAGCATCGAAACTTACTTTATTGGATGCACTTCTTCCACCGATTACCAGCTCAAACTATTACCTCAAGCCTTAATCGGGCTTGAAATGACTGAATAAGATTAATTAGAAGAAGCGAATTCATTCCAAAAAAAATCAGCTAAACCTTCCTAGGCAAGGCCAAATTCGGAACTTGTCTCCATAAGTACGCCGATACCTATGATTGATCCGTGTACGATCCTCTCAAAACAGAATATTTCCTCGTAGCTGATGAGGTTTTTTAAATGCTCTACCATGGAACGAATGTTGAGGGGAGTGCCACGATATTTCGTGCCAAGTTCGATTGCTCTACCATATCCTTTGAAAAAATTTATCAGGCTTGTTTTAATTTATTCATGTTCCAAGATGATTCCTGATGAGGATAAAGATGCAAAATTTACAGTTTACCTCGCTGTGCACACAACAAACACACAATCTTATGCACCTTACTCCCTAGAATGTCACATGCACTTATAATTGCAGTGCAGCTTGGTAAAGAAGATTAACGGATTTACCGAGGATAAATCGACGAAAAAAACCCTCTATCCGTTCCCATCAAGAGACGAAGTTACAGTTGGTGCAGCCTTTCGTAAAAAAAGAATTAGCCCAGTCCAGCAACATGCATTAACTGATTCGATAACTTGTTCGAAAACCCCGACATTTGTTTTTCCTGCCACAACAGTGGTTCTCATCAAGTCTTCCAATCGAACGTGCTTGCCTTGAAGAGCATTGCTAGATTCTGGTGCGGTTACACTTTATCAAAGAACGTTTCGCACAGCAGTCAAATCGGAAGCGAAATAATGTGGTAACTTCTATTAGTGGAGGTCTACAAGCAAACAAAGCACATACATATTCGTTCTCGCGTAAATAACTACGTGACAAATATAAATGCTTGCATCGAGTCCTTAATCATTGATAACCAGCCTAGTGAAGAATGTCGACTGGAACATTCCCAATAATCTACAACTTGTAGATCCTATTTCCTTTAAGTCGCAGCACATAGATGTACTCATTGGAGCTGAAATCTTTTTTGACTTATTGGATAGGGCAAACTTATACGAGCTCTGCAATAAACTCAGCTTTACTGGATGGTTTCTGGCAATTTCCTCAAAACCCAAGTACATCAAGTTTTTCTTCTAAGAGTTATCGACGTAGTTCCAATGTAATCGACCATAATTTAGCAGAACAACTTCGATCCTTCTGGGAAATAGAATCACGTGACCATCACACAATTTCTTTGTCAGCAGATGAGATAATATGTGAACAAATTACATCAAAACACACTCTGTGAGTCTAGCTTTTAAATCCGTAGTCTCTGAGTTGGGACATTCACTTAACGATGCATGTAAACGGTCCTACAATCTCGAAGAAAGGCTTTCCCATGATCCTCAGTTAAAACACCAACAGTGTGAGTTCATTAATGAATATACGGCGTTAGTCTCGTGCTCCAGATGATATCTTAAAGACGAAAGCACCTCAACCAAATTTCGAGGCGACTTAGCCGAAATTTCAACTGGACTTTCAGTGAATGATAAACTCTTAGTTGACCCAACAATTCAAGCTAGTCCCTTTATATCTTTAATAATATTTAGAACCTTTAGATACGCCATTACTGCAGATATTTGCAAAATATATACTCGTATGTAGATGTGGCTTGGTTAGCTCACCTGATAGGCAGTCTCATTGTACTCGTATCCTTTGGAAAGGAAATGATGATGAAGAATTAAAAATATTCACACTAAGCACCATAAGATACGGAACCGCTCCAGCTGTATATATTGCCATACACACAATGCATCAACTTGCTTTTGATGGAAATCTAATGGATGTCTATGGCGGAGATACAGTAGATAAACTACGAGGGTAGTCCCAGAACTACCCGACCCGACGTATAGATGGCGGTTGTTGTTTAAAAAGAATGACTACTGTAGAAAGTACCAACCTTATAAAGCTCAAGTTTGACGACGCTACGTCTAGTATTTGTTCGACAGTCATCAATAGTGAACGCCCTCAATGAATTTTTAAATATGGAAAATTGGTCATTCTTATGTGATACAATCCAACCAACATCAAAATGCAACTGGATTCTACTCTTGGGCAGTCTGCTCCTTTGTTTATAACAATAAAATATTGGGTGGCAGAGTTTAAGCGAGGCCGTACGAGTTGCCAAGACGAACATCGCAGTGGTCGACCAAATGATGTGAGATCACCAGAAAATGTTGAAAAAAATCCACAAAACGGTATTGGATGACCGTCGGTTGAAAGTGCGTGAACTTTCAAAAAGCGCTGTACATCGCATGTTGACTGAAAAATTGGACATGCGAATGCTGTGCGCAAGATGGATGCCGCGATTACTCGGAAAGGAACGAAAGCATCGTGAGGATGTTCCAATCGAGTATTTGGCGAAGTTTCACAGCAATAAATCCGAGTTTTTACGGCGATTCATGACCCTGGATGAAGTATGGGTCCGTCCATCACTTCACAGTTGAGACGAAGGAACAATGGACTTTCATCTGCAAGCAAAATCATGGCGTAAATTTTTTGGGATTTGCATGGGATAATTTTCATTGATTATCTTCGGAAAGGAAAAACAATCAATGCGAACTTATTGCAGCGTTTGAAGGATGAAATCAAGAAAAAACTGCCGCATTTGGCGAAGAATCAAGACAATGCACCAGTTCACCCATCCGTCATCGCGATGGCCAAAATCAATGAGTCAAAGTTCGAATTGCTTCCTCACGCACCCTATTCGCCAGATTTACCCCCTCGGCTTTTTTGCTTTTTCCAAATTTGAAAAAATGGTTCGGTGATAAAAGATTTGGCAACAGTAAAGAGGTAGAGTCTGCGGTTGATGGCTAGTTTAAGGAGCTCAACAATTCTCACTATAAACAGGGTATCGAAGCTATTTAACATCGCTGGAAATCGTGTGTTGAGCTATAAGGAGACTACGTAGAGAGATAAACGATATTTTTCCCCATTTTTTTGGTTTTTTTTTTTCGTTAGGTCGGGCACTCCTGGGACTACCCTCGTATCTCATATCGGAGATCAAGTTTCAAAAATATTAGCCAGAGGTCATTTCAAAATAAGTGCTGTTCAAACAATTCTGAAATCCTAAAGTATATCCCAGCCGAGAATAAAGAGGCAATTTCTAAAAATACATGATGGAGCTGTAACAAAACTCCGGGTTTGGTTTGCACCCAGTTTCAGATCAATTTTAGCTTGCCTACAAAGGTACTCTCAGACATTGCTCGAACCCCCTTGGTTTTGCAAGTCCCGTAATTATAAAGGCTAAAGTGGTGTTGTAAGCACTGTGGAAAGAAAATCTAAATTGAACTATCTGAATGTGGACTATGTGGAATAATGATTCCAAGATTCGTTTGTTTGTTTAGCGCTGAATACGAAATCCGTGGATTGGCTGATGCCAACATGGGTGTTTTTTTATGAAAGAAAAACTTTGGTCCTGCTTTTGGATTATGTTTATCTGATATCTTAAATTCTTTCTCATTAAGTCGAAAAAATGATATCGGCTAAGTGATCGCCGCCAGAATTGATGACCATTCGGACCCGATTTGTGTCATTTTCCATCACTCTTGCCAGAACTTCCGGCGATAGGTCCTCGAATTCTTGACGTATATTCTATTTTATGGCTTCAAGAGTGTAAGGCTTGTTGACACAGACTAGTGACTTCCAAGAAACCCCACAAAAATAAGTTTGGGATGGTTAAATTAGGCGATCTTGCCGGCCAGTGCAAATTTCCAAAACAAAACATTAGGCAACCCGGAAATGTAGCCCTCAGAATTGTAGTTATGGCTCGTGCAGTGTTGGAACCACATACTCTCCAGTCCCAATTCTTCCAATTGAGGGAGGAGAAGTTTGTTGAGCATGGTTCTGCAGCACTCGCCGTCCACAGTAGGCCCGTTGACGCCTCCAGCGTAAACAGGACACCATGCAGTAACTTTGAGCGGCTGTAATGGCTCTTAGTGGGTTATACGCGGATTTTCGATGCCCCAGAAACGATAATTTTGCTCATTCAAATATCCACAGAGATGGAAATGGGCCTCGTCGCTCAAGATGATTTCCAATGAAAAGTTGTCACCCTCGTGGTTGAGATTAGGATGGCGTTATTCCGCGTTCCTTAGGAGTCATTATCTATTAACTTCACAAATGTTAAAGTAGAATTGACATTTGCCGACATTTGTAAAAATTATAGCATCTTCCGATGAGGTGATGACTTTTGCGACACCTTGTATCTACATCCTCGTATATCAGAAGCATTGATTCTGCTGGCAACACTACTGTTCGTCCTTTACGCTCAAAGACAATAGTTACATCGGTTGAATTGTACGCCGCTTTACTTGTTTCCGAATTATTAGACACTTCTATGCCTAAGGTATAAATAAGATAGTCAAATGTTCTCGCTATATCTGTTGGTCTGACTCAACCATCATATTATCTTGGATCTCCTTGAATGAGTAAAATACAAACCTTAACTAAAGGCATGTAATGGAGACATGTTCCAACAGATAGAAATTCTACCGAGGGGCATACCCAGGAGAAATAATCAAGCCCTCGCTGTAGTTTATTGGTCAAGATTTTCATACTGGCCAAAACAGATTTACCCGAAAAAAGAAGAAAGGCCACCGACTAAAACGTACGTGGCCTTGTTTATATGGTATGCCTCGCAACGAAGACTATTCATTTGGATCTTGAGGAAGATCTTTCATTGCAATCTTTTTTAGGAACATCAAAAAGGTTTATTTCTAGAAGTGGTAAGCCGAAAACAATATTTTCAGACAACGCAACAAATTTAGTTGGAATGCGTTCAGACTTAGATGAGTTAGAAGACTTCAAATCATAAACAAGCAGTTCATGAGATCTGTCTCAGCGATTGAATGGAAGCATATTCCTGCTCGCTCATGCCAGTTCCGAGGTTTATAGGAGGCTTCAGGAAAGATGGCAAAGTATCATTTTCGACGTGTTGCTGGCTATGCTCCTCTCAGTCATAAAGAATTGCATACACTAAATTGCCAAATTGGATCGATTATTAATTCTCGCCCATTATGACCCCGGTTGCTGGGTTACTAAAGCCAGATGTACGAGTAACAAACATCAACATATTTTGTTGCTTGTCTCTATGGCAAAAAGTATCGCAAGTGTATCAACATTTTTGGAAACGTTGGAGTATAGAATACTTGCACTTGCTTTGGCATTGCATGATTCATTAATGATTTCTCATTGTACGCATTTCAATCATAACCACAACGATTTCAATTGTTATTTTGTTGAAACAATAAATATTATCGCTTGTTAAATAAACATTCGCTTAAACTTTAGATTCTTCGTTTTTTATATTTTTCACTCACAGATATAACAGAGGACTTGGAACCAGTTTCCAGAAATTCACTGTTTCTATATGTTGAAAACCAAAATGAATGAGTCGTCTTACATTGCATTACTAAGTGACTACTTCAGCCGTTGATAACAGTGATTTACTGCAGTGTACTCATACAGAACGGGTACACTGCACTGACTATACTGAGTATTCACTGCGAACACTATATGCACAATGTTAATTTCAGCTAAAATGAAAGGCTTACGACACAATAAGCTGCACCGCTTGGAGTACTGGTAATGTTGCAGGATAGTGTTTATTTGATCAAAAACTGCATTAGGGACCTATAGACTGTTCAAAAACTTGGTATTGAGCCAGTGGCGCAACAACTAAGGTCATGATGTAGTGCTAGCTATACCTCCTAGTGATGGTCCCCGGGCAACTACTATAAGGATTTAGCCCGGGCTAAAATTGCAAGTGCGAACGGTCTAAAGTTTCTAGTCTGGGTAACTAGAAGCTAACCCAAGCACCCTGCATTACCGAAAAATGCGGAAGCCGACACTACGTTTCGGATTTGATTGATGACGACTAAGATTGGTTGCTGGAATGTGGGGACCTCAAAATGCCAGATCCCTCCAATTGAACCGTGAGTTGGACATATTGGAAGTGAGTGAACAAAGGTGGTTCGACGTGGGAGAGTTGCAACCCCCAAGGCGTAGCACTGCGCTACTCTACTCTGGCAAGCTATCCGGCAGTTCCCGTGAATCCATAGTGGGTCTGCTGCTAACACCTGCAGCACGCAGAAGCTTAATTTCTTGGCACCCACAATTTCACCCAATTTCTTGGTGATAGGATCTTGTCGGCCAGTTTCGGACTAGAGTACGACGCGTCATGATCATACAGTGTTACGCCCCAACGAATCCCTCGACTGGGGACAACTTCTACAATCGGCTAAGCGCCGTATTCAACGCAACGCCGCGCCGTACGGAGATATCATCATCGTGATGGGGGATCTGAATGCAAAGGTACTCGTATAATAGGTAATGACAATGAAGGGGTCAGACATGTGATTGTAGGTGGCTGTGGCTCAAGTGACAGTATGTTGGCTTTCAAATCGGACGGTTCAGCGTTCAATCCCAACCGCAACCGAAACACTTTCTCTTCTTTGGGCAATTAAAATCATGTAAGATGAGCGGTTGCCTAAAATACAACAACAATTCCAATTACGCTAATAATTCAGTGTCCCCATTAAATGTTGGATTCCATCCATGGAGCGAAATAGCCACTGAGCCCAGACATCTTACTTTCACTTTCTGTCCCACCTTCCGGAAAACTTAATTCATGGTTTGGCATCATAGTCACTTGAGTGTTAAGTTCTGCAAAAAAAAAAACACAATGACAATGGAGGAAGATTTCTGCAACATCAATCGCATAGTCATAGGAAGCAGCATATTTGAACATAAGACCTGCCACAAAATCAGCTGGGTGTCAATTGACGGGCAATCATCGTCCAACCAAATCGACCATTTGGCGATCAGTCGACGTTTCAGAAGTTGTCTTTTAGACGTCCGCAACAGACGAGGAGCTGACATATAGTTAGTACGTTTGTTGCGTACTGCATCTGTTCAAAGACTCCACAATATCGCCAGAATTCCTAGGTATTACATCATCCGGCTAAAGATCCCCTCATTACGCCAACAATTAAGAGATCACCTTCTGCTGGGAGTGGAAGCAATCAACAACTCCCTGCCAACAACCATCCCAGAACACTGGAACCCTGTGAAAAATGTTTTCACATCTGGAGCGAAAAACATTGTTGGTAGATGGCAAGCAGTGGCTTACTGAGGATACCTGTAGGGGGATTGAAAAACTTAAGCTACTTAAAGCTCGTATTGTATGTAGGTACCCCAACAGTAGTGAGCCACGAGCTAGAGTACCTGTATTGAAAGAAAATGGGAGTGCAGCGTAGTATACTACGTGTCAAACGTAACTATAGTATATCAACGCCCTGCCCACAGATGCAGAGGATACAGCGAGTAGGTGTGATAGCAGAACCGTTTATAGAACCAAGAAAGAGGCGATACTCGTAGGTGGTCATCGCTCTATCCAACATCCGGTGAAAGGTCTAATTTGAATTTTTGTGTGGGCTGAGGCCCCTATATATTTGGCTTAATACAAGCTTAACTAACTTAAAAACTAACAAAAAGACTTTATAGCTAGGAACCAAGGGAATGATAGAGGAGATCTTGTTTGAGACTAGGAGTGCTCAGATTGAAATCAAATACGGAGTGGTTTGAGTTGACCTTTCGGAGCATACGGGCCTAGATGGTTCCGTACTTGTTTCAGATGAGGATCAGCTCAAGCGATGGAGATACTCGTAGCATTTTGCTATGATTCTTATCCGTGTATTCACCAGTAATGTGCGCCTAAATCGAACTGAGCTGCTCGCAGCACCAATTTCCCGAATTCGCAGCTCCACTCCCAGTAACGGTGAGACCGCTACCGCGATCAACGCGCTAAAGAACAACAAGGCGGTAAAAGTATATGGTATTCCCGCAGAGCTTCTGCGAGCCGCTCCAACAATATCAGCAGAGCATTTACATCCTTTTGTTGAGACAGCTTGAGAGGCAGAAAGTTTTCCCGACGAGTGCAAGAAAGGAATGATTGTGAAGCTCCCAAAAAAAGGTAGTCTTAGGGAGTGTGAACGCTAGAGAGGCATTTGCGTTCTTCTCGCAGTTCTACAGGGAATAAAAGAACATCTGGAGGATAGTCTCTATGCCGAACAAGCACGTTTTCGCTCTGGATTCTCCTGTGTCGACCACATCAACACCCTGCGAATACCGGTCAACACTTCACCTTCTGTTCATTGATTTTGAGAAGGCGTTCGATCGATAAACTATGTGTTTGTCTGACTTATCTTGCGCAGGAGAAGTATACCCGACAAACTAATTCTATATTCTGCATAGATGAAAGTTGTCAGGAATTCGAGATACAAAGTGGGGTCCGAAAAGTTCATTTCACGGTCGACATATGATAATCATCCATACAACATACCCCATGCGTCCGCATAGACAAAGGAGAACCCAAATGACTCGATTTGCCATCGTGAACAGCAATTGTAGCTGTGCCCACTTTATGGAAGATTTTGTGGAAAGATTGGTTTACGAGCTTAGAGGACCCAGCTCGTGCAAGAACTTAAGCCGCTTGGCCATCGTGGTAGACGTTCGGCAAATGGGCCGACAACGAGATAGCTCTCGATTAATAAAAAAAATTTGTTTACCGATAAGGCTCATTTTTGGTTGAATTGCCACGTCAACAAGCAAGCCGTTTTTGAAGCGAGGAAAATACATAAGCTATTATTGAGACGTCACCACATCCACAAAACTCATTGTTTGGTGTGCTTTATGGGCTGGTGGAGTCATTGGTTCATATCTGTTCAACAATCATTCAGCTCCGGACAGTACAGTCAATGGAGAGCACTATAAATACGAGTACTCATATCTTAACGTCCAAGCGTTGTAGTTTCAAAAAAAAAACTGAGTAAGATGCCATACAGGGAGCGCTACAATCACTTTATTGAAAGAAACCTTTCTTGAGCGTATTGTTTTGGGGTTATGGGAAATCGCTAGTCTGCGCCGAAGGACCAGAGACGATGGACAACTTGGAGGCCAAAACTTTTATGTCTTTCAAAGATCTATAGGGTAAAGGCACTAGTATTCAGACAGTTTACAGATTTTCTACAGTGTGTTCCAGAAAAACGCACACATGTTTGTAGCCAAATTATTTTCTGGATGTTTTTTTTTTTAAATTTAAACTATATACGAGTATGTATCATATGTGTGATTTTGCAGTTGAAAGTCAGATTTTGCTGGCGAGCGCTAGTGTCTCTATAATTCGTCAAAGAAGATGTTTGTTTACTGAGGCGGGAAACCCCTCAATTTGCCGATCGCGCATTCTATTCATTTCCTCGGTATATTTCCATAATTCAGCGGTACAACATGTGTGGCTTCGGCTTTTAAAAAGCGTTTCGAAAGTGTTTTCTTAGTACCTCACCTAAGAGGGCAGTAAATGAATATTAAGTCGGCAGCAAAATATTTGAAAACATCAGAGGCATTTGTGAGAAAGTGGTAAAAGGTGATGACGATGATGGATCAGGTATGGGGACCAAAATGAGCAATACAGTAAGGAGAAAATTGTCGTAATTGTAATTTGTGATTCGAAAATTATATTACCCTGAAGAACGCAAAAAAGAAAAATTGTACGAAAAATTGAATTAAACGAAGTCGTTTGGCAGGATATGGCATCAAAAACAGGAGTACCAAACCTAAACCGCCGCTGACCCAAAAACATAGCTCAGTTGGGGAACGGAGAATTTTGACCGGGATTGGAGCAACATCATATTTGTAAATGAGTCATCTTTATTTGGTTGTAATTATTGGAAAAAATCCTTGAGAAAAAAAGATGAAAAGTTTGTGCAACGCACCGTAAAACACCCAGCAGAAGTTCAAGTTTATGGGTGTTTCTCGGGCAAACGATTCAGAAATTTAATAGTATTCACACAAAACCTCGATCATGGTTGGGTTTTCTAAAGTTTTCCGAATCCCTTAATGGATCAATCAAATACGACTGGATTTTGCAAGAGGATAAAAATCCAGAACATCGGAGTCGCCTCTGCACTCGTGGAAAAGAGGTATAGAGACCAATCTGCTGAAAGAATGATTAGCACAATTTATTTTCACTTCCAGCAAAAATTCGATAAATCTTTTTGAATCCTTTGGGGGCTAGAACTTTACCACTTTTCCGGCAAAAACAAAGATTCATAATGTGTTTCTGATCCGTGATTTTCGAATGGTCTGCAAGATCTCTGAACCTCTTCAATGTACTTTCCCGAGTGACTATAGCTCTGCCCTTACTAATATTTTCAGCTTTTCTCATTGTTAAGGAGGGATTTCTTTTCATGCGACCTCGTATCCATATTTTTCCTGGCTGGCCATCTTACACTTACATTTACACCGCTGGGCAAGCAGTTGTTCCTTCAGCGGTTCAATAGCGATCCAGGCCTCGTTTGCACTTAAAGCGGTCATGCAATGTTGAGGGGACGCAAGCCATATTAGCAGCAGCTTTGCCAAAGCCTAATTTGTTCCTTCTTGTCCGGATACTGAACTTCATTTTTCATTAGCTGGTCAGAAGTTCGCGGTTGAATACTGAAAATCTGTGACAAATATATAATGTGGGGCAAAACTAAAGTCATAATGTGAATGTGCCATAATTTTTGCAAATAGCGTCAAGTGTCATTGTGTTTTGACATTTATGTTGTAGACAGATAGAGAATTAGCTGACAACAAGCAATGGAGCGATACACACCTGAAGAACGCTGAACTAATGGTACAGCCTATTTTACCAATTTCCTGTCTGTTGCTCTTACGCGAACATGTACGCAAACAATGAAGCGTTTGCCTGACCGTCTCATGCAAACCGGGTCTACTAGAGATGTCGCAAGAAGTGGCCGGCGCCGTATTGCTCGTTCGACGGAGAATATCACTGCTGTAGCTGAGGACGTCCGAGACAGTGCACACACATCGACCACGTTCGTTGCGTCGAATTTTGATGAAAAACCTGAAGATGTTCCCTTATAAAGTGCAAACCGTTCACCAATTGCTGCCTGCTGACCGTCAAGTGAGGTTAACTTACTCTCATGCCTTATTAAACCTGGTGTAAGAAGAGGATGATTTCACATCCAAAATCATAATGAGCGACGAAGTCCCTTTCCACTTAAGTGGTTATGTGAATAAAAAAAAGGTGCGTTTCTGCAGGAAGAGCCATTGCCCATCCCCTCAGAGTGACTGTTTGGTGCAGTATTTGCAGTGAAAAAGTCATTGGCCCTTATTTTTTTAAGGACGCCGACGGCACTACCGTAACCGTAATTGGTGAGCACTACAGACAGATGTTAAACAAGTTTTCTTTGCCGCAAGTTGCAGAATTGGGTCTCGAACATTCTTAGTTCCAGTAGGACGGAGCAACCGCTCACACAGTTCAAACAACGATGGAAGTTTTGAATCACCGATTTCCAGGCCGTGTGGTCTCCCGTTTTGGCGATTTGAACTGGCCGACCAGATCGCCAGACCTCTTCCTTTGGGACTTTTTGAAATCTCGACCTTGCAAGTATTGAAACCCAACATTGAAGAATAAATCACCAATTTGGAGCCAGATGTTTTGCGAGCAACAATTCGTAAAACGAGCAAAAATGTGCATCAACCCAGGAGGTGATCCTTTGACCGATATCATTTCTCCAACTTAACTAAACAAACTATTCGTGAAAACAGATCTCAATTGCTTTCATTTCTAACAAAATAGCAGCCACTTCACATTATGACATTACTTTTGCCCTACCTTGAAGAACTTCTTTCGATTCCCTCCAGCAATGTGGTGAGATGCACTAATCACTCCAAATGAAGAAGGAAGAGTGACAAGAGCTATGAAAGGAGGATCGTTTTTCTTCTGAAGTTCGAAGCTACAACCAAATCCAAGTGTTGAAAACTTACACAGGAAACCTACAAAAATTTCCATCTTAACTCCTGGACTCTGCAAAGCGACCACTGTTGTAACTGTTTGCTAAAAAGTCGCATTTTTCTTTCAATAATAAAACTTGAAAAAGGCAAAATTTCAATGGGCAAAAGGACTCTCCACTAATCAAATGGCAACTCTCTCCAGCAAGCAAGGGTTTCGTTTATAAGTATAAGGGATGATGAAGGACCATGTGTAACTACACCCCCAGAAAAAATAACATCAGACAATACAAGTACTCCTCGTACACACATTGTTATGGTATAATAAATCAAAGTAAATGCTGCTCCCTTGCAAAATATATTAAACGAAAACAATACCACTTCACGCGTACCAATCTCTTTTGGGATTGAAGTTGGGGAGGGGGGGTTGATATGTACTCGTAAGTACGAGTAACAAAACAAAGCAACGAGCAAAAAAAGAGGAAAATTGAAAAATAATAATAAACGAGGAGAAAACGCAAAAACGGGTACTCGTTGTCGTACAATAACCCCCGATTGTCGTTGTCGTATACCATGTGGAGAATAAATATTGAGCACCCTTGTCTCGTGGATGTTGAAAGCATCACCATCAGCAGTGCTCATCAAAATCAAAATCAAAATCGCCATCATAAAATCATCATCATTATGTCTGCGGCCAGCCGTATAACAAACAGCAGGGATGATATCCCCGAACACACACAAATAACTGCCACCACCCCCTGATTTTTGGGTTTTAACAATGCGCATACAGGGCATCCGTATTCCGTATTTCGTATTCGTATTCGTATTCGTATCCGTATCTGGATAATTGATGGCACAAAACAAATGCAATGCAATCGGACGCAAGCTAAAATGAGATGTTTGGCAGAGCATAACTCTTAACTCATCCCAGCTATGTACGAGTAGGTCTGCTAAGTCTGGCAGGTTTGCAAGGGTTGATATCGCTGAAAGGGCTGATGTTGCTTGCTGCAATGGAATAGAACGTAACGTATTGGCCATTTTTTTTTTTTGTTGCTATTGTTCACATTCAATCTCATCCCTTAAGTTTTATGTTTGTTTGTTCAAATTGGCGGAATAAAAGTTTATGTAACAGGAAATTGAAAATAAACAGCAATAATGCGAATGTTACGATGTTCATGGCAATGACGATGACGATCAGAGGATGGGGTTACATTAGCCGACCGTACAGATACGAACAGGGATTGCAGAAAGTGAGTGGGATTGGTCAAAGAATCCTTTTGTTTCGCATTGCAAATGTTGTTTTGTATATCAATAAAAGTCCTGTTCATCTAATGGGCTATCAACTAGAACATCCGGGTTGAATAAAAACGTAAGAGACTTCTAAGCTTAAATCCCAAACCATAGACCAGACTACGAGTGCTCATCTGATGCATAGCAACTCAGGGATTCACAGTAGATGACAAGATGTAGGAGGAAGTGCATTGTGAAGTTATTATGTCGTTGATGGCATTTTTGGGGATAGAGTTTTTCAATTGTTTGGTCCTTGTCATTGTTCGTATGGCACACTCTGTATATACGAATATACTCCCAGTACGTGTTTTCTTTTAGAATTCTGTAGCCAAGGATTCTGTCCATCAAAAGATATCGTTGGTTATTTCCTATGTGTAAAATCAAGGAAACATCAGTTTTCAGAGAATTTCAGAATTTCAGAATTTCAGAATTTCAGAATTTCACAGCATCATCACATGGAAGAGGATATTTTGAAAGTTTATCAGGGGATGCCATCGTATTTTTTTGATTACCCTTACTTCTCCTACAGCTCACGTACATACATATACACGTATGTATGTACATACAAGATGAGAAAAGGATTTATGATGCAATATGGTCTGGTCTTTCCCAAGGGAGTGGAATAAACAAAACAATGGAGAAGATCCAGTGGATTGGGATTGGGCGGTTCTATTGATGAAAATTGGTTTTTAAATAAGACCGAAGTAAAGTCCATGGGAAATATTGCAACAAAGCCTTTGTCGGTGTTCCGCTTTGTTGAGGGGCTGAAGGAAATGCTTTTCCATAGGAAATTGGTTTTAAGTGGTTTTGAGAAAAGTTCTTCTTTTCAATTTTTTTTTTTTTTCGAATTTTGTATGAAACTTTTCTTGGCTAATCGCGATTAACTGAATTTTGTATGTCGTTTACTTTGCTGAGGCTTTGAAAGTGGTCAAGGGAGTTTGATAATATGAATTTCTTAAACAGATACAAAGAGAACGCATTGCCAGGAGATGGTTTTCCTATATTGGAATCCATGTGTCCCTTGGCGAGCTGAAAATTATTTAATTGAGTCGATGTAGTCTTGAAACGTTACCTATACAAACTGACTTTGTGAACAGCATGCACTATATGATTTCTAAAGCATGATCGGAGTAAAGTATGCTAGACGAATGGAATCTCAGCATTTTCTGCCCGATCCTAAGGAAAGGAGGCTAGGCTGCGGCAACTATACCGGCATCAGTTTCCTCAACATCGGACTTCACTGCCGTTCTATGTGACCGCCTAACTAAGACCGTTTTTGTACCAACTGATTGATTCTTTTCAGTGTGGGTTCAGGCCTGGAAATCCCGCCATCGACCAGATTTTTATATTACGTCAGATTTTGGAAAAGACCCTCGAATTCCAAATTAACAGCAGTTAATATGAGCAACGACACCAATCATCTGTATCATATCCGAGCCCTCTCTCTGACAACCAAATTGGCGATCGATACAACCAACATCGGTCGTCCCAGTCCTCCTCTATGCCACAAAAGCATTGACTTTATCAAGTAGGTAGTTCCGAGATAAACGTGAGTGTAGTATTAGATTTGATCAAGAACTGTACGGTTGACTGTGGTATGGAGTGAGAGTTCATCGGATGAAAATCAGCGCTCCAGGTCGAGAAGTCTTCGAATCCATCACCGGACGGAAAACGCAGCAGAGAAAGACCCAGCTCAAGCGGAGCGGGACTTCAGCCATTGGCGGTGTAGACTATAGCGCCACCTAAGTAAAAAAAAAAAAAAAGTAAGTAGACAGCACTTGTCCCATTTAGAAAACAAGGAATCGCTTGTCTTGCAAGTAATACAGCAGCATATCCCAGAATGTCGCAAAGGATATGTAACACTCATCGTGCAGAGCTATACAAAGTGATCGCAGACTTCGTGATCCCGAGAAAACTGCTGCAGTTGTATAGAACAACGTCCGAAAACATTTGAGAAATCTGGAAGAAAAACCTCTGAACTCATGCACACGTGCACCGCTATGTAGCTTCTTCACACCAACCATCTTACACAGATAAAATAATCACCCCAATTATGGAAGTCGTATCCATCAGTGGAATCCAACCACGGTCGCTTTTTATTATTACGAAGTCGTATTTTACGAACAAACTTTGATTTTTGACAAAGTCGTATGCATATCAGCTGGTTGTGCCCGCTTCGCTGGATCTCCTAATATAATGGGTGACCAGATAGCAGTGATGGTTTTTCCAATTGTGATGTTTCAGCAGCTGTCAAAGTTACCAGTGACATCCAGCTATCAAATCGTCGTTTTACACTTGCCGAAAGTACACAACGTGAATTTCGTCGTGAGGTCATCATAGATTCAGTGTGCAGGTTATTCGTGGCACCGTGGAAAAGTTTGACCGTGAGTACACTCATTTGGATCTTAAGACACCAACCGGGCAGAGATTGATGTGATATGAAGAAAACATAGCCGCCGTAGCGGGCAGTATCGAAGAAGACCCAAGAATGTTGATTCGGCGCCGATCAGGAGAATTGGCCATTGCCATTGCTTATTTTGCGGTTGGATTTGGGCCTAAATCCGTATAAGATTGTGCTGACGCTAGAATTAAAGCCGGGCGACCACAGACAACGCCGTGAGTTCGCTAATTGGGCGCTGAAAATTTTGGCCGGAGATTCGGATTTTGGCCAAAAAATCATCTTCTCGGGCGAGACCCATTTTTGGCACAGCGCTTACGTCAACAAGGAAAATTGGCATTATCGGAGCGAGCACAATCCAAAAGTGTTCGGCCAAGCATCAACGCATCAACAAAGATTGACTATTTAGTGCGGTTTATGGCATGGCGACATCTTCGGATCTTATTTCTTTCGAAATGAAGAAGGAGACACCCTTACCGTCAATGATCTCAGGTATAGGCCAGCTAACCGGCTTTCTGTTTTCAGAGCTGAACAATATCGATATATCCGAGCTGTGATTCCAAGAAGACGGCGCTACATGAAATACAAGCGACGCAACGCTCGAAGTTGTGAATGAGAAATTTAGCGGCTGGGTTATCTCACGGCGAGCGTTCACCAATTGGCCGCCTAGAAAAACACCAGTGTCACATCGGTTTTAAAGCCGTCCGTGAAGACCTGACTGCATTCCTTTCCTGGCTCAGATTCTGCCCGAAACCAGTCGTGGGTACAGGGTAAGTCGATTTCGTATTTTTTCCACATCAGGAGTTTTGGTGTCATTGCATCCATCGCGTATTGTAACAAGGACCACACTTCTATTTAAACGGAAGATGGCTCTGACAGTGCAGCCCATGATATGAATATCAAGGAGAGGGACCACGTGTACTTTGTTCTATTGACTACTACAGCAATCAATGTTTTTAAAATCATGGTATACGAACGAACATTAATACGAAAGTTATAAGTTAGGTAGAATATAAGAATATGGTAAGAAAGGAGTTGGTCATAAAACAGAATGTTGTTGGTGTTGAATCCCTGAGGAAGTTAAATTTAATGTACATTCAAAAGTCGAAAGGCGCTCTAATACCTAATGTTTCATGGCCATATAACCTAGCAAAAATTGTTTTAGATTATACAAAGGTCACTTGGGATTCAAGCCCTTAAAAACGCCAGCACTAAATCAACCGGCGATCTTTCAACATACGAGTAACCCCAATTTTTGTAAATTTTCTGTCTGACTGGATGTACATATTTCTTTTACAAACAAATCAACTCAATCGTGCAGTATGTTGTTTCTCCATTCTCGTATGCTAATTGCTCATCAGTTGAAACATCTATTCCCAGTGCCCCTCATATGCACTGACTCGTAACTGTAGTGTACTTCCATTTGGGAATCAGTTGATGAATCATGTCTACCCTGCTCACCACCTGACATTTACCAGAATTGGCAGATTTAACTGCCAACATAACCTTGGCAAGACCACCTGACATTTAAAAAGATTTCAATATATTTATACCTGATTCAGTTGAATGGCAGTTTTTCAGAAGTCTGTGGAAATTTGTTTTCGTCCTTCAATCATTCCCCATCATTTATTGTTACTCCCGTAGTCATTTCCTTAACAAGTTCAACTTCATCGTCTACTTTATTCTGAATCAACATACACTCCCTTCTTACCTAATCTAAACTTTCTGTTTATATCTGAAGAAATAAAAACCTCAACGGACCTTTGTCATAATCCAGTTCGATCTGATCCAGATCTAGGTATGCCCGCTGTGTCATAAAATATTTAATTCATTTCAAAAAGACCAATTCTTCTTTGAATCTCTTTTCTGGGAAACCATAAAAATCATTGCATTACGCAAAAGATAAATCTTCCATCCGTTCGGACGGGTTCACTTACTCGCATTTATTGCATCGCATAAAACCAACCCAAAAAAAAAAAACAAAAAAGATACAAAAATGACTCATTTCCCAACGTACATCCGTAGGGTTACAATTTGAAAATTTATTTATTTTATTTCTTTTTTTTTTTGGTTTTTAGAAATTTTCCTCATTTTAAAGTAACATCCGTTGTTACAGATACGCATGAGATATACTTAGATACCGACATTCTGCAGCTGTTCAAGAATTGCATAAACTCACATTTTATCCAATTTAACCGTTTAATTTTCCATAAATCACCCTTAAATCCGTTGGCATCCATGTCAATTCAAAAGAAGGACAACAATTTTTCACGCATTTCCCAGTCAGTTTTGAATTGACAAAAGACACAAGTCATAAGACACAATGCAACCCCCTCGGTACTGGGTTTAATCCAATTCCAATAAAACAGCAAAAACCCAATATCAAAAACGGTACTCGGTTTTGATATGTATGTTATTTAAGGATACCATCATCGTTTTTATCCATTACTTATGGCGGGCGATGCCAACCCCTAGGATTTTGAGTGGAAATTCCAATTTTAAGGAAAACACCGAAGCACTCAACCCCTGGGATGGTAATATGAAACCCGATCACTGAATACCATCGGCTAAGCATCATGTGGTGGTAGTGTGGATTTCCCATCCCATGGATCGATTCCTCTCTCTCCCCCTGTCTGGTTTTTTACATCCAAGTTTTGCAATTAGACGAAAAAAAAAAAGAAAACAAGATGAGAAATGGAAATAACAATGCAACCCTCTGGAATCAAGGATCTACAGCATCTCTGACAGCTTAAGTATCAATTACGGTTATGTACCAAACACAACAGCAAAAGAAAAACAAAAAAAAAAACAAAAAAAAAAACAACAGAAGCGGAAAGCATTACCTTACTCGTAAATGTGTAAAAACTCGTCCGCACCAGAGTTCGAATATAGATACTCGTATTTTTCGGTTGGGGGATGAAATTAAACTGGCATCCCTATCCAACTTCTATGTGAAATACAGGTTATGTGCGTGGTATGTGTGTATACGCGTGCACATATAATGACATGATAATGTCAAATTAGCGGCTGATACTTTTCGTCATTTCAGATCGTTTTTGGTTGAAATCAGAGAGAGAGAGGGTGGCACGACACACCAGGTACTCTCGGAACGACACGGAGTATCTGTCGAATCTATGTATTATACTCGAGTCGTATCTCTTGGATCTGTGACTAAGTGAAAATTATATGTTAAATTAAGGAAAATTCAAAAACACGTGGGAGTACGTGCACGTGTGTGCACATCACAGACCGAAGGTTTTTAGGTAAAATTTTGGAAATTCTCGTATTCTAACCACCAGTTTTTCTATTGATTTTTTTTTTTTCGGGGTCCTTTTTGTTGGAGGTGAAATTCGTCCTCGAATCTATTGTAAAACATCAATCAAAGACTTGTCAAAAGTATTGACGAAAACCACAAATTGGGTCGAGCTAGGAGTTGACTTTGGCTAAAGTTCGGCTTTTAGTTTAACTTGTATTGGACCCCACCAGTGGAATTTCGCCTTCATAACATAGAGACCGTTTCCGCCCAACACATTAACTAAACTACAAACTACTCGAACTAAAACTAGGATAGCCCCCCCGAAGCGGACGTGGTAGTGTAAGGGTGGTAGGTACAATTTACGTAGAGTCAGTGAGAAATAATATTCCTTTGGGGGGATTTATTTAGGTATTCCTGTTGTCGTGCCTTTGTTGAGTTGTTGAAGTATTTGAGTCTTCAAGTGCTGGTGATGCCGATGATGATAATGATGATGATGATGATGATGATGATAAAGATGATGCTGCTGACGATGGTAGTGATGATGATGGGGATGATGGGTGGGTAATAGTGGTTAGTGTGTGCTTTTTGAGGGTTGGTTTGGGGGAAGAAATCACTTATTACGTATATGTTTGTACAGCCTCAGCTTGAAGGTATTTTCCTTTTCCCGTCTTTCGCTATTTTTTTTTTATTTTTTTTTTTTTTTGAGGATGTCTGTCGTCCTATGTGCCTATGCTAGTAGTGAGAAAGAATGTTTAGATTTTTGTTTTCTTCCTCTTGTTGAGTATGCTGTGTGTGGTGTTGGTTGTGCAATATTTAACGATCTATTCGTGTAGATAGAAACCTCCTACCAACGGAGACGATGAAACGATGACTAAAGTACGATTTTCGAAGGGAAGAAGTCTCAGTCATTTCTGCTAACGTGAGCGCTTGTTGCGCAAATTTTTTCTCTTAACTTTTTCTTCTTTATTTTGAAGCCTCCCTTGGTCATTTTAGATAAACAATTTAGGAAAAATCATCGACGAAAAAGAAAAAAAAAACATTATTTCCATCGGCTTCTATTGATGGATAGATTTCAAGGGTGGTGAAACGAAGAGGAGAGAGAAGAAGATGCTATGAGATATGAGTTTTCGTTAGAAGTTGTTTTGTGAGATGAGCAAAGTTCGACAGAGGGAACAACAACTTTTCTAAACACGTAGTTTTGTCAATTTTTTTTTTTTGTTGTTTTATTTGGATTCGGAAACGAATTTCAAGTGATAAGTATTGTATTTCCAGTGGAGAACTATTCCATTGGTGTACGAGTATCTGTAGAATGAAATGAATTCTGATTGCAATATTTTGATTCGGCGATCGTTTTTCTTTGCCAACTTTAAGGCACGTTTTCACTCTCAATTGCAGAGAATTTTCTTTAATTGCACAATCAATGAGATCGAGGCGTATTTTCCTTAGATGTTGGCGAGACATGGAAACAATTTTCTGGGACTTTGTATCATACATTCAAAACCACACCAATTTCTTTGTTATATTTTACATTCAGTAAGCAAATTTGACTGACAGTTCTTTGATTCTCATGAATTGTTGGATTAAAAGCAGAACGGATTGAAAATAGATTCCAATTTTATTTTGCCATTATAATCTTCAAACATTCAAAACCAACGTGCACAATTTTGCTTCTCTTTTATGACGCCGTTGGTAACAGTTTGGCCTTTATCAATCCACTACGTGGATAATTGTGCGAAAAGATCTCAGCCTACACGATAAGATCTAGCTGATGCAGGAACGGGAGTTCATGGATCAGCTCTTGAACTTCACTTTCGACTCAATAGGTTTGTCAACGAGAAAAATTTGCCGTTTCTGGAGTGACACAAATCCAGAAGAGACTTATGAGACCCATTTTGGCCGCAAAGATGCACAATGGCCAACACTACCAAACAGTGATTATTTCTTTGAAAATATGGAACACATATCTAGCAAACATACTGTGGTACTGCCAATGAAAGCATTGACTACTGAGGCCTCGATTCATCGACAACATTACATAGCGAAATGGACCAGCGAATTTGTCAACGAGATCTTGAGATTTGACGCCACTGGGTTAATTCCTGTAGTAAAGTCTTTTGTGTATGGTAAAACCTGTTAAATTTTCAATATAATATTGGTGAGATATGACCTCAAACGCTCGATAGACTGGCTCAAAATTGGCAGATACGTTATCTAAAAAAACAGGAAACCTAGATCTAGACTCAATTCCAAGCATTTTCATAGCTCTTAAAACCTTTTTATAGTTATTGGAGCATTTTTGTGCTCATGATTGCAGTTTAATTGTCCCAAAGAGATGTTAGGCTCGCCCTGAGAATGTCCTTTTGACTTGAAAAGGGTATAGAACTTTGAAGGAACAATATTTCGTACAAAGAATACATTGGAAAGAGCATCTGCAATCTCTTTTTTCGATGAACGTAGATGAGATTGGGGAAAAGTGATTATGATAAGCAACTTTATCGGGGTACTATGGAGAACAAAACTTTAAATTTGATACCAAATTGAAAGGATCTAATATCATAGATCCATGCCATAGACCAGGACAGTGAAACAAAAAGTGGCAAGGCCCTATATCAAGTGAGCTTAAGGATATGTCGTATTCGTTTAGACGAAATTTTGTGGCCAATGAATACCGACAGCTATTCTAAGTTAAAGGACATTTCCAGATGTACTCGTATATCATAGACATAGGGCGATTTTGTTTTGTGTCAGTTCATATCTGAGTGTCGTGGAGAATAATCGATAGTGATTCAATATACATTAGCGAGTCAACTATTCAGTGACTAATAAATATTTTAAAAATTTGTAGACTCTGGGAGATAAAGGACAATGTAATCAGCAAACACCAATGGAGTGAGGCAGAGTGTTTGCACATGTCTGTCTCTATCTGCCTATGAAAAAGGCTCTCACTATTATCGCTATCATCAGAAAAACCAATGGGCCATTCTTGTGGGACACAATAAAAATGGGTGAAGAGGCAAGGACATCGTTCCACAGGAACTATCAGCATTTTAATTGATTTTTATTTATTTCGTAATCTTTTCTGTTTGTTCGTTACTTCATTCAGATTTTCCGGTCTACCCAGATTTTGGAGATATGTTGCACGAGCAACATACCGCAGAAAAGGATTCTGCCGGCCGATATTGCCATAATATTGTTTCTTCTGTACTCGTATACAACTGCCACTACCAATTTATGAATGGTTGCAAAGATAGCCCTTCAATCGAGGGATGTAATATTTTATAATGGTTGTTTTGAGAAATAATTCGACCCAATCCTGTCACGATTTGTATGGCATGTGCCTCGTTTTGTTAAAAACAGACATCGTCCGAATCCTTATCATCCGATTAGGGCAATTAAAATTATTCATTAGTAACAAACCTTCACAATAAATACGTGAACTGTCAGCCAGAAGATGACAGGGGAATAAAATGTAAAATCCAAATTGAGTACAATTTGGGTAGACTTATAACTAAGCGTTGAAGAAAGGACTATACCATCTGCATACACCTTTATCTTACCCCTTTAAGGAATAGTATGTGTCTTCAGAAGATAGGACAACCAATCATGGTCAACTTTAATGTTTTCCTCGTTATGCTTGTTTGAATACAAGTAGAGTTTAGTATAGAAAATATTGATAAAGGAAAGTCATCTTCAAACGTATTTGCCTTTTATATGAGTTTCATGTATCTAAAATGTGTCTATGACTAATCATAAAATAAATATAAACAACTCATCCAAAGGGTCTTATATAAAAGAAGTAGGTCTACTATATTTAAAAAGCATTCTCGTTGATTGAGATTAAAGATGAACCTGAATAGTGGCAACTATAGGTAAATGACTGCGAATAAGGACTAACATCGTTGGTGCTTTGAAGGTAACATCCCGACTCGCTCACCACGATACATATATCCGTTACAAATACTGGAATATCTGGACTGAATATCAATCGTCAGCAGTTAGTAATTCACAGTATTAGTTAAGAATTCCCATTCTTGATTCTTTCAAGAAAACTGCGTTTGTTCTCATTAAACACCTGTTAACAGAGGTGTCATTCTGCAAGTATTTTTTTGATATTTTGGAGAGAGAATCTGGTGAATCAGCGTAAATAGACTCCAACTACTAAATCAGTTAATTTTTGTTTTACTGAATCAGTCGTCGTCTCGCGTAGCTTACACCTTCTCATTTTCGCTAAGGCGTTTCTTAAAGAAAGGAAACACAAAGTATCTAGGCAGTGCTAAATCAGTGCATAGTTCACTATTTTAAATTGCAACAACTGAAGTGTACGCCGGCCCTACCGGTTGGGGATTGTATCCCCGGGGTAACTAACCGGCCATGGAAAAAAATCCATAGTTGCGAAGCAACAACAAGCCTGATACATCGACGGATCTATGTACTGTTGATAACGAAATGAGGACAACGAACTTCGGATATGTACGTGGAATTTCAGGCCCTTAACAGGCCACATGCAGCCGAATAACTAGCGGAGACCCTGAACTGCCGCAAAGCAGATGTTACCACCATCCAGGAAATGCGATGGGATGGGGCGGACAAAAAGGGGATGCAGAACTGCGACATTAACAGCGATTGTTATCGACGGCAAAAGAGGCGCTGCTTTTGGATGCGGATTTGTTGTTAGATGCAGACTTAGCTAAAAGTCTTGAGTTTCCGGCATGCTAACGAGCGCCTCGTAACAATCCGTGTACGCTAAATTTGCCAACATTAACCTTATATGCGCTCACACATCCAGAGAGGACAAGACTTACGAGCGGTACCCTAGATATAAAATTAAAACTGTCGGGCGATTTTAATGCAAAGCTAGGAAGAGAAGGCATCTTTGGTAGTACTGTCGGAAATTACAGCCGGCATGACAACACCTTCGATAACGTAATCAGGCAATTTCGGGGCGAAATATTATCGTAGCTATTGTCGTTGTTCTCGCATCTCGATATTCATAAGGGTACTTGGAGACTCCCTGATTAGTCAACCAGATTGACCACATTGCGATCGACGCAAAGCACTCCTCCAGTATCACGGATGTCGTGAATCGATAAAGAAAATCGTATTGCGGTAGTAGCTTTACATAAATGTAAAGTGAAAAAACGCTCCAGCCTCTCAGCATTAAGCGAATATTCCTTTATCGGTTATTTGAAGAGACAGGAGATATAAAAAACCGCCCACGTTCTGGGCAACTACGAACGATACGAACAGTAGCAGCCATAAACGTCAAGACAAGAATAAGAAGAAATCCAAGACAGCTGCTCATAGCAGATCTTAAACGGAAAAAATGGAAACTTGAAATACGCGAACAGAAAAATTGTGAGGTTTCACAACAGATTCCACGAGTGGAGAAAAGTCATCATCCAGCGGCAATCATGGTTAAGTGTGGCGAATCCTACGACGGGGTAACAGACCTCCATTTTTGTGAAAAGGGGTGAAAAACACCGGCTAAAGTGTACAAAGAAACTGTTCTGGAACAGATCGTTGGTCCACTTAATTGTACTTTGTTGCAGAACCAGGAATGGACCTTTCAGCTGGACTCCGCGCCGGCGAATACAGCAAAAACTACCAAAACAATGTTCCAGACTTTATAGGGGCTCAAGACTGGTCGTCTTCAAGTCCCCATTTTCATCCACTAGACTACAGCCTGTGGACGGTGTTGGAGGACATAGCATGCCGTAAAAAATACCCTAATATTGAGTCCTTAAAGACTGCGTTGGTTTTAGCTGTAACCAATTTTCCGATGGAGAAGGTGCGTGCAGCCATCGATATGTGGCCCAAGCGACTTAAATCAAAATTTTAAATATTTAACATTCAATTACAAATTAAAGAAAAATATTTGATCGTTATACAGTTATGAAGGAAAATGGGTTTAACAGTATTTTTGTCCCTACAGAAACAGCAACAGAATCTTGTTGGATTGTCCACGATCTGTTGGCAAACATTTTTT
Organism: Volucella zonaria; assembly: GCA_963966105.1. NCBI lineage: Eukaryota > Metazoa > Arthropoda > Insecta > Diptera > Syrphidae > Volucella > Volucella zonaria. Next base: position 130,147,706 of record OZ014533.1, on the reverse strand, counting down.
GGTTAAAGGGCCTTTGATAAAGGCTTTGACTGCTTTTCGCAAAAATAAAGGTCGATAACGAAATCATTATTCAATCCTTACTACACCATTACTGATGCAGGTCAAGTTCGACTCTTGGAAGAATTCTAAAGTTTCAATGGACAACTGAGCATACGCTCGATTTCTGGCGAAAAAAACTTAAACATAGATTGGATAAGGGTATAACAATACAACGATAGCCAGTAAGAAAAAGATCTAATTTTATCTCAATTCAAATAATATAGGGAAGCAAAATTTTAAGTTCTTTGTAATCAAAACTGAGAAGCCACATTTTACCTTTTTTTTAAGAAGACTGGCAACGATCTACGGACACGAATATTGAAAGGAAGTGTATTAAACCATTTACAGGATACCGCGGAGTAAAAGTTTTTGAATAGCGTAGTTCTAAATGTAGGTAAGACGACAATACTAAAAGAATTTTCAAAGTTCTGTACAAAACCATAGAATGAGCTAAACGATAAACTCTACCTACTTTTCCAATATTGCATCAGCGACTGAAGTCTAGTCTGGTAGGCACCACCCCAAACGCTAATTCCGTACAATACTTCTGATTCAAATATTCCAAAATATACCATTTTCAAAGTTCTCGTGTCGCTGAATACTCTGAATTGCAACAAGCTTCGAACTGCAGATCGAAATAAAATATGTTCAGACTAACTCAAATGTTGGTCAATTTAACTCACAGGACGATACGAGTATTGTAAAATGCTGGAACTCGCACAATTTTTTCCAGGAAAGTAGATTTGAAGTTCAGGTAGCCTATACATACTAAGGCTGAAGTTTATCAATTTAGGTTTACTACTTATGTACGCAAATCTTAGAAGGTGACCGTCATGATTTATACCAGCGCTTAGGTTCAGAGTAAGGGCGGTAACTTTTCCTACAAATGGCTGTCGAAAAAGCGAGTTTATATAAACCAGAGAGAGTATTGGACAAAAAAAATGAACCCTGGGGCACACCTACAGTGGCGAGCAAAAATGAGTACATGATTCAAGGAAATGAATTAAAAGACAATAATTCTATGTTGTTTCATTATGAACTTAAACAAATTATTTGTAATCGTAAAACTACAATAAAAATTCACTATTCAATAAAAAAATAAATAAAAACTACTTAAGAGATAACTGTGTAAAAACTTAAAAGCAACAGAGACTTGCATTTATCCGATTTTGCACGTTCCTTCGACTTTCTTTTTGCACTATTTTCTGCCACTTTTTAATATTTGGTTCATAATCCCTTATCTGTTATAAACTCTTCATCCCTTTTGGCTTACTTTCCACCAATGTTTCAATTTGTTCATCGGAAATATTTGACCACTGCTCTTGTACTCGCTCCCATAAGTCATTCAAAGTTTTTGTATGACGCCAGCCGTTTTTTCAGTATTGCCCATCGATTTTCCATCAGGCTGACCAGTGACCACTTAATAGTCTGAAATACCTGGTCCCCAAGCCAGTTTTAGGCAATCCGTGTGGTGCGTTTGGAGTAACCGTCTTGTTGGAAAATGATCTCTTCAATCGGATATGCACATTCCTGCACGAATTCTTGCAAGTTGGTACGCAAAATATTATACTTTTTCATTATAAGTTCGATCCTCATCAGTGCACCCGTATTCCACCAGGTTAAGCATCCCCACACCACTAACCTTCCACCGTCATTCTTCATGGTTTCTGTAACCTGGTACTTTTGGAATCTCTCATTCGTTCGATGCCAATAATACTCCTTACCATCTGATTGAAATCTGTGAATTTTTGCCTCATCTAACCAAATACGAGGGTTGGCTGGAAAGCTTCCGACCGAACAATTCTACAAGACATTTTTTTTTATTTTTCTACATATAGTAGTCTCCTTGTAACTCTTCACACTTCTCCCAGCGATGATCCCATCTCTCTAACCCGTCCAAATAGTGCTTGACGTTTTTCTCTGCAAAATAATTGTTCACGAAGGTGATTGTCTCCTCATTTGGCGAAAATCTCTGTCCCCCGAGCGCAGTTTTCAGATGAGGGAACAAATAGAAGTCGCTTGAGGCTACATCCGGTGAATAAGGCGGATGGTCAAGCAGTTCAAACCGTAATTCATGGATTTTCGCCATGGCAACCCCTGAGGTGTGAGGCAGCGCGTTGTCTTGGTGAAACAGGATTTTCTTTTTCTGCAAATGTGGCCGTTTTTCCGCAATTTCTGCCTTCATGCCTTCAGTTTGGCAAGTAATGATGCGTAGTATGCTCCTGTAATGGTTTTTCCTTTTTGAAGATAATCGATTAAGATAACTCCTTTACTACCAAAAAAAAAACAGTCGCCATCACTTTCCCAGCCGAAAAGACAGTTTTTGCTTTTTTTGGAGCCGGCTTGCCTTTTGCAGTCCACTGTTTTGACTGAATTTTTGTTTTGGCCGTATAATGGTGTATCCAAGTTTCATCTACAGTAATTAATCGGCGCCAAAACTCCGATTTATTGCGCCTACACTGCGCCAACAGAGCGTTGGAAATGTTCATCGAACACGTTTTTGGTCTAACATAAGCAAACGCGGCACCCAATGCGAGGACAGCTTTCTCATGCCTAAATCTTGATTTAATATGTAACAAACACGTTCTTTGGACATTTTCATAACCTCTACTATCTCTCTCACTTTAATTCGGCGGTCGTCTAACACCATTTCGTGAACTTTAGCAATGTTATCGTCAGTGGTTGCAGTTTTTGGACGTCCCGAACGTTCATCATCTCCCAAGCTCTTACGGCCACGTTTAAATTCAGCTGCCCAAAATTTCACTGCGGTAAATGATGGTGCAGAGTCCCCATACACAGAGTCCAACTCATTTTTGATTGGCGTAGGCGTATTGCCTTTCAAAAACAAGAATTTAATAACAGCTCGATACTCAATTTTTTTCATTTTCACAAAAAACACTCACATCGACTCACTCAAACGACTGTCAACTAAAAACTGCGCGTTCAAAATGACTGAAACTTCGGTAGGTAACTGTCAAAAGATGCAACTAGCATTCACTAGCTTTTATTGACGAGTGCCGCTATCTTTACGCTTTAACTTTTCAGACAACCCTCGTATATCAGCACTTAGGTTTAGAGTACTGTTCGAGCTATTTACATTGCCTAGATCATCAGTAAAGGCGGTAACTTTTCCTACAAACGGCTGTTGAAAAAATGAGTTTATATAAGGTAGAAAGAGTATTGGATAAAAAACTGAACCTTGGGGTACATCTACATAGACTTGGCATGTTTGAGTTGCTTACAAAATCTTGTATCTTAACTTGTTGGATTCCATTTATCAAACAGGTCTCAAACCAATTTATTTAGGAGAATTCTATGGTTCACGGTGTCAAAGGCTCTGGTTATATCGACGAAGAGTCTAGCACAGCATTCTTTATCATCTACCTACAGCTTTGTATATAAAAGAGCAAAATTCCATGAGGGCATCTTCGGTGGAAAGACTTTCTCTGAATCCAAACTGAAAAGGACTTAGGTAATGTACCTTTGCAAATTAGTCCAACATTCTTTTTTTAATAGCTTTCTCAAAAACTTTGGAAATTGAGGACAACAAAGAAATCGGCCTATAGTGGTGTTTGCCACTTGTACTAGCCTTTTTGAAAAGAGGTATTACTTGGGTACACTTTAGTTTATCCGGAAAGATACCGCTACAAATGCTAAGATTAAAACTGTGGAATTTGTTTAAGGGTGAGATTGGAAATACCATCATCTTCCCATGAGCTTGAGTTGTTAAAAAAGCATATAATTTTGCGAGGCTCATGACCTGTTATTTTGCAAAGAAAAAATGACTACTTATAACATTGTCATTAGCTAATTGAGACCTAGCACAAAGGTTACATCAAGTAGATGGCTCCAGATTAGACATCACGCCAACCATAAAAAAAAAATCATTGTAGCCATCAATTTTATAAAAAAAATTCCCAACATCCAGATCGACCCACGTCTCATCTAAACAAATGACGCTAATATCGGAATTTGCATATTCAAGCTTTCGCTGATTCATACTACGTGCATTGAAGTGACTAACTTTAAGCCCATACCGCTGTTGTTCTATCTGCATTGATCATTTCCCGAGAGAAACTTTTTTCGCATTTTTTTTTTTTTTTAAAGACGCTGCGAATTATATGCGATTGTGAATTGTTTTTCATTCGGAACGGTAGCACTCAGACCCGAAACTGGTCCATTGTACTCCATGTGCTCCGACTGTCAATAGCACGCTGGATTGGTACCGAAGTTCCATGCGGTCCTCCATCTGGGAACTACTTACCATGCCCAACGCTGCTGGATTTCGGTGATCTTAGTGGGAACCGATGCTTCCAGCGTGGCGAGGCTGTTAGTCATTTTTAGTCATTATGTTAGTCATATTCGTATTTCAAATAAAAACTTTATCTAAAAAACACACCACCCAAAACTATCAATTCTCATAAAAGATAATTGAAAAACGATAATCAACAGTAATAAAACAGGAGAAGGAAACGGAGTAGGAACTAGGAATAGCGCAAAATATAATTAATAACGTCAAAGGACACATTTCAAAATCAAACTTTTCTCAAAAATTTAAAAAACTAAAACAAAAATGAGAAAGAAAAAAAGAAACAAATTATACTTTATGTCGTTGTTGTTGTCGGTGTCGTCGTCACATTTTGTCTCGGCGACAGCGAATTTTCTCATGCTTGATTCGTCATGTAAAATGTTGATTGCCTTTCCGTGCTATACTACAAAAGTCTCCCCTACTTCGGGCACTTTCGTTCGGCGATTAACAGGACGTTTTCGACAAAGGTCTAGACGCACCATGATGTTTCTCATCAAAACGGACGTAAGACCATGTTTAAGTTCATTGAGCCAATATCTCACGGTTGTCATAGATGATGAAGAGTCCCCATGGTCCACTCTGATTCTGTTTATAGAATGACTCTTTAAGGGTGAATATCTTTTCGTCAGTGAACAGAATTTGTCGGCAAGCGTTGGGCGTAAGTGCCCAGTGGGTCTTGTATTTTTGTAAAACGTATTTTTGTAATTTTGCGGTACCTGTATTTTTGTAAAACTTTTAAACAAGATTTTCAGTTTTCTCAGCAGTTTTCGTCTCATTCGAGATTACACGGTTGGATGTTTGGTGGTCTCCTATATGTTCGAGCCACACACAATCAAGAGGAGTCACCAGATCCGAGAAATTGCACCCCTTTCCACGTTGCATTTGTGAGGGATAACAAATTTTAAATGTCGCCTTACTTTATGATGCATACAACTGAAGGCAAGCCAACAACTGATGTTGCACAAATGTTACATGTCACATGAAATGGATGCGTTTAATGCCTCATCCAGAATGAATGCGTTTAAGTGCATAAGTAAGATGAATGCGATCTGTTCCTAAAGAAGTCCGCAAATGGCAGTTTTGACACGAGTTTTTCGTCTTTTGTTGTTACTGCGGTCACAATTTTGATCACCTTTTCGAGTAAAAAGACTTGTACATCGCGAATAATAGTCACTATATTGACTTCCAAGACGTCAATAGTAATTGCTCGGTTATCGGTATAAACCAATGCCTTCTGGTGTCCCTAAAGGAAATAGTAGACAGCTATCACATAGCTTGATTGTGATTATGCCACAAAATCGGTGCGTACAGTATGAGGACGCACTGTATGCATGTTGTCCAGTATCGTATAAGTAGATATTAATCTATCCATGGTTCGATGAATAGCTTGGTTATAAATAAATCCCACCGAGATACAAGCGTTGTTGAAGCCTCTCTCTGATGGTTTGCCAAAGCCCCCCAGCATTGTGGAAAACACTCCTTTTTCATCCAAACAATGCTCCGGGATTGTACACTTCTTACGTACTTAAATTAGTGCCACGTCCACATCCGCAACAAGCGTCTTCACCCAGCCTGATCTTTAGCTAGCTGCCTGAAGCCCCCTTCTGCTTGCGTGCGTCATCTTAGTTGCGGTCTTCCTCTACTACACTCTCTCTAGGAATTCGAAGATTTTTCTGACCTCGGCATTGGTGTTCATCAACTCTACATGACCCAGCCGCACAGTTCGTAGTTCTAGCTCTACCTCCACTCACCATCTATGCAAACAGGACCGACAATCGTCCGAAGAATTTTCCTCTCAAAGCAGCCAAGAGCACCCTCATCCATTTTTAGTTAAATCCACGCCTCTAGCCCATGGGATAGGACTGGGATTATTGAGGTCTTATATACTCGTAGGGTCACTTTTGTTGTTCGAAAGAGGGTTTTGCTAGTCAATTGTCCAAAGAAACAGCGACTGACAAGAGTTATTCTTCGTTTGATCTCAGCGCTGCTGTCGTTGTCTGAATTGAAATCGGAGCCTAGGTAGGCAAAGTCCCTAACTACCTCAAAGTTATATCTGTCGAGGATGACGTTCTGTCCGAGACTTAGGTGTTGGCGTCCTTTCTTGTTGACAGTATATACAATACTTGGTGTTGTCCTCGTTGACCCATCTTCCCCGCTTCCACCACAATGTTCGTGAAAGCCCCACTGACATCACGCTGCATTCTTCCGATTATGTCAATATCATCGGCGTATGCGAGTAATTGGACGGACTTTTGAGAAATTGTGCCTCTTGGAGAATGATGTCAAGGAAATCGCATGACAGCGCATCGTGTTGTCTAAATCCTTTTTTTACATCAAAGGTCTCGGTGAGTTCTTTACCGACCCTCTCTGTCGCCATTCTGCACAAACGGACGACTTTGGTAGGGATGTCAAAACTAGACATGGCTCTTTATAGCTCGCCTCTATAGATGTTGTCATACGCGGCCTTAAAGTCGATCCATAGGAGTTTTTTCCCACATCTATGGTAGTGTAAATATTTGGCCGATGGTGGACTTTCCTGGCCTAAAGTCACACGGATATGGACCAATCAGGTTATTGACGACCGGCTCTAGGAGCTCATAAAATACGCCAGACACAATTTTGCAGGCAATGTAGTTGGCGCAGTTCAGAGGGTCTCCTTTCTTGAGAATCGGACAAACAATGCTGAGGTTCCATTCCTCGGGCATACTTTCGTTCGATCATGTTGTACAGATGAGGTGGTATATGCTCCTTACCAAGTCATCAGCTGCCGCTTTGAAGAGCTCTGCAGTCAGGCCGTCCTCTCCAGCAGCTTTGTTGGACTTTTTTTCATAATTTGCGCGCGCTCAAGGGATTTAAGTACCCTTAAAATGTTTGCATACAGCGCGGGCGAAGGAAAATCAGGGAGGATGGAAAGAGAGGTACCAATGAACGTTGGTTTTAAATGTTTGAAGGCTATAATGACTAGGAAATATAGAGCTCGGCAGGGCATTCCACAAGCGAGTTGTTCAGCTCAGGAACGAATCATGATATTTCAGAGTACGTCCGAAAGTGAGTTTGAGGGTTTACTAATGAGCATTCATAGCGAAACGGGTGTTACGGTTAAAGGTTTGAAGGGGCGGAATGCTATTGGCAATACACGAGAAATTTCGTCGTTGTTCGAGGGTGTCCATTGACAGAGTGGCATTGGTATCAGCTATGAGTTTTATCGCACGGTTTTGAATCCGGTCTAACAGATGCAGAGATATTTTAGGCGCACCTGGCCAGATGTCAGTATTGTATTCCAATTTCGGGTGGATGAATGCCTTATATATTGAGGCCAGATCAGAGGGGGTAAAGTATTTCTTACATCGTTTGAGGGAACCTAGACATTCCGCTGCATTTTTGACGACACCGAATATGTGATCATTCCAACGTAAGTTGTCATTGACACACATACCGAGAATGGAAAATTTATCGATTTCGACGATGCAAGTACCATTCATGGATAATGACTGGGTGTTTAAATTTCGCTTTAACGACAGCAGACAGCATTGTGTTATGTGGTTATGCTGTTAATATCGGAAGAGCAGAGACGTGTGTTCGGAATCGAATATGAAAAGCAGAGAGTACTGTCGTCAGCACAGGAGTATACCATACATACAAGAGATCATTGATGAAAATTAAAAATAGTGTCGGAGACAGAACGGAGCCCTGGGACACACCAGCATTTATTTTGTTAATTTCAGGCTTGAAACCGTCCAAGACAACTTAATTGAACGTTCCGAAAGGTGATTTCTAATCCACTGAAGAAGAGAGTCATCAATCCCGAAAGCACGCATTTTTGACAAAAGAGCCTGATGACAAACTCTGCCAAATGCCTTAGAAATTTCAAGTTCACCTATCTTGCTTTCGTCAGATTGATGTTCGCTTTAGTTCCACTTTTCGGTGGGACATGGCATCAGATCACCAGTGGTCCTAGTACGAAAACCGTACTGCCGGTCATTGAAAGTTTTCATGAGATATTTCATGAGCTGATGGTTTATCAGCGTTTCCATGACCTCTGAAAGAATGAGTCTGTAGGAAGAGAGAGAAGATTCGCCCTTTTAAGGGACGGGCTATGAAAATGCTGTTTTCCATCTGCTCCGAAAGAGTCCTAAAGGGTAGGATTGATTAAAAAGCTCACACAGTGGTTTTGCCAGCGTGGAAGAACACCTCTTCAGAAGAAGGGGAGTTACGAGTATACCATCTGGGCCAGCGGATTTATGTATGTTGGGATATTTAAGTACTCTTGCTACTACACGAGTGCGAAAGTGGATTCATCCCATTGAAGATTCAACTTCACTCAAGTGTAGGCGGAGACAAAGCACAATCTGGAAGTGTTGAGCTGACCGCAAAGTGTGCAGCAAGCAGATTGGCCTTGTCCAAAGCGCGCTGACAGCTGGAATGTCATTGTAAATGTGCATTGGGATGGAGGATGAGGCAGAATTTCTGATGTTTTTGACCAAAGTCAACGTGAGGATAGGTGAATTCCCCAAAGTGAATGGGATTCTTGCGATAAGCAGCTCTCACCATATTGACAGATTGTTGAAGCCATTCGAATGAAATTTTGAAAAATTGAAACAACGACGGGAGACAACGAAGGAAAAATTCGGTTTGCCTAGCGGCAAAACAAAGAGGTTCAAGTATCCATTAAGGAAAATGAAAAAGGACCACTCGCTGCTTGATGCAACAAAATCAAAATTCCGCGCCTTCTTGAAGTCACAGTTTTTGCCACCCTACTCAGTCCACGACTATTGTCAATTACATCGAGTGTAATAAAAATGCTGCTGCTTAACAGGGCAAAAATGAGACTGCACGATGACGGACGGCAGGCCCGAAAAGCTTCGCTTACTGTGAAAATCTACGAAAAAGAGACCAAACCTAGTGGGTGTATGAGCAGATTTATAATCTCAGCTGACTTATGGTTGTTTCGTGTCAAATTTAAGGCCTCTACTTAAAGTATTGTGAGTATACAATAAACTTTCGAAATGTCACTATTAAATGCCGAACTTTTTGAATGAAAATCCATGCCGAGAGTAGGAGCTCTGTGACAACTCATTAGTCAGTGTATGTTCAGCTTTAATTAATTGACTAAAGGCCAGCTATGTCAGTAAATACAAAATGTTTGCAAAAAACAACTACGAACACACGCTTTTCCTCTGACTAATTCAAGTCTTTTTTTTTGCACAAATTAACAGACATCTTAAATGTCATTAATTGAAGTTAATTAGTATGTCTGCGTTGCAAATTTCAATCTTGGGAATCCATCTAGATGCAAAAAACCAAACATCTGTTGGACTGCCTTGAATCATGTGCAGCGTGAATCAATAGTTTTGTACAAGGCAATTTTGACCTCAAAGCCAAAGTGGCAATGACCTAAGAAGTCATCGTTTTCTTTCATCATCTAGAGAGGGAGCAGTGCCTCTAACCTAACCATTCACATCTCAGCCCATTTAAATGGCAAACTATTTCGTAAAAAAAAATCACTCAGTGCTGGGCTGAAACAATCTGCTAAAACCGTCATTACCCACGTTCAAATCATCGAAACAAATTGAATACCCTTCATAAATTGTAATGAAACTCTCAATTATAACATCAAATACTTTTGGCAGCACCCTTAAATCGTTAAATTGTTAACCAACTTCAAAGAGCTGATTACAATGCTCGTAAAATTGAATTGCTGCTATAATTTACGGTTGGTTACATCGCACACAGGTACTCGTAGTCTCATTCACAAAAAAAAAAAATCCAAAAAAAGGTAAAAGAGGCGACTCCGCATTCATGTGCGAACACAATATTCGGTTAATATGCCTAGCTAGACCCTTATTCGAGTTATCGAATTTCATTACGTAAGCTCAGAAAAAAAAAAGAGAAAAAATAAAGAAATGGGATACGAGTAGGTGACCTTTGAGGATATCTCCTCTTTAACCTTAACAAATTGAACACATACGAATGGTTCTGTTCGTTTTTTTTTGGTTCGTTTTTCTGGAAATCACCGCCGCGTACGATAGAGCGCACCCGTCAATATCTTAAACGTCTGACACAAATCAGCTTTAAGTGAAATGGTGGCAATAGATAGTAAGCAATCTCAAGCCCTGTGCGAACCTCACACGACCGAACAAAAAAGAACAACTCCAACCCGAATCCCACAAATTAAGGATAATTTGACTTACGCAATTGTGCTCATATGTCAGCAAGGTTATCTTCATAATGTACGACGTCAAGGTGTGCAATTACTTTTTTTTTTTTTGACAAAAACAATAAATGACGGCGGCGGTTTTTATAGTACTTTGCACTCAATCAAACAATGGAGGAAATCTACTCGTACCTTAACATACATTTGTATGAGTATTTGTATCCGTAGATACGTTTGCTTGGCATGACAATTGAAATGAAAATTTTTGTCAATTTTAAGTCGCTCTTTGGAGTATGACATTTCTACGTGACGATACAGTGTTGAGTGGAATGCAAAGTTGATTATAAGTTTTGGAATTGCGTCATTAAGTAGTGAACACGTTGCAAGGTTACGAAATGGAGAAACAAAGATTTACGGATACTCGGCCAACCATGACTCAGTGATCTAGTATTTTCTACACATTAAAATGGTGATTTTTTATTTATTGTAATTTGATGTGTTAACATTAAGCACGGTGTACGATTTCGATGAGTCATTATATTTTACAACAGATGAAACTAGGCATACTCGTGATCATCGCGTGGCTTTATTGTTTTCAGGCCGGCTGAAATCGGCAGTGAACAAAACTAGCTACAGCTAACTCATGAAGGGGTTTCCCGGTTTCGTTTTGATTGATCAGGATTTTTGTTTTAATCGACAGGAGAAGGGTTGGCATTAATAATGAAAACCAATGTTAGCTACGACTCTATTTCATGGAGAACACCATGTATGTTGGTCTTGAGTGCTTGAATTGACATAAACCTTCTGATAAATCGCATTATCTCGGCGACTAATTTAGATCACCATTTGAGACATATCTCGGCCAGGAAGAGTACTAGTTTTGCCACATGAGTGGCATGTAGCCCCGACTTGTTGGAAATAAACGTCGCCCACATTCATACCTTCAAGTTTCGACCACAAAAAAAACACGGATCATGGTGGATAGATAATCTCCACATCGGCTTTATTTTCGAAGAAATAGGGTCCAATGATGTCCTCTGCCAGAACCCAAACAGTAACACTTTGTGCTTGGAAAGGCTTCTCGTCAATTGTTCTTGGATTTTTTTAAGCCGTGAATGCGGCTATTCTCTTTATTAGCAAAGCCTTGAAGATGGAAAAGCAACACATCGCTCGAAATGATTCTTAAGTGGCATTTTTTTTTTAAATTTCGGACAACCAATTGGCAACGCTACCACGTAACTAATCGTCGACAGGCTAAAGTTTTTGTGTCAATGGGCCCTTATAGGCTTCATGACCCAAGTATTCATCATAAATTCTGTGAAGTGAAAAATCCTCGGTGTTCCGCCACACTTTTAAAGTGTGATCAGATAAGAACGATAGGAAAAAAAAAATTCAATAAGTGCGCAACTAAGTTATCGCTGTTTTTTTTTATGAAATCGCAACTTTATTGTGAAAAAATGGTTACAAATGAATCATTCAAAGTATTGCCTATCGCTTGTCACTACTTTTTCCCATCTTTCTGGCAGAGCTCGAATACCGTTACGGTAAAAGTATTCATCTTTTGAGACTATTCACGAATCAAGCTGATCAGCCAGACCATGTACCATCAAGCGGAACAAGTAATAATCGGACGGCGCAATATCTATGAATATGGCGGGTGGGGTAGGGCTTCCCATTTGATCGTTTCCAGGTAGATTTTGACGGGTTTGGCAACATTAGGCCGAGAGTTCTCATGCTATAGAATGACTTTTTCCTGCCTCTACTCATATTGTGGACGTTTTTCGCATGCAATCGCTTGGCGGGTAACTCCTAATGCTGAAGCAAGCTCTTCATGCCTTTGGCAAGGGAGCTCTCGATGCTCCACTTACTGCTGGAGTCATCTATTTACAATAGATAGAGACCAACAACGGTGTGAGATATAAAATTGATGCTGGCTTTAGTTTATGGCATTATGTGTGGAACAGCATATCATTCAAGTGGCCGCCTCAACTTCGCTGGCAGTACTTCAAGCGTTCGATCCAATTTTAGATGACTCCATCCAATATGTGCGGCGTTATTCCAGCAATAGCGTGTCGAATATTGGTCTCGAGCTCGTCCAAAGTGGTTGGCTTGTTAGCGTAGACTAAGGACTTGACGTAGTCCTAGTGAAAATTATCGAGCGATGTCAAAATCGCATGATCGCAGCGGCCAATTGATGAACGTTCGCCGTGAGATGACCCAGTCGCTTCATTTCTCCTTCCCAACTTCAAGCGTTGCGTCGCTTGTATGGCATGTAGCGCCGTCTTGTTGGAACCACAACTTGGATATATCGATGTTGTCGAGCTCTGACCACAGAAAATCGGTTAACATTGCTTTATACTTTAGACCATTGACGGTAAGGGTGTCTCCTTCCTCATTTCGAAAGAAATAAGATCGATGATGCGCACCAAATAGTCAATCTTTGTGGATGCATTGATGCTTGTCCGAACACTTTGTGTTCGCTGCCAATTTTGCTTGTAGGCGCTGTGTCAAAAATGGGCCTAATCCGAGAAGATGATTTTTTGCCCAAAATCCGGACCTCCGGCCAAAATTTCCAGCGCCCAGTTAGCGAACTCATTGCGTTGTCTATAGTCGATCGGCTTCGATTCTTGCGTCCACACAATCTTGTACCTTATACGGGTGTAGGCCCAAATCCAAGCGCAAAATAAGCCGGCGGCGTCGAATAGACATTTCTGGTCTTTTTTCGATAATGGCCGCTACGGCGGCTATGTTTTCTTCATTTCGCACCAATCTCTGCCTGTGTGGTGGCTTAGAGTCCAAAAGAGTGTAGGTACTCAAATAGCAAACGGTATTGATTGATACTGTCAAATTTCAGTGCGATACGGTCTTTAGTATTGTTTTGACAGCTGATTGTTGTTGATGTGTTTGGCATCATGTTGAGTATGGACAAAAAAGATTTTCGTTCTCTCATAAAACATTATTTTTTGAGAGGCAAAACGGCGAAGGAAACAAAAGAAAAGTTGGATAAATATTATTGGGCTAGTGCTCCACTACCGATCAAGTGCGCAGCGGCAGGCCCTCCGATGCGGTTACAGAGGACAATGTCAAAAAATACATGAAATGGTGTTGGCTGACCCGAAAGTGAGGGTGCGCGAGCTAGCAGATACCACAAAGATTAGTACTGAGCGCACACGCCATATTTTGGACAATATTCTGCATATGAAAAAGTTATCCTGCCGCTGGGTGCAGCGTATGCTCACTCCTGACCAAAAACACGAACGCGAGAGCACTTCGAAAGAGTGTTTGGACTTGCTGATACGGAATCGGGCGGACTTTTGTGTTCGATTGGTAACTGGATTTGGATCCCTCGGACTATTATCTCTTCCCAAACCTCAAAAGATGGCTCATCGATAAAAAATTCAGCTCAGGCGAGGAAATCATCGACGCCACGGAGGAGTATTTTGCAGACCTTCCGGAAAATTACTTTTCGGACGGAATCAAGAAGTTGTTAAATCGCTGGAATAAGTGTATCAAACTACTCGTAAAAGAGGACTATATTGAAAAATATAAAAAAACATTTAAAAAAAATTTATTTTTAATTCCCAAGGAGGTCACTTTTCACTCCATCTAGTAACAATTGGAAACACTATCATTGCTATGTGGTCAGCCGTTAGCACAGGACCAATTTTTCTGATTCATCCTGAGCGAGGGGCAGGATTTTCGCACTTCCCATTAAAATCTTGCCCCAAAACGCCTAAATTTCTAAACCGGTTGTTTACCAATTCCTTAGTGAGATGGTGCTCCATATTAACCCAGAAAACTGTTAGCCTGTCAAACTGTTTTAGTGAAATTTCCACCACTTTTGTAGAGATTTTTGCTAATTTTGACGCGTTGTTGAAACGCGTATCGTTCCAGTTGGATTAATGGCGTAGTTTTCACTTGTTTTTGACAGATGACAAAACAAACTTTTTATTGGCAGAGTACTCTTCTTTTTTCATAATTTTAATGGTTGGCTTTGATCACACATTTTGACGGTTAACTTGACCCTTAGAGATGACAATCCAATTTATAGTCTTTAGAAGCTGCAACAGTTCATCGTACAATTCTACACTTCTGTCACTTTACAGTAGAAACACATAAATCGGGAGTCTACAGCAGTTAATGTGCGACCTTTTGACATTTGGTAGTTGACACTCATGTGATGATGGTTACAACTGAGGTACACGCAAACTTGGAAATGTCAAGTTCATTGTACTCCCAACGATTTACAGAGCTCATTACCTTTTGTTTAGAGGGACAGAGACATATTTATTTATGCTGAGCTGTTATAGAAGTCTCAATGTCAAGTTTTGTTCTCTTTTTTTTGGTTTTTTTTTTGTCGCACGTTTAGTAAGGTCGTGATGTCATTTTTGACAGTTCTTTGACATCACTGTGCAGTACTGTTTGACAAATCATAATGAATAGACTTACCCCAGGCGAGTGCATCTCTATCAATCAAACTTGTTCTAGTCAGCTCAGTCTTCAATTCGCGAAACGTAGTAATTTTTGGTCCTCGAAATCGAAAAACTGAGCTTGGCATTCATGTTGTTGTGGATAAATTTTGTAGCACGATGCAAAGCCTACAACGCGGAAGATCTGGAATTGTGAATTCGGCGTCGTTTCGAACAGTTTGGCCTTTGTCGGTTCACTATGTGGAACATTTTGCGAAAAGATATCGGCCAACATTATAAGATCTAACATAGCTTGTGCAGGGTCTAAAGCCACGAGACCATATGGATTGCGACAGGAGTTCGCGGATTGGGTTCTTTTTATAATTAGCCCGCCCTTAAGGGTTTGTAGTAGCCTTAAAATGTTTGCACAGGCCCAGCTAAGTTAGGGAGGGAAAAAAGAGAGATACCGATGTACGTTGGTCTTAAATGTTTGCAAGTTACAATGACTAGAAAGTAAAGGGCTCGACAGTGCAGGCAATTCGCGAGTTGTACGGCTTATAATAGAACCACAATGTTTCAGAGTTCGTCCGAAAGCGGGCTTGGGGGTATACTGATGAGCATTCATAGCGAGACGGTTGAAGGCTTGAAGGGGCGGAATGCTACTGGCATTTTCACTGGTGGTGAAAATAGCTATAGAACATGGTGAGGCGAGAGACATTACGTCGGTGTCCAAGGGTGTCAATTGACTGTGTAATAATGGCATCATCTATGAATTTTATCACACGCTTATAACTCTTATCTAGCAAATGCAAAGGGATCTGTGTGAGCACCTGATCAGATGTGGCCATTGTACTCCGGTTTCGCGCGGATAAATGCATTATACTAAGTAGCGCAAAAGTCCTCACACTATCGTAAGATGCTATAATTTTTGCAAATGGCGGCAAATGTCAAATCTATTTTAACATTTGTGAAGGTAAACAGGTACAAGATACACGCCAACAAGACGAATCGCTATACTCCTAAAGAACGCGGAATAATTTGTCGGTGATATTGACGCAGCGTGAATTTCGGCGCAGATTTCCCGTCGTCCGACACCAAAAACACTACGACGCTTAGCCGCTCGAATATAAGAGTATGTGACAACACGAGATGCTGCCAGGCCCAGGGTCCTAGGGCACACCAGCATTTACTTTGTGGATATCAAACTCGAAACCGTCCAATTTATCTTTGCGAAAGGTAATTTCTAATCCATTGAGGAAGCGACTCAAAAGCAAGTGCAACTGTCTTGTTTTCCCCAGATTAATATACGCTTTGCTTCCACTTTTCGATAAGACATGACTACGAAAACCTAACTTCGTGTTTCGATATATTTCATAAGCTGACAGTTTGTCGGCATTCTTATGACCATGAAAAAAAGGATCGTCAGGGCAATGGGAGGAGAAATAAGAAGATTCGCTTTTCTTAGGAATGGGCTGGACAAATGCTGTTTTCCATTTAAAGAGTCCTAAAGTGTAGGGTTGATGAACAAGCTTACGCAGTGGTTTTGCCAGTCAGGAAGAACACCTCTTCAAAAGAAGGGAAGATATACAATACCATCTGGACCAGCGGATTTGTCCATATTGTCCGTGTTACTACACGAGTGTGAAACCGGGTTCGTCCCATTGAAAATTCGACGAACTCAAGGGTAGGTGGAGATATGACACTATCTGAGAGTGTTAAACTGGGTGCGAAGTACGCAAATAAGCAGCAAGCAGCTTGGCCTTATCCAAAGAACTGACAGCTGGAATGTCATTATAAATGAGCGTTGGGATGGAGGATGAAGCAGAATTTCTAATATAAATGTTTACTACCATTGGGACATTGTAGCAATTTTTGCCTCAGTTGTTAGTCGTGTTGAAATTGCAGAAACTGAGGAAAGGCGTTGGAGTCATGCTCTGCTCGTTTGAACTGTTTTCCGTTTTCCTCTATCGCGTTGGTCTTGTAGGACTGAAAAAACCTTTCTCCAACACTGACAGGCTCTTTACAGCTCGAGTCGTACCATGCCTGTTCTTTTCGTTTGATAGTCTTAATCCGATGAGGGTTAAAGAGAATAGAGGCATCCACGTCGTTATCGAGGAAACATAACGACCGGGTAAAATTCCTAAGGAAGGTGTTAAGTCCGCTCGAATTGGCTTTCTTGTATTGCCATATGGTTCTTTTAGGAGTCTTTTCTCTAACTGTGGTCGATGTATGAGAAATTAGCTGATGTGACATAATGAACCTAGAGGGGAGAGCACATCAACGGTGTACTTATCAAGAAGAAAAGCTAAGAACAAGTCCAGGATGTTGATGGTATGACTATCAACGTCTGGTATTCGCGTGGATTTATTTACGACCTGGGTCAAATTGTTTTCCAGAGCAAAGATCTCAATACACCGTCCTTCGGGTGTTGTCTGATTCTGGACGAAGCTACGCAGAATTGTGTGTATTCAAATCGCCCGTAATAACGCTTTCATTATGAGGATACAGGGATACAATTCTTTGTATCCCATTAAAGGTCGAATCGCTGTCCAGTTTGGGGCTTCTGTAAATAAAGCAATAGTGGATAATTTGCTTTCGGAGATGGAATTTTAACCACATGAAATTGAATTCCGGATTGGAACAGGGACTACATTGTTGTGAGGACTATGCAAAACCCTCGGAGTATGCTGATGAAACGCAAAATACTCAGACCGTGGAATACAATATTTAACGCGACTGCCTGAATTCATTTGTAGAACAGAACGCCATAAACCATTCTTCTTAAATGTACTGCTTAAAACAATTTATAATGACTGGCTCTTTGACTTACATCATTTAGCGTCCCGCGTCCTTATGTTCCAAAATTTATTAAAATTGCATCCAAGATAGCTGTATTTAAACTGTCAACACACAAGTGTTCCTTATAAATACGAATTAAATTGGAAATTACTACTTTTATTGCACACAGAATTGCAACTTGTCAAGAATGCAAGTCTCTTTTGTTGCAACTGATTCCTATCTTATCGTGCTCAAAGACATCGGAGGAAAAAGAATGTCGGCTGTTCCTACTACGGTTACCACATATTTTAACTGCCAAGGAGGTACTTGAACGAATGGTATTTTGTAGAATTAATCAATGGTCTTGTCATCGTGTAAGGTAAAACAAAACCAAATGTTGCTAAATGCCAAAAATGGTGCTCTTGACACATAGTAGAACTCGTACCTGATGGAGGAAAGACACTGAAATGCACTCAACTTTAATCCATTTCAAAAGTAGTATTCATGCTGTTAAGTCTCACATCTCAGGTATTATCTAATATCATTCTGAACTACAATATAAAATAAAAAAATAGATGGAACCTTAAGGGAGCAAATAAATTCATGGCACACATCTCTACAACTTACACTAGTACATCGCAACACTACATTCGATAGTTTATGGCAAAAACAACTTTCAAAGAAGGAACTGAATGCACTAGAAAAGTTTTAACCACTTTGGACTCTTGTCGACTTTATAAGCGACTCATAATTTAATCTACGAAAAGAAAAGTAACTTGAACTTCAAAGGACATTCTTGAAGGACAGTGTTTGTTGAGGTGGTAGCCAAATGTCCGTAGCATTCCAGACTTTCGTTCGCGATAGCCATAATTTGTTCGGTAAATATTATGTCGCAAGAGCGTCACAGACCTAAGATTATGTGATTTTATGTTTTCCTGCGATGAACAATGAGTATATCACGCACGTCCTTATATAAAAGTTCATAGTTCAAGTTTTCACAATGTGTGTCATCTTTGGAATGTTTCAACTCAACCATCATTCAGATTTGAAATGCCAATGCAGTGCCGAGAACCCACAAACCACCCAACTGACTGTTTAGTTCATGCAAATATGTCTTATTCTTGTCGTTCTATTTTTTATTTTTTTGAGAATTGAGAGCATATATTCGTAAGTAAATCATTTTCCTGCGAACTTAAGGCTCGTATCATACGAAACAAGTTTCCACCCATACGACTCAGACTGGATCCTCCACTATTTGCAACTGATACCATTAGTTAGTAATTAGGAAGCACATTTAACAACAAATCAAAAATACAAACAAACAAAATAAAATAGAAGTATGTATACAGCAAAGAGCGAAGAAGGAAAGGTGGTTAAGAAATAGACTTTGGACATTGATAAATAGTCGGGAAAATGATAAACTCACAAGAAAAACATTAAGAGGAATAATAGGAGTACTTAGTGTAAGTTAACATCTGACTAACCTCTCGCAGCAGTAGTCCTCTATATCCGCACTCTCATCATATTGAAGTGACGCAACTTCGTCAATGTCAAAGTACTTAAAATTGCACAAAGAACAAACCAGGAGCTCCTAATATAAGCTCGAGATTGCAATAGTGGAACCTTTTAGAATGTAAGTCAAATATAACTTCTTTGCATACTAGACAAACACAATATTTTGAAATGGTCGAGAATTGAGTTTTTTTGTAGGATAGTCACTAGTTTGATGAATAGAAACTTTTCATAAATAGTTCTGAACTCCGTTTAAAAGCGGATAGCTTCGAAAATATTTTGCCTTTGACTGGTACCTGCGTGAAAGCCTTACTAATTTATGAAAACTCGAAATTGTGTGAAATTTTGTAAAAATCAAAAATCAAAACGATCCTTACTGTTTCTACCCCTGCATATAAAATCAGGGCTAATGAAGAATTTCGTAAATGCTATGCAGAAAAAGTTGTACTCAATTTGAATGTTTTCGACGGAACGTTTTGACGATTACACTACACACCAGGAACGAGCAGCCAATGATAAAGCTGCACCTATTTCTGATATTTGGAACATGCTGAATGTAAACCTGGCGCGGCGGTTTATAGACCAACAACGGAGTACTTGTTTATCGACGAACAGCTCTTTCCTTTTCGAGGAAGAACAAAGTTTACCCAGTACATGCCATCAAAGCCTGCTAAATACGGTCTAAAAGTATTTTGGTTGTGCGACGCAAGTAATGCTTATCCACTCAAGCAGATTTTCTATACAGGTAAACAAGATAATACGCGAGAAGTCAATCAAGGAGAACGAGCTTTGAAAGAAGCCCACTATCGTCGGTATTAGACCGTCGAACTCTAGACCGTTATTGTCAATGCTTTTTGGATTTCAAGAGAAGGCTACCTACTGGTCGCATGTTCCGAAGAAAAACAACGCGGTGATTCTTCCCAGTACGATGCATAATGATGGTACGATCTCTGATGCATCTCACCAGAAACCAGAAATGATTTTGTTTTGCAACAAAACCAAAGCTGACGTTGATACTATGGATCAAATGTTCATGAGATATTCCACCCAACGGCGAAAGTGCAGATGACCACTGGCTTTTTTTTTACAATATTTTTTGGATATCGCCGGTGTTGCTGTGCAAAAAAAAAACTAACAGACGCAGACTTTTTCTACGCCAGGTCTTAGAAGAACTAGCCATGCCGTGGATAGAAGAACAATTTTCTAACCAGCAAGTCATGCAACGAAAATTGCAGTCGAAAGTTACTATGAAAGCCCAGTAACAGAAGAACAACTACTAGTGGTAGAAAAGTTGTAACGAGCAGCCTATTCAAAGACAAGGAAGTTTTGCGTTGACTGTAATAAGCCCGTTTTTGTGATCAACACACAACAAAAATCACAATTTCAAATATAACTGGGTGAAGGATTGGAATTTTATTATTTTTTTGAAATTTTTCATATAGTCTATATTGCTGTGCAAGAAACGAAAACTTCATGATTTTTGTCCAACAATTACACTGCAAAATGATATGTTTATTATTATTATTATTATTATACAGGGTGTCCCCTAATTCGTCAACGACAATTTGGCAAATGATTCTTGGGTATATTCTGTGAAAAAAATCGTAAGTAAGGGTCTATCTCCAATGTTGACATCATTTATCGAGTTTTTAAGAAAAGGCTTACTTTGATGTACCCTGAAATTGTTCTGTTAGAACTAATGGTAGAAACTTCGTGTAGATTCCTACAAGAGAGCGCAGCCTAAAAGTTCTGGTCGACCATTAAAATCGTTTACTGCATTGAGCGGAAGTAAGAGAAGAAAAACAGAAACCCTACGTAATGCGGCGGATGATGTACGCTGCGCAAACAAAATTACACACACCGGCAAAAAAAAGATGCTTCATTTATAAAGGGTCTTTCATTAAGCACTTTCTATCTTTAAAATTAAATGAAACAAAGTGTGTGTGAGATATTATCGAAATTGTTTATTCGTTTGAAAGGCCTTTCGATGTCATTATGTATGGAATATAACATCGTTCAAATGTCCGCAGCGGCTTCTTTGGATGGCACGCAACCGAAATGTCCGATTTTCCATGATTCTGGCGCATAAATCAGGCTGAATTTGACCGGGGTTATATTGCCGCTATGGTTTGTACCTTATTCGCATAGACCTGCAACTTCAGAAAACCCAACAAGAAAAAGTCGAACGGGGTCAAATCGCACGATCTAGGTGGCCAGTTCACATCACCTCCAAGTGAGATCACCATGTCCTCGAATCGCTCGTGCAGTATTTCCAAAATAGCGTTAGCTGTGTGGCTCGCAGTGCCGTCCTGTTGAAACCACATGTCGTTGGTGTCCATATCGTCCAATTCAGGCCAAACGAAGTTGATGATCATCGACCTATAGCACTCACCGTTGACGATGATGGCTTGGCGAACGTCTTTCTCAAAGAAATATAGACCAATGACGCGGCCAGCCCAAAATCCACACCAAACAAATTTGTTTGTTGACGTACCAATTCATCCAGAAATTGGCCTCATCGCTGAAGATGATTTTTCGATAAAAATTAGGATCACTTTCCAACTGCTACAGAGCCCCTTCAGTAAACAGAAGTCGTTGTCTATGGTCTTTTACCTTCAGCTCCTGGGTCAGTTGAATTTTTTACGACTGCAGGCCCAAGTCACGACGCAAAATCGCACACTCTTACGGGCAGTGGCAATGTTTTCGGCAGATCTTGCGTTTCGTCGAAGTACGCATGTTGGTTTGTCGCTTACTGAACCAGTGGACTCAAATTTATTCTCTCGGGACGACGATTATGGGCCATAAAATGTGCGAAGTGCGCGGAACGTTGCCCGAACACAACACCCATTTTGATAAAACAATTTTATCATTTGCACGTGTTGTTGAACGCTATGTCCGCCCATGTTAATTTGGCAAAACAGACTGAATAAATGACATCTAATTTGACAGATGTATCTTCAACAATATGGCCGCTATTAACTATCAAAGTTTGGAAGTCCTTATTGGAAGACGCTGTACTAAAACAACTACTTATGACTTCCATAAAGGGAGCAAAAAACTTGAAAAAACGGTACAAGAAGACAAAGAAAGACACCTAACGACTTTATCGGCTTTTCCTATAATCGTGGAAGCTGAACTCTCTCGGCGACAATAGGAAATAATTAGAAGTGTTAGTAAAAAGATATACTACCTTGATCAAAAAGTTCCCGTATGGCGTTCCCATTGTTCCGATTTGAGTTCTCTTTTTTTTTGTTAAGTTGGTAAATCTGTTGTTGACATTCCCTCTAGCGACACAGCTTGACATTTACAAAAGTTACGTAGCCAAGAGCACATCTATTTCTGTGTGATTTGGCGATTTTTTACAATTTTAGAAATGGATTTAAATTTGCAACAACAAACTTGTACGAGTATTAAATTTTGCGCAAAAAACGGATCTAATGGTGCGCGAACATTGGAAATGTTGGAAGAGTGTTTCGGCAACGATTCTCTAAAGAAAATGGTCGTTTGCCAGTGGCACGAGCGGTTCAAAAGTGGTCGTGAGTCAATCGAAGATGATGAACGCAGTGGCAGACCATCGACATCGAAAACCAACGAAAACATTGATGAAGTAAAAGAAATGTTGGTCAATAACCGCAAATTCACCATCAGAGAGATAGCGGAGGACTTGAACATTGCCTATGGATCCATCCAAGACATTTTGGTTAATGATTTGGGTTTCCGTCGTGTAGCAGCAAAGTTGGTGCCAAAAGACCTCAATTTCATGCTTTGACGTCGCAAAAGAGATGATTTACGAGGGTGAATCCGATCCCACATTCATCAAAAGGATCATTACTGGAGACGAGACGTGGGTTTACACGTACGACATGCAATCCATACATCAGCCAAGTGAATGGCGTTCACCAAATGAGCCGAGACCAAAAGAACCACGTCGTTTTCAGTCAAAAAAGAAGGCAATGCTCACGGTTTTCATGGATTACAACGGTGTAGTGCATCATGAATTTTTGCCAGAAGGCCAGACAGTAAAAAAAGAGTACTCGTATTATTTGGGCGTTATGAGACGTTTGCGTGAAGCAATTCGCCGAAAGAGACCAGAATTCTGGGCAGAAAACTCGTGGATTTTGCACCATGATAACGCACCGTCGCACAGTGCCATCATTATTCGTAATTCTTTGACAAAAAATGCGACAAATACCATCCAACAGCCACCGAATCCACCTGATTTGGCTCCCTGTGACTTCTTTCTGTTCAATCGAGTTAAAAAACTACTACGGGGAACGCGTAGTAATGGAAAAATCGCAGGAAGCACTGATGGACTTACTTTAAAGGGGACAAGATATGTAGATTTAGATGAATAAACTTGTATTTTTAATTTTCTGAATAAATTCATGTGATCAAGGTGGTTTCCTAGTTACAGCATCTTACAAAATGCAAAAAGTGACGAAAAATTCAGATAAAATGACTGAAACTTGCGCTCACATAGATCTTCAAGAATTGTTAAACCACATACTACATCAAGATTACTTACGTACTTGCACGATGTTTTATGTGACCTAAGACCAGACGAGCGTTACTTTTCAGAACTGATTTACAAATGGGGTTACGATGGATCACAGCAGGCACAATTCAAGCAAAAAATGAAAAATGATGGCACAGATTCTAACATTTTTCAAAGTAGTTTTGTGCCACACTATGTTGTCGTCCTATTAGGACGGGAGACTGTGCAAGTGCAATCGACACTTTACTAAATACAAGAGTTTTAATAAGTCGTCATCAGTAAAGCATACAATGATGCTCACAATGATAGATGCCAAAGTCTGCAATGCCTTCACATGGACCAAGTCCACAATGAAGTGCTACATTTATGGAGCAACATCGAAAGAATTCAACGATTTAACCATCAAAAGAGACTTTGATGTTGACGCAGTTTCTTTCGGATTATCCACTTTGCACGTCAGAATTCGTCTGTTTGAGAGCGCATATTGCATCTCTAATATAAGCTCCCAGTAAGATACTGATAAAGCCGTTGTTAAAAAAGATTCAAGAAAAAATTTAAACGTGAAACGGGCATTATGGACCGAAAGCTGGGTTTAAGAAGGTTTTTCGCCAATCGCAAATTAGGTGCGCAAATAACTGGAGCGAATTTTAATTTGATTTACCGTCTCAAAATCATCCTTGAAATTACAATGTATCAAGTGGTCACAAGCTTGATTTGCAGATTATTGCATAGACACTGCAGAACATAAGTTTGCATCCGTGGTATCCAATGACACCTACGATGCACAAAATCTTGGTGCATGGTGCAACTGTCATAGATAAGGCAATGTTGCCTATTAGGTTGCTCTCGGAAGAAGCTGCTGAGGCGCAAGAAAATTTTCAAGGATTAAGTGTAACATCGATATTTACTCAGTTCTGACCCACTGATTAGCAGCATAAGACCAACCACAAAAAAAAAGACATTACCATTTTCGAAGGAAGCAATTGCTTAGATGATTCCCGCTGCATCTGACTCTAAAAATTACACAGATTCAGAATTGGAAGAGGTTTCTGGAGACACAGGGATTGGAGAGGAGAGGACACTGCATGCAAAACGCAGTTAAAGAGAAAAATACAAATCAACGTCATAAATCATTAAATATAGTTTTATTATATTGTTTCCAACTTTTGTTGTCTCGAAGTCAACTAGTGAGAAGCTAGACATAAAACAAAAATTAAATAAATAGTATTGACCAGCTAGATCGACAAAATACCCCTATGTGCGCTGCGCTATAACATGTTCCTGAAAATCCACTTCTTACACTCTCATTTGGATTTCTTCCCAGCAACTGTGTGGCAATAAATTAGCGTATACAGCGCGCTTCCATCGAGACGGAAAAACGTTGTCAGGGCAACTGGTATTAATAGAGAGCTTCCCAAAGCAAAATATAAGCGAGCAACGAAAAAACAACGTCAACAAAAGAGTGGAGAAATATAGATTTTCTATTGAAAGTAAACAAATCTTTTCTCAGAAGCTTGAACCCAATTTTCAAAATTATTTTTATTTTCACACTCAGTCTAATTTTCTTGGACATTGATACTTCGATCACGCATTTCAGTTGCTAAAAGAACGTGCTGCTTGGAGATCAAATGTTATTGGCAACATGTAGAAAATCTGTCAAAATATCCTGCAGTCGACAACAGTCAGTCAGAAGTTCAGCTATGTCTGAGGATTTTTATGTCATCCGCGCCAACAGATGTACTTAATCCTGCCATAAGTTCTGTTACAAATAGAAAACGCTATAAAAAAAATCGGTAAACCTATTGCATTCAAAATTGTTTCATTTATTAGACCACAATACTGATTATTAAAAAAAAAATTGGATTCACACGAGATGACTGCCTTTTGCTTTAACACAAGCTTCCAAACGAGGTGGCCATTGGGCTATAGCCGCACGTACGGTTTCCATGGAGATCGTGGACGCTGCTCTCGTTAATTTCTGTGAGGAGTCTTGCAGGCCATGTTCTCCAATTCTGACCACAAGCCATAACCCAGTGGATTCAGATCTGGACTGCACAACAACCAATTTTCTGCTGCTATAAATATTGACTCTGAGCCACTCCTGCGTGGTTTTAGCTTTGTGCGCTGGAACAGAGTCCTGTTGGAAGATCCATCTACATCCATTGAAAAGGGTATTGGTCAAACCCTTCAAAACACCCTCTAGCATATCCTCTCGGTAAACCTTTGCACCAGTTTTTACGCCTTTTTCACAGAAATAGAAGGATGTGCCACCATGGCGAGAAACCCCCCACCAAACCTTTACAGAAGCGGGATGATGTCCACGTTGAACACTTGAAACAACTTTTTTCGCTTCCTTAGATGAAGTGGCATGCATTTTGTCATTTTGTTTGTTGAAAACTTCTTCCACGGTAAAAATTTTCTCATCCGTAAGCAGAATGTTTTCGTGGCCATTGTCCGCGTGTCACTGCAAAAGTCGCTGGCATCTTTCCAGTCTAATTTTTTTTAGTTGAGGAGTTAGAAGATGACCCGTGGACCAATGACTGGCTTTCATATGCAAATCATCCCGAATCAGCCTAGACATGGATCTGGTGGATATATCCAATTCCATGGACATGATCTTCTGCTTCCTAAGGGAATTTCTCTGAAGTCGTTCACGCACTGCGTTTACTACCGCATTCGGACGGATAACGCGCGGGCGACCACACAATTCGCAGAATCGAGCAATAGCCCGATAAACGAATATTCTCGATATTCCGAGTGGTTTTAGCAACTCGAAAATTTGGCCAGCACTCTTTCCGCACTTATGCAAGACTATTACAGCGACTCGATTCTCTTTAACGCCCCACTCCATGTTAATAGTTCGCAAACTGAAACCAAACGGACTAGTATTCTTCACTGATTAGTGCACATGTTCTGAACGGTAAGCGCTGGAAATTGTGTAACAAAACTTATGGCAGGACTAAGCATATGAATTTTCAATGACACAACCAACACTATTAATTGTTAGAATAAATAATACGGGGTCGAGATGGTTGCCTTGGGGTAGTCCAGAAGAGGCTTTAATAAGGCTGGAAACTATGAATCCAAATAGAACATTGTAACGTCGGTCTTCTAAAAAGAACTTGATCCATATTATGAAGCTCTGCTGAAAGCCAGAAGAGTTTGAGATACATAATCTTATGGCAAGTTTTATCATTATGACTATCACGTCAATTTAAATCGCAGATTCTTATTTTTTTTTTACAGAAATTCTGTTATGTTCTTTAAGAAATTCATGCTGATTTTGAGGAAAGACCTTTCTATCTTAAATAGTGCTCTGGAATACTGCAGGTACTCAGAGAAGCTTAGTAATGTGCGATAGGTAGAGATTTCATCATTGGGACACTGCTGTTCAGAGAAGTTGTTATTGATGAAACAACAGTCAATAAATAGGACTTCATAGGAGATGTGCCATTAATGACCGCAAAGCAGGACTGATCAGTTGGCAGTTTTACATCGTCCACAAAAGTATCAAACCCATTGTAGTCAGCTACATTTAATATGTCATTTTGATTACATCGACAGTTTACTGGTAAGCCTGGATAGGTTGGGAAGGACAAATGCAGCAACCGGTATAAAAGTTTACACTTGGCATAGTCGTTTAAGCGCAAAGAAATCAAAATATTCTGTGGACGAGTTTTTAGAGGATCTAGAATCGGGGCAAGAACATATAACTGGCACTAGTCAGCGGCTGTTCATTTATATTGTATGAGTCTTCAGAAAATAATTTGTTGTTTTTAATATAAGACTTAAGATTGGTCGCCGTAAGGGCAAAAATGTTTTAGGACAGAAGGCAGTCTTCTAAAATTTTGATAGTAAGCGGAAAGGCATAAAAGCGAAAATCTAATAAGAATCTGTGTAACAGACTTTGACAATAGACACTCAACAGAAACTGGTTACGAGGTTAAAATCGTAATTTTTTATTATGAAGAAATCAAAAAATTACTGTTACAATAAGTGATGATATCCATACTGGCATGTTGCAAAATTTCTTGGTAGCAGAAATGGATTATGCCTACAGGACATCATGGTGCCACATCTCACACAACTAACAATAAAATAGGTATTCTACAAGTATTTTATTTATTTTTATTATTATTTTTTTTTTTTCTTGAACATAAAGAGACATCCTGTTCAGTGTGTAACGATTTGTCTTCGCACGTAATGACATATTTTTCAACATGTCCGACAATACTCGTAGATAATTCTATTCGATTTCATATTGCACATCATGGGCTGTCATGTTAGTTCAAAGAGAGAATGACACATTGTGGAGGAAAACGGACAGTGACACCGTTCTGTTGACAATTGTGGCAGGAATTAATAAAAATCGAAGCTTCTTGTCAAATACTGTGCTTTCCAATGATATATAAGTATATAATGTAACAAATTCCACTTATAAGGTTAATTTGATTATTGTGCTTCCTTGACAGACTATCAGATATGTCAAAAACGGCTTCAAGCCAACCATAGAGAGTTTACACTGACGATGCGGATACACAAAATTGTCATTTAAAAGTATAACATAACATTTGAGACCCAGCAGGTTTCCATAACCAGTCACAATTTTATAGTTTCCTGTTTGAAAATCCTTGAATGATATCATGAATTTGCCTCCAATTCACCTGTCATCCGAGAAGAAACATTCTAAACTAAATGAACAGTCTCTAGAAATCAATCTTTCTCCCACGTGCTTTCGAAAATATTACGTTGCATATGGAATTAGATAAACTAGGTAAATTTTCTACAGACCGCCCTATTTTTGATGGCCTCATCCGTCAACCTAGAGTTTGCTGATGTTTTTCACTTAGCGTGATCCAATTTTTTTTAATATTTTTTGAACCCAGGGTGGAACTTGAGAGCTTCTAGTGGTTTATGAAACCGATTCTCTGACGACATTTACATGGAAAATCCGACCTACACTATGCCGGGAATTTTTCACGAGTGTTGGTTCCTCTCCTTAAATTAAACCCTTCGATAGCAGATGAAATCGGTTTCCGAAGGAGATATCGTTATCTTCATCGATAGCCAGGCTGCACTCAAGGCAATGTAATCAACCAACGTCAATTCTGATACAGTCAGGGGCTGTCGCACAGTTCTTAAGGCACTATGCAGTCAAAACCGGGAAAGGTTGTGCTGAGGGCCAGGACACTGCGGTGTTAAAGGAAATGAACAAGCGGGGGCTATCGAGGAAAAAATCACAAAGACTGCCAACCTAAGGTGGTCAAGTCTTGAGGGACACAGGGTATCCAAGGCCCTTTGGCCGCTTTTTGACGCAAAAGATCTAGGAAGCTAATAAAATTAAACAGGAATTCTTACAGGACACTGTCTCCTGCGGAAACACGCAGAAAGACTCAAATTTTCAGATACGGATATCTGCAGATTTTGCGGTGATCTGCAAACTGTCGAAGACACACCACACATACTGTGTGGATGCGAGGCAATATCGCGTAGGCGAAGAAAATTTTTAGGGAAATACTTTTTCGAAAACCTAGAGAAAATAGACGCAACGAACTTCAAATGCCTTCTTCTTCTTGGCTTTTGCAAAGAAATTGGGTGTTTCACCAGAGAAATTGTTTAGGTGTTTGCCATTTGAAGACAAATTCAACTGGTTCCACAGAGATCGCGATGGGGCCGGTGTCTGTCTGATGGCATATCCATCATACCCCTGTTTAACCTAACCTAAACCCTTCGATATTTGTAACATTTTCATTCCTCTCGCTGTCACTTTTGGATGCGTATTTTGAACGGAACGCACGACTGTTTTTGTTTCACACACCTTGAAGTTCAAGAGGCACTTCTCTGTCACAAAACACTGCGGTGTCTCGACATCATTTAAGCCTCGCCACTTTAACTCTGTGTGCAACATCCTCATTGCAATTTCATTTACGACAGAGCCTGAGTACTTACGAGTAATTTGTTAGCACTCCAGCATAATAACTCTTTTAGCGTTATCTTCTGACGTCTTTATCAAATTATTAAGAGTTACCTGCGGAACTGTTGCTATCATATTTCGTTCTGAGCTCGTCAATGTGCTGTTTCAATAGAAAATCCTGAGCAATTCCTGGTGTTTTTCATCATTTCTCTTCGTTTGAATGTCAAACGTACTTTCGCAGCGTTACGACCTTGTTCCATTGTTATCCGCAAAAGGCGCGTTCATTGGCATGGGGTTTAATATGTAATATTGCGTTGTCCAATGTCTAGAAATCTCTCATTTAGATAGAATGCAACATTAGCTTCACGAATCGGTAATTGTTACAGTTCCCCGTGTCGCTGTTGCCTTTATATAGGATCATCTAATTCGTGCTCCGGATTTGACATCCTTTTTTCAACTGTCATCTGAGACTGTATATGTTTAGTTTGAGGTTTGCCATTTTACTAAATGGATCCTTTAGCAATCGCTGAACGTGTTAAAATTGTGAAAATTTACTACAAAAATAGTGATTTTATAGAAGTTACGCTTCGCGCATTACGAGCGGATTATGAGCGACTGGCTCTGTTACAGATGTCTTAAGGCCTATCCATTTTTGAAATGCCATACAGAAATAATGCCTGTCATTAGTGAAAGTGTTGAAGAAGATCCAAATCTATCGATTTGACGACGAGCACAAAATTTTGGACTTGTCTTAAGGCACATTATGGCATATTTTGCATTGGAATTTGCACCTATACCAGCAACTATGAAAGCCAGCAAGCCTGCATTGAACATACGACGATTGAGTGTTTGAACATCAGCGTTTAGATGACTAATATTCACACAACATTTTCTTCAGTGATGAGGGTCATTTTTCACTCGGTGGATACGTTAACAAATAAAACTGTCGCATATAGGGAAGTGAAAAATCACATCTAACCATTACATCCGCAAACAGTCATTGTATGGCGTGGAATTTTGTCTGGTGGTGCCATTGATCCATGCTTCTGGAAGGTGTAACCGTCGCCGTCAATTCTCATCGCTATAGCCAAACGTTATGGATGTAGAAGACATGTGGTTTCAACAAGACGGTGCAACATCTCACACAACACGACTAGATTTGGCTTTATTGCAAGAAAAAATTTTTGGACGAGTTATTTCGCGCTTTAGTGCTGTGAACTGGCCACCAATATCGTGTGATTTGGGCCGTTGGATTTCTTCTTGCGGGGCTATGCAAAGATCGTGTTTACGCACACAATCCGCAAACTAAGTATTGACGCTTTGAAAATTAATATTCGTCAAGTTATGGCCGAGTTATTGTCTGATATGTGTCGAAAAGTCATCGAAAATTACCTCGTCAGAATCAAGTCCTGCAAGAACTTTCTTGGAGGACATTTGAATGATGTTATATTCCATTCATAATGGCAAGATCCAAGCAATATATTGGAAAAAAAAATTTATCGAAACATAATCATAAATGTGTTTTATTTAAATTTACTTTCGGAACCACAAAATGGATGAAACTGTATAATGTAACAAGAATGCTCTTTCTTCACCGATTAAGCATCCGATCTCACAATTCTGAGGAAAATCAGAAACTCATTTGGCTCGTTAAAGTGTATAGATAGTCACAAATCTAAAGGCAATTTTGGAATGATGAATTGATTTTTCAAATTTAAGTAATTTTCGAGAATCGCAAGCACATTCGTTTCCTTTTAATTTGGCCAAATGGGAAATGACTACACTCGACTAGAATGGTCCCGTTCCCAAAAAAAATTGATGCTTTCAGCCCAATTAAATAGATAAAAAACAAAATTAGGAGAATATGCACATTGAATAGTTGTGAATCACACACAAGCACCCCTCTACTGGACGCGAAAGTTGTGCCATATTTTCCATGAGCTGGTTAAAAATACTTCTACTAAGAATTGTTATGCCCATCCTTCTCAAGTACCTGACTCATTGTTACGATATGCTTCATAAGAAGTTAGAATACTCAGACTGCACATGATCTAAGAGTAACAAGTCTATTCAAAAATAGATCGGAATCGCGACAGAATAAACTTCCTTTGAGGTGCAAAGACCACGGATGTCCTAGGTGTTGTTCTTCAATAAAAAGTCAACGTGCAGCATTGTCACCATCACATTGAACACCCAACCCGCTCAAAACTCACCTCAAACCGATATGATTTGCTGTATATGGAACAACTGATAACTGGTCACTTCCTTTCCCTCGAATGATAAAGCTGATCAATCGGTCGAACCAGCTGGTGGTTCTGAAGCAAGTCAAATACTCAAAATCTTATCGTAAACTGCTTACATCCGTCCGTATGCTGTTGCAGCTGTTATGAAGAACACCACCTTCACTCCAGAGGCACACAATTAATTTATTGATGAATAAACTCTTTCAAAACATCTGTAGAAAACGAGCGCCGGTAGACTTTGATATTCACGATATCGCATACGAAGCACAAGCCATTGGCGCTATAAATTTCATTCAATTCAACCAAATCAAACCAAAGAATTGAAATGAATTCTGTGCGAACCGAATATGGCAAACTCATTGTACTTTTCTCGTATTGACTACTGGCAATCATTCGAAAATATCTAATAACACGAAAAACGTTTCCAGCGAATGTAACGCAACAGATCTGATAAATGCAAAAGTCGTATTTGAGACCATCAAGTTAGAATTTTTATATAATTTAGGGCTTCTGTGGTAGATAATTCCCCTACGGATATATGTAGAACTTCAAGTTCTAAGCACTCATCAATTCTCCCCATTCTGGTGTACGTTCCTAAATCAACTTCCTTTCGATAAGTTGACATTCATCGTCGTCCTGCTAATTCGGCTGAAAAGTTCAAAATTCAGCCATGAAACATCGTGTCTTCGAATGAACTGTTGCCACTTATCCAGAAATTGCATATAACACTGAGAAAATATCGACGGAATCACCGAATAGCCGCAGGTAATAGAGAAAAGCTCTCGAAAATGGCTAATATTTTAACGAGGATACCCGTATGTCTAGACACAGCCTTGCAGACCGATGGTGAGCTTCATGATACTATTTACCCGAACCGTCTTGAAGTTGTTCATGTGGTCATTGCGTTTGGTAACAAAAAAATTTAGAAAATCACTCCTCTCATTCATGTTGCAGTATGCAGCTCTCATTGAGCAAAGCAATTGAATTTATCGAAGCTCCAACATTCATGCTTTCGCGATGATATTGAAAACTAGTTGAACAAAGTGATTGATTCCGAATCATTTTTTCAACTATGAGCACGATTTTCGAAGTATTGCAGGCACTTGTGGTGCATCAAAAGATGCTAATTCCTCTAAATTTATTCGAAATAAGCAGTTTTGTATTGGCTGATGACGATATAGATATTGCTGCAAGGCTTGAACGACGAATAAATTGCAGCAGAAGTATGCAGTTCTTACAGGTTCCGTAGAAAACAGCAGATGGATATTATGATACTAGCAGGCGCTCCTTTCATCGCAATGGAGTTCACACCTCTTGCAATGAAAGATCTGACTTTTCGAAAGATGAAAGTCAGCATTCCGTTATGAAAAGCCCTAAGTTCCAAGTAAAACGTAGAGAAGTACTAAAATGAGGAAAAAAATATCGTCACGTGGTATTTGCCTTCAATATTTTCGGGACTAGGTTTGGATGGCAGGTTTAGTGTGCTACTGATCGAATATTCCAAAATTATCGCCGTCTCAAAAACTCTAAACGTCAGACAGAAAACATACATACTTGAGTCGAAAGATACTGGTCCGACAGCTAATATCTTTGAAAATGTCATGGTAAGTGTCTGTCAATGTTTTTTGCAGAAAATCCAATTGGTCCAAGAATTGAAGTCATTGTATCGTGGCATGAGTCGAAGCTTCGCTGAATGGGTTCAAAACCAGTTGCAAGATGAATCGGAACTTTATGGCAAAATTGTGTTCAGCGATGAGGCTCAACTGATATATCAATAAGCAGAATTGTGGTATTTGGAGTGAGAATAATCCGCAAGTGTCTTGCCAGACACCTTGCAAGCTGGTTGCATCATTGGCCCTTATGTCTTTAAAAATAAGGCACAAGCCCGGATTACGTTCAATGGTCAGCAATCGACGAATATTTGTTTCCAAATTTACGTGACATCGATGTGGATTTGTAAATGTAGTCCCAGCAGAACGTGTAACGCATCAAAGTTTGGCAAGACAATGATTTCATGATTTGGACCTGCAAATTGGCCACCAAGATCTCGCAATCTAAAGCCGCGCGATTATTTTCTGTAGAAGTTAGTGAGGTCATTTGTTATACGGATGCGAGTTATTGCGGATATACTCAGCCTCATGATCCGAAAGATTCACGTGAGCGTCGTCCCTTTTATGTTAGCGAATTTTTGGAATTTGGGAAACAGGCTTACTATTCTACAGCACCTTCGCCTTTACCGTCACCGGAGTCTATGCCGACTTCTTCGAAATCCACGGGCCTCCAAGAACTCACCTTTTCACCTTCGCCGATATGCTAATGAAAGAAAGTACGCTCGGCATACATCAAGTCGAACTTGTGATCAAGACGAGCCTAGGCTCCAGAAATGGCTGTGATATTGGACAATATGCAGAGAGTGCTTTGAACCTTGGCGAAATCCCCGCCAGGTACGATACGGCAACAGATCTTCGAGAAAGTGGTCAAAAATTAGACCGACATATTCCGACTTTGTAGCGGTGCTCTTCGATTGAATCATGGAAGTGTAGACGCTGCAACGACGTTTACAAATTATCCAAATGCTTTATCAAAATCAACCGTCAATCCAGACTACATTACGGCGTTACCTCAGTGGTCATCGTCCAATCCACTTCATTATGTTGCAGTGACAAACGCCAGAAGTGAAGATAATATTGCGGCTATATGCGAGCCGGTAAGTTCAGACGGCAATCAATCGATTTCACGGCGTTCTCAAGAACTGGGCGTCTCTCAAACGTCTTTGAGGCGTATTTTGCGAAAAGACTTTGCTATACGTCCGTATAGGATCTGACCGACTTAAGAGCTAGGACCAAGTTACCATCGGACTTTCGCTGATTCATCTCTATTGAAGATGCAAGAAGATTCGGATTGTCGCCGAAAATGACGAGGCACATATTTGGTAAAAAGTGCAAGCGAAATTGTCAACTTTAGTCAAGTGACAGCAGTTTTCATGTCGGGAGTGTCACTACTCCGTACGTCTTCCGAGATGATGTAAAAGAATCAGTTACAGTTAATGGAGACTGTTATCGCTCCATCGTAACCAATATTTTTGGCGATAAATGGGAACTGAAAGGCTTGGAGGTCATGTGGTTTCAACAGAACGGTGCTACTTGCCATACAGCCAGTTCGGTTGCCGTCTTACCGCCAGAATAGGCTCTGCAAATTAGAGCTAAGTCAAGTCTCTGGTCTACGCTAACAAGTCAGAAACTTTAGACGATTTGGAGCCGAAAATTTGGCGTGAAATAGCTGGAATATCGGCCGAATCATGCGAAGAAGACATGCAAAATTGAGTCCAACTCATACAAGCGGTTCCACGGATGACATTTGAGTGATGCCATATTTCAGTCCTAATGATGGTATCAATAGTATTTATTTCAATCCAAAGTAAAAAAATGTCATCAATACCTTAGACACACCTCTTTTATTTAAGCAAATTGGGACGATTGTGTCAGCTCTGTAACAAGTTTACTAGGAGAATGCTGTCCTAACAGCCATTACAGGACGCAAGTCATCAGTCCCACACAAAAATAGAATAGACCTCTGTTTCGGGGAAAAACACGCCTCCTGTACCAGTTCTTAAAAATCATTAGGTCTCTTGATTTTTGAAAGAGCCTTCAAGATAAAGTACATACGACAGCACGAATGCACACATTCCGCATCCGGCAATGAAACATCCAGATACTCTACCAACAATGTATGTACATGTACCTATGTATATATCTTCATTTCATCTATCGATATCCTTCGAAACAATGAACCCCTATCCCAGAGGGCAAAGGAGAATAACCTCCATGACATTCATCGCACTGAAATACACTCAACTCCATTCACCCGAAGACATAATTTTTATGGCAGGATTTGTGGTAAAATAATGCAGAGGGCACCTAATACGAATATGTACAGCAAACCTCCCGCCCGCCACATCAGTTCTCATCCAAAAAAAAAAAAAGGACATTTTTATATCATCACCCCTCAACCAACCATAAACACTTTCAATGTCTTCTAAATCCTCAATCTACAATTCTCTATACATATTTCCATTCTATCTCGGTATCTCCATTATACTCATAAATAGGATATGATAATAAAAATAAAATAAAATAAATATCCTTCCCACACTCAGGATATCACATTCCTCTTTCATCCATCTTCATACATTCTACTCGTACATTCTCATCCTTATCCGTATCCTTATCCTTATCCACTTGAAAGAAAAAGAACTGAAATCAAATGAAACTTACCGATAAAAATGAATTTTGAAGTATCCATTGAGTTGAGTTCTTCTTGCCGATCCTTGCCGGAACGGGCTTAGTTGTTGTGATGCAATAAAATTTAGGATACAACAGAAAACAGAAAAAAAAATAGAGAAATCAAATGCGAAAGGAGATTCCAATTGAAAACAAAAAATAAAAAATAAAAAGAAATCCTTTCTCCTTCGTCTCCTCTAATCCTTACACATACGAGTAAAGTATGTGTGCATTCGGTGAATGTGTGAATTGAAGTAGTACCTGACTTTGGCAGGTATCTAAACAGAATAAGACTGCTAGGATTTGCTTGTTCAAATTGAAATTGGATTCGCGCGAGATAACAGTTATTTAGTAACAGTGCAATAGTACGAAAATTTCGCGCGTTTTACTTTTATCCTTCTCTTTTTTTCTTTTTTTTTTTGTTGAAGCACAACCTAATTTAGCATCCCGATCTTTAGCTTGATCATCAACAGGATCACTTCCTACGAATTTAATGGCAAAGGAGAATACAAAGAAAAATCTCTCTCCTTTCTGCTGTTTTTAGGGGAAAAGAAAAAAGGTTTCTCGACGAACGCGATCCAGTGCATAAAAAGGATTCGCGATAAATTTACTCCGAAAACGAGACACTCTATTCGCGATCACTGATCTTTTCTTTTCTTCTATTCTCTCTTCTTCTTCTTTCACTTGATTTTTTTCTTTTTCTTTGAATTTCTTTTACTGCTATTTTCTCACTCTCTACACACACTTATTCAGATCGAGCCTCGCACTGATCAGCAAGCCTCACCTTATTCTTCACTTGAATTTTTCTTCTCTCTTTTCTTTCTTCTTTTTCTTGGAAGTGATCTTCACCAAAGAGCACACGTTGAACGACAGAAGTAAACGAATTAAAGGTGGAAGGAAAAACCGAGGTAAAACGTTGGAAATAAAAAACTAAAATCTGTTAAAGGTGTAAGACAAAACACCACACACACACACGCTCGTAGAGACACAAGTAACGCGAAGGTATGAGCAAAGAGAGTAAGTAAACAGGAACAGAAGAAGCAGAAAACAAAAAATCAGAAAACCCGTCTAACAGGTATCAATGGAATTGTATGGTGCAGTGTAAGACAACAACAAAACCAATGACAAGGAGCACGACAAAGTCGTCGAGAAGGAGGAAGATGTTGATGACGGGTTATCCATGATGATGATGCTGTTGTTGAAACTCTGTTGTAAGGTGTAAGTCGAAGCCGAGTTTTAAGAATGTTGCACCACAGAGAACAAAAACAAAAAAAAACTATCTTCTTCCACTGTTTCACAACCGCGAGGGAACTCAAAAAACAGGATTTCGAAAATCTCCTTCCAAACTCACTCTAGTACTCAAAACACTGGGTAGAATTCGAAATCGGAATCGGAATCGGACTCGGAGTCGGAGTCGCTGTTGGATTTGATTCCCTTCTCAACTTAGAGCCGATTGTTGCCCATTTTCTTTTTCAAAAAAAAAAAAAAACACCACACCACCATTCACTCGACTGTTAGTGTCGTTAACTAGTTTTCGTACTCGACTTCGTTTTTCGGATTCGAAACGCGAATTTCGATATTCGGGAGGTTATGGGATTAATTTGTTTTTTTTTTTTTTTTTTTTTGTGTCACCACAGTAAGTAGCACGCTTAATACACTCCGACCGTAAACAAAACGACGTAGCTCCGCCGCAACAGAGATCTATAACCGAACTGATTCGTACCATGGTGTTGAAAGTGTTTCCTAGTCGATTGCAACATTTTGCTGGAGTGTATGGATAGGGCTTTGAATGTGTGAAAGACGCAATTGCTTCTGCAGTATGTTGCGCCGCCGGTGGTTTGCAATGGATTTACTAGCAGCATACGGGTGTGTGTGTGTTTACATTTGGTGTCGCTTGTTTTTTTGTAGCGTGGCTGTGCCGTTGCGTACGAACCGGTCAGACTGGTTTAACAGGTTCAGCTGGTGGCAGCGATTTGTATTAAGTAGCAGAGTGTATGTGGATTTGGTGAGAGAATGTTGCTGCAGCATGCTGCGATGGAGTGAGTTCAGGTGAGCTTTGAGAGGGAATTATGAAAAGTGTTGCTGTGTGTGGTGGAATTTTTTTAGTATGATGTTGCGATACATAGTACTATGTGGTTATAAATGATGCAGAACCATGTTCTGATTCGAATATGTTTACGATGCTGGTTGTACATTGCTGAACTGACTTGTTGTGTGGAGAGTATTCCTGGACATGATTTCATTTCTTAACAGAACTAGAAATCTACAAACATAAATGTAAATGCAAATTGTATGCAAAACTGTTGCTTGGCAAATTGACGTTCATGAGTTTGTAGAAAAATGTTGTCGTTGTTAAGTATTTGACGATTTGAATAGAAAAGCTGAGTTAATAGTCGTAGAGTAAACATGTGATTTATGGGGAAATCTACTGATGTTGTTTGCCAGAAAAACACCCGGATAATAACTTGAAAAGACAACAAGTAATCGGCTATACTTTATCAAGAGGTACGCCGTGGAGACTACTAGATGGAAATTAATATCGGGGATTCTAATGCAGACTATTATACGTCGAGTTCCAAGTCGGATAGAAATTCCAGTCTGTACACGCTTCGCAAGATCAACACTTCTCATAACTTCAGAACGAGACAAAAGACAAAGGACGCTGCTTAGATCCCGAATTGTAGTCTTATCAAATGTTTTGAACTGAAGTACGTTCCTACGAAAAATTTCTGCAGCTAGCTGGTTACATTGTGGAATCCATATCTTCAACGGCTATGCAAGGAAACCAGAAAACTTCGAAAATGATTGGAATCTTTACGAATCATAACAAAAAGACTGTACGGACTTTTGCGAGCGGGTCGAAACACTCGGTGAAGCAATGATGCTGGCCAAGGATCTGAGAAGGGACATATCGGCAAAACGGCAAGCACTCAGAACATTTTAAAACTCCTTTACTCCGCCGAAATCCGTTGGTTGAAACTCACTCCCAATGTAATCAGATATTAAAAGATCCATAACTAGGACCTATCGCTGGAACTTCAAGTGAGCCAAGTAATGCACACCGACGTAGCTGGTATTTAAAATTAGTGCTGGTTACGAACGAGGCCGTTTAATACGCCGCCGCTGCGAATTACGGCTTATGTTTACGTGCCACAAATAGCATAAATCTAGTTATGCTGGAATAAGTTATAAATCAGCTGCTACGTAATCTTTAAAGCATAGGGCTTGCCAACATACCGAAGCTCTATCAAACACTGGGTGTAGTTTTTATGTAGAAAATCGCCTGTCGGCTCTTTCCCCTTAATATTCATATCAAGGGGTGCATTCTCAAGGCCATATTCTGTTAAAAAGAAAATTATTTCTGGTATAACCTACGAGTACCTGCCGTGCGGCAAGGGCTGTCGTAAAAGACGGCTAAATGGGGAAAAATCATATGCGGGCACTTTAAAACCTAAAATAAAGCTGACCAGCAGTAACATCTTTTAAGACTTGCCAAAATCTGTATACGTAATCGGGGCAAAAGAAAAGTCATACATTCACGCGAGAATCGTACGAAAGTGCGGCATCATGGAGGTAAAGGTATATGAATACACTCCCACGCCGGGCACTCCTTCTGCTGAGCGATCCGGGGCGAAAAAAATGATGCTTTCTTGAAATAAATTACGAATCACAAGCTGGAACGTTGGCACAATGACGGGCAAAAGTTTCGTACTAGAAAACGTATAACGCAATGAAAATTGATATAATATGCGTTTAAAAATGGCGAAATGTCGGAAACAGGCGCCGCTACTTGAATTTGCAAACGAAAGCGTAGAAAATATATTATTACGGAACAGGACAAAATAACACAGGAGTGGCCATGATCTTGACACCGGAGCTACTATCTCAAGCGTATCAAAATTAGGCGATCAATAATTGAAAACGAAACGGAGGATATTTTTAGCGCCTACGCCTGCTAAGTAGGCTGTGAGCAATCAGATATAAGATTTTTTTTTTTGGCGCGATTTTGTTAAGCTAGTAAATGGGATATCAAGGAAGGAAATGCTTTTCATCGGTGCTAGGCTCATGTAAATCACACGGGTTTACTACATTAGATATGCTATTTATTAAGCAAGAGCGCTGCTTGTTAGATTACCATCTGTTGTGGAATTACGCGAAATAGCGTGATCTTGGCGAACCACGAGAAGAAAACCAAAAAAACATGCAACGAAAACCGGCATCAGTAGGAAAAATAAACTGACACAATTCAAACAAGGAAAGAGGCATAATCTGGGCGTTAAATTTGCGAGAATAGCTCCAAGGTTCCAGAAACCAAGTAGAAGAACTAAGCGCAAAAGTTATATGGAACATATTCAAAGGAAAAATGTAACAGCAGTGCCAAAATGGCAAAACAAAAGGCAAGCCTTTAAAACGTGGACTAAGTAAGTAGCAATATCGGAATTTTTATGATTGTGGCACAATGAAGAAAAGACTCACAGCAGATTGAATCACCGAAATATGTATATTCAAGATGAAAAGGTGAATCTTCTTACGGGGTATAACGAAATTTGCAATAGATGTAGTGACTCGGGAATTTAGAGTGGACATAGAACAGATATGCGGGCTTAAAGGTAATCACTTTTCTGCGACTAGCGGTTTTGGCACTTAGTGAAACACAAGTAGATACCCGCCCACACCTCTCAAATCACTCAGATCTGAAGCTACCTTGGCTACGAACTAGGGCCCCTATTCTTTCTCATAGCGGTCTCGCCATTTGCGTGCGTAATGATGTAGCTTAACAAACCCCACAACAATGTAGTCCCTGTTCCAATCCGGAATTCAATTTCATGTGGTTAAAATTCCATCTCCGTAAGCAAATTATCCACTACTGCTTTATTTACAGAAGCCCCAAACTGGACAGCAACTCGACCCTTAACGAGTTTGATGAGCTTTCTGACTCCATTCAACGAATTGTATCCCTGAATCCTCATACTAAAATCGTTATTACGGGGAATTTCAATATACAAAACCCTGGGTGGCTTCGACATTCGGGACAGACAACATCCGAAGGACGCTGTGTTGAGATCCTCGCTGCGGAAAACAACTTAACGCAGCTTGTAAATGAGCCCACGTGAATACCAGACGTTGATAGTCATACCGCCAACACCCTTGACTTGTTTTTAACTTCCCACCCTGATAAGTACTTCGTTGATGTGCTCTCTCCTTTATTCTCGTCAGACCATTGTGTCATATCAGCTAATTTCTCGTACACCGACCACACAGTTAGAGAAAAGATTCCTAAAAGAACCGTATGGCAATACGAGAAAGCCAATTGGAGCGGACTTATCACCTTCTTTATGAAATTTAACTGGTCGTTATGTTTCCCCGATAACGACGTGGATGCCGCTGCTGATATAATCACTGATACTATCCACCTTGGAATCGGATCCTTTATCCTTTATCGGATTAAGAGCATCAAACCAAAAGAAAAGGTATGGTAGGACTCGAGCTGTAAAGACACTGTCAGGGTTAGTCTAGCTAGTCCTATAAGACCAGCCCGACAGAGGAAAACCGAAAAAAGTTCAAACGAGCCAGGAATGACTGCAACGTCTTTCTCAAGAGCGTGAAATTTCAATACGACCAAAGGTTGAGGCAAAAAATACTACAATGTCCCAAACATAGTAAAAACTGCTGGTCGTTCGTCAAAAACATCAGAAATTCTGCCTCATCCACTATCCCAACGCCCATTTGCAATGACATTCCAGCTGTCAGCTCTTTGAACAAGGCCAATCTGCTTGCTGCACACTTTGCAGCCAGCTCAACACTTCCAGTTTGTGATTTGTCTCCGCCTACACTTGAATGCGTCGAATTTTCAATTCGTGTAGTAGCCAGAGTCCTTAGAGATCTTAAC
The DNA here is from genome assembly GCA_963966105.1 of Volucella zonaria. NCBI lineage: Eukaryota > Metazoa > Arthropoda > Insecta > Diptera > Syrphidae > Volucella > Volucella zonaria. The sequence continues at coordinate 130,105,683 of OZ014533.1, read as the reverse complement.
ATTTGCGAATCCGCTGGTCCAGATGGTATATCTCCCCTTCTTCTGAAGAAGTGTTCTACCTCGCTGGCAAAATCACTGCGTTAGCTTTTTCATCAATCCTACTCTGTAGGACTCTTTCCGAGCAGATGGAAAACAGCATTTGTATAGCCCGTCCCAAAAACAGGCGAATCTTCTTCTCTCTGCTCCTACAGACCCTTTGAACTTACGTCCCTTCTTTCCAAGATCATGGAAACGCTGATAAACCGTCAGCTCATGAAATATTTCAAAGCACGAAGACTTCTCAATATGGTTTTCGTAGCAACAGGTCCACTGGTGATTTGATGGCATGTCTCACCGAAAAGTGGAACCAAAGTCTACACCAATGTGGTGAAAGCAAGATAATTGAACTTGATATTTCTAAGCCATTTGACAGGGTTTGGCATCAGGCTCTTTTGTCGAAAATGCGTGCTTTTGGGATCGACGACTCTCTTCTTCAATGGATTAGAAATTACCTTTCGGAAAGTTCAATTCAAGTTGCCTTGGATAGTTTCAAGTCTGATGTTCCAAAATAAATGCTGGTGTGCCCCAGGGCTCCGTTCTGTCTCCGACACTCTTTTTAATTTTCATCAACGATATCTTGTCTGCTACTACTAATACAATATATTCATTTGCTGACGACCGTACTCTTTGCTTTTCATATTCATCCCCGGATTCACGTCCCTGCTCTTCGACTCTAGAACGAGAACGCCAGCGTATGTTAAGCTCATTAAATTCTGATATTATAGGCATAACTTATTGGAGAATATCAAATAGAGTAGAATTTAATGCTTCCAAAACACAATGCTGTCTGCTGTCGTTAAAGCGAAATTTAAACATCTTGCATCGTTGAAACCGGAAAACTTTCCGTTGTGTGCCAATGACAACTTACGTTGGAATGACCACATATTCCATATCGCCAAAAATTCTGCGAAGTATCTAGGTTTCCTCAAGCGATGTAAGAAATATTTCATCCCCTCCGATCTGGCCTCAATATATAAGGAGTTTATCCCCCCGAAATTGGAGTACAATGGTCACATCTGGTCAGGTGCTCCTAAGACCTCATTGCACTTTCTGCATAGGATGCAAAACCGTGCGATAAAACTCATAGGTGATAACAATATTACACATCCTTCGACACCCTCGAACACAGACGTAATGTAACACCTGTCTCGCTATGAATGCTCATCAGTACACCCTCAAGCCCACATTCGGACGTACTCTGGAATGTCGTGATTTTTCCTAAGCCGTACAACTCGCTTATGAAATGCCCTTCTGAGCTCCCTATTTCCTAGTCACCATAACTTGCAAACATTTAAAACCATCGCACATCAGTATCCCTCTTGTTTTTTCCCCTCCCTATGTGCAAACATCTAAGGGTACACAAAATCTCTTGTGCGTGCGAAGAGTACTTTAACGCCATATTAAATGAAGAATTTCAGGAATATCCGCGGAGTATCATTCCCTCGGCTCTCACGCACCGAAATTACCGAAGCTTTGAAAACCATGATCCGGGGTCGTGCGGTCTGACCCGATAACATACCCTCGGAACTGTGGGTACCAATCGGAATTCATGGGTTTAAATTTGCGATTTTATTCGATAAAATGATGAGGGGCGATCGAATTCGTAACCAGTGAAGGGAGAACTTTCTGGTTACGTCCCAATCGCACGGTTCCGGGGTTCTATACCAGCCGTGGCCGAAAGACTTTTTTTCAGGCAACTAAAATCTCGTGAGATGGATGGTTGCCTAAATACAACATCAAGTCAACTTACACTAATATTTAGTCTCCCCATTAAATGTTGGATGCCACCCATGGAGCAAAATAACCACTGAGCCCAAACATCTTTCTTTCTCTCTCTATCCCATGAAACTAATTTAGCATACTATGAAAATTTACGATTTACGATACGAAAAAGATCGCGAAACTTCGAAGGATCTGCATATCGTCTGCATCGGCATGGAAAAAGCGTTCGATAGAGTTCCCAGAGATCTTATTTAGATGGCGCTAAGATCTCCAAATGTATCCGAGACATACATATGTAAAAATGATACGCCATATGTACGATGCCGTTAAAATGGGGAATTCGAAGTTAAAGTTGGAGTACATCAAGGCAGCGTACAAGGTCTGTTGCTTTTTAATGTCGTTGTAAGGCTTTTTACTGAAACCGCACACCAATGAGTCTCTGCTTTTCGCCGATGACAGCGCAACGAAGTGACAGCCCTTTAAGATACTCTTAGTAATTGGACAAAGACGCTAGAAGGTAACGGGTTACAAATCAGTCGTACTAAGACCGAATATCTGCATTGCCGTTTTTCCGATGAAGCAAACCCTACTCCTAACATCTATTTATAAGGAGTCATGATGCCAAAGTGCGAAAAATCTGCTCTCTAGTCAACCAAAAAGGAAGTTGTCATGACTATGTCACACATAGAGTTAATGTGGGTTGGCTTAAATTGCGTGAAAACTCCACTGTATTTTGTGACGGAAAAATCCGCTTATATACGAGTACGATAGTGGCTTATCCAGGTTTTTTATACGCATCGCAATGTTGGATAACGTACGAAAAATATAAAGCGACCCAAATGAAAATGTTACGAATGTCAACGAGCGTGATACAAGTGATCTTATAAGAAGTACGAACATCTGCAGAAGTGTCCATATTACGAAGCCCTTAGTAAAGAAACTGCAGGCTGAGAAAATCAGCTGGTATTGTCCTTTTCAACGAAGGTCGTCAGATAATCCAGTCCAAAGAGCAATAGAGTCTGAAGTTCCAGCCGAAGAGACCGAAGTAAAAACAATTGGATCACTCAAACTGTTGGCCTCATGAGTGAGGTGATCCAAAATAGAGTTACCTGTAGGATGGTTCTATGGCCCGCAAATTTAGATAACACCATAAGCGGTGCAGTAGCAAGGCAGGTACGTTGGAGAAATATATATGTATAGAAGTAACAATACGCGTTACATATTTCAACGGTAATAAAAAAAAAGAGGAACATTTCTGGTACAACCTATACTGCTGACATTTGACTCCGATTCCATACACATCCTGTTTGACAAAATGAAATTCCGGTTACCGCAGAAATATGAAGTCATTCTCTGTAATCAGGACTGGCTTTGACTAGAATCTGAGCCAGAAAACGAACGAAGTTGAATTTTCACGAATGACTTGTGTCTGTATTCCATGCAGAAACATACACAATTCTGTTAGCAAAGTAGTAATGACGAAGTGGTTGGGGCAAACAGAGTTTGAAGTGGCAGCCAAATCATCATCTCCAAGCTAGTTCGAATATGTAAAACTTCGATAAACGACGTTAGAAAGCTGAGTTTCGTCTGTCTTGATGGGGTGCTTTAGCTAATAATGCGCAAATAGCAAGGATTCAGGACTATGTGAACAGAGTTTTTTCCAGACGTCGATATAGGCAGCTGTACCTTGACGGTTAGTGAGCATGGTTAAAGGCGGCCAGTCCTGGGCAATAAGGTGCCTCACTGGAAGTAACCGAAAGGTTGTGAAGCTCAACCGAAGGCTATATTCTGGTACCACGGGAGGATAGGAGCCCCTGGAACTTTGGTTCCGGCCTGACCTCGGTTTTGGCCCCCTTGTGGTACTATCGTGTTGCCTGTTGGCTTACACCCAAAATCGCGGAGAGAGAAGATCGACTGGGATTCGGACAGCTTATGGTTTAGTATAGGCTGCAGTATACTATGGCTTATGTTCAACCATTTGAAGGCTATGGAACCAATCGGTCTGCGCGATGTGGAGTTGCACAGCAACCGGGTGCCACAACCCGCAGAATGGGAGAGGTTTTAGATAGGCCTCAACCATTTAACAAGGGAGGAGATCGTGCCTAATACACGATTTCTAGTAGGTGCTGGAGGTGGTTTAATACCATCCGAAGGGCGTTGATAGATGCATTGTTTTAATCCCGATATAAGTGTAAGCGCTCCGTGGAATAAGGCCTACAGGGCAGGTGTCCACGTAAAACACGTAAAATACTTGAAAATTTCTGTGACAATGGAATCCAAGGCTCAAAGAAAGAATTATCAGGACTCAAACCCGTTTTAGCACTCCATGCGTCCTCTTTTAGCCTTCTCCTGTGGAGCGCAGTCTATGTGAATGTCTGGCTTAGACTGCAGGTACTCTGTGGTGAGTGTTAGTAACTTTGAAACGATCATTCATTTTTCTTCGAAGGACTGAGAAATTACATTTTATGATATCTTTTGCGATATTTGGTTGTTTTTCTGAGGCAGCGGTATCAACATCATTTCTATTGCATTAGCAGTTATGCTGCAGCCTTCCACTTACAGGCATTTAAGCAATTTACAACCGCTTTCCACTACGGAGAGGGATATATACGATGCATGCTACCAGCCCCTGGAAGCAGCATGAACTATGCACTTTTGAAATTGTGATGAGTACTCGTATGTAGGCATTTACCATTGCTTCTTTCATGAGTTCTAGATGAAGTGGTGGGATGTTCGCTATAAGTTGAAACGCAACTGTTGGTGCTATTTTCATTGCACCAGTTGTACAGACATAGGCATTGGTCTGTATAGACCTCTGCGTTGCTTTATGCCATCAAACTGCGACTGCATACGTGATGATAGGTCTCCTTATTGCCATGTACGAGTACATTCACAGTATCATTTTGGGATTTCCAGTCCCCAAATTTTTCCAGTTAGACTTTTGCTTTGAGGTCCTGGGATTGTCAATAGTCTTCGAAACATCAGTGTTCACGTAAGTTTTTCATCCAGTGAGATTCCTAGATATTTGGCTTCCGTTGAGAACTCTATGGTTTCACCGAAGAGAGTACCATTTCTGAGTCTTTCTCGCCTTCTTCTCTTGGTGTATTTAACAATGGTGCTTTTCTTGGGTTTGGCTTTGAGGCCAACTTTGGTGGACCATTCAGCAACTACGTTCAAAACCCTCTGGAGGCAATCCGAGATTGTGTCCTCGATAGGGTGTTAGTACTCTTCCTTGGGGGCATTCTTTCGTAGCTATCACACTAAGTTTATTGCTGCCTAATGAGGTTTTTATTGTTTTATCCTCTCTTGTTTTGAATGCCTCTGCTGCTTCTATATCGAGGAAACAACCGATGTAGCGATCTTTATCTCTGAGCTTTTTCAATCCTTGTGGTAAGATTTTGTAGGGCGTATGTAGTTGATAGGCATTTTGATATTTGTGAAAGAGGTTCATTTGAAGTGCCCGTCTCTGATATGTGTGTTGAGGATTTTTTCCATAGTTTTGAGAAAAAATAAAGTGAGGCTGATTGGTCTATATGGCGTTGGTAGTTCAGACGGTCTGCGTCCTACCTTTGGTATATATTTGGCAAGCAACCTCCTTCCACTTTTTTGGTGACTATCCCCACGCATAGCTAGCTCTGAATAAGTTGATTAGTACAGGCAGCAGTTGGGAGATGCCCTTTTGTAGTAAAGCTGGGAATATTCCATACTCACCAGGGGCTTTGAAGGCTTGAAAAGAGTTGATTGCCCAAATTATTTAGCCCTCATGGAAAATTTCTTTTGCTCTGTTCCAGTCCTCTCTGAACGGTTTATTTCTTGGGCTTCTGGAACTGTCGTCGAGTCTGGGAAGTGCGTTTCGGCAAAGATCTGAAGAGTATGTAGCCCGTTTTCGACGTATGTGCCATCAAGTCTTTTTATTGATTAGTGTGTGCTATGAATGCGGGCACAACTTCTGGTATCATCGATTTTATGACAGAAGTTTCTCCACGATTCTCTCTTTGCCGTTCTAATTTCTTGGTCGAAAGGCAGCCCTTACTCGCATATGGATATGTCATACGTATGCAATAGAGTTGGCCAAGACTTTTTGCTTGCTCCACAAACGCTATTTTACAGGGTGCGGCAGAACCAGTTGAGCAATGTTGAAGAGTTATAAAAAAAACTAGGGTATACTCGTAGATGAAACAAATGTTTTTATTTTTGAAATCCGTAGAACTTATCATTTTATACGCATTCATTTCTAAAAATAAGATAGCGGCCGTTAGTTGCAATACATTGCTGGAGCCGATTTCTAAAATCGTAGACACATTTCGAGGGGTATCGCATTCACTTCTTCAACAATTCGCTCCCTTAGCTCTAGCAGGTTTTGGACGCGACGTTTAAACACTTTTCCCTTAAGACATCCCCAAAGCATATGCTTAAAAACGGCGACCGCGCAGGCCACCTCACGTCACCTCTTAAATCATTTGGAGAATTTCGGGCTGTGTGGGCTGTAGCCCAATCCTGTTGGAACCAAACATCCCCAAATCCCTCTTCATCAACAACTACTTTCAGTTGGGGCTGCAGGAAATTTTGTAACATAACGCCCGGAATTCACGGCCACGGTCACGCCTACCTCTTCAAAGAAGTATGGGCCAATAACGCCAAATAGGGATACGGCACACCACACCGATACTTTAGGAGAATGTAGCGGTCTTTCGTGAACAATTTGGTTGTTGTTTTCAGCCCAATAGAGAACATTTTGTTTACTCAGAATTCCGCTTACGTGAAAATGTGCCTCGTCGCTGCTGAAGAATGCCGCCTCAGGAGGGATCGCTGCAAGCATTTCCTCACACAGATTTTGGCGGTTGGCGTAGTCTGTTGGGTTCAATTCTTAAACCATCATGATTTTGAAGAAATTAAAATCTCAATGTAGAATCCTCCTCAAACTGCGGTCTGAAACCCCCAATGCAATAGCATGCCTTCGAGCAGAACGTCTTAGCGATTGCTCGAGTGCTGCTCTCACTAGCTCCACATTTTCTGGTATTCTAATGGATCTTCGTCGGCCATGTGTATCTATTCTTAGTGTGCTATCAGTTTCCTCCAACTGCCGAGTCCAGGACCGAATTTTGTTCGCAGTAGGAACAGCATTATTGTGCGGAATATTAAAGCGTCGCCGAAAAGCTCTTTGCGGCGCAATCACAGATCGGTTGTTTTCATAAAACGCACGCACGGCAAAGCCACGATGTACTTCAGTCCGAACCATGTTTTCTACTAAATGGGGATGCCGATAGAGCAAAGCAGACCTAGTGCAGCCGCCTTTCTCAACGAACACCTGCCCCAACACACTGATCAACTGGTTTTGCCGCATCCTGTATAATATAAGTTATATCAAGGTATTTCTGCGAGCTTTCCATCAGTATCCTCTAGCATGTAAGCTTCATGTCCTAAGTGTGATGTTATGATTGTTCTGACTTATGCTGTCAGTAAGAAATTATCGAAGTTTTGGGAACAATTTCCAACAAGAACAATCCATTGGGCCAGATATTGGCGGCATACGGTCCCCATATTTGTCCATTGCCATCAAGGGAGTTTGTTGTAGGGCCCCGGATTAGTTTTATCAAAAGGTCTGATTCTAGAAGCAATCGAGGGGACTTTTCGGATTTTTCTTAGGTTCTTATTTTAGACCCACCAACAGGTTTACTTATTTTGACTCTTCCTCACAGTGAACATCAAAATGTAACAAGTGATAACCATAGATCTCTCTTGGTTAATATGGATTTATTTTATTTAACCGACTTTAGCTTAAATTGGGGAGCTTCATTGTACTATTGCAAGGGTCTGAAACAGAATTTTTTTCCCTGACCCCTATCTACTGCTTATCAACACTAAAGTGGAGCAGAAATCACTCTCTTTATAGTTTAACGACTTTCCTCTACCCAAAAAGATCATTGTTGCATTGTGACATATGTAAGTATCATGTAAAGTACTCCCGAGATCAAAGTGTCTCTATCGTTGTCCATTTTGTGCTACCCTTACCTACTTTGTCGTACAATTTTTCGACATATTTTCGCTTGTTTGAGTTCAGGTCATAACTCTTACTAATCTAAACAGCTTGCTTTGCTTATTACTGTGATGCTTATTACTGAGCAGTTTCTGTTAATGTATTAGCAACAATTGTGCCCTCAACAACTACCAACAATTTACCGAGAAACATTGCAACTAACACTGTGTCAACAAATCCACCAGCTAATCCTGAACAAGTTTACCTTTTCCAAATGTCCTTGCGCTTTGTGTACAGCCACAAGCTATCATAGTTTTCAGCTCGCCTCTTTTTTACTCTCTCTCTCTTTCTCTCGTCAGATGTCATTGTCTGTTGGTAGTTTCAGTAGGACGATGGGGAATGGGGATACTGGTTACTGGATTATCCTAGTGTTCTCATTTTCATTTCGAACTACTTTCCCAATCAGTGTCACAGGAAACTACCTCCGAGAATGATGATGAGACGATGATGCTGCTGTTCGTGCTTCTTCTATTGGAACACTGGAACACTAGAGCATGACCGGCGGACTCAACAAAATCCAACAACCAGCCAGAACACCGAAACTATTTGACCGACATTTCACAGAGCATATCCTTCGCCCAATGTGAACAACACGAACAAAAACAAAAACAAAAACAAAAAAAAAAAACAGAAAAGGAACTCCCAAACAAATCCAGAAGGAAGCTTAGGCAAAGAATGGCAAAAAAATCACTTTGCCCCACAAAAGGATATACTCCTGCTGCCTCCTGATATGTGTATGTACTCGTACATATGTCGGCAACGGTGGCAGGAGGATTCGTTCTCATATTCGTATGTACGTGCGAGTTTTCGGGGAAGCCTTTTACAGGCATTTAGTGCGATGTAATGTGGTTTTCGTGTTGCTTGTTCTCGTGATTAGATATTTGCCACGTGGGACTCTTAAAAAGCCCAACCTAACCGAGGCGCCCGTTCTAAGTTCCTTGCCTCTATCCAAAATACCCCAAATGTTTGGATGCTGAAAACAGGATACAGAATAATGTATGACAATTTATTGCATGGCAATGCGGCTTCGATTTTGGGCCGACTTCCTTCGACTGGTAGAGCGTTCTCTATGATTCTTGTTGGGGGTTTTCCTTAAGTCATACGAATAGTGTCTGCTGCAGTAGCGCTGTTTCTGTTGCTATTGCTGTTGATGTTTGTAGTTGGTCTCCTATTGCCAATGGCGCATATTAAATAATTTTATTTTTTTTTTCGTGCAACGTGCTATCCTTTATTCAGTTGGATTGCCCTGAGTAAATGAAATCGAAAATGACAGCGCCAAATTGAAAACACTAAGTGCGGCACAAGGAGGAGAAGCTTGAGCTAAACTTTTTGTTGCTACACATAATAACAGTTTCATTCAAATGAAGGTGTGAAAAGGTATCCACTTGAAAATGGGTCACTTAACGAGAAAGGAAGGGGTTCCTACGAAAAACCAATTTACGTCGGAAAGGCTTGCATCTCCAGGAACTCCGAGGAACTGCGTTTTGGGCTGCTGCTGAGCTGTTAGCAGCTTCGACTATAAGTACAAGGGACTAGTTAAAAAATGTGTAAGACCTTAAAAATATGATCTCAATGTGATACGGTGTGACCTGTCTCCTGCTTACAGATTTTGTTTGTCTGCATCTCATAGAGGCCTGCCATCGAGGGGTGTATTTCTGAAAGATGAAAGCGCTTTAATTGAAGCTCTTATCACCATTGCAAATCTGAATCTAGTCGCCTTCCACCTAATAGCAGGGACAATAATTTCGATTACCCGTAACATCATTGCTAATGCAACTACCATTAGAACAAGTACACTAAAGTACAGGTGTAGTAGGATATTTCGGTGCGATAAAGCATAATGATTCTGAGACGCCTTCGCACTTCTCCTGCCTTCCCAGTTTTGCTGGGGTCTCCTACCCAATGGTTGTCATGCTTCCTCATTTAGAGATCTGCAAAAATAGTTAACCATAAGGGTTCCATTCTTTAAATCTGAGTAAATGATTTCATTAGTTCCCACACAGAGTGTCACCCCTCTTTCTTCAGAGTAAAGTGCACAATCAAACCCTCCATTGAATAATCAAGTCCCCCACGTGCCTGCGGATTTTACCTTGCTGTATTACATATCCTTGCACACCGTCACACCACCAAAAAGATGAGGAGAACCTAGTTACAGGAGCATAGATAGATCAGATATTTAAAGATCACTTCATCCATACTTAACAAATTCACTCGAAGGAAAAGTCCTCTGATCCAGGCTTAAGTAAATTTCGCGCTCAAGGGATTTAAGTGCCCTTAAAATGTTTGCACACAGCGCGGGCGAAGGAAAATCAGGGAGGATGGAAAGAGAGGTACCGGTGAACGTTGGTTTTAAATGTTTGAAGGTTATAATGACTAGGAAATAAAGAACTAGGCGGGGCATTCAATAAGCGAGTTGTACGGCTTAGGAACGAGTCACGATGTTTCAAATTACGTCCGAAAGTGGGCTTGAGGGTATACTGATGAGCATTCATAACGAGACGTATGTTAGGGTTAAAGGTTTGAAGGGGCGGAATGGTACTGGCAATTTCAATGGAGCAATGGTGGTGGAAATAGCAATTGAACAAAGTGAGACACGAGACATTTCGTCGGTGTTCGAGGGTGTCCATTTTCTGGATCCTATCTAGCAGGTGCAGAGATGTTTTGGGCGCACCCGACCAGATGTGGGCATTGTACTTCAATTTCGGGCTGACAAATGCCTTATATATTGAGGCCAGATCAGAGGGGGTAAAGTATTTCTTACATCGCTTGAGTGAACCTAGACATTTCGCAGCATCTTTGACGACACCGAATATATGGTCATTCCAACGTAAGTTGTCATTGACTCACATACCGAGAATGGAAAGTTTATCGGTTTCGAAGATGCGAGTGCCATCCATGGATAATGGCTGGCTGTTTAAATTTCGCTTTAACGACAGCAGACAGCATTGTGTTTTGGAAGCATTAAATTCCATTCTGTTGATAGTTCCCCAATTGGTTATGCTGTTGATATCGGAATTTAATGAGCTTAATATACGCTGCCGTTCTCGTTCTACAGCCGAAGAGCTTGAGACGTTAGTCCGGGAACGAATACGAAAAGCAGAGAGTACTGTTTTCAGCAAAGGTATATATTGGATTAGAAGTGGCAGACAAGAGATCATTGATGAAAATTAAAAAAGTGTCGGAGACAGAGCGGAGCCCTGGGGTTCACCAGCATTTATTTTGTAAATATTAGACTGATGCCAAACTCTGTCAAATGTCTTAGAAATATCAAGCGCAACTATCTTGCTTTCGCCAGATTGCTGTACGCTTTGGTTCCACTTTTCCGTGAGACATGCCGTCAGATCACCAGTAGTCCTGTTGCTACGAAAACCACACTTCCGGTCATTAGAAAGTTTTCGTGTTTCGAGATATTTCATGAGCTGACGGTTTATCAGCGTTTCCATGTTGAGAAACTACGTAAGTGCAATGGGTCTGTAGGTGGAGAAGGAAGAAGATTCGGCTTTTTTAGGGACGGGCTGGAGAAATGCTGTTTTCCATCTGCTCGGAAAGAGTCCTAAAGAGTAGGATTGATGAAAAAGCTTACGCAGTGGTTTTGCCAGCGTGGAAGAACAACTCTTCAGAAGGAGGGGAGATATACCATCTGGACCAGCGGATTTGTGGATGTTAAGATCTTTAAGTACTCTTGCTACTGCACGAGTACGAAAGTGGATTTGTCCCACTGAAAATTCGACGCACTCAAGTGTAGTCGGATACAAAGCACAATCTGGGAGTGTTGAGCTGGCCGCAAAGTGTGCAGCAAGCAGATTAGCCTTGTCCAAAGAGCTGACAGCTGGAATGTCATTGTAAATGAGCGTTGGGATGAAGGATGAGGCAGAATTTCTAATATTTTTGACAAACGACCAAAAATTTTTACTACCTTTGGGACATTGCAGTATTTTTTGCCTCAGTTTTTGGTCGTATTGGAATTTTACACGCTTAAGAAAGGCGTTGCAGTCATTTCTGGCCCGTTTGAACTTTTTTCGATTTTCCTCAGTTGGGCTGGTCTTGAAGGACCGAAAAAACCTTTCTCTCACCCTGACAGCCTCTTTACAGAGTCGAGTCGCACCATGGCTTTTCTTTTGGTCTGATACTCTTCATCCGATGAGAGATAAAGTTTCTCATTCCAAAGAGAATGGTATCTGTGATGATGCCAGCAGCTGCACCCACGTCGTTATCGAGGAAGAATAACGACCAGTTAAAATTCCTAAAGAAGCAGTTAAGACCGCTCCAATTGGCTTTCTCGTATTGCCATATGGTTCTTTTAGGAATCTTTTCTCTAACTGTGTGGTCGGTGTACAAGAAATTAGCTGATATGACACAATGGTCCGACGAGCCTAGAGGGGAGAGCACATCAAAGGTGTACTTCTCAGGGTGAGAAGTTAAAAACAAGTCCGGAGTCTTGGCGGTATGACTGTCAACGTCTGGTATTCATGTGGGCTCACTTACAAGCTCGGTTAAGTTATTTTCCACAGCGAATATCTCAACACACCGTCCTTCGGGTGTTGTCTGACCAGGATGTCGAAGCCAACCAGAATTGTGTATATTGAAATCGCCCGTAACAACGATTTCAGTATGAGGATACAGGGATACAATTCTTTGAATGGAGTCAGAAACCTCATCAAACTCGTTAAGGGTCGAGTTGCTGTCCAGTTTGGGGCTTCTGTAAATAAAGCAGTAGTGGATAATTTGCTTACGGAGATGGAATTTTAACCACATGAAATTGAATTCCGGATTGGAACAGGGACTACATTGTTGTGGGGTTTGGTAAGCTACATCACTACGCACGTAAATGGGATCTACCTGTGATTCACTCACTAAGGCCCAAAACAGCTGGTCTGTATTTTCAGACGTGGACATACGCAGAAAAGTCATTACTTTTTAGCCCGCGTATATTGGCAATATCCACACTGAATTCCCGAGTCATTATAACAAAGGACAAACACAAAAACACAAACACCGACGTTGCTAAGCGCAGATGTAAAGTACAAATTCAGAGTTGGCTTACCGAATCAAATTGTTGTAGGTGTTATGCCCTTACAACAATACGAAACAGCACACCAACAAAATTCATACCCACAGCCCGCTATCCATCGGTTGTTTCATAGTGACCGAGTGCAAGCAAAAGTTTGACCAGGGGCAGGAAGGTTGTGATGCCCGCATTGTGGATTTCGGTTACACTGCACTCACGCATTGTTGTTGTTGTTTTTTTATATTTTCTTTTACTCCACGCGAGGAGCGAATTTCACAGTGCACTTGTGCGTGCGCACTTTTCGATGATCAGCTCTGCACCCTATGAAGTTTATAGGACATAGCTACAGTTCCTTAACATACTTGGTGGAAAATCATCTAATGAGACTCCCAAAGTCCTTATACGTGATAGGGTTCCTACGTCTGGAGACCACTCCCAGACATTTCTTCTGCACGGCAGAGCAGTGATCTTGCGACGAATAGAAATATTCGTATCATACCATGCTTTCGGGATATAAATTTCGTATCTCAAGCTGCAACTTTGGTAATAGTCTCGAACTAGTAACGTAAAATGGATGTTATATGCGAAACCAAGCGACGAAACGTCACAAACAGAGACTGTTGTCAGAACTTGCAATCAAAAGTATGTGAAAGGTATAATAGGAATGGAGTTGCACAGTATAAAGGCAAACACGACACGAAAATGTGAAACGAATACATAAGAGCGAGTTCTAGACAATCGATAGCGAATTTAATCAAATTCCATGGGAGGCAAGCCGCAGACGACTAGAAATGTACGGATAGTCATGGAGAAACATCGCAATCTCGGAAGTGTTAACTGCTTAGGGATTGCTTTCGTCCTAAAACAGAAAGGCAGTATGCCACGGTTTCCATTTTCTCTCCGTCCCAGCACGTGTCTTCCAATGGGACGTATTACTTATACACTCCCGAAGAGTGTGATCTTGTGCTCCTTAGCCATCTAGTTGAGGGATGAGCGCAGTCTTTAACTACTCAACTACTCTTGTACTTTTGGTGTTCGAAGTTAGGGATCTGATCGCTGCTTGACTGTCTCTATATTGAATTCAGACTCTCCAAGCAGCAGCCCATTGAATAAGTAAGAATTCGGCTTAAAGGCCGTACAATATGTGGGTAGACCGGAAGTCATGAAGAGGTCCTCAGAGAAGGCCCTTTGCGTTAGCGCCTTCGGCTGTTCTAAGCTGTCTATAAGGTTGGAAATTGATTTACTGGGGAAGACTTCGTGTTGAATCCACCGACCGCTATTGATATCACGTGATTAGTCACTTGTCTAGTGGTTAAGATGTCTTACATTGAGGACTTTCTATTGCGGAGTATCTCTCAGCATGAGAGTAGAGTTAATGGCAGTCTGCATGCCGAACAGGCCAATAGGGTTAAGTTTGTAGAGCCCTCTTTGAAAAGGTTTGGATAGCACTTGCGCGTGGTGCTTATGCCGTTACCTCGTTGCGTGTTGCATTGCGTAACTCTTGGTTTTAGACCCTACCTTGAGCCTACAGACTTCTTGCACGAGTAGAGCGAACTTGGAGCTGATTTCGCCCTGGAAAATCTTTTTTCAACTATATTTTTCTGTCAAGGATAAGGCCTAGATACGTGCCACTCTTTGAAAAACTCAGAGGTGTGCCATTCTGATATTTCTTGTGAAGAGGAACAGCTTCTTTTTTTGGCCGGATTAATCCTAAGGTGGCAGCTATGTTCAAGAGAAAAGTGCGCCTAACGCGCATTGAAGAATGTTGCAAAGGATCTGTGGGTATTTGTTTAACACATAAAGAAGCAGATATATGCGTGAGCTACCAAACTACATCCCACGCTCTCTAGTTTGGTAAGCAATGTCCAACGAGGACTGTTCAAAAAGTGGATCTATCCGCAGATAGACAAATTTATGTGTAGTTCTTGAAGAAAATTGATGATCGAGCAGGGTTCAACGCTGTTGAAAGCTACGTCAGGAACGCTATCATTGTATACTCCTTGAGCGAAAGAGTGTAGTGCGATCTCATCCGAATCACCTTCGTCGTAGGCAATTCAAACTATTCATGTGTATATCGAGGATCATCTCCAGCGTTTTTGGCAGGAGTAGTGGCAGATTACCTGCTCTGGATATAAATCGGTGGTTTCCCCAGCTGAAGCACTGGATATTGTACTGACAGCTTAACAAGCTTTCACAATGTATACCAGGATATCTGTTACATCTTGAAAAACATTCTGTAGTTGTGCAGGAAAGATACCATGGAATAATGTTGCCTTGTAAGTTTTGAAGCAGCAAAGTCTCCTTTTAAGCAGTTTCACAAAGATTATGTCCGAGTTGATCCGTTGGTGTGTAGATTTTCCCAAATAAGGTTTGCAGTGGGTGACAGTAGTGATTAAGTGCGCTTGAAATTCGAGGTGTTTTAGACAGAACTTGTGCAATCCCGACAATTTACCAGTGCTAGTGGAGCTCTCGCAGAGACTATAGCAGGTCCTGTAATGGGCCTTCCTTACTTCTTATTTGTGAATTCGTAAGGATGCCGTGTAGGTTTCCTATTCGCGTTCGTAGAGATGTTTTTTTTTTTATAAATGGCGTAGCCTTAAAACGTTTGCACACAGAGGAACATAGCAAATCACCTAAGCCATGGGCCCAGCATGGGTATAAGCCGCTCAGTCTACCCAAAATTTTCACATCCCATTCCTGTTGCTAACTCATCTACGTCCTATTCTACTTGTTGTTATCTCGTTCGGCTTCTGGGGGCATAAATTCCTCTCAGCGCGAGACAGCAACTCGACGTACGGTACGGTCCTCGCAATTACCAAAACAGCTGCTGTGTTTACCGCGCAGTAAGTGTACCAAGGACCCAACGCGTTGTGCCAAGGTAAGCCGCTTACGAGAACCCCTCTTCGACAGCACATCAATTCATACCTTGTTGAGTGCAGCAATATAGGGTTGGCAACCGAAGCGAGTAACCTTCTCTTAGTCTCATGCGGCACACCAAGATTAGGTATCAGCCTAGACATCGTAGCTATCAACTGGGCGGGTTCATCAGCCATTCTTCCAATGTGCTCCCCAAATGTGAATCATGAGTCGAACCACATTCCGTGGTAGTGGATTACCGGGATTGCGTGGATTACCGCAACTGCGATGTTCACACGGAAGTCGCCCCGATTCATTGTTGCCTGGTAAGGACAATCATTTCCGTTTTTGAGGCCATGAGATCGTAACCACTTCGGCTTCTTCACGGAAAACTAAAATTTTAAGATTACTTCACCTCTAGGGTTGATCACTGTATTGCTCTCATATTGCATCCTGAATGCGGACGACTTCATCAACTAGCTTCCTGAAGTGCCTGGGTGGTGAAGGTTCATAGCCATCTTAGGCCAGGTGCTCTGATGCTAATCATGTCTTTTTGTCGCTCTTGGAGGTAAGCAATGTTATTGCGAAGAAAGGCGATTAAGTTCGGATGATATCTATGGAAATGTTGTTCCGGACAAGGCTGTTCCGGAGTTTAAGGCTGCAAGCTTGACAAGTAAGGCTAAACTGTACTACAGCCCCACGGCAGGGTGGTAGAGATACCTCAATAATGGCGTCATTCTGATGATAACTCTTCCATCGTTGTAGCCTCTGTTGGTGTGCTATTCGGGAAAGGGGTTTGACGGAATCGAGTAGACACTTATTGTGTCGCTCTTTAACCTTACAGGCAAACAGTGCCTGTGATGTCGCTTACAGGGTTTTCGTAAATTTTTTTTGAAGTGCAGCCTCAGAGATTTTTTTTTTATTTGAATGTGAAATTCTGTTCCTTCAACGTAAGACGTAGTCACTCTCCACGGGGTCCCGCATTAAGCAAACAAGGCTGTTTTGTGTGGAAAATTCCCATGAGATTGTGTTTTAAAGCTTGCAAGTCCAGACTCTGTAAATTAATATATTTCCTCTCACAAATTTTTCTTTCAGTGTCCTTCAGTGTCCATTATTCCGTTCCTTTTTTTTTTAAGTTTGTCATACATAAGAAAATTTAGAAGGATGTTCAATATTTCCCATGGTAGCTCATTTTTCCACATCATTGAATCACCTTACCAGCGGCCCTCCGTACATACTATACAAATACCGTGCAATCCCTCTAGCAATTTTATTTTGCATATTCACATTTCTGTTTTAAAATTTGCATAATCATCCTGTTTATGAGGACGTTTTATGTTATTTTTACCGCATTCCAGCAGCATGAACGTATGTATACGGAATAAGGATTTTACTGTTTATGTTAATACGTAGGTTGCTACCATACTCGTACTTAAGTTTTAAGAAAAGCAAGGAAGAAATGTATTCTTCCTTATAATCGAAGCTGGCTTTATTGTTTTTCAAAATACGCTCCATGAAGATCAATACGCTTTGCATGCGTTTGAACTAATTTTCAAAGCACTTTTTCCATTCTGAACGAGGGAACTCCAACACATGTGTTTTTAACGCATCTACCGCTTCCTCAGGTGTCGAGAAACGTTGACCTCGCAATTTGTTTTTGATGTGCGGGAATAAAAAGAGGGCATTGGGTGCCAAATCAAGGATGTACGGCGGATGACCACAAAATCACTTGTTTGCGCCCACCTGTGAGAGCTCGCATTATGGTGGTAGAGAATCACCCGTGTTCGGTGGTTGCTTTTCCTTTGTTCTCCAAGGACTTCTGGCAAACATATGGTGGTGTACCATTCCGAATTGACCACCCTACGTTGCTAAAATGGTGTGGTGCCGAAAAGTTCGGATTTCCGAAGAAACAGGCGACCATTGGCTTCGAAGTACTTCGTACGCAAACAGCTTTTGTTGGATTTGATTCGTCTTGAAAAATCCATACAGTCGACTCCTGCTTAGTTTCGAACTTACCCGTATATGCATAGATCCATGATTTGTACCCTGTCACGATCTTATAGGCGTTTTTTTAAGCACCGCGACCGAATTTTTTCAACATTTCTTTGAATCAATCGACACCACCCTTTCTTTGTCTAATCTCTTTGACGGCCAAATGTTCATGGAATATGAAATGCATGCGAGTGGAACTAAAGCCCAAGTAGGCCTCAACTTCACGATAAGTCACAGGACGATTTTGTAATATCAGTTCCCGCACAGCGTCGATGTTTTCTGGCACAACAACCGATTTTGGATGACCTTCACGAAATCCGTTCTGGAGCGAATGACGGCCACGATTGAATTCGGAGAACAAGCGAAACATAGTGGCCTGGGATGGTAGGATCATGAACTACCGATTGGGAGTATGCACCTGGAACGTAAATACACTGTACAACTCTGGTGCTGCTGAAAGTTGAATCTGTCCTCATGAGGTCCAAGACAGATATCATAGTACCGCGTTCAAGAAGATACGATGGATAGGATGCAACAACGGAAACATTGGGACATTTATTACAGCAGCTATAAAAGACTGCACATGTTAGGATGCGGATTTATCGTGGGAGATTGGCTGCGATCAATGATATTAATCCGATTAGCGATCGCCGGGCTGTGATACGCCTCCAGACTTCATTCCAAAATATCTCACGAAGATGTGCACATGCCCCTACTCATGTGCATATTCACCACACGAGAACAGACAACGGTGGTAAGTATCACTAAGTTTCAAAGACTATGAATCCATATAGAAACCTGATGTACTCCATATGGTCGAACAGCCACCAAATTGTCCATGTGGTAATAGATGCGAGGCATGCATCAGACATTCTGAGGGGCAAACGTCGATTCCGGCCACTTTATTGTTGCAGCCAAATTCAGAGCTCGACTATCCAGCGGGAAGATGCTGCGAACCGCCCAGAAAAAGAAATTTAACATTGGAAGCCTTAGAATGACCTAAAGAGTCAGAGCCTAAGGAGAGGATCTGAACGAGAGAATCTCCGCTATGGACTCAGCATCCACAAATCTGTGGAACAGTATCGCGGCATCATCAAAGAGGTAGCCGAGACCACCGCAGACTACCAGCCGCCACCGAAAAGGAGCCCTTGGTATGATAATGAGTGCGTACAGACACTGCAGCTAGAAACAAGGGCAGCGAGGGAAGAGTGTAGAGCCAGAAGGAGGGTGGAGAAGATCTTTCGTAAAAACAAAAGGGTCTACGCAGTCTTCCAGCTCAAGGATGTCGAAGAGTCCGGCGACAGAAACAACATTCCGATATTTTTCATGAAATCTAAGTGACTTGCAATTGGGTTCAAGTCTGGAACCCAGGCTCGTCGAAACAATAAAGGAAACTTAGTCACCGAAGCGCAGGGAATAGCAGATGTGTTTAAGCAGCACTTACTGTAGCTAATTAACGGGCATCAGGTAGAGAGACTTATAGAACAAGAGAAGAACCCACATACAATGAAGAAGACCCAGGGTATAGAAGGTTGTCTTAGCTCCAAAAAGCCGAAGAACAACGAAGCAGCCATCTCTGATACACCACCAGCGGAGATTTTCAGACATGAAAGTGATGTTTTGGTAGGGTGCATGAACCAAATTATCACCCAGGTATAAATGGATGAAGCCATGCCGGATGACTAAATTGCCAGCTTCAAAAAAGGCTAACCTATGCCTTGTAAGAGCTATGGAGGCATATCCCTTTTAATTGTAGCATATAAGATCCTATCCAATGTACTGTGTGAACGTCTCCAACCTTTCTCCAACACACTAACCGTCACGTACCAGTGTGGTTTCCGGCCCGGCAAATCGTGGAAAACACCATCGAATTTCAAGTCGAGACTCACCATCTTTTCATTGACTTCAAAGCGCCATATGACAATATTCATCGTTCTGGGCTCTGCACTGCGGTAGCCCAATTCGGGATACCGACAAAACTGATCCAGCTGTATTGCGTGATTTTGGAAAACACGCGGTACAATGCGCAATTTGGAAATAGTTCCTCCGAACTGTTCCAAACTTGTACCGGATTTCGGCAAGGAGATGCACTGTCATGTAATTTTTCCCTTCAGTGCTGGAACAGATAGGACACAGGGCAGGTGTTGACACGGAAGGTACTATCTTAAATAAATCTGTCCTGCTGCTCCATCGACATTATCGGTAGCTTCCAGCGCGCCGTTATAGACAGTTTTACGGCGATCGAAGAACAGGCGAAACCAAATACATGTTGTCAATAAATAAGGAAGCATCTGTCCACCGCCTAGGATAAAACGTCACTGTTGAGAACAGTAACTTTAATTCTGGGAGTTCCAAAGTTTCCTGGGCAAACGCTTTCAGCACTTCTGTCTGGTCCAGGACTTTTCGGTTTTATAGTGTTTTCACCGCTAGACTCAACCCTACTTCGCAGATAGCTGAAATTCCCTCTTTTTGGGTCAGGGCTGTATCTTAGCGCCAGACAGGGTGAGTTGGGAAAAACATGTATACTACGAGCTACATCTTTGCATGACGACATTATAACCTAGTCCCTTGGGGTCAATATTGACCTCTCGGCAAAGATCCTCCTACTTTTGTTTTTTGCTCGTATTGAGCTCGGATCTTCTGAATTCCGATAGAGCGTCTTCCATACTCGTAAGCTCAGCGTGTCTTTTCTTTCCTCTGACTGTGCGTCTCAGTTGCATGCGTCTTCTCCGAAGTGCGGCTATCTCCCCCGTTCACCAGTTTCTGTTGGAGGTGCTCACTCGGCTCATCGAAGCATCATGAGTTGCATCGTAAGATCAGATTTTCTTTCTGCAGCACTCCTAAGTTGCAGTACAGAACCTTTACCTTTTTTGATCGACGTGGGAAGCACTTCGTTGAGTCTATGTATTAACGTGTTGGATTCCAATTTGGAACTCATTGGTCCCCTCGTAGATCGGTTGCTTATTCGTGCGGATATCGATTCCATCGTAAAGGTGATGTCCAGAATAGTTCCTTCGTATTCAGGTCTACTGAAGGTGGATGAGTTTACTACGTTTACTACATTAAAGCCGCGTTTCGGAGCCTTCTCGAGTATTTGCCCTTATTGTGAGCCTGTGGTTGGCATTCTCCACTCCTGGGATCTGGCATAAAAAAGTCCGACGACTCACCTTCGATTTCAGACGTGAAATCCACAAAGTTTTTCAGTTGTTGCCAAAACTCTGTCTGTCTATCCTTTTGTTTGGCGATCCTTATTACTGAGTGAGTCCATCGTTTGTCATTCAAAGGAAGCGTCTTTGAGCGCCTTGGCTTTTCATGGGGAATTTTCTTCCATCTGGAATTCCGGTAGCAAAGAGTATTCAAAACAAAGCGATAAAACCCATAGGTAATGCCAGTGCCACGCCACGCCATACAAGTCGTATGGAATGCAAGAAATTCTCTACTGAACTCTTTATTTCCCAGTCATTATAATCTACAAACATTCAAGACCAACGATTTCTTCTTTCCTCCTTATTTTTCCTTCATTTGCACTACGTCCAAACATTTTAAGGATGTATACAGACCCCATTACTTTTTCAACCCATTAAAACGTAGGTCAGCAAGGACTGCTCAGCTTCTCGTCTTTGTTGGCGTTATCATATCATGTGAGTCGACTGTTTAAGGAATTCGCAATTTTGTTCCATTCAGTATCCATCAGTACTCCTGCCGAATCGAGCGTGGATATTTTAAGGAGCTGCTTTAGTTATTCTGTTGGAAGAGGTGCTTCTCAGAGCGGAGGCAAGTTTTCTTTGCATGATAGTTTGTGGCATAAGTCTTCTATAGCACCATTTATCAGAGGCTTATAAGCGTGGTCAGTTCCACAATAACTTGGTTCTTCAAAGTTTTACCAACACATTCCGACTCATGTAGAGCAGCCGTGAGATTTTACATAAATAAAGCCGAGATGTCAATACTTGCAATGAAGTTAAGGTCTAAAGCGGACCTATAACGAGACCGCTATCACCTGTCTAACGCTAACAGTCTAGACGACATTGAGTGCAAACTCTGTATTGATCAACTGCGAGAGCTATCCAAGGCAGAGAACATTTGCATTCAAGTAGACGGCTGCGATATGGAAACCGGGACTCTCCAACACCTGAATGGGTAAGCAAGTTTGTGACGAAAATTCATCTTACTTACTCACTTACTTAAGGTGGTGATACAATCCGCGGTCCACCTGGACCTCAACCAACAAGCGTCTCCAGCCAGCTCGATCTTTAGCTAGCTGCCTCCAGTTTCTCACGCTAAGTTGGTTTATGTCCCATTCCAGTTACATGCGCCACCTGAGTTGCGGTCTTCCTCTACTGCGCTGTCCCTCGAGGGCGGATTTGAAAACTTTTCGGAGGAAAATAATATAATTCCGGATAAAGCAGTTTGGTTTTGGGGCGAGGCATGCTACTATTCATGCTGCGTCAAAGCAGGTCTCCGACATGCAATGGAATTAATGCAAGAACCAGTCTACGGGTGCTTGCCTCGTTGACTTTGAGAAGGCCATCGACACCATATGATTAGGGGAGCTGTTCTATAAGTTGACCAGGATGGGCATGCTGAACCCTCTGCTATGAGGGGCGTTCAAGATATTCTCGGTATCGGGGTGAAGCTGTGGTTGCATATATAAATTGACTTATTTATCAAGTAATACTATTATTTTAGTGCATTCATGTAAAATTTCATATAAATGTGATTATTAATTCGCGTTTTATCTCTAGTTAAACAGAATCATAATGGCAACTGAGGCGATGATGGTGAAAATTGAGCATCGCGCTGCAATTAAATTTCTCACTAAGCAAGGAAAAAGTCAAAAAACTATTCATGAAGAGATGGTGGCTGTTTACCAAGGTTCCGCACCATCATTATCAACTGTGCAAAAGTGGTCAAGTGAGTTCAAGAGAGGCAGAGAGAGCATTGAAGACGACCCCCGCTCCGGCGCCCCGGCTACTGCTTGTACGGGAGAAAGCATCAAAGAAGTCGAAAAACTTGTTCTTGAGGATGCCCGAATAAAGGTGAAAATGATGGCAGAGATCACCAAGCTTTCAATTGGTACCATTCACACCATTCTTCATGACCATCTTAACCTTTCAAAGGTCAGTGCAAGGTGGGTGCCACGAATGCTCACAGCGCCTCAGAAAAAAGTGAGAATCGCATGCTGTAGAGAGCTTTTGGAGATGTGTAGTGAGAACGCGGACGGTGTTATGGATCGAATTGTTACTGGGGACGAAACATGGGTCCACCACTATAACCCTGAAAGCAAATAAGAGTCCATGCAATGGCATAAAAAAAGGAACAGACCCCCCGAAGAAGTTCAAAGTCACTCCGTCTGCCGGAAAGCTCATGGCCACAGTTTTTTGGGACTCAAAGGGAATCTTGCTCATTGAGTACAAAAAAAAAGGTGAAACCATCAACGCCACATCCTACGCTTCCACTTTGCATAATTTGCGGGAGGAAATTAAAAAGAAAAGACGGGGTAAACTCGCAGCGGGTGTGTTGCTTCTTCATGACAACGCTCCTGTTCACACGGCGCGAGTTTCCAAGGCTGCTGCGCGAGATTGTGGTTTCGAAGGAATCCAACACCCACCCTATAGTCCAGACCTTGCCCCTAGTGATTATTTCCTGTTTCCGGATTTGAAAAAATGTCTTCGTGGAAAAAGATTTTCGGATGATGAAGAACTCAAGTCGGCAATAAATGGAGGAGGAGGAAAGTTATTTTTTTGAGGGTTTAAAAAAGCTTATCTCAAGATATAACAAATGCATTGATGTTAGGGGAGATTATATTGAAAAATAAAAACAATTTAAATTGAATTCGCATTTTCCTTCATATCGATACCGAGAATATATTGAACGCCCCTCGTATATATGATTTATAACGTGCTTAGGGGAACGGCGTTTGTTATCAGATGTGGCAACGTCAATTCGAGCAAGGTCTAGACATTAAAAACGGCTTACAACATGGGGCTGTGATTTCTGCGATACTGTTGAACACTTACACAAGTGATCTAGTAGGTTCCCTCGATCACGCCATAGCGTACATAGACAATTTAGTGTCGTACAGATCAGGTCCAAAAATCGAAGTCATCAAAACTCTTCTGCAGCGTGATGCCGATCATATTAAGGCGTATTGCGACGATCGGAAATTGGAAATATGTTTGCAAAAGGCGACAACAATCTTGTTTAGAACTCCATTAAGATGGGCTTATAGGGACACCAGATATAACTGGCGAAATTTGGCCATCATTGGACAACACGGACTGCCATTAGTGGTGTGAAGCGTAGTGACATACCTTGGTATCTGGCTCGATAAATATTTTTATTTTGGCAAACATGTAGATGCTTGTCTCGCTAGGGATAAGAAGGCTATTTTACAGCAATCAACTTGTTTCCAGGGTGAAAGTCATATGCTATGTGGCCCTAAGCAGGCCAGGCATCGCGTATGGTTGTCTCGTGTATCAATATAGCGCCGTATCAAAGGGAAACGATTCGGGTGTTTGAAAAGTCGTACAGAACGGCTTGTTCTCGGCCTGTACAGAACACCAGAATCAGGACAAAAAATGGTATCCCAACAAAGCCCTTTACGATGGGGCTAGTCTGATTAGGTTGGACAATTTTCTGATTAAGGTGATTCGAAGATACGTTGCACGGGCAATGACCAACGATAATAGCCTGATCTTTGAGACTTATTACCCCAATGAAATGTACCGCGAAAGCTCACTTCTTTTGAGCTTTATCCCGCCAGAGACTTTTCTCCATATTGATGCTATAAGGTTAGTGCAAAGCGGGGATGGTATCTCGGTAATATACCACCGCCACCGGGGTGCGAGGGACATAGTATTTGATTTTTAATGTAAACACCTGTTGTGTAGACCTAAGTTTACGGAATGCCCATATATTCATGGGAGCAAGGATACGCCTTGCCATCACTCTGCCGCCCTCCAGAGATACCAAATCCACCCTAGGTATGGGTCGAGGCCTATCTAAGACCTCTTACTGTTCTTAGGCTCAAAGCACCCAGTTCCTATTGCAACTCTACATTGGGTCAAACCAACAGGACTTTGAATTTAAATCACAGCCACCATGACGCTCCCACAAGGGGGCCTACCTCAACAAGTCAGGCCCGGACCGTGGTGGTCCTGCCGCCAACAAGACTATGACCGGCAACTTGTAACTGATCAAATCGTAACAACCTTCGGTGACGTCATCTGAAGATGTTTACGATAAGACTAGTAATATGCTCTGCCCCCGCGTTTTATTAGACAACGTCATTAATGGGCGAAGCCTTGATAATTGGGCGGGGGTCCGGTGTGAGAGATAACGGGCTCATCTACGACGGGTATTTTTCCAATGCTCAGGAGCTCCTCCGTTTTAGTCCCACGATTGCGAACATGGATCGGTTCGATGACGAGAGACAGTACACCGAATTCTGGCGACGTCAAGAAGGGGAGAGGGTTGGCTGACACTCATAGGTCGGTACGTTACTAAGGTAACATACTTCTTCTATTTGTAAGTTAGATTCAATATCTGTTGGACAGAATGTGATGGCACAGTGCAGCATACAATGCTTTTGGCAACGTGTGTAACAAGAGCAATGCTGCTGAACAGACACCTGATTACGGGTGCTGACTGCAGCCAATATGTGACTGCGGGGAATAACAGGGCTTGTCGCAAATCGGCGTCCTGCTTCTACTGCTAGGGTACATGTTGACCGCCTCACTTCCTAACACTTATAATAGTTCTCAGGTATACGATCAGCTGTCTGCTGTACCATGATCTAAAGTGTCGCTGGTGTTTTTTTGAAGGGCGATAATCTAACGTTCGTATAGGAGTTTAATTCCATTACGGAAACTTACTCCTGTCTGTTAGATTGGGAAAAATCGGTGGAGTAGAGTATTTGCGTCTCTATCGATAGTCAAGCTGTACCTAGAGCCTTGTTGAACAATCTCACCTCTTTTAAGTTTGTTTGAGATTGTAAAGCTTCTCTGAACGCAGCCGTAATGCTGAATTCAGAGAGTCTAGTTTAAGTCCCAAGTCACTATGAGATCATGAGAAATGGATTGGTGATGAACTTGATGTTCATCGAGCCCGCGCTATGACTGATTGTCTGCCTACCAAACGAATTCTTCTCGTCATCCAGGTCAGCGACTTTGCTACAGTATCGCAGTAGGAAAGAGGCACCTAAGTGGCACATTATCCTGCCACCCTTGCTATGAGTGCAATGACAATATCGCTGAGCACTATCTCTGAGAGTATCAGACCTACACTCCCATTAAGCTGCTAGTACTCGCACTGATGTGGTTGGTGCTGATACCTAGGCACTGAAGCGCTTACTCATCTTCGTATGAAAAACTGAGAAATTCCAAGGAGCGCAGTGGCTTGTTCTTTATCTGTGTACACTGTCTTAACTGAAAAAAAAAATTGTATCTACAGACTGGCGAAAAAGTGTTCACATCCTGTCATTGTCTATTCAAAAGTTAACTTATATAGACGAGTATTTCACGGTGTCGCCTCTTATTCAAAGACTTTCAAACATCTTCTTCAACCTGCTATTCCCAAGATCTATATTCCTACTGCTCTGCCTCTTTACGCTTTAAGAATACTCTGAAAGTATATATCCAATAAGTCATAACTCGCTCTTTTTCCCATTTTTCCCATTTTTCCCATTTTTCCCATTTTTCCCACTCTCCCTGTTCAATTATCCACACATGCTAACCTTTAACCCATCTTTGTGCAGCTATATTCCAACTTGTCGATTTCAGATTCACCCTCGAACCACATTAAAAGATTGCCCATTGGAATTAATAATGGAAAACCACCGTGCCAGACAAGATGTTACATTTAATTAACCAAAGCCAGTGTTACTTATGAACTTTGGCACGCACTAAACGTAAACGAATCTCTCCTCATACTCGTATGCACTGTTACATAGTACGTGTACACACACAATACTAAGCAACACCACCCCTGACAACACATCCTCTAGCTAGCGCGTGCTTATGAAATCATAAATCGATCTAATCAAAGTTATTATCATCGTTATTATCACAACCATCGTTGTCAACCCCCCCATTGTTATTATCCAACGTTGTCGGCGAATCTGAACATCATGATGCTCATCGTCAGCAGCAGCATCATCATCATCATCATCATCATCTATGGTTATGAGCCACTGCCAACGGCAACGGAGAAGCATTAGCAAGGAACTTTATTGTCATTTCTGTCATTGTTGGCCTCTGGCTCCTGGTCTCCTTAAGTCACTTTCATGAAAAAGTCAACCAAGACCATAACACCCAAACTCCATCGTATACTGCCAGGCATAAGGAAAATCTCTGACAACACCTGCTTATGTCGCCAATTGAAAAACTCCTCACGTTTGTGTCCACAGACCTGATTTTGCTCCTTCCAGTCATCGTTGCCATCATCTTTTTTCCGTCGACGTCGTTTTCATCGTTTTCGCAGTCGTCCTCGCTCTGACACGTTATAACCACCAAATATTTGGCAGCTTTCAGGAAGACAGGAACGACGAAAAAATTACTGTTTCCCACCCACACCCTCTATGTATAATACTCGTACACACAATGACTTGGGCTGAGATTTTTAAAAATTCCTGGACTCGTCCTGTATGCTGTGCGAATGAGAATGGAAAAAAGAGGCGAACGAACTAAAGAACAAACGCCTATACAACTATTACACATGTCACCTCATAAAATGTCCTTCAATTGTTCGCCAGTTCACCTAGCCTATGACCGACGACCGACGACCGACGAGTCCTTGTTCATGTACGAGTACGAGTACGAGTACGAGTATTCCGCCTTTTGGCATCGTTGTCTTTCGAACTGATTTTCTTTTGCTAGCTCCTAGATACGAGTACTGGGTGATTCCTACTAACTGACTTCAATTTTCTGTCGTCCTTAATCGGGGGGAAGGGGCTCTATTATATGTTTTTTTTTTTTCTTTTTAAGGAGCAAGGCGCGTATGGTATTTACAGGATTTTTATTATTGCAGGCCGCATGCATTTTATGATGGCGATCATTTGGGGCATAAAGGAGCGCTCTCACGCTTCTGGCATAAGGATATTTAATAATGAAAAGATACACGTAGATACGAGTATGTGCCTGAAGTCGGAGTATGTCCTGGGACAAATGTATACGTTATACGAGTACATATACGGGTTAAGAACAATGATGGATCGGGAGGTAAGAGGACCTGGAAACGTATTGTCACCTGTCGTTAACGAGTCATTTTCATTCTTTGTCGAAATGGAGAGAAGCAGCACAGTAGCAGGAGCGCCACATGAAATGGCATTATCCTGGGAAGGCAGTGTGTGAAAACAAAGGTGCTCCCGTCTCGATGGTGTTTCCTTTAAATTCCCTTCTTTTTTTTTTTTCTTTTTTTTTTATTGCGCTGCCTCCTTCGTCTTGTTGCTCGAATGTGCCATCCGGCAAACTCCATTTACTATGAATGGGTTAAACATTTTTTTTTTCTTATATGTGCTCTTCTTTATTTAATCGTTCGGCGTGCGAGTACCGTTGGTTGTACGAGTACGAACATTCGAATGTACGAGGGGATACCTACTAGCACAAGCACTCGTATGTGTATACTTTTGAAAACTGTGAGCGGAAAATAGGTACATGACCTTTGCTACATATTGGTATATTGTGTCAGTAGAAAACAGGATATACATAGGTTGCAAGTAGCACAGCACAGCTAAGTGTAAACGCTCAAGCTACAAGCACAATCCTCATCTTTGGCGACCTAGAAAACGTATAAACAAAGAGAAGAGCTTTTGAGAGTCCATCCGTGTCCTTTTCAAATGGGAGGCTTACATTTGGAGATGGTTTCTCGTTTGATGATGTTGCGCTCTCTACAAGGATATTGTTGCTGAAGTTTTTGGGTAATTATTATCACAGGACATGCGCGAGTAGTGTTGTGGAATATGCTGCGGCAACACTCGGTGGGAAGCATATGCCGTTTGCTGGTTCTAAAGGTCGAAAGACGCAAAGCAACATGTGTTGCTATGTCACAGGGAAGGTATAAGAGACAAAATGTTGAAGCGATGCTTGTAGAAGTCAAATGTTGCAGCATATAAAACTTGTTATACGAGCTGTGTGAGGTGATTCCTTTAAATTGTATCAGCTTTTTGATTTCGAGGTCTACGTTCCATTCGGTAGCACTCGAACCAAAGGATTTGAAGAGTCCATCAGTTGCATGTTAACTTCTGCGAAGGATGCCAGAACTATCAGTCCTGAATTAAAGTGAGACTAGATAGTCTGGCCAAGGATAGATTTCCGGCAAGTAGCCCTATACTACTATGTCCCCGAAAATCAGTACTGGGCCCACTACCAGAAAAAACAGGCCGCGATCATACAGCGACAGGGTTATGATGTACTCGTTTGTAAAACGTTGGAGTAGAGCATTAACAGCCTAACAGCTGGCTCTACTTAAGCCCTTGGACGGGGAAACTGATCCCATTCGCTCAAACTATATAAAGCTACCGAAGCGCGTAACACCCAAAGCTAGAGCGAAAACAAGACGAATTTCGGATACTGTCGTATCCTGTACTGAAATTGTTATTACGGGCGATTTCCATATACACAACCCTGGGTGGCTTCGACATTCTGGACAGACAACATCCGAAGGACGCTGTGTTGAGATCTTCGCTGCGGAAAACAACTTAACGCAGTACGCAAATACCAGACGTTGATAGTCATACCGCCAACACCCTGGACTTGTTTTTAACTTCCCGCCCTGAATAGTACTGCGTTGATGTGCTCTCTCCTCTAGGCTGGTCGGACCATTGTGTCATATCAGCTAATTTCTCGTACACCCACCGCACAGTTAGAGAAAAGGTTCCTAAAAAAACCGTATGGCAATACGAGAAAGCCAACTGGAACGGTCGTAATAGCTTCTTTAGGAATTTTAACTGGTCGTTATGTTTTCTCGATAAGGACGTGGATGCCGCTGCTGATATGATCACTGACACTATTCCCTTCGGTATGCGATCCTTTATCCCTCATCGGATGAAGAGTATCAGACAAAAAGAAAAGGCATGGTACGACTCGAGCTGTAAAAAGGCTGTCAGGGTTAGAGAAGTGTTTTTTTGTTCCTTCAAGACCAATCCGACAGAGGAAAACCGGAAAAAGTTTAAACGAGCCAGGAATGGCTGCAACGTCTTTCTCAAGCGTGTAAAATTCCAATATGACCTAAAGTTGAGCCAAAAAATACTGCAATGTCCCAGAGATAGTAAAAGCTTTTGCTCATTTGTCAAAAACATCAGAAATTCTGCCTCATCCTCCATCCCAACGCTCATTTACAATGGCATTCCAGCTGTCAGCTCTTTGGACAAGGCCAATCTGCTTGCTGCACTTTTTGCGGCCAGCTCAACATTCCCGGATTGTGCTTTGTCGCCGCCTACACTTGAATGCGTCGAATTTTCAATTCGTGTAGTAGCCAGAGTCCTTAGAGATCTTAACATTTGCGAATCCGCTGGTCCAGATGGTATATCTCCCCTTCTTCTGAAGAAGTGTTCTACCTCGCTGGCAAAACCACTGCGTAAGCTTTTTCATCCATCCTACTCTATAGGACTCTTTCCGAGCAGATGGAAAACAACATTTGTATAGCCCAAAAACAGGCGAATCTTCTTCTCTCTGCTCCTACAGACCCTTTGAACTTACGTCCCTTCTTTCCAAGATCATGGAAACGCTGATAAACCGTCAGCTCATGAAATATTTCAAACCACGAAGACTTCTCAATGACCGGCAATATGGTTTTCGTAGCAACAGGTCCACTGGTGATTTGATGGCATGTCTCACCGAAGATAGTTGCACTTGATAGTTCTAAGGCATGTGACAGAGTTTGGCATCAGGCTCTTTTGTCGAAAATGCGTGCTTTTGGGATCGACGACTCTCTTCTTCAATGGATTAGAAATTACCTTTCGGAACGTTCAATTCAGTTTGTCTTGGATGGTTTCAAAGCAGATATTCACAAAATAAATGCTGGTGTGCCCCAGGGCTCCGTTCTGTTTGCGACACTCTTTTTGATTCTCATGTCTGCTAGTTCCAATCCAGTATACTCCTTTGCTGACGACAGTATGTACTCTCTACTTTTCATATTCGTTCCCGGACTCACGTTCCTGCTCTTTGGCTGTAGAATGGGCACGGCAGCGTATGTTAAGCTCATTAAATTCCGATATTAACCTCGGGAACTATCAATATAGTCGAATTTAATGCTTCCAAAACACAATGCTGTCTGCTGTCGTTAAAGCTAAATTTAAACACCCAGCCATTATACACAGATGGCATTTACATCGTCGAAACCGAAAAACTTTCCATTCTCGGTATGTGTGTCAATGACAACTTACGTTGAAATGACCATATATTCGATGTCGCCAAAAATGCTGCGAAATGTCTAAGCTTCCTCAACGGATGTAAGAAATATTGCATCCCCTCCGATCTGGCCACAATATATAAGGAGTTTATCCACCCGAAATTGGAGTACAATGGTCACATCAGGTCAGGTGTTCCTAAAACATCTCTGCATCTGCTAGACCGGATTCAAAACCGTGAAAAACTCATAGCTGATACCAATATCACTCAGGCATTGGATACCCTCAAACACCGACGAAATGTCTCATGTCTCACTATTATCGCTATCGCTATTTCCACCACCAGTGCTCCATAGAAATCGCCAGTAGCATTCCGCCCCTTCAAACCTTTAACCGTAATACACGTCTCGCTATGAATACTCATCAGTATATCCTCAAGCCGACTTTCGGACGTACTCTGAAACACCGTGATTCGTTCTTAAGCCGTACAACTCGCTTGTGGAATGCCCTGCCGATCTCTATTTCCTAGTCATTATAATATTCAAACATTTAAAACCAACGTACATCGGTACCTATCTTTCTTTTCTCCCTAAATTTCCGTCGCCCGCGCTGTGTGCAAACATTTTAAGGGTACCCCTTGAGCGCGGTCTAGTTTGAAAAAAAAAATAGCAGAAACCACGGCATCCTATGAACCCACATTTGTAGAAAGGTACTATTTGAGTGGCTGGCGGTCAGTTCAAGAGTTGGGTCGAGTCAGTTTAGGAACACTTAGGAACCCTCTTCTATCACTGACCCTCTGTAAATTATTCTTTGCATCGAAGGATGAACGCTGGGCGAATTTTTGCAAAGCAGCGAATTAAGGCAGTCAAAGGAAATGTCATCGTTTCAACAAGGAAGAATACCCAACTGATTGAGAAGGCTACTAATTCGGTTGGATATTTACAGTTAATATTCAGACGGTTCACTTTTTGGATAAGTAAAACTGATTATCTCGAGATACTTACACCGATATGTGTATACTCACAAGTCTGAGGTTGCCAGCTAGCCCGATCCTTAGCCAATCCCCTCCAGTTGCTCAGCACAAGTTGGTTCAGATCAACTTGTACTTGTGCGCGCCACTTAACGTGAGGCCTCTTTCTCTACTGCGTTGTCCCTCTGAGTTAGTTTCGAAGAATTTTCGGACACCATCTCAGGCGACTGATGCGCACTTTTTTGACTATGTCGACGTCGCTATACAGCTCGTATAGTTCGCTGTTAAGTCTTCCCCAAAGCCCTTTTCGACGGATTTCTCTAGCGAAACGACCGAAGATAACTGAGTCCAAGCTTCAGCGCCATAAAGTAGGACTGGGATGATCAAGATTTTATATGGAGTCTCATTAGTTATTCGGGATAGGGCCTTACTACTCAATTGCCTTCTTATCCCGAAGAAATAGCGATTGGTAAGAGTGATTCTACGTTTATTTCTGCTGAGGTGTTGTTGGCAGAATTTATAGCAGAGCTAAGGTAGACAAAGTCCCTTATACCATACGTATTACCTCGAAATTATGGCTGTCGACTGTGACGTTCTGTCACGTCGATGTTTTTGCTTCCATTTCAGTATTAGGGAACGCGCTGGTGACAGCCCTCTGAATTCTTCCAATTATGTGGATATCATCGGCGTAAGCTAGTAGTTGCACAGACTTTTGAAAGATTGTGGATTCAGTGAGTTCCGCACAATTCTTTCAAGCAGGTATGATGCTAAAGAAGTCACATGACAGCGCCTTACCTTGTTTAAACTGTTTTTGGCATCATTGATCTCAATGGTAATGGGCGTCTCAATCGTCATTGTGCACAGACGGACTATCTTGGCAAGAACGGCAAAACTACACATGGCTCTATATAAGCTCGTCCTATATGCGGCCTTAAAATCGCTGAGAAGGTGCGGAGTATCGATATTTTCCAGGATCTGCCGGCATGTCAGGACTTGGTCGATTATGGACTTTCCTAGGGGCCGAAGGATTTCAGATCTAGGGCTATCCTTTTTTGTGGATCCGGCAAACGACGCTGAGATTCCAGGGTGGGTCAATAAGTCCCTGAAAAACACACACTCTTTTTGGCAAAAAAACGCTTTATTTTCCAACATAATCTCCTGTTAGCTCTATCACTCCAAATGATACGATTTCTCGTGGCCCTCAAAATAGGCATTTGCTTAAATGATGACCTCCTACCTCTGAACCATTTCTTCATGTTTGGAAGCAGGAAATAGTCATAGACGGCTAAGTCTCGAGAATATGCTGGATGAGGGAGCAGTTCGTAACCTAATTCATGGAATTTTGGCATTGCGACTTGTGCGCAGGTGCTTTCCTTGCAAAATGCGATCGTTTTTGTTTCAAATCGGAGTCGGATCTGTCCGACAGCTCCTTTTTAGGTAATCGATGTGGATGACAGGGTGTATTGTGATGAATCTATGTTTGGTCCACGGTTATGAAACGGCGCAAAAACACCATCGGATTGTGATTTAACATCGCCAAACACTCCTTTGAAGTTGTAAAAAATTGCGTTTGTTGTCAATTGCAAGTAAACGCGGCACCCATCTGGCGGATCCAACTTTTTTTTTACAAAACTGAAACCACTGATCCATGCGATAAGCCAGTAGCATCTTCAAGTTCGGGCACCTTCACTAGCCGAACGTTCAATATCATACCGTGGATTTTATCGAACATTTCTAGTGCGGCGACCTCAATTGGGTTGCCACAACGTCCGCCGTTACTTGTGCTGGTACGACTGCACAGTGCGCGAAAATCACTTTTTTCCATTTTTACGAAAATTCTCGTAGGCGTCTCTCTCAAATAGCTGGTCACAACAAAACTATTTCACAACTCAATGTCACTTCCAGCAGCTTTGAATACCTCGGCCAGTAAGCCGTCCGGCCCAGTAGCTTTGATGGACTTAAGCTTAAATATTGCTATCCTTACATCGTTTTGGTCAGATGGACTGAAGTCTTGGCTGTCATCTTCTAAGTTTAGTGGTCTATTCTGCCTGACGGCGGGATGTTGGGCTCTTTCGCCGTTATACAGTCGGCAGAAAAAATGTTCAATATTCTCAATATCGACTGTGACTCTACTACAAGGTTGCCTTCCTTCATCTCTACAGGTTTCTGTACGGATCTTATTGCCTTTAGACGTCCCTCTTACCTTTTGTGAAAACTTCTGTACGTTGTTCCTGGCGTTCAAACTTTAAATATTTTCTTCCTGTTTTTCTTGTGTTTTTTTGCTCGTGGAGGTCATAAGCGGTTCTCGTCCTTATGGCAGCGCCGTTTTGTACGCTTCCTGTGTAGCTGCCAGACGGCATTCTTCATTAATTTCTAGAATTTCTTGACAGTCGTCGGGTGAATTCTAGCACATTAGTTGCGGTGTCAATGCTGGTACTTTAGCAGGCTTGCCAGTGGTCTTCCATAATTGATGCTGTCGATATAGGAGTTGTCGGGATACGCGTTGGTGGAAGATTATGGCGGTTTCCTGCGATTGTAGCCTTTCTATCTTATATCTCCTCACAGTAGCTCTTCTTTGTTGTGGCGATTAGAAAAACCGCATTCGCACCTTGGCTGCAACAAGGTGGTGATTTGAGTCAATGTTAGCTTTCCGGAACGTTTGGAAACACAGAATATTGGAGGCGTTTCATGATCCGGAGACAGCCATGTTCCCGTGTGTATATTGAGGTGAGAAAATCGTGTGCTTGTACCAGTGAAATATCGCCACAAAATCATTAAGCCTAAGTTCGCTGTCAAGGAAGTCACACTTTCCTATCCTGGTATCATACTTAGGTCACTGTCTTTTCGTGCAACTCGTAGAAACATTCTTTGGTGGCGTCAGCATATGATAGTGAATTTAGCCTTGAAGTGGATTGTCATAAGACGCTTGCTTTCGTGTCGGAAGCTCAAGACTTATTTTTCTTTTTCCTGTAACAATCACCATAGTAGATATTCAATTTTTTCATCTTCCATTCCTCCGTCCCATCCCATCACAGTTCTTGGATGGCGGTGATATCTACTTGATAGCAGTCAAGGGTCTCTACTAATTTGCCGAACATTCCACGTGCAGATCCGAAGGTCGTTGTTTAGTGGTTTGCCAGGGTCGTCAACAGTGGTTCCTTTATTATCGGCGGCTATTACCTGGCTCATCACTTTTTTTTTTGTCTCTTCCGTATAGGGTTGTGAGCCCTACGACGGCGTAGTCCAGCCTTATACCACTGGTCGAGCATCTTCAATGTCAGATAAGGACTTGTACAGTCAGCGTTTGTGACTATTGATGCAGAAGTGGCCAATGTTATTGAAGGAAAAACAAATTATTTACTCTGAAGAAAGAAGAACACAAAACATCGATGCCTAGGACTAAACGACCCGATAGGCAGCTACACCTAGATGGCTAGGTCACCTTATACACATGGATACCAGCGCGCCTGTCCAGAATGTTTTCGATTCCAACACAGAGAGACAACCCAGTAGAGGACGACCTCATCTTAGGTGGCGCACATAAGTGGAAGGGATCTTTAGCAAAATTTGTATACGCAACTGATGCAGCTAACAAAAAAAAACGCTCTAACTGGAGAGGCTTTGTTTATGGAGGCCCTAGTTCATCCCGGACTGGAAACGCATCTACCGTAAAATCTATCATTTCCACTTCATGCGTGATAGCCCAGGGATTGGGAAAGTGATGTGCTAGAGCATTCTTTGCATCCATTGCTAATTTCGCTGTTCCCCGATATATTTCGGCGATGGAATCTATTCCGAGTTATTTCTTCGCTGTGTTGTGACCTTAACAACATTAGCTCGTTTGCCGATGCATCAACATTGCACTTCTGCCTGTAGCTGCTTATAGGTTGTGAGGCTACCTCCTCTAATTCCCAACACGATGCCTCCTACTACTATCGTACGTACACTACAGCTTTTGCCAAATTTCCTTCGGAACGCCGTCTGTCTTTACTGATCTACCCTCGTGTTGTAAATTGAATCAAACCGCCGCGGAAACGTTTCAGATATTTAAAATTGCCCGTAGTGATGAGTGTTTGAGTTGAAGCGGGCTTTTCACGGTTCAAAAACGGTCGCCAGATGTTAAAAGACGGTCCAAGACAGAGACGTCCCTTTTCTACCCATAATGAGGAGACAAATGACCGCACACGTTTCGCTCTGCCTTCTAATCCACGACCTACCGTCCAAATTTTGTCTGAGTAACTTAACCGCATAGACGACTGGTTCTTGCTTCACAATAACGTTTCCGCACATTCCTCGTTAATGTTAACCCAGTTTTTGATTAAAACATCGCAGCATCTGTCCCCGGTCGATTTTTTTTCTGTTCCCTAAGCTAGAGACACCTAAAAACGGAGAACGTTCTGATAGCGTAGGGGCTATTCAACGAAATGTGAAGAGGGTGCTGCGAAGCAGTCATAGTCGGCTATCCACCTGTCCTTCTAGGGACACAATATCACAAATGAGGGACATCCCACAGAAAAAGTATTCCCTAACAAAAGTACACTTTGGCATGTAAACATTCTTTAAGTCTCGAGTAGAGTAAACCATCGAAAATACAGACTAACCCGACGTAAACATCATATGGCCAAATGGTGTAATGTTGATACCACCCCCAACTCTAAGACGTTTCCCCTATTCTCAAACTTTCGCGGTATGCAAATGTAGTCCCAGCTCTTCGTCGCCTGGCATTTCCGATCCAGAAATGGATTCATGATTCCAAATAAGCCATCAACCTGCTGGCAAATTCCTTCATCACCTACCTGTGAAGGCACATTCAGGAGCAAGTCGCAAACGGAGCGGAAATTTACGAGACCAATATCCAATTTGCATACAATTTCAAATTAAACGCGCGAATAAGGTGTGATTACACAAAAACAAAAGAGAAACCCAAACAAAACAACATACCAAGAGTAGAAGCTCAAGAAATTACCAACAACGGTGTTAACAAAAAAACAGCCACCAGGCAAGACACAGCAACCTTCCGACAGCAACAACATTAAGAGCAACAATAACCCCAACCCGTAGCCAAAGTCAAAAGTTATCGCCGAACGTGAGGACGAAGAAGGCGAACAAAAAGCCAAACCAAAAAGAGGGAAGAAAAACAACCCAACCAACGTTAACCGGGACATCAGCCAGTGTGGAAATGGAAATGGAAATGGAAATGGAAAATGAAAATGATACGAAAGAAGAAGCAAAGATTGATGTGTAAATTTATTTGGAATTCCATCCTCCCTCGACCACCCTGTTGATCCAATAACAACTAAACCATCGGTCATGCCAACATGTTGCATTCACTCAAAGATGGCTTCACCATTCTTCATTTCGCAAGAAAACATCATTTTCCATTGCATTGCATCTTTACTGCGATTTTCTTGCTGCCCTTGCTCCCCCTCCACCTCATCGACGTGCATTTTTTTTTTTTTTACCATCATTCCTCTTGCATGTTTGTGTGATTGTATGATACTGGCCCTAGATGCACCCTGTGGAAGCCACACATACGAGTGTGGCTTGCTGCATGCATGTTTTATTGAGTTCGGTGGCTTCTTCTTCTACTCGTACAGCACCTTAGCTCGGCCATGAGCGTTCCTGCCACGGTTTTAACCAAAGCTGTGGTGGGGCAAATGCATTTATAACTGGATGGAGGAAGATAAAAGCTAAAGAAGAAACAAGTTAGGCCCTAATTGCCCCTCTTGATGGACTCTAATGGAATGAGGTGAGACGGAAGGAGATGAAATCGTGTTTCATGTTTGTTGATGTTTTTTATTATTATTTTCTTTGTTCGCGTGGCAAAGTAAGCGTACCCGGGAAGGGAATTGCGTGACCCGTAAGCCTGGCAACGGCTTCCATCGTAAAACGAAATAAAATGCCAACGGCCATATCCATTGCTTGGCCGGGGCTGTGAGAATGAGAAGCTGTAAAGTTCGGCTCCACGAAGGATTATTGCTAATTTCACACTAAAATTGAGGTTATCCCCTATTTCTTGATTGCTAGTAGAGGATTGAGCGGCTGCACTGGGAGGTCCTTTAACGAGCCATCATTACGGTGGTAAGGTGGTGGGGTTCAATGCAAGAAAAAAGAGTGGTTAACCTAGAGGAGTATCCGTAATTGCTGAATTAACCGTACCGGAGCTTGTTTTGAAATTTTATGATGTAACATACGAGTATATGGACAGATGCGGGAAATCACTAAGTCAGCAGGGGTCTTCAAACGGGATATGGGACTATGAACCTATGACCGTTGCATGACTACGAGCCGCAAGTCATTTTGGAGGAAGTGATTTGCACTAATTTTTACACCTACTGGGCGAGCTGCATTAGAGTGACACATGTGGCAGGGGCTATAATTCCAGTGCATAAAACATGGATCCAGAATGCTTTACACGACGCAAATGCGAGTATGTTTTTGCAGGTACAAGTATCTATCACCAGTTTCTCTCCTGCATTTTATCAGATCCAGGGTGACTGAAGTAAATGGAAGACTAGAGATTACTTGATAATGAAAAGAAAAGGCGATTATAAAAGGGGGGCTTTGTGTTTTAGAAGAGGTGTAGAACTATTTTTAAAACAATACTCGTAAGGACAGGGGAATTACATAGGTTTGGATCAGGAATAATGGTTCATAACATTCGTTGCATAATATTTGCCGGTCTATAGGTCCTATGCTGTCTTTAACATAGCGCAATTATGCCGATCTAACTTTGGTCCATGCCTTCGAGCATTTGGAGCTGTATGGTATTCCACTCTGTCTCTTAGACTGCGATTTATCAGCATACATCAAGGACTTTACATAAAAATACAAGAAACAATTGAGTGGCGTCAAGACGCTTGATCTCTGCAGCCAACTCACTGGACCATAATATACTCTGTTCTATCGCTATTTCCACCATCAGTGCTCCATAGAAACCGCCAAACTTTTAACCGTAACACCCGTCTCGCTATCGATGCTCATCCACTTTCGGACGTACTCTAAAATATCGTGATTCGTTTCTAAGCCGTACAACTCCCTTGTGGAATGCCCTGCTTAGCTCTGTATTTCCAAGTCATTATAACCTTCAAACATTTAAAACCAACGTTCATCGGTACCTCTGTTTATTTCCTCGCTCATTTTCCTTCGCCCCCGCTGTGTGTGTGTAAGCATTTTTTGGGTACCCAAATCCCTTGAGTGCGCGCAAATTATAAAAAAAACTGAGCCAATTCCTATTGGAACCAAATATCGTCTGGATAAGTGCGTTGGTACCGTCAGCCATTAGGCAAGCCATGTTCTGCCGCCCTTAGTTCTAGATCTTATACGGGCGCAGGCCGAGATCTTTCCACAACATTTTCGAGGTAATAAGGGAGTACTCCGAAATGTTGGTGCGGTCATGCCGTTGCATCTTGAGCAAACCCTGACGAATTTGAGTTGCACGAGCAGAGCCATTGATGATGTCTAATCCACGTTTACAGGAAAAATGAAAGACTCTAGCTGCGGAAGAGAATATTTTTAGATAACGAATTCGACCGTCGTTTAATTCGAACAGCGTCCTTTTTTTCCATTGACGTTCTACGTAATACTTAACAGAGCAAAACTTTGGTTCCGAATTGGGCGAGTTTACGTCAGTGCTAACGTTGTGTCTTCACCAATGATATGGATTACTTCAATCGTGAATTGAGAGTTGAGATATGAGCCCGTTGTCATAGATAATCTTGCGGCCTTCTATAATACAGCGTCTTCAAGTTTCAAGTTCATTTCGAATTAACTGATTGTACTATTAAGTCTGCTGGATGCCTTGTACCTCGACAGGAGATGGGGCAACCACCCCCTGTGGTAGGTCGTTGCCGGCAGCTGATGAGAGATTGGCATTCATTCATCTCACTAAGGCACTTTATCTTGTTTCCGAGCGGCAGCGGACGAATTCTAAGGATAGAATCAAAGGTGGCGTACTTGAATACCAGGTCTATAGGGATCTCCAACACTAAGTCAGGGAGTTGGAAAAGAGTTGGTGGCCGATGAGCCCTTAATAAAGGCCAACTGCAGCATTCACATCCCTGAAGCAGGTTATTGGCTTCTTTTGTCCTAGTGGTCCCAAAAAGGGCCTGCCCCCCAGGTTGGAGGTTGTGTGTGGGGTAAACTCCCCAACCATGTAAATAAATTTTTACGAAGCGAGCAATAACCTCATATAAGGACGGATTCACTGTTGAT
This sequence comes from Volucella zonaria, assembly GCA_963966105.1. Classification (NCBI taxonomy): domain Eukaryota; kingdom Metazoa; phylum Arthropoda; class Insecta; order Diptera; family Syrphidae; genus Volucella; species Volucella zonaria. The sequence goes on along the minus strand of OZ014533.1, from coordinate 130,065,497 downwards.
GACCTGCAAAGCGAATAAGGGACAACGACTTACGGATCTGCACGTCGAATGTTCGGACCATGAACAGGTCGCTTGCAGCCGATCAATTCGCAGAGGCCCTAGACTGCTATAAAGCATATATCACTGCCATCCAGGAAGTGCGGTGGGATGGGTCCGGCAAAAGAAAGGTGAAAAACTCTGATGTTTACCACGGTGATTGCTATAGGAAATATACGGATTTGTTGTAAGCGGCAGACTTAGGCAAGAAGTCTTGAGCCTTCGACACGTGAGTGAACGCCTTATAACAATCCGTATCAAAGGCAAATACGCTAATATCATACTCATATGAGCTCACAAGAACACAGAGGAAAAGGACGATGCTATCAAAGAGCTCCTCGAAAAAACCTACGAACAATGCCCGATGTATGATGTTAAAATCGTCGTGGGCGATGTTAATGCCAAAATTGGAATGGAGGGCATCTTTGGTAGCACAGTCGGAAAACATAGCCTACACGACACCACGTCTGGAAACGGGCTTAGGCTAATCGATTTCGTTGCGGGACGTAACGTTACTATAGCAGGCACACGGTTTCCTCACCTCAATATTCACAAGCGAACATGACAGACACCAGATCAGCAAGTTGTCAACCAGATTGATCATGCTGCGATCGACGTAAGGCACTCCTCAAGTATTTTAGATGTTCGAACATTCCGAGGGACCAACATAGACTCGGACCACTGCCTATTGTCAGCCAAGGTACGTCTACGGATATCTCTGACGCCATAACGACGGGGAAATACTATGGGGAGATTTAACGATGAACGGTTGCAATCACAACAATCCGGCAGAACCTTTGCCGATCGCGTATCCCTCAACCTCTCGAGAAGTTCTTTGCAGCCACCATCAAGTGCTGAAGACCAGTGGCACAGATGCCGAGAAGCCATCAGAAATGCTGCCACTGACGTGCTGTGTTTCACTAGCCCACCACCACGATACCCCTGGTTTGATGAAAGATGCCGGCAAGCACATGCAGAAAAACAAACCTACAAAGCGGCGGTGCACAGCAACACCAGAGCGGCTCGTGAGACCTACGAGCAAAAGAGGAGCAAAGAACATCGGCTTCTCCGGAGAAAAACGAAAGTGCATAAGAAGCGCACCATCGAGGAAATAGAGAGGTGCTACTCCACGAATAATGTTCGGAAGTTTTACCAAAACGTAAAAAGGACGTTTCAAGGTAATAAGACCCTGACGGAAACCTGTAGAGATGAACAAGGAAACCTTGTAGTAGAGTCACAGTCGGTGCTGAGGATATGGAAAAACCATTTCTGCAGACTGCTGAACGGCAAATACGACACAAATTCCACCGTCAGGCAGAGCGACCATTCAGTATTGACGATTCAAGCCAAGAATTCCGTCCACCCAACCAAAATGAAGTGAGGATAGCAATATCCCAACTGAAGTCGAACAAGGCTGCCGGGCCGGACGGCATACCCGCTGAACTACTTAAGGTAGAAGGAGATGATTTGGTAGAGAGCATACACCAACTTATTTCCAAGATTTGGTCGCATGAATGTGTACCTAATGAATGGAACCTCAGCATCGTTTGCCCGGTTAACAAGAAAGAGGATCCTCTGAACTACGTCAAACTATAGAGGTATCAGTCTCCTAAACATCGCATATAAGATCTTGTCCGCCGTATTGTGGGAGCGACTGAAACCATTTGTCAGCGATCGAATTAGACTTTATCAGTGTTATGCCCGGTAACTCCGCAATTGACCAAATATTCACACTATCGCAGATCCTGGAGAAAACCCAAGAACTTCAGAACGGTACTCACTACCTTTTTATCCATTTTAAGGGCGTATTTGACAGCACCTACAGAGACGAGCTACACAGAGCCATGTCTAGTTTTAGCATCCCTGCAACACTCGTCCGCTTGCGCACGGTAACGGCGTATTCGAGACATTTGATATCAAAAAAGGATATAGTCAAGGCGACGCGCTGTCATGTGATTTCTTTAACATCATACTTGAAAGAGGTACGATCTTTCAAAAGTCTGTTGAATTGCTAGCATACGCCGCGCCGTCGATATTGATATTATTGGTAGAACACAGCGAGCTGTCACTTAGGAACAGAAGCGGCAATAATGGGCAAACCAAAATGTATGCTGTCAACAAGAAGGGACACTCAACATCGACGGCCAGAATGTCACAATCGACAGCTATAACTTTGAGGTAAGGGACTTTGTCTACCTGGGCTCTGCAATCACATCTGAAAACGAAATCTTTTTATTTGGGCTGAGAAGTCAACTTATGTAGTAAGGCCCTCTCTCGCAAACACCCTAGTAATCACCCCAGTCCTGCTTTATGGTTCCAAAGCATGGACCCTTTCTAAAGCGGATGGAGATATCCTTTGTCGTTTTGAGAGAAAAATTCTTCGTAAGATATTTGGTCCCGCATGCGTTGACGGGTTCTGGAGGAGACGATTCAACGATGAATTCTACGACCTGTACAGCGACCTCGACCTGGTCAAAAAACGGTACGTTGAGATGGCTGGGACATATAGAACGAATGAAAGAATCTTGAACTCTAATCCGGAGGGACAACGCAGTAGAGGAAGGCCTCATCGTAGGAGGCCCGCAAGTTACTTGCACACCACTGGACATTGCCTTCTCCGCCCAAAGAACCAGCGATTGGCAAGCGTTATTCTTCTTTTAATTTCTGAAGAGATGTCGTTTTCTCCGGAAAAGCCGATGTTTTTCCCTCCTCTTTTGCTCGTAGAGCTCACGAGGCGCTCGCGTTATTTTGTGCAGCTCTGCTTTGTAGGCATGTTATTCTGCATGTGTTTGCCGGCACTCTTCATCAAACCAGGAGTATCGTGGCGATGGCGGGTGAAACTCAGCACGTCAGTTGCGCGGCATTTCTGATGGCTTCTCGGCATCTAAGCCACTTGTCTTCAGCACTAGATGCTGGCTGCAAAGGACTTCTCGAGAGGTTGAGGGATATGCGATCGGCAAAAGTTCTGGCGGCTTGTTGCGATTGGAACTTTTAACCTTAAACCTCCTGATAGTGTTTCCCCGTTGTTGTGGCTTCTGAGATATCCGTACACGTGCCTTGGCAGCTACTAGGTAGTTGTCGGAGTCTATGTTGGCCGCTGGGAATGTTAGGAGATCCAAAATAGGCGGCTACTTTCTAAAGATTTATGACAGGCAGGAGTTAAAGTACCGGTCCTGGAAGATCTAGGAAATCGCAGCTTAATGTATAAGTAATTAGGGTTCTGATTGGTATTAAATTTGCAGGAAATAAGCAGTTACGGTGGTCCAGGAATTGTCCAGGAAATATTGATCGTCTGAACGTAGAAATATGGTCGAACTTCCGTAAATGGAAAACAAATCTTATCATAGCCTTGAAAGCAAGTCTTAATTTTCGAGAAGAAAGCGAATCAACAGCTTTTACTAGTTTTAGCCGAATGTTTATTGGCGTATAGCCGTATAAATATTTATTACAAGTAGGTTTATACGGACACAGGCTGTAAGACGGTTATTTAAAATGATTCCAAGACTTTTTATCGTTTCAAAGAAAGAAATCTTCTCTCTAGATATGTAAACATCAGTGTATTCGTCAACAATCCCTATCAAATATTCACATTACGGCTGATCTTGGTAAGAACCCAGACATTTCACATCAGCTTCTATTAGTCGGCTTCAAAGGAGCAGCGTGCATAAGGACGAGATATACAACGCTCTGTCTAATTTCGACGCCCCTTCCAAAACTCATCAGGTTATGCAGAATGCCTGTGGAAGATCGGAAATGAAATAACCGATACCTTCACTGTGCGGAAAATTTTTAGACAAGATGGATCGCTATCATATGACTTTTTTAACATGGCCCTAGAAGGATTCATGCAAAACTCACTGACTAACAGACTAACAACAGAGGCACAATCTTTCTCAAATCCGCAGAATCCGTATAATCCCTACGCGGATGACATTGGGCGAACACAGCGAGCCATCAATGCGGCTTTCGTATGTTTTGAGGTGAAAGCAGCAAAAATAGGTCTGCAAAGACAAAGAAATCGCTGTTACCAGAAATAGACTTACCCCTCAGACGCACGATTTGGTCAGAACGTCGCCTTTGAGATAAGTGAAGGACGTCTATTTTAGCTCCGCATTTACAAGCAGCAACCATAACCCCCGAAATCCGACTCAGATTTACGCATTCCAGTCGCTGTTTCTTTGGACTTAAGAAGCAATTGAGTAACAGGGCATTCCCTTGCTGTATGCAAGAATCTTATCATTCAGCTTCCTTTCTATTGCGCAGAGGATGGGATGAAGAATCATCTGACCATTTCGAAAGAAAAATGCTCATTTTCTATGCAGCTTGAATGGAGGAGAACATTCAACAGCGAACCAGTGACTAGACAGTCACCGGTCTAGTCAGGCATCCACAGATCTAACGCCTTAGGTGGCTGTCCTGTGTTGATTGGATGTGAATCATAGATCGGGCTCAATGAGTCTTCGGGTTTAATCATGAGGGACAACAGAGAACTGAGGTAGCGCATGCAAGAAAGAGGACCTCAACCAACTTGGTGTGCAGCACTGGAGGCAATTGACGAGATTTTATCCTAGAGGAAAGGGCTTGTTGGTTGCGACCCATGGTCACCTCGAATTAAAGCGCCACATATGTAGGTAAGCATATTTGTCAGCACGGCAGCTCCATGTTCTATGGCCATGTCAGTGCTATGTATTCATTCCGAGATGAGGGCCTGAAACTTATTTTATTGTTTTCCTGTTTTGGAACAGACACAATTAACCATGCTTTTCACTATTTCCATCCCAGCCACTGATTACAATTCCTCGTGTTGATTGCTGGAACTTTTTCATTTATTAAATTCCCTGTTAAAGCTCCTAGATGTCGATGGGGGAAAACAAAAGGAAGACCAACCTATTGTGCTGGAATGTCATCCACTGGGAGAAAAATTCGTTAACCGAATTCGAAGCAAACATGCAATTCGAATCCGTATCCGCATCCGACAAAACCAATTTTTCATCGTCGTTGTCGTGTTTTCAATTAAAACAAAAATTCATCCCCGAAAAACCATTCGACAAACCCCAATGGAATGGAACACAAAGAACAACTTCTTTGCCTGGAAGCAAAGTTATTCACTTTGGTTACCCAACACCGCATCACACATGTGTGCGACGCGGCATTGGCATCGGCTTTTGTACTTCTGTACTTACATATGGATATATGTATGTATGGCTACGTGTGTTTATGCGGATGCCCCACCCCTGTACACATATCACCGTGCCATACAACCGCAAACTAATTAACATTCTTGTACGCACTCAAAGCCTCAGAACCAGGGAACAGCCGTCACCATCACCGACACCGTCACCGTCACTGTCGCCGTTGCTGTTGCCGTAGCCATAGCTGGTGCTAGCGATAAAGCCAATGCCACCAATACCCACCACTGCCACCGCACTCTGCTTCTCCGATCAAGTCGCCACCGATTCGATTGCATTGCACAGTGTCACTTCTCCCATGCCACCCCCGATCCTAGTCACTGGTACAAAATCACAGCGTGCAAGGAATTCCATTCGACCAGGGAACTTGACCAGACCATGCCAATCCAAAGCAACATGCTGCGTAAACCTCTGTAAGGCCTCTGCCCATCTCCGTGGCTCTTTGTTGTCCATCGCCTTCACAAACACCAACAAAACGCAGTCGACCGTTTCGTAGCTTAGGCTAAGGCAGCACCAGCACCAGCACCAGCACCAGCACCGGCATTGTACTCGTAACACGACGCAAATGCCAGCTGGGATTTAAAATGGCAGCGAGAACAGCGTGACTTTGGCATCATGTCCTTCGACACAATCAAATGGGGAGCCTTGGAGATGCCCATACCCACCAGTCGTATGAGAAGTCTTGCCTATTCCATGCCATGATTTGGGTTAGCTTTAGGCATAAACGCCGTATGCTCACAAAAGTTCCAGTAGCAGCACTGGAAATCCAGTCGAATATTTACTTCAAGAGGGTGCTCCTCATTCTCTAAACGGCTTCGACTATGGCAGAGCAGCGTGTGCCAACGTAAAAGTATGTACGTACGTACCTAGTTCGAGATACTTTTTCATTTCGTCTCTTCGTTGTGTTACACACACAGAGTCAGCCATGCATTGCCAGACAAATTCGCATGCAGCAGCACCAAAACCACTTTGGTAGACGAAAGCAGCAACGGCAGACGGAACGATGACGAAAACAACTTCAAAACTTGATATCCCCATTGAGATTGAGATTGAGATGAAGAGAAAGACCCAGGAGCGATGGAAAAAAAATGAAATTTTCTCCACAAATGCCACGACCAACGCATACGGATGCGGTTCGGATACGCGACTGAGACTCGCGTTGTGATTTTTTATTATTTTTTTTTTTTGTGCCAAAGTTGGAATGTGTTTGGCAAGGCAAGCAATTATCTGATTTTCTCCTTTGTAAACTCTTTTTAGCGTTTCCTTTTCGAAAAGCTTATAGAGTTTTGGAATTCAAAATTGCTGAAAAAAACTAGTTTACTAAAAGAAAATCCATAAAAGGGAATGCTTGTTGGGGTTTTTCGGAAATGAAAAAGTTCGGTTACGCCGGAAAGGGGCATTTGAAAATATCTACATATGTAGGCATTACTTTGAAAGCACAGGAGATGGGAATTTCGGCCCGAATTTGGGTATGTACTCTCTACTATGAATCTATACTCGTGTAGATTCAGTGGAAAACAACAGTTTTCCAGTATTCAAACAGAAATCGACATAATCAGTTGCGAGAGGAACTACAATACGAGCGGCAACTCGCTTCCTGAAAAAGATCCAGCTGGACGATGTGATCCTTCAATAGTGCGCACACTCTTCCTTGAGCGACTAGCTAAGCGCATATGCACGGTGTTGCTAGCGACAGGTTAGGAACATTTGCTAGACCTGTCAGCACCCATCTATCTCGAATTATAGATATGTAATTGTCAGCAGAATCGATAGCAGAGACGTACAGTCTTTTTCGAGACGAACCATACGAAATAAGTAGAAGGCTTGCTTTGACACCCCTGGATATATTAGCTGTAACTTAACAGTGGACAAATAATCCATTTGGCCACGCTAGCATTCTTAATATATTAGGAATCCTCACAGAGAACATCGATTACACTATGTTGCAATTTTATTTTACCGCGGTTTTTGCAATTTTTAATAACTACTGTATTCAGTAGCCGGTCTGCAGGCCGGAAGGAATCAAATTTCAAAAATAAAAGCAACACAGCGATCGCGAACCACACAGGTGGTGGTTATGTCGGTAATGAGGGACTGCAACGCCAACAACTAAAAAAAAACCAAAAAAGGGAAATTTGCAACAGGCAGTAGGTTGAGTGCTGCCACATTCGGCTGCTCAGCTGGGGGTGGGTTTATGGTTAAAAAAAAAAACGGAAATAAAAATATACGAAAGTCGCAGATCTCAAAAAAATAAAAATACACAAATGTGTCCGTAGGCGCCACGCAATCTTTTTAGGAAGGAATTGCGAAACCTTAAAACGATGGAAAAAAACACAACAAAAGTCGAAAGTCACGTTATAATTGATCGGACTTTTTTTTATGAACAAAGGAATTGAGCGGTAGAAACGGTTTACAGAAAGAAAAAGACAAGCGGCAGTTAAAACTATCGTAGAAGAAACCGCTTAAGAGTGGGCCGCTATCGTCCGCCTTCCCGAACGATTGAAACTAATTTTTTTTTCTAGCGGGTCACGTGAAAGGCAAACGGGCCTTTCTTTGTACGGAGTAATAAATTTTTTTCACGTTGGCGAAAGCCTACCGGGATCTCACTATACACTATTACTACACAATACTTAGCTTTGCTTGGTATCCTTCTTTTCTCGTCTTCCCAGTTCTCCCTGTGGTTCCCTGATCCTGTCCTCTTTTCTTTTGACTTTGCACTTAAATGTTTTTTTTTTTCTGTTTTGTTGTTTAAATTTTCTTTCTTTGCCACTTGGACCTAGATCTCTTTATTTTTTTTCTTTTTAAAAAACCTCTATACGGCGACGCGGTCAACCAAGAAGTGGCTGCCCTGATCCAACTTATGTCCACTCAGACCATTGGTCACTCACCCACACATTCGTGCATTACATCTACTCGGTTAGCGGGCCCAATGTCTGGTATATGTGTACAGCGCTCCGCTACTTAGCTGGAGCGTGTAACCCTGGCTTGGGGCAGCGCTAGACCGCTCTTTCATACACTCAAGTGTGCCACTTTGACTACCCAGATCCTCGGGGAAATTTCCGAATTCTGGGGATTTCCTTTCGCCTGAGTGAACATTTCCCCTGAGTTGTCTTGGGTTCAAATAACCCCTTCTTTCACCGAATTTGATCCCTGAAGTAAGACGAAGTGACAAAGAAAGTTCCTTTTCTATTCATTTGCGAATGGGGAACTAAGTCAGGATCTAGGGATCTTAGGTTAAACTTTTGAAAAGTGACGGAGGAAGAAGGAAACTTTTCTCGAATTAAATTCCCTAATGAAAGGTGGACCCGGTGGGCTTCCGTGCAGTTTTTGGAGGGGGGGGGGGAAACGGAATATCAGATAGCATGCCACTCTTTACATTAATTATGTTTTATTTTTCATTGTACAATTTGTTGTTCGTTTTTTTTTGTTTCTGTCGGGTTGTAGATGTTTCATTTACACAGAGGGTTCCAGACCGCCCATCTGGCTCTAGGTGTGTAGTCCAAATAATATGGCCGTCCGCCATATGTTCAGAGTGTTCCAGGCCGTCCGCCTGGCTCTATCTTTCCCGGGTGGATCTACTGGTTGTCACTTCCGAGGAGCGTAAAGGCAGAAGTCCGGGATTGGAAGAATAGACAGGTACCTTTCGCAAATACGTTCCTCCAAAGCGACAACGGACATAACAGACAAGGAGGGTCAAAAGGTGAAGGGGTTAGGAGCTAGAAGGATGGAGCGGATGCCTTAGCTCTACTTAAGGCTGGAGACTACCCATTGGGGGAGACAAAACAACATTTGGGACAAGGGTCGGCTATTTCGTGTTGGACCCTTGCACAAAAAACAAAACCTATAGCGCTTTCCTTGCGCTCTTGTGGCAAACCGTCCGCCTGCTCTGCGGGGTTCATCCTCGAGTTTTATATTTTTTTTTTTTTTGACCATCCGTCGTACCTATTTATGTTGTCCTTCCAAAATGCTGAGAAAGTGCACCGATGGCTGATGCGCCCATGACTGCCCATCACTCTCGCAGAATTTTGGACGAACAACTGTTACAAAATGAAAGGTTCGAAGGAGTGAAGCGAAGGTTTCAAGGAAAAAGAGTCCAGCTTGTTGTGGTAAATTTTACCGCAACAACAATACCTGAACTTTGGTTTGACAAAAACTTCCATGCAAGCTTCCCCTCTAGATCCTTCTGGGAGGAAGATGCTTTCATGGAGGACAAGTCAATCCATCTCTACACAGATGGATCTAAAACCGATAGCGGATTTGGTGGCGGTGTTTTCTCAGATAAGCTAAATCTAAGCCTCTCTTTCCGTCTTCCCAATCACTGTAGCGTCTTCCAGACGGAAATTTTGGCGATTAAAGAAGCTCTGTCCTGGCTGAAGAAAACCGTGATATCTGCAAAGGATATCTGCATCTTTTCGGATAGTCAGGCGGCTATCAAGTTCCTGGACTCGGTCTCACTAAATTATAAAACCGCCCTTGTGTGCCGATCGTCTCTTATGGAGATGGCATAGCAGTTCAAGCTTCACCTTTGTTGAGTGCTGGGCCACAGAGACATTACAGGGAACTGTAGAGCCGACGAACTCGCCAAAATTGGAACCACTCTACCTATTCTACCGGAAAAGGGTAGCATAGGTATACCAATCGCTACGTGCAAACTAACATTAAAACTGGATGCCAATAAAAGAACAGACCTTAGGTGGACTGTTGGACCATCATGTCTAGCGACCAAATAGATCTGGCCAAAGCTGAATCTGAATCGCTCTAAGTGCCTGATCCTTCTAAATAAGAAACATCTCAGCGCCATCATAGGTGTCATCACTGGACACTGCCTCATAGGCAAGCACGCAAGAAGTCTTGGCGCCTTTACAATCTACTCTGTACTTGTCCAGCTCTCTCCCAGAGAAGAAAACTTTACTTAGGAGCTTTCTTCTGCAATGACTTAAGCGATCTAAAAAATACAGACGTAAACAGTCTCCTACGCTTCATCATAAGCTCAATCTGGTTCCATTAGTAAGAGGATCATAGATCAACGTGGCATCACAACGGGCCAATAGGCCTAAGTGGCATCACAATTGTCCAATCGGCCTAAGTGGGTTGGTATTTCCAACTGCCACTCTTACCTACCTTCCTTGCGGAAGGTAGTCCATGTGGTGATAAAGATGAGGAACTTACCGAGCAACAGAGCAACATGTCACAACTGATCGCAAAGTGGATCTAGAACCACAGAAAGCTGCGAGGCAAAATATTGCTGATTTCATCGAAGATTTGGGGATGCGGCACCAAACCCGGCTGTTCAAAGTGGACGGTAAACTAGAATCGCCGCTGGGATTACAGACGGTCACCGAAGAAGTACGTCAAAAGCAAAACACATGTCTCATCCCAAATTAACGCCAACATTGCAATTGTTTCAACTTATTCTAAAACCATAGTACTCGACCAGAGGTTTCGTCAAGAATTTCGTTAGTCTTTCACCATCGTTGATGTCAAACAATCCAGCAATGGTGGCGAGTTGGTTTGCTTAAAGCAACATCACATTCCGATGCATTTAAAACAAGATAAATCATTTGAGGATGCCCTCAAGGACTTTATGGCCTCCAGTAATGGCATCAACTTCAGGACATCCAGTAGCGAAACGAACGGCTTGCCCCCCAAAGAATTTATAGCGGTAAAGAAAATCTGCAGGGCACGATGCAAGGAGGTATCTGAGACATCGAAAAGCGAGTGGGCATCACCTCTCCAAATGGTGCAAAATAAATCAAGAGGCTGGAAGGGGTAACTACCGTACCACCGTCTCACACAAGGACTTCAACTGCACCGCTATACATGAAGCGAGCATTCCAACAAATACCATTCGCACCAGAGGATCGTCCAAAGAAAGTAGTTACAACACCTTCCGTTCTCTTTGAATTCAACATCATGAGCCATACAATATGCTTCGAGGAATTTAGTCTTGCTCCTACTGCATCGGTGGTATCCTAATTGTTTCTCGTGACGAAGAATCACATCGAAAATATCTGCGTAGCATCTTCGATCAACTTCAGCCTTTCGTTTTATTCGCCCACGTATCCAAGTGCTTCTTCGGGCACTCTGAAGTAAGATACTTGGGATACATTGTCAACAAGACTGGTACCGAACCTCCCACAGACCCAATCGAGGTACTAACTGCCCAAAACCACTGTATATCTACATCAATTTAACTATCGGAGCATGGAAAAGCGACAAACAACAAGCTCTGTGAAGTGGTCAGAGCATTCAATGAACTTGGGGATGCAGCTGAACAAGTCAATGTATCTCTAGAGGTATGATGTAACCGCTTGGACATTGAAATTGGAGCTGCCCCGGCTAAACTCCAATCACTCGAAGCAGCTAAATCCGAGAGAAAACAAATACAAAGGGTACGATCAGGAGCTCTAAGACATCTACAGAGCGCACTATGAAAGACAGTGAAGTCATCATCCTCTCTGACCACAAGACGCTGGCGCACGCAAAAGATAAGATATTCGATCACGCTTGTTACCGCGCAGCACATCAACTTGAGGAAATTGGCCTCTACTCAAGGATGCAGTTTGTGTCGGGGGTGAGACTATTGTTCCTTATGTGTACTTCCGCATTGTTAACTTCAATATGCCTTCCTTTGACTGCAGAGAGATGACAATGAGCTGAAACCCCTTGTGACAACTCCAGAAAAGACTTCACTTAAGGTGGCGCTACACTCCGGGTTGGACCTGGGCCTCAACCAACAATCGCCTCCAGCCAGCTCCATTTCGAGCTAGCTGCCCCCAGTTTCTCACGGTAAGTTGGTTTAGGGTCAGTTCCACTTGCGTGCGCCACCTCAGTTGCGGTCTTTCTCTACTGCGCTGTCCCTCGGGTGCGGATTCGAAGACTTTTCGAACCGGAGAATTGATGTTCATCTGCTCTACATGGCTCAGTCATCTGAGCCGTTGGATCTTCACTCTTTTGGCTAAGTCACTGTCGCTGTACAGCCCGTAGAGTTCTCCTCCACTCATCGTCTATGCAGCCTCATACATTTTTGATAAAGTGCGCCATAGAGCAGGACTGGGATTATTAAGGGGTTATATAGCGTCACTTTTGTTGTTTGAAAGAGGTCTTTGGTAGTCAGTTGCTTTCTTAGCCCAAAGAAACAGCGATTGGCAAGAGATAGACAAAGTCCTTAACTGCCTTAAAATCGATGAATAGGTGGGGTGTATCTGAGCTGTGAGCTGTGTATGTGAGCTCATGGGTTTTTCCAAGGTATGCCGTGGTGTAAATAACTGGTCGATGGTGGACTTTCTTGGCCCGTAGCTACGCTGATTTGGACCAATCAAGTTGTTGACGAACAGCTTCAGGCGTTCACACAATACGGCAGATAGGATTTTGCCAGCGATGTTAAGAGGACTGATGTCCCTGCAGTCTTCATCTGACATACAGTAGGAGATTCCATTCATCGAGCATACTTTCGTCCAACAACATTTTACAGATAAGTTGGTGTATGCTCCTTACCAAGTCATCGCCTGCCCTTTGAAGACCTCGGCAGTTACGCCGTTCGTTGCAGCGGCTTAAGTTTAGATATGGCTATCTTCACTTCATCCAGATCGTGTGGACGGAATTGTTCGTCTACATCGTCCAGGTTGAAAAGTCATCCCCGTTATACAGTCTATAGAAATGCTCTTTCCAAATCCTCAGCATCGACTGCGACTCTACTACGGTGGTCCCTTGTTCGTCTCTACAGGCTTTAGTTCGGGGCTTGTACCCATGGCATGTTTTTTTGCATTTTGGTTAAACGATCAAGGGGCTCAATCGGAAAATGATTTAGCGATCTCTTGGGATTTTAATCATCCGACGTCGAACTTTATCACAATATCAGCTTGCCTTTAAGATGTTCAGTATATCCGCAACAGTACCTTGGGTACAACAACGTGCATTGAAATATCGTGATTCTTTCCTAAACCGTACATTTCGGTTATGGAATGCCCTGTCGAGCTCTTTATTTCTTGACCATTATAATCTTCATCGGTTCCATTACAACGTAATGGCCAGAATTGATGTTGGCCCCTCAGAGTGTTCGGACATCCATAATACTGGAGGAATGATTGGCGTCTATCGCATCTGGTTGACACCAAGTCACCTTGTGAATATTGAGATGTGGGAACCGCGTGCTTAGTTTTTCATCCCCTTTTAGTTCGGCCCATCCGATAGCATTTCATGGATGGCGATAATATTTGCCTTCTAGCAGTCCAAGGCCTCCCCTAGCTCCTTGTGCCTGCACGTGGGCTATTAAGGGATATAGTATTCCGCGTGTAGATCCGAAGTTCGTTGTCCTTGTTTCGTGTACAGGTGTTGCCAACCGCAGCCAGTAAGCCGTTCGGGGATATGAGCCCTGCCATTGGTCCATTACAGCTTCATCTGGCCGTCTCTTTTCCAAAACTCTGACTTAGATTCAGAAATCCTTACCAGCCTGACCTACAAGTATGTTGGAGTAGCGTCGGCCCTAGACCAACTAGTTGCGATCCAGAATGAAATCTAAAAGTTATTAACTGAAGCCACCCTATGTTACAAGGCAATCTACTTGTCATACACGGAACATCAACACGTCCTTAAATTCTAACTTCTATTCTAACGGTGGAATAAGTAAATTTCCAATGCGAGTAGTATTTTTTGAAAGTGTCCCACGTTCAAAAAAGGGAGTAAGAATAGAATTAAGAGGATAGCTCGTCCATATCCTCAATGTACGGCGAATACAAGGGCTCGCACTTATCTTGGCTGTCTTGTACGGCATGAGTAGGGTGCGTATTTTCTTTTTCAGGGCAGTGGTCGTTGTATTTGAACTCTGAAAGACATCTATACATAGATGTAGAACAATGTATGTACAATACTTTAATACGATATAATAATCCAGCTGTGTAGCACGCGGCATCATATTGTTGGAACCACATATCACTGATGTCAAGTCCATTCAATTGTGACCAAAAATAGTCTTCCAACATGGCACGATAAAGCTATGTACATTGACATGGCGATCATTTTCATCGATGAAATGGTCCAATCAAACCGCGGCATGAAATCCGTACCCCACGGTCACTTATCGTGGATGCAATGGAGTCTATTGAAGCGCATGTGGGTTTGCTGCTGTCGAATAACGCATATTTTACTTACTGACAAAGCCATTAAGCCATTTCGATGAAATCCGGGATTTTCTTCAAACTTTTGCAGAGCCCAATCGGAGAAGTTTCGGCACTTCAACTGATCTAGACGCTTCAGTTCTTGAGTGTGCATTGTCTCACTAGTGTAGGAACGTTTAATAGTGAATATGTTGACTCGACGCACTTGAATACCAGGTCTATAGGGACCTCCAACACTAAGTCAGGGTGTTGGAAAAGAGTTGATGGCAGATGAACCCTTAATAAGGGCAAACGGAAGCTCCCACATCCCCGAAGCTGGTACTGGCTCCGGCTCTAGGGCTCCCAAAAAGGGCCTGGCCCTTCAGGTTGGGGGTTGTCTGTGAAGTTAATTGCCCGACCACGTAAATTAATTTTTACGAAGCGACTAATAGCCCCCGATAAGGGAAGATTCACTGTGACGCCCCTGCAAAACGAATAAGGGACAACGACATACGGATCTGCACTTGGAATGTTCGGACCTTGAACAGGCCGCGTGCAGCCGAACAATTAGCAAAGGCCCTAGACTGCTATCAAGCATATATCACCGCCATCCAGGAAGTGCGGTGGGATGGGACGGGCAAAAGAAAGATGAAAAACTCTGATGTTTACTACGGTGATTGCTATAGAGAATATACGGATTTGTTGTAAGCGGCAGACTTAGGCAAGAAGTCTTGAGCCTTCGACACGTGAGTGAACGCCTTATAACAATCCGTATCAAAGGCAAATACGCTAATATCATACTCATATGAGCTCACAAGAACACAGAGGAAAAGGACGATGCTATCAAAGAGCTCCTCGAAAAAACCTAAGAGCAATACCCGATGTATGATGTTAAAATCGTCGTGGGCGATGTTAACGCCAAAATTGGAAAGGAGGGCATCTTTGGTAGCACAGTCGGAAAACATAGCCTACACGACACCACGTCTGGAAACGGACTTAGGCTAATCGATTTCGCTGCGGGACGTAACGTTACTATACCGAGCACACGGTTTCCTCACATCAATATTCACAAGGAAACACGGCGGTCACCATATCAGCAAACGCAGATTCATTATGTTGCGATCGACGTAAGGCACTACTCAAGTATTTTAGATGCCCGAACATTCCGAGGGACCAACATAGACTCGGACCACTGCCTATTGTCAGCCAAGGTACGTCTATGGATATCTCAGATACTACACCAGCGGGAAAATACTACGAGGGGATTTAACGTTGAACGGTTGAAATCACAACAATCCGGCAGAACCTTTGCCGATCGCGTATCCCTCAACCTATCGAGAAGTTCTTTGCAGCCAACATCAAGTGCTGAAGACCAGTGGCATAGATAACGAGAAGCCAACAGAAATACAGCAGTTAACGTACTGGGTTTCACCCGCCCACCATCACGAAACCCTTGGTTTGATGAAGAGTGCCGGAAAGCACATGCAGCAAAACAACAGGCCTACAAAGCGGCGGTGCACAAAAAGACGAGAGCGGCTCGTGAAACTTACGAGCAAAGGAGGAGAGAAGAACATCGGCTTCTCCGGAGAGAAAAGAAAGAGCATGAGAAGCGTGCAATCGAGGAAATACGGATGTGCTATTACAGGAATAATGTTCGGAAATTTTACCAAAAAGTAAAAAGAACATCGGTGCTGAGGATATGGAAAAACCATTTCTGCAGACTGCTAACCGTCGGAAACGACACAAATTCAGCTGTCAGGCAGAGTGAACCATTCAATATTAACGATGCAAGTCAAGAACTCCGTCCACCTGACCAAAATGAAGTGAGGATAGCAATATCTAAACTGAAGTCGAACAAGGCTGCCGAGGCGGACGGCCTACCCGCCGAACTATTTAAGGCAGCAGGAGACTTGCTAGGGAGCAAGCACGGCTTTAGGCCAAATATTCACACTATCGCAGATCCTGGAGAGAACCCAAGAACTTCAGATCGGTACTCACTAGTTTTTTATCCATTTTAAAGCCGCATATGACAGCACCTAAAGAGACGAGCTATACTGAGCCATGTCTAGTTTTAGCATCCCTGCAACACTCGTCCGCTTGCGCACGGTAACGGCCTATCCGAGACATTTGATATCAAAAAAGGATATAGTCAAGGCGACGCACTGCCATGTGATTTCTTTAACATCATAATCGTACTTGAAAGAGGTACGATCTTTCAATATCGATATTGATATTATTGGTAGAACACAGCGAGCTGTCACTGGTGTGTTTGCGAATTTAGGAACAGAAGCGGCAAAAATGGGCAAAACAAAATATATGCTGTCAACAAGAAGGGACACTCAACATCGACGGCCAGAATGTATCGACAGCTATAACTTTGAGGTAAGGGACTTTGTCTACCTGGGCTCTGCAATCACATCTGAAAACGAAATCTTTTTATTTGGGCTGAGAAGTCAACTTATGTAGTAAGGCCCTCTCTCGCAAACACCCTAGTAATCCCCCCAGTCCTGTTCTATGGTTCCAAAGCATGGACCCTTCCTAAAGCGGATGGAGATATCCTTTGTCGTTTTGAGAGAAAAATTCTTCGTAAGATATTTGGTCCCGCATGCGTTGACGGGTTCTGGAGGAAACGATTCAACGATGAACTCTACGAACTGTACAGCGATATCGACCTGGTCAAAAAACTGGGGCATGTAGAGCGAATGAACTACCAACATTTCAGCCCGGAAGGACAACGCAGTAGAGGAAGTCCTCGCCTTAGGTAGCACGCGCAAGTTGAAGGAGACCTCAACAAACGTGGAGTGCGTAACTGGAGGCTGTTAGTCAAAGACCTCGCTAATTGGAGAGGCTTATTGGTTGAGGCCCAGGTTCACCCCGGACTGTAGCGCCACTTAAGTAACTAAGTAGGCTAAGATCTTTATGCAAAATTTGCCACAATGTAGACTGAGATGTTTCCAATTCTTGTGAACGGTGTGGAATCATTTTGAACTGAAGCACGTATTTCTGCGATATTTAGGGAATAACTGAAATGGTTTCAAGAAGAGCAAACTAGGTCAGCAGCGAAGAAAATTGTTGCCAATAACGTCATCAGTTATCAGTTCTTCTGAAATTTTCAATTACTGCGTAAGCCTTCAAAGCAGACTCAAATTTCTCAACTCCTCATATGTATAAGATTGCCAGTCTTATGGCACCCAGGTGCCTTGTACTTTTAGGCATCATGTCACAATTGAATCTGGACCTGCATCCTCTAGGCTTTCCAAGTAAACACTCCCTAACCAATTTCACCAGCCTGGTTTGCCCCTTTATTACCCCAATTCCTCAAAGACATGACACCCGCAGATAAAATTCACCGTCCACACTACGAGTGTCTTTCGCTGGAGTAACCAATTAATCAGAAATTACTTCAGTGAAAAACAATTTAGCCATTCCGACATAATTTAAGCCTCTCGTTGTTGTAGCGACAGAAAATTGACAGCCCAGCCAATTTAGTCTTTACCCAGAGCGCACACCTTGAATATGTAATCGCAGTACGTTCCAAGGTCCACCAGCAGCACCAGCAGCACCAACGGCTAACGCCTGCCACATAATCAATGAGTCCAAGTCCACCATACAAAGGGTCTTTGGCATCGGTTTTCACCTTGACGCATTCATTTTTGATTCTTGTTTTCTTCGTTTTTCTCTTTTACTATTTTTTCGTAGCACTTTAATGTCCATGTCTGAATGCCCAAGTGTCCAGTGTGGCAGTCCACCATCCATCAAGATACCACGACTGGCCTTCTTTTGAATTCAGCCAGGTGAACCTTACGAGAGTGTCTTCTTTGCCTTTTTCCACTTCTTGTTACTTACTTGCTTCTCTCTCTCCGCTTGAACGTAATTTTACCTTGCCTGTGATCATCTTGTTGTAGGTTCTGTGTTTCTGAGTGTACCCTCATCATAAGGAGTCTATATGTATCTACTTATGGCGGGCAAGTCGACGTGCAGTTTTCTCTGGAGAGATACACTTTTGCTTAACCTCGTTCTTGTGGTTCTTCATCCTTCCATCGTCATACCGACAACAACAACCAACAACAACCAGCAACAACAACCAACAGCCACATCAGAGAGTCATCTTGATTACAGGTTTCGAGAGATGCAGAAATGCCTCCTGTTGGATGATGTTACTGCGTTTAGGCCACCATCATCACATCAAGAGCCATAGAGTTGCAGGAAAGCAGAAGCAGTAAAAGGTGAACCAAGATGAAGAGTCTATCAACCCCGAGATGTTATCTGGTGTTTCGTATGACTGTAGGCAACATGTGTTCCCTGCAATGTAACCATCATCGTGTACTCGCATTCGCCGTATGGAGGAAAATGTCCATGTGTACGAGAATTAGTAGTACTCGTATGCTGGTTGCTAAAGTCACTTCTTGGAGTGGTACTCTCAAGTGGTTTTACATTAATGTCCTGCCTCCCAGTCACTGGTTGCAAAGATACCGTATTCTGTTTGTACAAAAATGTGTGTTCTAGTGTTTTTGCTTGAACGCCACCGCATTACTTTGAAGGAATTTTTTTTTTTTTTCGATAGGGGCAAGCTATTAAGGATTTAAGAGTGCCAAACAAAAGAAGACCTATCCAGAGGGCACTTCTATTTGTATGTCTCAGTTCCAGTGTTTACTCGTATCTTCCTAAGGTTCCGGTTGAAGATTTTATTTTATGTTTTGCAAAAGGGATTCTCAGTTTTGCTTTTATTTACCAAAATGGTAGAGGATGTATTGAGGTATCCAATAAACAACAACAACAACAACAAAAAAAAGGGTTGTTTGTTTGTTGTTTGAGGAATTTCGAAGGGCTGCAAAAGAATTGAAGGAATGAAGTGTTTTGGTAGGTTTCTGTTTACAAATTTCGCCTCTTCCGAAAAGGACGAGAGGATTTCATCTTTTTAATTGAATTCTGCAATAGAAAATATTGAAAGAAGTTTGATGTGAGGCAACCACGGAAAGTGGTTAACTCTAGAAAGTTGCGGTGAAAAGTAGTTTCTCGAGCGGGCAGAAGGCGGTACTTACTTACTTGCTTAGATTGTGGCATAGTCCCGGAAGAATGTGGGCATCAAACAATAAACCTCTGTTGGAAAAAAAATAAGGTCAGCCTGTGAAACCGTATTTTTAAATTTGACATACTGTTTAGATTCGATCCTTGAACATAGTCCCTCTCATTTTCCAATTTATTTTTATTACTTCTATCCATATAAACTTACATACTAGTCGATAATGCTTAAATCTAATTTAAAAACAGCATTTTTCTGAATTTAGTTTATTGACTCTTACCGAGCACTCTAAGCTTAATAATAAATCTAAAACTATTGCCTTTCGGTCTAAACTTGAATATTACGTGTAAAGGGTCCTTTATTAAACGCGTCCTATCTTTAAATTTAAATAAAACAAAGTGTGTGTAAGATATAACCGTTTGAAAGGCCTATCAATGACATTTTGTGTGGAATATAGCATCGTTCAAATGTCCGCAGCGGCTTCTCTGGGTTGCGCGCATCCGAAATGTCCAATTTTCCATGACTCTGACGCATAAATCAGGCGGAATTTGACCTATGACATGGGCTATGTTGACTTTAAGGGCCGCTGTGGTTTGTGTCTTATTCGCATAGACCTGCGACTTCAGAAAACCCTACAAGAAAAATTCTAACGGGTTCAAATCGCACGATCTCGGTGGCCAGTTCACATCACCTCCCCGTGAGATGACCATGCCCTCCTATCGCTCGTGCAGAATTTCTAATGTGGCGTGAGTTGTGTGGCACATAGCGCCACATTGTTGAAACCTCATATCGTTGGTGTCTATATCACCCAATTCATGCTAAAAGAAGTTGGTAATCATCGACCTTTAGCGCTCGCCGTTGACGGTGATTGCCTGCTCAACGTCGTTCTCAAAGAAATATGGACCGATAACGCCACCAGCCTAAAATCCACACCAAGCATTGACTTTTTCGGGATCATTGGACGCTCTTAGATCTCATGTGGATTAGTATCGTCCCAAATTCGACAATTTTGTTTGTTGACGTACCCACCCATTCATACAGAAATGGGCCTTTTCAGTTTCCAACTGCTCCAGAGCCCTTTCAGCGAACACACATCGCCATTGTCTATGGTTGTTTACCTTCAACTCCTGGGTCAGTTGAATTTTGTATGGGTGAAGGCCCAGGTCACGATGCAAAATTCGCCAAGTTATTGTCTGCGAAAGGCCGAGTTCTTGTGAGCGACGCAAAATCGATTGCCTCGGATTCTCCTCCACACTCTCACGGACAGCGGCGATGTTTTCGGCAGATCTTGCGTTTCGTCGTCGTACGTGTGTTAGTTTATCGTTTACTGAACCAGTGGACTCACATTTATCCACCACACTGCGAATAGTCCTCTCGGTAGGACGATTATGGCGACCGTAAAATGGGCGAAGCGCGAAACGTTGCCCGAACAGAACACCCATTTTGATAAAGCAATTTTATCATTTGCACGTGCTGTTGAACACTATGTTCTTCCATGGTGATTTGGCAAAACAGATTGAGCAATTGACAGCCAATTTGACGGATGTAGCTTCAAAAATATGTTGGGAAGTCCTTATTGGAAGACCCTGTATAAGGTGACCAGATAAGAACGATAGGAAAACAAATTTAAATAAAATGACAACGGTGTGAGCTATAAAAATGATTCTAGCTTTATTGTGAAGCTACGTTCATGCCATTATGTGTGGAATAGCACATCATTCAAATGGCCGCCTCGACTTAGCTTCAAGTTGTCGGTCCAATTTTTGATGACTCGTGTCGAATGTCGGCCACGAGCTCGTCCAAAGTGGTTGGCTTGTTAGCGTAGACTAAGGACTTGACGTAGACCCAGAGGAAATAATCGAGTGGTGTCAAATCGCATGATCGCGGGGCCAACTGATGAACGCTCGTCGTGAGATGATTCACTCGCCAAATTTCTCCTTCACAACATCGAGCTTTGCGTCGCTTGTATGGAAGTCCACCATATATATATCGACGTTATCGAGCTCTGACCACAGAAAGTTTTATACCTGAGACCATTGACGGTAACGGTGTTTCCTTCCCCATTCCGAAAGAAATAAGGTGCGATGATGCCGCAATTCTATAAGCCGCACCAAATAGTCAATCTTTGTGGTTGCATTGATGCTTGGCCGAACACTTTTGGATTGTGTTCGCCCCAATGGCAATTTTGCTTTTTGACATAACCGCTGAGCCAAAAATGCGCCTCGTCCAAGAAGATGATGTTTTAGCAAAAATCCGGATCTCGGGCCAAAATTTCCAGCGCCCAATTAGCCAACTTACGGCATTGTCTATGGTCGTCCGGCTTCAATTTTTGCTTCAGCACAATCTTATACGGATGTAGGCCCAAATCCAAGAGCAAAATAAGCCGGGTTGACTCTCTGGCGATTCGTCGCCGTTCAGCTGATCGGCGACGAAGCGACATTTCTGGGTTTTCTTCGATACTTACCGCTACGGCGGCTATGTTTTCTTCATTTCGCACCATTCTCTGTCTGGTTTGTGGATTAAGATCCAAAAGAGTGTATTCACACTCAAACTTTTTCCAGGCGATGAATTGCCTACACAGCCATGATGACGACCGACTGGAATTTCGATAATTTTTTTAATAATTTTCGGGCGTTCGGCAAGCGTAAAACGATGCATGATGAAATGGCAAACCTTACCGAATATTTTGACAGCTGGATGTGAAGAATATTTTGGAAAAAAACTTGGATTCGTTATCATGATACCTTTTATTTAAAATTTAACACAACCTATGCTAGTTAACCTACCTAAAATACTCAGACAAGTTAAATATAATCAGTGTGTCGAACGCTCGTTGCCTCTAGCATCCAATGGCCACCATCGAATGGAATTCGGGCGCCTGACATTCGTCAACATCGTGCGCACGCACTTTCGAGATTTAACTGATGCCATGAAGCACTGGTCACTTCTGAGAGGCGCTGCCTCATGTCAACGAGCCCAGCCTTTCCGCGAAAACCCTCTAACTAACCTTAATCTAACTTAGAACTTGGAGAAGTATGTTACGATAGTAACGCAATGGCTTATGAGTGCATATCGATTCTCTCCTCATCTTAAAGCCACAAAAACTCGGGGTGCTCGTTTTTGGTATAGACCCGGTCTCTGCCCTCAATCGCGGAACTAAAACAGAAGAGCTTCTGAGGATTGACGTCGTATCCGTGGTAGATAAGCCGCTTTTATCTCGCGCGGCGGTGGCGGTGGTATATTATCCTGCCTCCGGCGGAATAAAACCGAATCGGAGTGTATTCCCATGGTGCAATCCATAAAAATGGGGTAATAAGCCCCAAAGACTAAGTTATTGTCACTGGTCATCGTCCTAGCAACGTGCCTTCGAATCACCTTAATCAGGAAATTGTCAATTCTCTTTTGCCGAGCCACATCGCAAATGGCCTTGTTGGGCTAATATTTTATGAACTCAGATTTTGGTGTTCTATACGATCTAAGGCAGGTCCTAAGAATTTGCCTTTCAAACTCCCGAATGGCTTCCATGTAATACGGCGCAACATTGAACTACACGGGACGGGCACACAGCGTGGCGAAGGAAAATCAGGGAGGATAGAAAGAGAGGTACCGGTGAACGTTGGTTTTAAATGTTTGAACGTTATAATGGCTAGGAAATAAAGAGCTAGGCAGGGCATTCCATAAGCGAGTTGTACGGCTTAGTAACGAATCACAATATTTCAGAGTACGTCCAAAAGTGGGTTTGAGGGTATACTGATGAGCGTTCATAGCGAGACGGGTGTTACGGTTAAAGGTTTGAAGGGGCGGAATGCTACTGGCAATTTCTAAAGAGCACTGTTGGTGGCAAAAGCGATAAAACAGAGTGAGACACGAGACATTACGTCGGTGTTCGAGCATGCCCATTATTTGAGTGATATTAGTATCACCTATGAATTTTATCGCACGGTTTTGAATCCGGTCTAACAGGTGCAGAGATATTTTGGGCGCACCCGACCAGATGTGGGAATTGTACTCCAATTTCGGGCGGTTGAATGCCTTATATATTGAGGCCTGATCACAGGGGTTGAAGTATTTCTTACATCGTTTGAGGAAACCCAAACATTTTGGAGCATTTTTGACGACATCAAATACCATACGTGGCCATTGGCACCGAGTTTCGACGATGTATGTAAGTGCCATCCATGGATAATGGCTAAGTGTTTAAATTTCGCTTTAACGACAGCAGACAGCATTGTGTTTTGGAAGCATTAAATTCGACTCTGTTGATAGTTCTCCAATTGGTTATGCTGTTAATATCGGGATTTAATGTGCTTAACATACGCTGCCGTGCCCGTTCCACAGCCGAAGAGCAGGGACGTGAGTCCGGGAACGAATATGAAAAGCAGAGAGTACTGTCGTCAGCAAAGGAGTATATTGGATTATAAGTAGCAGACAAGAAATCGTTGAACATCAGACTTGAAACCCTCCAATACAACTTGAATAGAACGTTCCGAAAGGTAATTTCTAGTCCATTGAAGAAGAGAGTCGTCGATACCAAGAGCACGCATTTTTGACAAAAGAGCCTGATGACAAACTCTGTCAAATGTCTAAGAAATATCAAGTACAACTGTCTTGCTTTCGCCAGATTGATGTACGCTTTGGTTCCACTTTTCGGTGAGACATGCCATCAAATCACTAATGGACCTGTTGCTATGAAGACCATATTGCCGGTCTTTGAGAAGTTTTCGTGTTTCGAGATATTTCATGAGCTGACGGTTTATCAGCGTTTCAATGACCTTGATATGAAGGTACGTAAATGTAAAGGGTCTGTAGGAGAAGTGAGAAGAAGATTCGCTTTTTAGGGACGGGCTGGACAAATGCTGTTTTCCATCTGCTCGGAAAGAGTGCTAAAGAGTAGGACTGATGAAAAAGCTTACGCAGTGGTTTTGCCAGCGAGGAAGAACACCTCTTCAGAATCTGGACCAGCGGATTTGCAAATGTTAAGATCTCTAAGGACTCTGGCTACTACACGAGTGCGAAAGTGGATTTGTCCCATTCGAAGATTCGACGCACTCAAGTGTAGGCAGAAATCTGGGAGTGTTGAGCTGGCCACAAAGTGTGCAGCAAGCAGATTGGCCTTGTCGAAAAAGCTGACAGCTGGAATATCATTGTATATGAGCTTTGGGATGGAGGATGAGGCAGAATTTCTAATATTTTTGACGAACGACCAACAATTTTTACTACCTTTAGGACATTGTAGTTTTTTTTGCCTCAGTTTTTAATCGTATTGGAATTTTACATGCTTGAGAAAGACATTGCAGTCATTCCTGGCTTTTCTTTTCGGTTTTCCTCTGTCGGATTGGTCTTGAAGGACCGAAAAACCACTTTTATAACCCTGAAAGCCTCTTTATAGCTCGAGTCGTACCATGCCTTTTCTTTTGATCTGATACTCTTCATCCGATGAGGGATAAAGTTTCTCATTCCAAAGAGAATGGTGTCTGTGATCATATCAGCAGCGGCATCCACGTCGTTATCGAGGAAACATAGCGACCAGTTAAAATTCCTAAAGAAACTGTTAAGACCGCTCCAGTTGGCTTTCTCGTATTGCCATACGGTTCTTTTGGGAATCTTTTCTCTAACTGTGTGGTGGTTGTACGAGAAATTAGCTGATATAAGACAATGGTCCGACGAGCCTAGAGGGGAGAGCACATCGACAATGTACTTCTGAGAAGTTAAATTTAAATTTAAACAATGCGGCTCTTAGCTCGATCCTTATCAGGATAACCCCGATAGTTTGCGGTGTGTCCGAGTTCTTGCATAAAGCGCACGAGAGCTCGCTCCATCCCCACCTAGGGCGCAATCCTCTGATTTGTGGTTTTTTCCGTATTTCATGCATCGAGCATACATTTCGCGGTTCGACGCTGCCTCACATTGCAAAATGTTTCGCTCCTATTTCCTTTTTCCCAGTGCGCAACCTGGCAGTCCTGGACTTTAATACTCTTCAGACCATCCAGTTTGCTGTTGGAATTCAGCTGAACTAGTGGTTTCTGCTTCTCCCTTTTTGCTCCAGCCCTGGTGAATGGCTTGACCCCCACGAATATGAGCTCGTCACACCCTTTCTCTTTGAGCAGTGAAGGCAGCTCCACCGGATGGGTACGCAATTCAATCTCCCTCAGCGGCATTGTTTGCAGCTTCTCACCTTTAGGGGTGAAGGAGAAGAATACCGTCGTCGTATCCTTCAATAAATTTTTTACTTTTTGGTAGCGCTCCACTGTATAACAGTGAATCGCATTCCTCTCGATCCTTAATCTTTTAATAAAAAAGTTATTGCCTATGGCACACTTACATAACTCAATGGCGTCGTTAAATTCCATTTTATAGGTGCTGATTGGTGGCATCCTTTGTTTGATGTTTATGTGCTGTTGCTGTTGTTGCCATTGGTTCTGATGTTTTTGCTGTTGTTGCTTATATTTTTTCTGCGGCGGATGTTGTTGCTGCAGATTGTGTTGAATTTGCTGTTGCTGCAATTTTTGCGGAAGTTTCTGATGATTTTTTTGTTGGTGCTGTTTCTGTTGTTGCTGTTGCTAATTATGTGGCCGCTGTTCTTGCTTTGATTCTTGTTGCTGATGCTCTCGATGCTCCATTTCCCTTCTTTGGCTTTTATAGCTTGGCTTGACTTGGCTTCAGCTGTCTAATACTTTTGATTTGGGGGCTCAATATTTTATTCGTTCGCTACTTCACAGCCGTTTCATCTCGTTTCATTTGAAAAGATGAAATCACCCACTTCTTCGTCATCTAATAAGTTGTACAAAAAAACTCCAGTGTTTTATGGATTTTAGCTTTAACTCTTAACTCCTTTAAGCTATTAAACCATCTTTTCCCGAGCGCAAAGTAATGTTCAATCCTGATACGGTATCAACTTAGTTTCTTGTTGAAATCAATGGGATTCTTGCGAATTTCCA
Source organism: Volucella zonaria (assembly GCA_963966105.1). Lineage (NCBI taxonomy): Eukaryota > Metazoa > Arthropoda > Insecta > Diptera > Syrphidae > Volucella > Volucella zonaria. The sequence goes on along the minus strand of OZ014533.1, from coordinate 130,039,216 downwards.
GCCAAAGAATTCGGTCTCAAAGACTTACGAGTGCCAGTTAATTTATATGGACTGTCAGCAGCTTCATTATAGACCCTGGCATCATGAACGCTTCCCGGATATCCCAACATCATATGTCAAATTTGAAGCTGATAGTCCCAAGCCGTTTGGACTCTTAGGGAGTAGATTATGGGCTTACGCGAAATATACGATTCAGAATCGTCGGTTGGCTATTCTGCTAACCTTCTTTCTTTGCCATCTTCGTAACCGGTGCAGTGTGGCAATTCGCAAATAGTTCTTTTCGCTCTGGAGCTTCTGGCGAGTACCGAAATTGATTTTGAAGTTTAAAAAACTTTAAAAATTCGATCAGGATAAGCTGAAAGATGCAGATTATTTTATTTTTGATGTTTGAAATTAGATCAACAAGAATCATTGACTAGCTGAAGTGTTGCAGCATCCCTAATTGCAAAGAAACTTGGGATTTTGCATTTCCACGCAAATGTTTCCCACACCTCAATATTTACAAAAGTCACTTGGCAGTCAGATGTCAACCAGATTGATCACAGCGCAAGACAAAATCCTAGCATTTCAGATCCCCGAACGTTTCGAAGAGTCAACATCAACTCGGACCTCTAGCTTGTTGCAGAAAACGTGCGAATGCGATTATTCAATACGACACAGCTCGCAAGAGATTTTTCGAGCCTTTTCTAATCGAGTTTCCCAGAACATTTTGAGAAATCCTATGCCAACAAGAACCAGAGCAAAAGACCAAAGAATACGTAGCCAGCATTAAGCCACATCATATATCCGAGTTAGAGTACCTGGCTTGATGACGATGTTCGATAAAAATGTCCAGCGAAACAAGCAAACAAATCGGCGCTGTCAAGAAATACGAGAGCTGCTCATGAACTCTATAAGGAGGAGGGAGGAAGATCGGCTTCTCAGAACGAGAAGAAAGTAGAACAGTGTTCGATCGATTGGATGGAGAGTTGCTTCTGCAAAAATGATGACCAGAAGTTCTACCCAAATATGAACACAACTTATCAGGGACACAAATACAGAACAGAGGCACGTAGAGGTAAGAACGGGTATGTAGAGTGGAGTTACAGTCGGCACTGAAAATTTGGAGGGACTACTTTTGCAGATTATTTAACGGCGAGCGCGGCTAGCATTCCGCTTTGAGATGATGAGAACCATCGAACTTGGATGGTGGTGAACAACAACTTCACAAAACCGACCAAAAAGAGGACTGGAACACGATATTTAACTGCCCAACTATTTAAAGCAGCTGGAATTGAGTTGGTAGGGAGCAAACACCAACTCTTCTGTCAAATACGGTCGCCCGAGTAATTGAATTTCAACATCCCGATTCTCAAGAAGGAAAACCCTTTAACCCTTTAATCTGCCCAAAGTCAGTCCCTTTAACATCACATAGTTGATCCTATCTTAAATAGCCTATAGGTCCTTATCAATGTCGTTTTAGGTCCACCATCGGCCAAATATTCATCTTGCGTTAGATTTTCGAAAATAACTCAGGAACTTCAAATCGATACACACCGCCGGTTCATAGACTTAAACGCTCATATGGCAGCTGAAATGACTCATACAGAACCATGGCAATCTTTGGGATCTCTGTCCAATTGTCACGTCTGTGTAGGATAACAATGGAGAACGCTTATTGCTCCATAAAAGTTGGTAATGATACCACCTACGCATTTGATCTCATAAAAGGAATTTGGGAGAGACTCCCTTTCATACGATTTCTTCAATGTCATACTTGAACGAATTGAGCGAATCACCCTATATTGGGACTAAGAAGGCAACTGAAGCATAAGTCTGTTTCTCAAACAATGAAGAAAGTATTGTATCCTATTTAAGGCACCCCGTAGAAGAAACATTCATTCGCTCCCCCCTTGTGGGTCCTAGGGCCTGTACTATGCCTACACGTCATCGAGTGCGGTTTCTCTACATGTGCCTCAGTTCTCCCCAACTTTTCCCAGTTGCCGTGCTTCCTTCTCAACTGTTCTGCGCCACGTACTCCTAGGACCGCGGCGCATCCAGCCGTCCTGAGTAAGCGGGTTCCATTGCATCGCTTGGTTAGCTATGGACCTGTCACCCTTTAGGAGAGTGTGACCAATCCACCGCCACTTTCGTCGTCGTATGGTTGTGCCTATAGGTGCATGGTCCGTTCTCTGATAAAGCTGTTCGTTAGAGATACGGCTTGGATGGAATATCCATAAGATGTAGCGTAGGCACCAATTGACAAACGTTTGCAGCTTCCTCGTGATAGTGGTGGTCACCGTCCAGGTACCACATCCATATAGTAGCACGGATTCAACGTTGGAACGGAACAGTCATAGCTAATTGCATTACTTCGCTAAACTATGGATAGCATCCCAAACGCAGATTTTGCTTTGCCTATGCGGTTGGCTATATTCAGTTCGGTTCCGCCACCGGCTGAGACAATACTCCCAAGGTATTGGAAACTCTCTACTCTCTCAATCGTCTGTCCAGCAATACATATGTGAGTTGATGAGTTTGGTCCTAGGCTGATCATTTTTGTTTTTGCCGAGTTAATTTTCAGCCCAACGGCGCCTGCTTCCCTCTCCACATTTGTTGTCATTTGGTCAAGGTCCATTATTCTGTGAGACAGAAGGCATACATCGTCGGCGTAGTAAAGGTGTTTGAGTTCAGATGTAAGCGTCCATCGAATTCCTTCATTTCCCGTTAATGAGGCCGCATTCAGCACATCGCTAATCACCAATAGAAACAGTATTGGTGAAAGTATGCAGCCTTGCCTAAACCCACTTTGGACTTCGAATTCCTCAGACAGTCTTCCTCTGTGTAAGACGTGACATGTGGACCCATCATATGTAGCCTTGATAATTGCTATTAATTTATCAGGAATGCCTCCCCTGTGCAAGGCACGTCAGATAAATTCCCGATTGACACTAACAAACGCCTTTTCAAAATCGATGAACAGCAGGTGAAGTGGTGATCGGTACTCAACACACTGCTCGTTGATGTGGTCGACATAGGGGGACCCAGAGCGGAAACCTGCTTGTTTGGCGTCGAGTGTGTCTTCGAGGTGTTCTTTGATTCGCTCTAGGATGATTGAAGCTATTATCTTGGCCACAACAGGCTCCAGTTTTCGTACTGCATTAGATTGCCTTTTTTAGGGCGCTTGACGATCATTCCCTTTTTCCATTCGGCCGGAAAACTCTCGGCTTCCCACGTTCTCCCGACAAGTGGGAACAGTAGCTCAGCTGATGCCGTTGGCGTGGCTAGAAACAGCTCCGCAGGTATGCCGTCAAGTCCTACCGCCTTATTGGTTTTCAGTGCTTTGATCGCGGTAATAATCTCTTCCTTACTGGGGGTTGTGGTGGTGCGAATTCGGGAATTTCTTTCTACGGACACTTCAGTCTGACTTGGGTGCATATTGCTGGCGAATACTCGGTTTAGAACCGAAGCAAACTGCTCCTTCCATCTCTTTAGTTGATCCTCATCCAGATATTAGCAACGAACCGTCTAAGCCTTTCACTGGGTGTTGAGTGGAGCTTCGGCCACTTACAAGCTCTTTGGTGATTCTGTAAACGGTTCTGCTGTCGTACCTCGTTGCTGCTTTTTCTGCTTGCGTGGCCAGCGCATGATGTAATTGCGCTTGTCACTTCTCACGCTACGCTACACTTCTCTCATCTTCATGCGATATATAGCTGCTGCAATTCGAGCTCTTAGTTGTTTTCGCTCGATGATCTTCTTCGATCGACCGACAATCCTTTCAGCACCTGATGTGAAAACAGTTTTCACAGCACACCAATGGCCTAGGATGGTGGCGGGCAGTGTGCTGTTGATTGTTTCCACTCCTCGTGACAGATGGTCCATTGGCTCTTGGCGCACTGTGGGAACTCTCAGTCGGTCTACGTTGAACCTAGGTATTCTTGTGTCGTTAGATCTTCGAACGGCAGCAGTGCGTAATTGGACAGTAGCTACCATAAGATGGTGATCTCGTACCGACCCAATGTCCGCTCCTCGTCTGTTTCGGACGTCAAGAAGACTGCTTCTAAAACGGCGACTGATGGCAAAATGGTCGATTTGGTTGGAGGTTGCTTGCCTGTCAGTTGACACCCAACTGATTTTATAGCACGCCTTGTGTTCAAACATGGTGTCACCTAGGACACGACGATTTGCATTGCAAAAGTCAACAAATCTTTCGCCGTTGTCATTGCGGTTGCCTAATCTGTGCCGTCCCATAACATGTTTGAGCACTTCGTTGTCGCTGCCAACCTTGATATTAAGGTCCCCCATCACAATCCTCAGACGAACCATCCGTGGGGGCGTAACACTGTATAATGTTGACGCGACGTAGTCTCGTCCGGAATCTAACCGTTAAAATCCTATCACCGTGCTGCTGCCAGGAGATTAGGCTTCTGCGTACTGTAGGTGTTAACAGCAGTCCAACTCCATACCCATGTGGTCTTCCGGTTGGTCTTCCGGAGTAACCATCTTATTTCGCTTACTCCCAATATGTCCAGCTTATATCGCATAAACTCATGCTCTAATTGAAGGAATCTGACGTTGTGTGGTCCTTCACTCTGAGAGTCAAGGAGCGTCTTCGCATTCCAGAAACCAATCTTAGTCCGGGCCGTCAACGTCAATCAGTCCTTATCCGAGGCATTAAGTCGGTTTCCGTAGCGTGCTGGTTTCGGTAACGCAGATTGCTGGCCCAGGTTACCTAGTCTAGGCATATTGCACTTGCAATTTTGGCCTACCTGTACGAGTATAAGGATTCATACGCGTAGTTGCTCGGGGACCACCTCGAAGTGATAAAGCAAGCACTCCATTACGAACTTGATTGTTGCGCTACTGGACCAATCCATGTCTTGAACAGTCAGTGATCAATCGCCATACAGGTCCTCAGAAGAATGCATCGAGCGGAAAGTTCTTCGAGGAATTTGCGGTCGCATCTTCATAAACGGCCTTGGGGAAGAAGCTGTACCAACGAACTAGAATTAATCGGCTCAGATGCCCAAACTCTGTTGGGTGAAAGAATGTCATCGTCCACAGTCCATTCACGAAGAACAACTCTGTAAAGAATGACCTCACCATGGGTGTCGCGTTCAAGTGAAAAGGGATCTCAGTCAACTTGGTGTGCAAGGCAGGAAGAACTTAGAAGATTGTGCCACCTCAAGTAAGGGAAAGTAAGTAACGTTCATAAGAAGTCCTGAGATTATTGGGATTGCAATTTTATCATAAAACCGCTCTATAGCTACATCTACCCTTGTCAGAGGTTCTTATTTAGATTTTTTTTTACTCAGTTTTTACCCTTCCCTGTGCACTGTATCTCCATATCCGGACACATATAAACGCTTAAATGTCATTTATTCGTATAAGTATGTACGGATATGCATCATAGATATGTACAAGCCCCTACTAACATCTTCATGTCTGTCAATAAGATACAATTACCCCATAGATTGACTCATTTAGAGGCCACATCAACAAACCACATCCAGTGTCCTACGAGCCCAATGAGATCTCCTTTATTATCCCTTAATGATGGTTTAACCTTAATTACACTAATTTAAGAAATTTCCTCTGTCACCTCAACCTAACATTGAACTTCCTTATCACATCCGTGTGTCCAAAGAACAATCATCGAAATCCTTTTCGATTCAATTTTACTTCCGAAACTATGGTACGGTTTCTCCAGTCTCTTATTGACTTACGATATTAGATTCTGAGATACGACTGTGTACAGACATGAAACATTTATCGTACATCATTATCTACATCCTCGAATATGCACATGCCCTGGAACAAGGAACAAAGTCCAAATTCGGCCAACTACCATACTTATGCGAGTACACCAACAGAATGTTGGAAGGCATACGCTGAAAGTTATTGTGGCCACATGCGAAAACTGGCGGCCAATTTTTAGGTTTTTAGGGTCAAGTAAATCCATTAGACAAAGTTGAATCGAATCCATTAGTTACTTTTATTCAAAGCATGAATGCAGGCAAATATTACAAATGCCAAAGGATAGCAGTAGAGTGGGAGGTTGTGGGTAGTTATACCAGCTCGTAAAGGGGTTAGTAGTTTCATGAATGAGTTAAACAAAATGGAACTAGCTAGACTCCTTATCGTATTTTGGTTGCTTTACCAATCGTTTGGGTTTTGTACAGTACGCGATGGGGACATTAGGTCACTGCGGGTTTTTTTTTTTGTGTCTTAAAATTCTGGAAGAGCGCTATATTGTCGGCAGTGGCCTGTATTAGCAAAGAAGAGCGGATTTTATTTGTTCAGATTTTTGTCAAACCAACCTGTGGACCGGTAAGGCATATCAAACTTGAAGGCCCGCTGGAAGATCTGGGGACCACTAAGCAGGTGCTAGAGCTTTCGACAACACAAATTTTGACGGTATGCCTAGTTACTGGCTACAGAACCCTGATTGTGAATGCTAAGTGCACGTAATATGTGATGGCTACCGGAAGGCAGCATCCTATCTCCACTACTGTGGTTCATATCATCAATAAGTATGTCATGTCGAAAACCTCCAATACACCTCGGGTTTTCTGGCTGTGTAAATGAGCCTTCAACAAGACATGGGGCATGTTACCGAGGAGGGGCCTCTGGATGTACACGGCTATTGCAAAACATTAATACTTTATGCGTCGGCTATTTGGTGAAACAAGTCTCCTCAAAAATACTTCACTATTGCTCTTACCAGGCCTCAAAACACGGTATGTTCCCGCTGTATAGAGTCTTTTCCCTGCACACGTATGTCTGCTCTAGAAGCACTGAAGAATCTCCCTCCCTTTGACATTCATATCATTGGAAGCACTTCCTTTTTTTTTCTTTCGGAACAGAGCACTCAGCCAAAGAACTAGCCCATTGTACTCTTCGTAAGTTCCTTTTAATGAAATCTTTCAGTCTTACGAAGAAAGATGAGTAAGCGCTTAAGTAATAAGATGCACCCACCACATCAGCGCCGAGTACCTGCAGCCGGACATTCAGATAGATAGCGCTCCGCGGTGTCATCATCACTTTCACAGCAAGCATCGCAGGATGTTGTGTCACTTAAGCCCAGCACATTTATGTACGTGCTTTGCAAAAGTGTAGTGCCCTGTCACGATGCTAGTAATCAACCGAGGGACAGCAGAAAGGTACCTGAATTCCAAGGGAGGTCGCGAAGAATTCGTTTGGTCTGCTTGCATCCCGGGCAGCTATGCCATCTGCAGTTGTGCTCATATGAGACCCATCTGTCAATAAAAGCCTTAACTGAGGGCGCAGGCAGACCCAGCGTAGGTTTAGGTCCTGAAAAACTCTCATCTGAACCTTGTCTGGCAAGTTCACTTCCCGTGATCCCATAGTGATCTGGGACCCAGACAAGTGTTACTGAATTTAGCCTTCCGACTGCGTTCAGTGATCTCTTGCATTCTTGAACTAGCTTGGAAGTCATAATTGGGTTCAACAAAGCTCTAAGCGAAGCTTGGCTATCGCTACAGATGCAAATACTTCGCTACCTCCACCCGTTCTCCGGAATATAGTACGCTGGCATCAGGATTGCGTAAAACTCCGCTTGGAAAATAGATGCGGGCTTTCTTAACGTGAAGTGAAATCTAAAGTTGTCGTCCTCCAGAAAGGCACCAGCGCCACATCCTATATTGGTTATGGAGCCGCCTGTGAAGGCCCGACTACATTCCTTTCCTGGCTCAGATTCTGGCCGAAACCAGTCACGGGCACAGGAAAAGTCAATTTCGTATTGTATTTTTTCCGCAACAGGGGTTCTGGTGTCATTGTATCTGACGGCATGTCCATAAGCCCAGAGTCGTAGGGCAGCCGATGCGCAAAGTCATCAAAGCTCCAGTGGGTGTTGTACCATAGACCACTTCTTTTTAAGCGAAAGATGGCTTTGACAGTGCCGCTAATGATATGAATATCAAGGGCAGGGAGATTCAGCAATGCTTCTAGAGTGGAGCCTGAAGTGCTGGGGAATGCATCCGAGACAAACCGTGCTTTGGAGACTGGTAAAAACAGCAATCACGTATTTTCTCGAGAGCTTATTCCACCAGACAACCGACGCATATGATATAATTGGCCTTATCATAGCCATGTGGTTAGATCCAGAGGACCCTTCTCGGTGACAGGCCCCATGTCTTGCAGATAGCTCCTCTGCACTGCAAGAAGGTCGGCAGCGCCTTAGATGCTTTCGACGTGGCACGTTTAGTCCGGTGGAAATTGTTATCCAGGATGACACCCAAATGTTTAGCTTCTTTGGAGAATTGGATGGTGATGCCTTTAAGCACTAGATGAGTCAGGCCAGGCAGCTTCCACCTTCTCGTAAAGAGAACAACCTCAGTTCTGCGAGGATTGACTGAAAGCCCATTACTAGTGCAGTGGTCGTCGATCACGTCTAGGGCTGCGTGCGCTTTAGAGCACGCTGTGTTGTCTGCTCGAGTTACGCATGCCGTCAAAAGTTGCGTGGTCGAAAGTACCCTGAACGTCGTTGAAAAAGCCCAAGGCTTATTCTCTCTTGTCGAGTGCGTCTTCAATTCTGCCTAGCAGATTTTGAAGCGCACTCTCGCAGATATTCCGCATTGGTAGACGCCGACGGAGCATGCATTCGCAAGGCTGTTTTGTGCACATGGATCTCGCCCGTTCTCTCGATGCTTTTCAGCGTAAAGGAAGTCAGACTTATAGATTTGAAACTCTTGGCGAGCGAGTAGTCCTCCTTTCCGATTTTCGGTATAAGGATCACTCTCACTGTTCGCCAGGGATTTGGTATGTACTCGTATGCCAGTGCCAGGCTAGCTGTGATAATTTTCTTCAGAATTTGCTGGTTGTGAGCTTGTTCCAATTAGGTTACATGGTAAGTGAGACTCAAGCATGAGACAGAGAGTCTCTGCTTTCGACTTAGTATAGGTATCGTCAGATTTTCTGAGTGATCTTCCCCTTTTGAGGACTTTAACCAGCCTACTGGTTTCACCGATAGTTTCGATCTTTTTTCAATAAGAAAAAAGTCCGAGTAAAATTCTTCCTTTGATCTGTAAAGACTCCAATCTTCCTCCAAATTAGTCTCAAGTGACCTGTTTAGAAGTTTTCCGGATTCTTTACAAAGACGCTGCAGGTCTGTGTTCCATCAAGCAACGGTCGACCTGCAGGATTGTTTACTAGCTGGACATGACATTTCGAACCACTTGCTGAGGGTGCCGTCCATGTTGTGAACAGCTTCCCCAAGCTTTTTTTTTTGTACTGGTCGAGCTCCGTGCCCAGTTGGTTTCATGCGGATTCCTCCTCTTCAACAAGGTCGAGGTCTGGCATGGAGATCTGCGATAGTACTTTCCAGCCAGTAGTCTCCTTATTATATCTATTGGTTAAAGTTAAGTCGATTACTTTCTGTCTTACTCTCGTAAAAAAAGTTGTCTGAGAGCCAACATTGTTGCCAGCCAGGTCAAACGATATTATGAAGTCCAGGAGATGATTACCTCTCACGTTGCATTTCCTGGAGTCATAGTATTCAATAAGCTCCGCTACAGCCTCCGCTCTAGCTCGTCGGAATGAGTTTGTTCTTTCCACTACCACGTATGAAGATAAGGGTAATGCTTCCGCGCTCGTTAGAAAACTGAAATACCAGTCTCCACTTTACGTAACTCGACATTACATGACGAACCAGACTTGGACCGACCTTAGTACCCCTTGAGAGTGACTGGAAAATCTCCAAAGTGGTTCCAATTGTCTCCATACGACTATAGGACTTACGCTAACAGAGAACGACGATGAACTCGATGGGACCTACTGCGACCGGACGCGACGTACAAATGGTGAAGACATAATGGAAATGTCATGACTGACTTCCACTGATTCTTATTTACAGATGGCGACTAGGAGGAACTCCGTTTTAGGGGCTACCATTCACAGATCTGGCTAGAATACTAGCAATCGGTTGCATTCAGCAACGATAAGAGTGGGTTGGCCATCCTGAGCTAATAACATCCGGCTTATTTCAGGTCGTAAGGAGCTGTCATCGATATGTGATCCTGGGACATCTCATTTGGTGTAAGTCCTACACCTGTGTTAGCTTTAGGTTTAGTTTTAACTCGTTATTTAAGTTTTCGATTTAAGGGATCAAGTTATTTAGTTTTATTCGCTTTCGTACCGGTCTTGCACAGCGGTCATGGCACTCAGATGTGATCTTCCTGTTTCCTTTCCTCGCTTTTTATCTTATTTTTCTTTCTTTCTGTCTTTTAAGTCCGTCCGATTGTTAAATAATAAATAGTAACGTAGCGTTTTCTACATCTACCCTTGTTTTCTTTTCTTCCTTTCATGATTTCGGCACGAAACAAAAAGGTAAGTTGAGTTGAGATGTACGGGGTACTGGCAAGAACCCATTCCAGCGAGCGTGCCACACCGACCTACTACTGCATAATGGATGCATCCGTGATCATACCAAATTCCTTACAGGCCTTCCACATGATCATAAGGAGTATGATGCCTCTATAGTTGACATAGTTAAAGCAGTTTTCTTTCTTTTAGTTCGGGCAAACAAGTCTGAGGTTCCATTCATCAGAGATGCTCTGCGCTTAAATCGTGGAAATGACTTGGTGAATCTTCATCATCATATCCGGGCTGGCAGCTTTGTTTTACAATATGCAGAAGCAGATTTTACATATCCTTAGCAACGACTAAAACTCTACTTGCTCGTCAAGACAGATTGTCTTGTTTGAGTAGCTTGATACCTGTTAAAACAATTTCCAAGAGTTGTAGTGTGCAGGTGATCCTAGCTGTATGAGAGCGAGTCTTATCCTGATGGATTCGATCAACCAGACCTGGTCATTTCTGCTCTAGTGCCGACTTTAATCTGCCCAGCTATTGAGAGTAGACTTCTGCGCTGATAGTCTGGCCTACGTCGATCGCAGCAGCTTCAGTTTGGTTGACATTTTAAAGATGAATGAACTCCCACGTGGATATTGTGAATATTGCTACTCGTAGCAACAGTCACAATCCGCTCGCAGCGCAGTCATTTATCCTGGGTTTTCAGACGATGTGCTGTGTAGGCTATGCTATTAGCTAAAACGATTTCAACGTCATTCTTAGAGCATCGCTCTTCGGTGGTTTTGTGAGGAAGCTAATAGTAAAGTTCAAGACTTCTTGCCTTCTTTAGACTTTAGTCTTCCGCTAAACTACAACTAGCACCCAACTAGACGGTGCTTCTGTTCTCAATAGCAGTAACCATGGCATAAACCGTATGCGTGTAAAGGTTTCTTATCTTCCTTTCATCCGGAAAGTCCAACTGTTCTTCCTGAATGGCCGTGATATCTGCTTTATAGTCCGAGGTTTTAGCTAATCATCTGCATCTGACTTGTAGAAGCTCCCACCAGTCTATGTGAAGTTTTTCCATGGTCGTTATTGGGTAGTTAACCCTACGCACAGCCTATAATCTGGAGGGCCGGGGGCCAAAATTGCAAGTTAGCCGCTTCGGATACATCAGAGCTGCCGTTGATCCATTACGAACTGATTAGTCCTAAAAAGGCTAATTGACTTGAGTTCCAAATATATTCAAGTAGGTCTTATCGTTATTGTAGATATGATGACATGACGACTAAACTTGTACACTAAACTTCTCAAAACTAGCAAGCCAAGTCACTGTTTGGCACTTAGTGAAACACAGATAGATCACCGCCCATACCACTCAGATCACTCTGATCTGAAGCTACCAGGCTAGTAAATAACTAGTGCCATTAATCTTCTCTCTCTGCGGTCTGACCATTTACGTGCTTAATGATGTAGCTTACCAAACTCCACCACAATGTGATCCATGTTCCTATTCGGAATTCAATTTCATGTGGTTAAAATTCCATCTCCGTAAGCAAATTACCCACTATAGCTCTAATTAAAAAAGTCCCAAATTGGATAACAATTCGACCTTTAACGAGTTTGATGCGCTGTCTGACTCCATACAAAGAATTCGATCCCTGTAACCTCATACTGAAATCGTTATTACAGGCGATTTCAATATATACAATTCTGGTTGGTTCGACATTCTGGATGGACAACACCCGAAGGATTGTGTGTTGAGATCTTGTAAATGAACCCACGCGAATACCAGACGTTGATAATTATACCACCAACACCTTGGACTTGCTTTTAGCTTCTCACCCTGATAAGTACGCCGTTGATGAGATCTCCCCTCTAGGCTCGTCGGACCATTGTGTCATATCAGCTAAATTCTCGTACACCTACCACACAGTTAGGGAAAAGGTTCCTAAAAGAACCGTATGGCAATAGGAGAAAGCCAATTAGAGCGGACTTAACACCTTCTTTAGGAAGTTTAACTGGTCGTTATGTTTCCCCGATAACGACATAGATGCCGCTGCTCATATAATCACTGACACTATCCACCTTGGAATCAGATTCTTTATCCTTTATCAGATTAAGAGCATCAAACCAAAAGAAAAGGTATGGTAGGACTCAAGCTGTAAAGACACTGTCAGGGTTAGAGAAATGTTTTTTCGGTCCTACAAGACCAGCCCGACAGAGAAAAACCGAAAAAAGTTCAAACGAGAGAGGAATCACTGCAACGTATTTCTAAAACATGTGAAATTCCAATAGAAGGAAGAATTGAGGCAAAAAATACTGCAATGTCCCAAAGGCAGTAAATATTGTTGGTCGTTCGTCAAAAACATTAGAAACTCTGCCTCATCCTCCATCTCAATGTTCATTTACAATGACATTCCAGCTGTCAGCTCTTTGGACAAGGCCAATCTGCTTGCTGCACACTTTGCGGCTAGCTCAACACTCCCAGATTGTGTTTTGTCTCCGCCTACACTTGAGTACGTCGAATCTTCAATAGGACAAATCCACTTAACATTTGCAAATCCGCTGGTCCAGATTCTGAAGAGGTGTACTTCCTCGTTGGCAAAACCACTGCGTGAGCTCTTCATCAATCCTACTCTTTAGGACACTTTCCGAGAAGATGGAAAACAGCATTTGTCCAGACCGTCCCTAAAAAAGGCGAATCTTCTTCCCTCACCTCTTACAGACCCATTGCACTTACGTCCCTTTCTTCCAAGGTCATGGAAACGCTGATAAACCGTCAGCTCCTCATGAAATTGAAGGCATATCTCACCGAAAACTGGAACCAAAGCGTACATCAATCTGGCGAAAGCAAGATAGGTGCACTTAATATTTCTAAGGCATTTGACAGAGTTTGCCATCAGTCTGATATTCACAAAACAAATGCTGGTGAACCCCAAGGCTCCGCTCTGTCTCGGACACTTTTTTAATTTTCATCAATGATCTCCTGTCTACTACTTCTAATCCAATATTTTCCTTTGCTGAAAACAGTACTCTCTGCTTTTCGTATTCGTTCCCGGACTCACGTCTCAAGCTCTTCGCCTGTAGAACGAGAACGGCAGCGTATATTAAGCTCATTAAATTCCGATATTAGCAGCATAACTAATTGGGGACCACTAACAGAGTAGAATTTAATGCTTCCAAAACATGCGTCGTTAAAGCGAAATTTAAACACCCAGCCATTATCCATGAATGGCACTTGCATTGTCGAAACCGATAAACTTTCCATTCTCGATATGTGTGTCAGTGACAACTTACATATTCGATGTCGTCGAAAATGTTGCGAAATGTCTAACTTTCCTCAAGCGATGTAAGAAATATTTTACCCCCTCTGATCGTGCCTCAATATATGTATATATATAAGGCTTTCATCCGCCCAAAATTGGAATAAAATTCCCATATCTGGTCAGGTGCTCCTAAAACATCTCTGCACATGCTAGATAGGATTCAAAACCATGCGATAAAACTCATAACTGATACCAATATCACTCAGGCAATGGACACCCTCGAACACCGAGGTGATGTCTCCTGTCACACTTTGTTTTATCGCTATTTCCACCACCAGTGCTCCATTGAAATCGCCAGTAGCATTCCGCCCATTCAAACTTTCAACCGTAACACCCGTATCGCTACGAATGCTCATCAGTGTACCCTCATGCCCGTTTTCGGACGTGCTCTAAAATATCGTGATTCGTTCCTAAGCCGTACAACTCGCCCTGCCGAGCTCACTATTTCCTGGTCGTTGTCACTTGCAAACATTTAAGACCAATGTACATCGGTGCCTCTCTTTTCATCCTGCCTAAATTTCCTTCGCCTGCGCTGTGTACAAACATTTTAAGGGTACACAAATCCCAAACCGTTACATGGCGTTCATTTTAAGGACCTGCCTTTCACTAGGTTCTGGTAAATAGACACTCTCAAATATGAATGTGCGTATGTGCCTAATTCCTTGTCGCTGGCTGTAAATCAATCTAACACTCCATCCGTCCATGGATAACAAAAGGAGAAACTTTTTTTTTTTCAAGTGTTTGCTAATAAGGGCAAAGTTTTTCCATTTCCTCTGAACCGAATAAGGTCCTGTGTAGAGCAAGCCCGGACACACGGACTAAGAAGGATTGTTGATGATAAAATTGTGGCTTTTGTGGTTGTAGTCGTCGGTTGGGAAAGGTTTTCTGTTTTTTTTTTGTTATTTCCATGCGAGCGTGTGAGCCGTTTTTATTGGCTATCAAAGCCATCATGCATCTTGAAGTGGAGAAACACACTCTCAAGTGCATCTACGAGTATCTACGAAGTGACTTTGGAGGGAAAGAACTTTTAAAGACATTGGATTGTAACATTTTGTTAATGCATTGTACACGCAATGCTACTCGTATTGTGGCAGTAGTAAAATGTTTCACTTCATTCTTAATTCTTATTTTAACTTTTTTTTTTGTTGTTTTTTGTTAACAAGTTGAATATAATGAACAGGATCAAGATACTCGTAGATGAAATGAAATATACTTGCAGTCCCAAGTCCCAGAGAAGTTTTCTCATTTGGAAATCACTTAGTGAAGCTTTTAACTCTGTTAAGGCAGTAGGATCAAGGATGAGAGTTGCTGATTGGAACTAATTGCGTCTGAGGCATGATAATTGTATTCTCCATCATAACGAAACGTGAGCAGTTCGAATGTTTGAAAAGTCTGAGTTTTTCACAAGTTTATCAGTGTTAAACCTGAGTCTGGAATTAGATGCTGAGTTAGTGGTGTGGCATGTGTTCAGTTTGAAATTGGAGTAGAACCCGGGTGCATGGTAGTGCAGTGACCATGACCTGAATACTTTAACTTTATGAAGTTTCGACTGTAACAGGCGATGAATACATTATTTGGAAAAATAAGTGACCAGGGGACCAAATACAATTTCGTCAGGGTCCTTGTAAATACAACTTGAAAATAGGTGGTTGAGAGACATAGAATAACTCAGAAATTAAAACGTGCTTAACAGAATTAAGTTTCGAATGTCTAAGCAAATCTGTGCCGAAAATTTTCAGGACACCGAAGCTGATGCGAGCCGTCTTCTGGATTCCGAGGCAACTCAGGAAAACTGTGGATAAGTTGACGCCTTCTAATATCCAGAACTCTCTCAGGGAAATCAGGAATCGGGAACAGAAGAACAATTTCTGTCGAGATCATTATGGCTCAGGTCCTTCTTTCCAGGTTGATGAGGTTTAGTTCCAAATGAGTGCATACAAGCGCCGGCCTTTCCGGGGCTTATTTGCTTAGGAAGGATTTCAAAGATGACTGACAGATCGAAGTGAAGCTTACTATCATTTAGAATAGTGCCTCTTGAAGTGAATAGACCGAAGTACTCAGTGAAACCAACAGATTGGCCAAAGTCCTCAAAAGGAGTAAGCCAGTCAGACTAGATACACTCAGAACAGAGATTCTCTGCTATGCATATCAGTCTTGAAATGCAAAACTGAACTGAACAATCTGTCAAGTTCGACTCACTGACCTCGTTTGCGTTTTTAGCAAAATAGTCGCGATAATCTTCAGAAGTTCACATACATAGCCGTTAGTTTTTGGCTCAAAGTCGATAACTCACCTTTGACAGCTGCTCGTTTTTTATGTCATCTGGCACTGATGTCCCTGTCTTCTCGGCTTCGAGCAAGTCCCTTGTCATTCTTTTCACCACACCCCGTGATCTTAAAAGATTTTTAGCGCTTTTTATTACCGTTGTTCCTCATGCCGAGTATGAGCTTGTGGGCAATTGCTTGAAAAGTATCTTGGCTGGCGGCGGAAACCCATCTTGCTTGATGCAACATATCACCAAAGGACGATGGTCTTGCTACCAAAAATGCTTACTCCAACCGGGTGTCGGCCATGCTATGGACTACATATTTTGTTAGGGAAGCTTCTTATATACACAGACTCGGTGTGCATAGCAAAAAGAAGCTAATCGAAGTTCTTTCCCTACAGCATAGCCTAAAAGAGAAGTCGTCGCGTGATTTAAAAGTGAGGCTGGAGTACCAAATATTAACGGCCACTTCTAAATGCGAGATCGCAAACATTAGTTGCAGCCTGTTGGCAGCTTGAATATTTCTGATCTTCCGCCACCATCCGGTGCGTGATATGATTCCGTTTCTTGTGGTCTTGGAATTGCTCTTTAGCGACACTAATTTTGCTGTCTTCTCCAGCAGCGCGTCCCATTTTCTCTGTAGTTTTTTGAGCTTATCTCGGAGTAACAGAGCTTCTACATCACTCTTAAGGGTTTCGCACTGGGACTTCTTCCCGCTGAAGGACCTTTTTCAATCCCTTAATCAACAATCGTCGTTGATCGATCTGATCGTATCTGATCTTCAGAGCCAACACGGCATAAACGAATCACAAGTTTGGTGGGTTAAACCAATGCTGTTGAACGGATTCCTGACTGCAGCCAATATGTGGTGGCTATCGTAAATATGAATTGGTCGCAAGGCGACTTCCTGTGTCCACTGCTATGCTGTTCTCTTCGGGAGAAGTAGGAAGCTGACTAATGTGACTCCTTTAGTGGCAATAGGCATCACCGTCCATTTTTCCAACGAAGCCGTGTATTTGGGTGTCATCCTGAATAACAAACTTTTTTGGACTAAGCATGTCGCATCGAAGACCTCAGATGAGAATTTAGCTTTCAATAATTATGAAGGATCTTACACCAAGACATGGGGCTTGTTAGGGGTGATATGACTAAATAGATTCTATGCGTTAGTTGTCTGCAGGAAAAAGCATTCATATACTTAAACGCGGTACTGGTGCTTTAACCAGACCCCTGACGCCCGCACCTACTCTTGATGCACTGACGAATCTTCCACCCATTAATATTTATATCATGGGGCAAACTCATACAGCCATCTTCCGTTTAAAAAAGTTATCTTTAGTACAACACGCCTACAGCGCCGACACCTGCCGTCCTGTTGCTGCGCATGTTCGGAATCTACTTTTCCATGGCGTAGGAATGGTTTTGATGAAAATCTGAGCTGAAAAAGGAATATTTTCGGGCCATCATTGATCTTCGATGCGGTGCTAGTGTCTTTTTGGAGTATGTCAACATTAGTAGCTGCTCATTGGGAAAGCTTGTCTTATAAGCAGAGATATACGAAATCCTACGGGCAATGAATTATATGGTGAAGAAGTACGAGGGTAGGCTGAAAAGTTTCCGACCGAACATTGATTTTTTTCTCAAATTTTTTTTTTATTTTTCTACATAGTCTCCTTGTAACTCCACATAGTTCTCCCAGCGATGCTTCCATCTCTCTAACCCGTCCAAATAGTACTTGGCGTTTTTATCTGCAAAATAATTTTTCACGAAGGTGATTACCTCCTCATTTGACGAAAATCTCTGTTCTCCGAGCGCAGTTTTCAGATGAGGGAACAAAAAGAAGTCGCTTGGGGCTAGATCTGGTGAATAAGGCTGATGGTCAAGCAGTTCAAACCGTAATTCACGGATTTTCGCCATGGCAACCGCTGAGGTGTGAGACGGCGCGTTGTCTTGGTCAAACAGAATTTTCTTTTTCTGCAAATGTGGCCGTTTTTCCGCAATTTCTGCCTTCAGCTTGGCAAGTAACCCCTTTACTATCTCAAAAAACAGTCCCCATCACTTTCAAAGCCGAAAAAACAGATTTTGCTTTTTTTGGAGCCGGCTCGCCCTTTGCAGTCCGCTGTTTTGGCTGAATTTTTGTTTCGGGCGTATAATCATCTACAGTAATTAATCGGCGCCAAAACTCAGATTTATTGCTCCTAAACTGCGCCAACAGAGCGTTGGAAATGTTCACTCGAACACGTTTTTGGTCTAGCTTAAGCAAACGCGGCACCCAACGCGCGGACAGCTTTCTCATGCCTAAATCTTGATTTAATATGTAACAAACACGTTCTTCGGACATTTTCATAACCTCTACTATTTCTCTCACTTTAATTCGGCGGTGGTCTAACACCATTTGGTGAACTTTAGCAATGCTCTCGTCAGTGGTTGCAGTTTTTGGATGTCCCGATCGTTCATCATCTCCCAAGCTCTTACGACCACGTTTAAATTCAGCTGCCCAAAATTTCACTGTGGTAGATGATGGTGCAAAGTCCCCATACACAGAGTCCAACTCATTTTTGATTTGCGTATGCGTATTGCCTTTCAAAAACAAGAATTTAAAAACAGCTCGATACTAATTTTTTTTCGATTTTCACAAAAAACACTCACATCGACTCACTCAAATGAGTCAACTAAAAACTGCGCGTTCAAAATGACTGAAACTTCGGTAAGTAACTGTCAAAAGATGCACAACTTTACGTTGCGGTCGGAAACCTTTCAGATAACACTCGTATCTGCAGTAACAGCCAAGCTCCACTTAAGACATGGCCACTGCCGAACTAACGGGTGACCAGATAGTTTCTCCAATTGTTATGTTTCAACAGCTGTCAAAGTTAGCATTGATATACAGCGGTCAAAACATTCAGTAAGGTTTCCCATTTCATCACGCTCATCGATTTACACTTGCAGAACGTGTGGAGTTATAAATACGCATCGTAAATTTCGTCGTGAGGTCGGTCGTCATCATGGCTTCAGTGTTCAGGCAATTCGTCCTACCGTGGTAAGTTTGATCGTGAATACACTCTTTTGGATCTTAAGCCACCAACCAGACAGAGATTGGTGCGAAATGAAGAAAACATAGCCGCCGTAGCGGCCAGTATTGAAGAAGACCCAGAAATTTCGATTCGGCGCCGATCAGCTATGTCAACAAGCTAAATTGCAATTATTGGAGCAAACACAATCCAAAAGTGTTCGGTTAAGGGTCAAAGCATCCACAAGGATTGACTATTTGGTGTGGTTTATGGTATGGCGGCATAATCGGACCTTATTTGAGGAAGGAGACACCGTTACCGCTAATGGTCTCAGGTAAAGAGCGATGTTAACCAACTTTCTATGATCAGAGCTCGACAACATCGATATATCCGAGCTGTGGTTCCAACAACATGCGATACAAGCTACGTAATGCTCGCAGTTGTGAAGGAGAAATTTGGCTATTGGGTCATCTCACGGCGAGCGTTTATCAATTGGCCGCCGCGATCACGCGATTTGGCACCATTCGATTAATTTCTCTGGGGCTACGTCAAGTTTTTAGTCTAGTCCAACCACTTTGAACGAGCTCGAGGTCAACATTCGACATGTTATTGCCGGAATAACGCCGCACATATTGAACGGAGTCATCAAAAATTGGACCGACAACTTGAAGCAAAGCCGAGGCGGCCATTTGGATGATGTGCTATTCCACACATAATGGCATGAACGTAACTTCACAATAAAGCTAGAATTAGTTTTATATCTCATACTGTTATTATTTTATTTAAATTTGCTTTCCTATCGTTCTTATCTGATCACCCCGTATATGTACAGAGTTCGTTTCTGTAAGTGCCGTCATATGCGGCTTCTAAATCAATAAAGAGGTGGTGGGTATCGGCTGGTTTATAATCACACCAATATGGCCGATCAGACTGTTGCACAGGCGTTTACATAATACGGTAGTCAGGAGGCTGAGGAGATTTATTCCCCAGTAGTTAGCGCAGTTCAGGGGATCTCACTTCTGAGGTTGCATTCGCTGAGGATAGTTTCGTGGAGCCAGATTTCGAAGACGAGTTAAAATATGCTCCGTGTCCAATTATCACAAGGTTAAGCCATCTGGTCCAACAGCTTTGTCAGACTTAAGCGTGGAAATTATTGGTGCGCAACTATGTTCTCAGTACCTGCAGTAAGTGCTGGTTGATTTTGACATATCCAAAACGTCATGAACCAAGCTTTGGTATATGGTAGACAAACTGTTTTGACACACAAGGCGTCATATACTTTTGGTTGTGTGAAAATGTCTGATTTTGTGCCAAATAATCGTCATTTGCGGGAAGTGTTGATTTTCTTCTTTCATTCGGAGAAACCAAAGTTTACGGAGATGCTGTTTTAAGTGAAACGTCGTGTCGTAGCTTCAAAGACGGTGATTTCGATGTTGACGACCGTCCGCGTGAAGGAAGGCCGAAGTGCTTCGAAGACGTTGAAGTGGAGACATTGTTCGATGAGGATCCGCACCAAACGCAAGAAGAGCTTGCTCCAACATTAGGAGTTACCCGCCAAGCCATTTCCAAGCGATTGCATGAGTTGGGAATGCTTCCAAAACAAGGAACTTGGGTTCCCTATGATTTGAAGCCAAGGAAAGGTTTTCTTCATCGCATCGTGATGAGTGATGAAAAATGGATTCATTACAGCAACTCAAAGAGAAGAAAGTCATGGGGCTACGTCGTCGGATCGGCCGAATATTCACGCTGCGAAGGTTATGCAGTGTATTTGGTGGGACTAGGTCGGTGTTATTTATTATGAACCGTTGAAACCCAACGAAACCATCACTGGACAACGGTATCGACTTCAATTGATGCGATTGAGGCGAACTCTGGAGGAAAAACGGCTACAATACGAGCAGAGGCATGAAAAACCACTTAAAACCTACGTGGAAACGCTCAAATACAAGTCCTACCCCACCCACCATATTCCCCAGATATTGCGCCGTCCGATTATTACTTGTTCCGTTCGATGGTACATGGTCTGGCAGATCAGCAGTTCCGCTCATATGGAGACATCAAAAAATTGCTTGATTCGTGGATAGCCTCAAAAGATGAACACTTTTACCGTAACGGTATGCGAACTCTGCTAGAAAGATGGGAAAAAATTGTAGCTAGCGATGGGCATTACTTTGAATGATTCATTTGTAACCATTTTTTCACCATAAAGTTGCATTTTCGTCAAAAAAAAACCGCGATAACTTACTTTTCTAACTTTGGTCGGGTGCATGGAAATGTTATCTACCTTCCTGCATATTGACTGGCTCATTCTGCCAGACAATGGGATGTTATTCGTCGTCACCGTTTAACAGTCTGTTGATCTTTCCAGATTCTCAGCACTGAATGTGGTTCTACGATAAGATTTCCTTCTCCATCCCTGTGAACTTCTCTTAGCGGCTTACATCTTTGGCATGTTCATCTAACTTTTTTGGTAAAACTTCATACTTCTGGTAGCATCTCCCTAAGCCCCCAACCGATCGCTTCTCGTGCTCTTTCTTTCTTCTTTTGAGGAGCTATGACAGTCATATCGCGTGTGTCATGTGAGGTTTCAAGCAAGATGCATGTGCTTGGAATAAAAAAAACCCCTTGGGTCGTGGTCATTGACATTTTGAAGATCTGGTAAAACATAGAATAGCATCTCCATTACTCTAATTTGGGATTCATCTCAAAGGCTTCTATTGACGCCCATGACATGTCAACGAATCCCGGTTTCGTTAGCACTGAAGTCTCAAAAAATTACAATAATTCCAGAGCAAATACTGCCTATTTTCTTAGCCAAGGTACTGACCTCCGACACCGTTAAACTCAACTAGAAATCTTTCTGTTTCCAACATAATAAAAATTAATCCCTCCATAAAGTTCAACTTGGATCTTTGCCGGCCCCAGCAGCATTACAGGGCTTCGAAAAATAAATAATCCAAGGTCAGGTGTGTAAAATAGTACGCAAACATTCCTAACCTATCGAAAGCAATTCAATTTCACAACAAAGCATAACCATAAACCTCCAAAACGAGGCCACTATAGCGAGTGCTGGAAGTAATATGAACCTTCCTTCCAATCTCTAGCCTTCCAAGACTCCTCTAAGCCCTAATAATCATAATCAAAAATAAGCTCTTACGGTCAATCGCAAATCTGTTCTTGAAAGAACTTCAGTGCGACCAAGCGACCAAGTGACCTCCCACTGTCTTAGAACTGCTCGACAGAAAAAACTCCTTCTCCATCCTCAACTGTCAAAATTTGAAAATCCAGATACTCGTACCCAACCATCAGAGTACTCGTACTTCCTGGCACATTTCCATTTCCCGCCGAAATAATATATGGATGCGTGACTTTGAAAATGTTTGCCATTTCTTCGTTTCGTCGCCAGTACCGTGCCGCATTCCATCATCATAGCGCGCCTTGCCACACCCCGTGGCTATACCATGAAGGCTACTTTCTCGACGTGTTTTTTTTTCTACCCTCCATTCTGCCACTTTTTAATTTTATGGTCGTTTTTCGGTCGACTAGGGGGTAGTAAATGCGTTCAGCAAACCCCAATAAATAATAAGACCGACTACAGGTCGTGAGCGAGAGACCAATGGCGGATGGATATAGGGATGAGGTTGAATAAATAGGCCAGCAGGGGGTATCGGGTAGTTAAGTTAGATACGCTCGGTACTGAAACTGAAACTGAAACTGAAACGGCTGTGTGTCTAGGCTTTGGGACCTCGTACTTATACCGGGGTACCGTAAGTGATGGAGGCCAGAAACCAACTCACATTATCGTTAAATTTACGACTCTTTATGGCCCTTCATAATGGGATAAAGGCCTCGAGGGTTAACGGTCGCGCTCCCCTTTATCTAGAAATTGCCAGTGATTATGAGAGCCTTTTAGCTGCCTGTCCTCATTGTGACATATGGATTCATCCGTGTGGATCTGTGCCTCTGTGTGTCTATGTGTTTGGGTGTGAGTGCCGCTGCCCAAGTGGGTGAAAGATATCTGATTTTAAAAAGGAAATTTTTTTTTTTTTCGGGTGCTCATTCGGTCGGTCGGTCGGTCTGTCGTTCGGTCCATCGTTCGTCCTTGTGTTCGACAAAAAAAAAAAGAAAAGAGCGAAAGTGAACGAAAAGAAAAAGGATTGCCATGCCAGTCGTAGTAAGTGATAAAAGTCCTTGAGTTACATCGTTTAGCGGCACCGTGAAATGGCTACTGCGCCACCCTATTTTTTAACAATTTTTCATCTGCTCTTCTGTTTACCACCCTTAATGCAGCCTCTAAAAGCCACCCAGTGGAAATGGGTCTACCTAACTGATGGAAGGGAAGTAAAACGCAGTGTGATTATCCAAGGATTATCGGGATGTTAAAATGAGAGAGAGAGAGAGAATAAAAAAAGCGAAACATAATAGAAGAGCGATAGTACGAGTAATACACGGATGGAGATGGTAAAATGTTAAAAAAGAAAAATTAATTCGCAAATTACTTCTTGATTATTTTTAAAGGGTTTTTCGGGATTCGTTTTGAATTGGACCATAATACGGACCCGGATGGGCTGCTGTTAATGGCGGTGTAATTAATTGCTCTTTGCTTGGATGGACAAGGGTATGAGTACTGGTCAAGTTAAAGTAGGCAACATCTGTCCCGTTTCATGTGATTGTAATGCGATACTTTGGAGGAGTAGTTAATCAATTTTGCAATTAGCCCCTAGGGGAATGTAGTTAGGAGGCTGAATTATGTTGCAATTAATCTAGGGGCCTACTTCCGGAAGTAATAAGTATTTAACTACCAGCTATAGTCGTTTATCTGTGTGTACTGTGTATGCATTTGTAAAGCTTGAAATCCCGGATTTAAATAGGAAAATTATGTTTAATGACCTTACAGAGGGAAGAGGCCCACTTAAGTGATATTTGGAAAAGGTTGCCCTACATTGAGAAACTAAGACTGAAAGTATTTTACTGTGACATGAATAGCCAATTTCAACTGAACGTTTTCAGTTTAATTAAGTCAGTGTATCTTTCCTGCCGGAACAGAACACTTAGACTTAGTCTACTGAGCTCGTACCATGTTTATTTTGCTGGAGTTTCTCAGTCATTCGTAAAAAAGTGAATAAAAGGTGGCAACAGTTCTAGCATCCACCGCATCAGCGCCGAGTATCTGCAGCCAGTGTAGGCCGGGCAGACAAAGAAAGTGATTGAAGGAAGGGTCGCAGGATGTTGTGATACTGAGGCCTAGCTCACTAAGGTGTTTAACAACAGCGTTATGACACCATTTAGCACCCGCAGTCTTTTCTACTGAAGACAGCAGAGCAGCTCCAAAGTTCTTAGAGGCGGCGGTGAATTCCTTCATTCATGAATTAGCTTGGACCGGATGACAGCGTTCAGCAAAGATTTAAACGTAATTTCGTTGTCCCTACAGACGTAGATACATCGCCCCTCAACCGGTTCTTCACAATAAATTTCATCGCCACCAGGATTGCGTATATCTTCACTTGACTTCTATCTGTTCAATCGAGTTAAAAAACCACTACGGAGAATGCGTTTCAGCAGCCGAGAGGAAGTAATGGAAAAATCGCAGGAAGCACTGATGGGCATACCGAAAACCGAATATAAAAAATGTTTCGAGGATTGGATCAAGCGCTGGCATAAGTGTGTTTCAGTCGATGGGGATTACTCTGAAGGGGAAAATACAGATTTAGTTTTTTCTTTTTTGTGGGTAGGTAAAAACCTTCATAATCACCATAAGCACGCGCTCATAAGTGTAGCACCACAGCAGGCACCATAAGCACGAGCACCTACTGCCTACCACAGTGGCATAGCAGCGCCCACCATAAGCACGCCCTCATGGTAGTGTGAGATTCTTACTCACTAAAAACGACTAAGTTTCCTTAACAAGTAGCTCCAGCTTCTGTAGTTTATCGGGTTTGGTAGGTAGCTTTCCAGCGAAGGTACCTACTATTACCGTTATTTTCATATGGTTTCTCCGTAAGTCGAACGGTCTTGTTCTTTGAAGTCGCACAAGATTTGTCTCGTCCAATCTCCGGATTAGCAAGCAAAGCTTGTTACTTCGTCTTTCACGGTTGCGATTCCCAGATCGCGGTGAATATCGCTATTCCATGGAGCATTTACGATTGCTCTAAGCGCTTTGTTCTGGAATGTCTGTAGGACAGGCATATTGTTTGGTTTGGTACAACTCCATAGTTGTATACCAGGTTTCAGCACTTGCTTATATGTAAGCAGCTTGTTATATGTGCTTAGCTTAGAGTATCTTCCCATAAGCCAATTCATTTCTTTTAGCCGGATTTCGAGCTCTTCAAGTTTCTTTTTTACGTGTTATTTCCATTTCAGTTTTGCGTCTAGGGTCATTCCCAAATATTTTGCCTCGTTTGCATACGGTATTTGTACCGAGTTGATGAATAAAGGTAAGTTGTTTATCTTTCTGTATGTGAAATTGACGTGTTTTCTTAGTCTCGTTTAGCACGATTCGCCAGCTCTTCGTCCACTCAAATACTTTGTTCAGAGCTCGTTGAAGTTTTGCAGTCGAGGATTCAACTGTTTGTCCTGTGGCGAGGATCGCCGTATCATCCGCGAACATGGCTACCACAGTCTCTTCATTTAGAGGTATATCTCTAGTGTGCAGTAAGAATAGGTATGGCCCCAGAACGCTTCCTTGTGGAACGCCAGCTTGAATTTCCTTGAATTCAGAGTATTCAATCCCATATCTAACCTGAGTTAGTCTATGTATTTTCAGGATAAGATTCGAGTATCCTATTCATTTCTCTCGGTAAAATTTGTTGTAGCTTATACTTCAAGCCCGCGTGCCATACCTTGTCGAAGGCTTGCGATACATCGAGAAAAACGCTTGAACATATCTTTTTTCCCTCTAACGCGTTTTCAATTACATTCGTTATCCGATAGACCTGATCGATTGTGGAATGTTTGACCCTAAAGCCGAACTGGTGATCCGGGATAAATCGTCTTTCTTCAGTTATCGGTTTTAGAAGTTTAAGCAGAAGAATTTCGAAGACTTTTGAAATTATCGGCAGGAGCGAAATGGGTCTGTAAGATTTTTTATCGTTTGGACTTTTCCCCGGTTTTGGAACCATTATGACTTCTGCGACTTTCCATTGGCTTGGAACGTATAAAAGTCTCATGGAAGCATTTATAATGTGGAGGAGCCTGACAAACGCTTTTCGAGGTAGCTCCTTTAGAATTTCACTTGTAATCAAATCGTATCCTGAAGCCTTATTATTTTTTAGGTTTTTTATTGTTTGCTTTAGCTCAGTCAGTGATACGGATTTTATATTGTACTTGTCGGATCCTGTTCTGAGATTAAGTTCTTGGGCCAATTGACGTCCTTCGAACGGTTTGAAAGTTTCTTCCAAGTGGTCGGCAAACAAATTCGCTTTCTCTTTGTCTCCTTTTGCCCATTCGCCGTTGGCTGTTTTTATTGGTGGCAATTGCATGACAGGTTTTTTAGTCGACTTCACGGCTTTCCAGAGCGAATAATTGTAACTCTTGTCCACAGTCAAGCCTTGCAGCATTTGCTTTAGCTTATTTAATAGGCGGCGGATTTATGCGGGGACGCACGTTACTTAATTTTTTTAATTTTTTTTTTTTAATTTTGGTGGGGGCTGAGACCCCCATTTATTGGCTTAATACAAGCTTAATCTAACTTAAAAACTAACAGAAAGACTTAAGAGCTAGTGACCAAGCAAGTGATGGAGGAGATCTTGTTTAAGACGAGGAGTGCTCAGGTGGAAATGAAAAAGGGAGAGGTTTGAGTTGACCTTTCTGAGCATTCGGGAGATAGGTTCGTTGGAGCCATAAGAGGTGCGGTGGACCGGTAGATAGAAGAGACGAGGAAAACGTAGATTACGGGGGTTGGTATTGAAGGAAATGGAGTTCAAAATGGATGAATGACGATGAATGAAAAGAACGTCAGCAATATTCCTACGTTCTTCTAACGAATTCATATTTAGAAGTTTGATGCGGTCTTGATAGGGAGGTAAGATTAAAGGGTCGTTCCATGGCAGGCCACGGAGGGCAAATCGGAGGAATCGACGTTGAATACCCTCGATTCGGGAAACATGAACCCGGTGAAAGGGGGACCAAGCTCGACTGGCATACTCAAGCAGGGGGCGAACAAAGGTAATATAGAGAGATCTGGTTACATACGGGTTGGAAGATTCCTTGGACCACCGTTTAATAAAGTCAAGTGATGAGTTGGCTTTGAGGATCATTTTATCGATATACGGACGGAAATTAAGCTCACAGTCGAATAATATGCCAAGGTCTTGAAACGGCTGAACTAGGGGAATTGGTTGACCATGGAGAAAATAAAGTCGGGGAGCAGACGGTTTGCCATCCTCCTCCTTGCGAGAAGGTTATAGATTGAGGCACCAGGTTGGAAAACCGATCGGGTGTTCTTGCGGAAGGGTGGAGTCATAGTTTCAAAAACATGTTTGTGTAGTCAGCATAAAGGGAGATGGAATTGTATTTAATGACCCTCTCAAGATCGTCAATGGTACGAATAAAAAGAATAGCACCAAGATGCCTGCCTTGTGGAATCCCAAATGAGGCCAGGAAAGGAAACGAAAGTGGGGATCTAAACCGAATACTATAATATGGCTTTACCAGGTAGAAGAAATCCATTTTAATAAAAGTGGTTCAGCGCCGAGAGCAGACAATTTGAAGAGGACCAATCGACGAGATAACTTATCAAACGCTTTAGTGAAATCGGTTGCCATAACATCGATTTCTTTGCCATTTTCTAAGGCTGCGGGAGCAAAAGACATGAATCCAACTAGGTTTCTGGTAGTTGATCTGCCTTTTAGAAAACCATGTTATCGGGGTGAAATGGAAGGCTTGCATTTGAAGCTTAACGCTTCGTATAAAATGCTTTCAAAGAGTTTGGGTATATGAGAGAGTTTAGCAATGGGGAAATTCACCCTGTGTAAGCGATAGACGAAAAAGGTAGGAAAGGGGTAGAGACAGTTTGGAAGAGCATTTCTTAAGAAACATGGCGTGGAGTCCGTCTGGGCCAGGTACAAATTCATCCTTAAGATTTTGTAACTTTTCTTCAATAACTGCAGGATCGAAATTTTGAGTGAGTAAGGGACCAATAGAGAAATTTGGTAGATCATTGAAGTAAGAGGGATCTGGTACGAAGGAGTTGTTGGCAAATGATTGCCTGAAAAATGTAGCAAAAAAGTTGGCGATGGTAGGAGGATCACATGAAGTTTTGGTTTCGAAAGCGAGGGAGGAAGGATAACCATCAGTCTTACTTTTGCAATTGACAAATTGAAAAAAGGACTTGGGGTCATTTATGAGATTGGTTTGCGCACTAATCAGGTAGCGCTGATAGAGAGAGTTAGAAAGTTCAATGAAATGAAGATATGTAGCTACATAATTTGAATAGTCGGAAGAACAGTGGGTGCGAAAGAATACTGCCCATAACTTGTTTCTTTTGTTTCGTAGAGGTCGGAGTCTGCGATTATACCAAGGAGGGGATGTGGAAGATGTTTTATGGCGGAAATATGGCACATAAAGGGAGATGGATTTGAATATTTCTCTGTAAAAAATGGAAAGGACAGCGACCAGACGTATTGATTTTACGGAAATTAGCTTGGTGAAAATTGTAAGAAGAGAGAATTTCAGGGGGAGGAGACTGCAGGGGCGAGTTGTAGAAAAATGAAAGAAGAAGAGGACAACGAAAGTTACCAATAGCTGAAAGTGATATGACAACACGATTCTGAGGATAAGTTGTGATGGGATAAGTTGTGAAGATAAGGTCTAATTGCCTTTCCGTGTAGTTGAAAACACCATTAATCTGGCATAGACTAGGGTCTGTTAGCCGACCTAAGAATAGGCATTCCTTAGTAGAAATGGAATTGGAAGCAATGAAAAAAGATAGGTCTTCAGATGGAGTCCACTTCAGCTGAGGCAGATTAAAATCGCCGAAAATAATGATATCATCAAGCGATTCTGATAAGTCGATCAAATTGTCAATTGCTGCAATAGCAAGTTGGTAGGATTCGATAGGTTGCGCCGGAAGAATGTAATAACACATAACGTACAAGCATCTACGAGTGAGGGTTATTTTAACCGACACAAAGTCGAGCTTAGGAGAGGATGATATTGCAACGAGAGAGGAGTACAAGCTGTTGTGAATAGCCAGTAGGACACCTCGACAGCGGGATTCAATCAAGGGGGGTGCGCGATCATCATCCCGAAAAACATTAAAAGAAAGAGGGAATAACTCCTGGTTTTTTATGTTGGGGATAAGATTAGTTTCGGTCAGAGCATAGATATCAAATGGGAGAGCATGAGATTGGCGGAAGACAGCGTGGGTTTTAGAACGGAGTCCTCTTACGTTCTGGTAATAGAAGGTGAGAGGGAGGTTTTTGAATGACTTTTTAGGGTCGAACAAATTTATCATGGTCAAGGCGACTGCGTTGGAGGTGTGAGACTCTTTTAGAGTGTACATAGTGGTGAAGAGCGGCAAGATCGTCTGCAACTTTTTGGGGGGGCGTATTGAAAATCTCGTGATACTTTATATAAAATTTCCTGAGACTGGTAATGTCTGTAGGGAGGCCTTCCTGCTGGATAGAAACCATGACGCTTGTTTTTGTTTTACCCTCGTAGCACACCGAGTCGGATTTATCGTGCAGATAAGCGAGATATAGACGTATATTCTCATATATCTTTTTATCTCTAAGCCTAGAGTGCGCATAGCGACATTCGGTGGTATCGCGAAAGGGGGTCAATAGAAGAGGGAGTGGTTAATGAGTTTGGTGTCGCAACGGCTGGTTTTTCTGAAATAGGGTTTAAAATGTGAGAACTGATGAAATTGGGATACTTAGCTCCAGTTCTGAGGTCGAAATTAGGGAAAGGCGTGTGTGCTAGGGGTTGAGTGGTGGGAGTTTGAGTGACAGGAGTTTGAGTTGTAGGGGTTAAGTCGAAAGAGACACGTTGACGTTGGGGCTTGATTTGTGGTGGAATAGGGGGAGTTGGAGTTTGGGTGGGCGGCTTAAAATTAGGAAAAATTGTTGTTTTAAAACTCCAATTGGAGCTGGATTTGTTGTGGGAAGAGGAGGTGGGTTTTGGCAAATTGGATTTATTAACTAACTTATTTCTTGGTTTAGGTATAACGGACTGCTTGGCTTTATCCTGCTTCTTGGGCGTATTTTCCAATCATTTGCAGACACGCATCTTTCCAAGATTGAAATTGTTGCTGACAGGATTATGGAATAACCATTTGTACTTGGTTGAAAGATTGAGGTTGAAGCTGCGCTTGCTTCTGTGGTGAGATGTAGGAAGCAAATTGCAATGGCTAATGGTAATGCCATATTTCTTTTCGAAGAAATTTGAGATCCAGTCAACATCAGCGTTTGGGGGGACGCCTTTGATAAGAAGCGTAGTGACCCATTGATTCTTCGAAGCAAGCTTATCAAGTCTACGTTGCCATTCGGAAGGTGTCCAAGTTGAATTAAAATGACTGATAAGCTTCCGTGGGGCAGCGATTGGAGGAGCTGACATAGAAATATTTTCTGCTGTTAAGTTGGAAGAACTTCGCAGGAATCAGTAGGTTGAACCGTCCGCAGATGACTTATATGTGGGGGTGAGCGTGAATCCACTTCAGGTTCCATTAACTCAGCCATGAGCGATGTATTGTAGGGAACATTCGGGTAAGGCTGCGGCAAGTTTTGTGTATCAACGATTTTACTGTTTATTGTTGCGATGTGATGTTCAATATCGCATACGAGGGATCAAGTCGCAGTAAGTTCGTCGCCGACATCGTTCACTTTATCGAAGATAACTTCGAGCATGGGATCACAGTGTTTGGGAGAGAGTTGTTTGTGTGACGAGGACTGAAAATTAATGTCTATGTCGTCACGCAGGGAGTTTATCATCTCGCAGGTTTTTTGGTTGGAGATAACCTGCGCAGAACACATAGCTTTAATGTCAATCAACACTTTATCGAGGTGACGTAAGGGAGTTTCTTCATTCCTGGATCTCCCGGCAATTTGTTTGTCCATGTGCTTTACTTTTGATTTTATTACATCGGCTGAGTTCTGCACTGAGTTACGTAACTCTCCAACACTTTTAACATTGCTTTCAATAACCGAAATTTTGTTCGTAATCTTTATCGCGAGTGCGTCTTGGTAGGGGTCATTTGAATCACTTAGGCATTTTATTGCCAAAAGCACGTGTGAAAGTGAGATACTCTTACACTCATCACAGAAGAAAAGTAGGTTATCGGAAAATTCTTTAATAAGCACCGTGTTTCTTTTATTTAACCCGACACAAACGGCATGCAAGGCGTTCCCACAAATGCCCTTGCAAGCTACCCAGTCAGCATTGCTGTCATCGATTCCACAATTGGCAATTCCGCAAGACATATTCAAATTGGTTGTGTAGGTCAGTGAGGGTATAGATATAGGTCCAGTTATTTTTTTTTTTCTATTGTAGATAGGGGCTTTTATTTGCACTGAAATCTGCCAGTAGACAAAAAAAAAGTAATGAATTCGAGCACTGGGGGTTATTAACCGGAAAATGCAATTTAACGAGATTTATAACTGAAAATTGAACAGGTGAATAGGGAGAACAAGAAAAACACGTCTAACTGGTTTGAGTCGCAATAAACAATTATTGTTGCCATCTCCTCCGTGCTTTCCTTTTTTCTGGTAGGAGGCCTTCTATATCGGGCGTGTGCATATATTTGCTTTCCGTGTTTTATTCCTCTTGTTCGAAAGGAAGTGTTGTTCCACGCAGCTCTTTGGATGATTTCCACGAACTTGTCAACTTCGTCAATATTTTTCTTGTAATTTCTCCTGAAAGTATAGATTTAGATGAATAAACTTGTATTTCCAATTTTCTGAATGCATTCCGTTCTTTTTGATCAAGGTAGTATGAGCCAGTTACGACCAATACTACTCAATATCGGATGATGTTGGGAAATTTTTTGAATCCTGCAATTCAAAATCTTCCACAATTGGTCGTCACTTCACCAAATTTAGCCATTCCCGACTGTTTTTTTTTGGACATATTTGAGAGAACGAGCCTACGTCAATAAGCCGGTGACCATTCTCCATATCAATACCAATTTTTGAACTGAACTCCGTGCCGTAATCCCTGAAATGTTGCCCCAGAAACATGGATGTGTAAAATTGGCTTACAAAGATGTAAATAAACGTATCTGTCACTTTCCACTTGTGGTTTCAAATACAACCGAATTGATCCCTCCTCATCTGTAAGTGTATTTTCCTTAAATCAACTTTTCATTCCTGTCAAACAAGATTCCAAATAAATTCAATTTAACATCGGTACATGAAGATAGATGCCTTTACTCCTGGATTTCACACACGTCCCCTCATTTTCTGGTATAAGGATCACTTTTCCAATGTTTTCTCGACCGATTGGCTCCAATCTAATAAAACACAAAATCCTGAAAATTGATTTCTAATATTATTTTCAACACGTTAGGTACATATTTCATGAGTAATACCTTCACAGAGGAGGCATTTTAGGCACGACAACACTCGAAAACATGTCCCAGTCATCAATTCAAAACCAACTCTGAAGAATCCCAAGTGAGAGATTATGTAGATTTAATCCAAGCTACCTGAAATAAATTGCTGGACAATTCCTATAAAGAATCTTTCAAATTGTGGGCTCTGCCATTCGATATATGGTACTCGTATGAGGATACATGTCTTCCTCACACCGTCTGCATATCTCCGGAAGCACTTTACGGTTATCCGATACTTACAGCTTCATGGGATAACTGGTGAACCACACACTTGATAGGATGTGCCCATTTCGAAAGCCGCTTTCAAATCTCAAGATGGACCACATCACCTGAACCGCCACTATATGAAGGAGCCGTATCTGAATTGGTACTAGTACATACACACTCCGGCATTGTGCCCCAATTATATTGTATGAAAGGTAATTTATTTTGTGGTTGCATTGTGGCATCACATGCAACAACAAATCAGCAGCAACACATTGCACACACAATTGTGGCTACAATTCAGCTAACCAATGCGGCGATTTTCTGGCTTTCGGCACACATACGGATTGAGTCCTTACCTTTTTAGTCCTCCCATCCGTGCACGGAGTTTAATTAAAATACTTTCCACCTTCGTGTATCTCTCACTTTGTCTCACTCTCTCTTGGCAAGGCTTTCCAACTGGCACATGACCAATCACACAATCAACCTTGGAAGTGAAAATGATTCCATAGATACTCGTACTCGTACATTTGCCCAGTCCTGACATCCACCGCCGGAACACCGACGAAACAACGCAAAATAATGTGAATTTGAAAATAACAGTCAAGCCAAGTCAAGAAACAGCACAAGAGTCCGGAGCTGGGAATCCACTGGCCAGACCAAGTGGATCCGGATTTGTAAAATATTAATGAGCTGCCTTTGGGTTGGTTGGAGTTACATCGCTTAGAAGCCATTCGCGTGGTCTACTCGTACGAATACCAGACACAGTCAGTCAGCGGAACTTGCTGCACAAATTGCTTAACTCTGGTTTGGCAACAAAATTGATTGTGATGATGGTCTTCTGGAGCGTCCCTCCATTGGGAATTCAACTACAACATGGACGACTGAAGACCACCACCATATGTACGCTGGGCTTTGGTTTTACTTAATTTTCTAAACGAGCTCCTGGAAGACCTCGTTTGTGATCCTTCTCAGTAGCAACTGCAGGCTGCACAAGTACAAATATTGTGAATGTGGTTGCTCTATGCTCTATGCACACAAAGCTACATTGCTAATGTGTTTGATGCCTCAGACTCTTCTCGGTCTGGAGGGATTCTAGCATTGGGCCATGACCACCACCCCCTCCCCCCTGTAGGAGATGATAATGCATTAAGTATGATGACGGCAAATGACGATAATTACATATGCAAGATTGGATGTGGTGATTGTGAACATTGGCAGATGGTGGACGGTGGATGGTGGATGCGGATAGAAGGGGTGGTTGGGAGCGAAAGGTTCTTGTCAGATTGGACTTTCAAAAGGACAATTACGAGTACGACCATGAGCTTGGAGTAGATGAAGGAACGTTTCTCCATTTCTCGACGATTTGCACTGTAATCTTTTAAGTTTCAATTACCGTCGATTCGCTTGGCAGGGATTAGATTGCGTGCATCAGATTCTCGACCGCTTTAATGGGCTTATCGGGGATAGCGTTCGTTTACAGATCTCCACGTGTGCATTTATATGGATTTGCTTTTGTTTTTCAACCGCAATAAGGTGGTAATGACATCGTTAAGGGATTTGTTTTTGTTTTGTCGTGGATATGTGGAATTAGGGTGGCTCCACAAGTGAATTAATTCCAAAGTCACATGGTTAGTGACTTAAGTTAGTGAAGCAGGTCGGGTCTTTTTTTGTTTGTGATGTCAGTATGAAGTGGTAGCTCTTCTCGTGACTGTTTTGGATTGAATTGTTTGCTTGGGAGAAATGTTTCAAATGGCAATGAGATCCCGCCTTTATCCCTATGAACATGGCTTTTGGACAGTTGCATACCATATTCGAGTTTTCATTCTACTGGAACGTAAGAACGCTTTATACCTCAGAAGCAACTCAAAAACTGGAAAATATCCTCAAGCAGTATAGAGCGGATATTACTGCAATGTAGGATGTACGTTGGATAGAATCGGGAATTATAAAAAGAACAAATTGCGACATTTACTACAGCTGTCACAAACAGTTACACATATTGGGAGAAAGCGGCTCAAATCGAAGGTCATCGATTTTATGTCCATCATTGGCCGCCCGGCTGTAATCCGCGTCAATGCAAGATTCTATAACATCAGCTTCATACGTGCTCAAGCCTCTACCAACGAGGCTGTAGGACCCATCAAGAAGGAATTTTTTGACCTCCTAGTTGGAGCCTACGGAGAGTACGATGGTAAAATTGTACTCCGGGACTTCAATGCCAAAATCGGTAAGGAGAACACCTTTGGCGAAGCGGTCGGAAAATACAGCCTCCATGGTATGAGAACAGGTAGCGTCTTCCGATTTGCAGACTTTGCGACAGCTCGTAATACAGTGACATTTAGCACGAAGTTCCCTCACAAAAGAATCCATAAAGCAACCAGTCTAACTCCAGGTCGTCGAACTGCCAACCAAAGCGACCACGAGCTTTTCGACGGACGTCATTCATCATATTCTGGTAAAAAAGTCAGGGTGGCAAACGTCGACTCTGACCATTACCTGATAGTAGCCTGATTCAGAGCTTGACTGTTAAATGAAGGAAAGCTGAAAAAGGAGCATGCACCAAATAATTTGCAAAGCATGTCCGACGACGGGAACATCAGCTCTATCTGCCTCATCTACAAGAGGCATATCCCTACTGATCCTATCCAGTGTACTGTGCGAACGTCTGAAACAGTACCGCACCGCAGAAATCGGCCAATACCAGTGCGGCTTCCGGTCTGGCAAATCGACATCAGACCAAATTTTCACATTAAAACAGATCCTGGAAAAGACCAACGGGTTCCAAGTCGTCACACACCACCCCTTCATCAATTTCAATGCCTCATATGATAGCATCCATAGTACTGAGCTATATAATGCGATGGCCGAATTCGGGATCCCGGGAAAACTGATCCGGATCCAACACTGGAAAACTTGCGATGCTCCGTGCAGTGTAGAAGTATTGTAGAACTTCCGAATTATTCCAAACTTGCACCGGATTTCGGCGAGTGGACGCGCTATCGTGTGACTTCTTCAATTTACGAGTAGTACTTGAGTAGATAGTACAACGGGCAAAAGTCAACACGGAAGGTACTATTTTCTCCAAAATATAATCGCACGTTCCCAGCGTGCCGTAATTGAAGTTTTTACGGCAATTGAAGAAGAGACTAAACGAGTTAACCTAAAGTGAATGAGGAAAAAACGAAATACAATACATGCTGTCGGCTAAAAACCGTTCCGTCGCACATTACCTAGGACAAAGTGTCACTACCGACAGCTACAACTTTGAGGTAGTCAAGAAGTTCCCCTTCCTCGAGGCAAATGTTAACTCCACTAACGACATCATGGTGGAGATTCGATGAAGAGTAACCCAAGGCAACCCCTCCTACTTCGGTCTGTCGACACAATCTGGGTCTTCACGGAGCCGAAAGTTGGACGATAAGTAAGACAGTGGAACAAGATTCAGGCTCTTTTCAAAGCAAAAACCTTTGTCGAAAATTTGGTCCTGTCTGTAAGTAGGCCATATGGAGAAAGAGACACAACCCCGAATTCTATGAGCGGTACAAAGGCGGTACGGAAGGCAAAAATTCATCGACTTCATTGGCTCGGCCACATCGAGCGGATGGACGATAATGCCGCAGCTAAGAAGGTCATCGAATATAAGCCTCAAGTTCGAAAAGAAAAGGAACACCGAACCTCTGGTTTAAAGATCATGCGATCGCGGATATAAGACGGGAACATTGTCTAACAATAAAGGAACACAAAACAGAAGATTTTATAGCAACAATTACTGTGTACAAAAACGCCGAAAATGTTACCGATGAAAACGCCCTTCTTGGTATGCCAATGCTGTTGGAAGGCTTTGTAGCAACTTCGTGGCAAGAAGTTAAAAATGAAGCAACCACTTTTGACGACGCAATTAAGTTACCCCAAGCATTTTGTCCAGCGAAACCATCATGGCGCATCTATGCTGAATTGTTTGACAATAAGCAAGGACCAGACGAATGCATTGACGAATCCATATGCAGAAATGGTCATAACTCGCACAGTTGTCAGTTAATATGATATACGGCCAAATTCATATGAGAAACCGTGAAAAGGTTCTCCGGAATGCTATCAAGACATTTCAGTATCTTTTAGAACAGGCCAGAGATATAGAAGCTTTTAACAGAGAGAAGAAACTAACGGAAAGTTTGTCCAAAACAAAGCAGAAGAAGCGGTGAATTAGGCAAGGTAGCAGAAGACAAGAAACCTGCTTTAAATTGCTATGGTTGTGGAGCTGAAGGTTACTTCCCCCCCAAACTGTCATACCTGCAGCAACAAAAACTGAAATAGCCCAAATATGCTGGACTTTAACCTTATAGATACAGCCATAATTGGAAGGAAAGTGCCTGCTATAGACATCAACATCAACAGTCTTAAGGGAGAAGCATACCTTGATACTGTGGCTACAACATGCATCGCAGGTAGCCGTTTAGACGAACAACTCAGGCAGAAAGGATGCCAGTTAAACCGAGTCAATGCAGAGATAACATTCGCGGATGGTGTTCCTCGGAAAGGAATTCTTTATGCCACAATAGCAACATCATAATAGGAAAGAGATTTTGGAATATCCGTTGCATCGCTTTACCAAAAGCAAGAAACAATCGAAAGCTTCTTGGGATAGATTGCCTAGAACAGTGTGATATTGTACTAAACATAGCACAACGATGTTTCTATTTTATTGATGATCGCGACAAAACCTTCGATTTTAAAATGGCAAACAGTGGTGTTTTTAAGCTAAGGAATGGTAAGGACCAACATTATCAACAATCACCTAAAGATACGGTTTTGGAAAATGTGTCGGCTGGCTAGATTGTCGAGAACTTATTAGTCCAATTGGTTACAACTCTAAATGGAGAAAACCGAACGACTATTCACTACATGGAATCCAATCCATATTTTCAGACGCAGTGCCAGTGGACAAGAAAACCGCGGAGAGAGCAAGTGGACTTTTTACTGAAACCCATGGCAGGGCACTTACCCTGACTGCACAACCCCCAACCTGGAGGGCCAGTTCCAGTCGGTTAGACCGAGATCCGTAACCCATTCAGGGATGTGAGTGCTACCGTTACCATCTCTTTTCCAAAACCATGACCTTGCCTCGGAAATCCTTGAGAAATCCTCAGCTCCAAATATATTGAAGTAGCCCGGAGAAGGTTTTATTTGCTTTTTTCCGGGAACTTATTTCACAGTTAATTCCATCTGGGGAATTCATCCGCTATGCCGTTTATAGTGCTTCCACTTTTTTCTGCTGGTCAGCACTCGAGCTTCTAAGTTACCACTTGGAGGTAAAAGTAGCGCAATTGATGCGTCGAAACAGGTAAAACACTGAGCATCGCCAGATTGACACCTGTTAGTGCCTACCTTATTTCTACCCCAGCCATCCTACCAGATAGTCATACAGAACTTTTAATAATACCGAACACCTGACTAATCTTTGCGGGACTCCGATCCATAAGCCGCGCTGTCATGCTTATTGATGGATTCACAGTTTTTGTCTATTTTTTTTTCTGTCGGAATAGAGCACTTAGGCAAAGAAATCCTGGTACGTTCCTTTTGCTAAACTTTTTCAGTCCTTCGAAGAAAGATGAGTACGCGCTTCAGAGAACAAGTGCCGCCAGTACCAGAACCCACCACGTCAGCGCCGAATGCCTTCAGCGTGATGCGAGCCTAAACCAAACGTTCACAGAAGTGGTTCGCTATAACTCTCACAGCAAACCTCGCAGGATATTCTACCACTTATGCCCACCACGCTTAAGTGCTAAGCAAAAGTGTGGCATTCCTTCACGACGTCAGTAAACAACCAGCAGTTTTTTTTATAATGAGCGCACTTAAGGGATTGTGTACCCATAAAATGTTTGTACACAGAGCGGCGAAAGAAATTTAGGGAGAAAGAAAAGAGAGGTACCGATGTACATTGTTTTTAAATGTTTGCAAGTTATAACGACCAGGAAATAGAGAGCTTTCCCACTGAGGGACAGTAGAAAATTCGCTGACCTCTTATAGACGTCGGGAAGCATTTATTTGGTCTGACAGCAACCTGGAGTATCACGTCATCTGCAGTT
The DNA here is from genome assembly GCA_963966105.1 of Volucella zonaria. Taxonomy (NCBI): domain Eukaryota; kingdom Metazoa; phylum Arthropoda; class Insecta; order Diptera; family Syrphidae; genus Volucella; species Volucella zonaria. Next base: position 130,000,481 of record OZ014533.1, on the reverse strand, counting down.
TTAGTCATATGAGACTCAACTGTTAATGAAAGTCCTAACCGAGGACGCACGCAGGCCTAACGTGTCCTAAAACACTCTCCCCTGAGCTTTCCCTAACAAATTCATCGGCGTTTTCATTTCCCGTGATCCTATCGTGACCTGGGACCCAGACAGGTGAATTTAGCTTTTCGACTGCGTTCGGTGAAGTCTTGCATTCTCGAGCTAGCTTGGAAGTCGTAAGAGGACCCTAGTTTTCCTAAATTTGTCGTCCTCAAAAAGGCAACATCGGTGGATCCTAAATCAATTTTGGAGCCATCCATGAAGAGCCGACAACATTCCTTTCCTGGACAAGATTCTGTCCAAAACCAGTCCTTGGTACAAGGAAAGTCGATTTCGTATTTTTTCGGCAGCAGGAGTTCTGGTGTATTAGATGGGATGTCCATAAAATCAGAGTTAAAAGACAGTCGGAGCGCAAGGTCATCAAAACTCCAGTGCGTTTTGTACCAAAGACTACTTCTTTTCAAACGCAAGAAGGCTCTGAGAGTATAGCCCATGATATGAGCATCAAGGTGAGGGCGATTCATCAGTGAGCCCAAAGCAGAGCCAGGCTCCGCTGTCTGCTGTCGTTAAAGCGAAATTTAAGCAACCAGCCGTTATCCATGAACGACACATATTCGGTGTCGTCAAAAACGCTGCGAAATGTCTAGGTTTCCTCAAGCGATGTAAGTAATATTTTACTCCCTCTGATCTGGCCTCAATGTATAAGGCGTTTATCCGCCGGAAATTGAAGTACAATTCTAACATCTGGTCGGCTGCGTCCAAAACATCTCTGCACCTGCTAGATAGGATGCATTACCGTGCGACAAAACTCATAGGTGATACTAATATTACTCAAACAATGGACATCCTTGAACACCGACGTAATGTCTCGTGTCTCACTCTGTTTTATCGCTGTTTCCACCAACAGTGCTCCATAGAAATCGCCAGTAGCATTCCACCCATTCAAACTTTTAACCGCAACATCCGCCTCGCTATGAACGCTCATCAGTATACCCTCAAGCCCACTTTCGGACGTACTCTAAAATATCGTGATTCGTTTCTAAGCTGTACAACTCGCTTATGGAATGTCCTGCCTCACTCTTTATTCCCTAGTCATTATAACCCTTAAACATTTAAAACCAACGTCCACCGGTACCTCTCTTTCTATCCTCCCTGATTTGCCTTCGCCCGCGCTGTGTGCAAGCGTTGCGCAAATTATAAAAAAAATAAGGAAAAAGGCGTTCTAGAGAAAGCCCCCGTGCAACCGAGACAGACCGTTCTTTGAGTCTGATAAAAGCAGCAGTGACAACCGACGTTTAGGATATAAATGGCCATATTGTAGCCATCTAGATCCAAAGGAACCTTCTCGGTGACAGAAAGTTGACAGCGCCTTAGAGGCTTTCAAAGTAGCTTCTTCGGAGAATTAGATGGTGATGCCTTTAACTAGTAGAAGAGTCAAACCAGTCAGCTGCATCTTTATCATAAAGAGAAAAACTTCGGATTCGAGAGGATTGACTGCAAGCCCATTTCTAGTGCGCCAATCGTCGACCACGTCTACGCCTGCCTGCTCTTTAGAGCAGACAGTCGCCAAATACAATCCAGCAGACACTACAGCTAAATAATCTGCACGTGCTTTAGCATATACTCGTACGTCTGCACTATTGAGAGCGTTAAGCAATGAGTCGATCAACATGCACCATATCGGTGGAGACAAGACGCTGCCTTGCGAGCAAACCGTGTTTGTTCCCACCATCACATAGTGAATGCAATATTTTGCTGTTACACACAACACTAGTGATTCGTCTTCGTCGTATTATCTGGCCGAGTGATAATGTAGTTGCTGTCGAAAGGACCCTCAGTGCCGATAAAAATGCCCTCTGCGTGTTTCTTCTCGTCTTGCGGTGAATCTGATGGATCTCAATGATTTCCTTCACTTGGATGACGGCTTTGTTGTTGGCTTCGATAGTTGAGACTTCCGGGGACACCGGCTATCCTATTTCGTCGGTTGTAGTTTGCAGTTAGCAGTTAAAGTTTCCCTTTTCGAAATGTAGGTCAAATACAAACCAATAATTGTTGATGCATTACGAGCGAGTAACTCAGCCAAAGTAAATCTCATTGATACCCTTTTACCGAAGTTGACCTACAATCGTTACCATCTCTCCCTATTTGAAAATCCAAAAGGCTGTTCAATATTAAAACCGCTTTTGGAAAACCACCATCACACAAATGACATTGTCCTTTGCAATACCAAAAATGAAACAAAAGCACAACGCTCAATGTAACTCATTTTTTATGTACTCCGTTTGCCCTTAGAGAATAGCATCCTACATGAATGGGCAGCGGGAAGGATGCGTCCACATTCCAACAACCGAACATCCTCAGTATTCCAGAGTCCTGGTAACCCAGCAGCCAGTTCCCCTAAAAGATCCCACCACAACATCATTGACATCCAATTTGAATATTATTGCCCTGCATTCCCAATAATCGTCCAACAATCAATGGTCATCCAGCAGATACAACTACGAGTACTCCCACCAAAGTTACGATGCGATACATTTACACAGCTTTCAACTGTTCACTATACCCACTAATGGAATGGCGGTGCAGGAAAAAAATCTCTGTACATTTGTTTGCATCCCAACAATATTTTTCCATATTGTCCTTTGGTTGGGGCTGAAAGACTCCCCAACTTGGGGGACACCATTCAGCTGCCGGATGCAACACCCTTTCGAACAATCGGTGCTTTGGACTTCAGGCCTCGCAAATCTTCAAAATGAATCAAATTTCTACGCGCATTACCGCCCACCGCCCACCGCACACATACAATTAAAGGCAATTAATTTGTTTCCTTTTTTTTTGTTTTGTTTTTGTTTTCATCCCGCCATTACAGGGTGTGCGCCGTGCCATGTAGGACGAGACTTCATAGTCCCACCGGAAGTCGGTGCCATGAATTTTAATCGACGCCGAATAATTGAATCATTTTAATTGTGTTTCCCCGTTCACGTATGTGCTCGTATAATTTGTTTTTCTTTTGTTCCTGTAACAAGGACATTCGGCCATTTCTCTGACATACGGATACGTATAACGGGGGCAACTCTAGCTGATTAAATTTATCAGGATTTTTGTTGTTGTTATTGGATTGGCGAGGAAAGGGTGGTCGTAGATTTTTTTTCCCCCCCTCACTATAATTGACTCATTAAGGGTGTCATAGGGTGTCACAGAGTGTTGCCAGAGCAAGCGGGCAGTGTCGAACTCAACGTTATTCGTATTTCATTTTTATGGACATCGAAATCGATGGAATCATCGACCAAACCGACAGATGGACAATTATTGGAATAAAGGATAATTTACTCGGCGAACGGCCGTACTTACCTACAAAAAAAGAAAAAAAACGAAAAAAGTGGATAAAATGGACTCAACCAGTAGTCAGACAGACCAACAGGAAAGGCGCGTCCTGATTTTGTAAACAGGCTGACAGAATACGACTCGAGTATGATTTAACGTCAGAGGATAAATGAAAAAATCATTTAGGGGACAATTATTTGAGGCAATGAACATAATTTTCCTTCCTTCCTTCCATTCGTCCTTGTGAGTGGGTGATGGGAGGTGGGCAGGCTGATGTCTGTACTGAGTGCCTGTACGTTAAACGATGCTGCTGTGGTTTTTATTGCTGATTGCTCACGAATGGTTTTGTTTACACTACTGGAGGCAATTTCATCTTTTCTGTTGTCTGTCTGTCGGCTGACTGTCACTTGAGTTTGTATAGGTTGTTTTCGCTATGTGATGAGCCACTGACAGATGATTGCACGATGGCATGCATGCCCACGGGGCAACAGCGACGGCAGCGACGGCAGCAAAGGCACCGACGACTGAAAGGATAATAATTGTTTTCTTTCATTTTATTGGTGAAGTTAATTTTAATTGTTGACATGTATGAGGGCCTGATTAACTGACGGCATTTATTTATTGCAGGTGGATTTTTTCAGGCACTTTTATTGCGCCACTACTGTGTGGGTATTATTTATTAAGTTTGCGATTTTGATTTTTTATTTTTTGTTTTTTTGGCCGCATTTTGCTGACAGAATTCAATCAGTGGGCTCACTCTTTTGGATGGAATTATTCAAGGCAGGGAGTACGAGTAGTACTTAATTGTTGGTCTGTTCGTGCTGCGTTTTGTTGTTGATGGGTGTCCTTTCGACTTGTCAGAGATAATTGTTATTGCTGATATGTATGGAATGGGGAATAATTTATTTGTTTACAACACTTTTGTGAAATGTTGAAGTGTGGCGCATTGAGAGTCACATACTGACGCTAGCATTAATATTCTGATGGACGAAAAGTCGTTGTTGGTAGTCCTTCAAGTAGAAATCAATGCACGTTGGTTTCAACAAGTTAAAGATTTATTTTGTTGAAATTTCTCACAGTTTATGGGTGAGGAAATCATCGTAACAAAAGGCCTTGTAACATAGATATTTTTGTACAAGTTTGAGCGAAGTTCTGGTTGGGTTTGTATGACATGTTCTATCGACTTTATAGCGCAGGATGTACCAAATATATGGCGATCTAGTGGGATAAATGGATTCTAAAAAATAAGGTGTTCTACAGTGGAGTTTTCATCGTAGATTAAGTTGTCAATCCATCGGCGTCTTAAGATGTGGTTCCGGATAGCAGCATGAGTAAATCCCTACTTATGCAGGCGCTAAAATGGCAAGTGTGTATCCGACCAGTAGCATAATACAGGCTTACGCCGTCATAGAACTCATAATCCGATACGAACAAAAGAAGTGAAATAGCCTGAGATAATGACGGACTCCAGGAAACCATTAAAGGACAACGATCTTTGGATGTTCAAACACTTAACAGACTGCGTGTAGCCGAGCAACTAGCGGAGATTCACGACTGCTACAGTGCAGATATAACCACCATCCAAGAAGTACGATGGGATGGGCGGAGGATGAAAAACTGTCACATGTACTACGGAGAGTGTTAAAGGCACGAAAAGGACAGCAGTCGCAGCGTTTATTCACCGCAAAAGAAAGATTTAGAGAACAAGTTTTGATGCTTTATCAATGCCTGACGACGATTAGAATTAATGCTAAATTCGCCACAATAAGCCTCATAAATGCCCATGCAACGACAGATTAGAAGGACGATCTTACCTAAAACTGCTTCTATAAGAGCTCTCTTACAAAATCTACGAGCAATGCAATAAATGTGATGAGAAAAGCGTCCTTGGGAATTATAATGCTAAGCCTTGTTAGAGGGGGCGTCATGGTATTGAGGAGGGAAATATAGTCTCCACCTCCGGAGGTAGACACAGACACAGGCTTATTAACTTTGCGGCGGGACGCAATGTAGCAATAGCAAGTATGTGGTTTACACATCTTGATGTCCATAAAAAAGACCTGGCTGTCTTCTAATCAACAAACCGGCAACTAAATTGATCACATTGCGGTCGACGGAAGGCACTCCTCTAGTATTTAGGATGTCCGAACCTTCCGAGCAGATAACACCGAATCGAACCATCATCAGCGAATTATTGTGCGGAAGTTCAACGTCGAATGGCTAAATTTGCAAGAGACCTTTTTCGATAGAGTTTTCTTTAACTTTTTGAGGATTCCCATGCCCCCTACATTGAATGTGAAAAACCAATTACATCAATGCCAAAGAGCAACGAGAGAGGCCACCTCTGATGTACTGGATTTCAATCCGCTTCAACATCAATAAAGGAACTCCCGTTTCGATAACAGAGACACATAGAGCACTCCTACCAGAATGAAGTTCAGAAGTTTTAACAAAAAATGAAACGAACATGCCCAAGCTGTAAAGCCCGCACAGAAATCTGCAAGGATGATGAACAAAACAGCACTGCGGAACCACAGCGGGTGCCGAGAATCTGGAATATTATTTTTGCAGTTGACAAACAACATCCCACTGCCAATTCAATGTGGACGGATACAGAAAACATTTCCGAAGATGAAATCAGGACAGCACTAATGAAGCTTAAGTCTAACAAAGCTGCCAGACGCCATAGTTTAACTGCTGAATTGTTTAAAGAAGCAAGTCGTCGACAAATGACACCTCGACTATCAGTCCGATACTGAAAGAAAGGAGATGCCCTGAACCGCGCCAACTACAACGAAATTATAAAATCCTGTCTGCCATATTATATGAATGCCGAAGAACCTTCTTTAACCATCTGACCGGCCCTTATTAGTGTAGTTTTAGGCCCGGAAAGTCCACTGTATCGCCACTGATACTCACCAATCCGTCATTGATGCCAAAACAGCATTTGACAGCATCTATAGGGACGACCTGTACAGAGGCACATCTAGTTTTGGTATCCCTGCACGCTGGTCAGTCAAGGTCGACAAGTCCAAGACGGCTTGACCGTCCTAAATCTTGGATTGGGCCACCAGCATAGTGATTATCTTACCTCCCAATTGTGGTTCCCGGTAAAAGCATGAGTAAATCCTTACTTATGCAGGCTAAAACGGCAAGTTCATGTCCGACCAGTGGCATAATGCTGGCTTACGCCAATTTGTGACGAAATATGACGAAAACTGGGATATCTATTATGGGGAACAGAAACAGCGCATCTTCAGATAACAATTTGTCATACGCGGCAGAATTATGCAAGATATCTAGAGCTTCCGCCACATGAGCGAGCGTCTCACGGTAATCCGCATCAAGGCTAAATTCGCTAACATAACCCTAATATGCGTCCATGACTCCATCGAGCATGACACCACCTAAGAATGTTTCTACGAGCTCCTCGACAGGACATATGTATCAGCAATGTCCTAAGTATGACCTTAAAGTCGTACTATATGATTAAAATGCCAAAATAAACAAGGAGGACGTGTTTGGTAGGGTAGTTGTTAAGCATAGTCCACACGACTCTACGTCTGCCAACGGACCTGTGGCTAATTGATTTTACTGCGGGACGAAATATCACTAGAGCAAGCACTCGGTTTCTTCATACACGAGGGGATATGGCGGTCTTCTTCAAATTTATCAATTTGCGCTCGATGTAATGTATGCGTCCAGAATTCTGGTCGTTTGAACCTTCCGGACAGCCTACATTGACTCGGACCACTACGTTGTTTTAGCCGAGGAACGAATGGAGATTTATCAAGCGCTACATGAAAGAAGTACTACTGTGAGAGGATATTATGTCGAAAAGTTGGAATAGCAACAGATCGTCGAATCCGTACCCCTGCATTTCTCAACAACTCCTACGCTGCTAGCATCAACTATCGAAGACTAGTGATAACGCTGGCAATGTGACACCTAATGTGCTGGATGTCACCCGACCACCAAAGAAGGATCTCTGGTTTGATAAAGAATACCGGCAAGCAAATGCAGCTAAACAAGAAGGAGGATGAGAACCACTCATGGGCTCAACGAATAAAAAACAAAAATAGGAAGAACATCGACAACTCCAGAAGAAGAAAAAAAAGGGCACGAGAAGCGTGCGATTGACGATGTTTAGAGTTTGAACTCCAGGAGCAAGGTACGAATGTTTTACCAACAGGTAAAATGGACGTGGAAAGGTAATACGACCCGCACAGGAACTTGTGGAGATGACGAAGAGAACCATGTAGTAAAGTCACAGTCGATTCTGAGAATATGGAAAAACTTCTTCTGCAGACTGTATAACGACGAAGAAGTCCAACATTCCACCATAAGGCACCATAGACCATACAACTTAGGCGATGATAGGCAAAACTTTGGCCCACCTGACCAAAACCTAGAAACCGAATAAGAATAGCAATATCTGAGCTGAAAACCAACATAGCAGCTGGACCTGATGCCTTCCCGGCCGATGTATTCAAAGCTGCTGGAAATGCCATTGTGGAGAGCATACACTAACTCATTTCTCACATCTGTTCAGAAAATGTGTGCCTGATGAATGGAATCTCAGTCGCCTCAAGATCTTATCTGCCATATTGTAGGGTTGCCTGAAACCCTTCACAAACAACCTGATTGGTCCCTATCAGTGCGGTTTCGGACCAGGAACGTCCACATTCGATCAAATTTTCGCATTCCGACAGATCTAGGAAAAAAGTCCAAATCAATATCTACTACCTTTCCATCAATTTAAGGGCCGCATATGACAGCATTTATAGAGACGAGCTATATAGACCCATGTCTAGTTTTAGCATCCCTGCTGAACTCGTCCATCTGTGAGATATGGTGATGGAGAACACTCGCTGCGGAACTCGCAAGCCACCATCGGAGGCACAATCTTTCCAAAGTCTGTACAACTACATATTAGCGTACGCCGGTGATATTGACATAATCGGAAAATCTCACCGGACAGTTGACACGGAAGCTGCCAAAATGGGTTTAGCAGTAAATGAGGGCAAAACCAAGTACATGCTGTCAACAAGAAGGGATACACAACATCGACGAATTGGTCAGAACACCACTGTCGACAGCTCTAATTTTGAGGTTGTAAGGGACTTGGTCTACCTTGGGTCGGCTGCCAATACTGCCAATAACACTTCAGTAGAAATAAAACGAAGAATCACTCATGCCAATCGCTGTTTCTTTTGCCTACGAAGGAAAATGAGTAGTAAGGCATTATCCCATACAACCTTATACAACCCAATTATAGAGGTGACTCTACATAAGGACTTGATCATCCCAGTCCTACTTTACGGCGCTGAAGCATGGACTCTACCGAAAGCCGATGAAGATATCCTCGATCATTTCGAGAGAAAAATTATTCGTAAAATATTCGACCACGTTTGCGTTGAAGGGTTTTGGAGGAGAAGAATCTGTCGCCTTAGATGACTAGGACATGTAGAGCGAATTCATAACCAATACTCCGGCCCGCAGATTACTATTATTATTTATTCTTTTTTTATTTACTTGCTTTCTTAGATAAATATTATTGTTTTTGTTTTTGTTATTACTTTGAAAAATTCCATCGTTTTTTTATGCTAAATGTGAGAGAGAAAAAATGAAAGAGAAGTGGTAAAAGGGAAGGTTTAAGGAAATGTAAGAAATAACTGTGAGATACCAAGTGTACTAGACATTCTAGACGACATCGCGTGATGTTCTAGTTTTCAGTAATCCTTTTACAAGCCTTTCATTTGTGAGAAAAACTTTTTTGAGATTCAGACCAACAGCAACTACTCGTACAGGTGGCGGAAACATAAATGTGGTAGAAACGACTTCTGACTAGCGCTTTGAGTAGTCTCAGACTGACTGGATAGGCCCACTTTTATGTTACATACGAGTATATCAAAAGTACGCTACTGAACTTTATAAGACTCTTAAAGTTTAGTAGTCGAACCGCCAATCAAATCGACCACATACAAATTTTGAATTGGAAAACTCTGAGGAGTAAACGTCTCTACACTAACCATTTTCTTTGCGCAGCTAAATTCAGAGCTCGACTATCCAACGAGAAAACAAAAAGGGAGGAAAGGGAGATCTTAGAAAAGGGCTTACCCAACTTTCCAACTCAACGATACAAAGAGTTCCGCGAAAGGAACAATATTCGGGTGTTTTTCAGGAAAGCTAAGGAACTGGCGGCTGGCTTCAAGTCCCAACACAGGCTTTTCGAAACAGTACACGAAACCTAGTCACCGAACTGCTAGGTCAATATGGTAATATGTTTAAGCTGTACTTCTAGCAACTACTCCATATGCATCAGGTGGAGAGAGTGATAGGGCACGGAAAAAAACCCGTTTCCAGTTATTAAGGAAGCAATCCCCAGTTACAGTATAGAAAAGCTTTCGAAAAACTGAAGCACAACAGTGTCGGCTCCAATGGTCTACCAGCGAGTCTTTTCAAACATAGGGGTCACGTTTTGGTAGGGTATGCCGATGACTGGACAATCAGCTCTACATGCCCCATCTTCCAGGCAACCCTATCGAGGCTTAAAGTTGCATAAAAAGATCGTTTTCAATGTAAACGTCTCAAGGCCTTCTGCAACACACTATTTGTCACACCAAGATAAATTTCAAGTCGAGACTCACCATCTTTTTATCGACTCTAAGGTCACATGATAGAATTCATCTTTTTGATATTCACAAGGCGATGGGCGCATTCGAGATCCCGGCAAATTTGATTCATCTGTGCCGCGTTATTCTGGAAAGCACGACGAGCAGTGTGTTCAAAATACTACAAATGTGCGCACCTTCATGAGATTTCTTCAATCTAGTGCTGAGACAAACAGTGCGCAAAATTATCGTCAACAAATCTCTCCAGCTGCTGGGATACGTAGACGATATCAACAGCGTTGGTCGCTCACATCACGCCGTTATAGAGGCTGGCCTTAAAAAAAATGAGGGCAAAGCTTGGGACAATAGTAGCTCCGAAATGGTTAAGAAGTTTTCATACCTCCTCGGAGTAATCATCTCCACGAATGACGCTAACCCTAGCCATTACTTCAGTTTGACGAGGAAAATGGGTTCAAAACTTGGAAGATACATGTATGGCCTACAAAACATTGATCCTGCCAATTCTGCTATATATAAACCCGAGTACTAGGCGATAAGCAGGAAGCGGATACTTCAGAAAAAAATGTTTGCATCGAATGTTCAGTCCCATATGCGAGAAGGGCGAATATATACAACCGCGAGTTCTATGAACGCGTTGACTACACCAGTTCGTCAACACCGAGCGAATGGACAATAGTGTCCCAGCAAAGACCTTCGAGTCAAAGCCAAATGTCAAGGAAAACCGAACCACCATGTTAAAGATCAAGCGGATGCCGGAGTGCTTAGCCGGATAACTGGAAACTATGTGCCTGGGATCAAAGAGAATGGAAGGCTGCCGTGTCTCAGGCGGAGAATCTTAACAGATCGGGAGTTCATTTAGTAAATAGGTAAAGTCTGTCGGTAACCTCGACAGTGTGAGTTCTGAATGCTTAAGACCTTAATATCTGTCGATTGCCATTGGCTTTAGGGTTCGTGGTAAACCAAGAAGAACTCTGGGCGCAAGGTATGTGGAACAGCTTTGAAGAAAGAAGTGCAAAAAGAAAGATGTGAAAGGGGTCGCTGCAACAAAATAAACTTGTAAGCGTTTTCTTTATGACAATTTTGATTCTGACCTCAGAACATAATTCCTTGCTACCCGTTTAGGCATATTGTCTGAATTCGAAAAGAGAAAACCGATTAGGTCCGTTCAAAGGAGGTTAACTTGGAGTATTTCATTTTGCATTAAATATGAAAGGAGGGACAACGGAGTAGAAGGGGACCTCATTTTAAGTGGTGCGAACAAGTAAAGGGTGACCAGATATGAACGATAGGAAAAAATTTAAATAGGACAACAACGGTGTGCCATTATGTGTGAAATAGCACATCATTCAAATTTCCCCCTTGGCTTCTTTGGCAGTGCGGCAAGCGGTCGGCCCAATATGTGTGGCGCTTTTCCGGCAATAGCGTGTCGAATGTTGACCTCGAGCTCATCCAAAGTGCTAGCATAGACTAAGGACTTGACGTAGCCCCAGAGAAAATAATCGAGTGCTGTCACATTTCATGATCGCGAGGGCCAATTGATGAACGCTCGCCGTGAGATGATCCAGTCGCAAAATTTCTCCTTCAGAACATCGATTGTTGTGTCGCTTGCATGGCATGTAGCGCCGTTTTGCTGGAAGCCGACCACGGATATATCGATGTTGTCGAGCTCTGATCACAGAAAGTTGGTTAACATCGTTTTATACCTGAGACCATTGACGGTAACGGTGTTTCCTTCCCCATTTCGAAAGAAATAAGGTCCAATGATGCCGCCACTCTATAAACCACATCAAATAGTCAAACTTTGTGGTTTTGGATTGTGTTCCCTCCAGCAATGGCAATTTTGCTTGTTGGCAAGAAGAAGATGGCCGCTGAGCCAAAAAATGTCCTCATCCAAGAAGATGATTTTTTGACCAAAATCCGGATCTCCGGCCAACATTTCCAGCACCCAATTAGCGAACTCACGGCATAGTCTACGGTCGTCCGGCTTCAGTTCTTGCATCAGCATAATCTTATACAGATGTAGGCCCAACTCCAACCGGAAAATAAGCCAAATTGAATCTCTGGCGTTGCCCAGTTCAGCTGATCGGGGCCGAACCGACGTATCTGGGTCTTTTTCGATACTGCAGACAGAGAAATCCAACGGACTTGCATCCGGAGAATTTGCAATCCATTGTCTCGAAGAAATGAAGTGTGGGACATTGTTTTTTAACCAATCTTGGTTGACGCGCGCTTTGTGAGACGGTGCCGAGTCTTGTTGAAATGTCCACGGTCTCCGACCGAAATAATAGTTCTGAGATAGTTTCACGGTATACGATCGCATTAATTTTGACGTCACGGTTCAAAAATACGAGCGGAGAGCGACTATCAGCGGTTATAGCGGTTCAAACCATCACCATCGGTGCTGCCTGCTTTCAGGTGGCCGTTCGAAGGTGTAAATTTTCGAAGGACCTCTCTGGCAAGTAAACTTGGTCATTTTGTTTGTTGACATATTGCTCGATGACAAATGGCGACTCATCGGAAAAAACCAAATTCGGCAACTCACAACTTTTGTGCAAGCGTAGCAATTATTTCACCCTTTCGACTCTAACTTTTTTCTGTTGCGGTGTAAGATCATGAGCTTCTTGCAACTTCAATGGCTTGAGCCCAAGCTCATTTTTCAGAACGTGTTGCATCCGTTCCAACCATATGTTGAGCTCACGAGCCACTTTTCTTCCACTTCGACGCGAATTTCGCTCAATGCGAGCCTTCGCTTTCCGAACATAGTCTCGAAAATATTTTTAACAATTTCAGCACGTTCGGTAAGCTTAAAACGATGCGTGATGAAATGACAAACGGTAGTGAATATTTTGACAGCTGGATGTCATTGGTACCTTTGACAGCTGCTGAAACATAACAATTGTAAAAACTAGCATTGCTATCTTGTCACCCTTTAGAAGAGGACTTCAACCAACTTGTAGTGTGCGACGCTAAGAATCGGGCTTACAAGAAAGGCTTGTTAGTTGAGGCTCAATTTCACCGAGAACTGTAGCGTACACGTCAGTCGGTTGAACGGTCAGCTTCGAAGCTTTTGCGCTTCCAAGTCTTTTAATTTGTGGCCTTTTTCCCCATTCGGTCGGCTTTTGCACGGTGTCTCCGAAGTCGGAGCAACAAAAACAGAGTTTCAACAAAAAACTGTTCTCGTATTCGACAATGGAGCCAGCCGAACAGGACTTTTTCCATTTTCAAGAACTAGCCCTCGATTGTGGCGGGAAGGCATATGGTAGCTGCTGTCACCACATTAAGACGACGGAAATCTACTCTTTAGACGGCACTTTGTCGATATCTTTGAGTTCTGTCAAAATCTCTTGCGTTATAGACCAAACTGTGCCGTTTCCTTCTGGCGAGTCCACAACTTTCTCGTTATAGGCAATTATCCGCGAATTCGCCGATTTCTTCAGCGAAAGTGGGAGGCCTCCGGGTGCAGTTTGTCGGATTCGACATATGTCCGTCCCTACTTTAAAAGTGTAGGATATGCCTTTATTTTCCGAGGCATACAGGGTACAATAGATCTCCTGAATTATAATCGTATCCTGGCGCGGTGGCTTTTTAATATCCGCTGCCCGCTTTTTATTGGCTACCTTCACCTTTGTAGGGTTGCGCCGACTTTTCTTATGGACTAGGTTTCGGCTTTGGCTTGCTTGTCTGTTTGTTTAGTTTGATCCGCTTATTTTGTTCAGAGAATTTAAGGTGGCTCCTCGGTCAGATTTCCCGACACGAGGGCATCCTTATTTTTGCGGGATCTAGCATATGTTGTGTCCTTGTCGATCGCGCGTGTCCTAATGCGATTCTCACAAAGCTTCAAAAAGATGGAAATTGAATTTGCTTTCCAAATTATTGGTGTACTTCACCATCTGATACCATCATAAGGCAAACGCATCCCATACTCATTACATCGATAATCCTCTGAGGGACCCTATGTAGTCATTTGCAGATGTAACACTCGCACTCACACTAACAGCTTCCACGGAAAGATCCACTGACCACCCATCGCGTGCGTCCTAATCCAAAACAGTTTCCCTGGCGGTACATCATGAGCCAAAATTCGATTAAGCCCTCTCAAGTTACCCTTACAAATCGGCAGAATGTCGTCCGCTTATCAGATTACTATGTCCGACCGCAATAATTTCTACCGTTGGGTTTCTTATTCCAGAATTGGTTTCAGAACCCAGAACCATTTCAATCTGGGTCTGCAATTACTGGTTCTTTGGATAAGTTAATTGCTTTCTTGTCATTCAGTAGTCCAGGAGCGTTCGGCGGCAGCGTCGGTCGTCATTGTCGTGGTTGTCGTGGTTGTGGTTCCACTTTGGCAGTTAATCTCATTTGTGGGGAATCAACTTGGTTACCGGAAGTGACATCGTCGTTAGCTTGGGTTACTTTCATTTTTTTTTTTTTTATTGTTTTCAGGTTCGTGGAAAAAGATGCGCCAATGAGCAACGTACCTTGTTTAGGGTTACGGTTAGATGCACTCCTTCACGGAGAGCGGGTGATTCAGAAAGATGATTATCGCGAGATTGTTTTAGATTCTTCTTTTAATTTGTCCATCACAATGGGGAAAGAGCAGGAAGAGAAGAAACCACATAACATAAAAACTAAAGGAAACAGTTTAGACGAAAGTGAAACCAAGTTAAGTCTTTTCTTTGGGAGGGAGCTCGGTAATTACAATTAATTAGAAATTAGTGCACCCGTCAATGGGGGATTCCTATAGGCGCTCGAGGCGCTAAATTTCCCGGAGGTACTGGAGTTAATGACCCCCCAACCTGGTTGAATGAAATACGTGGGAACTGATTTTATGAGGTGTAATAATTCCTCTGGTGGCCCTTGAAAAGGGTTCGTGCTTTTGTGTTGTATTTAAATGTGATAACCTGGTCGTAGTAAGTATATATCTACATCGAGCAATGCTTTTGTCATTGTTTTTCTCTTCAGGCTTTGCCGATAAGTTTGGATTAGTGTCATAGTAGAATTGGAAAAGTAGTAACTTGACTGGGTTGTCTAAAATATCGCCTCGATAGTATAATCCTGAGCCTATTGGCTGCAGAATTAGCCAGCAGAGAGCCAGAAAACCATACACTGGACATGGTCAAGATTGTATTTTTCTTATGTAAAACATTGTTTGTTTTGACTATTTTAATGCTTCTCTATCGCGGTTATCTTCAATGTCCTGGATTCCTCGTTTGGCCAAGGAACTTTTCGTGAATGACATGTTTGCAAAATATTCACATCATAAAGTCTGTCATTTCAGCTTTTGTATGGGAAACTGCACATTGAAGACCAGATGTAGCCAAAATATATTTAGCATGGCACAAAGACATCTGGCCACAGAATTCAAGTACTTTTGGGGTTAATTTTGGTCACCTTACAATCTGCCCCATATGACAAATTTAATTAGGTGTTGGAGCAATAGTACGCTTGTGATGTTTAAAGCGTTGTCGTTCCTGATCAGAAGATCCACCATCTCATGTCATGTCGATGCCAATTTCAATCCTTGATTACCTCTATGTAATACCGTAATAAATACGTCACTGACATGCTGCAGACTTAAGTTGAGACACGAATGGAGAATGGCACAAATTCGTCCTTTCGTCAGTTTATTTTCGATTTGATTCGGTATCACCGCCACCACCAAAAGGCAATAACCGAACTCATTGAATATTGTAATGACCAGAATACTTTCTGGGGCAGTAGAAAATGCAACGTGAGAGGCAATCATCTCCTGGATTTCTCGCTGTCGTCGGTCTTGTTAAAATAGAGGAATCGGAGAAAAACCAACTTGACACGCTTTAATGAGGATCTCGGCAAATCTGCCAATGCTCCGCCTAAATTCAGAACGAAACAGAAGGTAGAGGAATCTGTTCAGAATCTTAGCGCTGTCCTCAACAGATGTTTTGAATTGACGTATCCAGCCAGGAAAAACTCCCACAGATCGGCCGTTCCATCGTTGAACACAGAGCACTAATAACTAATTTGGAGGAAGACTGGAATCTTTACAGATCGAAGCAAAAAGAACATACGAAGCTGAACTCTATTTCGAAGAAAGTCTTTTATAAGGACTTTTGCGAAAGGGTTGAAATAATCGGTGAAACGATCAGGTTGATCAAAGTCCCCAAAAGAGCCCAATTAGCTGGACTGTAAACAATTAGAAGATCTGATGCCACCTACACTGAGTCGAACGCAGAGACCTTTTGACTTATTTCACAGGTAAACAGAATCACCAGACCAGAACCAGTTTACAACTAGGCCCTATCTCTGAAACTGGAAGTGATCTGAGTAACACAAGAGGTCATAGCTAGTATCTGTCACATGTGTCATGTGACGGATGAAGCCATCAAATTTGCTATTGGTGCTCAAAGTCACCTGGCACCGACGTTACTTACCGCCGTGCCACAAAAATGTAAAACTGCTGGCAATTCTATAGAGGATCTTACCAACCTGTTATTGGCACTCACACCGAAATCCTAGCGAGCAGAAAATTGAAAAAGATGGCTAAACGCGAAGAGCTTAAGATTTATCAATCTGGCTTCCTTCTGCTGAGAAGCAGAATGGTTGAGCTGTGTCAATGATATGACATGCCTGCCAGTGGGGAGAAACATGCGAGACTGCACTTCAAAGCCGGCGCGCATGGCACAGGGCATTTTCATGAAGATTGAGGGACTTTCGGGAACTGTTAAAAGTGAGGTTGTTGTCTATAGAGGAAAGAGGAAGATGACTGGTTTCACTCATCTTGTGCTAAAGGACATCACCATCCATTTCCCCAATGGAGCTTAATATTTGGGCGATTCACGTCACGTCGAAGACCATCCAAGCGATGTAAGGTGTCTGAGAGTAATAAGACCAATTGCATTTTATGCGTCATTTGTATTGTAGAAGGAGCATTACAATACGTCCAGGACACGATATCCAGAACAGATCCAAGGAACAGTCTCCCCCTAGCAGGCCCGGCTCTGACCCCCCTTCTACTTTCATTTTTTCATAACTCTTCTTTCCAGTCCACTCCTCCCACAACTCTCTCATCCAACGACTTTCATAAAGCAAACTTTCACAAAATCAGTGACTATCTTAGCAGATCCCCCTTTAACTTTCACAACCTAAGTGTAAATGATGCCTTATCCATTTTTTATAAAGAAATATTTAATTCTTTTAGCCTTTACGTTCCGTTTTTTCGCCTTCAAACATCATCTACTAGTCCTCCCTGGTATAATCGCAAACTTCGTTCCTTACGAAATAAGAGAATCAAGTTATGGGCTGTTTTCTTGCGTACCAGATCCTTGTCCGACTATTCCAACTATTTTGGTGCTTATCTTCATTTCACCGAACTTTACGATTCCCTTTACCAGCGTTACCTTAACAATGCGCAAGTCAACCTTATAAATGACCCTAAGTCCTTTCACCAATTTGTTAACTACAAAAGAAAGTCCGATGGTTACCATCCTTCCCTCTCTTTCAACAACAAGTCATCAACCGATCCACTCACCATTGCCAACCTATTTGCCAGCTTCTTTAAACAATCCTTCACCAACGACTCCTTTGTACCAGATCCGTCCTATTTTCGTTACCTACTGAACTTCTCCAATGGCCCACTTCTCTCTCACATCTTGGAGCCCTCTTATATCGAATATAAATTACACCAACTCAATGACGAATTTACACCCGGTCCAGATGGCCTCTTTGCCATATTTCTTAAAAAATGTTCTTCGTCTCTTTCCCTTTCCCTTTCTGATCTCTTTCGTCTATCCCTTTCACAAGGAGAATTTTCTCAGGTTTGGAAAACCTCCTTTATAACCCCGATCCACAAAAAGGGATCAAAGAACGAAATAACAAATTTCGTCCAATCGCTAAACTCTCCCATATACCCAAACTCCTCGAAAATATTTTGTATGAAGCTCTGAGCTTCCAATGCAAATCACTTATTTCCCCTAGGCAACATGACTTCCTAAAGGGTAGGTCAACCACCACAAATCTCGTTGAATTCGTATCCTTTGCCATCTCTGCCTTAGAGAACGGCAACGGAGTCGATGTAGTTGCAACCGATTTTAGCAAAGCCTTCGATAAAATCTCTCATCGATTAATACTCTTCAAATTGTCTGACCTCGGCTCTGAACCCATACTGTTAAATTGGATATCCTCTTACCCCGAAAACCGTTTTTACAGTGTTCGTTTTAGGTCAGCCCACTGCGCTCCATTTTTGGCCATCTCTGGAGTTCCTCAAGGTAGCCATCTCGGTCCCCTTCTCTTTATATTAACCATAAATGATCTCGATAGGATTATTAAACACTCGTCCGTCTCCCTTTACGCCGACGATACCAAATTTTTCAAAACCATTTCCCCTCCCCATGACTCCTTCCTTCTTCAACAAGACCTTGATAGTTTTTCGATCTGGTGCCTCAAAAATTGTTTGGAACTTAATATCACCAAATGCCAATCCATCACCTTTTCTCATAAGTGGCACAAATCTCCTCCCCGACTCTACCTTCTCCACAACCAACCTATCTCCTCCGTTGAATCTCTTCGCGACCTCGGCATTTTGTGTGATAGGGAGCTAAACTTCCGTTTGCATATGGATGGGATAATCCTTAAAGCCAACTCTGCACTAGGTTTTGTAAAACGATGGTCCAAAGAATTCACCAACCCATACGTGACCAGGTCCCTCTATATTACCTTTGTTCGTCCTCTCCTAGAGTACGCCAGTCAAGTGTGATCCCCATATCACCTCATCGTGTACATATCTCGAGAATCGAAAGCATCCAGCGCCGTTTTCTTCGATTTGCTCTTCGAGGTCCCCCTCTGGCCCCCTATCAAAACCGTCTCAACCTTATTAACCTAAACACCCTTGAGGAACCCAGAGATGCAGCCGACTTTCTCTTCATTCATCGACTCCTTTCAGGTCACGTTGAATGCGCGTCCCTTTACAACTCTATTTTCCTCAACACTAACCCTCGTAATCTACGTACCCCTCGTCTCTTCTATCTCCCAACCAACCACACCACATATGGCACGAACGAACCAATCTCCCGCATGCTACGAAAAATTAATTCAAACCCTAGCGTCTTTGACTTCCACCGCACCACTTCCTACCTCAAATCCGTTCTCCTTCACCACAATAACCAATCTTAGTTTTAAGTTTTAGTTTAAGTTTAATTTTAAGTTATAGCTTGTATTAAGCCGAATAAATGGGGGCTTTCGCCAAAATTAGATCTACTAACGGGTCTCCATGTCCTTAAAATTCATATCACAGGCTTCACTCTAAAAGCTACGAGTATTATCCTTTAAGAATAAGTGATAATACGAGTAGTTTTTATGTACTTGCGCACCGAGTGTCTCTTGACTCTGATTTTATGGAAATTCTTTCTGATGCAATGACACTAGAACTCCTTATGGTGCGAGAATACGAAATCGATTTTGCTTGTTCCCAGAGATGGTTTCTGGCAGAATCTGACCCAGGAAAGAAATGAAGCCGAGCGCTTAGGTATGGCTTCAAAATCATAGAATGTGGCGGGATGTCTTCTCGGAGAACGACAATGTTCGATTACGCACCCTCGTGTGTTAAGAGAAAAATCTGTGGAGTGAGCGAATCATTTGCTATGATGCACGTAAGGCCTTGCTGAACCCTGTAACCATTTAGAAGCTGGTTCTAATATGCAAGGATCTTATACCGAACATAGTAGGAAGTCTTGTAAGAATTCCCAGGGAAATGAAATTACGGCTGCATATTTTTGAGGGCCGGAGCCTGCGTTAGAACTGCCTGCGTCATCGGCTTCCATTGATGGTTTTGGGTTTCATACGTCTCAGTTGTACATTACAGCATCGTTAGCAACCTTTGGTTGCTTCGACAGAAAGTTCTTCCCGTGATATCCGGACCCGTCTGCATTAACTAAATTTTGAGATGAAGATTTATTCTATGAGCTATACAGCGTCATTGACGCGATCAGATAGGCTACAATTCATCGACCTCGGTGGCTAGGATGAATGCACCATACCGTTCTGGCCAGGAGTATTCTCGAATGCATATTGTAGGGCCCTTACCCAACTTGGCGTACGCAACTGAAGCCGACATACGAAATACCGCCCTCAATTTGGAGAGTCGTATAAAATAATGTTGCAGTAATTCAACAATTTCATCAATAGAGGCCGTCGCTTCTATTGCCAAATAAAATTATTTCCTAGATTTAAATAATAAATAAACCATAAAATATTAGGCGGTATAAAGGAACAAATGCAAAATTAATTAGATTAATGATTTTCCGAATTATTATTGTATATAATCGAGTCCTGTCCACTGTTCTTGCCAGCGAGAATTCATTGCTGCCAAATCTATCTCCTTCAATATAGGATAAACTGATATGAAGTGAAGGATATCCTCTCGTACTCCAAGATTGCATAAATTCCAGATTATCGTCCTCCTCTAGCCTTGAAAATCATTGCAATACGCCCGATGCTGGTATTTTCTTTGGAGTATTTTCTCTCTTCTAAATTGAGGTTTAGCTGGCTGTAGTAAGCCCTAAAAAGTGACGAATTAGCAAGCTCTAAAAATTGTTTCTACAACTTGATGCCCAGACCTCGTATAACAGCGTAATCTTGTGCACGTCAAGATTCAATCCTAAATTCTCTGCAGAATAGGGTATTAGTGGAGAGAGTTTGCATGACGATTAGCTTTTGTAACCGGTTTCTAGATGGATCATCGTTCTTATCACATAGTTGAAGTGCGTCATCATCTGCATAGCTGATCAGAGTGGTAATCATTCAATCTAATTCTAGCATTCAAATCACACACTACCATTATGTTAGGTTTTCCAAATTTGTTAAGCGCATTTTGAAGATTATCGAAATCCGTAAACCAATGCCTGCAATTTAGATATACGAGTACTGGAACAACGTTATCTTTTTTCCTCTATTTTCTATTTCCAAGATTGTGATTTTCTCTATACAGGGTATCCCTAATTCGTCAACGATAATTTGGGAAATGATTCCTGGGTATATTCTAAGAAAAAAATCGTTCTACAGTAAAGGTCTATTTCCAATGTTGACATCATTTATCGAGGATTTAAAAAATTTGTTGTATCCTAACCTAAGTTAACGGAAATTGCTCTGTTAGTACTAATGGTAAAAATTTCGTGTAGCACTTTGTTTTTAGAAGAAATACTAGCCTTTGTAAAGACGTTTAAATAAAGTTGATGTCTTATTTGAGTCTTTAGATATTCAATTTCTAAACCTGTTCCATTTTCATTGCCCATGCTATTTTTCGACTTTGAGGTCACTTTTCTCCAGAAAATGCCTTATTAACATAGCGTTTTACTATTTTTTTCTTATGAAAGTAACAATAGTAAAATAAAAAATCATCATCAAGTTTGCACAAAAACCCACAGATTTTATGATGCTTTGAAAAACCTGTAGCAGGTAAAAAAAGGATTTTATGATTTTTTATCAACGTTTCTAACAACAGTTGACAATACATACTCATAAGAGGGGTTTTCCACGAATTATTAATTTTCCAATATTTTTTTTTGACTTACGTGGCTATTAAAGAGTTTTAAAGCGTACTCTTCTATTTGACTACCTGTCAAAGCCCTCATTTTCTTAACATGTTCCTTAAAATTTCTCAGAAAGAGTTAGGTTTAGAGTATGACGGCCTATTTGGAAAATATACCTTACAGAAATGATATAAAAGATTAAGAATAAGACAATTAATAGGGTTCCACACTGGTAGAGGCATTACACGTTTTCCAATTAACAAATCCATACGTTCTATACCTCAATGGTTTCAACTTCGTATATTTGCAGTTAAAGCCAGATTCTTCAATTTTCAGTGGCACTTGGTTTTGCGAATTTATTTCAAAGTCCAAATTTAGAAGATTAATTGACGTAATCGCCATCTGAATTGAGTCTACTTGAAAATAAACTGGTATAGCTTGTCAAATTTCAAACCAATGCGATCTTTTATCCAGTCTGGAATACAACTTGGTGTGGTTAAAATTCCGTCTACGTTAATAAATTATTCACAACTGCTGTGTTTATAGAAACCCCAAATTGCTCAGCAATTCGACTACCGCACGTTCAAGGTCGATATATCTGTTTTAAGTTCGTCCAACCACTGTGTCGTATCAACTAGCTTTTGATATTTTGGCAAAATTTCTAAACTAAAAACTATAAAAGAAAGCCAATTGACACGTTTTTGAAGAATTGAAACTGTTCACCATATTTTCTCGATGGGTGAAGTGTATCATTAATCCAAATTGACTTAATCGAATAGCGTAGATAATAGAAAGTTGTAATACGACCAAAAATTGAGGTAAAAATACCACAAACCCAAATGGAAGTAATTCTACCCCATTCTCTATCTTAAAGCTCATTGAGGAAGATATTCCAGCTGTCAGCTCATTGGACAAGGCCGATCTTCTTGCTGCACATTTTTCAGCTGACTCAGTGCCCTCCGATTGTAGCATATCTCCGCCTGCCGAACATTCAATCCATGTTTCACTTTCGTGTTGTAGCAAGAGGAAATACAGATCTCATTAAGCACAAATCCGCTGATCCAAGTGGTACGTCTCGTCTTCTTTTTAAGAACCTCTGCGCAAGCTTTTCAATCAATTGTATTCTTAAGCAATCCTTCGGAATATACGGGTGGATCAATAAGTCCGTGACTTTTGGATTAAAACACAGATTTTTTGATAAAAAAATAATTTTATTTTTCAACGTAGTCTCCCTTGAGCTCTATACACTTTGTCCAACGCTTCTCCAATTTTTTTATCCCTTCCAAAAAAAATGATTTGTCGAGGTCCTCAAAATGACGAGATGACTTCATCATTGGAGTCAAATCTTTTTCCACCAAGCCATTTCTTCAGGTTTGGGGACAAGAAGTAGTCGCTCGGAGCCAAATCTGGAGAATAGGGTGGATGAGGGAGCAATTCATAGCCCAATTCATGGATTTTTGCCATGGCAACTGCACATGTGTGCACCCTTGCATTGTCTTGGTGGAAAAGAACTTTTTTCTTGGCCAAATGAGGTCGTTTTTTTTTTAAATCGTCATTGAATCGGTCCAATAAGTTGGCATAATATTCCCCATTGATTGTTCTTCCCTTTTGAAGGTAGTCAATGTGGATTATCCCGCGTGCATCCCAAAAAACAGTCGCCATAACTTTATTGGCTGACAAACCCACCGTGGCCTTCTTTGGCGCCGATTCACCCTTAGAAACCCACTGTTTTGACTGTTGTTTGTTTTCTGGTGTGTTGTGATGGATCCATGTTTCGTCCACGGTTACAAAACGGCGCAAAAACTCCTCCATATTGCGATTAAACAACGCCAAACCTTCCTGTGAAGTTGTTACACGATTGCGTTTGTGGTCGACTGTGAGCAAACGCGGCACCCATCTTGCGGAAAGCTTTCTCATGCCCAACTGATCATTCAAAATTGAAACCACTGAGCCATGCGAGATCCCTACGGCTTCCACAATCTCTCGCACTTTCAATCTTCGGTCGTCCAACACCATATCGTGAATTTTTTCGATTGTTTCGGGTGTAGAGACCTCAACTGGGCGTCCAGGACGTTCGGCATCTTCAGTGCTTGTACGGCCACAACGAAATTCAGTAAACCACTTTTTTACCATTGAAATCGATGGTGCAGAGTCCCCATAGCATTTATTAAGCTTAGCCTTGGTCTCGGTAATGGTTTTTTTTCGCAAGAAATAATGCTTAATAAGCACACGAAATTCACTTTTTTCCATTTTCTCCTCAAATTAGTGAGTAGTCTGAATAAAACACAAACTAACTGACGCAGCAAGTTTAAATTTTGACAGGAGTCAACTGACAGACGCCTGTTGACAGGAGCAGTGTTGCTGTTTCAGTAAAGAGGTCAGAAATTCAAAAAGTCTTATTGACCCGCCCTCGTATTTCCGTTTATGTTTTATGCAATGGAAGTTCAACTAGTGCGCCACAAAGATGCCATAAACTTTATCCTAACCGACGACTTCCTAATAAAAGAGTATTTCTAAACACGTATGGAAGGCTTCGAGAAAAGGGATCAGTTTCGAATACACGACCGAATGCGGGAGATCCACAAGTAAGAAGGATTTCGGCTGATGAAAGAATAGTGGATGCTGTTACAACTGATCCATCAATCAGCATCTGACGTTTAGCTTTGCAATTCAATGTTTCCAGACATAAAATTTCTAATGTACTGTATGGAGATAATCTTTATCCATACCATCATACACCTGTAAAAGAACTGCTTCCCAATGATTTGGAAAAGAGGCTTGAGTTTTCTAACTGGTTGCTGGAGCAGAGCATGGGTGGCAACCAGTTTATTAACAGAATTCTTTGGACGGACGAATCTCAATTCAACATACAAGAGATGGGATCATAAATTTTCAAAATCTTCAAACGTGGGCTGCGGACAATCCCCATACAATGAAACATGAATCATTTCAATACAAATTCAGCGTTAATATGTGGGGAGGTGAACTTGGAAACAAGTTAATCCGCCCCTTCAAACTACCACCTGGCCTGAATTCTACAAACTATCTGGGGTTTTTGCGAAATGATTTACCAGAACTATTGGAGGACATTCCACTGATTCAACTAGCTTCATCATATTTTCAACAGGACGGTGCTCCAGCCCACTATGGTCGTGAGGTTAAGAATTTGCTAGTTGAAGAGTACGGTAACTGTTGGATAGGAAAATGTGGACCAATTCACTGGCCTGCAAGATCTCCTGACCTTACAGTATTGGATTTTTTTGTATGGGGAAGAATGAAAGAATTGAAAGATCGTATTCTCGAAGCGTCATCAAAAGTGAGGCAGCAGTTTGCATTAAAAAACATTCGCAGTGCAATCCTTAAACGGGCTCTAGCATGCATACGAAACCAAGGAGAAAACTTTGAGCACCTGTTATAACTGTGTTAGTGCACACATAAAGTAAGACCACACAAAATCATTTTTTATTCATGGCCTTTGGAGCTTAAAGCAAAAACACCCTTTTATAAATTTTAACTGCTGCAGGTTTTCCCAAGTATTATAAAATCTGTCAGTTTTTGTGCAACTATGATGATGATTTTTTATTTTACTATTGTCACTTTCATAAGGAAAAAATAGTAAAACGCTATGTTAATAAGGCATTTTCTGGAGAAAAGTGACCTCAAAGTCGAAAAACAGCATGTGCAATGAAAATGGAACAGGCTTAGAAATTAGATATCTAAAGACTCAAATAAGTCATCAACTTTATTTAAACGTCGTTATAAAGGTTGGTATTTCTTCTAAAAACAGAGAATTACACAAAGTTTTTACCATTAGTACTAACAGAGCAATTTCCATTAACATGGGTCAGAGTACACCAAAGTAAGCCTTTTCTTAAATCCTCGATAAATGCTGTCAACATTGGAGATGGCAGTTTTTTCTTAGAATATGCCCACGAATCATTCCCCAAATTATCGTTAACGAATTAGGAGACACCCTGTATAGTCAGAAAATTGAATCAACACTCAGCATCCCTCTTATACCCGAATAAGCCACCATTTTGCCCTTCCCTTACGAAGTGTCCTGACGTCGAGGATTTCATTAAACTTAGTATCGTTATCGTTTATCATCCACATTTCATGTAGATAAAATCGTCAAATTCCTTGATATACAATAATTAAAAAATTCATTTAAAAACCGTTTATTAGAAAGAGGATATTAGCATTCAAAATATTCAAAATAAATCCGTTGAACGCAGATTCGGAAGATCGAGGAATGCTGCAGCTAATCAATCTCAAGAAATCACGTCCTTGTCGCACGGCCCCACGCTTATATATTTTTTTTTCCGTGGGTAGGTGAGAAGTTGTCATAACGGTCTAAAGAAAACGGTCGTTTACCAGTGGCACGAGTGGTGCAAAAGTTATCGTGAGTCAATCGAAGATGATGAACGCAGTGGCAGACCATCGACATCGAAAACCGACGAAAACATTAATGAAGTAAAAGAAATGTTGGTCAAAAACCGCAAATCAACTATCAGAGAGATAGCGGAGGACTTGAACATTGCCTATGGATCCGTCCAAGATATTTTGGTTAATCGCTTAGCTTTCCATTGTGTAGCAGCAAAGTTGGTGTTAAAAGACCTCAATTTCATGCAAAAAAGAAACTGTGTTGACGTCGCAAACGGCAAAAGAGATGATTTGCGAGGCTGAATCCGATCCCACATTCATCAAAAGGATCATTACTGGAGACGAGACGTGGGTTTATGAGTACGACACGCAATCCAGACATCAGGCAAGTAAATGGCGTTCACCAAATGAGCCGAGACCAAAAAAACCACGTCGTTTTCCGTCAAAAAAGAAGGCAATGCTCACGGTTTTCATGGATTACAACGGTGTAATGCATCATGAATTTTTGCCAGAAGTCCAGACAGTAAACAAAGAGTATTACGAATATTTGGACGTTATGAGACGTTTGCATGAACCAATTCGCCGAAAGAGACCAGAATTGTGGGCAGAAAACTCGTGAATTTTGCACCATGATAACGCACCGTCGCACAGTGCCATCATTATTCGTAATTTTTTGACAAAAAATGCGACAAATACCATCCAACAGCCATCGAATTCACCTGATTTGGTTCCCTGTGACTTCTTTCTGTTCAATCGAGTTAAAAAACGACTACGGGGAACGCGTTTCAGCAGCCGAGGGGAAGTAATGGAAAAATCGCAGGAAAAAGCAAACCGAAAACCGAACATAAAATTTTTTTCGAGGATTGGATCAAGCATAAGTGTGTTGCAGTTGATGGGTACTACTTTAAAGGAGACAATATAGATTTAGATGAATAAACTTGTATTTTTAATTTTCTGAAGTGCAACCGTGAAGTCCAATTTTCGTCAACTTTATCGAGCAACTATGGCCGTATATCAGCAATAACACGGCGAAAGTTGACTTCCAAATCGCCCAACGTCTCTGGTTTATCGGCATAGACTAGTGACTTCATATACTCCCAAAGAAAGTAATCTAAAGGTGTGATATCACAGGATCGCTCAGCAAATGTTTTTCGCAATAAATTGATGGTGTCGCGCGCCGTGCAGCCGCTGATTCCACCGGCTCATAAAACACACCAAACAGTGAGTGTTAATGGTTGTAAGGGCAACTCGAGAAAGACTTCTTGGTTTTCTCCACTCCAAATTCGGCAATTTTGCTTGTTTACATATCCATTTAACCAAAAATGGGCCATCATCGCAGAACAAAAAGCTGAATCATGTTTTCGGTCCATTCACCGAATCTACGACGCGTATAATGGTCACGCGGTTTCAAATCCTTCACAAGCTGGATCTGATAAGCTTTTAATTCAAGATCATAACATAACTCCAATTGCTGTGAATGATGGCGAATCGACTCATTCGGATTCTCCTCAACACTACGCTCCACAACTGCAATAACTTCTTCTGTTCGCACTGTTTGTAGCCTTTGGGGACGCGTATCATCGTGGTGCGCAAATGATTCCTCGTGTTCCGAATAACTTGCTCAGATGGACGATTATCTCGACTGTAAAATGGACGTAGCGCACGATAAGTTTGGCGAGCCGAACCATGGTTTTCAAAATAAGTTTGCACAATTTGCACGCGTTGTTCTGGCGTAAATCAATTCATCGTATGCGAGTCTCAAAAAAATATTATTGGGTACCGCGTACAGAGCAGATCAACATGTGGACTATTTTCCAATAGCAAATGTACTGGAACAATACTCTTGCAGCGCCTCGCCTGTTGTTCTCTCTGGTGATTTTAATTGCAACTTAATTGACACTAGCGTTTCGTCGAATAGGGCTTAACGACTATTCGTGAATAGTTTTAAAGCGCTTAACTTGGTTCCAGTTAATACAAGTATTCGTACTCATTTCCAGGGTGACGCAAATACACTTACGAGTATTGTTCAGTTTTTTTGTCTGCGACCCAAATAAGGTCATACTTTACAATCAAATATCAGCCCCTGCCTTCTCCAGACACGATATGATCTTTTTAACCTTAGATTTTCAAAATAAACCGACGGAGTTTAGGTACCAGTTCAGAGATTTTAAAAATCTAAATTACCAAGCTTTGACTGGAAAAATCAAAAATTTGTCACAATGCCTACATCTCTCGCAACCAAACCGGGCAAAATACCTTTGAGCCATCAAAAATTGACGCCCATATGCGAAAGTGACGCAGACGCTGTTGAGGCTGTATTGTCAATAAAGTCTAATGCAACAGGTGTCGACGAAATTGATCCCAGGTTCATAAAACGTCTGCTTCCATATATTCTGTCGTCCGTGACTCATATTTTTAATCACATCATTGCCACCTCTGAATGTCCGCGTGAATGGAAAAAGGCAAAAATTATTCCAATCCCTAAAAAAGGAAGTAGTGAATACAGATCCATTGCAGTTCTGCCTTTTTTGAGTTCGGTTTTTGAAAAAGTAATTTTAAAACAAATTCAAACGTATTTGACATCGAAAAAACTTCTTAGCAGTTGTCAGTCGGAATTTCGTCCTAAACACAGATGCAAAATTGCCTTGTTGTCCGTAGTTGACGACATAAGGAAGTCGCTGGATAAAAAATTTGTTGCGTTTTTGATACTTTTAGACTTCTCCAAAGCTTCCGATACGGTGAATCACGTTCTGCTATGTCGAAAACTTCAGAGCATGTACAATTTTTCAAAGCTAATGTAATCTTACTTAGTAAAGAGATTACAATATGTTGTGGTTAAATCAAAGTCTTCTAGCTTCCTTAAAGTTTAATGCGGCTTTCCACAAGGATCAATACATAAATTAATGGAGAAGTGAATGATGTCTCGCTCTGGGCCCAACGTAACTTCCTAAGCTTAAACCCCACAAAATCCAAAGTCCTAGCCATAAATAGGAAGGTTTCACTCTTGCCGCCGATCAAACTTGGTCAAGAAATCGTCCCATATGTCAGAACTGCTAAAAACCTTGGACTTATCTTTAATAGCACCCTTACCTGGGATGACCATATTAATGCTGTTATCGGAAAGGTTTTGGGAGGTCTTGGATTGCTCTGGTCAATGAAATTGTTTACACCACCTACAATAAGGAAAATGCTGGCAAAAACGCTCTTAGTGCCAATTTTACTATATGGATGTGAGGTTTATGGTAGTTGATTGTGGAAGTAAAAGAAGGCTTAATGTTATCTACAACAATATCACTCGCTATGTGTATGGACTTCGAAGATTTGATCACGTATCAGCTAATTCAAAAGGTCCCGTTGGCTGCTCATTCGAAAACCTCTTAGTTTTCCGCTCTCTATCTTGTTTGCATGATATAATACAGACATATCCACTTGAGTACCTATATTGCAAAGGACTTTCGCTTTGACTTCAACAACATACTCATGCCTAACCTCGGAATGCCAGTTCTTTGTTCATCCTGTCCGCCTGTGGAACTCCTTGCCTGTTCTGGAATTTTTTCATAACGTTCCATCTTGCTATTTAAAATTTGCTAACTTAATATTAAGGCTTTCACTAATTTATAAGATTCATCTTAATGTGCACAAGGATTTAAATATAAATATAAATATAAATGGCAAAATGTACTTACCAGAAATCAACTTTCAACTGTCAGATTGATAATCAGTAAAAACAGTGTTGCCAGTTTAAAAACTAAACCTTTAGAAAAAACATCCTTTATATCACAAGAGTTTCCCCATTCTCACTGATCTTCAACGACTCTAGTCGTTAAGCCCACATTCTCCTTTCTTTGGCCCACGATTTATAATGACAGATGCTGTATGTCACTTTTCCTGGCTAAATCTTTCAACTTTTTATCTAGCAGCTTTTCAAGTGCCGATAAATTGAACTGCTCTCCATCCGACTTGGCATGTCTCTTCGCGGATCCTAAGATCTCGGCTGAAGTTTCGGTCAGCTTTCTTTTGTGCATTTACCCACGAGTAGAACAATTTTGTGGTTATGAGTATTTCGAATTTTGACTGAGCACGTATTATTATCTATCTATGACTTACAGTACTAGCGACTCCTTAGACTTGAGAAACTTTTGGTTTTCTGACACAATTTAGATTAATTTTTTTCGCCTTTTGTATAGGCATTTACAGATTTCCAGAATCTGTCAGCTGAGTGTCATAGTTGAACCATCCATACCGGACCAAAGCCACACAAGTAGGGAAAAATGCCGCCTTTACTGCAGCATCACTTCCATTAACAGGTATTCGAATGTAATAACCCCACTTGCAGGGTTGAATTTGCTTCTTCCACGAGCTTTCCGAATTTGCTGGTGCTACGTTCTTTGCATAGGTTTTTAATCAGGATATATGGAAGTACAACACAACTTAATCGAAGTTGATGGGTGAGTCCTATTGGGATTTTGTTGGAGTAGCGACAAAAGTCTTAGATAGTGTTCTTTTCCATCTTCAGATCTCGGTATAACTTCATTGTGTAAGGATGAACAAGTCGTCATGATAAAATTACTTTTGTAGGTTGACTTAAAAGAGATCCAGTCCTCTGGACTTTTTTAGCTTGGTTAAGAAATCTTCTGAAAACCTTCCTGTGAAGAGGCAGCTGTATCATCTCCATGTATAGATGAGTATAATCGGCTGTGCCAGGCGGCTTTCACTCTCAAGGATATCCATCATCGATTAACATTGTGATATAGCCGTAATATATCACGAAAGCAAATGTCTTGATGAGTTAAACGGCATATGTGGATATTCCCTGGATAAGTATTATATTATGCTCTGTTTAGAAATCACCGAATGTTTCCACCTACATGGGTGGAAAGATACATACCTCTTCTTACACTCGACATTGTGGTTTCAGATAGTCAGTTCTCTTGACAGAAAATTGAGGATTTCAGCTCTGAGAATAAAGTTGTGCAAGCATACCGAATAATTTACACACACGCAACTACCCACACGCACCGTCTTACACGCTCGACAGCCCTTCTAGAAAGGAACAAGAACGAAACGTGCATGCGTTTGTTTCCTCCCACGTACTCGTCCAGCATGTCCGCAGTTTCAGTGTCTTACCCCGGCAATCTGAGTCCCAATCTTTTATTAATGAGCTGTCATGACTTAAATGGTTTCCAAAAGTCACAGCCAATCTCAGTTAGTTCTATCATATTTCAACACCAAGCCCAAGTGCTCTACAATCAACAAGGAGGAGATGACTCTCCCGAATATTTCACCTCGAAATAGATTACAGGCGTTAGACGTTCTCAGGTGTAGGTATTGCTACTCCTCCCCCACATAATCCCAAAGCCAGCCATCCGCTTAGACTTCCGTTTGGTCTCATAGTCTGAGTTTGGATCCGAGTCCGACTGAATCATTCCATCGAGACATCATAAATTATGTCTTCCTACCAAGTCGTTGGCCTAACATTCTGTTGTGACTGCGGCGACCTCATAAAGAATTTTCTGTTCTCTCTGCCAGTCTTGGTATGGAAATCGTAGCGCAGCGGTTCGTTGAAGATGTCTTCCATCATTTTTGGCCGTCATGCTACCGTGATCACAATTATTTCTTCTCCTGACGCATCCAACTTGTAACCGTCTGTCGGCCGAGGCCGATGCATACGAACAAATTGAAGATACGTGCCAAGCAGTTCAACATTTTCTTATGATCAGGTGCAGGGAAACGAATGAATGCCTTCACCTTTGTTTCCAATTTTCCCACCATTATCGACCCTTCGGCTGGACCCCTCTGAATTACCCTCCCATGATGTTATGTTGGTGTTCGGTTTCACCCGGTCGATTGTCATATGTGCAGTGATGACCCTGTTTTGGTTTTTCCTTGTTTATCTGTTCCCCCATTTAGACGAGAGGGTTGTTGCCGCTTTAAGAGCTGCACGGTATAGCAGTCTAGTGTTTGTTTGATATTCGCTACTTGGGTCGATTGGTGATATGTGTTTTTGTAGACTAAACTGGACATTGTGGAGGACATCAACCTGTTGCCAGTTAGAAACTGCATATTGTACTAAACAGGAAAGTGGTAGGTAGGATTCCATTCTCGAGGGTAAAAAGCATTTTGTTACAAACGCACAGCAACATACACATAAACATAGAGCCATCGAACGAGGCCAGGAAACAATTTAACAGGATACCTGTTGATTTTTCGACAGCCAAACCAGCCATCCAGTCATGGACTGGGTTAGGGTTGGTTGAGTACTGTGGCCGTCCTGATGTTAATGTTGGTGTTATTGCCTGCCGTTATTTCACCTGCTCTTAAATTAGAAAAGGTGTCTAAGGGATGAGTTTATGTGAAACAATTGTTAACTCAGACGGGGGTGTAGGCGTTCGATTGCATCATCGTTGCTCTGTTTTGTGGTCTCTGGAAAGAGGGGACGGAACTCGTCTGGCAGGGAATGTGGGAAGTTTATCTGCAGAAATTAATCAAGGATACTTCGGTTGAAATGATCTGATCGACGTTGAGGTGGTGGTATTAGTCAGCGTGGTGAGAATGTTAGGAGTGGTCGAGGTGGTGTCCCCTGGGGATGTATTATGATGCTGAAGTAAATTAGAAGTGAACATCGTTTGGGAATAAATGTTTTCATTGATGGAGTGGAGATGTGCTAATTAATTTATTGCCTTTGGAAGCGTTTATTGCAGTTAAAAGTACTTACTACTTAAAGGTGTTGGAGATAATTGGTGAGACTAATGTTCGACTCCAGGAATAGGCAATCGAAAACGTGACGCTCTTCATTGGTGTGTATCATAGTTAACAGTTACTGAAGTATATGTACTTATGGAGGGATAATGTCGCCTTTCGAAAACATAAATGTCTTTGGTAAGGGTAAGCAAAATATTTAGAATGAAGGGCTTACTAATGTAAAGTTAGCCCAACAATCAAGGAGTTCTTGAGTGAGTGACTAAATTGGTCTTCTTAATAGCAAATTTGGAGTGTATGATAGGAGGTTGTGGACAGGGCTGATTCAATGGTCTTCTGGTAGAAGAAGTTTTACAAGTAAAGGTGAATTTAATAGTGATTCTCTTCCCCAAACTTAAAACTGAAGCTAGAGACGTTGCGTTAATATAGTGTAACAACTGAGGGCTAACAGCAAAATTAGCGTCGTGATAGGAGACCTAAGTGCCTTGAAAAGCACTGATCACCAAAGGCGCTCAGGTGCATATGATGACCCAGGTTTAATCTAAAGCTCTGCCAACATGCGGCTGTGTACCATTGAATATCTGACTAAAGTCGCCGTCTAAAAAGCAAATATTTTGAGATTATACATTGTATGAGTTTACATATTCGGGATTCTCATAATAAACCTCAGGCCGCCAACAGTGAAGGTAAAACCTCTGGCAAGGAATGGAATCAATTCGCATCCTCAATTGCTCAAGAATCAATATCGTGGAAATTGTTTATACCGTCATAGTGATTATGGCAAAGAAAGCAGAACAGATGACTCTATATAAATACTTGGAACTCAGCAGATGAAGAAGAGACAGCAATTAAGTGTAATAGCAGAGCGACAGAGATTTGGCCGGACGCTTTTTTCCTAGGGGTCCCAAAAAGGGCCTGGCCCTCCAGGTTGGGGGTTTTCAGTGGGGTTAACTGCCCAACCCTGTAAAAAATTAATTGTTACGAAGCGACCAATATAATCGGATAAGGACGGATTCACTGTTGACGACCCTGCAAAACGGACAAAGGACAAGAACTTTCGGATCCGCACCTTGAAGAGCCGAGCAGCCGAGCAATTAACGGAGGCCCTAGACTACTATAAAGCAGATGTCACTGCAATCCAGAAAATGCGTTGCTTTCGAACGTCTTATAACAATCCAAAGGTAAATTCATTAACATCACCCCCAACAGAGGAAAGGACAATGCTACCAAAGAAAGTGCCTACGAACTCCTCGACAAAACCTACGAGCAATGTCCGATGTATGACGTTAAGATCATCCTAGGCGACTTTAATGCCAAAATTGGAAAAGAGGACAAGAGGATGACACCACGTCTGGAAACGGAATCAGGCTAATCGATTACGCTGCAGGACGTAACGTTACTATACCGAGCACACGGTTTCCTCACATCAATATTCACAAGGGAACATGACAGACACCAGATCAGCAAACTGTCAACCAGATTGATCATGTTGCGATCGACGTAAGGCACTCCTCAAGTATTTCAGATGTACGAACATTCCAAGCGGCCAACATAGACTCGGATCACTACCTACTTGCACCCAAGATACGTCTACGGAATCTCTGATGCCACAGCAACGCGAAAATACTATGAGGAGATTTAATGTTGACCGGTTGCAATCCCAACAAGCCACGAGAACCTTTGCCGATCGCGTATCCTTCAACCTCTCGGGAAGTTCTTTGCAGCCAGCACCAAGTGATAAAGACCTGTGGCTTAGATGCCGAGAGTCCATCAGAAATGCCGCTGCTGACGTGCTGGGTTTCACCTGCCCACCACCACGAAACCCATGGTTTGATGAAGAGTGCCGGCAAGCACATGTAGCAAAAGAACAAACCTACAAAGCGGGGCTGAACAAAAGAACGTGCGCGGGTCATGAGCTCTACGAGCAAAAGAGGAGGGAAGAACATCGGCTTCTCCGGAGAAAAAAGAAAAAGCATGAGAAGTGCGCGATCGAAGAAATAGAGAGGAGCAACTGCAGGAATAATGTTCGGAAGTTTTACCAAAAAGTAAAAAGAACGTGTCGGGGTAATAAGACCCGAACGGAAACTTGTGGAGATGAACAAGGAAACGTTGTATTAGATTCACCCATTTCTGCAGACTGCTAAACGGTGAAGACGACACAAATTCCGCTGTCAGGCAGAGGGAACCATTCAATATTGACGATGCAAGTCAAGAATTCCGTCAATCCGACCAAAATGAAGTGAGGATCGCAATATCTAAGCCGAAGTCGAAATAGGTTTCCGGACGGCCTACCCACCGAACTATTTAAGGCAGCCGGAGATGGTAGAGAGCATACACCAACTTATTTCCAAGACTTGGTCGGATGAATGTATGCCTGAGGAAGGAGACCCTCTAAACTGCCCCAATTGTAGAGGTATCAGTCTCCCAGACATCGCATATGAGATCTTGTCCGCCGTATTATGCGAGCGCCTGAAACCATATGTGAACGATCTGACTGGATCCTATCAGTGCGGTTTTTGGCCCGGTAAGTCCACAATTGACCAAATTTTCACACTACGGCAAATCCTGGAGAAAACCCAAGAAGTTCAGATCGATACTCACCATCTTTATATCGATTTTAAGGCCGCATATGGCAGCCTCTACAGAGACGAGGTATACAGAGCCATATCTAGTTTTGGCATCCCTCCCAAACTCGCCCGCTTCTACAGGATGAGCTCGCTGCTGCATCAAGGTCGATAACGACCTAACCGAGACCGTTGATGTCAAAAAAGGCTTTAGACAAGGCGGCGCGGTGTTATGTGACTTCTGCGACATCATACTTGAAAGAGGTATGACCTTTCAAAAGTCTATTCAATTGGTTGCATACGCCGACGATATTGATACTATTGGCAGAACACAGCGAGCTGTCGCTGGTGCATTTGCGGGTATAGGAACCGAAGCGGCAAAAATAAGTCTAGCAGTAAACAAATTTTATGCTATCAACAAGAAGGGATACCCAACATCGACGAATCGGCCAGAAAGTAGAGGAAGGCCTCGCCTCAGGTGGCGCGCGCAAGTGGAACCAGGAAGTCAACCAACTTGGAGTGCGTAAGTGCGGTAGTTCTTACAAGAGACAGAACCCCTCTTTATGTAGATGGGGCATGTGGAGCTGATTGTTTGGTCTTTGGGCATGCTTTCACCAACCTAT
The DNA here is from genome assembly GCA_963966105.1 of Volucella zonaria. Lineage (NCBI taxonomy): Eukaryota > Metazoa > Arthropoda > Insecta > Diptera > Syrphidae > Volucella > Volucella zonaria. The sequence continues at coordinate 129,964,713 of OZ014533.1, read as the reverse complement.
ACTCTGGAAATGATTTGGTGCATGGACCCCACCAAAATATCTCCTCCGTATTTGTACGGACTGAATTGCTTACTAGCTGCGCTAGCCTCTGCTATACTGGTCAGGGTGTTATTTGTGGGTTGAACGGGTGTTGGCAGTTTATTTTTTAAACATTGTGGCTGTTTAGCAACTGTCAAAAGTGAAGGCTGAAATACTTTTACAATTCTCTGGCTATCGATGACTAGGTTTCCTTTACTACTTACGTTGCAGCCTTGAAATAATCCAACTGCCGCCTGCTTGGCATTCATATAGAATTGCCGCATGTAGCTCTTTTCAATCAATGCTTTCGGCAAGATACTATTTTCATTATTACATCGATTGTTTCGGGTATTTTCGGCCATAATTTCGTTGATGAGTTAAAGCTCAATGTGGAGCTGTCTACCCCCCCTTTGTCATTAGGTCATGCACATCACAGAATCTGTCAGTCAGGTCCTTTTTGTGGTCTGCGGGTATTCTAGGCCTCAAACCATCAACAACTTTTTCTGTGACCATTAAATTAAATTTACCTGCGGCGAGAAAATGGTCAGAGTCGAGGTTGATTAATTTGAAAAATTCAGGCTCCACGTACATCACCGCTATACATTTGACATTTCGAGACGCCGAGAATCACGCAATACTAGCTACTGTGAATCGAATCAGCCGGACACCACTTTGTGTTGTCTTTTCATGAAGGCTGTACTTTCCAACTGATTTGCGGAAGACGTTTTCTTTACGAATTTTACTCTTAGAGATATTTTGGCATCATACTCCATACAAACTCTAGGATCTATATAGAAGCAATAGAATCCCAGTTTGATAGGGCCTTCTAACAGAATTGGAAAATATGTTTTAAAAAGCAACATCTGCCCTGCCTGTCATAAGCTGCGATAGCATCCACTTGCCGTCGACAGAAACGTAATGATCCTCACAAGGGATCCAAGCGAAGTGTTCTTCGAAATATCCTTCCGCAGCAGAGCGCTTTCGAAAGTCTTGAAACTGCTCATACTGTTTGTGGAAGGATCAATTTATGGCTTAGCTTTATCCTGTAGCTGTATCCATATGGTTTGGCAATAGGCCTTAACATAAAGGCATTTGGGTGTGCTTACTACGTCATATACAGTATTGCCTTTGCCAAGATTCCTAGGAGCATACTGCTTGATGATAAGAGCAAATTTTAAAGCATTCTAGTGGCGCTTGCCATTCTGGGTCCATAAGATTACAAGTTGCTCTAATTTCCCCAAGAAAGGTAAAAGACTCCACTGCCTCCGGGTGCTCCTTCGAAAATTTCCTCCACTCATCTGCGTAATTCTCTATTAAATTAGCTATCGGTCTGGCTTGGCCCTGATAAAGCCTATAATGTCCTATATCTTTGCCATATGCAAGAACAATTTCTTTCATTTTCATAACTCAGCCAGTGACACAGGAGACTTTCGGTTGAAATTTCTTACCATTTTCCCAGCTCATCATTTACCATCTGCTCCTGGTACTCGTCCAAGCCAAAAGTAACTTCACAAGACCAAAGTCAATAACACTTTGTCAGCACTTTCAAGCGACAAATCACTTTTTATTGCAAAATTTGTCATCGACTTCTAGGCACGGTGTCGGATGTTAGCAGGGACCTTAACGCATTTGACGATAGAAGAGTGTACGTTATCTAGTCCTCTCAGATACCGTCAGTCTGTGGGTATGGCTAATGTCAGAACCCAATGAACTCGATTAAATTAAAATTTTTCGCTTCAACAATGTCGTTTTCGTTGTCGGAGGAGAGCCTTGCTTCAGCTCGTTTAGTCCTTATACAAAGTTTTAATCAAAAGCAACTGGCTGATGTTAACGACATGAATTTCTTTTATTAGCACAGTTTCAAGCATCCCCCTCACACTACTCGTACACACATCACCACCAGCATTATGGTCCCTCAAAGGATAAATAAACAAAATATTGAATTTCCAAAAAAAAACAAAAAAAAAAAAACAAAAAATGTTTTCTCTAGGCGGCTGGATGTCTGCGTGCGAACAAATCCTTTTTAATTTGCCTCCATATCCTTCCATCTTATACTATCAGTCTCTCACCCGGCTGTTGCCGGTCCATAGTACGGTACGAGTATCTCTCTTATTTCATAGAAGTGATTTATTTCAACTTGAAGGATGAAGATGAAACGAAAGAAGAAAAAAAAAAACAGAAAATTCCCAAACAGGATGCGGGACATTGATGCGATTATGGGGCTGGCGTGTGATATGAATAAAATGTTCGCAAATTAAATTCACTTCAAGTTCTGCTACCTTTCCTTTCGTGCGTCGTTTCCATCCAACGACTCTCTCTGTTATTGCGTCATTAACACTCGAACTCGCAAAATCTCCTTCATCAGTTGGTAAAAGAAATTTCCTTTTTTCTCTTTTTTGTTTTTGTTTTTTTTTAATCCTTTTCACCATTACTGAGGCCATTCCGAGACGGAAGAAGGCGCGAAATAGATAATCGAGAGAATGGGAAAAAGTCGACGTGCGCTAATTACATAGATGACTGCAACTTACATCGAGTGAAACGAAATCGATGTAACATCCATGAGGAGGATCCAGGGGTAGAATTCAGAAGGCGAATTCAGAAGATCCTGGAAGATTGAAGCTAAATTTAAAAAAAAAAAAGAAAAAACACTGCTAATGAGGACAGCAGAGAGAGTGTGCCATACCAGTGAGAGTTCTGTGCTACAATACATAGTAGCTCGACTATATTGGTTTGATGTTAAAAGATGATGGCGGCAAAGAGGATTTCCCGGATCAAAATGTTCAACCGTCATAAGGAAACTCAAAGTGTTTGACGGTATTAAAGCTCTGTCTAAGGCATACTGGGTGATTTAATGGGATTCCACTCGCTAAGATGAGCTGAAACTTTAGAAGATTTCGCAAACGGAGTATTAAGTCGGAGTATGAGTAGTCCTGGAATGGATGTATTACGAGTATGTATGTATGTCGATAGACTAGGAGTCGTTCCTTTTTCGAAGAAATATGAGATGCAAGAAATTTAAGACGACTCTCTACTATGGAATCCCCGAAAAGATGTTTGAGATAAGAAATTCAATTTCTGCGAGTTGACGAACTGGTTTGGGAAAGGACTCGAGTGCCAGTTATTCTTCAGAAATGGTGTACTGAAAGACCGAGGTGAATGACCTGGAAAATGGCAAAAGTCCAACATTTTTCCCTTCACTGTAGATCAAATTGATTTGGCTTTCTTGGATTTATTGGTCTATTTTCAGGAAATATCTAAACTTAGGAGGAATGAAACTCTTAAATTTTTAGTAAGCAAAAGATAAGGAGCTGAAGGGTTGTATGGCCAACGGTAATTTATCGGTGGAGTCGTTTTCATAATGAAACTTCGAATGCCTGCGGTCAAAGACGACTCATGGGATATATTCTCGTTTTCCACTGAGGTTCTAGGAAGGTGCACAGTGTAGATGTGTACCGATCAACAAACTTGAGAAGGACATAAGTTTGGTTAGGGTTAGTAAGAGTGTTGGAAAAACCAACCCGCTTAGGCCTTTTGGCCCATTGTGATGCCACGTGGATCTATGACCCTCCTACTCTTGGAACCTGTTTAGAACCCTTAAGTCATTGGGAGAAACCTGGGCACGTAGAGATTAGGTGGAGGGTTGTCACCTCCTTTCACTCATCCATGCGGCTTCTGCAAAAGCCTTCTAGCATATTTTGTCTATAAGTCAGTGTCCAGTGATAACACCTATGATAGCGCTTAGGCCGAATAAGATCCAGCTTTGGCCAGATTAGTTTGGTCAGTGGATATGTTAACTCAACAGACAAAGTAAAGTTTGTCTTTTTATTGGCATTCAGCTTTAGGATTAGTTTGCAAGAGCGATTGGTATACCGATGCTACCTTTTCCCGTTAGGATAGGTACAGTGGTTTCTGATTTTGTCAAGTTAGAGATATTTTGTGCTCGGCAGCTAACATAGACGAATGTTGAACTGCTCTGAAATCTCTCTGAGGAAGGATCGGCAATCAAGGGCGGTTTTAGAATTCTGTGAAACTGAGTTCAGGGAATTGATAGGGGCCTGTCTATCCCTTTTTTCAGCCAGAAGGGGACTTCCTTAATCGCCAAAATTTCCGTCTGGAACACGCTACAGTGATTTGGTGAGTTGGAAGGCGGAAAGAAAGGCTTTGTTTAAGCTAATCTGAGAAAAAACAGCCACCAACCCCGCTATCAGTCTTGCATCCATTTGTATAGAAATGGATTGTGAAAGCATATTCCTCCCAGAAAGATCTAGAGGGGCGCTTACATAAAAGTCTTTGTCAAAACGATGCTAGGGAATAATGTAGTCGATGTTTTCCGGAAGGACTCTTAGTGTGTTAAGAATATTCGTATAAGCGTGGCCAAATAGTTATAATTATTTATGCCCACATCTGGATAGAACTCATAGGTGATTCTAATATCACTCAGTCAATGCACACCATCGAACACCGGCGAAGTGTTTCGTATTTTACTTTGCTTTATCGCTATTTCCACCACCAGTGCTCTATGGAAATCGACAGTAGCATTCCGCCCCTTCAAACCTTGAATCGTAACATTCGTCACGTTATGAATGCTCATTAGTATACCCTCAAGCCCACTTTCGGACATGCTCGTTCCTAAACCGAGCAATTCGCTTGTGGAATGCCTTTCCGGGCTCTCTGTTTCTTGGTCATCGTAATATTTAGACAATTAAAATTCAACGTACATCGGTACCTATGTTTCTGTCCTCCCTAATTTCCCTTCACCTCTTGAGCGCGCGCTAATTAAAAAAAAAAAAACCAGTGGACACACTGTGTAGTCGCTTTAAGATGAATAGCTGCATTAGCAGCCTACTTTTCTGCTAAAAATATCGAGGGGTATCAAGCGAAACAGAATATGCAGCGGAGATAGTAGTACGTAAGGCTTCTGTCCTATGGACTTTACTTAGTTTGATGCAGTTGACTGCATAGTCTAAGGCGTTCATCAGACAACCGGAGGACCGGTCTTATAACCGAGATGCACAATGGGACAATGGAAGCTTTGAGGCCTCATTTGTTTTCTGCGCGAGAATAGAGCTACTGTAGCCTTCCTTCACGAATATTAGGTTTCTAATTTAGTTTCCTGTCAAAAATAAGACCCAGATAGTTCGTTGTAACAGAGAAGACTGATTGACGGAGGACAATATCAGTTTAATGGGGTTTACTCCCAATCCACGGCGATCCGCCCAACAGGTTAATCTGTTACGATATATATAGCTGTAGGAGTTCTTTAATGATATTAAGATGCTTACCTCAGACTCTGTTACCACCCGCTTCCAGGTACATATACTCGTATGGCCAGTTCGTTGACCACTTAGTTCCAGAGATGGGGTGATAGAACACTGCTTTGCACCGTATCTCTAGTGATTCATATTTTAGCAGAAATTCCACCCAGTGTGCAGTTGATTATCCTGCTATTTAGCATAAGACCGATCAACTCCCCGAGTGAAGCATCTACCTGCAGAGTTGACAGCGCAGTTAGTGCATGCAGAGCCGTTTCCATCGGCTTACCTTTACAAAAGTTTTGGATCAACTTTTGCTCGTATATGGATATCAATCAGTCGTTCTAGAGTTTTCAGAAGGAAATATGACAGACTTATAGACTTAGCGGTCTGAGGTCCTTTGGGACAGCATGAAAGCATTTTCCGGCTTTGGGAATGGAGACTGCATTTACTTCTTTCCATGACAGTAGAATGTAGATCAGTTCTACCCAGTTCCTCATGATATTCTCTAGCGTAGGCAGGATAATATCTGAGGACCTTTATACCTCGACAGGTATTATATCGTCCGGATCAGCAGACTTGTACGATTTGAACCTATGCAACGCCTAGAGCAGTTTGTCTCTTGTAGTCAGACCGTGAATTTTTGTCACTTGAGTCATTTTGTCGAAGACGAAAGCGATATCTAGCACTTCTTGTCGGTTTTTAGTTATAAAGGTGGGCTCATTGCCAATATTGCAAACAATGAGGTTAGTACTCACCTCTATCGTTTATGTTGGTTCTGCCTCATATCGTGTGATGAGCGTTAGCGTTGCATTTGATGATGAGGCCAGGTTTTTGCCTTCCAGCTTCCAAAACCAAGGGTCAAAAACACACGCAACATATGGCCAAAAGCCAAAAAAAATGCTCTTCCCGCTTTCATCTTATTTTTGGACAGATAGATTTGAACTACTCATCAACTGTGTCCGATGTGATGACAGCGAAAGAAACCGCTCGTACGAAGTTCCTCCATTGGCTGCACGATTGATGAGTGACTCTTAGGATTTAGCGGTAACTGTCGCTTTAAGATGTACATTCCTCAATGCCAGTTAAGTGTGGCATAAAAATTATTACAATGTGTGATGTCCGCACTTATTATGTGGTCTCTGCAATTTGTTACCTTGGAAGGAAGTTCAAATGTCAAGTCAGTTAGTCGCCTAGAAAAAGGAAACCATTCATGGAACTGCGTGAAATTTCACCCCGGACGATTAGTTGTGATCAAAACAATGCTAACGCAGAATGATCTAACTGCTGTCGATACATCGAGGAACACCAAAGTGGAAGGACTACTATCCGACTTGCCTCATAGAAAGAAAGAAATAGTTAACATCAAATCTAGATATGGATCTGCATAGCTCGATCTATAGATCCTGTCATATGTGGCGTTAAAATCGACACAGAGGTGGTGGACAGGACATGCCGAAGCGAGAATAGTTGATCATTTATAGACTTACCCGGCATAAATCCACACTGATAGGGGCTAATCAGATTTTTGACAAATGGTTCCATAGGGGGTTAGCTTGGAGGATGTCCTTTCTTTTGGATCGGCAAAATGATTTTAAGTTTCTACTTATCAGGCATACTATCCACAGGCCAAATCTTGAAAATGTGTTAATGTATGCCGCATTGCCAAGTCATTTCCTGTTGCTGTAAATACATTCATAGTTTGGTAGATAGACCATTTGTTTGGGCAGCCTTGGTAAATCCAAATTTATCTTCACTTTAGTCGGGTGGACGAAAATCTTAACTTTAATCCCCCAGGCTAAATAATTCATTCTGTTCGACAGTGGAGTAAGGTTGTCGCCATCGTTGAACAGTCTGCAAATCTGGTTTTTCCATATCCTTGCCACCGACCCGGTTCTCTGTTTGGATGTGATTGCATTGGCGGGGTCTTCTTAATGACACATCCAAACACTGTTCCCAGAGTTACACCTTTCCATTTCCTCCATGACGCTCTCCTTTTAGTTCGGAGAACTGACTCTCGTCCCTTCCTTCTCGTGTGCTGTGCGAGGATGGCTTAAGATATTTATAAATTGATTAAGGATCGCTATCTGATCACTAATAGATATTATTTTGTTAACATTTTCAAGAGAGAGAATTACTTCTAAGGATCCCAAAACAGCTGACCGGGCTAAATACAAAGCACTGTCGAAACAGATTCTCAGCCATCACCCAAGTCTAGTAAGTGACGCAAAAGATGTTGAAAGAAACAAAGAAAAGCTTAAGTAAGGATTCGATAGAATATGTCCTGAGAAGCATTTAACGAAAGAAGCCTAGGAGATCTTAATGGTTAATATCTAGTTCCAGGTGGAGTTGTTAATGAGAGATCACATATGTCCTTGTCAGTTCCTTTTGATGGAATCTTTCCATCTTTTGAAGAAAAATAAGTAAAGGCTTCCATGATAAAGTGCTTACAGTATCAGCATCCACCACGTCAGCGTCGAGTACCTGGAGCCTGGTGCATGTGTAGGCCCCATGTTCACAGAGGTAGTGCTCCGCGATGTCAACATCACTTTCACAGCAAACATTGCGGAATGTTGTATCACTTATGCCCAGCACATTTAACTACTTAGGTGCTGCTTAGCAAAAGTTTTGTGCCCCATTATGAAGCCAGAAAGCAGCTTGCAGACGGCCGCTAACCTCTTACAAACATCGGGAAGCACTCGTTTTGGCCTGCCTGAAAACTGGAGAGTCATGGTATCTGCAGTTGTACTCATACGAAAACCAACTGTCAATGGCACCCTTAACCAAGGACACCGGCAGACCTGTCCTGTTTATCGGGTCCTGATATACTTCCGTCTAGAAAGTTTATCGGCGGTTTCATTTCCGTGATCCCACTGTGACATGGGACCCAGACAAGACTCCGTGAATTCAGCCTTCCCACTGCGTTCAGTGATGTCATGCATTCTCGAACTAGCTGGGAGTTCGTTAGAGGCTTCAGTTAGGTTTTAAGCGCAGCTGGGCTCTCGCAACTGATGCACATGCTTCAGACCTCCACCGGTTCTTCACAATATATATTAATCTTCTCTTGGAAGACAGATTCAAGTAAAATTTAACGTCGTCGTCCTCCAGAAAGATACCAGCCCCACGTTTTGAAGCCGTCTGTGAAGACCCATTTGCATTCCTTTCCTGGCTCAGGTTCTGACCGAACCAAGTCTTGGGCACAAAGAAAGTCGATTTCGTATTTTTTCCTCAACAAGAGTTCTGGTGTCATTACATCAGATGGCATATCCACAAGACCAGAGTCATAAGAAAGCCGGCGTGAAAGGTTGTCAAAGCTCCAGTGCGTGTTGTACTAGATGGCTTTGAGAGTGCAGCCCATAATATGAATATCAAGGTAAGAGAGATTCATTAATGCGTCTAGAATGGAGCCAAGTGTGCTAGGGAAAGCCCCCATGCAGCCGAGACAGACCGTGCTTTGGAGTCTGGTAAAAGCAGCATTGACGCATTTTCGTGAGAGCTTATTCTACTAGATAACCATGGCATAGGATATAATTGGCCTTACCATGGCTTTGTAGATCCAGAGGACTCTTCTCGATGGCATGCCCCATGTCTCTCCGGTAGCTCCTTTGCACTGCCAGAAGGCCGACAGCGCCTTAGAAGCTTTCGACGTAACACATTTAGTCCAGAGAAGTTTGTTATTCAGGATGCATTGGATGGACTTAGCTTCTTTGGAGCATTTAAGCATTTTCTGAGCCAAACGGCTTCCACCATCTCATAAAGAGAACAAACTTGAAAGCCCATTTCTAGCTCACCAATTGTCGATCACGTCTAGGGCTGCGCTTTATAGTCGACAGTCGCTACACATGATCCGGCAGATAGTATATCTACATCATCCGCGTATTCTTGTGAATAGACGTCAGAACTACTTAGCGCGTTGAGTGCGGGCAACCCCTGTTTAGGTCCGTCTTCACATAATAACCGCAGTCAGCATCCGCAATCCAGCAATTCTTTTATCCACAAAGCTAGTGTTTCGTCTACGGCGTGCTGTCTGGCCGAGTTACACATGCCGTCAAAAGTTACGTTGTCGAAAACACCCTCAATGTCGATGAAAATGGCCAGCGCGCATTTATTCTTGATGCTTCTCGCTATCGATGCTAGCCTATACGACCACACTTGTGGAAACGGACTAAGGCTTATTGACTTTGCTAAGTGGCAAAGTATCACTTGCATATGGTATCCTCACCACAATAATGGTGGTGGCAGTTACCTGATCCTGAAATCGTCAACCAAATTGATCACGTTGAGATCAGCGCAAGGCATTTTTCCAATATTTTATGAGCATTTTGAGCTTAAAATGTATACTCCGGCAGCTGCATAGTTGCAGGCTAGGTACTCTATGAATATATCTGACCACACGGTGTGGAGGTTGAACAATGAATGACTGCTTTCGCAACAAAATGCCAGAACCTTTGCGGATTGTAAATGCCGCAACCTCTTTTAGTGCTGAAGATCAGTGGGATCGATGCCATGAAACCGGCGAAAATGCTGCAGCTAATGTACAAGGTCCGCTATTCGGTTATATTGACCACAGGCGATGGGGAAAGCCCAAAAAGCCGATCGATACCAACCAACCCTTACCGATTTAAAGGCCTCACGTGGCAGTTTTGATAGAGATGAGCAATACAGAGCCGTGTTAAATCTTAACACCGAACTCGTCAGGTTTTGCAAAATGATAAGAGAGAAATCTCGCTGAAGTTGTCAAAAAAGGTTCAGAGAAGCACTGTCAAAAGACTTCTTCAATATCATAGTCCCTCTTGAGAAAGTTTTGCACAATTGTGGCATGCACAATTTTCTAAGAGTTGGACAACTGACACCATTGGCAGAGTGCAGCGATCTACCTAGGGTGTGGCTGTAAGTACTTATATTGAACATAGTACAGCCAAGTCTATAATGCATCGCCGATTTAAAGAGAACGTTACAATAGAGGGCTGCCACTTTGAGGCAGTTACGGATTTTGTCTACCTCGTCTTCGCTATTAACACCGAAAACGACGACCCATCAGGAACCAAACAAAGCAACACATGTCGATCGCTGCGTATTTGGCCTAAGAAGCCAACGGAGTACGCTGATCTTGTTTAGAAATACTAAGGCGACACTGTGTTAGATGTCATAGTGCAAAAGGATGGGACCGACGAATATGTATTTGGGTATATTCAACCCAAAGCTCTTCGAGTGATTTTTAGTCTCAATTGCGTTGATGGTCTCTGGGAAGATAGATTTAACAGCGATTCCTACGAATTCTATAAGGACACCAACCTGATCAGAAAAATGGGCATTTAAGCGATTGAGCAAGGATACTAACGCTCCGTCCCGAAGAGTCTTCGATTCCTATTCAGGATGAATCGACACCTGTTCCCTAACCGGCGCGGAGTCAATGATAAAGGTACAAGAATTCAAGAATATCTCGCTCACATGTCTTGATAATTCGGATAGAAATTTCATTCCAATTATGCGGGGAAAATGTATTTCGAAACTGGCGAATTCATATCGTATACTGACGACTCATTAACTCGTACATCTATTGATTGCTACTCCTACTTCAACCAAAGTTCGTTACCAAATTCACAAATCCGGCAGTCTGGGGGATGTGTAAAATATACGAGTATATCCTAGTTAGACACGGCACACTGAACAATCCATGACGATTGCTTGGCTATATGTTGCTATGAGGAGGAGACGCAGTTTCCTTAATCGCCTGGTGAATGGTTTACTTATAGAAAACCCTGCACACACTCGGAACCGCCTTCATCTCATGGGAGGAACACAAATCATTGAGTGTTGGCGTAGAAATGTGAAATTTAATGTGCCCATCCAATCGAAGAGGAAAAATCGGAAATCATCCTTTACACGGGTCCTCTCCAGATCCATAGAATATCATATTATATCATACCAATAAATTTTCAGCTTGATATTACCACCTCCCAAGTGTGACCTGTGCACTCTTTGGCTTTCGAATGAAATTTGCAAGTCTGTCGAAAAATTCACAAAAATGTTTATGCGCGCTTATAACCGCGATCCATAAATTTCCAAATTTATTGACATTCAATTACTTTTGCCACAAAAACCCATTGGCTCAGACTACCAGTTCCTGCAATACAGGTCGTCCTCCACGCTCCACCTACCGCAGCTATCCTTACGAGTAGAGATACAAAATTTCACCGCGCTGCCATGGAATTGATTGCCATCGGATGGTTGTGTCGTTCAGGCTTTAAAATCCATCGTCTAGGAGTGTATGTACGTGTACATATGTGCAACCATTTTGACGACCACCGGGTTGCATGCTTCACACGTGGATACGAGCAAACACGAATGAGAGTGTACCCAGTTTCAACGTCGCGTCGCTAGACCACCTCGTGTAAGTGTCATGCAAAAATCATAAAATCAACAGATTGCTGCAACAACAGCAATCTCTCTCGCCGTGTCCTACCCCACCGTGGTATCACTGTAAGTGACACTTCTTGGCTTTGCCATTTGCAGCCACCTATGTTGTAGCATGGATGGATGAATATACGAGCACTCGTATCTATGTATACACACTCGTACACATGGTAGGAACATTGTGCCTTTGAAGTGAAGCCAGTTCAACAATTGGCTGCAATCAATACCAGACGTCGGTGTCGATGATTGAATTCGAGATGCTGGAGAGAGGTCTACGAGTACTTCATCCGTTATTACCAGGGTGTATCTATAGCCCAAGTGAATGGATATTGCTATCTACAATGTAATGTGCTGATGTGCATTGAAATTTGTGTTCCATTGTAGCCCACCCATTCATGATTCTGATGAAGCGGTTGACCTAGAAAGTCCAAGATGAAGTGTTATTTGAGCTCAAAGTGTGACTGAAAGCTAAGCATCTTGAGAATGGAATACGAAAACGAATGCAAGTAAGAGTACGAGTTGGAGTACGAAAGCGAGTAACAATGATGCATCTGAATGGAGGAACGAAGGTCATCACCCCGATTTATGACTAATGGATGCAGATGCTCGGGCTCCTTGGAGAATTGTTCGTTGAGAGATAGTTCCTGACCTCTGTCTTTTGTCTCTTTGTATTGTGTTTTGTTTTGGCTTGTTTTGACCTTCAAGAGGAGATTATGAACTTTGACAGGCAGCCATGGGAATGACAAATATCTCGGGTAAAGAATTTTTGTACTCTCTGACTGTGAAGCGAAAATTACCATTGTTTCCGGTTTTGAAATATAAGGCGTCGATTCGAACACTTTTTGTAAGTCCTCTCAAGCATCGCGTAATCTCCTCATATTAGGCCGAGGTCCATGTATTTTATGGTTCATATAAATACTCGTTTATATTGCTTACTATACGTCCTTTCATTTGATCACTGAGCTCCAAATTTGACTCGGATAACTGTGATATCTTGTTGAAACTAAACACGTTTACGGGTCTTAAGCATATCACCAATATGAGGAAGTTCGCTGCAGAAAGGCTGTCTGATCATCAGGAGTTACAGACTAGTGGGCATCATCATACAGCGATCATAACGAAACCCTTGGTTTGAGGAATAAGATGACAGGTCCATCTTTCAAAAGACAGCAAAGGGAAGACAACTGCTTCTGGGTATAAAGTCGAAGGAGTATGAGAAGAGTAGGTATAGTTAAACAGGGGTATGATGGAAAGCCATCACACAGACACCCGGCACCAAAACGAGCTCATCGCGATCCCTGTGGAACCAGTTGAATTTGTCTTCGAATGGCAAAAACTTCAACAATCTCCCTGGTGAAACATCCAATTTCTTCGCAAAAGCCAAGAAGGCCTTTCAAGTTCGTGCCGTCTATGTCCCCTAGGTTTTCGAAAAAATATTTCCCTAAAAATTTTCTTCACCTACGTGATATTGCCTCGCATTCACAGTATGTGTACTATGTCCTCAACAGCTTGCAGATCACCGCAGAATCTGCAGATATCCGTATCTGACAATTCGAGTCTCTTTGTGTGTTTCCGCAGGACACTGTGCTAAGCTAATCCCTATTTAATTTTATTAACTTCCTAGATCTGTTCCCGTCGAAAAGTGGCCAGGTAGCCATGGATACCCTGTGTCCTTCAAGACTTGACCACCTTAGGTTAGCAGTCTTTGTGATTTTTTCCTCTATAGTGCCCCTCACTATGCAAAGGGATGCTTTAATGTTGGCAACCTCACTATTGTCGAGCAGTCCTCTGTTTCTTGCAAGCTTATCCGCTTGTTCATTTCCGTATATACCGTAATGTACGTGCACCCAGCACAGTCTCACTCCCGGTTCTGACTGCATAGTGCCTTGAGCGCTGTGCGACAGCGCCTGACTGTATCAGAGTTGATGGTGGTCGATTCCATGGCTTTGAGTGCGGCCTGGCTATCGATGTAGATAGCGATATCTCTTCCGGATAACGATCCCATCTGCATTAGCTCAGCCACCCTGAGGACAGCCAGAACCTCTGATTGGATAACACTGTTTGGGTCCAGTAGTCTTATAGACAATCTTCGGGCTGGGTCTTCTGAGAAGATATAAGAACCTGTTCCTTCCTCTGTTTTCGAGCCTTCTGTGAAAATTGTAATTTCATTTGACCTGATCATTGCATTTTTTTGCCAGTCCTCCCTCTCCGGAGATGTTATATCATAGGGGATGTCGAAGTCGACCAAGGAATGAATTTAATCCGTTAGAATTGGATTGCCTGACAGTAGCTCCACTAGGACTGTCATATGTCCGAAACTACTGATCTTGAAGTAACCCAGATTAGTAAGTCGTATCGCACTGCCGTAGGAATGGTACGGAGCGCACTTGAAATTGCTATGGAAGCTGTTTTTTGAACTGCCGCTAATTTTCCGTAGACCGTTTTCTTAATTGTTGCTTCCGCTATACTATTGCGGCGTATGGGTGTAAGTATGCGTCTTACGCCATAGCCCCAAATTGTTCCTACCGTTCTTTTGCAGATAAACAGAGCATTATATGCCGTTTTGATTCTTTCCGCTACGTTAAGGTTTCAATTCAGTTTTTTGTCCAGATTCACACCGAGATACTTCGCGCTGTCCGAGAGGGACTTTTCCACTCCATTGAGTTTTGGTAGTTTGAATTGCGGTATCTTGTACTTTCTGATAAAAAGAACCAGCGTCGTTTGGAAGGGTTGGCCTTGAGACCACAGCTTTTTGCTCAAGTGCTGATCATCTTCTGAGTAACCTCCATAATGTCGCTTAAAATATTTAAGCATTTTCCCTATTATGACCACATCATCTGGCAACTATACCCATTGTACTAAGCTTTTCGAGGATGTCATTGCATCCACAGGACTAGCGATATGACTCCCCTTGAGGGGTTCCCCTGGTTACGGGCATTCTAACCGAGCTTTACCTATTGGAAGAGTTTATTTCACTACTGGCAAGCATGTTGCAAACCCAATTTGTAATGCCCTGTTCCATAGTAGTGTCTACTACAGCGTTTTTAATGGCGGTGCACTCCACGTTATTGAAGGCTCCTTCTAACATATATCGAGGAAGGCCACCATGGCAAACATACCGAAGTATAGACTCTTCTCGGTTTCTACAGATTTGCCTTTTAAAAAGCCATTACTGCATCTGTTCCTAATGTGAATCTCCAATAATCGCTTTAGGGTTTTAAGCATAAATAATGACAGACTCATTGGTCTGAAATCTTTTGCTGTTATGTCCCAACTTAACTTCCCTCCGAGCTATTTGTATGTACCCCATTTTTAGACTGTACTCGTATCTGAGAGTTTCCATAATTTTCTGGATTGCTGCCTCCGGTAATTTCTGTATACTCGGTAGAATACCATTCGGACCGGGACGGGAATAGAAAGCTACAAAATAGGAGAAAGGATCCTTGTGTAGGGCTACAGTTGGAAAACACAGCCGAAGTGCGAGCATAAATAGCTCGACGTCGTTGATGACTTGACATCCAACAGGACTTCCAATTGTCAGCTGCCATATCTTGACAGGAAGGGCTAAGAATCAAAGATTCTAAGATTTTGACTAGAATCCAGGTGATTATATAATACTTCACTCGGTGCTTGCAATGGCGATAATCTACCGATGGTCGTTTTGACTGTTCTGTCCGGCGAGAGGAAAACGATCAGATATCAAAAGAGATACACTTTTAAGGACTAGCGCCTAAGAGCAGTTAAAGAGGAGACAACACCAGAAGGACAGAACGTACCTGGATTTTTAACGTAAACCACCTGTCATAAGACCTTATGTTTACGAGATGCCCATACACCCATTGGGAGCAAGGATACGCCTTGCCATCGCTAATAATACTCACTTTATATATACTTATACCCGCTTATATATTATACCAAAGCAGAACAAGGGGGCCTACCTCTAACAAGTCAGGCCCGGACCGAAATCCGGGGGGCTCCTGACTCCATGGTACCGTGATTTAAGTCCTTGTAACTGGTCAAATCGTAGCAACCATTTATGCTGTAATCTGAGGATGTTTACGATAAGACCAGTTTAGAATAATCTGCCCCCGCTTTTTATTAGACAACGTTATTGATGGGCGAAGCCTTGATAATTGGGCGGGGGTCCACCACCAGAAGGACAGTGTGTTGAGATCTTCGCTGCGGAAAATAATTGAACCCAGCTTGTAAATGAGCTCACACGAATACCAGACGTTGATAGTCATACCGCCAACACTCTGGACTTTTTTTTAACTTCTCCCCCTGATAAGTACTGCGTCGATGTGTTCTCTCCTCTAGGCTCGTCAGACCATTGCGTCATATCAGCTAATTTCTCGTACACTCACCACACAGTTAGAGAAAAGATTCCTAAAAGAACCGTATGGCAATACGAGAAAGCCAATTGGAGCGGACTTAACAACTTCTTTAGGAATTTTAACTGGTCGTTTTGTTTCCTCGATAACGACGTGGATGCTGCTGCCGATACGATATGATCACAGACACCATTCTCTTTGGAATGAGATGCTTTATCCCTCATCGGATGAAGAGTACCAAACCAAACGAAAAGGCATAGTACGACTCGAGTTGTAAAGAGGCTGTCAGGGTTAGAGAATTATTTTTTCGGTCCTACAAGACCAACCCGACAGAGGAAAACCGAAAAAAACTTCAAACGTGCCAGGAATGACTGCAACGTCTTTCTCATGCGTGTGAAATTCCAACACGACCAAAAACTGAGGCAAAAAGTACTGCAATGCCCCAAAGGCAGTAACAATTTTTAGTCGTTCGTCAAAAACATTAGAAATTCTGCCTCATCCTCCATCCCAACGTTCATTTACAATGACATTCCAGCTGTCAGCTCTCTGGACAAGGCCAATCTGCTTGCTGCACCCTTTGCGGCTAGCTCAGCACTCTTAGATTGTGCTTTGTCTCCGCCTACACTTGAGTGCGTCGAATCTTCAATGTGGCTTCACCTTAGTAGCCAGAGTCCTTAGAGATCTTAACATTTGCAAATCCGCTGGTCCAGATGGTATATCTCCCCTTCTTCTGAAGATGTGTTCTATCTCGCTGGCAAAATCACTGCGTTAGCTTTTTCATAAATCCTACTCTTTAGGACTCTTTCCGAGCAGATGGAAAACAGCATTTGTATAGCCCGTCCCTAAAACAGGCGAATCCTCTTCTCTCTGCACCTACAGACCTTTGAACTTCTTTCCAAGATCATGGAAACGCTGATAAACCGTCAGCTCATGAAATATCTCGCAACACGAAAACTTCTCAAAGACCGGCAATATGGTTTTCATAGCAACAGGTCCACTGGTGATTTGATGGCATGTCTCACCGAAAAGTGGAATCAAAGTCTACACCAATCTGCCGAAAGCAAGATAGTTGCACTTGATATTTGTAACGCATTTGACAGAGTTTGGCATCAGGCTCTTTTGTCGAAAATGGGTGCTTTTGGGATCGACGACTCTCTTCTTCAATGGACTAGAAATTACCTTTCGGAACATTCAATTCAAGTTGTCTTGGACGGTTTCAAGTCTGATATTCACAAAATAAATGTTGGTGTGCCCCAGGGCTCCGTTCTGTCTCCGACACTCTTGTCTGCCACTTTTAATCCGAAATATTCCTGCTGCTTCGTTCCCGAACTAACGTCCCTGCTCTTCGGCTGTAGAACGGGAACAGCAGCGTATGCTAAGCTCATTAAATTCCGATATCAACAGCATAACCAAGTGGGGAACTATCAACAGAGTGGAATTTAATGCTTCCAAAACTCAATTTTGTCTGCTCTCATTAAAGCGAAATTTACATCGTCGAAACCGATAAACTTTCCATTCTCGGTGTGTGTGTCAGTGACAACTTACGTTGGAATGCCCACAAATTCGGTGTCGTCAAAAATGCTGCGAAATGTCTAGGTTTTCTAAAGCGATGTAAGGAATTCCTCACCCCCTCTGATCGGGCCACCATCGGCCTAATATTAGATTACAATGCCCATATCTGGCCAGGTGCTCCTAAAACACCTCTACACCTGCTAGATACGATTCAAAACTGTGATAGGTGATATTAATATCAGTCAGTCAATTGACACCCTCGAACACCGACGTAATGTCTCGTGTCTCACTTTGTTTTATCGCTATTTCCAAGACCCGTGCTACAGTAGCATTCTTTCACTTTCAACCGTAACACCCGTCTCGCTATGAGTGCTTATCTGTATACCCTCAAGCCAATTTTCGGATGTACTCTAAAATATCGTGATTCTTTCCTAAGCCGTACAACTCGCTTATGGAATGCCCTGCCGATCTCTGTGTTTCCTGATCGTTATAACTTACAAACATTTAAAAACAATGTACATCGGCACCTGTCCTTTCTTTCTCCCTAAATTTCCTTCGCCCACGCTGTGTGCAAGCATTTTAAGGGTACTTAAATCCCTTGAGCGCGCGCTTATTACAAAAAAAAAAAAAAGAAGACATGCGTCAAACGCAAGGCGCGTAGAGACGGGAAGTTCTGTCGAATAAGCAATAGATAGCTCCTCTGATCAGCGGAAGTGACCTTACGGAAACCGATCAAGCTGTCGGAATTGAAACTGCATCCTTTTTTTTTCCCCTCCACCAGAGCAAATTGGAAGAGAGCTTCTGACAATCCTACTGTCAATGGGCGGAAATCGGACGAAGCGATCCAACCTTTTGACAATAACGAATCACGAATGATGTCCTATGAGCTCATTGTTTTGATCGGTTAATGCAATCAAATTCACTCTGAGAATCAATCCTGGCTTACCTAGCGCACAAGTTCCGGCTGAAACCGACACGCTGCAATCTTTGCTGGTGGTGTGGGGTGGACGGAATTTGATTGTGGAGGGAAAATCCACCCCGAAATACCAAAGAGAACGATACCGGCTTTGTTACAAGTGAACCACTATCTCCTTTCTGACGATTCGAAAATATAAGAACACTGGTTATGGCAATACTCGTACTATTAACGACCATTGTGGAACCCTGCACATTCAAGCAGAGGGCTACGATGTGCCAAACGGCACTCTTATGGTGAAGTTCTCCACGCAAAGCCTTGAATTGCTAAGCAAATCTGTTGCCCATTGCATATTTACAGGCTGCTTTCGGCAACGTGACTTTTGACCTCGTAAGTTTGTGTAATGCTGTTGTATAGGATGGAGACTGCGGCCAATATGTGAGGCAGAGATAAACAAAGGCTGTCCGGAAGTCAGCGTTTTGCTTCCACTGCTATCGCCCAAATTGACCCATGCGCTCAGGAATACGCAAGTCATGTGGCTGTACTGTCTGTTGGATCTAGCTTGGCGACTATCTGCCTTAGATTGCAAGGGATCTACGATTGGTGCAGTTACAAGAGATTTTCACTCGATCCTATAAATACTGAGGTTGTTCTTTCTACGAGAAATAGAAAGATGACTGGCTTGACCCATTTATCCGGTTAAAAAGTGAAGCATTTGGATGTCATCTTAGAAAATAAACTTCTTTAGCGAAAACATCCACGTCCAAGGCGTTGTTGGCTCTCTGACAAAGTGGTTTTTAGCAAGACATGTCCCCTGGATCTCCACTGTTATACTAAGACCGATTATATCCTACGCGTCGGTTGTCTGGTGAAACAAGCTTTCACGACATCACGTCACAGCCACTTTAACAGATTTCAAAGAATGGTCTGTCTCAGTTGCATTAGTTTTTGCAATAGCGCACCCTGAAATCCATTTTCCGTTTCAAAAGAAGGGGTCTTCGGTACAATAACCACTGGAGTTTGATTGCCTTGCCCGCCGACTGTTTTTCGACTTTGGCCCTTTAGATGTGCCATCTGAGGTTACGACAATCCTGTTGCAGCAAAAGTCCGAATCTGACATTCTTCCTGCTAAGAAATAGTTTTGGTAAAACTTGAACCAGGAAAGGAGTGAAGGAGGATCTTCCATTGGTTTCTTTGTGGATGAAGAAATTCATACACTTCACTATCCACAGCTTTCGTCTGATTTCTAAGCAGAAATACGCGTAATCCTGATGACGATGGACTATTTTGTGAAGAATCTGTGGAGGGAGCGAAGTATCTGCATCGATAGTGACCGCAAAGTTGCGCGTAAGACCTTGCTAAACTCCCTCCGTAGTCCCAATCCAGTTCGAGAAGACAGGGCTGATTTAGCTGAGAATTATTTGGGTCCAGATCACAATAAAAGCACGGACTGTGTGTTTGCCGATGGCCTTGCTGGGGAATGTTTAGCCCAGGATAGCGGAAAATCAGACGAATTCTTGGAGACGTCTCTTAGAGTCGTGGGACTTTCCTGCTATACCTCAGAAGGAAAGACTGTAGACTGTAGACTCATGGCTAGTCAGATGATGGTATGAGGTGAAAGCGACGGTCATTGCGCTGATTGCTGACTCAGAATGTACGAGTATTCCTAGTTTTAGCCGACTTTCATCTCCCAGGAATGACAATACTCAACGTGTATAAGCCCGCAGAGAGCAAAAAGCCCTTGCTTTCCCAGTTTTTGTTTTCCTTGTGAAAGCAGATTTTTTATTTAGCCACAGGGTAGGAAGATGCGTCCGCATATTCGTAAATTTTTGGAGTTTGCTGGTATATAAAAGGCACAAAGTTACACAGTATCTCAAAAATTTTCTATGCAAAGCCCTTCACTCTGATGGCTTATCGGACCACAGATGATATCTACAATGTCAAACCTACTGCTTTGTACGATTGTTAGCACAGGTCGATCCGTCTAGGTAATCCAACTTGAGCAAAGGCACTCTTTTCATCTGGCTACCTGCCGCTGAAAAATCCAACAACAATACCAGAGGCTTCACTCCTACTGCTCCTGGCTTTAGATAAGGAGGCAAGTGCGCCATTGAACGATGTTCCATTGTCAGTTAGAAAGAATTTTGCCAATATTTTAACTACGCTGCCAAACAAGTGTAGCTTTCAACACAATGTTCATCCCGTAGTACAATCATATGAATTTCAAATGAATGTCAAGCACAATGCATGGTCCATCACTAGTGTCATATATAAATCACCACTACGCAACTAGTTTAAGCTATCAAAGTCTATGAGGTAAGCAACCATCAAGGAAGCCATCAATTTCGACTGACTATGTCTCATTATGGGATTCCTAAACATCTTAAAGTGACCGCTAACAGATCATTATCACACCCCATCCAAACCGGAGCCCGAGCCCAAACCTTGCCCATTAATTTGCTCAATCAAACTTGAGAGTCTCTCATAGACATACATAGGCCAAGGCATCACTAATATACATAACCTTCCACAGCCAAAACCAGTTGCCACAAGTATCAGCAATACTATGTACATACAACTATGTACCACACAATCCTGCGTCTGGCCGTAACGACACACAATACACTAATTTCGCCGCACGCAGCAAAGCACACAAAAGCGACATGCACACAAACACATCACCAAAGCATCGCTCTGATGAACTTGATTGAAGGCAACACACTGAGAAAGGCTGCAAGCCAAAGGTTGGAAAAAACATGCATTCTAACTAAACGACGCCCTTCACTCCTGCATCACCTCTTAGCGCGGACGGTGGCTCACAATTCTCATTCACTGAGTGCAATGCCATCATTGGAGTGCTCCGAGTATACACTGACACATGGTAGACGACACACAGCTCGATATTCAGGTTTTTGTCTCGATGATATGAGGTCATGTAACGGCATCGCGTTGATGAGATGACCGTAACCACTTAACGACTCGCATCTCCACATCGTCGTCATGGCTGTACACAGTCAAAGCCAAAGCCAAAGCCACATCACACTACACTTCACCACACCATACCACTCCATGACACATCCCCGATCCACTCCACTCTGGCTCGAGTGATAAGTGGACTCGCTTTTATGGTCTCATCACACACAGCTTCAGACTTTGACCAAAAGCGTCAATCTACCCCGTCTCTCTAGTTCTGCCAATATTTCGGCGTCCTCCATCTCCACCACAATTGACCGGCTTGGCTGCACTGTGGTTACATAAAATTTAAGATTCATCTGCCGCGCATAAATTAACGACGCTTCATGGTGCAGCTCCAGCTTCAACTAACCACTTTTGATTACGCCAAAGTGGTTCATACGAAGAACGCCAAAAGCGTCCATTCCATACTCACAAATTTCCAGAACTACTGCGAAACGGGTGCAAGCCATTGGGACATTGCCTACAAGAGATGCAAATCGTACTTCGGGACGATAAAAATGTACGCCTCTCCCCAGAAAATTCCACAAAAGACAAGTCGAGAGTGAGAGAAGCTAAAGTGGAGCAAAAATTGAAAAAAACAAGGCGAAAATCGCAATCAAAGGCCAGAGATGGAAATGCCAATGCGTGAAATAAATTAAAATCGGAGTGCCACTGGTCACACAGTTTGGGCCCAATATTTTCCTTGCCTCTCATCTCTTTCAGATGTGTGCTTGCTTCAGAGATGCTGAAGTGCTGGAGAGCTGGGGTGCCGGAGTCACAGCCGCTGGATGGGGCTTATAAATCATCGAAGCTATTGCGGTCAGAGTTTGGGTGGAGCTGGGCTGGGCTGGTTGGCTCGAAGGACTCGAAACGTAAAATCGCGCAATTAAAACGATGGCCAAGGCTGTGTGCTCGGATACTACGCCCTGGATGGGTGGCGCTGTGTGGCGCTGTGTAGCGATTGAAATTTATTGGAAATTGTTAACAAATAACGGGAATCACTGGCCTGTGGGATGATATGAGAATGCAAGCGTAGATTTAATTGAACAATTTTTGGTGCAGCGAAAAACATTGATCACAATTCTGCGTTTCGAGGTTACCTATGAGAATGTGTGCTGGCCAGAGATACCTTTTGCAATTAATTATTCATTTTTTCCCTCCAATTAGCCGTGGTATGTAGTCGTATGTTAAATGATTGGAGGTCCTTAAAGTTGTGCTCTTTTGGATAAATCCGAAACATTGTTAAGAGAAGACACAAATTTGACACAATGTAAACAGACAGCTTCTGGGATGGCCGCCAAAAAGAAAAAAATGGAGTGGGCACACTATACCGGCACCAATAGTGCTTTTCTCTCTGAGGAGCAAGACACTAGAGATATCTCAACAGACTTCTTCAAATTTTATTGACAATGGAACGGCTATCTTAAATGTCACAGCAACGTCGAAGTACAGTGAGGAAATTCAACAGCGGCTGCAATTGCAACAAATCGCAAATTTTGGCGATCGCAACTTCAGCAACCTCTGGTCAACTTGCATTAAGTGCTGAGGTTCAGTGTAATCAGTGTCAAAAATTCCGTAACTGATATTCTGGGTTCTACCCGACTGCACATGCAGTAAGAAAACTTTGCTATGAAGCGGCACTCCATAGAGAACCAAGAGCGTACCGTTCACTCCAGGAGTAGAGGTTAGGTAGAGGCAAGAACATCGTCTTTTTAGAAATTGGATATAAGAACGTACTACTTCAGGAATAACGTTCACAAGCCCAGTTCACCATCTTCATGGAACATGGCACAAGATCTAAAGAGGTGTTTTATGAAGAGTCATGTTTAGTCTTGGGATTTCCACCAAACTCGTGAGATTGTATAGAACGCACCCTGCTCCGCAAGGGTCGAAAACAATCTCACGAAGGCTTTGATGTTAAAAAAAGTGCTTAGACTCTCACAGAAAATCTGATGACTCCAGCACTGAGTAGAAAGCAGAGACTCTCCGTTTCATCATTGTGACTCTCTTCCCAGATAACCTAAACAGAACCACCTCAGAAACAGTTACTACTAACGAAGCTGCAAATGAGCTGAGTAACCCAACCCGGGGCAGCTGTTATCGGTTCTGGTGAAGGATGAGGCTATCAAATACTGCGTTCTATCTCCACTGCTATGGTGCATTTCGGTTGACTCACTGCTTAGCGCTCTCAGTAGCTCTGACGTCTATACTCAAGCCAAAGCATAACCAACTGTTGTTCTCTTTACAGCAAGGAGGAATCTGCCTGGTTTGACTCATCTCATCTAGTGTCTAGCTCCAAAGAAGGTCAGTGCCACCTTGGAAAACCAGCTTCTCTGGACTAAACATGTTACGTTGAAAGCCTCTGTCAGCTTTCTGGGAGTACAAAGGAACTGTCGGTAAGATATGAGGTCTGTCACCGAAAAGGGTCCTTTATATCGATATGGTAACACCAATTACTAGTATATCCTATGCGTCGATTGTTTGAAGGAAATACATCACTGCTACTTTTACCAGACTCCATGGAATGGTCTATCTCGGCTGGCTCCGTTCTAGATATGTATATTGAACTACTGAATCACCCTCCTCTTGTATTCATGTTGTGCTCTGTACTTCCAAAGCCATTTTACGCTTTAAAAGAAGTGGTCCTTGGTACCACACGCACTGGAGTTTGGAACAACCTGCGCGCCGACTGCCTTTTGACTCTGGTCTTGTAGACATTCCGTCTGATGCAATGACACCAGATCTCCTGTTGAAATCAACTTTCTCCGGACTGTTTCGGCCAGAGTATGAGCCAGAAAAGGAATGTAGTAGGCTTCTTATGGTTGTCTCCAAAACAATATGATGAGCCGTTTGTATGTTTTTGGAGGACGATCAAAAAATCGCTGGATAAGGTCTTGCTGAATTATCTCGTCACTTTCAAGCTGGTTGAAGAATGCAGTAGAGTTTCTTGTGAGCGTAACTGGAGATGGTATGACTGTTCAGGATGGCAGCTGACCAAACGAATCCTTTCAAACTGCTAAGCGATTAAGTATTGTGCTATCCCTTAGTAGGTGTTGGGTGTTTCTTGTTGACAGCGTATACTTCGTCTTGTCTCGACCGTTAAAGCCACCTTCGCTGCTTCCATCTCAATACTCACGAAGTCGCAACTGACATCACGCTGCCCTTTTCCAGTTATGTCAATATCATCAACAAGCCTTTTGTGTTGGCGCCTGTGTTCTGCACTATTCTTTCAAGGCCTCGGTGAGTTCTTTACCGAACTTGATGGATCAGCGTGCATTCTCCATCGTCATCTTGAATAAACGGACGAGTTTGGCAGGGACGCAAAAACTAGACATGGCTATGTGTAGCTCGTCTCTATAGATGCTGCCATACCCGGCCTTAAAATCGATGAATGGGCGGTGTGTATCGATTTGGAGCTCTTGGGTTTTTTCCCACATCTATGGTAGTGTGAATATTTGGCCGATGGTGGACTTGCCTGTCCTGAAGCCACATTGATATGGATCAACCGTACAATAGGATCTTTTAGGTGATGTGAAGAAGACTGCTGTCTCTGTATTTGGGGGCCCCCGCCCAATTATCAAGGCTTCGCCCATCAATGACGTTGTCTAATAAAAAGCGGGGGTAGATTATTCTAAACTGGTCTTATCGTATACATCCAGATTTTATTGCATGACTGGATGATACGATTTGACCAGTTACAAGTTGCCGGTCATAGGTCTTGTTGGTAGGCTTGACCACCGGTAGTCCATACCAGGACTTAAATCACGGTACCATGGGAGTCAGGAGCCCCCCGGATTTCGGTCCGGGCCTTACTTGTTAGAGGTAGGCCCCCTTGTGGGAGCGTCATGGTGGCTGTGGTTTAAACCCAAATCGCGGGTACGGGTTTCCTTTTTGGTTTATCCCATTGTAGAGTTGCAAATGAAGTACTGGGTGCTGCGACCCTAAGAGCAGCAAGAGGTTTTGGGTAGGCCTCGACTCATACCAAGTGTGGAACTTGTGCCTCCAACACAGTTCCGAATTGGTATAATTCAAAAGCGAGCTATTAGATAATACAAGCGAGTGATTAGCGATGGCAAGGCGTATCCTTGCTCCCTATGGGTGTATGGGCACCTCGTAAACATTAAGTCTACATGACAGGAGGTTTACGTTAAAAATCCAGGTACGTTCTGTCTCTGTATTTGGCGCAGTTCAGAGGCTCCCCTTTCTTGAGTTCAATTCATCGGGCATACTTCCGTCCGACCATATTTTACAGATGGGTTGGTGTATGCTCCTCACCAAGTCATCGCCCGCCACTTTGAAGAGCCCGTCAGTCAGGCCGTCCGCTCCAGCAGTTTTGTGGGACTTAAGCTTAGATGTGGCTATCTTCACTTCATCCAGGTTGGGTGGACGGAATTGCTGGGCTACATAGTCCAGGTTGAAAGGTTCATTCTGCCTGACAGAAATGCCTATAGAAATGCTCTTTTTAATTCCTCAGCATCGACTGCTACTCTATAATTATGTTCCCTTGTTCGTCTCTACAGGCTTCGGTTGGGGGCTTGTGCCAATGGTGTGTGTTTTTTTTTTTATCTTTTGTTATAACTTCCGAATCTCATTTCTG
The DNA here is from genome assembly GCA_963966105.1 of Volucella zonaria. Lineage (NCBI taxonomy): Eukaryota > Metazoa > Arthropoda > Insecta > Diptera > Syrphidae > Volucella > Volucella zonaria. The sequence continues at coordinate 129,938,715 of OZ014533.1, read as the reverse complement.
GAATAGCATCGTTCCCCTTGGGACCTCGGTGTTCGTCTCTCCTCTACTGCTCGCAAAGTTCATGAGCAGCTCTAGTCCTTCTATTCAGCGCCCCTTTGTATGCCTCTTATTTAGCTGCATGTGCTTGCCGCCACTCGTCGCCAAACCAGGGGTTTCGTCTTAGAAGCCGAGTAAAACCCAGCGCATCAGAGGTGGCTTTTTTGACAGCTTTTTGGCCTTCGATACTTGATGCTGGCGCCATAGGACCTCTTAAGAGATTAAGGTAGACTCGATCGGAAAAGGACTTGGGGATCTCTTGTGATTGTAGCCCTCTGATGCCAAACTTCTTCACAGTATTAACTTTTGCTATGTTCAAAATATTTGCAACTGTACCTTCGCTACAATAAGGTAAGAGTCTGAGTGGATGTTGGATCCTCAGAATGTTTTGACATCCGTGATACTAGAGGAGTGCATTGTGTCTATAGCAATGTTGTCAATCTGGCTGACGGTTGATTGATCAGGAATTCTTCAAGTCCCCTTGTAAATATAGAGATGCAGGAACCGCGTGCTAGCTGCGGTAATGTTTTCCCCTTCCTCAAAGTCGATTAGCCTGAATCTGTTATTGGAGGTAGCCTCGTGCAGGCTATATTTACCGACAGTACCACCAAAGATGCCCTCTCTTCCTAGCTTTGCGTTAAAGTTGTCGAGGACAATTTTAATGTCATAGCTAGGGCACTGCCCAAATGTCTTGCACAGGAGCTCGTAGAAGCTTTCTTTGGTGTTGTCATCTTTCTCCTCTGTAGGGGCGAGCATACTTATGAAGCTAGTGTTGGCAAATCTAGCCTTAATACGGATTGTTACGAGGCTTTCGTTCACATGCCGAAAACTCAAGAGTTCTTGCCTAAGTCTGCTTCTAACAACAAATCCGCGCGATAACATTCGCCGTAGTAGATGTCTCAGTTTTTCATCCTCTTTTTGTCCGGCTCATCCTACCGCATTTCTTGGATGGCGGCAATATCTGCTTTGCAGGGGTCTAGGGCGTCCGCTGGCTGTCGGCTGCAAGTGGCTTATTAAGGGACCTGACATTCCACCTGAAGATTCGAAGTTCGTTGTCCTTGTTTCGTTTACTGGTGTTGTCAACAGTAGATCCTTCCGTATCCAAGGCTTTTTGTTGTTTCGTAACTGAATTTTGTTTCCATTGCCGGGCAGTTATCCTGGCGACACAACACCCAAGCTGGAGGGCCACTTCCAGTATAGATACCCATAGGACGAGGAGTTGGTTAGACGGAAACCAAAGAGCCCATCCGCCACTATCTCTTTTCCAAGACTCTGAAATCCTCACAGGCCCGAGCTCTAAATATGTCGGAACGTTCCGGGATTTTATTACACCGTTGATTCTACCTGGAGAATTCAACCGCTGTCCCGGTTATAGTCCTGCTATTTTTGTCTGCTGGTCAGCACTCGCACTTATAAGTTTGGCAGGTCGAGCCCGGATGGGCATCAAGCAGTGCCTAGGTTACCACTTGGATCAGAATTGATGTGTAAACACAGTTACAACACTGGGTATTTGCCACGTGGATACCTCTCAGTGCCTACCCTATTTCTACTGCACCCAACCAACAAGATCCAAATAAATGTCCTTTTAACTCCCTATAGCAGTCATTATAGTAGAAGTTGCTACAGTTGTTCATCCTTTCACGTCCGGTTAATTGCACTGCTTGGATGGCAATGATATTTGCTTCGCAGCTGTCTAGGGCTTCCATTAAGGTCGTTTGTTCAAAGTTCGAATATTCCGCATGTGTTTCCGAAAGTCGATGGAGAGCCAGACTCTTCAGAGGACAGTCTAAGTAGCCCACTACATAAGTTTTCTTCTTCGCAGGATCTTCTTCTTCTGGCTCGATACCTTCCCTCGCTACCCTTGTTTTTGTCACCTTTTTCCGGTATACGCATTCATCTTATCAAGGGCTCTTTCTTTGGGGTGCCTGGTACCATACAGTGGTTTCGGCTATCTTCTTGATCGTTTGTGGGTGACTCCATAGTGGAGAGTTTTTCACTCAGGCACTCTTTGTAGACTCTAGCTACTCCAGGTGTGCTTAGGCGTTCAATATCGAATTTCTTCTTCTGGGCAGTTCGCAGTTTCTTCTCGTTGGCCAGTCGAGCTCTGAATTTAACCACAACAAGAAAATGGTCAGAGTCGACGTTTGCCCCTTGGAATGTGTGCCCGTCGAGGATGTTGGAAGCGTGCCTTACATCGATTTTACATGGTCGATTTGGTTGGCGGTTCGAACGTCTGGAGAGCGCCAGGTTGCTGTGTGGATCCTCAGCCTTGGAAACCTAGTGCTACTTATCACCGTATTAGGAGCTACTGCAATGTCGAATAGTCAGCAGCCGTTATCTATTGTTATTTCGTGCATTCTGTGATTACCAACTAACTTGGCAAAGATGTTTTCCTTTCCGACTTTAGTATTGTAGGATCCGTAGGCTCCATCCAGGAAGTCATAAAGCTCCTCCTTGATAGGGTCTTCAGCCTCATCGGTAGGTGCGTGTGCACATATTTGGCCTATGTTTTGGAAGGTGCCTTTGATGCGGATCACAGCCAGGCGACTATTTATTGGCTTGAAGGTCCAGGCCCTTGTTTTGACCTTAAGACTGCAGGCATTGACCTATTAAGGGTTCATCCACCACAAATTGTTTTCCGGCTATGGGCTCAGTATTGGAGATCTTTATAGACCTGATTTCCGGATATGTCAAAGCAGCTCATATAGGGATTACACTTAGTAGTTAGGCCTAACTGGAACTGTTCCTAAGTGAGAAGACACTCCTTCCCTCCACTCTCGTCCGCTGTACCCAACGATCTTCCCAAGGGGTTTGTTGCCCAATCTCCAGTCGAGGTTCTAGGCACCCACCAGTCACCAACGTGGAGGTGAAAGTAGGATTTGGTAGGGAGAGGCTAAGTGAGAACGCTTGTGTACTCATAGCATCACTACCCTTTAACTGGCTTCCTATGCTTCAGTAGCTTCCCAGTAGCTTATGGTCTATTTTGGGGTTAACGTCAGATGACATTTTTTTTGGTTTTCCCTTGTGGATCGTCCCTTTGTTGTTTTGATCGGCTAGAGCTAGAGCTAGAGCTAGAGCATCATGCATCTGATTAAAATATTCCACCTTTACAAAGCTCTTGGTCTAGGAGGGGGAAAATGCAAACGATTTTTTTTTTAGCATCCACTTGAGCCAGATGTGGCAGACACATTTGAGCTCTGATCGAGTTTGGAAGGAACTGAGTTTAAAGATGGCTGCAAACGCTTTAAAACTAAACATGGCACTTGAATTTGAGGAAGCTTACCAACATTAGATCCACTTGAACCAACACCAATTGTACTTCGCAACAGAATCACTAACTGGCACTTCAAGAGAGAAAAGGTATCCGTAAAAGAAAGGCCTACTCGATTCTGGTTAACATCTCACAGTCGTATTTCACTTTTACGTCTATGTAATTGCACTTGTACTCGTATATCGCCACGTTCTACTTCACTTCGAATCGGAATCAATGAATACCGGCCAGCCATCCAACGGATTCGCCCTATTGAGCGTGTGTGATAATTAAAACAAACGAGCGAAACACTCGATTATATGTTGCTCCACTGAACCCTCAATACCCTATCCAAGTACCCAACGATTGGTGCACTTTACTAGGCCAAGGGTTGCGTTATTTTTATAACTTTCATTGTTCGTAGTTATTTTTTTGCCGCCCTTGCCAATATTACTCCAGAGTTCGAGTCCGAATCTGAGCAAGGGTAAAGGATGTGGTTATCCATGTGATAGCTTCAATGGGAGCCCTTAACGTATACCACCCCCGTACAAACGATTTCAATCAACGGATTCAATAACAGTAAACAATTACGGTCCTGAACACTGCTGCAAAGTTATAAAACAGTGGCAAATCCGCGATTATTGTGCAACCCCTCTTCCAATTTTTTTTTCTATTTTTTTTTTTTGTTTTTTGATTTTTTCGCTGCAATTACCTCAACGCTTTTCGGATTGCGTCCCACGCTATGGAGGGTATGACCAGTGACCCATGACTACATCAAGGCTTTTGTGGGTTGGTGGCCACGCTTCAGAGTTGGCCTTTGTCGATTTTTTTTTTTTTGTTTTTGTCCTGATTGAGGATAGGGATGCGAATATTGGTTCCTTCACAATCAGATGGGGGTCATAGTTGGACTGCTGACCCGATTTCTAGCCCTTGCTTAAGGGGTGGTGGGGATGATAAACCAAGCAATCGATTGCGTGTGTGTATGAATATGTGTGCCGTCGCCGTTCAGTTCTATGAATGGGGAAACAATCATAAATCCGTTGAATTGAATGTGCAATTATCTACGCTTGGATTGGATTGGATTGGATTGCTGGACGCTACTGACAGTTTTCAGCGTAATGAGCATTAATTTCAGCCATTAGTGTGATTGAATGTGTGAAACTAATTGGGGGAGAGAGTTGATTGGAAAGCACCACAAATGGGCGGTTTTAATTGCGCCTTCGTTGGTAGTAAAAAGGGCGAGGACACATGGGCTGAGTTTTGTCAGTTGTACTCGTATGCAGTCGGTCTAGCTGTAGCTAACCAGGCGGCGTGTCGCGGTGCTTGTGGTAGCTTGCGTGGTTCGGTCGGAAAATTGATTGTTTAAGAGCTCTACATGGTTATTATGGCTTTATCTACTGACAGGGCGAACGCACGCATGCAGGTAACCTGCAATTTCGGTTCAAAGGGCGACTTTTCACACAAATCAATCTGAATAACGATAAACGCTGAAATAATAATTATAGACACTACTTCGAATAACGGGATTATGGGAGAATTTACGAGTATTGCCTGATCGGAGTTATATACATCGCATGCGTATCGAATATGGGACTGTCCTTTGGGATTTTGGAGGGCCACCAAGCATAGTTGGGGTAGGTTACTTGAGTTGAGTTAGTTGAGCAAAAGGCGCAGTTGTTGCTTTATGTCGATGTAACTAGGAATCTATGTTTAACAATGGCAGCCAGTGAGTTTTCTTTCCAGGCAGAGTCAGACTGTCAACAACTTCTTAGTCTCTGTGCAATTGCTCCAACAAAATGCTCGTAGACATACATGCTCCTCATGGCTTGTGCAGTAGAACAGCTACTTGGGCAGGATAAGCGCCAGAATTAAAACACTCAGAATCCATAATTTAAGGACCCTAATTATGCAAGTGGCGATATGGAGCCAAATGACGTTCTTGTGGAACTGAAGGTTTTTGATCTCGTCGTATTCCTTAGGAAAAGGCAGTGCCAACACTCCAGTCACTGACGGGCGAAGTTTTTAACCGCCGGTTCAGCCACATGCATTTGGAAGTTATAACATCATGTGAGCTAAAGCCTGGTGTCAGATCAGCCTGCGGAAGGTCTGCGGTAGCACAGAGTTCGCTGAAGAAGGACTGGCGGCAGGGAAGGCGGACTGTTGGAGTACGACGGAATCATAATTCCCTTTGTGAACTTCCGTATTCGTGAGTGGAAAGTCCTTATCAGGAGTTCGCCCAAGTAGTGTACCCAGTCAGTGTAGAAACTGCAGGAAGGAGGGTCACTTAGCCATGGTGGAATAGCAACGTTTCGGAAAGTCGGCAGGCATCACATTCATGAACAAATCACTCCTGTGGTAACCTAAATAATAGGCTTACAAAGACTATACTCAGAGCGACTACCAGGCGATATTGTTTAATATCGAATTGTTTAATGGCGAAGAGCGACGATGACAGTATCCCACCTTAATATGGCCAAAGTAGAAAGACACTCTTTTCAATAGAGATACGTTAAAGGTCACGTTGACCATTAGTGCCATAGAGAATAAGGGATCTGTGAAGGATGTGCTGCGTGCAACCCAGCAACACGCAGTAGGACAGCCAGTAAAAAGGGTAGCCCTGCAACTGCGATGAGATCAAAAGGACCAAAGCGAGGCAGACCAGACTTCTAGGAATGGTTTACCACTTTAAAATTGGCAACACATGGCCTAAAACATTCAAATAGCTTTAGACCTCTGTACAATGAGGCCAACTGATATCCTTGTGGCCCAGATTGCAGAATAGTGATGAAGAAGGTTAAAGGCATTAAGTCTCCCCAATTAACCTGCCCGACAATGCTAAGAATATATGTTCCCTCATAGACTAACTGCTATACCTTGCATCGAAAGGGATAACAGCAAGGTGTACATCTCGACAATCATGTCGGATGAACTGGTCGAACCATGCTGGATAAGGTAGTAAAGGCGGATGCTGAAGCAATGCATATTGGTTTTGTAGCAAAGATGAAAAGTTGCCTAGAGGAGGGGGCCTTCACCATGCCTGGAAACTCCAAAAAAATCAGGTTAAAGCAGTCACTTAAATGCCTTAGAGTTATGATTGCTGACGAGCTACGGAGCAAAACCGCTTTAAGTACGTCAGACATCGCTGATTTGGGCAGCGTACTATCAGATGCTTCCGAACATATTGTAGGTGGTTTCCTGGATTAGCCCGTAGCAGCCTGCTGTTCAAGGTGATCAGTTCGATTGGTATGGGCGACTGCCCAAGCGGTGAAAGAGTGAAAGAAAGAAAGCTGACGTCTGTGTACAGGCTCTGTTGAATCACGATTATCCGCGGTTTTCGAACAATCTCGGATCATACAGTCTATATGTATGTTAGTCAGAATGGTCACCTTCTATATCGTCTTGAATGAGATGCAGATTGTTTACCGTAGGCGACTCTCGAGGCAGGAGGCCGAAATGATGAAAGAGGAGGAAAGGGCAGCATTATCAGCGATGATATAAGCGAGGTAGAACAGTTCCACGGAGGGCAGGTGTATTCACAAATTGCTTCCCGTAAATGGATCTTGGACAATGAGGACAGAATCGGATCTCAACAAACATCTTACACAGTTTCTGTACGGAAACGGTGCCTATCGCAAATATCTCCTTGATTATAATTTTTTCCGTAATGTCTAAGAGGGGAGGAGGATGTGGAGCATGCAGTGTTTTACTGTAGACACTCAGAAGACCCTGCCAATTCCGGAGGATCTCTTAGGTCATCCTCTCATTCATATTCAGTGTACAGAACGAGCTCCGAAGAGTTGAAACCTTGCGAATAGCCAGATAGGTGACCTTGATGTATACAGTATAATTGCGAACCAGATCAGTGAAGTAGCACTCGTACCTTAGGGCAATACCATGGGGAGATTGGTTAACTGCTGAAAAAGTATGGCTTAATACGTAGTCGTCAGGTCAATCATAACCAACGAATCGTACATGCTAGTGGTACTGAATCTAGGCAGAATATTCAGAGCATTCGAGAAGAAAATTCCCCGCAACATCCACGGTTTGATGGATGCTGCGCTTTGCGGTGATATTGTCATAGTAAAGCGCATATAAATCCATCGGCTGCATTAAAGGACGATGGACAATAGGGCTCTGACTGAGAAGGTCCTCCATTTGGAATTTATTATTGGAACTCCCAAATAAGCATATCTTATTCAATATCCAAGGGGATCAAGTTCTTTGCTGCGCTGGGAATTTTTAACTCGCACTCGTTTAGTTTGAAGATGATGCGTACCATTTTGGGATTTGACAAGACAGGTTGCCAGTAGTGCTGTCAGTCAATTAAACATTTTCAGAAGATATGTTGTCAATTGTCCTTCGTGAATCCCATATGAGAATAGGCCGCATCTCATCTTCGACTCCGCATATATCGGATGCCAAAAAGCCGAAGAGTTACTGTGAGCTTATTTAAAGTCAAAAGCGTGCTAGAGGCCTTTGTGGTCAAGCCTACAAAAACAGTTGCGGCCAATGCAAATCGCCAAACGAGAGATTAGGCGACCAGAAAATGCAGCCCTTAGAATTTGGGGTGCGGATCGTGTAGTATGCGCCATTGCTCCATTCTGTTGGAACCACATGTTCTACAGTCCCAATTCATCCAATTGAGGAAGAAGAAAGTCGTTGAGCATGGCGCTGTCGCGCTTGCCGTCCACAGTAGTCATTTGGCCCGCGGCGTTTTCGAACAAATAAAGCCCGAGGACGCCTCGAACGCAAATAGGATACCATCCAGTAACTTTGAGCGGGTGTAATGGCCCTTCGTGGGTTGTACGCGGATTTTCGGTGCCCCAGAAGCAATAATTTTGCTTATTCACATATCCACAGAGTTGGAAATGGGCCTCGTCGCACATGATGATTTTCAATGAAAAGTTGTCTCCCTCCTGGTCGAGATCTAGGATGGTTGGAGCATAGCTTACATGCGATAACAGTGGTGGTCAACAGCTAACAGCTGGTGCATTGTCTGTAAAGACCGCCGATTGATGTCCAATTGCTTGGCACGTCGTCTGGGGTCATCTGCGACATCTTCAACTATAGATGCAATATTCTCAGTTGAATGGTTGCTCCGGGGCCGCATCTCGTGTTGTCCTATACTTTTCTAGGCGAGTGGCTAAAGGTCGTAGTGTTTATAGCATCTTCCTATAGGGTGATGACCTTTGCGTAATCTAGTACAATCAGAGCCTTGGAGTATCTAGGCCAGTAAACCTAATTATGCATGTTGAAGAAAAGCGGCCTCTAGAATTGCTTAAAAAGTAACCCTGTCGTAAAGAAACGGATTTCGAGACCGACCTACTAGGGAAGTACCAGACGAGTTGTGGGACAGTTTTCCGATAGCACTCAAGCGCTTCAAAAGTCTACATATATACATAAACAGGCCAAAGACCTGGAGAGGATCAAGAGTTTTCAGCAGAAAATGCAGCACCACTCCGCAAAGGGATATCCGTCAAAGATCCAACCGTGCATCTTCCAATTTTTGCAGTCACAAATCTGAAAAAGGCCGTTAAACTGAGGATTATGTGGGATGCCTCTGCGAAAGTTTGTGGCAGGTCGTTGAATTCGGTTTTATTGAAGTGTCTTGCATACAAGTTTGGTCTTAACACTCACTTTGCGGTAACATCACGGAGATGTTTCACCAGATGAATATCGGATGCTGTGTATCAACATTCTCAGGGTTTTTGTGGTGTGGCAAAGTAACGTTTGGGGCAACTGGTACATCTGCCTGCGCTTATTACGTCAAGATGAAAACTCTAAAATATTTGCCAAAATGTATCCGGCAATCTTAGACAATAATTATGTCGACCATCTGCCTATGACCGCTTACACGTATCAAGACGCCGTACAATTGGCTAAAAGTATTCCGCGTGGCTTAGCGGAGGTGGATTTTTTATTAGGAACTGCTTTTCAAACTCCACAGAGGTCGTTAAAGCTTTTCAATCAGCCAACATCGACATATTAGATCTAAACTTGCAGTTCGGCCTCGGCGCGGAGAAAGTGCTGGGTAAATACCAGTTGTGTTCGAAATATGTCGCCATCCTAACAAACAAGAAGTCTTGAAAGTCTTAACGACCATATTTGATGGCCAACTTCATAATTCACGTAAAGGTACTTCTACAAGGATCCATAACAAGTCGCCTAGCTGCATTCGAGGCCTGCTTCAAATTAAAGGTATTCAAATACTGAGATGCAACATCGCTTTCATCGTTGACAGACAGGCTGAAAGACAGCTTAATCTCTTCGTTGTTGCGAGCGAAAAGGGTTATCCAGCTATAGCGTATGCGCGGTATTCAGATGGATGTTCGACATCCTTGATAGCAGAGAGTAGATCCTTTAAAGAGCCTCTAAATACCTAGACTGGAATCGCAACCAGTCACACTTTTCGCCCGTTTATCCAGATCCATCATCCAATTCTAGTCCGTTTTTAAAAATGTATCACTGGCTCAATATGTCAGCATGTGCCGAGCAACAGTTACGCTGAAGAAGAACGTGCATGAGATCCTCATCCTACAACCCACGGATTTCCAAACGATAGGGACTGACGCCCCATTAGGTGGAGGAGATCTTGTTGGTGATGAGGAGTGGTCAGATTGAAATCAGTTTGAGTTGACCTTTCGGAGCATATGGGAGATTGGTTCGTTGGAACCATAACAGGTGCCGTGGGCCGGTAGATAGAAGAGACGAGGACAACGTAAATTACGTGGGTTGATTGAGACGGTCCTGATAGTTAGGTAAGATTATTTACTCGAATACCCTCGATCCGGGAAACATGAACTCGGTGAAAGGGGGGAGCAAGCATACTCCAGCTGCTGGCGAACAAAGGTAACATAGAGAGATCTGGTTGCATAAGGGTTGGAAAATTCGTTGGACCACCGTTTAATAAAGCCAAGTGATGCGTTGGCTTTGAGGATCATTTTATCGATATGCGGACGGAAATTAAGCTCACAGTCGAATAATATGCCAAGGTCTTGAAACGGCTGAACTAGGGGAATTGGTTGACCATAGAGAAAATTAAGTCGGGGAGCAGACGGTTTGCCATCCTCCTCCTTGCGAGATGGTAAGAATAAAAAGAATAGGACCAAGATGCCTGCCTTGTGGAACCCCAAATGAGGCCAGGAAAGGAAACGAAAGGGGCGGATCTAAACCGAACACTATAATATTGGTTTACCAGGTAGAAGAAATCCATTTTAATAAAAGTGGTTCAGCGCCGAGAGCAGACAATTTGAAGAGGATCAATCGACGAGATAACTTATCAAACGCTTTAGTGAAATCGGTTGCCATAACATCGATTTCTTTGCCATTTTCTAAGGCCGCGGGAGCAAAAGACATGAATCCAACTAGGTTTCTGGTAGTTGATCTGCCTTTTAGAAAACCATGTTGTCGGGGAGAAATAAAAGACTTACACTTGAAGCTTAAAGGCTTCGTATAAGATGATTTCAAAGAGTTTGGGTATATGAGAGTTTAGCAATGGGACGATAATTGGTAACTCCATGCTTAGATCCCTTTTTGTGTATCGGGATTACAAAAGAGGTCTTCCAAATCTGGGGATATTCTCCCTGTGTAAGGGATAGACAAAAAGGTAAGAATGGGGTAGAGACAGGTTGGAAGTGGATTTTTTAAGAAAAATGGCGGCGAGTCCATAAGATTTAGTAACTTTTTTTCAATAACTGCAGGATCGAAATTTTAAGTGAGAAAAGGATCAACGGAGAAATTTGGTAGATCATCGAAGTAAGAGGGATCTGGTACGAAGGAGTTATTGGCAAATGATCGTTTGAAAAGTGAAGAAACAAAGTTGGCAATGGTAGGAGGATCACTTGAAGATTTGGTTTCGAAAGCGAGGGAGGCAAGATAGGTCTTCAGATGGAGCCTATTAGAGTTGAGGTAGATTAAAGTCGCCGAACATAATGATATCATCAAGCGAGTCCGATAAGTCAATCAAATTGTAAAATGCATCAATAGCAAGTTGGTAGGATTCGATAGGTTGGGCCAGAAAAACGTAGCAACACGTAACTTAGAAGGGTCTACGCGCAAATATTATTTCAACTGCCACAAAGCTGAGCTTAGGAGAAGACGAAGCGGTAGCGAGAGAGGAGCAAAAGCTGTTGAAAATGTACGATCATCATCCCGTAAAACATTAATAGAAAGAAGGAATAACTCCTGTTCCTTTATGTTGGGAATAAGATTAGTTCCAATCAGAGCGTAGATATCAAATGGGAGAACAGGAGATAGACGCAAAACAGAATGAGTTTAAGAACACAGGCTTCTTACGTTCTGGTAATAAAAGGTTTTTGCGTCACAGGTTCGAAGAAATTTATTGTGGTCAGACTCCTTTACAGCTGCAAAGAGCAGCAAGTTCGTCTGCAACTTTTTGAGGAGGCGTATTGGAAATCTCATGATACTTTATATAAAGGGACTTGGTGGATGTAAACCATGACGCCTGTTTTTGCTTTACTCTCGTAGCGAAGAAAGAAGCGGCAACTGCTGTCGGACCTTTCACTCAGATTGAATTGCAGCAGCTAAGAGAAAGAATGATGGTCAATGAAGTGTACCATGATGAATTTGGCTGTTTATTGAAATGTTGCCCTCTACACAAAAACCAAGTAGCAACCGCTAGAAGAAGAATAGAATTCTCGAAGGATTCTAGTGATCGCGTAAAGCGTTTGATTAAATACGCCATCACTAAATACCATGAGACTATTCGTAAGCAATTCCACATTTCCAGTTTAAGAGCTGTCTTCGATTCTATCCGCCGATCGTGCCGAGTATACAAACGTCCACAGTCACCGATCATATCTCAACTCCCACCTGCCAGGTTGGCTTCCAACATTGGTAGAAGTTGATTATGTTGGCGCACTATATATGACAATCCCGCGAAGAACCGAATTGCGAGGGGGGTTTTGTTTACATGTCTCAACGGTCGTGCAATTCACATTGTGGCAGCACATTCCCTATTTACCGACTCCTGCCTTTTGGTACCTCGCAACTTCATAGTAAGACAGAGAAGACCGGTAGAACTGGACTGTGATAACGCTACGAATTTTCATGATGCGGAGCGAGAGTTGGAGGAAGATGGAGGCATTCACATCTGTTTCCACTTAATAGGTCTATATTCCTCCTGGGTCAGCGCATATGGATGGGAGGAGTTGGTAGGGACCTCAGAGGACCTTTGCGAATCACACTTACAGATGTGAAAAATTTATTTAACTCGCGTCCAACTCCAAATTCTAAGCCATTTTCTGCTACGATCTTTAAGTGGCAATGTTCAACGATGACCGTATGGCATTACGTACTGGGTCACTGGGTACCATTACTCGACGGTCGAAGTGGTCAACACCACCTAAACCAATTGAGGTCGGCAATGTAGTTGTCATTGTGATCCATAACAACCCACGAAACTGGTGGCCGAAAGGGTTATCGGAACGGAAGGCGTTCTAGGGATGGTCAGGTACGAAGTGGAACTATTTTAACGAACTCTGGAGAATACGAACGACCTGTAGTACGATTGGGTGCCTTCGACATCAGGCCTACGGATGAGATAAAGCTCACTGTTTCTAGTGGTTATACCGGGAAGGAGTGTTAACAGCTCTGACTCGGACGCCTGCGAATTTGACAATTTAAATGTCGAACTTCTTGTCAATGTGTTTTTGTTTTTTTTTTTGTGGAGGAGAAATCTTGTCAATGCATTGATTACTAATGCAGTTACAGCTGCATCTTACCCTTTGTTTGTTCCCAAAAGCCGAATTAGTTGTCAGGAGTAGCAACACATTCCTTTAAATTGGAAAAAAAAAATTCTACCTTTCACCTTTCAGAAAATGGCGTATGTCAGTGCCATGCTTTCTACTCGTATCCAACTGAAGCTAATGAAGAGAATCGTTTTTTTGTTGCCAATGACATCGTCACCATCATAATTAACAAACAACAATAAAAATTGGAGCACCTTTCTGGAATCTGGAACTATTTAGCCAACGTGATAGACATTTAAATTGCACCGGCTTTCCAAGCCCGACTCCTGGACTAAAAAGCTTCAACGGATTGGGGGTAAAAGTCACTTGTCCTCTGAAATAAATAATATAAACCGAAAGCAAACACAAAGGGGTATACCACCTTCCCACCCATTGCAATTGGTCTCCACTAACGTGGATAGAATGTATGTGTGTATGTGGCTCAGGACTATGGACTCAGACCCCCCCGGAGTACGGCCCGCTGGTTATCGCAATCAAAAGGAAACACTCAGCGTTCTTTACAAAAACCAATTACGCCAATCGATGGCCCGAATTAACCCAATGTCCTTTCGATAGCGCCAGCTATAGTTGGCTTTCAGTATTATGTCCTTTCGTTCTCTACAGAGGTAGAGAATAAAAAAAGGCAAAATAAAACGTATAAAACGGAAACGTGAAAGAACGAAAGGATGAAAATACAAAAAAAGTGGAAGGAAAAGCGAAGAAAAAATTTGCGACAAAAAGAAACGTCGAAATGGAATCGTCGAATTCGAAGGCAAACAATTATCGATGAATCTATTTGGAGCGTATGCACTTGGAGAGGATGTAACTTGGGTGCACCTGGTGGTTAGCTAAAGTGGTTCAAAGGTGTACTTTTCATCGATGAAGGTCTTTGGACTCTAGATTGTGGGTGGAGTGGATGCGTGTAGCTACTTAACGATGCCATCATTGTTGTAGAATTTTTATCTATTCTCTTGGCATCAAGCCAACTACATACATGCTCGTATGTGTTCATGTAGAGAAGTTTTTAATCAAAAGTGGACCGTGGAGTCACTTTCCATTTCTCAAAGGAGTCCGTACTTGAGTTGTTAATCCTCAGAAGAAGGTGAATTCGTTAGCATGACAGATTGCTTCAAATCATTGTATTTGGAGCTGAAGTCAATTAGGATTTTTGTCAGGACTCGCGTGGGTGCTGAAATTGAGATGATGACGGATGAACCCTAAATGAGTAAACGGTGGCTCTTATGTCTCTGAAGTGGATTACTGGCTGCTGAATATCCGGCTCCTTTTTGCAAAGGCTCCCAAAAAGAGACTAATTCTTGGGATTGGGGGTTAAGGGTCGGATTGACTACACATCTACACGAAAATCTTAAATAATCCAAAAATGAAAATAATGGTCGAGTCTGGAGACGGAATTTTCGAACCTTGATCAGACCACCTGCATCCAAACAGCAATTAGAGGGCCTAATCTGCTTTAAAGCAGATATAACCATGGTCAAAGGGTGAGAAAGCATTCTAACAATTCGCTTAAGGGGTAAAATTGCCAGCATCATTGTAATATGCCTTCAAGACTCTACGGAACAAAAAGGCGATGCTACTCGTGTGCCATAAAGCGATAATAACGCTTCCTCGCCATCGTAAATCTTGTAACACACTGGAGCTCCTTTCAAGTCTACTGTCCATCTCCATGTCTACCTTGAGCGGCCCAGCCTTCTTCTTGATTAGGGAAGTGGATTCCATTGCATGAAACTGCCGTAAGGTGTGACCAAAGCCTTGTACTTTTCCTCTGTATTTTGCCGTTATTGGCTCGTTATCGCGTGTAGTTAGTACGTTCGATATACCGTTTGGCCGGAAGATCTTTAAGATGTTGCGAAGACATCCATTTACGAAGGGTTGGAGTTTCCTTGTGACGATGTTACTCACGTTCCAGGTACTATGCCCATAAAATTGCACTATTTCCACATGCTTCTCTATACCGTACCAAATCTCCAAACATGCCAAATGCAGCTTTTGCTATGTGAATTCCGCTCTCCACATGAAGTTTGGTACTACTATCTTGTGTGACTATACTCCTGCTGCTTACTTTCTCGACTTGGCGTTAGTTGAAGCCCCTCTCTCAAGTCTTGAAGAAGTAGTCGAAGGTTCACTTCGTTCGGCTGGTGATCTGCCCGACCCGTTTACCATTGAACGGAGTCCCAGTAGCACGGATGGAAGTGCTTGAATCCAGTTCTTGGGCAAATGGGCGATGAGGGCTGTCTTCAGTGTCCGTTGCCATCGCGTTACTATCCCGTTTACCTGTGGGTAATAGGCGCTAGTGTGAACACGGCTACATCCAAGATGTTGAGTAAATCTTCGAAGGAAAACAGATTCGAACTGTCGCCCCTGACCGGCGAAATGGATACCCGAAACGTGCAACTCAGTGTTGGAAAAATGCGTCGGGGACAGTGGTTCTGGTGATGTCTTCTATTGGAACTGCTTCTAGCCAACGGGTTGCTCGATTGATACATGTGACAATGTAACCAAAATTTGCACAGCTCACTAGTTGACCGACTATATCCATGTGGACATGTTCGAAGCTGTCTTCATTTGGAAATGCTCCGAAGGGATCTTACTCCGTTGACAGGATGGACAGACGCATACCCGTCTACTTATGACAACGCTCATCGAACTAGAAGAAGCGTAATGCCACTGCGGGATGCTCGGGTATCCAAAGTTGTGCGCAGCTTCATAGGAAGCGCGCCAAAATCCGGGTGTGATGTATGCGAGATGTTTCGCCATGGCGGGGTAGTCCAAGACTGCGGAAGTCGTAGTTGTGGCGATGCGAGACAGGGCGTCCGCGGTAGCATTTTCCTTCCCCTTGACCATGAAAATTGTGATATGGAGTCCAGGTGACGCTGACCACCAGGTGCTCCTGTGGGTGATGGTGCGTTATGGAAAACAAACGTAAGAGGCTTCTGGTCGGCAAAGATTGCGAACGATCGGCTTTCTACAAAGCGCCGGAAGTGCCTAATCGCCAGTAGTTCTCGATCGTTTTGGAGTAAAACTACCCCAATTTTTGTGCTTGATGCGTCACACATAAGACGTTATTCGGCGTCGAGCAGTGGATGGGCTAGTGCAGCTGCTTTCGCTAGTGCGCTCCGGCAGCGTTGGAAAGTAGTTTGTGCTACCACGGGCAGTCTTTCTTGGTGACGTTCTGGAGCATTTGAAAGAAATTGAGAGCTCCCAAGAAGCAACGAAGTTCACAAACTGTCATTGGTTTCGGGAACGCTGAGATTGTCTTGACAGTGCCATCTGGTACTATCAACATGGTAACCGAGGAACACATCCGCGCTTTTACCAAATTCGCACTTCTTCTTGATAATTGTCATACCGTTGGCCTGGAGACGTCTAAAAATTTATTCGAGATGTTCTTCAGGTGAGTTAACATAGATGCGATGAGCTTATCGTCGATGTACGTAGACCCATAATTCAACTCTCCGATCACAGAATTGACAAAACGTTGTTGGGTTTGCGCTGAAATGCGCAAGCCAAAGGTGATATGTGTTTATTCGTAGAATCCAAAAGGTGCAACTATAGCTGTTTTTGCAATATCCTTCGGGGCAATCGGAATTTGATGGTATTCACGGGCAAGGTCTAGCCTGCTCAATATAGTCTTGCCAGCATGATTAACGGGCATCGGTCTGGCAGGGTTACGGAGACCCCGCATAGGCGAATGTCACCGTTTTTCTTTAGCATAATATGAAGTAGGCTAGCCCATGGACTCCGTGGCTGACAACAGATTCCAGCATTCATCTTGCGTTGAAATACTATTTTGGCGAATGCGCAGAGTTTTGGTGGGATACGCCTTGCGCGGCAAGAAAGTCGTGGCCCTTTTGCTTCAAGATGGCGGCGGACATAGTGTGAAGGTGTGAAGGTCTGCAAGTGGATGTAAATGGAACCGTGATTACCCTGTAACGTTTGAGAAGTTCTGCGAGCTTGTGACCCTGGTCGGTGGAGGCTATGACGGTGTGGTCGGTGGAGATGAGTGCTGCCGGTGTGTAGATGTTTGCCAAAGTATTGGGGAAAGTCTGCTCCAAGAATTGAATGTGGCACAGCTGCACGAACTTCCGGCGTAGGCCCAGGTTCACTTCCATCGTCACTGTTCCGTATGTACTGATCGTTGTCATGCTGACCGCTTAAAGAACGTATGGATGTTGCTCTAGGCTGGTGGTAGGTTGGTAGGCTGTCAACTAAAAACGGATAGCCTGTCACTTTGTCCGAAATAAAGAGGCGATAAGACTTACAGCAACGGATGGTGCCTACACTAATGTTGCCAGCTGCCATTTCCCTGGTGATCATTTACGTGCATCAGAACCGTAGTGTTTCTGATACCAGCAGCTTCAATGCTTTTTCGGTTGGTCTCCATGATCTCGACTCGCTGGACGTGAACGGCTGTTTGAACTGCTTCTTCTGGGTTGACGACGCTGTCGTGTTTCTCGTTCAATCTGCGTTCAATGTTGAGTACCACATTGTCCCTAACAGATGACATTGGGCTTGACCTCGAAAATGGCTGATGCACACCTCTCTCCTGTATTAGAACCATTTGCTCAACATTCAGGGGGTTGAAATTAATGTCTTCACGGACTACACCCAGCCTGTCACGGCCCAGTATATTGCCGTGGATTTCCTTTTTGGACTCTTTTAACTTACGGCGTCGGGGGACTGGAGTCGTCTTATTCGTTTAGCCTCTGAGTCGTTATTATTGGTTTTGGCAAGCTCTAGAGCATGTTCCCTAGAAATATCTTGTTTCAAGGCTTGCTTGAACCGCCTCCTCTCCGAAGGTCTTGTGACTTGTTCTCATAACTCATCCCATAGCTTGTGTCATCGCAAAATGTGTTTGAGTATGAGTGGCTCAGAAGGGTCACATTTCCTTCAGCGTCAGAGCTGGAAGCTATAGTCCGATCGACAATTTCTACTGCGAGGAGCACAAGTGCATTTTTAGAAGTTGATGCTTTTAAAGAGGCATCGTCGCTATAAATAGTTCCTTTAGTGGACCGGTTGCGATTCCCACGAGTAATGGGGAGACGAAAGTCACTGTTTTGGTGTAAGGAAGACTGAGAATTTAAATCCAAGACCAAGCACCCTCTAGCCGATCGGCGCTTGCTGCTCCATCTTGAAGTTAGAATTTTTTAAAAGTGATTTGCTTCTCTTCGTCGCTCAGGTTTGCCGGTGTTAGAACACATGCCCCGAGAATACCCTTCAATATTACACCATGCGGGTGCATGGAGCATACGTAGTCTGCAACATCAAAGGGAGTTCATTAGCCGTGAACTTTTTTTTTTTTTTACTTGCTTAGTTGATAAACAAATGACGTAATACAATTGGAAGAAGAAATTTTTCACTGCTGACCCTTCCTATCGATTGCTTAGTGAGCAGAGACTGACACTTGCCATACACGGATGGTGTTGTCAGAGTAGCCAGCGAACAAAGTCCTTCCATCGGTGGACCAGGCGAGTAGCAAGCGCCTTGCGAAACAACCTCTGGCAGAAGTTCCTCAACGGGGTTTTTGCATGTCAAATTCCAGATCTTGATGGATGGACACAGCCAGTAGCGGTTTGGTAAGAAGTACAAAGCATTGATGATGTCATTGTGTTCCAAAGTGTACAAGTTCTTGCCGTCATTAAGATCCGACTAGAGAGCCTTGATGTCTTTGCCTCCGGAGGTACATAGGGAACAATCAGGCGAAACGGAAACAGTATTCAAATAGCCACTGTGTCCATGGTGATTGTTCTTCAACTTGCAATTGGCCAAGT
The DNA here is from genome assembly GCA_963966105.1 of Volucella zonaria. Taxonomy (NCBI): domain Eukaryota; kingdom Metazoa; phylum Arthropoda; class Insecta; order Diptera; family Syrphidae; genus Volucella; species Volucella zonaria. Next base: position 129,919,891 of record OZ014533.1, on the reverse strand, counting down.
TCCAGACCTTGACGGTACGATTCCAACCGCATGGGACGATAATTGGGTTCGAGTGGTTTGGTGAGAAACGAACGCATGACACATAGTCACTGTGTCCATCTTCTTGCACTCGGCCAAAGTATTCCACAAATTGATGGTCTTGTCCCGGGAGCCGGAAATGATTTGACGATTGTCAGCAGAGAAGGCGACTGAAAGGGGGTCCTTGGTGTGGTCTTCAAAACGACGGGTGGTCTTACCAGCGGCCAAATCCCAGAGACGGAGAGTCTTATCCCAGGAGCTAGACAGTGCAAAGATCAAAGATGAGAGTACAACGTCACTGATAAAGTCACGAGAAGCGGAGATGATAGTTTCGGGATCCTTTGGATTAGTGGCGATTTGGAGAACCCAGCCATTATGGCCCAAAAGGGTGCCACGGAATTGCAATGTCTCAGACATGATTTATCGAAAAATTTCTTTTGGAGCGTAATCAACACGCGTCAAACCGCGAAAACAGGTTTCGGGAATAACTATAGCTGCCCGAAGGTGGCCCCATGGAGGCAATGAGTTATGTCGGTTGCTTTTATGTATCGCCCTGTGACTTTACGCTATAAGCTCGTACCTGATCACCACAAAGTCGACGTAGCCTAGAATTAGGGAAGGAATGTAGTTCGGCCCTCCTAGATGGTTCAAAAACGATCTACAATGCGGACTTGACGTATTTGTGCGTCTATCTCCCAAACGATGAAATATGCAATCCTGATGGCAATGAACTGTATATGAGAGGCGACATTCAAGCATTCACTGAGTCGTGCTTGTGCCACAGGTCACGGGAAATGAGATCGCAAATAAACTCGCCAGACATGGCTTAGAGAAGAGCTTCTCATGACTCGACCCTGTATTAGTACTGCTTGTCTGTTATGGCTTCTATTGACAATTAGGTGTCATTTGGGCGTAGCTTAAGTGGGGAATACTACAGGCGGCTTATTGGCATCGTATCGGAGCACTACTCTTGCTAAACACCTAAGTGTGCAAGGCATAAGTGACAGAACCTCGTGCGATGCCAATAGAGCGACGACGACATCACGGAACACTCCATCTGTAAGTGTACAGCTTACAAACGCATTAGGTTGCGTTGCACTTTACAACTAAATCGAAGGAACATACAAAAAGTACAATGCATTAGTCCTTTGACCGAGTGCCCGGTTCTCCGATTGAAGCAAATCGAAGTGATTCGATTTATTTTAATGAGCTACATCCATCAAATATGCAAGAGCAGCAGCTTTCCCAGAATGTTCCTTTTGCAAAGGGTTTTCCTGAATTAAATCAATATGTACTGTCCAGGATCTTGGGCCCCCGCCCAATTATCAAGGCTTCGCCCATAAATAACGTTGCCTATTGTAATAAAAAGCGGGGGCAGAGCATATTACTGGTCTTATCGTAAACATCTTCAGATAACGCCTCTGAAGGTTGCTACGATTTGACCAGTAACAAGTTGCCGGTCATAGGTCCTGTTGGCGGCTGGACCACCAGTAGTCTATACCAGGACTTAAATCGCAGTACCATGGGAGTCAGGAGCCCCACGGATTTCGGTCCGTGCCTGACTTGTTGAGGTAGGCCCCCTTGTGGGAGCGTCATGGTGGCTGTGGTTTAAACCCAAAGTCGCGGGAAGGGTCTTCCTTGTTGGTTTGACCCATTGTAGAGTTGCAAATAAGTACTGGGTGCTGTGACCCTAAGAACAATAAGAGGTTTTAGATCGGCCTCGATTCGTACCAAGGGTGGAACTTGTGCCTCCAACACAGTTCCGAATTGGTATCAAAGAATTGACGGAGAGCGATGGCAAGGCGTATCCTTGCTCCCTATGGATGTATAGGCATCCCGTAAACATAAGGTTTACATGCCAGGTGGTTTACGTTAAAAATCAAGTTCTGTCCGGGATCTTCCGCACACTTCCTAGAGTGTTGAGACGACACTCGATTCAGATAGAACCCCATATTCCAAAAAAGTTCCTACTGTCCCATGCACTTCAATGTACAAGTACTCGTAATATAAGATTTATTGGAACTTCAAAGCAGAGTATTGGTCAGAACTTAAGCAAACAAAAACGGTCTAGATTCTTTTCCGTTCAATAAGTTTAAGAATTTGACGAACCATTGTCAAAATATTGCATTATCGCCTCTCATCCAGGAAATCATTCAGCTCAATCTGAATGATGAGCTCCATTTTAAATATCCTTGACATGGCACCTTAGAAACCACAGTGCAATCTTCCCGAAACGCACTCAAAACATCAAGTCAAACTTTGTAAATAACCTTTCCGGTGTTCCCGAATTTAATGACTTCAATGTTCACTAATTGTAAGAATTTGACATTAACATTAACAACAGCGACTCTGTACGTGTACGTGACACAACAAAATGTGTACTCTGCCCAGGAAATCACCTCATACGACAACGAATTCTTCTTCCTTATTCCACCTGAAAAGAATTGGATAGGATCTGAGGTTCCTGCCTACCTTCGAGTATTCTAACTTTCGCATTCTTCCTACTGGGGACAACAATAGACGACGTAATACTGTTCAACAGAGCATAGGTTAGGCAAGGACTTTTTATTGAAAAATTTACGTAAATTGTTGTGGCGTAATCAATTGAATCCGGAATAAAGGAAGAAAAAAAAAAAAATGACATTGCGTGTCAATTTGATGTGGTGCGCCTTTGTTTCCTCTCTCTATTATTCATTACAAAATTGAACAATTCAGAACTCTGCTTATTGTTGTTTAACTTGACGTTCAGAATGGGAAATGCGAGTATCTACGTTCGTTTTACTTTCAATTTGCATATCTTTAAGTCACTCGAAAGGCAAGGAAGAGTGTAGAGTGACAGAAAATCGGAACAAAATAGGCATTGTCTGGAGGTACTACAGAACATTAATAATTGGTTGAGAAAGAGGGGTGTTCGAATCGGTGTAGAGTTTATTCATCATCAGTCGGAAAGTAGCCGATCTTGGATCCGTGCTAGCTTCGAATAAATGGCAACACTTTTTCTTTACACGTCCTGAAAGTATGCATTGGTTTTGCTACTGATCGAGAGTTCGGTCGGCTCGATCGCATTGTGGTTGGTGAACGGACTAAATGGGATTGATAGGACGGTGAGGAATGTGTTTGCTGCATAATGATAGGGGCAGCGGGGAAACACCAAATTGTTGGTTATGCCGCTTATTTACTGCTTTTCCAACAGTGTGGCCGGTCTTTAATAGACTGACGTGGCTCTGGTGGAGCAAAATTTAGTCTGAATTATGTTCATGATGCCATTAAAAAGAAACAGGCGAGTACACTCCTAGAAATAACTGCTTTCCTAATGAAATTGTTCCTTTATGACGTTGTCTACCTTGTCGCGTGGTGAAGGCTAATATATACGACCAGACTCAATTCCACTTATCCCGTTTTTTTTGTCTATTGCCATCATTCTCATTCCCTGGGTTCCGTGCCGATCATTGAAAACTTTGAGGCTAGACTTCGACCAAAATACTTCCGCTGCCATACAGGTACTCTCAGTACCCATAACGTTGAAGACCATCCGCTCAACTGTAAGCTCCGCTATTAGGATCTGCATGACAATACCAGCTTTGCATCATGCTGGCCAAGTGTTAAGAATCCGACACAACCTCTTTCATTGAAGCCCGAATTCACGGAGCTACCCAGAATTATTAACACCTGCTTTCGCATCTCGGCGATGGTCATGGTAAAGAGACAAAAAAGGGTTGGAACTCGGTATAGATGGACTCGTCCAGCCCACCGAGAAATTGCAAACAGCCAAGCTGGATAAAACCAAGCTGGACTTATCACTAAAACTGTTCAATGGGCAGACCAAAACTGGAATTTGTGGCCATAAGAAATCGGGAGCGGGTGAGCTATGTCGGTGGCCGTAGGTGGATCCAGCAGTCAAAGGAAGGGATGATGGTTAAAGCCTCCTTCAAAACGTTTTCTAAGGCGGTAAATATGTCTCTGTTCAATGCCTCATCCGAGGCCTTCTGGGATGATTTTGAAGATCTTGGAATACCAAAATCCCTTAGCATCCAGTCAACGATTGGAGCCTCAAAACTCTGTCCCGCAAACCGAGCCAAAACACCCGGCAGAGACAATGAGGCCAAGAGCCGCTTCATCGCACACTCTTTAGCAGCAGCCGAATCCATTCATTCGCGCAATTAATGGGGCATTTAAAAAAAGAGCAAGATCCGGCGATTGACCTTTAGAACGCACTCACCCAGGAAACCACTTCGGAGACATTAAATGCACCTTTACCCAAACAGCAAGCGAACCGTAAGAACCGAATGGGGGAGTGAAGTATCTGGATCTGTAGTGATAGCCTGGGTGTGCTTAAAAACTTGCTGCACCCTCTCTAAAGCTAAATTTGCCGAGTCTTATCTGTGTCCCAGGTCACAATAGGATCGCGGCTAATGTGATTGCCGATGAACTTCCTAGAGAAGGCTGTACTCGCATTGGGGTTGCGTGCGCTCTCGAGTAAAGCTTCCATGTACAATTGAATCTTATGACCACAACCGTAGGTGACATGATTGTTAAGTTGTTATTGTCATAGCTAAATAGGTCATTTGCCGTCGGGAGACTTAAATATCAAGAGATTGTTAGAGTCTTTGCAGATCGAGTATTCTTAAGTCTCCTAAGAGATTAAGGTTGATTCCGCCAGCATCAATTCCTAACCTTAGTAAAGAATGTCGGCTAGCAGATGTAGCGAAACAAAAAGTCTATAAAGCTCCATGGAAGGATTAGAGCCACTTGCGAGCTCTATAAGTAGCAGAAACAAATTCAGCACCAGTTTTACGAAAGTAAAAAGTAAGAGCATATTAAACGCGAGGCTGAAAAAATAGGGCGTATGTCCTTACTCGGGAACGAGGTTCAAAAATTTCACTAGAGAGTCATAAAACCAACAAGGGAACATAATAGTACTCGTAGGTGGGTTCTGTAGATATGTAAGGACCATTTATGCAAGCTGTACAACGGCAGCCATGTAGAAATTTGGCAGCATATCCTTCTATTCGACCAGGATGTAGTTAGGATGGTCTTATCTAAATTTAAGTCCAACGAAAGTGCAGGAGTTGTAGCCCTGCCCACTGAGTATCGAGAGATGATCTGGGGCGGAACATGCGCCATCTCATCTGCCGAATGTCGAATAAAAGTATCGCTTACGAATGGGACCTATGCCAACTATAAATCGTCATGCTAAACAAGGAGGACATCTTTGGCAATACGATCGGAAAGTGCATCCTTTACGGTATCACCTAAGGAAACAGAGCCAGGCTTATGGAGTTTATAACGAGACACAATGCAACTATAGACAGCACACGCTTTAAACACCTTGATCTCCATAATGGGGCTTGGCTGACTCCTGGTCAACAATCCGCCAACCTAACTGATCATACTGTGATCGACGCAAAGCATTCCTCCAGTGTTTTAGATGTCCGAACGTTCCGAGTTGCTAACATGGACTTGGACCATTATTATGTTGTAGCTAAAATACTGCTAAGGCAGCCCAAAGCCAGTGAGCCATTCTGAGGAAATTTAACTTCGAACGGCCACAGGGCCTTTCATAATTGAGTCGCCCTTAACATCTCCAGAAATCCAGTGCAGTCAGCATCAACATCTCCCACTAAAAGCGGTGGACATTTATACCACCCTGTTTAATAATGCAATGAATAATGCACATTATCCAGCGCATTGGAAAACTGCGGTGGTACACCCCATTCCCAAAAGGAATAAAGATCGGCGAATCTCCGCTCGATCAGTCTTCTTCCAAACATCAGTAAGGTTTTCGAGAAGGTAATCAATAGAGTCCTGACTAAGTGGGTTGAGGACAAACATATCGTTCCGGATAATCAATTCGGTTTCAAGGCGGGGCATGATACGAGGGCGGGTCAATAAGTTTTGAATTTCTGACCTCTTTACTGAAGCAGCAACACTGCTCCTGTCAACAGGCGTCTGTCAGTTGACTCCTGTCAAAATTTAAACTTGCTGCGTCAGTTAGTTTGTGTTTTATTCAGACTACTCACTAATTTGAGGAGAAAATGGAAAAAAGTGAATTTCGTGTGCTTATTAAGCATTATTTCTTGCGAAAAGAAACCATTACCGAGACCAAGGCTAAGCTTGATAAATACTATGGGGACTCTGCACCATCGATTTCAATGGTAAAAAAGTGGTTTACTGAATTTCGTTGTGGCCGTACAAGCACTGAAGATGCCGAACCTCCTGGACGCCCAGTTGAGGTCTCTACACCCGAAACAATCGAAAAAATTCACGATATGGTGTTGGCCGACCGAAGATTGAAAGTGCGAGAGATTGTGGAAGCCGTAGGGATCTCGCATGGCTCAGTGGTTTCAATTTTGTATGATCACTTGGGCATGAGAAAGCTTTCCGCAAGATGGGTGCCGCGTTTGCTCACAGTCGACCACAAACGCAATCGTGTAACAACTTCACAGGAAGGTTTGGCGTTGTTTAATCGCAATATGGAGGAGTTTTTGCGCCGTTTTGTAACCGTGGACGAAACATGGATCCATCACAACACACCAGAGAACAAACAACAGTCAAAACAGTGCGTTTCTAAGGGTGAATCGGCGCCAAAGAAGGCCAAGGTGGGTTTGTCAGCCAATAAAGTTATGGCGACTGTTTTTTGGGATGCACGCGGGATAATCCACATTGACTACCTTCAAAAGGGAAGAACAATCAATGGGGAATATTATGCCAACTTATTGGACCGATTCGATGACGATTTGAAAAAAAAACGACCTCATTTGGCCAAGAAAAAAGTTCTTTTCCACCAAGACAATGCAAGGGTGCACACATGTGCAGTTGCCATGGCAAAAATCCATGAATTGGGCTATGAATTGCTCCCTCATCCACCCTATTCTCCAGATTTGGCTCCGAGCGACTACTTCTTGTTCCCAAACCTGAAGAAATGGCTTGGTGGAAAAAGATTTGACTCCAATGATGAAGTCATCTCGCAAACAAAGGCCTATTTTGAGGACCTCGACAAATCATTTTTTTTGGAAGGGATAAAAAAAATTGGAGAAGCGTTGGACAAAGTGTATAGAGCTCAAGGGAGACTACGTTGAAAAATAAAATTATTTTTTTATCAAAAAATCTGTGTTTTAATCCAAAAGTCACGCCCTCGTATCATTCATGCTGCGTCTAAACTGGTTTCTGATATCCAATGGAACAAAGGCAAGAAACAGTGCACTGGTGCCTGCCTGATTGACTTGGAAAAGGCCTTCGACACCGTATGGTTAGAGGGACTCTCTTCAAGCTGGACAGGTTGGGCATTAGTAAACCACTGCTGTATATTCTTTTTGATATGCTTTCCAGTAGACAGTTCATCGTGAAGAATGGCGATGTGGCTTCTTCTGGAACATTTAACATTAAAAACGGTCTGCAACAAGGTGCGGTAAATTCGCCAATCCTATTCAACATTTACACAAATGATCTGATGGGTTCACTTCACCATGCCAAAGCGTACGCAGACGACTTAATCGCGCACAGATCAGGTCCAAAGGTTGAGGTCATTAATACACTTTTGCAACGTGACTTCGACAAAATTAAACGATATTGCGATGACTGGAAGTTGAAAATCAACTTTCAGAAGTCGGAAAACATTCTGTTTAGAACGCCTTTGTCTGGGGCCTCTAGGGATACCAGAAAGAATTGGCGAACGTTCTCTATCGTCGGAGAACATGGACAGCCACTTGCTTGTGGAAATGTAGTCAGATACCTTGGGATCTGGGTAGATCAATATCTGTATTTTAACAAACATATAGATGTTGCTCTGGCCAGAGCCAGAGGTGCTTTTGCTCTTACAAGGAGACTGTTTTATAACAGCCAACTCGATGTGAGGGTGAAGGTGATTTGCTACAGGGCCCTTATCCGGCCTATGCGTGTATTTGGATGTCCCGTGTGGTTCAACGTGAGAGCAAGTTTATTGGAAAAGATTCGGGTGTTTGAGAGGGCTTGTCTTCGGTTATACAGAACACCAGAGTCTGAGTACATAAAATTCTATCGCAATGAGGTCTTGTACAATAGGGCGAACCTAATAAGAGTAGACAATTTTGTTATTAAGTTGACTCGAAGGCACATTGCAAGAGAAATGACCTCGGCAAACAACCTGATCTCTGGGGCTTATTACCCCAATTATATGTATCACGAGAGAGTTCGCTTTGACGGTTTTGTCCCTCCAGAAGCGTTCCTCTACCTACAGGACAGATTGGCGGTGCCGCTAATCTTCCACGTCGCTCGAACAGCTGCGGACAGGCGACTCAACTACGACAGAGACGTCGCACACGGCAGTGCGGAGCGTCTCCGGTTCAGTAGGGCGGTAGGGAGTCGCGACAAGAGTTATGTTGCTCAGCAGCACCAGCAATTTTGGTGGCTTGTTGAAGGAGAGGATGCGTCGACGTCGTATTCCTCCAGCAATAGGTAGCTTCATGTGAAGCAAAGTTGGTCAGCCTAACTTTTTTTTTTTTGTTTGTTTAGCCATGGCCGGCTTACATAGTTTTAAGTAGGGGTAAGTTAGATTTAAGAAAAAAATAAATATATAAAACAAACAAAAAATTAATAAAAATAAAAAATTAAAAAAAACAACAACACATATATATATTGGGTCTACAAGTAAGTTTCCAGCGTTTGTCAGAGATGGCGCCACTAGTGGATCCCGGGAAGAAATGTCAGACCCCATGTGTTTTATTTGTAGGTTTTGTATCTGTCAACAATTTTGCAGCGTTATATTTGAGCAGTTCTATCGGTGTCGTACATTTTATCGAGCAAAATCATCGTCCTATCGTTTGCTTTCGGAAACTTATGGGGCGGAATGTATTGGTGAATCGACGTGCCGCGAGTGGTTCAAACGGTTCAAAAGTGGTGATTTTGGAGTTGAAGACAAAGATCGCCCCGGAAAGCCGAAAAGTTTTGAAGACGAGGAATTGAACGCTTTACTGGATGAGGATCCGTGTCAGATTCAAGAAGAACTTGCTGCATCATTCGGCATCACGCAACAAGCCGCTTCCCTGCGCCTAAAAGCACTGGGATTCATTCAAAAGGTTGGAAACTGGGTGCCGTACGAATTGAAGCCAAGAGACGTCGAACGGCGATTTTCCATGTCCGAAATGTTACTGCAGCGGTATAAAAATAAATCATTTTTGCATCGTATTGTCACTGGTGATGAGAAATGGATTTATTATGATAATCCTAAACGCAGAAAATAGTATACAAAGTCCGGCGAGCCCGCCCAATCGACGCCGAAACGAAATATTCACGTGAATAAGGTCATGCTCTGCATATGGTAGGATCAAAAGGGTGTCGTATACTACGAACTGCTTCCGAGTGGTGAAACCATCAAAGGACCATTATATCGAACCCAACTAATTCGTTTGAAGCTGGCATTAAAAGAAAAACGGCCAGAATATGATACCAGGCATGAGTCCGTCATTTTTCATCACGACAACGCTCGGCTACATGTTGCGGTTTCGGTGAAAAACTATTTGGATAATAGTGGATGGGAAATTCTGCCTCATCAGCCTTACAGTCCAGACTTGGCACCATCTGACTACCACTTGTTTCGTTCGATGCAGAACGCTCTTACGGGAATACGCTTCAGCTCAGTAGAGGAAATCAAAAATTGGCTCGATACGTTTTTGGGCTCGAAAGACGAGAAATTTTTTTGGTCCGGAATTCATAAATTGCCAGAAAGATGGGGGAAAGTTGTAGCTTCCGATGGACGATACTTTGAATAAAGCATTGTAACTATGTTTTCATAATAACACTTCAAATTTTGGAAAAAAACGCTGGAAACTTACTTGTAGACCCAATATATACATATATTTATATATTAGATGTGTATGTATTAGATGTAAGTAGTTTAAGTAGATTAAGATTTATTTGTAGGTAGTTTGTAGGATTTTACTTTTAATTTTTATAGTAAAATAGATAAAAAGTCATGTTACTAAGTTTTTTTTTGTAAAAAATGTTTTCTTAGTTTTAATTATAATGAATAGAAATAGTATAGTATAGTAGTAAGGTACGTCATAAGACATAACTTAAGTGTTAGGTTTAACTTAGAGTTCCCGCATGGGGCCAGTAAGTTTGTATAAGATTATTTGTAAGTTAGTTAAGCTAATTTTTAAGCATTTTTTTGTCTAGCAAGTAAGAGTAAATTAAGAGAAACAATAAAAATGCATATAAACTGAAACTGAAACCAATGTCATCACTGCTAAAGAGGAATCAGAGAGACCGAGTCTGATAAATTGAGTTTCAACTTGCTTCAAGAGAGAAACACCAGTTTCTATGGTATGACGAATGCAGACAGGCGAATCTAGAAAGACAGCCAATGTACAGAGCGGCGCTACAGGTAAAAAAAAAGAAGGAACATAGGTTCCTCGGGAGAAAAATGAAGCGCCCCTAGAAGATTGAAGCCCGGAAGTTTTACTAAGAACTGAAACGAACATGCCAAGGCTGTAAGGCCGGGACACAAATCTACAAGGATGGAGAAGGGAACCTCATAGTAGAGCCACAGTCGGTCTTGAGAGTCTGGAAATATATTTCAGCCAACTGATTTACGGTGATGGCAAGCAGCATCCCGCCATCAAGCAGAATAAACCATTCGCCCTGAAGGAAGGCAGATAACAAATTCGTGTACCCTACCCAGATGATGTCAGAACAGCCAATGGCTTATCTCCCAAGCTGTTGAAAGCAGCAGGTGATGATTGGAGATGAAGCATACATCAAGTCATCTCCCAAATCGGCCAGGTCGAAGAAATCATGCCCGACGAATGGAACCTTAAGATTGTTTGCCCGACCCTGAAGAAAAGAGAACTTGGAAACTGTCCAACTACCAACTAAAGCCCAAGACCCTTCATCATCAGGTTGATTGGCCCCTATCAGTGTAGTTTTAGGCCAGGAAAGAGTTCCAAATCTACACACCACCAATACATCGATTTTACGACCGCAAATGACAGCCTCTATAGAGATGAATCATACACTGAGGCACATCTAGTTTCGCCATCCCTGCCAAGCTTATTCGAATGCCCGCTGCGCTGTGAAGATCGTTAAATGACCGAGACGTTCAATGTCAAAGAAGTACTGCGTGGTCATGTGACTTTTAAAACATCAAACTGGACCACCTTCAAAGGTCTGTTTACTTACTTGCATATGCAGACGACATTGGCATAATGGGAAGGACATCCATTAATACCTAAGATGAAGACCTTCTAAGCTTCGTCGTTAGTGGGGCGCAAATTGAAGCCTGAACCGCAGCGGATTTCGTAACCCAGGTATCGCTGTTAAAAGTCAATGCATGTAATGCGTTAATGTCTAGGCTGGGAGCGGAAAACACCGAACATCTGTTTACTGGTGGAGACTCGAAATCGCGGATTTGATATCAGTATGCCGCCAAACGAGAAGAACTTACCAGCGTTCCCGAACTCGGGATGCCAACAAAAAGCAAGAACCCGACTAAGTCAACCGCCTTTGCTTTAGAGATCTTAGCAAACGACCTATTTACCATGTATGCGGTAAAGCTTATCAAAATCTATCATTGAGGCAGAAAGGTCCTCGCATGCAATCGCCAACATGTCCGATAATGTTGCGACCCTATTTCCTCCCCAAGAAAGTAGGGCACTCATTGATCAATTTCATCACGATTCATTACTCAAAGCATGTAAAATGGTGCGCGACATACAATCACCGGAACTAGATAGCGTTCCAAATAAAGCCTTAAAGATCGAAGAAAGCACGGCCGGACTTATTCGCCGAAATGTGTAATGCATGTCTTCAACAGGGCGTTTTTCTGACCCTTGAAAGCGCCAATGGCTTTCGCTTTTACCAAAGTTGAAAGGGAACCCAAATGATCATTCCCTCAATCGCCCTAATTGTTTGACATGGTTGGAAAAATGCTTGATCGGATCACTTGCAATAGACTCTTGCCAGCAATTGAAATGACAGGAGGCCTATCGGAACACCAATACGGTTTTCGTAATTCATGGTCAACAGTGGACGCAATAAATGCGATGATAACTAGAGCTTGAAACTCAATACAGGACTGGCGCTTTAAAGGACGCACCAAGGAATATTGCGCCATGATAACCCTGAACGTGATGAGCGCGTCTAACTCGACGAAGTGGAAACGGATTATGAGCTGTCTTTATCGAATGGAAATACCGAACTATCTCCGTAAAATGATAACGAGCTAATTCTCGAATAGAAACCCCCTCTATAGCTCTGAAGATGGAGCTAAAGCGTACGAAGTTACTGCCGGTGTGCCACAAGGCTCACTCTTAAGCCCCCTATTGTTGAGCAACATGTACGATGAAATCTCACGCCTACAGATTATAAGCGAAGCGTCGAATATCTGATTTGCCAATGACATTGGCGTGGTGGTTGTAGCACTAGAATACACTAGAAGAAGTCCAACTCTACAGCAGTAAGACAATTGCAACCGTACGTCGCTGGCTAACTAACAACAGCGTGTAACTTGGCGATCATAAAACTGTTGTTGTGTTTACTTCGAGAAGCAAACCGATAGCGATCCTAGTTGGAGGTCATAAAATAGTTTCTCAAGTATGATACCTCGGAGTTGTGACTGATAGTCGTCCAAGTTTTAAACGTCACCTAGAGCAGGTACGTGAGGAATCATTGAAAACTATAAATGCACTTACAAGGCTGATGAGTAATATCGGAGGCCGAAAGCAGAATAAAAAACTCCTTCTTCCTGGAGTTGTGCGTTCTATACTCATGTACGCAGCGGAAATATGGTCAAATGCCGCAAAGAATAAGTCTTAACGGGAGACCAGATAGCAATGATAGTTTTTCCAATTGTTATGTTACAAATGACATTCAGCTGTCAAAATACTCAGTAAGGTTTGCCATTTCATCAAGCATCGTTTTACGCTTGCCGAAGGTGCGAAGTTGTAAATACGCAACGTGAATTTTGACGTGAGGTCGGTCATCATCATGGCTTCAGTGTGCAGGCAATTTGTGGCACCGTGGAAAAGTTTGACCGTGAGTACACTCTTTTGGATCTTAAGCCACTAACCAGGCGAACATTGGTGCGAAATGAAGAAAACCTAGCCGCCGCAGCGGTCAGTATCGAAAAAGACCCAGATATGTCGGTTCGGCCCCGATGAGCTGAACTGGACAACGCCAGAGAGTCAACCCGGCTGATTTTGCTATTCTAGTTGGGCCTACATCTGTATAAGATTGTGCTGATGCAAGAACTGAAGCCGGACGACCGTAGAATATGCCGTGAGTTCGCTAATTGGGTGCTGGAAATGTTGGCCGGAGATCCGGATTTTGGCCAAAAAATCATCTTCTTGGACGAGGACATTTTTTGGCTCAGCGGCCATCTTCTTCTTGTCAACAATCAAAATTGTCATTGCTGGAGGGAACACAATCCAAAAGTGTTCGGCCAAGCATCAATGCAACCATAAAAATTTACTGTTTGGTGCGGTTTATGGCATGGCGGCATCATCGGACCTTATTTCGTTCGAAATGAAGAAGGTGACACCGTCACCGTGAATGGCCTCAGGTATAGAGTATGTTAACCGACTTTGTGTGGTCAGACTTCGACAATATCGATATAACCGAGCTGTGGTTCCAATATACAAGCGACGCAGCGTTCGAAGTTTTGAATGAGAAATTTAGCAACTGGGTCATTTCACGGCGAGCGTTCATCAATTGCCCGCCGCGATCATGCGACTTGACTCCACTCGAGTATTTTCTCTGGGGCTACGTCAAGTTCTGAGTCTACGCTAATAATCCAGCCACTTTGGACGAGCTCGAGACCAACATTTGATACGCTATTGCCGGAATAACGCCGCACATATTGGACCGAGTCATTTAAAATTGGACGGACCGCTTAAAGCACTGCCAGCGAAGACGAGCCGACCATTTGAATGATTGCTATATCTCACATCATTGTAGTTTTATTTAAGATTTCCTTGTTATCGTTCTTATTTGGTCACCTTTTACATGAGGGAAATCAAATCTGTCCATTGAGAGTTGCCAGTGCGTTTCGAACTATTTCGCATGATGCTATGCTCGCCGTATGATTTTTGCTTCCTGTCGACATACTTGCTAGCGAAATAATAAGACTCAAAAGCGAGAAAGTTCAAAAGGATACGAATCGCAACTTGGCAACAACAATGGAAGATATCCTTAAAGGAAACGTGGACACATCGTCTTATACCAAGGCTCGATGAATGGATTCGTCGAAATTACGGCGAAACAAACTTCTATTTTGGCGGGAATGTCTGTTTTAGGGAAACATGAAAACATCGCAAGCTGTCCATATTGCGAAACAGTCTTGGAAAACGAGGAACACGCATCTTTTCACTCCGCAGTACGAAACCGAGAAAACGATAGCCTTGCGGGGACAATTTGGATTTGGAGAGTGACTTCAAAACGAGGAAAACTCGACACCGCTCTTAGTAATATATTGTACCAGCGTAAATACTCAGCGTCCTTAGGCAGTTAAAATGTTAACGTGAAGCGAAAAGTAAAAAAAAACGAATCGAAGCGTAAGGAGTAAGCTTAGTCTTTAAAGCGACTTCTGCAAAGTAATGGCTTACGGCGGTATCACGGGGAGCACGAGTCCATCTGTTCAGGTGGAGGTGGTTTCAGTCGGTAGGAATCCGGCACTAAAAATGGACGTCGGCCCAATGGTGCCCTAATACAGAAAAAAATATCCGTGTCTCTATGACAAGCATTCTCCACTGCTTAATACCGGTGAAATTAACTCGACTCGAAACAGCTTGCACCCCCATTGATTCTAGGTCAGCACAGCAGTACATCTGATGGGGACTGGAACTTTCAAAAGCGAACACATAAAATACCGACCGACCGACTTCCATGCAGCGGCTGGTACTCCCCAGGGGGGGGGCCAAAGTGCTAACCGACACGTTGCACACGTTCTCATCGTTCCTACCAAAAAAGATAGACATCATCACACTCGCACCACTCTAATAACCGCTAGATATGCAAATTAATTTACCTTTGTCAGTGGAGGTGGTAGGGGTGGTAGGGGTGGTAGTAAAAATTATGTTATACTACCGTAATGTTGGCCGGAAGGAAATTTCAGCTTGAATTTAAGGGTTAGCTAAATCAGCCAGTTCCGCTCCACGTATAGCTGCTGTTACAACAGCTCCCTATGTATGCCCTGCCTTTGTAGTCACATGTATCGTAGTTCATATATGGTATGTGCCCGTATGCATGTATCTAAATCTCTATTTGGATCTGTATCTAAATGTGTTAGTGAATAATATTTCATGGGTTATAGTGTGGCAGAGAACATGCTGACTGTTGATGAACATCGAACCATTAATTATGCGCCTTGTTAGGTCTGCTTTCTGTTCTAATGAAGGTACGGTACGTACCTACCTCCATGATGCCTGGTTACTAGTTTCGTAGCCAACCAGTTCAGTGCCGTCTACGTACTATTTTTTACCACATCGGGACTCTGAGAGAGATAAATTATTATTAATTGCGTTAGAGGAAATTTTAGCACCGACATGACAGTTGAATCATTTTACAAGGCACTTCCTCTTTCGTTTGTTTGTTTTTTTTTTGTTTTTTTGGTTTCTCCTTTTTTTTTAGTTTTGCATTAAGGTTGTTACCCTTAAAGTGTCCTGAGAAAATTACATAAACGTCAGTCATTTGGTATAAAGTACCAAAGTCCAGATCTAGCTGCTTCTCGTGTACTTAAGTTGTCAATCACAATTGCCATTGTGCGTGTGAGTTCAAAAAAAAAAAAACAAAATTCTCGAACATTGGGTGGACAATCCTTTGTGACCTTGTGTGGGCGTACGGGTGAGCCCTTAGAGATAGGCATTAGGTGGTGTCTGTCAGAGCTGTGTTATTTTTTTTTTTCTGTCGAAACGGACACAAGTGTCAATCAAGTTTTCAATGAATTTATTCTCTCCAGAAGGTGGGCTAATTTTGCAGTTCAACGAAAACAGGAATAAGTGGATTTTCTAGTTTACCCCGTGGGCGGCGGCGGCGGTGGCGGTGGCGGTGGTGGTGATGATGATGGTAACTCCAACTAACTGACAAGAAAACAATTTGTGACAATGCAAAGTTTTTTTTTTTGTTTTTTTTTTGTTTTTTTTTTTTTGTTCCTGCCAATATCCTTGAAGGGAGAGTGATTCTGTTGACTTAAAATTGAAAGTAGCAATTCATTGGAATTCAATTAGACGGTCTCTGGCAGACGATGATGTATTGGTTGTCGTAGCGATTTACGATTTTCACAGAATCGATTTTGACATCAGGCAGTGACTGGCTATATTTTTGGTGTTTTCAAGAAAACATCTACACAGATCCTGCACTGTCATTCGTTTGGGGGCAAACACAAACACAAATAAAAAATAAATAAATAATAAAAAATGAAAAAAAAAAACAAAAAAATAATAAACAAATCCCTAAATACATCCTGAGTACTGAGAACAAATAAAGTCATTGTCCTTGAAGAGGAAATTATGGTTGTCTCTGTTGTTTGGTTGTTCATTGTGGCAGAAGTAATATCCTTATTTGATGAGAGTGGGATTTAAGGCTTTTGTCGCCTAAATCTGCGGAGTACATATTACCTTTGTAGAGGCGGAGTGCTTTTTGTTTCGTTCAACAAAGCAAGTGATACAGATACAATTAAACTGCAGCAAATTTAAGATGATGGACTATTTGCTTTTGCAGTAAAGTGATTTTGGAAAACTATGAGTTTCTCATAGTCCGCCTTGATGTGTCGTCTTATATCTACATCAAATCCTTAAGTGGTCTCAAAGCGATGCCATTGTAGCTACTAAGACGTTGGCAGGGATCCATCCACCACCTCAATATGTACGACTTTCATCAAAATTGTTCACAAAATTCATCTTTGATAAATTCTAGAAAGAAGAATACACTTAACGAACAAAGAAATAACAATAATGAGGATAATCTTAGCATGGTTGGGGGGCCTAAGTATCACGTCAAGGGGAATATCTTGTGTACGTCAAAATTGGTGATATCTGCGAATAAATAAAGATGCCAAATGTTGGCTGACGCCGAGAGCAACCTGTGTCTTCTCAATGCCATTTAACGCCTTTTGGCAAATATTCATTCAGTGCCCGGAACTGCTGGTGAATCTCGATTGTGTTTCGCCAAAGGATGCCAGAAGTTGAATCTGAAATAGAGTTTGGTTTCTGAATAAGATTTGCTAAATGAAATTCATGCTGATTTGCCAAGTTTATTGAATCTTGAATGTTCTGAGCTTGCTCCTGATCAAGGACACTAAACAAGCTACGAGTATATGCTGCATTGGTTGAAAAGTGGACCTCAGATCAATCAATGTTCTAATGGTTTCCGATTGGTTGAATTTCAGGAATGTTAAAGCATGCAATTGTTATAAAAAATTTTATCTGATTGATTCGCATATGGCGGATTAAAAAGGGTCCACTGAAAGAAGGAAAAGAAGCCCATTTTTTATTTTTACAATTTCATGTACCATATATGCAGGTATGTTTATTTGGAACACTGTATAATACATACTTATAACAGCCCCACTAGTGTTCCCCAAAAAGGACTGCATACAACTCAAAGTAATCATGAAATCAACTTAATCAAATTCACAACCCAGATCCTTGCACTTCATTTTTTTGGTTTTGTTTTTTATAATTGGCGCCCGCACAAGGGATTTTGTGTACACTTAAGATGTTTGCACATAGCGTGGGCGAGGGAAGTTAGGAAGGAAAAAAGTGAGAGATACCGATGTGCGTTGGTTTTAAATGTTTGCAAGTTATAGTGACTAGGGAATAAAGAGCTCGGCAAGGTACTCCATAAGTGAGTTGTACGGCTTAGGAACGAATCATGATATTTTAGAGTACGTCCGAAAGTGCGCTTGACGGTATATTGATGAGCATCAATAGCGAGACGGGTGTTACTGTTAAAAGTTTGAATGGGCGAAATGCTACTGGCGATTTCTATGGAGCACTGGTGGTGGAAATGCCGATAAAACAGAGTGAGACACGAGACATTACGTCGGTGTTCGAGGGTGTCCATTGTTTGAGTGATATTGGTATCAGTTATGAGTTTTATCGCATAGTTTTGAATGCCATCTAGCAGGTGCAGAGATGTTTTAGGAGCACCTGACCAGATGTGGGCATTGTACTCCAATTTCGGGCGGATAAACGCCTTATTATATAGAGGCCACATCAGAGGCGGTAAAGTATTTCTTACATCGCTTCAGGAAACCTAAACATTTCGCAGCGTTTTTGACGAACCGCATATGTGATCATTCCAAGTTTTTCATTGACACCCATACCGAGAATGGAAAATTTATCAGTTTCGACGATGCAAGTGCCATTCATGGATAACGGCTGGGTGTTTAAACTTCGTTATAACGACAGCAGAAAACACTGTGTTTTGGAAGCACTAATTTCAACTCTGTTGATAGTTCCCCAGGTTAATATCGGAATTTAATGAGCTTAACATACACTGCCGTTTCCGTTCTACAGCCGAAGAGCAGGGACGTGAGTCCGGGATCGAATATGAAAAGCAGAGAGTACTGTCGTCAGCAAAGGAGTATATTGGAATGAAAAAGAGTGTCGGAGACCGAACGGAGCCCTGGGGCATGCCAGCATTTGTTTTCAGAATATCAGACTTGAAACCGTCCAAGACAACTTGAATTGAACGTTCCGAAAGGTAATTTCTAATCCATTGAAGAAGAGAGTCGTCGATCTCGAAAGCACGGATTTTCGACAAAAGAGCCTGATGCCAAACTATGTCAAATGCTTTAGCAATATCAAGTGCAACTATCTTCCTTCGCCAGATTGGTGTAGACTTTGGTTCCACTTTTTGGTGAGACATGCCATCAGATCACCAGTGGACCAGTTGCCACGAAAATCCTATTGCCGGTCTTTAAGAAGTTTTCGTGTTTCGAGATGTTTCATGAGCTGACGGTTTATCAGCGTTCCCACGACCTTGGAAAGAAGGGACGTAAGTGCAATGGGTTTGTAGGAGGAGAGAGAAGACGATTCGCCATTTTTAGGGACGAAAGAGTCCTAAAGAGTAAGATTGATGGAAAAGCTAACGCAGTGATTTTGCCAGCGGGGAAGAACACCTATTCAGAAGAAGGGGAGATATATCATCTGGACCAGCGGATTTGTGAATGTTAAGATATTTTAGTACCCTTGTTTGTCCCATTGAAGATTCGACGCACTCAAGTGTAGGAGGAAACAAAGCACAATCTGGGAGTGGTGAGCTGGCCGCAAAGTGTGCAGCAAGCAGATTGGCATTGTCCGAAGAGCTGACAGCTGGAATGTCATTGTAAATGAGCGTTGGGATGGAGCATGAGGCAGAATTTCTAATGTTTTTGAGGAACAACCAAAAACTGTTGCGGGCTTTGGGACATTGCAGTATTTTTTGCCTCAGTTTTTGGTCGTGTTGGAATTTCGCACGCTTAAGAAATACGTTGCAGTCATTCCTGGGTCGTTTAAAATTTTTTCGGTTTTCCTCTGTCTTGGTCTTAAAGGACCGAAAAAATACTTTTCTAACCCTTACAGACTCTTTACAGCTCGAGTCGTACCATGCCTTTTCTTTTGGTCTGATACTCTTTATCCAATGAGGGATAAAGTATCTCAATCTAAAGAGAATGATGTATGTGATCATATCAGCAGCGGCATCAACGTCGTCATAACGACCAGTTAAAGTTCCTAAAGAAGCTGTTAATGCCGCTCCAGTTGGCTTTCTCGTATTACCATACGGTTGTTTTGAGAATCTTTTCTTTAACTATACGGTGGGTGTACGAGAAATTAGCTGTATGACACAATGGTCTGACGAGCCTAGAGGGGAGAGCACATCAACGGAGTACTTATTAGAGTGTGAAGTTAAAAACAAGTCCAGGATGTTGGCGGTATGACTATCAACGTCTGGTATTCGTGTGCGCTCATTTACAAGATCTCAACCGTCCTGCGAGTGTTGTGTTTCCAGAATGTCGAAGCCACCCAGAATTGTGTATATCGAAATCGCCTGTAATCACGATTTCAGTATGAGGATACAGGGACAAAATTCTTTGAATGGAGACAGACAGCGCATAGAACTCATTAAAAGTCAAATTGCTGTCCAGTTTGGGGCTTCTGTAAATAAAGCAGTAGTGGATAATTTGCTTACGGAGATGGAATTTTAACCACATGAAATTGCATTTCGGATTGGAACAAGGACTACATTGTGCTGGACTTTGGTAAGCTACATCACATTAAATGGCGAGACCGCTGTGAGAGAAGAATAGTGGCACTTGTTCGTAGCCAGGTAGCTTCAGATCAGAGTGATATGAAAGGTGTGGGAGAGAATCTACCTGTGTTTCACTAAGGGCCAAAACAGCTGATCTATATTTACAGATGTGGACGTATGCAGAAAAGTGATTACTTTTTAGCCCGCGTATGTTGGCAATATCCAGTCTAAATTCCCGCGTCTTTATAAAGAAAGACAAACACAGACGTTACCACGCACAGCTGTGAAGTAAAAATTCAAAGTAATCATTGAATCAGTTTCGTTGTTGTTTTTTTTTTTCAATTAAAATTTTAAATTAAATTTAATTCTCGACAAAATTTCCAAGGGTTTACCTATTTGGTTAAAACGTCTGCAATCATATCATTTGTTGACTTGCAACATTAGCTGGATCCCACCTTCAGCATTTTGGTTCAGATTCTCCTGAATGAAATATTTACTAACGTCAATATGCTTGGTACGAACGTGGTAACTTTTATTTTTCGCTAAATGTAGCACCCCTTGATTGACACAGAACAAAATAAAAGACCTTGTAGCTTCCGGAAATATTTCGCATTCAAATCGTTTAAGCCAAAGGACTTTTTGTATTGCGGCAACCATTGACATGAACTCTGTCTTCATGGAAGACAAAGCGATCGTCGGCTGATGGCGGGTTGACCATGATATCGCTCCCCCTTGCATTCGGAACACATACCCGGTAGTTGAACGCCGCTTACCAGGATCACCAGCCCAATCAGCGTCACAATAACCAACGATATTGTCGTCGTCCTTATGAAAGAATGTTAGGTTAAAGATGGTGTCGCCCTCAAGATACCGTAGTACCCTTTCCACTACTATCCAGTGTGCACTTCCATAATTGTGGTTGTATCTGCTGAGCGCACTTACACCGAAACAAATATCAGGACGACTGATTTGAGCAGCATACATTTTGCTCCTGACTGCCTCCTGATATGGAATTTTAGCCATTTCTCGGTGTTCAGCTCCGGTTTTCGGGCTCATTGCAGTTCTCCATACTGAACCACTTTAGTACATTTGATATGCAATGGTAGCAAAGATCATAATGTCACAGACCCGCACGGCAAGGATGATAACATTCTGAAGAGAGTAGTGCTTGTAGTAAATGCATTGATCAACTGACGACCGCTTCATTCGTCGCGCCAGCACATCATTCAGCTTGTCGTTCCACACACGACTTGCGTGCTTTAAACCGGATAGTGCTCGCTTCAAACAACATACCTACTCTCCCCGATCAGCTACCAAAGCCTTCCGGTTGACTCATGTACATTTCATCAGTTAACTCACAGCATCCATCTGGTGTATAGGCATCTTGAATTTGACTGCCATCGGCAAAAGGAAACGAGTGGATGCGTAGCGTGCCACATGTGAGTAAGTTTCATCATAGTCAATACCTCTGACCCGACTGTACCCTTGGATAACAAGCCGAGCCTTATACCGCTCGATAGCAACAGAACCGTTCCGCTCCACTTTGTTTACCCAACTACAATGCAATCAATTGCTTTTCGTTTGTTAGGTAGGTTGGACAAGGTATTCTAACTCAGCGTTCATTTCTGTTTCCCACTCCTTTCTCTCGTTGCAGGACCTGGCTTCACGTAACGACTTTGATTCACATATGTCTTCTGTAGCTGCCGCCATCATCGCATAAAGACGCATAAGTGCATTGCGGCACCTCGAACATGAATCTTTTTCCACTACGATAGGGGATGGAATAACTGAGAGTTGACTGTCAGTCTTAGCGAGGAATTCGATCTGCCCATCGCCTCACTGAATTCGTCTTCCACAACGTAATTGTCTTCGGTAGTGTCATTGTCATCGATCTGGGTTACATCTTTACCAATTAAAATAACGTCAGAGTTAATCAACCTTGAGCTCGAATCGTCCGTAGAACTAGCACCAATAACGCATGCCGGTCTCGTCGTAGCCTTACTGAAGTCGTCATCTGAGTCGCTATCGCCGCTCGAGTCACCTCCCGAACGATTGTATACAAGACTTTCATCTGCGCTGAAACTCTAAGTGAAAAAGGAGAACGATAAAGGTGACATCTCTGCTGACTATGACCTTTATTGCCTCCGGGTCGGTAAGCATTTGCCTGCTCTCTGTATCCTACCATAGTACACTCGATTGCTTTAGGTGATAGTTTATTGCGCTGAGTTTTTGGGATATGAGCAAAAGCTTTGCATCCAAACACTCTTAGAATTGACAAGTCAACAAAATTTCTGCTTCATATGGATGGAACCTCTGGGGTTTCATTTTCCATGACATGGCAAGGAATTCTATTCATTAAATTGGCTGCTGTCACTGCTGCTTTTGCCCTTAAGTCGCTGTCAAGAAGCATACACCTGATCTTTTCAGTTATGAAGCGATTCATCCGCTCAGCCACCCCATTTTGCTGCGGTGTGTGTGGAAATGTTCGTTGGTGTAATATCCCGTGGGCCGCAGTGAATCAAATTACTTGTTGCAGTATTCCGTGCTATTATGAGTGCGTAATGTTCTTATTGTGCAACCCTGCTGGTTCTCCACGAAACTTTTGACTATTTTAAAAATCTCCAAGGTTCGTTTTTGTGTTTCCAAGTGACAAACGATTTAGGTCCGCCAAATGGGAGGAGGCATGAATGCGACGTCATTGTGAATAGTTTCAAGAACTTTCCTTGCACGATCCTTGGATGCACTGAATGAGGTTCGAGTTTGTTTGCTTTTAATGCACACCGAACACTTCACTTCCTCTCTGCCAGCAAATTCTATACCAGTCACTGATTTTTTTTTCTCTCCTTGTAGTTGTAGTGGCAAGTGAGCCCCAGCCGACGATGCCACATTGATTTATCGATTGCAAACAGCTTAGTTTGTAAAGATCCTTGATAAGCTATGCCGCTTTATCGAAGATTAACGTGTTACCGTGCTTTGCAAGCTGGCTTACTGATAAAAGAATTGCACAAATGCCAGGAATGTGTAGAACATCTTTCACTATGACTCTATGTCCAAAGAACAGCATGTCTATGAATAAGCGGAGCCCTAAGTTCTATTCCCTCCGCGGCATTGGATATTCTGTTTCACTTAACAGCCCTCGATATTGTCAGCTGCGACTGCAGGAATCCTCACAGAGAATATCGATTACACCATACCTGAACTTTGGTTTGACAAAGACTTCCATGTAATCTTCACCTCTAGATCCTTCTGGAAAGAAGATGCTTTCATGGAGGGCAAGTCAATCCACTTTTACACAGATGGTGGTGGTGTATTCTCAGATAAGATAAATCTAAGTCTCTTCTTCCGTCTTCCAAATCACTGCAGCGTGTTCCAGGCGGAAATTTTGGCGATAAAAGAAGCTCTGTCCTGGATGAAGAAAAACGTGGTAGTTGCAAAGGATATCCGCATCTTTTTGAATTGTCAGGCCGCTATCAAGTTCCTGGACTCAGTCAAAATTGGAAACACTCTACCTATTCTACGGGGAAAGGGCAGCATAGTAAAGCTGGATGCAAATAAAAGAACAGACCTTAAATGGTCCGTCTTGCGACCAAAGAGATCTGGCCAAAGCTGGATCTGATTCGCTGTAAGAGTCTGATCCTTCTTAGGATCATCTCAGCGCCATCATAGGTGTCATATCTGGACACTGCCTTATAGGCGAGCATGTAAGAAGGCTTGGCGCTTTTACAAACGATTTCTGTAGAAGCTGCATGGACGAGGAGGAAGAGGAAACAATCCTCCACCTTCTCTGTGCATATCCAGCTCTCTCCCAGAGAAGAAAACTTCGCTTAGGAGCTTTCTTCCACAATGACCTAAACGATCTAAAGAATATAGACGTTAACAGTCTCCTATGCTTCATCATAAGCCCAAATTGGTTCCGTGGGTAAGAGGATCACAGATCCACGTGGTATCACAGTGGGCCAATAGGCCTAAGTGAGTTGGTCTTTCCAGCAGCCACTTTTACCTACCTACCTACCTACCTAGCTGGGGCATTGCTAGTAGGTTTTGTCGAGGAGCTCGCAAAAGCAGTCTTTGGTAACGTGGTCTTCTCATCTGTCTGGACGTGGACGTTTACGGGGCTTATGTTGGCGAATTCAGCCTT
Organism: Volucella zonaria; assembly: GCA_963966105.1. Lineage (NCBI taxonomy): Eukaryota > Metazoa > Arthropoda > Insecta > Diptera > Syrphidae > Volucella > Volucella zonaria. Next base: position 129,895,533 of record OZ014533.1, on the reverse strand, counting down.
TATGCGAGTTTTGGTCAGAAGCTCAAGACTTGTTCCTTTAGTGTTCCTCTGACGGCGAATCCGCGTCCGAAGAAACGCTGCGACTGCTGTCCTGACCGCACCGGTTGTCTGTAACAATCTCCATAATATCATAGATATCACAGTTTTTCATCTTCTTTTTGTCCGGCTCATCCCATTGCACATCCTGGATGTCGGTTATGTCTGCATTGTTGCAATCGAAACTTTGCTTGTTCGGCTGCACGTGGCTCGTTAAGGCTCCGAACATTCCACGTGCAGATCCGAAGGTCGTTGTCGTATAATCGTCTTCTGGTCATCTGCAAAGGATCCGTTGTTATCCGAGGCCATGAGCTGGTTTGTCACATTTTATTTATCACTGCTGTACAGGGTTGTAAGCCCCATGACAGCGTAGGTCAGTATTGAGCCAGTATTTGCCATCTTAGACTGATTGATTTTCCCATGTTATTTTCGAGACCACTACTGGGAGGTAGAGCAAGCACTGCGCTATGAACTTGATTGTTGGGCTGCTCGCGCTATCCAAGTTATAGGACTAGATCACGCAGATCCCTAAACTAATGACTTCGGTATGGAATCAACTTGTCCATTTATGCTTTCCTTTTTCCATTTGGTTTGTATTATCAGCCTTTTCCAATGCAACTACAACTTGTTCACTGCCACTCTATTATTTGCTGGCTGACGCTATATTAAGGCCTCGGTAGAACTCTCAGACAGGTGGTGACTGACAGGTACTGATCGGAGTAGCAGACTCTATTCAAAATTATCAGCAGTCTTTTAGGATGAGTAAAAAGGATTCTAGGACAAACTTTGTTGCTTTATTTTATATACGAGTACGTCCAGTTCATCATTAACAACTCCTTGGAAAAATGTTGCCAAAGCAATTTCTCCTGCTATCCTGTGTTTCCTGAGTCAGTGTCTGGGATAGTTTTGTGTGTTTACATGCAAATTGGTATCTCTAAAGCCTTCACTCTAGTCACATACTGACCCCAACTACAATATTTCATTAGGATGACAGGACAACCAGTGCTGTCTAGAACGTATAAGTAGGCTGATTCAGTTAGGGGTGTGCCTGATATTAAACCACAAATTGAGCAAAGTTAGGCTTTTGTGATACAATTATCTGACCTCAGAGGTGTCCTGAATATAATTCATAAAGGAGGTACACTACAACAGAAACCAACCCTCATCCCTTATGATCATCTAACCCTCTTCAAACTTCTATTTTATTTGAAGCTATCTTCTATTTATTGTACAATACAACATGGCCTAATAGGATTATTGAAACAATTTTGTCAATATAGAACCCAGCAACTGATTATTTCTCCCCGTCGCCGCCGCCGGCCGGTCTGGACAACAACTGCACAAAATTCAATTTTATTTCCTTATATGTTAAGCCAAACCCACAGACACTTGTTCATCACCAGTGAGGAACTCGTGCGGCAAATTACGTAACTGTTCCTAGAATTCCATCATCCGCAAAAGCAACAGACCGTCAAGTAGGCGTTAAACTGAATACTCGAAAGGACCTTATGCCCACAATGCAATTTCGCAAAATAAAATTCAATGACGCTACGTTTGTCATTCGCAAGTCAACTCCCCCATGTAACTAGACCAGAGTGGCACGGATAAAGGACCCTTGTGCCGCAATCCTCATTGTTACTGTGTATACGAATATGTAACTCTATTCGTTCTTATTATGTATTCCCCAGGGAGCATTTGAGTCTCGGAATTGGTGTGTCCTTCAAGGGTAAATTCTTGGAAACTTGAATGCGTACTTGCCAATTCGAAGGACAACAATGTATTATAACAGCCGAGCGATGGAAGTGTCGTTCGAAAAAGGATTTCTGTGCAAAAAAAAAAAAAAAAAATTAAAGAAGTCTGCAGTTAATCCTTTCACAGATTATCGCGTAACTCGAATTCACAAGGATCTCTGAAGGGAATTTTGATGAAATAGGAAAATAACTACGACCCTTGGAACTATGGCCGAGGAATGTCTAGGTAGAGGAAGGTATGATGTGTAGTTCTGATATTTCGGGATTTCAAAATGAAAAATTTCCAAGAGTGGGACCTAAAACTGAAATCATAAAAACCGGTATCGGTGTAGGATAGAAAGTTTCACCCACATGAACAGCCAGCAATTTTGAGAAACCGTTTAAAAGCCGTTTAATGCCACTGTTGGCACGTGTGCAGTATTAACAAATTTCAAGACATTTCGACAAGATTAACTTCTGCAAATTAGACTTACGTGAAACAAAGTTTAGAAAAACTGTGGATGCAAACAAAATGCGTAAATAGATCGAAATTTTCGGAAACACATTCGCAGGGATGAGATTTCTAAGGACTGAGGATGACTTAGACTTGACGAACCGGTGTTCGATGTATGCTATTGGCTCCAGATGTAATGGCGACATTTGTACGGGTTACTGTCGCTGCTCAATTTCAGCGGTTACATGGGTTTGGAAATTTCAAAAAAATTCATTTTTTTTTATTTTTTTATCTAGCAGTACAAAATATCAAGAATATTTTCTCAATGTTCCAAGTCAATCGGGGCCTTGGAAATTCCTTTCAGTAGGCGCGGGCAGACAGGTGCGTCACAGGTATATCGGGGCAGCCGCTTAGCTATTTTTTTGTGGGTTTTTCTCGCTTTCTAACAGTCGAATTACGAGTACCACCTTGATCAAAATTTTTCCGGAATTTATTCAGAAAATTAAAAATTCAAGTTTATTCATCTAAATGTATATTGTCCCCTTCAAAGTGATCCCCATCGACTGCAACACACTTATGCCAGCGCTTGATCCAATCCTCGAAACATTTTTTATATTCGGTTTTCGGTATGCCCATCAGTGCTTCCTTCGATTTTTCCATTACTTGATCTCGGCTGCTGAAACGCGTTTCCCGTAGTGGTTTTCTAACTCGATTGAACAGAAAGAAGTCACAGGGAGCTACATCAGGTGAATTCGGTGGCTGTTAGATGGTATTTGTTGCATTTTTCATCAAAAAATTACGAATAATACGACCGCGACGGTGTGTTATCATGGTGCAAAATCCACGAGTTTTCTGCGCACAATTCTGGTCTCTTTCAGCGAATTGCTTCACGCAAACATCTCATAACGCCCAAATACTAGTAATACTCTTTTTTTACTGTCTGGCTTTCTGGCAAAAATTCATGATGCACTACACCGTTGTAATCCATGAAAACCGTAAGCATTTCCTTCTTTTTTGACTGAGAACGACGTTTTTTTTTTGGTCTCGACTCATTTGGTGAACGCCATTCACTTGCCTGATGTCCGGATTGCGTGTCGTACTCATAAACCCACGTCTCGTCTGATCCTTTTGATGAATGACGTCAACACGGTCTCTTTTTTGCATGAAATTGCTTTGCTGCTACACGACGGAAACCCAAATCATTAATCAAAATGTCTTGGACAGATCCATCAATGTTCAAGTCCTCCGCTATCTCTCTGATGGTTAATTTGCGGTTATTGACCAACATTTCTTCTACTTCATCAATGTTTTCGTTGGTTTTCGATGTCGATGGTCTGCCACTGCGTTCATCATCTTCAATTGACTCACGACCACTTTTGAACCGCTCGTGCCACTGGTAAACGACCGTTTTCTTTAGAGAATCGTTGCCGAAACACTTTTCCAATATTTCCAACGTTCGCGCACCATTAAATCCGTTCAATACTCGTACAAGTTCGTTGTTGCAAATTGAAATCCATTTCTAAAATTGTAAAAAATCGGCAACACACACAGAGATAGATGTACTCTTGGCTACGTAATTTTTGCAAAATGTCAAGCTGTGACGCAAAAATTTAGAGGGAATGTCAACAACTTAACAAAAAAAAAAACAGAACTCAAATCGGAACAATGGGAGCGCCACACGGTGGTGTCCCCCGGGAACTTTTTGATCAAGGTGGTATATGTCAGACTGGGAAGAAACAACTAGATACTGCAGAGTTCGAAGAGTGACATGAGGATTGTTCATATGTGATTGTTCATGTAATTTCTCCATTCCCTACATCGAATCACTAGTTTTATGGGTAAGAGCAATAAGGTCTTACTTAGACGGCGCCACAGTCCTAGATGGACCTGGGCGTCTACCAATAAACCTCTCCAATTAGCGCGGTCTTTGGCTAACTGCTTCCAGTTGCGCACTCCAAATTGGTTGAGGTCCCCTTTAATATGCGCGAGCTACCTAAGGCGAGGCCTTCCTCTACTGCGTTGTCCTTCCGGATTGGAGTCAAAGAATCTGCGGACTGGAGCGTTGGATTTCGTCCGCTCTACATGTCCCAGCCATGTCAAACGCCCAATGCGCAGTTTTTTTACCAGGTCGATGTCGCTGTACAGCTCGTAGATTTCATCGTTAAAGCGTCTCCTCCAGAACCGGTCAACGCATAGGGGACCAAATACCTTACGAAGAATTTTTCTCTTCTTCATCCGCTTTAGAAAGGGTCCATGCTTCGGAACCATAGAGCAGGACTGGGATTACAAGGGTTTTATATAGAGTTTCCTTGGTTGTTCGGGAGAGGGCTTTACTACGCAGTTGTCTTTTCAGCCCAAGGAACAGCGATTGGCAAGCGTTATTCTTCGTTTGATTTCTGAAGAGTTGTCGTTTTCAGATGTGATAGCAGAGCCAAGGTAGACAAAGTCCATTACTACTGTTGGGAGTCCCTTCTTGTTGACAGCGCACACTCTGTTCTGCCCTCGTTTACCAATAGACCCATTTTTGCCGCTTCTGTTCCGCACCAGTGACAGCTCGCTGTGTTCTACCAATAATATCAATATCGTCGGCGTATGCAAGCAATTGAACAGACTTTTGAAAGATCGTACCTCGTGTGTCACCTTGTCTAAATCCTTTTTTGACATCAAAGGTCTCGGTTAGGTCGTTACCGAGCTTGATGCACCAGCAAGCTTTCTCCATCGTGATCCTGCATAAGCGGACGACAAACTAGACATGGCTCTGTATAGCTCGTCTCTGTAGATGATCTCATATGCGGCTTTAGAATCGGTAAAAAGGTGGTGAGTATAGATCTGAACTTCTTAGGTTTTCCCCAGGATCTCCCGTAGTGTGAATATTTGGCCAATTGTGGATTTACCAGGCCTAAAACCGCACTGATAAGGTCCAATCAGATCGTTGACAAATGACGCTCGCACAATATGGCAGACAAGATCTTATATTCGATGTTTAGGAGGCTGATACCTCTATAGTTGGCGCAGTTTAGAGAGCCTCCTTTCTGCAAACGATGCTGAGGTTCCATTCATCAGGCACACATTCCTCCGACCAAATCTTGGAAATAAGTTGGTGTATCCTCTCTACCAAGTCATCTCCTGCTGCCTTAAATAATTCGGTTGGTAGGCCGTCCGGTCCGGCAGCCTTGTTCGTCTTCAGTTTAGATATTGCTATCCTCACTTCATTTTGGTTGGGTGGACGCAATTCTTGACTTGCATCGTCGATATGATATTGAATGGCTCGCTCTGTCTGAATTTGTGTCGTCTTCGCTGTTTAGCATTCTGCAGAAATAGTTTTTCCATATCCTCAGCACCGACTGTGACTCTACTACAAGGTTTCCTTGTTCATCTCTGCAGGTTTCCGTTCGGACCTTATTATCTTGACACGTTCTTTTCCTCGATCCTTTTTGTCCGGAGAAGCCGATGTTCTTCCCTCCTCTTTTGCTCGTAGATCTCGTGAGCCGCTCTCGTCCTTTTGTGAAGCGAAGCTTTGTAGGCATGTTGTTTTGTTGCATGTGCTTGGCGGCACTCTTCATCAAAGATGGGGTTTCCTGGTGGTGGGCGAGTGAAACCCAGCAAGTCAGTTGCAGCATTTCTGATGGCTTCTCGGCATTTAAGCCACTGGTCGTCAGTACTTGATGCTGGTTGCAAAGGACTTTTCGAGAGGTTGAGGGATGCGCGATCGACAAAGGTTCTGATGGCTTGTTGCGACTGCAAGCGTTCTACGTTAAATCTCCTCATAGTATTTCCGTAGGCGTACCTTGGCTGCAACTAGGTAGTGGTCCGAGTCTATGTCGGCCGCTAGGAATGTTCGGACATCTAAAATGTTGCCTAACGTCGATGGCAACATGATCAATCTGGTTGACAGTTTGCTGATCTGGTGTCTGCCATTCTCCCTTGTGAATATTGAGATGAGGAAACCGCAATAAGGTCTATAGGATCCTATATTGTGGATGCCGACTGCGGCCAGATGTCATCACTGCTATGATGCATGCTGGTCAACTTACTCTCTAATGCTCTCAATATTTCTAAAGTTTACGTTCAGGCAGATGCAGATGAAGTAGCTGTGCTGTCTATTGGATCATGCTAAGCGACTGTCTGCTCTAAAACCCCGGTAGCCCTGGATGTGACCTACGATTGGTGTTTAAAATCAAATTTTTCAGAACTGAGATTGTTCTCTTTTCGAGAAAGATAAAGTTGAGACCAGTCATCTAGTACTTAAAGGCATCACGAACGAAGCTAAATATCTGGTTGTCATCCAGGATAATAAACTTCGTAAGATTAAACACGTCACGTTAAAAACCTCAGTCACTGTCGGCTTTCTGGTAGTGTAAGGGAGCTTTAGGTTAGAGATGAGGTTTGGCATTGAGGAAGTTTATGATTTGGAACAAGCTTGCACGCAAATTCGTCACACTGCAAAGAACAGTCTGTCCTGGCTGCATAAGGCCTTTTCGTGGTATGCATGGCTCTGCTCTAGATGCAGTAATGAATCTTCCACCTCCAGTTTTTATACCGCTTGAAATACTCTTAATTTGGACGTATCTGATGTCTTGAGGACTTTCTTGAGTCAAGGAGGGTTATACATTTCAAGAACCGATCATTGTCCAAATACGATAACTAAGGATCGTCAGCGTGTTTCCAAACATTATCCGAATCATGGTACAGTTAGTATAGAGTTAACAATGGAGAATAGCGCAATTACTATGTCTGAACCAACCGCGCATGCAGTCTTACTGCACACGAATGAAATTTAAATAATTAATTTCCCAAGTAGTCGCTAACCAGATTTCATGAGATATCCTTCCAGCGAAAAACTGTATGATGGCGATCATCCTAATTCCGAGTTATCAACTGGTTCCTGTACTGTTTACACGTAATAAAGCTTTTTCGCCCTGTTGGTGTTAGGGTAAGCGCCTCCAGCTAGTTTGTCAGAGAACAGTAAGACTGTGTTTCCGAAACAAACTCAACAGCATCGAACTGTCAAATTCCGCACATACTTTCATTTCAGGAATTCTCGCTCAATGAGTTGCACAAATCTGGAATTCCAATATCCTTTTTCTCGTACACCAAGAAGGCTCAAATCCTTTCAGAATTCGGTCCTTATCCGTGTACGCGTAACAAAGATCATCCTTGCAAAGCAGATGTTATGTGTGTTTCTTACGTGATTACGTGCCAAGGTGGCGTAATCCAACGCAAATGGAATCAATTATAAAACCTTAATCATCCCCCTTGAAGCGACTCAAGTTGCAGCTTTTGGCAGCAGTTCGAAGTTTTGTATAGGAGTTGAACTTCCGCTTTGGTGATGGGTTGAGGCACACTGACATCTGAACCAATCTAAGCGTAATGTTGCCACGTATTTGGTAAAATTTTAGGACAGCCGGGAAGTCTAAAGACCTTCTCTGCGACTTGGATTTAAACCATATCCATCACAACGCTTCAACCAGGGGGCCTACCTCAACGAGTTATGTTAGAGGCAAACTTCCAAGGGCTCCTGACTGTCATGGCTTTAGAATATAGCGTCTGTCGAACTTTCGGGAACATGTGGACACTTCAGTATGGATTTGTTACCGTTCCAGACTGATGGCCTTTACCTTTTGAAAAAGAAAAAGTTGGTCAAGAACGTGAGTCACAGGTGGCATTTAGTTCTGAGGCTTATTGCACAAGACCAACAACTGCTCTGTCCTCGGCCGATTCAAACAATCCGTTTTCGAGTAGTCGGCTCTTATACGCTACCGCACAGTTAATCACCTTTCTTTCTGTTTTGTAGCGCATCCTTCATCGCCTTCACTTTGTAATTTCCCAATGACAACGCATTAAACGATGAAGTAAATTTTTTTTTACAGAGTTGCCCACAGATCTGTTGGAAGATGCACCTTCTCTTACGAGGCCATTTTATCCTAGATGCCACAATGACAAAGTCGGTCGATATTAAGTAAACCAATATCTATTGAGAGATGCCGCTTTCACAAAGCCCCTACTAGTCCTCCTACTTTCAGAAGGATGCATCGTACAGATTTGACCTCCTGCTCCTTCAGTCACCGCTCATGTCTTAATGAGATTCAGAAATTGTAAAGCCTTCCCTGCTTTACATGCATTAACTACACTACGATAGACTTTGCTTTGATGTTCTGCTACTCAAAGTATTCAGAGTCCCACACCCCTAATCTGTAAAATCAATAACGTCCCCCCAACCACTTATTGTATAATCCCACTTGAATAGTAGATACGTTCCCATACCGAGGCACAGGCTCAACCTACTCGTACATATTCCCACCTGGGCCACAAGGACCGTTACATTAAATTTAATTTCAAAAGCATAATTAACGTTGAAAGACGACTAAACTTTGTCACTCTCTATGTACGGTACTCCGGGTATGGATGGCGTCTCTATCTGTATCGACCTTGCGACCCCAAAAAACTTAGTTTCACTATCACCTTGGGAGTGTCAAGGAGGAAAACTTGAAATCTCATCCCCATCCTCATCCTTATGCGATGCGCGCTCCTCTTGGAATGTCACTACGTGTACTTTAAGATGGCAAAATACGAGTATTCGTAACTTATTTTCTCAAAGCAAACTTCAAGATTTAAGATTTCATTGGAAAGATAGACACGAATACGAGTAGATACCCGTGGATGCGAACTCTTCGTAACAGATGACATTGTGGCGGTTTTGAATCATAGTAAGGGAAACAATTTGAGACGCGGGCAATTTGGTTTTTTTTTTTTTTTTTGGTTTTTGCCTTGCTCCCTTCTTAGTATTCAACTGGAGAACCTGCAATTTTCAAGTTGTCAGTCACACAGTGCTTATCCTGTCAACTCCTTAAGGGGGAAGAACACACCAGCTAACCGAAGGTCCATCAGCAATGTCAATGCGTGATTTGTCGCCAGTACCACTACCGCAGTCGGTCGTCTTCTCTCGCTTTCGACATCATCCTATAGATCCAAGAGCCAGAGTGTCGTTTCAATTTGATGTATTTGAATATTCGTCTCGTGGTCGTGGTTGTGGTCGTGGTCGTGGTCGTGGTCGTGATGAAGGCAAGGCAAGTCACAGCAACGCAAAGCAAAGCAAGACATGACAAGGCAAGGCAAGGCAAGGCCAAACTTTTAACAAGTTCCTGGAGCATATGTACGTGCCGGTCATATTACTTGTTTGGCTGTCAACGGGACACCGACTAGCTGCAGGAGCAAAATCCGGAATAATGGATTTTCTCTTTCAATTTGTAACCAAGGAAGTTGGCTAGGTTACCTAATGATGATAAATGGGAACGAAGGTGCCTCACGTCTGATGATTCTATTTGTGTTTATTAAATTGAAACTTAGTTTTGCTTCCACAAATTGAATGTGGAGATGTTTGCGTTCGGTACTCTGCTGTTACGAATGGAGAATGGACGAAGCTTAGTGTTTTAAGGTGCAATGCAAACAGCCTTGGGGCAAGTTTTAAATGTCACATCACATTTAATGAGAGATTCTGGTGGAAAAAATCTTGTAACAAGTCGTCGTTTAAGATTACAGGGGAAATTAAGGACGGAACAGCTGTGAGATGCGTTAGGTAAATATAAGAAGCAGGATTTGGTTCCCTTACAACAGCGGATGCCAGCTTCAGTGTCGAGATTGTTTGTGTGTCCGTTTATTTTAATTCACAATCATGCATATGAAGGACAAAGTCCTCAAAACACCAGTTCCTTCAACTTGGATGGAGATCATAATTATGTAGCATCTTGAGGCTGAGTGAAACAAGATAGTGGGTCGTCGGTGAATATCGTTCGCAACCAGGTACACTGGCTTTCTCTGACTGAACACCACTTGGCCCAAGCAGAGCTGGGTCTCATCCATTAGCCGACGATTTAGAAGTTACGTTCTTAACATCAAAAACAGATTGAGATTTCGGAATCAAATGCATCCACTATCTGTTGGTAGCTCAAATACGAGGGTTGTTTGAAAAGTTTCCGACCGAACAATGATACAAGACATTTTTTCTCAAATTTTTTTTTTTATTTTTCAAGATAGTCTCCTTGTAACTCTACACACTTCTCCCAGCGATGCTCCCATCTCTCTAACCCGTCCAAATAGTACTTGGCGTTTTTCACTGCAAAATAATTGTTCACGAAGGTGATTGCCTCCTCATTTGACGAAAATCTCTGTCCTCCGAGCGCAGTTTTTAGATGAGGGAACAAAAAGAAGTCGCTTGAGGCCAGATCTGGTGAATAAGGCGGATGGTCAAGCAGTTCAAACCGTAATTCATGGATTTTCGCCATGGTAACCGCTAAGGTGCGAGACGGCGCGTTGTCTTGGTGAAACAGGATTTTCTTTTTCTGCAAATGTGGCCGTTTTTCCGCAATTTCTGCCTTCAGTTTGGCAAGTAATGATGTATGCTACTGTAATAGTTTTTTCCTTTTTGAAGATAATCGATTAAGGTAACTCCTTTACTATTCAAAAAAACAGTCGCCATCACTTTCCCAGCCGAAAAAACTTTTTTGGAGCCGGCTCGCACTTTGCAGTCCACTGTTTTGACTGAATTTTTGTTTCGGGCGTATAATGGTGTATCCAAGTTTCATCTACAGTAATTAATCGGCGCCAAAACTCGGATTTATTGCGGATAAACTGCGCCAACAGAGCGTTGGAAATGTTCATTCGAACACGTTTTTCGTTTAACGTAAGCAAACGCGGCACCCGATGCGGGGACAGTTTTCTCATGCCTAAATCTTGATTTAATATGCAACAAACACGTTCTTTGGTCATTTTCATAACCTCTACTATCTCTCTCACTTTAATTCGGCGGTCGTCTAACACCATTTGGAGAACTTTGGCAATGTTATCATCAGTGGTTGCAGTTTTTGGACGTCCCGAACGTTCATCATCTCCCAAGCTCTTACGGCTGCCAAAATTTCACTGTGGTAAATGATGATGCAGAGTCCCCATACACAGAGTCCAACTCATTTTTGATTGGCGTAGGCGTATTGCCTTTCAAAAACAAGAATTTAATACCAGCTCGATACTCAATTCTTTCCATTTTCACAAAAAACACTAACATCAACTCACTCAAACGGTTGTCAACTGAAAACTGCGCAACCAAAATGACTGAAACTTCGGTAAGTAACTGTCAAAGGATGCACAACTAGCATTCACTAGCTTTTATTGACGAATGCCGCTATCTTTACGTTGCGGTCGGAAACTTTTGAGACAACCCTCGTACATATCATAAATATCTTAGGAGTGGAAACCACCACTGGACGACCACTTGCGACCTGTGATGAAGGAAGCCGGCGATATGTAAGTAAGAGGTGGAAAAATGAAACCATATATCTATGGACAGGCATCCGGAGCCGGATAGAGGACCATATCTAACTCAAGATTCAAATTGCAGCAACTTCAGGAATAGAGAGATCTGAAGCCCAGCTCCAGCTCCCAGAAAAGAAAGGAAGCACGTGGTCTAAGATGTGAGAAGCGTAACAACATAAGCTGAAATGCAGGAAACCGATGCAATAGTGAGACATTTTCCAAGGTGTTCACCGACTACTCAAAGCAAGATCGCATAAAATGCAGAGCATGTTGCTTTTTGGTATCTCATGGCAATCAGAAATGAAATATCAACCCCGATTAAAGTCCTAAGGAAGAACAATGCGTAGGATATTGACAACGTCCTGCTTGGTGGTTTTCGAAATTGCCACCGAACCAACGACATAACCAATTTCAGATAGCGCATGGAAAGACAAAGAATATTGCCCCAAGAAGCGAAGCAAAGAAACGTAGAAACTGTTGCGGTCTTCTTGCCATGGCCGAAATATTTACGGAGATAATCCTGTACAGAATGAAGGATCACCTGAATTCAACTCTTAATGTCAAACAAGCAGTCCTTCGCTCTGGATTCACCTGCATCGATTCTGCGTACCGAAATTGACTTTTTTAGGTCTCCCTGTGATCAGCCGCGATTAAAACCTCACCGATAGAGGCTAATCAGACATGCTTTCCTCCATTGAAAATGAGTCTAGCAAGTCGTGTCCTGCCGGTTCAATTAGCAGAGCGTGTTTTTCTATATTCTCGACGTCGACTTTTTTGATTGTCCTTATAAAAGTAACCTCCTTGGGAATTAAATTTTTTTTTTTCAAAAACATTTTTTGATATTATTCCATATAGTCCCCTTTTAGTTTGACACACTTATTCCAACGATTTTTCAACTTCTTGATCCCGTCCGAAAAGTAATTTTCCGGAAGGTCTGCAAAATACTCCTCAGTGGCGTCGATGATTTTCTCGCGTGAGCTGAATTTTTTATTGATGAGCCATCTTTTAAGGTTTGGGAAGAGATAATACAGGGTGCATGACTCGAACTCCAACTTTTTAAAATGCTACAATTTTTTTATTTTTTTATAAATTTTATTGTGCCAAAGCAAAAAATGTTGGAAAATACATCAGTTTTCGAACTGTATCAGTAGTTTTCAATAAGTCCACCTTTGCGCGAATAATGGCCTTGAGACGGCCGAAGAAAACATCGCACGCTGCACGCAAGTGACTCTGCGGTATTTTGGCCCATTCCCGGCGAAGTGCTAGTTTGAGGTGGTCCAAACTTTGGTATTTTTTAGTGCCAACCTTCGCCTTCAAAATACCTCAGACAGAGAAATCCAACAGATTTGCATCCGAAGAATTTGCATCCATTGTGGCGAAGAAATGAAGTGTGGAACATTGTTTTTTAACCAATCTTGGTTGACGCGCGCTTTGTGAGACGGTGCCCAGTCTTGTTGAAATGTCCACGGTCTCCGACCGTATTGTTTGCCCAAGGCTTCAATACTGTCTCTAAGACAGTTTTACGGCATACGATCGCATTAATTTTGACACCACGGTCCAAAAATACGAGCGGAGAGCGACCATCGGCGGTTATGGCGGCCCAAACCATCACCATCGGTGCTGTCTGCTTTCTGGTGGCCATCTGAAGGTGTAAATTTTCGAAGGACCTCTCTGGCAAGTTAATTCGGTCATTTTGTTTGTTGACATATTGCTCGATAACAAATGGCGACTCATCGAAAAAAACCAAAAATTCGGCAACTCACAACTTTTGTGCAACCGTAGCAATTCCTTCACTCTTTCGACTCTAACTTTTTTCTGTTGCGGTGTAAGATCGTGTGGTTCTTGGAACTTTAATGGCTTGAGCCCAAGCTCATTTTTCAGTATGTGTTGCATCCGTTCCAACGATATGTTGAGCTCACGAGCCATTTTACTTCCACTTCGACGCGGATTTCGCTCAATTCGAGCCTTCACTTTCCGAACCATTTCTGCCGATGGTGCTGTTTTTTTATGACCACCTCCATGGCGTTTTGCAACGCTGCCAGCATCAAGGTAACGAGCAATGGTTCGAAACACAAATAATTTATTCACATTGAGGTGCTGGAGGGCTCTAACGATAGCTACTTGTGGTTTTCCAGCCAAATATAAAGCAATCACACTATCACGTTTGAATTCCATCGCGGATAAAAATTTTTCAACACAACTGAGACGCAAATAGTTTAAAAGGCTTGTAAATAATCAAATTATCTGTCATGTGTCAAAATTTGAGCTCACTGTCGTGAATGGTGTGGAAACGAATTCTGAAGTTGGTTGCAGTTCGAGTCATTCAGGGTGTAGTCTGAGGGATCCAAATCCAGTTACCAATCGACGCCAAAAGTCCGCCCGATTCCGCATCAGCAAGTCCAAACACTCTTTCGAAGTGCTCTCGCGTTCGTGTTTTTGGTCAGGAGTGGGCATACGCGGCACCCAGCGGCAGGATAACTTTTCCATATGCAGAATATTGCCCAAAATATGGCGTGTGCGCTCAGTACTAATCTTTGTGGTATCTGCTAGCTTCCGGTCAGCCAACACCATTTCATGCATTTTTTTGACATTGTCCTCTGTAACCGCATCGGAGGGCCTGTTGCTGCGGACTTGACCGGTAGTGAAGTTGCGGCCACCACGAAACTCTCGAGACCAATATTTGACGATGTAATCTGACGGAGCATTAGCCCCATAATATTTACCCAACTTTTCTTTTGTTTCCTTCGCCGTTTTGCCTCTCAAAAATAATGTTTTATGAGAGAACGAAAATCGTTTTTGTCCATACTCAACATGATGCTAAACACGTCAGCAACAATCAGCTGCCAAAACAAAACTAAAGACAGTATCGCACTGAAATTTGGCATGTCTGCCTAAATATGAACGGACTTCAAGGCACCATAACCTTTTTTGAAGTAGCAGCGCATTCTGGCGGTCAAGGAGGTTACTTTTCCTAGTATGTTGAGTTTTTGCTTATTTGATCAGCACTCTTTCGAATGCTGTTCCTGGAGCGGTCGGTGAACTTGTGGCCGATTTTTTACGATTATAGCCGTTCGAGTTTAAGTCTCCTAGCAGTAGTCTTCAGTTGTTGTGGAGTCTAAATTCTACATAGACGAGAGTACCTTGGCCCGCTGAAAATATTTGGAGAAATACTCTGGGCCCAAAAATCTCTTTACCGGTTTGATGATCAAGCACCACCATGCCCTTTCTGGATAATGAAATGAGGAAACCGTGTCGTAGTGATATTGTGCTTAGCGATTCTTGTTTTGGATAAGAACAGATCTACTATTTTTTGCGATTTAACAAGAATAAGTAGATCCCCATTACGTAGTTGGGATATGTATTCATAGACCGTACTTATGCCATCAATTGCTTTTCTAAGCAAAAAAAACTCTAAAATTGGATAGGGGTTGTGCGGGGTTTTTCGGGGTGATCACAATGAATTTGGAGTTATTTGATTCGATATGTATTGGGAAGACATAATATGTGAGGGTGGAATATTCCCAGCTTTAC
Source organism: Volucella zonaria (assembly GCA_963966105.1). Classification (NCBI taxonomy): domain Eukaryota; kingdom Metazoa; phylum Arthropoda; class Insecta; order Diptera; family Syrphidae; genus Volucella; species Volucella zonaria. The sequence continues at coordinate 129,880,476 of OZ014533.1, read as the reverse complement.
TGCAAAAGGGCATCCCACAATTGCTACTTGTACTAATTAACTTATTCAGAGGTAGCTACGCGTGGGGATATTTACCAAAAAAGTGGAAAGAGGTTGCTAAAGTAGGACGTAGACCGTCTGAATTACTAAAGTCTTATAGACCAATCAGCCTCACTGAGAGACATATCAGAGACGGGACATTTCAAATGAAACTCCTTCATAAATATCAATATGCCCTACTAAATCTTATAACAAGGATTGAAAAATCTCTCAGAGATAAAGAGGTAGCGGTTGGTTGTTTCCTCGATATAGAAGGAGCATTTCGCAACACAGAATTCTCCCAGATATATAGAGGCATTCAGAACAGGGGAGTTGACGACACCACATGTACTCGTAAATGGATAAAATGTATGCTACAGGATAAAACAATAAAAACCACATTAGGAGCAGTAAACTCAGTGTGACAGCTACGAAAGGATGCCCCCGGAGAGGAGCACACTCACCCCTCTCTCTGATGGCTTCTATTTCCATGGATATGCAGGTGACATTGCTATCCTAATCAGAGGTAAATTTGAAGACGCCTTCTCGGATCACCTCCAGAGAGCCTAGTTGCTGAATGGTGCACCAAAGTTCGCCTCAAAGCCAATCCCAAGAAAAACACCATTGTCAAATTTACCAAGAGAAGAAGGCTACACAGACTCAGAAATGCCTCTCTCTTCCGTGAAACAGTAGAATTCTCAACGGAAGCCAAATATCTAGGAATCGCAGTGGATGAAAAAATTATATTATGTGGAATATTCATCTTTTTAAGATTATTGACAAAGCAAGGACCTCAGTATGGATCAGCAAAAGTCTAGCTGGAAAAAATTGGGAACTTAATCCCAAAATGACTCTGTGAATGTACATAGCAATAACGAGACTTATCACCACGTATGCTGCCGCAGTTTGGTGACATGAAGCAATGCACAGGCCAATGCCTGTGTCTGTACAACTTGTGCAATGAAAATGCACCAACAGCTGCGCTTGAAGTTATCCAAAACATCCCACCACTTCATCTGGAACTCATGAAAGAAGCAATGGTAAATGCCTACATCCTCATCACAGAAGATGAATCCAATTCCAAACTAGTAGTTGGGATAGACTTAATAGACAAATGTCTACCCCACGATATAACTTTCGGCATAACTTTAAGGTTACATTTCCAGACCGACTTAACTGGGAACAGGAAAGCCAACATTTGCCTAGGGCTCACAGATATGGTATGCAGCCGCTTGCTCTAAGACATCCATACATACTAATATGGATACAAGCAACTCTAGATTTCAGGTTGAAATCCATGTAATAGGGCTTTGCATTCGAGAGGATCTAGATAAATATATGACAGAGCAGCCCTACTTGCATTTAACGCCTTTGAAATAAAATCAGAATTGGTCTGGGAATGCCTTCAACTCCTACAACTACCGGCCACCACAAAAAAAGTTCATCTGATTTGCGTGCCGGGACACAGCGGACATGAAGGCAACGAATAAGCAGACGAACTAGTTAGGAAAATATCCGCATCTCAATTAATGATGGCAAGACCATTCTGTGGGCTATTCGAAAAGAAGCTTCATTTCTGGAAAGAAATCGAAGGAAACAGACAAGCCAGCAATTTTATGCCAAGCTATTGTCGCAAAAAAGTCAAACAACTACTATAACTAAGTAGAAGTCTGATTCGAGTGACCACAGGTTTGCTTACAGGACACTGCCATGTGGAAGAACACCTGATGACCATGGGTATAGCACAAGGCAATACATGCAGACTGTGCATCGATTACGTGGAAATATCAGAACACATACTACGGACCGCAATGGTTTAACAAAATGGTAGGTAAATCCTCTACCATGAGCATTGAACTTGCCGAGTTGTAGAATCTTAGTGAGGTCAATAAATCTCGAGAAATTCTCCAGGCGAGTTCTGAAACTAAAGGATGCCCCCCTCCCCACACCGACCCAACCAATCCTTTTTTCCCTGGGCTGGATTAAGGTGTCATACGAACCGTGCCGAAGATCAACCTGGCTGAGGACCCAGCATCTAGAAAATTAGCTCAGTCGTGGACGGAGTATCCAGATTAGCTGGCCTTATCTGTATACAGCGGATCTCTGTACTGATGAAATATCTTTCCTCGTGGATCTCTTAATGGATAAAACAAAACCCGAGACCGGTACTCCTTTGATACCGGGCGTAGAACGATGACTACACCGATTACCGGCAAGGCTCCTGCATTGTCGAGCGGAGGTAAAACTGTGGTAGGCCATGGTGCATCATCCTCTAAAAGCAAACGCAACGAGCCTAAAACTAAATTTTCAAGGAGTGATAAGACTGTGGCAAGCCATTCTCCTATCACTTCCTCTACCTTCCTTCAAGTTTCTGGCAGGCCACGGACTTGTAGCTGCTACTAAAACTCCTCCCCCTAAGGAGGAATCAGAGAATCAGCCGCATCGGCAAGCTCCATCTAAGGCGCTCTACTTAAGACGTCAAGACATCTTAAAAGACAGGTTACTCACTGCTCCCAAAATGCTAAAAGCCTCCTCCAAGCATCAGAGATCATTGGAGGAAACCGTGTCGGTTCCAATGAGGCCCAAATCCTATAACACCAAAACCCCTGGGCCATCCAACAGCACATCTCTGAGGTCTTTTAGCGAAGTCCTAAAAGACGCAATAACGATCGCGGTAATCGACAGAAACGATACCGACGGATCGATAATACCTGAACGGTGGTCAAGTTAAAGCTTTCGGGCAACTTCTTGGCCATCATGTGGGAAAAACCCGGACCACCCCCATCACACGCAACGCTGGCTTACACATAGGCCACGTGAAGCTTATCGCTTGTGCGAATCAGTGATCTCTCAATCTTTTCACCAAAGCCAGATGTGGATTAGGAGAGATTTAACCAGATGCAGTAGCCCAACCCTTCCGACGCGGTGATTACCTATGCGGATGACGTTGCTATAGCTGTCTCAGGTAAGCATCTTAATAGCATTAAAGAACTCCTTGAGCTAAATCTTAACAGATTATCCCTTTGGGCACAGCGCTGTGGAATTGGAGTAAATCCTATAAAACTGATATTGTCCCCTTTTCCAGGATATACAAAATTCCAGTCGTACCAGTGTAGTCTTTTTCGATACAGCATAATATCTGGCTCTCATTTTTTACACAGGAAACTAAATTGGAAACCTAACATTCAAGAAAGGGTCACAGAGAACATCGATTACACCATACCTGAACTTTGGTTTAACAAAGACTTCCATGTAAGCTTCCCCTCTAGATCCTTCTGGGTGGAAGATGCTTTCATGGAAGACAAGTCAATCGATTTCTACACAGATTGATCTAAGACCGATAGCGGGATTACTGGCGGTGTTTCCTCAGATAAACTAAATCCAAGCCTCTTCTTCCGTCTTCCAAATCACTGCACCGCGTTCCAGGCCGAAATTTTGGCGATTAAAGAAGCTCTGTCCTGGCTGAAGAGAAACGTGATAGTTGCAAAGGATATCCGTATCTTTTCGGATTGTCAGGCCACTATCAAGTCCCTGGACTCAGTCTCATTAAATTCTAAAACCGCCCTTGAATGCCGATCAACTCTTCCTCAGATGGCAGAGCAGTTCAACCTTCACCTTTGCTGGGTGCCGGCCCACAGAGACATTCTAGGGAATTGTAGGGCCGACGAACTCGCCAAAATTGTAACCACTCTACCTATTCTACCGGGAAAGGGTAGCATAGGTATACCTATCGCTACATGCAAATCAATATTAAAGCTGGACGCTAGTAAAACAACAGGCCTTAGGTGGACTATTGGACCAACATGTCTAGCGATCAAACAGATCTGGCCAAAGCTGGATCTGAATTGCTCTAAGAGTCTGATCCTTCTAAATAGGAAACATCTAAGCGCCATCATAGGTGCCATCACTAGGTACTGCCTTATAGGCAAGCATGCAAGAGCTTGGCACCTTTACAAACGATTTCTGTAGGAGGAAGAGGAGACAATCTTCCACCTACTCTGTACATGTCCAGCTCTCTCCCAGAGAAGAAAACTTCACTTCGGAGCTTTCTTCTACAATGACCTAAACGATCTAAAAAATATAGATGTGAACAGTATCCTACGCTTCATCGTAAGCTCAAACTGGTTCCACTAGTAAGAGGATCATAGATCCACGTGGCATCACAATGGGCCAATAGGCCTAAGTGGGTTGGTGTTTCCAAAAGCCACTCTTACTTACCTACCTACCTAGGTAAATCCTGGATTGAAGCGTTCCTAATAAATTGCGACATCATGGATGAGCTCTAAATGGACGATATCACAATAGGCCCGTCTGTGGCCGCAGTGATCAAGGATTCTTTCTATCACCTCCCACAACAATCTAAATCTAAATCTAGCTCTATTGGGGAATAGCAAATTTTGCTTCGTTTGTTGTTAAAGTGTTCAGAACGCGTCGAGATCACTATACCGATTACCCGAAAGTAAAATAACGGGTCATTCATGAGGGGGAAAAGAGAAATGAAAATGAGTAGCTGGGCTCTTAACTAACATGGATTTACGACAATTCGGAGAGAACACAATCAGAAAGCGGTATTGTCGGCTCGAAAGTCAGTTGATGAGTGCTATACGAGGGCTGTTTGATGAATACTCGAATTGGAAGATAGGTGGCGCTACTGAGCGAAAATGAGTGTACCATCATTTAGTATAACCTCTTTCAGCCACCCTGTCAAAATTTAGTAACAATCCGAGGCTTAGTTTCGTTTTGACACCTTTCCGGCCGAAGGCACGGTCTTCGCCATCTTTGGAGCACGTTCACCTGGTAAAATCCATTCTTTTGATTGTTCTTTGGTCTCTGGTGTGTACCAATGAATCCGTGTCTCATCGAAGGGTCACGAAACGTCCTCCGGATTTCGATTGAACAGGGCCAGGCCATCTGAAGTGGTCTCACGATTACGCTTGTTCTACAGTGTGATCAAACGCGGCACCCATCTCCCGGACAGCTTTCTCATGCCCAAAATCTCGTGCAGGATATGGCTAACGCATTCAGTTGAGATGCCTGCTATCTCAGCTAACTCGCGAACTTTCACTCGGAGGTCCGCCAATACGAGATCATGGATTTTGTTCACGGTTTCCTCTGAGGTAATCGTTTTTGGGTCACCTTGGCGCGGTTCATCAAAAACCGGCCACGGCAAAACTCTGCGAATCAATGGTAAAGAGTTGTACGGAAAGGTGAATGGGTCTCATATACACCATCCTCGCAGGTTTCGCACTCAAAAACAAGAAGCGGATAACTGAGCGATACTTCTCTTTTTCTAACTCTAACGCGATGTTTTGAAATGGGTGTCAAAACAAAACGAAGCGTCGGATTGTCAACAAATTTTGACAGGCGGGCTAAAAGAGGTTATACTAAATGATGGTACACTCATTTTCGCTCAGTAGCGCCACCTATCTTAAAAACGGGTACTAATCAAACAGCCCTCGTAGATCCATTATTTTGCTTCTAGGACCGATTACTAGTCGTTTGGATTATTTAAGTTCAAAAACGAGAGCCTTAATGTTACGAAGAACTTTTAAAGATGCTTTTTTAAATTGAGAATTAGGGTCGGAACCGTGATAAGTAGCACCGGATTCTTACCGGCTAATGCCACTGGACAATATTTTCCCGTGGTAAGGCGTATAATTATTTTTCTAAGTTTTCGTTACGTTCGAGACGTAAAGACCTTGACTTAAAGTCGTCTAATATATGTATCGTAGTTCATTTTATGAGTTAAGTTAAATTTACTAATTAGAACTAATTAAACGAGAATAGAACACAAAGTATCTATCGTCACTTGGTAAGTAACCAGCCTCAGCAAAACGAGTTAATTCCAATTACGTCACAGTTCACATAGAAACGAACGAAGAAGCGCAAGAATAAGTAAATTCCAGAAATCGTTCGCCCACTTAGCCAGCTTCCTCGGGTAGAACGACGATTATTTGCATTCGCTTGTTATCCGTAGAAGAATTTCAGCTTAAGTTCCATTTAGATACTTTTCTATGCAAGTTTTCAATTTAGTATCACTTGTTTTTACAGCGTCACGTTTTTCCTGTCCATTTTGTGGTAGAAAATACGTAACACTTTGTACTTTTAAGAAACTATCATCCGCCAGATGATAGAGACGACAGGCTACCGTATTTCATTTGAAATAGAAACGTCCAAGGGCCTAGGTATGCGACAAGGACATTTACAAAGAAATCGCTTGTCGAACCACTTATTGCCAGTCTCAATAGTTTTTAACCCCTTCTAAGGTGGCGGGGTTTGACGTCCGGTATAAGGCTTAAACATTATCGCTTTAAAGTGCTTAAGGCCCTCACAATGCCAAGCGTTGTTTTCACAATTTTTTCTAGTAGTCCACCATCCTCCCCCATCACCCCAATAACAACCCTCTACCTTTGTGTTGTTGCTCGTATCTTTGTTAAGTGCAAACAAAATGCAATTCTAAGCAACAGAGCAACAATCAACTGGATGGTGAAGGAGACTAGAAAAAATAAAAAAAAAGGAGCAAAAGCAGAGAAAAAGAAGAAGGAGAAGAAGAATGCTGTTGTCATGCTTGAAGACACAACATAAATTCCATCATCGTTTAGTTGCAATGGGCCAAAAGGGTTGGGGGTTGTAGGTGGTTGACTATAACTAGAGAGTGGCAAAACGATGCGACTAGAAGAAGGGGTTGCTACACAGTTGAATCCCAGGCAATGGCAATTAGGTCAAGTGATACCATTGAAATGCAGCAGGGCTTCTGCAAGTAGGCTTCCGAGTGTTGTTCTCAATTTAAACCGCATTTAGAGGGAAAAGCTACACTGGCACTGTGTTCGCAGAGCTCTCAGTGAATACTGAACATTGTAGAGAACGCGCTTTCCTTATACAGTACGAGGCTAAAGGTTGTCCCCCTTTACCTCACCATCCATTGAGGACACAGCAGTTTTTATAGTGCAAGTTGAGTGATTTAGTGTTGTCCTCTTTTAATTCTTTTAATTGCGCACATTTCATTGTAAACGACAAGTGACTTATGTTTCTCTAGATTGCAACGACAAGTAGGGTGGTTCCGTTTCACTGGATTAACTAAGTTGACAGATTAAAGTCAAAAATTTAGTCGGTCAGTTCAGTAAGCCGGTCGAAAAAGGGTGAAGGTTTCCAACTGAATTAGGTACACAGTAGCTATGTACGAGTATGTCTGTCAGATGGAATATAAACGTAATTCTGAAATTGGTTCAGTAGATAGAAAGACTTAAAGTAATAGGGAAAGTGGGGTTTGGAAAAATGCGGAATTTAAAGTGCTAGATACCTACTTCGATTGAGGTTTGTTACATTTCCTCAATTTTTGATGCAGTAAGGTGTATGTGCTATAGTTTCCTCGAATTCAACTTGATTCATGAATTTAATTAAGAACTCAGTCAAATGCGTTTTTAACGTCGGAGTAAGCTTATTTTCATCGCGTTATAACCGACGTCAAATAAAAAGCGATCACCACCGAACAAAATTTTCTTTCAGTTGCTTTGCATTAGCTGTCAAAATATCATTTCATCCAAATCTTTCCCAAAGATTTCCCACATTTCGGCCTTTGAAACAATGTTGTTTCACTTTTTATGACCCTGGGCGCGATGCCGGTAAAACGCGGCGTTAAAATGTGCTCTGTTTGACGGAGTGCTCTTTATGCTTCTTTAATCAGCCTCGAGATGATTTGCGGAGGTAATCGCTTTACTGGATTCGGTTTTGCTGACCATCTAGAGGTCTCCCTTATATGTTCATATTACACAGTCAATTGACATTCTCGAACACCGACATACGTAATGTCTCCTATTTCACCTTGTTTTATCGCTATTTTCACCATCAACGGTTCACCGAAATTGCCAGTAGTATTCCGCCCTTTCAAACTTTTAACCGTAACACCCGTCTTACTATGGATGCTCAGCATATCCTCATGCCCACTTTCGGACGTATTCTAAAATATCGTGATTCTATCCTACCGAACACTTTATTTCCTAGCCATTATAACTTCCAAACATTCAAGACCAACGCATATCGGTATCTCTCTTTTTTCCCCAAAATTCCTTTCGCCCTCGCTGTTGGCAAGTATTTTGAGGGTACCCAGATTACAAAAGAAAACGCGACATAAGTTTCACCGATCGGTAGTCGTTAAAGCTTCTCGTGTAGTCTTTGCCTTTTAACACCGAAACAAGGTAGCTCTCCTTTGGCCTCCGTTAAATCTGCCGCTTTTTTTTCGAGCGCAACTGCTGTTAATGTACTCTTTCCATCTATTGTTTCTAGGTGTCCCCGTTGGCCTTCAATATATTTCGGCGATTGCATCCCTTGCAAGTTTTTTTGTAGCGCAATCTTGACAATAATAGCTCGTTTTGTCGTTCTTTGACTTTGCACTTTTTCTATTGCTTGTTGCGCTTATTTATAAATTCTAAGGGTACCTCTTTTTATGTCCGACACAAAACCTCTACTGCAACGCACATGCTCCAGCTACGGGTTTCTTTGCCCTTTTGACTAAATTTGTAGTCTAATTCAGGACGAACTTTATCAGTTTCGCGTTTTTTGTTGCACGTCCTTGCGATAAAAAACAAAATACTCTTAAAAAGGATTGTCTTTTGTTTTTTATCACCATTTTTTGTATGGTCGTTATATCACAACGTACCGTTATTAATTTGGGCCCGTCTTTATTTTCAAAAAAAAGTTCTTGCACTGTTCACACATTTTCCAACGAAGTTGTTCCAAATAATAAAGCTGCTGGTGCAGACGATCAGCATGCTCGAACCTAGGAATCCAGCATTACTTGTCCGATCCACAAGAGAGGAGACCTTCTTGCCTGTGCGAACTATAGATGAATAAGATCTTTTCTGTCGTATTTTGAGAGCGTCTAAAAACATTCATGAATAATCTGGTTGGTCCATAATAGCGTGTTTTCAGGTCGGGAAAGTCCTAAATAAATCAAATATTCACACTAGCGCAGATCTTGGAAGAGACCTGAAAATTTCAAATCGACCCTCATAATTTATTTGTCGACTTTAAAGCCACATATGGCCGCATGCATAGGAACAAACTATACGAGTACAACCCCATATCAAGCCTTGATATCCTTGTGAAACTCGTCGAGTTTTGCAGAATGACTATGGAGAATTCTCGCTGCTGCATCAAGGTCGGTAATAAATTAACCGAGACCTTCAATTTCAGGAAAAGTTTTCGGCAAAGGAACACGCTGTTATGCAACGTTTTTAACATCGCCCTAAAAAGAATCGTGCAAAACTTAATGACCAGCTTGTGCTCGAGGATGACATTGATGCGATTAGGCGAGCACGGCGAGCACGGCGAGCACGGCGAGCACGGCGAGCCCACGGTGAAGCTTTGATGAGTATTGAGGAGTAAGTGGCTAAAACGAGTGTGACGGTAAACAAGGGCGAAACAAAATCCATGCTGTTATCGGAAAGTACGCACAGTACCGACTTAGTTAAGGACTTCATATACCTTGACTCCGCGGTTGCAAGCACAGTGACAACAGACGCCGGATTACAGAGTAACAGATTCTCTCGTAAGGTCGAAATATCTTGATGCAAGACTCTTCTGGATAAAGAAATATTTGGCGGCTTCGGGAGAAAGATAGTACGAGTGATTTGCGGTCCCAAAGGAGATTAAACCACGAACTGTATGGTTTAATCGACATCGGTTTAGTCAGTCGCCTATGGATCCTATCGGTTAGGTCTCAAAATGCTCACCAACATAGTCCATATACTATAAAGTAGCGACTGAGACACTTACATGTATAGCCTACCAGCGGGTACAAATAAAACAGTGGCACATCTACACGCCACTGTAGAGGGGATCCTAGAACCTTCAGGAAATACAATTTGACTGAGTCAAACGGGAGTCCGAATAGTGAAAATCAAAAATTCCGTCCACCCGATCAGAATGAAGTGCGAATAAATAGCAAAATCCAAAGTTAAGAACATGGCTGCTGGAATAGATGCCTCAACTTCAGAGTTACTTAAGGCAACCAGGATGACTTGCCGGAGAGCGTGCACCAACACATGTCCAGAATTTAGTGGGTAGAAAGTATGCCTGAAGATTGAAACCTTTGTCCCAGCCTTTGACATATAAGATCTCCAAACTTTGACATATAAGATCCTATCTGCCATCTTCTGTAGGCCGATGAAGCCATTTATTAACGATTTGATTAGCCCGCAAGTTCACAAACGACCAAATATTCACACTATGGCAGATCCTGCAAAAAATCCAAAAGACCCAAATCGATGCGTACGTACCACCTTTTCATCGATGTTAAGGCCGAGCTATACAGAGCCTTGGTATCACTGTCCGATTACGTAGAATGACGATGGGGAACGAGCTCTGCTCCGTAAAGGTCAGAAGCCATCTCTCCGAGAGCTCTGTTGTCTTTCATACTTGGGAGAAACCAGCCTTAGAGGCACAATTTTGAAATCAATCATCGTCAGGACTCCGCGAGCTGTGCATTCATAAGTATCAAAAGTAGTGGCAAAAATGGGTTTAAGGACTGAAACGAATAAAATCTGTAAATTTTAATACGGGCTATACTTCCAATACGTAAAAATTACAATCCCATTTTGTAAATTAGCCTGTATATTCTCTAGTTTCAGTTTGTTATTGATTTTAGTTCGGTGCGGTTTAAAATATTTATAAAATATGAGTCAAGAGGAACGCCGTAAAAAGATCGTCGACAATTGGCTCGAAAATACTTCGCGTCCAAACCATTTCATCGCAAAAAATTTAAACATAGCACGCAGTACAGTGGATTCTGTTATTAAACGATATTTGGAGACGTCGACAGTTAAACGAAAACAGAAAAGTGGAGCTAAAAGTGGAGCACATGATACAAATTTGGACACGAAAATAGTGGGTACCATCGTAAAAAACCAGACTATGTCATCCAGAGATGTTGCTCGGAAATGTAATACCAACCGAACAATGGTACAAAGATCTAAAAAACGTAACGGTCTAAAAACACGAAAAAAACAAAAAATACCAAAAGTTACTGAAAAGCAAAAAAAAAGTCATAAAAACACAAGCCCGAAAGCTATACGAGTTGCTCGGCAACAAGAAAGCGTGCTTGGTTTTGGATGACGAAACTTATGTCAAAGCCGACTTCCAGGTGCTCAGTTTTACAACTCATTTGAAGCTGAGATTCTTCCGCAATCAACAACATCGATTGGGATGGAAAAATTCGACTCAAAATATCTCGTTTGGCAGGCCATTTGCCAATGTGGACACAGAAGCTCATCGATAATTACAACAGGAACAATTAATGGAGAAGTGTACATTAACGAGTGCCCAAAAAAACGATTGATTCCTTTCTTAAAGAAACTCGAGGGTTCAACATTACTTTGGCCAGATTTAGCTTCAGCTCACTATGCTCGTGCGACGTTGAGCTTTCTTGTTGCTAAAAATGTCGACTTTGTCCCAAAAGACATGAATCCAAGCAATGTTCCACAGTGCCGTCCCATTGAAAGGTATTGGGCTTTGGTCAAAGCTAAATTGAGGAAAAGTGAGCAGTGTGCAGAGGACGTAAAAGATTTTGGTGCTAAATGGAAAAGAGCGTCCAAAAAGATCGCGGATGTAACTGTCACCAACCTTATGAAGGACATTCGAAAGAAGTTGAGAAAAGATTGGCAACCCAAATAATTTTTTTATTTTTTGTAAATATGAATGAATTTAATAAAAACAGAGTTTTAAAGCAAATAAAAAAAATTTTGATGAATTATGGAAATATATTTTTTTTTACTTTGAAGTTTCCAAATTTTATTCGTTTCAGTAATTAGTCATGCATGAGGGCAAAACTAAATTTATGATGTCAACAAGGAGGAACACGACAACAACTTCGACGAATCGCACGGAATTTCACAATAGACAGGCCGTTTTGAACAGAAAATTCTTCGAGTGATTTTTGGTCCCGTTTGTGTTGCAAGTACTTGGCTTGAAGGAGGAGTTTTAACGGTGAGCTATATGAGTTGTACAGTTATGTTGGCCTAGTCAGAGAAGTTCAAAGTTGGCTAGGACCAACACTCTAGACCGAAGAGGGCTCGATTCTTACCGGGAGGAACAATGCAGTAGATAAAGACTTTGCCGTGAATGTTGCGCTCAAGTAGAAGGGGACCTCAAACAATTTGGATTGCGCAACTGGAAGCTGTTATCGAGAGACAATGCTAATCGGATAGACCTGTCCAACAAAGCCCAGGCCTACTCCGGGCTGATTTACAGCCGCGGCAGGTTCCCACTTTCGCCATAATGTATGGCCCTATCGGAAAGTGTCTTAGATCTTACAAATGGAGTCGGATACCATTTGAATTTGTGTGAATAACCAATGGAACCCTATACTCCTGAAGAGCGCTGAATAATTATCACGATATTTTTGATGAATAATCATTAGTGTAATAATTAGTGATTTTGGCGCAACGTAAATTTCGTTCCCGTCTTCCTAGCCGCTCTGCTCCCTCTGGTCGGTCAATGTGGCATTTAACCGCACGATTCTTAGAGACTGAAACAACACAGGACCGAACAAGCCCTGGAAGGTCTTGTACCAGTAGAGGCTCTGTTGACATCGACCAGACGACGTGCCACGTAATAGGCCATTCCACACACGTGTCTGCAGCGCATTTTAGTGAAAGACTTGAAGATGTTTCCATACAAAGTTCACACAGTCCATCAGCTGAAGGGCGTTGATCGTGAGTCGTGTCTAACCTATGCTCATGCCCTCCTGAATCCCAACAACGAAGTGAACAATTTTGCGTCAAAAATAATCAGCGAAGCCCATTTTCACCTATGCGAATACGTGAATAAATAAAATTTGCGGTTCTGGGACACTGAAAATAGGCGAGTAATGCACGAAGAGTTATTACATCCACTCAAAGTCACTGCTGGAGGAGTCATTGGCCTATTTTTTTTAGAACGGTCACTGTGGATGATGAGCGCTACAGAGCCATGACCAATGAATTGGGACTGGAGTACGTGCAGTTCCAGCCGGACGGAGCAACGGCGCATATTGTACGAGCCACAGTCAACTTTCTAAAGCAGGCATTTTTTGGTTCTCTGCTATCGCGTTTTGGCGATTTGCACTGACCAGCAAGATCACCCGATTTGACCGTCTAAGACTTCCTTCTATGCGACTATTTAAAGTCACGGGTTTAGTTGAACAAGCCACAAACTTTGGCAACCCTCAAGGAGAACAACATTCAAGAAGTGGAGAACATACCGCCCGAAGTTCTGAAGAAAACCATGGAAAATGCCATAAACAGGGCCCAAATGGTAATCAAAAATGGTGGCAGGATGCCCAAATAAATATTTAACACATTTTTTTTTTAATCCAAAGATATAGCGCGAGAAAATAGAGTCATTTATTGTCGCCCACCTTGTATGCATATGCATCATGTCGTTAAAGGTATCTTTGGAAATACACTCTTCCCTTCCTTATAGCCATGGATGTAAATTCGGCCTAAAATTTAGTCGCAATGTCCAAAATTCGAACGCATGTTTTCATTTTCTTTGAACGAGTGCTTGCGTATATTTTTTGAAATGCTGAAGGAGTCCTTACCTCGCTGTCGTCCTGCATCGATCAAAAGAAATCCGCCGAACTATTGAAGTACCTAGGTGCATGTCCTTTCCGTATATAATGGGAGCAGCAAAACTATTTCTTCTGCTGGCAACTTTTGCAGAAGGCTTCCTACCAGACTTGGTGGGAGCATTTTTCTTTTAAAAGATTAAAAAACATCGAAGGATTGACACTGCTATTCTTTCTTGCTCCCGTCAAGACTACAAAATGTTCTCAAACATTTTCCAGTGGGCGAGATTTGCTTGACGGTTAATACGATGAGGCTGTGGCACAAAGAGGTCTACGAATTAAAGTCCTTTACAGGGATAACTATTGCAGATAAAGATTATAAACCTAGACCCATCGGTTAGGTCTAAGTTTCTTTCTTAAGTCAACGGAAAAGTTCCTGCCAGCTAAATGCGATCAAATCAATTTCAACCTCGAAAACCAGTTCAGGTAGCATGCCATCCCTCCATGCTACGAGCAACTCCTTGTGTGGTGCAACAAGATGTAATTTCATCAATTAGTTTAACTTCTCACATCATAAAACGTACAACGGTGTTGGCAATGCCGGCTAACACCATTTTTACACCCCGTCAACGTGAGCAATACAATAAAGTGAATCTGGCCATGTTTGTTCGCTTTCAAGCGAGACACTCTCCAGATACGTGATTGTGACGTGTGCAATCCCGTAGAGCTGAGAGCCCATAGGAACACCTGTAGGGATGTCCTATGCTTTAATGGATCACCGGCACCAGCACTTCTCTAACGTCATAAAAACGACAATGTAAGAGTACGTGCAACCTTCATCTGGGGGCGAAACTTGGATGTTCAAGGCATTCCAAGAAATAAAGCTGTCTTTTCGTGGAGCGGTGGAAGGGGGGAGGGGGCGGATGAAAGACTTTTAAGTGCAAACTTCGTCAGAAGAGTAATGTAAGCGCATTAACCCTTTTTTATTTGCGTTGTATCAGACTTATACGTATACTTATGCCCATCACCAAGAGAGAGTTACTTCTTTTATGATGTACCTGTCCTTGTACTTATGCGATGTTAATCGACTAAAAAATTTAATATCTCCACAGCACATATGTACATATGCGTGTATCTGTGATGGTTGATATGCCAAAATTGGTTTATACTCCTCGTCATCCAAGTGTCTCAAGTGCTGGAAATTGTCTGGGAGTGTATCAAGTGCAAATTTGGATGGAAGATTGTATCTCCTGAGGAAGGTTACCCCAAGATGTGTCAGTTAGTCAGAGTCGCAGTGTAATTGAGCGGTAGTCAAGGCCAAGACGAATTGGTTAGAATTGGGTAAAATGAGTGTTGGAGACTGTTAGATAGGGGTAAGTAATGAATGCTGTGATACGAGAGTCATTAAGATTTAAGGATCATGCTGCTTTCATGTTCTGTGTATGCAGATGAAACATCTAAAATTGTAGATGACTTTGGATGACAAGGTGATTTTGACTTGGCAGAGAATATTACCTGCTGTTTAAGATTCGTAATTTGCTGTCATTTTCAGTTCTGCTATAGCTACTTTAAATTATGCCAAGCTCAGGCTTTAACCAAGCAACAGGGTTTTCCTATATTTCAATGCTGGACGGAGCTAAGGATTCCTATGGTTGATATAGATACACCCCTCTCGGCGCCATGGGTTTCTACTGCAGTGGTTGCAAGTTTTCATACTCTAACACATTTTTTTCAAGCTGCCACTCATTATCATATCCCGGGACCTTTATGGAAAATATCAGGAATTTTGTGATTGGCTTCGACACCTGTTTGAGGAAGTCGCAATAGCTGTGAGGGGGAAATGTACTCCGACGACCTTTGTAGGCTGTTGCCCTTGCTGTCTTCCTAAATCAAATTTGATCTAAAGTGATGATTGATTCCAAAGCTAAAGTTCAAGTACCTCCGAGTCTTTTTAAGAAAATTTAGCCATCGCGCTGAGTGTTGGAACTAAGCCATTGGTCTTCAAAAACCTATTCTACTTCTTCCAGCTCCAAACTTCGTTCCCAAAAGTATAGATACGATTCCTTGGTTGATCCAAGTTAAGAAAAAAGTGCATCATCAGTTCTCTTGATAAGAAATCCTGTGAGTAGGCAAAATTCCGAATCGAACAGAAATGTCCTAATTTGAAAGGACTTTACTAAAGAAGTAAGCTTTAGTCCGGCTGACAAGTAGAATGATAATCTTAAAAGACAGGGTTCCATTTTTTTGAATCCATTAAATTTAATGTGAAATCCTTCTAATGCCAGAAGGATCAGAGAATTGAGACTCCGATGGATATACCACTTAAAGCTGTGAATATTATTTTTTAGGATAGCGAAACCGCTGACTGTCCTGCTATAACATAGATTGGGTCAAGAATCAAGTTCGTAGCGTAGTGCTTGCCTTACCACCCAGTGGTGGTCTCTGGTAAACCCTCATTCATGCCAAAGAGCAATCAGAAAGACCGCCAATAATGTACTGGGTATCAAACCCATCCCAACAAAAAAACCCCTGGTTCGCTGATGAATGCTGACAGCCAAACCTGGAACAACAGCAAATATACAGAGCGGCCCTGCAGAAAAGAACGAGAGTGGCTCGGCTAAACTACGAACAGAAAAGAAGGGAGGAACATAGGCTCCTCAGAAAAAAAAGCACTCGATCCTTAGCCTTAAAGAGGTGCTACCGGAAGAAAGAAATCCAGAAATTCTACCAAAGAATAATGCGAACATGCCAAAGCTGGAGAGGAAACCTCATAGAAGTACTACAGCCGGTGCTGAGGAAGACTATTTCTGTAGTCACGAACAACATCCCACCTGGATGAAGACAGACAATATTTTCGTCCACCCGATCAAGATGAAGTTAGGACAGCCATTTCCAAGCTGAAGTCTAACAAAGCTGCTGAATCAGATGGCTTAACTGCGAGCTCTTTGAAACAACAGGGGATCATTGAATACGGAGCATACATCAACTCATCTTCAAAATTTGGGTCGACGAAAGTATGCTCGACGAATGGAACCCCAGCGTTGTTTGTCTGGTCCTAAAGAAGGGTGAATTGAACTGCGCTAACTCAACATCGGATATAAAAACCTGTCTGATGTATCATGCGAATGCCTAAGACCCGTCGTAAACTATATGACCGGCCCCTATCAACGTAATTTTAGGCCTGGAAAATCCTGCTTAGAGAAGATTTTCACATTACTGCAGATCAACAAAGACACCTAGGACAAAAGGCCGCGATAGGCAGCTACAATATTGAGGTAGTCAAGGACTCTATTTACCTCGACTTCGCTATCGATTATGACTACTACACGGAAATAAAAACGACCTCATACAAGCCATTGATCATACCAGTTCTGCTTTATGGTGCTCTCGAGGGCTTCGAGAGAAGAGTTTTAGGTCCCATTTACATCACGAGGAGACGTTTCAATAGGGAACTGTATTGACTGCATAGCGATCCGTTAGAGGACGGCCTCTTCTTAGGTGGCACGCACAAGTTGAAGGGGCCTTAGCCAACTAGAGGCAGCTGGGAAAAGATCGCGCTAATTAGAGAGGCATATGAGCTGCAGTCATGGTCCACCCCAGTCTGTATCATTATCTAAGTACGTAAGTAAGCAAGGACTTACTGGTAACACGACTTTTCAAAGTGCAAGCTACCTAAGTGTCAAAATTCGAGACATTTCGGCTGAATGGATAGGTTTGTTTCGGTTTGGTTAAGCTTCTCGCACAAGGACTATTCCAAAGGGTGTTTTTTTTTAGAGGTATACAAATTTAATATGAAATAAAACTCTTGAACCTAATGTCAATGTCTATAATATTAGCTTTATTTAATATAATTTTATGTCACTGGTGTTTAAATATGAATCGGGTATATGCGTGCTAGCTCAAATGAAGCGCAATCGTGAAGTCCAATTTTCGACAACTTTATCGAGCAACTGGGGCCGTATATCAGCAATAACACGGCGAATGCTAACTTCCAAATCATCCAACGTCTCTGGTTTATCGGCATAGGCTAGTGAGTTCACATACCCCTAAAGAAAGTAATCTAAATGTGTGAGATGGCAGGATCGTGGAGGCTAGTTCACAGGTCCATTACGCGAAATTATGCTCTCAGCAAATGTTTCCCACAATAAATTGATGGTGTCGCGCGCCGTGTGTCATGTTGCGTCATCTTGTTGAAACCAAAGCTGTGTCGCGTCAATGCCAATCAATTGAGGAACGTAGAAGTCAGAAATCATGTTTCTATAGCGCTCTCCACTGACGGAACATTCTGGCCGGCATTGTCCTTGAAGAAATATGGGCCGATGATTCCACCAGCCCATAAAGCACACCAAACAGTGAGTTTCAAAGGCGTCTCGACAAAGGCTTCTGGGTTTTTTCCACTTCAAATTTGCCAATTCTGCATTCCATTTAACCAAAAATGGACCTCATCGGAGAAGAAAATTTTGCGTTGAAAATGAGGATCAAGCCGAATCATGTTTTCGGCCCATTCACCGAACCTACGACGCGTATAATGGTCACGCGGTTTCAGCTCTTGCGGAAGCTGGATTTTTTAAGCTTTTGAGCCAAGACCTTTCCGTAAAATTTTCCACAAAGTGGATGGGCATAGCTCCAATTGCTGTGCACGATGGCGAATCGACTCATTCGGATTCTCCTCAACACTACGCTCCACAACGGCAATAACTTCTTCTGTTCGCATTGTTTGTCCTCTTTGGGGATACGTATTATCCACTAGAGTGTACGTGGTGCGAAAACCCTTCATCGTGTTCCGAATAACTTGTCGACCGTAAAATGGATGTAGAGCACGATAAATTTGGCGAATGGCGAATGGTTTTCAAAATAAGTTTGCACAAATTGCACTCGCTGTTTTGGCGTTAATTAATTCATCGTGAAATGACAAAACATACTAACCACCAATCAACTTTCTACTGTTAAATTAACTACTTCTACAGATTGTTTTTGCCCGTTTGAAAACTAAACCTCTAAAAAAAACACCCTTTAAAAGTGATTTTTTGTGATGACATAAATCGGCTCGACGGTTTGGGCATCTGTAGGGTCCTTATATCTCGGCATTCGACAGTAGTGAAGGTCCAACTATACCATAGAAAAAGATTGACATGTTCGTTACTAAAGGTAGTTCAATATCCATTTGAGCTCAATTTTGGCAAGCAGAAGATATTTCGCAAGCGAATAAGCAGCCTTCAAAGACATCTAGTCAACGTTTTTGTTATCTCTGGATGCACTGAGGGCATATGCGTGGGACTCAGTCACTTCATTAACTTTAATAACTTGATGCCACCCGCTACGGATTGATATTCATACCACATTATGCATAGAACAAGAGAGAGCTGCTGCCATTTTCTTGTTGACCGAGCCAATATAGTCTTGGTATCACTGTATGTACCAAACCAACGGCCTCGCCGTGCTGGAATCAAGCAAGGTTCAGCGCGATAGTACTTTTTTTCATTTTTGTTTCCTTTAGGCACACAGCACTCAGACAAAAAACTGGATCATTGTAGAAGGAGTGTTTCCTTTTACTAGAATCGCTCAGTCTGTCGTAGGAGGATAAGCAAACGCTTAAGTGATAAAGTGCTAATCACCGCATTAGCCTAATGCGAACGCAGGCCGGACACTAAATATCAAAGTTCCACGCAGTGTCGAACACTTCCCCGGAGAACACTTAGGTGCTTAGCAAAAGTGTAGTCCCCTTTCATTTGGTCTGCCGGCATCCTGGAGAATCATGCCACTGCAGTTGTACTCACATTAAGCCAGCTGCCAACGAAAACTCTAACCGAGGGGGTTCTCATATGGGTTCGGGTCCTGGAAAACCCTTTTGCCTAGCAAGTACAATTCAATTCTCCTAATCCTATTGTGACCCAAGTAATAATCGATGAATTCAGCCTTATAAATGCGTCCAATGAAATCTTGTCTTGTGGTTTGGAAGCTGCAAGACTGTCATTACAGGTGGATATGCTTTGCAATCTCAACCAATTCGTCACAATATATTGCAGTTCGTCACAAATTTTTCTAACGTGGAGTACAACCTGACATTATCGGCCCTCAGAAGACACTGGTGACATATCCTAGAGCCTTCCATAAATACCGAATAATTCTTGGGTACAGGGAAAGTCGCTTTCGCGACAGGAATTCTGTTGTCATTGTATAAGACACACTCGCTGCGCAAGATCGTCAAAACTCCACTGCCCATTCTATCATAGACCACTTTTTTTTTAAACGGAAGATAATCTTATGTGTGGGACCCATGATAGGAATATCAAAGGATGGAAAATTCATCAGTGCGTCTAGAGCAGAGACAGGCTTGCTAAAGGCCCATTGCAAAAGTGACAGAACGTTCTTTAGAGTCTGGTAAGCGCATCGGTGACGTATTTTCGTGAAAGTTTGTTCCACAATCGATGCATAGGATATAATTGGTCTTACCATAGCTATGCGGAATGGGAGGACCTTCTTCAGTGACAAGCACCATGTCTTACCGATAGCTCCTTTACATTACTAGAAGGCCGACAGTGCCTTGGAGGAAGAAGTTTGTTATCTAGAATGACACCTATATAATGATGCCTTTAAGCACTTGCTGAGTCAGACTAGTCAGCTTACTCCTTCTCGTAAAACACCAACCTCAGCTTCGAAAATATTAATTGAAAGCCCCTTTCTAGTGCCCTCATCGTCTACGGTTGCCTGCGCTTTAGAGCAGACAGTCATAGGCATGATCCTAAAGCCAGAACAACTACATCATCTGCATATGCTTGGACATACGTTTTAGGACTATTAAGAGCAAGGGTCGGGTCGCCTGTTCCGTAGAAGTGTGGATTTCCTCTGTTTACCCACCCAGTAGCTAACTTCCCTAATCCGAGTTCTATCCACCAATCATTTGTCACTTTATCTGGCCCAGTTACATACACTGTCAAAAGTTGCTTTGCCGAAAGCACTCTTAATGTTGATGAAAATGCCCCATGTGCACTCTTTCGTGTCGAGTAGGCTTTCTATTTTGCCTACCAAATCTTGAAATGCACTCTCGCAGGACCTTGCGAGGATGCATTAGAATGTGTTTTTTGTGATTGTCGTTCTTTACAATGTCGGGAATTTAGAGTGGATATTGCCAATATACGCGGGCTAAAAAGTAATCACTTTACTGCGTACATCCACGTCTGTAAATACAGACCAGCTGTTTTGGCACTTAGTGAAACACACCTTTCAGATCACTCTGATCTGAAGCTACCTGACTACGAACTGGTGCCATTATTCTTCTCTCACCGCGGTCTCGCCATTTACGTGCGTAGTGATGTAGCTTACCAAATTCCACCACAATGTAGTCCCTGTTCCAAACCGGAATTCAATTTATGTGGTTAAAGTTCCTTCTCCGTAAGCAAATTATCCACTACTGCTTTATTTACAGAAGCCCCAAACTGGACAGCAACTCGACCTTCCACGAGTTTGATGCGCTGTCTCACTCCATTCAAAGAATTGTATCGCTGTATCCCCATACTGAAATCGTTATTACGGCCGATTTCAATGTACACAATTCTGGGTGGCTTCGACATTCTGGACAGACAACACCTGAAGGACGGTGTGTTGAGATCTTCGCTGCTGAGAACAACTTTACGCAGCTTCGAAATGAGCCCACGAGGGTACCAGACGTCGACAGTCATACCGCCAACACCTTGGACTTGTTTTTAACTTCTCACACTAATAAGTACTCCGTTGATGTGCTCTTCCCTCGTCGGACCATTGTGTCATACAGCTACTTTCTCGTACACCCAACACACAGGTAGAGAAAATATTCCTAAAAGAATCTTATGGCAATAGGAGAAAGCCAACTGGAGCGGTATTAACAGCTTCTTTAGGAATTTTAACTGGTCGTTATGTTTCCTCGACAGACACACGACAGACACCATTCTCTTTGGAGTGAGAAACCTTATTCCTCATCGGATGAAGAGTATCAAACCAAAAGAAAAGGCATAGTACGACTCGAGCTGTAAAGAGGCTGTCAGGGTTAGAGAAATGTTCAAAACCAACCCAACAGAGGAAAATCAAAAAAAGTGTAAGGGAGCAGGAATGACTGCAACGTCTTTCTCAAGCGTGTGAAATTCCAATACGACCAAAAACTGAGGCAAAAAATACTGCAATGTTCCAAAGGTAGTAAAAGATTTTGGTCATTTGTCAAAAAGTTTAGTTTAGTTTAGTTTATTTCATATCAAGAGCTTATACAAAGTAATCTTATGAATTGTAAAGCTTATACAAGGTTGTGACAAAATTAAATAAAATTAACAATAAGTATAATAAAATTAAATAAAAAAAAGAGCATACGTGCAAATCTTAAATTTGGTATATGTACTGGTAGATGCATTTATATACGAGTATGCGAAAAAGAAGAAAAGAAAAAAAAGATACATATTTAACAATTCAAGATTTGAAATATAAGGAAGGAATGAGAGAAAAAAGATAAAGAAAATGAAAGACCAGACACGGCGTTGCTATGAAAAACAGAACTAGCGAGATAGGAAAAGTTGCAATTCTTTTTTAAATTTTCCAATATCACTGATTTCTCTTAAAAAAAGCGGTAGTGAATTTAATAGTCGAATAGCAGCGATGAAAAACTGTCTTTCCGACGTTAAACAAGAAAAACGCGGAAGTATTAAACAAGCTGATCTAGTTAATGTCAGAAACTGGAATTTATCATATAAGTACGATGTGTTGCGGTAAAATTTACCACAACAAGCTGGACTCTTTTTCCTTGAAACCTTCGCTTCACTCCTTCGAACCTTTCCCCTTGTAACGGTTGTTCGCCCAAAATTCTGAGAGAGTGATGGGCAGCCATGGGCGCATCAGCCATCGGTGCACTTTCTCAGCATCTTGGAAGGACAACATAAATAGGTACGACGGACGGTCAAAATAAATAAAACTCGAGGAAGAACCCCGCAGAGCAGGCGGACGGTCTGCTACAAGAGCGCAAGGAAAGCGCTATAGGTTTTAGTTTTTGTGCAAGGGTCCAACACGAAATAGCCGACCCTTGTCCCAAATGTTGTTTTGTCTCCCCCACTGGGTAGTCTCCAGCCTTAAGTAGAGCTAAGGCATCCGCTCCATCCTTCCAGCTCCTAACCCCTTCACCTTTTGACCCGCCTTGTCTGTTACGTCCGTTGTCGCTTTGGAGGAACGTATTTGCGAAAGGTACCTGTGGATTCTTCCAATCCCGGACTTCTGCCTTTACGCTCCTCGGAAGTGACAACCAGTAGGTCCACACGGGAAAGACAGAGCCAGGCGGACGGCCTGGAACACTCTGAGCATATGGCGGACGGCCATATTACTTGGACTATACACCTAGAGCCAGATGGGCGGTCTGGAACCCTCTGTGTAAATGAAACATCTACAACCCGCACACTTTGCCTAGAGCCAGGCGGACCGCCTGCAACTCTCTGCAACACACACCACACAACACACCCATAAAAACAAAGAAAAAAAACAAACACAGCAAACGAAACAGAATACAGAAACAAATAAAAAGAAACAACAAATTGTACAATTAAAAATAAAACATAATTAATGTAAAGAGTGGGACGCTATCTGGTATTCCCTTTTCTCCCCCTCCAAAATCTGCACGGAAGCCCACCGGGTCCACCTTTCATTCGGGAATTTAAGTCGAAAAAAGTTTCCTTCGGCCTCCGTCACTTTTCAAAAGTTCAACCTAAGATCCCTAGATCCTGACTTAGTTCCCCATTCGAAATTGCAAACGAATAGAAAAGGAACTTTCTTTGTCACTTCGACTTACTTCAGGGATCAAATTCGGGGAAAGAAGGGGTTATTTGAACCCAAGACAACTCAGGCCAAAGGAAATCCCCAGAATTCGGAAATTTCCCCGAAGATCTGGGTAGTCAAAGTGGCACACTGGAGTGTATGAAAGAGCGGTCTAGCGGTGCCCCAAGCCATGGTTACACGCTCCAGCTAGGTAGCGGAGCGCTGTACACATATACCAGACATTGGGCCCGCTAACCGAGTAGATGTAATGCACGAATGTGTGGGTGAGTGACCAATGGTCTGAGTGAACATAAGTCGAATCAGGGCAGCCACTTCTTGGTTGACCGTAACACGGGATAGAGGTTTCTTAAGCAAACGAGTAAAGTGATCTAGGTCCAAGTGACCAAGAAAGTAGAGGAAATTTAAATTTAAACAACAAAACAAGAAAGAAATTTAAGTGCAAAGCGAGAGGAAAAAAGACAGGATCAGGGAACCACAGGGAGAACTGGGAAGACGAGGAAATAAGGATACCCAGCAAGCTAAGTATTGTGTAGTGACAGTGGATAGTGAGATCCCGGTAGGCTTTCGCCAACGTGAGAGAAAAAAAAAGTTGTTAGTACTCCGTAATAAAGGCCCGTTTACCTTTCACGCGACCCGCTAGAAATAAGTTAGTTTCAATCGTTCGGGAAGGCGGACGATAGCGGCCCACTCTTAAGCTGTTTCTGCTACGGTCGGTAGTTTTAACTGTCTGGTTCTGTAAACCGTGTCTACAGCTTAATTCCTTTGTTCGAAAAAAAGAAATCCGATCAATAAAGTACCCCTTTATAACGTGACTTTCGGCTTTTGCTGTGTTTTTCCATCGTTTTGAGGTTTCGCAATTCCTTCCTAAAAAGATTGCGTGGCGCCTACGGACACATTTGTGTATCTTTAATTTTTTTGAGATCTGCGACTTCCATATATTTTTTTATTTCGTTTTTTTTTAACCATAAACCCACCCCCAGCTGAGCAGCCGAAAGTGGCAGCACTCAACCGGCTGCCTGTTGCAAATTTCTCCTTTTTTGGTTTTTTTGTTGTTGGCGTTGCAGTCCGCCATTACCGAAATAACAACCACCTGTGTGGTTCGCGAGCGTTGTGTTGTTTTTTTTTAAGTTTGATTTCTGCCGGCAGACCGGCTACTAAATATCGAGATAAATAAAATAAATTGCAACAACCGCGGCGAAATAAAATTGCAACAGATGGTTGATGTATTTTTAAGATATTAAATACAAATGTTGTTGTACGAAACTTAATGAAATTTTCAAAAGTCATCCCAAGAAGGTTTTTAGACAGATGTGAAACATGGTCATATTTACGCAAGCTGTACACATATCGAATAATACTATTAAAAGCGACTTGGAGCTTTCTCTTGCTAATAGTGTCACAATTTCCAACGATTTCACATCCGTGTGTGAGTGGAGGAATGGCTAAAGATTTTGCAAGTATTATTCTCGTTATTAACGGTGTAAATTGTTGAGCTGTCCAAAGCGTTCGGAGAGTACCATAGGTCTTACCAACAGTACAGTTTATGTGGTCGTTCCGTGTCAAAGTTCTGTTGAATACGATCGCAAAATTTTTTGCTGAAGACACCATCTTCAAAGCTACGTTGCCTAAATAGATAGGCGGGAGGTACGACAGGTCCAAAACTTTTTTGGAAATCACCAAACATTTGCATTTATGTGGATTTAGGGTTAAACCGTTCTTAACCGACCAACTCAGAATACGCTCAAGGTCCAGGTTAATTATTTCGGGCACAATTTTCAATCAAACCAAGAGGACAACTCAGGTAGATTTGAACGTCGTCAGCATAAATGTGGATCGATGAGTTTAGTATGTTATTTGGAACCTCGTTAATGTATAGCGTGAAAAGAAGTGGGCAAAAAATTGACCATTGGGGAACCCCTCGGGTCAACGAAAGAAAATCTGTTAAGACGTTATCTATTGATACAGCCTGTTTTCTATCACTGAGGTAAGACGAAATAAGATTCGTAGCAAACCGAGAAAAGTTGAATGAAGCTCGTAGTTTTTTTGGCAGAGTACTGTATCGTTTACCGTGTCGAAGGCTTTGGAAAAGTCCAATAGGGTCAAGAAGGTGACATTGTCTGCATCTAGGCTAGATCTTATGTCCTCTACCACTCTAGTTAGAGCGGTAGCACAATTGTGTTTGGGACGAAAGCCAGATTGAAATTGATCCAACAGGTTATATCGGCACAGATATACACTTACTCGTAGTTGTTTTTGCATAAGACGTTCACAAACTTTTGAGAGAAAAGGCAGAATTGATATAGACCTGAACCAATTTTGGGAATTGGTAAAATTTTTGCCATTTTCCATTGATGAGGAAATATTCCTGTAACAATTACTGTATTCATAAGGTGCGTGATATAAGGCAATAAGTAAGGAAGAATGGCTTTAACAAAAATTGGATGGACTTCATCAGCACCAACTGTATTCGATTGAATGGAGAGAAAACTTTCAAGAACATCCAAGTTATTAACCCCGATGAACTGAAAAGGCATATCTGTGGAGTGCACCGTACTGTGAGCGTGATAAATTTGTTCAGATACGACCTTAGAGAGGGGGAGAGAAACAAATTTGCGGTTGAGATCACTACCATTTACGGTAAGTGGACAAGTTAATCGCTGCTTATCAATCCCTAACTCTCTTAAATTCTTCCAGAACTTACGTCCATCTGATTTTGCCTCTAAACGGCTAGAAAAGAACCGAATTTTGGCCTGCCTAATTTTGAGAACGACCTTGTTCCTAAGAGATTTGTAGAACTTATGGAGTATCTCAATTCGAAAGCGTTTCCAATTCTGATAGGCCCGATCACGTTGACCTATGAGTTGTTGTAATTCTGCTGAGAACCAGGTTTGTGATACTTTAATTACCTTTCTTGTTTTGATTGGGACGTGGTGGTTAAAGAGAGTGTTTATATTAGTGTTGAGAAAATCTACTTGCTCGTCTGGTGTAGGCATACAATAAATGGACTTCCACGGTACTTGACACAATTCTCGTTCTACAGCTGGATCGTGTACATTTCTAAAATCCCTATACTGATACTTTGATTGAACCGGACCACTGTCAATAAAGAAATTGTACGTAAAACATATGAGATCATGTTTGGAAAAGGCTGATGCGGAGAGTTGATTATAAAAAAGCGCTTTTTTCATATCTGTCACAAAAAACACATCTAGTAAAGTACTTGATGACCGGGTAAAGTGAGTGGGGTTGGTTTTGTTAACGGGATGTAAATCAAATGAACACATATGATCTATTAGTCGCTCATCGACCAATAGATCACTATTGAGATCACCGCAGACGATTACATTGGTTGAGCTAATAGAAATTTCATCCAAAAATTCAGATAGAGGTGTTAAATTTATATTTGAGTTAGGTCTATAAACAGTACGTATAAGAAGACTATTCAAACCGCATTTAATTTCAACAAATAGGTATTCAATAGCGGAATCAAAAGGCGATGAATATTTCCATCTACAAGCAATACCGTCTCGGACGTACATTGCAACACCACCACCCGTAACACGATTATACCTATCTGTGCGAAAAAGTTTGTAGCCTTTTACAGAGTACAGTTGATCATTATTAATTTGATCATTATTAATTTGATCATTAATAATTGGCGAAAACCAGGTTTCCGATACACAGACTACGTCTACTTGGGTTGCTCAAAAATATATCTAAATTCGTCAATTTTTGGTGGGAAAATTTGTGCATTTATATGCGATATGGTGAAGCCAACTCTATGGGAGCGGAAGGAATCCACTCCTCGGTAACGTGTCTACATTTTGTTTGGGAGGCTTATTGCGAGAAATAAGTGACACAGAAAGAAGTTGAAAACAAGCCATTTTCTTATTTTTCACAGCAAAGACAGATTTGAAGAGAAAAAAGGAGGGTGAAAGTAAAAAGAGAAAGAAAAAGGTAAAACAATTAATAATATTTAGGTAGCAAAAAAGAGTTAGATTAAAAAAAAAATAAAAAAAAAAATACAAAAAATAAAATAAAAATGAAAATAAAAGAAAACGTGGCAACCCTGCTCAGTTGTCTATTACTTTGGGTTTCTTCTCCTTCTTCTTCTTAAACTTCCGCGTTTGCAATAGCATTCAACATCTCTTCGTTCTCCATGGCTAAGCTCGGCCCAACCCTACAGTCGATAGTATGACAGAAATGGTTGGAAAAACATCCTCCATCCCAACGCTCATTTACAATGACATTCCAGCTGTCAGCTCTTCGGACAAGGCCAATCTGCTTGTGAGCTCAACACTCTCGGATTGTTCTCTGTCTCCGCCTACACTTGAGTGTGTCGAATCTTCAATGGGACGAATCCACTTTCGCACTCGTGTAGTAGCAAGAATTCTTATAGATGGTAACATTCATAAATCCGCTGGTCCAGATGGTATAACTTCCCTCCTTCTGAAGAGGTGTTCTTCCACTCTGGCAAAACCACTGCGTAAGCTTTTTCATCAATCCTTCTCTTTGGGATTCTTTCCGAGCAGATGGAAAACAGCATTTGTCCAGCCCGTCCCCAAAAAAGGCGAATCTCCTACAGACCCATTGCACTTACGTCCCTTTTTTCCAAGGTCATGAAAACGCTGATAAACCGTCAACTCATGAAACATTTCGAAACACGAAAATTTCTTAATGACCGGCAGTACGGTTTTCGTAGCAACAGGTTCACTGGTGATTTGTAAGCATGTCTCACCGAAAAGTGGAACCAAAGCGTACATCAGTCTGGCGAGAGCAAGATAGTTGCACTTAATATTTCTAAGGCATTTGACAGAGTTTGACATCAGGTTCTTTTGTCGAAAATGCGTGCTTTTGGGATCGACGGCTATTTTCTTCAGTGGATTAGAAATTACCGTTCTGAACGTTCAATTCAGATTGTCTTCTATGGTTTCACAAAATAAATGGTGGTATGCCTTAAGGCTCCGTTCTGTCTGCTACAGTCTTTTTGATTTTCATCAACGATCTCTTGTCTGCTGCTTCTAATTCAATATACTCCTTTGCTGACGACAGTACTCTCTGCTTTTCATATCCGTTCCCGGACTCACATCCCTGCTCTTCGGCTGGGCATGGCAGCGTATATTAAGCTCATTAAATTCCTATACTAACAGCATTAATGATTGGGGAACTATCAACAGAGTCGAATTTAATGCTTCCAAAACACAATGCTGTCTGCTGCCGGCCATTATCTATGAATGGCACTTACATCGTAGAAGCCGAAAAACTTTCCATTCTCGGTATGTGTGTCAATGACAGCTAACGTTGGAATGACCACATATTCGGTGTCGTCACAAATGCTGCGAAATGTGTAGATTTCCTCAAGCGATGTAAGAAATACTTTACCCCCTTCCGATCTGGCCTCTATATAATAAGGCATTCAGCCGCCCAAAATTGGAGTACAAAGCTCACATCTGGTCAGTTGGGCCTAAAACATCTCTGCATCTGTTAGACCGGATTCAAAACCATGCGGTAAAACTTATAGCTGATACCAATATCACTCAGGCAATGGACACCCTCGAACACCGACGTAATGTCTCCTGTCTCACTCTATTTTATCGCCTTCTCCACCACCAGTGCTCGGTACAAATCGCCAGTAGCATTCCGCCCATCCAAACGTTCAACCGTCTCGCTATGAATGCTCATCAGTATCCCCTCATACACACTTTCGGACGAACTCTAAAATATCGTGGTTGTGATTCATTCCGTACAACTCGCTTATGGAATGCCCTGCCTAGCTCTTTATTTCCTAGTCATTATAACCTTCAAACATTTAAAACCAACGTTCATCGGTACCTCTCTTTCCATTCTCCCTGATTTTCCTTCGCTCGCGCAGTGTACAAACATTTTAAGGGTACCTAGATTCTTAGAGCGCGCGTAAGTTATAAAACAAAAAGCAGTTTTGCATACATGCAGCTCGACCATTCTCTCCATACTCCTCAACATGAAGGAAGTCAAAGTTATAACATATAAACAAGTTCTTGGCGAGCATGTGGTCGTCTTTTCCGCTGGGTTTCGGTATGTGTGCCAGCGCCAGATTACCCTGATCTATACTTTTTTGTAACATAGCCATCAAAAGAAGCAACAGCATGTTTGAAGGCCTCATTCCTTATCAGAACGACGACAGATATCAGCTACGGTGTGCTGTGTCACCCAGCGCACTTGCAGCTTCATTAATAAGATTGTGAGCTGGTTTTGATTAACTTACCTAAGAAGTGAGTCTCAAGCATTAAATAGAGAGTCTCTACTTTCATCTGAATCCTGCCTGGCTGATTTTCCCCTTTAAAGACTTTGACCAACCTGTTGGTTTCACCGACTGTTTCGATCTTTTCAAAAAGCCTTTAGAAGAACCACTCTTCGAATCAGCTTCTTATATTCTTTTCACTTCGATCTGTAGAGAATCCACTCTTCCTCCAAGTTAGTCCTTAGTGGCTTGGTTAGGTCTTTTCAGGCCTCCTTAGGTAGTTGCTGTAAATTTGCGTTCCGGCCGATCTGCACAATTGTTTATTAGCTCGGCATGTCAGCTCAGAACACTTGGTGAGGACACGGTTCAGGTTGTGAACAGCTAAATCTGCTTTGTCATGAGTTTAGTGGGAGATTTGTTGCCCCTTAAAGCGTGTTCAGTTGGCTTTTCGCAGATCATACCTCGCAGATCCTCACTATAGCGACGCTGAGCGTCTTATTTTTGTAACATACTCGTAAGTTGCCTGAGAGCCAACTTTGTTGACAATGAAGTCAGATGATGGTATGACAATGACAGGACATGGTTGGCTCTTACGTTGCGTTGATTTTCCTCCAAAAAGTATTTCCAACATTCACATCCCAGCATATGATACGAGTAAGTCTCATCTTTTTATTGTGTCTATAACTTAGTTCGTGCGGTTTGCTGAGAGATGACGTAACTTGTATTATTCCAATGTTATTATTCCATTGGAATATGCGTTGGAAAGCTACTGTCATTGTACGTAATTTCAGTATATGTCATTCATTTGAAGCGTAAACAAAAATAATTTTTTTTCACTCAAATATGTCGAACTTTGTGCCTGAAAAAGTGTTTTTGCGAAGAAAACTGCTGCCGAAAGTCATCGTATTTTGGTGGAAGTTTATGGTGAACATGCGCTAGCTGAGCGAACGTGTCAAAAGTGGTTTGCACGATTTAAAAGTGGTGATTTTGGCTTGGAAGATGATGAACGTCCTGGGCAGCCAAAAAAGTTTGAAGATGAAGAACTGGAAGCATTACTCTATGAAGATTGTTGCCAAACACAAGAAGAGCTCGCAGAATCTTTAGGTGTCAATCATGCAGCCATTTCAAAACGTTTAAAAGCAGCTGGATATATTCAAAAGCAAGGAAATTGGGTTCCACATGAACTCAAGCCGAGAGACGTCGAAATGCGGTTTTGCATGTCCGAAATGCTGCTGGAACGCCACTAAAGAAAACCATTTTTGCATCGGATTGTTACTGGTGATGAAAAATGGATCCATAACGACAACCCCAAGAGCAAAAAATTATATGTGAAACCCGGCCAACCAGCCAAATCAACGCAAAGCCGAATATCCATGGTGCGAAGGTAATGCTCTGTATTTGGTGGGATCAGATGGGTGTGCTGTATTATGAGCTGCTAAAACCGGGTGAAACCATCAATGGACAACGCTACCGAGCGCAATTAAGCCGTTTGAAGAGAGCAGTGGCCGAAAAACGTCCGGAATATGCGACCAGATACGAGGCAATAATTTTCCATCATGACAACGCTCGGCCCCACGTTGTTATTCCGGTTAAGAACTATTTGGAAAAGAGTGGATGAGAAGTCTTACCCCACTCGCCTTTTAGCCCAGACCTTGCCCCTTCTGACTACCATTTGTTCCGGTCGATGCAGAACGCCCTCACTGAAATACGGTTCACATCAGAGCAGAATTTCAAAAATTGGCTTGATTCATTCTTGGCTGCCAAGCCGGCGCAGTTCTTTTGGGATGGAATCCACAAATTGCCAGAAAGATGGGAAAAAGTCACAGCTTCAGATGGGCAATACTTTGAATACTACTATTGCACATGTTTTTCTTAAATAAACATTCAAATTTTGGAAAAAACCGCACGAATTAATTTATACACCCAATAGAATCACCGTATTCATTGAGTTCGGCCACTGCCTTTTCTGGGGGCGGTAATACCAAAATAAGCTGACACAACGACGAATTTTTGTCGTTCTCAACTCAATGCAACCCTGCAGCAACTAAATCTTGGTTGCTAAATTAATTACCGAGATTCAGATAGTGAAAGTGAGTTCCGCTTTTCCGATCGCTCGTCATATAGTGGCGGGAAACCACTTAAGCATCTGTGACCACAGATACGCTGTTTATTCCATGCCCGTGGTTCTTGCATAGATATTATGCGAGATTTTGTTTTTAACCCGAAATTTCCCCTAAATAAGGATGCAGTGGAAGTCTTGCCGTAGATAGTGCAGCGGGAGTCATCAGTCATCATCAGAATCCCTGACCCGGTAGTAGTCGGGAAGACCCTGCGTAGAATTTATTTATTACGAATACCATCTGGAGTATAGCCTTGTGGGGTCATCTCCATTTTTAGCCATTGAAGTCTAGTCTACATCTTTTTGGATCGTAGTTCGACGTCTTTCCTGGGTTCATTTCAAAGCATTAAGAGCTTTGAACCTGAAGATTTCCTGTCACGGCAAGACAGCCAACAATTTAAGTGAGAAAATACGCATTCCCATACGCTTTGTCAATAAAGTCAATTGTAATTGAATGGACATTTTTAAGATTCTGCTCCTTGTAGCTTTGCAAACTTTTTTCGTCAGTTTGCCCAAACCATTTTCTATATCGAGGGTCTCGGAAAGGTGTTGCCGACCTTGATTGAGCAACGTACATTCTTCACTGCTTTCTGGTCTACGGCGGCCTATCCTGACATGGTATACTTTGGATCGACCATATTTTGCAAATAAAGTGATGTATGCTCCTTACTAAGTTATCTCCATCTGGTTGTGTGTAGGCCATTAACCATAGCAGCTTTTATGGACATGGGCATAGATATGTCATTGTTGGCTATCATCTTCCAAATTGTATGGCCTCTTCTGCCTGAATTTGCGCAGTATATAAAATAGTGAATTCCTGCCACTCAGGACAAAGAACTGACCCTGCTACCATTCCACCAACCACTTAGCCTCGATTTTCTCCAAAAAAAAAGGTAAAACGCCTTAGAAAACTCTGCTTTAGCATTCTTTGGTGAAGGGAAAATTAATTTTTTTTTTTGAAGAACCAAAAAATCTTTTCACCCTTTTACGGTGGCTTTCGAGTCCAGAACCGTTTACACACTTTAAATGAAAAAAAGAAAGAAAGGAAGAACGTTAAGAAACACACACAAACCAATCCGAATGGTCAATTTACGCCGAATAGTTTCTTGGCCGGAGGGTATCTAACGCCCCTACATCCACGTGTGTATACACGCTCCAGATAGAGTGTTTGCTGAACACTTCAACAACATCACCACGCAGTGTGAGAGGTTAAAAGCTGAATTGAATTTGCCAGCAGACCCAGTAGACAGGGGGAAGGTTTAACCCGTTTATACCCCGAAGGCAGTTAGGCAAAAGACGCAGCAACATAAATAAAGAAAAACAACATTCCCGCCTGTCCTTTTTGTATCTGATGTTTTTCTTTCACTCTGCTCCTCCAACAAAAAGGCCAGATTCATGACATTAGATTGAAGAATGAGAGCAAGGCGACGACAAGAAGGCGAACAAAAAAAAAAAATTGGAAAAAAGAAGCATTTTACCATGAAGATAGTGAGCTGGTGAACTGTCAACAGGTACCTTTCAAAAAGCGACAGAGCAGAGACATCAAAAAAAAGAAAAGAAAAAAGAAGAAGACGAAACGCTCTGTAGAGTGTGTATTATCCTTGAAGCGACAGAGCAGACCACCTTTTCTAGCAAACGAAAATTATGGATATACTCGTACCCGTAACCCTGACCATGTAGAGCTACTTGGAGCTCATTATGCGAATTGACTGCTTATCTCAACGTGAAGTTTGCTTAGTCAAAACGAACGTCATGAATAGTTAAATTGAAAATTTCCTTTTCATTCTCTCTGTTTGCAGTTCTATTTGAATTTAGAGGATGACTTTGTATTTGCGTGAAGATGATTTCCTTGGCGGCATGGATTAACATGTTATGCTTCCATTTGAATGCAATGGTGCAATAGTTGATACAAAAACTGGGACACTGGCGATTGAATCTTTCATACTCGTAAGCAAGGATTAGTGGAATTTTGTTTTACTGACCTTGGGACGGTCTTCGTAGTCGACCTATTGAGCTATATCACAACCAGAATCTTGCCTGTACTTGAAGTAAATAGCTTCAGCTCTTCATCTCAACCTCTAGTATCGAGGTAACTAACCTGAAATTAGGCATCAGTAGGTTCAGAAAGTTCTGTCAGAAATATAGAAACCGCAGCAGTGTCATCGGTCTTTACCACTATGACCTCACCCTCAAAAATTAAGGAAGCCAGTCAGATACTCGTGC
The DNA here is from genome assembly GCA_963966105.1 of Volucella zonaria. Lineage (NCBI taxonomy): Eukaryota > Metazoa > Arthropoda > Insecta > Diptera > Syrphidae > Volucella > Volucella zonaria. The sequence continues at coordinate 129,846,570 of OZ014533.1, read as the reverse complement.
CTCCTTACTTAAGTATGTCGCGTAATAGTTCGGGATGAATCTGTGCCTCAACCAACAAGCCTCTTCAGCCAGCCAGATTTCTTGCCAGCTGTGTCCAGTGCCGTACTCCAAGTTGGTTAAGGTCCTTTTACACTTCTGTGCGCCTTCGCAGATATGGTTGTTCCCTACTGCGTAGCCCATAGAAGTTAGACTCGAAGACTTTGGGCCTGAACTGTTGCGCCCGTTCGCTCAACATGAACCAGCCACCTCACACGTTTGATCCATAGACCCCTGATTAGACTGATGCTACTGTATAGCGCTTACAATTATTCGTTGAACCTCGTTTTCTATCTTATAGCCGATGTTTAGCAAAATGGATCCTCTATGGCTTGCGCAGTCAAAAGGGTTTCCTTTCCTGTGGATCGGACTTGCTGAAAGGGCATTCATGGAGCATGCTTCCCTCTGACCAGAGATGAGCTGATGCATGTTCTCAACCACGTCACCCGCAGATGCTGTAGCTGCTTCAAATAGTTCAGCAGACAGTCCATCTTCACCAGCAGCTTTATTAGGCTTCAACTTCGTTATCGTCCAGGTTAGGCTGACTGAATTCTCTGTCGTATTTCGACCATCAGCGCCATTATACAGCCTGCGGAAGTAGTTTTCCCATATTCTCAGCACTTCCAGCCCCTCTGCTGATAGTTGTCCATGTTCGTCTTTGCAGGCTTCCATATTGACTTTATAGCCCTGGCACCTACGTTTTCTTCTCTGATAAAAGTTTCAAACGTCAACCTTAAAGTTACATCTCTCCATATCCTAGATTCGGCCCTTTTCTTTCTTTTTCTTTCCAAGGAGCTTTTATTTAGCTGCATGTATATAGAGTAGACGTTTCTTTGTGGAGGCGCATTGAAAGCATTCATATCGGACACAGCTCCTAAGAGTTAGGATTTTCAGGTCCGACGTTCAAAGATGGCTTTCTTTACCCAGCCTTGCGTTTAGATGCTCTAGCACAAATTTGGTGTCGTAGCTGGGGTACTGAGCATATATTCGCTGTCGTCCTTATCCTCTGTATTAGCTAAAACTCAAATTAGGCTGGTATTTCCGGATCTGGCCTTGATGTGGCTTATTGTGAGGTGTTCGTCTATATACAGAAAGCCTAAGACTGAGTCTCCTGCGAATAATAAATCCACATCCAAATAATAGTCGGCTTCCTTCTTTGTACCAGTAGTAAATGTTGTAGTAGATGTTGCAATAGATGTCGCAGTTTATCACTGGCGATTTCGCCGGCTAATCTCACCTCACTTCTTGGGTTGGGGTAATATCTGTCTTAAAGCAATTTGGGCCTTCGACGGTTGGTTGACAGCACGTGGTCTGTTAAGGGTAATAACATGCATTCATGCGCAAAGCCGACATTTGTGGTCCTTAAAACATTTGCTGGAGTTGTCAGCATTATATCCGTTTCGTATCCTGGAGAAAAGAGCCCGTCTAAACAGACCGGTGTAAGTAGTCCTGCTGAGATTATGAGTGCCGGCGTTGGCCTATTCAGGTTTCTGCGCTTCCTTAAAACTTGAACTTGTGCGTTGAATACATCGAAGTATTCAGTATTTAAGGAATGAAAATAGTTTAAACTGACTAAAGCCGTGGATGCAGCCGTTGAGCCGTATATGGGGTTCCATTACCGCCATCCAGTGTCTTAGTGTCCCCACATCCCTTGTCTGCAGCCACTTATCGTCACGAATTGATGACAGTCGGAGGTACTAGACTCTCAAGCTTCACCACGTGGGCAGAGGCGTAAGCGACGACGCTTTAGTCTTCATAAAACACTTGACCACCACAAAAACCCAGATCACAGAGAGAGGATCGCATCAAAACGAAGATGACGATCAGATGTGGGAGGGCAATAATGAAACGCACTTCTACGCAGACCTTAAGAAAGAGCTTTCCTTTGCCTCCTTTTAGTAATCATTGAAGTACAATTGTTTGCGACGAGTATAACTACATCTAGTGCTACATATTTCTTCCGTTGGTGGGGTTAGCTAAATTCGAAGGCCTACAGACGCTCTTTTTGAGTCATCATCGTCTCTGTAGTCGAGAACTTCCTGGAATTTCTGCATTTGATTGTCTAATTACTTTTCTATCGGCTCATCCTTCAAAACACGGCTTGAAATTGAGCCTCTATTGCTATTTGGAGCAGATTTCTCGGCGAAAAGTCTTTGAACATAGGAAAAAGCTAAAGCTGATGCCGGGTCTGATAATTAGAATTTTTGTGGCTTCCTTGGCCTGGTATACTCGGCTTCTTATTGCCATCGGTATCCTCAAGCGCTGTTATACTTTCTAGTGAGACTTTGTTTAAAGTAGCGAGGCTATTGAGTGCTTTGTAACGCTCTATGGGAAAGAGCCTTTGATGAGCACGAGTAAATTCTTAGTGCTAGAACCTAGATAATTAAAGTGATCGCATGTGATGTCAGGAGTTGGTTTGCGGGATTACAGATATCAGACGTTAGCAGTCTTCTAGCGCTGTTATCCATTTATTTATTTATTGAGTGTCTTGATGTAATTTGGGATCTTAATGTAGCAGGAAAAAACCAAAAAGGCAGATAATGCTCTTTTTATCTGCAACAGAACGGTAGGATAAAAACCTGCTATGGCGTACTGGCTTAAAACCTGCTATGGCGTACTGGCTGTATACGGTGGTGGTAAGATCCATACCTACAGTGGAAAACAATCGCTTGATTTACAAATCAAAAACCTTGCTGGCAACGATGCGATAAGACTCACTAATCTGGGTTACTTCAAGAGCAGTAGTTTTGGTCATGGCATGGTCCTAACGGAGCTACTGCCAGGTAATCCAATCCTAACCGATGAAATTCCTTCCCTGGTCCACTTCGACATCCCGTACGATATAATTTATCCGAAGAGGGAGGACTGGAAAAAAAATGCAATAACCAGGTGAAATGAAATTGCAGTTTTCACAGGAACAGGTTCTGGCATCTTCTCAGATGACCCAGAACTAAGAGTGTCTGTAAGTCTACCGGACGCAAGCAGTGTCTTTCAATCAAAGGTTCTAACTGTCCTCAGGGCGGCTGAGTTAATGCAGATGAGATCGGTATCCGTAAGAGATATCGCTATTAACCAGCGTCAACTCCGATCAGTCAGGGGCTGTCGCACAGTGCTCAAGGCACTATGCAGTCAGAACCGGGTAAGACTGTGCTGGGTGACGGGTATTAAAGAAATGAATGAGCGGACGAGCTTGCAAGAAAAGGAGAGCTGCTTGACAATGGTGAGGTTGCCAACATTAAACTACCCCTTTGCATATTGAGGGGCACTATCGAGCAAAAAATCATAAAGCCTGGCAACCTAAGGTGGTCAAGTCTTGAAGGACACTGGGTATCCAAGGCTCTTTGGCCGCTATTTTAATAATAAAATTAAACAGGTGTAAGCTTAGGACAGTAATAGGAATCCTGACAGGACACTGTCTCCTGCGGAAACACGGAAAAAATTGTCAGATACGGATATCTGCAGATTCTGTGGTGATCTGCTAGCTGTTGAGGACATAACACACAGCCTGAGTGAATGCGAGGCAATATCGCGTGGTAGAGAAACAACTTTTCGAGAACCTAGAGGAAATAGGCGGCGCGAACTTCAAAGGCCTTCTTGGCTTTTGCATGAAAATTGGGTGTTACACCAGGGCGATTGTTGAGGTTTTTGCCATTTGAAGACAAATTCAACTGATTCCATAGGGATCGCGATGGGTCTGTGTGATGGCATATCCATCACACCTCTGTTTAACCTAATCTAACCTAACTTAATATACTCCACCTTTAACATCTTCTCCGAATATTCCCGATATGCAGTAAAATTTTGCTATAACGTAGTCGTACATTTCGAGTTTACGTTGCTATAAACGTCTTTGGTATGTAGGTACAGATAGCGGTTCACCATGAACCCAAGTAACACTAGAATGTGCCTTTTAGTTACCATGACTCGTGTGACCTGATGTAAAACAGTCAATGCCTAGATCCAGCCTGTGAAGTTAAGAAAACGGATTAGATCTCGTATTTATTTACCCGAGATGTTGTTAAGGTCGTCGAACAATAGTTGGTTTAGTGGACGCAGTCTGAGAGAGAGTGTATCCTTCTCATTTTTATTCCTGCAGCTGCGGCAATTTATACCAGACACTTCTCAATCGAACGCTTTATCTAAAACGACGAAGATGATATTGTTGCTCCATCATTACTTATTCGGTTTCAGTCTCTTTATATTATATGTTATTCTTTCTGTCTTAAGAGTCACACTGAGAATGTCCAGTGCTTAAACTTTGACTACACATCAATTGTGTTTGTTATTTATCTTTTCATGGTAGACACTAGACACCGAGTTCGAATCTCGTCTAACTGTGCTGATCAGAATGGTCATTCCGCATCAAGGCTGAATTCGTCAACATGAGCTTGAAATGCGCCCACCCTTTGAAATCGACAATATCGCCGAAGAATATTCTACAAAGTCCTCGAAGTAATCTACAAGCAGTGCTCTAAGGGCCGCCAAAAGAAGGACCTTTTCGGTAACACAATCGTACAGAATGGCCACACGAAACCACATCTAGACTAGACGGACTTAGACCTATTTCTCATTCCGAACGACCAACGTAAACTTGAGCCTCTACTTAATTGTTGCCAACGTATGTATACGGATATCTCAGATGCAACAACAAGGCAGAAATACGTGTTTTAAGGTGAAACGGTGTTAATTGCAACAAACCGCCAGAAGCTGTGTCGATCCCTCAAATTCTCAATAAGCGGTATGCAAACTTTTTTTTTTATAACTGACGCGCGCACCATTGATATTGTGTACCCTTAAAATGCTTGCTCAGAGCGCGTGCCAGAGGAAGTTAGGGAGGGAAAAGAGAGAGATACTGACGTCCGTTGGTTTTAAATGTTCGCAAGTTATAGTGACTAGGGAATAAAGAGCTCGGCAGGGCATTTCATAAGCGAGTGGAATGGCTTAGGAACGAATCACGATATTTCAGACCACGTCCGAAAGTGGGCTTGAAGGTATACTGATGAGCATTCATATCGAGATGGGTGTTACGGTTAAAAGTTAGAAGGGGTGGAATGCTACTGGCAATTTCGGTGGAACATTGGTGGTGAAAATAGCGATACAACAAGGTGAGACAGGAGGCATTAGGTCTGTGTTCGATGGTGTTGAATGAGTGTGTGATATTGTCATCACTTATGAGTTTTACCGAACGGTTTTGGATCCTATCTATGTAGCAAGTGCAAAGAGGTTTTAGGAGCACCTGACTAGATGTGAGCATTGTACTCCAATTTTGGGTGTATAAACGCCTTATGTATTGAGGCCAGATCAGAGGGTATGAAATATTTCTTACATCGCTTGAGGAAACCTAGACCTTTCGCAGGATTTATGGTGCCATCGAATATGTGGTCATTCCAACCTAAGTTGGAATGTTGGAAGTTTTTTGGTTTCAACGATGCAAGTGCTATTCATGGATACTTTCTCGGTATTTAAATTTCACAGACAGGAGACAGCATTGTGTTTTGGAAACATTAACTTCGACTCTGTTGATAGTTCCCCAGTTGGTTATGCTGTTAATATCGGAATTTAATGAGCTTAAAATACGCAGCCGTGCCCGTTCTACAGCCGAAGAGCAGGGACGTTAGTTCGAGAACGAAGCATCAGGAATATTTCGGATTAGAAATGGCAGACAAGAGTGTCGGAGACAGAACGGAGCCCTGGGGCACACCAGTATTAATTTTGTGAACATCAGACTTGAAACCCTCCAAGACAACTTGAATTGAACGTTCCGAAGTGTAATTTCTAATTCATTGAAGAAGAGAGTCGTCGATCCTGAAAGCACGCATTTTCGACAAAAGAGCCTGATGCCAAACTTTGTCAAATGTCTTAGAAATATTAGGTGCAACTGTCTTACTTTCGCCAGATTGATGTTCGCTTTGGTTCCAATTTTCGGTGAGACATGCTATCAAATCACCAGTGGACCTGTTGCTATCAAAACTGTACTGACGGTCATTAAGAAGTTTTCGTGTTTCGAGATATCTCTCATGAGACCGCTGATGGTTTATCAGCGTTTCAATGACCTTGGAAACAAGGGGCGTAAGTGCAATGGGTCTGTAGGAGGAGAGAGTGAGGAAGATTCGCCCCTTTTAGGGACGCCCTTTCTCGGAAAGAGTCCTAAAGAGTAGGACTGATGAAAAAGCTTACTCAGCGGTTTTGCCAGCGAGGAAGAACACCTCTTCTGAAGAAAGGAAGATATGCCATCTGGACCAGCGGATTTGTGTAGGTTGATCTTTGAGTACTCTTGCTACTACACGAGTGCGAAAGTGGATTCGTCCCATAGTAGATTCGACGCACTCAAGTGTAGACAGGGTTAAAGCACAATTTGGAGATGTTGAACTAGTCGCAAAGTGTGCAGCAAGCGGATTGGCTTTTTCCAAAGACCTGACAGCTGGAATGTATTTTTTTGCCTCAGTTTTTGGCCGTATTGGAATTTCACGCGCTTGAGAAAGACGTTGCAGTCATTCCTGGCTCGTTTGAACTTTTTTCAGTTTTCCTCTGTCGGGTTGGTCTTATAGGACCGAACCCTGACAGCCCCTTTACAGTTCGAGTCATACCATGTCTTATCTTTTGGTTTGATACTCTTAAGGCGATAATGGATAAAGGATCTCATTCCAAGAAGAATAGGGTCGGTGATCATATCAGCAGCGGCATCCACGTGTTTAACGAGGAAACATAACAGCAAGTTAAAGTTCCTAAAGAAGATGTTAAGTCCACTCCAATTGACTTTCTCGTATTGCCATACGGTTAGCTGACACAATGATCTGACGAGGCTAGAGGGGAGAGCACATCAGCGGTCCAGGGTGTTGCCGGTATGACTATCAACGTCTGGTATCTTCGTGGGCTCATTTACAAGCTGCGTTAATTTGTTCTCCGCAGAGAAGATCTCAAGACACCGTCTTTCGGGTATTGTCTGTCCAGAATGTTGAAGCCACCCAGAATTGTGTATACGAAATCGCCCGTAATGACGATTTCTGTATGAGGACACAGGGATACAATTCTTTGAATGGAGTTAGACAGCGCATCAAACTATTAAAAGTCGAGTTGCTGTTCAGTTTGGGGCTTCTGTGAATAAAGCAGTAGTGGATAATTAGCTTACGGAGATGGAATTTCAACCACATGAAATTGAATTCCGGATTAGAAAAGGGACTACATTGTGGTAGAATTTGGTAAGCTACGCACATAAATGGCGATACCGCGTTGAGGAAAGATTAGTGGCACTAGTTCGCAGCCAGGTAGCTTCAGATCAGAGCTATCTGAGAGGTGTGGGCGGGAATATACCTGTGTTTCACTAAGTGCCAGAACAGCTGGTCTGAATTTACAGACGTGGACGTACGCGGAAAAATGATTTGTTACGTTCACTCTAAATTTCCGAGTCATTTCAAATTAACAAACAAAAAAGACATAAACACCGACGATGCTAAGCAAGGCCGCAATGTGAAAATTCTGATGTTGGTTTACCGAATCTGCACGGAGTCGTAGAATAACGGCATATGAGGTGCTGGGTTTCACTCGACCAGCCACTAGTTTGAAATGTCAACGCTGCGTAAAAGAATGAGAGCAGTTCGGGTGCCTTAGGGCACCGGTTTCTTAAGAAAAATACAAAGGAGCATCAGAAGCGAGGAATCGAGGAGTTGGGGAGGTGCTACTTCGAAAGTTCTATCAAATTTAAGAAGAAGGTGCCGAGCCCAGCAGAAATCTGTACAGATATGGGAAAAAATTTGTTATCCCTAATTTGGCATCACTGCCAAACACGTCAGAGTAAACAGAATGACCATGGAGAATATGTGCTAGAAGCTGTAACCGCCTAGAGCGCTGTTATGTGATTTGTTTTATATTGGGCTTGAGGTACAATTTTAAAAAAAAAACTGCGGAACTGTGGTACTGCGAATAATAGACAGCTATAACTTTGAGATAGTCGGGGCTCCACTATTTACTCTGATAGTGACACCTTATCAGATACGAAACCAAACTTGCCAATAAATAAACCTTGTCAATCAATATTAAGGATACTCTGTATAAGAATCTTATTATCTCTGTCTTGCCACATAGCGCAGACGCATGAAAGTTAGAAGACGAATGAAGATGTCCCTAGTCCTAATGGTCCGTAGTATTAGTGGTTATTCACCGCACATATCATATAAGGGCAGATGAATTTCCTACTTTGTAGCATGAAAAACAACACTGCTCCCTGCAACAATCCTCTGTCAATAGACTGCTTTCGTGTGTCCGTCAAGAAAGAAGTGTTTGAAGTTTTTCAAGAGCAGTCCGGAAGAGTTTTTTCGCTGTTTCATAACCGAGGACGATGCACCACCATAAAGTGGAGTCCGGGCCGTCAGTCGAAACAGTGAGTTTCTTGGAGCGAATATGCGCCGAAGAAGATCAAGGTGGCGCTATCGGCCAACAAGGCCATACCGTCAGTTTTTTGGATCGATTACCTTCGAGAACGAAAACCAATTAACGGCGAATAATATGCTAACTTATTAGACCGGATCAACGACGATTTAAAGGACAAACAACAGGATTTGGCAAAAGAAGAAAGTGATTTTCTATCAAAACAATGTACGAGTTCACACGTGCGTAGTCGCCATGGCGAAATTTCATGAGCTGGGTTACAAATTCTCTGGATGTAGCCCCCAGTTACCATTGCCCAAGACCCCATAATTTATTCAAGAAACCGAGGAATATGGAGTATTCTGACCACTGGTTAGTTGTTGCCTCATCTGTGTTCGCTTTTGACACACATCCGACTATGATCGTGGCATCATGGGAAGAAATCAGCGGCCTGTCACTGGCATGTACTATCAAGAAGGAAGATTTGGAAAAGTCTCCTAACAATTTAAGTACATAACCGGGGGTTTGCGTCTTTGTTCAGCTGTGCCAGAAACATCCACATTAAAGCACTTGTAATTCCTATACGACACAATCCCTAACTTGAAGGAACAAATCCTTAAAAGTTAAAGCTCCCATTAGCGCACAAAATGAGTATGAGCACTGGAATTGTTTTGTTGGGTACATAGACGCCAAAAGACCTAAGATGCCTACAAATTCGAGTTACTATATCACTCTAAGTGCTGGTAAGGATTCCTTCCTCCATTTTGTGTTAGTCTTCTACTACTCTATAGCAATACGAGTAGGCTTATTGCTATGCCATTATTTATATCGAAAGTCATTTCCCAAAAACAACACGAGCTTCCCCAATTATTACAAAATCCAGTGATTGCACCGAACACCCGAAGCCAAACTATGTACAGATACTCGTTCATCTCATTCATATTCTCGTCAGACCTTGTGAACGGAAATTTTATCATGAGATCATTATTCATTGCTGACACGAGTTTCGAGTTTCATAAGCATTTTCGCTTTCATTAGAATTTGTCTGTGTGTCTTGTGTGACAATTCGAATTCCATTTCAAGCTCAACTTGCTCCCGGAAATTGAATTATAATATTGTGCCATTGAAAATTCCCCAATGGCCTTACCCAGATGCCTAGGCCGATAGGACTTGCTTACTGCTGAACTATCATAAATATTGATTCACCCTTCAAGCTGCGCTTTAAACAATTACGAGTGTACGAGTATGTATAGGGTACGTGCCCCCTACAATTAAGCGAATTGTTCGCATCGCATGACCGTCATTCATCGGCTTACTTTCGTTGTTTACACTTTCCGTCCCACCCACCTAAGCTAGCTGCGAAAAAAAGTGATTAATTCACTAGAGCCTCCAGCTGTAGAACTGCAAGTTTGCGGTGGTAAATTAGTTTGAAACATGCAGCACCAACCACCATCATCCTTAAGCTTGGCTAATTTGTAATTTAATTTTCTCTTTAGCGGCCATTTTTGTGGACCCAACGACAGGACGACGACGACGATATTGTCGTAGGGACAGCACATACGGATACCAGTTGGGTAGCATGCAAGAGGACATTTGCTTCCATCCGATTTGGCTCAATTATGTAGTAGTCGGCTGAAAATCGTTCTGGAAGTTGCTGGTCAACATGCAGAACATGCCAAGTCCGCAACGCTAATTTCAATAATTGTCCCGATTAGGACCTTGCATGAGGTATACCCTTACTGGCCTGCTTCACAGTCAGTACACTAGGGGCACTTAGACTCTTGGATGGGATTATCTTAATTGCTCGGTTAGCAGGTATTAACGCCTTGTGCAACACTTAGTTGTGAGCTCTATAAGTTACTCACTCCTTGCACATACTAGAGACACTTTCAACGGTGGCATGTCGCAAAACATTTGGTTAGCACCAGTTTGAGCGGTATGATGGAAATGCCGTCCTCCCGAAATGCCATTCGTTCATGTCTACTGTCAATGAGGTGCCACTATGGGTGGGCATCCTCAATCCACTATCCCGAGATGGAGCCCAACGATATCAAAGGCTCGGCTCATTGAGTGAAAAAAATGAAATCAACGTGTCGGCTGTAATCAAGTGCAGCGGCGCGGCGCTGTGAATATGTTTCACTGCGACGAATGATTTATGGTGTATGCGATGGAATGACCAAATGACGTCGTTGGATATGAGTGACTGACTGCTGAACATGTTCATGTATACACATATCATACTTTGTACATATATGCAGCGGTGAGTGACGATGGTGACGAATTTATTTTGTAAAAAAAAAAAAAAGCAGCACGCACTTTGACAGTGTCACTAATTGAATAGAAGTGTTTGCAGCTTTGACACTTCTCAGTTGACATGTACAAATGTTTGCCCCACTTTACTTTTGATGGAATTATTAACATAGCCAAATGGGAGTCAGATGCAACTGCTTTATTAGGTCGCTGGGTAAAAAAGAGATCTGGAGCAAGAATCCTGTGGGGAAAGCTGCCACATATTCGGTCTCATTGGCCCAAATACAATCTTCTCCGTTCGTAGCAAGTGAATTTATTGGATGGAGACTGGGACTGAACTTAATTTGAGCAGTAACCTGCTGATTGATATTATATATCCGGCACTGGTTGGATGATTTGCGGGTTTCATTTTCACAGAGATTGACAACAAAAGAACGTTGGAAGCAGACCTTCAAACCAAGCCCGTGTAAACTGGATCGCAACAATGGTGGCTCAATTCTTGCACCTATGCAGTGGCATCTGGTCATTATTTGTGATACCAGGAATGTCGAGATAGGCACCAAATCAACCGGGATGGACCTTACTTAGGACCTCTTAGCGATACCAATAGTTGCTCTGCATGGGAGCTGGGGGTCCGTAAAGTTTAGCAAGGTCACCTTTCCCATGAGTGAGATTGTTGTCAGTGCAAATTGGATTCAACGTCAAGGCGAATCCTAGAAAATTGCAAAGCACAACGAACGATGAGAAGGTATTGTACTACGAGGAGCATTTGCGATCGTATTAAAGCTGTTATCAAATTCTTCGAGTAAGTGAAACGTGATCTGACCTAGTGCTAGTATGAATTGGGAAAGACAGGATAAGATGCATGGCAGAGGCGCTGACAAGCTATTGCTTGACAGGTAGCAATGACAATAGGTTGGATGTCCTTTCATCTACTTTTTGAGAAGTTGTAAAGGTGAGGAGAAGAAAGAAACCATTGCTCACTTATTATGCAAGTTTTTGACACTATCAGTCCAAAAAGGAAACAAACTCGGGATGAGTTTGTCTAATGGGGCTAAGCGAGTTCTGGGGAATTGATAATGCCAGCATAAACGGATTCGCTCAGGAAATAAATTGTCCGGATGTTCTGAGAACAATGCCTATCAGGACCACCAGACTAACTTCTGCTAATCTAAACTGTTCTCTTGGATTAATATCCTTTCTATCAGCTTTTACAAAATTTGGAAGATTTCCTTTTCCTTCTCTTGTCCCAAGTGACTAGGTCGTAGGTTAAGTTATAGTGATCCTCATTAAGGTGCACGTAGACCAATTGTACCTCGATTGTGATAATACTGGGAGTTCGTATGAGGGTGATGCCCTTGATATTTTTGAAAACATAGCGATTTCTTGAGGATTATTTGAACAATGTTTTGCTACAAAGCGTCAATCGTTGCTGGCAATTTGACGTAGCCCTACAGAAATTAATCCATTTGGGAAAAATCGCACGTTAATGGCTTGTCCATTTGTTCAAATAACTCTATTGCCAAAAAATATTTTCGACAAAGCTATGTTTTCGTTAGAAGAACAGTATGGGGTGGGGCACCATTCTGTTAGAATGACTGTTCTTCCACATGTCACGATGTCACGAAAAATTGGGAACACATTATCTTTGGTCATCGCTTTGTACCGGTGTTTGTTGACAGTAACTTGTGCTCCGGCCTCATTTTTGAAGAAATATGGACCGAAGATGCCGCCGACTTACAATCCGGTCCTAATTTTTTCTGGATGCAATGGCTACTGCTGAACTTCTTGAGGATTGACCTCGCTTCAAGTACGGCAATTACTGCTTGTCTACTTAGCCGTTTAACCGGAAATGATCCTCATCACTGAACAAAGTTTCACAGCATAAAACTAAGTCAATTTCCAATCGATTTGAAGCCCAGTTACTGAACAACCGACACAACAAATGGTCACGGAGCTTTAGCTCTTCTACCAATTGGACCTTATGAGCCTTGAGACCAGGATCTTTTTAACCAGAATTTTCCAGGTAGGGGATGGACAAAGGCCAAGTTGCTGTGATAAACGATGAACCGATAAATTGGGGTCCTCTTCAACACAAGCTTCGACAGGGGCGGCATTTTCTCCTCCGAGACAGTGTACTGTTCTCGTGCTTCTTCATATCTGAGTATCCCATAGCGTGAATTGAGTGCGGAATTTTGCAATCCTTCAATCAATAGCACACTCAGATGGCCGATGATATCTACCGCAAATTTCACGAAGTGCTCCATAAGTTTCATGAGCAAAGCTTCGATTTTGGAAATAAATTTCGGCAATTTGTCATTGTCATGGAGTCAGTCTTTTCATGATAAAATGACTGGCTTAACAGCTCAATATGACGGCTGATTTAATATTTAATCCCTGCAAAAAGCCTTCGTATACATATATACCCTCCAATTACGTTCAAAACGTGTTATGCAGAGCGCTGATGAATGTCTGTGATCCCGACTTGAAACAACCTACAGTGTATGGGTAGACTGAGGAATTCTTTGACGAAAACCACCATATAAATGTCTAGCATGCCCCACATGTATAGGTAGTCCTTTCCATTTCAGGGCGTCTTTCAGTCTGCATGCAATTGAAGCAGAATTGAGAAGGAAGCCGTTGGAGGTGATACATAAGCAGGCAACTGATTCCATTCCCCTGCGCAAGAAAAGACTGCCAGACATGTATGCCACAAGTAGGGGTTTGTCTTACCACTGTAGTGAAGACCAACCGCATAACTTTGGTTTGTGTTGTAGATCAAACTTTGTGCTTATAGCGTTTTACAAGAATAGAGGGCAATTGGTGCTTTCCATTCAGGAATGGACATTTGAAGTTTGCTTCTGATACTTTGCCACTTACTAAAAGTGGCGCTACAGTCTGGACTGTATCTGGCCCTCAACTAACAAGCATCTCCAGCCAGCCAACTAAAGGGTAGTTGCCTCTAGTTTCGAATGTTGACGTCCCCTTCCACTTGCGTACGCCACCTGAGTCACAATCTCCCTCTACTGCGCTGTCCCTCGGGGGCGGATTCGAAAACCTTTTGGTGTTCATCCGCCCTAAATGACCCAGCCACCTCAGACGTTGGATCTTCACTCTTCTGGATGTCCGTACTCACCCTCTATTCAGACGGGACCGAAGATCAGCCGAAGAATTTCCCTCTCAAAATAGCCAAGAACACATTCACCTAGTTTTTATAAATTCCATGTCTCTGTGCCATAGGGTAGGACTAGGATTATTGAGATCTTGTATGGCGTTACTTTTGTTGTTCGAGAGAGGGCTTCGCTAGTCAATTGCCTTCTTAGTCCAAAGAAGCAGCGATTGGCAGGAGTTATTCTTCGTGTGATCTCATCGCTGGTGTCGTTGTCTAAATTGATAGCGGAGCCTAGGCAGACAAAGTCCTTAACTACCTCAAAGTTATATCTATCGAAGGTCACGTTCTGCCCGAGATGTCGGTGTTGGGTGTCCTTTCTTGTTGGCAGCATATACCATATTTCGTCTTGCCCTCATTGACCGCTAAACCTGTCTTCGTAGCTTCCGTCTCAATGCTCGCGAAAGCGCCACTGACATCACGCTGTTTTCTTCCGATTATGTCAGTATCATCGGCGTCTGCGAGTAATTGAACGGACTTTTGAAAGATTGTGCCTCTTATGTTGACTATTCTTTCAAGAATGATGTTAAAGGAATCGCAGTGACAGCGCATCGTCTTGCTTACGTTCTTTTTGGACATTCAAGGTCTCGGTTAGTTCTTTACTGAACTTGATGGAGCAGCGTGTATTTCCCATCGTCATCCCGCGCAAAGAGATGAGGTTGGTGGAAATGCCAAAACTAGATATGGCTCTATATACTCGTATGTAGCTCGTCTCTATAAATGCTGCCATACGTGGCTTTAAAATTGAAGAACGGATGGTGGGTATCGATATGGACTTTGAGAGTTTTTTCCAGGATCTGCCGGACTGTGAAGATTTGGTTGATGGCCTGGTTTAAAGCCACAATGATATGGACCAATCAGGTTGTTGACGAACGGCTTCATGCATTCACACAATACGGCAGACAGGATCTTGCAGGCGATGTTAAGAAGACTGATGCTCCTGTAGTAGGCCCAACTCCGAGGTCTCATTTCTTGAGGATCGGTGAAGCAACGCTGAGGTTCCATTCATCGGGCATCCTCTCGTCCGTCCATATTTTACAGATCAATTGGTGTATGCACCTCAGCAAGTCGTCGCTTGCCGGTTCATTTCATCCAGGTCGCATGGACGGAATTGTGGATCTACATCGTCCACGTTGAGAGGTTCATTCTGTCTGGCAGCGGTACTGGGTTCTTCATCGCTGTTATACAGTCTACAGAAATGCTCTTTCCAAATCCTCAGCATCGGTTGCGACTCTACAACTATGTTTTCTTATTCGTCTCTACGGCTTTGGTTCGAGGTTTGTGTCCGTGGCATGCTTATTTTGTCTTGTGGAAAAACTTTCGACTCTCATTCCTCGATCACGCACTTCTCATGCTCCTTTTTTTTATTCTGAAAAGCCGGTGTTCGTCTCTCCTCTTCTTCTGGTAGATCTTATGAGCCGCTCTAGTCCTTCTATACAGTGCCGTTTTGTATGCCTCTGGCATATGCTTGCCGGCACTCGTTGTCAAGCCAGGGGTTTCGTTGTAATGGCCGAGTGAAACCCAGCACATCAGAGGCAGTATCTCTGATGGCTTTTTGGCTGTGTTACCACTGGTCTTCGATGCTGGCGGCATAGGAGCTCTTCAGAGAGCGATGGGAAACGAATTTGTCGATCTTTTGCGATTGTAGCCGTCCACTGTAAAACTTTCTCATAGTATTAGATCGTTTTTGCGATATTCGGGATATCCGCAACCGTACCTTGGCTACAATAAGGTAATGGCCCGAGACGATGTTGACCCCTCGGAAACTTCGAACATCCATAGGTAATAGAGGAAGAGTGCCTTGCCTCGATCGCAATGTGGTCAATCTGTATAACGGTTGATCTATGTGGAGTTCTCTAAGTCCCCTATGAATATCAAGATGTGGGAATCGTGTGCTAGTTGCAAGTCACTTAGCCTAAATCCGTTATCGGTGGCGTCGTGCTGGCTATACTCTCCGACAGTACTACCAATGATATCCTCTTTTCCTAATTTCGAATCAAAATCGCCGAGGACAATTTTGATGTCATAGTTGGGGCAGCGCTGGTAGGTCTTGTCCAAGAGCTAGTAGAAGCTATTTATGGTGTCGTCAACTTTTCCCTCTGTGGGGGCGTGCGCGCATATGAGGTTAATGTTGACAAATTTAGCGCTAGTACGGATTGTTACGAAGCCTTCGTTAGCATACTGGAAACTCAAGATTTCTTGCCTAAGTCTGCCTGTAACACGAATCCGCATCCAAATAGGCGCTGCTTTTGCTGTCGATAACAATCGCCGTAGTAGATGTCGCCTTTTCGGTCAGCCCATCCCATCACATTTCATGGATGGCAGTAGCATCTGCAGTCCTGGGCCTCCTCTAGTTGATCGGCAGCACCTGGCCTATTAATGAACCTAACATTCCATATATGTACAGATCCGAAGGTTGTTGACCTTGTTTCGTTTGCAGGCATTGTCATCAATAGAGTATTGCTTCGGTCAGGGTATATCTGACCTTTAAAAGTATTCTGCAGTTGTGTAGGGAAAGTACCACCCGATCTTGACGGCTCATATGGTTCGAAGCTGCAAACGGCCCATTTTTACTTTTCCTAAGGGATCATTTCAACACGGAATAGAAATCTGCAAGAATGGAGATGAAAACCTCATCGTGGAATAGCTGGTACTGAAAATCTGGAAAGATTATATCAGCAGACTGTTAAACGGTGAAGGAACAACATCTCACTGCCCTACGGAATGAACCATTCAACCTGGATGAAGACAGACAAAGAATCACACTCTCTCATCGCTGCTTGTTTGGCTTAGAAAGTAAGCCTTTTTCAAGCAACCAAGAAGGCCTTATTCAAGACACTGATCATCCCAGTTATGCCGTACAGGGTAGAGGCTTGGACACTGATGAAAGTAGATGCGAATGCTCTCGAGCGCTTCTAGAGAAAAGTTTTTGGGGTAATTTTCGGTCCCATTTGTAGCAATTGAGATTAGAGGAGGCTTTTCAACAGCAAACTGTTCGAGGAGTAGAGCGATGTCAATCTTGGCCGAAAAGCTGGAGGCCAGCCAGAGACATAAGTAGTCATAAACAAATCCAAATATTCTTCATCAAAACCAACCCAGATGCCATTCAAACGCTCTAAATTCGGAGTATTTTAGACAGAACCTGCCGTAATCTCGTTTAGTAAATTCAACTAGTGATCTTTTCCAGAAGCTATGTAGACCAGGAACTGTGTTGAACATTCTTTATTTCTCCAGCAGTTGTGTTAGGAACATACCACTGGTCATTAGCTAAAGGGTTGCACGATTTGATGATTTGAAGCCACGGAGTTGCAACTTCGAGGTGTATCTTCACTGCTAGCCCGGCTCTGATCTATGTACAAGACTTTTCCAAACCCCTGGTAAACAGTGAATTTTCATACCGCAAATGAGTGAAAGCTAACTATGTATTTACTGCCCAAAGACTTCAGAGCAGGCGGACTTTCTCCTTACTGAAGGGCTGGATAGAATGATTAAGCTTCAATTGACTTAGACTGCTCTGTGAATGCATCCTCCGCACCAACATGCCCTTTGAGTTTTAATCGATAGACGCGGGATTGACTATGTATGTACATGTACTCTTTTCGTGATGATGTGAACTGTTCTATCTGTTCTTCTATCATAGCCACTCGCATGCAGATGACATAGCTACACTGTCTGTTGGTCAGAAGAGGAACCAACCCTAGATGTACTCATAATAGAGGGCTGGTGCATTAGAAGTGAGTTCTTTCAACAAACGCTTTCAAAACTTAGGCTATTCTCTTCACAAAAAGGAGAAGGTTGTTTAGTCTGATTCATTTAGTGCCAAAAGGCTCTAACATCCTTAGCATCCCGAATCGTAAATTTCTCTTGATTTACAATATCGCATCTTTAGCCAAGGAACTGTTGAATGCCTTTCGGCTTGTCACCGAAACTACACGGTGTTGATCTATTCTATTTGTCGGTTGTTTGACGGAATAATATTTTACCCCAACGTGGAGGCTCTCTCTTCTTGATTTTAGTTTTCGTGATCTTTGGTACAAGTCACAGTTTATCCTCAGAGACTTGGACTTAATCTTTTAATCATGCCGTCTGGTGCATTGAGGCAGGAATGCAAGGTACTGCGACTTTGTTATTTGAGTCCGACGAGAATCTGAGCCAGGAAGGAATATGGTATAGTCCTCACGGATGGCTCGAAAACCGATCTGGCATGTGGCGTTGGCGCCTTCGCTAGAATATGGCAAAGAACAGGTGGAGGGCAGAAGTGTAGTGGCGGAGAGTTGCTTTTAAGGTCTTGTCTTAAAGAACGCATGCCTTCTGTGAATGCAGCCGAAAATCTTAATTCACATAGGCTTGAAGTAGACGACGACACCGAAGTCTACTTTATATCTAAGTGTTTGGTTCGCATCAGGCTTCGGATGATAGGCTCGAATGTGATGGCTGCTGCTACTATAGCCACAAGAGTGCTTACTCATTCCTCCACGAAAGAGTGAGAAATGTTGTTAAAACGAAAATCCGTCTGAATGACCTATTCTGACAGCAAAACAAGTTAATATGCCATGCAGTCATCGCATAAGCTCCAAAAGTTTGTCAACAAAAAATGTTCAAAAAATTCTCAACAAAGACAGAGCAGTTACTTGTGTCACTTTAATGTGGCCCAAATATGTGTGTGCTATGCACTTTTGGCCCAATAATCCAACTGCAGTGATTACTCCGGAGATATGGCAGAAAACTGATGGATTTTTACAGATTTCCGGTGTCGTAACCACAGTTTTAGGCAGTATCAATCCTGGACTGACTTTGAAAGACTTTGATTCTTTTTCTTTGACGTAAACTCCAGTAACCTTGAGAGCCGATCTTCCCGCACCATCGCAGCAGAGATATGCTAGCAACACCACCCTGTAAGCAGGTCCTGTTTACGGCCAACATTTGCCAAGACTGTCACTCATATTTCATGGTCTTATCCATTAGACCGACTGCTGGAGGTACACATGTGTTCAAAGGAAGTAGCACTTTGAGACTCATGGTAGTATGGCTGTACTCCCTTTAAATTATTTTGTCATATTAGTCTAACACTGTCGCCAACTGAACTGCCATTTTCGGAATAAATTTCTCTCAAGGAAACACACGTCAGACAAGAAGCCATTAGCCAAGCACTTATTAACCATAACCACCCGCAAAGGACAATTATTTTCAATATCTCACAAGTCTAACCTTCAACGAGTTGTTACACACACATCCTGAATCCAAAATAGACGCATTTCTTCTCAGCTACCCCGGCACCTAGCCCAGTAGGCTTCTCTCTCCCAGTAGGCATAATTTATTCACGCTGTCAATTTAAATTCCATCAGGAGGTGATCGGGAGTGTTGTGTTTCCGCTCCTCTATCCTTCTTCATCCAAAAGAGAAAAAAATAAAAAAAAAACCGAGAAAAAAACAATAAAGGATAAAAAAGGAGCCGAAAACGAGAAAAAGACAAACAGAAAAATGTTCCCATCATATCCACCCCTTGTTTGAAGGGGTTGTTAAAGACACGAACAATGACGACTACTGACTACTGGATGATGCTTGGTTTTGTACTTGCACACCTCGTTTACCTTGCTAGTGTTTCGTAGCAGTTCCGCCACCCCAACCCATTAAGAGACGTGAGCTTTCATAAGCAGGGGTAGAAATCTGAGAAAAAGGCGAAGTCTAAACAAAAAAAAAAAAAAAAAAAAACCAAAATCCGTTTACAAGAAAATGGCAAATTCCTGTTTACTGAAGCTGGAGGGGCTGCTATTGCTATCCCTTCCCACACCACATTCGTCCTCTGAGTGACTGAATAAATGAGTAAAAGCTCAATATGTCACAGACCGTAGCAGATACAAATAACACGAATACAACGAATACAAGTGCGCTAACAAAATAAATCTGCAGACGGCCTACAGTTTTTCTCCGATTTTTCGATCCTGGTTTTTGCCTTCCGTGCAATTGAATAAAAGTAACAAAGTAGCAAAGTACCCTGCCTGCCTCACGCTAATCCTTCCCAACCACCACAGTCGGCCGAACCCAAATTGATCCTTTGACGTTTGGCGAATTGAAAAATGGTTTCCGCAGTTTCTTTCTGGTTTTTTTCTGGACTATTTTGTTGCTTTCTCTGGATATGGCTCTGGATATGGCTCTGTCTCCGGCTCCAGCTTTGGGTCTATCTTCAGTTTCTCTTTGCGAAAACTCCTTGACTTTGAAGAACGTGTCCCACAGGTGTGAATTTATTCCTTTTCTCCATTTTGACACATTGTTGTTGGTGTCCGGAGCTGGTTCCGAAATGATGTTGGTGGCTGTTTTTTTTTTTTTTTGTTGGCGGGAAAATCCGGATAATGGTTATGTTAGTTTCCAGAGCATCGATTATGTATTACTCTGGCGTATTGTGTATTTTATCCGGGTTATGGTGGTAGCTGGTAGCTGACAGGCGAACGGAGGGACGAGCAGATGATTGGAATGACGAGATGAAATACCTGCTTGATTGTGTTAAACAGGGTAAAGCGTTTTGTTTACTATGCGCTCGCTTTTGGTGTCTAAATGAGGATTGCCAGGTTGCCAGGAGGTGGCAATGGTGGATGAAAAGGACTGGAGCTTAGGATGGCTGAACCACTTACAGGCATTCATTTCATTTGGGGATTGAATTGAATTTTGTTTTGGAAACTCAATTCAATGGAATTAAGCATTGATGCCGGCAGGGGTATTACATTAGGATAATAGGTATTCGAAGGCCCCAAAGGGATTTGTTGTTAAATTGATAGGTCAGGTAATTAAGGAATAAATCGATTTCAATTTTCCATAAAAAAGGCACAAACCGACGGATTGAGGTTTGTCGTTGACAGAATCCTTTTACATGGCGTTGCATTAGATATAGTGGATAGTAGACGCTGTGCATATTTTGCACTCTGAAGTCGGTGTTGAATTCACTAGCCGAAGTCGAACAAGACTAGACTTGTCAATGCTAATAAGTATTGGGCTTATCCAGCACGCTTGGCTCTATTCCAGATGTTTGTTAAGCCTCTCGCTCTTATATTCACACCATGCGTTGTACACTTAAAACACAGTTCCTGTACCAAGATTTTGATGCCTCTGAGGAGACTTCTGCAGATGCTTAACCCAGATCCTACCATGAAAACAGATAATGGCTCCCTTCTATAAATCGCCCCAAATAATCGCATCTGGATCAAATACTAGGGCTAGAATTCAAGGTTTATGTTCAAAAGATTAAGGAAGCGACTAGAGGTATAGGCCCATTGTAGGGCTAGGAAATGGTTTTGAAATCTAGCGCCAGCATAAATTCATCTTCGCGGTTCTTTCGATTTGGAAGTATAAGTTCTATTTTTCGGCACGAAAGAAACAGGCCGTCGGCCAAGATAGTCAAAACTGCTGAAAATGACTTTGTGAAGAGCATACACCAACTCATTTCTGAGATCTGGACAGATAAGTGGATGGCTGATGAATGGAATCTCAGTATGGCAAACCCAATCCGCAAAAAAAGAGACACCCTCAACTGCGGAAACTAAGTCTCCTCAACATCGCATACGGAAAGCCCATAATTGACCACATCTCCATTGGATCTTGGAAAAAAATACAAGAAGTCGGAATCGATGCCCACCATCTTTCCATCGATTTTAAGGCCACATTTAAAAGCATTTATAGAGATGAGCTATGTAACGCTTTGCCATCTCCACCAAAGGCGTCCATCTGTGAAGAATGACAATCGAGAACCGAGACCTTTGATGTGACGCTCTGTCATGTGTCTTCTTTAACACCACACTTGAAAGAATTGTGCGTAACTCACAAGCGAACACTGGAGGCACAATCTTCCAAAAGTCTAGCGTACGCCGATGATATTGACATAATTGGGAGCGGGCTGTCACCGGTGCGTTGAAATTGAAACGGAAGCTGCGAAAATGTCAACAAGAAGGGGCACACAGCATCGATGAATTGGACAGAATATCGCAGCCGATAGCTTTGATTTCGAGGTAGTAAGGGACTTTGTCTACCTTGGTTCTGCTAAAATTTCTGCCAACAAGACTTCAGCAGAAATGAAACCAGGAATCAGTCTTGCGAATAAGGTCCTATCCTGAAAATCTAAAGACTCTCTATAAAGGGTGCCTAGAATGCCATTTCATCATGCATCGAAATTCCGGCCCAGTTGCAAATACGCAACGTGAATTTCGTCGTGAGGCAATTCGTCGCACCGTGGAAAAGTTTGAGCGTGAGTACACTCTTTTGGATCTTAAGCCACCAACCAGACGCCGTAGCGGTCAGTATCGAAGACGATCCAGAAATGTCGATTCAGCGCCAATCAGCAGAATTGGGGATCGCCAGAGTTTCAACCCGACTTATTTTGCTGTTGGATTTGAGCCTACCTCCGTATAAAACTGTGACGCGAGAATTGAAGCCGTATACAACGCCATGAGTATGCTAATTGGTCGCTGGAAATATTGGCCGGAGATCCGGATTTTGGTACAAAAAATCATCTTCTCGGACGAGGACAATTTTTGGCTCAGCGGCTATGTCAACAAGCCAAATTGTCATTATTGGAGCGAACACATTCCACAGGTTTTCGGCCAAGCATCAATGCATCCACAAAGATTGACTGTGTGGTGCAGTTTCTGGCATGGTGGTATCATCGGATCCTGCTTCTTTCGAAAAGAGGAAGGAGACACCGTTGCCGTCAATGGTCTCAGGTATAGAGCCATATTAACCGACTTTCTGTGGTCATAGCTCAACAACATCGATATATCCGAGTTGTGGTTCCAACAAGACGGCGCTACATACCATACAAGCAAGAAAAAGCTCGAACTTATGAAGGAGAAATTTAGCGACTGGGTCATCTCACGGCGAGAGTTCATCAATTGGCCGCCGCGATCATGCGATTTGACACCACTCGATTATTTTCTCTGGGGCTGCGTCAAGTCCTTACTCTACACTAACAAACCAACCACTTTGGACGAGCTCGAGACCAACATTCGACTCGCTATTGCCGGAATAACGCCTCACATATTGGAGCGAGTCATCAAAAATTAGACTGACCGCTTGAAGCACTGTCATCGAAGCCAAGGCGGCCATTTGAATGCTATGCTATTCCATACATAGTGGCATGAACGTAGCTTCAAAATAAAGTCAGAACCATTTTTATGTCTCACACCGATGTTGCTTTATTTAAAATTTCCTTCCTATCGTTCCAATCTTGTCATATAAGATCTTGATCATTCCAGTCCTAGCTTATGGTACTGTACTTTGTCGAAAACAGATGAAGATATCCTGTGTCGATTAGAGGCAAAAATATTCGGTCACGTTTGTATGGATGGGCTTTGGAGGAGAAGATTCAACGACGAACTGTACGAGTTGTGCTGTGACAATGATCTAGTCAGAAAACTGCGCATTGGGCGTTTGAGATGGCTGGGACAGCGCTATAAACCGCGGTGTACCTAGATCTATACTATGAACCCTTTCCAATCTCCCTTCACTTCGCTGTCTCTTCGAGTAGAATTGGAAGACTTGATGTAAGATGTATGCTGTGTAGCTCGTAAAGTTAACGCAAACCGGACAAAAAATCACTTGAACAATTTGCGTTCAAAACGAGCAAGCATTGATGTCCCATAGAGCAGGTGTAGGATGACTAAACCTGGGCATCCACGGTCCCAGCGTGAGCGCACTCATGAATGCCGGTGTAATACATTAATGTTACTATTTTTAGTACAACCCCAAAGTTGTACACCATATGTCCAGATCGGTTATAGCACTTGCTTGTATAACAGCAGTTTGTTCTCTAAGCTAAGCTTGGAATACTTTCCAATAAGCCAATAAATATCTCTATATTTGATTTCAAGCTCTGCACGTTTTTTCTTGACGTGTGCTCTCCATTTTAGTTTAGCGTCGAGTGTCATACCGAGATATTTGTCCTCGTTCGTGTAAGGAATTCGTACTGCGTTGATAAACACGTGAAGTTTACGTGGACAGACTTGTTTTCATTCAGCGCGATTCGCCAAATCTTTGTCCAATTGTTAATCCGTGTAAGGGCACGTTGCAACTTGGCAGTTGCTTCTTCGACTGTTTTAGCCGTTGCCAAAATGGCAGTGTCATCAGCAAATGTGGCTAGGACAGTGTCGTCCGTTTGCGGTATATCGCGGGTAAAAAGCAAATATAGCAGAGGGCCAAGTACACTTCCTTGCGGCACCCCCGCCTTTATTGTCTTAAAAGTGGAATATTCGTTTCCGTGTCTCACACGGAAGAGTCGGTCTTCCAGGTATGAACCTAAAATACAATTCAATTGCTGGGGTAGAGCTTGTCGAAGTTTATATTTTAGGCCTTCGTGCCATACCTTATCAAAGGCTTGCGAAACGTCAAGGAATGCGCTTGAACAGACTAACTTACAGTCGATTGCTCGTTCAATTACATCGGTTATTCGATGCACTTGGTCAACTGTAGAGTGTTGGCTTCTAAAGCCAAATTGATGATCAGGCAAGAGGGTAATTGGTTTAAGACGATTAAGAAGGATTCGCTCGAAGACCTTCGATGTAATCGGGAGAAGCTATATGACTTGACTTCAGTCAGCGGCTTACCGGGTTTCGGAACCATAATAACTTCGGCTACTTTCCACTGGTGCGGAACATGCTCTAATCTAATGCTGGCATTTATAAGATAGAGCAGCTTTAGCAAACCTTTTTTCGGCAACGCTTTAAGTATCTCTCCCGTTACTAAGTCATATCCCGCGGCTTTATTGAGCTTAAGCGTGTCTATAATTTGTCTAAGTTCCCTAAGTGTAGCCTTTTCTACTGGAAATTTTGTCGTCACGTCTAGCGTATTGATATTCTCTGTAAGCACTTCCCCGTGGAATGATTTGAACGTTTCTGCAAGATGGTCGGCGAAAACTTTAGCTTTTTCCTTATCTTCTTTCGCCCAGTCATCCTGGTTTCTTCTTATTGGCGCCACGTGTATTTGGGGCTTTCGAACACTTTTAACGGCTCTCCATATGGAGTAGTTGGTATCCTTTGTCGCTGTGAGTCTTTCAAGGTAGTTATTAATATCTTGGTTATTGAAGTCCTTGATCGATTTTTTCAGCAAGTTGCAGAGCCTATTGAAGGACGTTTTATCTTGTGGTGCCCGGGTTTCATGCCACTCTTTCCGCGCTCTTCGTTTCTTCCTTATCATTTCGCTGATTTCCGGTGGGTATCTTATGCCGATGGGTATCTCTGGGTGTCACTCAAGCAGCCATTTCAAAACGTTTTAAATCAGTTGGATATATTCAAAAGCAAGGAAATTGGGTTCCACATGAACTCAAGCCGAGAGACGTCGAAAGGCGGTTTTGCATGTCCGAAATGCTGCTGGAACGCCACAAAAGGAAGTCATTTTTGCATCGGATTGTTACTGGTGATGAAAAATGGATCCATTACGACAACCTCAAGCGCAAAAAATCATATGTGAAACCCGACCAACCAGCCAAATCAACGGCAAAGCTGAATATCCATGGCGCGAAGGTAATGCTCTGTATTTGGTGGGATCAACTGGGTGCGCTGTATTATGAGCTCCTAAAACCGGGTGAAACCATCAATGGACAACGCTACCGAACATAATTAATCCATTTGTAGAGAGCAGTGGCCGAAAAACGCCCGGAATATGCGACGAGACACGAGGCAATAATTTTCCATCATGACAACGCTCGGCCCCACGTTGTTATTCCGGTTAAGAACTATTTGGAAAAGAGTGGATGGGAAGTCTTACCCCACCCGCCTTATAGCCCAGACCTTGCCCCTTCTGACTACCATTTGTTCCGGTCGATGCAGAACGCCCTCACTGAAATGCGGTTCACATCAGAGCAGAATATCAAAAATTGGCTTGATTCATTCTTGGCTGCCAAGCCGGCGCAGTTCTTTTGGGATGGGATCCACAAATTGCCAGAAAGATGGGAAAAAGTCATAGCTTCAGATGGGCAATACTTTGAATAATACTATTGTACATGTTTTTTTTTCAAAATTTGAACGTTAAATTTTGAAAAAAAAAAACCGCACGAGTTAAGTTATATAACCAATAAAAGAGTAATTTTTATTTTTAGCGCGCACCACGGTCATTTGAAATTTGTCAAGTTCAATTATTGCTTCCAGAGTATGTTCAATGCAGTCTTTTATGAATAAGGATGACCCGCCTTTTGCGTTTCCCTATGGATGGTGAGCGTGGTAGTCGCGGTAACCTTTTAGTTCCACGCGCGATTCTGTCGCCAGGTGAGTGTCAGAAATTAAACATAGCCCGTTGGCATTCCACGCAAGTATATTGAGCTTCTTTGCCATAATTAGTTGCAGAAATTGGCTTCGAACTTAAGAAGCCGTTCGACTATTATCTTATTTATTTTAGTCTGTTCTTCTAGTCTCTCGTGAATTACTGAGAACACATTTGAGGCAGGATCCGGTGATGTACAGTTAGTCATATTTACTCGCGCCGCTATTTGCGCGTAAGTTTTTCCACTTTCCACTTTCCACTTGCGCATTGTTATTTTTGACATTGTTGTTATTGGTGATTTTAGCGTTTGTCACTATTACCTTCTTTAAAGGTTTTGGAGTAGGACCGCGGTTGTTATTTCTCATTCTATCTGTCCCTGCGTTTTTCAAAGGCTTCGTTTTTGATTGATCTCATAGCTTTTGCAACTCCTTCGCGACTTCGCAGCCTCGATAATTAGCTGGATGTTTTCGCTTGCAGTTAATGCATACCAATTTTTCACTACTCAGACTAAGTCGGAAATGAAAGGGTTAAATCAATTAGATCTTTATTAGAGTCCATTGAATTGCCATGGTACAGAACCCTTGTTATTAAAGTAGTGACAAAATTTATTTCTTATTTCCTTAGTAGAAGACTTGGAATTTTATATCCGGCTTTAGGTTTAAGATTAACGAGTTATGTAGTTGGTTTCAAATCTCCAATCGCCTTGCGTCATAACTCCAGTAACAACATCTTCGAAACCAACTTGTCTTCTTTGATAACAACCTCTCTTTTTTGCTCTTATGAAATTGTGTAAATGGCAACAAGCTAGTACGATTACAGCAACTTTTTTTTGGATCTAAATTGATGGTGCCAAAATTCCGAAGGCGTTGTCGACAATACGCCGAGCTCTTGATACGCGATAGTTGTAAATTAACTGCCCGGTGTTCAAACTGATTCTCGAATACGGCTTCATTAAATTTTCCATAAGTGGAAATGCGTCGTCACCCATGATAACGTATGGCTTTATTTTGTCAGTGTTAGGCAAAGCTTCCGATATATAAATAGAAAGCTGTTCTTTTTCTAATTTTTTAAAAAAACGCTGTGTTTGAAAATATTCCTGCATAAGACATTCTGCCGTTCGCCCCAACATCAACGATTATAAATTCATAATTTGCATTTGCGAGGGCAAGTAAAACAAGACTAAATGTTTTCTTATAATTAAAATAATATGAAGCGGAATTAGCTGGCTTTGTAATTTGAATATGCTTTCGCGCCTATACAATGTGGGAAGTTCCAGGTACATTCAAAATCACCAGCTGTTCCTTTCCATTCATTTTCATTTGTTGGCAACTGTACAAAAAAAAAAAACGATAAGTGCAATTACTTATATGTTTTGATATGTGTGTTTATCTTTATATATGTACCTTTATATTACCCCTCAATACACAAATAATTGCCTCACAAGTCTCCATGGCAATCCTTCCAAGGCTTTGGGGTGAAATCGCTGTAGCGAATTTTAACTCCTCGAAATTTTGTCCAGTAACAAGAAATCGTAACGTTGCTGAAAGGCGTTGACTGGGTGATATAGAATCTCTCATTACCATGTCTTCCTTTTGTATAAACGGCGCGACCATATGCAG
Organism: Volucella zonaria; assembly: GCA_963966105.1. Classification (NCBI taxonomy): domain Eukaryota; kingdom Metazoa; phylum Arthropoda; class Insecta; order Diptera; family Syrphidae; genus Volucella; species Volucella zonaria. The sequence continues at coordinate 129,818,896 of OZ014533.1, read as the reverse complement.
CAACTCGGTGAATGTTTGAAGATCCATTCTAAGAAAATTTTTCTAATCTATTGGAGAGGTTACCTCAAATTCCTTTAAAAGGTTTCATGGGTAAACTTTTGCCTTTTTTGTAGCCAATCTTTCATTCAATATTTGTGTTGACGTTTTTCTTTTATTTGCTTTTTTTTTCATCACTCACAATCTTAGTAATAACTAGTAATGCCAAGGCTTCACTCATTTTAAACACAGTTGAAGAATTATTAATTACACTGGGCACCAATGAAAAATACTCGGACATACTGAATAGTGTTTCTTATAGTACTCGACCTGTAGATAATGGGAAAAATAATATTTTGCTCAGGTCACGTACAAACGAGATCAGTTCTAATAGAATCGCACATCGTTTAAATCGGTTTTTCTGTTAGTAATTTTAAAAAATTAACTAATTTGCGTATAGCAGAGTCCATTAAAGTGATAAAATGCCACGATCTTGTGTTAATTGTCCAGATTTATTCTGCTGTATTTGTGGAGAATTTACACCAAGTTTCCGAAAAAAGAAAATAACACCATTTATTGAAAAGTGTTGCTTTTCTTATTTTAAATTTAAAATAAACCATCAGGATAAACTCTGGGCACCACACATTTGCTGCCTTAGGTGTCACCGACAGCTAACTGGTTGGTTTAACGAGTCATTCTCTGCAATGCCTTTTGGAATGCCTATGATATGGAGAGAGCCCCAGAGTTACACAGATTGTTACTTTTGTTGCACTAATGTGAAGGGATTTTCTCGAAGATCAAAGCATTCCATAAAATATGCAGATGTCTCTTCTGTAACAAGACCAGCACCTCATACAGAAATTCTGCCAGGACACAGAAATAAGTTCGTCATATTGTTCAGAAGAAATCATGGATGATCCCGAATTTGAGCTCCCTACATCTTGTGATGCACCACATCTCATCAGTCAGATTGAGCTTAATGACCTCGTCAGAGACTTGGATTTGTCAAAAGAAAAGTCGGAAATACTGAGCTCAAGGTTAAAGCAGTGGAATCTGCTCAAGCCTGAGGTAAAAATTACAGAGTACCGTACGCGACAAAGTGAATTTGTTCCTTAGTTTTCGAAAGCCGATAACTTAGTGTATTGTAATGATACGAGTACTAATGGCTTAATGCTGTCACTAGGTTATGAGCACAAAGCCGAAGAATGGCGGCTATTCATCGACGCATCAAAGGCTAGTTTGAAAGCTGTATTGCTTCATAATGGTAATAAGTTTCCTTCAATACCTCTAGCGCATGGTGTGAATTTAAAAGATACCTACGGTGTTATGAAATTTATATTGGAAACAATTGAATACAAAAAATATAACTGGTCGATATGTTCGGATTTAAAAGTTGTTGCTCTACTTCTTGTACTACAACTAGGTTATACCAAATTTTGTTGCTTTTTATATGAGTGGGATAGTAGAGCACGATCGGAGCACTTTGTGAGAGTAGATTGGCCTATAGGAACAAACTTTATTTGTGGAGAAAAAAATATAAGGAATCCTTCATTGATCGAACCACAGCGTGTTATTCTACCACCATTACATATCAAATTATGTCTTATAAAAAACTTTGTAAAGGCAATGAAGAAAGACCAACCTGGTTTCAATTTTTTGAAACAAAAGTTCCCATCACTAAGCGAAGCAAAAATTAAAGAAGGTATTTTTGTGGGTCCAGACATTAGAAAGCTTATAAAAGATCCAGCTTTCATTCCTACTCTGGATTCATTAGAAAAACAGGTCTGGTATTCATTTGTGAAAGTAGCAGAAAACTTCCTAGGTAACAATAAGACTCCAGGTTATGCAGATGATGTAAAGAAAATGCTGAATGCAAAAATGGGATGCAACATATCGCTAAAACTTCATTTTTTGCATTCTCATCTCAATTTCTTTCTTGAAAATATGGGTGATGTAAGCGATGAGCACGGCGAGAGATTCCACCAAGACATTGCTGCAATAGAGCAACGGTACCAATGAAAATGGGAGCCATCAATGTTGGCAGATTACTGCTGGTCGCTGATAAAAGAGACTCCGAGGTGTTCTTATAAACGGATGCAGATGCTTCCAAAAAAACAACAAAATTTTACAAGAAATAAAATTTTTCGGTAATGCCCAGCTTAAGGTCCTTGAAACAGACTTCTCAGTATAACTTTATAACGATCTTATTACTCCGGCTGTCAAGCATCAGAGACAGTCTTCTGGCCTTCCGACAATGATGCCAATCTCATCAGCGAAGACTATTATTTGAGGTAACATTTGGCAAATTGCACCTCTGCTGATGGCTTGCGAGTTTCACTAAATCTTCTCAAGTGTGATGTTGGTATGACAGCGCATCATCTTTTCCACTGCTTTCCAATACCCCCGACCATTGTTCTGCACAATCGGCAAGGTTAGCCGAAATGGATCTTCGTGGTGTCTTCATAGGTATTCACGTTTGCGGCTTGGGAATCCATTTAAGGTGTTTACTATCGGTCTGAACTCCTTGGGCTTTCTTTAGGATCTTCTCTAGTATGTCACGCACTGATAAGGTCACTGAGATTATTAACAAATGTTCGATTAGGTCCCATTCATGGCATTTTTTCTATCGACTAAATCGTGAAAATGGGTTGGCGTGCGTAGTGAATCGCACTAAGTAATCGATGCTCTACATAGTTATATCATCAGGAAGAGTGCCTGATACCACTGTCACGTTGTACTTAAGTTTCGATTTCGTTATCCTTCCGCCATTTAGGTCAGATAGAAATAAAAATCTTTGCTTTTACGACTCAGATTGGATGGTTTGTTTGGCCTGATCACCCATTGCCTGATCTTATCAGATTGCTGACAGCTTCTTGCCATCGATGTCACTGATCTCCAGCCCAGTCACTGTGATTTTTGCCTTTTTAACTGCATCAACATCACTGTGCAGTTGAGTATTTTCGTTCAAAATTGCCAAACATATTGTGTAATCGGTTTCATATAGTAAAATTGAACTGCATTGGCTCCCGGCTTATGGACTTAGGCTGAAGATTAGCTGTCTCCTAGCTGATGGGCAGTGAATATTGAACTATAGACCACATTGTGCAATAATTACCCGGCGAATTTTTAATGTTCAAAAAGGCGGAAAGCCGATATTATAGCGGAACGCGACTATCATCTTGTAGTGGATTATAAGAAACTTTTAAGCCCGTCAGACTCTGTTTTAAAGACAGTCCCCAACATATTAGAGACAGTCTCAGCTTAAGATCAGAAACTACGATGGCATGTCGGTAAAAGGAAGATAAACTGCAACACATCACTATTCGCAGACATCCGGAAACAAATCGAGCAGCATATATTATTCAAGTTCCTGAATGCAGCTGCTTCAGTAGTGCACATGTGAAAAGGAAGCAACTACAGCGCAGTGGTAGACGTAAAACCCGTAATCACATCAACGCTTTAGCCGCATGGGTCGAAGAAGCAGCAAACCGGTTTGACAGAATGACAGTTTGTGAAAATACCAAGGAGCTCACAGAAGGAAGCAGTTCAGAGCAGCATGACTTGAAAAGTCCGGGTGGCGCTTTACTGATGTTGGGCACGATTGTGTTAAGCCGCCTGGTTGGCTATGCAACGGTTTAAATGTGCATACATGGGGGTTTCGAATCAGCTAATTACAGAGCACGTGCCTAGCAATACAGAGGTTAAAATCGCAATAGAGGCTCTCAAGAAAAACCAAGCCGTGAGCATGTATAGTACGCATGAGGTATTATTTTAACCTGGACCAGAGGTAGAGTAATTGAAATTTATGACTTTCGGACCTACAAGTGGAATGTTCGGACCTTGAACAGGCTAGACTGCTATACAGCAGATATCACTGCCATCCCGTAAGTGCAGTGGGATGGGCCGGGCAAAAACGAAAGACGAAAAACTGTGATGTTTACCACGGTGATTGCTATAGGGAACGTAAGCAGCGTCTATTTGGCAGCGGATTTGTTGAAAACGACAAACTTAGGCAGGAAATCTTGAGCTTTCGACGCGTGAGTGAATGCCTTATAACAATCCGCCTCAAAGGTAAATTCGCTAACTATAGCCTTATTTGCACTCACGCCCCAACAGAGGAAAAGGACGATGCTACCAAAGAAAGTTTCTACGAGCTCATCGACAAAACCTACGAGCAATGCCCGATGTATGACAACCTAGGCGACTTTAATGCCAAAATTGCAAAGGACGACATCTTTGGTAGCACACTCGGAAGACATAGCCGACACCACACCACCTCTGGAAACAAACTTAGGTTAATCGATTTCGCTGTGGGGCGTAATATTCACAAGGGAACATAGCAAACACCAGATCAGCAAACTGTCAACTAGATTTATCATGTTGCGATCGACATAAGGCACTCCCGAAGTATTTTAGATGTTCGAACATTCCGAGCGGCCAATATAGACCCGGACCACTACCTAGTTACAGCCAAGGTACGTCTCAGGATATCTCAGACGCAACAAGCTGCCAGAATCTGTGTCGATCGCTTATCCCTCAACCCCTCGAGAAGTTATTTCCAGCCAGCATCAAGTGCTGAAGACCAGTGGCTTAGATGCCGACAAGCCATTAGAAATGCCACAACTGACGTAGTGGGTTTCATCCGCACACCTCCACGAAACCTCTGGTTTGATGAAGAGTGTCGACAAGCACATGCAGCAAAACATCATGCCTACAAAGCGGAGCGAAGAACATCGGCTTCTCCGGAGAAAAACGAAAGAGCACGAGAAGCGCGCGGTCGAAGAAATATAGAGGTGCTACTCCAGGAATAATGTTCGGAAGTTTTACCAACAGGTAAAAAGAACGTATCAAGATAAACGACCTGAATGGTAACCTGCATAGAAGGAAACCTTGTAGTAGAGTCACAGTCGGTGCTGAGGATATGGGAAAACCATTTCTGCAGATTGCTAAACGGCGAAGACGACACAAATTCCACTGTCAGGCAGTGCGAACCATTCAATATTGGTCGTCCACCCGACCAAAATGAAGTCGAACAAGGCTGCCGGGCCGGACGGCCTACCCGCTGAACTACTTAAGGTAGAAGGAGATGACTTGGTAGAGAGCATACACCAACTTATTTCCAAGATTTGGTCGGAGGAATGTGTGCCTGATGAATGGAACCTCAGCATCGTTTGCAGAAAGGAGACTCTCTAAACTGCGCCAACTATAGAGGTATCAGCCTCCTAAACATCGCATATAAGATCTTGTCTGCCATATTGTGCGAGTGCCATTTGTCAACGTATGCGTTGACGGGCTCTGGAGGGGACTATTCAACGATGAACTCTACGACCTATAGAGCGACATCGACCTGGTAGATGAAAACCAACGCTCCAGCCAGCAGAATCTTCGACTCTAATCCGGAGGGCCAACGCCGTAAAAGAAGGCCTGGCTTTAGTTGGCGCCCGCAAGTGGAAGGTGACCTCAACCAACTTGGAGTGCGCAATTGGAATCAATCAGCCAAAGACCGCACTAAGTGGAGAAGCTTATTGGTTGAGGCCCAGGTGCACCCCGGACTGTAGCGCCGCCTAAGTAAGTAAGTAAGCATTGGCTAATCTCCATATAAGCTATCGTATGCGACTTTAAAATCGACGGGTCTTCTTGAAGAACTGTCAAACGGTGAATTTTTTTCGTGGACTATGCCGTCAACGTTATGAACCTCTCAGATTGTGGACAAATGGGTCCAGAATCTCATATGGAATCGCCAATAGTATTTTGAATGCGGCATCACCCTCCGTTTTTTGACCCAGGCATCTCCTTTCTTGAAAATCGGACATCGGACTGTTAATTCATTTCGCTTATCAAATTTTTGAGATCAGTGTCTGTTCTTCTCTTGGCGGATCATTTTCCGCTGTTTTCTTTAATTTGGCTGATATCGCAGTTGGACCAACAATTCCATATCGCGATTCTCAATTTATATTGGCTGAATGGATAGAAGTTCTAGTTCAAGTTCTATCTAGTGCTCCTCGTATTTTCTTTGGAGTTCATTCTCTTCGCAAACAGTTGGGGTATTCCTTTCTTTGGAGCCGATTGCGGTAGGGCTAATAAGAGATTAAAGAAACTGCTATGGGCCAACTTTTTTGAAAGTCCGTTGGGTTTGCCTGTGTCCTTCCATCTCGAAGTGTTGGTTCAAATTGGTGGCCTGTTTCACGTTCATGCCTTGGTAACAACCAGGCTTAAGTTTATATTGATACTGGGAAGGCCCCTTTTAGTTCTGCGCACTAGCTTAGACGAAACCTTCTTCTACAGCTTTGCCTCTCCAAGAACAAAAAGCCTTCTGGCCGCAATGTTAATATCCATTTGCTCCATGTATCAATATGCTAGTCCTCTCAGGCATTTGATGCGCACTTGGTCAGGTCAGAGTCCCTATGTAGCTAATGAACTCAAACAGGTCCCAAAATCTGCTGAAAAATCGAAATATTGATCCACCTTCTTGAAAAGGGTCTTCTAAGTATGACAAGTGCAAATCTTCGTCTCATTATCTCTGATGAAGTGCCATTGTCATGTACCAAAGACGGCTTTCTGCCTTCTGACAATGACATTAATGTCATCGGCGTATGCAAATTGTTGCGCAAGCTGTTGGGATATTGTACCACTGGTGCTTGCTTGTCTTAGGTAGCATTTGCCCATACCGAGTACTCGAATCTCATGCCCCTTCTTGGTCCTCAGGAGAAGACGATGTGTTTCTTTCCCAATTGCTTGTGGAGCGTACGAGCAGCTCCATTTATTCTCTGAAGACCGTTGAAGAGCGTTGATGACTGATTGATTGGGAAGGCTTCTGGTGGATTGATGCAATCTTAGCCGTTCAACGCTTCTCCTCACAGCATTTTTAAGATGTTATCGTACGTCTAGAAGGATCTTGACTGCAACCAGGTAGTGGATCGAACCTATTTTGGCCACTCGGAATAATACCGAAGGAGTGCCTTACATTGACTGCAACGTTATCAATTTTTCCTTTTTTCGTTTACAACATGCACAACCGCAAGCTGGAAAGGTAGACTTTTCTGGGACCCCTTGAGCAAAAAGAGCCCGATTTTCTGAGGTCAGTAAGTAATTTTAGGAATTTAACAGCTGCCCTTGTCCCAATTAAGGGTCACCCGACAGTCTACAAAAATCCTTTTTGGCCTCAGCTCCAAATAAGGACTCTGTCACGCTGACTGTTAATGCAGTCACGCGCATTCATCCGACGCACACCCTCCTACATTCATTGTTGTGCTGAAATTTTCTCTTGCTCAAGACGAGCGCTTGTAAGTTTTACAAGTCAAGTGAAGTTGTGGCTACCACGAGGATGAAAGCGGACACCGCCAAATGGGTGCCGCCCAGCGCCTTATTCATATTCGTAGCCACCGCACAAAAATACGTATCGAAAGGCTTACTAAAATTTTGACATACCACCATTCTAGCCAAAGGACTTTTAAGAATTTCCTTACGCACCCGTAGCCATACACCAAATAAGACCATTCTTGCCCCTACCAAGAAATTAATTTTTATTTTTGACTTAACACTTAACACTGGTTAATTCACTTTTTTACCGTTTTGCCTTCCTTAGGCCCCAAGACATAGATTAACTCAGGAACGGATGCATATAACGTCGGAACACCACTTTGAGGACAGCTTGCTCCCCAAGATGCCACACCAATTAATTTTCCCGTACCCTTTTCAACCAGAGGTCCGCCAGATTCACTCTGACACAATCGTCCTTCAAATTTTCCATAACTCAAGCAAATCATGTTCCTGGTGATGACATTGTAGGTGTACCATGCTTTGCAGGAATCCGAATTGATCAAACGAACTGTCACCACTTTCAGTACGTCGGGCAGAAGGTTCGTATTATTGTTTTGAAGTCCCCATCCGGTAATCTCAGCTAAAGTTCCTTCAGCTGGTAGTTGTCTGACCAAGTCAATTGGTCTCACACGATCCCCAAACGTCAAACGGTCGACTAGAGTCAGCATAGCAACGTCACTGTCCAGAATCATCTGATTGAAGTTTTGATGATATTTGACGGATTCAATTCCAAATGAGTCGCCTTGAAAATGAACCGACGATCCAACTCGGACGTTTAGCCGTCCGACTGCAAGATTGGCCACACAATGAGCGGCAGTTAAGATTTCCTTGTCATTGATGATGGATCCACCGCAAATGTGTTCGTCATTGTATCTGAGTGACACTTGGTGCGGATAGTCCCGGATTTTGGCGTCTCTTAATTTTGAAATGAAATCACTTTCGGTGTTGTTATAGCTGGGGTTTATGTTGTTATTTGGGCGTGGATTTCGGTTTGAATTCAGGTTTAGGGTGGGATTTATGTCGGACTCTGTGTTTAGGTTCACACTTGAAAGAATGTCGACCTTAGGGCCAAGGCTTAAGCTTGGATTGAAGTTTGAGCTAGGGATCAGTTTTGAGTTTAAATTTTGACTAAGTCTTGGATTTACATAGAGATTGGGAGTTAAATTGGATTCAGGATTAAGGCTGGCCCTCTGATCTTGATTTAAACTCGAAGCCAGGTTCATGTTCGAACCCAGGTTCAGACTTGGGTTTGTATTCAAAATGGCTCCGAGGCTTAAACCCGGTTGCAAATTCGAGTTTGAAACTAAATTCAGGTTTGGATTTTCGCTCAGACATGGTTCTGGGTTTATGTTTGGACTTAGATTTAGGCTTGGACTTAGTCCCAGTTTGGAATACTGATTGAGGTTTGAATTGAAGTTCAGGTGTTGATTCGAATTCAAGTTGGAGTTGAGCCTCAAGTCTGGATTTAAGTGCAGATTCGGGCTGAGGTTGGGATTATAAAAGAAGCTGTAGTTAGGATTGGGATTGTGGTTGTAGTTGATGTTAGGATTGACGTTGATGTTTGAGTTTAAGTCAAGTACACTGCTTAATCCCAGCAGCATGGTTAAGTCCGCAAGGATCGCCATATTGGCTTGATTTTAAGTGAGTAACTGTTGCAATGCCGCGGCATGCAGCTTTTATATTCTTTTGATGCAGAGCAGTGTGGTACGCTGTCGTCACTTTGCAATCTTGAGCTCAGAGATTAAATTTTCCGAAAACGATTTTTGAAAGCTGGTTTCCAATTTTTTAGTCTTATGCGATACAGTGTGCGTATATTGACTTCGATGTTAATTTTAATCGTGAGATACTTATGTCAGAGACAATCAGGAGTGCAAACGAAATTGATAAGAAAATCAACTTCCTGAAGACGCAAGTTGATAAGAAATTCCATTGGAATTTCTGAGGCAATTTTTGGCCCCAAAAAAATGATGAGAAAGATCGTTGAACTCATGATACTACGAGTATGTTGTCGATTATTTAAATGGTCGGTCTGTAGAAATCGTTACTCATAGTCAATGTTGAATGCTAGATTTTTGAAAACGTGTATGACAAACAAATTGAATCCGCTGAAGATGGATTCACGCACGAAATTTGATAGTAAGTGGATCAAATCAAGATGAGTTAGGTTGATGTGGCAATTAAGCGCAACCAAAGAGCCAGTCGAGTGGCGTCGAATCGCTCGATGTCGGTGGCCAATTTACTGGTTAATTTCACGGTATGATGTTGTCGTTGTCATTGAATCGAGCTCCCTGTAAGTAAATGATTTCATGGGCAGTACGGCATGCAGCGTCATCATAATAACTGTTCATTTGTAACGTGGTCTCCGGCCTCAATTTTGAAAAACTGAAGACTGATGATGCCACCAGCTTGATGATCGCACCTAGCAGTGCACTTTTGGGTTTTAATGGAGTCTCATGGGGCCATGGGGCTTTCCTGAGCTTGCCTCATTTCAGAGACGGCAATATTGTTGGTCATAAATTCATTTAGTAAGAAGTGGGCCTCGTATCGAAGATGAAGCAGATTTTCGGTTTACATAAAAGTCGACTACAAGCTGCTCAAGAGCCCCCTTAGTGAGCTACCGACGCAAGTAATGATCTCCTGCTCCAGGTGGATCACTTGCGTGTGTAGGATGAGATCATTTTGAGTATCAGTATCAGTATCTTCCACATAATGGACGGACAAAAGCTAAACTGTTGCGATCGACGTTGAATTGACAGCACTAGGTCTTCCACCACACCTTCACTCAGAGCGGCAACAGTTTCCCCTGCACGCAGGTTTTTTTTCTGTTTCAACAGAGCACTCTTACTCAAAGAACTAGTCCATTGTACTTCATGTATGCTCCTTTTACTGGCATTTCTGGGTACCGAGTACCTGCAGCCTGATGCGACACTCATAGAGCGAGGTCAGACACTCATAGAGATATTGCTCGGTGGTGTCGCCGTCACTCTCACAGCGTGCATCGCAGGAGGTTGTAACACTTCTGTCCAGGTGTTTAGCAAAAGCGTAGTACCCCGTTAGGACGCCAGTAAGCAGTCTACAGTCTTTGGTACTGAGGCACAACAGGAAAGTTGCAGACCTCTTGGAGACATCGGATAGCATTCGATTGCTCTGTCGGTTTGCTGGAGAGTCATGCCATCTGCAGTTATGCCCAGCTGAAGCCCTAACTGAGGATGCAGGCTGTGCTAAGCACAGTCTTAGTCTTCGGACTGGGTTCGGGTTCTTGCATTCTTGAACGAGCTTGGAAGTCGTGAAGAGGGTCAGCGAGGCTTTAGGATTTATTTATGGATACGTTGCCCATGGAACATATTGGGCTTAACTAAAATTCCTGTGCTAACTTCCTGATAGGAACGTTCTTGCATTCACCTCGGAAGTCGAAATTTTGTGATATCTCTCTACATTTTACGGTTCTTGAACAGTTTGCAACAAAATGGTTATTTTTTTGGTTGCGTCAAAGGATTTTTAGTCTTCAGAGATACCAGTAGCTCGAGCTACCAACATGCACGATCAAAGGAATAAGCCTACGCAGCTAAATCACACCCTACACACTTTGACCGCTCGCGGGGCTGTTAGGCAGATTGCTATATCTTTTGCATTTGCTACATTAGCATGTCTTATTCTCTCGATCCTTTGTAGCTCGTTTTGTACATTTGCTATGAATCTCCACTCAATTTTCTTTTGACCGCGACATTTGGTAAATTATTGACTGTGGGTTTGATATCTGAGTTCTCCATCCCAGAAAGGGTATGCAATGGAATATTGCATTCTCTGTGTATTCCTCCCATATTTGAGCAACAAAAAGGTGAGCTATCATGAGCACCATGACCAGAAAGGAAGCGTGTAAGATGGTAGCTATATTTCCATTCCTTCGGTTTGTCCAAACGTATATGGATGGGAGCAATCTGTATGTCCATCTGCCCTTTATAGTGGGTTGCTACCTGGTCATTGAAGTCGCTCTTTCTTCTTCCTTGATCCTTTCGATGACTACTGCGTCTTAATTACTTGAAGTTCCCTTATTATAGACTCTACGCATCTCGTCCACAATGATATCGATGGGAATCATCCCGGCTATATCAAAAGATGCTTCGTCCGGAATCGTTCTGAAGCCATCGATTACCTTTAATGCGCCAAGTCGGTAGGCTGATGATAACTTTCTCTTTGTTTCCTTTGTCGTTAGGATCCCTACCTAAATTGGGTCAGCGTATAGCAGGACTGAGCTTACTACCTTGGATATTAATATTCTCCTAGCATATCCGGACCTCCAATGTTTGGCAGTATTCCAGAAAGTGATGCCTGGATGTAAGGCATAAAGCTTAGTCTATTGTCAAGTATTACTCCTAGCTATTTTGTAGTCTTTTGATGAAACGGTTGACTTTCCCCCTTATGTCCACATTTTTCCGGCTGGTTATTAGGACAGCTTCCATTTTGTAATCTGCTACTTCTAGGCCGGCGGATATAAGCCAGTCTTTGATAAGGTTGATTATATTGTTCGTAGCTCGCAAATATTGTTTGCAGCAGTTACAATGGCGATGTCGTCAGGAAAATCGAATATTTTTACTGCTGGTGGCAATGTTAATTGTAGAACTTCGTCGTACATGACATTCCACAGTAGGGGTCATAGTACCGATCCTTGTGGGACTCCCGCGGAGATTTTATAGTGCTTCCCTTCGCCGGCTTCATAAATCAACCTTCTATTGCTGAAGTAGCCGGAAACAATCTTTCGCAAGTAATATGGTGTATCCATTCTGGCTGACATTTTTCATGTCCAGCTTCACAACTGCACAATACTCCTTTGAACATATCGCCATCTTTCTCAGCTCAACCTACCGAATCTTACCAACTTGTTGTCGATGCGATCGACTATTTAATTTACCTGTCTGACTCTACTGACGATATCTTTGTTTTCGGCGACTTTAATCTTCCTCAGCTACAGTGGATTCCATCAGACCATCAATCGTTCTTCATCGATTCAAATACCAACTCAGCTAAGGAATGTCTCTTCTTAGATCGCTTAACAGACTCAAGTCTATGCCAAGTCAGTGGTGTATCCAACTGTATGGGCAGGCAATTGGACCTTTTTTTCACAACAGATTCAATTAACTCCTCAGTCTCACTTTGTCCCCTATCTCTCTCTACAATCGACAACTACCACCCCCCCTTCTACTTTCATTTTTTCATAACTCTTCTTTCCAGTCCACTCCTCCCACAACTCTCTCATCCTACGACTTTCATAAAGCAAACTTTCACAAAATCAGTGACTATCTTAGCAGATCCCCCTTTAACTTTCACAACCTAAGCGTAAATAGAGAAATTTTTAATTCTTTCAGCCTTTACATTCCGTTTTCCCGCCTTAAAACATCATCTACTAGTCCTCCCTGGTATAATCGCAAGCTTCGTTCCTTACGAAATAAGAGAAACAAGTTATGGGCTGTTTTCTTGCGTACCAGATCCTTGTCCGACTATTCCTACTATCTTGGTGCTTATCTTCATTTCACCGAACTTTACGATTCCCTTTACCAGCGTTACCTTAATAATGCGCAAGTCAACCTTATAAATGACCCTAAGTCCTTTTACCAATTTGTTAACTACAAAAGAAAGTCCGATGGTTACCCTCCTTCCCTCTCTTCAACAACAAGTCATCAACCGACCCACTCACCATTGCCAACCTATTTGCCAGCTTCTTTAAACAATCCTTCACCAACGACTCCTTTGTACCAGATCCATCCTATTTTCGTTACCTACAGCCCACTTCTCTCTCACATCTTGGAGCCCTCTTATATCGAATATAAATTACACCAACTCAATGACGAATTTACACCCGGTCCAGATGGCCTCCCTGTCATATTTCTTAAAAAATGTTCTTCGTCTCTTTCTCTTGCCTTGTTGCTTTTTGATCTCTTTCGTCTATCCCTTTCACAAGGAGAATTTTCTCAGGTTTGGAAAACCTCCTTTATAACCCCGATCCACAAAAAGGGATCAAAGAACGAAATAACAAATTTCGTCCAATCGCTAAACTCTCCCATATACCCAAACTCCTCGAAAATATTTTGTATGAAGCTCTAAGTTTCCAATGCAAATCACTTATTTCCCCTAGACAACATGGTTTCCCAAAGGGTAGGTCAACCACTACAAATCTCGTTGAATTCGTATCCTTTGCCATCTCTGCCCTAGAGAACGGCAACGAAGTCGATGTAGTTGCAACCGATTTTAGCAAAGCCTTCGATAAAATCTCTCATCGATTAATACTCTTCAAATTGTCTGCCCTCGGCTTTGAACAAATACTGTTAAATTGGATATCCTCTTACCTCGAAAACTGTTTTTACAGTGTTCGTTTTAGGTCAGCCCACTCCGCTCCATTTTTGGCCATCTCTGGAGTTCCTCAAGGTAGCCATCTCGGTCCCCTTCTCTTTATATTAACCATAAATGATCTCGATAGGATCATCAAATACTCATCCGTCTCCCTTTACGCTGACGATACCAAATTTTTCAAAACCATTTCCTCTCCCCATGACTCCTTCCTTCTTCAACAAGACCTTGATAGTTTTTCGATCTGGTGCCTCAAAAATTGTTTGGAACTTAATATCACCAAATGCCAATCCATCACCTTTTCTCATAAGCTGCACAAATCTCCTCCCCGACTCTACCTTCTCCACAACCAACCTATCTCCTCCGTTGAATCTCTTCGCGATCTCGGCATTTTGTGTGATAGGGAGCTCAACTTCCGTTTGCATATGGATGGGATAATCCTTAAAGCCAATTCTACACTAGGTTTTGTAAAACGATGGTCCAAAGAATTCACCAACCCATACGTGACCAGGTCCCTCTATATTACCTTTGTTCGTCCCCTCCTAGAGTACGCCAGTCAAGTATGGTCCCCATATCATCGCGTCCATATCTGGAGAATCGAAAGCATCCAGCGCCTTTTTCTTCGATTTGCTCTTCGAGGTTTGCCCTGGGATGATCCTTTTACTCTGCCCCCCAATCAAAACCGTCTCAACCTTATTAGCCTAAACACCCTTGAGGAACGCAGAGATGCAGCCGACTTTCTCTTCATTCATCGACTTCTTTCAGGTCAGGTTGAATGCACGTCCCTTCACAATTCTATTTTCCCCAACACTAACCCTCGTAATCTACGTACCCTTCGTCTCTTCTATCCCCCAACCAACCACACCACCTATGGCGCGAGCGAACCAATCTCCCGCATGTTACGAAAAATTAATTCAAACCCTAGCGTCTTTGACTTCCACCGCACCACTTCCTACCTCAAATCCGTTCTCTTTCACCACAATAACCAACCTTAGTTTTAAGTTTTAGTTTAAGTTTAATTTTAAGTTATAGCTTGTATTAAGCCGAATAAATGGGGGCTTTCGCCCCCACCAAAATTAAAATTAATTCTCCATTTATTGCTATTTGTACTATCGCTTTTATGGTCTCGATGGTGGAGCGCGATTTTCTGAATCCTGAATTCTGATTTTCTGCCACAGTGACCGATCTATCATACATGATCCGTTCAAGTAGTGTCCAGTAGACATATTGGGCAATAAGATGCTGGATCTCCAGGTGGTTTTTTCCCTTTGGGAAGAGTAGCAAATGTTACAACTTCCACTGCCTCTTTCAGGCATTCTTGCATCGATATTATAAAGATGTCTGGTCTCTTTTGAATGGCGGCTTTCAGTGCATTTTTTGGAATGCCATCGGGTCCAGGCGCTTTGTTGTTGCCTATCTTCTTACATGAGCTGAAGACTTCGTCTAGTTTCATTATCAGGACTCCGTAGTTATATTGCACAGAGTCAATGGTCTCTGTGGGAATAGGTGTTCTACAATAGACCTTATCTTGTCCAACAAGATGATAATTGTGGAGACCTACAGATATTCAGCTTAGCCATTATCATCCTGTTTGCGGTGCCGTTTATATCCGCTTCGTCGCATAAGCGCTTGAAGCATCTTGCTTCTAGTTTTCTTTAATAGGCTTGCACGTATGAATACGAGTATGTCTAGTTGTTCTTGAAAATTGGCTATCCTTCTAGAACCCTACGCTCTCCGCCAGGTTCCTATGTAGTGGCAGAGTAGATAAGTGAGCTGTTTCCAGTTTCAGATGATGGAGGAAGGTCTACACATTCCCAAAGCAGTTCGCTTTGGGTGCTTTAATTTCTTGGCTCCACCAGTAACACGGTGTTCTCCTCTTTTACTGGGTATTCGTCTGGGCATTGCTTCGTCACATGCTTTTGTTATAGTGCGAGTGATGCGGCAAATTCTCCACTGTTTCGCTGTCGGCTAGCTCTCTGATATTCATCATATCGTCGAGTATGCCCTTGTCGTAGAGTTTATCTTTCCATCTTGGGCCTGCTAGCTAAGGGCGCGGAAAGGCCTTTTGTTCTTTGACATCAATAATATTCGCCTGATGGTCACTGTGGATATATTCTTCGCTGGCCCACCAATCTGTGTTATGCAGTAGGGAGCTACTCATTAAGGTCAAATTGATGATTGACTCCATTCCAGCTTTCCTAAAAGTGTTTGCTCGAGCATTGCTTGCAATGTTTACATACAAAGATGCGAATGCTTCTAGTAGGATACGTCCTCTTGAATTGGTGAGCATCCTACCCCACTCTGTGTCCCAGGCATCAATGTCTCTCAACCTATTGCTCAACTTGGCCGCTCGTAGCAGCTGTGGAAGTTGATGCCGTTTATTTTTAGATGAACGTACCCATCCGCCTCATCGCTGGCTGGCTGTGTGTCCTGTGTCCGCATGTGTTAATTTTTGTTGAATTTGAATTGTCAGATGATGCGTCTTTCTGCCAAATCGCGGCCATTAGATTGTGACCAAAATCCGCCGATGGCAAAACTTAAAAAAAACATACACAAAATACAATTAATCTTTTCTTGAAAATAGAGGACTCTTTCGAAATTTTTGCAGCACCATACCACACATTTTAGAGCCGTCAATGCAGTACTAACTACGATTTCGTTAATACAAGGTGGCGCAAAAGTCATCATCCGAAGATGCTATAATTTTTGCAAACGGCAGCAATTGTCAATTCTACTATGACATTTGTGCAGTAAACAGGTACAAAATAGACGTCAACTAGACATGAATCGCTATACTCTTATAGAACGCGGCACGCTGGCGCAGCGTGAATTTCGGCGCAAATTTCCCGGTTGTCCGACACCAATTTGGCAAACATTACGACGTTTAGCCGCTCGCAGACAAGAGTATGGGATAACACGAGATGCTGCCAGGTCTGGCCCTCCCCGGAGCAGCCGCTCTGTTGAGAATATCGCAGTTGTGGTTAAAGATGCCGCAGAGGACTCCGGAGTATCGACCAGATGAAGTGCCACGCAATTGGGCATCAATCGGCGGTGTATACAGAGAATTTTGGTGAAAGACCCTAAGATGTTCCCTAACAAAGTGCAGATAGTGCATCAGCAGTTAGCTGTTGAGCCCCAAGTGCATTTAATCTACGCTCAAACCATCCTGAATCTCTACCACGAAGAAGACATCTTTTCATCGAAAATCATCATGAGCGACGAGGCCCATTTTCATCCCTGTGGATATATGAATAAGCAAAATTATCGCTTCTGGGGTACCGAAAATCCGCGTATAACCCAGGAAGAGCCATTACATCCGCTCAAAGTTACTGCATGGTGTGCTGTTTACGCTGGAGGCGTCCTCTGCTCTTATTTTTTCGAAAACGCCGCGGCCCAAATAACTACTGTGGACGACGAGCGCAACAGAGCCATGCTCGACGACTCTGTCCTTCCGCAATTGGATGAATTGGGACTGGAGAATATATGGTTCCAACAGAATGGAGCAACGGCGCATACCACACGAGCCACAACCGAAATTCTGAGCACTGAATTTCCGGGTCGCCTAATCTCTTGTCGCCTGATTTAACCGTTCCAGACTTATTTTTGTGGGGTTTTTTGAAGTAGCGTGTCTATGTCAACAAGCCTCAGACTCTTGAAGCCCTCAAAAAGAATATCCGTCAAGAATGAGAGGACCTAAGTCTTTTATTTATAAAAAAAATTACAGCCAAAGAACGATGTTCTACAACTTTTGTGCCACCTTGTACAGGGAGTCCCACATCTGACCTATCGAACTTTTCTGGGTAATAGGTTTCCTAAGTTCTAAAAGGATAAGAAATGTCCTCTTGGTCGCATCCATTTCGGCTAGTTCCGCTCTAGTTTAGTGTCTCTTTAGTTGGGCCGTCGCTCAATTATCAAGGCTTCTTCTTCTTCGTCTTCTAATAAAAAGCGAGAGAGCAAATGACTGGTCTTATCGTAAGGGTTTTCAGATGACGCCACCGAAGGTTGCTATGATTTGGCCAGTTACAAGCTGCCGGTCATAGGTCCTGTTGAGTGGCAGAACTACCGATAGTCCATACCAGGACTTTAAACAAGGTGTCGTGGGAGTCAGGAACCCGCCGGACTTCGATCCGAACCTGACTTTTGGAGATAAGCCCCATTGTGGAAAATCACGCTGGAGATGGTTTAGAACCTAAAACGCAGGAAGGATCTTCCAGTTGGTATCGACCTGATGTGAAGTTGCAGTATGTACTGGGTCGTGGGACCCTAAGAACAGCAAGAGGCTATTGGATAGGCCTCGACTCATACCAAGGCTGGAACTATGGCCTAAACACAGCTCCGCTTTGGTATCAAAGGAATTGACGGAGAGCGATGGCAAGGCATAGTCTTGTTCCCATGAATGTATGGGCTTTCAGTGAGCGTAAGCCTACATAGCAGGTGTTCACTTAAAACTCATTGACACATTGCCTCTTTACTTTCAGATTCTGCTTCTTCCTACATCCCCCTATACAGCTGAATAGTACAATATATGACTACATTCCTCTCCTGGATCAGATAACGGCTGGGCACAGGAAAATTCGATTTCGTTTTTTCACAGCATTAGGAGTTCCGATATCATTGCATTAGAGGGCACGTATTGGGTATATAATTTAATTCGTTTTTTTTTTCAAAATTTGAACGTTTGTTTAAGAAAAACATGTACAATAGTAGTATTCAAAGTATTGCCCATCTGAAGCTATGACTTTTTCCCATCTTTCTGGCAATTTGTGGATCCCATCCCAAAAGAACTGCGCCGGCTTGGCAGCCAAGAATGAATCAAGCCAATTTTTGATATTCTGCTCTGATGTGAACCGCATTTCAGTGAGGGCGTTCTGCATCGACCGGAACAAATGGTAGTCAGAAGGGGCAAGGTCTGGGCTATAAGGCGGGTGGGGTAAGACTTCCCATCCACTCTTTTCCAAATAGTTCTTAACCGGAATAGCAACGTGGGGCCGAGCGTTGTCATGATGGAAAATTATTGCCTCGTGTCTGGTCGCATATTCCGGGCGTTTTTCGGCCGCTGCTCTCTTCAAACGGATTAATTGTGTTCGGTAGCGTTTTCCATTGATGGTTTCACCCGGTTTTAGCAGCTCATAATACAGCACACTTATCTGATCCCACCAAATACAGAGCATTACCTTTGCGCCATGGATATTCGGCTTTGCCGTTGATTTGGCTGGTTGGCCGGGTTTCACATATGATTTTTTGCGCTTGAGGTTGTCGTAATGGATCCATTTTTCATCACCAGTAACAATCCGATGCAAAAATGACTTCCTTTTGTGGCGTTCCAGCAGCATTTCGGACATGCAAAACCGCCTTTCGACGTCTCTCGGCTTGAGTTCATGTGGAACCCAATTTCCTTGCTTTTGAATATATCCAGCTGCTTTTAAACGTTTTGAAATGGCTGCATGAGTGACACCTAAAGATTCTGCGAGCTCTTCTTGTGTTTGGCAACAATATTCATAGAGTAATGCTTCCAGTTCTTCATCTTCAAACTTTTTTGGCTGCCCAGGACGTTCATCGTCTTCCAAGTCAAAATCACCACTTTTAAATCGTGCAAACCACTTTTGGCACGTTCGCTCAGCTAGCTCATGTTCACCATAAACTTCTACCAAAATGCGATGCCTTTCGGCAGCAGTTTTCTTCATGAAGAAGAACTCCCCGCAAAAACACTTTTTCAGGCACAAAGTTCGACATATTTGAGTGAAAAGAAATTATTGTTGTTTACGCTTCAAATGAATGACATATACTGAAATGACGTACAATGACAGTACTTACTACAGTCTGAAGAGGGTCGACGGGCAGATCGACTAAACTCCAGTGCATGTTGTACAAAAGACGCCTTTTTTCTAAACCGAGGAAGACTTTAGTAGTACAGCCCATGATATGACTGTCAAGCGGAGGAAGATTCATCAGTGCGTCTAGGGTAAGCCTCATGCCACCGATACAGACCCTTTTTTGGTTTCGTTTAAGCAGACAACCGATAAATAGGATACAATTGGCCTCATCATACTTAGGCACGTGGATCCAGTAGACCCTTAATCCCCATATCTTGCTGAAAACTCTCATATACGCCGCCATAAGGCCGATAGCGCCTTGGATGTTTTCGACGTGATATCTTTAGTTTAAAGAAGTTTGCTGTCCAGGATGGCTTACCTAAATACGTAATAGTTGGTGATCCCTTTATCACTACATAAGTCAGACCAGTCAATTTTCTCCTTCTTGCAAAGAGAACATCCTCACTTTTGAGTGGATTACCTGAAGGCTCATTTCCTCTACACCATCATCAATCATGTCTATGGCTGCCTTCGGTTTAGAGCACTGAAGCTATGAATATGGTCAATTGATGTGGTCAATGTATGTGGTCAATGGATCTGGTCAATAGATCTGGTCAATGGATCTGGTCAATGGATCTGGTCAATGGATCTGGTCAATGGATCTGGTCAATGGATGTGGTCAATTCAGAGGCATTCTTCCCGAGGACCCACCTATTCGGTGTCGACCCTTGAACCAAGATGCTCTCTAATTCGATCCAAAATATTTCCTTTCAGCTGCCTCATTCCGTCAGGTTTCTTTTGTTTGACAGTTTGACAGTTTGACAATCATTTCCATGCTCTGCTGATGAGTGTCTGTTAGACTTCCGCTGATATTTCGGAGTTGCAGCGAAATGTGATCTATCCTCCGGGACACTATAGAGAGTCCTATCACCTGTTACACATGCTTCCATCCTCTGCCATAGTAGTTAATGTGTTGCTGTAATTACGTATGGATATCACTCCTTACCATTGTATTACCCTTCCAGCTCAGGATGCTACAATACTAGCTTTGAGTACTGTACGCTATTCAAGGTGTAACCAAGTAAATGCAGTAGGCCATGTCCAATGGCATTTTTGACTCCTACCAACGGTGGTGGTCGCCCCAAACATATATTATCTCGCTGGTTGTTTCTAAGTTTGTGACAACGTACGTAGTCCCAAATCTGTTGACGAACTTGGTCATGCTGGAGCCTGTCGCTATTAGTGCTGGGTATTTCTGACAGGTAGAAGTTAATGGTATTGGCATTGGCGGATGAAGTATAGGCGCCACTATAAGACGGTGACCCTTCTTAATTCTCTTGTTTGGCCTCTAAAGCGCCGCGCCTGCTGATAGGTAACATACGAGTAAGTGATCGATTCATGTAGTTCGCTCAATTATCTTTGTCTGTCAAATAAGCGCCAGCCGTTATTGTGACAGTCTCCAGTGCCTCTAACGACCAGGCGGCTGCCCTTACGAAAGTTAACAAATATTTCGTTTTTATTCCTAATGTTTCCGAGGTATCCTGATCATACTCGACTGTGTTCAGCCATTCTTGCCGCTTCGTACGTTTGCATCGAAATCACGGTGGTGCGGTGTCCAGTTAGTTGAAGAATTCGTCCTATTTATTTTCGCCAGCATAGTTAAGTGGAGCTTAGTACCGCTCTATGGCGAAGCAGTCAGTATCTTAACGTGGAACGTGAAATCGACCCCGTTTTCGTGAGAGATCCTATGGAGTAGCAGAGTAGTTTCCAGTTTCAGAGCGATGGATACCAAGGGTCATTCTGTTTTATTCTTCAAGAGAGGGGCTACAGATTCCAGAATCCAGTTGTTGTCCAACAGACAATGGCTGTCAAAAATGCGTTTGCCCGTAAGTTTTCGCTTCAGAGCTACAGTGATGCCGATGAAACATCATTTGGAGGCGATAAAGTAGATCTTGCTAGCAGAGCTGCAGGCATTCATTTGCGTGGAATCATCCCGATTTTAGACAAACGAGCATTTATTGGCTAACTTTAAAGGGTCTGTATTAGACAGCTGTTTACATATGAGCTATGGCTATACAAGTAGTTAACCCTGATTAGTGAAATAATGATTTGGCAAATTTGTAGAACCATGAGGCATACGCTAACTTCATCCATTTACGGTCAACATGCGGGAGGACGATACAAGTTTGTTTTTTCTCTTGGAATAGAATGCTCAAACTCCGCTATGCTTTTCTACTGTTAATCTTAGATGAACTCATCAATCTTTTGCTAAAGAGAAGGAAACGCTTGGTAGAACATCAGTATTTGCAGCCTGCTTCGAGAATATTTTTACTTAACCCTAAGACATCGAGGTGCTTAGCAGAGCAAGTGCCCAGTTCAGAATTCCAGCCGAGGTATGACAGAAAAGACCGCTGATTTCAAAGCGACATCCGGAAGTATACGTTTGATTTTCCTGAAACATTAAGAGTCATACCATCTACAGCTGCGCTCACAACAGATCCAGATGCCAATGGATATCCTCAGGGGCTTGCCAAGTAAGTTCACCGGCAATTTCACTTTACGCGATCTCATCGTGACCTGCAACCCAGACAAGATGAAGTGAATTCATTCTTACTTCCCGCATTAGGTTGTTTGTCGCTTCAGATGTAGATTCTACGTCCTCCCTGCCTGCCTCTCATAATACTCGTATAGTCCATTGCTATTAGGATTGACTATACCCTCCGCTAGGAAGGCAGGTAGAAGTTTTCCTGACGAGGAGTGAGACCTAACGTTGTCGCCCTCCAGGAAGACGCTAGCGCTACATCCCAAATCGGCTTTTCATCTATCGGCAAATATCTGAATACTACAGAACGTACCTGGATTTTTAACGTAAACCTCCTGTCATGTAGACTTAATGTTTACGAGGTGCCCATACACCCATAGGGAGCAAGGATACGCCTTGCCATCGCTAATCACTCGCTTGTATTATCTAATAGCTCGCTTTTGAATTATACCAATTCGGAACTGTGTTGGAGGCACAAGTTCCACCCTTGGTATGAGTCGAGGCCTACCCAAAACCTCTTGCTGCTCTTAGGGTCGCAGCACCCAGTACTTCATTTGCAACTCTACAATGGGATAAACCAAAAAGGAAACCCGTACCCGCGATTTGGGTTTAAACCACAGCCACCATGACGCTCCCACAAGGGGGCCTACCTCTAACAAGTCAGGCCCGGACCGAAATCCGGGGGGCTCCTGACTCCCATGGTACCGTGATTTAAGTCCTGGTATGGACTACCGGTGGTCAAGCCTACCAACAAGACCTATGACCGGCAACTTGTAACTGGTCAAATCGTATCAACCAGTCATGCAATAAAATCTGGATGTTTACGATAAGACCAGTTTAGAATAATCTACCCCCGCTTTTTATTAGACAACGTCATTGAT
The DNA here is from genome assembly GCA_963966105.1 of Volucella zonaria. NCBI lineage: Eukaryota > Metazoa > Arthropoda > Insecta > Diptera > Syrphidae > Volucella > Volucella zonaria. Next base: position 129,796,022 of record OZ014533.1, on the reverse strand, counting down.
GGGCGAAGCCTTGATAATTGGGCGGGGGCCCATCTGAATACTACAGCCAAAGTCGATTGCGTATTCCCATAGCAACCGGAGTACCGATGTCATTGCTTCCGATTTTCTGAGTGTTTCTTCCAGGTTGTCCGCTGGTCCGAGCGTTTCGATCTTTTCGCCACAGTCTTTCACATTTGATGAGGACACGGTTCAATTTCTGAACGGCTTCCTCTACCCCGAGAGGAATTTTGCCGGAGTTGCTTAAATCGTCCTTAAATCGTGTTCAGAAGGGTTTTCTCACTTTCCTACTCTTTAGCAAGTTCGGGACCTGGCATCTGATTTGGAATTCGATTTGATGTGAGTACTTATGATCAGACATTAAAACAATTCAGTGTCCGATGTTCCCCGTCAATAGTAACTCGAACTTTAGTCACAAACTAGATGTAGACCAAAAGGGGCCTTTCAGTTCGGTCTAAAAAGCCACCAAAATGTGCATGGCTACTTTCATTTCACTTAGTTGTAGTCCATTGACTTGATGTTTTCAAGACACTTAGATAAGTACCATGATACTGTCCTTCTGAGTCAAAGTCTAATAGGCCTAAGGTGGTTCTCCCGTTTATTTCCTTGTAATGATGTTACGACATTTCTTGATATTGCATAAACTGGCAAACAGTATTGGTTGTGTGTCCTTAAAGGAACTTCAAATTGCATCTGCTTCTTTAAGCTACCTCCAACATACGTCGAATTGAAGGACCTTCCAACCATTTGACCACTGACACCCGTTTTTTAAAGTGTGCAGCCACGTAAAGATGAAAAAAACTTAGTTTCCGCATGACACTTCTTAAACCAGCATCTCCTTGAATCACGGAACACTCAGCACCCTCAAACCAACGAAAAATCTGTAGCCTCTCTGTTTGCTATTTCAGAACTTGAGGAAGTCTTAAGGTGCCTACGCCTTTTTGACTCATCATGGAAGCGTGATATTCGCATTGCTAATTAAAATTAATTACGTAGCAACAAAGCATGAATTCAAATCCATTCATCGGGGACGGGGGATACATCCTTCATAGGCGTTATGGTGTTGCTTGTCTATTCAATCCTTGAAATTGGAATGCAAGGCGCAAAGAATTTTCAAGACTCAACGAAAGACCGTGTTTGGCTTTAACCCGGCAAAGCTTAGTTGGCCTTGGGAGTTTCATTGCTTAACTCGTCGACTGATGCCAATGGATATAAAAGTTGTGATCCGTTGGATGTGAATTCTGTCTATCTACATACTGGTATGTGTTTGTGTGCTAGTGATTGCCATGAAGGGAGTTCAAGGATACCATCGTATTGAGGGGCGAATATAAATCATTTGTCTTGGATTTGCAAGATGTCAAACGCTTAATGGCGATAAATCTCGTTGAAGATGAGTTCCTTCTGCTTCTGCTCCATCTTCGACATTCAAACAGTGATGGAGAGTGTGGGCGTGTGGCTTTCTTCTTTTTCACCATCTTCCTATCCGCTTGGTCCCGTTTCGTGCCGGATGTCATGTCTACGGAAGTGACATTATTTTTGATATCCTTGAATGTTGTTATTTTGAGTTTAAATATTAATGTGGATTAGATGGAGATTTGTCTTGTTGTCAGGAGAATGAAAGAAAAAATCTAAAACACAAAGTGACCGGGTGTGAGAGATAACGCTTGGAATAACAATCTCGAGGTGATGGCGATGTTGAAGGATGAGGAAAAGATTTCAAGCAACGCAACGTTGAGGGAGATATTAAAAAGTTCGCAATGAAATTGTGGAAACGAAGAAATTTCAAGAACATGAAGAAGGTAATTAATTTTTAAGATGTGAAGAAATATTATGATGATCTGTTGACTAATGTCGGCCTTGGATTGTGGATGAACGTCCACATGTCCATAGCTTGTTTAGAAGCACTGGGGTCATCTACCTGACTACTACGATGTTATTGTTGTTAATTCCATACCAAGCTGTTGGGGCTTTTTTCTAGATATGGTACAGATACTATGGCAGCACATCGGGAGCGGCCGATGATGTTAGTTTTGTGGTCCAGCAGAAAGGTAGACCTGAACTAAACAGCACAGGATCAAGGAAATAATATAATAGCTGATCGCCTTTCCGCAATATTGCACAATTTTGGTAAAACTCTAAAGAGCTACTCTAAAATGCCCGTTATCGCTTTTCACCTTTACGCCATACAGTTAGATCTGTTTCCCGGATTAGCCCATCTCAGTCTCAAGTCGAAAAATGCGGCTTAAAATCAATGTCATTGTGAGTGTGAGTGCCATGGGGGGCACATCTTATTGAAACCTTTTCAAAGTCTTAAAATGAATTCCCAGGTTTGTGCAGAGAAATTCGAAAGAAATTCCACATCGAAAATATCGTGTGGTGACTGTAAGAGTCTTTCCCAGTTGAGTACTTTAAAATAAGCGTTGTGTCTTTTCGCTGAGATAAATGTTCAGTGTTCAGACGCAAATTAATTCTCGTGCCTGAACCATCGAAAAACAGCAGCAGCAACAGGTAGACTCAACATCAACCGCAAACCAGAATTAACCAGTTTTGAATAGTGCATTCATAAAGGGTGTTTTATTCAGAGGGATACAAATTCAATATAAGATAGACCACTTCAAGCTAATGCTAATACCTATGATATTAGCTTCATTTAATAGATAACTTTATGCCATTAGTGGTTAAATAGAATATCGGGCATATGCGCACTATGGCTAGGTTAAACGAAGCGCAATCGTTAAATCCAATTTTCGACAACTTTATCGAGCAACTGTGGCCGCATATCAACAATAACACAGCGAATGTTGACTTCCAAATCGTCCACCGTCTCTGGTTTATCGGCATAGACTAGTGACTTCACATACCCCCAAAGAAAGTAGTCTAAAGGTGTGAGATCACAGGATCGTTCACAGGCCAGTTCACAGGTCCATTACGCGAAATTAGGCGCTCAGCAAGTATTTCCCGCAATAAATTGATGGTGTCGCGTGCTGTGTGGCATGTTGCGCCATCTTGTTAAATCCAAAGCTCTGTCACGTCAATGCCATTCAACTGAGGAACTCAGAATCATGTTTTTATAGCGCTCTCCACTGACGGTAACATTCTGGCCGGCATTGTCCTTGAAGAAATATGGGCCGATGATTCCACCAGTCCATAAAGCACACCAAACAGTGAGTTTCAATGGTTGTAAGAGCTTCTCGACAAAGACTTCTGGGTTTTCTCCACTCCAAACTCGGCAATTTTGCTTGTTTACATGTCTCATCGGAGAGGAAAATTTTGCATTGAAAATGAAGATCAAGCTGAGTCATGTTTTCGGCTCATTCACCGAACCTACGACGCGTATAATGGTCACGCGGTTTCAACTCTTGCACAAGCTGGATTTAATAAGCTCTTAAGCCAAGATATTTCTGTAAAATTTTCCACAAAGTGGATGGGTATAGCTCCAATTGCTGTGCACGATGGCGAAGTCTATCTTATTGGTCTGAGGTCCTTTGGGACAGCATGAAAGTATTTTCTGGCTTTGGGAATGCAAACTATTTTGACTTCTCTCCATCAGAGTGGAATGTGGATCAGTTCTAAACAGATAATGTTTGAGGACCTTTGTAGCTTAGAAGGTGTTATTCCGTCCAGACCAGCAGGCTTGTATGGTTTGAAGGTATGGAGTGCCCAGAAAAGTTTGTCTCTTGTAATTAGACCATGAATTTTGCTCACCTTTGCAGTAGTCCTGTTTGGGTTGGTACTGGCCGCTAATAGAGAGCTATCTGGAAAGTGGGTGTCCAGTGTCCAGTAGCAGGTTGAGTGATTCATCACTTGAGGTTGTCGAAGAGCCATCGGTTTTTGTCAAACAACTGGGCATCATAGGATTTGTAGGGAGGATTTTTCTTAGCCGCGGTGCCTCAGAGGTTTTGATTTTGTCACGGAATGACCTCCAGGATTGTAGTTTTGCCTTCCTCAGTTCTTTTTGTACATTTTGAGGGATTCTTTTTGCTGGTCCAAGTGCTGATGTCCACCAGTGCGGCTTTTTCTTGCCTCTAAGTCGAATAAGAGTGCAGGAAGCGGCCATAGCCTGATTGGGAACCAGGGTGAATTTTCATGTCAAGCTCGTTGGTGTCACGCGTGAGAGTTCAGAGGATAGCGTTTCTGGCAGTATTCCTCTGTCTTTTGGTCAATCAGTTTTCCGATAATTCCGAATTGCTAGTTGGCTGGGAGGAACATCACTCAGGCTGAATTGGATGTATCTGTGGTCTGAAATTGAGTGCTCAGACGATACCATCCACTTCCTTAGCGTTGAAGTGATGTTGTGGGAGAAAATAGTGGTATCTTGCACTTCTTGCCGGTTTCTTGTTATAAAAGTGGGCTCATTGCCAATGTTGCGCAAACAATGAGGTTAGTACTCACCTCTATCGTCTATGTCGGTACTGCCCCATACCGTGTGATAAGAGTTAGCGTCGCACCAGTGTTTAGCCGTCCAGCTTCCAGTACCAGCCTTTCTAGGTTATCACCAGGGAGAGGGCCCACATGATTGTGGCCAAGATATGCCGATGCCCGTCAGTTGGAGCCTTTGATAGTCTCTAGTCTAACAACGATTAAGTCGGGGTCGCTAAGGTTAGGAAGTAAAAATGTATTAAGGCTACGTTTCACTAATATACAGGTTCTAATCTTACATTTGTCTCTTGTGTAGAGCGGAGGGTCTACAGGTGTCCCAAGTCCACGAACCACGCCTTCTACGATCCATTGCTCCTGGATTAGGATGATGTCTTCTGCCTTTTTGGAAATAAGTGCAGAATAAGTGTGGCCGACGCCGTTTTTGAGTGGAGAGACCGCATTATTGCTATAATTTACCAGTGTAGCCTTCAGCACGGTGATGTTTAAGTCCTCCGATTCTGAAGTTGTGCTCAAGAGCTGAAGAGTTCATGTTTTTTCTGTGATACAGGATCGCTTTTTAATTCGTCATCGGTTTCTATTTCGATGAATTGACTCGAAACCGAATCGGATCATGCCTTTAGTCTGCGCTAGAGGGTTAAGGGATTCCTTATTGATCACCATCAACGCGCAATTGCAAGGGCCCCTTAGTTCTTCCAGGTTCGCGACTTTCCAGTCATGAGTCGGTGGGGTCGGGTTGCTGATCCTGATGATCTCCAGAATGCTTTCTGGGAAGGAGGGTTCGGCTGGGATCCAGGTGCGCGTTCTAGGTCTACTAGGGATATCCTTCTTAGGTACGACTTCCAGGTTTGCACCTGGCCAAATGTCTCCAAGTCCACCTATGGCTTTGGTGTAAAGATCGAGAGACCGTTGATTGGCTAATGCAATAAGCTTGACGTGGCCTTGGTGCCAGCCAGCGTCACTTGTGATGGGAGGTGGTCTGGGGTTTTCCCGCATAATGGCCAAGAAGTTGTCCGAAATCTTTAACTTGACCAACTGCTACCGTTCAGGCGTCTTTTAGGACTTCGCTAAAAAACCTCAGAGACGTGCTGCTGGATGGCCCAGAGGTTTTGGTGTTATACGTTTTGGGCCTCTTGGGAACCGTCACGTTTTCCTCAAGAATCTCTGGCGCTTGAGGGAGTCTTTTAGCCTTTTGGAAGCAGTGGGTAATCCGTATTTTAGGATGTTGTTAGCGCACTCAATCTTGCTCTTTATGTCCGGAATAGATCCGAAGGTTTTGATAATGCGTAAAGCATTTCAACGTCTTATGTAGTGCGCCTTAGATGGAGCTTGCCGTAGCGGCTGAGCCCCTAATTCCTCCTTAGGGGGAGGAATCCGTGGCCTGCCACAAACTTGCTGCTGCAGAGGTGGGGGAAGTGATACGACGATGGCTTGCCACAGTTTTATCACTCCTTGAAAATTTAGGCTTAGGCTCGTTGCGTTTGCTTTGATCTTAAAAGTATTGAATCTCTGTTTGATGTTCCTCTTTGATATTCTGGTGATATGATTTGCCTTTGTTGTTGCCAAATTGTCAAGCAGCTGAAAAGCTATACAAAACTTCCTATATTCCCCGTGCTTTGGAGTCCAGATTTCACTCACTATTGCGATGAGTATGCATTCGGGCTCGAAACCACTTGCTTGGATTTCTTGTAGAAATGTTATATGAAATGCTGGCACATTCATTGCACTCGACTTTGAAGTCTACGTATGATCGGTTCTTTCTATGCTGGATCTTCTTTCCCTTGTCACAAAACTGATTCCAGGTACTTTGTATCCACTGTAGCATTTTATCCTCTGCGAAGTGGCCACAGTCATCATGGAATATTCTGAGCATTTTCCATTTTATTGCTTACCAATTTAATGTCCTCGGGTTATGATGTCACGCAGACACTGGCTACCCAATCTTCCTGCGAGATGATTATGTTCAGGATGAAAATAGATGCCTCTGCACCATGGCAGCTTAGGGCATCCACTTGAATTGCCCACTTCCCTGGTTGATGAATTGCTTTGAAGTCGAATTCTTGTATTTTCAGCCACCATCTGACTTTTCGTGGAATCATTTTGGGTTTGTTTTGCGTACCTACGACGGCCTTGCGAAGAGTAATTACCTTGAATTCCCAACCAAGGAGGAATACTCGGAATCTCTCCAAGCTTTCGACCACCGCCAATACCTCTAATTCATAACTCTGTGGTATTTGCTCTCGTTTTCCGTCACTTTATCGCTGTTGTATGCTAGTGGATACAGGTCGGTATTCTCCTTGGAGCGCTGTAGTAGGATACCTCCGAGTTCTTGTGCCGCAGTGTCTGTGTGGACTTCAAGAGGGCATTTGAAGTTGTATGGTGGGTTGACGAGTGCATTCTTTAGCACCTTAAAGTCATTTTACTGCTGTTCTTCCCATATAAATGGCTAACAGGGTGTTGCCTTTGTTGCATAACCCTTCATGAACTCCCTGAATAATCCTTGTTATGCCCAAGAATTGTTTTACTCCGCGTACGTCGAAAACTCTTCTATTGCGGTTGTTTTCCTGTGGTTTGGTGTGATTCCTTCGCGGGTAAAGTAGTGCTCCAGAACTATACTTTGGTTTTCAGGAAGGCAGACTACTTTATATTGATGGTAAACCCAGACTCTGCAAGTTCCTTTAGAAATCGCTCGAAATTTTAAAAAACATTTTTGGTTGTCTTGAGCGGTATGATTTTGTCGGAACGTATAGGCCATCTTCAATCGCAAATGTGGTGTATTTTCTGCTTTGCTCGGTCAGTTTGATGTGATGGTATCCTTACGTCAAATCCAGGATTGTGAAATCTGAGGTCACTGTAAGGGGCGCCTGTATCTCCTCCACTATCGGCATTCGGAACCTCCTCTTGACTGTTGCTGCGTTTAGTGTCTGACATAGATGGTTGCATAACCCCTAGTTCGTCTACTTTGCATTTGATCATATTTCTGTTAGCGAAAGGCACTCGATACGGTCGAATACAGACGGCTTTCTTGGATTGAAGTTCGATATCGAAGTCCAGTTCACCAGGGCGCTTTGCAAAGCAATCCCTGTATTCGTTCGCTAATTTCTCCAGCTTTAGCTTATACACCTACCTGCTAAAGCTTTGGACTCGTTCGCCTATATTCTTTGATAACCGACATTCGCCCTTCACTGTCTGCTTCGATATCACTAGTCTCCAGGTTTTGGTATGATTTTTCGACTTTCCCTTTAAGCTGCTCTAGGGAGCCTTCGATAATTAGTGGATAGGGTTGGTTCTGATCTGGCATAACTAGCTACGCGCGCTAGCTCTTCAATCCGTCCACTACTTAATTATCGGACGCTCCCGATTAGGCCAGCCTCAAGTGAATGTCTTTCAAAGGTATCCTGTGCATATTTCGAAATCGAAGTTGTTAGCTCATTTGCAATTTACTTTAAAGTCATATATGTCTTAGGCTTGTCCCTTTGTATGCCTTTAAGCAAAGGCTTGTAAGCCTCGTAACTGACACACGATTTTGCTTTTACCAAAACATCTCTGGATCACAAAGAAGCAGAGTTCTTGTTCCTTGAAAAGTTTTCTAAGGCAACATTCAGAGATTCTCCTTACGGCCTAGCAAAAGTGGTACGTTGTACTTACTTACTTAGGTCCTCGGACCTATTATCTCTGTGAGGCTCCCCTTGCGGGGCATAGAGCCTCCACTACTCCTACGCGCCATCGTGTACGGTTTCTGGAGATGTACTCATATCTCAGGTCTCTCCAACTCTTCCCCAGTTGTTCTGAGTCCTCTTCGACCGTTCTTCACCAAATTCTTCTAGATTGGCCCACTCGTCTGCTTCTCAGTGTGACAGGGTTCCATTGCACCGCTTGATTCGCAATGCACTCGGGACTTTTCGGAAGTGTATGCCCAATCCACTGCCACTTACGTTTCCGTATGAGTCAATGGGTTCCTGGCCGATTCTCGCATGAAGTTCATCATTAAAGATACGGTTGGGCCAGAAAATCCTCAAGATGCTTCGCAGACATCTATTCTAGTGGCAGGGATGTGACTTTCCAAGTGCTGCACCCATAAAGAAGCACGGATTCAGCATTGGAGCGGAACTATCGTAGCTTGGTCTTTAGGCTGATAGAGTAGTTTCTCCATATTTTGGACAGCATTCCGAACGCAGTTTTTACTTTGCCGATTCGGCTGTTTATATCTAGTTCGGTCCCGCCATCAGTACAAACAATACTCCCTGGATATTGAAAATTCTCTACCATCTCTACTGGTTGCCCAGAAATCTCTACTTGGTTAGATGAGGAAGTTCCAAGTCTGATTCTTTTTGTTTTTGCCGTATTGATCTTTAGCCCAACAATTTCAGGTTATCTCTCCACACTTGTTGTCATTTGATCGAGATCCATGATTCTATGAGATAGTACGCATCGTCGTCCGCGTAGTACATATATTTGAGGTGTAATTGCAGGATCCACTGAATTCCTCCATTTCCAGTCGACAAAGTTGCATGCAGTACATCACTTATCACCAACTGGAACAGTATTGGTGACAGAACACAATCTAACCCCACTTTGGATTTCAAACTCCTGTGGCAACCTTTCTTTATGCAGTCTTGATCTATTTATCTGGGATGCCCCTCCCGCGCAAGGCAATCCAGATACGAGTAAATTGATGCTGTCGAATGCTCTTTCGTAGTTGATGAACCGCAAGTAAGTGTTGATCGATATTCAGCGCACTGTTAGATGATGATCCGCAAGGCGTAGGGTGTGTCTTTGAGATGGTCGCTCCAGGACGACACACAAGTTCCTTTCCAGTTTTCACTCTTTATGGATCGTACACTTTCTTTGGCAGCTGGAGCTGGACAACCATTTCTTCTCAATGAATGGGTGCAGGAGCTCACTCCATGTTGTTGGGACTACTCGTAAGTGCTCTGCGGGAATACCGTCAAGCCCAACCGCTTTGTTGTTCTTCAGTGCTTTGATTGCGGTAAAGATTTGTTTTCCAACGGTGGACACAGTGCGTATTCGGGGCTTTTTTACTACGGACGAGTCATTGGGCGTTGGATTCACTTCACTGGCGAAAACGCGGTTTAAAGCCGCAGAAAAGTGCTCCATCCACCTTTCGAGCTGGTTCTCATCTGAAACTAGCAGAGATCAGTCTGTGTCCTTTCCCAGGTGTTGTTTAGTGTTTTGGACACCTGTGAGTTCTTTAGTAATTTTGTAGACGGTTCTACTGTCACACTTACTAGTGGGCCCTTCTGCTTCTGTAGCCAATGTGTTGAACTTCTCTCATGCGATACGCAGACTCTAGCTCGTTTCCCCCAGCTGCTGAAGTAGCAGCGATGCGAGCTTTGAGGTGTTTTCTTTCCTCGATCCTAGTCTAAGTTTCTTCGGAAAGCCAAGCACTGTTTCTTCCTTCTGACCGACCAACTATACTTTCAGCACCGGATGTGAAGAGATTTTTCACTGCACACAAATGATTTTCGATGGAGGTGGGTTCCATGATACTGATTGCTCTCAATCCTTGTAAAAGGTGGTCCCCGAGTTGTTGGCGGACTGCAAGACCGTTTAGTCTATCGGTATTAAACTTGGGCATTCGGGTGTTTTCTTGGGATCTGCAAATTGCAGCTGTACGTAGTATTACGGTATCAATCATTAGACGGTGGTCCCGGGCCTTTCCCATGTCTAAATCCCTTTTGTTAGGAACTTACTGGAGACTGCTTCTAAATCGCCGGGTTATCGTGAAGTGGAAGTTTCTTGTCTGTCCGTCGACACCCAACTGGCTTTGTGGCATATTTTGTGCTGGTCCCTCCTATTACAAGGCGGCTGGCGTTGCAAAAATCGCTAAAACCCTAGCCATTGTCGTTGCAGTCGCCAACATAACATGCCTCAGTCCATCATTGTCATTGCCAACCTTGGCATTCAAGTCTCTTATTAGCATTATGATGTCCCGGGGTGGTGTACTATCATAAGCAGCACTTAGCCGGTTATAAAAGCCCTCCTTCTCCTCGACAAAACAGAGCTCCGTTGGAGCGTTACACTGTATGATGGTAAAGCGGAACCAGGCTTTCCGGATCCTGTAGTCTAAAGGCTTCCAGGAAATTAAGCTTTTGAGAGCAGAAATCCAACGCCAGATTCCCGATAGCTACCAGGTGCCTTTCGGGAGTATACTGGTACAGTACTAGGAGTTGAAGATTTGAACTTCCTCGAGCCCAACCATCTGACTTCACTAATCCCTATGACGTTCACCTTATACCGCATAAATTGCTTCTTTAATTGGAGGAAACTGGCGTTTTGAGGACCTTCACTTCCGTAGTCGAGAAACGTCTTCACATTCTAGAAACCAATCTTTGCCCGGGTACAGTGGGCCAAATGTCGTCAACGTGTTATCATTTCTTTTCCGAGGCGTAGTGTCGGTTTCGGTAGCGGTTTTGATGTCAGTAATGAAGAATGCTAACCTATCCTAGGAAGCTAGGCCCTTCGCACTTGTAATTCTTGCTTATACGCAAGGGATGTGCAACAAGGACCACCACGAGGAGGAAAAACAAGCACTTCGTCGTGACTAATTATTGCGCTACTAACCCGGACCAAGCTCTGAGCAATCAATAGTTTCTCGATCAGGTACGTTGTAGGTCGCCCGGTACATTGTGATGCCCGGGAGATCTATAACCGAGCTAATTGAGTACCACGGTTAATGAATCAACAGCTCGTGCAACTTTAAAGCACCCCATCTATCCACAGTTGCTGTCGTCAGTCCACAGGAAAATTGTCAATAATTACACGGCACTAGGTGCACAATTACCGTAATTTCGACGATTTTCGAATGATTGTTGTTTAAGAATGAACTCCCGAAAAAAAAAGCAGTCGCGCAGCTTTAATGAAAAGCTTCAATAAAATGCTGTCCCGGCCGTGGATGGTGGTGTGTGGTGTGTGGTGTGTGGTGTGTGGCTGGTAGTGGATAGTATGTAGTGGGTGTAGGGAGTTCCTTTTAATTTGCACAACGTCATCGTTTTCCAATTGAAAACATTCTGCGCCCTCGACTTGGTTTTCCATTTTACGTTTTCAATTCTGCAATGCTCCAATGTTGGCACTGTTCTTACTGTTGTTGCTGTTGTTGGTGTTGTTGCTGTTGGGTAGTGTTTTGTTGTGCAGTTTGTCGCGTTGTTGTTACGGAATGACGATGATTATCCATCCATTCATCCGGACATGCACGCGAGTTAAATTTACCTATTATGTAGTTTCAGGAATTCATTTAATTTTTTTCCGCAAAATTTTTTTTTTGTTGTTGTTGTTGCTTACTTCTTGCAAACATGGAACAGGAGGGCCCGAGTCCTGAGCGTTCATGTGTATGTTTATGGAGAGGAATAATGGTGAAACGATGCCGAGAGCAATGACGATGGCGAAAACGATGACTACGGCGACTTCGACAAAACTAGGAGTAGGTACTCACAATTGGGACGTAGAGTGGGTGCTTCATTTTACGGGTAACTTGGATGGGTAGAGTTGGATTCGTCCTGCTTGAATGCACACTGAATTTCTCTTATTTTTCTTTCACAAATATGTTCTGTTCCTCGGTGTATGAATGGTTTGCATGGCTTGGATGTGGATTTGTCGTCATAGTGGCGGGCATATACTCGTATTTCTTTTGAGTCTTAGGCTTGAATTATCTTTACGATTGGAAAGAGTTGAAGTGATTTTGACACGGAGTCGAGTTTTAACGGCAATAGATGTCAACATTCATGCATAGACAGAGTGTTAGCCTTGATGGAATTTTATGTTCTCAAAGACAAAGAATTGGATATTGAGCCATGAAGAGTAGTGTGTATGAACGGAAGCCCATGAAGGTTGACTCAACCAGACGAAATGAATTCATTTTGGAACGTAATGCTGATATTTAGGGCGCCATTCAGTGAAATTTAGTTTTATGTAGATCCATTGTGGTACCATAAGGCTCTGAGTGTTTCTCGAAATTAACTGCTCTCTGACTTGATTCCGTCGGTTTTGGTTCGGGGTTGTCTGGATCCTACATATTATGGGCTATATTTTCAAGCCTTTATGCTGTCCAAATCAGATATCTCGGAACTCTGTCGTGGAACGCCTTTTCCAAGACGATGAGCAGATCTTTCAAAGTTTCTCGATTTTTTTTTTACATTTGATCCGTAAGCTTTAAATCACGTTTTACGTCGATCTGCCTCCCAAAAAAGCCGCACTGACTCCAATAATATTGCGCTGTCGACTGTCTAGAACTCTCTCGTATAATTTCGTAATTTGCGATATTAGTTTCACCGATCGGTGGTTGTTGCAATTTCTCGTGTCGCCTTTGCCTTTATACAGTGAAACAAGAAAACTCTTCCTCCAGTTGAATCTTAGATTTCCGATTGTCATCCATACTGGGCCCCTGCCCAATTACCAAGGCTTCGCCCATCAATGACGTTGCCTAATAAAAAGCGAGAGCAGAGCATATTGCTGGTCTTATCGTCAACATCTTCAGATGACGCCACCGAAGGTTGCTACGATTTGACCAGTTACAAGTTGCCGGTCATAGGTCTTGTTGGCGGCTGGACCACCGGTAGTCCATACCAGGACTTAAATCACGGTACCATGGGAGTCAGGAGCCCCCCGGATTTCAGCCCGGGCCTGACTTGTTGAGGTAGGCCCCCTTGTCATGGTGGCTGTGGTTTAAACCCAAATCGTTGGTTTGACCCATTGTAGAGTAGCAAATAAGTACTCGGTGCTGTAACCCTAAGAGCAGCAAGAGGTTTTAGATCGGCCTCGACCCATACCAAAGGTGGAACTTGTGCCTCCAACAGAAGATCTAGGTTCACCCCGGATTGTTGCGCCGCCTAAGCAAGTAAGTAAGATTGTCATTGGCACACATACCGAGAATGGAAAATTATTCAAATGCAACGGAGTAAGTGCCATTCATGGATAATGGCTGGGTATTTGGATCTGGAAGCATTAAATTCAACTCTGTTGGAGGTTCCCCACTTAGTGGTGGTGTTTATATCGAACTTTAATGACCTTAGCATACGCTGCCATTCCATCGTCTCCAAAGAGCACTTACCCGGTAGCAAACTTGTGAAGAAAAGCTGAACTCAATGTAGCATGGTTGCCTTCACCAAGAGAAGAAAATTAGATCAACTGAAAGATCCAACAATGTTTGGTGAAACCACAAGGTCCTTGGATCAAAAACTCACTTGGAATACACATATTGAAAAAACCATAGAAAAAGCCGACATCTCACTATGGACCAGGAAAAGTCAACTGGGTAAATACCTAAAAATGACACTATGGATATTAGGGTGTCCCTTATTTTGCAAAGTTAATATTTTCTAACGCATTCGCTCCAATTTCGTGCCGAGTAGCGCACGAAATATATGCTCATAAAATTTACGAGGATGACCTTCTATTTGTCATTTGTTTGCGTTTGTTTGCGTTTTATGGAATAGTTAACGTGCATAATAGTAAAGTTTTAACATGTCAGTGGAACTAAGAAGTATTAAAAAAAGTACTTTCTTGGTTGGTGAGATAAATCACTAGATAACTGGTGCAAAGTTACCGTCTAATCTTTCAGTTCTTTTCTTTAATATTCGCGAAGTAAAATTGACTGTAAATAAGTGCAAATCTTGTGATGCGGGAGTGCATTATATTTTGGGGAAAGGCAAGAGTACCCGCCAAAACTGTACCTTACAGTGTGAAAAAACTTGTAGATCTTTACCAAGTTTGGAGAGAGCTGCAAAAAAAACTGTTAAAAACCACAGGACGTTTATAAGCACCGCGAGGAGAAATTTCGAAAAGATTTAGATAATTTGTTCGATATCGCACACGCTTATGCTCTAGAAAAGATCAAAATAGAGGAAGGCAAAATTGTTCTACAAAAACAAAGAGCGCCACGGCGTTCGGGTTGTTAATCGGGTGTTGACAAGCAGAGAAAATTAAAAGAAGAGGTAAAAAGACTAAAGTCTTTGACTGCCAAGAACTTCTCGACTTTATACAATGGCCCACCTCAAGATATTCACGAACAGTCTATTCTGACTAAACTTTGGATGGAAATTTGCCCTCCACTTCGCAAACGCAACCCGTGAGTTCGCTGTCTACCACAAAAAGAAGAAGAACGTGTTTTATCACCCCTCAATTAGTTGCTGCTTTAGATGGGTGTCAACTATGTGTAAAGGATTCAGTTTACACACTTCAGGTAGCACTTGATCTTAGTTGCGAAGATTTTTCCATCAACCAGTCTTCTATTCAAAGAATTCGGACCCAAGTGAGAGAAGAAAGAGCAAAATCTATCAAATCTGATTTTCAGAACAACGTTCCTGAAATTGTGACCGTTCATTGGGATGGAAAACTGTTGCCAAGTTTCAATGTGACAGGTTCAAAAGAAGAACGCCTGCCAATTCTGATTTCATTCGAAGAAAAAGAACGTATTTTAGCAGTGCCCAAACTCGAAACTTCTACTGACAAAGACAAAGCTTAAGCTATTTTGAATGCGATTACAGATTATGTACTGCGATAAAACGGCCTCTAATACAGGTCGCTTAAATGGGACTTGTGTGCTTATATAGCAAAAAATAGAAAGAGAATTGTTACTTTTTGCTTGTCTTCATCATATATATGAACTGTGTATTTGAATCAAAGATCCGCCAAGTTACCAGCAGTCTGGATATCCTGTTATTTA
The DNA here is from genome assembly GCA_963966105.1 of Volucella zonaria. NCBI lineage: Eukaryota > Metazoa > Arthropoda > Insecta > Diptera > Syrphidae > Volucella > Volucella zonaria. The sequence continues at coordinate 129,780,967 of OZ014533.1, read as the reverse complement.
AAAAAATCAGAGACAATTGGAAGAACGTTTATCCAACTGCTATCGCAACATGGTCTGATTTCGCAAACAAATATTTCTGTGAGACGGTCATTAACGAATTAATTAACAAATTATAAAAAAAGGATTACTGAAACCAATTATACGTGACGATTATCGGGAATTGATTGAATTTCTATTGTTTTGTTTGGGAGGAGACAATGAAAACAAATTTAAAATCAGACTTCCTGGCGGCTACCACTGCAAGAAGTTTGCTTATTTATTGCAACAGCTTATTTAAAGCCCTGGCTTGGGTGCAATTTGGCAGTAAAAGCCCTGAATTAAGATTTATGCTTCTTAAAAACATTGAATAACTTTGAAACAGTTGACAAGGTGATTTCTTAAGCAGCTCTGACCAAGTTCAGTCAACATTTATATTGGGTCTACAAGTAAGTTTCCAGCGTTTTTTCCAAAATTTGAACTTTTATTATGAAAACATAGTTACAATGCTTTATTCAAAGTATCGTCCATCGGAAGCTACAACTTTGCCCCATCTTTCTGGCAATTTATGAATTCCGGACCAAAAAAAATTTCTCGTCTTTCGAGCCCAAGAACGTATCGAGCCAATTTTTGATTTCCTCTACTGAGCTGAAGCGTATTCCCGTAAGAGCGTTCTGCATCGAACGAAACAAGTGGTAGTCAGATGGTGCCAAGTCTGGACTGTAAGGCGGATGAGGCAGAATTTCCCATCCACTATTATCCAAATAGTTTTTCACCGAAACCGCAACATGTAGCCGAGCGTTGTCGTGATGAAAAATGACGGACTCATGCCTGGTATTATATTCTGGCCGTTTTTCTTTTAATGCCAGCTTCAAACGAATTAGTTGGGTTCGATATAATGGTCCTTTGATGGTTTCACCACTCGGAAGCAGTTCGTAGTATACGACACCCTTTTGATCCCACCATATGCAGAGCATGACCTTATTCACGTGAATATTTCGTTTCGGCGTCGATTGGGCGGGCTTGCCGGGCTTTGTATACGATTTTCTGCGTTTAGGATTATCTTAATAAATCGATAATACGATGCAAAAATGATTTATTTCTATACCGCTGCAGTAACATTTCGGACATGATTCGACGTCTCTTGGCTTCAATTCGTACGGCACCCAGTTTCCAACCTTTTGAATGAATCCCAGTGCTTTTAGGCGCAGGGAAGCGGCTTGTTGCGTGATGCCGAATGATGCAGCAAGTTCTTCTTGAATCTGACACGGATCCTCATCCAGTAAAGCGTTCAATTCCTCGTCTTCAAAACTTTTCGGCTTTCTGGGGCGATCTTTGTCTTCAACTCCAAAATCACCACTTTTGAACCGTTTGAACCACTCGCGGCACGTCGATTCACCAATACATTCCGCCCCATTAGTTTCCGAAAGCAAACGATAGGCCTCAGCCGCACTTTTCTCCATATTAAAGAATAAAAGCAGCGCTTCCCGCAAATGGCGTTTATTTGGTTGGAAACTTGCCATGATTTTGCTCGATAAAATTTACGACACCGATAGAACTGCTCAAATATAACGCTGCAAAGTTGTTGACAGATACAAAACCTACAAATAAAACACATGGGGTCTGACATTTCTGCCCGGGATCCACTGGTGGCGCCATCTCCGACAAACGCTGGAAACTTACTTGTAGACCCAATAGTATTTATCACAAGAAATAGCTTTATTTTCAATTTATTGTTATCGCGGTTAAAAATTGATAACGCTTTTCTCCAAGAAGACGTCTCTTCCTGGGATCAAATTCCTTCCTTTCAGGAAGCTAAACAAAAAATTCTGCACTTGAAGGCAGTCAATTAGACAGCATAGAGAGGTGTGAAGCGCATGGAAGATGTTCATAGTTAAATTACTGCTGACGAAAAACAAAAGCAGTTCTTGTTACGCTGTGTTCAAGACCATAGAAAGTTGTACACAGATTGTAAAAAGGAAACTTTGAAAAGAAAATATCCTGTATAATGATACTGTTATTTAATTTTTATAAATAAACGCATACGCATTGTGTTTTTATTTTAAAATAGGAATTTTGTTCTTATATAGCTTATATGCCACTAGATATTTTAGAACCGTTTATATAGGAATACATTGATCCTTTGTCGGCACGGGTAATCGTTGTTATATAATCATGAAATTTTGAACGTTTTTAGCCTTTAGTATTATTAAAAGAATTAGGGGGTATGAGTTACGAAATTTAAAAGGAAAAAAAAATCTACCATATAAGGGACACCCTAGTGGATATACACGGCAATTGCTAGAGCTATAGGCACCTATGCATCTCCAATTTGGTGGAATAAAACTAAACACAGGTTGGACTAAACAAACTTCGAAGGCTAGCCTGTTTGTGTACTACGAATGCAATGAGAACAGGACCCAGGGCAATATTAGAGGTTCCGCTGAAACTCCCACCTCTTCAATTGCACGTACAGAAATAAGCTTTGGCAAAAGACTACATTCTTTTCTCAGTGGATGAGAACAACTCCAAAATAGTTCACCCAGAGCTGTCACTGAAGCTCAGGAGAAATGAACTATTGTAATAGGAATTACTCTTACGGACAACTGAAAAAGTAGATCTCCAACCCCTGATCCACAGAACTGGGAACAGAATAAACTCCCGATTACAAAAGATTCACTAATGTGTAAACCGACGGATATAGAACAGACGAGGGAGTTGGAGCAGGCAAATACGGGGAAGCCGCCAATAACTCACTGTATCCAAGTATGGACGGAAGCAACTCTGTATTTCGCGCTGAGATACATGCAATAGAGCTCTGCATTAGGGAGAAACAGATCAGTCACCAAGAGGAACATTGATATTCTCTCTGACAACAATGCGGTCCACTTGCTATCATCGCTTTTGAAATAACCACAAAGATTGCCAAGGACTACATTTAAGACACTAGTCAGCTCCAATAGAGCCCATTTAATCTGGGTGCCAGATCACAGTGCTTAGATGGCAAGATGATGGCAGATGATCATCGGATGAAGAGTATCAAACTAAAACAAAAGGCATGGTACGGCTCGAGCTGTAAAGAAGCTGTCAGGGTTAGAGAAATGTTTTTTCAGTCATTCAAGATCAGCCCAACAGAGGAAAATAGAAAAAAGTTCAAACGAGCCAGAAATGACTGCAACGTCTTTCTTAAGCGTGCGAAATTCCAACACAACCAAAAACTGCAATGTCCCAAAGGCAGTAAAAATGTTTAGTTGTTCGTCAAAAACATAAGAAAATCTACCTCATTCTCCATACCAACGCTCATTTACAATGACATTCCAGCTATCAGCTCTTTGGATAAGGCCAATCTGCTTGCTGCACACTTTGAGGCCAGCTTAACACTTCCAGATTGCGCTTTGTCTCCGCCTACACTTGAGTTCATCGAATCTTCAATGGGACGAATCCACTTTCACACTCTAAGCGAAGAGTTCTTAAAGATCTTAATATTCACAAATCCGCTGGTCCAGATGGTATATCTCCCCTCCTTCTGAACAGATATTCTTCCTCGCTGGCAAAACCACTCCGGGAGCTATTTCATCAATTCTACTCTTTAGGACTCTTTCCGAGCCGATGGAGAACAGCATTTGTCCAGCCCGCCCCTAAAAAAGGCGAATCTTCCTATCTCTCCTCCTACAGACCCATTGCACTTACGTCCCCTTTCTAAGGTCATGTAAACGCTGATAAACCGTCAGCTCATGAAATATCTCGAAACACGAAAACTTCTTAATGACCGGCACTACGGTTTTCGTAGCAACAGGTCCACTGGTGATTTGATGGCATGTCTCACCGAAAAGCGGAACTAAAGCGTAAAACATTCTGGCGAAAGCAAGATAGTTGCACTTGATATTTCTAACGCATTTGACAGAGTTTGGCATCAGGCTCTTTTGTCGAAAATGCGTGCTTTTGGGATCGATGACTCTCTTCTTCAGGTGATTAGAAATTACTTTTCGGAACGTTCAATTCAAGTTGTCTTGGATGGTGTCAAGTGTGATATTCACAAAATAAATACTGGTGTGCCCCAAGGCTCCATTCTGTCTCCGACACTCTTTTTAATTTTCATCAACGATTTCTTGTCTGCTACTTCTAAACCAATATATTCCTTTGCTGACGACAGTAATCTCTGCTTTTCATATTCGTTCCCGGATTCACGTCCCTGCTCTTCGACTGTCGAACGGGCACGACAGCATATATTAAGCTGATTAAATCCCGATATTAGCAGCACAACCAATTGGTGAACTATCAACAGAGTGGAATTTAATACTTCCAAATCCAAACACCCAGCCATTATTCATGAATGGCACTTGCACCGTCGAAGCCGACAAACTTTCCATTCTCGGTATGTGTGTCAACGACAATTTACGTTGGAATAAGGCGTTTATCCGCCCAAAATTGGATACAATGTGCGATAAAACTCATCGGTGAAACTAATATCACTCAAACAACGGATACCCTCGAACACAGACGTAATGTCTCGTGTCTCACTCCGTTTTATCGCTATTTCCACCACCAGTGCTCCATAGAAATCGCCAGTAGCATTCCACCCCTTCTAACTTTTAACCGTAACAGCCGTCTCGCTATGAATGCTCATCAGTATACCCTCAAGCCCACTCTCGGACGTACTATAAAATACCGTGATTCGTTCCTAAGCAGTACAACTCGCTTTGCCCAGCTCTTTATTTCCTTGTCACTATAACCTTCAAACATTTAAAACCAACGTTCTCCGGTACCTCTCTTTCCATCTCCTTGGTTTTCCTTCGCCCTCGCGAATATGTTTGCACATATTTAAGGGTACTTAAATCCCTGGAGCTCGCGCAAATTATAAAAAAAAAAAAAGAGCAGACGAATTGGCCATCCTGGGGGTTACCAATTAGCTCCATAAGCAGCTATCTAAACAACTGGCTAAAACCATGGCACTGTATTACTGGATGGAAACTGAAGGTAACAGGGAAGCCGAAAACTTTTCCCCCAACAAAAGATCAAAACAATTCAGCTTTCTCGTGGTTAGATACATGCAGTAACCGGATTTCCATTGGGTCACTGTACAGCCAAAAATCACTATGGATTTAGCACAAGACAATACCTGTAACAGTGCAATGAGGACGAAGAAACAGCAGAGAATACCCTTTGCCCCTGTAACTGCTTATGTAGAACACGTCTACGTCTTCTAAGCAAACCATACCTTGAGGCAGACGATGTCAATGCAAGCTCACTCAAAGATATAGCCGGAGGTATTAAAAGCTCAGGCATCGTGGGTGAGACTTATTGACCTAACCCGACTGCAGTGATAAGGTACCGACTTCGGGAAGGCTCTCGCTGACCTTATGTGCTGAACTGCCTGAATATGATTTTTCCTCAGAAATTCGCCTTTTACGATATTCTATGAGTCATTGCTGCATCTCGGAATGGCCGATAGTCCTTATTACATGTACGTATATATTTGCACTTCATATATGTACAGGATACACATATACTCGTATATACAGACAAGAACATATCTAAGCACACAGATTACTTAAATTTCAATTTGCCATCAGACTCACCACAATTTTCTTGCAGCCTGTTTGATGTGATGTCCTTGACGAACTTTGATTTTTGTACTCGAATGTGCTATAGTACATACATAAATAAGTCCCTTTTGTTTTATTTGTTAATTATAAAAATTATTTGACAATGGATGTAATTTTAAATTGGTCGTATAAAGCACTCGGTTACATGTCGCGTAAAATGCAAGGGACCGGCGTTCTTCGCAACTTCAAAGGAAATCCTATTTTCACACATTGAAATTGCGTTTCTGCCAGGAGTGGGCAAGTTATATACGTTACACACACATCTATTAAACAAATGAGTTGCAGAAATTACTTGAATATAATGGCTTTAGCGTAATTTGTGTATTTTTTTTAATTTTGTCGGAGTCGTAGACCGGTGTAGATGCGTCAAATCAGTCAGCAGCATCGTAAACTTCGTCGTTTTCACCTTCTCAGAACGACGTTTACACCTTCTCAGAACGTTTTGCCATACAAGTGCTATTTGCGTTTTTTACAGAGATTTAAAAAAAAAAACGTCTCAGTCAAAAAAATGGGATTAAATCGTGAACATTTTCGTGGGCTGACTTTTTATCAGTTTTGAGCAGGATCAACTCAACAACAGTGTGTAGATCAACTCCCTTCGACTTTTGGTGATGAAACACCATCCCGGGTCACCGTGTTTCGCTGGTTCTCCGAATCCATTCGTAACTATCGTTTGCTCCAGGATAAATTACGTGGCCGTCAAAAAGATTTCTTCACATTGGATGCCGCATAATTTGACCATCGCGCAGGAAAAGGCTCCTCTCGATCAGTCCAAAGAAATTCGATTGCGGTGATCCAAAAGACGTCTATAAGATCGTGACAGTCCATTAATCAAGGATTTATGCATATACAAGTAAGCCCGAAACTAGACACTACTCGACTGTGTAGGCCAAATCCAAGGAAGCACTTCAAATCCAATGGTGGGCTGTTCCTCGGAAAAATCGGGCATGCTGCCACCGTGCCATTAAAGCAACTTAGAACGGTCAATTTGGAATTTGCTAGAAGCCTTTGGAGACATAAGGAAAAGCAACCGCCGGATCATTTTCCACCACGACAGTGCGAGCTTGCACAGGTCGGCTCAAACAGGAGCCTCTTTGAGCACTCAAAACATCGACTTGATGGGTCATCCAGCCTTGATTTGGGACTCAGTGACTTGGTTTCATTCCCGCACATTGAAAATTATTTTTTTCTCATTTTCCGATTGGGAGAATGGGTGGCGTCTCTGATGGGACGTTGGCAGCGTTGTCACTGGTCTTCGGTACTTGATGCTGGCGGCATAGGAATTGTTGAGAGATTTCGGTATACACGATCGGTGAAGATTCAGGCGGTCTATTGCGATTTCAATTTTTAGACATCATATCTTCCCACGGTACCTCTTCTTAGTTGTGGCGCTTGGGAAATCCGCATTCGTATCTTGGCTGCAACAAGGTAGTGATCCATGTCAATGTCGGCTGCTTGGGAGGTTACGTCGATCGCAATCGATTTGATTAAGCGTTTCATGATTTGGAGACCGCCGAATCCCCTTGTATACTCGTATATTGACATGAGGAAACCCTGCGCTTCCTATAGTGCTACTTCGCCAATAAGCCTAAGTCCGTTGCCAGACATGTTGTTGTGTACCAAATGTGCTTACCAAATGTCCCACCAAAGATGTCCTGCTTTAATATCCCAGCGTTAAAATCGCCTAGCACCGTTTTATCACCATATTTAGGACATTGCTCATATGTACTCGTATGTACATATCTTGTCGAGGAGTTTGTAGAAACATTCTTTGGTGTCTAGAAGTAGCCCCTTATCTTCCGTAAGAGCATGGCCGCATATTAGGATTATGTTAGCGAATTTAGGCTTGATGCGGATTGTTAGCGGATTTAATTTTAATTTTGTAGGGGGCTAATGCCTCCATTTATTTGGCTTAATGTAAATTTAAAAACTGGGACTGAAAAACTAATAAAAATTAAGGTTTAGCAAACCACTAGGGCTAAATCAAGGGATGGTGAAGGAGATCGAGGGAGAGAGTGCTGCGATTGAATCGAAAAAGTTGGAGTTTACCTTACGCAGCATACGGGAGATTGGTCCTTTTAATCCATATAAGGTGCGGTAGATAAAAGAGACGGGGGCAACGTAATTTTTCCGGGTAGTGAAATTGGGGTTGTAAAGAGATGAGCAATCGACGGAGCCTGAGAGGAGTCGGTGAATGAAACGAACGTCTGCTGCTTCTCTTCGTTCGTCAAGGGTATTCAGGTCAATGAGTTTGAGACGGTCTCGATAGGGAAGTAAAATTAGAGGATCGTTACAAGGTAGACCTCGAAGAGCAAATCGAAGGAAACGTAGCTGGATCCTCTCAATTCGGGATATATATACTCGTTGAAAGGAACACCACGCTTGGCTATCGTACTCGAGAAGGGGTCGAACGTGAGTAATGTATAGTGATCTGGTCACGTACAGGTTGCAGAAGTCTGTGGACCATCCTTTAACGAAGCCAAGTGATGAGTTTGCTTTAGCGGTTATCTCATCAATATGTGAGCGAAAATTAATCTGCCTGTCGAATAGTATGCCAAGGTCGGATATACGTTCGGGGGGGAGACTTATTGCACTTACGTGACTTCTCACGTAACAGGCGATTGACATCTGGTCTTCTATTTGAAGCAAGCTGGAGTCATGTTGTGAGGAAATGGGTTAAAAAATTTGGTATCGTCAGCACAGAGAGAAAGTGCTGAGTGTTGAATGACCCTTTCAAGATCGTTAATGGTTAGGATGGAGAGGATTGGACCCAGGTGGCTACCTTGGGGAACACCTGAAGTGGCCAAAAAAGGGGCCGATAGGACAGACCTCAAACAAACACTATAAAAGCAACTGTCAGAAGATATCAATCTTAGAAAAATAGGTTCATTGGGTCCCAGTCTGGACAATCTGAACACGGTTAGTTTGTGAGATAGCTTGCCAAAAGCCTTACCGAAATCAGTTGTTATAACGTCAACTTCTTTACCACTTTCTAAGGCTGAGAGAACAGAGGACACGACTTCAACGAGGTTAGTGGTAGTTGATCTAAGAGATCTTTCATAAAACCGTGTTGATTAGAGGAAATAAGAGATTTGCACTGGAAGCTTAAGGCTTGGGTATATGTGAAAGCTAACCTATGGGGCGGTAATTAATCACTTGGCTCTTTAATCCCTTTTTGTGTATCGGTGGTATGAAAGAAGACTTGCATAATCCACCTTGAAAGAGCGATAACCGGAAGAGATTTGAAAGGGGGTGGGAAAGTTTTGACGAACGATTTTTAAGAAATATGGATGGAAGGCCATCTGGGCCGGGTACTATTAATCATTACGTTGCTGTAACTGTTGTCATAAGTTGGACGCTTGTGTTTCGGAAGCTGAACACTTCTTGCATACACCTGCAGCATATGGCAAATTCGCATCCGAATAAGAGCTGTTTCTTTAACGTATAACAATCTCCATAGTACGAGTATATACCACAGCTTTCCATCCTGTTTATGTCCAGCCCGTCCCATTGCACTTTCTAGGTGGCGGTGATATCTACGTGGCAGTAGTCAAGAGCCAATGATAATTGCTCGGTTGCACGTGACCTGTTACGGGCATGCCCGAAGGTCGTTCTTCTTTAAACGGAATGGTCAGGGTGTTGTACAAATTCTTCTTGGTTGCTCGAGAGAGGGCTTTACTTCTCGATTACCTGTTGAGCCCAAAGTAGCAGCGACTAGCAACAGTGATTCTTCGCATAGTTACCGCACTAGTGTCGCTCTCGGAGTTAATTGCGTAGTGAGACCAGATAAAGTTCCTTACTTCCTCAATTTGTTCTTCCTTCGTTTACTTTGTTCTTCCCTCGTTGACCGCTAAAGCCATCTTTACTACTTCTACTTCAATAGTCACAAGAGCTCCAGTGATAGCTCGCTGTGGCCTTACCATTACATCAGTGTCGCCTGCATATGGGAGTAACTGAACAGACTTTTGAAAGATAGTCCCTCTGGAATTGACTTGTGAGTATCGCACAATTATTTCAAGAACGATGTTGAAAAATTCACATGCATCGCTGAGTTTAAGTCATTTTCTAACATTTAAGGTCTCGGTTTTGTCATTACCGACCTTAAAGGAGCAATTTTCACTCTCCATCATCATCATGTATGTCGAATGAGCTGGCAAGGATGCGAAAACTTGACATGTCTCTATATAGTACATCTCAATAGATTCTGTCATATGCGCAGTCCTGCTCTATGGTTCCGAAGCATGCACCCTTCCTAAAGCGGAACAAGATATCCTTGGTCGTTTCGAGAGAAAAATTCAGCGGTGAACTCTACGAGCTGTACAGCGACATCGACCTGGTCAAAAAACTGCGCATTGGGCGTCTGAGATGGATGGGACATGTAGAGCGTATGACCACCAACGCTTCAGCTTGTAGAATCTTAGACTCTAGTCCGGAGGGACAACGCAGTAGAGGAAGGCCTCGCCTTAGGAGGCGCCCGCAAGCGGAAGGGGACCTCAACCAACTTGTTAGCCAAAGACCGCGCTAATTGGAGAGGCTTATTGGTTAAAGCCCAGGTCCATTGTAGTGCCACCTAAGTAAGCAAGTAAGTATTGGCTAATCCCCATACAAGCTGTCGTATGCGACTTTAAGATCGATGGGTCTTCTTGAAGAACTGTCAAAGGGTGAATTTTTTTCACGGATTATGTCGTCAACGATAAAAACCTCTCAGATTGCGAACAAATGGGTCCAGAATCTCATATGGAATTGCCAATAGTACTTTGAATGCGAGTTTAAGTAAAGTGAGGCCCCTTTGATTTTGGCCCAGGCATCTCCTTTCTTGAAAATCTCTCATCGGGCTGTTAATGCATCTTGCCTATGAAATTTTTGAGATCAGTTGTTCTTCTCTTAGCGGATCATATTCCGCTGCTTTCTAAAGTTTAGCTGCGATACCTTTTGGACCAACAATTCTATATCGCCTTCCTCACTTTATATTGGCTGAATGAATTGAAGTTCTACCAAGTGCTTCTCGAATTTTCTTTGGAGTTCATTCTCTTCGCAAACAGTTGGCGTATTCCTTTCTTTGAAGGCGATTGTAGTAGGGCTATAAGAGATTAAAGAAAATGTTCAGATTGATGGCCTGTTTTATTTCCATGTTCATGGCTTGGTAACAACCAGGCTGAAGTTTTATATTGATACTGGAAGCATGTCTGACATACATCGCAATGTGACCTATCTGATTGTGATCTGATAATTGAAGTCCCCTTCAAGTTCTGCGCACTTGACGGAAACGACGGCGACGACAACGAAACATCTTCTCCATCATTCAACCACCAGAAATGCTGGTGCTGCCGAATGACATTCTTCTTATCGCGATTCCCCACCGCCCTACTGAACCTGAGACGATCCACACTGCCGTGTGCGACGTCTCTACCGTAGTTGAGTCGCCTGTCCCAGCTTGCCGAGCGACATGGAAGATTAACGGGACCGCTGATCTATCCTGGATCAACCCTATCTGATCTAGGTAGAGGAATGCTTCCGGTGGAACAAAGCCGTCAGAGCGCACACTCTCGTGGTAAAGGTAGTTGGGGTAGTAAGCCCCAGATATCAGGTTATTCGTCGAGGCCATTGCTCTTGCAATGCGCCTTCGAGTCAGCTTAATTACGAAGTTGTCCACTCGTATTAGGTTCGCCCTGTTGTAAAGGACCTCATTACGATAGAATTTTTTGTGCTCCGACTCTGGTATTCTGTACAAGCGAAGGCAAGCCCTCTCAAGCACCCGAATCTTTACCAATAAAGTTGCTCTCACGTTGAACCACACGGGGCACCCGAATACCAGCATGGGCCTGATAAGGGCCATATAGCAGATTACCTTTACCCTCTCATCGAGTTGGCTGTTATAAAACAGTCTCTTTGTAAGGGCAAAAGCGCCTTTGGCTCTGGCCAGAGCAGCATCTACATTTTTATCAAAATACAGAAACCGATCTAGCCAGATCCCAAGGTATCTGACTACATTTCGACAGGCAAGAGGCTGCCCGCGTTGTCCAATGATCGAGAACTTTCGCCAATTTTTTCTAGTATCCCTAGAGGCTCCAGACAACGGCGTCCTAAAAAGAATGGTTTCCGACTTCTGAAAGTTGATTTTCAACTTCCAGTCTTCGCAAAATCGTCTTATCTTATCGAAGTCTCGCTGCAAGAGAGTATTAATGACCTCGATTTTAGGACCTATTCTGTACACTATCAAATCGTCTGCGTACGCAATAGTATGGGGAAGTGAACCTATCAAGTCGCTTGTATAAATGTTGAATAGGATCGGCGAATTGACCGCGACTTGCTGCAAACCATTTCTCACAGCGCACGACAGCGTCTCAATCAATGTTGAGAGAGGTTGCCCCCAGGGGTCCATCTGTGGTCCTTTTATTTGGAATCTGATGATGGATCCACTCTTGCGGCGACTAAATGAGCTCTGTGGGTGCTGCGCCTACGCAGATGACCTGCTCCTCATCCTCGAGGGCCAGTCTAGGGCCGAAATCGAGGTATTAGGAGAAAGAGCTCTAGCAGTCGTTGCTGAATGGGGAGAGAGCGTTGGGGTAAGTGTGTTGCAGGATAAGACTATTTCATTGAAGCTCAAGGGCAAATTGAATGTAAGACGTCGGACTCCTGCGATACGTCTGAACGGCGTTGGCATTAGACGTGTGACTGAGGTCACGTATCTGGGCATAACGATGGGTGAGTGTATGAACTTCATGCCTCACCTAGTTCGAACCAGACAACGCATGCTGAGTGCCGTAGGCCAGGTAATGCGCATTTTGCGATCCGACTGGGGACTCAACAGGCGTTCTGTTCGTATCATATACGATGGCCTTTTTGTTGCCTGTGCAACATATGGAGCATCGGTATGGTACGACAGGGTTATGACTGTTGATGGTCAAAGGCGGATCTTGACTTGTCAAAGAGTCGCATTGCTGGGATGTTTACCGGTTTGCCACACTGTCTCCACAGAGGCAATGCAGGTGTTGCTTGGAGTGCCACCTCTGGATCTGGAAGTGATACGTCGTGGTATTGCCTTCAAGATCAGGAAAGGTCTCCCTCTAAATGGGCGCGATTGGGTTTCCCCGGAAGAAGTGGATGGCCTATCCCTGGGGCAGCGTAAAATGGCAGGGTTACTTACGGCTTCCTAAGCGATGTGCTAACCATGAGAATTTTTCCTGAACGGAATTTGAACCTCAGCCGGGACTTTTTATTGACCGGGCATGGCTCTCTTAATGCATTCTTGCATAAGAGGGGGCTTAGCGGGGTTGCGAGCTGCTCATGTGGAGCCAATTATGAGGACTGGCTTCATGTCCTATGTGAGTGTCCCAATTACGCTGACATAAGGAACTTGCAGGCTATGGGCATCACCTTTAATGGTGAGACCTACGATGTCAGTGGAATTATCACTGATACTGTAAGGTTCGAAAGAACCCGTAGTTTTGCAAAAGAGGTATTTTATAGAAGACGCAGTAGGCAGCTAGCGGGTCGATTATAAATTCTGTGTAAAATAGTTGAAAGGCCGCCAGTCCTGGGCAGTGAGGTGCCCAACTGGAAGTAACCTCAAGGTTGCGAAGCTCGACCGGAAGCTATATTCTGGTACCACGGGAGGTCAGGAGCCCCCGGAACTATGGTTCCGGCCTGACCTAGGAGTTGGCCCCCATGTGGGAGTATCGTGGTGGCTGCAGGTTTGTACCCAAAATCGCGGGGAGAGCAGAACTAATGGTGCTTGGACATCTCATGGCTTAGCATATGTGTAGTCTACTACGACCTGTGCTAAACCATGGGATTGCTATGGAACCATTTGGTCTGCCCGGTGTGGAGTTGCATCGCAACCGGGTGCCATGACCCACAGAATGGTTGAGGTATTGGATAGGCCTCGACCCTTCACCAAAGGGGAAGTTCGTGCCTTACACACGACTTCGAATCTGGTACTGGTGGTAGTACTTGTACTACCCGAAGGGCGCTTAACAAAGCATTATTTTGATATCTTGTGCGAAGACGCACCGTAGGCTTAAGCCCTCACGGCAGGTACCTACGTAAAACACAAGAGACATCTGTTGGTTAGCATATTATAAGAAATGTACAAGAGTGGTTTACTGATCCCCAGCCTAGTCAGCTTGTAGAAAAGACCCTCTAACCATACGGTATCGAAGGCCTTCTCCAAGTCAACAAGGCAGGCACCAGTACATTGGTTTTTGCCTTTATTCCATTGGATATCGGACACCAGTTTAGACGCGGCATGTGAGATATCATGTCCCGCCTTAAAACCGAATTGATTATCCGGAACTATATGTTTGTCCTCAACCCACCTAGACAGAGCTCTATTGATTACTTTTTCAAACGCCTTACTGATATTCGGAAGGAGACTTATCGACCGGAGATTCGCCGGATTGGATATATCCTTTCCCTTTTTGGGGATAGGTTGAACCACTGCCGTTTTCCAATGCACTGGATAATGCGCATTATTCATTGCATTATTAAACAGGGTGGTGTAAATGTCCACCGCTTCTAGAGGAAGATGTCGAATCACGATGTTTGGAATGCCATCGGTCCCCACTGATTTCTTAGCCCTGATTGTGTCGAAGATCTCATGGAGCTCTTCCTTCGAAATGAACGGAGGTAGGTCACCCTCCCTGGTAATGACATTATTTGCCATATTTTCGTGGCTGAACCGGGTGAAACCAGAGCCCTCGGATCGCCAGTTCTCTATTTCATTTTGAATCTAGAAGTCGTGCACCAAGACGCGATTGTCCAGGTCATAATTAGGGCCAATGGTATCAGTGGCCTTGTATATTTCCTGGAAAGTCGCCCTTATGGCCTCAACCTTCTCCTGTGGATCCTCGATCACAAAGAAGTCGTCATCATCAGCGGCCTCATTTGGATCAATACCTGCTAATGTCAGTAACCTTTCGTTGTCTGTTGTCCGGGCTATTTTAAGACACTGAAGGTCGTTTTGATTTTTCCCCCGAAATAATTTATTTATTTGCGGAAACATATTCGGGTTGCTGGTGTTTACAGCCCGAACCCTGTTGTTCCAATACGAACTTACAGAAATTCTGTAATTCTCTTTTATTAATGTTTGAAGATTTTTAATCGACGACTTCAGTGTCCTAATCTCCGGGTCTTGTCTGTCAGTTAGTTGTCTGTACAAGTTTTTGAGTTTTGTCAGAAGTCTACTTTTCTGTCGATGCAGTGCGTCAATAGTAGGATTGCGGAACAGGTCTTCGTTAGTCGTATGTCGATATCGCGGTATTGTAGCGTCCATAGTTTGTTTAATTGTCTCGTCCATTTGTTTTAGGTAATTGTCGATCTCCTCGTTTATATTTGATTGCTGTTTTATATTCGATGCGATTCTCGCCTTAACGGTCTCTTTTAATTCGATGTTGAACTTCTGAGCTTCAGATAGTCTTCAGGTAAATCCCATCGCACTTCTTGGATGGCGGTTACATCTGCTTTGTAGCAATCGAGGACTTCCACTAGTTGTTCAGCTGCACGGTCCGTTTTAGGGTCTCGAATATTTTGAAGATTGTTGTCCGAATCCACCATTATCTGAATCTTTTAGCTAATTGGTTAATTTTTTTCTGTTGGTAGAGCATGCAGTTGCAGTTTTAGCCTGCATGCATAAGAATTTGCTCATGCTGTCATTGTGGACCACCACTTTCAGTTAAGGCAATCACAACGCCCACGATGATGTGCTTCTGGTCCAATCCAAATTATGGGAGTTTCCCGATTAACCGCCTCAATATGAACTCAACATGAAGATACAGAGATACAATTCTTCCACTGAAGTCTTGAAAAGTCAAATTAGTGTTCAGTTTGGGGCTTCCGTTATTAAGGCAGGAGTCAAATACTTGCTTACGAAGATAGAATTCCAACCACTCGAAGTTGAATTCCGGTGAACAAAACGACTTTGTGGTTAAGGCCCGGACTCTAGATCCATCTAAAGGAAAAATGTATTTTGGATTTGGGTATCAGAAGATTGAATAAAAGCTCTATTAAATCTGTTTTTTTATTGAATTCCCACAATAAGGTTGCCATGTAACCTGGCGTTGAGTTCTCAGAAATATAGAAACTGAAAACAAGCAAGGTGAAGCACAATGGCACTGGGGGTGAACGCCCTAAGACCCACAAGAGTTTAGGAAATCCAAGAAAATGAAGAAAAAAACTCGAGATTTAGGTGTCAAAGAGACACCACCGAGTGCCAGCTGTAACGTAAAGGAGCTAGTATTACGAAAAAGACTCCACACAATCAACTAGCCAAATCGCTTAGATTCTCAGTAGTCCACTTACAGGGAAATGAAATGTGCGTGTGATATAAAAACAGTTAGCAATCTGTTATTCCCTCGGTCCCTGACTTATGATATTCTTCCTAGAATTTGGCCTTATACCTGGAGAGAAATCTGTTTTACGCTTGGGACGGTTTTCCCTGATTCAATTCATTGAACAGCTAAACAACTTTTCGACACAAAAAAAAAAAAAGAAGAAAAATTGATTCAGGGAATAATTTTGTATCCATCCCAACCTACTCGTACCGAACGAGAATAACCTAAATTCGAGTAGATAAAGTCCTGCAAAGAAATCACACAATTACACAGGAGACGTTTGAGATAAACGTCAAGATGAACTTAAAACATTTTGGTCTTAATGCACCCAGATAGCTTGTAGTCAGCTGAAGAAGATGATGATGATATTGCAGTCCGTACCCTGTGTGTCTTCTGTTGTTGCTGTTGGTCCTTGTTTCTGGTGTACGGTTTACGAAAGGGATTATTATGACAAACTATAGCAGTTGTCTTGGTTAGAAAGGAGTGATTTGTCAAGAGGTTGCTTATGTCCTACAACTCGTATTCCAGCTGCTGCAAGTGCTGCTGTTTCATGCTACTGTCGTTTGCTTGGCTTGGTTTAACTTGAGCTAAGTACTATAAACGTGGCTTGACTGGGTGTTCCATCATCATGTTGTTGATATAGGACACAGACTGAGGTACAGACAGAGCGACACAGATACTGGGATTCTAGATTTTTAATTTTTATTTTATTTCTTTTTTTACATGAATTGTCCTTTGGACAGAGGAGTACCCACAGTAGTGTGTGGAATTCCATCACTTGGGGTGATTCGGGAGACAAGCCAAACAACATTCAACTACCAACTACCAACTACCAACTACCAACAACCGATAACCGATAACCGGTACGGACGACTACCATCAATCGTGCCAGTAGACAAGAGGGTAAATAGAATAAATCTTCCTATGGACATGCAAGTGTCATGTTTTTTGGTTTATTACAAGCTTACTTCCCATCAAACGGTAAGTCTGTCCTGTCAATATATGATATCCTTGCCAATGGTATGACGATGGCTATTCCATTTCCTTCTCTTGGGTGGTGGACTGAGATAACCATTGCACATGCTGTGACATTTATGTGCAAACAAACATGCAGATACATATGCACGCATTGTCACCCAACAGTGCATATTGTTACTCGGGTGGGCACTAAGGATGACCATTATTGTCATCGAATCGAATCGAAGAAACTATCAAGGAATTGACATGTGCAAGTAGGTGTAGGTTTGCAGGTATAATTGTTGCATTTTAAGGCGATTAATGTGCAATTAGGGAATTTCTTGTAACGTGTGCTTTGTCTGTGTTAAAAGGATTTCACCCTGTACACGTGTACGTATTCAAGGATCGATTTTCTTAATGGTATTTGCTTAAATAGAATTCGATACTTGAATTAATTGGGCCAAAAACATAACATGGTAATTGCATTGTGATATCCTGTGTCATTTGCTTTCTTGTTATACAAACGACATAAGAATAAGGAGCCGATGACCAATGGTCCTGTGACACTTGACTGTTGTTAGGATTGACTGTCAATACACACCCTGGAGGTTGCAATTTTGGAAATCATATTGAAATGATCTTGTGGTTATAGAATGTAAAGGACCAAAACACAGCATCCATTATCGTCCTCAAATTAAGGCTCTAATCAGTGAACTGGAAATCTTGGAAGTAACTGAAGAGGAATAAATGGCTGACATAGAGGAACCTAAGCGGTCTGAATTCATGTAGATTCATTTTGAACTGAGTTCAACAGAGCGTTGGGTTTGATTTGAGTGACCGCGAACCAACATTGTACTCCGGATAGGGCAGTATGTCTTTGTTGACGAGATATTTGGCGAGGCTACCAATCCAAAATTAAATACTAAGCCCACAAAAAGCACTTTGATGCTGAGCCTCCTGCTTGCCTAAAACTAAAATTGTCTCAAGACACCTAACACAGAAAGCATAGTGCAAGCTGTACAGGCATCCATGTTCCGACTTAACTCATAACGATACAGAAGGTAGAGGAAGTTGTTTAGAACCTGAATGGTGCCTTACCAACCCGTTTGGAATGATGCGTCCTGCCAGGAAAAACTCCTTCACATAGCTTGTTCCATCTTGACACATCAGAGCAAAGAGAAGCTTACCAAACACTTGGTGAAACCGGAAAACTGATCAAAGTCCTCAAAAGAGCTGAATCAGCTAGACTGGAGTCCGTCAGAAAATCTGATGTCACTCACACTGAGCTGAAAGCAGAGATTCTCCCGTATTATGCTTGAGATTCGCTTCCCAAGTAGCTAGGGGTAAGCTGGGAAACGAAATCCGCCGAAGCTGGTAGCTGTCATCAATCAATTGGCCGCCTTTATTGACCAAAGTAAAATGTGCCCTTTTTGTTGGGTTTCCGATCACTTTTTCGATCATCTCGGGCGGCAAAGCGATGACTTCGGCACGAATGTCTGCCTTGAGCTCGCCAAAGGTTTGAGTTTTACTGGCCTGTACTTTGCTTATCAAATAATCCCACAAAAATCAGTCCGGAGGGGTCAAATCTGGAGATCTGGGTGGCCAGTCAATGTCGCCATTTTTTTACAGCACACGTCCAGGGAATTTTCGTTGCAGAAACCACATTGCTTGATTTGAAGTGCGGCATGGCATACCATCATGTTGAAACCAGTAACCGTCCAGACCTTTTTCACACATTTGTGGGCAGACATAATGAGCCACCAACATCGATTCCTACCGACTATATCGCCTTCTCTGAAGAAAAATGTGGCCCAATCATGGTTTTGGCTCAAATGCCGTCCCAAACAGTCACTTTTTGGTCAGGCACTGTTGTTTCATGGACCTCGCGTGGATTTTCTGTTCCTCAAATGTGGCAATTTTGCTTGTTAACGGCGCCAGAGAGTGTGAAATGAGCCTTGTCGGTCATCAAAATTTGCTTCCAAAAATCAAGTTCAGTGTCAACCATTCGAACGACTGTTTCGCCGTATTCCAAGCGACGTGGACGGTATGTCGGCAATATTTTTTGAGTCAATTGCAATTTAGAATGCGCCGCAAGGTGGTTCCACTGACGCCAAAATGTTGAGCGCGGTGATAATATAACGCATGTGGGTTCTCGACAACACCCTCTCTCACAGCTTCAACTAGTTCATTGGAACGTCTTGGGCGTTGTTGAACGGCATGTCGATGATCTCCCATTGTCCCGTGTTCAACAAAATTCGACATCAAACGACAAACAGTGTTGTCAGATGGTACTTGTTGGCCACGATATTTTCGAGGATGTGCACGTTGAGTTAAAACAACTATTTTCAATGTACAACGTCACTATTTCGGCGAGATGTTTCGATGTCTACTCAAGTCAATCGGTTCAGAATCAAAGTTATTCAATGTTTACAACCGACATAAAAGATGGCCCACCCTGTACATACATTCAGGATGCTATCAAAAGAGATCTGACTACCAACCTGGCATACATGTAGAAACCCTGGTGAAAAGTACAGAATGACGGAGAAGATGACCAGTTGCTCATTAAGGTCTATCAGTCTGAACACATTCATGAGAGCTTGGGGAGAGTAGTCTAGTTTCATGGGCGAAAAACTTCTTTGCGAATGCATCCTCTGTCCAAGACGTAACCAACGCGGAAGATTCTGCGAGACTGTGCTTCAAAACTTCATGAGTCACCTTTTCAATGTGCGATATAAAGACTTTTCTCACCATTTAGTTGGATATCGTATTTTCGTCAGAGCTACTAGCAGCATGACTGGATACATGACATCAAGCACAAGCGACTTTTTAGTTTCTTCACGCATTTATTCCGGATGGCTTTCCGCGAGTACTTCCTCTTCAACAGCTCAAGACCTCGCATCCGATTCTGAATTCATTGTGTCTATGGTTTGACATGGACACCTCCGATAGTACTTTCCAGTCAATAATCTTCGTTGCGTCTTGCTTTTGTAACAAATCTTGGCTGACAGCCAACATTATTGGTTACGCTAGTATGAGATCAGGGAGATGATTTTTTATCCTCTCATGTCAGATCTTTCTGAAACATAGTATTCAATGAGTGATGACGGTAATTTAAGCTTGAAGCAACTGCATCCTTTTGGCAAAAATGCCCAATTTTGCTGGTAGATGGCAAGAATAATTTCGGCACAAGAAGACAAATTCTCGATCTTTCCAATCGCTCGTCATTTAGGCGAGGCCTTCCTCTACGGTGATGTCCCTCGGATTAGAGCTGAAGATTCTGCGGTCTGGAGCGTTGGTGTTCATTCGCTCTACTTATCCCAGCCATCCCAAACGCCCAATTCCCAGATTTTGACCAGATCGATGTCGCTGTACAACTCGTAGAGCTCATCGTTGAATCGTCTCCATCGAAACCCTCCAACGCCTACGGAACCAAATATCTTACGAAGACTTTTTCTGTCAAAACGACCAAAGATAACTTCATCCGCTTTTGAAAGGGCCCATGCTTCGGAATCATAGAGCAGGACTGCGATTACAAGGATCTTAGGTAGAGTTTCTTTGGTTGTTCGGAGGAGGGCGTTGCTACTCTCTACTACTTCTCAGCCCAAAGAAACAGCGATGGACATATGCAAGCAATTGAACAGACCTTTGAAAGAACGCACCTCCTCCAAGTATGATGTTGATGAAGTCACATGACAGCGCGTCGCCTTGCCATCAACGGTCTCGGTTAGGTCGTTACCGACCTTGATGCAGCAGCGAAGTTTCTCCATCGTCATTCTGCACAGACCGACGATCTTGACAGGGATGCCAAAACTAGGCATGGCTTGATATAGGTCGTCCCCGTAGATGCTGTCATATGCGGCTTTAAAATCGATAAAAAGGTGGTGAGTATCGATCTGAACTTCTTGGGTTTTCTCCAGGATCTGCCGTAGTGAGAATATTTGGACAATTGTTGGGTTACCGGGCCTAAAACTACACTGATAAGGTCTAATTAGATCGCTGATAAATAGTTTCAGGCGCTCGCACAATACGCCAGACAAGATCTTGTATAACACGTTTAGTAGACTGATACCTCCATAGTTGGGGCAGTTTAGAGGGTCTCCTTTCTTGTGAACCGGGCACACGATGCTGAGATTCCATTCATCAGGCATGCATTCATCTGACCAAATCTTGGAAATAAGTTTGTGTATGCTCTCTACCATCTCCTGTTGCCTTAAATAGTTCGGCGGGTAGGCCGTCCGGCAGCCTATTTCGACTTCGGCTTAGATATTACTATCTTCACTTCATTTTGGTTGGGTAGACAGAATTCTTGACTTGACGATGCACAATACTGAATGGTTCCCTCTGTCTGACAGCGGAATTTGTGTCGCCTTAGCCGTTCAGCAGTCTGCACAAATAGTTTTTCCATATCTTCAGCACCGATTGTGACTCTACTACAAGGTTCCTTCTTCATCTTTGCAGGTTTCCGCTAGGGTCTGACACGTTCTTTTAGCTTTTGGTATAACTTCCGAACATTATTCCTGCAGTTGCGCCTCTCTATTTCCTCGATCGCGCGCTTCTCATGGTCTTTATTCTTTCTCCAGAGAAGTCGATGTTCTTCCCTTCTCTTTTGCCCGTAGAGCTCAAAAGCCGCTCTTGTCCATTTGTGCAGCGCCGCTATGTAGTCATGTTGTTTTGCTGCATGTGCTTGCCGGTATTCTTTATCAAACCAGCGGTTTCGCGGTGGTTGTCGAGTGAAACCCAGCAAGTCAGTTGCGGTATTTCTGATGGCTTTTCGGCATCTAAGCCACTGGTTTTCAGCATTTGATGCTGGCTGCAAAAAACTTCTCAAGAAGTTGAGGGATACGCGATCGGCAAAAGTCTTGTTGCGATTGCGACCGTTCAATGTATTCTCCCGTTGTTGTGGCGTTTGAGATATCCGTAGACGTACTTTGGCTGCAACTAGGCAGGGTTCCGAGCCTATTTTGGTCGCTCGGAATGTTCGGACATCTAAAATACTTCAGGAGTGCCTTATGTCGATTACAGCATAATCAATCTGTTGTATTTGACAGTTTGCTGACCTGTTCCCTTGTGAATATTGAGGTGGGGAGACCGTATCCTTGCTTTAGTAATGT
This sequence comes from Volucella zonaria, assembly GCA_963966105.1. Classification (NCBI taxonomy): domain Eukaryota; kingdom Metazoa; phylum Arthropoda; class Insecta; order Diptera; family Syrphidae; genus Volucella; species Volucella zonaria. Next base: position 129,758,983 of record OZ014533.1, on the reverse strand, counting down.
TAGGTCCCGCAGCGAAACCGATTAACCTAAGTTCATTTCCAGGATGTCGTGTAGGCTATATCTTCCGATTGTGCTACAAAAGATGTCCTCCTTTCCAGTTTTTGCATTAAAGTCGCCTTGGACGATTTTAACGTCATGCATCGGACATTGTTCGTAGGTTTTGTCGAAGAGCTCGTAGAAACTTTCTTTGGTAGCATCGTCTTTTTCCTCTGTTGGGGCGTGAACGCATATAAGGCTGTAGTTAGCGAATTTACCTTTGAGGCGGATTATTATAAGGCGTTCACTCACGTGTCGAAAGCATAAAACTTCTTGCCTATGTCTGCCACTTTCAACAAATCCGCAGACAAATAGACGCTGCTTACGTTCCCTGTAGCAATCACCGTAGTAAATATCACAGCTTTCATCATTCTTTTGCCCGGTCCATCCCATCGCACTTTCTGTGTGGCGGTGATATCTGCTTTATAGGAGTTTAGGGCTTCCGCTAATTGTTCGGCTACACGCCGCCTGTTCAAAGTCCGAATCCGTCTTTACCCGAGGCTATTGCTCCAAATAATTTATTACATAGAGGGGCAAGTCCTTTATGGGAACTCTAGAACAAAAGAGGCCGAACTAAATTCCGGAGCTTGTAATCTGCTTCAGGGGGTTATCCAACATCCTAACTTAGTGTTGGAGATCCCTATGGAACTGGTATCCAAATACGTTGAAGCACCTCATATAGAGATAAAACTGATTCGACCAAACTCGAACCGTGTACGCCACCATTGATACCATGCTTATAATTCGTCCGCTGCCGCCAGGAAACAGGAGAATGTGCATTAGTGAGATGGCACTCCCCCTCCCCCCCCCCCCCCCCCGCCACAACATCAACTGCCACCAACGACCTTCGACAGGGGTTGGTTACCCCATCTCCAGTCGAGGTACTAAGCATCCAGTAGTAACCACGTGAAGGTGAGAAATAGGAGCTGATGGTGTGAGGACAAAATGAGAACGCTTGTGTTCTCATATAATCGCGAATTAGGGGTCACCCTGTACACCTAATTCGCTTTGTATAAGGTGACCAGATAGCAGTGATAGTTTTTTCCAATTGTTATGTTTCAGCGGCTGTCAAAGTTACCAATGACAGGTTTGCCATTTCATCGTGCAGCCTTTTAAGCTTGCCGAACGTGCGGAAATTATTAGAAAGACATTATCGAAATTCCGGCTCAGTTGTGAATACGCAACGTGAATTTCGTCGTGAGGTTGGTCGTCATCATTGCTTCAGTGCGTAGGGAATTCGTTGCACCGTGGAAAAGTTTGAGCGTGAGTGCACCCTTTTGGATCTTAAGCCACCAACCAGACAGAGATTGGTGTGAAATGAAGAAAACATAGCTGCCGTAGTGGCCAGTATCGAAGAAGACCAAGTGTTGATTCGGCGCCGATCAGCTGGATTGGGCATCGCCAGAAAGTTAACCCGGGTTATTTGCTGTTGGATTTAGAAATACATCCGTATAGGATTGTGCTGACGTAAGAATTGAGACCAGGCGACCATAGACAACATCGTGGGTTCGCTAATTGGGTGCTGGAAATGTTGGCAGGAGATCCGGATTTTGGCCAAAAAATCATCTCGTCGGACGAGGCCCATTTTTGGCTTAGCGGCTATGTCAATAAACAAAGTGGTACTGGAGCGAACGCAATACACAAGTATTCGGCCAAGCATCAATGCATCTATAAAAACTGACTGTTTGGTGCGGTGTATGGCATGGCGACATCATCGGACCTTATTTCTTTCGAAAGGAGGAAGGAGGCCGTCAACGGTTTCAGGTATAGAGCAATGTTAACCGACTTTCTGCAGCCAGAGCTCGACAACATCGATATATCCGTGCTGAGGTTCCAACAAGACGGCGCTGCATGCCACACAAGCGACGCAACGCTTGAAGTTGTGAAGGAGAAATTTGGCTACTGGGCCATTTCACGACGAGCGTTCATCAATTGGCCCCCGCGATCGTGCGATTTGACACCACTCGATTATTTTCTCTTTGGACGAGCTCGAGGCCAATATTCGACACGCTATTGCCGGAATAACGCCTCACATATTGGAACAAGTCATTAATAATTGGACCGACCGCTTGAAGCAATGCCAACGAAGCCTAGTCGGCCATTTGAATGATGTGCCATTCCACACATAATGACATGAACGTAGCTTCAAAATAAAGCCAGAATCAATTTTGTATCTCACACCGTTTTTGTTTTGCTTAATTTGTCTTCCTATCGCTCTTATCTGGTCACCATATACCTCCTCCTCCACTCACTGTCTATGCAGACAGGACAGAAAATCACCCGAAGAATTTTCCTCCCGAAACACCCAAGAGCACCCTCATCCATTTTTGATAAAGTCCATGCCTCTGCGCTATAGCGCAGGACTGGGATTATTAAGGTCTTATACTAGTATATGTTAGGGTCACTTTTGTTGTTCGAGAAAGGGCTTTGCTAGTTAATTGCCTTCTAAGGCCAAAGAAGCAGCTTGTCAAGAGTTATTCTTCGAGTGATCTCTGCGCTGATGTCGTTGTCTGAATTGATAACGGAGCCGACGAAGACAAAGTTCTGTCGAGGGTGACGTTCTGTCCGAGATGGTGGTTTTGGGTGTCCTTTCTGTTGACGATACTTGTTCACCGTTAAATCCATCTTCGCCGCTTCCGCCACAATACTCGCGAAAGAGCCACTGGTACCACTCTACTTTTTTCTGATTATGTCAATATCATTGGCGTATGGGAGTAACTGGACGGACTATTGACAGATTGTGCCTCTTGTGAGTTTTGCACAATTGTTTCCAGAATGTTGTTAAAGAAATCGCATGACAGCGCATCGCCTTGTTTAAGCCCTTTTTTAGCATTCAAGGTCTTGGTGAGTTCTTTACCGACCTTGATGGAGCTGCGTGCATTCTTCATCGTCATCCCGCACAAATGGACGAGTTTGGCAGGGATGCCAATACTAGACATTGCTCTGCATAACTCATGTCTATAAATGCTGTCATATGGGGCTTTAAAATGAAAGAACGGATGATGTTTATCGATTTGGATTTCTGGAGATTTTTCCGGGATCTGCCGGACTGTGAAGATTAGTTTGATGGCATGGCTTAAAGCCACACTTATATGGATCAATCAGGTTGTTGACGAACGATTTCACACGACAAATAGGATATTGTAGGCGATATTAAAAAGATTGATGCCTCTGTACTTACCGCAGTTCAGAGGATGTCCTCTCTTGAGGATCGGACAAACAACGATGAGGTTCCATTCATCGGACGTGCTTTCGTCCGACCATATTTTACAGATGAGTTGGTGTATGCTCCTTATCAAGTAATGGTCCGAGTTGATGTTAGCTCCTCAGAGTGTTTGGAACTCCATAATACTGGCGGCGATCTGGTTGTTGGTTAGGAGACCAGGAGATCTCCGAGGCTCCTTATAAATTTCGTGGCGCGTTGTCACCTATTTCCTCTGTGGGAACATGCCCACATATAAGGCTAATGTTGACAAATTTAGCTTTAATACGGATTGTTACGAGGCACTCGTTAACATACCGGAAAATCAAGGCTTTCTGCACAAATCTGCCTCCAATAACGAATTCGCATCGAAATAGGCGCTGCTTTTGCCCTCGACAACAATCGCCATAGTAGGTGTCGCAGTTTTTCATCCTATTTTTGTCTGGGCCATCCTATCTCATTTTTTGGATGGCGGTAATATCTGAGGGCCTCGGCTAGATGTTCGACTGCACATAGCCTGTTAAGGGACCTACATTCCACGTACAGATCCGAAGTTCGTTGTCGATATTTCGTTTGCAGGGGTTGTCAACAGTAGATCCTTCTGTATCTGAGACTTGTTGTTGCTTCGTAACCCTGATTTAGTCTCGGAAATCCTTACCGGCCTGGGCTCCAAATAAGTCGGAGTAACTAACATAAGATCTTATTCGCCTACGCTGTGTGCAAACATTTTAAGGGTACCTCAACCACTTGAGCGCGCGCTACTTTAAAAAAAAAAAAAAAAATTGGACTAACCGCTTGAAGCACCGCCAGCAAAACCTAGGCGGCCGTTTGAATGATGTACTATTGCGCACATACTGGCATGAACGTAGTTTCAAAATAAAGCCAGCATCAGAATCTCACACGTGTTGCTTTATTTAATTTCTTTTTCCTTGTTCTTATCTGGACACCCAGTAGATTACCATGGAGAGAAGTCGTTGAGTTGCAGAGTCCCGGGGATATTATTTCAAAAAACTTTAGAATACTACGTTCGAATCACGCGGGATATGTCTGATGATATGAGAACTACTGAAGGTTTATATGTCCTTTGATGTCTAGTGTCGTGAAAGGTTTTCTGCTGAAAAACATGCCAACGAATTCGAAATAATTTCTCCACTTTAACAAAAAGTTTCGAGGCACATGGTATTTGGTATTTTAAAAGTGTCATTCCCAGTAATCACATTAGAGGCACATTTCTGTCAGAATTTCAATAAATCATTTCGCTTTCTTGTATGTAGGTACTCGTAGAGTCGTAGAGTTGAAATCTTAACATTTTCCAATATAACTTGCAATGCAAAATTAGTTTTAGTTTATACAGAAAAATTTTAATGAGAAAAGATGTGTATGTATCTGCGTTGGATGGCGATACTTAAAGGGCTGTGCAGTGTATGTACTCTGTTGTTAGTAATGCTCACTCAAAGAAAATGCATTCAACAGCTTTGTGCAACACAGTAATTGTGCTAAGTCTTTTGAAATTGTCATTTTGTCAAAATTTGCTTGGAAATATCATCGATAATTCCGGTGCCACGGATGCATCCATTGAAGATTGCCCATATCAAGTGCTGTTGAAAATTTACAACCAATACATCTGCGGAGGATCAATTATTTCAAAAACAGAAATACTCACAGCTGCACATTGTATACCACGAAAACCGTCGACAAATTTGATAGTCTTTGTCGGATCATCAAAACTTTTCTATGGCATCCGCTATCGAGTCAAGTCGGCTTTAATTCATAGGAAATACAACACCACGAACTTGGAATACGACATCGCAATAATAACACTGGTCAAGGCTCTTAAATTCGGATCGCGGATACGATCAATCAAATTGGCAGAGGAGCGATCTCCCGATCAAGCTCTGGCTAACATCACCGGATGGGGAAGCACCAGTAGAAGGTTAACCAAACCATCTTTACATTTGAAAGTGTTGACAGTTGAAACCATAAATCAGGAAACTTGCAGTAGCTGGTATAAACGACTGACTGATCGAATGATCTGTGCTGGATTTGAAGAAGGCGGCAAGGATGCTTGTTTTGGTGATTCCGGTGGTCCATTGATTGATGTGGTGACTGGCAAGCAAATTGGAATTATATCGAATGGAAACGACTGTGCTAAACCAAAGAGTCCAACGGTTTACACATCTATTCCTGATGTTGTTAATTTCAAGGATATCCACCAGGGATTCAAAGAAAAGCACTAACGAAAACTATTCTTAAGCGTACACCATACCATATTTCATATTAAATAATTTTCTTCTCAAAATTCATTCCAGAGTTTGTACATTCTATTGAACGGATACAACCCCTGCCAGCCTTATGAGCGGCCATTAATTTGCGTTAATCCTTTCTCATCACATTTTCACATTTTGATTGCATCCTTAACCCCCTCACTTGATGAAATCCTTCTGAATTCTCAAAAGGAAGCAGGCATACCTACTCATCCCCATTCTAAATTCTAATAACTGCGCCATCAAAAAAAAAGTTAATAGAAAATCATTATTTATTTATTTTTTTTTTTTAATTAAAAACGGACTATGGTAGAGTAAGGCCTACCAACAAGCACGTTCCTGCGATTAAGAGTTCCTTCTCTCTGGTGCTGGCGTTGTTCATCCTTTGATGACTTCATCGGAGGACATCCTGTCAAATTTATTCTCACTGTCAGGCACAATGGAAAATAAAAAATGAAAACAGAAAATTTTTTTAAATAATTATTAATTGACATAGAACGTAGCCAGGCAGACCCAAGGACATTCCCGTTTACATTTTTACAATGCCCGTCCAGTGTACGAGTATTCATGTGAAATAAATTAGTTTCATCCCTTCACCTAAGCAAGGGGATGGATGCATCACAAAGCACTCAAATGAGCTGTACCCTCTCAAGGCGCTACTGTGCTCGTCAATGTATCATCATCCCTGGCCAAGTGTTGGATTTTATGTTTACTCGTATTTTAGCTTGACAATGCAATGAGTTATGCAAGTCACGAGCCCCGAAAATTTCCAAATAAATTTTCGATTCACTTACAAATCCAAATCCACACCCCTAGCCAGGGGTAGGAAAAAATAAAGAAGCTTGACAACGCGCAGTGCAGTCATACGCCACGTGTCCTTTTTTTGATGACAAATATCGAGTGTTACAGGAGGATTTAGTCCTACAGAACCAGTAGAGTGTCCAAGATGAAAAAAAGGCAAACTAGTTCGAATCAACCCTAGTTCATGTGAAAAGTCTCTGCGAGCCAGGCCGCGTTTACATCTTTTCCAGCGAGAAGTTCTCAGTTGGTCCGTTGTTCACCCTCCCCATGACAACGAGTAGTCGCAGCCAAAGTCGAAGAATAATTGTTGCAATTTATACCGTCGGTCTGACGTTTGTGAGATGCGTAAATAATTAAATCTCAAACTCAAACAGAGCATAGCTGAGAGGGTGTGTACATTTAAAGGGGGAGGACTGCCGTTTGCCGCCCGGAAGGAAGCACCCCATATGTGTGCTGTGCTACGACAGAGCAAATCTGCGTTGTGAAGCTATATGGTCCAGGGGCTGAGGTTTATGTTGTTTGATGATCATGACCAGCACCAGCGCCAGACCAGAGCAGACGCGGTAGATTTCATTTGTTGTTCTCCCTCCTATTGCCAGACATTTGCTGTGATTTACTGATGCGGATGGGATGTAAACAGTGTTGTTTGCCCGAGGGAAATTGTTTCTAAGTTAGTTTCTGTTAAAAACAAGTTTAAACCAAAAAGAAAGAAAACCATTTAGGAACTGTTTAAGGTTTCTTGGGAAAGAACATTGATACCGTGTTTAGAGATCAGAATCATTAAGAAACGTCTGTGAATGTATTGAACTAAAAAGCGTCACGAGAAGTTAGGTATACTAACAGAGGCAATCCCCTCTGGATGAACTGACTTTTCATTCTGCTCGAACATCAGAAGATGTTGGATAGAAGCGACGATGCAAAACAGTTTGGATTACAAGCTCCACAAAAAAAGACTGAAAAGGATAAAGTTAAAGCAGTGATATTGCATATAGTAAGTGCGCGGAAAATATTCTTCAATGACCAGCTATCTGAAGATTCTAAAAGGTTGGAGGGAAGGTAAGCAGCTAAAAATGACTGTTGGAAGGACCAACCCACTTAGGCCTATTGGGCCGTTGTGAAGCCACGTGGATCTGTGATCCTCTTACTCATGGAACCAATTTGCGCTTATGATGACGCGTAGGAGACTGTTAACCTCTATATTCTTTAGATCGTTTAAGTCATTGTAGAAGAAAGCTCTTATGTGAAATTTTCATATCGAAAACAGACCTGGAAGTGTACAGAGTAGGTGGAGGATTGTCTAATCTTCCTCCTGGTCCATTCAGCTTCTACAGAAATCGTTTGTAAAGGCGCCAAGCCTTCTTGCATGCTTGCCTATATGGCAGTGCACAGTGATGGTACCTATGATGGTGCTTAGATGTTTCCTACTTAGAAAGATCAGACTCTTCCATTCATATCCAGTTTTGGTTAGATCTCTTTGGTCACTAGACATGTTGGTCTGATGGACAGCCCATCTAAGGTCTGTTCTTTTGTTAGAATCCAGCTTTAATATTTATTTGCACATAGCGATAGGTATACCTATGCTGACCCTTCCTGGTAGTATAGGTAGAGTGGTCCCAATTTTGGCGAGTTCGTCGGCCCTATAACTCCCTGGAATGTCTCTGTGGCCCGGCATCCAACAAAAGTGAAGGTTGAACTGCGCTGCCATCTCCGTAAAAGCTTACATAGAAGTCTTTGTCAAACCAAAGTTCTGGTATGGTGTAATCGATGTTCTCTGTGACCCTTTCTTGAATGTTGGGTTTCCAGTTTTGCCTCCTATGTCAAAAATGAGACCGAGATATTTTGCTGTATCGGAAAAAGACTACACTGGTATCATTTATTGCGGGAGGGTCTGCGCCTGGAATTTTGTATTTCCTGGAAAAGAGGACAATATCACTTACTCCGAATCCACAGCGCTCTGCCCAAAGGGTTAATCTGTTAAGATTTAGCTGAAGGAGTTCTTTAGGTGCTTACCTGAGACTGCTATAGCGACGTCATCCACACAGGCAATCACCCTGCTACCATGCGCTTCCAGGTATATCATCAGTTCATTAACCACTAAGTTACAGACAAGGGGAAAAAGGACACCACTTTGCGGCGTACTTCTACTGACACATCTTTTACCAGAAGCCTCACCCAGTTTGGAGTTGATTATCCTGCTGTTTAGCATAAGACTTATCAACTCCCCAAGTAAGTCGTCTACCTGCAGAGTTGACAGCGTAGTCGTGATTGCGGATGTGTTGACGTCCAGTAGCAGGTTGAGTGATTCATCACTTGAAGTTGTCCAAGAGCCATCGGTTTTTTTCAAACAGCTAGGAATCATAGGATTTTTCTTAACCGCGATGCCTCAGAAGCTTCTGTGATTTGGTCACAGAATGACCTCCGGGATTGTCGCTTTGACTTCCTCAGTTCTTTTTTGTATATTTTGAGGGATTCTTTGTATGAGTCCCAGTCCGTCACTTTTCTTGTGCTTTTTGCTACGTTGAAAAGTTTTCTGCAAATGTTTCTAGGTGGTCCCAGTACTGATGTCCACCAGTGCGGATCTTTCTTGCCTCTAGGTTGAATAAGAGGACAGGAAGCAGCTATTGCCTGATTTAGAGCCAGGGTTAATTCCTTGACTTTCATGCCAATCTCGTTGGTGTCACGCGGGGACTTGAGAATTCAGAGGATAGCGTTTCTGGCAGTATTCCTCTGTCTTTTGGTCAATCAGTTTTCCGATGATTCCGGAATGCTGGTTGGCTGGGAGGAACATCACTCAGGCTGAATTGGATGTGTGTATCTGTGGTCTGAAAATGAGTGTTCAGACGATATCATCCAATTCGATAGCCTTTAAGTGATGTTGTGGGAGAAAAAAGTGATATCTTGCACTTCCTGCCGGTTACTTGTTATAAAAGTGAGCTCATTGCCAATGATGCAATCAATGAGGTTAGTACTCACCTCTATCGTCTGTGTCGGTACTGCCCCATACCGTGTGATGAGCGTTAATGTTGCATTCGATGATTAGGCCAGTTTTTAGCCTTGCAGTACCATCCACATGATTGTGGGTAGGGAGAGGGCTCACATGGTTGTGGCCAAGATATGCAGATGCCAGCCAGTAGGAGTCTTTGGCAGTCTCTAGTCTAGCAACGTTAAGCCGGGGACGCTGAGGCTAGGAGGTAAAAATGCTACGTTTCACTAATATACAAGTTCTAATCTTACCTTTGTCTCTTGTATAGAGCGGAGCGTATACATGTGTTCCAAGTCTACGAACCACGTCTTCTACGATCCATGGTTCCTGGATTAGGATAATGTCTTCTGCGTTTTTGAAAAGACGCAGAATAAGTGGGGCCGAAGCCTTTTTTGAGTGATGGAAATTAATCTGGAGAAACCGTATCATTGCTACATTTTAGCAGAGTAGCCTCCACCATGGTGCTGTTCAAGTCCTCAAATTCTAAAGACGTGCCCAAGAGCTCATCTTCTTCTCCCGATCGTATAGGATCTCTTTTTAGTTCGTCATCGGTTTCCATTTCCTACAGAGTGTCAGGAGACCGACGGCTTAGCTGTCGCCTCGGATAAATTGGAGTCGTCGCTATTCATTTCTGGAAAGGATATCGACGCTCCAGGGTCTGAAGTTGTGTTTAGTGGTGTCTCCGTTAAAGGAGGAGGATGTTGCTTATCAGCACCCAGCTCATCCTTTTTACAGACCATTAGGTGAATTGACTCGAAACCGAAGCGAGGAATGCCTTTAGTCTGCGCTAGAGGGTTAAGGGATTCCTAATTGATCACAATCAACTCGCATCTATAAGGGCCCCTTAGTTCTTCCAGTTTCGCAACTTTTCAGTCGTGAGTCGGTAGGGTCGGGTTACTGAGCCTGATGATCTCCAGAATGCTTTCTGGGAAGGAGGGTTCGACTGGGATCCAGGTGCGGGATATCCTTCTTAGGCACGACTTCGAGTTTTGCACCTTTCTAAATCTCTCCTATCCACCTATGGCTCTGATGAAAAGATTAAGAGATCTTTGATTGGCAAATGCGATAAGCTTAACGTGGCCTTGGTACCAGTCATCGTCGCTTATGATGGGAGGTGGTCCGGGCTTTTCCCGCATGATGGCCAAGAAGTTGTTTCTGTCAATTACCGCGATCGTTATTGCGTTTTTTTGGGACTTCGCTAAAAGACCTCAGACACATGCTGTTGGCCCAGGGAAGTTTTGGGCCTCTTGAGAACCAGCACGGTTTTCTCCAACGATCTCTGGCCTTGGACCAGTCTTTTAGCGTTTTGGGAGGAGTAGGAGCAGTGGGTAATCCGTCTTTTAGGATGTTGTTAGCGCACTCAATCTTGGTCTTTATATCTCATCGTCTCAAGTAGAGCGCCTTAGATGGAGCTTGCCGATGTGGCTGAGCCCCTGATTCTACTTTAAGGAGAGGACTTTTAGTAGCAGCGATAAGTCCGGGGCCTGTCACAAACTTGCTGCTGCTAGGAGTTGACGAAGTGATAGGACGATGGCTTGTCACAGTCTTATCACTCCTTGAAAATTTAGTTTTAGGCTCGTTGCGTTTGCCTTTAGAGGATGGTGTACCATGGCCTACCACAGTTTTACTTCTGCTCGACAATGAAGGAGCCTTGCTGTTAGTCGGTGCAGTCACGATTCTACCGCCAGGTATCCGGATACTTCGTTTGCGACTGAGCTATTTTGGAGATGCGGGCCCTCAGCCAGGTTGATCCTCGGCACCGGTCGTATTGACAACTAGATCCAGCCCAGTGAAAAAGGGATGGTTGGGAAGGCGGTAGGGAGAAGAGAGCATCCTTTAGGGAGTGAAAGCAGTGTCATTTTACTATCCAAGGCTGGACAACTATTCACACCTCTCCAAAGGCCTTTAGGCCTCCGAGTCTATCATCTTTCTGCAAAGAAATAGAGAAACGCTTATTAAAAACACTTTTCAGAACGTCATAGGTGAGGACTACCTATCTAAGTCTACTCGTTCGAAAAAAGAAAATCAGTGGATACAAGGATACAGTTTTCCATAGATGGGTATACAGAGAATTTGCTTTGGAATGCTCCATGATATCAAAGGAGCCTTTACCCTTCCAAGTTCTGATGCTATCACTAGCATTTTGTATAGATGTGATACCGAATGCTGAGGTTACAAATAACAAACTCCGTGCTTGGGGATGTAACTTGCAGAAAACAGACCCAGGTATACCCAAAGGCGGTGTCTGGTCTCACCTCCAAATTGGCCACTTGTAGTGAATGAGGTTTTGAGAGCATAAGAGGACAGCAATATGTATTGTCGATTTGGGGAAAACTGCCGTAAGCAAATTGGCGCATAACTGTTGAGAAGGTATTTAGGATATTGGAGAACGTTGAAAAGAACTGAAAACCATGAGGAAACTCAAACTCGATGTCTTTTTGCATGTTTTGTCGGCGCCCACTGCATCTCACCAGCTGGCCGGATTTAACTTATGGAAATAGTCTCAGAGTTACACATATGTACATAACTGCCTTTTGCGGCATGTTGCACTGGAAGTCCTCTCAAAAGTTGTCCCTTTAATGAGGTGTCTAACTGGTCTGACGACTTATCTAAAGGGCATCGCCGTTGGTCTTTTAAATGAAGCTACGTATGTTATTTAGGTGCCATCCAGGGTGACAAACTCCGTTCGATTATGCATGTCACGTAGAAAACCTCCAAGGCGCTGTCGGCTGTCGGCTGTCGGCTGTCGGGCAGTGTAAAAGAGCTTTCGGCTAGATATGACCCTTGTTCCCGGGGAGCGTCCTTTGCTTACAATTTGCTTACTTACTACATATATCCTACGTACCGGTTGTCAGTATTCGACCGAATAAGCTTCTATAAAAATACGTCGCAGCTGTTTTCTCTAGATGCCGAAGAAAGGTAGAAGAAAAGGAACCTTTCTTAGCACGCCTGCCATAGATGTGCTGCTGAAATTTTGACAGTCATCGTTGTAAAAATGGCGCTATATGATGGCATACACATTTAGCATCAGTGGTGCCATCAGTCGGTAAACACGAGTACTTATCATACAGCCCTCGTAATTCATCGTAACAGATAAACCACTCAACGTTGGTGATCGTCCTTAGAAACTTCTTTTGTTGTCTTTGAAATACGTTCAGATTTGTTTTCTTGGAGGTTCCCCAGATTTGGATACCGTAGTTAAATATTAGTTTTATTATACTCTTATACTCGTAGATGAGTAATTTGTTTGTTATCGAGACGTTTGACTGGAGTCGTAGTAGCCAATATTGACTTCCAAGTCAATTGGCTATCCAGGTGGATCTCCACGTATTTGGCGACTGGATGGATGGAGATCTGTTACTGTTTATTGTTAATGGCATATGTGTGAATTTTGTTTTGGTAGTGTAGATAACTTGTATTGTTTTGTGTTCGTTGATTTGCATGTGCCACTTTGTGAACCACTCAATTGCTTTGCCCAGTATTCTGTTGGAATTTATGAGTTGTAAGTTGGAGATAGTTTCCGGTGTTTAGTAAAACTGTGTCGTCACCAAATGTAGCAATTATGGCAGCTTGTCGGGGGTATATCTGCTGTTGAGAGTAGATAGAGCAAGGGTCCTAAAATGCTACCTTAGGGTACTCCAGCTTTGATCGGTTGGATCTCTTAGCATTGGTCCTTGGGGCGTACGTAGAAGCATCGGTTTTCTAATAGGAGCAAAAGTAGTCCTTTGGAACGATGTTGCTGAGTTTGAATAAGAACCTCCTATGCCAAACCGAGTCGAATATCTTAGCAACGTTAAGGTATAGTGAAACGCAGAATTCGATAGTTGAGTATTGTCTTCTGAAACCTAACTAGTGATTTGGGATTTGGATTCTGTCAGAATTGGTTGCAGTCTTTTAGCAGCAGCTTTTCAAAGACCTTCGATAATACAGGAAGCAGGCTTATAGGTCTATGCGAAGTTGTCTTTGTAGCGTCCTTTCCTGGCTGCGGAATAGCTATCAGTTCTGCGACTTTCCAAAGTTTTGGAAAATGTTTTAGTCTGACTATGCTGTTGAAGAGGTTTCGCTAATTGGCGTTAGTTCCTTCCGTAGTTTACTAATCAGAAGAACGTAGCCAGGAACTTTTTTACTGTTTATCTCTTTTTTGATACAAAGCTCTATCTCTGTTGCTTATTTGTCCGTTGTCTGTATCGCTGTTCTGATTAAGTGGTGAAGTGCCCCCGTCACGGTCGGTGTTTGTGAAAGTAGCCTCGAAGTTCTTGGCAAGGAATGCAGATTTGTCCAGATTATCTCTAGGCCATGTGTTGTCTAGTTTCTTGATGGGGGGTGATGTTGGGTCCTGTTTGTCATGTGCTTCGTGACCCTCCATAGCGAGCAATTTGTCTCGGATGTCGGCGTTAGATTACTGAGGTAGTTGGAGAGGTTCTTGTTCTGAATTTAATTAAGTTTGTGTTTCAGATCTTTGGACATCCTGTTTAATTTGGTTTTGTCATTTGGTGCTAGAGTCAGCTGCCATCTTTTCCTTAGTCGAAGAAATATTGTTAGGTTTATGTTCTATTGTGGGTATTGCTCCTTCGTTGATTATGTCATTCAGGTATATTAGTGCTCTTTCAATATTGCTTTGTGATTTGACTCCTCAATGTCAGTTGATAGGCAATTATTTATGTGGTGTTGGAAAGTGTCTCAGTCAGTTTTCGAGTTGTAGAGCCTGGTTTGTTCAGTTACTTTTATGGTTATGAATGAATGGTCTGAGGAAAGATCAAAAGAGGACTTGATGTTTATATTGGTCAGAAAGTGGGTTCTCCCGTGCTGATGTGTTTACACTTGTTTGGTTTGATTGGGTCTAAGTTCTTGCTGTTTGGAGTGATTAATCGTGCGGTTTTTTTTTTTCAAAATTTGAACGGTTATTTAAGTAAAACATATACAATAGGATTATTCAAAGTATTGCCCATCTGAAGCTATGACTTTTTCCCATCTTTCTGGCAATTTGTGGATCCCATCCCAAAAGAACTGCGCCGGCTTGGCAGCCAAGAATGAATCAAGCCAATTTTTGATATTCTGCTCTGATGTGAACTGTATTTCAGTGAGGGCGTTCTGCATCGACCGGAAGAAATGGTAGTCAGAAGGGGCAAGGTCTGGGCTATAAGGCGGGTGGGGTAGGACTTCCCATTCCCTTTTGTGGCGTTCCAACAGCACTTTGGACATGCAAAACCGCCTTTCGACGTCTCTCGGGTTGAGTTCATGTGGAACCCAATTTCTTTGCTTTTGAATATATCCAGCTGCTTTTAAACGTTTTGAAATGGCTGCTTGAGTGACACCCAAAGATTCTTCGAACTCTTCTTGTGTTTGGCAACAATCTTCATAGAGTAATGCTTCCAGTTCTTCATCTTCAAACTTTTTTGGCTGCCCAGGACGTTCATCATCTTCCAAGCCAAAATCACCAGTTTTAAATCGTGCAAACCACTTTTGGCGGGTTCGCTCAGCTAGCTCATGTTCACCATAAACTTCTACCAAAATGCGATGCCTTTCGGCAGCAGTTTTCTTCGTGAAGAAGAACTCCCCGCAAAAACACTTTTTCAGGCACAAAGTTCGACATATTTGAGTGAAAAAAATTATTGTTGTTTACGCTTCAAATGAATGACATATACTGAAATGACGTACAATGACAGTAGCTTTCCAACACATGTTCCAATGGAATAATACAAGTTACGCCATCTCTTAGCAAACCGCATGAATTAAGTTATAGACCCAATATTTGGTGCTTAGGTGGACAATAGATTGAGGATATGACCACGGGCCCATGTATATCTTCTATTGGAGTAGATGTTGGTTGGTTGTAGTCGGTTTGAAGTTCGTTAAATTCAGTAAACTCCACCTGTTTGCTGATTATTATTGCGGCTCCTCCATGTCCTGTTCCATCTGGATGATCTGTGTTGAAAGTTTCATAGCCAGGGAATTTTATTTTTTTTCCTCGCCGTTAGATGGCTTCCAGCAATGTCAATCTGATTGTCTTTTAAGTAGTTTGAGTTCCAGGTAGTATTGGTGGAGTCTGTTTGCATTCCATATGGTGATTTTGAGAGATTTATGGTGTGCTATCATCTTGTCTAGTAGCAAGTATGTCAGGATCTTTAGCTTGTAGGTCATTTGTGAAATCAGTTGCTTCATCATTTCTTTTAGTGTTTTTATGTCAGATGTTTGTTCCATGTCTATGCTTGATCATATTGCTGTTGGCATTGGGGATCGAGGTGGTTGAAGTAAGTGTGTTTGGCTTTGCTTACATATTGTTGATAGCGGCTGTGGTTGGAGGACTTATTTTGGTTGCAGTCCTTTTGCAATAGCGTCTGCATAACTTTGGTGTAGAATATGGAGTCAATTGCTTGAACCCTGACTTGGTTCTTCATTAGGATTTTGAGTTCATATTTTTGTTTCGCTTTTGTGAGAGTCCTGATACAATCTGAGTCAAAAAAGCAATGTAGTCGGTTCCAAGTTCGATCTAGGATACGTCGTTGGTGGTGACAACTATAGGTCTCACTCGCCATTAGGAAAACGGATATATACGTAATACGAGGACGATGGTATGTTTTTCACTTGCAATAGCAAAAATCCGCTCAAGGGTTTACTGAACTCACTCACCACTTCCAAGATAATTCGAGAATGCAAAGCTATTGTGAACCAAGTCGGAAGGCTGTATTCACTGAGTCTTGCTTGAGTCCCAGCTCACAATCAGATGAGCCGATGAGTTTGTTAGGGAAGTCTCTAAGCAGAGCTTCTCAGAGCCGGAAGCGGCATTAGGGCTGCTTACGTCCTCGGTTACGGCTTTCATTGACATTTGGCTTTCTTGTGAGCATAACTGCAGATGATTCTGAAGTATGCCGGTAGACCAAACTAGTTCTTTACGACGAATTTAAGAGTTTAGCTACTTCCCTGCTTTACGGCTTTGGTAAGCATCTGGGTGTCCTAGCCATAAGGGACACAACAAAAGAGCGTAGAGATTGTGACATCGTTTTGCACAGCCTGCTGGTTTCCGTTTAAATGTCAAAGTCACAGCGTTTGCAAGAAGGCGTGAGTATCTATGGACTCTCTGTTTCAAGATCTACAAATATGGTTCAAGTATCATAGCATCTTCGACGCATAATTGCTGGAAGGCAACTCGTTGAGATGTCCTCCTTTCTTGACAATCGGGCAAATCATGTTGCCATTATTCCTGAGTTTGTTTATCCATCTTACGAAATCAACGCCCGCTACTTCTATAAATTGCTCGATGTCGAGTAGTTTCATAATCCACATAAATTTTATGAAAATAAATTATTCCGTCAAGTTCATGTAGCATTTAAAATCTAAATCCCGTCACGGTATACCTTGACGGATATTCTGAATAAAAGATCGTTCCAATATTTCAGTTACAACCTCCAATCACGCCATATCGTGGCTATTTAATTTTTAACCCCCTTGACCGAGCCTTTTATTGGGCGTGTATACAAAAATCCTTTTCCCCCTCATTAATCTTGACTGTCTCCACCTAATTAACTTGTGTGAGTCCTTTATTATTGTTGTCAAAAATTGTTACCAGCCCACTTGTATTCGTACTGAATGTGCCCTCAATACCTAGACGCTTAAGTGTCCTTTTCACAGTTTTACTTCTCATTTCTAATTTTAGAGTAAACATGGCCGTGTACATTTCATTTTCATTTTTACGAGTTTCGTTTTTATTTATTTTTTCTGTTTATTCTTTGTTTTTTAACAAATAAATGACATCGCGTGCTGCACGTTCTACCCTCTCATCGTACTCCTGGATAAACATCGTAAAAAAAAAAAAAAAAAATATTTTTTTTGGAATGAATTTTTACTTCCGCAAATTGTAAGCGAACGCGGTGTATCCTTGTTGACAGTCCGACTAGAGTACGGATACACAGATCCCAGACGTTGACGGCCTACCTGTGAATGAATAATTTCGTGAAAATGCTCGTTTTACACTTTAGATGTTTTATGACGGAATTACATGCGAAATATGTTCACGCTAGGTAAATAGTTTGACAGATAGAAATGGCGCCAAAGTGTGACAAATGAAAGTGAGAGCGAGATTTTCATTTAAAAGGATTTGGGATTGGAGTGATAAAGAGTTTTAAACTTGAGAGCACTTGTAGGAAATTGTAAAATAATTGAAAAAAATTGAAGGATATGTAGGCTGTGGGGTGCAAACAGCGAGCCAAAATGTTTGAGTTAAGATTTCATTGAATTTCTAAGGTTGACGAAGTAATCCAACAATGACGACAACGTCAATTCTGACCTTGCCGAACTATTCTCTGAATAGCAAATTGTTCAGGGTAGTGCTTAAAATAGAAAGACCTAGAATTAACCAACCCACCAACCATAAATCCTCATTGACTGTCATATACCTTAGTAATATTACGCTATCGACTGTCTACAACTTTTTCGCATATTTTCGTAGAATTCGACAATAGTTTCATCGATCTGTAGTTGTTGCATTTTTTCGTGTCGCATTTGTCTTTATACAGTGAAACTAGAAAGTTCACCTTCAACTGATTTGGCATTCGTTGGCCTCTTATCATTTTATAGATCAATACCGCGAGGCATTCAAACCCAAGATTTCCAATTGCCGTCAATATTTCGGAGGGCATGAAATCCGGTTTAACTGAAAGACCTCGGTCCACCCTTTTCATGGATCGAAACTGAAGTCAACAGCTTTCTCAAGATCTGTTGTATCATCTTTGCGCGCGACAGCCCCTTTGAGTAGCGCGTTACAGTACAATGATAACCTATTTCTTCCGAGTTTTTCCCAGATTATTTTCTTGACGTTAAGGTTGAGGTCTTCGTGGAAAATTCTAGCAGCAAAAGTCTATGTTGACTTGCTGGTGTTTCCCCCAAGATCACTGTAAAATCTTCTACTAGCCATCTTACGACTAACAATGATGGAGATTTGATGTCCACTGCTGTAGTATGTAATGGGTGTTCTTTTTACGATGTCACACTTTTGAATAAGGATTAACTGTCAAATCAGCTGTCACATTGAGCTGCTAAGGTTCATGTATTTTCATTTTAAATTGCCATTTCAGCATGAAAAGACTGATGCCACAACTACTGTTTTAACACGTAGAAATTTATTTCCAAAATCGAACTCTTTTCGTGAAACTTGAGAGCAATTCGTGAAATTTACGGTAGACAACATCGGCCATCTGATGGTTGGGTGCTGCAAAAATGCCCAATATTGTAACTGTTTATACTCATCAATTATTGTGCTTATTTTTCCTCGAACTGGTAACCATCTAGTACTGGTCGACTTGCCAAACTCATAAGCGCAAGTGCTGACCAGCATACAAAAATAGCAGCACTAGAAACGGGTAGTAAAATCCCCCAAAAAAGCAAACAAGATCTTATCCGAGCTGCTCCGACATATTTGGAGCCCAGGCCGATAAGGACTTCCGAGACTAAGTCAGGGCTAGGAAGAAACAACAATCCTCGGATACGGACGAGGACAACGAACTTTTTTTATAATGAGCGCGCACTCAAGGGGTTTGTGTGCCCTTAAAATGTTTATACACAGCGCGGGCGAAGGAAATTTAGGGAGCAAGAAAAGAGAGGTACCGATGTACATTGTTTTTAAATGTTTGCAAGTTATAATGACCAGGAAATAGAGACCTCAAAGGACATTCCTTAAGCAAGTTGTACGGCTTAGGAAAGAATCACGATATTTTAGAGTACGTCCGAAAGTGGGCTTGAGAATATACTGATGAGAATTCTTAGCGAGACGGGTGTTACAGTTAAAAGTTTAAAGGCGATTTCTATGGAGCATTGGTGGTGGAAATAGCGATAAAACAGAGTAAAACAGGAGACATCACGTCAGTTTTCGAGGGTGTCAACTGACTGACTGATATCAGTATCACCTATGAGCTTTATCACACGATTTGGAATCCTATCTAGCAGGTGCAGAGATGTTTTAGGCGCACCTGTCGCATGTGCATTATACTCCTTACATATTGAGGCTAGACCAGAGGGGGTAAAGCATTTCTTACATCGTTTGAGGAAACCTAGACATTTCGCAGCTTTTTTGACGACACCGAATATGCGGCCATTCCAACGTAAGTTGTCATTGTCACACATACCGAGAATGGAAAGATTTTCGGTTTCGACGGTGTAAGTGCCATTCATGGACAATGGCTGGGTGTTTAAATTTCGCTTTAACGACAGCAGACAGTATTGTGTTTTGGAAGCATTAAATTCGACACTGTTGATAGTTCCCGAGGTTAATATCGGAATTTAATGAGCTTAACATACGCTGCCGTGCCCGTTCTACAGCCGAAGAGCAGGGACGTGAGTCCGGGATCGAATACGAAAAGCAGAGAGTGCTGTCATCAGCAAAGGAGTATATTGGATTATAAGTAGCAGACATGAGAATTAAAAAGAGTGTCGGAGACAGAACGGAATCCTGGGGCACACCAGCATTTAGTTTGTGAACATTAGACTTGAAACCGTCCAAGACAACTTGAACTGAACATTTGAAGAAGAGAGTCGTCGATCCCAAGAGCACGCATTTTCGACAAAAGAGCATAATGCCAAACTCTGTCACATGCCTTAGAAGTATCAAGTGCAACTATCTTGCTTTCGCCAGATTGATATACGCTTTGGTTCCACTTTTCGGTGAGACATGCCATCAAATCACCAGTGGACCTGTTGCTACGAAAACCATATTGCCGGTTATTGAGAAGTTTTCGTGTTTCGAGATATTTCATGAGCTGACGGTTTATCAGCGTTTCCATGGCCTTAGAGAAGGGACGTAAGTGCAATGGGTCTGTAGGAGGAGAGAGAAGAAGATTCGTCTTTATTAGGCGATGACTATGACATTAAAATTGTCATCGGCGATTTAAATGCAAAGCCAAGAAGAGAGGGTATCTTTGGTAGTACTGTCGGAAAGCATAGCCCACACGACACCACCTCCGATAACGGATTTAGACTAATCGACTTTGCGACGGGGCGGTCGTACCTAGCATGTAAATACCGCACCTCGAAATTCATAAGGAGAATCGGAAATCTCCTGATCTCCTGAATGTCAACCAGATTGATCACACTGCGATCGACGCAAGGCACTCCGCCAGTTTTATGAAGTTCCAAACACTCAGAGGAGCTAATATCGGCTCGGACCATTACTTTATAAGGAGCATACACCAACTCATCTGTAAAATATGGTCGGACGAAAGCACGCCCGATGAATGGAACCTCATCATTGTTTGTCCGATCCTCAAGAGAGGAGATCCTCTGAACTGCGATAACTACAGAGGCATCAATTTTCTTAATATCGCTTACAATATCCTATCTGTCGTGTTGTGGGAACGCCTAAAGCCGTTCGTCAACAATCTGATTGATCCATCTCAGTGTAGCTTTAAGCCATTCCATCAACCAAATCTTCACAATCTTGCAGATAACGGAAAAATCTCCAGAAGTCCAAATCGATAACCACCATCCGTTCTTCCATTTTAATGCCACATATGGAAGCATTTATAGAGATGAGTCAATGTCTGGTTTTGGCATATCTACCAACTCGTCTGTTTGTGGGGGATGACGATGAAGAATGCACGCTGCTCCATCAAGGTCGGTAAAGAACTAATCGAGACCTAGAAAGCCAAAAAAGGTTTTACATAAGGCGAGGCGCTGTCATGTGATTCCTTTAACACTCGGACCAACACAAGAGGCACAATCTGTCAATAGCGTGTCGAACGTCGGCCTGGAGCTCGTCCAAAGTGGTTGGCTTGTTTGCGCAGACTAGAACTTGACGTAGTCCCAGAGAAAATAATCGAGTGATGTCAAATCGCATGATTGCGGCGGCCAATTGATGAACGCTGGCTGTGAGATGACCCAGTCGCCAAAGTTCTCCTTCACGACTTCGAACGTTGCATCGCATTCATGGCATGTAGCGCAGTCTTGTTGGAACCACGCTCAGACATATCAATGTTATCGAGCTCTGACCACAGAAAATCGGTTAACATAACTCTGTACCTGACACCATTGGCGATAACTGTGCCTCCTTTCTCATTTCGAAAGAAATTGGATCCGATGATGCAGCCATCATCGCACCAAACAGTCAATATTTTTGGATGCATTGATTTTTGGCCAAACACTTTTGGATTGTGTTGCCTCCAATAATGGCAATTGTGGTTGGTGACATAACCGCTAAGCCATAAATGGGCCCCGTTCGACAAGATGAGTTTTTGGCCAAAATTCGGATCTCCGGCCAATATTTCCAGCGCTCAATGAGCACACTTATGGCGTTATCTACGGTCGTCCGGCGTCAATTTCCGCGTCATAGTTTTATACGGAGGTAGGCCCAAATCAAACAGCAAAATTAGCCGGGTTGACTCTTTGGCGATGCCCAATTCAAATGGTCCGCGCCGAATCAACATTTCTGGGTCTTCTTCGATACTGGCCGCTACGGCAGCTATGTTTTCATGATTTCTCACCAATCTCTTCTGGTTGGTGGCTTAAGATCCAAAGGAGTGTACTCACGCTCAAACTTTTCCACGGTGCAACGAATTGCCTACGTACTGAAGCAATGATGACGACCAATCTCACGACGAAATTCACGTTGCGTATTCAAAATTGAGCCGAAATTTTTTTTAATAATTCCCGCACGTTCGGCAAGCCTAAAACGATGCACGATGAAGTGGCAAACCTTACTGAATATTTTGACAGCTGGATGTCATTGGTAGCTTTTAAAGCTGCTGAAACATAACAACTGGAAAAACTATCATTGTAATCTGGTCGCTCTGCTGAACTATGAACTGTACTAGCTGTGCAGCGACATCGACTTAGACAGAATAGTGAAAGTCCAACGACTGAGGTGGCCGGGTTATATAGAACGGATGGGGACAAATGCTCTGGTCCAAATAGTGTTCGAATCCACCCTAGAGGGACAGCGCAGCAGAGGAAGATCGCGACGCAGTTGGTGGGAACCTCAGCCAACTTAGCGTGCGGAGGCAACTAGCTAAAGATCGAACTGGTTGGAGACGCTTGTTGGTTGACGCTCAGATCCACCCCGGACTGTAGCGCCATCTTAAGAAAGTAAGCGTGATGGTGTATGCTGTTCACGGTTTTCGGGAACATTTTTGCGCATCCTGGTCTTATCGGTATGATGCGGGTCGGCCTACCATTCTTTTATGCATCCCGAATGCTTATTCGAAATCAGTGAATATGGTATGCAGGTATCTCGAAGCGTTTCCCTATTGCTCCCCGTAAACTTCAAATTGCATAGTATTTCGACCTGCTTTCCAGAAAGCCCCACTAACTGCCTAGAACTTGCTCATCTAATTTCAAAGTATGCTAGATTTGATTGGACGGACACAGCGAGCCGCCAGCGGCAAAAATAGGCCTGACAGTAAATGAGGGCAAAGAAGTACATGCTATCATCAGAAAAGGACGTGTACCACCTGCGGCTTGGTCAGAATGTCACAATGGGGAGTTATAACTTCGAGATAGTTAGGGGCTTTGTCCTTGGCTCCACAGTTACAAGTAGCAACGACATCGGCGCAGAAATCAGCTGGATGGTTACTCTTTCCAGCCTCTGTTTCTTTGGACTTAGGAAGCAATTGCGTAATAAACTGCAATAAGGTTTTATACAAGGACCTTATCATCCCAGTCTCGCTCTACTGTTGGACCTTTGGTTGGACGTTGGACGTTTCGAGTGAAAGATACTAGTGGAAATTAAACCACGTACTGTACGCGATGTACAGAGATGGCTGGGGCATGTTGAGCAAATGGTTGCCAGAACTTCAGTTAAAAGAGTCTTCAGAACGAACCCTGTGGTACAGCCCCGAGAGGACGACCACATCAGTGTAGCGCGTGCGAATGGAAGGGGACCTCAACCAACCAAGTGCTGTACTTGAGGAAACTGACCAGAGATGGTGCAAGCCGAAAAGGTTTGTTCGTTGTTGCTCAGGTTCCGTCCGAACTGTTGCGCCATCTAAGAAGAAGAAATGCTATACTATGTAGATTCACCGTTTGATAATTGTTCTGTGTCGTTTGGATTTATACAGTGGAGATAGAAAGGCTTTAAGTCCACGATTTTCGATTTCCTTCCATATGTCCTCGGTGGATTTATAATCTGATCCGACTTCACGTCCTCGGCTTATTCTTTTTCGTCTTCTCTGACTTAACCTTCCGTAAAATTAGCGTAACAAACGGGGATGTAAGGATAATTAGTGCACGCTCAATAGGCTTTTAGTACCCTTAAAATGTTTACACAAAGCGCGGGTGAACAATAGTTAAGAAGGAAAGAAAGAGAAATACCGATGTACGTTGGTTTTGAATGTTTGCAGGTTATAATGGCTAAGAAATAAAGAGCTCGGCAGGACATTCCATAATCGAGTTGTACGGCTTAGGAATGAATCACGATATTTCAATGTGCATCCGAAAGTGGACTTGAGGGTAAACTGAAGAGTATTCATAGCGAGATGGGTGGAAATGTTTTAAATTTCAATGGAGCACTGGTAGTGAAAATAGCAATAGAACAAGGTGACGCAGGAGACATTTCGACGGTTCTCGAGGCTGTCGATTGACTGAGCGATATTAGCATCACCTATGAGTCTTATCGCATGTAATTGAATCGTATGCATCTAGCTGTCAAGATTATAAATATCGTCAACTTTCTTCTCAGTTAGTACCGCCCCGTAGCCGGTACAGGTAGCCGGCCGGCTTAACGCATATTACATCGGTTTTACGTTTTCGTAATACATTTTCTAGTATGCGATTTTTACCAGCTATTGTGCCGACGTTCCGGCTTGTGGTACATACCACAGTTGATTCAATCGAACACAGTGATGCGATACCTGGCCTTGGACACCTCAGGCTGTTATTTCTTTCACGGTCTAATTAAACGCTGTCACTCAAAAACACCAGCGGCCTTGTTGGCGACACAATTCATATTCGTCTATGGTATGACATTGATGAGGAGGTACAGCCTTAAGCTTGACCCTAAGTAGTGGAAGACCGATCGGATAGCTAAGTGAAATTCTAGAGCTCTGTGCTTCTTCTGTATCTGTCAGGAGCATACTCATATAGTAGTTTTCTGTTTAAACGAAACTCCATTCATCAGCTCGAATGCGACTCTTTCTACTTTTACCACCTTTGGGATTGAAATTTTGTATTAACCTCATAAGCTGAAGCATCAAAGGACCTCAACACCATTTAAACGTGCTCGTAATTAGTCAGCCTTCTAAGCCTTTTTTTTTTTTGCAAATGTGCTCGTTACTTTGTTCGACTCTTCAAGTACTCTCTTCATTCTTTTTCACATTTAAATACACCTTCACGGCAAAGGTTTCAGCACTCAAATAGTAGTCCCAGTCTCCATTTAGTGTCTACAATTCCTTTTTATGTTTTCATCCCATAAAGCTAACCCTTACCTTTCAATTGGGATATATTTATCCGTAGTCCTGTATGCTCCATTTGCGACTTTGAAATCACGCTTGTTGGCTTGATAATGGGCGCCTTTCTTTTTCCCGTTTTAATGCCTATTACAGTGCTTTACGGAGAATTTTAAAATCCCCGTTAGCGTTTTTAACAGTATCCTTAGCCCTGTGCTGTTGGTGGGTATCTGTGTGTTTCACTGAAATTTATCTCCCCCTAAAAGTCTTAACGCATCCACCGACTTTAACAGCCCACCATGCCATTACTGCATAATTAATTCGCCCGAAATTAAGTCCTCGAAATAAGCCGAATAGCAAATATAATAACCAACGGCAATGGTTTTGGTTTTCGTTAAGGCAATGCCAGCAATGGCAGGCTGAAGGAAAACGCACGCAGGGAGCCAGTGCAAAGGCAAAGGCAAAGGCAAAGGCAGTAGCAAACCAAGCCATATCACCTTCTTCGCATTTCAACTGCAATTTTAATTAAATCGCCGAGTACCTACGAGTGAAGGGCTTTTCCTAAACAGACAACTCAGACATAGAAACACAGGAAATATACGAATACGAATATACATATGCATGGGTCCCTCATGCCTATGCTCCTGTTCCTGTATTTGAATGTCGGTACTGAGTCAGCACAATTGTAATTTTGGGTTGCACTTAATGGCAATTAAATTTCAACCCCCACAGCTTTTGGAAAAAGATTTCCCCACAGAACTCTATGAGTCTGCGGCAAGTGTCTGCATAATTGCGTACTAAGAGCATCGTAAGTGCCACTCATAGAATTTACCCTCAAAAAAATGCTGCTATGTACCATCTCCATCCCCTTGGTGTGCTGATGTCTGTCCGAGTAAGCGATGCGACGCGACTATGTTACCAATCGACCGTATATCCTCAAGTACTATTACTCGTACTTCAAAAATGTAGTTGTAGTAGCAGTGAAAGTTGTGTCTATGAGTAGTGTTACTAGGGGTGTTGTACGAAATTTCCCTCTGGAAATACAAGAAAGGACTTTTTGTACGTTGAAGGGAAATTAGAGTTTTAAGGAGGTCCATCAGGAAACAGTGTGTATAAGAAGCAATATTCAAGGGAAAGAGGTTCATTTTGAGACTAAGAAAGCAGCACAAAGGCATTACCTTAAATTATGTCTAGACAATAAGAATGCACCCTTTCTACAAAGACTAAAAGTATGAAGGGTAAAGGCAAAGGCAAAAAACAAAGGGACCAGCAAAATTTGCCTTAAACAAGTTCTGATACGTTATGTAGACCACCACCAGGATC
Organism: Volucella zonaria; assembly: GCA_963966105.1. Lineage (NCBI taxonomy): Eukaryota > Metazoa > Arthropoda > Insecta > Diptera > Syrphidae > Volucella > Volucella zonaria. The sequence goes on along the minus strand of OZ014533.1, from coordinate 129,733,009 downwards.
GCCTCTGTAAGTAATGATAGGACCTAGATGCAAGGCGTCTGTTTTTAGGCAACTTTTCATAAAAAATGGTAGGTCGCACAAGTTATGGAGGCTCTTTGCCTCCGTCTTAGTATATGACGATATAATGGTCCTAGAGGGCTCTCTAAATTTCTCTAGAATAAGCTTTGTCAGATCAAGCTTTAGAAACGTCCACGATTTTGTTTGAGATACGGTCGGAATTAGGTTGAATATGTTGCAACACATGCGAAGATGAAGGCGCTTGAATTCCCCACGGAAAGCTCAGCGGTCATCTTAATCTAGCTACGTCCCTTAACATAATCGGACTTCATACTGAATCTACGATGAAATGAGATAGAAGGCAAATAGACTTTCCGTAAAAAAAGTCGGATGGGTAGGGATACGATCAGAATGAAAGAAATCTGCATGAATAGTACAGGAGTAGAATCAAAATCGATGCTAAAAATCTGGAGAGACTACTTCTGTAGATTATTCTCGGCCAGTGATTACAAACATTCTCTTGGCAGTTCAATACTTAATTGACTTTAAATGGCGGTACCTTCTGGGGTGGGTTTGGGTCTCAATCAGCCAGTTTAGCGATCCAGGTCAGTAGTAGGTTCCTTTTGCTTTTTCTTTTCTCTATCGGAACAAAGCACTCAAACAATAAACTAGTCCCTTGTACTCCTTGTATATTCCTAGTGCTCAAATTGATCAGCATTTCGAAGAAAAATGAGCCAACGTCTCTACAACAAGCATTCACTATATCAGCGCCGAGTGCCTACAGTTTCAGGCAAGCTTAAGACGTACATCCTCAGAGATAGTGCTCCACGGTGTCGTCATCACTCTCACAACACAAATCCCTGAAATTTGGGTCACTCCTGCGTAGCACATTAAAGTGGTTAGCAAAAGGTTAGTGCTCAATCACGACGCCAGTACAGTCTTTTCTACGAGGGGGAACGAGAAAGTGCATGACCTCCAAGTGGACGGAAAGGATTCGCTGGGTCTGCCGACTTCCTGGAGAGCCGCGCCATCCGCAGGTACGCCGACATGAAACTTACTGACTGCCAATGAAAGTCCTAGCCGAGGACGCAGACAGTCCTAACCTAGGTTCGGTCCCTGACATACTGGGTAAGTTCAGCGGCGACCTCATAGTAAGCTAATAGTATAACAAGACTCGTTTGACTGCGTTCAAAGAAGGCTTGCATTCGCTATGTAGCTTGGAGGTAATGAGATTGATTGATTGATTGAGTATGGCATTAAGGATCGCTTTGCTGCCACTGCAGTTACATATATTTCCTCTTGGATAGACACAAGTTTCTTGCAGGAGATAAATCCAACGTTGTTGTCTTCGAAAAAAACACCAGCGTCGCAGGTTTTGTAGCTACGTTTCAAGAGCTGAAAACTATTCTCTCCTGCCTCACATTGTGGCCGAAATCGTTTTTGGTCACATATAAAGTCGATTACGTATTTGTGCAACAGCAGGGATTCTGGCGTCATTGCATCAGACGGCATGTCCACAAGACCGGAGTCAAAGATATGTTTGTGTTGTACCAAAGACAATTTTTGTTTGAACGGAAGATGGCTTTGAGAGTACGCCCCATGATATCAATATCAAGTGGAGGGAGATTCATCAGTGCGTCTGCAGTAGAGAAAACCATGCTTGAAAAGTCCCAATGTAGCCGAAATAAATCGTCCCTTGGAGTTTGGGGAAAGCAGCAACGACGAATTTTCGTGACAGCTTGTTCTATCAGACAACCGACACATAAGATACAAACGCTTTATCATAGCTGTGTAGGTCCGAAGGCCCTTGCTCGGTAACAGGCCCCATTTCTTACCGAATCCGCGCCTTTACATTTTAGTCATGGTCAGCCGCATTGCTCCAACCATTGATTCGTTTATGCAGTGTTGTCTGTCCGAGTTACTGATTCCGTCAAAAGTTGTATTGTCAAAAACTCCCTCAACGTCGATGAAAATACTCAGCGCATACTTCCCCTTGATCTGAAAACTTGACGTTCGCTTTTTATGGTCTGCGCTAATGGAGGTGGAATCTCCATAGATACCACTGGTATGCATGATTCGCGGGTTATAAATTTCCTAGATAGTCCTTACGTGCTGAGGTACACCTCTGAACTCATCAACTCCCCAGACTGACTAGCAATAATGCTGCTTTCTTCAATGGCGCTTCTAGAGCTCTTCTCAATATTTCATCGCTTTGAAGCGCGTTCTGCATACGCACTATAAATGAGCAGTCACTCTCTGCCCACGTCATCTAACCGAGAAAGTTTTTCGGGCTTGGTACGTTTGTCCTGTCCTTTGTGAAGCATCCATAGTAAAATATCGGATCATCCACATTCTACTCCTCATTTGGATATTCCGGAAAAAGAGACAAACCATCGTGCACAAATGTATAAAGATATTTTCGATAGCAACCGTGCCCTGATAGGAGTCTCGTCTTGATTTCGTTGTCCACGATTCGATGACAGAATTTAGCTTGTGAGTGCACCTGCTCTTTGTACTTCTCCTATTGTCCTTGTCAGGTAGGCTTGCCACATCACTGCGGATGCTCTCTCTCTTTTATCATTTTGCCAATCTGGCGATTCGACGGTCGCCAATGGTATACCTTGCTGCTTAGTCCGATGTTGTTTAAAACCGCTGAGAATTTCGACTATGCAGAGCCTGTACGCTGACGACAGCTTTCTTTAACACTATTTTACCGCTAGGGTAACCGCCCATTCCGGAGCAATATACAGGCGTACCGAATTGATTACTTTGGAGAGTAGGGTCATGTGTGCCTTTATAGAGCCACTGATATTTGAAAGCATCGCAGAGAGTGGCGCGTGGATTAACTATGTCCTTTTGTTGTCGTATTCGACTTGTGACTTGAAGTCAAGCCCGATATCGAGCATCACACTGAGGTAGGTAGGTAGGTAGATAAAACTGGCTGTTGGAAAGACCACCCCACTTAGGACTATGGGATCATTGTGATGACACGTGGATCTGTGATCCTCTTACTCATTGAACCAATTTGAGCCTGTGACGGAGCGTAGGGGACTGTTAACGTCTATATTCTCTAGATCGTTTAAGCCATTGTAGAAGAAGACTCCTAACTGAAGTTTCTTCTCTGGGAGAAAGCTGTACATGTACACAGTAGTTGGAGGATGGTCTCCTCTTCCTCCTCGTCCATGCAGCTTCTACAAAAATCGTTAGTAAAACCGTCAAGCCTTTTTGCATGCTTTCCTATAAAGCAGTATCAAGTGATGACACCACTGAAATGTTTCGTATTTAGAAGAATCAGACTCTTAGAGCGATTCGGATCCAGCTTTTGCCAGATCTGGTTGTCCATCAGTCCATCTAAGGCCTGTTCTTTTATTAGCATCCAGCTTTAATATTGATTTGCACGTAGCGATAATTTATCCTTTTCCGGTAGAATAAGTAGAGTGGTACCAATTTTGGCGAGTTGGTCGGCCCTAAAATTCCCTGGAATGCCTCTGTGGTCCGGCAACCAGCAAAGGTGAAGGTTGAACTGCTCTGCCACCTCCATAAGAGATGATCGGCTTTCAAGGGCGGTTTTCGAATTTAATGAGACTGGCTCCAGGGACTTGACAGCTGCATGACTATACCAAAAGATGCATATATACTTTGCAGATATCACGTTTTTGTTCAGCCAGGACAGAGCTTCTCTAATCGCCTAAATTTCCGTCTAGAACACGCTACCCCCTGCTATCGGTTTTAGATCCATCTGTGTAGAAATGGATTTACTTGTCTTCCATGAAAACATCTTCCTTCCAGAAGGATCTAGAGGGGAATAGTCGCAGTCGCAGCTACTTGTCAGCTGAAGATATCGAGGGGTGTCAAGTGAAACAGAATACCTAATGCCGCGGAGGGAGTAGAACGAAGGGCTCCGCTTATGCATATCTATGCTGTTATTTGGACCCCTGCTTAGTTGGCTGCAGTTGACTGCATTGTCTAAGGCCGTCCACGAGACAACAACCCCGTAGGTGAGATCTTATGACCGAGATGTATAGCCAGTGGGTTATGCGAGGTTGAAGGCCCCATGTGTTCCCGATGGCTTTTTTGCAAGAGAATAAAACATCTGTAGCTTTCTTGAGTGTTAGGTTTCCAGTTTAGTTTCCTGTCAAAAATGAGATCGAGATATTTTGCTGTATCGGAAAAGACTACACTGGTACCGTTTATTGCGGGAGGGTCTACGATTGGAATTTTGGATTTCCTGGAAAAGTGGGCAAGATCAGTTTTATGGGACTTTCTCCTAATCCACAGCGATCTGCCCAACGGGTTAATCTGTTGAGATTTAGTTGAAAGATCTGATATTAAGATGCTTACCTGAGACGGCTATAGCAACGTCCTCCGGATAGGCAATTACCCTGCTACCACCCGCTTCCAGGAATATCAGCAGTTCTTATTAAAGGGTGCCTATGTCCAGGAAAGTAACCATTGTGTACTCTTTACATTGTAGGGATCGTTCGATATGGCTAGTCAGTGAATGCAGAGCCGTTTCCACCGACTTTCCTTTACCGTTGGCATGCTGAGCCGTTGACAGAAGTTTTGGATCAAGTTTACCTCGTATATGGATATTAATCAACCGTTCTAGAGTTTTCAGAAGGAAAGATGATAGACTTATAAGCCTGAGGTCTTTTGGGACAACATGAGAGCATTTTTCGGCTTTGGGAATGTAAACTACACTGACTTCTCTTCATGGCAATGGAATGTGGATTAGTTCTACACAGTTCCTCATGATATACTCTTAGGTAGGCGGCATATAATATCTGAGGACCTTTACAGCAGACTTGTATGGTTTGAAGTTATGCAGCGCAAAGAGCAGTTTGTCTCTTGTAATCAGACCATGAATTTTGGTCACGGTTGCAGTAGTCCTGTTTAGGTTGCTATTGGCCGCGAATAGGGAGCTACCTGGTTGAGTGATTCATCACTTGAGGTTGTCCGAGAACCACCGGTTTTTTTTAAACAACTGGGCATCATAGGATTTGTAGAGAGGTTTTTTCTTAGCTGCGGTGGCTAACAGGTTTCTGTGATTTTGTCACAGAATGATCAGCAGGATTGTCGCTTTGCCTTCCTCAGTTCTTTTTTGTATATTTTGAGAGATTCTTTGTATGAGTCGCAATCTGTCACTTTTCTTGTGATTTTTGCTAAGTAGAAAAGTTTCCCGCAAACGTCTCTAAGCGGTCCCAGTGCAGATCTCCACCAGTGCGGCTCTTTCTTGCCTGTAGGTTGAATAAGAGTGCAGGAAGCGGCCATAGCCTGATTGAGAGCCAGGGTGAATTCCCTGACTTTCATGCCAAGCACTTTGGAATCACGGTTGTTATTGTTTGTTACTCTATATTCGTTTGTTCCCTCGTTGGAAGCTGTATCAATACTTGGCCGTCTGCCTACATGCCTCTGCTTTTCCTTCAGTGCTCCATCGGTGGGGTGCCAGCTTGTAAGGGGTCGTCATTCCTTCACCCATCGAACCTGACTTTTACAGCTTGTGCGTCGTTGTGGTGTGCTCGATTGTCCTGGTCGTCCGCCTGCACACCACTGTTGCTCCTTTGTTGCTCCCTCGTTGGGGTGTTGCTATGAAAGAGATCGTCGTCTCTTCACCCATCGATTGATTTTCTCGGGGCCAGCTCTGGCAGGCTGCATCCATATCAGTTTTGGGATGTGATGCCTGTGTCCGTCCCCACATCGGTTGCAGGATGGGCTGTTATTTAAGCCTCTTGTTGCTTGGCTTTCGTTGGGGTGCACTTACCAGGGATCGTCTTCCCCCACCCGTCATCATCGTGTTGTGTTGTCTAGATTGAAAGGACCGTCTGTCCCCATCCGTCGGCGTTCTGTCTGATGCAGACCGTTGCGAGTCTCCCGTCTATCTATTTGCTCCGACAACGGTGGACCTCCTGTCGCACCCTGGGGTTCTTGGTGGCTGATTGGACCATGGTTGCCCTCCACCTCCGCCAGAGCTCGGTTTTCCCACTCAACGAAAAGACGGACCGAAGGGACTTCACAAGGAAAAAGAGAGTCAAACTTGTTGCGGGAAAATTTACCGCAACAGGCTCATTGCCAATGTTACAAACAATGAGGTTAGCACTCACCCCTATTGTTTACGTCAGTACTGCCCCATACGGTCTGATGAGCTTTAGCGTCGCACCCGATGGTGAGGCCAGTTTTTAGCCTTCCAGCCCACGTGGTCGTGGCTATGTTATTCCAATGCCAGCCAGTAGGAGCCTTTGGTAGTCTCTAGTCTGGCAACGGTTAAGTCGGGGTCGCTGAGGTTAGGAAGTAAAAAATGCATTAAGGCTACGTTTCACTAAAAGTTATATTCTTGCCTTTGTCTCTTGTATAGAGCGGAGCGTATACAGGTGTCTCAAGTTCATGGTTCATTTGTACAGAGATCCGCTGTATATAGATAAGGCTAGCTAATCCGAAGGTCGCCAGGTATCCGGATACTCTGTTTGCGACAGAGCTACAATATTTTTGGAGCCACGTTGATCCTCGGCACGGGTCGTATGGCACCTTGATCCGGCCCAGTGGAAAAAGAGTGGTTGGAACGGTGAGGGGAAGGTGGGGGTATGCATCCTTTAATTTCAGGACTCGTCAGGAGAACTTCTTGACATTCATTGACCTTACTCAGCCACTAAGGCTCTACAAGTTCGACGCACAGGGTAGTGGCACCCTGAGGTATATTAGTGACTAATTTGAACTGACTATGTAGTTTCCGACACGAAAGTTGGCATGACCGTGGGTTGTCATTAGGACAGCCTCAGTTTTACAATTCGCTAGTTCCAAACTAGAAGACTCTATTCAATTCCTAATCCTCGGAATAGTCATATCCATGGCGGACTTTATCTCGTGCATGTTCTTCGATACAGTAACCACAGTGATGTCGTCAGAGAATGGGATCACTCTCACACCTTCGGGCTGCTGTGATCACTGAACTCCATCTGACATGATGTTCAACAGGAGAGGTCTTACGACCGGGCCTTTTTGTAGTATTTAGCGCAATCGTCAGTATGATATTTTAGTCTCCTGTTGCTGAAGTTGGTCACAGTATGACGAATCTATTCTGGCCAATGATGTGCTAATGAACGACCAGCTTGCCGAGTCAAAGGCATTCTTAAAGTCAAGCGTTATTACTCCACAATACTTCTTTATACCCCAACTAAACGCTTCCCATGTATTCCTTCAAATCACATACCACTTTCATGGTATCGACGGTTATAGGGCTCCATTTTCCTCATATGTGATTCGTTTCCAGATCTTTCCTAGCCAAGTTCTGATAGGCAGACCACTTTATGGATCGTTGGACCCAGGTGTTGCCGACTGAATATTGGGAGCATCTTCATTCCAACTTGTAAACCATGTGACAAACTTTTGCAGACGCAGTAAGTTTCCTTACCTCTTAATGAGGGGAAATCTTAATCCTAAGACAGTCGTGAAGTAATCAACATAAGGACCCAAGAATGAGCGAAACAGTTGCTTTAAGCGCTCACGAATATTGAACAAGAATGCTAGCAGACGTTGTACTACTAGGGTGTCAAATAACTTACGTAAGCCGTCTTCTACTGCAGAAAATAGAATCCATCCCACCGATAAGCTCACAAAAAAACCCGGCACATTGTCTGGTCAGATAAAATTATTTTTCCTCGAAAACCAGCTCCGGGTTCTTATACCTCAGTCAAGACCTAACCAATATCTGTTGAGTGAACTCGATTCAATGTGACACAATGGCTTCCTTCAGTCAATAAATCCCACCAAAATGCAATATTCGTATCTGTCGCATTAAATTTCACATTCTTTGTCCTAAATAATTTGTGCGACTAAGTAGACAATGAACACAAACAGTGTGGCAATATTGGAATTGGAAATGCCTAATGAATTTGTATTACCTCTTAAGTACTGATTGTCAGAGCACGCGCTAAATTCATCGCATTCATGTCAAACACTCTGATTTAAACGAACAGATGCGAGTATACTCGTAGCTACCGATACAGGTCAGGTATCCTTATTCGTACGAGTACTCGTGCCCAATAATAGAGATTTGAAAAGCATTCGATTGTCCTTAATGTGAAATGCATTAGCCTAAGGGTACAAGCTAGAAGGGATGACAATGACAGCTGGCCTTAGAAACGTCCAATATAAATACGAATGCCTGCGGATACATGTATGTGTGAGTACAAAATACTGAAAGCTCAGTGCTCAGTGCCGATTACCTATTGTCATTTGCCAATTGCTGATTGCCAATTGCCGTTTGTCAATTGGAAATTTCAAATTCCAATTCTAATGCAAATTGTTTGTTACTCACAGACCCTGCCAAAGTTTCAACTTTGTGCTGACATGGTCACATTCCCACATTTCCGTGCGAGTGTTTACTGCGTGGATACTTGTAATTGTAAACGAATTCCAGCGCTTCCATTCATTTGCCACTTAAACCTCATCCATTGTACGCCAATAGATACATTTCAAATGAGGTAGTTCTTATTTGTAGACATGTACCTAGATCATACCTACACAGTTGGATTTGTACATACCTACGAGGACGAGTAGTCCGTATCCGTAGCTGTTCGATATCAATGTTTGTGCATTTGGATTCATGTAATGAGTGTATAACAAAGCCAACAATGCAAATTTGTATCTCATTACAGAATCTATGCCGACTTGAGCGCATAAATATTTAATTAACCCATTAGCAGATTTGTAATGTGATTTATTTGGACAGGCACGAGCGTTGGCCTAGGCTTTAAATATTCTCGTATCTGTGAGAGGAAATAAAGTTGTTAACAACATCTACCTGGCACTGGATTGAAAGTTCGACACAGAGAGTGTCCTCATTATAAAAATAACAAAAAAAAAAAACACACCTTAGCCAGCTACAATATTTTGACACTCCTCTACAGAGTGTATCTGCTTCTGCTTCTGCTTCTGCTTCTGCCTCTGTTTCTGTTTCTGTTTATGTTTCTGTTTAGATGAATCGGAGGCAAGGTAATTTGACATCAGCATTCGCATTGTCAAAGTCATCATTCATTCAATCAATTTGGTTGGTCATTCTAGGAGGCAATGCCTACAATGACAAATAAATTATTAGTCCAACTATGCACATGGCCAGGATCCCAATCTACCAATCCTACAACAACAGTAGTCCTACACAGCTTGGTCAATATTTGTCGGTTCAAATACCTTGGGCAAATGTTTGTTGATGCAGTATTTGATGTTGACCCCGTCAATATGGTTCATTCACTTCACACACAAATGTTGCAGTTGCAGTGTGTGCATTTTTAATAAGACATTAAAGCTGCGGTTCCACGAACACATATGCCCAACCGGGTTTCGATTGCCTAAAATCCCAATTAAAGCTTGCATGTGGGCTTTTGAGGGTTTGTTTTTAGGATTGTGAGGTATTTGTGGCTACAGTCGAATATTATTGGCAATCAAAATAGCATAAATGTCAGTATTCCGACTAATGTCAGTCATACATAGCACGTAGCTGAATTGAATGGGATTGACTACTGCTGGGAGTGGATTATGGGCGGCAAGGAATTAGCCCTGAAAGGTGGTGTTATTTTGATTTCTAGGAAATTATAGGATCCCCTCCTGGAAGCCATGTCATTGGGCTAAGGAGTAAATTCGTTTTGCATGCAAGGAGTGTAGACTACGAGTACGAGTGAGAGTACGTGACTAAGTGCACCTTGCAGGACATGCAAATTTAATTGAATGTAAGCGATACTCGGTTGTTATTTGATTTCGAGGCGCTAATTGAGCTGAAATCCACTGATATAGGCTGGAGTTCTGTATGATTATGATTGTCAGGGAGCGGCAATATTAACTTTTTACGTGTGCATGAAAGGTTGGACATAGATATGCACTTAAAGGGACTTAAAGTCCACAGATACAATCGAAGTAGGCTTCAAATGGAGGTGTAAAGAATTTAGTAGCGCATGCGATACCATCAAGATAGACTTTTGAACGGCACAAACGATAAATTATCAGTTGGACACTTGGAGCTACATAAACACATTTGCATTTATGGAATTTATGGAATTTTCATATCCGAAGGAAACAACACTTAAGTTGGTCAATACAGCCTCGCGATTGAGGTATGTTGGAGAAAACGAAGGCATGCCAACGATGGCAGATTCTTCACTCAAAGATCTAGTTTCCCAATAGACATTGATCGATAAACGACGAAAGAAAGCCCAGGCAATCAGCCGTTTTTAGCTCGGCTAGCCAGCCCTACTTTCGTCTTCTTCAAGGCGCCGCTTTGTTGCTTCCTTGGATTTCGTTAACGAGTGTGAGCGCTGAGTGAGCTCGTCGGATTATGGCCTAGCAATCGTAAAAGAAGATCCATAAAGAACAGATTTTTTTTTTTTTTTATTTTTTAATGCATTTTGTTTCTTAAATCATTAATTCTTACATACTAACAAAAAATGCTTAAATGCTAGCTTAAAATTACTTAACAATCTTATACTAACTTACTGGCCCCACACAGGCACTCTAAGCTACTCTAAATTCTTATATCTATGTCTTTCGACTTTATTTACATTTTATTGAAATATTTGTATACTTAAAGCTAAGAAAAAAATTGTTAACAAAAACTTAGCATATGGACTTAATTTTTTATAAAACCTTAGTATCTAACTTAAAATAAACCTTAGTCTACTTAACCTAGATACACAATACACACACATTTCTTAAATACTAACCTAAACCTATGTAAGCTGGCCATCGCTATTCACAGAGCAAATAGATTGGTCAGCTCTGCTTCATTAGTGAGGCTGGTCCGTAATTGACGGAAACGGCGACGAAACCTCTTCTCCATCATTCAACCACCAGAAATGCTGGTGCTGCCGAACGACATCCCTCTTATCGCGATTCCCCACCGCCCTACTGAACCTGAGACGATCCACACCGCCGTGTGCGACGTCTCTGCCGTAGTTGAGTCGCCTGTCCCCAGCTTTCCGAGCGACATGGAAGATTAATGGGACCGCTGATCTATCCTGGATCAACCCTATCTGATCTAGGTAGAGGAATGCTTCCGGTGGAACGAAGCCATCAGAGCGCACACTCTCGTGGTAAAGGTAATTGGGGTAGTAAGCCCCAGATATCAGGTTATTCGTCGAGGTCATTGCTTTTGCAACGTGCCTTCGAGTCAGCTTAATTACGAAGTTGTCCACTCGTATTAGGTTCGCCCTGTTGTAAAGGACCTCATTACGATAGAATTTTTTGTGCTCCGACTCTGGTATTCTGTACAAGCGAAGGCAAGCCCTCTCAAAAACCCGAATCTTTTCCATCAAGCTTGCTCGTACATTGAACCACACGGGGCACCCGAATACCAGCATGGGCCATATAGCAGATTACCTTTACCCTCTCATCGAGTTGGCTGCTATAAAACAGTCTTTTGTAAGGGCAAAAGCACCTTTAGCTCTGGCCAGAGCAGCATCTACATTTTTGTCAAAATACAGAAACTGATCTAGCCAGATCCCAAGGTATCTGACTACATTTCGACAGGCAAGAGGCTGTCCGTGTTGTCCAATGATCGAGAACTTACGCCAATTTTTTCTGGTATCCCTAGAGGCTCTAGACAACGGCGTCCTAAAGAGAATGGTTTCCGACTTCCGAAAGTTGATTTTCAACTTCCAGTCATCGCAAAATCGTCTTATCTTATCGAAATCACGCTGCAAGAGAGTATTAATGGCCTCGATTTTTGTACCTGTTCTGTACGCTATCAAATCGTCTGCGTACGCAATAATATGGGGAAGTGAACCTATCAAGTCGCTTGTATAAATGTTGAATAGGATCGGCGAATTGACCGCGCCTTGCTGAAGACCATTTTTAATTTGAAATATTCCAACAGAAGTCACATCGCCATTTTTCACGATGAACTGTCTGTTGTTTAGCATATTATAAAGAATGTACAAGAGTGGTTTACTGATCCCCAGCCTAGTCAGCTTATAGAAAAGACCCTCTAACCATACGGTGTCGAAGGCCTTCTCCAAGTCAACAAGGCAGGCACCAGTACATTGGTTTTTGCCTTTATTCCATTGGATATCGGACACCAGCTTAGACGCGGCATGTGAGATATCATGTCCCGCCTTAAAACCGAATTGATTGTCCGGAACTATATGTTTGTCCTCAACCCACTTAGTCAGGACTCTATTGATCACCTTCTCGAAAACCTTACTGATATTCGGAAGGAGACTTATCGAATGGAGATTCGCCGGATTGGATATATCCTTTCCCTTTTTGGGGATAGGTTGCACCACCGCCGTTTTCCAATGCGCTGGACAATGTGCATTATTCATTGCATTATTAAACAGGGTGGTGTAAATGTCCACCGCTTCTAGAGGAAGATGTCGAAGCACGATGTTCGAAATACCATCGGTCCCCACTGATTTCTTAGCCCTGATTGTGTCGAAGATCTCATGGAGCTCTTCCTTCGAAATGAACGGAGGTAGGTCACCCTCCCTGGTAATGACATTATTTGCCATATTTTCGTCGCTGAACCGGGTGAAACCAGAGCCCTCAGATCGCCAGTTCTCTATTTCATTTCGAATGTAGAAGTCGTGCACCAAGACGCGATTGTCCAGGTCATAATTAGGGCCAATGGTATCAGTGGCCTTGTATATTTCCTGGAAAGTCGCCCCTATGGCCTCAATCTTCTCCTGTGGATCCTCGATCACAAAGAAGTCGTCATTATCAGCCGCCTCATTTGGATCAATACCTGCTATTGTCAGTAACCTTTCGTTGTCTGTTGTCCGGGCTATTTTAAGACACTGAAGGTCGTTTTGATTTTTTCTCCGAAATATTTTATTTATTTGAGGGAACATATTCGGGTTGCTGGTGTTTACAGCCCGAACCCTGTTGTTCCAATACGAACTTACAGAAATTTTGTAATTCTCTTTTATTTACGTTTGAATATTTTTAATCGACGCCTTCAGTGTCCTAATCTCCGGGTCTTGTCTGTCAGTAAACTGTCTGTACAAGTTTTTGAGTCTTGTCAGAAGTCTACTTTTCTGTCGGTGCAGTGCGTCAATAGTAGGATTGCGGAACAGGTCTTCGTTAGTCGTATGTCGATATCGCGGTATTGTAGCGTCCATAGTTTGTTTAATTGTCTTGTCCATTTGTTTTAGGTAATTGTCGATCTCCTCGTTTGACAAATTCCTATTGGCCGGTGGATGGAGCGTGTTCGAAGCGAGTGCTCTTGTCAAGGTTGCGGAGAAGCGTGTCCATCGAGTGTTACTGTAGTTGTAAGAATATCTTTGGACAAACTCCTCCAATTCCGCAATTTCGTTGGGAACTGTAATTTCGGTGCTAAAACCGCAATGGTCACTGTCATACACGAATGTGCGCATACAGTTTAGCGTTTGTAAATTCGTACCTGTCAGTCGTATACGTTCGTCGTACAGCAGTAGATCCAAATAAGACCCGCCTCTGGGAAACGACGGGTTATCCGTCGCTTTAAGACCGAGTCTGTACATGACATCGTGCTGACCCCACCAATCGAGTAGTAGGTTCCCTCTAGTATTTGGCAAATTATTTCCCCAATCTCTGTGTCTAGCGTTGAAGTCCCCGCCGATTATAAAATAATTCTCCCCCGATTCCAGCCTCAGAAGTCGAAAAAGCGTGTCGAGCTCTGTAATGAATAAAGTGGATTGTGGAGACTCAGGTGCATAAACAGAGGCAAAGTACAGCCGCTTTCCACTGCGGAGCGGGATATAAATGACGACTGCCTCCAACACCCAGAACCTACGCAACACTCCCTTGTACACTCTGTGAAATTTTATACCTTGTTTAATGAAGATCGCGACACCGCCTCCACATTTGGATCCGGGCCGGTTTCTTCTTCTAACAATATAATTATTGTACTCCAGTTTGTGCTTATCGGTTAGCTTGGTTTCGCTAGCGAAAAGCACATCAGGAGTTTGGTCTTGTAGCAATTTAAACATCGCGGCTCTTCGTTCGATCCTAATCAGTGAATTAACATTCACCGCAAGGACCTTCAAAGTTTGCTCCACCATGTGCGTACCCATTACGACATGTGTTGCGTTACGCCCGGCAGCAACGCGTAGATCTGGTCCACCCGCTTGGCCTGTTCTTGCACCTGCTTTTGCAGCTGAGCCATCTGCCCTTGGATTGCGAGCAAGATGGCCAGCATGTTAGGTGCAGCTTCCGTTGTTCTCGGCATTGGCGCCGGAGAAGCAACAGCCGCTTGCTGTACCATAAAGAACAGAACCATCACATATGTGGACACGTAACATGACGACCACCTTTGGCCTTCAGTTAGAAACAATAATACGAAAGTAGAACATGAAGATCACAATCAGCTCAAGTGTCAACGATGTTGAAGCAGCTAGACCTAAACACCTAAATGGACAGCTTACGCGATCTGGGAGTAAGTGTGATAGTGTCTACTGAAGGCATTATCTTGCTCTACTAAGAAAAACTAGTTGAGAGCACACACAAATTTGACTTTTTGTCACCAAATGCCGATCGCTATATTTCTGAGCAATGCAAGCAAATTCAACGCAAATTCTCATTCATCCTTCGTACAAATAGGCAGGTTCCATAGAAACCTTAAGCTGTCCGTAAGTAAGAGATGGGCACTCATCACTTTACGAGTACACTTACTATCGACTATCTTAGCGGGCAATAAAAATCGCACCAGACTGACCGTTGGACAATAAATCGGTGCTTCAGAAACATCATCCAAAATAGGCGTGAAGCCGATTTCGGAATAGAGTACAACCACTGGCTAATGCTAGGATCTGCACCGTTCTTCCTAGTACAGCTCACTCCCAACAGCACACTGGATAGTGTAAGCAGTATCAAAGTCCTGGACTATCAGCTTGTTCACTGTGAGAAATTCAAAAGGAGCAACAACATTATACTAGGATTGTCTGAAAAGTTTCCGACCGCAACGTAAAGATAGCGGCACTCGGCAATAGAAGATAGTGAATGTTAGTTGTGCATCTTTTGGCAGTTACTTACCGAAGTTTCAGTCATTTTGGACTCGCAGTTTTTAGTTGACAGTCCTTTGAATGAGTCGATGTGAGTGGTTTTTGTGAAATTGGAAAAAATTGAGTATCGAGCTGTTAAATTCTTGCTTTTGAAAGGCAATACGCCTACACAAATCAAAAATGAGTTGGACTCTGTGTATGGGGACTCTGCACCATCATTTACCACAGTGAAATTTTGGGCAGCTGAATTTAAACGTGGCCGTAAGAACTTGGGAGATGATGAACGATCGGGACGTCCAAAAACTGCAACCACTGACGATAACATTGCTAAAGCTCACCAAATGATGTTAGACGGCCGCTGAATTAAAATGAGAGAGATAGTAGAGGTTATGAAAAGCCCAAAGAACGTGTTTGTTACATATTAAATCAAGATTTAGGCATGAGAAAGCGGTCCGCGCTTTGGGTGCCGCGCTTGCTTACGTTAGACCAAAAACGTGTTCGAATGAACATTTCCAACGCTCTGTTGGCGCAGTTTAGGCGCAATAAATCCAAGTTTTGGCGCCGATTAATTACTCTAGATGAAACTTGGATACACCATTATACGGCCGATACAAAAATTCAGCCAAAACAGTGGACTGCAAAGGGCGAGCCGGCTCCAAAAAAAGCAAAAATTGTTGTTTCGGCCTCGATGGCGGCGGTTTTTTGGCATAGTAAAGGAGTTATCTTAACCGATTACAGGAGCATACTACTCATCATTACTTGTCAAGCTGAAGGCAGAAATTGCGGAAAAACGGCCACATTTGCAGAAAAGAAAATCCTGTTTCACCAAGACAACGCGCCGTCTCATACCTCAGCGGTTGCCATGGCGAAAATCCATGAATTACGGTTTGAACTGCTTGACCATCCGCCTTATTTACCAGATCTAGCCCCAGGCGACTTCTTTTTGTTCCCTCATCTAAAAACTGCGCTCGGAGGACAGAGATTTTCGTTAAATGAGGAGGCAATCACCTTCGCGAACAATTATTTTGCAGAGAAAAACGCCAAGTACTATTTGGACGGGTTAGAGAGATGGGAGCATCGCTGAGAGAAGTGTGTAGAGTTACAAGGAGACTATGTAGAAAAATAAAAAAAAAATTTGAGAAATGTCTTGTATCATTGTTCGGAAACTTTTCAGACAACCCTCGTACAATGTGTTCGCTGCCAACGGCTCGGCCACGCTGTTAAGTGTGGAAAAAACCACAATTCTCAGGAATGTGCTTGAGTCAGGAGAAAGAGTCAGACAAAAGCCAACTCTCGCGTGCTTTGTGAAAAAACTCGGGGCACGCCGCTAACTATCGGGGTTGTCCCAAGCATCAGCAGAAAGCGCATGTCAAGCGTCCATCCGCTCAGATTCAAACTCCAGCCGTCACGCCCCGAATTACTTTCGCCCAGATGACGGCAGGTAGGGGTAGAATGGTACAAAAAGCCACGGTTGCTTCCTCGGCCCCAGCGCCAAGAGCACTAGAAGCTGCATCTGACACTCTAGCTATCTTGCTCTCTATCCTTCAAGGGCAGATGGCTCAGGTTCAACGTAAAGTACAGGAACAGGCTTAGCGGGTGGATCAAATCTACATGCTGCTGCCGGGTTTAACGTACCTTATGTTGTAATAGGTATGCACATTGTGGAGCAAAACCCTGAAGGTTCTTGCAGTGAATGTCAATTCACTGATTAAGATCGAGCTAAGAACCGCGCTGTTTAAGTGACTGGAAGACCAAGCTCCTGATGTGCTTTTCACTAGCGAAACTAAACTTACTAATAAGCACAATCTAGAACACAGTAAATATAATAGCAAAAGAAGAAACCGACCCAATTCCACACAAGGAGGTGATGTCGCGTCCTTTATTAGAAAAAAATTTCAATTTAGGAGAATGTACAAGAGTGTCGTGTGCATCCCTCTCCGTATCGGAAAGTATGTTGTTCATCACTATTTTGAGTGCTGTCAAAACTCAAAACCTTGTACAGGCAAACAGAACGGGGAGCTTAGGACACTGTCATACGCGCCCTTAAAATCGATGAATAGGAGGTGTGTATCGATTTGAAGCTCATGGGTTTTTTCAGGGATCTGCCGTAGTGTGAATATTTGGTCGATGGTGGACTTTCCTGGCCTGAAGCCACACTGATGTAGATCAATCAAGTTTTGCACGAACAGCTTCAGGCATTCACATCATACGACAGATAGGATATTGTAGGCGATGTTTAGAAGACTGATGCTCTGAGCAGTTCAGAGGGTCCCCTTTCTTCATCTTCTGACAACCAATGCTGAGGTTCCATTCATCATCGGGCATACTTTCGTCCGACCATAATTTATAGATGAGTTGGTGTATGCTCCGTGCCACGTCATCGTCTGCCCATTTGAAGAGCTAGACAGTTAGGCCGTTCGCTCCAGCAGCCTTGTTTTTTTTCCCAAATGGGTATGAATACACTTAGAATGCCTCAGCATGCCTCAGCAAGTTTTTTTGGAAAATGGGACATAGACTTCGGGTGGACGGAATTGTTGGTCTACAATTGAAAGGTTCATTCTGCCTGCCTGATAGCTGGATTTGGTTCGTCATCGCCGTTAGACAGTCCACAGAAAAGCTCTTTGAAGATCCTCAGCATCGATTGCGACTGTACTGCGATGTTCCCTTGTTCGTTTCTACAGGCTTCGGCTCGGGATTTGTATCCGTGGGATTTTTTTTTTGTTTTTCATTTTGGCAAAACTTCCGAACCTCATTTCTGGAGTAGCATCTCTCAATTTCCTCGACCGTGCGGCTCACATGCTCCTTGTTTTTTCTCTTGAAAAGACGGAATTCGTCGTTCCGCTTCTGATTGTAGAGCTCATAAGCAGTATTGATACTTCTATGCAGCTCCGTTTTGTATGCCGCTAGCACTCGTCGTCAAACCAGGCGTTTAGTTCTGGTGAACGAGTGAAACCCAGAACATCAGACGCGCCATCTCTGATGACTTTTTGGCAATGTTGGCACATGTCTTCGATACTTGATGCTAGCGGTATACGACCTCGAAGAGACTCGATCGGAAAGTATTTGGTGACCTTTTTTTATTATAGATCTCCGACATCAAACTTCCTCACAGTATTAGCTCGATATCCACAATACATTGGCTGTAACAAGGTAAGGGTTCGAGTCTATGTTGGCCCCTCGGAAAGTTCGATCATCCACAATACTAGAGAAGTGCCTTGCGTTGACCGCAATGTGGTCAATCTGGTTGACAGTTGATTGATCAGGAGTTCTCCAAGTCCCCTTATGAATATCGAGATGCGGGAACCGCGTGCTAGCTACGATAATGTCTCGCACGTCCTCAAAGCTGATTAGCCTGAATCCGTTGTTTGAGTTGTCGTGTAGGCTATTCTTTCCGACAGTACTACCAAAGGTGCCCTCTCTTCCTAAACTTTGCACTAAAGTCGTCGTGGACAATTTTAATGTCATAGCTAAGGCACTCCTTGTAAGAGTTGGCAGAAGCTATCTTTCCTGTCATCATCTTTTTGGAAAATTTGGCTTTAATACGGATTGTTTCCGGGCGCTCATTAAACTCGAGACTTCTTGCCTAATTCTGCTTCTAACAACGGATCCCCATTCTAATAAGCGCTGCTTTTGCTGTCGATAACAATCGCCGTAGTAGTTGTCGCAGTTTTTCATCCTCTTTTCGTCCGGCCCATCCCAGCTTATTTTTTAGGATGGCGGTAACGTCTGCTTTGCAGCAGTTCAGGGCCTCCGCTATTTGTTCGGCTGCACGTGGCTTATTAAAGGCTCTAACATTCCACGTGTAGATCCGAAGTTCGTTGTATTTGCTTCGTTTGCCAAAGTCGTTTTCGCAATGTCAACAGTAGATCCGTCCATATCAGGGGCTTGTTGTTGCTTCGTTACTTAAGTTTTTGTTCCATGGGCGGGCAGTAACCCCAATGGCACAATCCCCAAACTGGAGGGCCAGTTCCATTATATATACAGCTAGGACGAGAGGTCGGTTAGGACGAAGACAGTAACCCGCTCAGGAATGTGCACGCTGCAGTTGGTCCATCAAGGGCCACCTTCTCTTTTCCAATACCCTGGCTTAGTCTCGGACATCCTTACCGTCCTGAACAACAAATATGTTGGAGTAGCCCAGATAAGGTCTTAGTTTTTCGTCGGAAGGAGCGGCTGAGTATTTAATGGCCTCATTCGTCACGACAACCGATCACACACATAAGCTACGGCGTGTTTTGTTACTTAGCTCGCTGCAGTGATAAGAGCTGCTTGTGAACCAGTTCTGATCAGTTTATTTAGGAAGTGAGACCCAAATATTATACAAAGGGTCTCTGCCTTCGACCCTATTTCATGAGTGTCTCCAGTCTGTCTGATGTGCCTTTTTTGGAGATTTTGGTAAAGCTCCTCCCTTCACCTGCTGGTGTTGGGGAATGTCTTTATAAGAGGCCCTCTTCGTCTTCGAATTACCTTCACGTTTTCTTTTAGCCAATTCTGAACAGTTTCCTGTATCCTCTGTCTTATTCAGAGTTTATGCATATCCTTGATGTACGAGTATTTGACGTGTCCACTTGGTTTTTGTGAACTCGATGTACCTAAAGTCTGACATTGAAGTCTTACTTACCCGTTACTACAAATTCCTTTCGAAAGGGCCTGGGTTAGGTATGTGAATGCGGTCTCGTTGTGTTTCAAAATAAATGCTATCGTTCAAAATACATAGTGTAGCTGGTCTACTATACTATGACCAAGTTAAGGCGAGAAGGCTCAATCATGATTATTTTATTAGATTTGTAGGAAACTCATTTGTAGCGCCTGAAATGTCGAGGACACATAACTTTGCTTAATTCTCTTTGGATTCCCTTTTCATCAAAGTTTTTGAAATATAGAAACATCAGCCTTCTTTGTCGTCAGTCGAGAGCTGAAAATAAAATAAAATTCAAAAAGAAAAAAAAAAAATTCAAGAAAACCCTAAACACACTCACACTTTTGTTTTTGGATTTTGTTTCTGGGAAACGTCAAAGGAAGAGAAATTATTTTCAATTAAAAAACTTTCCCCAAGAAGCAAAAGCAAGCCCCAACAGCAATTAAAATGGAAATCCCAACAAGTCCAGCTTGTCGGATAATTTCGTAAATTTTGTAAATTTCGAGAAACTTTATTTTCCCCCAAAAGAGCTGTGGATTAAACAACCCGAATTGACACCCAGGATGTCAGTTATACTCTTGTTGGTATTGCCTTAACCCCTTTTAACTTGGGGTTGATGCTTTGGATTTGGGTTTGGGGAGTAAGAAAGTTTGCGTGGTTGCAGTTGTTCTGTCACAGACGTCCGTATTTAACTCATTGGACAAAGTGGTCCAGTCGAGTTTAATTTACTCGTCAAACTTTGATATACGAGTTAGTTGCGTTGGTGGGATGGTTTTTAAAGCGTCGATATGAGTAAGTGACTGCTGTTTTGCGAATGTGTACGAATTGGGATGCAGAAAGGCGAACTTTTGCTGGTTAATTGTACAGCGTTTATCAAGTGAATTGTGGTGTTAATAGGGCGCCATAATTGGCATGGAACGACTCATTATTATTATTTGGTCTGTTCGAATGTACTCTCGCTTTAGCTTTATCCAATTTCTTTATTATTTTCCTCGTGGTTATACTCTTGCTAATTTCCAGCTCACAGGAATGAGGAAAACTATCCACCAGCGACACCGGCAACATGCTTCGGAGGAGGATGATTTAATTTCAGTTGCAGTTCAGTCATGATACGCTAAGACGCATCATTCAATTCAGAATTATGTTAACGCGGTTTGAGGACATTCATTAAATAAACTTGGTAAGCCTACTGGCTTACACATAAATTTACTTACTTACTTACTTACTTAGGCGGCGCTACATTCCGCGGTGGATCTGGGCTTCTCCAATTTGCTTAGTTTTTGGTTAACTGCCTCGAGTCCTCACTACAAGTTGGTTGAGGTCCCCTTCAACTTGCGGACGCCACCTAAGGCGAGGACTTCCTCTACTGTCCCAGCCATCTCAAACGCCCAATGCGCAGTTTTTTGACCAAGTTGATGTCGCTGTACAGCTCGTAGAGTGCGTCGTTGAATCGTCTCCTCCAGAACTCGTTAACCCATATGGGAGCAAATATCTTACGAAGAATTTTTCTCTCAAAATGACCAAGGATATCTTCATCCGTTTTAGACTGGGATTACAAGGGTCTTATATAGAGTTTCCTTGGTCGTTCGGCAGAGGGCCTTACTACACAGTTGCCTTCTCAGCCCAAAAAAAGAAACGATTGGCAAGCGTTATTCTTCGTTTGATTTCTGAAGAGATGTCGTTATCAGATGTGATAGCAGAGACAAAGTCCCTTACCATCTCAAAGTTATAGCTGTCGATTGTGACATTCTGGCCAATTCGTCGATGTTGGGTATCCCTTCTTGTTGACAGCATATACCCTGTTTTTCCCTTGTTTACCACTAGACCCATTTTTGCGGCTTCTCTTCCTATACTCGCAAACGCACCAGTGACAGCTCGCTGTGTTCTACCAACAATATCCTTATCCTCGGTGTATGCAAGCAATTGAATAGACTTTCGAAAGATCGTACCTCGTGTGTTGTACATGATGTTGAAGAGGTCACATAACAGCGCGTCGCGTTACCCTAATCCTTTTTTGGCATCAAAGATCTCGGTTAGATCGTTACCGATCTTGATGCAACAGCAAGCTTCTCCATCGTGATCCTGCACAAGCGGACGTCAAACTAGACATGGCTCTGGATAGCTCGTCTCTGTAGATACTGTCATATGCGGCTTTAAAATCGATAAAAAGGTGGTGAGTATCGATCTGATCTTCTTGGGTTTTCTCCAGGATCTGCAGTAGTGTGAAAATTTGGTTAATTGTGGACTTACCGGGCCTAAAACCGCCTTGATTGGGTCCAATCAGATCGTTGACAAATGGTCTCAGGCGTCCGCACAATGCGGCAGACGAAATCTTATATGCGATGTATAGAAGGCTGATACCTCTATAGTTGGCGCAGTTTAGAGCGTCTCCTTTCTTGAGAACCGGGCAAACGATGCTGAGGTTCCACTCGTCAGGCATATATTCATCCGACAAAGTCTTTGAAATAAGTTGGTGTATGCTCTGTACCAGGTCATCTCCTGCCGCCTTAAATACTTCGGCGGGTATGCCGTCCAGCCCGGCAGCCTAATTCGACTTCATTTTGGTCAGGTGGACGGAATTCTTGACATCGTCAATATTGAATGGCGCCTCACAGCGGAACTTGTGTCGTCTTCGCCGTTTAGCAGTCTGCAGAAATAGTTTTTTCATATCCCCAGCACCGACTGTGACTCTACTACAAGGTTCCTTGTTCAGCTCTATAGGTTTCCGTTCGGGTATTATTATCCTGACACATCATAGTCTTTCTTTTTTCTTCGGAGAAGTCGATGTTCTTCCCTCCTCTTTTGCTCCTTTTGTGCAGCGCCGCTTTGTAGGCATGTTGTTTTGCTACATTTGCTTGCCGGCACTCTTCATCAAACCAGTGGTTTCGTGGCGGTGGGCGGATGTAACATAGCGCGTCAGTAGCGGAATTTCTGATGGCTTCTCGGCATCTAAGTCACTGGTCTTCAGCAATTGATGCTGGCTGCAAACGACTTCTCGAGAAGTTGAGGGATACGCGATCGGCAAAGGTTTTGGCGGCTTGTTGCGATTCCAACCTTCTAACGTTAAATCTCCTCATAGTATTTCCCCGTTGTGTCTTGGCTGCAACTAGGTAGTGGTCCGAGCCTATCTTGGCAGCTCGGAATATTCGGACATCTAAAATACTTGAGAAGTGCCTTACGTCGATCGCAATATGATCAATCTGGTTGACAGTTTGCTGATCTGGTGTCCGCCACGTTCCCTTGTGAATATTGAGGTGAGGAAACCGTGTTCTCGTTATAGCAACGTTAAGTCCCGCAGCGAAATCGATTAGCCTCAAGTCCATTTTTAGACGTGGTCTCGTGAAGGCTATGGCTTCCCGTTGTACTACCAAAGATTTGCTCCCTTCCAATTTTGGCATTAAAGTCGCCCAGGACGATTTTAACGTCATACATCGGACATTGCTCGTAGATTTTGTCGAGGGGTTCGTAGAAACTTTCTTTGGTAGCATCGTCCTTTTTCTCTGTTGGGGCGTGAGCGCAAATCAGGCTGATGTTAGCGAATTTACCTTTGATACGGATTTTTATAAGGCGTTCACTCACGTATCGAAAGCTTAAAACAACTTGCCCAAGTCTGCCGCTTACCACAAATAGACGCTACTTACGTTACCTATAGCAATCACCGTAGCAAGCATCACAGCTTTTCACCTTTCTTTGCCCGGTCCATCCCACCGCACTTCCTGGGTGGCGGTGATATCTGCCTTATAGCAGTCTAGGGCCTTCGCTAATTGTTCGGCTGCACGCAGCTTGTTCAAGGTCCAAACATTACACGTGCAGATCCGAAAGTCGTTGTCCTGTGTTCATTTTGCAGGGTCGTCAACAGTGAATCCATCTTTATCCGAGGCTATTGGTCGCTTCGTGTTAATTATTTTTTTACGTGGTTGGGCATGTAACCCCACCCACAACCCCCAACCTGGAGGGCCAGGCTCTTTTTGGGACCCCTAGGACAAAAGGAGCCGGACTAAACTCCCGAGCCAGTAACTCGTTTCGGGGATGTGAGCGCTATAGTTGAGTCTCATATGAGCACAACTGCAGATGGTATAACTCCCCTGGGTGCAGGCAGAAGAAACGAATGCTTCCCGACGTATAGCAGTATAGAGGCCGCTGTTGCATGAAATATTTTATATTTCGGTGGATGTTCAATGTACTTATTGCTGAAATAGCTCTTTTAGCTGCAGCTAGTTTACATACCAAGATAGGTATGTAATTACCAAGCCTAAATATTTATACTCTTTCACTATGTCAATGCTTCTCCCTGATAGGACCACTTTTCGCTGCGAGAGTATCTTACACCGACAGTTCTAAAAATCATCATCTTGGATTTTGATGAATCCACCGTCAAATTCCAGTGTTTACTGTTCTTTTCAATACGATTCATGATGTGTCTCTTGTAGTGTCTCTCCTGCTTTATCGTTTATAAAAAGGATGAAGGGTATGGACTCCCATTGGCATTTCAAATTCTTCCGATATAAGCTCTCCATTCCATACGTACGCCACATTGTTTTCTCATACAGCGCTTTTGGCACATTTATTACCTTGCTTGACAAACAAATCTTTTTGTTTTTACAGCTTATATCCTGCAGATGAACTACATGTTCCCAACCGTGTGCTTTAAATAGTTGAGGAGGCAGTCTGCCTTTTGCAAATAGTTTTATTAGATATTGAAACCTTAACTTCTTAACTTGGTCTAGGTCGGGGGAACGAAATACTCAGTTGTCTTTGCCCAGAGTGAAGGGTTCATTCTACCTGACAGTAGCTATCATCGCTATTATGGAGCCTGCAGCAGTAGTTATTCCATCCATTATACGAGTACAACCATCAGACTTCCATTCTGGATGTTTATTTTACTCTCTGATGGAATTTTCGAACGTCATTCCTGCAGTAACATCTCTCCGAAAAGGCTCTGTTCTTTCCTTCTTTTCTGCTCCTAGAACTCAAGGGCATTTCTCGTCCTTCAATGCAGAGCAGTT
This sequence comes from Volucella zonaria, assembly GCA_963966105.1. Taxonomy (NCBI): domain Eukaryota; kingdom Metazoa; phylum Arthropoda; class Insecta; order Diptera; family Syrphidae; genus Volucella; species Volucella zonaria. Next base: position 129,708,407 of record OZ014533.1, on the reverse strand, counting down.
TGATCAAAAAGTTCCCGGAATGCATTCAGGAAATTGGAAATACAAGTTTATTCATCTAAATCTATATTGTCCCCTTCAGAGTAATTCCCATCGACTTCAACACACTTATGCCAGCGCTTGATCCAATCCTCGAAACATTTTTTATATTCGATTTTCGATATGTCCATCAGTGCTCCCTGCGATTTTTCCATTACTTCCTCTCTGCTGGTGGTTTTTTAACTCGATTGAACAGAAAGAAGTCACAGGGAGCCAAATCAAGTGAATTCGGTGGCTGTTGGATGGTATTTGTTGCATTTTTCGTCAACAAATTACGAATAATGATGGCACTGTGCGACGGTGCGTTATCATGCTGCAAAATCCACGAGTTTTCTGCACACAATTCTGGTCTTTTTTGGCGAATTGCTTCACGCAAACGTCTCATAACGCCCAAATAATACGAGTACTCTTGGTCCACTGTCTGGCGTTCTGGCAAAAATCATGATGCACTACACCCTTGTAATCCATGAAAACCGTGAGTATTGCCTTCTTTTTTGACTGAAAAGGACGTGGCTTTTTTGGTCTCGGCTCATTTGGTGAACGCCATTCACTTGCCAGATGTCTGGATTGCGTGTCGTACTCATAAACCCACGTCTCGTCTCCAGTAATGATCCTGTTGATGAATGTGGGATCGGATTTCGCATCGTAAATCATCTTTTTTCATGAAATTGAGATCTTTTGTCACCAACTTTGTTGCTACACGACGGAAACCCAAATCATTAACCAAAATGTTTTGGACGGATCCATGGCAATGTTCAAGTCCTCCGCTATCTCTCTGATGGTTAATTTGCGGTTATTGGCCAACATTTCGTTTACTTCATCAATGTTTTCGTCGGTTTTCGATGTCGATGGTCTGCCACTGCGTTCATCATCTTCGATTGACTCACGACCACTTTTGAACCGCTTGTGCCACTGGTAAACGACCGTTTTCTTTAGAGAATCGTTGCCGAAACACTTTTCCAACATTTCCAACGTTCGTGCACCATTAAATCCATTTTTTACGCAAAATTTAATACAAGTTCGTTGTTGCAAATTTAAATCCGCCAACACACGCAAAAATAGATGTGCTCTTGGCTACGTAACTTTTGCAAATGTCAAGCTGTGATGCTAAGATTTATAAGGAATGTCAACAACAGATTTACCAACTTAACAAAAGAAACAGAACTCAAACCGCCACACGGTGGTGTCCCCCGGGAACTTTTTGATCAAGGTGTCACTTTTTGTTTGTCGCCAATCGATGTTTCTTTGTGCTGGCGCAGTTTGCATGATTTCTCGTCGAGTGAAACCTTATCACCAAGCATTCTAGTGAGCTCTTGAGGTGGCAGTTTTTCAACGTCGAAGTTTGGTGGTCTCACTTGTGCCTGTGATATCCGGACTCGTACCCTAACTGAAACAAGGTAGTGATACCAGGAGCTGCATTGATAACTGCACTTCAATTTTGTTTATTTAACCTTCCTGAACCTCAGAAGGAGGATGTATGGCTGATGAATTCGCTCTACTGGGTCAACGGTGGAGTCAACAAGTGAGAGTTACTTCACCGTCTTTAGAACTTTGATAAGGATTTTCAAGATTAAGTGGGATGCTGAAATATAGAAGATGTAAGATGAGTCCTAAATGGGCTGAGGAGTGCCCTCGTATTCTTAAAGAGGATACCTGGTTTTGGTGTATTCAACTCTTTTTGCCCAAGAGTTTAATGAACTTCTTGATGCTCCAGATTGGGGATTGCGTGCATCGGGTTACTTAGAACCTTGCTGAAACCTTGAAAAAGTTCAAACAAATTCTGATGAGCGCTCTCCAAATTCTACAGAGTGTCGTGAGTTTTCAGTGCAACTCGCCTCGTCTGGAATTCAGCAGCTGATGGAAGGCTCCTTGGATGCATATATAATCCTTGATGAGATTGCGTTAATGAAAAATCACGTACAATAAAGGACTGCTGAGCAAGGTACCTTGTATTGCCTACCTCAACCGTACTAGAATCTGAACTGATTTTCCACGAAATAGTGGGTACAGTCGAAACTCGCACCCCTAAATGTTTCCACATTCTTTCTGAAGGAGTCTGTCGCATTTGTTTAATATTCGGTTGGCGGTCGGTGAGTTCTAAGGAAAGGAAACTAAGTCCACACCGGACTGCCAGCTGCTGCGAAATTTATAAGGCGAAGGCCGAATTATCCGCCGAAGATATTGTCATAACTGGTTCATACTTCTCGACGGTAGATTCTACTTTCACCAAGTAATGACGATGTCAATGTGATATTTGGACATACCATGGGATAGTAACCTCTCACATTGCATTATTATACACCAGAATAAGTTTCAACCAAATCAATGCTCCACATGACTACTGACATACTTCCAGTATCTATTACTCAAAGAGGAAGCCTGGTCTCATGAATCTAGCTCTTATATTTATTGGCTACAAGTCCATTAGTTGCTGGTTATACCAGACAACCCTCAAGTATAACGAACGTCTGTAACTTTTGGAATTGCCTTTTCAAAATCGAATTACCAAGAGCATACAGCTTCATAGGTACTCGAGAGGACAACTTTTCTAAGGGTCCAGCGTAATCTTTGAAACATTTCCCTCAAGGGGATATCTTTCACCCAATAGCTTACCGTTGTAATCTATATCACGAAATAAAACAAAGACACTTTGTGAAATTGTCCATCTAAAATCATTTGCTTTACAAACTGCTTCCATCCCCTGAGTTTAGCTTGAAGGCATTGTCATCTCCTGCCAAGAAAGCACAAGCATAGAGGCCTCGACAAGTAGGGTACTTGTACATGTAAATTGATTTTTGAAGAAGAAGCCCACGTCTGTCTGCCATCGAGCCGGCTTTTCGATGATCAAAGAGCCTTAATTGTTTTTGTAGTCCTTAATTAATTCCTTCGAGAGGTGTAATTACTTTTGAGACAAGAGTACGCCACACAACACATCATGTCGTGAGTGAGGCTTCTGCAAATTCTCTTCTGTCTCCTCTGTCTAAAGGTGGACTCATGCCGTAATTAAATTTTAACACACAGACATTTGTGCTACCAGGACAAAATTTAACACCATACTCAGGAGATTTCAAAGGAGCAGAGACGAATTTCCAAATACAAACACACACAGATACACGTTAGGAGTTGGTTCCTTTTGAATTCCCAATTTCCCGACGATGATGACGACGACGACGACGACGACGACGACGACAATGACAGCAAATGAATGAATCTATTTCCGGGGTATGTTGCAATTACCGCAGACACCTTGCTTGCACTAACACTTGCTACTACTTCATGGTCAGTTGAACTTTTCGACAATGGCATCTGTTGTACGAGTATGTTGCTGTTTAGTTCATTTTAGGGGCTTCCCCTAGACCAATGTCATGACACCCAATGGCTTTGGTAAATCCATACGTATTGTTACTGCAGTTGAAGAACTTGAATCTCTCCAAGGTGTAGGCTCCATGAACACATGTTACATCCAAAAAGCCATGAGACCAATTGAAAATGTCAATTAATAAACGTGTGCGCCTCGTAACTTGTGCGTCCTAGACGAAGAGAACGAGAGAGCCAAACCGAAAACCTAGTTATGGACAATATACCAGGACGTTGGTTGACTGTTGATGACCAGAAGGTTTAGGGGGGAGTAGTAGATACGAGTACTGCCGCTTGTTAGGGCAAGGGCTGGACAATAAATTGTGCATGTCTGACGAGTTGTGCTACTTATCGTCGCAATAAATCGCATTAATTTATTGCCCTAGGACAGTTAAATTATTTAGTGCACACCTATATGTGGCCCCGGAGCACACACAGGTTAAACATTATTCAAATGTCCAACTTCGAGTTCTGAATGGCTGAGCTGTGTATTTTCTGTGGCATGGTGCATATGCGGAAAAGGCAAAATGTTGTAATCGACAGTGTGTTAGACAAGAAATTATTTAATTTTTTTTTTTATAAATTAGCGCGCGCTAAGGTACCCTTAAATTGCTTACACACGCGATGTGTTTAGCGACGGAAATTTAGGGAGGAAAGAACGAGAAATACCGATGTACGTTGGTTTTAAATGTTTGCAAGCTATAATGACTAGGAAATAGAGGGCTCGGCAGGGCATTCCACAAGCGAGTTGTTCGGCTTAGGAACGAATCACGATATTTCAGAGTACGACCGAAAGTTGGCTTGAGAGTGTAACATACTGATGAGCATTCATAGCGAGACGTGTGTTACGGTTAATGGTTTGAAGGGGCGGAATGCTACTGGCGATTTCTATGGAGCACTGGTGGTGGAAATAGCGATAAAACAGAGTGAGACACGAGACATTACGTCGGTGTTTGGAGGTGTCCATTGTTTGAGAGATATTATGTAGTATCACCGATGAGTTTTATCGCACGGTTTTGAATCCTATCTAGCAGGTGCAGAGATGTTTTAGGAGCACCTGACCAGATGTGGGCATTGTACTCCAATTTTCGGCGGATGAATGCCTTATATATTGTGGCCAGATCAGAGAGGGTAGCGTATTTCTTACATCGCTTGAGGAAACCTAGACATTTCGCAGCATTTTTGACGACATCGAATATGTGGTCATCCCAACGTAAGTTGTCACGTACAGAGAAGATTTATTCATGGATAATAGCTGTGAGTTTAAATTTTGATTTAACGACAGCAAACAGCATTGTATTTTGGAAGCATTAAATTCCACTCTGTTGATTTGGTTGGTTGGTTGGTTGAATTGGTTATGCTGCTAATATCGGAATTTAATGAGCTTAGCATAAGCTGGCGTTCACGTTCTACAGCCGAAGAGGAGGGACGTGAGTCCGGGAACGAATATGAAAAGCAGAGAGTACTGTTGTGAGCAAAGAAATATATTGGGTTAGAAGTAGCAGGCAGGAGATCGTTGATGAAAATTAAAAGAGTGTCGGAGACAGAACGGAGCCCTGGGGCACACCAGCATTTATTTTGTAAATATCAGACTTGAAACCATCCAAGACAACTTGAATTGAACGCTCCGAAAGGTAGTTTCTACTCCATTGAAGAAGAGAGTCATCGATCCCAAAAGCACTCATTTTCGGCAAACGAGCCTAATGCCAAACTCTGTCAAGTGACTTAGAAATATCAAGTGCAACTACGAGTATGTCATTTGCAGTTGTGCTCATACGACACCCAACTGTAGCGCTCACATCCCTGAAACCAGTTACTGGCTCGGGAATTTGGTCCGATTCTTTTGTCCTAGGGGTCCCAAAAAGAGCCTGGCCCTCCAGGTTGGGGGTTGGGCGTGGAGTTAAATGCCCAACCACGTAAAAAATAATTAACACGAAGCGGCCAATAGCCTCTGATAAAAACCGATTCACTGTTGACGACCGCAAAATGAACAAAGGACAACGACTTTCGGATCTGATCCGAATAATTAGCGGAGGCCCTAGACTGCTATAAGGCAGATATCATCGCCATCCAGGAAGTGCGGTGGGATGGACTGGGCAAATAAAGATGAAAAGCTGTGATGTTTGCTACGGTGATTGCTATAGTGAACGTAGGTAGCGTCTATTTGTGGTAAGCGACAGACTTGGGCAAGTTGCTTTAAGCTTTCGATACGTGAGTGAACGCCTTATAAAAATCCGTATCAAAGGTAAATTCGCTAACTACAGCCTTATATGCGCTCACGCCCCAACAGAGGAAAAGGACGATGCTACCAAAGAAAGTTTCTACGAACCCCTCGACAAAATCTACGAGCAATGTCCGATGTATGACGTTAAAATCATCCTGGGCGACTTTAATGCCAAAATTGGAAGGGAGCAAATCTTTGGTAGTACAATGGGAAGCCATAGCCTTCACGAGACCACGTCTAAAAATGGACTTTAGGCTAATCGATTTCGCTGCGGGACTTAACGTTGCTATAACGAGAACACGGTTTCCTCACCTCAATATTCACAAGGGAACGTGGCGGACACCAGATCAGCAAACTCTCAACCAGATTGATCATGTTGCGATCAACGTAAGGCACTTCTCAAGTATTTTAGATGTCCGAATATTCCGAGCTCGGACCACTACATAGTTGCAGACAAGGTACAATGGGAAATACTATGAGGCGACTTAAGGTTAAACGGTTGCAATCGCAACAAGCCGCCAGAACCTTTGCCGATTGCGTACTCCTCAACTTTTCGAGAAGTCGTTTGCAGCCAGCATCAATTGCTGAAGACCAGTGACTTAGATGCCGAGAAGTCATCATGAATGCCGCAACTGACGTGCTGAGTTCAACCCGCCCACCACCATGAAACCACTGATTTGATGAAGAGTGCCGGCAAGCACATGCAGCAAAACAACATGCCTACAAAAGGGCGCTGCACAAAAGGACGAGAACGGCTGGTGAGCTATGCGAACAAAGAGGAGGGAAGAACATCGGCTTCTCCGGAGGAAATAAAGGGCTGCTACTCCAGGAATAATGTACCGAAGTTTTACCAAAAGCTAAAAAGAACGTGTCAGGGTAACAAGACCCTAACGGAAACCTGCAGAGATGAAGAAAGAACCTTGTAGTAGAGTCACAATTGGTGCTGAGGATATGGAAAAACTATTTCTGCAGACTGCTATGCGGCGAAGACGACATAAGTTCCGCTGTCAGGCGGAATATTGACGATGCAAGTCAAGAATTCCGTCCACCCGACCAGAATGAAGTCGAATAAGGCTACCGGGCTGGACGGCATACCCGCTGAAGTATTTAAGGCAGCAGGAGATGACCTAGTACAGAGCATACACCAACTTATTTCCAAGATTTGGTCAGATAAACGTATCCCTGATGAATAGAACCGACATCGTTTGCCCGGTTCACAAGAAAGGAGACCCCCTAAACTACGCCAACTATACAGGCATTAGTCTCCTAAACATCGCATATAAGATCTTGTCTGCCGCATTGTGCTAGCGCTTGAAACTATTTGTCAACGGTCTGATTGGACCCTATCAGTGCGGTTTTAGGTCCGGTAAGTCCACAATTGACCAAATATTCACACTACTGCAGATCCTGGAGAAAACCGATGAAGTTCAGATCGATACTCATCACCTTTTTAACGATTGCTAAGCCGATATTGATATTATTGGTAGAACACAGCGAGCTGTCACTGATGCATCAACAAGAAGGGACACCCAACATCGATGAATCGGTCAGAATGTCACAATCGACAGCTATAACTTTGAGGTAGTAAGGGACTTTGTCTACCTAGGCTCTGCTACCACAGCTGAAAACGACATCTCTTCAGAAATCAATCGAAGAATAACGCTTGCCAATCGCTGTTTCTTTGGGCAGAGAAGGCACTCTCCCGAACAACCAAGGAAACTTTATATAAGACCCTAGTAATCGCAGGCCTACTCTATGGTTCCGAAGCATGAACTCTTTCTAAAGCGTATGAAGGTATCCTCGGTAGTTTTGACAGAAAAATTCTTCGTAAAATATTTGCTCCCGTATGCGTTGACCGGTCCTGGAGGAGACGATTCAACGATAAACTCGACGAACTGTATAGCGACATCGACCTGGTCAAAAAACTGCGCATTGGGCGTTTGACATGGCTGGGACATTTAGAGCGAATGAACACCAACGCTCCAGCCCGCAGAATCTTCGACTCTAATTCGGAGGGACAACACAGTAGAGGAGGGCCTTGCCTTAGGTGGCGTCCGCAAGTGCAAGGGGACCTCAACCAACTTGGAGTTCACACTGGAGGCAGTTAGCCAAAAACCGCGCTAATTGGACAGGCTTATTTGTTGAGGCGCAGTTCCACCGGGGACTTTAGCGCCGATTTTATTGCGATTGCTTGAACGTGGTAGATTCCTTTGAAAAGCAGGGCTGAACTATCTACGCTTATTGGATTATTCGTAGGCCATAATCTTCTGGGGGGCACGCAATAAAGCCGCGCTTTGCCGACGACGATTTCTGTGAAGGCTATGGGGACGCAGGCTCACGGGAGGATACCCTTCATTTTCTCTGCCACTGTCCCAGTCTCAGTAATTTAAGACAAAGAACTTTAGGAAGTTAATACTCCCCTGACCCTCCAGGGCTATATGTTGCTTGATTTACATCTCTTTTCAGATGCGAGGATGCAACAGGGCGTAGCGGAAACCACAATGCAATTCATATTCCCTCCTCGGGCATCACAATGTGTCTACAGAGATATGCGATGAGATAGAGGGTGCCTTCAGCTCCAGAAACCACACCCATCTGCTAATCTAACCTAACCTATATGCTTTCAATAAGAAGCCGATGGCAGATGGCAACCTTAGTCATCATGAGGCATGTAACGTTCTTAAAGTATTGAACTATTATCCGCCGCCCTTCACTTGGTCATTGTCATTAGTTTCTATGAACATCCAATTGAGATCCCAGCTGACATTCATTGAAATCAGTTCCAATTTACTTAACAGCATAGAGGACGTACATATGCATAGACCAGGTCCATATGGAAATAGGCTATGTGTCTAAAAAGATATAAAAAAATATCAAAGCACATCCTTGCCCCTTCTTGCACGCACCGACTGTTCTCGAAGAATTGTTGTGACACTTAGTGTAAATTCCTTGCTATCAGCACATACTGCGAACGTACTCGACGACGACCACCGACCGACCAACTCGACGGCTATACTATTGTACAACGATGACTTCACCCCAATGTGCAAAAATTTCTATACGATCCTTATCAATTGGACATATTTATTCCAGGACATTAACAATTTATTGCACCTGTGCAATGTACGAGTAAGTACAAATTCCATTTCGCAGAGGACACTTTAAACCACTAAACCGAGACCAAAAACAAAAAAAAAAAAAAAAAAAGGACATTAGGAGGAGCACCCACTTTCCCACTTTCCCAACAACTACGACCACCAAGGCGGTTCGAATTGAGTCAACTGAGTCATTGTCCCTATTTTAAGTTGTACAAGTACTCCAAAGGACAACAAAAAAGCCGAAATGCGTTTTTCTCTAAGCGATGTCACTTGTAGCCGTACTCGTGGTACAGTATCGGATTTATTGCACCCTCGTGACAAAGGACAATTTGCTTTACGCCGATTGACAACAACACCACCATCATCACCATCATCACCATCACCATGCCGCGCCGGAGAGGTGCTATTCGAACAGCTTTCGGTAGAAAATCTCATCAAAATAAATCACCTTTTAATGAATTGATATTGTTTCCCAATTTATGAATCCTTAAATCTCCTTAAAATGAGTCTTGTTTCTGTCGTGTTGTACGAGTACGAGCACGAGTACGAGTACGAGTAGTTGGTCCTTGGTGAGTTAGAATTCCAGATCGGTACGAGCACCTAGGACAAAATCATTGAAAACTTTTTCCTTGGCTTTGGACTAAAAGACAGCGAGTGTAAATGCGAGCGAGTCCTGGCAAATCGTACGAATGTCTTGCGAGAAATCAGTTTTGAGAGAATTTCCAAAGTTTAACAAGGATTTCGTGGGTGGTTGAAGGATAAATCGCGCCATGCGATGCCATCCTTAGACAAGCAGCCAAAACCAGCGGAGGGGATTTTCCAGAAGTTAAGACATTGCCATTTGAGGGGACAAATTAAAATGTCGCATTTGGTTAAATGAGGGCAGATTATTCGGTTCTCTTTCGACGTACTATGTATATACGAGTACACCGGAGCATGCTAAGGCATCTGTAGGTATATATTGTAGGATATGACCGACTGCTACTGGAATAGATGGAGAAAATTGGAAATGCCACAAAACTTTGCACACTGTTCGTCAAAGTTTTTAGATTTCCTTTTTATCGTTGACAAATTGCTTTCTTGGATTTAAGATAGTGAGGAATAGTGTAGAATAAACAGATGGAAGGATGGAAGTGGATCTATGCAATGGCGGTCTTCATTGGCTTGATAAAAGTCAAACGAAAATAGGATGGGGTAATTGGATGTCGGTCGTACTGTAACTGAGCATGTTAAAGGGTGTCAAATTCGAGATGAGTGGAATCTTGAAAATCGTTTGTCTGTTATCCTCCTCGCTTTTGTGTTGTTTGAGGTGAACAAAAAACTTACACCACGCGTATTACTAACCGCAGAGCTGTTTCCAGATGTGATGTAACGTTCCCTGGATCATTATCCTAGCATACGTAATCATCACACTGCGCATAAGTATTCAAACTTTCCTCTTCACAAGGCGTTGAGTAGACAGATAATTGGCACTCGACTTCAACTATATCCTGAATCCTCATCGGCTAGATTGAATGCATCCAGATCACATCCATTTACACACATGGACGCCGAGAAAAACGTTTCCGATATGGGCTAAAGCCGTATATGTGCAGATCGGCCCTAAATTTTGGAATTAACGCATCCCATCTGATCAACGTAGGGAAGAGGTTGAGCTGCAGTTGTGGGCCTGCGAAATGGGTCACTAAATTCATATGTCCTCTGAGTGCTGGCTAAGGAGAGTGCATCAAATAGGGATAAAAAAATACACCCGAGCGCGCGCGTGAAAAAAAAAAAAACAAGTAGTGCAAAGAAGAACGGACAAAAGTATTACACAGTGCGGGTATCCCACCACTCCCGGTCCTGGTCGTAAGTACTGCTGCTTGCACTCAGTCACTGCCATTGCTGTATTTGTCATACGACACGGGCAGTGACTGAGTGTAGGCAATAACTGTTGGATAGCGGGTTGTGTGGGTGAGAATACTGTTGGTGCACTGTTGTTATAAGGGCATACCACCTACAACAATTGGGTTCGGTAAGCCAACGTCAGAATTTTCATTTCGAAAGCCCTGCTTAGCTTAGTCGGTGTTTGTGTCTTTTGTGTTTGTTAATTTGAAATGACTTGGGAATTTAGGGTGGACATTGCGAACATACGCGGACTAAAAAACTAATCACTTTTCTGCGTACGTCCACGTCTGTAAGTACCGACCAGCTGTTTTGGCACTTAGTGAAACACAGGTAGATCCCAGCCCACACCTTTCAGATCTCTCTGATCTGAAGCTACCTGACTACGAACTAGTGCCATTATTCTTCTCTCACCGCGGTCTCGCCATTTACGTGCGTAGTGATGTAGCTTACCAAACACCACCACAACGTAGTCCCTGTTCCAATCCGGAACTCAATTTCCTGCGGTTAAAATTCCATCTCCGTAAGCACATTATCCACTAATGCTTTATTTACAGAAGCCCCAAACTGGACAGCAAGTCGAAATTTCACGAGTTTGATGCGTTGTCTGACTGCATACAAAGAATTGTATCCCTGTGTCCTCATACGGAAATCGTCATTACGGGCGATTTACATATACACAATTCTGGGGTGGCTTCAACGTTCTGGACAGACAGCACCCGAAGGTAACGTAAACCACCTGTCATGTAGACCTATGTTTACGGGATGCCCATACATCCATAGAGAGCAAGGATACGCCTTGCCATCGGTCTCCGCCAATACTTTGATACCAATTCGGAACTGTGTTGGAGGTACAAGTTCCACCCTTGGTATGAGTCGAGGCAGATCTAAAACCTCTTACTGCTCTTAGGGTCACAGCACCCAGTACTTATTTGCAACTCTACAATGGGTTAGACCCTTCCCCGCGATTTGGGTTTAAACCACAGCCACCATGACGCTCTCACAAGGGGGCCTACCTTAACAAGTCAGGCCCGGACCGAAATCCGGGGGGCTCCGGACTCCCATGGTACCGTGATTTAAGTCCTGGTATGGACTAACAAATCGTAGCAACCTTCAGAGGCGTTATCTGAAGATGTTTACGATAAGACCCGTAATATGATCTGCCCCCGCTTTTTATTAGACAACGTCATTGATGGGCGAAGTCTTGATAATTGGGCTGGGGGCCCGCCCAAAGGACGGTGTGTTGAGATCTTCGCTGCTGGAAACAACTTAATGCAGCTTGTAAATGAGCCCACTCAAATAGCAGACGTTGATTGCTTAACCGCCAACATCCTGGACTTGTTTTTAACCTCTCACCCTGACAAGTACTGCGTTGATTTGCTCTCCCCTCTAGGCTCGTCAGACCATTGTGTCATACAGCTAATTTCTCGTACACCCACCACACAGTTAGAGAAAAGATTCCTAAAAGAACCGTATGGCAATACGAGAAAGCAAATAGAGCGGTCTTAACAGCTTCTTTAGGAATTTATGTTTCCTCGATAACGACGGGGATGCCGCTGCTGACATGATCACAGAAACTATTCTCTTTGGAATGAGATGCTTTATCCCTCATCGGATGAAGAGTATCAAACCAAAAGAAAAGGAATGGTATGATTCGAGCTGTAAAGAGGCTGTCAGGGTTAGGGAATTGTTTTTTCGGTCCTACAAGACCAACCCGACGGAGGAAAATCGAAAAAAGTTCAAACGGGCCAGAAATGACTGCAACGCCTTTCTTAAGCGTGTGAAATTCCAGTATGACCAAAACCTGAGGCAAAAAATACTGCAATGTCCCAAAGGTAGTAAAAGTTTTTGGTCGTTCATCAAAAAAATTAAAAATTCTGCCTCATCCTCCACCCCAGCGCTCATTTACAATGACATTCCAGCTGTCAGCTCTTTGGATAAGGCCAATCTACTCGCTGCACACTTGCGGCCAGTTCAACATTTCCAGATTGTGCTTTGTCTCCGCCGACACTTGAGTGCGTCGAATCTTCAATGGAACAAATCCACTTTTGCACTCGTGTAGTGGCAAGAGTCCTTAAAGATCCAGACATTCCCAAATCCGCTGGTCTAGATGGTATGTCTCCCCTCCTTCTGAAGAGGTGTTCTTCCACTGCGTAAGCTGTTTCATCAATCCTACTCTTTAGGACTCTTTCCGAGCAGATGGAAAACACCATTTGTCCAGCCCGTTCCTAAAAAAGGCGAATCTACCTCTCTCTCCTCCTGCAGACCCATTGCACTTACGTCCCTTCTTTCCAAGGTCATGGAAACGGTCATAAACCGTCAGCTCATGAAATATCTCGAAACACGAAAACTTCTCAATGACCGGCAATATGGTTTTCGTAGCAACAGGTCCACTGGAGATTTGATGGCATGCCTCACCGAAAAGTGGAACCAAAGTCAACACCAATCTGCCGAAGGCAAGATAGTTGCACTTGATATTTCTAACGCATTTGACAGAGTTTGGCATCAGGTTCTTTTCTCGTAAGTCCGTGCTTTTGGGATGGACGACCATTTTCTTCAATGGATTAGAAATTACCTTTCGGAACGTTCAATTCAAGTTGTCTTGGATGTTCACAAAATAAATGCTGGTGTGCCCCAGGGCTCCGTCCTGTCTGAGACACTCTTTTTAATTCTCATCAACGATCTCTTGTCTGGTACTTCTAATCCAATATATTCCTTTGCTGACGACAGTACTCTGTGCTTTTCATATTCATTCCCGGACTCATGCCCCTGCTCCTCGGCTGTAGGACGGGAACGTCAGCGTATGTTAAGCTCATTAAATTCCGATATTAGCAGCAGCATAATTGGAGAATTATCAAAGGAGTAGAATTTAATGCTTCCAAAATACAATGCTGTCTGCTGTCGTTAAAGCAAAATTTAAACACCCAGCCATTATCCATGGATGGCACTTGCATCGTCGAAACCAATAAACTTTCCATTCTCGGTATGTGTGTCAGTGACAACTTACGTTTGAATGACCACATATTCGATGTCGTCAAAAATGCTGCGAAATGTCAAGGCCCTCAGGATCAGGCCTCAATATAATAATCCGCCCGAAATTGGAGTACAATGCTCACATCTGGTCAGGTGCTCCTAAAACCTCATTGTACTTGCTAGATAGGATCCAAATCTGTGCTGTAAAATTCATAGATGATGACAATATCACACAGTCATTCAAGATCCTCGAACACAGACCTAATGTCTGTCTGTCTCACCTTGTTGTATCGCTATTTTCACCTCCAGTGCTCCTCCGAAATTGCCAGTAGCATTCCGCCCTTTCTAACCCTTAACCGTAACACCCGCCACGCTATGAGAACTCATCAGTATACCCTCAAGCCTAGTTTCGGACGTACTCTGAAATATCGTGATTCTTTCCTAAGCCGAACAACTCGCTTGTGGAATGCCCTGCCGAGCTCTCTATTTCCTAGTCATTATAACATTCAGACATATAAAACCAACGTACATCGGTACCTATCCTTCTTTCCTCCCTAAATTTCCTTCGCCCGCGCTGTGTGCAAAGATTGTAAGGGTACCTTAACCCCTTGAGAGCGCGCTACTTTATAAAAAAAAAAAAAAATACCAATTTCCTGCTGGGGTTGTTAGGCATCCAGTACTGATGCCAGTGCAAGCTGCACATGGCTGGTATTTGGGAAACCAAGTACACGAAAGTTATTAACATTATAGCGCTTCTTCAAAACGCAGTCAACTGAGGTAAGACAAGCATGCCGTTAAATTTTAAAGACGTCGGGGGGTATTAATTTGGTCTTACTCTATGCCAACTACGTTTGGACTCACATGAAGACAAAGGTCGATGAAGCCTTAACGGAGAATGCAGATAGTCACAACGTAGGTTCAGGCTCTCGCCTGACTGTCGCCCAATAAGTTCTGCGATCCAGGCAAGACTTAGTGAATTAAGCTTTTCGAGCGTAGTCAACAGACGGAAGTTTGCCTCACATGGAGTGACGTCAAGGTTACCGTCCGTCCGATGAAAGCACCTTTTGCTTGTGGACTTAGAAGCAATCCATGAAGATCCAATAGGATTTGTTTCAGATTTTTATTGAAGATAGACCTTCTACAGTAGCAAAGGAATGTCCATAAGAGCAGAATCAAAAAGCAATCGGCGTAGAATGTTACCAAAGATTGCTTCTTTTTAAAGGCAAAACGACTTTGAACAAGGACCAAGATGGTAGCCCATGTCATAAATTTCAAGGAAAGTGAGACTCATCAGTTCATCTAGAACAGATCCAGGGAAACCGTTCTTTACAGTGTCGTTGAGGCAGCAGTATCATATTTCCGCGAAAGCTTCATCGGCCTTAAAACTTTCTCATAGAAAAGAATTGGTTTCACTGTAGCCGTGTAAATCTAAAGGACTCTCCCCGGCGCAAGGTCCGAATTTTAGCAAAAGCTTTCACGGCTAGAAAGCCGACAGCAACTAAGAAGCTTTCGACGTGACATGCTCAGCCCACAGAAGTTTTACATATAGAAAGACACCCAGGAACTCAGCTTGACTGAATAAACAGATTGTGAGGCCTGTTAGCAGTAGAAGAGTCAGATTAGCCAGTTTCCTTTTACTCGTTAACAACTTCATATTTTCAGCGGATTGACATTAAGCCCATTTCTGCAAAAACAAAAAACACGCGCCACGTCCTCGAAGTGTGTTGCTGTCTTTGGAATGTCTAATCGGTTTTGCCTATCGCTATCCACGTAAAAACTCCATCCCTGGAAAGCAGCCAAGAACCTCGGATAAGGATGCATTTGCTCTTTGGATCTTCACATGATTTGTTCAGACCTTAGGTCATTATCGGGAATAGGCATCACAGTAAACCACGACGTACTGAGAGATAGCGATTGAATAACTCTGGCGTATCTAGGGCTAATGCTAGAATGGCAGCAGCAGAAAAGATGGGAACTTTGGTACTAAGTCGGAAAGTACAGCCGACACCACGTTCAAACCACGTTAGCCATAGACCGCTAAATGACTTTTATGCTGTGCCGAACATCGCCATAGCTACCACACTGTTTCGTCAATTCACTAAGAAGATAGCAGTCATCTGATCTTCAAACCGTTAAAAAAAAAATTGATAACGTTGCAATCGATGCAAGGCACTCCGGCAGTATTGTAGATGTGCAAACATTCCTAGTGGCCAATTTATCAAATAGGGTCATCCAACAAGGGGTTTCATTTTAAATTAATAGGAAAGCCCAAAATTTTTACGAAACGTGATGATATGTTAATTGGAGTCTAAAGTACAAGTTCTGCGGTTAATAATGAAGTACAACATTTGCCTAATATCTGCCTAATACCTGCCTTGGATCTGCTAACAAATAGGCATTCTTCTGATGAAATTTTTCAACAGATTTTCGCATAATTGCGCCTGTATTTCGCGAATAACAGCTCTGATATTTTTTTGTAATGCATGAATCTTTGCTGGAGCATTGGCGTAGACTTTATTTTTAACATAGCCGTAAAGGAAAGGGTCTAATGGTGGTAAACCGCTCAATCTCGGCGGTCTCCACTTCGAAAATCTGGGAAATTTATCACGCAATAGAGCAATTATTTCACCAGCTGTGTGGCATGTGGTATCGTCATGCTAAGAATAAACCTCGTCCACGTCCATAGCATCATTTTTAGACAAACAAAGTCAATCAACATCGTTCGGCAATGCAATTCACTGAAACGCCCGGACCTGCTTCATTTTCGAAAAAATATGGCCCAATGACACGGCAAGTCCAAAAACCGCACCAAACTATTACTCGTTCTGGATGGAGAGGTTGTTCCGTTATTTCCCTTGGGTCTTCGGAGACCTAGATGCGTTAGCCTCATTACTCAGAATAATTTTGTGTAAAAGATCATGATCTTGTTCATTCATTTCCAGAACCCAATCAGCGAAAGTACGGTGTTGTGCGTTTAGTGCTGGCTTTAATCCTTGTTTCAACCGGACCATATAAGCACTTAGGTGAAGATCTTATCTTTATGAAAAATGTGGTGTAAATTGGTTACAGGCACGGTCAATTCCCGTGATCATCTCGACATGACCACACCTGGACTTTTAGGCACACTCTAAGCTACGGCGGCGATATTTTCCGCTGACCTTGCGGGACGCGATATTCAAATTTATCGATTAAATTGACTGTGCGAGAAGGCGCTTGATGAAGACCAAAAGTAGTACGAACTTTGCGAAACGTTTCCGCCATATTTTCAACGTTTTTCTACTGAGTCTTCACTATTTCAAAACGTTGTGCGAGTATATATCGATCCATATTTAATAATCTCCTAGTTCTTACTTATCAGAAGTCATCGCAATAATAGTAGAATATTGAGAGTTCAACAATGGCGTAGAATTTAGAATGATACCTCTTGTTGGATGACCATCTATTATACATGGACTGCGAAGAGATCCAACCGTAAACGGCCGATGCCGCAACAAACCGCCAGAACCATCGCCTACCTCATGTCCCTCAATTTCTTGTCAACGCCTTTATAATATATATTAAGTCTTGAAGATCAGTGGTATCGATGATATGTAGCCGAACACCCGTAGGTAGGTAGGTAAAAGTGGCTGTTGGAAAGACTAACGCCCTTAAGACTACATTGTAGAAGAAAGCTCCTAAGAAAGCTCTTAAGGACATATACAGAGTAGGTGGAGGATTGTCTCCTCTTCCTCCTCGCCCATGCAGCTTCTACAGAAATCGTTTGTAAAAGCGCCAAGCCTTCCTGCATGCTTGCCTATAAGGCAGTGACACCTATGATGGCGCTGAGATATTTCCTATTTAGAAGAATCAGACTCTTAGAACGATTCAGATCCAGCTTTTGCCAGATCTGTTTGGTCGCTAAACATGTTGGTCCAACAGTCCATCTAAGGTCTGTTCTTTTATTAGCATCCAGCCTTAATAGTGATTTGCACGTAGCAGTTTTATGGGGGCGATCTCCCAATGGGTAATCTGTTGAGATTAAGCTGAAGGAGTTCTTTAATTGTATTAAGATGCCTACCTGAGACGGCTATAGCAACGACATCCGCATAAGCAATCACCTTGCTACCACCCGTTTCGGAAGGGTCGGGTTGCGGAGCCTGATGATTTCCAGAATGCTTTCTGGGGAGGAGGGTTCGACTGGAATCCAGGTGCGGGCTCTAGCTCTGCTAGTAGTATCCTCCTCAGGCACGACCTCGAGTTTTGCACCTGGCCAAATCTCTCCTAATCCAACTATGGCTTTGATGAAAAGATCAAGACGTCTTTGATTGGCATATGCGATTAGCTTGGTGTGGCCTTGGTGACAGCCAAAGTCGTTTGCGATGGAAGTTGGTCCAGGGTTATCCCGCACGACCAACTGCCACCGTTCAGGTGTTATCGATCCATCGGTGTTGTTTTTGTTGATTACAGCGATCGATATTGCGTCTTTTAGGCCTTCGTCAAAAGACCTCAGAGACGGTGGATGGCCCAGCGGTTTTGGCGTTATAAGTTTTGGGCCTCTTGGAAACCGGCACGGTTTCCTCCAAAGATCTCTGGCGCTTGGGGGTGTCTTTTAGCGTTTTGGGAGCAGTAGGAGCAATGGGAGCAGTGGGTAATCCGTCTTTAAAGATGTTGTTAACCCACTCAATCCTGCTCTTTATGTTCCGACTTCTCTCAACCACCAGAATGGATCGATAGCGAGCACTTTAGATGGAGCTTCTTAGGGGGAGGAGTTGTGCCAGGCCACGGACTTGCCGCTGCTAGGGGTGGAGGAAGCGATAGGATCATGATTTGCTACAGTCTTACCACAGTTTGAATATTTAGTTTTAGGCTTGTTTCGTTTACCGTTAGAGGATGGTGCACCATAGCCTGCCACAGTTTTACATCCGCTCGATAATGCAGAAGCCTTAGCGGTAGTCGGTGCCTGGTTCCGATTCTACCTGACGGTATTAAAGGAGTACCGGGACCGAATACCCGTTCGAGTACAACCACTACATAAGGCCGAGGGGTGCTCATCCAAAAATAATATTCCGAAGTTGTACTGAATGATAAAACACAAATCTGAAAAGACCGGAACGGAAACTTGGAAGATGAGCAATGAAATTTAGTGGTAGAGCCGTAGTCGGTTCTGAGGATGTGGAAAACTCACTATCCGCAAAGGAGATGATGATTTGACTTGAGTATAGACAAACTTATTTCCAATACCTGGCCGAAGAGAGTATACCTGAAAAATGGAATCCCAATAACGTGTTCCCAAAAGACGAAAGTACAAGATACCTCAATTCAAACTCCCAAAACTCAACGGAGTGGAACTGTCCCTTTCGGAGAGCGCGTAGTATCTGGGTGCGATCTTGGACAAAAAACTGAATTGGAATCTTAAAGGCATATAATGCTGTTAGGAAAAATTTGCGGTTTAAAACCTGCTATGGTGTACTGGCTGTATACGGTGGTGGTAAGACCCATATTTACATTCGGCGCACTAGTATGGTAGAAAGCAACAAACAAGAAAGCGGTTTACGAAGAATTAGCAGTTTCAAAGAACGGCTTCCATAGCCATTTCAGGTGCGCTCCGTACCACCCTTACGGCAGCATTAGACACCTCTCTGGACCTAACACAGCTTGATTTACAGATCAAAAAACTTGCTGGCAAACAGTTTCATACGACACACTAATCTGGGTTACTTCAATGGCAGTAGTTTTGGATATGGCACGGTCCTAACGGAGCAACTGCCAGGCAATCCAATTCTACCGGACGAAATTGCTTCCTTGGTCGACCCCGACATCCCGTATGATATAATATACCCGGATAGGGAGGACTGGGAAAAAATTCAATAATCAGGTTAAACGAAATTGCAATTTTCACAGACGGTTCGAAAACAGAGGAAGGAACAGATTCTGGTATCTTTCAAAACACCCAGAACTAAGAGTGGCTATAAGACTACCGGACTTAGGGCGACGGAGCTAATGCAGATGATCCAGTGTCGGTGTCTGGAGGAGATATCGCAATCTACATCGATAGCCAGGCCGCACTCAAGGCAAGACCACCGTCAACTCTGATACAAAGTGATGCATAGCGCTCAAGGCACTATGCAATCAGAACCGAGAGAGACTGTGCTGGGTGCCAGGACACTGCGGTATTAAGGGAAATGAACAAGCAGATGAGCTTGTAAGAAAAGGAGGGCTACTCGCTAATAGTGAGGTTGCCAACATAAAATTACCCCTTTGCATAGTGAAGGACACTATCGAGGAAAAAATCATAAAGACTGCCAACCTAAGGTGGTCAAGCCTTGAAGGACACAGCATATCCAAGGCTCTCTTGCCAAAGTTAGGACAATAATAGGAATCCTGATCGGACACTGTCTCCTGCAGAAAAACGCAACGAGATTCAAATTGTCAGATACGGATATTTGCAGACTCTGTGGTGATCTGTCAGCTGTTGAGGATATAACACGCATAGTTAGGCAAATACTTATCCGAAAACCTAGAAGAAATAGACGGTACGAACTTCAAAGGCCTTCTTGGCTTTTGAGGGGAAATTGGGTGTATCACCTGGTTCCACAGTGATCGCTAGGTGTCCGTTTTGGTTTCTGGTGCCTGTGTGATGGCATATCCATCATACCCCTGTTTTAATCTAACCTAACCTAAGGGACTTTGTCTACCTCGGCTCTGCTATAAATTCTGTCAACAACGCCTCATCAGAAATAAAACGAAGAATTTCTCTTGCCAATCGCTGTTTCTTTGGGCTAAGAAGTCAATTGTAGTAGAACTCTATCCCAAAAAACTGAGGAGACTCTACATTGGACCTTGATCATCTCAGTTCCCTTTTACGAAGCTGAACCATGGCTTCTATACAAAGATATCCGCGGTCCTGTTTGTGTTGACAGGCTCTGTATGAGAAGATTCAACAATGAACTGTGTGAGCTGTAGGACGACATCGAACTAGTCGGAAAACGGCACATCAGTCGTCTGAGATGGCTAGGACATGTAGAGAGAATGGACACATTAGCTGGGTGCACAAGTAGAAGGTTACCTCAACCAACTTGTAGTGTGCAACTGGAGGCAGTTAGATAAAGTCAGCTAAGGTCCAGGTTCACACCAAACTGTACGTAGCGCCACCTAAGTCGCTTGGAACAATAATCGAATATCCACCTAAAATGAGTCCTTCTTCCGGCCTCGCATACGTATTCCACTAAAGAGTTTTCCTCACGTCCATCGTATCACCTGTCCGTAGTTAACTACTTTGACATTTGTTAGTCATCCCTGCCTTGGAATACGTAATTCTCCAAATCAGTTTGGAGTATCCGCATGTACAAATCTCATTTGCAATAAACACCTGTCGCCTTAGTTCGACAAATTGGGTGTCATTAAAGGCTTTGCCTAGGACCAGTATCCTTCTACGACAAAGTCCTTCCACGACTTGGAAACTTATTCTCTTTGATATAATACAACATACGAATATAATCCAAACCTTAACTGAACTCAACTGAAGTACTTCAATGGTAAAAGGCGTTTTGGCTACCCATTCACTTTTAGCCATGGAACCGGAACTTAAGCGCCTTCAAATCGACGAGTGAATTTTTTATACTCGTACACCACCAAATACCAGTTCCAGTTCCAAGCAGAGTGGTCCTGCCTACTGCCTCATTCAGCTATAAGTTAAGTCCTGTTCTGTTGGTGTTGCAATAAAATTGCAAGCAATAAACGTGTCAATCATTCAGCCAATTGCGGCAATAATTTTTGTGCCAAAGGAAATTGCACTCGCAAGCATAGTCGTAGAGGCAACAAGGCACAGAACGGGTCTCTGGCAATAATCCTCAAAGGGAAACCACTTTGGACGTGCGGAAAAGGAACGCTCCTTCACTAGGACTTGAGCTTGTAAGGACTTTATTTTCTATTGCCGTTGAGTTTGAGTTGAATGTATGAGTGTGTACGAGTTGCCTTAACAACTTAATTTCCATATCGATGGGTGTAATAAAGTGAGCAGGGTGCTCCTTTCGGACTTATTCGTACAAAGTAGAAATACACTGATGCAAGGTGGTTCATGCCAGAACCAGAACCAGAACCAGAATCAGAATCAGAACCAGAAGGAGAATATTTGTACTTTGTAAGCACAGTACACTCTGTGGAGGACTAGCTAATAAAGTTTTCTAATATCTGGGAGCATGTCAATCAAGTTAATTCTGCACGAAACAATCATTTCCTGCTCTAGGTGGTTGAGCGTTGGCGGTGATGGTAATGGTAATGGTAATGGTTAGCTGGAGAAGATTTGTTGCTGCCTATTGGCGATGGTGGTACTGCTTGGTGGTAGTGCTGCTGATGGTGGGTGAAAGTCTGTTGTCACAATCAGTTATCCCCGGTTGGTTTAGCTTGGGTAACCACCATCACCATCATCACCGCTAGGAATCCTTTTTTGGATTAACATTCTGTACAGCTCTCTGACAAGGACGAGTGTTATACTCGTACATACAGATTCTGCACTACCTTCATTCATTCATAGAGCATAAAGAGGAGCTTCTTTGGCTAAAACAGTGAACTGCTATTCGTGGTGCCACTGCTGTTGCACTTTCTATCCGAGCTCTCATGTAGAAGGAGGTGGATCGCGTGTGAAATGTGTGCCATGGCCGGGTATCATAATAAAGTCCTCGTCATGAATATGAAATGCAATTTCCTCGTCATCGTGGCGAACTCGGAACGAGGAAGACGAATGTGCACCAGGATAACACTGGATGTGTTGACACATGAAGTGGTGTGTCGGCCGATTAGTCCTTTGTGAGCACACCAGGTGGTGCAGATGGTGAATGATGACGATGATTATGACATTGATGGCGGGATAAGCTACACTGGTTGTGTCGGTATACGAGTAGTTATTTAATTTACATATGGACGTTCTGTTTTGTACTGCAGGATAGACAAAACGATGCACAAAAAGTCTTAGGGAGGGCTAATAGAAATGTTATGGAAGTGACAGTTATAGTGCTATTGGCAGATGGAAAGATTGAGGTTGAAAATTTGGCAAAAAAATGTCCATTAAGCATGACGCCGTCGACATGCTAACTTGAAGTCAGAGTCGATTAAGTTGCGTGTTGGATGTTCTTGAACACCTTGTGTCGATTATACGAGAAGCTAATATGGATTTCCATTTATGGAACAGTTCTTGAAAAAAATTGAATTAGGTACTCTGTGACTCCATTTATAGGGGTGAAAAAGGTTGGGAAACGGTCGTAGGATAGTCGATCTAAGTTGGAACTTGGCAAACCTTAGTTTCGTGAATGGCTATCGTCTACCTCTACACTTAAGGCCAGCCAACTGGAATGGGGAACTTAGTTCTTCATTTTTTTTGGCAGTCTGAAAATAATAATTGTTTGGAATGAAGCAAGCTGCTGTCCAACCAGTGTTGGCTTATTTCAAGTATATCTAGGCCAGTACGCGATGACTTGTTTGAGGGAGAATTGAAAGAATTGAAACAGGGATTTGCTTCCAAAGAGAAGCATGTGAAGCAGAATTGAATAGAATCTGTTCTTCAAGTTAAGCGGACATCGATGACATTTTTTTTAGTGAATTTGATGAGTCCCATGGATAAGCAGGACATGAATGGTGAAGGCCCCATATTAATTTGTTTTGCTCTTTAGCAGCATTTCTATCGTTTTCTGCCAGTAACTATGTACATAGCAGGCTGCTTTGTCTTGGCAGGAGGGCTTACAAATCAAAGACCCCAAGGTTCTGCAACTAATTCAACTGAGACGTCGAACTAAGTGCGTTAGACGTCCAGATAAGATGGTTAAACAGTACGGAGATCACGGGATTATACTCCAAATGATATCGTGGCCTTCTCAAGAGGGCCAAGGGCACAGATTTAGGGGGCTCCAACCAACAAACCCTCCGCTGACTATATCTAATGTAAATGAGCCCACACGAATACCAGACATTGATAGTCATACCGCCAATACCCTGACAAGTACTGCGTTGATGTGCTCTCCCCTCTAGGCTCGTCATTGTGTCATATCAGCTAAATTCTCGTACACCCACCACACAGTTAGAGAAAATATTCCTAAAAGAATCATATGGCAGTACGAGACAGCCAATTGGAGCGGACTTAACAACTTCTTTAGGAATTATAACTGGTCGTTATGTTTCCTAGATAACGACGTGGATGCCGCTGCTGACATGATCACAGAAACTATTCTCTTTGGAATGAGATGCTTTATCCCTCATCGGATGAAGAATATCAAACCAAAAGAGAGGCATGGTACGACTCGAGCTGTAAAGAGGCTTTCAGAGTTAGAGAAATGTTTTTTCGGTGCTACAAGACCAACCTGACAGAGGAAAACCGAAAAAAGTTTGAACGACCCAGGAATGACTGCAACGCCTTTCATAAACGTGTGAAATTCCAATACGACCAAAAACTGAGGCAAAAAATCTTTGTTCGTTCATCGAAAACATTAGAAATTCTGCCTCATCCTCCATCCCAATGCTCATTTACAATGGCATTCCAGCTGTCAGCTCTTTGGACAAGGCCAATCTGCTTGCTGCACACTTTGCGGCTAGCTCAACACTCCCGGATTGTGCTTTGTCTCCGCCTACACTTCAATGGGGCAAATCCACTTTCGCACTCGTGTAGTAGCAAGGGTTCTTAAGGATCTCAACATATATAAACCCGCTGGTCCAGATGGTATGTCTCCCCTCCTTCTGAAGAGGTGTTCTTCCACTGCGTAAGCTGTTTCATCAATCCTACTCTTTAGGACTCTTTCCGAGCAGATGGAAAACAGCATTTGTCCAGCCCGTTCCTAAAAAAGGCGAATCTTCTTCCCTCTCCTCCTACAGAAACATTACACTTACGTCACTTCCTTCTTTCCAAGGTCATGGAAACGCCGACAAACCGCCAGCTAATGAAATATCTCGAAACGCGAAAACTTATAAATTACTGGCAACAGGACCACTGGTGATTTGATGGCATGTCTCACCGAAAAGTGGAACCAAAGCGCATATCAAGCTGGCGAAAGCAAAATAGTTGCACTGGATATTTCTAACGCATTTGGCAGAGTTTGGCATCAGGCTCTTTTGTCAAAAATGGGTGCTTTTGGGATCGACGACTCTCTCTTCAATGGATTAGAAATTACCTTTCGGAAGGTTCAATTCAGGTTGTCTTGAATGGTTTCAAGTCAGATATTCACAAAATAAATGCTGGTGAGCCCCAGGGCTCTGTTCTGTCTCCGACACTCTTTTTAATTTTCATCAACGATCTCTGTCTGCTGCTTCTAATCCAATATATTCCTTTGCTGACTACAGTACTCTGTGCTTTACACATTCGTTCCCGGACTCACGTCCCTGCTCTTCGGCTGTAGAACGTGAACGCCAGCTTATGCTAAGCTCATTAAATTCCGATATTAACAGCATAACCAATTCAACCAACCAACCAACCAAATCAACAGAGTGGAATTTAATGCTTCCAAAACACAATGCTGTTTGCTGTCGTTAAAGCGAAATTTAAACTCACAGCTATTATCCATGGATAAATCTTCCCTTCTCTGTACGTGACAACTTACGTTTGGATGACCACATATTCGATGTCGTCAAAAATGCTGCGAAATGTCTAGGTTTCCTCAAGCGATGTAAGAAATACTTTACCCCCTCTGATCTGGCGGGGTGAGCCAAAACATCTCTGCACCTGCTAGATAGGACTCAAAACCGTGTGATAAAACTCATCGATGTCACCCAAACAATGGACACGTTCAAACACCGACGTAATGTCATGTTTCTCACTCTGTTTTATCGCTATTTCAACCAACAGTGCTCCATAGAAATCGCCAGTAGCATTCCGCCCCTTCAAACCTTTAACCGTAACACACGTCTCGCTATGAATGCTCATCAGTATACCCTCAAGCCCACTTTCGGACGTACTCTAAAATATCGTGATTCGTTCGTAAGCCGTACAACTCGTTTATGGAATGCCCTGCCCAGCTCGTTATTTCCTATTCATTATAATCTCCAAACATTTAAAACCAACGTTCACCGGTACCTCTCTTTCCATTGTCTCTGATTTTCCTTCGCTCGCGCTGTGTGCAAACATTTTAGGGGCACTTAAATCCCTTGAGCGCGCGCAAACTATAAAAAAAGAAAAACTGTGGATACTACAGTTTGCGTGTCCAATAACGGCTTTGCTTCAATTTTGCACGTAATGAAAGCGATGGATTTGGAAATCGGCGCTTTGGACATTGACAAAGAGGGCATAAAACTTACAAAGAAAAAATTTAGTGACTCATCATAATTCTAAATTTACAGGAGCTGTTGGTACGGCCGTAGACCCTTACCAAAAAGAGAGGTCATCTCAGAAAACCCTGCACAACCACCATTTTTTAAATCAATTATTCTATAAAAATTATATTTTACAGTTAATCAAATGGGCAATAAACTTCTACCTTTGTAAGGTCGATTTATTTTATATTTTTGTTGAGGAAAAGAATCACAAAAAAGCTTATTTTTATGACCTTTTGAGTGGCCGAATCGCCGTTAAAGATTGTGTCTTTACTGTCCGCTTGTGACTTCCACATAAATCTTTCAAGTATGATGGTTAAAAGGTCAGTTGACAGCGCGTCACCTTCTCTAAAACCTTTTTTGACTGAGAAACTGAAACTGTTCGGTTAAGTCGTTTTCCAACTTGATGAAGCACAGAATGTTCTCCATCGTCATTCTGCACAGACGGATGAGTCTGACAGGGATTCCAAAACTACTTATGTTGTCATATGCGGCCCTAAAATCGAAGAAAAGGTGGTGGGTATCGATTTGAACTGTTGAGTTTTTTCAGGATCTGCTAGAATGTGAATGGACTGTGGACTTTCTTGGTCTAAAACCGCACTGATATGGGCCAATCAGGTTATTGAGGAAGGGTTGCAGAAATTCACACAATATGGCAGACAAGATCTTATACCCGATGTTGAGGAAACTTATGCCTCTATAGTTGGGGCAGTTGAGCGGGCAAACGGTACTGAGATTCCATTCAACAGACATAACACATGGGCTGTGTTCTAAGAGAGGGCACCACTTCAATTAAATCCATACCATTTTCAGTTAGTACCAACCTTCAAAAGATACGAGTACGTGTATAAATTTGACAGCTGTCGGACGATTAGTTCTCGAGATATACCGTTGTGGGTGAAGCAACTTTTGTTATTGTGAAAAAATGGATTCAAAGCAATTTCGTGTGTTGATTTATCATTGCTTTTTGATGGGAAAAAATGCAGCCGATGCAAAGAAAGGGCTTGATAAGTGTTACCCGGACTCTGCACCAGCCGAACGAACCATTCGCATACAAGCACAAGCATACAAGCACCAGTGGACGTCCAAAAGAGGCTGTTTCAGATGAAAACATCAAAAAAGTCTACAAAATGATTCCGAATGACCGTAAAGTGAAGCTGATCGAGATAGCTGAGGCTCTGAAGATGTCAAAAGAGCGTGTTGGATATATCATACACGAATATTTGGACATGTTCACAGTCGACCAAAAACAACAACGTGTTGATGATTCAGAGGAGTGTTTAAAGCTGTTTAACCGCAATAAAGCCGAATTTTTCGTCGGTATGTGACAATGGATGAAACTTGGTTCCATCACTTCACACTAGAGTCAAGTCGGCAGTCAGCTGAGTGGCGAGCAGGCGACGAACCTCGTCCAAAACGACCAAAAACTCAACAGTCAGCTGGCAAGGTTATGGCATCCGTATTTTGGGATGCACATGGACAGCGGCAGGCTATCAACAGCGACTATTACATTACGTTGTTGGAGCGTTTGAAGGACGAAATTACAGAAAAACGGCCGCATTTGAAGAAAAAGAAAGTGCTGTTTCATCAAGACAATGCACCGTGTCACAAGTCGATGTAAACGATGGCAAAATTGAATGAATTCGGCTACGAATTGCTTCCCCACCCACCGTGTTCTCCAGATTTGGCCCCCAGCGACTATTTCCTGTTCGCGGACCTCAAATAATGCTCGCCGGAAAGAGATTGGAGACCGAAACAGAGGCCTATTTTGAGGCTAAACCGAAATCGTACTACAAAACTGGTATCGAAAGATTGAAAAATCGTTTCAATCAGTGTAGCGCCCTCGAAGGCGACTATATTGATAAATAAAGTTGAATTTTGCAAAAATTTTGTGTTTTACTATAAAACGGACTTTTCAGCCCACTCTTCTGATGTCCGCAGAGTCGTTTCCAGCAGCTTTGCATATCTCGACCAGTAAACCGCTAATACCAGCAGCTTTGTTGGATTTCAGCTATCGTCAAATGGACAGAAGTTTTGGCTATCGGCGGAATGATGGGCCTCTTCGCCATTATACAGGCTGCAGAAAAAAATGTTTCCATATTCTCAGCACTGACTGTGGCTTTACTATAATGTGTCCTTCTTCATCTCTACGGGTTTTCTTACCTTGACACTTTCCTTTGACCCGTTGGTAAAACATCCGTACCTTATTCCTAGAGGACAACCTCTCAATATATGTACTCGATTGGGCGCTTCTCGTGCTCTTCTTTCTTCTTCTAAAAAAGCCGATGTTCTTGCTGTCTCTTCTGCTCGTAAACACCTCGAGCGGCTTTTGTCCTTCGTTGCAGCGCGCTTTGCACGGCTCTTGCTTAGCTGCATGTATTTGCCGGCATTCTTCACCAAACCAGAGATTTCTTGGTGGTAGTCGGGTGAAACCCAGCACATCAGTTGCGGCTTCTGTGATGGCAGATTGGCAACGTGGCCATTCGTCTTCGGTACTTAATGCTAGCAGTATAGGATTTGTAGCGAGGTTTCAAAAATTTTAGCGATTACAGATTACGTTATATCTTCCCACAGAAGTTCTTCTTTATTATGAGGCCGAAGATTCCACGTGTAGATACAGAAGTCGTTTTCCTTTAAACCTTTGCAAGGGTCGTCAACGGCAAATACATTTTTAACCGATTCCATTAGTTGTTTCGTCACATTTTTTTAAACTCTTCCGTTTCGGTTTGTGGCCCCTATAACGGCGTAAGTCAGTATAATGCTGGCGGCCGGGAATGTCCTCGGCATTTTAGCCTGCATGAGTTAGCGTTCACTCACACAGTTGCCGATATCCACACTAGGAGGTAAGGCAAAACCTTTGGTACAAACTTGGTTGTTGCTGTACTGGCTCAATCCAAGTTGGAAAAGTTTTATTTCCGTAGATTGATCTGCGTAATTAATTTTCATCGACCTTCCTAAAAGCTGGATTAAACTGCTTGAATGGTACTGCTTCTGATGGGCCTCACAACAGTTCTTTCAGGTCCAAGCAAAAATAATTACCCTCCTTTTTCCCAGGGTTTTAACGCACTTGTCGGTAGCGGACAACGGTTTTCTTTTTTGCAATGCTGTCTTACTTGTTCTTTAGTTGTTTCTTCCTTTTTATTACTTATTAAGATTTTGCAGTAAAAGTCCTTTAATGGGAAGGACCGCAGCCGCTTTGAATGGAATCCCAGCATCCCCCGTTTTGTCTGATTCGTTCGGCATTCTTGCCAAGCACATTCGGTTGTGTGGGGTAAAGAACTATACGGCAAGCATAGCGATGAGAATCTGGTCAGCAGGTTGCACCTAGATGTCAAATTAGATGGCTAGGTCATGTTGAATGCATTGACAGATGTACTATAGTGAGAAGGAGTCTCGAATACATATCAGTGGGACATCGCAGTAAAGCTGAAGGTGACTTCAATCTTCATCAATTTGGGGTGCGGAACCGTGTGCACTTGGCTGGAATGGCAGATTGGTTGACATCCAGATCTTTCCTGTTAGCTGCCATCCAAATTCTTTTTAACCGGAAGGTCTATATCATCCTTCAGAGTCTCTTCGACGTCAATGCCTTGAACTCATTGCAGAAGCTATATAGAGGCATGTGCTCTACGGTTATTGACTACTGGGTGTTTACCTTATAATGGAAACGTTCCCTAGCTCCAGTGCGACAGTAGTGACAGTTTACTGCCACCTCAACCTACCATCCTGCAGAAGAAATAAACCCATAAAGACGATGCCTCTGTAAAGCAGGCGTATTGACTATTGAAAGTGTTCGATATACCGTTTTAGCTAAGTGCCCCCAAAACTCCATTGTCGTCATAAAATCGTTACAACAAAAAGAAACTATTTATTCCATGCCATTGAGGCTCCTCTTTAGCTACGATCCAGACACTCCATTGGTGATATTTTATAGTCTTATCTTAATTCATCTCCCCATAAGTTGCTCCCCTTTTGGCCAGGCTTTATCTGACATTCTGTTTTATGTCTTGCTTCCACTTTCATAGTTCATTATCAGATTGTCACTCCCCCCCCCCCCCTCCCCTTCATTCCTAATAACAGTTTTATGCACATCTGCTAACCGATATAAAGTATCAGAGAAGCAGAAACACGAGAACCGAAAAACGAGGAAAAGTAAAAGATACATTGTCCTTAAACTCCTTAAAGGTTTATGGGAGTAGAAATAACTTTTTAACGGTTCACTTCCAATAAAATGAGCAGGCAAATAATAAAAAAAGAAAAAAAAAATTCAAAAACTGAAATACAAAGGAAAAAACCCTCGGAAATCCGTCCTGAATACAAAGCATTCCATTTCCATTACTTGATTTCACACACGAACACCTCTGCCCACGAACACTGGTACATATCGGTCTACCCCCCCACCCCCCCTTTTGTTTCGAAGCTTCCTGCTTCGTCACCGCCACACACCACTCCTTCTCCTACTCATGCATATGAAATTCCTTATCTTGGGAAGGGGTTTTTGTGTTTTCTTCGTTTTGTCGTTTTGAAAAACCGAAGGTCATACATCTCTTCCAAAAAAAAAAAAAAAACAGAAAGTGTACATGACAACGACAAAGAGAACGACCGTCGACGCACAGTTCTAACAAACAATCCTTTGCCCCAAAAAGGATACCTCAACTCTCTGACGAAATAAATCCATGTCGCAGAGATTACACCAGTGGAATAGTCATCTTTGCCACGACCGACAGTAGCAGGAGCAGCAGCAGTTACTGTACCCGGTAACAACAACTAGAGTCAATACATAGCGTCCTGTCTGGCATTGTGATGTGTGTCGCCTTTTACCCCATGCAGCAGCAGGAAGCACTCACCGTTACCAGCTACCAGTTACAAGTTTCCAATTTTCGCTACCAAACACCCGAGCCAGAGCCAGAGCCAGAGCGAGAGCCATACCGCCCAGACCACTAGCAGTTCCAACAGAAATGCTTCATATTAGAATGATTGCGTAAACAAAAAATATTTCATTTTTATTATCCATTTCGCTGACGCAGAGTACGTGCGCCTGGCTGATCTAGGGATCGGAACAAGGGGGTTAGAGCTGGGTTATGCCAATGCCAAGAACTCAGATGAACCATAAGAACCAAACCAAACGATGAGAAGAAGAGGAATGCCAGCTCCCATCGAGAGAATTCAACCAAGGATATCAAAAAAAATACAAACCCCCCCCCCCTAGCTCTAACATTCGATTCATTGATTGACCCAGTTTCGGGCCTGAACAGTGTGCCTCTCTGCGTTTGAATATATTGAGGGGCTAACAGCTCACATAAATTATGATTTTTCCGCACTTTTATTCCACCCCTCCTTCCCTTTCACCGAAGAAAAACAAAACAAAAAACCAAAAATGGACGAAACGAAACGCGGAAGGATATTAATAGTACGAGTGAATGAAAATAAATACGCAACAGTAGTAGTCGGCATCGATACTCATCCGAGCGGTGCGGGAGGACCCCACCAGTAGTACTCCGTACTCTCACATTATGCAGTCGTCCTTTCAGTGCTGCCATAGTAGAGTACTTCTGAAATAAATAGGACATTTCTCAAGTTCAATAGCTGAGTAAAGGGAAACAGAAAAACTGAGTGAAAATGGATGACCCAGCAACGGTTGATTTATCTTTCATAAATTTCTTTTTCGTCCTTTTTTTTCGAAATTGAAATTGAAATCGTTGTCGGATGAATCTCTGGACTATGGACAGTCAGCGCTCTGTAGAGTGCAAGCCATTCGCCATGCAACTGGGACAAGGACGAATTAAATTGGTTCCGCTTGTGGCTTACAAAAAGAGAAGAAAAATGCCGAAGAGGTACATGTCTCTTGAATTGGTAAGCAGTTTTCAAAGTACCGTCTATCAATGATTGGATATGGTCTGCGAAAAGCTTTTAGAGCTAATTCTAAAAATTGGAAAAGTCAAGCTGTTATCCTGGCAAAGGTACTTTGATTCTTTGGGGGAAAAGAACAGCTGCAATTTCGAGATGGTAAGGCTGTTATTGGTGATTCCTGTGACAAATTTGAGTTACTGCAAAGTCGATGAGAAGAGGAACGTCTTAGGCGAGTTTCGTGAACCTTTCTAACCAGCTCGATGACACTGTACAGCTCGTAGACTTCGCTGTTCTATCTCCTCCTCCAAACCCCGTCAACGCCAAAAATCACTCGAACAATTTTGCATTCGAAACGGCCAAGGATATCTTCTTCCACATTCGCTAATGACCATTACATCTGCATCATAAGCAAGGATTGAGATGATGAGGGTCTTCCATAGAGTCTCGTTAGTGTTTCGTGATATGGCCCTACGATTCATTTGCTTTTTTAGTCCCAAGAAACAGCGATTGGCAAGAGTAGCCCTTCGTTTGATTTCTGAGGAGGTGTCATTATCAAAAGCAGAGCCGTGGTATACATACTCCCCGACAAGCTCAAATTTATAGCACCCTTGGGATGTTCTGAAGGATTAGTCGATGTTGTAAGTCCCTTCTTGTAGACAGTGTGTACTTAGTTTTGCCCTCATTCACGACTAAACCAATTTCTGACGCTTATGGTGCAATACTTGCGAACGCACCTGTGACAAGGCTCTGAGTTCTACCAATGATGTCAATGTCATTGGCCTATGCAAGTAGAGGTACAGACTTGGAAAATTGGCCCTCTGGTGTTGACTTCCAAGTTTCGCTCAATTTTCCCAAGTACTCGTGTGATATTGAAAAAATCCTATGACAGTATATCACCTTACCTTAGTCGTTTTTTGACATCAAAAGTGTCGTAGACCTTGTTTCCGGTCTTCGAGCATCAACGAGCTTCTTCATCATCTTCATCGTCTTCATCGTCAGATTGGCAAGTACACCAATGCTAAGCATGGCCCCACATAGCTCGTTTCTATGTCATAAGCGATCTTAAAATGTATAAGGAGGTGGTGCGTATCAATTTGGACTTCTTGGATTTTTTCAGGGATCTGTCTTAGTGTGAATATTTGGTCGATTGTAGACTTTCCGGGCCTAAAACCGCACTGAGAGTGGCCAGGATATGTTAACCAATGCCTCTATAATCGGCACTGTCGAGAGGGTCTCCTCTCTTGTGAATTGGTTAAACGGTGCCATTCTACTGACGTGCTTTCTCCCGATAAAATCTTGGAAATGAGTTGGTCTGTCATCTGTGGCTCGACTATAAAGCTTCCTTCTTCACCTCTACAGGCCTCTATTTTTACTTTTTAGTGAAACTTCCGAACATTGTTTCTGGAGAAGCACCACTCTATTTTCTCAAACACACACCTTTCCTCCGCGCAAGCCGGTGTTTTTCACCCGTCTTTTGCTCGTAGAACTTAAATCCGGGAGATAAAATCTCAAATCCGAAAGCAACTTGCCGCCTTATTGAAAGAAGAATTTCCGCGCAGCACCATACCTTGATTTGTCGCGCACGAAGAGCAAACGGCAGATTTTACAAAAGCCCAAGCTAGCGAAGCAGTAAAATCAATGAATCGGGAACATGAATTCGGTCTTTACCACATACCACCAGAAGTATCGGCGACAGACGGAAATGTAAATACTGACATGAGATCGAATGCCGAAACATTAGTTTGTATAAAGGCAAAACCGACACGAGAAATTGCAACATGTAACGAGCGTATGAAAGTAGACTTTTTTTGTTGTTTTGGTGGCGTCCAAGGATGTGGCAATCTTCGGAAGATACTAATAGCACGGGCTATCAGCATGCGCGATTCGCAAACCCCAAGTACTCGATTTCGGGGGTGCACCTATATACTAACCCACACCTTGAACTCTTCTACCATTTTCCCCCGCGGAACTGCCTTTAAGTACGTTTTCTGGTTCGACATTGTGTACAGTATTTACTGTTCTTTGTTGTATTAGAGATCCTGTCTGGGTTTGATTTTCATCAGTGCTCTCTCTGACTCTTTCCAACCGCCGAAGTTCCTTCATTATTTTTGCCGCAGCCTGTTTCACCGCATCCCATATTACAGCCTGAATGATTCGAACTGCAACCAAGTTCAGACTGCTATAATTTCCAAACCGTTCATGACAGTGAGCTCAAATTTTGACACATGACAGATTATTTACAAGTCTTTTAAACAACTTGCGTCTCAGTTGTGTTGAAAAAATTTTATCCACGATGGAATTCAAACGTGAAAGTGTGATTGTTTTATATTTGGCTGGAAAACCACAAGTAGCTATCGTTAGAGCCCTCCAGCACCTCAACGTGAATAAATCATTTGTGTCTCGAACCATAGCTCGTTACCGTGATACTGGCAGCGTTGCAAAACGCCATGGAAGTGGTCATAAAAAAACAGCACCATCGGCAGAAATGGTTCGGAAAGTGAAGACTCAAATTGAGCGAAATCCGCGTCGAAGTGGAAGAAAAATGGCTCGTGAGCTCAACATATCGTTGGAACGGATGCAACACATACTGAAAAATGAGCTTGGGCTCAAGTCATTGAAGTTCGAAAAAGCACATGATCTTACTCCGCAGCAGAAAAAAGTTAGAGTCGAAAGAGCGAAGGAGCGAAGGAGTTGCTACGCTTGCACGAAAGTGGTGAGTTGCCGAATTTGGTTTTTTCCGATGAGTCGCCATTTGTTATCGAGCAATATGTCAACAAACAAAATGACCGAGTTTACTTGCCAGAGAGGTCCTTCGAAAATTTACACCTTCGGACGGCCACCAGAAAGCAGGCAGCACCGATGGTGATGGTTTGGGCCGCCATAACCGCCGATGGTCGCTCTCCGCTCGTATTTTTGGACCGTGGCATCAAAATTATTGCGTTGTATACCGTGAAACTGTCTTAGAGGCAGTATTGAAGCCATGGACAAACAATCATTTCAGTCGGAGACCGTGGACATTTCAATAAGACTCAGCACCGTCTCACAAAGCGCGCGTCAACCAAGATTGGTTAAAAAACAATGTTCCACACTCCATTTCTTCGACACAATGGATTGCAATGCAAATCCGTTGGATTTCTCTGTCTGGGGTATTTTGAAGGCGAAGGTTGGCACTAAAAAATACCAAAGTTTGGACCACCTCAAACAAGCACTTCGCCGGGAATGGGCCAAAATACCGCAGAGTCACTTGCGTGCAGCGTGCGATGTTTTCTTCGGCCGTCTCAAGGCCATTATTCGCGCCAAAGGTGGACATATTGAAAACTACTGATACAATTTGGAAATTGATGTATTTTCCAACATTCTTTGCTTTGGCACAATAAAATTTATCAAAAAATAAAAAAATTATAGCATTTTAAAAAGTTGAAGTTCGAGTCATTCACCCCGTAGAATGCCATGTAGAATGGTTCGACGGTTCGCAAACTTAGCAGACCCTACCAGCGGTGGTCCAGTAGCAATGTCGATACCTGGGCTGGGAGAAATATGTAACATTAGATGTTATTAAAAGAAGAAGAAGAATAAAATGCTAAAAAGCGACATGCGCCTATATTTGCCGCAGTTTAGAGCGTCACATATTTGGTTAGGTTAGGTTATGTTTTGATTTTTTTTTATTACGAGTAGTGTTGTTGGTGTTGCATTTAGCATCAACGCCGGCGTTAGATTTGCGGACTGGGTAGAGCCACTTTTATGTTTACTTGAAGATCTTACCTTGGTTGAATTTGCAACCTGCTTTGTCGGCGCCATTCCAGGAGAAATACTGTGCCACCAAATTCT
The DNA here is from genome assembly GCA_963966105.1 of Volucella zonaria. Lineage (NCBI taxonomy): Eukaryota > Metazoa > Arthropoda > Insecta > Diptera > Syrphidae > Volucella > Volucella zonaria. The sequence continues at coordinate 129,672,890 of OZ014533.1, read as the reverse complement.
TGGTCTCATCAGACTTGGCATCCAGTTTCTTCCATTCGTAGCAGTCGTAATCGATTTGCCAGTCGGGGGAGAGAGTGAAGGCAAGATCCTGTCCACGTCACACCCATATACCGGAAATTGTACTGTTGTTGTCTTCGCCAAAGAGGCATACAGAGGCGAATGCCTGTTTGCGCATCTTATCAAGGCGTTGGAACATACCTGTGATGAGGTTGCAACTCATAAACACTTTGGCCAGTTCATCGTTGTACTTGTATTTGCCAAACCCGATTGAGTAATTCTATGGGTCGTACTTCTCCCAGAAGTCGACTCTTACTGCAGTTACCAGTTCAGAAATCTAAACGTCGACTTTGACCATTATTTCCAAAAATCTCTATCGTGCCAGGAGTAGCAGGGACATGAGCCACCATTCCCTTTCCAAGTATTTTAGTTCCACAATCTGCTTAGAGCTCAATGAGTACCACTCTAATACAATCTTAAATTTTTTTGAGCAACTACCTACCAAAGACAATAAGGCCATAAACGCTTAGAGTACGACCAGTGCAGGCGTCATATATCCTGGTAGAGTAGGGTAGGTAAGAGTGGCTGTTGGATATACCAACCCACTTAGGCCTAATGGCCCATTGTGATGCCACGTGGATCTATGATCCTCTTACTGAGCTTCTGACGAAGCGAAGGAGACTGTTTACGTCTATATTTTTCAGATCGTTTAGGTCGTTGTTGAAGAAGGCTCCTTATCTGGGAGAGAGCTGGACATGTACAGAGTAGGTGAAGGATTGTCTCTTCCTCCTTCTCGTCCATGCAGTTTCTGCATAAATCATTTGTAAAGATGCCAAGACTTCTTTCGTGTTTGCAGTGTCCAGTGATGATACCTATGATGGCGCTGAGATGTTCCTTATTTAGAAGGATCAGACACTTAGAGCGATACAGATCCAGTTTTGGCCAGATTTGTTTGGTCGCTAGACATGTTGGTCCAACAGTCCACCTAAGGTCTGTTCTTTTATTGGCATCCAGATTTAATGTTAGTTTGCACGCAGCGATTGGGATACCTATGCTACCCTTTTCCGGTAGAATAGGTAGAGTGGTTCCAATTTTTGCGAGTTCATCGGCTCTACAGTTCCCTGGAACGTCTCTGTGGCCCGGCACCCATCAGAGGTGAAGGTTGAACTGCTGTGCCATCTCCATAAGAGACGATCGGCATTCAAGGGCGGTTTTAGAATTTAGTATACCGAGTACAGGGACCTGCTAGCGGCCTGACTATCCGAAAAGATGCGGATATTCTTTGCAGATGTCACGTTTTTCTTTAGCCAGGACAGAGCTTCTTTAATCGCCAAAATTTCGGCCTGAAACACGCTACAGTGATTTGGAAGACAGCTTATCTGAGAAAACACCGCCACAAACCCTTCTATTGGGTTTAGATCCATCTGTGTAGAGATGGATTGACTTGTCCTCAATGAAAGCATCTTCCTCCCAGAAGGATCTAGAGGGGAAGCTGACATCGAAGTTTTTGTCAAAGCAAAGTTCAGGTATGGTGTAATCGATGTTCTCTGCGAGTATTCCTAATGTATTAAGAATATTAGCATGACCAAATGTGTAGTCGCTATTTGCCTGCTGAAAATATCGAGGGGTGTTAAATGAAGCAGAATGTCCAATGCCGCAGAGGGGGTAGACCGCAATGCTCCGCTTATGCATAGACATGCTGTTCTTTGGACTCTGCTTAGCTTAATGCAGTTAACCGCACTTTCTCAGGCCGTCCACCAGACTATCACCCCGTGAGTAAGTATCGGTCTTATGACCGAGATGTACAGGTTATCCGAGGTTGAAAGCCCCATTTATTCCCAATGGCTTTTTTACAAGAGAATAGCTTTATTGACTCTTTCTTGAATGTTAGGTTTTCAGTTTAGTTTCCTTTTAGAAATGAGAGCCAGATATTTTGGTGTATCGGAAAACACTAAACTGGTACCGTTTATTGAAGGAGGGTCTATAGTTGGAATTTTGTATTTCCTGGAAAAGAGGACAAGATCAGTTTTATGGGGGTTTATTCCCAATCCACAGCGATCTGCCCAACGGGTTAATTGATATTTAATTGAAGGAGTTCTTTAATGGTTTTAAGATGCTTACCTGAGACGGCTATAGCAACGTCATCCGCATAGGCAATCACCCTGCTACCACACGCTTGCAGGTATATCAGCAGTTCATTAACCACTAAGTTCCAGAGAAGGGGAGAAAGTATACCGCCTTGCGGCGTACCTCTGCTGCCATATCTTTTAGCAAAAGTCTCACCCAGTTTGGAGTTGATTATCCTGCCTTTTAGCATAAGACTGATCAGTTCCCCAAGTGAGTCGTCTACCTGCAGAGTTGACAGCGTAGTCGTGATTGCGGATGTGTTGACGTTGTTGAAGGCACCCTATATGTCCAGGAAAGCGAGCATTGTGTAATCTCTATATACTAGTGATCGTTCGATGTAGCTGGTCAGTGAATGCAGAGCCGTTTCCACCGACTTTCCTTTACCGTAGGGATATTGAGCCGTTGACAGATGTCTTGGATCAATTTTAGCTCGCATATGGATATCAATCAGTCGTTCTAGAGTTTTCAGAAGCAAGGATGATAGACTTATAGATCTGAGGTCCTTTGGGACGACATGGGAACATTTTCCGGCTTTGGGGATGAACACTACATTGACTTCTCTCCATGACAGTGGAATGTGGATAAGTTCTACACAGCTTCTCATAATATTTCCTAGCGCAGGCAGAATAATATCTGAGGACCTCTGTAGCTCAGCAGGTACTTATTCTACCGTCCGGGCCAGCAGACTTGTATGGTTTAAAGCTATGCAGCGCCCAGAGCAGTTTGTCTCTTGTGATCAGACCATGGATTTTGGTCCCGGTTGCCGTAGACCTGTTTGGGTTGATACTGACCTCGAATTGAGAGCTATCTGGAAAGTGGGTGTCCAGTGTCCAGTAGCAGGTTGAGTGATTCATCACTTGAGGTTGTCCAAGAGCCATCGGTTTTTCTCAAACAGCTAGGCATCATAGGATTTTTCTTAGCCGTGATACCTCAGAGGTTTCCGTGATTTTGTCACAGAATGACCTACAGGATTGTCGCTTTGCCTTCCTCAGTTCTTTTTTGTATAATTTGAGGGATTCTTTGTATGAGTCCCAGTCAATCACTTTTCTGGTGCTGGTCCAAGTGCTGATGTCCACCAGTGCGGCTTTTTCTTGTCCACCAATGCGGCTTTTTCTTGCCTCTAATTTGAATAAGAGAGCAGGAAGCGGCCATAGCCTGATTGAGAGCCAGAGTGAATTCCCTGACTTTCATGTCAAGCTCATTGGTGTCACGCGGGGGACTTGATTGTTCAGAGGATAGCGTTTCTGATAGTATTCCTCTGTATTTTGGTCAATCAGCTTTCCGGTAGTTCCGGAATGCTAATTGGCTGGGGGCAGCATCATTCAGGCTGAATTGGATGTATCTGTGGTCTGAAAAGGAGTGTTCAGACGATACCATCCAGTTCGTTAGCATTTGAGTGATGTTGTGGGCGACAAGAGTGGTATCTAGCACTTACTGTCGGTTTCTGGTTATAAAAGTGGGCTCATTGCCAATGATGCAAATAAAGAGGTTAGTACTTATAATATAGTCAAATAGTGACTCAGCTCTATCGTTGATGTCGGTACTGCTCCATACGTTAGCGTCGCATCCGATGATGAGGCCAGTATTTTGCTTTCCAGATCCAGTACCACCCTTTCTAGCTTATCACCAGGGAGAAGGTCCACATGATCGTGCCCAAGGTATGCCGATGCCAGCCAGTAGGAGCTTTTGGCAGTCTCTGGTCTGGCAACGGTTAAGTCGGGGTCGCTGAGATTAGGAAGTAGAAGTGCATTAAGGCTACGTTTCACTAATTTACAAGTTCTAATCTTACCTTTATCTCTTGTATAGAGCGGAGGGTATACAGGTGTCCCAAGTCCACGAAATACGCCTTCTATTGTGTCTACAAGTAAGTTTCCAGCGTTTTTTCCAAAATTTGAAGTTTTATTATGAAAACATAGTTACAATGCTTTACTCAAAGTATCTTCCATCGGAAGCTACAACTTTCCCCCATCTTTCTGGCAATTTATGAATTCCAGACCAAAAAAATTTCTCGTCTTTCGGGCCCAAGAACGTATCGACCCAATTTTTGATTTCCTCTACTGAGCTGAAGCGTATTCCCGTAAGAGCGTTCTGCATCGAACGAAACAAGTGGTAGTCAGATGGTGCCAAGTCTGGACTGTAAGGCAGGTGAGGCAGAATTTCCCGTTCACTATTTTCCAAATAGTTTTTCACCGAAACCGCAACATGTGGCCGAGCGTTGTCGTGATGAAAAATGACGGACTCATGCCTGGTCTCATATTCTGGCCGTTTTTCTTTTAATGTCCGCTTCAAACGAATTAGTTGGGTTCGATATAATGGTCCTTTGATGGTTTCACCACTCGGAAGCAGTTCGTAGTATACGACACCCTTTTCATCAAACCATATGCAGAGCATGACCTTATTCACGTGAATATTTCGTTTCGGCGTCGATTGGACGGGCTCGCCGGGCTTTGTATACGATTTTCTGCGTTTAGGATTATCATAATAAATCCATTTTTCATCACCAGTGACAATACGATGCAAAAATGATTTATTTTTATACCGCTGCAGTAAAATTTCGGACATGCAAAATCGCCGTTCGACGTCTCTTGGCTTCAATTCGTACGGCACCCAGTTTGCAACCTTTTGAATGAATCCCAGTGCTTTTAGGCGCAGGGAAACGGCTTGTTGCGTGACGCCCAATAATGCAGCAAGTTCTTCTTGAATCTGACACGGATCCTCATCAAGTAAAGCGTCCAATTCCTCGTCTTCAAAACTTTTCGGCTTTCCGGGGCGATCTTTGTCTTCAACTCCAAAATCACCACTTTTGAACCGTTTGAACCACTCGCGGCACGTCGGTTCACCAATACCTTCCGCCCCATAAGTTTCCGAAAGCAAACGATAGGCCTCAGCCGCACTTTTCTTCATATTAAAGAATAAAAGCAGCGCTTCCCGCAAATGACGTTTATTTGGCTGGAAACTTGCCATGATTTTGCTCGATAAAATGTACGACACCGATAGAACTGCTCAAATATAACGCTGCAAAGTTGTTGACAGATACAAAACCTACAAATAAAACACATGGGGTCTGATATTTCTGCCCGGGATCCACTGATGGCGCCATCTCTGACAAACGCTGGAAACTTACTTGTAGACCCAATACAATCCATGCTTCCTGGATTAGGATAATGTCTTCTGCGTTTTTTGAAAGACGCAGAATGAGTGCGGGCGAAGCCTTTTTTGAGTAATGAAGATTAATCTGGAGAAACCGAATCATTGCTACAGTTTTCCAGAGTAGCCTCTACCACTGTGTTCTTAAGATCCTCCGATTCTGAAGATGTGCCCAAGAGCTCATTTTCTTCCTCTGATCGTATAAGACCTCGTTTTGCTTCGTCATCGGTTTCCAATTCCGACAGGGTGTCAGATAAGAAAATCGACGGCTTGCTTGTTACCTCGGATAGATTGGAGTCGTCGCTATCCATTTCTGGAAAGGATATCGACGCTCCAGGGTCTGAAGTTGTGTTTAGTGGTGTCTCCGTTAAAGAAGGAAGAGGTTGCTTATCAGCATCCAGTTCCTCCTTTTTGTAGACCCTTAGATGAATTGACTAGAATCCGAATCCGTCTCCGCTAGAGGATTAAGGGATTCTTTGTTGATCACGATCAACGCGCCTCTATAAGAACCCCTTAGTGCCTCCAGTTTCGCGACTTTCCAGTCATGAGTCGGAAGGGTCGGGTTGCTGAGTGTGATGATTGCCAGAATGCTTTCTGGGGAGGAGGTCTGCCAGAGATGTCCTCCTTAGATACGACCTCGAGTTGTGCACCTGCCCAAATCTCTCCTAAACCACCTATGGCGTAGTGAAGAGATCGATCCGATTGGCACACGCAATGAGCTTGACGTGGCCTTGGTGCCAGCCAGCGTCGCTTATGATAGGAGGTGGTCCGGGGTTTTCCCGCATGATGGCCAAGAAGTTGCTCGAAGGCTTCAGCTTGGCCAGCTTCCACCGTTCAGGTGTTATGGAACCGCCGGTATCGTTCCTATCGATTACCGTGATTATTAAAGCGTCCTTTAGGACTTCACTGAAAGACCTCAGAGACGTGTTGTTGGATGGCCCAGGGGTTTTGGTGTTGTGGGTTTTTTTTACTAGTTTGAGATACTAAAAATCCAAAAAAGTTCTTATTGTACATTTATGTAATCTATATATACATATAAAGCAATAGTGTAAGCCAGAGATTTTTCAAAAAACACTTACTATGTCTGCTCTATCCAAATTCCACTTTTTAATTTCGCAATCAAATAGATCATTTCTATAAAATACTGCAACACCTCCAGCTGAATAGTAATTATTGCAATTCGGTTCAAATATGAAATTAGATATTTTATATTCAGAAGATTCTTCATCGAAAATCCAAATTTCGGATAGGAAAATAATATCAGGCAAATGACACAGAGATGAGAGATGTGAGAAAAAACTGTCGAAATTACTTCAGATGCTGCGTATATTTTGATGAACTACAGAGAGACCAGAATACTGACTAACATTTGAATGTTCTACGCAAAAACATTGTAAATTATTAGAAGTTAAAGTGGAAAAGCTATTATTAATACATAGGATATCTTGAGGATTAGTAATTAAATTATTACTTATATTTATATTAGACATAAGTGCCAGCAGAAATGTGGAAAGAAGAAAGACCAAGTACTGCGGCCTCGATCTGATGGAGAAATGGTCAAAACAAAAATCATCAAAAAAGCTAATAGCTAGCTTATCCTCAATATTAACCTGTAAGGAGCTGTTTCCAGCACCTGTTGGATAGAACGTCTACGTGTCCAATGTGCAGTTCAGAATCAAACTGCGGGTCTACCAATTCACTGCTGATTCGATGGCCATACATGAGTCCAACGATTGCAGAATTTTATATAACTATCACACAAAATATACAAAGCATACTTCGGTTTTCTGTCCAAGCTATAAAGACTTTCGTAATCCAATCGAATCCAATAATGCAGAGTTGTCAATGAGAAGACAAACTAAATCCAAGTCCAAATTGTGGAATGTCCTTTAATTGGCTATCGAATCGATTACTAACATCAGACGGCGCATACTCCCAGAGACGCATTTACCAACTTTTGCCTCACTGTTATCGCCGCATCAAGTTTTAGAACCCTTTTTCCTCTTTAGAAATACGTTAGGGTATAGTCGTTCTTCGCAGATCTATGCTATATTTCATAGAAGCCGATTCCAATTTCAACCCAGACCTTTCAAATTAAAGCCAAACACGATCCTCTTGGAAACACAAAGACTGAAAATTCAATAAAACCACATAAAAGCCCACAACCTTTTATACAAGAAACTATCGCAAAATTTAAATTCAAGCGACCTAAGGTCTCACCCTACAAACTCTAGAAACAACTAAACCGACGTTACCTACGGATACCTTTGAAAATTCCAACATCGAATGCTCCAGTGGATATCAAAAATAAAATGAAATCCAATTACCTTGAACCATAAGCCCGGTTAATAACCAAACAGTTATGTTCTGTGCTACCAACAAAACAACAAAAAACAAAAAAAAAAAAATCCATTTTTCTCTGCCCCATGTCGGACGGGTGGCATGAAACCACCCTCATCCCAGAAGTAAATTGAAACACGGAACGATAGACATATCCCAGTTTATCCAGGACTTAGCGAGCCTCATCATTCCAATACTATCAAAGTATAACTGAGAGTATCCGAATATCCGAGGATCTCAGTATCTTAGTATCTTTTGGTGAGGAAAGAAAGAAAAAATAAACCCTCAACGCTCCCAGGAGTATCTCTGATGGAATCCATATGCAATCTGGTTTGTATTACATTAAGCAGGTAACCATTGGAGTAGGAAACGTTCTCCTGGTCCCACCTCCAAAAAACAAAAAAAAAACAAAAAAAACGGGAAACCTTTTGAGAAACCCACTGGGTGATTTCAGCTAGCCCGATTATATCTGTACTCGTATGTATGTACGTACTCGTATCTGTAGAGTTGAGAAACGAAGAACGAGTTGCTGAATGTCCAGTTGACACGGCGATTGGGGACCATCAACGATGATGTTGAAGTCGTATATTTTTGATGCGGTTTTGCCATCCTCCCTTTATCCCTCGATGTCCTTAAGAAAAAAAAAAAAAAAAAACCAAAACTCTATCCTTATTCGCCCAAGGATACATTTTGTTGTGTGCCATCACGTCACTTGACGATGTCTTTCGAATATTTGGGTCGGTTATAGTAGGAGCTGTGGTAAAGTTTAAGGCGAATACTAGATCCGAAGGTATGATTGGGGTTATTGGAGGATTGCCGGCATGGTATTCGTTTGTACTTGTACCTGGTCGTAGGGATTCTTCACTCCATGTTTGATGTGACCGTATTATCGGTTTGGGGATTCTCATCCAACTACCGATGGTTGGTTCGTTATTAAGGGTCGTATTGGCATTGGCATCAGCATCAGCATCAGCATCAGCATCAGCATCACTATCAGTATCAGTACGGGTATCAGTAGCCCAGCCTTCGTCATGATGATGGGATAGTATCTGGAGCATATGAAGTAAAGGCGATGCCTGGTGGTTATTTGGGCGATATGGGGATTTGATGAAGTCATCTTGTTAACTTATACGAGTTTGTTACTTCTATTGGGGGGTCATTTAGTTTTAGGATTGACACTGGAGTAATAGAAGATAATGAGAAGCTCAGTGTTTAATGCCAAATAGATGCATTTCTTTTCTGGGAGTGTACCTAGAGAATAGTGTGAGTTGAAGGATTATTGAGGGCAAGGCCAGTAGCTTAAGGAATATCGGGGGAGTTAGAAGTTTTCTGGAAGATGGCATATAAGCATAACTACTTACATATTCGATAGAACCATCGGCTTTACAGTCGTTTTCAAAAACGAGGACAGCACAAAGAACAAGGGTATATCAATTGACGATAGAAGCGGGACCAGCCCAAATGGATATGCGCTTATATTGGATTTTGTCAAGAAAAGGTTCCTACTGTCATTATTCACATATTTCATCGCAAATATTTTCATTCCAGTAGAATGTCCTGGTGGACAAAACCGCATCATCACCTCCACGTGGTGTTTGCACAGCACTCGCCACAGCGCCAGCCTAACCATACGATGCATCATTTGCTAGGGTGATGGACAAATTCCCTCAGATTTCAACCGAGAGATCCCCAGACGGAGGACATCTAGCGGAAGAATTCCCTCTAGACTAGCAGAATCTCGAATTGGAATGTTCAGGTCCTTAACAGGCCAAGTGTAGGCGATCAATTATTAGAAGCCCTTGACTGCTATAATACATATTGGAGATGTCATGGGCCGGACAAAGGGAACATGAAAAACTGTGTTATCTACATAGTTATTGCTATAGGGGACAAAAAGTGCTCTTATTCGATTGCGCATTTGTCATACCTATACGGCTGATTTAGTCAAGAAGTCTTGAGCTTCTGACACATGAGCGAGAGTCTTATAACAATCCACATCAAAGCTAGATAAGATAGATTCGATAAGATATTCGATAACAACGCCACCAAGCCAAACATAACACCATGTCGGGCAACGAGCTTAGGCATATTGGCTTTGCCGCTGGACAAATTGCAGCCAAGGTACGAATGCGGATTTCACAAGCGTCACAACAAGGAAGAACTGTGAGAAGATATATCGCAGAAGAGCTGCAATCGCAAAAGACTGCTAAAATCTTTCCCGAAATCTCTCAACAACTCCCATGCCGCCAGCACCAAGTACGGAAGACCAGTGACAACGCTGCCAATGTGTCATTGACTTCTGCTAAGCGAAAGTATAGGACCACGTTAAAGCAGCAATGCCCCTGACTTTCTACAGACGTTGACAAGCATTCGTTAGGTTTACAAGCAACAAAGTACTACCTTCTCTCGAAGTCCAACCGAAGACACAGGCAGTCTCAGCGCAGGTTCTAATCCTCTGAGTTTCAATATCCTCCTGACTGCGTTCAAAAAACCCTTGCATCCTCGAAAGCGTAGACACTTGGCCTGCACCTGTCCTTTGCAATGTAAATCTTTGCTATCAAAATTCGTTATGCCTCCGCTTTAAAGGTAAACTCAAATTGACCAAACAGGCAAGCATTTGTTAGACAAGATCAAATAGACGGTGCATCTACATCTTCTGCATATGGCTAAACATAGGCACTATAAAATTTGCGGCGTCGAAGACATCACCAACATCAATGAAAGTCCTGAGCGCTTTCTCCTTCTTGTCAAAGGCTTATTCATTCAACGTGTTGTATTCTTAGTTAGAGAATGCATTCGAATAGCAGTTTTGTGCCCACACAGCTCAACTGTTATCTCAGGCTGTTATCTCGGACTTGGATGTCCGACTGATGGGTCTGGAGCTGTATGCAATGAGAAGTCGTCTGTTCACCTGGACATGGGTATTTAGGCCAGTGCAGGGAAGTTTCTCTTAGGAGTTGGGTAGTATATATCCTTTTGTAGTATACTAAATGCTTACAGATTTAACGGGCTCCCGACCCGTGTCTCTGCCTGAGACAGAGCAGCCTTCCACATTCTGCGATCCCAAACACCCTGTTTTCAGTTGCCTAGACCTACCGCTCTTACCGGAGGTTCGTTCTTTCTGTCGCCTCGAACCTCGGGGTAGTGTTCCGAAGGCCCTCTTTGCTCTGATATGCCTGAACCAGTGAAGCCGACGAGTTTTAGCTTTTTGGACTACATCCACATCTTGATACAGTTCATAGAGTTCGTGGTTGCGTCTTCTAATCCTCGCATACCAGAGCAAATATTCGACAAAGAATTTTTCTCTCGAAAGTGCTCAATATCTTCTCCACTTTCCTGCCTATAGTCCAGCACTCGGCTCCATGCCGTATTCGAGTTAGGAGTTTTGAACCTTGTTTATACAAACCGAAATATGAAAGCAGCACAGTTTCCTAGGGTGAAGTTGATGTTCATCCCGAGTTAGGTAAACTCCTTAGTTTTGTTTGTTGACGACATGGACTTGATTTTGTCTCATTTACTTCCAGGCCAACTCGTTTCGCTAGTTCTTCGATTGCCGTAAAAGCCTCTACGGCGGCGCGCTGGGTGCGACCGATGATGTCGATGTCGTCTGCGTATTCCAGCAGCTGGATAGATTTGTTGATGATAGTGCCTTCCATGTTAACACCTACCCTGCGCACTATCTATTCTAGTAGCAAATTGGAGAAATCACATCTCCTTGCCAGGTTGGCAATTGTTAGGAGGAACTGTTTCCAAATTGCACCGCGTGTTTCCCAGCGTCATGGGACACAGCTGGATCGGTTTTACCGGGATCTCGAATTTGGCCATCGCCATGTAGAGCTCTAGACGATGTCATATGCAGCTTTGAAGTCGATGAAAAGATAGTGAGCCTCGACTTCAAATTCGTTTTTCCAGAATTTGCGTTAGTGTGAAAATTTGGTCGATTGTCGATCTCCCAGGACAGAAGCCACACTGGTAAGTGCCATTTAGTGTATTGCAGAGAGGCTTGAGATGTCCATACAGTACATTGGATATGATCTTACCTAGGAGTATATGCTACGTTTAGCAGGGATATGCCTCGATAGTTCTTACAGGACATATGATCGCCTTCTTGAATATGGAGCATTAGAGCTGGTAGCCCAATCGTCGGGCATGGCTTCATCCACCTATACCTGGTTGACAATTTGGTGCATGCACCCTACCGGGTTTGAACCAACTGCCAGTCGCTTAGCTTTCCTGAAAATCATCCTGAGGTTATTTCAGTCGTGGAACTCTTCGATATCCTTAAGCTGGGAGACAGCGTAGGCCCTTTTCTTTTTACGCAAGATCTTATTCTCTACCCTTCTTTTGGCTCGATACTATTCTCTCGCTGCACCGCTTGCAGCTGTTCATAACCTGTCACCATTTTCCGGCTCATACGTACGTACTCATTCATAATAATAATAATAATAATAACCACCACCTCTTATACGTTGATGACCTCAAACTCTACTCCAACAAAAGAGGAAAACTCCACCGGATGATAGAAGTGGTCAAAAGTTTTAGCAGAGATATTCAGATGGAATTTGGTTTGGATAAATGCAAAATGGTACACCTGGTAAGGGGAAAAATAGATGCTACTGAGGAAGGATGCCCCATCGACTACAACGGCATCATCGACGATATGCAACATGGCGAGTCGTACAAATATCTTGGTTTCTTGCAGCTCAAAGGAATCAACCACGGCTCTATAAAAAGAAGACTAACTGCACAATTCAAAGTGCGGCTAAAGTCTATAATGAAAACCAATCTTAACGGAGGAAACAAATGTAGAGCAATTAACAGCTGGGCAATTCCGTTATTAACGTATTCATTTGGGATTATAAAATGGTCACCTACAGATGCTACAAATCTTGACATGTTGATACGCACATCTCTGACGAGATATCAAAGTCAGCACCCACAAAGTGCGATTGAAAGAACATCTCTTCCTCGAAGAATGGGTGGAAGAGGAATTATGAACATCAGCCGACTTCACTACCAGCAAAATTTAAATCTCCGCCAGTACTTTTTAACTAGCACATCACCGTTGATAAAGGCTATTGTTCTAGCCGATGATGGCTTTACGCCTTTACACCTAAAATCAGACAACTTCCCTATTCCCGAGAATGTCAAGACCACCAGCGACCTTACAGCGTCTTGGAAGGCCAAGCCCATGCATGGAGGACACCCATATGATATGCAGCTTGACCACATTGATCAATATGCATCAAATTTATGGCTCACGCAGGGAAAGTTATTTTCGGAAACCGAAGGCTTCGTAATGGCTATTCAAGACAAAGTCGTGAAAACAAGGAATTACCGTGAGTTCATTCTCAAAGAAACAGTAGAGGACAAGTGCCGACGATGCGGAGAGGCGGGAGAGACGATAGAACACATAACATCAGGATGCAGTGTATTAGCTCAACAAAACTACACTTTTAGACACAACAACGTAGCCAAGCAGGTCCATCACCAATTGGCTCTAAACAGTGGCCTGGCAGAACACTACATCCCGTACTACAAATATCATCCACCTCCAGTGTTGGAAAATGCGGATTTTAAGTTATACTGGGATAGAGCCACAACAACAGATCAGCATATTCTAGCCAACAGGCCGGACATTATCTGGTTCCATAAGGCAGCCCGACGTATAGAAATCTTTGATGTGGCAATAACGTTGAATCGTCAGAACCTACAGTCAACGTATGCAATGAAGATTTCCAAATACACACCTCTAGCAATAGAAATGAGCGCTATGTATAACGCCGACCGCGTACATATTACACCAATTGTCATGTCAACAACCGGTCTAATTCCAACAAAGCTGATAACAGACTTAAAGAAACACGGCATGGAAAAGTTGTTGGCTCAGATGCAAAAGGCGGTTCTACTAGATACGTGTAACACTGTTCGAAAATTCCTGCAACTACAACAATAATCAATTCAAGGGTTTAGAACTTGGACTATTCCCCAACAGAGCATAATCCCTTGGTAGGGCATACCCGGGATATGTTATCTCCGGTAGAAAAGCCGAGATGTATCAAACTCCATAATAATAATAATAATAGACTTCATTTCATGAAAAAACGTTAAAGCATTACATGTTAGCATTATAACATAAAATAGTTAGGAGCATTCTATTGTCAGAAGGACAAGAGGCGAATGCACCTTTAGTAAAAAATATCAAATTGAGTTAATGTGTAGATGGGGTACAACATATCTAAAAAAAGATTCTAAAATTTATAATTCAAAAACAAAATTTATAAAATTTATAATAAGAGAACAATGTGTTAAATCATTGGAGTAAGCAGATTTTCTATTTCACAATCGTTGAATGAAAAAAGCCAGTTACGAGTCTCTTTCAAAAAACTTTGACTCCTTTCTTTCGCATCTAATATTATTTGGTAAACTATTAAATAAACGACACGCAGTAACATTATAGAACCGAGAAAAAATAGTTTTATTGATTTTGGGTACTTTAACGAAATTTCTGGTGTTAACGCGTAAGTTGTAGATACCATACAGCCTGGCGGCATTATACCCGGATCTAAGAAAGAATAGTTTAAGTACTTTAAAATAATATACTCGTAGATGTCTTAATGGAAGAATTTTCAGACTTCTAAATAACTCGAAACTTGGAGTTCTGCGATTAACTCGGGAGATGATCCGAATCCCATGCTTCTGTTTTATCAGTAGATGGGTACCGCCCCAGCATGAAATTCCATATTGAAGTTTAGATTTGAACAAACCATTGTAAACTAGCGTTAAAACCGCAGAAGAGCAATAAAGGCTAAGATGATAAAGTTGCCTGACGAGTCTATTAAAATATTGCTTTAGTATTGCATACATAGTATGGTCCTTCCAACTTAGCCTATAATCCAATATAACTCCTAAGTATTGGGTCTACAAGTAAGTTTCCAGCGTTTGTCAGAGATGGCGCCATCAGTGGATCCCGGGCAGAAATATCAGACCCCATGTGTTTTATTTGTAGGTTTTGTATCTGTCAACAACTTTGCAGCGTTATATTTGAGCAGTTCTATCGGTGTCGTACATTTTATCGAGCAAAATCATGGCAAGTTTCCAGCCAAATAAGCGTCATTTGCGGGAAGCGCTGCTTTTATTCTTTAATATGAAGAAAAGTGCGGCTGAGGCCTATCGTTTGCTTTCGGAAACTTATGGGGCGGAATGTATTGGTGAACCGACGTGCCGCGAGTGGTTCAAACGGTTCAAAAGTGGTGATTTTGGAGTTGAAGACAAAAATCGCCCCGGAAAGCCGAAAAGTTTTGAAGACGAGGAATTGGACGCTTTACTGGATGAGGATCCGTGTCAGATTCAAGAAGAGCTTGCTGCATCATTGGGCATCACGCAACAAGCCGTTTCCCTGCGCCTAAAAGCACTGGGATTCATTCAACGGTTGCAAACTGGGTGCCGTACGAATTGAAGCCAAGAGACGTCGAACGGCGATTTTGCATGTCCGAAATGTTACTGCTGCGGTATAAAAATAAATCATTTTTGCATCGTATTGTCACTGGTGATGAGAAATGGATTTATTATGATAATCCTAAACGCAGAAAATCGTATACAAAGCCCGGCGAGCCCGTCCAATCGACGCCGAAACGAAATATTCACGTGAATAAGGTCATGCTCTGCATATGGTTTGATGAAAAGGATGTCGTATACTACGAACTGCTTCCGAGTGGTGAAACCATCAAAGCACCATTATATCGAACCCAACTAATTCGTTTGAAGCGGGCATTAAAAGAAAAACGGCCAGAATATGAGACCAGGCATGAGTCCGTCATTTTTCATCACGATAACGCTCGGCCACATGTTGCGGTTTCGGTGAAAAACTATTTGGTGAAATAGTGGATGGGAGATTCTGCCTCACCTGCCTTACAGTCCAGACTTGGCACCATCTGACTACCACTTGTTTCGTTCGATGCAGAACGCTCTTACGGGAATACCCTTCAGCTCAGTAGAGGAAATCAAAAATTGCCTCGATACGTTCTTGGGCTCGAAAGACGAGAAATTTTTTTGGTCCGGAATTCATTAATTGCCAGAAAGATGGGGGAAAGTTGTAGCTTCCAATGGACGATTTTTTTTTTTTTTTTTTTATAATTTACGCGCGCCAAAGGGGTTATGAATACCCTTACACTGTTGCCAGGGCGCGGGCGGAAAGGTAGAAGGAGGAGAAAGGAAAGTTTGTGATGTAGTGGTTTGAAACTCAGGTGTGTTTGGTTTCGATATTGACTCTCCAGGGGTGGGAGTCCGAATAGGACGGAGAGATTTTCTTCACTCGGAATGGTGAGGTTGTGAATTTTAACGGTTGTTTTGTGCTTGAAAACCCTACAACAGCCAAATCTACATGTCAGTGTTATGCCTTCACACGCAGATTTTTCTGACTGAGTTCCAATTGCACAAATGAAAGCTTGCCGTGGCTAGGATTCGAACCTTGACCTTCCGAGTGAGAAGCGATTGCTAGTACCACTACACCACGGCCACCACCAAACACCAAACGATACTTTGAATAAAGCACTGTAACTATGTTTTCATAATAAAACTTCAAATTTTGAGAAAAAAAACGCTGGAAACTTACTTGTAGACCTAATATTTAAAGTTTTCAACTCTTTCTATTGCAAAACAGTCATTAGAACAGTTTGCATTATCGTCAAAGGTGGGGATAAACTGACTTTGAGAGAAGACATTATTAAGATGAAATCTTAAACACCCAGGTGAGTGATATCGCAAAGACATATCTTCTGGAACTGTTCCCATAATATTAAACAACATGAACTTGGTTTTGTCACTAATTACTAGTTTATGGAACTTAAACCATCTGCGTAATATTTCTAGATCAGAGTTCATATCTACAAATAAGTCAAGGTAGTTATTGTTGGAGTAAGACAATGCAGTATCGTCGGCGAAAGCTGTAATTCTGCCCTTGAACGATTGAACAAAAAGTGAATTTACATAAATCAGGAATAAAATTGTCCTTAAAACGGACCCTTGTGGAACACCTATGTTTATAAAATTTACTGAGCTCAGACAGCACTTTATTTTTACCCTCTGCATGCGGTTATGTAGATAAGAAGCAAACCAAGAATGTATTGATCCTCTGAAACCTGCGTTATACAATTTATTAAGCAGCAACTTATGGTATACAGTGTTAAAAGCTTTTATAATGTCTATAAATAAGGCAGCAGAAGTTTTAAAATCATTCAAGCTATTATAGATTTCGTCATACAGTTTTAATAAGGCATCTTCGGTAGATCTTCCGCTTCTAAAACCGAACTGAAACTCACTAAAATAATTAGTTTTATCAAGAAACGATAGCATTCTAGATTTAACATCCTTTTCAAAAATTTTAGAAAAAGTAGATAAAAGAGAAATGGAAATTACGACCGATGTTTTAAGTGAAACAGGAAAGATACCTTTCTCAATACTAAGATTAAAAATATAGGAAAGAACATCTGAAATTAGGAATGATATATTTTTTAATAATACTACTTGAAATACCATCGTACGAAGATGAGTTAGAAGATTTTAGTGACCGTATAATTTTATGTATTTCAAGTGGAGTAAAACTTTGAAAGAAGAAACTGTGCATTTGAAATTCCTCCTGCTGGATTGTGGGGTCAAATTGGCATGAAGAGTTATCTAGCATCGATAAATCCTGAATGGTACTTGTGACGTTTGCAAAATAATTATTAAAAAGATTAGCAATCTCCAAAGGCTCAGTTACAAGCGTATTATCTCTGTTTAAAACTAAATCAACGTTAGGTTTTTTTCTATTTAGAATCTCGTCGACGATTTCCCATTTCTTTTTAGCGTTGTGGATACGAGTATTTTCGGACAGCCTACTACTGAAGTAGGTATTCCTACAGAGAGGTATTTCGGTTCTTAGTTCGTCACATAGTTTTTTATAAAATCTTTTAAGCCTAATATTGTTTGGATGCCTGGTAACACGAATACTCGTATATAGATGGTTTTTCTTTCTAATTTTCCTCAGTAATGATAAAGTCATCCAAGGTTTGATACAAATAAATTTGTCCCACCGTCCAACAGAAATCTGTCAAACGAGGAGATTGACGGGTATCTAAAACTAATGGACGAGACAATTAAACGAACTATGGACAAAACGATACCTCGGTATCAACACACTGACGACGAAGACTTATTCCGCAACGCGACTATTGACGCACTGCACCGACATAAAAGTAGACTGCTGTCAAGACTAAAAACCTTGTACAGACAGTTTACTGACAGACATAACCCTGAGATCATGACATTGAAGTCGTCGATTAAAAACCTCCAAACATTAATAAAAGAAAATTACAGAAAATCTGTAAGTTTGTATTGGGGCAACAAAATTCGGGCTGTAAACACCAGCAACCCGAATATGTTCCCGCAAATAAATAAAATATTTCGGAAAAATAATCAAAACGACCTTCCATGTCTCAAAATCGCCCGAACGACGAACAACGAACAAATACTTGTAGCAGCAGGTATCGATCCAAATGAGGCAATTGATGATGACGATTTCTTTGTGATCGAGGATCCGCAGGAGAAGGTAGAGGCTATAGGAGCGACTTTCCAGGAAGTGTACAAGGCGAATGATATCATTGGCCCGAACCAGGACCTGGAAAGTCGAGTCCTTGTGCACAATTTCTGCCTTCGAAATGAAATCGTGAATTGGCGATTCGAGAGCTCGGGTTTCACCCAGTTCAGTGACGAGAATATGGCAAATAATGTCATCACCAACGAAAGGGTATTACCACCGCTCATTTCGAAGGAAGAGCTCCAAACGATCTTCGAATCACTTAGAAGTAAGAAATCAGTGGGAACCGATGAAATACCGAACATTGTGCTTCGACATCTCCCACTAGAAGCGGTGGACATTTATACCATCCTGTTTAATAATGCAATGAATAATGCACATTATCCAGCGCATTGGAAAACGGCGGTGGTACATCCCATTCCCAAAAGGAATAAAGATACTTCCAATCCGGCGAATCTCCGCTCGATCAGTCTTCTTCCAAACATCAGTAAGGTTTTTGAGAAGGTGATCAATAGAGTCCTGACTAAGTGGGTTGAGGACAAACATATCGTTCCGGATAATCAATTCGGTTTCAAGGCGGGGCATGATATCATTCATGCTGCGTCTAAATTGGTTTCTGATATCCAATGGAACAAAGGCAAGAAACAGTGCACTGGTGCCTGCCTGATTGACTTGGAAAAAGCCTTCGATACCGTATGGTTAGAGGGACTCTTTTTCAAGCTGGACAGGTTGGGCATTAGTAAACCACTTCTGTATATTCTTTTTGATATGTTCTCCAGTAGACAGTTCATCGTGAAGAATAGCGATGTGACTTCCGCTGGAACATATAGCATAAAAAACGGTCTGCAACAGGGTGTGGTAAATTCGCCGATCCTGTTCAACATTTACACAAGTGATCTGATAGGTTCACTTCACCATGCCATAGCGTACGCAGACGACTTAATCGCGTACAGATCAGGTCCAAAGATTGAGGTCATTAACATACTTTTGCAACGTGACTTCGATAAAATTAAGCGATATTGCGATGACTGGAAGTTGAAAATCAACTTTCAGAAATCGGAAACCATTTTGTTTAGGACGCCTTTGTCTGGGGCCTCTAGGGATACCAGAAAGAATTGGCGGAAGTTCTCTATCGTCGGACAACATGGACAGCCACTTGCTTGTCGAAATGTAGTCAGATACCTTGGGATCTGGCTAGATCAATATCTATATTTTAACAAACATATAGATGTTGCTCTGGCCAGAGCCAGAGGTGCTTTTGCCCTTACAAAGAGACTGTTTTATAACAGCCAACTCGATGCGAGGGTGAAGGTGATCTGCTACATGGCCCTTATCAGGCCCATGCTTGTATTTGGATGTCCTGTGTGGTTCAACGTGAGAGCAAGTTTATTGAAAAAGATTCGGGTGTTTGAGAGGGCTTGTCTTAGGACTTGTCTTCGCTTATACAGAACACCAGAATCTGAGTACATAAAATTCTATCGGAATGAGGTCTTGTACAATAGGGCGAACCTAATAAGAGTGGACAATTTCGTCATTAAGTTGACTCGAAGGCACATTGCAAGAGCATTGACCTCATCGAACAACCTGACCTCCGGGGCTTACTACCCCAATTATATGTACCACGAGAGAGTTCGCTTTGACGGCTATGTTAGTCCAGAAGTATTCCTCTACCTAGATAGCAAAGGTTTGATCCAGGACAGATTGGCTGTGCCGCTAATCTTTCACGTTGCTCGAACAGCTGCGGACAGGCGACTCAACTACGACAGAGACGTCGCACACGGCAGTGCGGAGCGTCTCCGGTTCAGTAGGGCGGTAGGGAGTCGCGATAGGAGGGATGTTGCTCGGCAGCACCAACAATTTTGGTGGCTTTTTGAAGGAGAGGATGCTTCGTCGTCGAATTCCTCCAATACTTGATAGCTTCTTGTGAAGCAAAGTGGGTCGCCTAATTTTTGTTTTAGCGTTGGCCGGCTTACATAGTTTTAGGTAGTTTTAGGTAGAATTAAGTTAGATTTAAGAGAAAAAAAAAAAAAAAAAAATATATATATATATATATATATATATATGTATATATGTATGTACATGTATTTATATATTACGTATATATATATAATGTATATATATTATATATGTATATATTATGTATTAGATGTAAGTAGGTTAAGTAAATTAAGACTTATTCTTAGGTAGTTTGTAAGTTTTAGTTTTAAGTTTTATAATAAGTTAAAAAAAAATATAAGTCATGATACTAAGTTTTTCTTAAAAAATGTTTTCTTAGTTCTAATTATAATAAATAGACATAGTATAAACATGTAATGTAAGATACGTCGAAAGACATAATTTAAGTATTAGGTTTAACTTAGAGTGCCCGCATGGGGCCAGTAAGTTATAGTAAGATAATTTTAAGTTAATTAAGCTAATTTTTAAGCGTTTTTTTGTATAGCATTTAAGTGTCCATTTAGTAATATAAATAAAAATGCATTAAAAACTGAAAAAAAAACTGAAACTGAACAAATAAATTTGTTGCTTGTTTTCCTTATTTTTTGGTTGGAATTCGAGATATGAAACTGCAATTTAGTCAAAAACAAATCAAACGCAATAGAAGGGTCATCTACTCTGTAGATTTCATCCCAAAATTCAAAAGTCAAAGCTCTACTTAAAGCAATAAAATCGATTTTAGAAATACGAGGGCGGGTCAATAAGACTTTTGGATTAAAACAGATTTTTTGATAAAAAAATTATTTTATTTTTCAACGTAGTCTCCCTTGAGCTCTATACACTTTGTCCAACGCTTCTCCAATTTTTTTATCCCTTCCAAAAAAAATGATTTGTCGAGGTCCTCAAAATAGGCCTTTGTTTGCGAGATGACTTCATCATTGGAGTCAAATCTTTTTCCACCAAGCCATTTCTTCAGGTTTGGGAACAAGAAGTAGTCGCTCGGAGCCAAATCTGGAGAATAGGGTGGATGAGGGAGCAATTCATAGCCCAATTCATGGATTTTTGCCATGGCAACTGCACATGTGTGCATCCTTGCATTGTCTTGGTGGAAAAGAACTTTTTTCTTGGCCAAATGAGGTCGTTTTTTTTTCAAATCGTCATTGAATCGGTCCAATAAGTTGGCATAATATTCCCCATTGATTGTTCTTCCCTTTTGAAGGTAGTCAATGTGGATTATCCCGCGTGCATCCCAAAAAACAGTCGCCATAACTTTATTGGCTGACAAACCCACCTTGGCCTTCTTTGGCGCCGATTCACCCTTAGAAACCCACTGTTTTGACTGCTGTTTGTTCTCTGGTGTGTTGTGATGGATCCATGTTTCGTCCACGGTTACAAAACGGCGCAAAAACTCCTCCATATTGCGATTAAACAACGCCAAACCTTCCTGTGAAGTTGTTACACGATTGCGTTTGTGGTCGACTGTGAGCAAACGCGGCACCCATTTTGCGGAAAGCTTTCTCATGTCCAAGTGATCATTCAAAATTGAAACCACTGAGCCATGCGAGATCCCTACGGCTTCCACAATCTCTCGCACTTTCAATCTTCGGTCGGCCAACACCATATCGTGAATTTTTTCGATTGTTTCGGGTGTAGAGACCTCAACTGGGCGTCCAGGACGTTCGGCATCTTCAGTGCTTGTACGGCCACAACGAAATTCAGTAAACCACTTTTTTACCATTGAAATCGATGGTGCAGAGTCCCCATAGTATTTATCAAGCTTAGCCTTGGTCTCGGTAATGGTTTTTTATCGCAAGAAATAATGCTTAATAAGCACACGAAATTCACTTTTTTCCATTTTCTCCTCAAATTAGTGAGTAGTCTGATAAAAATAGCTGTCAAACACAAACTAACTGACGCAGCAAGTTTAAATTTTGACAGGAGTCAATTGACAGATGCCTGTTGACAGGAGCAGTGTTGCTGTTTCAGTAAAGAAGTCAGAAATTCAAAAAATCATGGACTTATTGATCCACCCCCGTACCTTTAACAACAGTCTGTTTAGATCTGAAGACAGCGTTGTTAAGCTGAATACTGGTTAAACAGTGGTCAGTTAGTTTTAGATCGTTTTAGATCGATTGCTGATTTATAAGTTAAGCAGTTATTCCTATGTAACCTTATGTAGATATGATCTAAGCAAGTGCTAGAGCTCACAACTTCTCGAGTGGGTTGGAACAGTAATGATTCGAGGCCAAAAGAAGACAGAGTTGAAAGAAAAAGATCGGCATTGGGTGAATTCGATAGAATATCTATGTTAAAGTCTCCCAGCAGAACCAGGTTTTTACAAGTTTGCTTTTCGAGAAACTCTGAAAATTCATCCAAGAACACCTGTACTGAACACATATGTAATCTATAGATTCCAATAAAACAAAACCGGGCACCAGAAATTTCGCATTTTACACTTATTAAGTCAGCACTGATCATATTAGATTTAATAATTTCACACGCCATGTCGCTTCTATAAAATACTGCGATACCACCAGAAGATTCATTGCACGTACCATCAAATGTAAAATTAGGTATATAAAAATCTGAAACCTCAAAATTATAGATCCATATCTCAGAGAGGAAAATCAAATCTGGTAAATGGTTCAAAGAAGCAAGATGCGAGTAAAAAGAATCGAAATTTTTTCTTAAACTGCGAATATTTTGGTGTATTACGGAGAAGCCAGAGAAAGAATTATTTGAGTGTTCTATACAGAGACAATTTAAGCTATTAGAGTTAAGCGAGAAAAAATTATTATCACTAGGATTACGAGTATTATAAAGAGGATCTATAGAAGAATTTATTGCATTTAAAGACATTTATAAAAGAAAAGAAAACTTAAGTATTAACTTTAGAAAGATCCTCAAAACTAACAATCTTAATTACTTTATCGCCTTCCTTCTTTCTGATAAGCACAGACGAGTTTCTCACCCAAACATATTTGCATATTCGGTTGTCTTTCAGTTGTTTTGCCTTCTCCAATAAAGACCTTGTGTATCCAGTAAGTGAATCATTAATGAATATTCTGCTGCTGCTACTGATGGTATTGCTTTTTCCCCTGTTCATGCATTGGTCCTCAAAGATATTTGAAGACAAACTCATTTTGCTGCTGCGAATTTTGTTTATTATTTGTTCCTTGCGCACTAGCGACGAAAATTTAACACACACAATGTTCGATGCTGCAGATTTTTTCGTCGTTTCTTTTGTCATCACATTATTGACGTAGCAATGCTCAATTTCGTCAGCATCGATCTCCTCTCCAATACCAACACTAATGAGTTTAATAACTTTCTCTTAAAGCATTAGTATTGTTTACTTCGGGTATTCCAACGATAACCATACCAAGGGCTCCTTTTCGGTGGTAACTGGTAGCCTACGGTGGTCTCCGCTACCTACTTGATGATAGTGGTTCCATAGATTGGATGGTGAATGGAAGGTGGAGAATTTTTCGCTTAGACGCTCTCTGTACGCTCTGCCTACTCCAGTCGTGCAAAGGATTCCAATGTCAAATTTATTTTGCTGGGCTTTTCGCAGCTTTGGATAGCCGAGCTTTGAGTTTGGGTGCAACAAGGAAGGGGGCCGAGTCGACGTTTACTCTTCTCAATGCTTGCAACGTGCCTCGCATCTATTAGCACATGGTCGATTTTATTGGCGGTTGGCCGATCTGGTGTGCGCCAGGTTGCTGTGTGGATTCGTAGTCTTTGAAACCGAGCGCTACTTATCACCGTATTATGAGCTGCCGTAAAATCGATTAACCGGAAGCCGTTGTTTCTTGTTTTGTCGCGGATATTGTCCTTTCCGACTAATCCACTGAAGATGTTTTCCTTACCGATTTTGGCATTGAAATCAACGAGTACAATTTCGACATCATACCCTGGGGCCTGGACAGGCAGCGGTTTCTCAGGTCATGGAACTCCTCCTTGATAGAGTCTTCAACTTCATCGGTAGGGGCGTGTGCGCATATTAGGCTAATATTTTGGAATGGTGCCTTGATGTGGATCACAGCCAGGCTATCGCTTATCGGCTTAACGTAAATTATCATTGACCGAAGACGATCTCCCAGGACGAGTCCGCATCCAAGGATTATATCTGCTTTGTACCGCAGCACCAGGTATACAGTGTACGTACGTTCCAGGTGCATACTCTCAATTTGTAGTCCGTGAACGCTCCGGATCGTGATCTTAACGATTCGTTGGAATTCGAGGCTGATGTCTCTCTCATAACTAGCTGCTCTTTACGTTGTAAGGAAGTTATTCCGATGGCACAATCCCCAATTTAGAGGACCATTTCCATAGCGAAAACCCCTAGAACGAAGGGCCAATTAAATCGATGTTAGTAACCCACTTCGAGGATGTGAGCGCCGCCATTATCCCTTTTTTAAGAACCCGTCTTATTCTTGCAGATTTTTATCGGCCTGAACTCCAAAATGTCGAAGTAGCCCAGATAAAGTTTCATTTAAAGCTGTGGCCCCACCTTTGATTTAGCCTAGGGGATTACTCTGCTGTTTGGTGTTCAACACTCGAGCTTATAAGCATAACAAGTCGAAACGGGATGGACAACAACCAGTACCCGATGCCTACCACTTGAAGGTAAAATAAGCACAATTGACATGTAGTAAGAGTTACAACATTGGGGATAGTTCGCAGGTTGTTGCCAGCGAGTGTCTACCCTATTCTTACAGCATCCAACCACTAATCTCCTGGATATACGAGTTCTTCATCGATATCAGGCGAATTGAAGCCATCAGAGGATTCTATTGCGTATTTTTTGACCTCATCGGATATCACATCCGATTTCAGACAGCAACAATGATGGGTCGTTTTACTCAGATTACTTGCAGTTTTAGTGAAAGGAGCTATGAGCCTCTATAAGAGGCTTCAATACGATCTAGCTTCTTATGCCCTTTCTACTTCCCCAAAATTGGTTTTGACCTCCACCTTGAACTGTTTAAATGTTTTCCGGTTTTCTAACAAATTCGCTGTAAGTACGTCTATCACGTTGGAACGGGCAATATGCAGGACATTTTGGTGTCCTCCACGGAACCACTGAGAGCATTTTCCATTTGCATAATTCGGCCAATAGTCCAGCAACTTCACGTGAAATGTTGTTTGCTTAAGTCAATTTAGGCCAAAAGAAAAGTGTCCAAAGGTGGATCCATTTCTGGCTATAAGACGATCACCGAATTTCGTCTTCAATAAATCAATTACGGTACGCGGTATGTGGAAAGTAGCATAGTCTTGTTGAAATCATATATCCCCCACTCTTCCTAGTTCCAAAAAAGTTAGTTAACATGGAGCGATTGCGATCTCCATCGACAGTAATCGACTTGCCGGCATCACCTCGGAAGAGGTATGGCCCAATGAAACCTCCGGCATGAAAACAGCACCAAGTAGTTGATTTGTTCGTATACAATTACATTTGTGGCAAAAATCTTCGACTGTTCTCCGGAGCAAAGCAATTTGCCAAAAATGTGCCGCGTGACTGAGGATGATCCTTCGAATTTATTTCTATCTTCAATAGAGCTCAATCCGCCAAAATTATTGGTCTTAAGCTCTTAGGTCAACACTTATAGGGACTTATAGCCAAGGGTTTCATCAAAATAAGTCACAGGGAGCATCGAGAGATGTCCAGCTCTTGAGAACGATGCATAGTCGATTGATTGCGGTCTTGATGTAGTGCTGCAATATTCTCTTCAATCCTGGCGGTTCGCATGTCTGAGTAGGAGGGCAAGATTATGGCGTTAATAAGTCGATTCGAATTTGTTCGATAAAGTTGGATGCTATAGACACAGGGTAGGCACTGGCGATGCTCAGTGTTGCAACTGTTTCCTACACATCAACTGCGCTTATCTTACCCCCAAGTGGTAGCCACCGGGTAGTGGTCGATGTCCATCCAGACTCGAATTGCCAAACTTATAAGCGCGAGTGCTGACCAGCCGACAAAAATAGCAGAACTGGTATTTACAATGGAGCTGGCCATCCAAGTTGGGGGTTATGCACCGCGCTGGGGTAACTGCCCATCCATGGAAAAGAAAGTTGAGTTAGGAAGAAAAAGCAAGCCCCGGATCTTCTGTTGATAACCCCTGCAAACGAAACAAGCACAACGAACTCCTGAGCTGCACGTGGAATATTACATTCCTTAATAGGCCACGTGCAGCCGAATAACTAGCGGAGGCTCTGGACAGCTACAAATCAGATATTGTCGCCATCCAAAAATACAATGGACAAGACGGACAAAAAGATTGTAATCGACGGCAAAAGCAGCGCCCATTTGGATGCGGATTTGTTGTTAGAGGCAGACTTAGGCAAGAAGTTTTGAGTTTTCGGCGTGTGAACCAGCACCTTGTAACAATCCGTATTAAGGCTAAATTCGCCAACATTAGCCTTATATGCGAGCACGACTCCACAGAGGAGAAAGACGGCAACACCAAAGATGGCTTCTACGAGCTCATGGACAAGATCTATGTGCAGTGCCTTAGCTATAACATGAAAATCGTCCTCGACTAGAAGGACCCTCGGAACGTATAGCCTAAAACCGACTTTGTCGTAGGGCGAAGCATTGTCGTAGCTAGCACGCGGGGGCTTGAAGAACTCCTAATCATCAATCAACCGCCAACCAGAATAACCACTTTTCGATCAACGCAAAGCACCTCTCCAGTATTATGGATGTTCGAACGTTTTGAGCTGCCAACATCGACTCGGAACACTACCTTGTTGTAGCCAAGGTACGGTTGTATATATCCCGAACATTGGCTACGATAGCAGAAGATCGCCAAATTCCTTTCCGATTGAATCTTGTCTCTTAATCTCTGAAGATTGCCGCCAGCATCAAGTATTTGGCAACATTGCCAAAAAAAGACCATCAGAGATGCCGCCTCGGATGTGCTGGGTTTCACTAGGCCACCACAATAAAACCTCTGGTTTGCCGTCAAGCACATGCAGCTAAGCAAGATACATACAAGGCAGCACTGCATAGGAGGATTAGAGCTGCACACCACCTCTATGACCAAAAGAGGAGAGACGAACGGAAAGAGATGTGGAAGTTGTACCAAGGGTAGAAAGCTCCATACCACGGGCACGAACCGAGGCCTGTAGAGACGAACAAGAGAACTACTACAATAGTAGTATAATGCAACCAGGAATTCCGTCCACCCACCCCGGATGAAGTGAAGATAGCCATATCTAAGCTTAAGTCCAAGAAAGCTCCTGGAGTAGATGGCCTGACTGCCGAGCACTTTAAAGCGGCAGGCAATGACTGAGTAAGGAGTATACACCAACTCATCTGCAACATATTGTCGGACGAAAGTATGCTCGAAGAATGGAACCCCAGCATTTTTTGTCCAATCCTCAAGAAAGAGGACCACCTGAACTGCGCAAACTACAGTGGCATCTGTCTTCTTAACATCGCCTACAAGTTTCTATCAGCCGTAATATGAGAACGCCTGCAGCCGTTCATTAGCAACCTGATTGGTCCATGTCAGTGTAGCTTCAGACCAGGAGAGTCCACCATCGACCAAATATTCACACTAAGGGAGATCTTTGAAAAAACCCTTGAGCTCCAGATCGATACAGATAGCCTATTCCTCGATTTTAATGCCGCGTATAACAGCATCTATAGAGACAAGCTATACAGAGCAATGCCCGGTTTTGGTATCCCAGCCAAACTAGTCCGCTTGTGCAGAATGACCATGGAGAATGCACGCTGCTCCATCAAGGTCGGTAAAGAACTCACCGAGACCTTGCAAAACTCACGCGTAAACACAAGAGGCAAAATCTTTCAAAAGTCTGTCAAATTACTCGCATACGGCGATGGTATTCACATAATCGGAAGACAGCAGCGTGATGCCAATGGCGCTTATTGAAACAGAAGCGGCGCGAGTATTGAAACAGAAGCGGCGAAGATGCGTTTAACGAACAACGAGGGTAAGACCAAATATATGCTGTCAACAAGAAAGGACACCCAACACCGACATCTCGGACAGAACTTCACTCTCGGCAGATACAACATTGAGGTAGTTAAGGACTTTGTCTACCTTAGCTCCACTATCAGTTCAAACGCCCTCACAGGCGTTCAGATCAAACGAAGAATAACTTTTCTCAACCGCTTCTTCTAAGAAGGCAATTGACGAGCAAAGCCTTCTCTCGAACAATAAAGGTGACCCTATATAGGACCTTAATAATCCCAGTCCTGCTCTATGGTGCAGTGGCACGATCTTTATCAAAAATGGGAAATTGTTCGGGTGATTTTCGGTCCGGTCTGCATAGACGGCGAGTAGAGGTGGAGATACAACGACGAACTGAGACGACCGAGACAGCTGGGCCATGTAGAGCGGATGAACGCCAGTGCTTCGGTCCGAAAAATGTTCGAATCCGCCCCCGAGGGACAGCGTGATAGATGAAGACCGCGAGTGATGTGGCGAACTTAAGTGGAAGGGGACATTAACAAACGTAGCGTACGAGACTGGAGGCAGCTGGTTATAAATTGAGGTTGCTGGAGATGCTTGTTGGTTGAGACTCAGGTACACCCCGGACAGTAGCGCCACCTTAAGTAGGTAAGTAAGCACATACGTACTTATCCTCTTTCCGCTTTAGCAGTTAGGTCGTCTAGGGTCTTGAATCAGAACAATGTTTCGGTGCAAGCTGGAATTACACAGCTCAGAGTACTCCTCCGTATCTTTAATATCGAATTGGTGAGCTGGAACGGTGATGAGCTGATGAAAGGCTCATCCTTAAAAGTTCTGCAAAATCGAAACTCGGTTTAGAGAAGAATTGTAATCACATGTACTCGTAGTCTATGACAAACAACAGAGGTCAGTTACTCTTAAAAATTGGAACTGAATTGCACTTTTTACAGCCTTGAACTATAAATTTTTTAGAGCTCCATCGACCATTTATCGAGACGGCAATAGAGGCCGGCAGAACCTGATCCAGAATTGCCGCCCAAAATATTGAATGAAATAATATCATCATCCTCACGACCACAGTCACTTATAAAGAGGATTATACCACAATCGACATCAATGCAATAAATAGACGTAGAGAGCTTCTTTCTACTCGTATTAGCCACCGCAGGAGAATATCCTTGCGACTTGTTCATTCGAACCTGAAGTCCTTGTGATAATACAGATTTTCTTTGTCGATTATTTGCTTTGAAGATATGCCTTCTGAGTTTAGATACATTAGGAACGAGGCAATCACTTCTTACAAAATCGAGGATGGAGGGTTCATTGCAGATGAGTTCGGAGTAAGACTGAAGACAGACAGACTCTAGGTCAAGATTGACATTCAACAACAAATATTAAACAACAACGAAGAAAGGGCTCTGTATCCAGGTAAGCCTATACAACCGTAGATGGCTCACCCAATTGTCGGCTTTCTAGATCCTCGACGTGATATTGAATGATATTTTGATCCATCGCTACGAGGTAAAACTCTTTAAAGTCCTCAGAATTAAAATTACGCAATTGCACATAGCTTAAACGGGCGTAGTATAGAAACATCAATCCAGGCTGTAGAACACCATACGCCCGCTGAATTTCCACTGGAGTTATTAGGGACCTTTGAAACGGAATGGGTTTTAGAGCGTTTCTTGGAAATTTAATATGTCTGGCGGCAGCTAAAGACTTTCATTCTTTCTCAGTCCGACTTCAACAAGGTCTCCTACAGTTACCGCCTAATCCGCTGCTGCGCCGGTTCTTCTTTAGAATACAAATCACCGCACTTATCAAATTAAATTAGGAAAAACTCGATTTGCATCTTTTACACAACTTACACTTGACACAGATGCAAGCATGAGTTCAGAACAATTTCCATTCAAACCATTCAACGTGACGTTGCCTACGATTCGAAATAAATTACCCAGGTCCGCCTCTAACCGAAAAGCAACCATCGAAAGCCTCCTAGCATCTGTTTTGTACTTGACGCGGGAAACCACCACAAATAGATAACGTGAACTTCATCCCATTGAGTCGATGTCGGGGTTTGTTTACGATGATTAGGCCGTTTGTTTTCAATCTCTCACACTAGCATCCGTTGCTAATCGAATTAACGTTGATAAGATGTGCTGTCTGTACTCGTATCTCAATTGAGATAGATTCTGGGAAAAAAATATTCCATACACCAGCATCTATCATCCGTCTGAGAGTTATGCTTATACTCCTGCTCTCAGTTTCCAGCTGTGATGGTGATAGTTTTGTTGACAAGCCCATTCATCTATCTGTGCGATTATGTACGTACCAACGACGAGCAACAGTGTCAGTCTTTGTGAAGATTTTGATAGGGAATCTCCAGCGCGATTTCTAGAGTGGCAATGAAACTATTGTAGATATTGAATCAACCTGAGAGTGTCTATTTGGTGAGATTTGTGAATATGTGGAAAGTGCTGTTGTTGGCCTTGATCCTTGGCCTCACTAGGACATCTGGTTTGAGTAGGTCTTTGGTTTTTCATTTAATTAATCGGTGATAATTGGAATTTATTTGTTTTGTTTAAGAATACGAATGGCTAGTGCGGAATTCTTTACCAGATACAGCTGCCGAAACTCAACAAGCTGCAGCTGAGGAGGTCATCATGAGATTAATACCAAAACAAGCGCACTTGTTCGAAGTGAAAATTGATAAAAATCTGACATTGAGGAGTTTTCAAGTGAGTTTTTCAATTTCTTTTGAATGACTGATGATGATAGAGTGAGCTCGTTTATTCAAAATTTTCAGATAGTTGATTGTAGTGACCAGTAAGAACACGTAGTAGGTAAATAGTCAGCGCAAGTTGGAACGGGGTGTTCATGCAAATAATAGTCTTCAGTCAGCCTTCCTTAAAATGATAAGTAAACGCCTCAGTGATAAAATGTCTACAATACCAGCACCAACCACATCGGCGCCGAATACCGGCAGTCTGATCCAGACTTAAACCGAGCATTCGCAGAGAAACTGCCCCTTGGAGTCGTCATCACCCACATAACAACCGTCGTTTATGGCCTAGCACACTTACGTGCTTAGCAGACGCATAGTGCACCATTAAGGTGACACTAAATAGTGCGCAATCTGTCCTCTTGAGAGACAGTTGTCGACCATTTAGGAATATAGCGAAGCAATCATTTGGTCTTTCGTGCAACATAGTTGTGTTCATAAAAGTTCCACCTGTCAATGAAAGCCGTAACCGAGGACGTAGGCAGTCCCTCTTGGAGCCTTCACTACCAAATTTATTGGCGATCTTGTTTCCGACGATTCACTTGTGACTCTCGAACTTAGCAAGACTTTCACTTAGCTTGGATGTCACTATATACGCCCACTCCAGCGATTCCTCCCAACATCATTCATTGCGTACATGTCCTGTCCACTTAAAAGGCAGACGAATGTTTTTCTAACGATGAGCAGAAGGCAATGTTGTCTTCCCCTGAAAAGAAACCAGTGCAGATGTATGTTAGATCGGTTTGGAAGCCACCCATAAAGAGCCGACTGCCTTCCTTTTTAGACTCGAATTCTGGACGAAATCATTTCTGAGCACAAAGAATGCTGACTTCATTTTGACTTTCGTAGGAACAGCAGTTCTGCTATCATTGCATCAGATGGCATGCCCATAAGAACAGAATCAAAAGACAGTCGACGCACAAGATCATTTTTCTTAAGCCTTAGATGGCTTTGAGAGTGCATTCCATGATATGGGTATCAAGGAAAGCTAAAAAGTGCCTCATGCAGTCGAAACAGGCAGTTGTTTGATTGTGACAAGCCCCGTGTCTTCGCAAAAGCTCCCTTATACACTGTGAACTGCGGACATCGCCTTGGACGTTTTCGGCGTGACATGTATAGTTCAGAGAAATTTATTATCCAGGGACACCCAACTAAAGGGTGACCAGATAAGGAAGACAGCGAACAAAATTTGAATGAAACAACAACGATGTGAGATATAAAATTGATTTTGGCTTTATTTTGAAGCTACCTACGTTCATGCCATTATGTGTGGAATAGCACATCGTTCAGATGGCCGCCTTGGCTTCGCTGGCAGTGCTTCAAGCGATCGGTTCAATTTTTGATGACTCGGTAGAATATGTGCAGTGTTTTTCCGGCAATAGGGTGTCGGATGTTTGCCTCGAGCTCGTCCAAAGTGGTTGGCTTATTAGCGTAGACTAAGAAGTTGACGTAGTTCCAGAGACAATAATTGAGTGGTGTTAAATCGCATGATCGCGACGGCCAATTGATCAACGCTCGCCGTGAGATGATCCAGTCGCCAAATTCCTCCTTCACACCTTCGAGCGTTGCGTTGCTTTTATGGCATGTAGCGCCGTCTTGGTGGAACCACAGCTCGGATGT
The DNA here is from genome assembly GCA_963966105.1 of Volucella zonaria. Lineage (NCBI taxonomy): Eukaryota > Metazoa > Arthropoda > Insecta > Diptera > Syrphidae > Volucella > Volucella zonaria. The sequence goes on along the minus strand of OZ014533.1, from coordinate 129,640,423 downwards.
ATCGATATTGTCAAGCTGTGACCAAAGAAAGGCGGTTACTATCGCTTTATACCTAAGACCATTGAGGGTAACTGTGACTCCGATAATGCCGCCATGCCATAAGCCGCACCAAATCGTCAATCTTTATGGAACCATTGATGCTTGGCCGAATGCTTTTGGATTGTGTTCGCTCCAATAATGGCAATTTTGCTTCTTGACATAAACTCCGAGCCAAAGATGGGCCTCGTGCGAGAAGATGATTTTTTGGCCAAAATCTGGATCTCCGGCCAACATTTCTAGCGCTCAATTAGCGAACCTATGGTCGTCCGGCTTCAATTCTTGCGACAGCACAATCTTATACGGATGTAGGCCTAAATTCAAGTACAAAATAAACCGGGTTGACTATCTGACAATGCCCAATTCAGCTGATCGGCGCCGAATCGACATTTCTGGGTCTCCTTCGATACTGGCCGCTACGGCGGCAATGTTTTCTTCATTTCGAACCAATTTCTGTCTGGTTGGTGGCTTAAGATCCAAAAGAGTGTACTCACGCTCAAACTCTGCCAGGGTGCGACGAATTGCGTGCACACTGAACCCATGATGGCGACCGACGTTGCGTATTTACAGCTGAACCGGAATTTTTTGAATAATTTCCACACGTTCGGCAAGTGTAAAACGATGCATGATGAAATCGGGAGCCTTAGGGAATATTTTGACAGCTGGATGTCATTGTAACTTTAACAGCTGCTGAAACACAACCTAAATTTAGCTTCGTTAGGGAACTGGATAGTGATCTTTAGTACATGTGCGAGATCTGTCAGCTTTCTCCTGGAAAAAACCAAACCGCAGTTTTAAAAAAAATTTACTGAGAGCTCATTCCTACTGCACCAACCATCGATCACATCTAGAGCTGCTAGCGGCCAGAACACACATTCACATGATCTAGAATACAATATGAGAATGCTAGATTTGCTGGGAGAATTAAACAGTAGGAGTAGAGACCGAATCGGACTGTTGCCGCTACCTCAACACTCCCAGATTGTGCTTTGCCTCTGCCTACACTTGAATGCGTCGAATCTTCAACGGGACAAATCCACTTTCGCACTCGTGTAGTAGCAAGAGTTCTTAAGAATTTTGACATTCATAAATCCGTTGGTCCAGATGGTATATCTCCCCTCCTTCTGAAGAGGTGTTCTTCCTCGCTGCGTAAGCCTTTTCATCAATCCTATTCTTTAGGACTATTTCGGCGCGGGTGTAAAACAACATTTGTTCTTCTTTCTCCTCCTACAGACCAATTGCACTTACGTCTCTTCTTTCCAAGGTCATGGAAACGCTGATAAACCGTCAGCTCATGAAATATCTCGAAACACGAAAACTTCTCAATGACCGGCAATATGGTTTTCGTAGCAACAGGTCCACTGGTTATCTGATGGCATGTCTCACCGAAAAGTGAAACTAAAGCGCGTATCAATCTGGCGAAAGCAAGATAGTTGAACTTGATATTTCTAACGCATTTGACAGAGTTTGGCATCAGGCTCTTTTGTCGAAAATGGGTGCTTTTGGGATCGACGACTCTCTTCTTTAAGGATTAGAAACTACCGTTTGGGACGTTCAATTCAAGTTGTCTTGGATGGTTTCAAGTGTGATATTCACAAAATAAATGCTGGTGTACCCCAGGGCTCTGTTCTGTCTCCGACACTCTTTCTGAAGCGCACTCTTACATAATCTTCTGCGTTGGTAAGCCTATCGCATCGGGAACAGCATATAAAGCTCGACCATTCCCTCTATACACTTCAACTGAATGAAGTTAGGCTGATTGATATAAAGACTGTTCTTACTATTCTCTAGGAGCTCGATATGTATTGTATGCCAGTGCCAGGCAGGAGTGAATATTCTCTTTAGAGTTGCCAGCAGCTGCTCTATACATACCTTTTTGATAACTGCATGAACCATCAAAGGAAGCAACTGCACAACCAATGACTAGATTAGGTATGGCGGGATGAGTAAAACAACTCACTTGGAGGTTCGGTGATAGCCGTTGGCTCTTAGTAATTTGACTCAGTGTAATTGCCATCAGATCTTCTAAGAATTTCCAGTCTGGCTGATTTGCAAAAGCTTCTCCTTAAATCGTGTCTAGATGATCTTATGCGGACTTCTCATTCGATTCTGAAATCGTCTGATATGGAAGCCTTCATTAGTACAAAGGCTTTCTAATCGGAGTCTTGCAACGAGTCTCAGTAGTATACAAGTTATTTAAAGTGACCTCGATCCGTCTTGAGCTAGTCTGATCTTGGCATGCTTTTGGATAGAATTGTGTTTGCTCTACAAGGAATCATCGATCCACTAATTGAAGCTGTTTATTTCTAAGACTGCAGGTCTTAGGTCTTCTTTTATTCTATACACAGTTTAGATGTACTTTTCCTTCGTTGTTAGGCAGAGCTAGCCTAAAATTTTAGGGGAAGACGCGAATTTTAGTCAGCTGCCCGGATTTGACGTTTTTTTACACAGCTTCAACAATGGATTGGGCTGTAGTTTCTCTACAAAAAGAAACTCTTGACGCGAGGTTCTATAGAATTTCGACGTGTTGGACTCGCCAGTTTCTTTCTTTCTTCCACTTTAGGTTACAGAAGTTTTTTGCTGTTTTTGCTGTTAAGGACTCTGGCCTATCTCGTGCTCTTGGAACATCTATAAGACAAGCTTGAACTTCGGTTTGTTCATTTTAAGCGAAATTCCGTATATCTACACCTTGTCGATGTCACAGGATTATTAGTTTGCTCTACTTTTTGGTCAAGAACTTAAATTAAGAGCTCTATGACATTTTTTTGCATTGCCACCATTCGACTTTAGGTTGCAATGAAACATCCGTGTGTTGAGATGTTTTAGGGTCGTTAAGTGGGCGCGACTTTCCTAGGAACATACATCCATATATCCACCTTAATAAATTCATGGAAACAGCGTTGCCTCATCTCATCAGCATTGGTGATGACCATCGGAAGGAACTAGCTCTCTGTGCCTTTTTGGACATCTGTGGCACCTTCGACAAGTCAGTCAAAACTGATGAGAACGCCAAAAGGATTGATCAAATGAACATGATCCATGCTCAATAGCGGATTTATCAATGCAAAGGTAGGCAGGAGTTACCAAAGGTTGGCCTCGAGAGGGAGTCCTACTACGATCCATTAACTACAATACCAATTCTAATCGATTTTAATAATTTCTAATTTCCAACTCGAAACTTTGCGAATGACGCAATCATAATAGCAAGATTCAAAAAAGAACCCGGCAATGCTGAAAAAATGCCAAATGTTCCAAACAAAATGAGTCAATGGTGCCAAACGCTTTAGTCGAATGTTAACTTCTTTAATTAACTTCTTTCACTTGAAATTCAATCTTCAACACCCCATAATAGACCGACATATGTTCCGCGAATGGCCAGCCGCTGTTTGGCCTTTGCTGTAGCACTTATGCTCTTAAGACACGATATCGTCTATTGTTAATCCTTCCTCAGCTCAGGCAATCTAAGGCTTTACCCATGCACAGCTCGCTGTGTTCTTCCTATTATGTCAATATTTTCGGCATATCCATTTGCTGCTTTAAACAGCTCGGCGGTTAAACCATCGGGTCCAGCAGCTTTGCTGGACTTAAGCTTGGAAATGGCTGTCTTGACGTCATCTTGGTCGGGTGGAAGGAAATGTCGTCTGCCTTCTGCAGAAATAAGCTTTGTCATGTTCGTTTTATTTTTCTGAAACTTTTGAACTTCATTCTTACTGTAGCAACCCTCTAAGGCCTTGATCGAGCATGTGTTCTTTCGTTCTTTGCTACTTGTAGAGTTCATTCTTTTCTGAAGAGCCGTTCTGTACTCTAGGCTTGTATGTCTACGTTCGTCATTGAACCGGGGGTTTCTATGTTGAGCGTGTTGAAACTCTATGCATCATAGGCGGCCTCTTTGTTTGCACTTTGGTTGTGATGCCTCTGATCTTCTAAGCTTGATGCTTGCGCCATCGAATTTCTCAAGAGGTTCGACGTTAGACTTCTTCACAATGATTTGGGCTTTGCGTCCGCGTCCAAACTACAACAAGTTAATGGTCCGAGTCTATTTTAGCTGCTGGGAGTGTTCAGACATTCATAATACTGGAGGAGTGCCTTGGGTCGATCGCAATGTGGTCAATTTGGTTGGCGGTTTGTTCTTCAGTTGTCAGCCAAATGCCTTTATTGGTATCAAGATATAAAAACCGTGTGCTGGCTATAGTTACATTACGCCCCGCCACAAAACCTACAAGCCTATGCCCATTTAGGCAATAAAAAGCGTGGATGCTGTGCTTCACCACTGTATTGCCAAAGACGCCCTCCCTGCCTAAAATTTCCAATCTTCATCATTTTCACGTCATACTTAGGGCATTGCTCGTCGGTGTTGCCATGGAGCTTTTAGAAGCAGCCCTTTGTAAAGTCGTCCTCCTCCTCTGTCGGGGTTTTAGCGTTTATTAGGCTTATAGTGATGAATTTACAGTTTATGCGAATCGTCGTTAGGTGCTCGCTTACATCCCTGAAGCTCAAGACTTGTTCCCTAGATCTTCCTCTTACAGCGAATCCACATCCGAGTAACGCTGCAACTGCAGTCCTTGTCACGCCGCGGTGTCTGTAACATTCCCTATAGTATAGGGTGACCAGATACCAATGATAGTTGTTCCAATTGTTATGTTTCACCAGCTGTCAAATTTACCAATGACATCCAGCTGCAGTAGGTATCACAGTTGTCTTCCTCTTTTCGTTCGATCTATCCCATCGAACTTCTTGGATGGCGGTTATGTCTGCTTTGTAACAATCGAGGATCCGACTATCGTTGCCCTTTTATCATTCTCCCGGGCCTTCGCAGTCAATCCATTATTATCCGACGCTTGTTAGCTAGATCGTCGCATTTTTGTGATCTCTTTCGTATAGGGTTGTGAGCGCTATGACGTCGTAGGATGGTACGAGTACTATACTACTGTTCGAGCATGCCCTAGCCATTTTAGCTAGCCCGCCACCACTGGGAGGTAAGTTGCAAACTGGTACATTGGCTTTTTGAAGCAGTTTTAAGATCCATCTCGATATACGATTGTGTATCCCGAAAGGCCATACCCGCTGGAGCTATACTGCTATGGTTCGGCGGCCAAAACGGATTTTAATCTACCCATAGCTCTGGTCATATTTAACCTACATCAACGCTTCCATGCTCTTATGGTGGCAGTTTGCTGTAAAACTTATCACAAACTGATGATATAATTCAAAGGAGTTAACAGCTCCTTTAGGACGGATATAGTGTCTTTCAAGGCGAGGTAACTGCCAATAATCAGGTCACAACAATTATTATTGAAACTTACACAGCCATACAGTTGTTAAGGTTCTGGCCTCCACGATCACCAGATCAAGGATCATAGGAACTTCCGAGAACTTCCCGATTGAGATATCAAGTTCCAATTTGATGATTACATGCTCGGTACCAGGGCACTTGGATATCCCTGTGTCGACGAGAAAACTGATGAATTGTCTCTAGTGTTTTACGTGAAGTTCTGTTTGTCAAAACTTAGTTTCACGGGATGGTCCTTCATCTATATGAACAAGAATATGCCTTGCCATCGTAACAAAGCGGAACTGTGTTGGAGGCACAAGTTCCACCCTTGGTATGGGTCGAGGTTGATCTAAAACCTCTTACTTTTCGTAGGATCACAGCACCCAGTATTTATTTGCTACTCTACAATGGGTCAAACCAACAGGAAACCACAGCCACCATGATGCTCACACAAGAGGGCCTACCTCAACAAGTCAGGCCCTGGCATGGCACTAAGTTCTGGTAGGGACTACCGGTGGTCCTGCCGAAAACAAGACCTATGACCGGCAACTTGTAACTGATCAAATCGTAGCAACCGTCGGTGGCGTCATCTGAAGATGTTTACGATAAAATCAGTAATATGCTCTGCCTCCGGTTTTTATTAGACAACGTCGTTGATGGGCGAAGCCTTGATAATTGAGCGTGGGCCCATTAAGCACTGACGGTAAGATTATCCAAGATAAGGCCATCAGTTGTGCTAGTACACGCTGTAATCAACATGACACATAGCTAGGAAACTTTCGCCGACAAACCATATTCCAAAAAGGAATTGTAGCTCTCTTGCTTGGAAGCGCAATTAGTTTCTGGTGTCACAATACAGCACTGCCACATCGGCATGAACGACTAGATGTGCACCGCACAAACGGGGTGGAGGATAAGATTGAGATGGTCCGTCAACTGTTGTGTGATATATTGGCCTCTCCGAGAAAATAATGACAATTCTGGGAAATCACTCGTTCACACCGTTGGAAGAGATTTACGCAATATTGACCTATGCAACTGTCTGAGATTCATATGACTATCTGTTTGCTATCGATCTGGCCATCCCTCTTCTACAGGAGTACATCACTAAGGCATCATTGTCAGAACCAGCCCCATGGTGGTGTAATTGAGCGGCGGCACTCTGTCATAAGGTACCCGTTCTTCCTAACTACTTATGTCAAAGTTTTCGCAAAAGTCCTAACAAAATGAAAATCTTCTGAATCCTCATTTTGACTGGATTTTTTACTAGATGACAGTACATTGTAAGCATGAGCTTCAAATATTTAACTCACTCAAGGGCGTATGCAATGCCTGTTTATTTTGTCGCTGATTCAGCAATTTTCCTACTCGTCTGTTGAGCTAACTCAGGACGAACGCTTCTTAACCGGACTCAGATAGAAATCAAATTTGCCGGTGAGCTCTCCTTTGCAAATAATCGTCTGCATCCACATCCACTTTCGATAGATTCCATACAGCAGCACCGCGATAGTGATAGCGATTATCAGTTCTTAATCTTGATATCAATCATGTCAAGGCCATAGTTTTTGTCAATGGCAAATCAAAGGTAATGAAGTCTTAACCGACCTCAAGATGCAATGGTCTGTTTGAACATCCTCTCAGCTTTAAATGTGCTTCCTGAAGGTGCCACTCGCATTTGCTTGTAAGTCTTGGTCGATTCTTACCTCCCCGTGGTTAAAGCGCTCACAATGGCATTATACGAGTACATTTGTCAGAAAGTCGCCAAGGGCATATCCTGGTGCATATGAAAGACTCTCCATACAAATAATTACAATCTCCAATCTGGAAGGCTTCAAGACTTTAAATGTCAACGCCAAATCAATTCCACTTGATGAACTGCCATCAATTCAACAGGGCTGCCACAGACACATCTCAGTTATGAGTAGATACGAGTCCGTCTTAAATCTGCTGACTTCTGAGTGGATTTCCAATCGAAATCGACAGCTGTTTCCTTTGCCCAAACATCTTCATACCAAAGTTTCGTAATTGGGCTGTAGTCCCGAAATCTCATCGATCAGCTCATCTCACACCATCCAACCTATTTCATGTATTCGTATCTACACACTTCCATCGGGCTAGGACATTAATTATTCTTAACCGGAGCAAGAACACTCCCTCATTAGCTCGTCCCTAAGTGTAAACTCCAATTCGCTTTCAATCCAATCAATTACCCATTCCACCATATCGAATGGTTCCGTCCTAATCCCCCATTCCATCCGAACTCACACGTCCATTCCATCATCATCTACCGAACAGATAATATATCACTGATAGTTTACTTACAGCTCCAGCAAACGCAGACGAATGGTAACATCCGTATCGTAGCTTCAGATGGTATATCCGCTACGAAAGGATTCCATCATTATCTGAAGTACTACCTGCATTCGGACGTATCATGGTCGGGTAATCAATTGGAGCACATTCCATCGGAATTACCTGCCCCAGCAACGCCGACTAGCGCATCCCATTCGGAGAGTGCATTCATTTACTATCAAAATGTTTGTACATGGAGCTATAGTTTCGCCTGGTGGTCATGGACAGATTGGAGACGTCACATCGATTGGATGGCTCTAATGGGCATATCGCTTACAATCGCTCCAATTCAGGAGCAAATTTGGGCAGAACTCTACAAGGCTTACGGTCTAACTGACGAGGAGATATACGATCATTTTGCCGGTCCAGCATTTCTGGCATGGTGAGTAAAGAATTTTTTGGCCATATCCCGTGTGCTTCCACTTCTGATACCTTTGACTGATGAGTGATTTCTTTAGGCAACGCATGGGTAACATCCGAGGTTGGGCCGGTCCATTAACTCCTACCTATCGGCAGATGCAATTGCTTTTACAAAAGGAAATCATCAAGGCTCAACGAAACTTAGGGATAACCGTTGCGTTACCCGCATTTGCGGGTCATTTACCTACGGCCATGGCACGAGTATTTCCAAATTCCACATTTGCCAAAGTCGAACGATGGAATCGCTTCCCGGATGAGTACTGTTGTCCGCTGTTCGCCAATCCAAATGAGCCGCTGTTCCGGGAAATTGGTGAACGATTTTTACACGCCATCATCAAGGCATACGGCACAGATCACATCTACTTCAGTGACCCGTTTAATGAAATCCAACCGGCCAAGTCGGAAGCAACGTATCTGAATCAGACCGCTGGGAATATTTATCGAGCAATGTCGGAGGTAGATGAGTCCGCGGTGTGGCTTCTTCAAGGATGGATGTTTGTGAAGAATCCGTTTTGGACGGATGGCCTCATGGAGGCATTTCTGACAGCAGTACCGCGAGGACGATTACTCGTTTTAGATCTTCAGAGTGAGCAATTTCCACAGTATGAGAGGACGCATTCGTACTACGGGCAACCGTTTATCTGGTGTATGTTGCATAATTTTGGAGGAACACTAGGAATGCATGGTTCCGCGGGCATAGTAAATACAAGGATTCGTCTAGCTAGGGATATGGAAAATTCCACAATGCTCGGAGTTGGAATAACACCGGAAGGAATCGATCAGAACTATGTTATGTATGCCCTAGCGCTGGAGCGAGCCTGGGTGAAGGATGATTTCAACTTGGACGAATGGTTTCGAACATACGTCGCCGTACGATATGGAATCGAGCAGTCCGATCATCTACAAATGGCATGGGAGTACCTTAGGAAGTCGGTATACTCTTATCGGGGAGTACTTAAAATTCGTGGGAAATATGCGATTGCCAGGAGGCCAGCAACTAATCTCTCACCGTGGGTATGGTATAACACGACTTTGGTGCAACTGGCGTGGGAAAAAATGCTGCAGGTTAATCTATCGTCGAATGCCCTGTGGCGACATGACCTGGTCGATGTGACACGGCAATTTCTTCAGCTCATGGGTGACAGAACTTATGTCAATCTAATGGAAGCATATCGGAGACGAGATTCGGCACGATTCCGCTGGTTGACTACTTGCATGATTGACATACTGTACGACATGGACAGTATTTTGGGGACACATGAGAAATTCCTCCTCGGCAAGTGGTTGGCTAGTGCCAAGCGCCTGGCATGGAATCCACTGGAGGAGAGTCTTTTGGAGTTAAATGCACGCAATCAAATAACCACATGGGGACCGAATGCCAGGATTCTGGACTATGCAACGAAGCAGTGGGCCGGAATGATGAGAGATTTTCATTTGCCTAGATGGAAGTTATTTTTGGATATAATGCAGCAGGCTCTGGATGATGGTAGGAATTTCAATTCGCCCGCATTCAGGAGCAAAGTATTTAGAGACATTGAGAGTCCATTCGGGGTTGACCGCAGAGAGTATCCAACCAAGGCGTTGGGTGATACATTTGCCATTGCACTGGGAATCCATGACAAATGGAAGGGATTACTAAGGAGTTGGCACTGGAAGAAGGACATCCAATGGAGACGTGGCATGAGTGATGATGATGGCTATGTGGAAGATCTACAGAACGTGCAGATGGTGACAACTTCATCACCTGTAGTAGTTGCTGTGTAAAAGAAATAAAAATTCTTGTTGTACAAATTGTTGTCGGTCATTTCGATGATTGCTTCTTTGTGGGCAAGCAGTTGATGTACTCGTATTTGTTGATTTGTTTTTTGGTTTTTTGGTTTCAACTTGGGGTTTAGTAATTGGAAATTGGATTCTGGTCAATACTTAGCTGGGTAAGCAGGTCTCGAAAGTTATTCATGTGGGTTAGGTTATTTGCAATTCAATTGTTCGCAAAAATATTCGATTTCTTACACGAGAAAGGACGAAAGAGCACATGGCAAATGTTCTGGCCGCGCCACATGCGTCAATTTGAAGCATAGAATGGATATGTGTACATAGAAAGTCATCAAAATGCGCTCATATTTTCAGAAAGGATCGAGTGTCAATTAATTTTAAATATCAGTGATAGGTTATCTCAAGATCTTTTCTGTAAGAACACTGCAAATCTTCCATGACCCATCTTCTTTTTCTTCTTAGAAGGCGCCAAAGTCTGGCACGCAATAGCACTCTCCGGTTAGCGCGGTCTCTCGCTTATTTCCTCTAGTTGCACACTCGAAGTTGATTGCACTTCTGCGCGCCATCTAAGACTAGGTATTTCTCTACTCTGTTGCCCTTTCGGGTTGAAATCGGGCTAAAAAGCTAGCGGCAGCCAGCTAGAAATCTTAGGCGACACATGTGCACTTTTTTGACCAGGTCGATGCCACTGTATATCCTATAGAGTCCGACGTAACATTTTCTCGTCGAGAACGCTATCGGGATCAAAAATCACTCGAAGAAATTTGCGTTCGCAACAACCATGTGTACCTTCGCTAATGTACATCCTTCTAAACCATAAGGCTGGACTGGAATGACAGCGTGCTAAGATCTGCCAAAGATGTCAATGTCATTAGCGTATGCAAGTAGTTGTACAGGCTTTTGGAAAACTATGCCTCTGGTGTTGAATTGGGAGTTTCGCATAATTTTCTGAAGCATGGTGTGGAAAAAGTTACATGACAGAGCATCACGTTGCTTAAACCCCTTTCCAACATCAAAAGTTTCGGAGAAATTGTTTCCGATCTTCACGGGACGACGAACGTTCTCCACCAACATTCTGCATAATCTGACGGGGTTGGAAAGTTTATCAATGCTAGACATAGCTCCTCTACCTTATCTCCATAGTTCCCGTCATCTGCGGGCTTAAAATTTATGAAGAACTTTTGCGCTTTTCCAGAATCTGTGTGAATATTGGGTCGATTGTGTACTAACCGGGCCTAAAATCGCACTGATAGGGGTTAACCAGATCATTGATAAATGGCTCCAGGGGTTCCACCAAAACGGCAGAATAAACCTTATATGGGACGTTAAGGTAACGGATGCCCTCTCCTTTTTTGCGGATCGGACAAATGGTGCTAAGGTTCTATTCTTCAGGCATGCTTTCTGGCGACCAAATCTTGCAAACGTGTTGGTTCTGCCTTCCACCAAGTTTTCCCGCAACCTTAAATATCTCGGCAGTTAGGGCATCCGGGCCTTATTGTACTTAAGCTTGGATATTGCTATCCTCACTTCATGTTGGCCGGGTGGTCGGATCTCTTAACTTTCACCGTTCAGGGTGAATGGTTCTGGATTGTCCTAGCAATGCGCGTAAGTAGTTTTACCATATTCCCAATACCGACTGTGACTCTACTATTAACTTTCCTTGTTCATCTCTACAGGCCTCTGATAGGGTCTTGTTGTGTTGACACGTTCAATGTAGAATTTCCGAATATTATTCCTGAAGTACCATCCCTCTATTTCCTCGATTCTTCCTTCAATCTCTCCTCGTTTGCTTGTAGAGCTCATGAGGCGCTTTCGTTCTTCTATGCAGCGGCGTTTCGTAGACGAGTTGTTTCCCTACGTGCGCTTGTCTGCATTCCTCATCAAACCATGCATTTTGTGGAGATGGTCGGGTGAAACTCAGCACATCAGTTGCCGCGTCTTTGATGGCTTTTTGCTTTGTTTTCAAAGGACATGTCGAGAAGTTGAGGGATACACGATCGGCGAAGACTCTGGCGTTTCGTTTGAACTCCTTACAGTAATTATCCGTTGTTGTGGTGTCTGAGATATCACTAGTCGTAGCTTGATCCGAGTCTATCTTCGCAGCTTTTAAAGTTCGGACATCTATTATAGTTGAGGAGTATATTGCATCGATCGCAACATGATACATTTTTTTGACGGCTTGCTGATCAGGTCACCGCACCATGTCTCTTTGTGCGAAACCGATGTAGGAGTGTTCCGCCCCGCATAAAAGCCAATCCGCCATAGTCCATTTCCAGACTTGATATCGTGCAAGCTATACTTCCCAACTGCGCTCCAAAAAATGTCCTACCTTCCTAGTTTGGCATTGAATTCAGCTAAGAAGATTTCAGCGTCATACTTCGGACATTGCTCATAGGTTTTGTAGAGAAGCCCGTATTAACATTTTTTGCTAGCGCCTAGCACCCACGCTAGTCCTGGCGAATAAAGCTTATTATAAGGCGTTCACCTACGTGTCGGAGACTCAGGACTTCTTCCCTAAGTCCGCCGCTTACAACAATTCCGCATCCAAATAGACGCTGTTTGTTCTCTTTGTACCAATCAGAGTGCGAGTAATATGGCTATGTCACAGTTTTTTATCCTTCTTTTGCCCGGCCCATCGCACTTTCTGCACTTTCGTAGCTGCTTGTGAAACTTAGAGCAAAAAAAGAGAAAAGCAACCTTTCGATACGAGACTAACAAAGAGACTGTTTAGTTTTATTGGGATGTCAAGTAAGAAAGAAAAATTAGGATCTACATATGTTGACACATAGCAAATTTCAATTTTCAACACTGCTCTATAGCAGTCGAGGGCCTTTTTTTTTTTATAATCGGAGCGCGCTTAAGGGGTTTTGTGTACCCTCAAAATGTTTGCACACAGCGCGGGCGAAGTAAGGTTAGGGAGGAAAGAAAGAGAAATACCGATGTACGTTGGTTTTAAATGTTTGCAAGCTATAATGACTAGGAAATAGGGAGCTCGGCAGGGCATTCCATAAGCGAGTTGTACGGCTTAGGAAGGAATCACGATATTTTAGAGTACGTCCAAAAATGGGCTTGAGGGTATACTGATGAGCATTCATAGCGAGACGGGTGTTACGGTTGAAAGATTGAATGGGCGGAATGCTACTGGCAATTTAAATGGAGCACTGATGGTGGAAATAGCGATAAAACAAAGTGAGACAGGAGACATTACGTCGGTGTTCGAGGGTGTCAATTGATTGACTGATATTAGTATCACCAATGAGTTTTATCGCACGGTTTTGAATCCTATCTAGCAGGTGCAGAGATGTTTTAGGAGCACCTGACCAGATGTGGGCATTGTACTCCAATTTAGGGCGGATGAATGCCTTATATATTGTGGCCTAATCAGAGGGGGTAAAATATTTCTTACATCGGTTGAGAAAACCTAGACATTTCGCAGCATTTTTGGCGACATCGAATATATGGTCATTCCAACGTAAGTTGTCACGTACAGAGAAGGGAAGATTTATCCATGGATAATAGCTGTGAGTTTAAATTTCGCTTTAACAACACCAGACAGCATTGAGTTTTGGTAGCATTAAATTCCACTTGGTTGATAGTTCCCCAATTGGTTATGCTGTTAATATCGGAATTTAATTAACCTAACATACGCTGGCGTTCGCGTTCTACAGCCGAAGAGCAGAGACGTTGGAATATGTTGGATTAGAACTGGCAGACAAGAGATCATTGATAAAAATTAAAAATAGTGTCGGAGACAGAACGGAGCCCTGGGGCACACCAGCATTTATTTTGTGAACATCAGACTTGAAACCGTCCAAGACAACTTGAATTGAACGCTCCGAAAGGTAATTTCTAATCCATTGAAGAAGAGAGTCGTCGATCCCAAAAGCACCCATTTTCGACAAAATAGCCTGATGCCTAACTCTGTCAAATGCCTTAGAAATATCAAGTGCAACTATCTTGCTTTCGCCAGATTGATGTACGTTTTGGTTCCACTTTTCGGTGAGACATACCATCAGATCACCAGTGGACCTGTTGAGTCGTTCATTGAGCTCCGTAGAGTATTGACGTGTTTCGGCTTTCGGTTGGGTAGTAATACCAGTATAAAAGAATTTGACAAAAGTGATATAGGGCTCCAATTAGTCCAGAGGTAGTGCGCCCGGTTACCAAGTGAAAGGTAGCAGGTTCGACTGCGGGTCGAATAGACTTTTTTTTTTTTTTTGTTCAATTGAAAAAAAAAACAAAATAAACTGATAGAGTGATAGTGAGTGATAAAATCATCACGCGATGGATGGTGAAGAGCGGTCCGTTATGCCAGTAACGGGATCCGCAGATAAATCAGGCGAGGCGTCAAGTGGTTCAAGCCAAACAGAACCGAAGACAAAGAGAAGGAGGGCGCTAAGGCCAACTGCCACCTTAGCACAACGCCCCTCCCTACCAACTTCCACTCTGCTTGGGTCCGGAAGGAACGCCCGGACAATTTACCGACAGCAACCCATTCGCTTCAGATGTTCACCAACATCAGAAAGGGAACAGCTTCGCTTCCTTGGCGTCAACCGAATCGGAAGACGAAGAGGAAGAAATGGAGTCAATTAGTAGTAGCATCAAAATGCTACAACAACGAGTACTAGCCATTAAAGGAAAGCAAATGCTAAGAAGGAAGAGGGAAGAGCAACAGCAATCCCAGCAGCAACAACAAACGCAGCTAACTCAAAATCAGAGCCAACAACAACAAACAAACACAGGTGCGCAGGTGCTACACAAACACCAACAAAAACTTAAAAACCACCAGCAAAAACAACAAGTGCAACCACAACAACGGCAGCAGCAAAAACAGCAGCAGCAGCAGCAGAAACAACAACAGCAGCAGCAAAAACAACAGCAACAGCAACAACAACAGCAGAAACAGCAAATTGCAAAACAAAGGGTTCCACCTATAAATACATACAAAATGGAACTCAAAGAGACAATAGAACTGTGTAAGTCGGCCATAGGCAACAACTTTTTTATAAAAAGATTATCATTAGATAGGCATGCGATCGACTGTAACACAGTGGAGCGCTATCATAAAGTTAAAAGTTTATTGAAGGATTCGACGACGGAGTTCTTCTCCTACACCCCGAAGGGGGAGAAGCTGCAGACAATGCTGCTGAGGGGGTTAGAACCGTCGACTGATCCGGAGGAGCTCCTTGCACTGCTGAAAGAGAAGGAGTGCGAAGGGCTCAAATTCGTGGGGGTCAAGCCATTTGTCACGGCTAGAGCCAAAAGGGAGAAGCGGAAACTACCGTTCTTCCTGGTCCAGCTAAATCCCAACAGTAAACTGGACGGTCTAAGGAGTATAAAAGTCCTAGACTACCAGGTTGTACACTGGGAAAAATTAAAGAGGAGCGAAAACATTTTACAATGTGTTCGCTGCCAAAGGTTCGGGCACGCCGCGTCGAACTGCGAAATGCAGCCTCGATGCGTGAAGTGTGGAAAGAACCACAAGTCAGAGGAATGCGCTCTAGGTAAGGACGGAGCGTCGGAAAAAAGCCAACTCTCTTGCGCTTTATGTAGGAACACGGGACACACCGCAAATTATCGGGGTTGTCCCAAATTCCAATACATCAAAAGAGTAAATCTGGCTCGGCAGCAGAAAGTGGAAGTTAAACGTCCACTCGTGCAGGCACAAACACCAGCCGTTACTCCCCAAGTTACCTACGCCCAAATGGCGGCAGGTAGGGGAACTACGGTACAACAAGCAAAGGTAGCTTCTCAGGCCTCAGCGCCTAGAGCACCTGAACCTGTACCTGACATGCTGGCTATCTTGCTCTCAATTCAGGGGCAGATGGCTCAGCTTCAGCGTCAAATACAGGAACAGGCTACACGGGTGGATCAAATATACTCGCTGCTGCCGGGCCTGTGGTACGTAGGTTTCAGGTGCTGGAAGCATGCGTCATGTACATCCCTCTCCGTAGTGGAAAGCGGTTATACATGGTGTCTGTCTATGCACCTAAGGCTACTCAATCCACTTTATTCATCTCAGAGCTCGAGACACTTTTTCGATTTCTGAGGCTGGAATTGGAAGACAACTATTTTATTATTGGCGGAGACTTCAACGCCAAACATAGTGATTGGGGAAATAATACACCAAATACTAGAGGGAACCTACTATTCAATTGGTGGGGTCAGCACAGTATAATGTATCGACTTGGGCTTAAGGCGACGGATAGTCCGTCGTTTCCCAGACACGGGTCCTATTTGGATCTTCTGCTGTTCGACTCACGAATACAACTGACGTGCACTAACCAACAAACTACAAACTGTCTACGCACTTTTGTGTATGACAGTGACCATTGCGGTCTCAGCACCGAAATAACTGTTCCCAACGAAATTGCGGAATTGGACGAGTTTGTTCAAAGGCATTCTTACAATTATAGTAGAGTGCGTTGGACACACTTCACCAGAACACTGACTAGAGCACTCTCCTCGAATTCGCTCTACCCACCGTCCAACAGAAATCTGTCAAACGAGGAGATTGACAGGTATCTTAGACTAATGGACGATACAATCAAACGAACAATGGACAGAACGATACCTCGGTATCAACACACTGACGAAGAAGACTTATTCCGCAATGCCACTATTGACGCACTGCACCGACAAAAAAGTAGGCTGCTGTCAAGACTAAAAACCTTGTACAGACAGTTTACTGACAGACATAACCCTGAGATCATGACACTGAAGTCGTCAATCAAAAACCTCCAAACATTAATAAAAGAAAATTACAGAAATTCTGTAAGTTTGTATTGGAACAATAAAATTCGGGCTGTAAACACCAGCAACCCGAGTATGTTCCCGCAAATAAATAAAATATTTCGGAGAAATAATCAGAACGACCTTCCATGTCTTAGAATCGCCCGAACGCCGAACAACGAACAAATACTTGTAGCAGCAGGCATTGATCCAAATGAGGCCGTTGATGATGACAACTTCTTTGTGGTCGAGGATCCGCAGGAGAAAGTAGAGGCTATAGGAGCGACCTTCCAGGAAGTGTACAAGGCGAATGACATCATTGGCCCGAACCACGACCTGGAGAGTCGAGTCCTTGTGCACAATACCTGCCTTCGAAATGAAATTGTGAATTGGCGATTCGAGAGCTCGGGTTTTACCCAGTTCAGTGACGAGAACATGGCAAATAATGTCATCACCAACGAAAGGGTATTACCACCGTTCATTTCGAAGGAAGATCTCCAAACGATCTTCGAATCGCTTAGAAGTAAGAAATCAGTGGGAACCGATGAAATACCGAACATTGTGCTTCGACATCTCCCACTAGAAGCGGTGGACATTTATACCACCCTTTTTAATAATGCAATGAATAATGCACATTATCCAGCGCATTGGAAAACTGCGGTGGTACATCCCATTCCCAAAAGGGATAAAGATACTTTCAATCCGGCGAATCTCCACTCGATCAGTCTTCTTCCAAACATCAGTAAGGTTTTCGAGAAGGTGATCAATAGAGCTCTGTCTAGGTGGGTTGAGGATAAATATATCGTTCCGGATAATCAATTCGGTTTCAAGGCGGGGCATGACATCATTCATGCTGTGTCGAAACTGGTTTCTGATATCCAATGGAACAAAGGCAAGAAACAGTGCACTGGTGCCTGCCTGATTGACTTGGAAAAGGCCTTCGATACCGTATGGTTGGAAAGACTTTTCTTCAAGTTGAACAGGTTAGGCATTAGTAAACCACTGCTGTATATTCTTTTTGATATGCTCTCCAGTAGACAGTTCATCGTGAAGAATGGCGATGTGACTTCTGCTGGAACATTTAACATTGAAAACGGTCTGCAACAAGGTGCGGTAAATTCGCCGATCCTATTCAACATTTACACAAGTGATCTGATAGGTTCACTTCACCATGCCATAGCGTACGCAGACGACTTAATCGCGTACAGATCAGGTCCAAAGATTGAGGTCATTAACATACTTTTGCAACGTGACTTCGACAAAATTAAGCGATATTGCGACGACTGGAAGTTGAAAATTAACTTTCAGAAGTCGGAAACCATTCTGTTTAGGACGCCTTTGTCTGGGGCCTCTAGGGATACCAGAAAGAATTGGCGAAAGTTCTCTATCGTCGGACAACATGGACAGCCACTTGCTTGTCGAAATGTAGTCAGATACCTTGGGATCTGGCTAGATCAATATCTGTATTTTGACAAACATATAGATGTTGCTTTGGCCAGAGCCAGAGGTGCTTTTGCCCTTACAAGGAGACTGTTTTACAACAGCCAACTCGATGCGAGGGTGAAGGTGATCTGCTACATGGCCCTTATCCGGCCTATGCTTGTGTTTGGATGTCCCGTGTGGTTCAACGTGAGAGCAAGTTTATTGGAAAAGATTCGGGTGTTTGAGAGGGCTTGCCTTAGGGCTTGTCTTCGGTTATACAGAACACCAGAGTCTGAGTACATAAAATTCTATCGCAATGAGGTCTTGTACAATAGGGCGAACCTAATAAGAGTGGACAATTTTGTTATTAAGTTGACTCGAAGGCACATTGCAAGAGCAATGACATCGTCGAACAACCTGATCTCTGGGGCTCACTACCCTAATTATATGTATCATGAGAGAGTTCGCTTTGACGGCTATGTTCCTCCAGAAGCGTTCCTCTACCTAGATAGCAAAGGTCTGATCCAGGACAGATTGGCTGTGCCGCTAATCTTCCACGTTGCTCGAACAGCTGCGGACAGGCGACTCAACTACGACAGAGACGTCGCACACGGCGTCCCCGGTTCAGTAGGGCGGTAGGGAGTGGCGACAGGAGAGATGTTGCTCAGCAGCACCAATAATTTTGGTGGCTAGTTGAAGGAAGGGAGAGTTCGTCGTCGAATTCCTCCAATACTGGGTAGCTTCATGTGAAGCAAAGTGGGCTTACATACTCGTAGTTTTAAGTAGGAGTAAGTTAGATTTACGAAAAAAAATATATATAAAAACCCAACAAAAAAAACAAAAAAAAAATTAATAAAAATAAAAAATTAAAAAAATACAACATATATATATATACATATATTTATATATTAAGTATATATGTATTATGTATATATATATATGTATGTATATATGTATGTATTAGATGTAAGTAGTTTAAGTAGATTAAAATTTATTTGTTGGTAGTTTGTAGGATTTTAGTTTTAATTTTTATAGTAAAATAGATAAAAAGTCATGTTGCTAAGTTTTTTTGTAAAAAATGTTTTCTTAGTTTTAATTATAATAAATAGAAATAGTGTAGTATAGTAGTACGGCACGTCGAAAGACATAATTTAAGTGTTAGGTTTAACTTAGAGTGCCCGCATGGGGCCAGTAAGTTAGTATAAGAATATTTGTAAGTTAGTTAAGCTAATTTTTAAGCATTTTTTTTTTGTCTAGCAAGTAAGAGTAAATTAAGAGAAACAATAAAAATGCATATAAACTGAAATCTGAAAAACCAGTGGACCTGTTGCTACGAAAACCGTACCGCCGGTCATTGAGAAGTTTTCGTGTTTCGAGATATTTCATGAGCTGACGGTTTATCAGTGTTTCCGTGACCTTGGTAAGAAGGGACGTAAGTGCAAGAGAGAGAAGAAGTTTAGCCTTTTTAGGGACGACTGGTCAAATGCTATTTTCCAGCTGCTCGGAAAGAGTCCTAAAGAGTAGGATTGATGAAACAGCTTACGCAGTGGTTTTGCCAGCGTGGAAGAACACCTCTTCAGAAGGAGGGAGATATACCATTTGGACCAGCGGATTTATGCTTGTTGAGATCTGTAAGTACTCTTGTTACTACACGAGTGCGAAAGTGAATTCGTCCCATTGTAGATTCGACGCACTCAAGCGTAGGCGGGAACAAAGCACAATCTGGGAGTGTTGAGCTAGCCCCAAAGTGTGCAGCAAGCAGATTGGCCTTGTCTAAAGAGCTGACAGCTGGAATGTCATTGTAAATAAGCGTTGGGGTGAAGGATGAGGCAGAATTTCTAATGTTTTTGACGAATGACCGAAAACTTTTACTACCTTTGGGACATTTCAGTATTTTTTGCCTCAGGTTTTGGTCATACTGGAATTTCACACGCTTAAGAAAGGCGTTGCAGTCATTTCTGGCCCGTTTGAACTTTTTTCGATTTTCCTCCGTCGGGTTGGTCTTGTAGCACCGAAAAAACATTTCTCTAACTCTGAAAGCCTCTTTACAGCTCGAGTCGTACCATGCCTCTCTTTTGTTTTGATATTCTTCATCCGATGAGGGATAAAGCATCTCATTCCAAAGAGAATAGTTTCTGTGATCATGTCAGCAGCGGCATCCCCGTCGTTATCGAGGAAACATAAATTCCTAAAGAAGCTGTTAAGACCGCTCTATTTGCTTTCTCGTATTGCCATACGGTTCTTTTAGGGATTTTTTCTCTAACAGTGTGGTGGGTGTACGAGAATTTAGCTGATATGACACAATGGTCCGACGAGCCTAGAGGGGAGAGCACATCAACGGTGTGCTTATCAGGGTGAGAAGTTAGAAACAAGTCCAGGATGTTGGCGGTATGACTGTCACCGTCTGGTATTTGTGTGGGCTCATTTACAAGCTGCGTCAAGTTGTTTTCCGCAGCGAAGATCTCAATACATCGTCCTTCGGGTGTTGTCTGTCCAGAATGTCGAAGCCACCCAGAATTGTGTATATTGAAATCGCCCGTAATGACGATTTCCGTATGAGGATACAGGGATACAATTCTTTGAATGGAGTCAGACAGCGCATCAAACTCGTAAAAGGTCGAGTTGCTGTCCAGTTTGGGGCTTCTGTAAATAAAGCAATAGTGGATAATTTGCTTACGGAGATGCAATTTTAACCACAGGAAATTGAGTTCCGGATTGGAACAGGGACTACGTTGTGGTGGAGTTTGGTAAGCTACATCACCACGCACGTAAATGGCGAGACCGCGGTGAGAGAAGAATAATGGCACTAGTTCGTAGCCAGGTAGCTTCAGATCAGAGTGATCTGAGAGATGTGGGCGCCGCTAGTTATTCGGTCGCATGTGGTCTATTGAAGGTTCGAACAGACCATATGCAGTTCCATATGCAGATTCGAATGTCGTTATCCGAGCTGGGCATCTACAGAGCAGATGGAGGATTGTTTCCACCTCCTCCTTGTCCATGCAACTTCTGCATTAATCATTTGTAAAGACGCCAAACCTTCTTGCATGCTTGCCTGTAAGACAGTATCCAGTGATAGGTGTCCTATGATAGCACTGAGATGTTTTTTATTTTGAAAGATCAAACTCTTAGAGCGACTCAGATCTAGCTTTGGCCAGATTTGGAGGTCTTAGAATTTTGTGAGACTGAATACAGGGATTTGATAGCGGCCTGACTATCCGAAAAGATGCGGATATCCCTTACAGATATCACGTTCCTCTTCAGCCAGGATGAAACTTCTTTAATCGGTTTGGGTTAAGCTTATCTGAGAAAACAGCGCCACCAACCTGGCTATCAGTCGTGTATCCATCTGGGTAGGAATGTATTGACTTGTCATCCATAAAAGCATCTTCCTCCCAGAAGTATCTAGAGAGAACGCTTACATGACAGACTTTGTGAAACCAATGTTTGGAGCACAGTGTAATTGATGCTCTCGGGAAGGATTCCTAGTGTTAATAATGTTACCGTGGCCAAATAATATATTCGCCCACTCGGTAGCCGCTCTAAAGCGAATAGCTTCGATATTTGTCTGCTGCAAATATCGAGGGGTAACACGTGAAGCTGAATATCCAGTGCCGTGGATGGAGTAGTACTTATGCCTCCGCTTATGCACAAACTTTGGACTTTGCTTAGTTTGCTGCAGTTGACTGCATTGTAAGATGCAGGCAGGATGAAATCTCAGGACCTTTGTAGATTGGGAGGGATTATACTGTCCGGCCCAGTAGGCTTGTATGGTTTAAAGCTGTGCAGCGTCCAGATCAGATTGTCTCCTGTAATCAGACCGTAAATTTTAGTCGCTATAGTTAGCTACCTAGAAAGTGGCTATCCAGTAGCAGATTGAGTGGTTCATCGCTTAAGGTTGTCCAAGAGCCATCGGTTTTTTTCAAACAGCTAGGCATCATAGGATTTTTCTTAGCCGTGATACCTCAGAGGTTTCTGTGATTTTGTCACAGAATGACCTCCAGCATTGTTGCTTTGCCTCCCTCAGTTCTTTTTTGTATATTTTGATGGATTCTTTGTATGAGTCCCAGTCAATCACTTTTCTTGTGCTGGTCCAAGTGCTGATGTCCACCAGTGCGGCTTTTTCTTGCCTCTAGGTTGAATAAGAGAGTAGGAAGTGGCCATAGCCTGATTGAGAGCCAGAGTGAAATCCCTGACCTTCATTGGATGTATCTGCAGTCTGAAAAGGAGTGTTCAGACGATGCCATCCAGTTCGTTAGCATTTGAGTGATGTTGTCGGAGACAAGAGTGGTATCTAGCACTTCCTGTCGGTTTCTAGTTATAAAGTGGGCTCTTTGCCAATGATGCAAATAAAGAGGTTAGTACTTATAATATAGTCAAAAAGTGACTCAGCTCTATCGCTGATGTCGGTACTGCTCCATACGTTAGCGCCGTATCCGATGATGAGGCCAGTGTTTTGCTTTCCAGTTCCAGTACCACCCTTTCTAGCTTATCACCAGGGAGAAGGTCAACATGATCGTGGCCAAGGTAAGCCGATGCCAGCCAGTAGGAGCCTTTGGCAGTCTCTGGTCTGGCAACGGTTAAGTCGGGGTCGCTGAGATTAGGAAGTAGAAGTGCATTAAGGCTACGTTTCACTAATATACAAGTTCCGATCTTACCTTTGTCTCTTGTATAGAGCGGGGCGTATACGGGAGTTCTAAGTTCACGACCCACGCCTTCTACAATCCATGCTTCCTGTATTAGGATAATGTCTTCTGCGTTTTTTGAAAGACGCAGAATGAGTGCGGCCGAAGCCTTTTTTGAGTGATGGAGATTAATCTGGAGAAACCGAATCTGCACAGTTTTCCAGAGTAGCCTCCACCACGGTGCTGTTGAGGTCCTCCGATGCTGAAGATGTGCCCAAGAGCTTATCTTCTTCCTCTGATCGTATAGGACCTCGTTTTGCTTCGTCATCGGTTTCTATTTCCTACAGGGTGTCAGAAGAGGAGACTGACGGCTTAATTGTCACCTCGGATAGTTTGGAGTCGTCGCAATCCATCTCTGGAAAGGATATCGACGCTCCAAGATCTGAGGTTGTATTGATGGTGTCTCCGGTAAAGGAGAAGGAGGTTGCTTATCAGCATCCAGTTCATCCTTTTTTAGACCCTTAGGTGTATAGACTCGAATCCGAACCGAATCATGCCTTTAGTCTGCTCTAGAGGGTTAAGGGACTCCTTATTGATCACGACCAATGCGCATCTATAAGAGCCCCTTAGTTCCCCTAGTTTCGCGACTTTCTACTCATGAGTCGGAAGGGTCTGGTTACTGAGCCTGATGATTGCCAGAATGCTTTCTGGGGAGGAGGTCTGCCAGAGATGTCCTCCTTAGATACGACCTCGAGTTGTGCACCTGCCCAAATCTCTCCTAAACCACCTATTGCGTAGTGAAGAGAGCGAGAGATCTCCGATTGGCACACGCAATGAGCTTGACGTGGCCTTGGTGCCAGCCAGCGTCGCTTGTGAAGGGACGTGGTCCGGGATTTTCCCGCATGTTGGCCAAGAAGTTGCTCGAAAGCTTCATCTCGACCAGTTGCCACCGTTCAGGTGTTATAGAACCATCGGTATTGTTCCTATCGATTATCGCGGCTATTGTTGCGCCCTTTAGGACTTCCCCGAAAGACCTCAGAGATGTGCTCTTGGATGGCAGGGGTTTTGGGCCGGAACGGATTCCTCCAACGATATCTGGCGCTTGGAGGAGTCTTTAGGTATTTTGGGAGCAGTGGAAGCAGTGGGTAATCCGTCTTTTACGATATTGTTAGCCCAGTCAATCTTGCTCTCTATGTCCGCACTTCTCTCAACCTCCGGAATGGATCCGAAGGTTTTGATGATGCGTGAAGCATTTCGGTTTCTTAGGTAGAGCGCCTTAGGTGGAGTTTGCCGATGCAACTGAGCTCCAGATTCCTCCTTGGGGAGAGGAGTTTTGGTAGCAGCGACAAGTCCTCCGTGGCCTGCCACAAACTTGCCGATAGAGGTGGAGGAAGTGACAGTACCATGGCTTGCCACAGTCCTAACACTCCCCGAACCCGAAGATTTATTTTTAGGCTCGTTGCGCTGGCCTTTAGAGGATGGTGCACCATGGCCTGCCACAGTTTTACCTCCTCTTGACAATGCAGGAGCCTTGCCGGTAGTCGGTATAGTCACTGTTCTACCGCCCGGTATTAAAGGAGTACCGGCCTCGGGTTTTTTTTTGTTTAAGTTTTAAATGATGTGATCCCACGAGTAGCGGAGAAAGGGTGGTCCTTAGGTACAGAGATCCGCCATATACAGATAAGGCTAGCTAATCCGGAGGTCGCCAGGTATCCGGATACCCCGTTCGCGACTGAGCTATTTTTGGAGATTCTCGGCCCTCAGCAAGGTTGATCTTCGGCACTGGTCGTATGATACTTTGATCCAGCCCAGTGGAAAAGGACGCCTTTGGTTTCAGGACTCGTCTGGAGAATTTCCCGAGATTCATTGACCCTACTCAGCCTCTACAGCTCGACAAGTTCGACGCTCGCGGTAGATGGACTTTCGACTTAAAGTTTATCTAATTATTGATACACGTCAGTGCCTTGGACTTAGCCTTCAAATGGCGCTCTCCACTTTGTTCTGCTGTATTCTGCACTTCTGCACCAATTTTGAACATAAAAGCATTCTTTACCTCTGCGCTTTTTTGGTTACTAAGCGGCTTGGTTACTAAACCGTGCTAGCCTTATCTTCATTTGAGATGGTATCATATGATATTCCAAATACACTCTCCCATTTTCTCCTCGTGCTCATGTGGCAAGCCCATTATTTCAGTGTGCCATGTCGTGACAGATTGGTCTTTCTAGGTCAATATTGGGTGAAAACCTCTGCCTTCATATTGAGCAGAATAAGTTTCCTCTGTATATCAGCTCGAAGCGATTAGCTTACTCCATAGCATCCTGTTGATTACAATATTCACGTTTGGGGCGAAAACATTCGCGAACCTTCCGAGCTACAATTATACTGACATCGATCTGGTCAAACAGGGCTAGAATCCATCGGTATCGACGGCCACCACCGCTCCGGCCGGGAGTGTCTTCAAATCAATTCTGGAGAATAGTGAAAGGAGACCCCGCTCTAGGTGGCATGCTCAAGTGGAGAGAGACTTCAGCTGAATTAAGGTGCGTAACTGGAAGCACTTAGTGCAAAATCGCAGACAAGGTTTATTACATCGAACATTTACTGCTGCATGGGACATGTGTCAGTGTTTAAAGGTCCAATGACGTACATACGTTTATCATTAATTCATAGGTTGTAACCAAAGATATGACGTTAACCTTAATATCACCTTCTTACACTGACACTGCACTTAAGAAAATCCGGACGAGAATCTCTAAAAAAAACCTGCTCTCGCTCCGTGACACTTGTCTGAATTGGGAACGACATTACATTTGATTCCTTAAAGTAGCTGCGTCAGAAACATGAACCGAGTCGCTCTGTGAAAGCTTTTCCTTTGAGAGCATCTACATATCGGTACATAACAGATTCGATTTGTCTTTCAAGATGTCATACAGGGAAATCGTCAAAAATGGATAACATTCCAGACCAGCGCAACCCCTCAACTTTCACTCGTTCGATGATATATCAAAGGAAATCCCTCACCCTAACCCCTATGCAACACACACATATCGTTCAGAGTCGTCGAGGGTAATTGCTCCACAGAATATCCCCGAAAACTGTCAAGTGAAGTTCGCTCAAAGCGAAACTTTTCTCGGTGCTCTTTCGACGGAGGTGTGTAGGATTTATGGCACTTTACATTGGCTTGACACGCCAACGCCAACGACGACTGCAAATGTTAATGTATGCAATCCATCAGCACAAATTGAATCGACCATTGACCTCGATCCCAACAATGAAATATAAGTATATTTCCCTTTGCCATTATCCTTTTACCATTCCCCTCCCAAAATGTACTGCTGCTCAGGAACAATAAGAATGAGGCCCTTGGTGTAGAAAAAAAAAAAAAAAAAAAAAACAAAGAGGGGAAGATGAATCTCATACTAGGAGTTCTTCCAGTGTAATCTCATAAGGATCCTAAGGATCTTCCATCAACGTTAAAGGGTTCATAAATTTTCCAGTTCAACTTCAGTACCTGGCTGGGGTCCCAGCCCCTGCCCTAATACCGACATACTGGCGCGGCGGCGGCGGCGGCGGCAGCACCATAATACAAAATACGGTGACAGTGTGTGTTTGTGTTAGCAAGCCTCCTGTTCGTTTTTGAATTTAGAAAATCCTGACACACAAAAGTTATTCATATCACGTAAACGAATTGAAATTGAAGAACGCAATTTCATGACACGGCGTGCGTCCTTAAGAGGAAAAGTACACAGAGCAACATTCACGGCTTTTCAACTATTCAACCATTCAGCCATTCAGCATTCACCATTCGGAGTCATCACTAGGGACTCGTCCTTCTCATCTGCTATCCAGGGCACAACTCACTGAGCTGGATGGCGGTGTGGGTGGTGAAGGATATTTTTTCGTCCTTTTATTTATTTTCAAATTTTTTTTTTCTGTTTTTCTTTCTTTTTTTTTTTTTGTTGGCACGCCTTCTGTGTATGTTCATCATCTTCATTTTCTTTTTAACCAGTTTGCACTTTAGTTTGGAGTTTACATAGGACAGAGTGGGGAGGCAAGACCTTGTTTCGTTGATTTCTAAAACGAATAGGACGACGCGACGGCGATGTGTTGTTATGCATTCAGGAGCAAGCGGCACGAAGATAAATTCACACTTTTACACTTTTTATGAAGCCCCCATAAAGATGATAAATTTTATTGCCTTCTTTTGAAGACGCATACAAGTTGTGTAGGAGTCTTGCACCTTTAAGGATGTGAGACTGATGCCGGATTGGATTGGATGTGTTGGGTGTCATTGACTCCTTGGTACAGTGGTAGAGGAGGACATTTATTTTATGCTCAACTTGAAAAGTGTCATTTTTTGGATGGCTTACGCAATACAAAGTGTCGGACTATAAACATAAACTTCAAACTTCAAAAAAAAAAAAAATAAATGTATGGGGGAAGGCTCTAAAAATATAAAAACACTCGAAAATACTCATAAGGATACACTATACGCATCTAAGTGTCATGATAAACTGTGTCTTTAGGGTTAATTTTAAAAATGTACCCGCACAAAGTAAATGGGCTATCGGAGGAATGATCGCAGTTATGCTTTACATAAAATATTTGAGTTGCGTAGAATGATGTGAGGTATATTACTTGGTCTTGTTAGTTCCATCCGACCTGACCTTGATTTACGATGAGCAATTTGTATTTCTCGTAAATCATGAGAACCAATGAGCTTATGCTTATTGCAGGTCACGAGGCAGGGATGCTGTGGTGGAAACTCCTTCTACAATATATTGATCAATTGCCAGAGATTCTTGTTCATGTTGAACATAGGCCATCTTAGGCACATAGATTATGTGAGGAGGGTCTTCTTCACAGAATGTGTCTTCCATGTTAGGAAATGCAAAACCTGAGAAGTTGTATTCACGACATCTATTTCAGGAGTGAATTTGGACAATTGTCTGGTTCCAGTCAGGCTATTGGTCTTCTCTGAAAGTTTTATCAAGGAGAAATATTTTATCATGCTTGGTGGTGCCGGTCACACAAGTTTTAGCTCCCCATCGCATTAAACTTGGCATCAAGTCGACAATGTTTTTGCACCCATATTTTGTGAAAAGCTTATAGCTGTTACATTTTCCGTCGAAGCCCGTAAAACCCGTGTGGAACCCAAGGGAGCTCTCTCTAAAGGACTAGCCAACCCTCTTTACATTCCTTACAAGCGCAAATTATTAGAGAGAACAACTATTTTGCTAGCATGAATTTAATAGATGATTCCAAAACTGACACATAGATGGCGACTCTAAAAACATATACATAGCACTCCATTCGACACGCCCCCGCCCTATCAATGGAAATACTTACTTCTTGTTGGTTGGTCAGCTTTGGTTTTAAAGTGTCACTTCGACTTCGACTTCGACGTTTTGTGAATGCGGGAAGATAGCGTTACCTTTTTTCCTTAAAATTATATTTTCTTAAAGTTTTATTTACTTACTTACTTAACGGGCTCCTGACCCGTGGAGAGTCTCTGCTTGAGGCACTTCAGCCTTTCATCCTCTGCGATCTCGGGCACGCTGCTTCCAGTTATCCAGACCAAGCGCTCTGGCATCCGCGATAGCTTGGTCTTTGAAACATGGGTTCGGTCTTCCTTGTCGTCTCGAACCTGAGGGCTGAGATTCGAAGATTCTCTTAGCTGGAGCATTGTTGTCCATTTGCTCGATGTGGCCGAGCCAATGTAGTCGACGTATTTTGGCTTTTTGGACTACATCCACATCTTGGTATAGCTCTTAGAGTTCGCCGTTGAATCTTCTCCTCCATTCGCCCTCCTCGCACACAGGACCAAAAATCCGTCAAAGAATTTTTCTTTCGAAGGAGCCCAGAATTAGCTCTCCCTTCCTGCTTATCGTCCAGCACTCGGCGCCACACAGTAGAACTGGCAGGGTAAGGGTTTTATAAAGCGTACATTTCGTCCTTCGAGTAAGGAGTTTTGAACCCAATTGCTTTGCCAAGCCGAAGTAGCAGCGGTTTCCTGTGGTAATTCTTCGTCGGATCTCCACTAGGGTGTCATTCGTGGAGTTCATGTTTACTCCGAGGTAGATGAACTCCTTAACTACCTCGAAATTGTTGCTACCAATAGTGATGTTTTGTTCTAGGCGGTGTACAGATGATTCTTTGTTTGTTGATAGCATGTACTTGGTTTTGTCCTCATTTACTTCCAAGCCAACGAATTTCGCCTGTTCGTCAATCGCCGTAAAAGCCTCTATCACGGAACGCTGCGAGCGCCCGATGATATCAATGTCGTCCGCATATGCCAGGAGCTGGACGGACTTGTTGAAGATAGTGCCTTCCGTGTTGACACCTGCCCCGCGCACTAACTGCTCTAGGACGAGATTGATGAAATCACATGGTAGCGCATCACCTTGCCGAAATCCGGTGTATATTTGAAATATTTCGGAGGAGCTACTTCCAAACTGCACGTTGCAGTCCGTGTTTTCCAGTGTCATGCTACACGATCCCGAATTCGACCATCGGCATATAAAGCTCCTGACGATTAATGCTATCATATGCGGCCTTGAAGTCGATGAAAAGGTGGTGAGTCTCGACTTGAAATTCGTTGGTCTTTTCCAGGATTTGTCTCAGTGTGAAAATTTGGTCTATAGTCGATCTGCCGGGCCAAAAGCCAGACTGGTACGTGCCGATTAGTGTGTTGCAGAACACAGTACTTTGGATAGGATCTTATTTGCGACATTAAGCAGGGATATGCCACGATAGTTCTTGGAAGACATAGGATCGCCTTTTTTGTAGATTGGGCATGTGGAGCTGATAGTCCAGTCGTCGGGTATGCTTCTTCCACCCATATTTAATTTTTTTATAAATAGTGGCAAGTGTTGTTTCATTTTACCAATCAAATTGAGACACATCGCCACAATTGGTGACCCCGAAAACAAACAATGAACGCGAATAAAGCTCCAGTTAGTTCGGAAGCCAAACAAGAGGATGACAACGCAGCGTCACTAGCTGAATCCCGCATGGATGTCCGTCAGCCAAGCATAGATGGAATCGCAAATCATTTGAGTTCTATCACGTTACACAAGCTGCCAACGCACTTCTGGCGGAACCATCCAGCACGCTATTTCACAATGGCTGAAAGCGCTTTGATATTCATCGAATTACATCGGACGATACCAAATATTGTCTCATTGCAACACATCTTGATACAGACACGCTGGATTTGGTCGGGGACTTCTCTAATACAAGGAAAGTATGATGCGTCAAAAAAAATAAAAATAGTTAACTCGCTCTCCGATTCCCAGGAAACGCGTTTACGACGGTTACTCCGAGGCCACCGCCAGGGCGATGAAAAACCAACAGTGTTTTTACAACAACTGCGAAACCTCACCGGCGGACTTTGCAACGAAACAGTTTTGCGGTCTCTCTTTTTGGAACAGCTTCCAGAATGCGTTCGAGGAATTCTTGCTGCTAACAAAATAGACGATCTATCAGAGATTGCAGAACTGGCAGACCGCATATTTGATGCTCTTCGCTCGCCACAACAATCTACATCGCACATCGATGCAGTTTCGCATTCCACCGCTGCAGAGCGAGGTTCTGTCAACCTCATAGAAGAACTCCGACCTGTAATTGAAAAGCTTTCCTCGAAGGTGGAAAGATTGTCCCGAGACAGTAGCAGAAGTCGGAACCGTGCTACGAGATCGCTTTCAAGCCAAGTCTATCCCAGGGAAAAGCTAGGCCCTTGCTTCTACCACCAGAAATTTGGCACCGAGCCTCGCAAATGCCGAATTTCGTGCAGCTGGAACAAGACAACGGGAAACAAAGGCCGCCGGCGTGCATGGAGGCGACCGTCGGCAACAAACTCATTTCGAAACGTCTCCAAATCAAAGATCGCAGATCAGGCACTTAGTTCCTCATCGATACAGGAGCTAATGTGTTCGTTTTACCCAGACCAACCAACATCAACAGCAGGAGTACATCACAGAACCTCTTCGCTGCGAACGATGTTCCTATCAACACATTCGGCACACAGCTTTTAACACTGGACACTGACCTTCGCCGGGAGTTTGCATGGACGTTTGTTATCGCCGAAGTCACTCACGCCATTCTTGGAGCCGATTTCCTCTGCTCCTGGGCTCTCTGTTAGCCTCAAGACACGACAACTGGAGGACAACAACCACAACCAGTCTTTATCGTGGACCGCACTAGTGTCTACGCGGATATTCTTAGAGAGTTTTCTAACATAACTAGAGAATCCCACCAACCCGTGCCAGATCACTCAGTGAGCCACCACATAATAACTCAAGGGCAACCGGTTGCTGAACAGCCCAGACGACTCGCAGGAGACAAGGTATCCGCAGCACGCAACGAATTTAATCTTTTGGCCCAACAAGGTATCTGCGAACCATCCGACAGCGCGTGGGCGTCACTTTTTCTGACGACTAAAAAGTAATATGGAACTTGACGTACCTGCGGGGACTATCGACGACTTAACAATATCACGGTGCCAGACAGGTATCCAATTCCCCACCTTCAGGATTTCACGCAACGGTTAGCAAACTACAAGCTTTTCACAACGCAAGACCTCAAACGGGCGCACCATCGAATCCCAGTGGCACCCGAGGATCGACATAAGACATTCGGTCTTTGCAGCGCAGTACAAACTATGCAACGTTACATGGATGTCGCCTTGATAAGACTCGAATGCTGCACATGTTACATCGACGACATTTTAATCACATCCACCAGTGACCAACAACACCGAAAGGACGTCCGCACAGTTCTTGAGCGACTTGAACATTTTGGCCTAGGCCTCAACTTAGCCAAGTGTATTTTTGGCCGTCCAGAGGTGCGCTACCTCAACAGCGGGGGAATCAAACCACCTCAAGACAGGATAGATGTGGTAGTCAACTTTAAGCCACCTGATACCGTCGATCAGCTGCGACAGGTCATCGGTGCGTGGAATTTCTACCGTAATTGCATCCCAAACGCATAGCAAATCCAGGCTCCCCTAGTTCAGCTGACAATGGGGCAAAGAAAAGGGACAAACGACCCATGGAGTGGACCCCCGAAGGAGAGCAGGCATTCAAGTAATGCAAATTGAAACTCATGGACGCCGTCCAGCTGACACATCAAAAAGCTGATATTCCTTTAGTTCTTCGTTGCGACGTTTCAGACATGGCCATCGGAGTCGCCCTCGACTAGAAGACTAAGTCCAGACTTCAGCCACTGGGATTCTTTTCAAGGAAACTTTCCGAACGAGAAACCAAATAAAAGGTTAATGATCGGGAGCTGTTGGCAATTTTTCGCGCTGTCCGATACTCCAGACATATCATCGAGGGTCGAGAACTGGTTATCCTTACTGACCACAAGCCTCTTGTTTATGCGTTTTCCCCAAAAAGCCAACCGGTGATCGTGTTGCACGTCAGCTTGAGGAAATAAGCCAGTATTCCACCAGCATCGTACACATTTCTGGAGAGGAAAACGTAGTATCGGACGCCTTGCCTCGCAATCAAGTAATCGACGATGAATTGAAACATCTGCTTCAGTCACCCGAAAGTTCTTCGTTGGAAATAAAAGGACTCCGCATTGATGGAACCGACGCAGTAGTTTATTGTGCAGTCGCAGACAACAATATTCGTCCATTTGCACCCGGGTCACTAAGAAGGCGTATATTTGACAACGCACGTAACAGTTCTAATCTCAGTGGACGCGCCACTGAGAAGATCATTGCCCGAAGCTTCGTCTGGCCCAAGATGAACAGCAACAGCACGCTCATGTTTACCGTATCAGCGCAACAAGGTTAGCTGTCACGTCAAAAATACTCCACAACATATTGCTATGCCTAGTGAACGATTTCGTCATGTCCATATCGACATCGTCATCATGCAGCCATCGAATGGGTACCATTATCTTCTAACGACGATCGACCGTTTCTCCCGCTGGCCGGAAGCTGTGCCTTTAAAGGACATAACCGCTGACACGGTCTACAGCGCTTTCTTCGCAGCCTGGGTGTCACGCTTTGGCACACCTGCTACCATTACATCCGATCGAGGCTCGCAGTTCGAAAGCCAATTACTCAGTGCCCAGGGGAAGATGATTGGAAGCCACAAGATTCGAATCACATCATACCATCCAGCATCGAACGGAATGATTGACAGTTGGCATCGCTCTTTCAAAGGGACAGTGAGATGTCACGAGTCGTAATCTTGGACTGAGTTACTACCGACCGTTTTACTTGGCCTCCGCCCCGCTTGGAAGGAGAACATCAAGGCAACAGCAGCTGAAATGGTTTACGGTACCCCTCTTCGCCTACCAGGAGAATTTTTCTCCGATGAGGAAGTCTCACCAAACCCAGAGTATTTTGTAAACGAGTTTCGTGAACAAATGCGGCAAGTTCGTGCAACACCAACGGTTCATCATTACAAGCGTAACGCCTTCGCACACAAAACACTGTACTCGTGCACCCACGTATTCGTCAGAGTTGGCTCGGTTAAGCTGCCCTGTGAACAGCCTTATGACGGACCTTTCGAGGTAGTCCATCGCATTTCGGATCATGTCTTCAAAGTCAACGTAAACGGTGTCGAAACCTCTATATCGGCGGAGCGGCTAAAGCCAGCGGGAAGATACATAGCGTTAGCTTTTCTGCTTAAAACATTTCAAACATTATTCATCGAGTTATTGAAATTTTAGCGACGTTTTAGGTGATAAAACACTGTCATTTGAGGGGAAGATATACCGCTCAAACTAGAGAAAAGTTTGAAAAGTGCTATAAGGAATCTGCTCCGTCGAAAGCAACCATTTGTCGCCAGTTTGCTGAGTTCAAACGCGGTCGTGCAGACATAGATGATGGTCAACACTCTGAGAGCCCAAATGAGGCTGTTCCGCTGGAAAACATCGAAAAATCCACAAAATAATTTTGAGGTAATCGTAAAGTGAAAGTGCGTGAGATAGTTGACATCGTAAGGATATCAATGGACTGCGTACATTATATTTTGTATTTGGGTAAGCGAAACCTCTGTTCGAAGTGGACACCGCATTTGCTCACAGTTTACGAACAAAAACAACGAGTTGATGATTCGGAGCGCTATTTGCAGCTGTTTAAGCGGATTAGAAAAAATATTTTTACCGGATATGGGACAACGGATGAAACATGGATCAGCCACTACGCTCCGTAGTGAAATCGGCAATCAGCTCAGTAGAATCAGCTACGGAGGAAAGGCAAATAAAAGGGAACAAAAACGCAAAAGCCGTCTGACAAAGTTATCGCGTTCATATTTTTGAATTCCGGAATTCGCATGGGATTCGAAAAGTCACCAATACCGAATATTGTATTACGTTATTGGCGCGTTTGAAGAATCATCTATCCTAGATCAAAACGTCACAGAGTATACATCGGAGTAACCACTAACTACACGGATGACACTCTAATGGAGATTCGTCGAATACTTATCCTAGGAAACAACTTGGTTTGAAGCCCCGAACTTAAAAGACGCTCTACAAAGCTACTCTGCTTTGCAGCATTCAACTAATACAAAGTCCCATCGAAAGTCCTTGTGGAAACCATTCGATAGTTATTTGCGCCAGCGAATGGATAGAGATTGCCTTTGCTACTTTTCCTTCAGTCAGTCCCTCGTTTCACCGGTGGTTGTGATCTGGATGAAGGATGTAATGCTGAATTTTTGCGTTGACTTTCGTCGACTTCGTGTCAAACTTTTGACCCATGAATCTGACCCAATAACTAGGGCAAACTAGTCCTCAAAATAGAATGGTTCATTAAAAGAAAAGTTTCACCATCTAGACTTGTACAATTTTGTAAGCTCATTGAATATTGTGACTCCAGGAAGGTCGGACTTATCATATGCTGCGATGCTAATGCTCAGAACACTTTTTGGGGTACTTTGAAGTAGCAAATGCAACGTGAGAGGTAATCATCTCATGGATTTCATACTATCGTCTGACCTGGCTGTCAACAATATTGGCCCTCAGCCAACTTTTGTTACGATGGTAAGAAAGCAAGTAATCGACTTAGCTTTATCCAACAGGTACGCTCAGGAGATTACTGGCTGGAAAGTATATCGGAGATCTCCATGTCAGACCATAGATACACGGAATTCAGAATCGCATGCGAGGCCTCGACCTTGTTGAAGAGGACGAATCTGCGTAAAACCAACTAAACACGATTTAAGGAGGCGCTCAACAAGTACAATAATGCTCCCCCTAAGGTCAGGACAAAACAAAAGTTTGAGGAAGCTGTTCAGAACATGAACGGCATCCTCATCAAGTGTTTCGAAATGGCATGTCCGTTCCTTGGTGGAACGCTGACCTGCGACGTCTTCGAAAAGGATCCAGAAAACTTCTAAACAGGTCATTTAACACGAATTTGAAGCATGACTGGAATCTTTACAGATCAAAGCAAGGGCATTTTAAGAGGATTATTCGGATTTCGAAGAGATCGAAACTGTCCGTAAAATCACTAGGCTGGTCAAATTCCTCAAACTGGGAAAATCTACAGGGCTGGAACCACTCAGAATACCCTGAGTGTACCTATACCCAGTCGAAAACAGGGTCTCTCCGTCTCATACTTGAGTCTCACTTCTCAGGTAACCTAATCGGAACCAGCTCACAACTAGCTCCTGTCAAAGAAGCAACACAACACGCCATTGGTTGTGGTGGCGGATGAGGACCTTAAAAATGCTGTTGCTTCAAGCCGCCGGCACCGATGGTATTTACCCGGTTATGTTACAAAAAGGTGTGGACCAGCTGCTGGCAACTTCGAAGAGAATTTTCACTGCTAGCCTGGTACTGGCATACATACCGAATCCCTGGCGAACAGTGAGAGTGACCTTTATTCGGAAAATCGGAAAGGAGGACTACACGCCCGCCAAGAATTTCTGACCTATAAGTCTGACTTCCTTCACACTGAAAAGCATCTAGAGAATGGTCGAGATAAATGTGCGCAAAACCGCCTTGCGAATGCTGGTCTTTCGGCGATGCAACACGCATACCAACACGGAAGATCCTGCGAGCGTACCTTTCAGAATCTGATAGGCAGAATTGAAGGCGCATTCAACAAGAAGAAATACGCCTAGGGCATTTGCATCGACGTTGAAGGTGCTTTCGACAACGCAACTTTTGACATAGCGTAGACGAATCACTAGTTTTGTGGATGAAAGCAATGCTGGTGAATAGGACATTAATTGCGGATGCTGGCTGCGGCCAATATGTGGTGGAGGATGTAAACAGGGGTTGCCCGCAAGGCGGCTCTCTGTCTCCGCTGCACATGCACCATGTTGGTCGACTCACTGTTAAACGCGCTCAATAGTTCTAACGTCTATGTACAAGCATACGCGGATGATGTAGCTGCACTGTCTGTTGGATCGTGTCTAGGCACCAACGAACGGTTTGTCTCGTATGCATAGGGGAAAGCCCCAGTACTCCTGGCTCCGTTCTAGATGCATAGATAAATCTCCCTCCCTATGATATTATATCACAAATCATGGGCTACACTCTCAAAGCCATCTTCCGTTTAAAAAGAAGTGATCTTTGGTACAACACGCACTGGAGCGTTGATGGACATGCCGTCCGATGCAATGACATAAGAACTCCTGTTGAGGAAAAAATACGAAATCGACTTTCCCTGTGCCCGGAACTGGTTTCGGCTAGAATCTGAGCCAGGAAAGGAATGTAGTCGGCTCTTCACGGACGGCTCCAAAACCAATATATGTAGAATGTGACGCTGGTGTCTTTCTGAAGGACGACAACATTACATTTCATTTTATGTCTTCCAAACGGAGATTTACGGAATCCTGATGGCAGCGAACTATATTGCGGAGAACCGGTGTAAGGGGCTATGCATTTGTATATGTAGCGACAACTAAGCTTCGCCTAGAGCCTTGCTGAACCCTCTTACGACTTACAAGCTAGTTCAAGAACGCGGTCAGAAAGTTAAATTCAGTCATATCTCTCAATATTACCTTGTAGTGGACCAATCTTAATAATATTAAAGGACAATGGCTTTGACTTAATGACTCCCGCTGACGATGTCGCCTATCTGGTGTCTGTCAAATTTCACTTAGTTACAAATAAAGACTTAACCAAGCTTTATTACTAGCGAAAAATTTGATACGAGTATACTATCAAGTCTAACACGATTTGTAGAACTAAACCGGAAGAGGTCCTATCCCAGCCTATCAAAATAACAAGTAATAACAGAGCTATCCTTGCTGGTAAATATGGGTTTAATGGGTGAGAGACCCATTCCAACATAGGGCTCGTCATTCTGGTGGAATCCCTTAGAAAGCCACTACCAGTGCATCGGAGTTTTGGGATGAGTCAGAATGCTCACGGCATTAGAGATCATGATCCATCATATTCCAGTCGATTTATACTGCAGCAAATCAA
The DNA here is from genome assembly GCA_963966105.1 of Volucella zonaria. Taxonomy (NCBI): domain Eukaryota; kingdom Metazoa; phylum Arthropoda; class Insecta; order Diptera; family Syrphidae; genus Volucella; species Volucella zonaria. Next base: position 129,603,394 of record OZ014533.1, on the reverse strand, counting down.
CTGGACATCAGTAGTCTACGCCTTCACACCCTCACACAGGCAGGTTTCAGCAGATTTGTCTAAAACTGACGCTCTTTGACGGAACACTTTCTATAAGAATAAACAAATCGAAAACATGGCGGAACTGGGATCGAACTCCATGCTTCTAAAATGGAGTCCAAAGCTCCTTCAGAATGAAGGATGGCTGTGGTCTTCAAAGCCGAAGTCATTATCAAGACCGCAACAATCAATATTGAGAATGATATCGCCGGGACATCAAGTGCAGTTTTTGCACACAGCCACGCACGGTTTAAGGCTTTGAATTCTACGATGTTCAGATCAAGGATTGGAAAAATCTTCATAAATCCCCTGAATGAGATATCAAGTGTTAATTTGTTGACCCTATGCTGGACACAAGGATGTATGAATATCCCAGGCAATGAGACGTTATTGGCGCGTTTGAGGGATGAAGTCCCGAAAATACGGTCCCAAATGAAGAAGAAAAAAGTCATCTTTGACTAAGAAAATGCAAGGTGTTAGAAGTCAGTTCTACATCGGTAGCCAGGTCGCACTCAAGGCAATGGAATCGACCATCATCAACTCTGATACAGTCAGGGGCTGTCGCACAGCGTTCAAGGCACTATGCAGTCAGAACCGGTTGAGACTGTGCTGGATGCCAAGACACTGCGGTGCTAAAAGAAATGATCAAGCTGATAAGCCTGGAAGAAAAGAGGGATACTCGACAATTTTAAGGTTGCTAACATCGAACCACACTTTTGCATAGTGAGGGGCACTATCGAGGAAAAAATCATAAAGACTTCCAACCTAAGGTGGTCAAGTCTTGAAGCCACCCTGGCCGCTCTATGACAGCAAAAGATCTAGGAAGTTTGTAGAATTAAACAGGAATAAGCATAGGACAGTAATAAGAATCCTGACAGGACATTGTCTCCTGCGGCTACACGCAAAGAGACTCAAATTGTCAGATACGGATATCTGCAGCTTCTGCAGTGAACTGAAAGCTGTTGAGGCCATAACACACAGACTGTGTGAATGCGAGGCAATACCACGTAGTCGAAGAAAATTGGTTGGGAAATACTTTTTCGAGAACCTAGGGGAAATAGACGGCGTGAACTTCAAAGACCTTCTTGGCTTTTGCAGAGAAATTGGGTGTTTCACCAGGGCGATTTTTTAGGGATCGCGATGGGCCCGTTTTCGTTCCTGGTATCTGTGTGATGGCATATCCATAACACCCCTGTTTAACCTAATCTAACCTAGTTATGCTACAAAAAGGTATACACGAGCTTGTGGCAACTCTAAGAAGAGTCTTCACTGTTAGCGTGGCACTGACATGTACATCATTTCTTCTGGGCAAAAGTCAGAGTAGCCTTTATACCGAAATTCGAACAACTTTGAACGTTTTGCGAAAGGATCTTGGCTGTATGCCTTATAGATTCACTTGGTGTAAGAACCGAAGAGGCTATAATGTAGCATGCTTCGCATCTTCGATGAATGGACTCGAAATCAATTGCAAGATAAACTGGAGTTGAAAGAAATGATGTACAATGAACACGTCGAAAAGTAAAATTCCCATCTTTGGTGTGAGAACAATCCGCAAGTATGATGTGGTTTATATGCTGGGGGCATTATCGGGTCAATTTTCTTTAAAAATTATGCGTGAGCTCACGTTACAGCTTGATGATATGGACGACATGTGGTTCCATTGACCATCAAGATTGTGCGATCTGACGCCACTCGACTATTTTCTGTGAAATCGCTTATTTACGTGGATGAAACCAGATTGAAGTTTGAAGCTTTGGAGTATAGTATGCGGCGAATTATTGGAAATATGGTATATGGCTCCAGATGGACCACCAGGATGGCCTGGCCTGAACTCTCAAATCTCTCGTATTTGGACAATGCGCACTTTTTTTTTGTTTCCTTGATTTTGTGTGACGATTGTCGTTTGATTTAGATTTTATGTCTGACGCAAATCCAGTACCCAGGATGGATCTTGATCAGAATCTAAACCAGGAAAGGAATGTAGTAGTGTCATCAGGGATGCCATACTGACATCTAAACTGCGTATAATGCCTTGCTCAAACCTCCCACCATGCAAGGCATTCGAAAGTCTAAATTCACAGGTTCTTGTCTGGATTTCAGATTACGATTGGATCACGGAAATTAAGATCGCCAATTAATTTGGTAAGCAAGCCTCAGATATAGACTTCTTAAGATCCGAACCTGTCCTAGGGATGTTTTCATTTTCGATTGGGACTTTCATAGGCAGTTAGATCTTTTGTGAGCAGAACTAGGTGATGCTTCGCTATGTCTCAGAATGGTTAACAGCTGTCCCTCAGAGAGAAAGATTGTGGATTGCTTAAAAGCATCTTACATTTTGCTTTTGCGTAGACAAGGCTCGCATCAATATAGAGGAATTTACCAAGTACTGTCAGTGAAGAGTTTGCTAATCTTTCTACGGAGGGCTGAGCTACCATCATCCCTATTTCAGCAGCTGTATTAGTTCTTATCATATTTTGAACTCAGCTCCAAGTACATTGAAGCAGCTCATATAGAGAATCGGCAGTGTTTACTATCAACGCAATCGCCGCCCCCATTGCTTGAATTGATCAACCGTACCACCTGCTTCAGAGGGTAAGTCAATTACGAGAAAGAACTGTGATTTTGCTATTTTCTTCTTGTGCTCAATGCTTGTCCTTAAAAGTTTAGAACATCAAGTCCACATGGATAGGACTAGTACCTAGTGACTACCATAAACAGGTAAAATAAGCTGAACTAATAAGTAGACATAGCTTCAGCTCTGGGCATTGCTAAGGTGATACTATTCAGCGCTTACTTTAAGTGTGCTATAACCTAGGAGAGACATGAAACAATTCAAAAATTCAGTGAAAATCTCCAATTTCATTAACAAAACCCCTTTTTTGCGGAGCCAAACCAACTAATACATTGATGGACGAATGCACATCTCTCAAATTGGATTGTGGTATAACTTCCTACCGTGCCAAGTCGAAGCATCGAAAAATTGTCAAAACGATAACAATCCCCTGAATGCAAATTCAGCAGAAGAATCCTTCGAAGGAAGAACAAAATTCGAGAGTACATATCTAGCCGCAAAAGATACACTCCAAAATTTAGAGTTTACCCAATGACAATTGTTAAACAATGACTGGAATGCCCAAGACCAAATCACAAGAACCAATGCAAAGTTCTAATCGCAAGTTGGAGCCCCATGAACTCTCTGCCAGAGTAGCTTTCGGTTGAATTTCATTTACCCGAGTACACAAATCCAGCAGAATTCAGCCGGCTGTCAAATTGGTAGCAAAATTCAAACAAAAGCCACGACGAAAATGTGTAGATACTCTCTAAAATTTAATTACAAACGGTCCAAAGGTTCTGAGAAACTGAGGAAGTTTCTGTCCCCTGAAAGACACCAGCAAACGTGTTAACCATGCTTCGATGGATAAAACGCAGCCACAGTAATTCATCAATGAAGGAGATGCTACTCCGCTCCTTTTGTTTTGGAAGCGTTCAGCCACACTCTGACAGATTCGAAAGCAGATGCAGATACGAACGAACAATTTGTCAGGGAATTTCTTGGCATGGATTTGAAGGCAGCACCGCTTCATTTTCGGAAACTTGCCTTGGGGTTGATTTTCGAGGAATATTTTTGGGGGTGTTTTGCGGTTTTCGGCATATCGGTATCTCGATAACTCCGTATCCCGGTATGGCGAAATTTCTACATTTCAGGACTATGTAGGGTACCTACGGAGTTGGAAATTAAATATTATTCCTCGTCGCTGATTGAAATTTGGCGGTGGAGATACGAATACATAGTGATGAACCAGCAGCGGTTCCTGTGGCATAGCCCGGTTGGGATACCAACAAACCGGGTCAGGCCAAAATAACCAAACCAAGAGTTTTCTCTTGATTATTAGATATCTCGTGGTAGTTGTAGAGATATTCATACCTCCTTGAGATGGCTTAATGAAATCTCGTCCATCAACATTGCAACAACACCACCTCGGACGACGAAATGATTAATGTGCGCACTAAGTCGACGAGCATAGGAAATGATGATGTTCTGTTGTAACCGCACACAAGACAGTACCGCATCCGGTAACGACCACCCATTGGAAGAGCAGCGAAATCGGAGCGGGGGCTGAACACAACCGCACGACCCAAATTAATTCTGACAGATTACGATTGTAATTGAATGAAACATCTTGACTTAATGATTTCAGTGCTACTTCGCGTTAGATACTACGAGTAGCAAACGACTAAGATGGACGAACAGGATACATGGGCTTTAGCTTAAGGGCGGCATCTGGAGGAGGACAACTAACCATGGTGGCAGACACGATTTTGGCATGATTCTGATGCTGGCACACTGGAACTGGCAGTGGCACGCACGCACGCACGCACGCACGCACGCATTTGCCATCATTTTAAGGAATCACCATGATACACATCCCAGACGCACATACATAAATGTGTGTATATAACATATTATACATACACTACTCACACAGCTGTGTGCACACACGCTGGACAGTAATTTGATTTTAATTGTTGCGGACTTAGTTATTGGATAGGGGAAAACCTCCTTCAGCGACAACAGCGGATGATAGAGAACCCTGCCGGATGGACGACGGAACTTGAATCCTCCCTCCACCCAGAATGGTAGGGAGATTGAAAACGAAAACGTGCTTGGCATGGGGATGGAAGGATTTATTGGTGTTGTAAGGGTTACTCGTAGTTTGGGTTGAGAGAGAGCTTTAATTGAAGGGTTAATGTCGTATTGAATAAATTTCTGGCCTCCAAACCCACCTTCTTGCCACGCTCTGTTATGGTGTAGTACGACTAAGAAATTAATTAGGTTGTTCTGACTGACACTGAAGTTTCTGAAGTGTGGTTTCGGTGGATGATTTCTTATTGTAAGAAATGAAACGAAAACGAACCCTAAGTCTTGGGGTGTTTTTCCCCTCCTTTCGGCTGATTGGACTATTTTCTTTGATTGAGTTTAATGAATTGTGCTGTGGTTTTTGGCTAGAAAAGGCGATACCGTCGGTAAATAAAGTGGCTAAAAGTGCGATTAGAATTTACGGAACTGAATCACCAATGATACGATGACAAATTTTGACGTCTAGAACTCTTGTTTGCGGGTGAACTTAATTGACCCTTTTCGATGCTAAATGAAGTGACATGAACGGTTCTACGATTTTTTTTTTTTTTTTTTTGTAAAGAACTTAACACTCAAGTGGGTATGACTACACTTAAAGTGCCTCGGCACGTGTTAAATTTTTAGGAAAATGGGACAGAGAGAGGAAAAGAAAGATGGGATTACATAATAGCATATGGGTAAAACCTGCTTTCTAGTCTGTCATGCAGATGATACCATGACATTGGTTATCGTATGGCATCACTAGCACTTAACAGATGTTTCACCACCTTTTATAACCCCAGTCTTGGTATTTATAACCATTTAAATCATTTAAACACTGCATAGTCATCTATCCCACTTGAAAGGGGCTTCACTATCTTCAATATTATGCTCCTTATGTGAGAATAAACAGGACAAACGCAGAGAAGGATATCGGGAATTCAGAAAAAGTAATACCTTCTCTGCGTACGTTTACATCTGAAAATACAAGCCAGCGGTTTTGCCACTTTATGAAACGTAGGTAGAGCCCCGTCCGCAATTATCAAATCACTCAGATTTGAAGCTACCTGGCTACGTTATTCGTCCACCGACCATCTTGTGAATTAGAACAGTGCACATAGTACAAGTAAAGTTGTTGACACTAATTGTGAAAGTGGCAAGTTGGCCTAGTGGAAGCGACAATCGATCGGCAAATCAAGCGACCCGAGTTCGAAAAAAAAAACAAACCATAACTGGAAACGAAGGAGTATCCATCAAGCGGTCCGCTCACGCAATAGCGGATCCAATATGTGTCGATGTGGCAATAATGTCGGACCAGCCAGGTACATCAGAGAGTGGAGGGACGATAGAAAGAAGGAGGAAGCTAAGGCCAACTGTAAAAACTGTTAGACGCCTTCCCCTATCAGCTTCAACCGAAAAGCTGCCGGTTGTAGCTAGGAGAGCTAGAAAGAAGGACATACTTGTGGACCCAATACATGAGTGTCCACAATAACTCCGCCTGTCTCGCTGTCTCCGCATCAGACGACGAAGATGAAGAGGTAGAGAACCTAAACAGCAGCATAATGCAGCAGCAACAACGAGTTCTAGCCATTAAAACTAAACAAATAGCGACAAGGGCTACAATGTGTTCGCTGCCAAAGGTTCGGGCACGCCGCGTGAAGTGCGGAAAGAACCACAAGTCCAAGGAATGCGCTCTAGGCAAGGACGGAGCATCTGAAATCAGTCAATTCTCTTGCGCGTTATGTAGGAACACGGGACACATCGCAAACTAAGTATTGTACTTTGGACAGCCAATCCTGGAAGTTAGACTGATTGGTCTAAAGCGAGCGTGTAGTCATCTTGTCCGACAGAGATTCGGTGTGCATACTAGTGCCAGGCTAGCAGTGAAGTTTGTAGTTAGAGTTGCCACGAGCTCGTACCTTTTTGTAGCATAACTAGGTTAGGTTAAACAGGAGTGTGATAGGGATATGACATCACACAGATACCAGGAACCAAAACGGGCCCATCGCGATCCCTAAAAAATCGCCCTGGTGAAACACCCAATTTCTTTGCATAAGCCAAGAAGACCTTTGAAGTTCGCGCCGTCTATTTCCCCTAGGTTCTCGAAAAAGTATTTCCCTACAAATTTTCTTCGACCACGCGATATTGCCTCGCATTCACACAGTCTGTGTCTTATGTCCTCAACAGCTTTCAGATCACTGCAGAAGCTGCAGATATGAGTCTCTTTGCGTTTGCCGCAGGAGACAATGTCCTGTCAGGATCCTTATTACTGTCCTATGCTTATTCTTGTTTAATTCTACAAACTTCCTAGATCTTTTGCCGTCAAAGAGCGGCCAGGGTGCCTTGGATACCCTGTGTGCTTCAAGACTTGACCACCTTAGGCTGGAAGTCTTTCTGATTTTTTCCTCGGTAATGCTCCACACTATGTAAAGGGGTGGTTTGATTGTTGGCAACCTTACAATTGTCGAGTATCCCCCTTTCCTTCCAGGCTCATCAGCTTGATTATTTCTTTTAGTACCGCAGTGTCTTGGCATCCAGCACAGTCTCACTCGGTTCTGACTGCATAGTGCCATGAGCGCTGTCCGACAGCCCCTGACTGTATCAGAGTTGACATTGGTTGATTCTATTGCCTTGAGTGCGGCCTGGCTATCGATGTACAATAGATAGCGATATCTCTTTGGGATACTGATCTCATCTGCAGTAGCTCAGTCGCTCTGAGGACAGCCAGACAGCTCTGATTGGAAGATACTGCTTGCGTCCGGTAGTCTTATAGACACTCCTAGCTCTGGATCTTCCTCAGTTTTTGAGCCATCTGTGCAAACTTCAATTTTGAAATAACCCAGATTAGTTAGTCGCATCGCACTGTTTGCAGCAAGTTTTTCTGATCTATAAATCAAGCGACGTTATGTGCAGAACGCTGCCGAAAGGATGGTACGGAGAGCACTAGTGCGTCGTATGTAAGTATGGGTCTTACCATCACCGTATACAGCCAGTGCACCATAGCAGATTTTAAGCCCCAAATTTTTCTTACCGCTCTTTTGCAGATAAAAAGAGCTTATGTGCCTTTTTGATGCTTTCCGCTACGTTAAGATTCCAGTTCAGTTTTTTGTCCAGAATCACACCCAGATACTTCGCGCCATCCGAGAGGGACAATTCCACTCTGCTGAGTTTTGAGAGTTTGAATTCCGGTATCTTGTACTTCCTGATAGAAAGAACCAGTTCCGTTTTGGAAAGGTTAACATTGAGACCCCAGCTTTTTGCCCAAGTGATGATACGAGTAGTCTCCAGGGCAACTTGTTTTATTTCCGTAGATTGATCTGCGTAATGGTCGTTGGTCTTCATCGACCTCTCAAAAGCTAGATTAAACTGCTTGAAAGGTACTGCTTCTGATGGGCCTCACAACATTTCTTTCAGGTTCAAGCAGAAATGATCACCCTCCTTTTCGCAGGGTTTAAAGGCACTTGCCTATAGCGGACAACGCAATGATGTCATTCTTGTTCTTTAATGTGTATTAGAACTGAGATGCGCCGCGGGCTTAGCTTGTTTCTTCCTTTTTATTACTCACTGCTTTGTTGTTTCTAAGGATCTTGCACCACAATTAGATCCCTCGTCGTTTCTCGTGGCTCGATATTGCGCATAAATTAAACTATTTTTACTTTTTGTTTTCTGGCTATAGAGTATAGGTTCACTTGTTTAATGTTCCAGGTTGGTCTGAGTTGCATTTTGTACTCGTATTCTTGTATTCGGGATTTTTCGTATCCTTTTTTTTCACACGCACTTTCTTTCTTTTACTTTTGACTATTTCTTGAGGCTGTACTTTTAGACTCTATTGGACCAGGTCAAGAACTGAACAGGCCTTCATCCAGTACAATCGTAGACATGAACCATGGTGCTGACTAGAAACTCCGCCTGGAAAGGGATTTATTTTCCAGGTGGATTGAAAAGGTGATAAAATACTGGGTTGTTGTAGTAGCTAATATTAATTAATTGATCGTAACTCAAGATGGCGCGTGTATGATATCGTATTTGGGGAAATCACCTTCTGAGTTTTTCCAATCCCTTGATGCAAAGTTTTTGTCTTGCTGTTTAGAACGCAACAGCAACAGCTGCTTTGTATCTTTAACTGATAGGTTTACATAGAAGTTAACTTTCTTTTTTTCTCGTTTGACTACTTGTTTTCAAACCGTCATTTTGTGAACACGTTTATTTGTGATTCTATGAATTTCTTGATAATTAATAAAGATTGAAATTAATAATTTTTCGTATGTGTGATACAACTCCACACATATTTGTTTTCTTTTGCAAAATTGTTGCTTCAAGACTGACTACAAATTTAGAAAGATCTACATAATATACGTACACGTGTACATACTCGTATATGAACATACATAGACACTAGGTGGTCGTTTCTTGGAAATTTCCCCGGTCATTATAATCTGCAGACATTCAAAACCAACGTTCATCGGTATCTCTTCTTGCTTCTTCTCTTATTTTCATTTGCTTGCACTGAATGCAAACATTATCATAGTTTGCAAAATCACTTAAGCTCGCACTAACACGGTTTCAAAGATGCAAGCATCATTCATGGGAAATGTAAATTGTGGTCTCCCAATAAGTAACGCTGTTGATACAAGAAGAGCGTGTGATACCGGGAAATGAAAATTAGAAGCAGTGTCGGAGACAGAACGGAGACCTGCAACATGTCAAGGATGACCCATTAGCAATGAAAGTTTTCCCAATGGTTATGTTTCAGCAGCTGTCCAAGTTACCAATGACATCCAGCCGTCAAAATATTCCGTAAGGTTTGCCATTTCATCGTGCATCGTTTTACGCTTGCGGAACGAAATTCCGGTTCATTTGTAAATACGGAAGTTGAATTTCGTCGTGAGGCCGGTCGTGATCATGGCTTCAGTGTGCAAGCAATTCGTCACACCGTTGAAAAGTTTGAGCGTGACTACACCTTTTGGATCTTAAGCCACCAATCAGACAGAGATTGGTTCAAAATGAAGAAAACATAGCTGCCGTAGCGGCCAGTGTCGAAGAATATAAAGAAATGTCGATTCGGCGCCGATCAGCTGTATTCGGCATCGCCAGAGGGTCAACCCGGCTTACTTTGCGGTTGGATTTGGGTCTACATGCGTATAAGATTGTGCTGACACAATAATTGAAGCCGGATGAACATAGTGTACGCCGTGAGTTCGAAAACTGGGAGCTGAAAATGTTGACCGGAGATCCGGATTGCGGCCAAAATAACATCTTCTCGGACGAGGCTCATTTTTGGCTCAGCGGCTATATCAACAAGCAAAATTGCCATTATTGGAGTGAACACAAGCCACAAGTATTCGGCCAAGCTTCAATGCATCCACAAAGATTGGCTGTTTGGTGCGGTTTACGACATGACGGCGTTATCGGAGATACAGTTACGCTCAGTAGTCTTAGGTATAGAGCGTTGTTAACCGACTTTCTGTGATCAGAACTCGACAACATCGATATATCTTAGCTGTAGTTTCAACAAGACGGCGTAATATGCCAAACAACACACGCAACGTTTGAAATTGTGAAGAAGAAATTTGGCGACTGGGTCATCTCACGACGAGCGTTCATCATGCGATTTGACACCACTCTATTATTTTCTCTGGGGCTACGTCAAGTCCTTAGTCTACGCAAAGATGCCAACCACTTTGAACTAGCTCGAGTTCAACACGCTATTGCCGGAATAACGTCGCACATATTGGATCGAGTCATCAAAAATTGGACCGACCGCTTGAAGCACTGTCAGCAAAGCCGAGGCGGCCATTTGACGGATGTGCTATTCCACACACAATGGCATGAACGTAGCTTCAAAATAAAGCCAGAATCACATTTTACGAGGGTTGTCTGAAAAGTTTCCGAACAAAGATACAAGACATTTTTTTCCCAAAACTGTTTTTTATTTTTCTACATAGTCTCCTTGTAACTCTACACACTTCTCTCAGCGATGCTCCCATCTCTCTAACCCGTCCAAATCGTACCTGGCGTTTTTCTCTGCAAAATAATTGCTCACGAAGGTGATTGCCTCCTCATTTGACGAAAATCTCTGTTCTCCGAGCGCAGTTTTTAGATGAGGGAACAAAAAGAAGTCGCTTGGGGCTAGATCTGATGAATAAGGCGGATGGTCAAGCAGTTCAAACCGTAATTTATGGATTTTCGCCATGGCAACCGCTGAGGTGTGAGACGGCGCGTTGTCTTGGTGAAACAGGATTTTATTTTTCTGCAAATGTGGCCGTTTTTTCGCAATTTCTACCTTCAGCTTGGCAAGTAATGATGCGTAGTATGCTCCTGTAATGGTTTTTCCTTTTTGAAGATAATCGATTAAGATAACTCCTTTACTATCCCGAAAAACAGTCGCCATCACTTTCCCAGCCGAAAAAACAGTTTTTGCTTTTTTGGAGCCGGCTAGCCCTTTGCAGTCCACTGTTTTGACTGAATTTTTGTTTCGGGCGTATAATGGTGTATCCAAGTTTCATCTAGAGTATTTAATCGGCGCCAAAACTTGGATTTATTGCGCCTAAACTGCGCCAACAGAGCGTTGGAAATGTTCATTCGAACACGTTTTTGGTCTAACGTAAGCAAACGCGGCACCCAACGCGCGGACAGCTTTCTCATGCCTAAATCTTAATTTAATATGTAACAAACACGTTCTTTGGACATTTTCATAACCTCTACTATCTCTCTCTCACTTTAATTCGGCGGTTGTCTAACACCATTTGGTGAGCTTTAGCAATGTTATCGTCAGTGGTTGCAGTTTTTGGACGTCCCGATCGTTCATCATCTCCCAAGCTCTTACGGCTGCCAAAATTTCACTGTGGTAAATGATGGTGCAGAGTCCCCATTAGTCCAACTCATTTTTGATTTGCGTAGGCGTATTGCCTTTCAAAAACAAGAATTTAAGAGTAATAACAGCTCGATACTAAATTTTTTCCATTTTCACAAAAAACGCTCACTTCGACTCACTCAAAAGACTGTCAACTAAAAACTGCGCGTCCAAAATGACCGAAGCTTCGGTAAGTGCCGGTCAAAAGATGCATAACTAGCATTCACTAGCTTTTATTGACGGGTGCCGCTATCTTTACGTTGCGGTCGGAAACTTTTCAATCAACCCTCGTATATCTCATACCGTTGATGTTTTCTTGAATTTTTGTTTCCTATCGTTCTTATCTGGTCTCCCTTTATTAGGTGGATAACAGATTTGAAACCGTCCAAATTACTTTGAGCTGAACATTGCGGAAGGTTATTTCTAATCCACTGAGGACAAGGTCACTAGAGGACCTACCACTACAAAACCGTACTGCAGGTCATTAAGAAGTTTCCATATCTCGAGCTGACAGTTTATCAGCGTTTCCAACAATTTTGTAGGAAGGGTTTGCAGGAGGGGAGAGACGAAGATTGGCATGTTTTTAGGAATGGTTGTTCAAGATTATTTGCGATCTTCTCAAAAAGTGTTCTTAAAAGAAAGATTGATGGTTAAGCTTATACGATGGTCTTGCTATGGTGGAAGAACCTTCAGAAGAAGCTGTTCCGGACCAGCGGCTTGTGTACGATATTGAGATATTTGAGTAGAGATTGAGTAGACCGGACCTGTCTGCTGAAAGTTGGAATGCCATTACAAATGATGGAGCATGGGACGAAATTTGAATACAGTCTTTGGGACACTGTAGTAGTTTTTGCCATAGTTCAAGAAGACCACTTGACCATGGCAATGACCGCGATCGTTTAAACTTTTCTCATTCTTTCTTTACAAAAATTTCAATTTCTTCTTATATGTAATTAGCGTAGGCTCAACGGGTTAAGATGTTTGTGCACTGTGCGGGCGAAGGAAACTTAGGGGCGAAGAAAAGAGTGGTGCCGATGTACATTGGTCTTAAATGTTTGCAAATTATAATGACTAGGAAATAGAAAGCGTACAACTCGCTTAAGAATGGATCACGATATTGTAGAGTAGGTCTGAAGGTGGGCTTGAGGGTGCGAGACGAGTGTTACAGTTAAATACTTCCGGCGATTTCTATTTAGCACTTCGCAATTTTAAGACTGGAAAGACAGTTCTCGAATCCTTACGCCTTTTCCTTCGGTTTGATACTCTTCCTCCGATGAGGGATAAAGGATCTCATTCCAAAGGCGATTGTATTTGTAATCATATCAGCAACATCCAGGAAACATAGCGACTACATGAAATACCAGAAGAATCTGTTAAGATCGCTCCAACTGGCTTTCTTGTATTGTTATGCGGTTTTTTCTGGAATCTTTTTTTTGAACTGTGTGGTCAGCTTTTTTGAATTTCTTCGGCGCCCATCCGGTTTGGAGCTTCTTTAAATGAAGCAGTAATGGATGATTTGCTTGCGGAGGTGGCATTTTTACCACATAAACCTGAATTCCGGATTGAAATAGAGAACACATTCTGGTGGCTCGTAAATGGTGAGAGAAAAGGATAATGGCAGGAATTCATATCTTGGCAATTTCACATTTCAGTGGTCTCAGAGATCTGGATTGGGATCTAGCTGGTTTTCACTTAATACCAAAACAGATGGCCAGCACTTATGAAGTGGACGTATCTAAACAAATGATTACTCCTTCATTATTGAGCCCTACCTCCAATCTGCCACCGTATTGCTTAAGAATTTCGTGTTTTCCCAATACGAAATGGTTAACTAACTCCAACCCTTATCACGAATTCCCGTCAAGACCATCCAGACATCCAATTTGATTCATACTGATATCCAACGCACAGAAATCTTTCAAAATGGGGCTCTACAATTCATTGTGTCAAAAGGTCAGATTCTGCATGAGCCCAATCTAAATCATCAACCTTGTTGCTGTAATTTATTGAAAACCCATCCTGAACTGATAATTACTTTGAGTATCAATCAGGAAGCATTTCCATGCCTCGGACCTACCCCCAATGTTAAACCTCCCACCCTCTCAAAATAATCCTTTTCCCAACTGCCACGCCACAGCCCCCATCGGTAAGCACTTTGGTAATTTATTCCGACAGTAAATGAAATAAAAAAAAAAAAAAAATCACACGAATGTAATCAGGATTTTGATTGAAATTATGGAAACGCATGATGGACACAATACCATAGTCCCGCGGGCATAACAACAACAATAAGCAAAAGCGATAAAAAAATAAAAGTTCACATAAAAATAGTCGTAATAATGAAAGACCTTTGGTTCAATTATTCCACTGATTGCTTATGTGTTGCACTCTGAGCATTGTTATTATTTTTAATGCTTAATGCAGATCAGCGTGCACCTTGCTAATGGAATAATTAGTCCAGCAATTTGAATTATCCGGCGAAATTAGTGGTGGGATTCTCTGCGTTTAATACCTTTCGCCCACCAATGCGGATGTAGATATCTGGACAGGGATATCTGGCACACATATCTGGTGTACTCGTATCTGTCGTATCTGTCGTATCTGTCGAGCCTGCCATTGCTGACAGACCTGGCATATCTGAGAGACCTGGCATATCTGAGTGCATTATGGAGCGCTCACCTGACACAGATTGAATAGTAAGGTGACGGGGCTCATCAATCCATAATAACTTTGATTAAATTCGCATGGATTTATAATTGTGTTTGGTTGTTGGTTGTGTTTTAAAATTTCCAATTGCACCGATATGATGGAGGCAAAGGGATTTGGCATGGCTATATGGAGCGTTGCTATTTAATCTTTTATAATATGTTACGGATTGGTGGTCACGGTTGTTATCCCAAACAAAGTGAAGTATCCAAAAACGGATTGACAAAATGGAATGGCATTGGTAATTCCATGAAGTAGGCAAAAAAACGGTTATAAAATTAGGATTCGTTGAAGGGAGGTAGCAGGCCTTATTCATTTTAGAAGGGTGTTTGGTAGAGGTAGGCAACGGCATGGCAGTTAATACTTTGACTAAGCCAACCACCCTCAACATCTATCCATTCATTTCGTTACTTTGTCGGTTGCATGAACATGCCCCTATGCCTATATCACCTACTTATTCCTGATTAGCTTCGTTCACGAAAGAAGAATACATATAAAGGGTGGTTTTTTTAGAGGTATACAAATTCAATATGAAAGTAAATACTTAAATCTAATATTCATGACAATGGTATTAGCTTTTTTTAATAGATAATTTTATGCCATTAGTGTTTAAATATAACGTGGTGCATATGTAAGCCACGGCTGGCTCGATTGAAGCGCAATCGTGAAGTCCAATTTTCGACCACTTTATCAAGCAACTGGGGTCGTATATCAGCAATAACACAGCGAATGTTGACTTCCAAATCGTTCAACGTCTCTGGGTTATCGGCATAGACTAGTGACTTCGTATACCCTCAAACTAAGTAATCTAAAGGTGTGAGATCACCGGATGGTGGAGGCCAGTTCACAGGTCCATTACGCGAAATTACCCGCTCAGCAAATGTTTCCCGCAATTAATTGATGGTGTCGCGGGCCGTGTGGCATGTTGTGCCATCTTGTTGAAACCAAATCTCTGTCACGTCAATACCATTCAACTGGGGAACGAAGAAGTCAGAAATTATGTCTCCATAGCGCTCTGCTTTGACGGTAACATGCTGGCCGGCATCGTCCTTATACAAGGCGGCGTAAAATTAATCGGAAGATGGTATAACTTTTGCAAATACTCCGCAAGGGCGTGGAACAATTGTGTCGATGTTGTTGTTCAATAATCGGTCGGTGGTGTTAGCGCGGCGTGAATTTCGACGTCGATTTCCTAATCCTGTAGCGCCAGCTGGGCAAACATTCCGGCGCTTAGCTACTCGACTCGATTAGAGTGGAACCACAGGATACCATGCAGGACGTGGCCGCCAGCGGACTGGTCGTTCGGCCGAGAATATCGCGGCTGTGGCTGCTGATGTCACTGAGAAGGAAGAAATATCAACCAGACGACGGGCCACGCAATTGGGCGTCACCAGACGTGCCCTACAGCGAATTTTAGTGAAAGACTTACACATTTTCCCATACAAAGTGCAAACAGTGCATCAGTCAGTCGCGTGTGAATTGAATATGAAGCCATCCTCAATCTCAACAACGGAGAGGACGATTTTGTGCCGAAAATTATCATGAGTGACGAGGCACATTTCCACTTAAGCGGTTACGTCAATAAGCAAAATCTTCGCTTCTGGGGCACTGAAAATCTGTGTGTGATGCACGAAGAGCCATTACATCCACTAAAAGCCACTGCTGTGTGGTGCGGCGTTCACGCGGGAGTAGTGATTGGGCCGTATTTTTTTCAGAACGCCATCGGCAATACGGTCACTGTTACTGGCGAACGCTTCAGGGCCATGACAAAAGGCTTGGTGGACATGTGGTTTCAACAAGACGGTGCAACCACACACACAGCACGAGCCACAATGTATGTATATTGTGAAGGAAGCGTTTCCTGGTAGCGTAATCTCTCGTTTTTGGCGATTTGGCATGGCCAACAAGATCGCCCGATTTAACCATCCCAGACTTTTTTCTTTGGGGCTACTTGAAGTCGCAGGTTTATGCCAACAAGCTTCAGACAATCACAGCCCTTAAGGGGAATATTCGACAGGAATGCCAACAGTTATCACCGGAAATCTTGCGGAAAGTTATGGAAAACGCGATAAAACGGGCACAAATGTGTATAAACAGTGGCGGCAGCTACTTGGCAGATATCATCTTTTCCACTTAATAGAAACAGTTGTAAAGATCCAAGTAAAGATTTTCATCACTCAAAATCATTTTTTTTTATTTATTAAAAAAGTAATTCAGAAACAAAATTGGATGATTAATTTTGCGCCACCTATTAGCAACATGGGCTGATAATTCCACCAGCCCATAAAGCACACCAAACAGTGAGTTTCAATGGTTGTAAGAGCGTCTCGATAAAGACTTCTGGGTTTTCTACACTCCAAACTCGGCAATTTTGCTTGTTTACATATTCATTTAACCAAATTGGGCCTCATCGGAGGACAAAATTTTGCGTTGAAAATGAGGATCAAGCTGAATCATATTTTCAGCCCATTTACCGAACCTACGACGCGTATAATGGTCACGCGGTTTCAACTCTTGTATAAGCTGAATCTTATAAACTTTTGAGCCAAGATCTTTCCGTAAAACCTCCACAAAGTGGATGGGTATAGCTCCAATTGCTGTGCACGATGGCGAATCGCCTCATTCGCATACTCCTTAACACTGTGCTCCACAATGGCAATAACTTCATCTTTTCGCACTGTTTGTCGTCTTTGGGGATGCAGATTATCCACTAGAGTGTACGTGGTGCGAAAACAATTCATCGTGTTCTGAATAACTTGCTCAGATGGACGATTACATCGACCGTAAAATGGACGTAGCGCAGCATAAGTTAGACGAACCGAACCATGGTTTGCAAAATAAATTTGCACAATTTGCACATGTTGTTCTGGCGCTAATCTACTCATCGTAAAATGGCAAAACGTAGTAACTACAAATCAACTTTCAATTGTCAAATTGACAATCTGTAGAAACGGTGTTGCCAGTTTGAAAACCAAAAAAAACAGTATTTAGAATATCCCCTACTTATTTGCTTATATCACTTGTGTGTCCTAAGGCTTCCAACACGCCTACGAGCCATCGGGTATGGTTTCTGAAGATGTGTCTTAGTTCTCGCAAGCTTCGACCCCGATAACGTGCTTCTTTTTCGGCTGTTTTCTGGCATGTGTATCTCAGTATATACACAGATGGGAGAAGTCCCATCCTGGATTAGTGTGTCCAACCACTTCCGCTTTTGTCCTTATATTAGAATGTCTATACAACTCTGGCCAGTTTCAGTCTCATGGAGCTACCAGCTACAAATGCGGTTTGGTCAGTGAATCCTAAAGATGCTTCGTTGATTCATATTCAAAAAATTGCAGCATCCTTGTGATGATATTCGTAGTGATGGACATTTTCCAGGTGTTGCATTATATAAATAGCTAGCAACACGAATTCAATGTTTGACGTGAAGAGTTCGTAGCTTGTTCTACATGTTTGGGCCAACATATTCTGTAAAGAAAATTTGGCTTGAGAAAGACTGAGACCTGAACTTTTTGTGCCGAATTCACTTTCACCGTCTATACGTGGGCAATTTCGCATCCGAGAATTATTAGCTAATTCGTCGTTGTGTTAGTTTAACTTCCCTATGACTCGGCATTGGCCTTACCGCCGAACTCATTGGATACTGTGATTCCAAGAAAATGAGACTCATCCTATTCTGCGATGCTACTTTTAAGGGTAGCAAGCAAATGTAATGTGAGAAGCAATCATCTCCTGGATTTCATACTGTCATCTGACCTAATTGTCAACAATGCTGGCTCCCAGCCAACTTTCGTTACAAAAGTAAGACAGCAAGTAATCGACTTAACCTTATCCTAAAGGTATGCTAAGTAGATTACCGGATGAAAATTACTATCGGAGGTCTCCATGTCAGACCATAGGTACAACGAATTCAGAATCACATTCGAGGTCGCGACCTTGTTGAAGAGGAGGAATTCATGGAATTTAGGAACTAGCTCGGCAAATTCGGCAGTGCTCTTCCTAAACTCAGAACAAAACAAAAGCTTGAGGAAGCTGTTCAGAACCTGAACGGTACGGTACCCTGACCGCGCTTTGATCTGACATATCCATCTAAGAAACAATCGCGCAAATCGCCCATTACATGGCGGAACACAAATCTGCAGAAATCAGAAAACTTCTTAATAAACCGCTTAAGGCTAATTTGGAGGAGAACTGGAATCCTTACAGATCGAAACGAAAAGAATATAAGAAGCTAATTTCTCGTACACCCACCACACAGTTAGGGGAAAGATTCCTAAAAGAACCGTATGGCAATACGATAACGCCAATTGGAGCGGACTTAACAGCTTCTTTAGGAACTTTAACTGGTTTCCTCGATAACAACGTAGATGCCGCAGAAACTATTCTCTTTGCAATGAGATGTTTTATCCCTCATCGGATGAAGAGTATCAAACCAAAAGAAAAGGCATAGTACGACTAGAGCTGTAAAGAGGCTGTCAGAGTTAGAGAAATGTTTTTTCGGTCCTTCAAGACCAGTCCAACTGAGGAAAATCGAAAAAAGTTCAAACGAGCCAGGAATGACTGCAACGTCTTTCTGAAACGTGTAAAATTCCAATACGACCAAAAACTGAGGCAAAAAATCTTTGTTCGTTCGTCGAAAACATTAGAAATTCTGCCTCATCCCTCATCCTAACGCCCATTTCCAGCTGTCAGCTCTTTGGACAAGGCCAATTTGCTTTCTGCTCACTTTGCGGCCAGCTCAACACGCCCAGATTGTGCTTTTTCCCCGCCTACACTTGAGTGCGTCGAACCTACAATGGAACGAATCCACTTCCGCACCCGTGTAGTAGCAAGAGTACTTAAAGATCTCAATATGCATAAATCCGCTGGTCCAGATGGTATATCTCCCCTGAAGAAGTGTTCTTCCTCGCTGGCAAAACCACTGCGTAAGCTTTTTCATCAATCCTACTCTTTAGGACTCTTGCCGAGCAGATGGAAAATAGCATTTGTCCAGCCCGTCTCTAAAAAAGACGAATCTTCTTCTCTCTTCTCCTACAGACCTATTGCACTTACGTCCCCTATCTAAGGTCATGGAAACGCTGATAAACCGTCAGGTCATGAAATACGAGTATCTCGAAACACGAAAACTTCTCAATGACCGGCAATATTGTTTTCCCAGCAGCAGGTCCACTGGTGATTTAATTTCATGTCTCACTGAAAAGTGAAACCAAAGCGTACATCAATCTAGCGAAAGCAAGATAGTTGCACTTGATATTTTTAAGGCATTTGACAGAGTTTGGCATCAGGCTCTTTTGTCGAAAATTAGTGCTTTTGGGATCGACGGCGTTACCTTTCGGAACGTTCAATTCAAGTTGTCTTGGACGGTCTCTAGTCTGCTATTCACAAAATAAATGCTGGTGTGCCCCAAGGCTCCGTTCTGTGTCCGACACTCTTTTCAATTTTCGTCAACGATCTCTTGTCTGCCAGTTTTAATCCAATATATTCGTTTGCTGACGACAGTACTCCCTGCTCTTCATATTCGTTCCTGGACTCACGTCCCTGCTCTAAGGCTGCAGAACGGGAACGGCAGTGTATTTTAAGCTCATTAAATTCCGCTCTTAGCAGTATAACCAATTGGGGAACTATCAACAGAGTGGAATTTAATGCTTCCAAAACACAATGCTGTCTGCTATCGTTAAAGGGAAATTTAAGAACTCAGCCGTTATCCATGAATGACACTTGCATCGTCGAAACCGATAAACCTTCCAATCTCGGTATGATGTCGCCAAAAATGCTGCGAGATATCTAGGCTTTCTCAAGCGATGTAAGAAATACTTTTCCCGCTCTGATCTGACCTCAATATATGTATATGGCGTTTATCTGCCCAAAATTAGAGTACAATGCTCACATCTGGTCAGGTGCGCCTAAAACATCTCAGCACCTGCTAGACCGGACCACCAGTGCTCCATTGAAATCGCCAGTAGCTTTTCGCACATTCAAACTTTCAACCGTAACACCCGTCTCGCAGTGAATGCTCATCAGTATACCCTCAAGCCCATTTTTGGACGTACTCTAAAATATCGTGATTCCTTCCTAAGCACAACTCGCTTACGGAATGGCCTGCCGATCTCTCTGTTTCCTGGTCGTTATAACTTACAAACATTTAAAACCAATGTACATCGGTACCTGTCTTTTCTTCCTCCCAAAATTTCCTTCCTTCCTGGAACTCACTTCCCAGGTAACCCAATCAGAACAAGCTTCTATTAACAAAGCCGCCAGTGAGCTGGATAACACAGCATGCCGTAGCTGGTATATTACATCGGTTTCCAGAATTGCTGGGAATTCACTTATCGTCCAACATGGCCGCGCGTAACAGCTGCAGTTAACACCGTTTATTTCTGGAAAAACTTACCCATCCGTCTGATCGCCGGAAGGTATGTTTTCCACATGTCCAAATTGCGGAATGCCTTGATTTATCGCAGATCCCGAAGTTGCTTTCGAGAGTTTTATTCAGTTTGCTGATCAAAATTATGTCCGCTCCCTCGTCTCTAGCCGTTTGTATGTCCTGGGCTGCCTTACAGTCGTTAAGGTTAATCTGTATTATCTTCACGGTTGTTTGCTGGTAGTGGCTCTTCTGAAGACCGGGCATTTGCTGTTACCGGCTACATGCCTAGCATTCTCCGGGTTGTCCTTCTTCAGAAGAAACAAAGCGGAGCCTTGTTGCAGTCTTTGGCTATATGGCCTTCTTCACCACATTTGCTACATTTCTTGGAGCGGTTCGTCCATGGGTGGTTCTCAGGCTTATTATGTAAGCATTGTCTATATCTCTGAGTTGGTATTGCTGTCCGGCTGATAGCAGATCTTCCCCTTGGTCGTGTCCTAGTCGATGTCCTTTACTTCTAGAGTAATGCGCGTGTCCGAGCCCGAATCTCCACATTGTTCCCAAGGGTTTCACCAATAGTCAGTCAGTTGCATCAGCAGGTCCCCTTTCTGGGTTAGTCTGATATTCCATGCCGGGAGATCAGATGGCTTCTTCATTGATGGGAAGCGGGTTTTTTCCTTGGACCAATTAGGTGTTCGAAGTGGTGCTTAAACACATCCACTATTCACTTTGGCGACGAGGTTTCATTTACTGATTCGAAGTGCCTACGTTCCAGGCTTAAAGTTAGCTGCCAATTACTTAGCAGCCCTATAAAACATCGGCTATAGAGGGCCTCTTCGCTATTCTTGAACTGGATGGTTGCGTAGCCTTTCAGAATTTTTTTTCTTCCCGTCATCTAGCTCGAGACAAGTCCTTCGCTGCTCTTTTTTTGTGCTGTAGGTGCGCAGTTTTTGTCACCGCACTCAGCATCTTACCAACGGCTCCCTTTCGTTGGTGACTTGCAGTCTATGGCGGCCGTGGCTACCCTTCTGATGATGTTGCGATACTGGATCCACAGATTTGTGGCGTTTTTTGACAGTGAATTGCTCTCTATAGGCACTAGCTGCTAAAGTCGTGCCAAGGACTCCGACGTCGAATTAATTTTTCTGGGCGGTTTGCTGCTTTTTCTCAGTGGATAAGCCGGGCTCTGAAATTGGCTGCAACAAGAAAGTACTCAGGGTCAACTTGAGGTCCACAACAGATGCCTACTGTAGCTTAAAGTTCATTCGTGTAATACCCATGTTATCTACTCCTCCTCAAAAGTTGAATTCCATACTTCCGATCCCTGCGTCCCTTTCCGCAAAACTCGCTACTAGCCCCATACACATTTAGATGGCAACAAAAAATTCAAAATAAGCCGATTTTTGACGTCCGAAACCACAAATTGATGCATGAAATTAACAACCCCTAAAAAGGATGGCTTTTTCGCAGAATCCCGCTCCGAAAATTCAATATAAAAATGGCGTTCTACGAACATAGGAAGTAGGTAATTCCAGTTTAAATAAAAGTCGCATTGGAATTGTTTGTTTCCTATGCCTCTTCAACCAAATGTCTGGTTTTTATGTGCGCTTTTTGTTTAAGCTGAGTACCCTGCGGGACATCACTTAGTCCTGATTTTTATTATTCAGCGAGCCATTCATTTATCAGGATGCAAACGAGCAGCAGAAAAAAATCCCAACCAGTCGATTCTTTTGTATAGGAATTTTATTTTTATGATCCTGCCTCTGGAAAATGAATGCAGCCCATTGAGTGCCGTTGAATGGCGCTGAATGTACCCAAATAATGACGTATTAGGAAGTCCTTTTGTGTGTGGTTTGTTTGTCGTGATTTTGTTGAATGTCCTTTTTTGGTTTAACTTTTATATTTGATGTCCCAGTTTTGGGGGGATGCTTTTCAGATAAATAATTTATAGGTGTTTCGGGCAGCTCGAAATGTGATGTTTCAAATATTTAATTAGTTTTTTTCTGCTTCCTTTTTTCATATATTTTGACAAGGATATGAATTTGTGAATCGATTTGTCATTATTTGACAAGGACCCTAAGCCAAATTGTTTCGAGGCAACCGTCCAATATTGCCAATTGAAAATGCTGGAAGAGAAACGTTTTTTTTCTTTTTGTGTAATACAACCCTTGTTTCTGTTTGCCCAGGGGGTTTGGGCTTACTTTACATAAAAGAGGTTTCCCGCATCAAGGATATAATTTTATTGTGAGAAATATGAAGGAGAAGTAGAGCACCCTCGTCTGTAATTGTAATGGCAGTTAGGTTGCATTTTTATTATTTGATCCTGGCAGGATCCGATGGCGTGAGCTGTTTTACCGAATTTACGGAATCGAAACGCACTAAATTTGCTGATCACTTTGTGCTTCGAAATGGTTGCAAGACGCAGCAAAAACCTGCAACTAGGAGTAAGCGATAGCCTAAAACTCTTACTTTTTTAACGATACTGTCCCGCAAATAGCAGTGAGAAAGAAAGTCAGTTTAAGATGCCAGATGAGCCTTATCGTTCTTCATAAACTTAAGGATCACTGTAGTGGAGATACCTCGTACTTAGTTCCTCAGTCACTATGATTTGTCTGAGAAAGTAGCGTCTCCTTATGGCGCATGGAGCTGTGCAGTCGCATGTGTGGCATTTCATATTCCTGAATAAAGATAAGTTTTTGCAAGTGATATCGACTCTGCCAGTTTGTGTAGGTATGCGATGGAAAGCTGACCAGATGTCTGACATCATCCCTTTGGAAGTTAAGAGATAAGAGAAGGCTTTTAAACACTTTCAGGCTGTCGAAGACCCGGTATATTCTCCCAATTTATTGCTAAATGCGGAATGCTACAGAAAGGCTGTGGGCCATTGAACGGATCGATGCCAGTTCGTCGGCTTTCTTATTTCCTTCAATGTGCCCTGGTACGCGCCAGAGCTGGGCTTTCTTTCTTTTTAGCCATTTTTGAGGTGACTTGAACCTGCTTGTCTGTCCGTAAGTAACATGTATAGAGACTATATGGATGGGGACGCCTTTCATTCATGTTCGAAAAATGATACTTGTATACTCTGGGATGTGAAGAACTAAGTTTTAAAGACGTTATGTCTATTTCCTCGGGATCGGCGATTTGGGATCACTGTGCTGAACCTACTGTCGAATCATAAAGTTTTTGGTATGCGGTCACCAACGGCACAGTCTTTTCCAGTTCAGGGATCTCTAAGATATGAAATGGTGTTAGTCCCCCATGATGATATCTGGGGGGACAGGTGTGCATAACAGAGTACTCAGGCAAAGGACTAGATCATTGTGCTCCTTGTAAATTCCTTCTTCTTTCGAAGAAAAAAAATTCCCGCAGTATCAGCACCCACCACGTGAACGCCGAGTATTTGCAGCCTGATACGAGCGTAAGCCGGACATTCACACTACGTCACAGTAATGCAACTTGTGCCCAACAAAAGCAGGGTACTACCCTGTCTCGATGCCTGCAGCCTTTCCCACTGAGGGATAGCACGAAGGCCGCTGACCTCTTAGGGACGTCGGGAAGCATTCGTTTGGTCTGCCGCCAACCTGGAGAGTCTTACCATCTGCAGTTGTCAATGGAAACCTCAACTGAGAACGAAGGCAGACTTTCGGTTCGGTTTCTGAAAAATTCCAATTCCATGTGAGCCTTGCCTAGCAAGGTGATCGGGGATTTGAATTTCCAAACAAGACTCACCGAATTTAGCTCATCGACTATGTTCAGTGAAGTTTTGCATTCTCAAACTACCATTAGATGGTTCAGCAAGGCTCTAAACGCAGATTGATTGTCGCTGCAGATGCAAATGCTTCACCCCCTCTTCCGGTTCTTCACAAAATAATTCGTTGCCAACACGATTGCGTATACGAGGGTTGTCTGAAAAGTTTCCGGCCTGACAAGGATACAAGGCATTTTTTCTCAAAATTTTTTTTTATTTTTCTACATAGTCTCCTTGTAACTCTACACACTTCTCTCAGCGATGCTCCCATCTCTCTAACCCGTCCAAATAGTACCTGGCGGTTTTCTCTGCAAAATAATTGTTCGCGAAGGTGATTGCCTCCTCATTTGACGAAAATCTTTGTCCTCCGAGCGCAGTTTTTAGATGAGGAAACAAAAAGAAGTCGCTTGGGGCTAGATCTGCTGAATAAGGCGGATGGTCAAGCAGTTCAAACCGTAATTAATGGATTTTCGCCATGGCAACCGCTGAGGTGTGAGACGGCGCGTTGTCTTGGTGAAACAGGATTTTCTTTTTCTGCATTTCTGCAAATGTGGCCGTTTTTTCGCAATTTCTACCTTCAGCTTGGCAAGTAATGATGCTTAGTATGCCCCTGTAATGGTTTTTCCTTTTTGAAGATAATCGATTAAGATAACTCCTTTACTATCCCCAAAAACAGTCGCCATCACTTTCCCAGCCGAAAAAACAGTTTTTGCTTTTTTTTGGAGCCGGCTCGCCCTTTGCAGTCCACTGTTTTGACCGAATTTTTGTTTCGGGCGTATAATGGTGTATCCAAGTTTCATATAGAGTAATTAATCAGCGCCAAAACTCGGATTTATTGCGCCTAAACTGCGCCAACAGAGCGTTAGAAATGTTCATTCGAACACGTTTTTGATCTAACGTAAGCAAACGCGGCACCCAAAGCGCGGACAGCTTTCTCATGCCTAAATCTTGATTTAATATGTAACAAACACGTTCTTTGGACATTTCCATAACCTCTACTATCTCTCTCACTTTAATTCGGCGGTCGTCTAACACCATTTGGTGAGCTTTAGCAATGTTATCGTCAGTGGTTGCAGTTCTTCGACGTCCTGAACGTTCATCATCTCCCAAGCTCTTACGGCCACGTTTAAATTCAGCTGCCCAAAATTTCACTGTGGCAAATGATGGTGCAGAGTCCACTCATTTTTGATTTGCGTAGGCGTATTGCCTTTCAAAAACAAGAATTTAGTAACAGCTCGATACTAATTTTTTTTAAATTTCACAAAAAACACTCACATCGACTCACTCAAACGACTGTCAACTAAAAACTGCGCGTTCAAAATGACTGAAACTTCGGTAAGTACCTGTCAAAAGATGCATAACTAGCATTCACTAGCTTTTATTGACGAGTGCCGCTATCTTGGTTTGTATCCGCTTGGTTTTCCTAACCAAGAGTGAAATCTAACGTGATCGTCCTCCAGAAAGACACCAGCGCTGCCTCCTAATCGGCTTTGGAGCTATCCGTGAAGATTTGACTAGATTCCTTACATGCCTCAGATTCTTGCCGAAACCACGGCAGGGAAAGACCAGAGTCAAAAGATGGCCGACGTGCAATGTCCATTGCGTGTTGTACCAAAAATCACTTCTTTTTAACGGGAAGATGGCTGTGAGAGTACAGCCCATGATATGAATATCGAGAGGAATGAGATTCATCAATATGTCTGGAGCAGAACCAGATGAGCTACCACAGTGTGATTATTTGGTCAATTGTTGACTTACCCGGCTTCAAACCGAACTGATAGCGGCCAATCAGATCATGAAAATATGGTTTCAGGTGTTCACAAGATACAGCGGTGACAAGGAGAATGATGTCTGATTCCTTCGGGGTTCCATTTTTCTGGCATGATTTGTTTGGCCACATTTTCGTGGTCAGCTTCCACCTCCATGATCAGCTTGGCAGATAGATTTTCAATACCAGCGGCTTTATTGGATTTAAGATTGGATACAACTAGCCTCATTTCGTCGAGTTCGGATGGATGGAAATTTTACCCCTAACCATCCTTATAGCGAAATAGCCATAGTCTGCAGAGCTTGTTCTTCCATATCCTTATTCGTCCTTGCAAGCTTTCGTTCCTACTTTGTTACACTTTTTTACTTTGTTCTCTTTACCTTCTGGTAAAAGTTTCTCCGGCTGTAACATCCCTCAATATCCTCAATCTCGCGATTCTCGTAATATTCTTTTCCTTCTGAGATGCTGGCACTCTAGCACGAGCCGCTCTATTTCTCATATGTAGCACCGCTCTATATGCTTTCTGTTCCTCTGCTTGTGCCAACCATGGTCAGGAATAACCATGGTGAAACTCTGTGCTTGCTACAATTCGCCTCGAAACGAAGTGGATTACCTGAGTCCGTTGTCGGAGGCGGTATTATGCAGACTTTACTGACCGACAGTGTTACTAAGGTTGTGCTCCTTCCCTATCCATTAGGCCGATTCATCATATCATATACAGGGTCTTCCAATACGGACTTCCCAATTTTGACAGTTGATAGAGGCCATATTGTTGAGTCTACATCTGTCAATTTGTCATTTATTCAGTCTGTTTTGCGCGTTCCGCGCGCTTTGTCCATTTTACGGTCGCCCTACCGAGAGGACTATTCGCAATGTGATGGATAAGTTTGAGTCCTCTGGTTCAGTAAACGATAAACCAACACGAAGATCTGCCGAAAACATTGCCGCTGTCCATGAGAGTGGGCAGATGACCCCGAGGAAGTCGATTTGGCGTACAAAATTCAACTGACCCAGGAGCTGAAGGTAAACGACAATAGACAACGACGTGTGTTCGCTGAAGGGGCTCTGGAGCAGTTAGAGAACGACCCCAATTTTCATCGAAAAATCATCTTCAGCGATAAGGCCCATTTCTGGATGAATGGGTACATAAACAAACAAAATTTTCGAATTTGGGGCGATACCTATCCACATGAGATCCAAGAGCGTTCAATGCATCCCGAAAAAGTCACTCTTAGGTGTGGATTTTAGGCTAGCGGCGTCATCGGTCCATATTTGTTTGAGAACGACGTTAGCCAGGCTACCACCGTCACGGGCCAGCGCTATAGATCGCTGGTTGCCAACTTCTTTTGGCCCGAATTGGATGATATGGACACCAACGACATGTGGTTGCAATAGGACGTCGCTACGTTCCACACAGCTCACGCCATATTGGAAATTCTGCACGAGCGATTCGAGGGCATGGTCATCTTTCGTGGAGGTGATGTGAACTGGCCACCGAGATCGTGCGATTTGACCCCGTTAGATTTTCCTTGTGGGGTTTTCTGAAGTCACAGGTCTATGCGAGTAAGCCGATTTATGCGACACAGTCATAGAAAATTGGACATTTCGGATGCGCGCTACCCAGAGAAGTTGCGGCGGACATTTGAACGATGTTATATTCCATACATAATGACATCGATAGGCCTCACACACATATTGTTTTATTTAAATTTAAAAATAGGAAGCGCTTAATGAAATACCCTTTATATGAGCATGCATATAAACTTGTCGAGGAACTCATAAAAACAGTCCTCGATTCCATCGCCTTTCTTTCCGGATGCGGATTTTCACAAGGTGCTGGCTCGTGTACCGAAAACTCAAGACTTCTTCGCTAAGGCTGCCGTATTCTATCTACGAGGCACTCACTTTTTTTGAGATGTTAGATAGCTTGTCGATGGATTTTTTGGGGCGCACATCGTCACACGACGTGATGGGTGAAATCCTGTACAAATTTTTGAATGGTGTTGGCGGTAAGTTTAGCTTAAGTTTCACCCAATCTGGGAGTCAGTAGTTTCTTGATGACCCAAAGGAACATATCCCTCTCTCATAAAGTCCAATTTTTATGTCCGGATTTTTACCAATATGGTTCAGGGTGCGAAAGCAGGACTTTACATCCTAAATAGGTTATTTCACCAATTCAATATGAAACAAGAGGAAGCGAGTCGTATTGATGGCTTTTAAACGGTTTTACTTCCCAGTACCTGTCTAACAAAGTCATGCAGACACTGAAAGCGTCCTTAACGCTGAGGCTAAATAGATCCTCCTCAATCTTACAGCTCTTATCAGAGCCTGTGCAATCGATGATAGCGCGAGGGTTTTCGTGATTTTTGATTGAGGACCGGGCTCAGAGCGTGAGATGTGAAATTTTGTCTCGGTATCATGTAGACTAGGCTGATTAGTCTAGAAATTCGTGAAGTAACCAAATCAGTACGCAACTGAGCTATCAGGTAGACTGATCTTCGGCACGGTCCCGAGAATGGATGCATAAAAAAGAAATAACGCCAAGGAATTGATAGGTGGACAATCATCGTGGCGGAGCATTCGGTGTTTGAGATCCAAGTCCACTGCTCTACTGCGGATAGCGCCACCTAAAGTAAGCAATTTTATCTTCGAAGGTCCCCTGAGGATCTTCTCTGCACTTCTGCACCGTTGTCATTCCTTGGTTATGTCTTGAAAACTTATTCCCTCACTATTTCATCGTGGATCGGTCAGATTTTCCAATCTTCTGAGCTTTTGAGCACACAGTAAATGATGTTTCTGCCTTCTTCGACATTTTTAGTTTTTCCTTGATTGAATATCCTTCAAGCTATTCAGCTTATGTTGAGCTAAGCACTTCGTTTTAGAGTGTACAGCCACTTGAACGATATGAACGAGAACTACCCCAATAGTAGCGCATGGTCAATAATTTTCTGTATATCCGCGGACCGTTTATTGACTTGGATTAGGAGTCAGTAGTTTCACAACCATACTCAACACAGGATTCCCTTCTTACTACAGATGAATGCTTAATCCTTGGGAAAGGCTAGTAGTCTATCCAACTGACTGTTTTTTTAACAATCGCGGTAATGAAGTTCGCGGTTTTTCTTTTCAAAATTTGAACGTTTATTTAAGAAAAACATGTCCAACAGTGTTCAGTATTTTCTCATATCACTTTATCAATACATATTGTATCGCACTTAATGTTTTTGAATTTCATTTCTATTTACATTTATGCTTCATTTCACTTTTTAATCTAAACATGTAACATACCATATTTCATAAATGAACGAATGCCTTTAGTTACCACTGTGCTATTATGAATTATGCATTGTAGTTAAAATATTCCGCAACATGATCAAACGTTGATATAGATTGTACATAATTTCCCCTCATTATCAGCAGATCAATGCTCATTACTCATGATCATTATATTGTATTTTAGCGTAACTGAACTATTTTTTCTTATCGTGTGTTATCTTACTTGCTCTGTTAAGTTGGCGGAATAAAGACGTGCTGTCAAAGTTATTGGTGTATTATTCAATTTAAAAAATATTAAATTGACAAAACATTCGTGACACAACAAATTCGTGTAGAAATGGACGACGATGAGTAAATATCTATGACTCCGCAAGTAACCAATAGACATAGTGGGCTCACATCAACCTGACTTGGTGAATAACCTTCTCTCCTTCGAACAATTGACTCAGACGAATTCACTTGGAAGCCAGGACTCGTATACTAAAATAAATAAAATATAAATTCCATTAATTTAAATGCACCCTTGGGGCACACCTCGAAATAATTAATCTCGACCGTACCATTGCTATATTTTTCAAATAAAAATTATCCTTAATGAGTTGGGAATGGAATTATGCCACGTAATTACCGTATCGTGGAAAAAAAAAAAACAACTGCCATCCTGCAGCTATATATTCGTATCATACATACGAGCACATACGTAATGTTATAGGATACAGATACGTTCATTATTCCACCAAACATTCCGCAACATTGCCAGCACATGTGGCGGGCTATCCTGTCAAAAAAGCCAACAAAATATTCTACTGTATCCTGGAAATCCCTGCATCTGTACAAAACACAATATGACGCAAATCAGACTTTGATTCGTGGCCGTGTTCAATGTCAGAATTAAATATTTAACCCCAGGATTTAGATGGGAATACGAAGACGAGGACGAGGACGAGAACGATTATTCACACATTGGGTGGGTTTTTTTTTTTTTTTTGTTATTTCCGTTTTCCGGTAAACAAGGATGCAAGCCACGTGTACGTATGTCGATGTGGAACTGTAAATATGGTTGGATGCATTATGTCCGCATATATATTGGTTCGCAATTGCAATTGTGTGTGATATTTGCAAATACATTGTGGGGGGTAGTATTGTAGAAAACCGCATAACGACGATGAAAATAAACTAAACAGAGAATTTCTCCTATTTTCCTGGATCTCTCTGGATGCTGACACGAATATGATGAGGACGACGACGAGTCCCATAAGTGAATCGTATTCCATATGGAGGCCATTCTAATAGACTGCAATGAGAAAACTCATTAACTAGCATTTGATTATGTAGTTCTTGCCACATACCATGTGCATATCCTTACATGCATACGGATGCAAAGCAAACACACGTAACGCAGAAAATCCCCAAGTTCTTGGTAAATATGTAGACTCTCGTGAACTTATTGCATAACAGAAATTATTTGAAACATTTTCAAAACGCAGATGAAGGAGGAAAATGATGGTGATGATGCTGACTACCACTGCCGGCAGTTGTTTATTGCATCTACATAATTAGGTTTGGAAGGCATACAAAGATGTTATGCGCAAAACATAAGACTATCCGTGTACTAGCCATTGAACCACTGATATTTGCAGTGGAGGTGTCCTTCCGATAATAGGTGCCACAATTGACAGAATTCAGTAGCATGATGTGATGTGTCACAAATGTGTCGGATATCACTTGTTTTCCGTCCACAATTATGCTTCAACTACTGGCTTATCAGTGTGATGCTAAACAGGAAAAGGATCACTTTTTCCAGAGCCATTCGATCGGTGTTCTAGCATAAGTTTGATGCAGTTGTCCCTTAGAAGATTCAAATTGTATCGGAACGACATAGTCGACCCTGGCTTCTTGATTTTAGGAACATTGACCAAGAATGTTACGAACTTGCGGCTCTCGTTCATTCTGGTATCTTGCCCATCAAACTACTGAATCTGGCCTCATCAGATAAAATCGTTGAAACTAGCGAACGTCGACAAATCACTAAATGGCCAACAGTATTCACAGATGATGTCATTAATCATCACTCGTCCTAGGCACTCAGTTTTCCACAACTTCCCTCACAGCCAGCACCAACCTGCCCTGATCGAGGAAAGCATTGTTATTCCTACGGTGGAACACCTTTCATCAAACGGGCGTGATGTCCACTGAGCGTTTCAACATTGTTTACCTGATCCTTAAGAGAAAAGACCCTTTAGGATTGTACATATAGTATACTCGTATGTACTTTCAACACTACGTCTCCTCAACATCGCCTGACCATAGCTGCATCATTAAACTCGTTACAATATTTCACGGCATAATTTCAAAATTCGACAAAAATTAAATAACTCTCTTTTGTTTCGTGAACTATTTAAGCACAAGCTGTCTCGGGACACTGGAGTAGCGACGCAAGAAGTCTGAATAGGCCAACGGCGGCAACCATAACTGCGGCGAGGCCACCGCCACCGGAATATTTATGCGGACCCTTTGTCCAGGGGTTTTATTAAGGACCTAGCCCTTCTGGTTAGCTGTTATGCGTGGGGCTAACTTCCACACAAAAAATAAAACAGTTCAGAGACAATCAATTGCTTCAGATACAGACGGATATAATGGTGGTGACCTGAGTACACGTTTTAAGGACATCGAACTTCGAACTGTCGAAGAAATCACGAAAGCCCCAGACTGCTCTAAAGCAAATATTCCCACAACCCAAGAAGTACGATGGGATTATCTGTACAAAAAACGGATGAAAAACTAAAAACCTACGGCACCATGACACGAATAGAAGCCTGTAGAGATGAACAGGAAAGCATAGTGGTAGAGTCACAGTCAGGGGATATGGAAAAACTATTTCTGGAGACTGTTCAACGGCGAGGACAGCACAAATTGAATCACTCAAAGTCAAAAGACGCCGACCCGACCACAATGAAATGTGAATAGCAATATCTAAGCCCAAAAGCAGCAAGGCTGCTAGACCAGGCGGCCTACCAGCTGAGCTATTTAATGCAGCGGGGGATGACTTGGTAGAGAGCATGCACCGACCCATTTCCAAGAAGAATAGAACCTTAGCAGCATTTTCCAGATCCAGAAGAAAGGAGACCCTCTTGGCTGCGCCAATTATACAAGCATTAGTCATCTTAACATCGCGTAGAAGGTCTTATTTGCCGTCTTGTGTGATCGCCTTGATCCATTTATAAACAATCTGTATGGCCCCTAGCAGTGCAGTTTTAGGCGAAGTAAGTTCAACCTAATATTCACACTAAGGTAGACCTTGGAAAGTCCAAATCGATGCGCTTACTAACTTACTTAAAGTGACGCCACAGTCCGTGGTGGACTTGGGCCTCAAACAACAAGCATCTCCAGCCAACTCGATCTTTAGCCAGCTGCTAGTTTCTCACGCTAAATTGGCTGAGGTCCACTTCCACTTGCGTTTATCCGCTCTGGCACTGGCGTTTATCCGCTCTACATGGCTGGTCCAACTCAGTCGTTGGAACTTCACTTTTCTGACTAAGTCGATGTCGCTGTACAGCCCGTACAGTTCGTGCTAGTATTTCCTCCTTTACTCATCGTTTATGCACACGCGGCCGAAACCTTTTGCCTATCAAAGCAGCCAAGAGTACCCACATCCATTTTTGATTAAATCCATGCCTCTATGCTACGAGGGCGGGTCAATAAGTCCGTGACTTTTGGATTAAAACAGATTTTTTGATAAAAAAATAATTTTATTTTTCAACGTAGTCTCCCTTGAGCTCTATACACTTTGTCCAACGCTTCTCCAATTTTTTTATCCCTTCCAAAAAAAATGATTTGTCGAGGTCCTCAAAATAGGCCTTTGTTTGCGAGATGACTTCATCATTGGAGTCAAATCTTTTTCCACCAAGCCATTTCTTCAGGTTTGGGAACAAGAAGTAGTCGCTCGGAGCCAAATCTGGAGAATAGGGTGGATGAGGGAGCAATTCATAGCCCAATTCATGGATTTTTGCCATGGCAACTGCACATGTGTGCACCCTTGAATTGTCTTGGTGGAAAAGAACTTTTTTCTTGGCCAAATGAGGTCGTTTTTTTTTCAAATCGTCATTGAATCGTTGGCATAATATTCCCCATTGATTGTTCTTCCGTTTTGAAGGTAGTCAATGTGGATTATCCCGCGTGCATCCCAAAAAACAGTCGCCATAACTTTATTGGCTGACAAACCCACCTTGGCCTTCTTTGGCGCCGATTCACCCTTAGAAACCCACTATTTTGACTGTTGTTTGTTCTCTGGTGTGTTGTGATGGATCCATGTTTCGTCCACGGTTACAAAACGGCACAAAAACTCCTCCATATTGCGATTAAACAACGCCAAACCTTCCTGTGAAGTTGTTACACGATTGCGTTTGTGGTCGACTGTGAGGAAACGCGGCACCCATCTTGCGGAAAGCTTTCTCATGCCCAAGTGATCATTCAAAATTGAAACCACTGAGCCATGCGAGATCCCTACGGCTTCCACAATCTCTCGCACTTTTAATCTTCGGTCGGCCAACACCATATCGTGAATTTTTTCGATTGTTTCGGGTGTAGAGACTTCAACTGGGCGTCCAGGACGTTCGGCATCTTCAGTGCTTGTACGGCCACAACGAAATTCAGTAAACCACTTTTTTACCATTGAAATCGATGGTGCAGAGTCCCCATAGTATTTATCAAGCTTAGCCTTGGTCTCGGTAATGGTTTTTTTTCGCAAGAAATAATGCTTAATAAGCACACGAAATTCACTTTTTTCCATTTTCTCCTCAAATTAGTGAGTAGTCTGATAAAAATAGTTGTCAAACACAAACTAACTGACGCAGCAAGTTTAAATTTTGACAGGAGTCAACTGACAGATGCCTGTTGACAGGAGCAGTGTTGCTGTTTCAGTAAAGAGGTCAGAAATTCAAAAAGTCACGGACTTAATGACCCGCCCTCGTATATAGCAGGACTGGGATTATCAAGGACTAATATAGCTTCACTTTTGTTGTTCGAAAGAGGGCTTTGCTAGTTAATTGTCTCTTTAGCCTAAAGGAGTAGCGATTGGCAAGAGTTATTCTTCGTTTGATCTCAGCGTTGCACTGGTGTCGTTGTCTGAATTGATAACGGAGTCTAGGTAGACAAAGTTCTTAACTACCCCAAAGTGACGGGGGTAACGTTCTGTCCGAGACGTCAGTGTTATGTGTCCATTCTGGTTGACAACCTCTGCTTGGCCTTCCCCTCATTGACAGTTAAACCTATTCTCGCCGTTTCCGTATTAATGCTCGCTGCCCTCACGCTGCTTTTTTCCGATTATGTCAATATCATCAGCATATGCGAGTAATTGAAAGGACTTTTGAAAAAACATGCGTCTTGTGTTGGCGCGTGGGTTTTATTCTATTCTGTCAAGAATAATGTTAAAGAAACCGCATGGTAGCGCATCGCATTGTCTAAATCCGTTTTTGACAGCAAAGCTCTCGGTGAGTTCTTTACCGAACTTGATAGGAGCACCGTGCATTCTCCACCGTCATAGTTCACAAACGGATGAGTTTGACAAGGACGTCTCTATAGATGCGAGTGTATCGATTTGGAGCGCATGGGTTTTTTCAAAGATCTGCCGTAGTGTGAATATTTGATCGAAGGTGGGCTTTACTGCCCTAAAGGTACACTGATATGGACCAATCGGATCCTCCTTCTGAGGATCTTGTGGTTGATGATAAGAAGGCTGATGCCTCTGTAGATTTCGCAGTTCAGTGGGTCTCCTTTCTTGAGAATCAGACAAACAATATGAGGTTCATCCATCGGGCATACTCTCGTCCGATCATATCATATTTTACAGATAAGTTGGCATGTGGTCGTTATCAAGTCAAGCCCTCCGTTCCAGTAGCTGCGTTGGACTTAAGCTTAAATATGGCTACCTTCAGTTTATCCAGGTCGGGTAGATAGAACTTTTGGTCTCATTCTACCTGACAGGAGGTATTTGGTTCGTCATCGCCGTTATTCATGCCTTGAGTTGCATCTCTTAATTTCCTCGACCGCGCACTTCTCATACTTCTTCTTTCTCTCCCTTGGAACCCGGTGTTCGTCTCTTATCATCTGATCGTTGAGGTCGTAAGCAGCTCTAGACTTCCTGTGCAGCGCTGATTTGTATGCATCTTGCTTAGCTTCATGTTCTTGTCGTCATTCGTCATCAAACCAAGGGTTTCGCTGTGGAGGCATGCCGCCTGATGACTGTTTGACAATATTGCCACTGATCTTCGATATTTTATGCTGTCGGCATACGGACTCTTAAGCTGTTAAAGGAGACTCGATCGGAAAAGGATTTGGCGATGCCTTGCGATTGTAGCCGTCCGACATCGAACTTCCTCATAGTATTAGCTTGCCTTGCGATGTTCGGAATATCCGCAACAGTACCTCGGTTATAACAAGGTAATGGTCGGAGTCCACCATACTGGTGGAGTGCCTTGCGTTGATCGCAATGTAGTCAATCTATCGTTGTTGACGGTTAATTGACCAGGAGCTCTCCAAGTCTCATTGTGAATATCGAGATGTAGGCACCACGTACTAACTACGACAGAGTTGGTTAGCCTGAATCCATTATCAAAGGTGGTGTCGCGCAGGCCATGCTTTCCGACGGTACTACCAAAGATGTCCTCTCTTCTCCGCTTTGCATTAAAATCGCAGAAAACAAATTTGATATCATAGCTAGGGCAATGCCCGTAGGTCTTGTCCAAGAGCTCGTAGAAGCCATCTTTAGTGTTATCATCTTTCTCCTCTGTAGTAGCTTGAGCGCATATAAGGCTAATGTCGGCAAATTTAACCTTAATACGGACTGTTACGAGGAGCTCATTCACATGGCAAACACTCAAGACTTCCTGCCTAAGCCTGCCTCTAACAGCAAATCCGCATCCAAACAGGCGCTGCTTTTGCCGTCGATAATAATCTTCTTGCCCGGCCTATCCTATCGCATTTCTTGGATGACGGCAAATTTTACAATACTTTCCAGCAGTCCATGGCCTCCGCTATTTGTTCGGTTACACGTGGCCTATTAAGGTCTAACATTCCACATGCAGGTCCGTAGTTCGTTGTTCTTGTTTAGTTTGCAGGGGTTATCATCAATAAATCCGTCCGTATCCGAGGCTTGTTGTTACTACGTAACCTGGTTTCCAGGATGAGGGGTCGATTAGACCGAAGTCAATAACCTTCTTGTTTGTTTGCTTTTTATAATTTGCGCGCCCTCAAGGGATTTAAGTACCCCTAAAATGCTTGCACACAGCGCCGCTCCGCCCAAGGAAAATCAGGGAGGATGGAAAGAGAGGTACCGGTGAACGTTGGTTTTAAATGTTGGAAGGTTATAATGACTAGGAAATAAAGAACTAGGCAGGGCATTCCATAAACGAGTCGTACGGCTTAGGAAAGAATCACGATATTTTGAGTTTCTTCCAAAGTGGGCTTGAGGGTATACTGATGAGCATTCATAGCGAGACAGGTGTTACGGTTAAACATTTAAAGGGGCGGAATTCCACTGGCGATTTCTATGGACCACTGATGGTGGAAATAGCAATAAAACAGAGTGAGCGACGAGACATTACGTTATTGTTCGAGGGTGTCTATTGTTTGATGGATATTAGTATCACCTGCGATAAGCACGGTTTTGAATCCTATTTAGCAGGTGTGGATTTGCTTTTGGCATATCCGACCAGATGTGGGCATTGCACTCCAATTTCGTCCGTGTAAATGCCTTACATATTGAGACCAGATCAGAGGGGGTGAAGTGTTTCTTACGCTGACTGAACCTGTTCGGGGTTGGTCCATTAAGGGCTCATCCACTACCATTTCTTTTCCAAGACTCTAGCTTAGACTTGTTTTTTTTTTAAATAGGGTACTCGCGAGGAGTCCAAGTACTCTTAAAATGTTTGCACATATCGCAGGCGAAAAAATACTATATCGAGTTTCTCTGTGCCAAGTTTCGGCCAGAATCTGAGCCAGGAAAGGAATGTATTTGGGTCTTCACATTTAGATCTAAAACCGATTTAGGATGCGGTACTTGTGTCTTTCTGGAGGATGAGAAGAGGAAAAATTCGCAATCAAATTGACAACGGACTTTGCCTTTGTAGTGATGGCTAAACGGCGTTTAAAGCCTTTCTAAATCCTCTCACGATTTGCAAACTAGTTCGAGAATGCAAGACTTCACTCTTTCGTTTGAGTCCCAAGTCCCAATGGGATCACGGGAAATGAGATCGCCGATGATCTTACTAGTCAGGGCTCAGAGGAAAGCTTAGCAGAACCCGTACTAGAGTGACTGTTTGCATCCACGGTTGAAATGGGCATGACTTTTTAAAATCCTGACAGACTAAACGAATGCTTCCAGATGACTATAAAATTTCATCGACTTTTCTGGTTCCCCTTAGAAGGAAAGAATGCAGACTGCTTACTGGCGTCCTAATAAAGCATTACGCTTTCGCTAAACACCTAAGTGTGCCAGAATGGGTGGCAAACCCTCTTGCAATGCTTGTTGTAAGACCGATGAAGACACCGGGTAGGACTCTCTCTGTGAGTATCCGGCCTACGCTCCCATCAGGAGCTGATGTGGTGGATTCTGTTACGGAAGCGTTTAACATCTGTCTACTAAAGGCTGAGAAAATTCAACAGAATGAACACGCAATGAGTACAATCGACTACTTCTTTGTCCGAGGGCTATATTCCGATAGGTCCTAAGTACATTCTCGTCTATTTAGACGAAATTGAGAAAGCGGGCCCTCTCTGACAGGACATTGCCTTCTCTTTCCCAATCGCCCATCAATAACTTAGTTGAAAGGTGTAGAGTCTTGCCTATGATTTTGATTGTCCCATCGATTCGAATTGACATCCCAAATATTACCGAACCATGTGAGAAAACAGGACGTCGGGCGATGAACAAAGGACGTTTAGTGGCTGAGGCATGCATACATAGGAACATCCCATCTCAAAGAAAAATTGAAACTAAGATCGGGATGAAAATATAGCAAGGTCAAACAGAAACGCATACATTTCCAGCCATCGAAACCAGCCAATACACGTTGTGTCAGTTCAAGTGGATGAGGCCGAGAATTAAAAGATACATATGCGCCAAAACTACAAATGTCCCGACTGCTTTCCATACAACTCGAGTCATTAAAGATGTTTGAGAACAAATGTACAAATCATCGCCTGTATTACTTAAAGACATAGGCCCGAAAGAGATCAAAACTCCTGAAGACAAAACCACATGTCCGATTAGCTAGGCACACCAAAACAAATACATACGTATCTTTCGGTTTTCCTTAACAAGAGGATACCCGTGCCGCTTTTCCATTCAAACCTATACCCACACTATGATGATTCACCACCATCAACAAGGATGTTGGAATTTTTTTCGCGCTCCAATATGTTGATAAATTACCAATTCAAGATGATGCCATCAAAATTCCAAGAACCCACCGTATGCTGGCCATGCACAACATATCCCGATGGCATGTCCGATTTCCGAAAAACCACTCACCAACACATGCGATCGTTTACGAGTTGGCGCCGCGCCGTCTTAATCAATAAACCATTTACGAAAACCCAACAGTTTTTAGTATTTTTTTTTTTCTTTTTTTCAAAAATACGAGTACTCGCTACTACGCAACACATTAGCGGAAAATACCGGGGAATACTTTCATTCATAAAATGAATTTTTGAAGTGGGATAATCCAAGAGAAGGATTAACCCGTATCACAAATTATATACAAATAGCGATGCTTTCTCTTCTCAAGTGGGTATTTAGAAAGGAAGAAGTTCGTAAACTACCTAAGGACGGATCTGTGCGAGTCCTTTTTGAGTATGCTCGTATGACATTTTCAGGTATAAGAAGACTCTTTTCAAGGATCTTCCATTCTCGGTTATCTAATATGAATTCGTTGTACTTTTGAAAAATATTCCAGCAAAATGAGAAGGACGAAATGAGGAAATCAAAATTGTGATTGTGATTTCTACCGATTCGGGACGTTGTGCTGGGAATTGACTTTTGCATTTATCTGTTATTTAATTTATTATTTTATTTAAATTATATTTAAGAAAAAAATTATAACGAATAAGAAGCAATTGTACCTTTAAGACGACTGCAACGATAAGGATGCCACAATCAACACCAACAACTTAAGTGCTCATCGTACAATATTGCTGTCTCTCGTACTGCTGCATATCTTTGACTGGGCTTGGAGCCGGTCATGGAAATCGAATTACCGAAGAAGACAATTCAGAGAATGACAAGACTGAGAAAGTAGTCGACGCCCAAGGCTACCAAAAGCTTACTCAACTCAAACTCTAATGAAAAACTTTATCAAACAGCGTAACTCCATAAAAGAGGGCCTGCGGATTGATCGCGAGACTGGGCCCCCGCCCAATTATCAAGGCTTCGCCCATTAATGACGTTGTCTAATAAAAAGCGGGGGCAGAGCATATTACTGGTCTTATCGTAAACATCTTCAGATAACAGCCTCTGAATAGTTGCTACGATTTGACCAGTTACAAGTTGCCGGTCATAGGTCTTGTTGGCGGCTGGACCACCGATAGTCCCTACCAGGACTTAAATCACGGTACCATGGTAATCAGGAGCCCCCCGGATTTCGGTCTGGGCCTGACTTGTTAGAGGTAGGCCCCCATGTGGGAGCGTCATGGTGGCTGTGGTTTAAACCCCAATCGCGGGAACGGGTCTAACCCATTGTAGAGTTGCAAAAAAGTACTGGGTGCTGTGACCCTAAGAACAGCAAGAGGTTTTAGGTCGGCCTCGACTCATACCAAGGGTGGAATTTGTGCCTCCAACACAGTTCCGAATTGGTGTCAAAGAATTAGTGGCGAGCGATGGCAAGGCGTATCCTTGCTCCCTATGGATGTATGGGCATCTCGTAAGGTCCACGTGACAGGTGGTTTACGTTAAAAATCATGGAACGTTTTGATCGCGAAACTGCAGATTGTTCTATGACTTGCATTAGGCCAGCAGTGCAAAAATCAAGTTTGTAGCATAAAGTTTGTCCTACTCTTCAGAGGTGGTAAGGCCTTACTCATGCAGGCTTAAATTGCAGTGAATGCTCGATCAGCAGCATAATACTGGCCTACGCCGTTATAGGGCTCACAACCCTGCACAGAAAAGATAAAAAAATTAGACGAACATGCTAATAGGCGAGGATACTTATGGATTTCCAGTTAACGATGTTTGCCAGTAAACGATTGAAGGACAACGGCCATGTGGAATGTTTGGAACCTTAACAAACCGTGTGTAGCAAAAGAACTAGTGGAGATCCTCTACTCCTACAAAGCAGACATAACACCCAAGTGCGATGGAATAGACCAAATAAAAAGTGATATCTACTAAGGTCAATGTCACAGGCAGGCCAGGGTGAAAAGGACATCAGCTGCAGAGTTTATTTGGATTTGGATTCGCCGTCAGGGAAGAAGGATGATCTTACCAAAGACAGCTTCTACGAGCTCCTACACAAAACTTACGATCGTGAAATTCGTCCCTGGCGTTGTTAATGCCAAGCTAGGTAAAGAGGGCAGATCTTGTAATACAGTGAGGAAATACAGTCCACTGGAACGGACCCAGTTTTAACGATTTTGAACACACCTTGATATCAATAAAAAAAACTTGGCTAACTCATGATCAGCAAGGGAGTGTTTTGGATGTCCGAACGTTCCGAGCACCTAACTTCGACTCGGGCCATTATCATGTACCGAGAATACGAGTGCCTATATATGAGTACGTATCAGCCCAAAACCAGAGAATTATTGTGAGGAAGTTCACCCTTAAAGCAGGGCATTTTCCTATCAAATTTCTCTTAACCCTTCAGGGAGGAGGATTAAAGTTATCAGCAGTTGAGCTGACTGGGATCAGTTGAGAAAATAAGGTCTCATTGCCGTTCTATGTAGTTGGAAACGCCACTAACTTGACGTAGACTGGAGTCTATTACCCGTTCTAAGAAGAGACATTCGTTAGTAGAAAAGGGGTTGGAAGCGATGGTGAAGTCCATTTCCGTGGACGGTAATCAAAATCACTGAACATAATGATATCATCAGGAAAGTCCGCATTATCAATTAGATCAATAGCAAGTGGGTAGTCGATAGGTTGGGCCGGAAGAATGTGCAAGGATCTACGCGTAAGTGTTATTTTAACTGTCACAATGGCAACGAGAGAGGAGTCGACGCTGTTGTGAATGGCCAGTAGGACAGCTCGACAATGAGAATCAATCAAAGCGGGTGTGCAACCATCACCCCGAAAAATATTGAGAAAAAGAGGGAATACTCGTAAGTCCGGCTGTTTACGTTGGGGATAAGATTAGTCACAGTCAGAGCGCATACATCAAATCGGAGATCATGAGATTGACGCAAGATGTCATGGCTATTCGAACGCGGTCCTCTTACGTTCTTTTTTTTTATAATAGGCGTGCGCAAAAGGGATTTTATGTGCCCTTAAGATGTCTGCACATAGTGCGGGCGAAAGGAAGTTAGGGAGGCAAACAAGAGAGATACCGCTGCGCGTTGGTTTTGAATGTTTGCAAATTATAATGACTAGGAAATAAAGAGCTCGGCAGGGCATTCCATAAGCGAGTTGTGCGGATTAGGAATGAATATCAATATTTTAGAAGAGTTCGTCCAAAAGTGGGCTTGAGGGTATACTGATCAGCATTCATTCACATCACCTGTAAGTTTTATCGCACAATTTTGGATCCCATCTAGCAAGTGCAAAAAGGTCTTAGAGGCACCTGATCAGATATGGGCACTGTATTCCAATTTTGGGCTGATAAGCGCCTTATATATTGAGGCCAGATCAGAGGGGGTGAAATATTTCTTACATAGCTCAAGGAAACCTAGACATTTCGCAGCGTTTTTGGCGACATCGAATATGTGGTCGTTCCAACGTAAGTTGTCACTGACACACATACCACTCTGTTGAGTTACCCAATTGGTTAGGATGCTAATATCGGAATTTAATGAGCTTGAAATACCCTGCCGTTCCCGTTCTACAGCCGAAGAGCAGGGACATGAGTCCGGGAACGAATATGAAAAGCAGAGAGTATTGTCCTCAGCAAAGGAATATACTGGATTAGAAGTATTGTAGCAGACAAGAGATCGTTGATGAAAATTGAAAAGAGTGTTGGACACAGAACAGAGCCCTGGGGCACACCACCACACCACCAGACAACTTACGTTGGAATGACCACATATTTGATGTCGCCAAAAATGCTGCAAAATGTCTAGGTTTCCTCAAGCGATGTAAGAAATATTTTATCCTCTCTGACCTGGTTTCAATAGTTAAGGCGTTTATCTGCCCAAAACTGGAGTACAATGCCCACATTTGGTCAGGTGCCCCAAAGACCTCTTTGCACGTACTATACAACTCATTGGTGATGCCAAAATTACGCAGTCATTCGACACCTTCGAACACCGGCGTTAAGTCTCCTGTATCACCATGTTGTGTCGCTAGTTTTACTACCAGTGCTCCACGGAAATTGTCAGTAGCATTCCGTCCCTTCAAACTTTTAGCCGTAACATTCGTCTCAATGTGAATGCTCATCAGTACATCCCCAAGCCCACTCTAAAATATCGTGATTCTTTCCTAACCCGTACAACTCTCTTACGGAATGCCCTGCCCAGCTCTTTATTTCATAGCCAGTATAACTTGCAAACATTTAAAACCAACGAACATCGGTATCCCTTTTTTTTCCCTCCCTAACTTCCTTTCGCCGCTCTGTTAGCAAACATCTTGAAGGTACATTAAATCCCTTGTGCGCGCTCTAATTATAAGCAAAAAAGTGATTGATGTGCTTCCATGGGCGGCGACTGGAGGAGTTCCCGTGAATGTGATCTTGGTTGTAGGTTAGTCCGTCCGCAGAAGACTTAGATGTGAAATCGAGCGCGAATCGCTTTCGAGTTCCATTGATTCAGTCATAAACGATGTATTATAGGGGACATCCGGGTAAAGCTACGGGTAGTTGGGTATGCCATCGATTTTGCTGTTTATTGTTGCAATGCGGTGTTCAATATCACACACTATGGATTGACTCGCGGTTGGTTCATCACCAATATCGTTCACTTTACCGAAGACAACTTCGAGCATACGACTAGACTGTTTGGGAGAAAGTTTTTTGTGCGACGAAATGGAATGGATGTCAACATCAACCTGATGCAGTCAATTCCGTGACCGGAACTTGACAAATTACGCATCGGAACTTTGGCCTGCGCCCCTACAAAACCCAGGAAGGTAAACGATCATATGCAGCGGCGAGGATTCGCTGACTGGGCTTTGGTGCAGTTGGAAGTGGAATGCGATTTCCGACGAGGCCATTTTATGGATGAATGGCTATGTCAACTAGGAAAACTAGCATTTGACATTGGAAGAGATAAAAATTCACATGACCCAGAAAAGGCACTGTTTGGTGTGGATTCTGGTCCGGCGAAGTAATTGCCTTGTGTTTGTTCCAAAATCATGTTTTTACCGCCAGAATTGTCACCAACGAGAGGTGCAGCCTAGATTGGAAAGTATGGATCGAATTGACATGTGGTTCCAATAACAAATTCAACGGCATGACTATCTCGGGTTTTTGGCGAAGTCAACTATCCACGGAGATCTTGCGATTAGACTTTTTCTTGTGGGGCATCAAGAACGGCTACAGCGTCTATTTTTATATACAGCTCGAGCGACTCGTTCAGAAGTTGCCAGAACCTATCCAATGGACCATTTCCTTAAGCGGAAGTCGATAGTTTGTGATGCATAATTGTACTAAGAAAAAAGGTAAACGCCGTGATCGTGTAACAAGAAAAAACCTCATTCCATTCAAGAGAAAACTACGAGTAAATTTTCTGAAATTCCACCAAGTGCAACTGGACATATCCTTGAATAAATTTCCAGGTACCTATTCCATGAGCTTATCAGAACAATTTCTCGGTAATTGTCACAAGAAAAGAAAGTTGATCTGGTCCGCTACACGACCATATCTAATCAATACTGGCATTTCCTACTTGCCCAACTTTGCACATTTCTCAAAAACTTCCCAAAGTGAAACACTTATGATAGCAAGACTCTTTCTAAAACATTTTCCCACAATCTGGTTCGTAATCAATTAAGGAAAAATCGGGAAAAATCTCATCATCGATTGTGGTATCTCCAAAACAATCACCCCACCATATGTGTTGTGTTACACCGGAAATGTCCATAAAGTACATATTCCCATGACGCAAAATAAATGTACGGCGCCTGCAGCCAAAAACCCAAAAGGACGTACTCGTAATTTCATCCCGGCACATA
This sequence comes from Volucella zonaria, assembly GCA_963966105.1. NCBI lineage: Eukaryota > Metazoa > Arthropoda > Insecta > Diptera > Syrphidae > Volucella > Volucella zonaria. Next base: position 129,558,712 of record OZ014533.1, on the reverse strand, counting down.
CACCGCACACATACGAATATGAATACGAGTGCAAACACGAGTGCTTAGGTAGTCTTGCCGCATGATGCGTCCGGAATTTCCTCCCAAAATTCGTATAAATAGAAGCACCTTCGAAGAATCAGTATCATTCCACAAAATCACACTGTGCCACAAGCATCTCACACAAGGGATACACGTTCTTAAAGAAAATGCAAACAATGCGAGTATTCATCGTCGCGTTTATAGCTCTAGTCCAGGCAAGACCTCAAGCGCCACCGAACTTTATGTTGTGGTAGGTTACAAAGAACATCATCATTTTACAAGTGACAGTGTTTCGAACTGATTATTTCTCTCCCTCTATCTTACAGGAACTACTTTCCGTATTTACAACAACAGCAACAGCAGCAGCTATCAGTGATGCCAATTATGCAGCCAGTACCTATCCCACAGTATCCAACATTGGAGTTAATTTTTAATGGACCAATTCCAATTGCCGCCAATAACATGCCGATACTGGGAGAAATCCAGTTCGATGCACCTGTTCAACCATCAGCAATTCCAGGGAACTTGAACATCTCACCGACCACATCGACAACTACCCGCCGACCATGGCCCATGACCACAACCACTTCACCATCAGTGCCTGCAAAACGTCTCGCATATGTCAAGCAATCAACTCCGCCAATCGATGATGCCGTCAAATCTCAAATCTCTAAAGGGATCTTTGAGATGGCACGCACCATCCAAATGGAGATCCTTTCAAAGGATGGCGACTGCCAGCAGACCAGTAGTAAATTCAATGTCTTCTCCCCAATCAATATCGCCACGGTTCTATCGCTTCTCGAATTGGGTACCAGAGGCCAAACCAATCAGGAACTCCAGCACATCCTCGGATTCGATAAGCTCACAACATTGTCGGCGAATCCCCTTGACCATCACTATGCTCTCGGACAAATGCTTGAATCCATCCTCCATCCAGACTCAGCATTAGCGACCACTGCTCCAGCACCAATTCAAATCAACATGGCAAATGGAGTCTTCCTGCAGGCAGGCTGCACCATGCGTCCGGATTATCGTACAACAGTGGAGACAATTTATCAAAGTCAAGTCACAGCTTTGGATTTCCAACAGCGACCGGTGGTGGCTACGAAATTCATTAATGACTGGGTGCAGCAGGAGACAAATGGAAAAATCGACAACATCGTTGCGGATGTCATTGACAGTAGTACCCGTTTGATGGTAGCCAGTGCAATGTACTTCAAAGCCTTGTGGGTGTCTTCATTCAAACCGTCGGCCACATCAAAGCGACCATTCTACCCCAACGGAAGGCAAGGACGACAGATTCTCATCGACACGATGGCCAATGGTGGTGTATTCAAGTACTATCAGTCAAAGGATTACGATTGTGGAATTTTGGCACTTCAATTCAAAGGTGACACCACGACTATGTACCTCATCCTGCCAAACAAGTCGAACGTGAGGAAATTGAAGAAACTCCAAGCAATTCTGACGTCCGACATCATCGAGGATATGATTTCCAAGATGCAGATGCGTTCGGTACTGATTACCATGCCGAAAATGCACTTAATGGACACCTTAGAATTGAAAGATGTCCTTGCGCAGTTGGAAGTGCATAGCTTTTCAAGTAATTCCTATGTTGACTTATCGGGAATTACGGACCAAAGTGCAATGACTCTGGACGGATTTATGCATAAGATCGACTTGACCATCAATGAAGCTGGTACTGAGGCAGCTGCTGTAACAGCTTCGTATCTATCGAGGCAGGAGTTTGAAGTTGAATTTCGAATGGACTCGCCGTTCATGTTTCTGCTGCAGCATGATGAGAGCAGATTGCCGTTGTTCTATGGAGCAGTTTTTGAGCCGGTAAATGTGTAACATTTAATCGGGACGAGGAGGCAGTGCCTACGAATTAATTGTTATTGTTGTTATTTATTTTTATTTATTTGTAAATAATTGTTGTTATGGCTGTGACATTGTTTCTCGGAACAAATATAAGGATCTTGAAGAGGAAAAGGATTTTTGTTTTCTAGTAGTGTGGAAGACTGCTCTACCATTTGCTTAGCTTGATCTAGCTATTGCAAATACCGCTTATTACCTCAGTCAAGACCGCAAGACTTGAGGCTTACTGAGGCTACTCATAATTTTTTAATTTTTAAAAAATCACACTATACCAACGCAAAGTGGATCTATGCATTCAATTACCATCACAGGTGGGTTTATTCCTTAAGGATCCCGTATCCTTTAAAAAAAAAAATCCCGAAATTTTAATGAGAACGGTTGTTTTTTCCGAAAAGGTGGATATTTCCCAACCGGGTTTTGCCCAAATCCCTCTTCAGTAGCTTTAATTAGTGCCAGACATACACACAGATACAAATATGGTGTAAGCTAGGACAGTGGTGAATGATGCATGTGTGATTGCTGCTAAACTCATATACAAGGATAAGTTGCAATACAATGTGTTGCCTGCATTTAGCCTATTGACCTGGTGATCTTTCTCTTTTTTGTCCAATTTGGCGTGTTCAAAGCTCAGTACTGAACCAGGTGGCGGAAAAGCCTAAATCGAGTTAACGGCCGCAGTCGTAACCTCACACGGAGCTACTGATACCCGAGTAGCCAACCCCGTATGTCCAAGGGGTGCCACAGATTGTTTGGCCCTCCAGTTTGGGGGTTATGACGACTCTTGCTAATCTAAAAAGGCGATTTTTGATGCTGCACGTGGAGTGCTAGGTCCTTAACAGATCACTTGCAGCCGAAAAACTTGCGAAGATCCTAGATTACTACAAAGCAGACCTTACCCCCATCCAAAATGGGCGATGGAATGGACTGGATGTTACAAAGGAAGAAGAACTGCAACATGTACTACGGTGATTGCTATCGAAAAGACAAGCAGCGGCTATTTGAATGCGTGTGACAAATAAGTGGCAGACTTAGCCTCATAACAACCCGCATCAGGGCTAAATGGCCTAAATTTGCCAACATTGGCCTAATAAGAGAGCACGTCCCAACAGAGGAAAAAGACGACAACACCAGACATATGCTCAATGTCCTAAGCATGACGTTATTCATGCTCATCCTAGACGATTTTAACGAAAAGCTAGAAAAGAAGGACATCTTTGGCAGCACAGGCAGCAAACAAAGTCTGTAAGACATCACGTCTAACAACGAGCTTAGACTAATTGACTTTGCAGCGGGATGAAATGTCATCTTGATAAGCACGCGCTTTCCACGTCTGGAAAAGCACCTGGCGGTTTCCTGAAGAATCTGACAGCAACCAGATTGATCACATTGCCATCGACGCATGGCATGCGGAAATACGAGTAAATGGGACGTCCAATGAATACCAACAAATGCTGGACAATCTAACCGCGGACGGTTTTCAGAGAGCCTCAGTGGTGCCAACTTTAATGCGTGGGCCATAGAATTGGTCAACAAACTCACTAACATCAGAGGAAAGGCTCTACTGGAAACATTCGCTCCCCTATCAATAAGTATCGCCAACAGAAGTCGCGCTAATACGTACCGGAAGGCTGGAAAGCTCTATCATTGACATCACCCTTGTGAGCAGTTCTATCCTGAGAACTATAAATTTTCCGAAAAGTGAAAAATAGAACAGTTGGCACTTCTACCAATAAGAAAGAAGTCTCCAGGAGAACCATCATCGTATCGCCCGATATACCTATTGGAAACCATGGGAAAGATGCTCGAGCAGATAATGTTCAATGGATTACTCGTAGTGTGAGGCGAAAAAGGAGTCCTCCTAGACTGCCAATTTACCTTTAGAAAAACCAAGGCGCCATCGAAGAAGTAAGATGGCTCTACGGTACAAATGAGTACTGTGCAGGAGTAACACTGGATGTTAAGAATGCTTTTAACTCGACGAACTGGTCGTTCATTAGAAGATCGCTCGCCAGGATGGATACACAATATTACTTGCTGCGTATAGTGACAAGCTATTTCAACAACAGGAAATTGAGATATAATACGAATGAGGGTGAAAAATACTGCAACGCCACTGCGGGGGTTCCACAGGGTTCGGTCTTAAGGCCCTTATTGTGGAACATCATGACGGTAATTGGGTTCGCCAATTATATTGCCATCGTGACAGTAGGTAAATAGATTCGTACAATTGAATTCGCTACAAACGAAAGCAATTGTCCGGATAAAGAATTGACTAGCAGCCGCTAGCCTAAAACTAGCCGACCATAAAACAGAAGCTGTCTTTATAACCAGTCAGTCGAAAAACTGTAGAGTTCCAGGGTGGTAATACTCTGGACGAAAAAAGCGGCTAAATATCTTGAAGTAATACTGGACAACAGATTATGGTCCAAAACACACGTGTAATACGTGTGTTGAACTACAAGAAATCATCGCAAATGCAGGGGGCTCTCTCTCTTAGGCATACTGCCTTACATTGGTGGACCGCAAAATGGATCCTATTCTCCAGAGTTGTCACATCAGTTCTGTTGTATACCGCCCCAGTCTGGGCGAAGGCACTGAGGACGACGGAGACCAAAAGAAGACGATCGTCAACATACAGATTCTTCGCGCTACGGACAATCAGCGGCTTTCGAACCATATCAGAGGAGGCCGCCTTTGTGATAGCTGGAATGGTTTCCGTCGACATTCTTGCAGATGAAATGATGAGGAGAGCCTTATGCCAACACGATGCCAGTGGAATCAAGAGGATCAAAATTGAAGAAAAGGCAGCGAGCTATATGGCGCAGATGGGCATAAGATCTTATATCGACAATCCATGACTGGTTCGAACATAAACATGGAGACTGCAACTAGAACCTTACGCAGTTCCTGTCTGGCCATGGTGATTATCGCTAATATCTTCAGCGTTTTAGGCACCACAGCTCACATCTTGCTCCGAATGGCCAAATGAAGATGAAGATACGAATCAAGCAGTATTTTATTGCCCACACGTCATGGCATGGAGAACTACTCTGTCTAGCCCGTCTCTAATCCTCGATCACAAGTTGCAATTGGAGAAAAATTAGGCGAAAATATGAATTTTTATAAAAATTCAACAAAATGAGCTACGGAGAATAGAAAGGCTAAGGAAAGCAGCAGCAGAAGCTTTAGAAGCTGCAGAAACCTCTGAAGCAGGTGATACAACACGAGTAGCTTGATTTGGTTACCAGCGCTGCCAAGTACTACCTAACGGCAGTCTCGAGGGGAGAGTGGTCGAACTATTAGGGTGTGGTATATTGTGGCATTCCTGGAATCGAACAATCAGGATAGCGAACGGTACATGCTAGTAGCCCGAGTCACTGGTATATATGAAGATTACACATCCTTTGGTTCAACTAAAAACAAATAAATAAAAATAAGGCATGCCTCCATAACTCCATGTCTGTCACCATGCTCTGGCCAAAATACGAATGTGGACTTATCTAACGTTAGAAGGAAGAGAAAATACATGAGGAAGTTTGATGTAGAAAGGCTGCAACTGAAGGAAACCGTCAGTACCTTTGCCTACAATAACGTTCGATTTGCTGTGCTCCCAGTACCTGATCCCGAAACCCAACTGCATAACTACAAATCTCTAATGTGTTAGGCCTCACCTGATCACCACCACAAAACCGGTGGTCAGACTATTAATGCCAGCTGCCTAATGCAGAAAAATAGGAACTAAATAGAGCGGCGCTGAAATGAAAGACTAGGAGTGGCTCTTGCGCTCGACGAGCAGAGCAGGAAGCCTGACCGCCAACAGTTTAATAGCAAGAAAGACTTTAGGAAATTTTGCCATGATCTACCCAGTCCTTTAGTCCGGGGTTGACCTGGGCCTGTTAAATGAAACAAAATATGAACAGACGTTGAATTGACCAAGAAGGGAACCTTGTTGTAGATTCGCAGTTGCCATCAATTCTGTCAACCCAACCTTTACGAAGTGTGTATATGACTATCCGAAAAGGCCAACCGGTACTGATGGTGTGGATGATAGGCTCGTTCAAGGTGGCAGGATATGATTTTGTGAAAAGCACGCACCAACTCATATCTTAAATATGATTATATTGAAGCATGCCAGGCGAATGTTACCTTCCCCTTGTATGCCCGATGCTGTAAAAAAGAAATCCTCTGGTCTCAGCCAACTATAGGGACATGAGGCATCAATAACGCCTACAAGGTCTTCTCTATCAAGCTATGTAATCGTCTAAAACCTTTCATCAACCAACTGTTGTGTGTAGCTTGACGACTGGGAAGTCCACCCTCGACTAGCCTGTATTGGCACTCTACAGGATGGCATGGAGTAAATTTGCTGCTCTGTGAGCGTCAGTAATGCTTTCAGCGAGAAATTTGATGACAGAAAGGCTTCCGACAAGGCGACCTTGGGAGTATTCTGCGTAAGTAGAGCAGCAGCACAGTATTTCAAAAGCCTGTAACTACAGCTACTTGCATATGCAATGACAATACATTGTTGGTAGACCACAGTAGGTGTTTGTAAAGCAACTATTGAAGCAAACGGCTCATAACATCGACAATTCGGACGAAACGTCACAATAGACAAGTGAAACTTCGTGATAGTCCTGGACTTAGGACTCTCTTTTTTCTTCTTAACTCGGAAGACAATTTAGTTACAAAGGCCTCTTACGAGCAACCAAAGTAACGCTCTATATGTTGCAGATGCATCTGTTTTATGAAACAAGGATGAGGAAGTCGTTTCGAGTGAAAGTGCTTCGAGTCATTCGACGGTCCCGTCTGTATCAATGGAGAGTGGAGATTTCACCAAAAGTTGTACGGGCTGTATCGCACATGAACTTCAGCGACATAGATGGCAGGAACATGATGGCGGAAACTAGCGCTTCAGCTCGGAACGTCTTCGAATCCATCACCGAAGAAAATCTAAATGGAGAAGGACCCTAGATGAAATTGCGCGAGCAAATTGAAAGAAATCCCAACCAAACTGACTTAAAAAATTGAAAGCATGACATTCCGTGGCGGACTTGGGCCGCAACCAACATGCCTCTCCAACTAGCCCTATTTTTTGCCAGCAGTGCAGCTCTCGTACGAGACAAACAGCCCCGTAGATCACCCCAAGAGGCCTTTTTTTTAGTTTTTTTTTCTATAATGACCGCGCGCTCAAGGCGAAGAAAGGACAGGTACCGATTTACATTGTTTTTAAATGTTTGGAAGTTATAACGATCAGCAGCCTCTGCTGCTGATTTGCCGATTGACAGCGATCTTCGAATGGTCTTTAAGGTGCCGTCGCTGTCTGTATTAACTACGGAGCCTAAAAGGCAAAGTCCTTAAATAAATCAAAGTTGTACATGTCCATTGCGAAGTTTTGTCGGAATCGTCGTTTCCCGTCACTAGACCGAATTCTTTTCCAAGAACTGCCGAAATGTAAAAATCTAGTAAATGATAGAATTTTCGGGCTTAAAGTAGTAATAAGGGCCCGTCTGTTTGTCCACAAAGGGTTTTAAGCGATTACATAGTACGTCAGAAAGGATTTATAAGTGATGTTGAGGAGACTGATGACTCTAAAGCTTGGGAGGCCCATTCTTTAGGCTCGGTCTGACATGCCTGGGGTATGGTCTTCATAAAGTCATCGCCTGCCACCTTTGACAGATAGATCATCTGTACCAACAGACTCAATTTTGGCATCACTTCGTCGATGTCAGGTAAGCGAAATTCATCAGTGCCTAACTTGAATAACATTGATCGTCAACGCCTTTAAAAAGTCTGCAGAACTGGTTTTTGCATATCCTCAGCACTGATTGAGAATCTACTCGTAACATTAAGTTCCCTTCTTCATCGTTATAGGCTTCTGTTGGCTTTATATTGAATGTTAACTTTCTGGTAAAATTTCTAAACGTTCCTCCGTCTATAGCACATGTCAATGACTTCGATTTAGCACTTCTTGTGCTCTTTCCTTCTGAGATGTCGGTGCTCGTACTTCCTATTTTTTGCTCGTAAAATGTACAATATTTCTCAGTTTCTCAGCATGCGCCAGCTGGTATTCATGAAATTGCAATTTTCACAGATGGCTCAAAAACAGAGGAAGACCCAGAACTGAGACTACGAGACGCAAGCAGTGTCTTCTAATCAGAGCTTCTGGCTGTTTCTCAGGACGGCTGAGCTGATGCAGATGAGATCGGTATCCGAAAGAGATATCGCTTCCCACATCGATAGCCAGGCCGCACTCAAGGCAATGGAATCAACCAATGTCAACTCTGATACATTCAGGGGCCGCCGCACATTGCTCAAGACAGTATATAGTCAGAACCGGGTAAGACTGTGCTAAGGTGGTCAAATCTTGAAGGACACAGGGTATCCAAAACTCTCTGGGCGCTTTTTGACGGCAAAAGATCCAGGAAGTTAATAAAATTAAACAGGGATAAGCTTAGACAGTAATAGAAATCCTGACAGGACACTGTCTCCTGAGGAAACACAGAGAAAGACTCAAATAGTCAGATATGGATATTTGCAGATTCTCCGGTGATCTGCAAGCTGTTGAGGACATAACACACAGACTGTGTGAATGCGAGGCAATATTGCGTAGTCGAAGAAAATTTTTAAAGAAATACTTTTCCGAAAACCTAGGCCTAATAGGCGGCACGGACTTTAAATTGGGTGTTTCACCAGGGCGATTGTTTAGGTTTCTGCCATTTTAAGACAAATTCAACTGGTTCAACAGTGATTGCGATGGGCCCGTTTTGGTGTCTGGTGTCTGTGTGATGGCATATCCATCACACCCCTGTTTAACCTAACCTCTTTCCTCTTCTATGCGGCATTAGGTATATCCACATCCGTTGTTGTTAACCCCACAGAAGATTCGAACATTCAGAATACTGAAGGCGCACCTTTCCTCGATCATGAGGTGTTCCAGTCCTTGTCGCTTAATAGGCGAGCTGTATTATTTTTTATTTTTTTTTGACTTGCTTTACCGTTTACAACAAATCCGCACCCAAATATGTAAATGTTGCTGTAGTACAGAGTGACCAGATAGCAATGATAGTTTTTCCAATTGTTACGTTTTAGCAGCAGTTACCAACGACATCTAGCTGTCAGAATATTCAGTAAGGTTTGCCATTTCATCATGCATCGTTTCATCGAAATTCCGGCTCAATTGCAAATACGCAACGTGAATTTCGTCGTGAGGTCGGTCATCATCATGGCTTCAGTGTGCAGGCCATTCGCCGCACTGTGGAAAAGTTTGAACGTGAGTCCACTCTTATGGATGTTCACTCACCAACCAAACAGAGATTGGTGCGAACTGAAGAAAACATAGCCACCGTAGCGGCCAGTATCGAAGAAGACCCAGAAATGGTCATCGTCAGGGAGTCAACTCGGCTTATTTTGCTGTCGGATTGGGGCCTAAATTTTTTTTTTTTTTTTTTTTATAATCGGCGCGCGTTCAAGGGGTTTTTGTACCCTTAAAATGTTCGTACACAGCGCGGGCGAAGGAAATTTAGGGAGGAAGAAAAGACAGGTACCGATGTACATTGGTTTTAAATGTTTGTAAGTTATAACGACCAGGAAACAGAGAGATCGGCAGGGCAATCCATAAGCGAGTTGTACGGCTTAGGAAAGAATCACGATATTTTAGAGTACGTCCGAAAATGGGCTTGAGGGTATACTGATGAGCATTCATAGCGAGACGGGTGTTACGGTTGAAAGATTGAATGGGCGGAATGCTACTGGCAATTTCTATGGAGCACTGGTGGTGGAAATAGCGATAAAACAAAGTGAGACAGGAGACAGGAGACTTTACGTCGGTGTTCGAGGGTGTCAATCGATTGACTGATATTACTGTCACCAATGAGTTTTATCGCACGGTTTTGAATCCTATCTTGCAGGTGCAGAGATGTTTTAGGAACACCTGACCAGATGTGGGCATTGTACTCCAATTTTCGGCGGGCGAATACCTTACATATTGTGGCCAGGTCAGAGGGGGTAAAATATTTCTTACATCGCTTGAGAAAACCTAGACATTTCGCAGCATTTTTGGCGACATTGAATATGTAGCCATTCCAACGTAAGTTGTTACTGATACACATACCGAGAATGGAAAGTTTATCGGTTTCGACGATGCGAGTGCCATTCATGGATAATGGCTGGGTATTTGAATTTCGCTTTAATGACAGCAGACAGCATTGTGTTTGGAAGCATTAAATTCCACTCTGTTGATGGCTCCCCAGTTGGTTATGCTGTTAATATCGGAATTTGATGAGCTTAGCATACGCTGCCGTTCCCGTTCTACAGCCGAAGAGTAGGGGCGTGAGTCCGGGAACGAATATGAGAAGTAGAGAGTGCTGTCATCAGCAAAGGAATAAATTGAATTAGAAGTAGCAGACAAGAGATCGTTAATGAAGATTAAAAAGAGTGTCGGAGACAGAACGGAGCCCTGGGGTACACCAGCATTTATTTTGTGAATATCACACTTGAAACCATCCAAGACAACTTGAATTGAACCTTCCGAAAGGTAATTTCTAATCCATTGAAGAAGAGAGTCATCGATCCCAAAAGCACGCATTTTCGACAAAAGAGCCTGATGCCTAACTCTGCCAAATGCGTTAGAAATATCAAGTGCAACTATCTTGCTTTCGCCAGATTGATGTATGCTTTGGTTCCACTTTTCGGTGAGACATGTCATCAGATTACCAGTGGACTTGTTGCTACGAAAACCGTATTGCGGCCATTGAGAAGTTTTCGTGTTTCGAGATATTCCATGAGCTGACGATTTATCAGCGTTTCCACGACCTTGGAAAGAAGGGACGTAAGTGCAATGGGTTTGTAGGAAGAGAGAGAAGAAGATTCGTCTTTTTTTAGGGACGGGCTGGACAAATGCTGTTTTCCATCTGCTCGGAAAGAGTCCTAAAGAGTAGGATTGATGAAGCAGCTTACGCAGTGGTTTTGCCAGCGAGGAAGAACACCTCTTCAGAAGGAGGGGGATATACCATTTAGACCAGCGGATCTATGCTTGTTGAGATCTTTAAGTACTCTTGCTACTACACGGGTGCGGAAGTGGATTCGTCCCATTGCAGATTCGACGCACTCAAGTGTAGGCGGGAACAATGCACAATCTGGGAGTGTTGAGCTAGCCGCAAAGTGTGCAGCAAGCAGATTGGCCTTGTCCAAAGAGCTGACAGCTGGAATGTCATTGTAAATGAGCGTTGGGATGGAGGATGAGGCAGAATTTCTAATGTTTTTGACGAATGACCAACAATTTTTACTGCCTTTGGGACATTTTAGTATTTTTTGCCTCAGTTTTTGGTCGTATTGGAATTTGACACGCTTGAGAAAGACGTTGCAGTCATTTCTGGCTCGTTTAAACTTTTTTCGGTTTTCCTCTGTCGGGTTGGTCTTGTAGGACCGAAGAAATAATTCTCTAACCCTAACAGCCTCTTCACAGCTCGAGTCGTACCATGCCTTTTCTTTTGGTTTGAGGAAACATAGCGACCAGTTAAACTTCCTAAAGAAGGTGTTAAGTCCGCTCCAATTGGCTTTCTCCTATTGCCATACAGTTCTTTTAGGAATCTTTTCTCTAACTGTGTTAGAGAAATGACACATTGACGAGCCTAGAGGGGAGAGCACATAAGCGGTGTACTTGTCAGGGTGAGAAGTTAAAAACAAGTCCAGGGTATTGGCGGCTTGACTATCAACGTCTGCTATTCGTGTGAGCTCATTTACAAGCTGGGTTCAATTATTTTCCGCAGCGAAGATCTCAACACACCGTCCTTCGGGTGTTGTCTGTCCAGAATGTCGAAGCCAACCAGAATTGTGTAGGTATATTGAAATCGCCCGTAAGAACGATTTCAGTATTAGGATACAGGGATACAATTCTTTGAATGGAGTCAGACAGCGCATCAAACACGTTAAAGGTCGAGTTGCTGTCCAGTTTTGGGCTTCTGTAAGCAGTAGTGGATAATATGCTACGGAGATGGAATTTTAACCACATGAAATTGAATTCCGGATTGGAACAGGGACTACATTGTGGTGGAATTTGGTAAGCTACATAAATGGCGGGATCGCGGTGAAAGAAGAATAGTGGCACTTGTTCGTATCCAGGTAGCTTCAGATCAGAGTGGTCTGAGAGGTGCAGACGGGGATCTACCTGTGTTTCACTAAGTGCCAAAACAGCTGGTCGGTACTTACAGACGTGGACGTACGCAGAAAAGTGATTACTTTCTAGCCCGCGTATATTGGCTACGTCCACCCTGAATTCCCTGGACATAATCACAAACAAACACACTAAACACAAACACCGACGACACTAAGCAGGGCTGTGAAGTAAAAATTCTGACGATGGTTTACTGAATCAAATTGCTGTAGGTGTTATGCCCTTACAACAATATGAAACAGTGCACCAACAAAATCTTCACACACAACACGCTATCCTTCAGTTGTTGCATACGAGTACATTGAGTCACTGCTCGTACCGTATGATAAATACAGTAACGGCAGTGACCGAGTGTAAGCAACAGTACTACGACCAGGAGTGGGAGAGGTGTAGGATTCCTACACTGTGTGATAATTTTTGTTTTTTTCTCATACGCGCGCTGTGGTTTTGGGGTCTTTTGTTTTTTTTTTTTATACATCCGTATAAGATTGCGCTGACGTAAGAACTGAAGCCGGACAACCATCGGCCGTGAGTTCGCTAATTGGGCGCTGGAAATATTGGCCGGAGATCCGGATTTTGGTCAAAAAATCATCTTCTCGGACGAGACCCATTTTTGGCTCAGCGGCTATGTCAACAAAATGGCCATTATTGGAGAGAACACAATCCACAAGTATTCGGCCAAGCATCAATGCATCCATAAAGATTGACAGCTTGGTGTGGTGTATGGCATGGCGGTATCATCGAACCTTATTTCTTTCGAAATGAGGAAGGAGAACCCGTTACCGTCAATGGTCTCAGGCATAGATCTCGACTAATCGATATATCCGAGCCGTGGTTCCAATTAGACGGCGCTACATGCCATACAAGTGACGCAACGCCCGAAGTTGTGAAGGAGAAATTTAGCGACTGGGTCATCTCACGGCGAGCGTTCATGCAATTTGACACCGCTCGATTATTTTCTCCGGGGTTACATCAAGTCCTTAGTCTACGCTAGTAAGTCAACAACTTTGGACGAGCTCGAGGCCAACATTCGACTCGCTATTGCCGGAATAACGCCGCATATGTTAGACCGACAGCTTGAAGCAATGAAGGCGAGGCGACCATTTGAATTCTGTGCTATTCCACACATAATGGCATGAACGTAGCTTCATGTCAGAATCAATTATAAATCTCACACCGTTGCTATCTTACTGAATTTTTTTTTCTATCGTTCTTAACTGGTCACCCTTTACATGTCACACTTTTTCATTATCGCGGTTTACCTCGGTTCATTCTACGGCATGTTCGGTTTAGCGGTTATATATCCTCAACTGCGGTCTATAGTCCAAAGCAGTTTTCAGCTACTGGGTCCTGTTTAAGGTCCAAACATTCCATGTACATATGCGAACGTTGCTGCCCTTTGTTTGAATTGAATGATCATCAACAGTTATCCAGACACTTGGCTATCTTGCAACAGCATGGTTGTTTGGGCGCTTCAGTGCCTGGTTTTTTTCCATTTTCTATTTGGAACTCGTTCTTTCTCGGAAGTTTAGTCTCCATTTGTCCCGTATAAAAGTGACTGCCTACATTCCAATACTGACAACAATCAATCAGTCTGTTTTTGATAGCGTTTTCTGAGAATCCACTGATTGCCTGTTGGCAGCGTATGGAATATACACATACCCAAAGGGTTCAAGGAATAAAGACAACCAGCTGGAACAACACAACAGTGGTCCACAATTTCCCGACAAAGAAATTCAGAAGAAACCCAATCCCAAGCATTTCTTCTGACTACGCATACGCAATCAAATCCGTGGGATTCAGGAAAAACAATTTTTCCCAGAACTCCCGTAAGCAATGGACAAGGTTCAATGAACTCGGCATGACACTCCTTATCAGGAGCCACCTAGGCACCGTATATTTTCAATTATGACATCCGGGTGATTTTGTTCATCATCTTCGCATCGGTAGGCGTAGGCAGCGACGAAACCAAGATTCCGAGTACCTGGAAGACATTAAATTGCTTCCCATACCTTTAGCTCCTTGCTCACGCACACAAAATTTATACGGAACCCTTCATTAGTGCAATTAGCCCACTCCAGTATCCCTTGGCATACATAGAACTCGTCTTATGATCCGGAAAACATTCCAAATTGTACTTTTTCCCTGACAGGCCAAGTAGCCAACGTTACATCCTCATAGAAGGAACCTAGCGAAAAGAGGAGACCGGAGAAGAGTGTCAGAACGCCATAAGCATTTGTTAATAGCCATCCCATTAAAATATTTGTTCGGATGAATTTTCAACTCCATGCGCCACAAATCATTCTAATGTTCCCCATTAACGACTGTTCACATGCAATAAACAATCCCACTACAATGTGTATCCGCGAATTACCCCGAAAAAAAAAAAAACCCCAAAGAACAAACCAAAGCCAAACAGAATAGAACTTAAAGCGAAAGGAGAGGGAAGAAAGAAAAAAATGAAAGTCCTTGCTGTTAGTTATGTCCGTGTCGCCCATCCCAGGATGAGCACCTACATACGAACGAATCCAATCTGTCGTCGTGTTGTTGTGTCGCATCGCGTCGTGTCTATTTGGAAGAAGGAGGTATACTCGTAGTCGTAGTCCGCCCGAACATGACAGAAAGTATGCGAACTCCAAAGACTGGAAATAAGAGGAACAACTTTTCTCGCCTCTTTTCTCACTTTTCACTTAGTCCTGTGGCCTGAATCCTTATTCCTTTGGCCTTTTAGCCCTCTCAAGTATTTCTGTATTTTTTTGTTTGCCCCCGACTTGATGAATGGTTGTGTGGCGTTGGTGTTTGTGTTGTGTTGTGTTCCGTTGTCATTCCTTGCCCTGCCTTAATGGATGCAGGAAAAAAGGACGAGAATTTGCTCGCGTTGAAATTCGACTCGGACATATCCGTACCACATACAAATATACTAGTATACTCGTACATCTTGCGTATGGCAGTATGTACTTTGAGGAAGCACTTCCTTACGTCAGCAAGGATTTTCTAAGGATACATCATCCTATGGCACACAGTTAGTTAGTGAAACTGCAATGATGACGGCACTAATTTTCTGGAATAATGAATGACTCATTGAAAGGAAGTTCTTTTCGGTGCCGCCTGCTCCCATTCACTACTTTCAAAGCAAAAAAAAAAACTTTTTAAAGGATCTCCGCCACTCTATTACAACGTGATTGCAGTGGTACATACTAGCTCGTACCAGTTGAACGGAAGTGTAAGAGAGAAAAATTATTACAATGACGTACGCAAAATTAAAAGGCATCATCGCCCCCTTCCTCCTAACTTGATGTTACATGCATACTCCCACATCTGCATACGAGTAAGGAGGAGAAATTCCTCGCTTCGTAATAAGCCAAAAGGGATGCAAAAGAAACGATAGAAGGACGAAGGAGTTGGTAAAGAAACTTTTCACATTCTGGGAATCATCATATCCGCATGCATTAATATTTTACGAGCCTTGACTGTGGAGGCAACTTTCAATATACGACGAATGCAAGGGAACAACATGAAAAGCCATCCGCTTCCATTATCTTGACGAAGGAGGAAAAGGATATTTTTATCGAAAAGACATTGTAGGAGTACGAGTATGGTATGTGGATGGTTGTGGAACAACTTTTCCCTGATTAAAAAGAACTGTTTGTCATTCTAACCGCGGAGAGATTAAGGATGCCTTAAGCCAGCAGAGAAGTGGGATAAGAGTTACTTAAATTTGTAACAGAAGGCATATTGCCGATGTTTACAAGACTTAACATGGAATATTGTACAAGGACAATATGTATTTGGTATTTGTTAGGAAACAGATGTCAAATGTGTCGTTTTCTTTTAAAAGGCATCGATTCTAAAAATAAAAGGAGGTACTGGAGGGCTAAGGAGTAAGTTTCGAATGAGGGATGTTTCTAGTTTTGTATCCTTTAGAATAGCGTCAAAGATTTCTGGTCACACTGCAAAATTCACACACGTGGTCCTACTGCCTGGTCATCTGAAACTTTGACACCTAATTCCCTAAAACATATACTGATTTCGGGTGTTTGCTAAGGCTCTATAAGCAGGATGGCCTTTAAGTTGCAAAGTGATCAGAGATAGTAGACAGGCATTATTGCATTAATATAGACTTCCTACACAAACCGATGGTACGACGAAGGACGTGACGGCTCCGAACGACCTAAATGCCACACATCGAAGTACCATTTTTACCGTGCAGCTACTTCAACAAGACTAAATTCATCACCTCAAACCTCAGAAAAATCGGCGGGCACATCGTGTTTATGTAGTACCTAGACATGGCTTATTCGGAACGAAGTAAAGACACCTAAATATTACATCCCTTCCTCTTGTTAGACCCTAATTTATCCTCTTCCTCTTCTCAATATGATTTCCGAGTATCTGCCCCTATGACAACCATGTATCTGTACCTCGGGAAGTTGATAATCATAAGAAAATTAAACGCACATCAGGGCCTAACATTACGGGCACTTATCCTAGGAGGGAGTCAATCATTGAACATCAAGTAATTACAAAGGTAATGGCCCTACTCTCTCCACTCAAAAGAAGATCTTGCCGTCTCCTTTATCTGCAACTAGCTGACCCCGCAGGCGTTGCATTGCGTTATTTCAAATTGCAGAAAATCTGTAGTCGATTGTCCATGGTAATTGATGCTTTGTGTTGAAATATTTGCTGGATGGGTTGCGGTCGGGTCGATTTTGAATTGTATTTCCCCTCATTGAAGCACTCTGTGATAAAGGATATTTTTCGTTTTGTCGGTTGGTGCGAAAACGATCAAAGCGGATGGTTTCTCGACACGGGACACGAACAATGATGTTCGGATGAGTTCCTCCTTCGTTGAGACGAAATTGCAAAAATTCGGCAGGAACGAAACCAATCTATTCGATGCGTCGACAGGAACACGACCATTACCGATAGTAATAGTTGAATGGAGAATACTTTGGCAGATGGATCGTTTAGCAATGCAACTCACATGTTTGTCGTCAGCTAAAGTTTCTTCACATAACGCCACAATGTCGATGATTTGAGGCAAGCATTGATACCATCGGCAACGATCGATCGTGGTATTACTGTATGTACGCTATGTTACATGTTGGTTCTTCAACCGCTTGAAGGTTGAATAGAAATTTCAATGCCGAATGAGCGGTTCGGCAACCTTCCAGCAGCGTAGCCGCTTTTCCAGAAGAAGCAACCGCTACAGCAGTTTCTGATCTTGCACGAACTGTAGCCAAAATCAATGATAAGAGGAATGTCTTGCCAGTGCCACCAGGCGCATCAAGGAAAAACATGCCAACATTTCCATCATCATTCTTTCTTTTTGTTGGGGATTCAACAAAGATACATTCGTTCGAACCAATTGGCTTAGTGCATTTGTGTCGTATTCACGTTCACGCTGCAATTTTCGTTCGAAAGCGTCGTTTATTCCACGATCTGGCGATGGTATTCCTAACCTGACTAACAAACTGCCGCACATGGGGTAAAACATGTCTTCTATCAAAGCCAAAGCCTTGTTGTGCATCTCTTCATTCATCTCAAAATGGCGATCCTCTGATTGGACACGAACTCGATGGAAAATGTCTTCTGACATGTCATCCTTGTACTTGCCCCACAATTCACGTGGATTCGATGGAAAACATGTGGAAATAATGATCGCAAATAATGTGCGATCAGTGATTGTCGTGTCCTAATGCGTATCGTTCTCAAGCAAATTGAGCTTCTGACATGCAGCACGAAATGTTGGCAGCACTACACCATTTTTGACAGTTCAAAGTGATTCAAATGATGTCGGCCCACGAACTTTCACCAGAAATAGTGACAAGTAAAAGCAATCATCATTCTTCGGATGAACTGTATAAATACCTATACGGCCAAGAGCTTCAGTAGAACAACATCGCCTTGCTTTCGACGTTGAAATTTCTTCGATGAAGCATTCCAAGTGTAATAACGCGGCATCTCTGAGTAAAGTAACGTACGTGCAAACGGATCACTTTGGCAAATCGGGAAGAAACTGGTCAATGTTGTCGCTGCAGTGAAATAAACTCGTTGACCATTCACTAGATGCACTGCCAAATGCGTAACAGTCGGATAGCGTTCGTGAATGGTAAATGAGAATATACGTCAAATCGCCCCATTGTAGCTTACGTACCAACCTTACGACCAACTTGATAGCGCGTGATTTCATCATTGGAATCAGGAGCTTGAAGACCAAAAGCCGCCATGTCAGTGCCTTTCGTGAAATATTTGCAAATGTACTTGATGGACTTCACTGAATTGCAATACTCCACGTTACAATGCGCCTTGAATATTTTGGAAAGAAGTTGCCAGTGATGGTCTCATCAGTCAAATTTCGTGGATAACGCTTGGAACACTTCCCGTCGACCATGCACGGCGATTGTGTGTTAATGGCGTCACACGGTCCATGAATCATGTTTGTAATTAGACATCATGCAGGTCTGGATCGGTTTCGGGATCTGGAATCTCGGCACATATGACGTCATCAATTTGATTTGATTGCATTCTTTCGACTAACCAAATGGGAATGTGCGCTTGCGGCAAGCTTATTTTTTGCCATTCAATCGAATACATCCAACATCAAGTATCCCCAAAGACACGATGCTTAATAATATAGTCCATCAGCGACCGGATTTTTTGCCTGAAGCAGCAGTTGAACAATTTCGATCCACTTTGGATTGCACGTGAAGGTGATGAACAGGTCTGGACGGCCGTAATGACATATGTTATGTATGGCATTGCATCTTGTTTATATTCACGCATATGACGTGGGCTGTCAACGAACGTCGCCGGTAAAATGGTCAACCGACCAATATCAGTTGCATTTCCTTCGGTGCAAATTACATCGCGTAAATGAATGTGCTCCTCCGTACGTAGTTTGGTTCGATTTAAACTGATAAAAAGGAGGCGTTCCGCTTCTATTTTGGCATATGTACATATCGACGCAAAATTGCTGAAACAATTCGGCGAAATCGAAGCAAATAGTTAACGACATTTTGACGAATCATTAAACGATAATCGTAAAAACTCATTGCACTGACCTTCTTGGTGGTTTCCTCGCCTAAAATGATATCAGTGACATTAGTGTCATATTGAAATGAAAATTATTATCATATCGATGCTCACTGGTCAATGGATTTATCATCTTGATGTTGATATAATATCCATCGTTTCCTTGTCAAAACATGAGTGAATATTGCAATGCATCGCATGAACGATGTGTTTCGGATATTCGTTGCAATTGCCCAGAGTCCCGACGTGTGAGCACAATATCACGTGATTCCAGATTTTCGCCAACAATCACAACTGCAACCTCATCTATTGTTGGAGTGTTAAATTGGGGTTCGTGCGTTCCAGCAGGTCGTTTATCCGCAAAACGCAGTTTTGAATAACCGAACCAATGCATGTTGTTCATGAAGTAGCTGCTGCAGATCTCGAAGAATTCCTCTTCTCATTGTCGTATTGATTGTTTGGCGCTGATTAAGTTGATTTTCCACATTGCCCATGAAGTGGATTTGGAAGAATTTATATTGTGCGTCTTCAAGCAATGATCCAATTCGATGGTGAATTTGGCCTTGGATCTGTAGAGTCGATGACGAAATTAGAATCTTTAATCTTTTATTACCTTGAACGTCAGATTGAATCTGCGTTCATCAATAATATCTGCTCCATTTGAAAGCATCCCTTATATTTCTGAGTGTTTGATAGAAAATGACGTGATTCTGGTGTTTCACCACGAAACAAAGAATGCAAAGAATGTCTCTGGTGGCAAGGACAATGGTGGTAATTTAACGGTTCCACTGAGACAGCACAATCCAGGCGTTTCTCCAGTGAATTTCAGTGCACCGCAATGGTTGCGCACAACCTCCATTGGGCCAATTTGAACGGAAGGGTGCGAGCTGTAGTCAATTGTGCAATGGCTATGAAACGCTACTCAAATCAAATCAACACTTGAAGCACTGCTTCTTACACGTTGATTTCGATTTTCCCGTTGTTGAGTTTTCTGATTTTTTCGACGATTTCTCATTGTTAACTGAGCCGTTTCATTTGCCGCCTGTCTTTCTTCTTGCGTTTATGATGCACGAAGTCGGGCCATACTAATACGGCGCTGTTCTCGTACGAAAGATTAGATCTTCTGGCTCGCGGCATTGTGAATAACACTGAGAAATGAATGTCACAAAAGCAATTAAGAAATTATCGATACATACATGTGCACAAATGTCATAACCTCACAAAATAAACTTCTTCGTTGGCAACTTATCGTTTGAAAATAGAATTCCACACCAAAATGATCAATCAGAACGAAAGTAATCCACCTAAAAATTAATTACACAATCTGAAATAAACGTTTGGATTCATGGTCGATGCGCAAGCAATCACAACGAACATAACCATTCACAATGTGCACTTCATCAAACTGAACTCACCTCTATGAAATCACTTTTCGCTGGTAATTTTCACAAAAAATCATTCCAAAACAACGTATTAAATCAAATTGAATTACAATAACTATCGAAAGCTGGTAAAAATTCGATAAAACTTAAAAAAATGCCGATAAATCGCAACACACGTCTGCACAGCACAATAGTATGCGATGGAAAGACTGTGCAAATGAATCAGCTGTCAAAAGTTGATCTACTGGAAATACTGGAACCAGCATTTGAAATCCTGTTCGTTTTTAATGTGTGACAAAAAAAATTGCTACAAAAACAAAAAATTTACAAAAAAAAAAAAAAAAATGCCACAACGTAACGTAAACAATAAAGTCATCTATCATGAAGATGGCGTCGTAAAATCGCTCCATACAAAATGTGTGGGAAAATGAATTTTCTTCATAATTTTTTTTTTCGGAGATTTACCGGGAATTTTCTTGGGTATTCGTCTTGTTTGGCCGGAGACCAGTCCGAATTGGTGCGGATCATCGAAATCGGTCCAGGCGTTCTTGAGTTATAGGCGTAGTAACTAACGTCACTCTCTTTTATATAGTACGAGTATATTAAAGATACTCTCTAATTCGATACCCAACTGGAAAATGGCAGGTCAACCATGCCACTCAGCCTTGTGATATTTACAGTTCACTGGGTGAAACACATTAAGATCATCCATGTCAAAAGGGCATCATATTGCCATATCTCATTTGGAGCTTGACACCGGAAATCATTACGTCACCTCATTCTGCCCCGCGGTAAAGAAGACGTAAAGTAACCACTTGCAGTTGTGCGCCAAATACCAAATCCAAGAGATTGACTCTTAAGACAAGCCCTTGAAATTGCTTGTTAACACTCATATACCTGACCATACTACAGCCATGCGCCTCACACCTACTTTGAATAAATCTTCCCACTTACAGATTAGCGCAAATATGATATGTGTGGTACCAGGGCTTTATTATGACGTTCTCTCTAATTTGACGATGCGTTTAGCATGACTACTTACAGCCACACCCAAGACAGCTAGCTGCATTCTGCCAATAATGTCAGTGCCATCAGCGTATGCAAGTAGTTGTCCAACTCTTAGAAAATTGTGCATTCCATTTGAAAGTTTCGCAGGGACTATAATATTGAAGAAGTCTTATGACAGTGCATCAGCTTCTCTGAACCTTTTTTTGGCAAGCTCGGTGGGATTCCTCCCCTATCATTTTGCAAATCTGACCAGTTCGGCGGGGGTGTTAAAATTTAACACGGCTCTATTTAAACTGCCATGTGTGGCCTTTAAATCAGTAAAAGTTGGTAGGTATCGGTCTTGGGTTTTTGGTCAATTTTGATCTGTCCCCGATTGCAGACTTGCTGGCCAAAAACCTGTACTCTTTGTGAAACCAAGAGCTTAACGTGCATGGTCAAACGAAGCCTAGTACATCAGCTTCAGCATTTTCCACGGTTTCTTGCCATCGATCCCACTGATCTTCTGCACTTAAAGAAGTTGAGTCATTTAAGATCCGCAAAGATTCTGGCAGTTGCGAGAGCAATCGTTCAATGTTCAATCTCCATACAGTGTCGTCAGAAATATTCATAGTTGTACCTTGGTCCTTGCCTGCAACTAGGTAGTAGCCGGAGTATACATTGCCTTGCGCTGATCGCAACATGATCAATTTGGTTGAAGATTTCAGGATCAGGTAACTGCAATGATCCTTGTGGTGAAGATACCATGTGCATGTGATATTTCGCCATTCAGCAAAGTCAATAAGCTTTAGTCCGTTTCCAGACGAAGAGTCGTCTAGGCAAACATTGACAGCGAGGAGCATCAAGAAGAAATACGCGTTGTCAATTTTCATCGACATTGAGAACGCTTTCGACAACGCAACTTTTGACGGCATGTGTAACTCGGCCAGATAAGTCGGCGTAGACGAATCACCAGTTTTTTGGATAAAAGCATTCCTGGATTGCGGTTGCTGACTGTGGCCAGTATGTGATGACGGGGGTAAACAGGGGTTGTCAGCAAGACGGCGTTTCGTCTCCACTGCTATCATGCTGGTCGACTTACTGCTCAATGAGCTCAACAGTTCTGGCATCTACGCACAAGTATATGCGGATGATGTAGGTATACTGTCTGCTGGACTATAAAGCGCAGCCCTAGACATGATCGACGATAAGTGCGCCGGAAATGGGCTTTCAGTCAATTCTCTCAAAATTGAGATTGTTCTCTTTACGAGAAGGCGGAAACCGTCTGGTTTAACTCATCAAATGCTTAAAGGCATCGCCATCCAATTCGCCAAAGAAGCTAAGTATTTGGATGTCATCCTGAACAACAAACTTCTCTGGACTAAATATGCTACGTCGAAAGCTTCTTGGGTGTTATCGGCCTTTTGGCTGTGCAAAGGAGCAGTCCGCCAGATATAGGGCCTTTCATCGAGAAGAGTGCTTTGGATCTACATGGCCATGGTAAGGCCATCTCACGAAAATGCGCCATTGCTGCTTTTATCAAACTCCAAAGAACGGCCTGTCTCCACCGCATTGGGGCTTTCCCACAAACACCTGGCTCCGCTTTAGACGCATTGATGGTTCGCCCTCCTCTTGATATTCGTATCATGGGCAACACTTTCAAAGTTAAAAGAGAAGTGGTCTGCAGAGAGACCTCAGAGATATCTTATTATGCACTTTTAAGGCGAAGTGCAAGTGCCTGAACTGAAGTAAATGTAGTGTTTGTACCCAAAGTAGTTCAAACCATTCAAGTTCCCCCTAACGATCTCAAAAACTCTTGATTTGCACATACATAAGTTTAGCCTGAACAACAGGATCTTGGGCAACTCTGAGCACGTCTACCAAAGAGAAAAGGACACTTTGGGAATTGCTCATTCTTAATGGCTAGGCAATGGTAGCTTTGCATAGCATCAAAGGAGCTTTCAACATTGTGACACTACCTCGATCATACTCGTAAATTCTCTTCAGAAATTTGGACATAGATGACTGCAGCTTGATCCACTTCATTCTCAACAATTGAGTCTCAAACAACATTTTTGTTTCTCTTACGAAACCAAGTCCTTAACGAGCTGCTTATCAAATTACAGGATGGATGATGTAGCTTACGCAGGCGACTTTACTGTTTATTTGACAA
This sequence comes from Volucella zonaria, assembly GCA_963966105.1. Taxonomy (NCBI): domain Eukaryota; kingdom Metazoa; phylum Arthropoda; class Insecta; order Diptera; family Syrphidae; genus Volucella; species Volucella zonaria. The sequence continues at coordinate 129,535,068 of OZ014533.1, read as the reverse complement.
GGAAACATTCACAGACGTTCTTTAACATTTGTATGCATTAAGGTTACTCTCCATCTGGACACGCAGCAGTGGGCCTAGTGTCAGTCTGGTCAAAACAGAACTAGTTCTCTTCACAGCGGGAATCAGGATACCATGATACCATGCAAGCTAAAAGGCATGTCTTTGAATTTATTTAAAATTTCTCAAAACCCTCTTGGCCTCTACCCGTGCTAGAAAACTGCTAGAAATGATCCAAAGTCATACACTAGACCTGTACCCCGGTCATTACACCAATTCTCTGTTAATGCGTTGTTGTCTGGCGGACAGCAAAAGATGATTAACTCCAGCTTTTTCCAAAATATGCAACCGGCTGCGTGCATAAACATCATCAATTGCGACCCTCCAAACTCTGCTACCCTTTGACACTATCAGCATACAATTTACCGTCACACACATCCCTGAGGACCTTTGCAAATATCAATCTTACAGTCTGCCTGTACACTGGACCATCCCTTACGATGAAGTCTGAGGTATTCACCAGGAACAGATATTGCAATACGCTTAGAGAGCCCAGTAGTGATTAGGTCTCTAATTTTGAGCCCAAACAATTCGAAGATGTTTTATAAAGGGTGGCCATTATGTGTGGAGTAGCACATCATTCAAATGGCCACCTCGGCTTCGCTGGCAGTGTTTCAAACTGTGGACCGAGCATATATGCGGCGTTAATACCGTGCCGAATGTTGGCCTCGAGCTCGTCCAAAGTGGTTGGTTTGGTAGCTTAGACTTCATGTAGCCCCAGAGAAAATAATCGAGTGGTGTCAAATCGCATGATCGCGGCGGCCAATTGATGAACGCTCGCCCTAAGATGACCCAGCCGACAAATTTCTCCTTTACAACTTCGAGCGTTGCGTCGCGTGGATGGTACGTAGGGCCGTCTTGTTGGAACCACAGCTCGGATGTATCGGTATTGTCGAGCTCTAACCACAGAAAGTAGGTTAACATCACTCTATAAATGAGATCATTGACGGTAACGGTGTCTTCTTCCTCATTTCGAAAGAATTAAAGCCCGATGATACCGCCATGCCATATACCGCACCAAGCAGTCAATCTTTTTGGATGCATTGATGCTTGGCCGAACACTTGTGGATTATGTTCGCTCCCATTACAGCAATTTTGCTTGATGACATAGCCGCGAGAAGATAATTTTTTGTCCAAAATCCGTTCCTCCGGCCAATATTTCCAGCAACAATTAGAGAGCTCGCGACGTTCTCTATGATCTTCCGGCTTCAGTTTTTGAGTCAGCACAATCTTAAATGGCTGTAGGTCCAAAAATAAGACGGATTGACTGACGATGCCCAATTTAGCTGAATGGCACCGAATTGACATTTCTGGATCTCCTTCGATACTGGCCTCTACGGCGACTATGTTTACTTCATTTCAGACCAATCTCAGTCTGCTTGAGGGCTTAAGATCCAAAAGAGTGTACTCACGCTCAAACTTTTCCACGGTGCGACGAATTACCTTCACACTGAAGCCATGATAACGAGCGACCTCACGACGAAATTCACGTTGCGTATTTACAACTGAGCCGGAATTTCGGTGAAACGATGCATGATGAAATGGCAAACCTTACTCAATATTTTGACAGCTGGGTGTCATTGGTAACTTTAACAGCTGCTGAAATATATTAATTGGAAAAGAACTACAATTGGAAAAGACTCAACAAATAGCAGGCAGCTTGACAACGGCAACCCTTCAATGCCCCACACCAAACAATTGATACATTCTTAGGACAGCCATAGATGTACTCACTTACAAAACCGTTGACGATCGTGTCTTCTTCTACCTCTCAACAAGTCTTATGTGACCACCATTAAGTGCTGAAGACTGGTGCCATGAAAAAGCCATCCGAGATGCTGTAGCTAATACGATGGTTTTCAGCTGACCTTTCCGACAACACTTCAGGTATAAGAAACATCTTGCCTACGGAGCAGCTTCAGAGGAGGGAAAAATATCGGAGGAAATGGAGAAGTGGCACCTAAATCTTAATCTTACCAAAAGGTAAAAAAAACGTCCCAAGGCAACAAGACGCGAATAGAGCAAAGAAAGTTGAAAGTGGTGCCACAGTTAGGAATACCTCAATAGTGGCAATTCAGTTTCATAATAACGCGAGCTAAATTGAAATGTGACTCACTCATGCTAGTGCTTTGCAATAAATAGTTTCCGTCTATACGTAAGTGGCGCTACTAACAAATCGCTCCAATAAGCCGAATTCTTAGATAACTGCATCCACTTGCACACTCCAGGTCGGTTGCGGTCTCTTTCTACTTATGGCCATCACCTATGTAATGTGAGGTCTTCCTTACTGCGTAATCACTTCAGGCTAGTTTTGAAGACTCTCTGGACCGGAGCACTGGTGTCCATTCGCTCTACATATCCTAGCCATCTCAAGCGACTAATGCGCTTTTTGCTAACTAGGTCAATGTGGCCATACAGCTCGTATAGTTCGCCGTTGAATCTTCTCCTCCAAAGCCCGTCAATGCAAACGGGACCGAATATCTTACGCAGAATTCTTCTCTTAAAACGACCGAGGACATCTCCATCCATTTTCGATAGAGTACATTATCCAGCGCCATAAAGTAGGACTGAGATGGGCCAGGTTTTATTACAGAGTCTCCGTAGTTGTTCATGGTTGGGCCATACTACTCAATTGACTTCTTAGCCCAAAGAAACACAGTACTTTGTCCTCGCTATCTCAAAGTTATAGCTGCCGACTGTGACGTTCTGTCCAATACGTCGATATTGTGTGTCCATTCTTGTTGACAGCACATATGATACTCCGCTTTGGCCTCGTTTACGGCTAAACCAATTTTGTCAGCTTCCATTTCGATAGTAGCGACCTCACGGTTGACAGGTGACTGGCTTTTGAAAAATAGTGCCTCCAGTCCGCTTGTGAGTTCCGCACAATTCTTTCCAATATGATGTTCAAGAAGCCAGAGCCCCACTTTGTCTATGTTGAAATATTTTTTGGTATCAAATCTTGACGAAGCACCGAGCGTTCACCATCGTCATTCTGCACAGACGGACGGGTGTTGCAGGGATAACAAAATTAAAGATGGCTCTATATGTATGTATACCTAGTATATGTGCGGCCTTAATATCGATGGTGGGTATCGCTTTCGACTTCTAGAATTTTTTCCAGAATCTGCCGGAGTGTGAAAGTTGGACTTTCCTCGCCTGAAACCATTCTGATAGGTGCCAGTAAGGTTGTTAACGAAGCGTTTCAGACGTTCACACATTGTGTCAAATTTTGTACGCAAGGCTGTTGAAGGTACCTCCTTTCTTGTGAGTCTCTAACGATGCTGCGATACCACTCATCAGATATACACTTCTCTGATCAGATCTGAGAAATGCGTTGGCGTATGCTCTCCACAAAGTCACTTCCAGCAGCCTTAAGTACCTCAGCCGACAAGCCTTCAGGTTCAGCAGGTTTATTGGATTTTACCTTAAATAAAACTTCGGTACATTGTTCCTCGAGAACAGACTCTCAATATCTTCGATGGAGAGCTTCTCGTGATAATTTTGCTTCTTCTGGAGAAGCCGATGTTTTTCCCATTTCTTTTGCTCGTAGAGCTCACGAGCGGCTCTCGTCCTTTGCTGCAGCACTGCTTTATATTTTTTTCGTTTAGCCGCATGTGCTTATCGGGATTCTTCATCAAACTCGGGTCCTAGGGTAAAACCCAGCACATCATTTGCGGCGTCTCTGATCGCACGTTGCTAGATTTCGAGATAAATACGCTTTTGGCAAAGATTCTGTCGGTCTCTTGCGAGCATTGCAGCTTTTCCTTGCTATATCTTCTCACAACAGTTCTTCTTTGTTCTGACGCTTGGGAGATCCGCATTCGTGCCTTGGCTTCAACAAAGTAGTGAACCGAGTCAATGTTGGCTGCCTGCGAGGTTCGGACGTCCAAAACACTGGAGGCAAAATGATCAATTTCAATTGCATGATCGGAAGACCGTCATGTCTCTTTGTGTAAGAGGAAACCGTGTGCTTGCAATAGTGATGATTCGTCCCGCCACAAAGTCAATAAGCCAAAGTCCGTTGCCAGACGCGGCATCGCGTGGACTATGCTTACCAACTGTCCAACCAAAGAAATCCTCCTTAAAATCGTACTTAGGACATTGCTCATATGTCCTAAGCTCGAAGAAACATTCTACGGTGACGGCGTCTTTGTCTGTCGTGAAAGCATGGGCGCATATTAGACTTATGTTAGCGAATTTAAAGTTGATGCGAATTTCCAAAAGACGCTAGCACACGTATTCGAAGCTCTGAATTTCTTGCCCAAGTCTGCCGCCTTTGACAAATCAGCGGTGTTTCTTCTCCCGATAGCAATCACCTATCCTCCTTTTGACAGGCCCAATCGCCGCGTTGATCCGCTTGGGTTTAAATTTTATTCAATAAAACGATAAGAGGCGATCGAACGTCTAACCAGTGGAGGGAGAACTTTCTAGTTCCTCTGCACAAAAGCAAGGATGACACTTGAAATTTTATCAGCTATCAGATCGGTGAAATTAAGATCGCATCCTATGAAAACATACGACGGAATATTATGAAACTCCATGGCAGTCAAAATGCCCTGTTGAAGGCAGGTCTTCATATTATTATGACAACGATTCAAAGTTTACGAATAAGCTTCGAAGGATCTGCATTGTAAAAGGCTTGCGATAGAGTTCTCTGAGATCTTATTTGAACGCCGCGCCGCTAAGATCTCAAAATGTACTCGAGACATACCAAAAAGTTTCCGGGGGACACAACCGTGTGGCGCTCCCATTGTTCCGATTTGAGTTCTGTTTTTTTTTGTTAAGTTGGTAAATCCGTTGTTGATATTCGGTCTAAATCTTAGCGTCCTAGCTTGACATTGGCAAAAGGTACGAAGCCAATAGTACATCTATCTCTGTGTGTGTTGGCGATTTTTTACAATTTTAAAAATGGATTTAAATTTGCAACAACGAACTTGTATTCAATTCTGCGTAAAAAACGGATTTAATGGTGCGCGAATGTTGGAAATGTTAGAAAAGTGTTTCGGCAACGATTCTCTAAAGAAAACGGTCGCGTACCAGTGGCACGAGCAGTTCGAAAGTCGTCGTGAGTCAATCGAAGATGATGAACACAATGGCAGACAATCGACATCGAAAACCGACGAAAACATTGATGAAGTAGAAGAAATGTTGGCCAATAATCGTAAATTAACCATCAGAGAGATAGCGGAGGACTTGAACATTGCCTATGGATCCGTCCAAGACATTTTGGTTAATGATTTGGGTTTCCATCGTGTAGCAGCAAAGTTGGTGCCAAGAGACCTCAATTTCATGCAAAGAAGAGACCGTGTTGACGTCGCAAAAGAAATGATTTGCGAGGCCGAATCCGATCCCACATCCATCAAAAGGATCATTACTGAAGACGAGACGTGGCCGTGGGCTTATGAGTACGACACGCAATCCAGACATCAGGCAAGTGAATGACGTTCACCAAATGAGCCGAGACCAAAAAAACCACGTCGTTTTCAGTCAAAAAAGAAGGCAATGCTCACGGTTTTCATGGATTACAACGGTGTAGTGCATCATGAATTTTTGCCAGAAGTCCAGACAGTAAACAAAGAGTATTACGAATATTTGGGCGTTATGAGACGTTTGCGTGAACCAATTCGCCGAAAGAGATCATAATTGTGGGCAGAAAACTCGTGGATTGTGCATCATGATAACGCACCGTCGCACAGTGCCATCATTATTCGTAATTTTTTGACGAAAAATGCTACAAATACCATCCAACAGCCACCGAATTCACCTGATTTGGCTCCCTGTGACTTCTTTCTGTTCAATGGAGTTAGAAAACCACTACGGGGAACGCGTTTCAGCAGCCGAGAGGAAGTAATGGAAAAATCGCCGGAAGCACTGATGGACATACCGAAAACCGAATATAAAAAATGTTTCGAGGATTAGATCAAGCGCTGGCATAAGTGCGTTGCAGTCGATGGGGATTACTCTGAAGGGGACAATATAGATTTAGATGAATTAACTTATATTTCCAATTTTCTGGCTGCATTCCGGGAACCTTTTGATCAAGGTAGTCTACCAGTTGCGACTGAAATGCTGGCTTTTTAGTATTATTGCTACTCGTCTTCAGTGGATTAAATTGGATTTTGTGGACATTTAAGCCACAGGACCGTAAAGGGATTGGCGCTTTGTTGCGTTTGCAGTCATATAAAATAGCATTTTCCGCTCTCGTGGAGTCTAATACATCCATGGACACACGCGCAGTGATGCGCGTCTACTTTGGGTGCTTAATGTTCAGGCAACTCCAACTTTTTAAAATGCTATAACTTTTTTATTTTTTGATAAATTTTATTGTGCCAAAGCAAAAAATGTTGGAAAATACATCAATTTTCAAATTGTGTCAGTAGTTTTCAATATGTCCACCTTTGGCGCGAATAATGGCCTTGGGACGGCCGAAGAAAGCATCGCACGCTGCACGCAAGTGGCTCTGCGGTATTTTGGCCCATTCCCGACGAAGTGCTAGTTTGAGGTGGTCCAAACTTTGGTATTTTTTAGTGCCAACCTTCGCCTTCAAAATACCACAGACAGAGAAATCCAACGGATCTGCATCCGGAGAATTTGCAATCCATTGTGTCGAAGAAATGAAGTGTGGAACATTGTTTTTTAACCAATCTTGGTTGACGCGCGCTTTGTGAGACGGTGCCGAGTCTTGTTGAAATGTCCACGGTCTCCGACCGAAATGATTGTTTGTCCAAGGCTTCAATACTGCCTCTAAGACAGTTTCACGGTATACAATCGCATTAATTTTGACGCCACGGTCCAAAAATACAAGCGGAGAGCGACCATCGGCGGTTATGGCGGCACAAACCATCACCATCGGTGCTTACTGTTTTCTGGTAGCCGTCCGACTTTAACTTTTTTCCGATGCGGTGTAAGATCATGTGCTTCTTGCAACTTCAATGGCTTGAGCCCAAGCTCATTTTTCAGTATGTGTTGCATCCGTTCCAACGATATGTTGAGCTCACGAGCCATTTTTCTTCCACTTCGAGGCGGAACCATTTCTGCCGATGTTGCTGTTTTTTTATGCCCACCTCCATAGCGTTTTGCAACGCTGCCAGCATCAAGGTAACGAGCAATGGTTCGAAACACAAATAATTTATTCACATTGAGGTGCTGGAGGGCTCTAACGATAGCTACTTGTGGTTTTCCAGCCAAATATAAAGCAATCACACTATCACCTTTGAATTCTATCGCGGATAAAAATTTTTCAACACAACTGAGACGCAAGTCGTTTAAAAGGCTTGTAAATAATAAAATTATCTGTCATGTGTCAAAACTTGAGCTCACTGTCATGAACAGTTTGGAAATTATAGCAGTCTGAACTTGGTTGCAGTTCGAGTCATTCAGGGTGTATAATGTTGATGGTGTACCTTGCGGAACATGATATGCAGTTTCCTTGGTTAATCTTGAGAGAAGACTAGAACTAGCTAGTGTTCCGACCTGAAACAAACTCAGACCTTTTGCCGGTGGTCTCATGTAGACTATGCCAACCGATTGTACTGCCAAAGATGTCATCTTTCCTAGTTAAGCGATAAAATCATTTTAAAGGGTTTCAACATCAAACTAAAGACATTGCACGTAGATATTGTCGAGGTCCTTATATTGTAGAAAAATTTTCATTTTCGTCATTTTCTTCTGTGAGAGCATGATTACTCATCAGGCTAATGTTGGCGAATCTAGGCTTGGTGCGGTTTGTAAAAATGGCATTCGCCCACATGCCTTGAGAGTTATTGGTAAAATCCGCCGCATACTATAAATCCGCATTCTAACTGATACTGCCTCTGTTCTCTGAGCCAGTCACAGTGGTATAATGTCAGAGCTTTTCATCCTTCTTTTTTTAGCGTCTCTCATCGCACTTTCTGTATGTCGGTAATATATCCGTGAAAGCGGTCTCATTGTACTCCTTTCATTCCACATCATTAGTTGCTTCCTAGCAGAAGGATTTGTACTTAATTGAGGAGACAGACCTCTTGGGCAAAAGTGACCTAATATTTTGACGCCAGTAAGCCGCTTCGGACATATAAGAGCTACTTTTCACCCACTGAGGGGCCATCTGAAATCATCTCTGGACCTCAGTTCACAAAACGTTGAAGTAGTCACGTTTTCTTCTGTCGGAACATTGCACTCCTCGTAAGTTCGTTGTAATGAAACCCCTCAGTCTTTCGAAGAAGGACAAGTAAGCACTTCAGTGGGGAAGCACCCATTATGTCAACGCCGAGTACCTGCAGCCTGATGCGAGCATGAGAAGATGCGGTGTCGTCACCGGTGCCCAGCACATTTGAGTCCTTAGCAAAAGTGTGGAACCCAGCCAAGACGCCCTTCGATGCTAATAAGCATTCTCCAGTATTCTCTACTGAGGTAGTGGGTGTGCCATCTTTTATTTCGGCATGTAAACATTGAATAACTTTGACATTTACTCGTATCAACCAATTGACATGTTTTTGAAACGTCAATTCAGTAGCTTTACACCGAAATAACGTGCCGAAATAGTGACGCTGTGCATTGAAAATAATCGTTGAGTTGTGTTAACTCAACGTGCACATCGTCGAAAATATCGTGGCCAACAAGCACCGTCTGACAACACTGTTGGTCGTTTGATGTTGAATTTTTGGAGATCATCGATATGCCGCTCAACAACGCCCACGATGTTCCAATGAAGTGGTTAAAGCTGTAAGAGAGAGTGTTGCCGAGAATCCACATGTGTCGTATCGTCACCGCGCTCAGGATTTTAGCGTCAATGGAACCAATTTTCGGCACATTTTGATGGCTGATTTGCATTTGTTTTCGTGTAAAGTGCAATTTACTCAAAGAATATTGGCGACAGACCGTCCACGTCGCTTGGAGTACCGCCAAACAGTCATTCAAATGATTGACACTGAACCTGATTTTTGGAAGCAAATTTTGATGACCGACGAGGCTCATTTCACACTCCCTGGCGCTGTTAACAAGAAAAATTGTAGCATTTGGGGAACGGAGAGTCTACACGGGATCCGTGAAACAACGTTGCATGACCAAAAAGTGACTGTTTGGACCGGCATTTGCGCCAAAACGAGGTTTGGGGCCACATTTTTCTGCAGAAAGCGAAACAGTCGATGGGAATCGATATCTGGGGATGTTGCCTCATTATTTCTGCCCACAAGTGTGGAAAAGGTCTGGACGAATACTGGTTTCAACAAGACGGTACGTCTTGCCACACTGCAAATCAAAAAATGCAGTTTTAGCAACGAAAATTCCCTGGACGTGTACTGCAATAAAAATGGCGACGTTCACTGGCAACCCAGATCTCCATATTTCACCCCTCCGGACTTCTTTTTGTGGGGTTAATTGAAAAGCGTTTCTGCTGCGTTCAGTGAAGTCTTGTATTCTTAAACTAGCTTAAAAGTTGCAAGATGGGTCAGCGCCGCTTTAAACACAGCTTGGCTATCGCTAAAGATACAAGTGCTTCGCCTCCGCCACCAGTCATTCACAATATAGTTTCTTGCCATCGGGATTATATATATCTCCATTTCGATCAGTTAAATCTAACGCTGTCGTCCTCCAGAAAGACACCAGCGCCGCATCCTATATCGGTTTTGGAGCCACCCGTGAAGACCCCTTTGTATTCCTTTCCCGCCTCAGATTCTGGCCGAAACCGGCATTGGTCACAGAGAAAGTCGATTTCGTATTTTTTCCGCAGCAAAAGTTCTGGTGGCATTGCATCAGACGGCATGTCTATAAGACCAGAGTCATAAGGCGGTCAGCGCGCAAGGTCATCCAAGCTCTAGTGCGTGTTGCACCAAAGACCACTTCTTTTTGAGAGGTAAGTACAGATCCCACCGTTGATTCAGCTACGCAAATGTATACGACCTTCTTCTGAGGTGCAGTCAACTCTGACTAGGCTTTTCTGGGAACCAAGCCTGGTTTGCCGGGACCAGTATACGCAAGTCATCACGAGGAGGGCAAATGAGTGCAATGCCTACTCTAATTGTACATTACCCATCCACCCTTGTCGTATGGCATTTACTTGATTTAAAAACTCGAGATTCAATCTCTACAAATGTGGCAGCTGGAAGCAATGATCTAGCATTCGGTTCATTGAATTACAGCTTTCAAGAATAGTCCTTTCTCTTCGCTAGAACTGTCAAATTTCTGATGTGTGGTATATGATGAGGGACCTTTGTTTTTCTAACCAACTTCATCATAGAAGAGCATGTATCCTTGCCTTGATGCTCCATAGTTCAGAAGAAAGGCCAAGCGAAAGTTGATTTAGGAAATCAAAAAACCCTCATTCATATCCACATAATCCTTTAAGAACTCGAAAACATTCATCCCAGAGCTGCACCACCAATCAACGTGGCCTAAATGAAATCAAATTTCAAACGACCGTCCATAGCGCTCACCATGGATTCCATACGAATCCCTGCGATTATACTTTCGCTACATGGAATACTCGTAATTTGCCCATAAAAACAACTTAAATTAACGGTTAATTATTTCATTACTGGATTATACATGGATGACAAGGATTCCAGGAAAGCGTCCCGCTCTCAAAACACGCATTATGGTAACCCCATGCAGAGCATGTCTAAATAGATGCACCAAACCGCTACCGGTACCCATTGTGTGGGTTGGTATTTAGTGATTTTTTACTGGCACATAACCTTAGATGCACACACACACACACACACCGAGTCACACCATAATAAATAGGATAGTGTGGCGGTTAGGCGAGGTAATCCTTTAATCAGAAAATCACACCATTACCAGGACGAAAATTCAATAAAACGGATCAAATAATTAATTTAGTATTTTTCCGCGAAATTAATTTGTGCGGTTTTTCAGAGCGTATCACTGACAACTGTGCGAGAGGATGCTTCGGAATGGGAGCCAGTCCTAGTCGTAGTCTCCTGATGCTAGTTACCCAGTCCATTGACAGTTTCTGTTTCTAGTGTTTAAGAACGAAAGCACAAAAATGCCATTCGCTGGTAGAGAATAGGATTTTCCACCGCAACGCGTGTGTTTAAGTGTCGTGAATTAATTGTAGAAGACTGGGAAGCAGCAGAATCCTCTCTAGCTTACCACAATCTGTTGGAGGAGGAACTATCTGGAAAGCAGATAAAGCTGATGACGATTTCGTCCTAAGCAACTATTCGTATTCGCATTCGTATTTCTATCATTCAACTTAGCTCAAATGTTTTTGTCCTTGACGTAGTTACTCGAGTGGCGTGCGGGTTTTCCACTTTGCAGATTCTGAACAACTTTTCCTGAATAATGTCCTTAATCCTTTTTAGATTGAATTTTTCTTATTTCGCCCGTTCGTTCGGTGGGTCTTCGTATTTGTGTTTGAATGGCAGATTGTTCTTGACAATGGGCCTGTGGATGTTCAAATGTTCAATGGGTCGGGGTGTTGTTGTTGGCCGGAAATCGTGAATTTAGACGAAGCATTAAGTTGATCCGGTCCTAATGCCACTTCGACCATTGGTTCTTAGATTATGAAAGCGGGATAAGCAATGGACGAGTGATTCATTTTAAAGTGTTTCTTCTTCTTCTGTGTGAATAGTTGCTGGTTTTGGTTTAAAGACGTCAATAAAGATGGCCATTTTGGGAGGACTGTTTGTCAATTTATTCTATGGCCAGGCAGCTGAAATGGAAAGTTAGATGTTTTGTGAAATGTTGTTCCAAGTCGGCGAAATTGAATTTTTACGGTTCGTAATGAAGGAGACATTGAGGTTTGAGAGTTTTGCCCCAGACAGACTTAACTTGAGGAGCGTTTAAAGGGAGCACTGATATGAGAACTTAGAGGGTAAAGTGCACACACTGATACTTATGTAGCGCCTTCTCTGCTAGATAGGAAGGCCATAATAGCGTTCAGGGTCTCTTGTTAACTATGTTCGATTCCTTGCAATGCATGAAACCATAGAGAAAGTCCCGAAACCAGGGTTCACCTTTGGATAAAGAAGCAACAGAAGAAATTTCGCAGGTCAGATCAGCAGAGATGCCTACTTTCAGACTCTTGTTGTATTGATCCCATTGGGTCTACGGCAGTACTCATAGCCTCATACGGGACTACTGTCACCGCCATAACCTTATCTCTTATGTCCAAGGGGTGCAGCAAGAGTCCAGGCCCTTCAAATTGAAGTTACTCGGCGGGTTAGCTGTGCGGCAGTATAAGAAACCACTGTTGAAGACCGATGTTACTCGAAGAAGGCAAATAATTTTGAGTACTGCTCCTGGAACAGACCGCATTCAACTTAATAAGCCGCGAGAATCTTAGATTGCTATAAAGTGGATCTTGCTGCAATCCAACAACGGGGGCAGAATGGACCCAGTGTAAAAAGGAGGAAAAACTGCGACGTATACTAGACAAGCAGCGGCTATTTGAATGCGGTCTGGTCATTCGAGGCAGATTTAGAAAAAAGTTTTAAGTTTCATGCGTGCGAACGAGCGCCTCACAACAATACGCATTCGAGTTAAATTAGCCACCATCAGCCCCATATGTGATGGCACAAACGTATTTCTTATGAGATCCTCGACATGACATGTCCTAAGCATAATGTTGAAATCGTCCTTGGCAATTTCAACGTAAAGCTATGAAAGGAGGACGTCTCTGGCTCCACAATCGGTAAACAGAGCCAGTATGATTCCACCTGCGACTACAAATTAAGGATTATCCACTTCTCTCCGGCACAAAATGTCATCATACGAAGCACACGCTTCCAGTGCTTCGACATCCTTAAGTCGGTCGGTCTTGCGTCGGTCTCTTATATAATCTACCACCAACTATATGGATCACATTACGATCAACGCAAGGTCCACCTCAGTATTTTGGATGATCGAACATTCTGAGGATTCAAAGGTTGCTCGGAATGCGGATATCCCCAGTGACACTAAGAAGAGGAAACACTGTGAGGAAGTTGGACATTGGAAGATTGCATTCGCAGGAAACAACCAGGGCCATTGCCTATCAAGTATTCCTAAACTTTGTTCGACGTCCTGCAGCCGCCAACATTTTGTACCGAAACCGATGGAAAGGCTTCTATCAAGGGATCAGGAATGCCCCTTCTGATGTACTACGAATAGGTATGGCTCGACTACTGCTCCGAAACCCTTAGTTTGACGATGAATTCCGGGTGGTGCACGTAGAGCGGCGCTGCAAAGAAAGACTAGTGCGACTAGTGAGCTCTACGAGCACAAAATGAAGGACTAACACCGGCTTCTCAGGAGAAAGAAAATGATCACGAGTATCTTTTTCAGCGATATCGAGGAAATTGATGGATGCTACGAGTATGCCCGGAAGGAAAAAGAAGAAAACAACATGCTAGACCTACAAGTACAAACAGAAGCCTACTAGGGCGAACAAGGCAACCTGGTGGTATATACGCAGTCAGTCTAAAATGTCAACGGCCTCGCCACACTGAAAGCATCGATTCCCACTAGATCACCGAAATCAGGGCCGCGCCCAATTATCTAGGTTTCGCCCATTAATGACGTGGCCTAATAAAAAGCGGGGCAGAGCAAATTACTGGTCTTATCGCAAGCATCTTCAGATGACACCACCGAAGGTTGCTACGATTTGATCAATTACAAGATGCGGTCATAGGTCTTGTTGGCGGCAGGACCACCATGGCATGGCAGGGCCTGACTTGTTGAGGTAGGCCCCCTTGTGGGAGCGTCATGGTGGCTGTAGTTTAAACCCAAAGTCGCGGGAAGGGTCTTCCTGTTGGTTTGACCCAATGTAGAGTGGCAATAAGTACTGGGTGCTGTGACCCTAGGAATAGTAAGAGGTTTTAGATCGGCCTCTACCCATACCAAGGTTGGAGCTTGTGCCTCCAACACAAATTCTGCTTGGTATCTCAGGAAGGCGGCAGATCGATGGCAAGGCGTATCCTTGCTCCCATGGATGTATGGACATCCCGTAACCTTGAGTCTTCATGACAGGCGTTTACGTTAAAAACTAGAGACTATCACCGAAATCAAGCAGTGTTGGGTCTGTAAGTACCTAGATAGGGGCCCACCTGGAAACTCGGCACACCGCGTGCTGTTGCGAAAAAAACGCCACATGGGCATAATAGTACCCCGGCGTAAAATCACGGACTTTACAAATTAATTTGTATCGTTCCTAATTTCTAAGATATAGAATAACAGAGGAATGCAAACTCAGCAGGACATCCTCTGGTCTGCGACAACTGCTTTGATTAGTTCTTATCGGTGTGCTGTGAGTCCTGAGTCAACCAGATTTTAGCCTTACTTCTGAATTTCAATTCGCAACCCACCATCCAAAGTTCATACGAAGTCATGTCGGGTTTTGGCATCCCTGCTCTACTCGTCCATCTCTAAAGAGCGACCGTGTAGAAAGCACGCTGGTCGGTATGATTTTACGGAGACATTTCATGTCACGCTTCCCACAAGACAACCAACTTTCACGTGGCATGTCTTCGAGAATGGATAAACAACTTCGACAACTTGAAGGTAATCAAGAATTTTGTCTACCCAAGGTCCGCATTTAATATAAAGAACGGCGCAACCTTAAATGTCATTTGAGTAGTAACTCTTGTCTATAGTTGTTTTTTTTTCTGGGCTTAGAAGGCAGTTGAGCAGCAGAATCCTCTCTAGGAAAAGTTAAGTATCGCTCTACAAAGGATTAAACGTTTCAGTCCCTTCTACGGTGCAGAGACATAGACTTTGTTTAAAAAAAAAAGGATGCGAAGGCACTTCGCATTTCCAGAGATAACCTACGGCCCTGACTGCATCGGCGGATAGTAGATGACTGTTGGCTGTACAGTAACATAAACTTAACTAAAACAGTCTGAACTTATCGGCTAAGATGGCTATAGGGCGTTTGGACACCAACGCTTCAGCTCAGAAATTCTTCGAATCTATCAGAGACAAACCACTGAATTTGACCACAATTGGCAGCCAAACTGTGAGATCAGAAAAGATCGAAAATGACGCAAGTCTGAATCTTGAACCGCTCTGGTATAGGACAATTGCCTCAGAAAAATTATCCGTCAAGCTCCAATTAACTCGCTGGACGATTCCTTCTGATCGGACGCTGTCCTAATCTTTCCTATGTCAACAAATTAGCTCACCTCTGTAACGTCTTTTGAATTATAGCTTTATACTTGATCAGGGATCTACTCCTACATAAAAACAGCTTATACAGGTGCTGACAATCCCTTTCAATATGACCTTAACCTCCAGGTCAGGGATTACAAACAATTCCAGTCACTAACTGAAATAATCCACGATAATGAGGCAGTAGCGGTTGCTATTTAGTGCTTCGGGAAACGGGGCAGAGACGTTTCATTGAAACAGTGCTCTAACTTTATACTGTTGCTTCCTACCCTGAGGTTTAACCCTCAGGCCTTTCGTTGCGGCACTCCACTAATGTTCAATATCTCGTCTTGTGCTTAGTTTATAAAATTGTTTTCGGTAAGGCACCGTACGGCGTCAAATTTGCAATTCACAGCAGTGTAACTACTGGTACGCCTACATTTCAATTGCTCAATTTTACTCCCTATTGATAACCACCGGGTCTCGTCAAACCGGGATTGACTTGTCAAGCTTATACGTCCTTATGTACATATACTCGTACTTACACGAACCATCCAAAAGCTTTAGACACGTATGGATCTACTTAATTTGGATGCGGATTTGCTGATCAAGAAGAACTCAAGCAAGACATCTTAAATAAATTAAACGCCTCCTGACGATGACCAACAAGGGTAAACTCATCAGCATTAGCCTGACATGTTTTCATGCCATAGAGGAGAAAGACGATAGTTTCAAAGATGATAGATGATAGACAGTTTCTGCTAGCTCTAAGAGGAAGTGAAGCCAATTCAACGCAAAGCTAGGTAAGAAGGGGGGCAGAATTAAGTCATAGCCGGCAACTGGTTTCCACATTTCAACATTTCCTTGAATCACTATCTTGTAGTGACTGAGGACACCATATTCATCGCCAAGCCAAACAATACTGTAAAGAAATTCGACGTCAAGAAATGGCCACAGCCTTCGAAAATCTAGTGTTCAAAAATCCGTCAGCATCAAGTGCCGAATACCACTGGCGACAATTGCAGCAGCCATCAAAAAAGCATGTGATGGGTTGTGTTTCACCAGACCAGCCAAATATGAGGCAAAGAAGGCCATGAACTGATCGGGAACCCTACAACCAGAAAAGAAGGAACATGAAAGCGATGAATTGACTCATTAGACAGGCGTTACTGCAGAAATGAGGATCGAAAGCCTTACCAACTAACAAAGAAGGCATGCCAGGGCTTTTAGTAGTAGAATTGCGGTCGGTTCTGAGGATATTGAAAGATCGATGATGACACAGATACCGATGTCAGGCAGAATACACTCTTCAGCGCACTATCCAATATGTACGACAAGGGGCAATATTACGGTCTACCTGACCTTGACAAAGTAGGCTGAGTATATCTAAAATTAAATCGAATAAAGTTGTATGCGTAATGCTTTTCTGAAGGAAATCTTCTGAACTACACCAACTCGTTCGTTCCTGTATCTCCTTGTGGGTCCTAGGGCCTCTACTATGCCTACGCGCCATCGAGTGCGGTTTCTGGAAATGTGCCTCAGCTCTCTCCAACTTTTTCCCAGTTGCCGTGCTGCCTTCTCAACTGTTCTGCGCCATGTACTCCTATGACCGTCGCGCATCCTGCCATCCGGAGTAAGCGGGTTCCATTGCATCACTTGGTTAGCTATGGACTGCCACCCTTTCGGAGAGTTTGACCAATCCTTTGCCACTTTCATCGTCGTATGGTTGTGCCTATGGTCCGTTCTCTGATAAAGCTGTTCGTTAGAGATATGGCTTGGCCAGAATATCCTTAAGATGTAGCGTAGTAACCTATTGACAAACGTTTGCAGCTTCCTCGTGATAGTGGTGGTCACCCTCCAGGTACCACATCCATATAGCAGCACGGATTCAGCGTTGGAACGGAACAGTCATAGCTTGGTGCTTAAGCTAATTACATTACTTCGCCAAACTGTGGATAGAATTGGCGGTTGGCTATATCCAGTTCGGTTCCGCCATCGGTTGAGACAATACTCCCAAGGTGTTGGAAACTCTCTACTCTCTCAACCGTCTGTCCAGCAATATATATATGAGTTGATGAGTTTGGTCTTAGGCTGATTATTTTTGTTTTTGCCGAGTTAATTTTCAGCCCAACGACGTCTGCTTCCCTCTCCACATTTGTTGTCATTTGGTGAAGGTCCATTATTCTGTGAGACAGAAGGCGTACATCGCCGGCGTAGTCAAGGTCCTCCATTTCCTGTTAACAAGGCCGCATTCAGCACATCGCTAATCACCAATAGAAACAGTATTGGTGAAAGTATGCAGCCTTGCCTAACCCCGCTTTGGACTTTGAATTCCACAGACAGTCTTCCTCTGTGTAAGACGTGACATGTGGACCCATCATATGTAGCCTTGATAATTGCTATTAATTTATCAGAAATGCCTCTCGAGATTAATTCCCGATTGACACTATAAAACGCCTATAAAACGCAGGTGAAGTATTGATCGGTACTCAACACATTGCTCGTTGACAGGAGGATCCAGAGCGGAAACCTGCTTGTTCGGCGTCGAGTGTGTCTTCGAGATGTTCTTTGATTCGCTCCAGGATGATTTTAGCTATTTTCTTGCCAACAGCAGGCAGCACGCAGATACCTCTCTATTTTTCGCCCTGCACTATAGTAGATCGCCTTTTTTAGGGAGCTTGACGATCATTCCCTTCTTCCACTCGTCCGGAAAACTCTCGGCTTCCCATGTTCTCCCGACAAGTGGGAACAGTAGCTCAGCTGATGTCGTTGGCGCAGCTAGAAACAGCTCCGCAGCTATGCCGTCAAGTCCTACCGCATTATTGGTTTTCAGTGCTTTGATCGCGGTAATAATCTCTTCCTTACTGGGCGTTGTGGTGCGAATTCGGGAATTTCTTTCTACGGAAACTTCAGTCTGACTTGGGTGCATATTGCTGGCAAATACTCGGTTTAGAACCGAAGAAAAATGCTCCCTCCATCTCTTCAATTGATCCTCATCCGATATTAGCAACGAACCGTCTAGGCCTTTCACTGGGTGTTGAGTAGAGCATCGGCCACCTATAAGCCCTTTGGTGATTCTGTAAACGGTTCTGCTGTCGCACCTCTTTGCTGCTTCTTCTGCTTGCGTAGCCAGCGCATTGATGTAATTGCGCTTGTCACTTCTCTCACCTTCATGCGATAGAGGAACTCTGGCTCGATCCTCCCTGCTGCTGGAGCTGCTGCAATTCGAGCTCTTAGTTGTTTTCGTTAGTTGATCCTTCTCCAGGTATTCTCGGAAAGCCACACCCTATGGCTTCCCTGCGATCGACCGACGTGAAAACAGTTTTCACAGCACACCAATGGTCTTGGATGGTTGCGGGCAGTGAGCTGCTGATTGTTTCCACTCCTCCTGAGAGATGGTCCCTTAGTTCTTGGCGCACTGTGGGAACTCCCAATCGGTATACGTTGAACCTTGGTATTCTTGTGCGTTAGATTTTCGAACAGCAGCAGTGCGTAGTTGGACAGCAGCTATCATAAGATGGTGATCTCGGACCAACCCCATGTCCGCTCCTCGTCTGTTTCGGACGTCTAGAAGACTACTTCTAAAACGCCGACTGATGGCAAAATGGTCGATTTGGTTGGAGGTTGCTTTCTTGTCAGTTGACAGCCAACTGACTTTATGGCAGGCCTTGTGCTCAAACATGGTGCCACCTATGATAAGACGATTTGAGTTGCAAAAGTCAACAAATTTTTCGCCGTAGTCATTGCGGTTGCCTAATCCGTGCCGTCCCACAACATGTTTGAGCCCTTCGTTGTCGCTGCCTACCTTGGCATTAAGGTGCCCCATCACAATGACAATGTCGCCGTTGGGTGTTGCATTATAAACAGCTCCCAACTGGTTGTAGAAGGTCTCCTTTTCTTCCTCATACGAACCATCCGTGGGGGCGTAACACTGTATAATGGTGACGCGACGTACTCTCGTCCGGAATCTGGCCGTTAAAATCCTATCGCCGTGCTGCTGCCAGGAGATTAGGCCTCTGCGTACTGTAGGTGTTAACAGCAGTCCAACTCCATACCCACGGGGGCTTCCGGTTGGTCTTCCGGAGTAGAGTAATACGGTGTTACGCGTTGGGGATTGGTACTCACCCGCATCTAACCATCTTATCTCGGTTACTCCCAATATGTCCAGCTTATATCGCATAAACTCATGCTCTAATTGAAGGAATCTGGTGTTCTGAGGTCCTTCACTCTGAGAGTCAAGGAGCGTCTTCACATTCCAGAAACCAATCTTAATCCGGGTACGATAGCCAAAGGTCGTCAACATGTTATCAGTCCTTATCCGAGGCATTAAGTCGGTTTCCGTAGCGAGCTGGTTTCGGTAACGCGGATTGCTGGCCCAGGTTACCTAGTCTAGGCATAAGACCCTAAACAATCTTGCACTTGCAATTTTGGACTACCTGTATAAGGATTTATGCACGTAGATGCCCGGGGACCACCTCGAGCAGGTAAAGCAAGCACTACATTGCGAACTTGGTTGTTGCGCTGCTGGTCCAATCCATGTTTTGAACGGTCAGTAGTTTCCCGATGAATCGCCATGCAGGGGCCCAACTGCAGACTTCTCAAGGGCGAATGGTGGTCTTTTTAAGCGAAAAATACTCTGTGTGATCTTTGATCCGCTTGTGCTGGCGGGGCTGAATACCGACGTTGACTTTGGAATAAGAACTCGAATACAGAAGTTGCAATGGAGATTCAGAGAAAATGGACAGCAGTCTAATCTTCGAATCGGCAGGGATAACGCAGTACTAGAGAAAGATCTCATCTTGGTTGGCACACTGGAATAGAAAGTGACCTCAACCAACTTGAAGTGCATTACTTGAAACGGAGACAACCAGTCAATAATCGAGCCGGGTGGACAAGTTTGTTGGTTGAGGCCCAAGTTCATCAGGTGCTATAGTGTTGATTCCTAAGTAATCTCCTGATACCTTCTGTGTCTTTCCGGAAACAATTCCCTGACCTTGGCCAAGGCGCAACATATCACTTTGTGTTCTATCTGCATATTTACATCCTCTCTTCAGCACGTCTTCCTGAACTTGGAGTGAGTTCCATTGTACCCAATGTGGCTTTCGAATTTGCTTTCGATCCAACGTCTCTTGCTAACGGAGAAGCATAGGAAGTTCTACGCCCTCAATACAAACCTTCAACTGGTTCTGTTTGGTACATTGGAATGGAAGTTTAGTTCTTCGCTTCCTGACGAACGCTGTGTTCA
This sequence comes from Volucella zonaria, assembly GCA_963966105.1. Lineage (NCBI taxonomy): Eukaryota > Metazoa > Arthropoda > Insecta > Diptera > Syrphidae > Volucella > Volucella zonaria. The sequence continues at coordinate 129,514,697 of OZ014533.1, read as the reverse complement.
AATTTTGTTTAGAGATAGTGTGTGGATGTAGTTGTAGATGCTCTAGCATCAAGTGCGACATGATCCGCTTTAAGAAAATAATGGACGCATAAAGCTCTCGCCAGACTACGCAGGCCTTAAGAGTACTTTGTTGCAACATACCACATTCTTCTCTCAGCCACTGTCTCTGGTACGAAAAATCTTCGAATTCGCCCCCTGAAGACAGCGCAGTGTGGAAGGGGATCTCTACCAACTTAGCGTGCGAGCTGGCTGGAAACACTTGTTGGTTGAGGCTAAGGTCAACCCCGGATTGAGACTTTAAGTCTCAAAACTGTTGGCATCCAAGATGACTTTCTCCGGGCAGGAGTTATTTTAACAAGGATAATGTGATGGGATTACGGGGTATCCGCTGTGGAATTTGTTACGCTCCATCCGGCTTATGTCCGCGTTTAATTGAGGTCGGTTATTTATTTGCGGTGTCTAGTTGCCATTTGTTGCCGGCCTTTAAATGGGTTACAGCCATCTGTTGGTATCTGCGAAGAAAAGTAAATGAACCTTCCAAAGTCATGGAAGCAGTATCTTTCAAAGGTTCTCTAAGTGGTATCGCTTCCGCTAGGTCAATGACATACTCGTACCTACTATCTAACATATATGAGAACGCTATTTTGCCATGACCCTTTCTATAGAGGTGGTGGATCATTAAAGGAACCCAACTACGAGTAGCACTAGAATGTGCATTTTTGCTACCAGGACTCGTGTAACCTGGTTGATGATGTGTGTTGTTGAGGATGCGAGGCAGTCGGTGCTTATATCCAGCCTGCGGAGTTAAGAAAACGGATTAAATCTCGTATCCCTTACCCGAGATGTCATTAATGTTATCGAAGAGTGGTTGGTCTAGTGTACGTAGTCCAACTCTTGTTAGTGCCGGACATTTGCAGAGGAAATGGGAGAGAGTTCCCTTCCAATTTTTGCTCTCGCAACTGCTACAGTGGGAGTTGTATGGAATATCTAGTTTGGCTCGTCTTTTGCGCTACTGTTATAGTGTTTATCGTCCTTGATATGGCGCAGTTGGTTAACCGCCTCCATGGGAAATTGGTCTCCTGCAGTAAGTACGAGTACATTCCTGGCTAGTTCATCTGCACGCTCGTTTACTATTATGTCACTGTGCCCTGGAACCCAGTGTGACCCCGAAGCGTTTGCCCAAGCAGGTAAGCTCGTTCCGGTACTTCTGCAACAATTTGGAGTCGTGTCAATAGCTTTGATAGCGGCTTGGGTATGGCAATGTTTTGTTTGTGCATTATGTCGCGCCCGAGTTGCGTGCAAGATTCTCGAATTGCCAGTAGTTCTACCTGGAAGACACTGGCAAAATCCGGCAAGCAGTATGTTATAGACATTTTCAGAGATCCTGAATATACACCGGCCCCCACACCATAGTTCATTTTTGATCAGTCGGTGTACGAGTAGATGACCGAGTCGAAGTCCTTTACCACTTCGTCTTTCTTCTACTGCGCGCTGGTGAGAAATCCTGCGTGGACGTCAATTGGAAACGTGGCCATGCCATTTGGTAAGGTATCCAGAACCGTCACCTAAGACCGTGCAGTCCAGCATCCTGTGTGTGGGTCAAGAGTTAAAGTAGGTCAAGAGCCGAAAGATGCAGGAGCACAGTAAGGGCATCCATTGGGGCCGACCTCAATGCGCCCGTGGTGTCTATACTAGCTGCCTTTTGGAGCCTTTTTAGTCTCGTGGGGTTGGAGGCGATCTCAATGCGCCCGTAATGCATATACTTTGGAGACTTTATAGTCTCGTAAGGTCGTAATCTTTGCCCCACGCATTACAGCTATGTACATCCACAAGGTCTTCTTTTGGGTCAAGCATGATACCCAGATACATAGTGCTGGAGGATTTCACTCATCACGCAGGGAAACTTCCCTGACACTAATATCACCACGTCATCCGTATACGCGACCACTTGGCCCACTTTTCTGTCTGGTCTTACAAGCATTTTGTGCAGAACTATTAGCCAGAGTAGAGGAGAAATAACGCCGCCCTCTCTATGGTCGAATTTGGTTAAGTGACTGTTGCCTAGTGTTGCCGGAATAATTCTTGTTCTGAGCATAGAGACTATCCATTGGCAAATAAATTCCTCTATGCCCAGCTCAATCGGAGGTTTGTGAATAGCTTCAGTGTTTACGTTATTAAAGGCTCCCTCTATGTCTAGGAAGAAGCCTGGGGTATATTCTTTGTAATGGATGGATTTTGCGATTGTTTGCACTACCTCGTGGAGAGCCGTTCATATTTGAGGCGTTCTGTGATTTGGATAGCGATGACTTTTCTAGAATGCTTCGCATGTGGATGTCTAAGATACGCTCTAGGGTTTTAAGTGCAAAGATGGTTAAAGTAATTGGCCTGAAATCCTTCAAGGACTCATGTCCGCCCGGTATAGATACCACTAGAGCGCATCTCTAAGAATTGGGTACGTAGTTCAGTATTAAACAGCTCTGAAGATTAACACTAGCCAAGGTGTTGTTAGGTCTTGGGTTGTCTGTAGTATAACAGGTAGTATTCCGTAAGGCCGAGAGACTTGAACGGGGAGAAGCTGTTAATAGCCCAGGAAATCTTTTCCTGGAAGAAGATTGAATTGATATCGCTGTGGGATGCAAGTTGTACTCCCCGAGGTGTCCCGAGTTTCATACTAATATCACTGCAACCAGGAAAGTGTGTGATCAAGAGGAGCTTTAGAGGTTTTTTACAAGTGCCAATGGTTTCGTTCTATATTTTCAGAGAATCTGGCTAAATTTGGATTTATGAAACTCTGGTCAAAGTTGTCCCACTTGAAAAGACTTGAGGACTTGAAACTTTGGTTCATCCTAAGTCAATCGCTGATCCATTGAAAGCTGATCTATGTCGCTTTCACATTCATTGCCATATCTTTATGCCAAGCATCCAACAGAGTCTAACATTATGCTGAGCACGAAAGGATCTGAGCTCTACATGACATCGCTTTATAAGCTTTGACTCCATTTCCACGAGGTATCACTCATGGCTGTCAATACATAAACTTTTGTTCTCATGGAGCCCTTATAGCAGCTAGCTTGGCAGCCTCTACTACAGCCAATATCTCACATTGGAAGACACTACTAAGTCTAAAAACGAAGTGAACATCATAGATTGAAGTAAAATCCCTGCGCAGGTTTTTATCTCTATCGTCTCCATCAGATCGTCTATCACTTTATCCTTGCCATCTGCCTCTCTTCTTTGGAAGATACAGGAGAATGAGTCAATCTGAGGCTGGATATAGTCCGTAGTCAAGCATCAATCAATCAATTTATATGCATTTTTATTATTTCTCTTAATTTACTCTTACTTGCTAGACAAAAAAAAATGCTTAAAAATTAGCTTAACTAACTTACAAATATTCTTATACTAACTTACTGGCCCCATGCGGGAACTCTAAGTTAAACCTAACACTTAAATTATGTCTTTCGACGTGCCTTACTACTATACTACACTATTTCTATTTATTATAATTAAAACTAAGAAAACATTTTTTACAAAAAAACTTAGCAACATGACTTTTTATCTATTTTACTATAAAAATTAAAACTAAAATCCTACAAACTACCTACAAATAAATTTTAATCTACTTAAACTACTTACATCTAATACATACATATATACATACATATATATATATACATAATACATATATACTTAATATATAAATATATGTATATATATATATGTTGTATTTTTTTAATTTTTTATTTTTATTAATTTTTTTTTTTGTTTTTTTTGTTGGGTTTTTATATATATTTTTTTTTCGTAAATCTAACTTACTCCTACTTAAAACTACGAGTATGTAAATTTTTTAAGCCCACTTTGCTTCACATGAAGCTACCCAGTATTGGAGGAATTCGACGACGAACTCTCCCTTCCTTCAACTAGCCACCAAAATTGTTGGTGCTGCCGAGCAACATCCCTCATATCGCGACTCCCTACCGCCCTACTGAACCGGAAACGCTCCGCACTGCCGTGTGCAACGTCTCTTTCGTAGTTGAGTCGCCTGTCCGCAGTTATTCGAGCAACGTGGAAGATTAGCGGCACAGCCAATCTGTCCTCAATCAGACCTTTGCTATCTAGGTAGAGGAACGCTTCTGGAGGAACATAGCAGTCAAAGCGAACTCTCTCATGATACATATAATTAGGGTAGTAAGCCCCAGAGATCAGGTTGTTCGACAATGTTATTGCTCTTGCAATGTGCCTTCGGGTCAACTTAATAACAAAATTGTCCACTCTTATTAGGTTCGCCCTATTGTACAAGACCTCATTGCGATAGAATTTTATGTACTCAGACTCTGGTGTTCTGTATAACCGAAGACAAGCCCTAAGGCAAGCCCTCTCAAACACCCGAATCTTTTTCAATAAACTTGCTCTCACGTTGAACCACACAGGACATCCAAATACAAGCATGGGCCTGATAAGGGCCATGTAGCAGATCACCTTCACCCTCGCATCGAGTTGGCTGTTGTAAAACAGTCTCCTTGTAAGGGCAAAAGCACCTTTGACTCTGGCCAGAGCAACATCTATATGTTTGTTAAAATACAGATACTGATCTAGCCAAATCCCAAGGTATCTGACTACATTTCGACAAGCAAGTGGCTGTCCATGTTGTGCGACGATAGAGAACTTTCGCCAATTCTTTCTGGTATCCCTAGAGGCCCCAGACAAAGGCGTCCTAAACCGAATGGTTTCCGACTTCTGAAAGGTGATTTTCAACTTCCAGTCATCGCAATTTCGCTTAATTTTGTCGAAATCACGTTGCAAAAGTGTATTAATGACCTCAATCTTTGGACCTGATCTGTACGCAATTAAGTCGTCTGCGTACGCTATGGCATGGTGAAGCGAACCTATCAGATCACTTGTGTAAATGTTGAATAGGATCGGCGAATTTACCGCACCTTGTTGCAGACCGTTTTCAATGTTAAATGTTCCAGCAGAAGTCACATCGCCATTCTTCACGATGAACTGTCTACTGGAGAGCATATCAAAAAGAATATACAGCAGTGGTTTACTAATGCCCAACCGGTCCAGCTTGAAGAAGAGTCCCTCTAACCAGATGGTGTCGAAGGCCTTTTCCAAGTCAATCAGGCAGGCACCAGTGCACTGTTTCTTGCCTTTGTTCCATTGGATATCAGAAACCAGTTTAGACGCGGCATGAATGATATCATGCCCCGCCTTGAAACCGAATTGATTATCCGGAACGATATGTTTGTCCTCAACCCACTTAGTCAGGACTCTATTGATTACCTTCTCGAAAACTTTACTGATGTTTGGAAGAAGACTGATCGAGCGGAGATTCGCCGGATTGGATGTGTCTTTATTCCTTTTGGGGATGGGATGTACCACCGCAGTTTTCCAATGCGCTGGATAATGTGCATTATTCATTGCATTATTAAACAGGGTGGTATAAATGTCCACCGCTTCTAGTGGGAGATGTCTAAGCACAATGTTCGGTATTTCATCGGTTCCCACTGACTTTTTACTTCTGAGTGATTCGAAGATCGTTTGGAGCTCTTCCTTCGAAATGAACGGTGGTAATACCCTTTCGTTGGTGATGACATTATTTGCCATATTCTCGTCACTGAACTGGGTGAAACCCGAGCTCTCGAATCGCTAATTCGCAATTTCATTTCGAAGGCAGGAATTGTGCACAAGGACTCGACTCTCCAGGTCGTGGTTCGGGCCAATGATGTCATTCGCCTTGTACACTTCCTGGAAAGTTGCTCCTATAGCCTCTACTTTCTCCTGCGGATCCTCGACCACAAAGAAGTTGTCATCATCAACGGCCTCATTTGGATCAATGCCTGCTGCTACAAGTATTTGTTCGTTGTTCGTCGTTCGAGCGATTTTAAGACATGGAAGGTCGTTTTGATTATTTCTCCGAAATATTTTATTTATTTGCGGGAACATATTCGGGTTGCTGGTGTTTACAGCCCGAATTTTGTTGTTCCAATACAAACTTACAGAATTTCTGTAATTTTCTTTTATTAATGTTTGGAGGTTTTTGATCGACGACTTCAGTGTCATGATCTCCGGGTTATGTCTGTCAGTAAACTGTCTGTACAAGGTTTTTAGTCTTGACAGCAGTCTACTCTTTTGTCGGAGCAGTGCGTCAATGTATTTTGATACCGAGGTATCGTTTTGTCCATTGTTCGTTTGATTGTCTCGTCCATTAGTCTAAGATACCTGTCAATCTCCTCGTTTGACAGATTTCTGTTGGATGGTGGGTTGAGCGAATTCGAGGAGAGTGCTCTTATCAGTGTTCTTGAGAAGTGTGTCCAACGCACCCTACTATAATTGTAGGAATGCCTTTGAACAAACTCTTCCAATTCCGCAGTTTCGTTGGGAACAGTTATTTCGGTGCTGAGACCGCAATGGTCACTGTCATACACGAAAGTGCGTAGACAGTTTGTAGTTTGTTGGTTAGTGCACGTCAGTTGTATTTGTGAGTCGAACAGCAGGAGATCCAAATAGGACCCGTGTCTGGGAAACGACGGACTATCCGTCGCTTTGAGGCCGAGTCGATACATCACACTGTGCTGACCCCACCAATTGAATAGTAGGTTCCCTCTAGTATTTGGTGTATTATTTCCCCAATCACTATGTTTGGCGTTGAAGTCTCCGCCGATAATAAAATAGTTGTCTTCCAATTCCAGCCTCAGGAATCGAAAAAGTGTCTCGAGGTCTTACATGCATAGACAGACACCATGTATAACCGCTTTCCACTACGGAGAGGGATGTACATGACGCATGCTTCCAGCACCTGAAACCTACGTACTACACGACTGTATACTCCTTTGAAACGCAGTCCCTTTCTTACAAAGATCGCAACGCCTCCTCCTTGAATGGAATTTGGTCGGTTTCTTCGTAATATTTCATATCTTCTATGCCACATTTTGTGTCTTTTAGTAAGCTTAGTTTCGCTAACCATGAGCACATCAGGGGCTTGGTCTTTGAGCCGGCTCGTCGTTCGAACCTAATCAGTGAATTAACATTCACTGCAAGGACCTTCAGGGTTTACTCCGCCCTGTACGTACCCATTACGACTGGAGATGCGTTAGGCCCGGCAGCAGCGTGTAGATTTGTTCAGTTAAATGACGTTGGAGCTGAGCCATCTGCCCCTGAATAGAGAGCAAGATAGCTAGAATGTCATTTACTGGTTCCGGTGATCTAGGCGCTGGGGCCTGAGAAGCAACCTTCGCTTGCTGTACCGTATTTCCCCTACCTGCCGCCATTTGGGCGTAGGTAACCTGGGAAGTAACGGCTGGTGTTTGTGTATGCACTGGTGGGCGTTTAACTTCCACCTTCTGCTGCCTAGCCAGATTTACTCTTTTGATGTATTGGAATTTGGGACAACCCCGATAATTTGCGGTGTGTCCCGTATTCCCACATAACGCACAAGAGAGTTGGCTTTTTTCCGACGCTCCGTTCTTACCTAGAGCGCATTCCTCCGACTTGTGGTTCTTTCCACACTCCGTAGTCAAGCATATACTCAGTTTATTTGGCAAAATTTGGGCAGCTGACTTAGTCTTACAGTACTTTCTTCTTTCTTCCTCTTATTGGCGCTGTTCTCATAGTAGCACATGTGCCAATCCATGCAATTCTCCTTACTCCGCACAAAATAGGTGGACTTGAAAAGGGTTATTGGTTACGTACCAGTTTTACAATATATTCAGCAATAATTTGGCTCATTGCCATCGTCATCTTTCGGTACGCCACCTTCTCTTAGACAACCCATTTGCCCGCAGAAATTCTTGATCATTTTGAGATTTGTACATCCCCCTTTCTCAAGGCTTTTATAGAAGGAGCTTCCTAGACATAACCACTACTTACGTGTTTATACTGTTCACTCATTTTACTAAGTTTGAGCGTTTCCCTAGTTTTCCCGCAGTCAAATTTCGTAGAACTTTGGGGATGGCCATCTGTCCCATAACAAAGTTCAAGATCGTAGCCTTAACAGAGCAAATACGTAGGCTTATCTTAGGATCGTAGCCATAGTCAAGGAGGATGGTGGCTAGTTAAGAGTGCTGCACGCTTGACAATTTACCACCGGCTCTGGCTAATTCAACGGCGAGCTCATTTCCCTCTTCGACACATTGCTCAGGCACTCAGGAAAGCCTAAGGTTGTTCTGTGCGCGTATAGCTTGAGTATTGTGCGGCAGCTGTAGATCAGGTGTAGGTTAATTGTGAGTTACCGTGTGCTCACATAGACGAGAATGATGATAGCTCCAGAATGATGTCAGCTTGCGGTTTCCATTCATAAAGACAGTACATCCTGGAAGACGCTCCCACTGTATTATATGTTCCAGAACATTTGCAGTCTCGAATATCCTTCGCTATCCTTCAACCACTCGTCAACCCCTTCACAGTCTGATCAGTGGCATCGACGAAGATTCCTCGAAGAGTTTTCAATCCCAGCCTGAGGGGATAGAGGTGTGAAAGAAGGCTTCCCCTTTAGTGGGGCGCACTAGTGGCAGGAGACCGCAGCTACAATCGGCAGTAACTGGAGAAGTGTCCAGGTCCACCCCGAATTGAAGCGCCCCCTGAGCACGACAGAAACGAAATAGATAAATCAATGGTACAACAGTCCGTAATGGGTCAATGCCTGTATTCCCACCACCAGCTCACAGAATATTTTTCAGCTTTAAGAGCTGGCGACACCATTCTGGACGCATTCCCTCACTATGTAGACTTTTTAAATCCTTTACCAACAATTATCAATCGTTACCGGTATCCGCACCGTATATTTAATTACCGTAAATCTCTCTTTTAAATTACCATTTCACCTCAACGATTCACAATTCATTTCTTGCAATCGAATCGGAAATGTCCGAATCCATTAGCGTTCAGCCGCAACGTTCAAAGGATAATCCAATTTCGACTGCATACGAATATATGATGGTGGCATTGGTGGTGGAGATGGTAATAGCAGTCATGGTGGTGGTAAATTTCATCAACACCGATAAATGTGATAGTTGTGCAACAAGATATTGAGCCGTGTACGACTATTGAGCAGAAGTAGAAACAATCTCATCGTAAGGACCAACAACTTCCAGACATGACTACAGATAGTCGTACTGTACTACAGAAAGGCAACGACAACATTTACACCAATTCCAGGATCAACAACAACGTCAGCAGAATCATTTTCCAATTCGTTGAAAATGCTGTCCTCTCTTCTATCTTGTCCTGCTCTTCTGTGTTGCATCGTCATCGGCATCGGCATCGTCATCGGCATCGTCATTATTGGCAACCGGACTTTTGGTCGGCATCGGATTGAAGGAGAGGTCTACAATAATTTGCCATCATCAAATGCAAACAACTTTGATAGTAACCACATGGAATGGTATTCTCTGGCTTGGCCAACTCTAGCCTGCTTTGGTCTGGTGTGGTCTGTGCCAGTTTGGTATGGTTTGGTCTGCTCCCGGCAGTCCTAGCTACAAATTCCGGATGCCATTGGTGCTGTTTTTTGTCCAATTGGAAACGGGTGGCAAGCGGTGATGGCCGGTCTTGTAGAACATACATAGTAGCAATGATAATGGACATGGTAACAACATTGAGTTGTAGGAATGATGGTAGTATCTCATCTGTAGCTGGAGTGCTATTATGGGGATGATTCTGCTGCATTGGCTCACCAAGAGCAGGCATGGGTGGTTGGGAGATGGTTCTAGTGGGCAACTAGCGATTTGATAAATCCAATGTCATTATCCTGAGATACGGATGATTGTAGTTGTACTCGGTCGTTCAGAATATCGGTTTGTCGTTGCCCCGTAGCAGTTATATCCTGAACGGATAAGTCCGTAAATGGTCGATTGGTGTAGATGATATACAAGTGCACTTGCTGTGTTGTTATTCCCAAAGTGTGTCCATAGACACCCAGTTGAGTTGGGATTGGGATCTCGAATTGCAACTGGAGCAGAAGCCCATCGGCTAGATGAGTGAACAACACAACAATGTTGAGAAAATGTTTTTTTTGTTTTTTTTTTTTTTTTTTGTTTTGTTTTTCCCTTGGACCTGAAAGCGTGTTATGGGCGATTTGCACCAATAAGGATTCAAATTACATTGTGGTTGTGAATATCCTCATGCCTAAGTATTGTAGGCTGCTATAGCAACTGTAAAAGCAGTGATAAGACGAAATATAGAGAAACACAAGTGGGTCATCCTCAATTCCCAGTCGTGCGTTGGAAATGCCTAAAAGTTTTGAAACTATTCGACGTTTTCAAGTCATAACCATAACTAATAATTAAATTGCTGTTGGTAAATAGGCCTTCCTAAATTCTTGCAGGCATCAAGAGGAGAAAACCAATTTAATTGGAGAGATATGTTACAGAATGCACTTCAATTACTGAGATAGATTAACAAGTGAGTCAGACAGTGTTTTAGATGGACGAACGGGTTCCCACATATTGAATTTTTGTTGCTCTACTAAAGATTTGACAGAGCATTCGTTAAAGCATGCAACAATTCCATCTAATGCTATATATTTTGTCCACACATCTGCATTGCCAGGATATCTGCGCACTAATGGATCGGGAAGCCGCAGACTGTCCTCTAACTGCGACTGGGGCAGCAACCAATTTCATAAGGTAGTGCTTACCCTACCTCCCAGTGGTGGGCCTGGGTTACATAGGCTAGCGCGTGCTCGAACAATAGCATTATGCTGGCCACAACCCTATACGGAAGAGATAAGAGATAAAATGCGACGAACTGGCTAAAAGCCTCGGATAATGACGTAGCCACTGTTTACAACCCTGGCAAACGGTTAAAGGACAACGATCTTCGGATCTGCACGTGGAATCTTTACAGACCGCGTCCAGCCGAACAACTAGTGGGGATCCTAGAGTGCTACAAAGCAGACATAATCCCCAACCAAGAAGTACGATAGAATGGACTGGGCAAAAATAGGATTAAAATCTGTGATACGATTATCTACTATAGCGAATGTTACAGACAGCAGTCGCAGTGTTTACCTAGATCTGGATTCGCCGTCAGAGGAAAATTTAGAGAACAGGTTTAGAGCTTCAAACATTCAAGCGAACGCCAGTCGACGATTCGCATAAAGAAAAATTCACGAACAAAGGTCGCATAAATGCTCACTCGTTGCAGTGATGATGCAAACGTGAAAATCGTCCTTGGCGATTTTAATGCCAAGCTGGGCATGGAGTGCATTTTTGGTTGTACAGTAGGGAAGTCGTGCAGGATACATTACTTCTGGAAACGGACACAAGGTTATTGGTTTTGCTGCGGACCGCAATGCAACTATAGTCAACACACGGTTTCCACATCTTGATATCCGTAGAGGGACCTGTCTGACTTCTGATCAACAAACCGTCAACCAGATTGATCTTATTGCGATCGACACAAAGCCCTCCTCCAGTGTCTTGGATATCCGAACCTTCTGAACAGCTAACAGTGAACCATTGAGAGGAAGATCAACGGCGTACGGTTACAATTGCAAGAGACCACCAGGACCTTTTCCGATTGAATTTTCCATGCAATGGTGTCGCTGTCAAAGTTCAATGAGAGAGACCACCTCTGATGCGCTGGATTCCAATCTGCCCCAGCAAAGAAACCGCTAGATCGATGACGAATGCAGTCAGGCAAACTTGGAAAAGCAAGAGATGAACAGAGCGGCTCTGGAGTAACGAACGAGAGGGGCTCGCAAGCTCTACGAGCAAAAAGAAGGGAAGAACTCAGAAAAAAAATGAAAGGGTACGAGAAGCGCTTGATCGAGGCTTTAGAGAGGTGCTACCGGAAGAATTAGGGTAGGTAGGGTAGGTAAGAATGATTGTTGGCAACACCAACCCACTTAGGCCTATTTGCCTATTGGTCCATTGTGATGCCACGTGGATCCATAGATCCATTTACTCATGGAACCAGTTTGAGCTTACGACGAAGCGTAGAAGACTGTTTACGTCGTTTGAGCCGTTTAGGCCGTTGTAGAAGTAAGCTCCTAATTGAAGTTTTCTTCTCTGGGAGAGAGCTGGACATGTACAAAGTAGATGGAGGATTCTTTACTCTTCCTCCTCGTCAATGCAGCTTCTACAGAAATCGTTTGTAAAAGCGCCAAGCCTTCTAGTATGCTTGCCTATGATGCAGTGTCCAGTGATGACATCTATGATGGAGCGATTCAGATCCAGTTTTGGTCAGATCTGTTTGGTCACTGGACATGTTGGTCTAACAGTCCACCTAAGGTCTGTTCTTTTATTCGCATCCAGCATTAATATTAATTTTCACGTAGCGGTTGGTATACCTAATAGCTATGCTACCCTTTTCCGGTGGAATAGGTAGAGTAGTTCCAATTTTGGGGAGCGCATCGGCACCTGGAATGTCTCTGTGGCCCGGCACCCAGCAAAAGTGAAGGTTGAACTGCTCTGCCAAGAGATGAATTCCGAATTTAGTGAGACAGACTCCAGGGATTTGATAGCGGCCTGACTATCTTAAAAGATGCGGATATCCTTTGCAGATATCACGTTTTTTTTCAGCCAGAGCAAAGCTTCGTTAATCGCCAAAATTTCGGCCTGGAACATGCTACAGTGATTTGGAAGACAGCTTATCTGAGAAAACACTGCCACCAACCCCGCTATCGCTCTTAGATCCATCTGTGCAAAAGTGGATTGACTTGTCTCCCATGAAAGCATCTTCTTTCCCAGAAGGATCTAGAGGGGAACCTTACATGGAAACCTTTGTCAAACCAAAGTTCAGGTATGGTGTAATCGATGTTCTCTGTGAGGATTGTTAGAATGTTAGCGTGGCCAAATGAATAATTTGTCCACTGTGAAGTCGCTTTAAGACGAATAGCTGTAGCCGCAGCTACTTGCCTGCTGAAGATATCGAGAGATCTCAAGTGAAACAGAATGTCTAATGCCGAAGAGGGAGTAGACCGTAAGGCTCCGCTTATGCATTGACACGCTGTTCTTTGGACTTGGCTCGAACCGGAAGAATTAAGTTTTAGAGTATTGCCAAAAAATAGATCGAACATGCCAAAACTGTAAAGGCCAAACAGAAATCCGCCAGGTTGGAGACGGAAACCACAGTCGGTTCTGAGATTATGGGAATATTATTTCTGAAAACTGTCACGACGAACAACATCAGGCAGAACGAGCCATTCAACCGGGGTGAAGACACACAACAGATTAAGGGCAGCGATTTCCAAGTTCAAGCCCAAAAAATTTCATTAATTCACAATTATGCGCTATTTCCGCTGTCAATTTGTCCCATCGCTCGACTATCACGTTTCTTGATTTGTGTAGAGTCGGCCTTGTGAAGTTTTTGGATTTCTCTTACATTTTTCATCGCAGTTAGTTATTTAGGGTTTCCAATAAAAGGTTTCGTTTTCAATAGTCCTTTCTTTGCGGACTAAACCACACTCTTCAACAACGTTTTGAAATATTTGAATGCAAAACACCTTATCGTCCAGAAGTTGTTAAAATAGTTCCGAAATTATAGCTATTAGGGGGAGGTCATGTAGTCGTGAAGAACCGAAATCGTTCGCGTCGCGCTGAACAACCGGGAATGTTGCTTCTACATCCCGAAATGTGGCCGGAAAGCCAGGTTTGTCGATCTCAGAAATTTGACATGTCACAAACATCACTCCACCTCATTCTGCGTAAAGGATTTGACCATCGATAAGCTTATTTAATCAACGCAAGAACTTAAGCCTGCCGACCGTCAACGGTGTCATAACTGTATCAATTGTGGCTGGAGGTCCATTGTGAACGGTGAGGCACATTTTGATCTTGTGTCTTTGGTAATTATCGGTGTTGGCTGAGATGTAAAGAGGCCATTAAATTCGTAGTTTTGATGATTTCATGATACCAAGATTGATGGTTTCAAGTCGCCTTGCACCAATAGTATATACGTAGTCATGCCACAAAAAGCTATACATCAGCTGCTGGCAATCTGATGAAAATCGTCACCGCTAGACCAGCAATGTCATGCATGGTAAATCCCTGGTGAACAGAAAGAGTAGCCAGCGTACCGAAAATCAGAACGATGACCACAAGTTCGTCAAAAGCTTAACGTAGACCTATCACTGACTTCCTTTTTGCTAGAGACCATTCAGAAAGTGGTTAAGCTTTATAGGCGCAATTCTGCTTTACGAATGAATCCGTTTTCTGCGCGACTATGTAACTCGGCCAGGCACCACTGCATAAATGAATCACTAGTTTGGTGGATTAAAGAATACTGGTGAGCATAACCTTGAGATGCGGCCAATAAGTGATAGCAAGGATTAACAGAGAAGCCGTGGACTATGACTGTTTCGAGATTCCGATCTTATGGACATGCCGTGTAACGCAACGACGTTGGAGCTCAGATTTCTGCGGGAATTCGAATTTTTTTTGTTCTCAGGACTGGCCACGGACAGAATCCGAGCCAGGAAAGCAATGTAATCGCACATTCAGCGTTAGTTTCAAAAGCGATATATACTAGATGGAGTGAAAAGTGGCATCCTTGGGAATTAAAAAATTTTTTTTTTTTAAATGTTTTTTTTTTTATATTATTCAATAGTTATAGTCCTCTTTTAGTTTGATACACTTATTCCAGCGATTTTCCAACTTCTTGATCCCGTCCGAAAAGTAATTTCCCGAAAGGTCTGTAAAATACTACTCCGTGGCGTCGATGATTTCCTCGCGTGAGCTGAATTTTTTATTGACGAGCCATCTTTTGAAGTTTGGGAAGAGATAATAATCCGAGGGATCCAAATCCAGTTACCAATCGACGCCAAAAGTCCGCCCGATTCCGCATCAGCAAGTCCAAACACTCTTTCGAAGTGCTCTCGCCTTCGTGTTTTTGGTCATTCGCGGCACGCAGCGGCAGGATAACTTTTCCATATGCAGAATATTGCCCAAAATATGGCTTGTGCGCTCAGTAATAATCTTTGTGGTATCTGCTAGCTGGCGCAACTTCACTTTCCGGTCAACCAACACCATTTCATATATTTTTTTGACATTGTCCTCTGTAACCGCATCGGATGGCCTGCCGCTGCGGACTTGATCGGTAGTGGCGTTGCGGCCACCACGAAACTCTCGAAACCAATATTTGACGGTGTAATCTGACGGAGCATTAGCCCCATAATATTTATCCAACTTTTCTTTTGTTTCCTTCACCGTTTTGCCTCTCAAAAAATAATGTTTTATGAGAGAACGAAAATCATTTTTGTCCATACTCAACATGATGCCCAACACGTCAACAACAATCAGCTGTCAAAACAAAACTAAAGACAGTATCGCACTGAAATTTGGCATGTCTGCCTAAATATGAACGGACTTCAAGGCACCATAACCTTTTTTGCAGTAGCAGCGCATTCTGGCGGTCAAGGAGGTCACTTTTCACTGCATCTAGTACATACAATGTGCTGCTGACACTTTAAGGAGATCGACATCTTTCTGCTTTTGTAGCGACAGCTGAGCCCTAGTGAAACACTCAATTTCCCTGCAAAAGCCAAGAATTCCTTTCAAGTTCGTGCCGTCTATTTGTTCTAGGTTTTCGAAAAAGCATTTCTCTAAAAATTTTCTTCGACTACGCGATATGGCCTCGCGTATGTATGTGTGTTATTTCCTCAGCTTGCAGATCACCACAGAATCTGCAAATATCCGTATCTGGCAATTTGAGTTTCCTTGCGTGTTTCCGCAGGAGACAGTGTCCCATCAGCATTCCCATTACTGTCCTAAGCTTATCTTTGTTTAATTTTATTAGCTTCATAGATATTTTGCGGTCAAAAAGCGTCCAGAGTGCCTTGGATACCCTGTAGCATTCAAGACTTGACCACCTTAGTTTGGCAGTCTTTGTGATTTTTTCCTCGAAAGCCCTCTTTTTCTTGCAGTGTTGATGGTGGTTTATTTCATTGCCAGTGCAGCCTGGCTATCGATGTAGATAGCGATATCTCTATCGGATACCGATCTCACCTGTATTAGCTTATCCGCCCTGAGAACAGCCAGAACCTCTGATTGGAAGACACTGCCTGCGTCCGGTAGTCTTATAGACCCTCCTAGTTCAGGGTTTTCCTCTGTTTCTGAGCCATCTGTGCAAACTTGAATTTCATTTGACCTGATTATTGCATTTTTTCCCCAGTCATCCCTCTCCGGAAGAAAGGAATTTCATCCGTTAGAACTGGATTGCCTGGCAGTAGTTCAGCCAGGAACGTGCCATATCCGAAATTACTGCTCCTGAAGTAACCCAGATTAGTTAGTCGCATCGCACTGTTGCCAGCAAGTTTTTTGATCTGTAAATCAGGCGATGTTAAGTGCAGAAAGGTGTCCAATGCTGTCGTAAGAGTGCTACGGAGCGCACATGTAATGGCTATGGAAGCCGTTCTTTGAACCGCCGCTAATTTTCCGTAAGTATGGGTCTTACCACCACCGTATACAGCCTGGGCACCCTAGCAGGTTTTAAGCCCCAAATTTTTCCTACCGTTCTTTTGCAGATAAAAAGAGCATTACATGCCTTATTGATCCTCTCCGCTACGTTAAGATTAGAATTCAGAATCTGTCCAGAATCACACCCAGATATTTTGCGCTGACCGTTGAGTTTTTGGAGTTGGAACTGCGGTATCTTGTGCTTTCTGGTAAAGATAACCAGTCCCGTTTTGGAAGGGTTGGCATTGAGACCCCAGCTTTTGCTTAAAGTATTTTTCCTGCACTATTATGACCACATCATCTGCGTATGCCGTAGCACTTATACCCATTGTACTAAGCTTTTTGAGGATGTCTTTGATAACCAGCACCCACAGGAGTGGAGATATGACTCTCCTCTCAGGGGTTCCCCTGGTTATGGGCATTCAAACCGAGTTTTGCCTAATGGAATAGTTTATTTTCCTGCTTGCAAGCATGTGGCAAACCCAGTTTGTAATGCCCTGTTCAATGTTAGTGTCTACTGGTGCGTTCTTAGTGGCGCTGCACTCGAAGTTATTGAAGGCTCATTCTAAATTGAGGAAGGCCGTGATTGAAAACTCTTTTCTATTTTCCCCACCACCTCGTGCAGGGCGGTTTCTGCATCTGTTCCTAATGTGAATCTCCAATAGTCGCTCTAGGCTTTTAAGCATAAATGATGACAGACTTAGTGGTCTTAAATGTTTTGCTGTTATATGCCCGTGTTTGCCAGCCTCAGGTATAAAAACCGCCTTAACTTCCCTCTAAGCTGTTGGTGTGTACCCTACTTGTACTGTGTCTAAGAATTTCCACAATTTTTTGGATTGCTACCTCTGGTGCTTTCTGTAGCGTAATCGGTAGAATACCTTCCGGACCTGGAGATTTGTATGGCTTAAAGGACTGAATTGCCCTTTTTCTAAGAACACCTATTTCCTCTTCGGCGAGAAGAGATCAATGTTCTCAGCGTGCTGTAGCATGCCAGGATCGTCTGATACTCTGGATCCCGGAAAGTGGGTTTCCACCAGGGTTACCAGAACCTCTTGGCTATTTTCAATCCAAGGTTCCGTCATTTTTTCTGAGGTAGCTAGGAATGCTCGCTTCCTTTGAAAGCATTTTTGTAACCTCGAAACCTCGTCTGTTACCGCGATAGATTCACTGTACTTCTGCCATGGTACTTGAATTGTTTCTTACAGTCGTAGTACTCCTTCCGTGTACTGTTGCTTCTGAAAAGCTTCGCCCTATTATAGAGTTTCCCAACCTCTTTCCTTTTCAAACCGATCTCCCTATTTCACCATTTTAGCTGAGCCCTTTTAGGCGTCCTGTTAGCCGAATTTGCTTTATCGAACGCCGTTCTTGGTTCCTTATTAATATTTCCCACCGCCTTATCTAAGTTAACAATATTGTGGCAGGCGATTGATTGACCCGATCAGGCTTCCTAAGATTTCTTTGAAAACTACATACCCTGCTCTGAAAGTTCACGTTGAAGCATATCCATCGGTGATCTGTTCGTCAATGCATTTGTAGCAAAGGTGATATCTAGCACCTCCTGCCTATTTTTCACCACGAAGATGGGTGAATTCCCTCTGTTGCAAATATTGAGGTTGGAAATCATACAAACACTCACCTCTTGAGTTGATATGACCGCTTCCCCTTTGTGTATGATGTACGTTTGCGTCACAGCTCAGTACCAGCATCCAAGTTTACTGTCTGGCCAAGTCCTTCAGCTTCTTCGAGATCATTACCTCGGAGTCATATGGGAAGTAGGCAGAGGTCAGACAAAGTGGTTTGTCACACTCCCTTTCGCAGGTTGCCGCGTCAGATCGCCTGAGCTGTAATTATTGAAAATAAATGCCTCTAGTTGGTTCTTGATAACGATGCGAGTCCTGATCTTACCTTCTGCCTTAAAGAACAACGCGTAATTATTCAGCCTAAGACCTGGGCTCCTGTATGAATACGGCTGTAACGTCCTATCTGGTCATGTACTCCACCAGACAGGCAGTCGCTGCCTTACTGTGGTGCAGGTTTATCTGCAGCACTTCCATCGTCTTGGGGGGTTCCTCCTCGTCCTTCCCTTCGTTCGATGGCTTGGCCATCAACCTTCCTATGCTGTACCTTACCATACCTTTCGATTTTTCGAATCTCTGTTTAAGGACAGTAGAAAATGCTGCCCGTACTGACGTCTAGGCCCCGTCCTAAGGACTCTCGATGTATCGGCTTTTAGTTTCCGATACTGCGCAAGGAGTATCTCTGGGAGTGCCAGGAGCTTCTCCGGGTACGTATACGCAGAGTATACTTTGCCAACTCTGACTTGATGCTTTCCCAAGCATTGCTTACTTCCAAAACGAAGCATCTGAGGAAGTCCACAGAAGGCTTATTCCCACAAGTTACAAACTTGAGTCCGCCTTCCTAACCAGCGCCTTCGAATTGAAGTTCCATGTTTCCTGTGGTGGATAATTCCTTCCACTGGACGTCTTAGAACTTCTCTCCGACGTGTTCCCACTGGTCGATTGTTAGATGACCGCTCGTTAATCACGGCGCAACGAGAAGCTCGTCTTTCGGGTCGCTTTGGTCACAACGCAATGCGGATGAAGTACCAGCATTCACCTTTTTTGCATCATTCGGCTCCAGGACATCGTCGGATCTGACTCTCTTGCTGCTGAAACTTTTTTTCTTTCCAGTGACGCTAGCCCCCTTTTTTAATTTTGCCGCGTAGGAGGTAAAGGGCGCCTGATTGGCTTCCATCCCCTCCCCCTTTTCAGCAGCTCTCCCTTGCTTCCGCCTCTTGAGTAAGCGATTTGTAGGCCAGGATGGGCCTTACTCTCTCAAAGGCGGCTTTTTTCCATTTGCTTAGATTGCTGGGATCACGGCCCTCTTATTTTGCTACCTTCCGCCTAGCGTTACGTAGCAAAACCCTTACCCTTTGGTGTGCGTGCTTCACACTCCTAGCAGCGGTGACAGAGGCGGCATTCACAGCGGCTGAGCCAGCTCTTCCCACTTTTTCCACCAGCGCAGCCTTGCCCTTATTTCTTTGCCTCTTGGAGGTAGCTTCGGCAGCGGATGTCCCAGCTGCTTTGGCTACCCCTTCGACAATGAATGTGCATCATCGGTGTGAGTATTAGCCTGCTCACCGGCGAAATCGCTCTCGTTAGTGATTGTTCTTTCGCTAGCCAGAAGCTCCGCTTCTTCCATTGCCCCTACCAGGAGGGTGATGGATGAAGTAGGGATTTCGTCTTCATTCACCTCTAATTCTTCCTGGACAGGGATCGTCTGTTTTTTTGTTTTTCCATTTAAAAATTTAATTTGGTGGCGCTGCCACCATACCTGGGTAAGACTAAGTATAATAGAACCGCGCCAAGGCGTCCGAGAGAGCTCGTTCACGGTTGGTTTTACCCCCAACCTCTCATCCTTCGGCACGGTTTGCTATATGATCACACCACCACTGAATTCAGGTTTGGCAGTTCTTGGTTCGACACTTCTCAGCCGACCGTGGTCGGTTGAGTCTTTGTGACTTAAGCCTCCGCACCGGCGTCAAGGTGCCTGCCGCGCGGAGGCTGAATTCACTAAGTACGAGTATTATCCGGATCCCAGGTCACTATGGGATCGCCTATGAATTTGGTAGACAAGGCCCAGAAGAATTTCTCAGGACCTGAATGTTATTGGGATTGCTTGTGTCCTTGGTTAAGCCTTCTATTAATGAGGTTGGATGTCATCAGACTAAACTCTGTAGAAAATACTGCAGACGTCATAACGGCGTACAACTCTATTGCTTAACTACGCTTGACATAAGTGACACAAATTCCACGCTGTGAGAATGGTGAATGATAGTGAGAGTGATCTGTGGATATGTCAGTTGCGCCTGCAATAGACTGTAGGTGCTTCGCTTGTCTTCAAAAGACAAGAAATTTGAGCACAATGTACTCGTAGTTCAATGTCTAAGTGTTCTCGTTCGGCTGTCGAATAGCCAGCTGACTTTCCGGATGAATACCCTGTTTCTACTAATCCTTCGGCTTCATCAATAAATTTTTGAATTCCAAGAAAAGAAGGAGAAATCTACGAAGAGCTACTTTTTTAGGAATTCTGGCTTTCTTCAGATTCTAAGTCAGGGTGCGAAGTAAGTTGTAGAAAGTCTCCCATCTGCTCCCATGAGCTGCACCCCAACTTAGGTGAGAGGGTCATCCAAAATGCTGCCATGTTGTGGATTATGTCGCAATAAACCGCATCCTTGTACACGATTTCGAGTGTTCGAGGAATAAAACGCTTAAAATTCAATTCAAAAACACAAAATTTATTTACTAACAGCGAATTTTATACGAATCTGCCACTGCAATGCCCCACTGTGCTGTAGACAAAAATTATGAATTTGTCCGTTTTATTCAGAACCAGGATACAGGTTACAATTCCCGGTGATGGTCCTTCAATGATGGACGATAATGCTGGTGGTCAGTGCTGGGTGATAAAAGGATAGACGGACAGCGGCCAGCTATCGATGTTTTGTAATTGTTGGCCAATTAATTCGTGGAAGGTACGACAGGACAATTGAGGTGGATCCTGATGACCGGTGATGCTGGATTGATGGGTGCTTCGTTATATGCGGTGTAGTATTGGCAAATTGGCATTCTCATCTCGTTAAGGCACAAATGCAAGCTTACGTACTAAAGTGTGTACATCGACAATTATCGCGAGTTATGCACCAGAATAGATACCCTGGTGCTGCTGCTGCTGCTGCTGCTGTTGGTGTTGTTGCTGTTGCCGGTGTTGATGCTGCTGTGCCAGCATTTCACTGATATTCCTCCATCTCTGTTGTCCTCGACCAGTGCCGGTACTAGCCCCGGATTCAGTGGTGATGTTGACATTTTTAACATTCGGTCTAGTTGCATAATTAACATTTTCAACATTTTCCACATTTTCAACAGCCGGCTGGCCATGGTAAGTGGTCGCGGTGGATCCCATCATTGTGGTTACAGGTCTATTGAAGTACGGTCCAGAGTTGCCATTAGCATTGACATCTTCACAATTTGTTGCGATGTCAAATGGGAGCTTTGCCCGGTGCAGTTCCACCTGCTGACGAATCAATTGCTCCACGGGTAAATGAGATGCTAATATTGAATTTTGAGTGGGAAATCTTTTTTTTTCGATTATGATTTCAACTAACCTGATTCTGGAACGAAGAACATCAGACCGATGCCGCCACCATGACCGCCTGGCCAATTGACAGATTGAAATTGAGCAGTAAGTGGTGGGTGGTATGGACTGCTTTGGATTGGTATAAGATTACTTTGCTGCGGACCTCCACCCAATGGTTGATGAAATTGTGGAGGATGATGGCAATCACCGTTGTTGCATTGAATCGCTGTTGCAGCACCATCGTAATTAACCTGCGTCAGTTTGGAATGTTTGTGAATGCTTCTGACAAATATCCAACTTAATGAATAATTTCTTGTAAACTTACCGGAGATGGCTGGTGCTGCTGGGGCTGAAGTACTGCTGGAACAGAACGTTGCGGATCGATATTGGGCGTCACGAGAAATTCATTTGGAAGGTTTAACTGCTCCTGAGAGAAACGACGAGTGAATAGTGGGTGACCAAATCCACCTACTTGTGGAAGTTCCTGATTTCGTGTATCTGGAGTAGGAATACTCTGTTGGTAAGTCGGTTGTACATGAATTGTAGGTGGAATCGTCCATACGTATGTGTCGGCCAGATTTGGATCGTAATTATAGGGTTGCACTAAATTCGCAAGTTGAACGCTTGAATTTGAGGTCGTTGGTTATTTGCAAATAAACTCACAGATAAGCTGGCTGTTATGGCCGACAACAAGCCAAATAACGCAGATATAGATGCTGACTGTAGGTCTGTTCATGACTGAATGTTTAATTACTTCTGAGCACTACTTGAAGATTATTGCTTAGGCTTGTGTAGCAGAGAGATTTTCTTTTTTATATTTTTATACGAACGCAGATATCGAAACCAGAAGATGTTGAGCCCCAAAATACGACACCCTATTCTACAGGTCTGTGATTTTATTTGATTAGTACATAAGAATTGTGCTTTGTACACCATAACACAAAAGGTAACCAATGACTTCCAAACGACACCCGGACAGGAATTACAAGAAGCTTTGGCAAACCCACACTTCTTAAAGCATTTCTTCGCGTCCTGCGTCTTTGGATGAGTGGGTTTTTCTGCAACAATACCCTATAACAGAGACACAATACAAACAAATACCAAAAATAGCAGATAAGATGAGTATGAGCAACCTCTCCGGTTGACCTTTGATAAGCAAAACGTTGATGAATACCAGACTAGATGCAAAGATGCGTCCATTTGTTTACAAAATACGTACTACAGTCTATCTAACAGTAGAGGATGGAATCAGTATTTTCCAGATTGAATTGCATGAAAAAAGTCGCCTTCACATACATACGAATGCGGTTTTAAGCATGTCGTATCCATCAGCGCCTCTCCTCAAGTTCCGAAGGAAAAGAAAGTTAAAATTTAATTCTACTTGATGTCTGTCAAATGACGTTGGTTCTGGTGTTTGTCAAAGTGTGTTTAACAAGTTACGTCGCTACATTCCCCCCTTCGTAAATGTTGAGCGTCCTATTGCGTAACAGTTATCTCCTTCACATCTATCTTTGCCAACTTTACAACAGGCCCACGACGCGGCGATTCCCTTTCTCCATATGTTTCTCTAGGTATTTTCATCGACGACAACTACCACATCCTGCAAAGCGATTGGATCCAGTGTTGGCTGAAACCACTTAGTTCGCCGAGTTATGATTGTCAAGAACTCGTGTACTCAACGCTTCCAGAATTGACTTGATAGTTGATTTGTTAAGTGAAAATTCTTACGCAGTGCCGATCCACTGTTGCCCTCACTACTTCGTTCTCTGGTTCCATTTGAATTTCCAACCAAAAAGAGATTTGGAGTAAGTGCTTCACTTTCAGGTGACTCAAGAGGAACATATGTCAGCGGACGTTAAAACATATGCAATATCGGCCAGTGTCGCTCTCAAAACGTTTTCATGCAAACAACTCTCGTGAAGGACGTCCGTCAATATTGAATCGAATCATCCTTTCCCATGCAAATCCCATATGAGGTGACACTGGTGGTATGAAAGACCACTAAATTTCAGGATACTTCTACGCTAGCTGATCGGCCGACATCTTCTCAATTTCTTCCACCAAAATGCCACTTGCTACACGAAAGTTCGTGCCGTTTGCTGACAAAATGCGTCTTGGAACACCACGTCGGCTGATGAACTGCTTTAGTACAAGCAGGAATGACTCCAGGAACGACAGTGAAGGCGAGATCTTAATGTGAGTTGATCGAGTTGTAAGACACGTAAAGTGCACACCCTATCGCTTTTCTCGGCATCGACCAACCACTATATCCAAGGGCCCGAAGTAATCCACCCCCGTATATGTAAACGGCGTCGTGAATACTGCTATTCGTTCGGGTGGAAAGGCCCCCATGCTTGGAGGAACGGGGCCCACTCGACGATTGCGGCACAGTCGACACTGCTTGGTCAATGCACGGACCAGAGCTCGAAGACCGCTTATGTAGAATCGCTGACGCATCTAGTTCACAGCAATTTCATTGTGGTGGTAATGAAACTTTCGGAGATGGAAGTCAGTTATCAGGCGAGTAACCAGGTGGTTGCGTGGCAGTATCATTGGAAGTTTAATTCTCTCTACTTCTAGGACCAAATCCACTCGCCCTTGGACTCGTTGAATAAGAAAGTCATCGACGTATGGAGAGCACCTGAAAATTGAGCTTTTATGCCTCACCGCAAGCACGACAGTTCTTCTGAAAACGCCCTTCTTGGCAGATGCGAAATACCATACGACTAACTCAGCTGTACTAATGCCCCTACATCCAATAGCGTTCCAATTAACTCTGATTTGGCCGAATGCTTTATCAGAAAGCCTAGAAAGTGCAACTCGTATCACTGAACGTGGTACAACTTCTCCCATTTGCTTAAGCGGCTTGGATCTGGTAATACGACAGCCGAACCTGATGTAGTCGTAGATTTAACTTCCACATGGCGAACAAATTCCATATCGGCGTCAGGTGGATCGTTCGGTTTCGTCTCAGGCCAGTCACTCTCAGGTAAGTAAAGCAACTGTGGACCAGTGAACCAGCGGGATTGTCTATCGAATTCCAACTTTTTGAACCATTTTGTTCCTTCATCTCCGACATTATGAGCTGATGGCACCCATTTCCATTCGCTGACGTCTGAGCCCTGAAGGATCTCACCTATCCGCTAGGCGACGAATTGAGGGAACTTCCTTGCACAGAACATTTCTGGAGTCTGTCCAAAATGCCCAACATCTTACGCTTACTGACAACTCGCCTTCAATTAGTTTTGCCAGTCGCAGCCCTAAAATAGCAGCCATCAGCTCCAGTCTCGGAATCGACAACGGTTTAAGTGGTGCTACACACGTTTTCGAAGCTACTAGAGAACAGCAAATCTCTTTTGTTCCAGCACGCAAATATGGAACAGTTGCATTTGCGTTGATGCTTGCATCAACAAATGTATGTAAATCAACATGATCACCACTGTTTATACGAGTAAGAGGATAACATCGGCAGCTGTATCGTTTTGGTTAACGGAAGTCGTCGAATCCATTTCCACCATTCTACCGTCTCGAACGGGTTCATCCCAAGTCATGTTGGATCACCAGATATCCTGAAAGATGACTTTAGCATGAATGAAACCAAGAGGGTCAAGTATAGTCATAACCACTCGCAGAATCTGACGCTTGGTTGGAGATGCAGTTTCATCGAAGACTTCCTTTGCGAATTTTTCAAAGAATGTGGGTGGCGCAAAATTAGAGACCCTATCGGAAGATGGTAGAATTTTTGCAAATGGCGTCGTATGTCAATCATATTTGACATTTGTGAACTAGACAGCAATGGAGCGCTATACTTCGCAAGAGCGTGGAATAATTGTGTCGATGTTTTTGACCAATAATCTGTCGGTGGTGTTCGCGTAGCGTGAATTTCGACGTCGATTTCCTAATCATGTTGCGCCAACTGGGTAAACATTCCGGCATTTAGCTACTCGACTCGAACAGAGTGGAACCACAGGAGACCATGCAGGGCGTGACCGCAAGCGGACTGGTCTTTCGGCCGAGAATATCGCGACTGTGACTGCCGATGTCGCTGAGAACGAAGAAACATCAACCAGACGACGGGCCACGCATATTGGGCATCACCAGACAGACCCTACAGCGAATTTTAGTGAATGACTTACACATATTCCCGTACAAAGTTGTAAACAGTGCATCAGTTAATGCCTCTTGACCGTCAGTCGCGTATGAATTACTGTAAAGCCCTTCTCAATCTCAACAATGAAGAGAACGATTTTGTATCGACGCGGCTACGTCAATAAGCAACATCTTCGCTTCTGGAGCACTGAAAATCCGCGTGTGATGCACAAAGAGCCACTACATCCACTCAAAGCCACTGTGTGGTGCGGCGTTTTCACCGGAGGAGTGATTGGACCGTATTTTTTTAAGGCAATACGGCCACTGTTACTGACGAACGCTACAGAGCCATGATAAACGACTTCTTACTGCTGGAATTGGATGAGCGGCTCTTGGTGGACATGTGGTTTTAACAAGATGGTGCAACCGCACACACAGTACGAGCCACAATGGATATTGTGAGGGAAGTGTTTCCTGGTCGCGTAATCTCCCTTTTTGGCGATTTGGCATGGCCAGCAAGATCGCCCAATTTAACCATCCCAGACTTCTTTCTTTGGGGCTATTTGAAATCGCGGGCATATCCCAACAAGCCTCAGACAATCGCAGCCATTACGGAGAATATTCGACAGGAATGCGAACAGTTATCACTGGAGATCTTGAGGTCATGGAAAATGCGATAAAAGGGCCACAAATGTTTATCAACACTGGCGTACACCTTGTACTCCGTGCAGGTGTGGCACCATAGACAAAGAACCTTTCGCATACAGTATTTAACTCCGTGGTACTTTTACCAACTTAAATTGTTGACCCCGTCAAAGCTGCCAAGACACTTTTTGAATTTGATGACCAATTTCTCATCTTGAACCCACCTTCGCCATAAATACGAGTACGTCTTACGGTAGTGGCCATTTCCATAATCTCCTCCTCAGACTCGACACTTTGTAACCAGTCATCGACATAAATAGTTCTAATGATAGCGTGCACAGCCTCTGAGTGATCTTTTATACTGCTTATAGTAGCGGATTGTTTCAACCAGATATTGCTTTATTGTTGGATCGCGCTTCATTTTTGATTCAAGGCACTGGAGTCTGCGTAAAGCCATTGGCAAAGAATTCGGTAGCTGATGTTTTTATGCTTCCGTTTCCCATCTCCTACCAATGGGCAGATATTTTGAGGAGGCGTTCATGATTTTCAGCGCACGTTCGTTTTGTTTTGAATGCAGCGCATTAGATATTGCGCGAACGCCAACTGACTCTAAAGAAAAGTGTGGCTTTAATATTTCATCCATTTTCTCTCCAGAACCGGAGAAGAAAATGATGAGACATCTTACAGTCCTCTACCCCGCATGGTTTTTTCGAGTTACTCGTACAGTCTCAGTAAATGCTTCTTGAAACAACGAAGGCAAAGCCCATTTCCTCGTACAAGACTCCATCGCTCCTGTGTAGTCAAAGCACGATAACTGCCGCACTCAGCGGACAGTAATATTGCTGTGTCTTATTGAACTTCTGTTCAGTTCAACCACATCATGCACCATGATTCGTTGTTTTGGATGTTTACTAGAACGTTTGTCTTCATTGCTGCTCATTACCATAAATGATTTAGCTATGACCTGGCTGGCGCACATAGCAAGAGCAAATAACCCCTTGTCGAATGTCCTAATATAGACGCGTGCCAAAGTCATTTGATAGCGGCCCCAATCCAATTTCAGGTTATTCGGCAACTTACACAGCAGATCAGATAGTAGCATTGGATCATGCAAGTCAGCGGGACCTATAGCTTGAATGTTGCACAATAATTTTGGACAGAGAAAGATAAGTGAATAAGACTTTCCAACGTATCTGATATCACGGGCGACTCCTGTCTCAATTTCCGCTGCATCGTTTGGTGAAAAACGTCTTCCCATCCGGAAAGTATCTTCAGTGTTTCGATTGCACAGGACACTGTGTTTGGCATCATGAGTTTCCCACGTACTTCACGCCTTCACAGCTACACCTTTGAGACACTTTTGAAGTCGAAGCAGATTCTCCTGATCAGTGAATCCCCATCGTTCAGTTGACTGCATGTAGTTGGTGATGAAGAGCGGCCATTCCTCGGGCCTGCCAGAGAAACTAGGTAATTCCTGAGGAATAACTTGCCGCGAGGCAATCTGTGATGATGATAAAGTGATGTCAGGCGCTGAACTGAACATGTGCGCTTGGCCTGTGCTCACATGAGATGTAGCTCCTAAAACCTGCATGAGTGCATGACGTCATTCTACGCTGCACAGGCGGAGCTGCTATAGCCGATGTCATCTCAAACTGTGAGATACAATTGCAAAGATACAGTTTTGGTTGCACAACCATAGTACTTTCTTTAATCGGACTTATCTGGTCGATATCTACGTCGACGTCACTATAAATGCCGTACTGTTGGTCGTTGTATCGTCTCTCATATTCCCTGTCTATGTAAGCGGAACCGAAGGTTACCCTAAGAAGTACAACAACCTAGATTGCCTCATCCATTCATTACAAAGTTTGTGTTTCAATGCCGTAGAACAAAACTTGGTTGATTACGGTCTTATGGGATGTCGAAAATACGGTCGACAAGACAGTGCTGGTGTCATTGTCAGACTTAATAGCGAAGTCTAGCTAGGTAAAGGTACCTGCTATAGACGTCTATGTTGAAAGTGTGCGTCTGGCGTCGGGGGTGAGTTTTGTGTAAATTTTTCCAAGAACGATGTTAGAGAAATGACTTGACTTTGCGTCTTTGCCAAAATTCTCGAATCTCGTTTTTGGAATAGCATCTCTCCATTCCATCTGCACTTTCTCGTGCTCCCTTTTTTTTCCTCCTGAGAAGCTGGAGCCTATTCTGATGGTAGAGTTGAAGATCACCTCTAGTCCTTTCATACAGCACTGCCATGTACGGTTCTTGCCCGCTATACGTACTTGCCAATATTTTTAACGAAGCCTGTTACCGAAAAAAATCAGAGAAGGCATTTCTGGTGGATTTTGTAACAATGCTGTCTCTGGTTTTTAGAACTTGATGCTGGTGACTTAAGACCTCTTAAAAACGTAACTGACCTTCGATCTACAGAAGCTCTAATGAGCTCTTGCGGTTGTATTCATCCAATGTCAAACTTCCTCACGATATTTTCTTATCTTTGGAACATTCGGGGTAACTGCAACCATTTTGTGGCTACAATGATCTAGTGTTCCGAGCTAATGACCACGTTCCAGAATCCATCGTTCAGATATCCCTCCAACTGGACGAATATTCTGCGCCGATCAATATTGAAATGAGCTAAACGCGTACTAGCCTCGTCTAACCTGATTCAATTATCGGAGCGTGCTGGGTATACCCTCCAACAGTACCATCAGAGTAATCCGTAGTAAAGGATTAATTAGCAGACACATATTTTTGAATGCTAAGGGTCTTATATAAAGTCAGTTTGGTCTTACGAGAGAGGACTCTAGTACTCAATTGCCTCGTGATCCTTAAGAATCAGTGACTGGCAGGAGTAACTCTGCGTCTGATTTCTGCGTTGTTGTCGCTGCTGTTTGTAACTACGAAACCAAGGTAGATCAAGTCCATAACTACCTCGAAGTTATAACTCCCAATAGTGACGTTCCGGTAAACCCATCAGTGGTGTGCGTTCTGATGACAGCATGTCATGTCCTCGTTTACCGTCAGACTCATCTTGACCGCTTCTGCCTTAATACTCACGAACCGCACACTGTGTTTGTCCAACCGCATTAAAGACATCCACGTTCGTAAGAAAAATCGTGCTTTTTCTGTTGGTCAGCTACCCTAGATTTTTTCAACCCAGCAGAAACCTTCCAGTATCCCACGGTCGCATAAGTAATATCACTGGCATCAGCAAACAAATGCATTTCCACTAAACTAGTAAAAATGGTATCCCCGAAGCAGCGCGGTATTGATAAATGTTCGAGTTCTTCAACTTCTTCAGCTATTTCCACCACAATCGGTAGGCGTCGTCGGAGATCGTCTCAGCCCATGTTGTCTTGGAACGCCAAATTAATTGCAACATCATCTTCGTAATCAGCGAGTATTTAGCTGCTAACCCGAATGGGTCGAAAACCTATATCGTGATGCTCAAAGTTTCTCGTTTCGTGGGTCTTCTGATTCCTTCTAAAACTTCAGGGACTACTTTCCCAAAGGCCATCCGAAACTTCAAGATATCGTGGTTGGTGTCCCAGTACAACCCTAAAACCTTTTGGTAAGTTCTGGTATGTCCTCTTTCAAGACTTAGCATTGATGTTTATGACTGTTTTCTGTCAAACCTCTCACTCATCAGCTTCGAGTTGGAATTCGTATGACCTCCTCAGATACCTGTATAGCTTCGTCTTTATCAGCAAAGCAATGGACGAAATCGTCAACATAATGGTTGCTTAATATTGCTTCAACAGCTTCAAGAAACTCGGACTGAAATTCTAGCGCGTATTGGGCTGAACAGGGTGAACATGTAGATTCAAAGGTGCACTCCGGTTTGCTTTCCACAAAAAGGGCTACGCGTCCTGATTCTCTGGAATCACCATAATTTGATGAAACATTTCTATAATATCAGCGCAGACACTAACTGGCCTTTGCCTAAATTTCATTAAGACTATGGCCAAATCCGTGCTCTGATCTGGGCCCCTCAGTAAGGCAGAATTAAGTGAGGAATTGTTGGCCTCCGCAGCAGTATCGAAAACAAGTTTCAGTTTCCCTGGCTTATAATCGTTATAAACCTTAAAATGAGGTAAGTACAAAGTACGTGTACCTCTCATTGAAGATTTATCTTCACTTCCTCGAATATCCTTCTGCTTCGTAGTCAGCCATTATGCGATGGTATTCCCTGTGGTAGCTATCGTCACCCCGAAATTTGTTTTCCAGGGCCAAGAATCTCCTCTCAGCTTGCGCTGGACTCTATGGTAAAACAATATTATCCTCCTTCCATAGCAACCCGGTTTCTAACAGATTCTAACAGGTTCCTTGCACGAATGTCCACTGCTGGTTCTTTGTGCTAGACATCTCCAACGCCTAGACTTTCATTGGTGACGTAGTTGTGAACAAGTTTCTCCAAATCATTCGTCGCTGCCTCCTGCGCGAAATACGTGTGTTGGTTTTGTCAAAACAATCGCTGGTTCTTCCAAATGAGCATTGTCCAGACCAATGGTGCCGCAAGATCATAACCTTGATTAGGAAGATGTTTTCTATGTCGAAATTTAATACGCAATTCATTGATGTTTAGGGTTTGCATGGGTAGTGTTATGTCGTCTGACAATTAAGAGATTTGTCTTCAGGTATTGCAAATATTTATTTACGCTTAAAATTCACTAAACGATATAATTAATAGAGGGTTCTCCCTGACGTCTGGATGAGAAGTTCGAGATTCAAATAAGCGACGAAAAAAATAACAAAAAGTAACATCCAAATGTCAAAAGGGTGGAACGCATATGTGGAATGCATTTAGTCGGAAGCGCATGGTGTTGCCAAATGCATACATCACTGGTAGCCTTAAGTTCTTGTTGGTTTTTACGTTTTTAAGATGAAATTTTTTGCTATCAGAACTAATCCCTGAGATTTTCATATTAACATACCTCAACGGCTCCGTTACACTTGTATTACCAAACCATTACAGCGTTAAGTTATCTTTAGAGCCTTTAGGCGAAACAATTCACTTCCCTTCCTGCTGCTTACAGCTTCACAGGCAACATTTTAAATAAAAGTTTTCTAGTCGAAGGCTCCTGTATAGGATTCGTGAACACTTGCTGTTGAGCCACCACCTTATTGCCACCATCAACTAATGTCTGTTCGTGTACGAGTTTATGAATTCTTCTGGTACACACCCTGGAATCACATTGATGCTGTTGGCTACACTCGGTATTTCTGTGATTAACGCCTAAACAATTGAAACACAAGCGGAGTTGACGCGCAAACCTCCATCTTTGATTAACACTCACACCCAGAAACTGCTTGCACTTTATTATGTCATGCTCCATTGAGCACGCCATGCAATGATTGCTTTTCGTCGTAGTACACACTACACAGTGCAGCACGATCCTCGTTCGCGTGGACGAATGCTGCGTTGATCATACTCGATAACTTCTGCAACCAGTCGCTAAAGTGTCGTATGTTTAGCCGAGGTTTGATAGTCCGCGCATGTCTACCCCAATCTATTCGCCTCTCTAGTGGTAGCTTTAGCAAGAGCTCATCCAGGTAGTTTTCACAATTTGCTGCTTCTCGAAACGAGGACAAGTTTTGGACCTTGGTCGCTCGATGTTCCAGAATGGACGGCAGTTGGAGTACGCGATGAATTTCGCTTTTTACTACTAGTTCAGGTTGTCCAAAACGTTCCTCCAGAGTATCCATAGTGCGCTGTACGTTGCTGCTGTGTATGAGTACACATTCAACAGCCTCCATCGCCTTGCCCTTAATAGCCTTTTGGATTTTCAGCAAATTCTGTCCCTGGGTGTACAAGGACTCTCCCGTGGTCATCGTAAAGGCTTCTTTAAACATCGGCCACTAATTCGGACTTCCGTCGAACTCTGGTAGATCGTATTGTATAATTTTCGGTTATGTTCCACTGTCAGCGAAGACAACGTATGGCTCAACTGTCCCAACCCAGCAGCGAGTGTCACCGGTTCCTCATCGAGGACGGTGGAAGGCCTATTTGGAGAGGGAATTGGCTGCCTTTCTATTACACGCTGATTTTTCGCCACTTGTTCTTCTAAATCATGAATTTGTTTCAGCGTAGCGTTTGTCTCGATGTTGTAGAGGTTTCCTGCTCGCAGATGGTAGCATTAAGCTCACCGACCCTATCGCTATCTCCCACTCCTTCTTGTTAGCCCTTTTTTCGCGATTTCATAGGCATATTAACTAAAATAGCGGTACAGCCTAACCTAACCACACAATTTCCCAACTACGAATACGTCTGTTGCCAAACCTTGCAGGCGGAGGAATAATTAAAACTCCAAATTCGGTTTGTTGTGCGTTTTAATTCCTGTTACTTTACATACACATATAACGCTTTATTGCGTCCTCTTACCCCGGATGGTATCGACAGTTTGCCGGAATATTCGTAACAAGGAATGAAAGAAAGCAGACGAAACTCACTGCTAGATGGCTCTGACGGAAGCAAGAGGATGTAATTACATGTTAAGGCTAAGAACACTTGGGGACCTACATGGCGATGGTTCGGAAGAAAAGGAGGCCTTCTACAACCAGTTGGGAGCTGTTTATAATGCAACACCCAACTGCGACAATGTCATTGTTATGGGGGACCTTAATGCCAAGGTAGGCAGCGACAACGAAGAGCTCAAACATGTTATGGGACGGCACGGATTAGGCAACCGCAATGACAACGGCGAAAAATTTGTTGGCTTTTGCAAGGTAAATCGTCTGTCATAGGTGGCACCATGTTTGAGCACATGGCCTGCCATAAAGTCAGTTGGCTGTCAACTGACAAGAAAGCAACCTCCAACCAAATCGACCATTTTGCCAGCAGTCGCCGTTTTAGAAGTACATAGTCTTCTAGACGTCCGAAACAGACTAGGAGCGGACATGGGGTTGGTACGAGATCACCATCTTATGATAGCTGCTGTCCAACTACGCACTGCTGCTGTTCGAAAATCTAACGACACAAGAATACCAAGGTTCAACGTAGACCGATTGAGAGTTCCCACAGTGCGCCTAGAACTAAGGGACCATCTCTCAGGAGGAGTTGAAACAATCAGCAGCTCACTGCCCGCAACCATCCAAGTGCTGTGAAAACTGTTTTCACGTCGGTCGATCGCAGGGAAGCCATACGGCGTGGCTTTCCGAGAATACCTGGAGAAGGATCAACGAACGAAAACAAATAAGAGCTCGAATTGCAGCAGCTCCAGCAGCAGGGAGGATTGAGCTTGAGTCCCTATATCGCATGAAGATGAGAGAAGTGACAAGCGCAATTACATCAATGTGCTGGCTACGCAAGCAGAAGAAGCAGCAGCGAGGTGCGACAGCAGAACCGTTTATAGAATCACCAAAGAGCTTATAGGTGGCCGACGCTCTACTCAACACCCAGTGAAAGGCCTAGACGGTTCGTTGCTAATATCGGATGAGGATCAATTGAAGAGATGGAAGGAGCATTTTGATTCGGTTCTAAACCGAGTATTCGCCAGCAATATGCACCCAAGTCAGACTGAAATGTCCGTAGAAAGAAATTCCCGAATTCGTAAGGAAGCGATTATTGCCGCGACCAAAGCACTAAAAGCCAATAATGCGGTGTGACTTGACGGCATACCTGCGGAGCTGTTTCCAGGTGCGCCAACGGCATCAGCTGAGCTACTGTTCCCACTTGTCGGGAGAACATGGGAAGCCGAGAGTTTTCTGGACGAGTGGAAGAAGGGAATGATCGTCAAGCTTCCTAAAAAAGGCAATCTACTATAATGCAGGGCGAAAAATAGAGAGGTATCTGCGTGCTGCCTGCTGTGGCCAAGAAAATAGCTAAAATCATCCTGGAGCGAATCAAAGAACATCTCGAAGACACACTCGACGCCGAACAAGCAGGTTTCCGCTCTGGATCCTCCTGTCAACGAGCAGTGTGTTGAGTACTGATCAATACTTCACCTGCGTTTTATAGGCGTTTTATAGTGTCAATCGGGAATTAATCTGGCGCGCCTTGAGCAGGAGAGGCATTCCTGATAAATTAATAGCAATTATCAAGGCTATATATGATGGGTCCACATGTCACGTCTTACACAGAGGAAGACTGCCTGAGGAATTACAAAGCGGGGTTAGGCAAGGCTGCATACTTTCACCAATACTGTTTCTATTGGTGATTAGCGTTGTGCTGAATATGGCCTTGTTAAAAGGAAATGAAGGACCTTGACTACGCCGACGATGTACGCCTTCTGTCTCACAGAATAATGGACCTTCACCAAATGACAACAAATGTGAAGGGGGAAGCAGACGTCGTTGGGCTGAAAATTAACTCGGCAAAAACAAAAATGATCTGCCTAAGACCAAGCACATCAACTCGTACTGTACTCGTATTGCTGGACAGATAGTTGAGAGAGTAGAGAGTTTCCAATACCTTGGGAGTATTGTCTCAACCGATGGCGGAACCGAACTGGATATAGCCAACCGCCAATGCTATCCACAGTTTGGCGAAGTAATGCAATTAGCTTAAACACCAAGCTACGACTGTTCCGTTCCAACGTTGAAACCGTGCTACTATATGGATGTGGTACCTGAAGGGTGACCACCACTATCACGAGGAAGCTGCAAACGTTTGTCTATAGGTGCCTACGCTACATCTTAAGAATATTCTGGCCAAGCCGTATCTCCAACGAACAACTCTATCAGACAACGGACCATGAACCTATAGGCACAACCATACGACGGCGAAAGTGGCAGTGGATTGGTCACACTCTCCGAAAGGGTGACAGGTCTATAGCTAACCAAACGATGCAATGGAACCCACTTACTCAGGACGGTAGGATGCGCCGCGGTCATAGGAGTACATGGCGCAGAACAGTTGAGAAGGCAGCACAGCAACTGGGAAAAAGTTGGGGAGAGCTGAGGCACATTTCCAGAAACCGCACGCGATAGCGCGTAGGCATAGTAGAGGCCCTAGGACCAGCAAGGGGATACAGAAACGAATGATATGAAGAACACATGAATGCGATAAATTAACTTAAATACTAAAACAGGGGCATTAGCCCCCACCAAAATCAATCAATCAAGTCATACCGCCAACTTGTTTTTAACTTCTAAACCTGATAAGTACAAAGTTGATGTTCTATACACTCTAGGCTCCTCAGACCACTGTGTCATATCAGATAATTTCTCGTACACTGACCACAAAGTTAGAGAAAAGATTCCTAAAAGAAACATATGACAATACGAGCAAACCAATTGGACTGGTCGTTATATTTCCTCGACGTGGATGCCTCTACTGATACGAGAACGATCACAGATACTGTTCCCTTTGGAATGAGATTTTTGATCCCCCATCTGATTAAGAGTTTCAAACTAAAAGAAAAGGCATGGTACGACTTGGGCTGTAAAGAGGCTGTCAGGATGAGCATTTCTCCAGCCCGTCCCTAAAAACAGCGAATCATCCTTCATTTCCTCCTACAGACCCATTGCATTTACGTCCCTTCTTGCCAAGGTCATAGAAACGCTGATAAACCATCAGTCGATGAAATATCTCGAAATACGAAAACGTTTCAATGTCCGGCAGTACGGTGTTCGTAGCACAGGTCCACTGGTGATTTGACGGCGTGTCTCACCGAAAAGTGAAACCAAGAAGTACATCAATTAGGAGTAAGTAAGATATTTCTAAGGCATTGGCATCAGGCACTTTTGTCGAAAATTCGTGCATTTGGGGTCAACGACGTTACCTTTCGGAACGTTCAATTCAAGTTGTCTCGAATGGTTTCAATGGTGGTGTGCCCCAGGGGTCCATTCTGTCTCCGATACTCTTTTTAATTTTCATCAAAGATTTTTTGTCTGCTACTTCTAATCCAATATCTAATCCTACGATGAATAGTTCATTATGTCTTAAGGCCGTACATAATGCCAGCCCTATGATCTCAGATCGAAAATTGGAAAAAAAAGTCTTTAAAAGGGGGATTTCCAATAAAGCAAAAAAAATACGGAATTGTTGGTCTGTGGTCTTTTGTCTACCTAAAAATAGCATGGGCATTCTTAGTACGATACACTGAAGGGCCCTCGGTGTTTCCCAGATACCCAGCAAGCCCAAGAAAACGCAAAATTTCATAATTTCCGTAGCCAAGAGGCTACGAATCGAAAGTACTCGAATGATACTCAATGAAATAAAATTCCCCTTACTCAGAACAACAGCAGAACAATTCCCTTTCAGCTACGCAAATCAATTGCCATACCAATCATCGTGTCAATTAAACTCTCCAACAGCCACCGTCGCGGCACTGAGTTGTATCCATCAAGTCTGTAATATTTCAAAACATATCTCAAGGTTAACTGACAAAACATTCGTAACCAAACCAACATCACCAACAACAACAAGACCAACTAACAAGTATACAAGTGTACGAGTATGTTACTGACGCGAACCTGAAGATTAATTTAAAATCGAAAGCCACCGACACAACAGCCAGATACAACTCATCCCTAATTAATATGCAACGGTGCAGTGCACAAATCACAGGCTACAGCCACTCAGCGAATATGCAACAGAACTCTGGACACAGTCCAATCACCGGGACTCAGTATCTTCATGTCGTAGTCCATCCTATTTATAGTCTACCGACACCGTCCGATTCAGTTTGAAGTGATCCGCTTAAATTAGTTCAGAGATTAATAAATGTACTCGTATCTTCGAAGTTGACATTACTCCTTACACCCCTCGTTCTACTGCAACAGCTCCGTAACAAAAAAAAAAAAATAAATTCGCTGCGTCAATTTGGAATTCACCGGTGAGTAACTCCCATCATGGGATTTCCACAAGGCAGCGCTTCCACTGAAATTTTCAAACGCGCGGACAGATGAACAGCACAACGCTACGCTGTAAAATAAACAAAATTATCGCGCAATTCTCAAGCCGTACTCGAATAACTAGATCATTTGGGTTGTTGCTGTTGTTATTGATGATGGTGTCGGTAAAACTTGGAGAACAAGCTCCAGACAGACCTACAGATACATGAAGCTATTGACATTCACAGAACAC
This sequence comes from Volucella zonaria, assembly GCA_963966105.1. NCBI lineage: Eukaryota > Metazoa > Arthropoda > Insecta > Diptera > Syrphidae > Volucella > Volucella zonaria. Next base: position 129,477,401 of record OZ014533.1, on the reverse strand, counting down.
CGCGGAATTTTTATTCGGACAAGTTTTTTTTCAGCAAGACCTCAAAACTTCTAGTCTAGCTATCATAGTCCGATGACAAGGCAGCGCAAGGAAAGCGCTGCGACAGACGCTAATGAGATTTCATATCTTGAAATTGAACCGGAACAGTGCGGCCAATCAGTGGTTAAATTACTCGAATTTCGTGACCAACTCACACTTGTACCTACTTACCTATGGTAGCCACATTGATGGTAGCTTCCTCGAATTGGGAAAGCTGGAGAATGACAACAGTCTGAACGAAACTGCGGAGTTTCCTGTCTCCATGGCTATGCTGCAAGTTTTAACGTCCTCGTTTAGGCATATGCAAATGCTGTAAATGTACTGTCTGTTCTAAAGCTCAAGCAACAGGATGAAAATAGTTGGAAAGGTAGCGTGAAGTAACATATCTATAGCGAGACAACCTGAATAACAAACTCCCTTGAACTAAACAGTTCATGTTGAGAACCTTCAAGGCGCCGTCGGCTTTCCGATAGAGTGAAAGAACGTTCGACTAGTCATTGAGCTTGCCACTGAAGAGGGTTCCCTGCACTACGCGACTATGAAAAGACAAATTCTATTCCATGCGTCGGTTGTCAGGTGGACCAGGCCATCACAAAAATATGTCACTGGTGCTTTTATCAGATTCCAAACAACGGACTGTTATGGCTGCTCTAGACGGGACTTACTCTAAAAGTGATCTCTGGTACAACGCGCATTAGAGTCTTTCTCTAGTCTCACGTATGAATATACACCCTCTGATGCAATGAGACCAGAACTCCTGCTTCTGCGAAAATACAAAGTCAACTTTCCCTATGACCAGGAATGCTATCGGCTGGAATCTAAGGGAAAGGAATGTATGTTAGTCACGTCTTACCGACACGCTGGTGGCTTTTTAGCCGAGGACAACGTTAAATTCATTCTTCGCAAGGAAAACTTGCATTTCTTTTCCAAGTTTAGTAACGGTTCGGGCCTTGCTGAACCCTCTTACAACGTACAAGCTAGTTCAAGATAGCAAGACTTCGCTGCACTTTGTAGTAAGGCTGAGTTCATTGAATCTAGCTTGTATCACAGGTCACAATGTAGTCACGGAAGATTAGCTCGCAGATAAACTTGCTTGACAAGACTCAGAGGAGCGTCCGTCGCCCAAAACTCAAACCTGTGTTAGAACTTCGTGCGTCCTCGATTCGGACTTAGATTTGAAGTTGCATGGCGGCAGATGGCTTGTCTGTCTAGGATTCCGACAGATCCAGCAAATTCTTCCCGACTTTTTTGTTGTCCCTGAGAAGGGAAGACTGTAGACTGGGATCGTAACTTGGTTTACGGTTTTGCTAAGCACCTAGTCAAAACTGGAATAATGTCTGGCCTATGGTCGCGTTAGATCACGGGTTGTCGACGCTGATTTTGCGAGTGCTGGTACTGTTGTTGAGGCGGCTAAGTGTACTGGATTACCTTAGAAAGATACTGGAGAGCTATGTTGAGGATTGAGAACTCCGCTACGAAACGACATAGGAACAGAGAGGAAAGCAGGCGGCGTCGGAAGTAACCCAGGGCGCTGAGCCCTGATTTCTGAAAGCTCGTGTACGACAGGTTCCTCAGACTGATCAGATTTACGAACGACATCGCAATGATCATGATGGCGAGATCCCGTGAAGAATACGATAGCCAGTCGTACGGCCCGTCACAGCCTTGAGCTGGCGACCCAAAGCACGAAGATGGTTATCCTCACTAGACAACGATGGTGCGTCTTCTTCACGGACTTTCATGTGAACGCCAATTCATTAAATTGAAACGTGCGTTTCAAGGCCACCAAAGTGTGAACTGTGCTTTCTAGGCTGATGCGACGATCAAAAGAAGGTTGCTCGTAACTCTATAGTGTTGTATGGTGTCAAGGTGTGGGAGAATGCGCTGTCAGGACGGAGTTCCGCAAAGCATCCACCTCTGTAAAACGCTTTGGGTCCTTCCGGATCGGGTGTGATTACCAGATGGCTTCGGCGGAGGTCGTTGTGGGAAATGCGAAAACTGTGCCCGTTGTGCTAGAAGAAGGATGTGGCCGTGGTGTAGTGGTACTAGCAATCGCTTCTCACTCGGAGGGTCAAGGTTTGAATCCCAGCCACGACAAGCTTTTATTTGTGTAATTGGAACTCAGTCAGAAAAATCTGCATGTGAAGGCATAACACTGACATGTAGATTTGGCTGTTGTAGGGTTTTCAAGCACAAAACAACCGTTAAAATTCACAACCTGAATAATTCCGAGTGAAGAAAATCTCTCCGTCCTATTCGGACGAGGAGGAGGACATTGTAGGCAGAGGAAGACACTGACTCATACAAATGCTGCGCCCATGGTTGGAGCAAAGTCATGATAAGGTGAATCTGTAAGTCATCCAGATTCTCCGCGAAAACGGACAATTCAACGCATGTCTCCACCGAATGACAGTGAAACCATATCTCCGAGTTGCGACTATTGTCTTCCAGTTACTGAAACTGCTGAGCATACGTTCTTCTGTTGCGCAAGGTGACATTAACAGCGACAGTTGTGAAGGAACCCGCTGGACCTGGTACGCATGGCCGAAAACATCGCCTCTGCGATTTTAAGTTCCAAAGACGCTAAAGAAACGTGGGTGGCCAGGCATATTTGGTTAAAAAACTAAACCAGAAAGGGAAGAAACACGCTTAGCCATGGATCGGTATTAAGCCTAGCTGTGGTATCGCACTTGATCTATCACCTGAGTACAGAGCACAAGATCTGTGCTCCCAAAATGAATAGCCAAAGTGGGAAGTCTGCGGTACAAATCTCTACTTTGCTGACTCCTCCGAGTTATCAGAAGGGTAAAACACCAAGTTTTCGAACGAACAGATGCTCTGGGCGGCCTGGATAAGAGACCACGGTACCCTTCGGGGTGCTGCGGTGGATGCCTTTTAGACCGGTTGAGAGACGAACTTACTCGGTACTGTCGCAGGGCTCTAAGAACCCGAACGGTGGTTCCAGTATAAAGTAATGCTAACGGCATTCCAGGCTGCATCAAAGCCACGCGACAATAGAAGGATTTTAACGAGTATTGAATTGGTTCGATGCCAACCATTGCAGCAGTCTCACAACTACCGAGGAGACTGAGGAATTCCAGTAAAAGGAACAAACAAGCACTGCAATCGACAAGTCCTTTGTCACATTGCTCTGTTCGGACTAAAAAAAAGGCTCCTTGAATTCGATTCAGAACGCCTCTAGCGTTAAGATGTCATCTTCCCTCATACAAAATTTCAAATGGATTTCCGCCAGACCTCTCAAACCTAGCAATCCATTCATCTCCTACTTCTTGCCAACGTGTACATACTCACAACTGTTGAAGGCTTCAATAGACTTAGAATTATATAGAACAGAGGCACTATAAGTGAACATTTGGACATTTTTCGAAGTTGAAGGAAGACCAACTTTAGCTACATTTCATTGGCTTGGTATAGGAGAAGATACAACTAAGGCAAAAAATCTAAAAACAATTCCACTGACAGACACCACTGTCAACATTAAAATGTCACTTCAACGTCCGAATTCGGCCCCCTCTACTAGTAAACATCGATATTCAAGTCATAATGACTAATGACGACACCGGCGTATCGTCACACCAATATACGAGTACGTTACGACATGTACGTACAAATACCCCCAAACTCATTACCCAAAGAGCATTACATTAAGCCAAGCTCTCCGATACAGAGTCAGAATCAGAATTAACTTCGGAGCCAGAGATATAGTCAAGTCATCGTCAGATTCAGAGTCTTCGCCAGAGGCAAAATCAAATCACCATTTCCACTTCCACTGACCACCGCTTGAACGCTTTAACGCGCCGCAACAACACGGCAAGTTAATTTCGCTCGACGCGAATTTCCACACTTTAGTCTGAGTCGAACCGCATTCGGTGTTAAAACGGAAGCGTGCGCACTTTATTCGAATTTTCAGCTGCGTCGCAGCAAAGTCGGTAGTTTTCGCCACTCGATTGTTTCGATGTTTCGAAATTTTTGTACCAGTTCTATTGTTTCAGTGACATTGTAGCGCACTGTTTGTGTATGTGTTTTGTGAAGAATTTTTCGAAGAAAAACCTGTCGCCCCTCATTAGTTTGACAAATTTATCTGACACCTCAGAGTTTGTGGCTTTTTTTGTCATTTACACGTTTCGTGAGATTGTTGCAACATCGGTCGTTGTTAGATTGTTTTCAATACTTGAATCTTACCCCGGGTATAACATACATTTCACCAACTTAGGCTTAAAGAGACCTTCAATTTTGGTTATCAATTCGCGCTTCTTGACCTTTTGAACGGGAGAGCAGTGTTACGAGGGATCTACATCTGCCAGCTGGATTTGTATTTTTTTTTTTTTTTTATTCTTATTTCGGTGAGTATTTTATCGTGTCGCTGCTATTGTCATTGTCAGTGAAATTCATTCTCGAAATACCCGTTCTTGGGTGAAACCCACTTTAGCGGATAGATCCGAGGGGGCTGAAGCCACAGGGCTGATATCGTGCATTAGTCGTAAGTCTGTCATCAGAATGGAGAATATTTTACATAACCGGCAGCAATCAGTGAATTAAAAAAGCTCTAATCGCGTTGACAGCTAGTCGTTAACGTCAGTGACGGGTTAGCCAGAAGCGGTGGCGTGAGTGGTTCTCTGATTGGCGCTTTGATTGATTGAAATATTTTTTTTTATTATTATTTTGCTTTTTTTCTTATTTTGTTAAGTTAAAGCATGCAACGCTTGAGTGACAAGACCAACACTGAACAATAAATTGTAAGTTGGTGAGCAAGTCTCTTAAGTGGATTAGTCGGTTGGTGTTTAAATTTTTAGATTTGCGTATGAAACGAGTACTACTCTGGATCGAGTTGAAATACTTACCAGTGAATGTGTCCTTGGAGGGTTCTTGACTTAATTCGAGATTTTTACGAACTAATTGCTTAATTGTGATTGAAGATCATTCAAAGCCAGCCAGTCAGTGTATGGAAGATGATCTTGAAATCATCACGCACGACATTAGGTCAGGGATTGTACGGGTTGATTACATTTCCGCATGAGCTCATAATGCGGGACGCACACTATGTAAATATTATGAGGCCAGCAATGTTATGAGAGTGTTGATTGAAGTTTGTGAAGTTGCGATGCGAAGGATTTCATTTGAAGCTCATCAAAATGTTGATAAAGGTCAACATTTCGAGGCAAACTCATAAGATTAATGGCCCGAAATACGTTTTGTTTTTGAGTTTGATGCTGATAAGCTCATCTCTTTGACGCTTCTGTGATTTGGCCTTGGTTGCATCCGGTGTACTCGTATATGTGAGTTCTATTGCTATCTGTTCTCATTTTTTCACTCCAAGTACTCGTATAGCTATATAGACTTAAGGTTTTAGATGACTTTCACTTCTAGCATACTATCTTTGAGTTATTGTTGTTTCCTCTGTAAAAGGCACACTTCACTGGCTTAAAAGAGCAGCATTGGCGCCAAACACGTTCATTCTCTCGGGACAGATTCGACAAATCACACATCGTCTAGTCTACGATCCCTATTCCCTATTAGATCAGTGTCCTTCGCATCTAAGTAGATAGTTTTATCTCGATTTAATCAAGGCAAGCGACCATGTTGATATTGCCAGTATCTACTAAATTGACTTTTCTATTCTTAATACCTAAATTTCGGATGGTGCGCTCCTCAAAAAGCTCTGAAATTCCGCCAATCTTGGGTGTTTGAGATCCCAAATTCATCTACATGAGAACATTTCTTGGGTTTTTTTAATTCTGAGGTAACGAACTATGGTAGTATTCCCAAGTTCCAAGCACCCACTTACTTTCTTACTTAACGCGCTACAGTTCGTGGTAAATGAGAGCCTCAACTAACAAGTCCGTTGTGGTCTCCTTCTATTTGTGCACGCCACCTAATGTGAGCTCTTGCTCTACTGCGTTGTCCCTTCAGGTTAGATTCGAAGACTCCTCGAGCCAAAACATTCGCTCTACATACCCTGGCCATATCAGGAAGCTGATGCTCATTTTTCTGACAAGGTCGATGTCGCCGTACAGTTCGCAACATACGAGTACTTGTAGAATCGGCCCGTCAACGCTAACAGGGCCGAATGTCTTACAAAGAATTTTTCTTTTGAAACGACCGAAGATATCTTCATCTGTTTTCGATAGACTCCATGATGCAGTGTCATAAAATTGGACTGGGATGCCAAGGTCAAGACTCTAAATAGAGTCTGCTTAGTTGACTTCTTGGCCCAAAGAAACAGCGTTTGACAAGAGTTATCCCTCGTTTTACCGATTTGAGGTGTTGTTGGTAGAATTGATAGCGGAGCCAAGATAGACAAAGTGCCTTGCCATTTCGAAGTTATAGCTGTCGACTGTGACGTTTGGTCAAATTCGTCGCTGTCGTGTGTTCCTTTTTGTTGAAGTTTTCTCATTTTGGCAGCCTCCATTTCAATACTACCTCCAAGTAAGGTTGTCTAAAATATTTTTTGACATCAAAGGTCTCGGTTAAGTCGTTTCCGACCTTGAGGGACCACCGAACGTTCTCGATCGTCGTTCTGCACAGACGGACGTGTGTGGCAGGGATACCAAGACTAGACATAACTCTACGAGGACTGTTTGATGAGTACCAGGATTTGGCGCTACTGAGACAAAATGAGTGTACCATTATTTAGCATAACTTCTTTTAGCCCGCCTGTCAAAATTTGGTGACAATCGGACGCTTAGTTTTGTTTTGGCACCGATTTCAAAACATCGTGTTAGTGTTTTTTGCGACCATGAAAAAAGAGCAGTATCGCTCCGTGTTCCGATTTTTGTTTTTTGAGTGGTAAAACCTGCGAAGAAAGCAAGCCCATTATCGATGGTGTGTATAGGACCCATTCACCTTCCTGTACAACTGTCTATCATTGGCTCGCAGAGTTTCACCGTGGACGCAAGTCGGTTTTTGATGAACCGCACCCAGGTGGCCCAAAAACGGTTACCACAGAGAAAACCGTGGGCAAAATCCATGATCTCGTATTGGCGGACCGCCGAAATTCGCGAGTTTGCTGAGATAGCAGACATCTCAACTGAACGCGTTAGCCACATCCTGCACGAGATTTTAAGCATAAGAAAGCGGGCATGGATGCCGCGTTTGCCCACACCGGAGAACAAGCGCAATCATGAGACCACTTCAAAGACGTGCTTGGCCCTGTTTAATCGGAATCCGGAGGAGCCTCTGCGTCGTTTCGTGACCGCCGATGAAATATGAATTCATTGGCACGTTACCCGGTAAACATGCTCCAAAGAAGGCGAAGACGGTGCCTTCGGCGGAAAGGTGTCGAAACAAAGCTAATCGCCGGATTGTCACCAAATTTTCACAGGCGGGCTAAAAGAGATTAAACTAAATGATGGTACATTCATTTTGGCTCAGTAGCGCCACATATCTTCCAATCCGGGTACTCATCAAACAAACTTCGTACACATAGAGCTCGTTTCTATAAATGATGTCATGTGCGGCCTTAAAATTCATGAAAAGACGGTGGGTATCGATTTTTCCAGGATCTGTCGGAGTCTGAAGATTTGGTCCATTGTGAAATTTCCTGGCCTAAAATCGCATTGATAGGGCTAATCAAGTTGTTAACAAAGGGTTGCAGATGTTCGCACAATATGGCAGATAAGATCTTGTATGCTATGTTGAAGAGACTTGATCTTCTTTTTTGTGATCCGGCAAACGATACTGAGGTTCTATTCATCAGGCATACACTCCTCTGACCAGATCTGAGAAATGAGTTGGCGTATTCCCTCTACAAAGTCGGCTTTGTGGGATTTCAGCTTATTGTAGATATTGCTCTCCTCACTTCATTTTCGTCAGGTGGTTTGAAGTTTTGGCTATCATCGTCTAAGTTGAATGGTCTGCTCTACTGGTGGCGAAATGTTGAGCTTCGGCCGCATTACACAGTCTGCAGAAGAAGTTTTTTTCATATTCCCAGCACCAACTGTAACTGTGACTCTGCCACATGGTTTCCATCTTCATACAGGCTTCTGTACGGGTCCTCTTGCCGTGACACGTTCTTTTTACCTATTAGTAAAATTTCCTGACATTATTCCTGGAGTATAACCTCGCAATATCTTCGATCTCGTACTTCTCGTGCTCTTTTTCCTTCTTCTGGAGAAGTCGATATCCTTCCGGTCACTTAGAGAGTTTACGAGCGGTTCTCGTCCTTCATTACAGCGCCACTTTGTATATTTCTTGTTTAGATGCACGTGCTGACCGAGTGAAGCTCACACTTCAGTTGCGGTATCATTGATGCGACACTGGTCTTCCATATTTGATGTCGGCGGCATTAGGTTGTTAAAAGGTTTCAGGAACGCTATCGGTTAATATTCTGACAGAATCTTGTGATTGCAGCTTTTCTACTTTATATTTCAGATTAGTTAGTGACACTTAGGAAAACCACATCGGATTAATGAGCTTCCAGACTAATAAGAAGTCTCTGCCTGAGAAGCTGCACTATTCCTTTTTCTTTAGTCCTGATTTGAATTTAATACGTCAAGCAATTTGCTGTCCTTGTTAGCTTCATTCTTAGAACTAAGTCTGAAGTGACTGCTCTTAGTTCGATATTCAAAAATTCGTATAAGTTAAATTTTTGTGGCCAGTCACCTGACGTGGCTAATTCAACCATGTTATTGACTGGGAGTATAGAGCATATTGCTGGTTCTTCAAATGACGAGCAATGGGCATTTGATTGGTTAGGAGAATATTGCAATGTCTCGGTCTGTTGACATAAGGAATCCCTTTTGGATTTTCTAACAATTTCTGTAAACCCCTCAACAGCAGCACGGTAACACGGTCTTTTTCGCAGACTAGCAGCTAGGCGGATACACGGATCGTTGATCCGTGGCAATAATCACACTACTCTCTATCTGCTTTACAACAAGGTTGGACAAATCAAAGTACTCGTAGATGGTAGGTTCCAATAAAGTTTTGTGTTTTCTTAGAAAGGAGTTGGATTGCTGCCACCGGTGTTCTGATTCTTCGTGCATTTCCCTTGCTACTTGATTCCATACCGTTTTTGCAAAAGGAAGTGTACTGTATACCAATGGCATTTGAATAGCATTTTTAGCCCCTGTGTCAGCTTTTTCATTGCCAGCTATTCCAATGTGTCCAGGTGTCCATATTAAATGAATTCAAGCTAAGTTCCTGGCAATGATGGCCCGTAGACTTTTAATGACAGGTGTTTTGCTACCATTTCCCTTAATAATACGTATTGCACTCAGGGAATAGCTGCAAATGGCTGTTCTTTCGGTTCCTGCGTCGGAGAGTTTGAATGCTTCCACCAGAGCCATTACTTCACCAATGAAGGAGTTTTGGTTGAGTGTAGCGAGTTGTTGGCTGATAATTAGAGGATGCCTTTAACAACGTCAACACATCCGAAATTACGACTGCGCTGTCAACTCTTCAGGTAGACTACTCACTTGAGGAGTTGATCAGTCTTATGCTAAAAAGCAGGATAATCAACTCCAAACTGGGTGAGATTTCTGCTAAAAGATTATGTCAGCAGAGGTACGCCGCCGTGTCCTCTTTCCCCTTCTCTTTAATTTAGTGGTTAATGAACTGCTGAACGTCTGCCTATGCGGATGACGTTTCTATAGCCGCCTCAGGTAAGCATCTTAATACCATTAAAGAACTTCTTCAAGTAAATCTCAATAGATTAACCCGTTGGGCAAATCGCTGTGGATTGGGAGTAAACCCCCATAAAACTGATCTTGCTCTCTTTTCCAGGAGACATTAAATTCCAATTATAGACCCTCCTTCAACAAACGGTACCAGTTTAGTATTTTTCGATACAGAAAAATATCTGGGTCTCTTTTTTGACAGGAAACTAAACTGGAAACCTAGCATTCAAGAAAGACTCAAGGAAGCTACACAAGTTTTATTCTCTTGCAAAAAGCCATTGGGAACACATAAGGCCTTCAACCTCGCATAACCCACTGGCTATACATCTCGGTCATAAGACCTCACCTTCAGGGTTGTTGTCTCGTGGACGGCCTTAGACAATGCAGTAGACTGCAGTAAACTAAGCAGAGTCCAAAGAACAGCATGTCTATGCATAAGCGGAGCCTTACGGACTACTCACTTGCCGCAGAGTTAGTTAGACATTCTGTTTCATTTGACGCCTCATCAGCAGCAGCCAAGCAGCTGCTACTGCAGCTATTTGCCTTAAAGCGACTACTCAGTGGACAAATAATTCATTTGGCCACATACCTGAACTTTGGTTTGGCAAAGACTTCCATGTAAGCTTCCCCTCTAGGCCCTTCTGGGAGGAAGATGCTTTCATGGAGTCAATTCACTTCTACACAGATGGATCTAAACCCGATAACGGGGTTGGTGGCGGTGTTTTCTTAGATAAGCCTCTCTTTCCGTCTACCAAATCACTGCAGCGTGTTCCAGGCAGAAATTTTGTCGATTAAAGAAGGTCCGTCCTAGCTGAAGATAAACGTGATATCTGCAAAGGATATCCGCATCTTTTCTGATAGTCAGGCCGTTATCAGGTCTCTGGACTCGGTCTACTAAATTCTAAAACCGCCCTTGAATGCGGATCATCTCTTATGGAGATGGCAGAGCAATTCAACCTTCACCTTTGTTGGATGCCGGGCCACAGAGGTATTCCATGGAACTGTAGAGCCGATGAACTCGCCAAAATTGGAACCACTCTAACTATTCTACCGGAAACCGGTAGCATAGGTATACCAATCGCTACGCGCAAACCAACATAAAAGAACAGAGCTTAAATGGACTGTTGGACCAATATGTCTAGCGATCAAACAGATCTGGCCAAAACTGGACCCGAATCGCTCTAAGTGTCTGATCCTGATCGTTGATAAGAAACATCTCAACGCCGTCGTAGGTGTCATCACTGGACACTGCCGCATAAGCCAGCACGCAAGGAGGCTTGGCACCTTTACAAACGAGGAAGAGGAGGAGACAATCCTCCACCTACTCTGTACATTTCCAGCTCTCTCCCAGAGAAGGAAACTTTACTTAGGGGCTTTCTTCTACAACGACCTAAACGATCTAAAAAAACATAGACGTAAACAGTCTCCTACGCTTCATCATAAGCTCAAACTGTCTCCATTAGTAAGAGGATCATAGATCCACGAGGCATCGCAATAGGCCAATAGGCTTAAGTGGGTTGATATTTCCAACAAAATGTCAACTGTTACAAGCTGAAATTGCTCGCCAGATAAATAGATTTTTAATCGTCCTTTTGTTTTCCTCTTCGGCCCCTTTCTAGCACCATACGTCTCACATTCCGCACAATAATCTGCCACATAACATCTCGCCCCGATCCAATAGCAGAGTCTTCTAAGCTTATCGTAGGTCTTGTTAATGCCAAAGTGGCCACAGCACATCTTCTCTCATCGCAAAAGGAATAATCGGCGACCCTTGTTCGTTCCGATGAGAAGTAAGTGGAACCCAGCGTTTGCATAGTACATCATCTGCTAAGCTAAAAGCAGCAAACTGTGCCCAATACGGCTTGAGTTCTTCCGGTTCGCTTGAAATCTCTGACCAGTCCGGTCGCTCACCGACAAGTACCCAAGACCTAACTACACTCGTTACTTCATCTTCTTCTTGATGCTCTATCAAATTTGTAAGATTGAACTCAGAATTAATTACATGCTCCGAATTTCGACTCCTTTGCATCACAATGGCGGCAATCTTGTTCCCACCAAGGACGTCTTGACAGGGCATCAGCATTTGAATAAAGGCGACCTGCACGATGCTGTACGATATGGTCGTATTGTTGCAGTGTTTCCATTCAGCGAGCGAGTTGTCCTTCTGAGTTCTTGAAATTCAACAACCAGTTTAATGTTGCATGATCTGAACGCACTAGAAACTTCCGCCCAAGCAGCTAAGTTTGGAAGTGTTCAATAGCCTTTATTGGCTACTTCTCTGCCATTCTGTTGCTATGAGAGAACACTACTTACCTTTTCCCTTCATTGAGATGTGGATACGACAGTATAGGCGGTGTGATCAGCTTTTTTTAAGGGTGTCAAAAGCGCAAGCGGCTTGCTCACTCCACAGAAATGGAACATCCTTCTCCGTTAAGCGGTGAAGAGAGCGTGCAATTTGAGCAAACTTTGGTACAAACTGCCTGTAGTAGGTATCAAGCCCAACAAAACTCCGAAGTTCCTTTAAATACCTTGGTAAAGGCCGGGTTCGGATAGTTTTCGTTTTACTGGGATTCCCCAAGTCCCAAGAATGGAACTTCCTTTTGAAACAACTTCACATTTGTTTGGTGAAATTTATAAGTTCGCATCGTTGAATCATTGAAAAACTGTACGCAAGCTACACAGCATCTCATGAAAAGTTTTTGGCATGAACGAGAACATCATCTAAATAGACTGAACAGATGTTAAGAGTAAGTCCGTGGAGAAGTGTCGTCATCAGCTGTTCAAAAGTCGCAGGGGCGTTCAGGCAGGAAACTCATGACTTTAAAATTCTATAGGCCATCTTTCGTAACAAACGCCATCTTTTCTTTATCCGCGGACTCCATTTCTATTTGCCAGTATCCTGATTGACAATCCAGTGTACTGAACAAGGTAGAGCCACATACAGCGCATCCTAGGTAACGGAAAAGATTCTTTGGTGGTCACATTATTAAGGCAATGGTAGTCGACGCAGAACCTCGTGCTTCCGTCCTTTTTTTGTACCATGACTACTGGGGCTTTCGGATGGCTCTATAATGTCCCTTCGTAGCATCTCATTTACAATCCGCCGGCACTCACCTTACCACTGGCCAATGCAATCGACGAGGAGGCTGTTTTATAGTGTTCGCACTTTCAACGTCAATTCGATGCTTAGTTAATGTTGTTCGTCCTATATCGCTAGAAGATTTCGGGAACACGTCCATAAACTCAATCAAAAAATCCTTCAACTGTCTACATTCCTGCTCATTTAAGTCTTCTGAAGATAATCTAAAAAGATTACGCAATTGCTCTGGAAGTTCCATGGCACTAACTTTCCCTTCATTTGACGTACTCCTGTGCTCCGAGATTTCTTCAATAGAAGCTAACTTTGTATTTCTGGGGACCTTGACGGGAAAGTCCACCATATTGGCAACGCGAACAAATGTTCCACCATTAACCAAAGTGTTTATAGACTTGGCGACTAAAATTCCCTTCGACAAACTGCAATACTCTGGTTCTATTACAACATCTCCTGACCATGAGATAGTAGATGTAACGATCACAAACTGCTGATGCTGCGAAGGAACGGTCACATCATTCGAAGTCAACAACTTAGCTACCATACATGCATCTGGGATGGAATCCACTGTTTGAGCGATCAGTTGTTGCCCAATTCGGTTTTCGGGCAATCACCCTCTTTACGCTTCCATCGTCGTCGCCTATTTCACTGCGGTTGTGTTGGAATACCTCCACTCACCTCTGCTGCACGTATTGTGTGGTTTACCACAGCTTTGGTCAAGGCTTCTGACAAAGTTTAAGGTTCACAAACGCGCACCATGTTTTGCACGTACTTATTCGAAATTTCGTCAATAAATTGCATTTTATTTTGGACTTCTCGTAGACACTCTTTAAAAACGGTCAACGAAAGCGGTCAACTCCTTCCTTGCACGCTGTTCTCTCGCACGCATTTGTGCATGGGATACCCGCTTTACTTGACCCGAAAATGGAAGCTCTACTGCTTTAACTAATGACGAGTATTGTTCCCGACCTGTTGCACTTAGGTTGCAAAGCACAGATACAGCGTCTCTTCTCAACATGAAACCCAGAACGCGCGCTTTTTAGCAATCAGTCCACCCATTAGTGGAAGCCATAATGTCAAATTGGATTGTGTAGTCCTGCCAGCTCGTAGCAGTTCCATCAAATTGCTGAGGCTTAGCTTTATTGGACTTTCAGCTGGCGATACTTGGCAACTTGGAATTCGGGGGCTCGAGACAATCATAACCTATTTGCTGAACCTCTTGAACTTGTTGAACGTCATCCTTGCTCCCATGGATGTATGGGCATCCCATAAACATAAGTCTACATGACAAGTGGTTTACGTTAAAAAAAAAACAGAGACTAATGTCCCTGTGTACTCCGAGGCGTTGAACTATCCATGAGTCCCGCAGCAAATGTTGTAGCTCCCATTGCCCGCAGTTCTTCTGTAGTCTGCTGTTGCATATTACGAAGCGCCTCGAGTTCTTTGGACTGTTTCACCGCGGTCTCGTTTAAGATCGCCATCGCGGCCAGAATATAGTCCAGATTGTCTTTAAATTCTTTGAGGCTGTTGAGTGTGTAAGTTGTTGATTGGTGAATTTAGGGCCTGATTACTTGTGTCACTCGTAGCAATATAGCCAGTAGTTACTAGATTGGCTTGTCTATTCTTAATGCCTAAATTTCGGATGGTGTATCCCTCAAAAATCTCTGAAATTCCGTCAATCTTGGGTGTTTGAGTTCCCAAATTCATCTACAGGCACACTTCTAAAAGTTCGTTTTTTATAATTTTGATGTAACGAACTATGGTAGTATTCCCAAGTTCCAAGCACCCACTTATTTTCTTACTTAACGCGCTACAGTTCGTGGTAAATGAGGGCCTCAACTAACAAGTCTATTTGTGCACGCCACCTAATGTGAGCTCTTCCTCTACTGCGTTGTCCCTTCAGGTTAGATTCGAAGACTCCTCGAGCCAAAACATTCGTTCTACATACCCTGGCCATCTCAGGAAGCTGATGCTCATTTTTCTGACAAGGTCGATGTCGCCGTACAGTTCGCAACATACGAGTACTCGAGAATCGGTCCGTCAACGCTAACAGGGCCGAATGTCTTACAAAGAATTTTTCTTTTGAAACGACCGAAGATATCTTCATCTGTTTTCGATAGACTCCATGATGCAGTGTCATAAAATTGGACTGGAATGGCCAAGGTCAAGACTCTAAATAGAGTCTGCTTAGCTGACTTCTTGGCCCAAAGAAACAGCGTTTGACAAGAGTTATCCCTCGTTTTACCGATTTGAGGTGTTGTTGGTAGAATTGATAGCGGAGCCAAGATAGACAAAGTGCCTTGCCATTTCGAAGCTATAGCTGTCGACTGTGACGTTTGGTCTAATTCGTCGCTGTCGTGTGTTCCTTTTTGTTGAAGTTTTCTCATTTTGGCAGCCTCCATTTCAATACTACCTCCAAGTAAGGTTGTCTAAAATATTTTTTGACATAAAAGGTCTCGGTAAGTCGTTACCGACCTTGACGAAGCACCGAACGTTCTCAATCGTCTTTCTGGCAGGGATACCAAAGATTTGGCGCCATTAAGCCAAATTGAGTGTACCATCATTTAGTATAACCTCTTTTAGCCCGCCTGTCAAAATTTGGTGACAATTGGGTGGCTTTTATCCACTCCAATATTGAGAAAGTTTGTTGAAAAGCGGACTGGCAAAGGCTAGTTGCCACTTATGTGACAAGGTTGCCAGTTGCAAAATAAGTAACGTAGACAGCTACACAGCTTTATTCATTCTAAAATTATATGTTACGTTTAAAACCACTTACGGTGCAATTATGGACATCTTACGTTCACCCGATTCTGGTTTTCCATCACAATGGCTTCAAAATAAAGTTATTGTTAGCACGAAATCACAATTGTTAGGGGAAGGTTAGGGTTCACTCATCCCGCGGCAGTTTCTTTAGATAATTTATAATTCGTGAGCTATTTCTACAATACAATTTACAAGTCAAATTTCCCTCTCATTCTCTGCCACTGTCTTGTTGTTGTTCCACACTTAATTCGATGTTAATTAAATGCAACAATTTTTCATAATTGAATATGAGAAAATATATGAGAAATATTTATAATTAACGACTCTCAATAATTATTACAGGTTTTACTCTTATTAAGTGCTATTCACGTTTGCACGTTTTAATATTGTTATTCTGAAAGGCCAAGAATTCACTTGTGAATTTGTATTATGTCATCAGTGGTATTTCCTTAAATGGTTTAAGAATTAATAAAAGGTGTTCCCAGAAATCAGGACAGCTGACAGTTCAGGGCTAATAAAAATGGAGCGCTACACGAAAGAGCGACGCGTTGTCATTGTTGAGCGACACTAGATGGAGTGAAAAGCGACCTCCTTGACCGCCAGAATGCGCTGCTACTGCAAAAAAGGGTATGGTGCCTTGAAGTCCGTTCATATTTAGGCAGACATGCCAAATTTCAGTGCGATACTGTCTTTGGTTTTGTTTTGACAGCTGATTGTTGTTGACGTGTTTGGCATCATGTTGAGTATGGACAAAAATGATTTTCGTTCTCTCAAAAACATTATTTTTTGAGAGGCAAAACGGCGAAGGAAACAAAAGAAAAGTTGGATAAATATTTTGGGGCTAATGCTCCGTCAGATTACACCGTCAAGTATTGGTTTCGAGAGTTTCGTGGTGGGCGCAAATCCACTACCGATCAAGTCCGCAGCGGCAGGCCATCCGATGCGGTTACAGAGGACAATGTCAAAAAAACATATGAAATGATGTTGGCTGACCGGAAAGTGAAGTTGCGCCAGCTAGCAGATACCACAAAGATTATTACTGAGCGCACACGCCATATTTTGGGCAATATTCTGCATATGGAAAACACGAAGACGAGAGCACTTCAAAAGAGTGTTTGGAGTTACTGATTCTTAATCGGGCGGACTTTTGGCGTCGATTGGTAACTGGATTTGGATCTCTCGGACTATTATCTCTTTCCAAACCTCAGAAGATTCAGAAAAAATTCAGCTCACGCGAGGAAATCATCGACGCCACGGAGGAGTATTTTACAGACCTTCCGGAAAATTACTTTTCGGACGGGATCAAGAAGTTGGAAAATGGCTGGAATAAGTGTATCAAACTAAAAGAGGACTATATTGGGTCTATAACTTAATTCGTTTTTTTCAAAATTTGAATGTTTATTTAAGAAAAACATGTACAATAGTATTATTGAAAGTATTGCCCATCTGAAGCTATGACTTTTTCCCATCTTTCTGGCAATTTGTGGATCCCATCCCAAAAGAACTGCGCAGGCTTGGCAGCCAAGAATGAATCAAGCCAATTTTTGATATTCTGCTCTGATGTGAACCGTATTTCACTGAGGACGTTCTGCATCGACCGGAAAAAATGGTAGTCAGAAGGGGCAAGGTCTGGGCTATAAGGCGGGTGGGGTAAGACTTCCCATCCATTGTTTTCCAAATAGTTCTTAACCAGAATAGAAACGTGGGGCCGAGCGTTGTCATGATGGAAAATTATTGCCTCGTGTCTCGTCACAAATTTCGGGCGTTTTTCGGCCACTGCTCTATTCAAACGGATTAATTATGTTCGCTAGCGTTGTCCATTGATAGTTTCACCCGGTTTTAGCAGCTCATAATACAGCACACCCATCTGATCCCACCAAATACAGAGCATTACCTTCGCGCCATGGATATTCGGCTTTGCCGTTGATTTGGCTGGTTGGCCGGGTTTCACATATAATTTTTTGCACTTGGGGTTGTCGTAATGGATCCATTTTTCATCACCAGTAACAATCCGATGCAAAAATGACTTCCTTTTGTGGCGTTCCAGCAGCATTTCGGACATGCAAAACCGCCTTTCGACGTCTCTCGGCTTGAGTTCATGTGGAACCCAATTTCTTTGCTTTTGAATATATCCAGCTGCTTTTAAAGGTTTTGAAATGGCTGCTTGAGTGACATCCAAAGATTCTGCGAGATCTTCTTGTGTTTGGCAACAATCTTCATAGAGTAATCCTTCCAGTTCTTCATCTTCAAACTTTTTTGGCTGCCCAGGACGTTCATCGCCTTCCAAGCCAAAATCACCACTTTTAAATCGTGCAAACCACTTTTGGCACGTTCGCTCAGCTAGCGCATATTCACCATAAACTTCTACCAAAATACGATGACTTTCGGCAGCAGTTTTCTTCGCAAAAACACTTTTTCAGGCACAAAGTTCGACATATTTGAATGAAAAAAAATTATTATTGCTTACGCTTCAAATGAATGACATATACTGAAATGACGTACAATGACAGTAGCTTTCCAGCGCATGTTCCAATGGAATAATATAATACAAATTACGCCATCTCTTAGCAAACCGCATGAATTAAGTTATATACCCAATATAAAAAACCATTTAAAATTTTTTTTTTTTAATTCCCAAGGAGGTCACTCTTCACTCCATCTAGTATTTTATCATAGGTGACAGCTACAGTTCGCAATTTTCGTACAAAATATGATCGGAACTTCATCGATTGTGAAGAGATTAATTCAAAAAAAAATAAGCCAGATTGAATCAATTAGTGATCTTAGACAAAACCTCGAAGCAGTTCGTAAGAATGTTGCTGAAAGTTCAGGAACGTCAATTCGGCACCGTAATCAAGAATTTGACATTTCGAGCAGCTCTCTACAGCGTATTCTCACTGGAGCCCACCGACGACGCCCAGCGAAGAAGGATTAGGATTATTATTATTTTGAAACGAAATCATCTTCAGCAATGAGGCTCATTTTCATCTTGTTGAATTCGGGTGTCAAAAAAACCGCGAATGATTATTGAGAATCAAATACATTCACAACGTGTCACTGTTTGGTGCGGATTTTGATCTGGAGGCATCATTGGACCAGTCTTCTTTGAAATGCGGCTGGTCTGGCATAGCAGTTAATGGAACTCGCTATCGCAACATGATGATCCAGCTTTTTTATGCCTAAATTGCAAGATATGGATGCGGACGACATTTAAACGACAAAGTTGTTTCAAAAAGACGGTGTCACGGTGTTACAGCCCAAGAAACACTTCAATTACTGCATGACTCATTTCCTGGTCGTGTTATTCCCCGTTCTGGTGATGAGAATTGGCCGCGCAGATCATGTGATTTAACGTTTGACTTCATCCTTTTGAGTTTTTTAAAGCCTAGAATGTATGCCAACAAGCCCACGGCCACTCACGCCCCGAAGTAGCAAATTGAGCAACATATCAACAAAATTCAGACACCTTATGCAAAAATGTCACGAAAAATTTCGACAAAAAAGTGGGTATGTACCCAATATGCCTACTCCACATAACGGATATTTTTTTTTAGAGCTTCAGTTTTTAAAGTGGCAACACTGTTTCTACAGATTGTCAATTTGACAGTTGAAACTTTATTTGTGGTTAGTACGTTTTGCCATTTTACAATGAATAGATTGACGACAGAACAATGCGTGCAACTTGTGCAAACTTATTCGTCCATCTGAGCAAGTTATGCGGAACACGATGAATCGTTTTCGCACCACGTACACTCTAGTGGATAATACGCATCTCCAAAGATGACAAACAGTACGAACAGAAGAAGCTATTGCCTTTGTGGAGAGCAGTGTTGAGGAGAACCCGAATGAGTCGATTCGCCATCGTGCACAGCAACTGGAGCTATGCCCATCCACTTTGTGGAAGGTTTTACGGAAAGAACTTGGCTTAAAAGCTTATAAGATCCAGCTTGTGCTAGAGTTGAAACCGCGTGATCATTACACGCGTCGTAGGTTTGGTGAATGGGCCGAGAACATGATTCAGCTTGATCCTCACTTTCAACGCAAAATTTTGTTCTCCGACGAGGCCGATTTTTGGTGAAATGGATATGTAACCAAGCAGAATTGCCAAATTTGAAGTGGAGAAAACCCAGAAGCTTTTGTCGAGACGCACTTACAACCATTAAATCTCACGGTTTGGTGTGTTTCACAGGCTGGTGGAATCATCGGCCCATATTTCTTTACAGACGATGTTGGCCAGAATGTTGCCGTCAATAGAGAGCGCTATAGAAACATGATTTCTGACTTACTCATTCCTCAGTTGAATGGCGTTTATTGCTGGAAACATTTGCTGAACGCATAATTTCTGATCTGTCAACTCAGGAAAACGGAGGATAAACTCACGGATCTTCGTACCCAAGCGCCTGGACTATCTAACATGTAATATCTACTCTTAGTAAAATCCCGGCCAACATTTGTTATGAAAGGAAACTATCAACTTAACTCTACGAGAGAACCATATTTTAAAGGCACTACTATGAGATCATAGGTAACTTACGAGTACATCGAGTTCTACGCTAACATTCTTAAGATATTAGGAATCCTCACAGAGAACATCGATTACACCATACCTGAACTTTGGTTTGACAAAGACTTCCATGTAAGCTTCCCCTCTAGATTCATCTGGAAGGAAGATGCTTTCATCTTCAATTCACTTTTAGACAGATGGATCGGGGTTTGTGGCTGTATTTCCTCGGATAAGCTTATCCGAAGGCACTCCTTTCGTCTTACAAATCACGGTAGTGCGTTCCAGGTGGAAATTTTGGCGATTTAAGAATCTCTGTCCTGCCTGAAGAACAACGTGATTTCTGCAAGGGATATCCGTATCTTTTCGGACAGTCAGACCGCTATCAAGTCATTGGACTCAGTCGTCTCAGTAAATTCTAAAACCGCTCTTGAATGCGGATCATCTTTTATGGGGATGGCACAGCAGTTCAACCTTCACCTTTGCTGAGTGCCGGGCCACAGAGACATTCCAGGGGACTGTAGGGCCGATGAACTCGCCAAAATTAGAACTACTCTACCTGTTCCACCGGAAAATGATGGCATAGGTATACCAATCGCTATATGCAATGAATATTAAAGCTGGATGCCAAGAAAAGAACAGACCTTAGGTGGACTGTTGGACCAACATGTCTAGCGACTAAACAGATCTGGCCAAAGCTAGATCTGAATCGCTGTAAGAGTCTGATCCTTTTAAATAGGAAACATCTCAGCGCCATCATAGGTGTCATCACTGGACACTGCCTCATAGGCAAACATGTAAGAAGGCTTGGCGCTTTTACAAACGATTTCTGTAGAAGCTGCATGGACAAGGAGAAAGAGGAGACAATCCTCCATCTTCTCTGTAAGTGTCCAGCTCTCTCCCAGAGAAGAAAACTTCACTTAGGGGCTTTTTTCTACAATGACCTAAGTGGGTTGGTGTTTCCAATACCCACTCTTACCTACCCTGCCTACATCGAGTTACGAGTTGGATGTCCTTTTTGAAGAGAAATCTGAAGATAACCAACTTGAAATGCTTAGCGAATCCAGCGCCTTAACTCAAAAAAAATGCAAAAGCTTGATAAAACTGTTTAGATCCTGAGGCAAATGTTCTGAAACAACTTGCTATGCAATCTGCTGCGACCATAACACCTATTTCGTGGTTCAATACAGATATGTGGTGATACCTGATTACCAGAAATCAGGCTTCTTTAGAGGAAGACTGGAATCTTCACAGAAAAGTCCCTCCTATGAAGAATTTTACGAAAAGATCGAAGCACTCACCAAAAGCCGCAGCAGTAAAAAGGCCAAATTAGTCAACTGCGAACATTTTCATGGCACCTGCACTAAGTCAAAAGTAAAATTTTTTCAAATTCCTCAACCGCAATCCCAGGCAACACGATCACAGCCTTCCATCAATAGAATTGCAAGTGTAAACAACCCATCATACGCTGATGCGTCCTTATATATTGTAGTTTCGCCTAGTTTCGAAAACAGGTAAGGACCAGCTGTTGTCAATCTCGCAAAAAATTTTCATCATCCTTGCACTGACCTTGATTGTAAAATCAACACCCGGCAGCAGCGTGAGTAGCTTTTATAACCCTACTCACTCGCTTATAGCCTTGGACCCTTTATTCTGGCTTGCTTCATATTGAAGAGCATGGTGAGAATGCTTGAGCTTCATGTGTACAAAATTGTTTCGCGAATGCGTCCTCTGTCCAAGATGCATGGCAGGAGTATTTAGCAGTGCGGGAGATCCTACGAGACTATGCTTCAGAATTAGAACTCGACAGGAAGAAGTACGTGCTGCGCATTTGCATCGACATAGAGCGTGCCTTTGACAACACAACTTTTGACGTCAACACGATTTAGACGAATCTTTACTTTTGTGGATAACAGTTATGCTGGTGTATTCACCTAATGCGGTAAATGTGTGGTTCCAGATGTAAGCGGGGATTGCCCGCAAATAGACGTGAAGTCTACGCTCAGTCATATGTCGATGATGTGGCCTCTTTGATTATGTCTAGCGATGGTAAGCTCTATCGTGCAGGCAGCTCTAGACGTGATCGACTATTAATTCACAAATTCAGTCAATCCTCTCAAAACTGAGGTTGTTCTCTTAACAAAAAGGAGGGAGCTGACTGGTCTGACTCATGCAGTGCTATCCATCCGTTTTTCCAATGGCGAATCTGGATGTCAATGCTGATAACAAATCTCCTTGAATTAAGCATCTTGGGTAGAAGTACTTCGAGGCGTTGTCGGCTTCCTGGTAGTGTCAAGGAGTCTCCGGCCAGATATGGGCCTTGCCACCGATCTGCGTCCTTTGATAACATCCATATCGCATGGTTTTTTATATAAGTAAAGTTTTAATAAGCCTGCGCTTAGTGTCGAGAGGAGTGTTCCAAAAATAGGGACAAAGTTTGCGCAACCCAGCATAGATGCGTCCAATGGAGTACTCGTAGGTAATGTGATCGACTGGAGAGAATGATGTATTGAATGTTGTTCAAGAAAACAGGTGCTAGATCATCAGTGTTGTACTGTTGTCTTGAGATCGTTATTGAAAGAGACTTTCCAGGATTCAGTCTATTACCTTGAGTTCAACTATACTCGTATATGCTTGAAAGATCTTCATTTATTCAACAGATGCGGTCTTCAGCTACCCCAATTTGACGGATTCAGCAGATCTGGGCATCATCTGCATAATAGTGAACACTGGTACTGATGCAAGCCTTAGGTAGGTCATTGATGAAAATGCAGAATAAAATTGGACCTACAATTGAGCCCTGGGGCACCCCAGTTAGCAAATACCAAATATCACTCTCTGACTACGATCACACAAATAACTAGATATTAGATGTACTGATCTTTCCCTAAATCCGAAGTACAATCTGAGTTTTTTGCATAGTACTCCAAGCTTTTTTAAAAGCTTTGGAGAGGTCGAGCAAATAAAGGAAGGTGATATTTCTCGAAAGAGCGGCCTGTCTCAGCTTTCTCTGGCATGCCTGGCTCTGCTCTCGACGCACGAATTAAGCTACATCTCCAAGCAATCCAGAACGCAGTCTCAAGCCACCGTCTCAAGCCTACCATCTCAAGCCTACCGTGGTATTTGGTCGAACTCATACAAGGAACTGGGGTTTTGTTGAACTTACACTCTAACTGTCATTTGGTTTTTGTTTTGTTGACACACCGTCTTGCACCATGATAGTGGAACTCCAATTGATGCGAGAGTACGAAACGACAGTACTGGCGTCGGCCAGAATCTTTTTTTTTTTATAATTTTTAAGTATCCTTAAAATGCTTGCGCTCAACGCAGGCGAAGGAAAATCAGGGAGGAAAGAAAGAGGCACCGATTAACGTTGGTTTTAAATGTTTGAAGGTTATAATGACTAGGAAATAAAGAGCTAGGCAGGGCATTCTATAAACTAGTTGGACGGCCTAGGAACGAACTTCGATATTTTAGAGTACGTCCGCAAGTGGGCTTGAGGATATACTGGTGAACATTCACAGCTAGATGGGTGTTACGGTTAAAATTTTGAAGGGGAGCAGGTGCAGAGATGTTTTGTTCGCACCCGACCAAATGTGGCCATTGTACTCCAATTTCGGGCGGATAAACGCCTTATATATTGGGGCCTGGTCAGAAGGGGTGAAGTATTTCTTACATCGCTTAACGAAACCTATACATTTAGCAGCATTTTTGACGATATCTAATATGTGGCCATTCCAACATAAGTTGTCATTGACATACGAGTATATACCGAGAATCGAAAGTTTTGCTTTAACGACAGCAGACATCATGATGTTTTGGACGAATTAAATTCTACTCTGTTAGTGGTTCCACAATTAGTAATGCTGTTAATATCGGAATTTAATGAGCTTAACCTACGCCGCAGTTCCCGTTCCACAGCCGAAGAGCAGGGCCGTGAGTCCGGGAAAGAATATGAAAAGCAGAGAGTACTTTCGTCAGTAAAGGAATATATTGGATTAGAAGTGGCAGGCAACAGATCATTGATAAAACTTAAAAAGAGTGTCGGAAACAGAACAGAGCCCTGGGGCACACCAGCATTTGTTTTGTGAATATCAGATTGTAACCGTCCAAGATAATTTCCATTGAACTTTCTGAAAGTTGGTTTCTAATCCAATGAAAGGGAGATCCATTGATCCCAAATGCACGCATTTTTGAGCGTGCCAGGGCCAAATGCCAAACTATACCAAGAGCAACATATTTCTTTCGCCAGATTGATGTACGCTTTGCTTCCACTTTCGGTGGGACATGTCATCAGATCACCAATGGACCTGTTGCTACGAAAACCGTATTGCGGTCATTGAGAAGTTTTCGTATTTCGGGATATTTCAGGACCTGATGGCTTATCAGCGTTTCAATGACCTTGGAAAGAAGGGACACAAGTGCAATGGGTCTGTAGGAAGAGAGAGACGAAGATTCGACTTTTTTAGGGACGGGCTGGACAAATGCTGTTTTCCATCTGCTCAGAAAGAGTCCTAAAAAGCACGCAGTGGGTTTACCAGCGTAGAAGAACACCTCTTCAGTAGAAGGAACTTCTTCCTTCTCCCGCGCTGTGTGCAAACTTTTTAAGGGTACATGAGCGCGCGCTAATTTAAAAAAAATATACCATCTGGACCAGCGGATTTGTGAAGTGGATTCGTCCCATTGAAGATTCGACGCACTCAAATGTAGGAAGTGTTAAGCTGGCCGCAAAGTGTGCAGCAACCAGATTGGCCTTGCGCAAAGAGTTGACAGCTGGAATGTCATTGTAAATGAGCGTTGGAATGGAGGATGAGGCAGAATTCTTAATATTTTTGACGAACGACCAAAAATTGTTACTACCTTTGAGACATTGCCGTATTTTTTGCCAGAATCTGAGCCAAACGAAGAATGTAATCGGATGTTCACCGATTTTGTGGAAGACGACAGCCTAAGTCGTTGGGAAAACCTGCGTCTGTCTTCCGAGCTTATGATAATGAATTATATTGTATTGAACAAGAGAAGGGAATGAGATAACTGCTACTGTATTTAAGGCTTTGCTGGATCCTCCAAGTTAGTTTTAAAATGCAAGGCTTCTCTAAACACAGTCAGAGAACTTAATTCACTAACTCTGGTCTGGATTTTAGGTCACAATGGGATCGCGCGAAGTTGAATAGACAATGGATTTAGTAGGCAAGTTTCATGGGACGACAGAACCTCAGTAAAGACCTCGATTGACGAGTCTTTTATGAACACTTCTAAGTTGCAGAGAAGCCAAACGGATGCTTTCTTATATCTCGAAATGGTTGCTGCCAACTGCCCCTCAAAAGGAAGGCTTTAGACTGCTTATTGGTATCTTAACTGTGCTCTTAGTCAATTATCAGATGTTTTGATGGAATGAGGTGGTGGAAATGTGGAGTCTGTGAACCAGATTATCATATGTTTGAAGTTATATAAATATGATACGGCAAAAGACCGTAAGCGCGGAGTTCTCTCTGGGTCCCATGTCTCAAAGGGAACATTGGAATTGAGATCTTCGATAAACTCAATACGAGAGGCTCAAAGGAGGACTTCGCAGGAAATAAACCTGCATTGGGACAACCTGTGTTCTCGGTTAAGTTCCATTTTTTCCAATTCGGTTTCTATTTAGAACACCCATAAGTGACTTGTCTCTAATGGTTGCTAAATGTCTCTTAAATGCCAGCAGCACTTCTACTGTCTATCAGGAAGAAAGACTCAAATCTACTTAATGGCGTATTAAAGGTGCACATAGGTGTGATAGACATAAGTGAAACCACCTTCTGGGATGCTGCGATATGTCATAGTCCTGTCGTGGGTGCTGAGAAATTCCATAAAATGGAACATAAAAGCAGTCCAATGGTCTGATAGTTCTTTGGCTAAGAGCTCTACTCCGACAGGAAGAATAGGACTATTCGCGAACAACAGCTTGTCGATATGCTTTGCTTAGTCAGTTCTAGCAGCCTGACTGGAACTTTGTCTCCCCCTCTTTTCTCAACTGGTCTTTTGACATGCATTCACAGAGCTGTCGTAACATATTTTTCACTGGTCAATACAAAATAGAACCGTCTACCGTAAAAAAAAAACCCACTTTACCAACCGAAAAGACTAGTGGTGACTAATTCCCAAACTAAAGTGATTCCCTGGTTTGGAATTCAATGGAACAAACATCCCCTAGCGTGTTACTAGTCTGAGCCTTTGATTTCACATAAACCCCCTCAAGCTGAATATATTATTCCAAGAAAAAAAATAACCGCGCGGACAATAAAAAATTGTGCGTATTTGCCCCGCGAAAACGGCGTGATTTTAATCTGAATCTATTATCCTTCTCCCTGCACACTATAACACGCGCTGATTACTGACATCTCTCTCCCAAAAAAACAATCTGTTAACCCGAAAATCCGTTAAATAACATCAGCTCCATTCAATTAATTGAACCAATCGAGTCCAACCCAAACGGATCGAATCGAATTGAATTGAATCGAAATCATCTGGTCAAAGTTAATTTATTTTTGCTGGATTATTTTTCATTTGTTTTGCTTTTTTTTTTTTTTGTGCAAAGGAATCACCAAAAGATACATCTGTATCTCTGGATCTGCTCTCAATTAAGACATAGTAGTCCTCTATCATCGCCCCACTTTCGATGGTATTTGTACAATTTACTCACACTTCAAGTCGATTGCACTACAATTAAACATTTATGCGTTTAATTAGTTTCGAAAAAATCCAAAAACAAACTTTCGAAAGTAAAATGAGAATAAGAGTTGGGGAAAAAAAATCGGTGTGAAACAAAACGACATAACGAGTATTAATCAATTAACAATCGTACAATACAAATATGGTATAACCGTTTTGGTTCAATCTATCCCTGGAGGGTAGTCTCAGCCCCATTCGAGTAGGGGGTAGAGGGGCGAGCAATTAATAATCCGCGACAGCTTAAATCGATGCTTCAAATTGATTACGCGATTACCCAGTTAACCGCAATACAGTTTCATCGGCTTCTGTATCTACTGGCATTTCTACTGTACGACTATCTATATTACAATAACATACTAGTGTTCGTATGTGAACTTGTGTGTGATTAAAAAAAAAACGCAAACAGACTTATGACATTTACATTGATTTTGGATTCAACAAAATTAATGGACCAGTAATTAGGTGGCTGACGTGTTAGTGTGAAATATGACAGAGCCAGACTTTTAATTTTAATTTTAAATTTTTATCTTTGTATGGACTTTTTTGTTTTTGTTTTTGTTAATAAGCAAATTTTAAAACCATCGTTGTTTTGGCAAAGCTTAAAGGCTGATCACTGATTAAAAACCAACAATGTTTTCCAATATTTATTGTTTGCATTGGCATTGATGATTTGCACACCCCGGGAAGGCGAGTATCTGTAACTATTCGCCAGTGAGTGAGGGAGTGATTTTTAATTTTTTTTTTTTTTTTATTTTGTATACGAAAACAAAAATAATTAGGTACCCAGTAGGGTGAAAATGTGCGACTGGTTAAGGTTTTAATAGAGTAATTACTTAGATTGAATTCCAGAGTACCTATATATATGTCATACTAGTCGTAGTCGAGTGATTTTATTGGACAAATTGCCGGTCAGAGTCACAGTGAGCTGTCACAATGGAAATATTTATTTAATCTGAATTGCAAATGTTTGCCTTTACGTGTTTAATTGAATCCCATCAATTCTTTTATGAGTCGGAAATAATATTTCGCTATAGATAGTAACGAATAAACTATTTAGTTGTGCAATTATTTTAAAATGTGATATTTATAACGGAATTAGGTATTATCACATTGACTAGAACACACGGACATGTACTAAATCAAATATGTTTCGAATGATATTGGAATTTACTGACGGATCTACTACGGAATACATTCAAAAAATTGGAAATACATGTTTATTCATCTAAACCTATATTGTCCCCTTCAGAGTAATCCCCATCGACTGCAACACACTTATGCCAGCGCTTGATCTAATCCTCGAAACATTTTTTATATTCGGTTTTCGGTATGTCCATCAGTGCTCCCTGCGATTTTTCCATTACTTCCTCTCTGCTGGTGGTTTTTTAACTCGATTGAACAGAAAGAAGTCACAGGGAGCCAAATCAGGTGAATTCGATGGCTGTTGGATGGTATTTGTTGCATTTTTCGTCAAAAAATTACGAATAATGATGGCACTGTGCGACGGTGTGTTATCATGGTGCAAAATCCACCAGTTTTCTGTCCACAATTCTGGTCTCTTTCGGCGAATTGCTTCACGCGAACGTCTCATAACGCCCAAATAATACGAGAACTCTTTGTTTACTGTCTGGCCTTCTGGCAAAAATTCATGATGCACTACACCGTTGTAATCCATGAAAACCGTGAGCATTGCCTTCTTTGTTGACAGAAAAGGACGTGGTTTTTTTGGTCTCGGCTCATTTGGTGAACGCCATTCACTTGCCTGATCCTGATGTCTAGATTTCGTGTCGTACTCATAAACCCACGGCCACGTCTCGTCTCCAGTAATGATCCTTTTGATGAATGTGGGATCGGATTCAGCCTCGCAAATCATCTCTTTTGCCGTTTGCGACGTCAACACGGTCTCTTTTTTGCATGAAATTGAGGTCTTTTGGCACCAACTTTGCTGCTACACGACGGAAACCCAAATTATTAACCAAAATGTCTTGGACGGATGCATAGGCAATGTTCAAGTCCTCCGCTATCTCCTTCTTGCCCCAGTTATACAAACGATAATAAATCGAAGTATATATAACACAAGCTCATGTTCCAAGATTAATGAAAACGTCGATTATTCGTCCCGTTTATAAGGCAGATGAGTAAAACAAAACCGAGAATTACCGGCCTATATTTATACTGTCAGCTGTTGGAAAATGTTTGGAAGAAGTTATCGTTAATCGTCTTAATAATTTCGTAGAAAGACATAAAATATTACATCCAAACCAGTACGGTTTTCAAAAAAATAAAAGTGCGGATCTACTATTAGGGGAGTTTACAAACACGGTCAATGGAGGCCTTAACAAAAATCATCATGTGCTTGTGCTGTTTGTTGACTTTAGTGAAGCTTTCGATACCATAACTCATAAAAAGTTAATTGAAACTATCAATCGAGTTGGTGTGAGAGGCGTGCTGGCAAACTGGATCGAAAACTATCTAACTGATAGAAAGATTAGAGTTAGAGTGTTTAATACCCTAAGCAAAGAAATGCCAATTGAGCTTGGTGTCCCACAAGGCTCCAAATTAGGTCCAATTCCATTTATTCAAAAAGTGCACCGCCTATGCCTATGCAGATGATATAGCACTTGTCGTCAAGCACAAAAACTTTAACAAGGCATTGGAAATAATTCAAGAAGAATTTGATGCGATGTCAAAATGGTGCCATGATCAAGGGCTAATTATTAATGCTTCAAAAACAAAAGCAATGCATATACGAACACCGTTCAAGCCACAGGAAGCATTTAATATATATCACCGAAATGCCCTATGTTCGTATTCGGCCAACAACACAGCAATAGAAGTAGTAAACAAAATAAAGTATCTAGGAGTTACCATTGATGAGAATTTCCTATGGCGTGAACATATAAATGTGCTGCGTTTACAACTCAAAAGCTCACTGTTTGCGATGGTTTATATAAAAAAGTATTCAAGTTTTGAAGTACGTAAGCAGGTTTACTATTCGCTAGCAGAATCGCGAATAAAATATGGAATACTGGCATATGGAAATGCATCCAAAACGCATATGGATAGGATATTACATCTACAGCACCGCCTTGTTAAAATTTTAAAACCGACCAGCTCATCTTTTAAGGTCTTAGATCTTTCTACTTTCTTGCAAATCCCCGTAAACCGACTCAGTATTTTACAAACTAGCGGGCGCTCAAGGGGTTAAGGTACCCTTATAGAAAGGTACTGATGGACGTTGGTCTTAAATGTTTGAAGACGGGAATGATCGGCGTGAGGGTATACAGATGAGCATTCAAAGCGAGACGGATGTTACGATTAAGGGTTTGAAGGGGCGGAATGCTACTGGCGATTTTTATGGATCACTGGTGGTGGAAATAGCGATAAAACAAAGTGAGGCATAGACATTACGTCGGTGTTCGAGGGTGTCCATTGTTTGAGTGATATTACTTAGTATCACCCATGAGTTTTATAGCACGGTTTTGGATCCTATCTAGCAGGTGCAGAGAAGTTTTGGGCTCTTCCGACCAGATATTGAGGCCAGATCCGAGGGAGCGAAATATTTCTTACATCGCTTGAGGAAATCTAGACATTTCGCAGAATTTTTGACACACTGAATATGTGGTCATTCCAACGTAAGTTGTCATTGGCACACATACCGGGAATGGAAGGTTTATCAGTTTCGACAATGCAAGTGCCATCCATGGATAATTGCTGGGTGTTTAAATTTCGCTTTAACGACAGCAGACAGCATTGTGTTTGGAAGCATTAAATTCCACTCTGTTGATGGCTCCCCAATTGGTTATGCTGCTAATATCGGAATTTAATGAGCTTAACATACGCTGCCGTTCCCGTTCTACAGCCGAAGAGCAGGGACGTGAGTCTGGGAACCAATATGAAAAGCAAAGAGTACTGTCGTCAGCAAGGGAGTATATTGGATTAGGGGTAGCAGACAAGAGATCGGTGATGAAAATTAAAAAGAGTGTCGGAGACAGAACGGAGCCCTGGGGTACACCAGCATTTATTTTGTGAATATCAGACTTAAAACCCTCCAAGACAACTGGAACTGAATGTTCCGAAAGGTAATTTCTAATCCATTGAAGACGAGAGTCATCGATCCCAAAAGCACGCATTTTCGACAAAAGAGCCTGATGCCAAACTCCTTAGATGCCTTAGAAGTATCAAGTGCAACTATCTTGCTTTCGCCAGATTGATGTACGCTTTCAGACATGCTATCAGATCAGCAGTGGACCGTACAGTGACGAAAACCGTACTGCCGGTCATTGAGAAGTTTTCGTGTTTCGAGATATTTCATGAGTTGACGGTTTATCAGCGTTTCCATAACCTTAGAGAGGGGACGTAAGTTCAATGGGTCTGTAGGAGGAGAGAGAAGAAGATTCGCCTTTTTTAGGTACGGGCTGGACAAATGGTGTTTTCCATCTGCTCGGAAAGAGTCCTAAAGAGTAGGATTGATGAAAAAGCTTACGCAGTGGTTTTGCCAGCGTGGAAGAACACCTCTTCAGAAGAAGGAGAGATATACCATCTGGACCAGAGGATTTATGCATATTGAGATCTTTAAGTACTCTTGCTACTACACGAGTGCGAAAGTGGATTCGTCCCATTGTAGATTCGACGCACTCAAGTGTAGGCGGGGACAAAGCACAATCTGGGAGTGTTGAGCTAACCGCAAATTGTGCAGCAAGCACATTGGCCTTGTCCAGAGAGCTGACAGCTGGAATGTCTTTGTAAATGAACATTGGGATGGAGCATTAGGCAGAATTTCTAATGTTTTTAACGAACTACCGAAAACTTTTACTACATTTGGGACATTGTAGCATTGTTTGCCTCAGTTTCTGGCCCGTTTGAATTTTTTTCGGTTTTCCTCTGTCGGGTTGGTCTTGTAGGACCGAAAAAACAATTCTCTTACCTTGACAGCCTCTTTACAGCTCGAGTCGTACCATGCCTTTTCTTTTGGTTTGATATTCTTCATACGATGAGGGATGAAGCATCTCATTCCAAAGGCAATAGTTTCTGTGATCATGTCAGCAGCGGCATCCACGTCGTTATCGAGGAAACATACAGACCAGTTAAAATTCTTAAAGAAGTTGTTAAGTCCGTTCCAATAGGTTTTCTCATATTGCCAAAAGGTTCTTTTAGGAATCTTTTCTCTAACTGTGTGGTGAGTGTACGAGAATTTAGCTGATATAACACAATGGTCCGACGAGTCTAGAGGGGTGAGCACAGAAACGGTGTACTTATCAGGGTGAGAAGTTAGAAATAAGTCCAGGGTGTTGGCGGTATGACTATCAACGTCTGGTATTCGTGTGGGCTCATTTACAAGCTGGGTTAAGTTATTTTCCGCAGCGAAGATCTCAACTGCGTCTATCCAGAATTTCGAAGCCACCCAGAATTGTGCGTATTGAAATTGCCCGTAATGACGATTTCAGTAGGAGGATACAGGGATACAATTCTTTGTATGGAGTCAGGGAGCTCATCGAACTCGTTAAAGGTCAAATTACTGCCCAGTTTGGGGCTACTGTAAATAAAGCAGTAGTAGATAATTAGCTTACGGAGAAGGAATTTTAAACACAGGAAATTGAGTTCCGGATTGGAACAGGGACTACGTTGTGGTGGAGTTTGGTAAGCTACATCACTACGCACGTAAATGGCGAGACTGCGGTGACAGAAGAATAATGGCACTAGTTCGTAGCCAGGTAGCTTCAGATCAGAGTGATCTGAAAGGTGTGGACAGGGATCTAAGTGTGTTTCATTAAGTGCCAAAACAGCTGATCTGAATTTACAGAAGTGGACGTACGCAGAAAAGTGATTACTTTTTAGCCCGCGTATGTTCGCAATGTCCACTCTAAATTCCCGAGTCATTATAAGAAATTAAAAACAAACAAAAAAAACGCAAACACCGACGATGCTAAGCTAGGCTGCGAAGTGAAAATTCTGACGTTGGCTTACAACAATGGAAAACAAAATTCTCACTCACACAACCCGCTATCCATCAGTTATTGTCTCCGCTCAGCCACTGCCCGTGCCGTATGACAAATACAGATCTAGTTTTGTCTTCCGTTTCTCACAAATTCAGTTGTGCCAGTTGACACCCCCAAAAAAAAAAACATTAATAGTGTGCTGATAAGTGTTCTTCGACCTAGTTTAACTTAAACAACCAAACAAACAATGGAAAAGTGTTGTGCTAGTCTTCTGTGTTCAATTGTTGAACCCAACGCCGAATGGGTAGCCTGCAATGGTCTCAGTGGAAAATCTTTCCACGCCATATGCACCGGACTAACCCGGAGATCCATTACCTACTTCAAGGAGTATTGCAGTCTCTTCAATTTTTACTGCGACGAGTGCTAAGAGATCACCTTGGCTCATGTTATGCTGGCAATTAAATGCAACAACGAGACTACATATTAATGCGATGCTAACGGAGAATAATCATAGTAGCTAAACAAAACAGAACAGAACAGGAAGAATGATCGAAAGCAACTGGCAGCGATCCAAAATCTACCCAAAAACCAATCTAATCACGAGAGCGAAGTGGTCAAATATCATTTTGATGGATTGAAAGCATTCCTCAAAATAAATTTCGCCAACCTCCTGAAATCCAACGTACTTACCCACATAAACGACTCTATCAATCTTCTCCGCACAGATCACGACTTGCTTTTTCAATCCTCCTCCAAAATAATACATCCCACCCCGCATCCATTAGATCCTACGCTCGATGACCTGACTGTAAAAAAATGATTGACTTCAGCGAGGAGCTCATAGAGACTCGTTTGACAATTTGCCGAAATCGCTAAAGAAGTGAGATTGGCTTCCCACAAAATCGATGGAATACCCGACAAAACTGAATTCCAAACTACGAGTAGTTCCCCGTACAATGTCTCAATTCATAATGAATTACTAGACACGGAGTCGCACATGCCGTCATTTTCAACTCCTCCCCCCCCTGCGCTAACAACGGAAGCCGAAATCGTGCTGCCTTTACCAGCTAGTATCCCGACCAGGCAAGCTGCTTAAACGATTCGGAACTTCCTGAACCCCCTCCGAATGGAAAAACAGACTCGAAAACTGAAAAAGGGAAACCATAAGGCACTCTACGTTGAAGATGCTTCTCAACACACTGATGCTGCTTGGCTGCGGAATTTCTTTCATCGAAATTATGCTATCACCATTAGCGAGTGCCAGATTATTACCTCCGCTGACTCTAAAAGTACCTGCAGCTTCAAAATCAGCATTCCAACCAAATATTCGTGGTTGTTCCTTACTTCCCCAGGTAAGGCCACTAAACCTGGAAAAATAAGTATCACCAAACCCACAACCACAACCAAAGCTCTACAGATAAACGTATTATTAATGATAAGCTTAAAAAAAAGACCCCTCTCCATCTCCCTAACAAAAAACGAAGCTCTAATTCCGATCCTAACTGAAGCTTCAAAACAAACTTATTCCCAATTTCAGTCCTCCTTCCTCACTTATCCGACACAAAGGCCTTAAACATTAATCCTCTAATCCCCAAATTCCCCCCATTATACTCAATCCCCCTAGCCAACGCGTCCCTTTCAACTTAACCCCAACCACGCTTCTCAACCATCTGCGCCTTCAAAACCCAGCTAGCAACTCATTTCCTAACTTCGACCTCAAAACTATAGCTAAGTACCCTAATTTTATTAACTCCCATACCCAAAACCCCACATCTCATCCCTCCTCCAGCTCCTATCCAATCTGTTCTTGATCTCCTTTTTCTCCCACAGTTCAACTAACACAGAAAACAAATGGCACTACAGAAAGTCGGTATGCACTCCCTAGGCTTAGAGAAAGAAAATATTCGTCCCATTCTTGCTTATCTACAATACATGACAAATCGGATTCGGTCTGTTACCAGCGTCATGGTTTCCATCCAATAAGAAGGCCTCCCTACCGACCCTATCAGTCTCAGGAAACTACATGTCAGTTAGCCTGTCCCTTCAGAAAGTGGCAGACGACGTCGCTGCATTCGGCCACTACGTCCACTTAAAGCGAGTCTTACACCTACAGCGAAGCCGAGCCGATCACGATAAATTTTTTCGTCCATAACTTGCCTACCTTGCCAGCACTTAAACCATCCCGCCTCACACCTCCACCCCACAATATCCCTCTTACTTTTTACTACCAGAATGTAAGAGGTCATCGCTCTAAAACCAATGCTGTTCTACGCCAATCGCATGCTCTTCCCTTTGATATTTACGCACTGACTGAAACCAATCCGATTCCCAATAAAAAGAACCAGGGATTGTTCCTCCCCGTTTTTAATGTTTTTCGCGACGACGATCCTACCCGCCCAAATGATGATTCCTACTGGCAATCCACAACAGCCTTAACTATTCTCCCATTACTATGTATTTATCCTCTAAAGTCGACTTTGTCGCAATAAAAATATCACTCCCCTTCAAGTCCCTTTACGTTATATGTTATACCAACTTGCTATCGATGCAATCGACTATTTAATTGACCTGTCTGATTCTGTTGACGATATCCTTATTTTCCGCGACTTTATACTTCCTCAGACTGCATCATATGATCAATCCTTTTTCATCGCGTCAAATGTCAGCTCAGCCAAGGGATCCCTCTTTCTAGATCGCTTAACAGACTCATGTCTAAGCCAGTGGTATATCCAACTACCTGGGCAGGTAATTAGACCTTGGTCTCACCATAGATTCAATTAACCCTCAATTGAATGACTCCTTTATACCAGATCCATCCTATTGGGCTTTTCCAATGGCCCACTTCTCTCTCACACCTTGGACCCGTCTTATATCAAATATAAGTTACACCAACTTAATGACGAATTCACATCCGGCCCAGAAGGTCATATTTCTTAAAAAAATGTTCTTCTTCTCCTTCCCTTGCGCTTTCTAATCTCTTTCGTCCATCCCTTTCACAAGGAGAATTTCCTCAGGCTTGGAAAACCTCCTTTATAACCCCGATCCACAAAATGGATCAAAGAACGAAATAACAAACTATCGTCCAATCGCTAAACACTCCCATATACCCAAACTCTTCGAAAGTATTTTGTATGAAGCTCTAAGCAAATCACTTATTTCCCCTAGATAGCATGGCTTTCTGAAGGGTAGGTCAACCACCACAAATCTCATTGAATTCATATCCTCTCTGCCCTAGTGAATGGTAACGAAGTCGATGTAGTTGCAACCGATTTTAGCAAGGCCTTCGATAAAAGCTCTTACCGATTTGTACTCTTCAAATTGTCTGCCTTCGGCTTTGAACGCATACTGTTAAAATGGATATCCTCTTACCTCGTGAACCATTTTTTACAGTGTTAGTTTTAGGTCAGCCCGCTCGGTTCCTGTTTTGACCACCTCTGGAGTTCCACAAGGCAGCAATCTCGGTCCCCATCTTTTTATATTAACCATAAATGACCTCGACAGGATCATCAAACACTCGTCTGTCTCCCTTTACGCCGACGATACCAAATTTCTCAAAACCATTTCCTCTACCCATGACTCCTTCCTCCTTCAACAAGACCTTGACAGTTTCTGGATCTGGTGCCTCAAAAATTGTGTGGAACTTACTATGCCAATCCATCACCTTTTCACATAACCGGCACCAATCTCCTCCCCGACTCTCCACAATCAACCTATCTCCTCCGTTCAATCTCCATTTTATGTGATAGGGAGCTCAACTTCCGTTTACAAATGGATGGGGTAATCCTTTAAACCAATTCTCCACTAGGTTTTGTAAAACGGTGGTCCAAAGAAATCACCAACCCATACGTGACCAGGTCCCTCTATATTACCTTTGTTCGCCCCCTCCTAGAGTACGCCAGTCGAGTGTGGTCCCCATATCATTTCATTGTGTACATATCTCGAGAATCGAAAGCATCCAGCGCCGTTGTCTTCAATTTGCTCTTCGAGGTATGTCCTGGGACGATCCTTTTATTCTTTTCGCATTTTCCATGACTTTCCACAAGATTTCCGGTGATGACTATTCGTATTCCTGTCGAATATTCTCCTTAAGGGCTGCGATTGCCTAAGGCTTATTGGCATAAGCCCGCGACTTCCATGCCAAATCGCCAAAACGGGAGATTACGCGACCACAAAACGCTTCCTTCACAATATCCATTGTGGATCGTGCTGTGTGTGCGGTTGCACTGTCTTATTGAAACCACATGTTCACCAAGCCCCGTTCATCCAATTCCAGCAGTAAGAAGTAGTTTATCATGGCTCTGTAGCGTTCGTCAGTAACAGTGGCCGTATTGCCTTAAAAAAATACGGTCCAACCACTCCTCCGGCGAAAACGCCGCACCACACAGTGGCTTTGAGTGGATGTATTGCCTCTTCGTGCATCACGCGCGGATTTTCAGTGCTCCAGAACCGAAGATTTTGCTTATTGACGTAACCGCTTAAGTGAATTTTTGACACAAAATCGTCCCCTTCGTTGTTGAGACTGAGGATGGCTTTATAGTAATTCACATGCGACTGACGGTCAGGAGGTATTAACTGATCCACTGTTCGCACTTTGTACGGGAACATGTGTAAGTCTTTCGCTGTTGAGTCCGTCTGGTGATGCTCAATTGCGTGGCCCGTCGTCTGGTTGATGTTTCTTCGTTCTCAGCGACATCGGCAGCCACAGCCGCGATATTCTCGGCCGAACGACCAGTCCGCTGGCTGCCACGCCCTGCATGGTCTCCTGTGGTTCCACTCTATTCGAGTCGAGTAGCTAAGTGCCGGAATGTTTGCCCAGTTAGCGCTACACGATTAGGAAATCGACGTCGAAATTGTACGCTGCGCTAACACCACCGACCGATTAATGGACAAAAACGTCGACACAATTATTCCACGCTCTTGCGGAGAATAGCGCTCCATTGCTTGTCTCTTTGTATGTTGCAGCTGTCTAGTTCACAAATGTCAAATATGATTGACGTACGACGCCATTTGCAAAAATGATACCATCTTCCGATAGAGTGATTAATTTTGCGCCACCTGTATTAAACCGAATAAATAGGAGCCTTAGCCGCCACCAAAAATTGAATTAAGCAAGGCCGTACGAGTTGCCAAGACGGACATCGTAGTGGTCGACCAAATGAGGTGAGTTCACCAGAAATGTTGAGAAAAATCCACAAAATGGTATTGGATGACCGTCGATCGAAAGTGCGGTAACTAGCGCTGTATGTTACATCGCATGCTGACTGAAAAATGAGTGCCGCGATGACTCACAAGGATGTAGGATGTTTCAATCGAGTGTTTGGCGAAGTTTCACAGCAATAAAGTCGCGTTTTGGCGTCGATTCATAACCATGGATGAAACATGGGTCCATCACTTCACACCCGTGGCGAAGGAATAGTCAAAACAATGGACTCAAAGGGGAGAATCGGCTCCAAAGAAGGCGAAGACAGTTCCATCTGCAGGCAATGTCATGGCGTCAGTTTTGCGCGTGTGATAATTTTCATTGATTATCTTCAGAAAGAAAAAACAATTATCTGGGAGTGTATTATGCGAACTTATTGCGTTTGAAAAATGAACTCAGGAAAAAGCGGCCGCATTTGGCGAAGAAAAAAGTTTTGCTTCATCAAGGCAATGCAAAACTCACTCACCCGTCATCCTCATGCATCCTATTCGCCAGATTTAGCCCCCTTGGGGCTATCTTCGAATTTGAGAAAATGGCTCGGTGGTAAAAGATTTGCCACGAAATCTCGAAAACTCTACCAATGTTCACAAAAGTCTTCCAAGCTGTGTTATGTGACATATACGGGTATGTAGGTATAGGAACGCCATATCCGTTCATATGAGCCCCATTAGCTAGGGATCTAAGTCCACAGGATAGCCCAACATAATCAGAACTCTGACAAACGTACATATTTCTCTAATTATGACCAATGTCATCCGTCATTGCTCATATAATGGAAAAAATTAGCAGAAATCCAGCTCATCCCGTGGCTTACATAACTCATTACCACAATTTCTTGTTGGCACATCCGAAGGAGAAATCGTTGAAATTCACGACATGTTCAGTTCGTTTTGCTGCTTCCATAGTTTGCTTTTGTGTTGTGAGAATTTCTACTCACGTTCTTCCTGAACAGTAAAAAGATACAATAAAACCCATCCCATATGCATGCGAACATGAACTCGGTTAAACCGATGCGCGTTTATGGTATTTCGGCGTTCTGTCAGCTCTCTTTATTGTACGAGTATAGGTGTTATTGTGGTCCTAAAGTGTAGCACCACAAACGCAACTACTCGTAGCGGGTGTTGATTTTTAGTTGTTGTCAATTCTGAGTCATAAGGCACAGCCTCATCTGACATTGTATCTGGTATGCAGATGTTATTTACTTCGCTTGTCCAGTCCAGTGAGAATCTTCAATTGATTTGGCTTAAAAAAGATATTTCACCATCATAGAGGGAAAGGAAAAAAGTGAATAACTTACCGGACAAGCCATTTGTTGTCGTCGTGAATCAGTTCTTGGAGGATAACATCGTGACATCAGAAAATCAGGCGAAGAGAACTGGAATCATGATGACAGTTGGTATTGATGAGTGCCTTGTGCCGAGCAGTCACTGTTCACTTAGCCCTGTAGAGCATCTTTCAGACTTACTACGATTAGTCCCAACAGCCTTTAGAAAGAAACCGCGGGATGAGAACCATTCAGATAATAGCACGGATCTCAGGAGTTTTCTCAGCACAATGTTTCAAAGTCAATGCTTTACTTACTTGTTGCGCTACAGTCCGTGGCGGACCGGGGCCTCAACCAACGAGCGTCTCCAGCCAGTTAGATCTTTAGCAAGCTGCCTCCAGTTTCCCACGCTAAGTTGGCTGAGGTCCCCTTCCATTCGGGTGCGCCACCTTAATCGCGGTCTTCCTCTACTGCGCTGTCGCTCGGGCGGATTCGAAAACTTTCCGGAGCATTGATGCCCATCCGCTCTACATGACCCAGACGTCTCACTCGTTGGATCTTTACTCTTGTGGCTAAATCGATGTCGCTGTACAGCCTCCTCTCCTCTGCCACTCACCGTCTATGCAGACGGGACCGAAAATCACCCGAAGAAATTTCCTCTCAAGGCAACCAAAAGTACTCTCATCCATTTTTGATAAAGTCCATGCTATGACTGGGATTAGGGTCGCTTTTGTTGTTCGAGGGAGGGCTTTGCTAGTCAAATGCCTTCTTAGCCCAAAAAAGCAGGGTTTGGCAGGAGTTATTCTTCGTTTGATTTTAGTGCTGATGCCGTTGTCTGAATTGATAGCGGAGCCTAGGTAGACAAAGTCTTTAACTTCCTCAAAGTTATATCTGTCGAGGGTGACGTCCTGTGTTCGACGCATCGATGTTGGGTGTCCTTTCTGGTTGACAGCACGTGATTGGTCTTACGATCGTTGACCGTTAAACCCATCTTCGCCGCTTCCGTGTCAATGTCCGCGAAAGCGCTGCTTTCCTCCGATTGTGCCAATATCATCAGCGTATGCGAGTAATTGGACGCACTTATGAAAGATTGTACCTCCCTTGTAGTCTCGGTATTCTTTAGTTCTTAGAGTTCTTTACCGAGCTTGATGGAGCAGCGTGCATTCTCCATCGTCATCCTACTCGTACACAAGCGGACCAGTTTGGCAGGGTTGCCTGAACTGGATATTGCTCTGTAGAGCTGTCATAAGCCACATTAAAATCGATGAATAAGTGGTCTGTATCGATTTAGAGCTCATTAGGTTTTTCTAAGAACTGCCGTAATGGGAATAGCGGACTTTGCTAGCCTGAAGCCACACTGATAGAATCTAGGCGATGTTAAGAAGAGGCACCTGCAGTTTGCACAGTTGCAGTTCAGAGGGTCTCCTTTCTTGAGAATCGGACAAACCATGCTGAGAATTTATGCTCGTACATCGGGCACGCTTTTCTCTGACCTGATGAGCTCGTTTCCAGCCAGGATTTCCTTAGCTGCTTTGGGTAGCCCAAAAAACAGACCGTCTGTGCCAGCAGCTTTGTTAGTCTTTAGCCCCGATGTTGTTTCCTTAATTTCGTCGGAGGGACGGACTCTCTGACCTAGATGTCGACTTCATCCAGGGTGAATCGTTCATTCTGCCTGACAGCAGTATTTTGACTATCATTGCAGTTATATCTACTGACGAAGTATTTCCATGTTCTCAGCTCCGACTATGGTTCTACTACTACTCGTAGTTGTCCATGTTCATCTTTGCAGGCTTCCATTCGGGGTTTGTAACCAAAACGTCGTTCCTGCAGTATCATCTGCCCATTTCTTCGATAGTGCGCTTCTCGTGCCCTTTCTTTTTGTTTCTTTTCACGAGAAGCTGTCATCATTCAATGGAGTGCAATTTCAAAGATGATGAAGCGCTTCCGTGATAATGTGCCAACAGTAGCAGCACTCATCACATCAGCGCCGAATACCTTCAGGCTGATGGTCACTCACTTTCACAGAAAGCGCCGCAGGATGTTATTTCACTTATACCCAGCACATTGAAGCGCTTAGCCAGAAATTAGTTTACAGTCTTCTTACTGAGGGACAACAAGATAGAGGCTGACCTCTCAAAGACATCGGGAAGCATTCGTTGGGTCTACTTGCAGGCAGCATAGGGAGTCACGCCATCTGCAGTTTTGCTCATATGAAACCCAATTGTCAATGGAAGCTCTAATTGAGGACGCATGCAGACCTAACGAAGGTTCTACTGGAAAATGACGTCGGATACCTCCTCCTATCACACACACGCATATCTAATGCATGCATTTTCGTCGAGATATTTTTCGCCAATGAAGTCGACCGCTTTCGGCGGCGCATGTTCGATGTCGCGTTCAAATCACAAATTTCAAACCGAACACGATGTTCCGAATCTGTTTTCGACGAGGCGACATTCAATTCTATATCAGCAACAACGCGCTCGTTCACAAAGACTTTTCGCGGGGGTTCAGAAATGGAGTCATCTACTAGTAATTCTTCGGAAGCGTCTCGCATTCGCTGTTTATTGGCGCCACGTTTTGCATCTACCTGTAGCTTACGTGATTCACGTTTACGATTAGCAACGTTCTCTGGCGTAGATTTTTCGCCATTGTGCAATTGGTCTCGTTTACGCTTACCTGATTAACGCATTAATTCAGCCTTAGATTTCGAAGGCATTTTGCCGACACAAAGAACACGCGTAATGAAACACTACACAAGTAAGCACTAGCTCCTGAACGATATGCAATGAAAAAAAGACGGTAACGCAAAAACGACGCACAGCAAAGAAATATTGACCCCCAGCGCAAAGACATATCCATGTCAAAGCTCTTCTCTGAGCCTTGCCTGGCAAGTTCATCGGCGATTTCATTTCCCGTGATCCAATTTTGTGGCTTGGGACCCAGACCAGACTCAGTGAATTCAGTCTTCCGACTGCGTTCAGTGATGTCTTGCATTCTCGAAGTACCTTGGAATTTGTGAGAGGGTTCATCAAGGCTTTGCCATCAGGATTGCGTATATGTCCGCTCGGACGGCGGATGCAAGTTTTCCCAACTCGGAGTAAAATCAAACATTGTCATCCTGCATCCTAAATAGGTTCTGGACCCATCCATGAAGACCACATTCTTTTCTTGGCTGAGATTCTAACCGAAACCATTTCTTGGAAAGTCGATTTCATATTCTTCAGCAACAGGACATCTGCACATGTCTGAGCGAAGACGTTGCAAGCATTGAAATCGTTAAGCGGTGAGTTGACCAACGGCGACGTATTGGAAAAAGGACGCCGCTTGCTACCAAGCCCTGTTTACATCCGCTATCATATGTGTATTGGGTGCAGTCAGCTTCGGTAGTTACACCGAGTTACTTGGCCGAGTCACACATGCCGTCAAAGGTTCGCTTCTAAGTTCTCCCAGATTTTGAAGTGGACTCTTGGGAGCACTTTTACGTTAAGAGGCTTGTTGGGTCTTGGGCAGAGAATGCATTCCCAAATCATTTTTGCCTATGCAAGGCACAATCTCCTTTCAACATGATGTAAGCCAGACTGGTAGGTCTGAGGCTCTTGGGAGCACTATCTTTTTCGATTTTCCGAACAAAGGTTACTCTCACTGTTCGCAACGTTTCAATATGTATCCCAGTGCTAAGGTAGTAGTGAAGCTCCTCTTCACAGTTACCAGCAGCTGGTCTATAACTTTTTGTAACGTAACCAATGCCAAGTGACTTGAAGTCATCAAAGAAAGCGGCAGCATATTTTTCATCCGATGAGATATACCACCTACGGCGTGTTGTGGTATTCAGCTCACTTGCAACTTCGTTAATAGGAGCTGGTTGTGAGCTGCTTGGGACTAGGTTACATGGGAAGTGAGCCCCAACCACGAGACGTAGAGTCTCTGCTTTCGACTTAGTGTAGAGTGATTCCATTCTAGTTGACTTTCCCCTTTTGAGGACTGTCCACTATCCTGCTGGTTTCACTGACCGTTTTAATCTTTGCGTAAAAGTCTTTATACGAGGCACACTTTGAAATCCAAATTAACTTCTTATATCCTTTTTACTTCGATCTGTATAGACTCCAGTCTTCCTCCAAATTAGTCTTAAGTGACCTGTTTAGAAGTTTTCTGGTTTCGTTACGTAGTAGCGTCACCAAGGAAAGCGCGATCTGCAGGATTGTTTTTTGGCTGGACATGCGGCTTGGTGGGGGCACCGTTTAGGAGGAGCGCTGTTAGACTTGCCGACCTCATCCTTAAATCGTGTCCAGTTGGTTTTCCACGAATTCCTCTTTTTTAATAAGGGCGAGAGTTTATATCCTGGATTCGATGTACCTATGGTCTGATATGGAGACCTCCGGTAGTACTTTCTAGCCGGTAAGCTCCTTAGCATACCTGTTTGATAACGTTCAGTAGATTACTTGCTGTCTTACTCTCGTAACGAAAGCTGGTTAAGAACATTGCTGACAACCAAGTCAGACGATTGTATAAAATCCGAAGAGTGTCCTGGAATCACCGCGTTTAATGAATTCGGCATCAAATGGAAAATGACGACTCCATTCTCCGTTCGCTTCGTAGCTTACCTATGTCTGCAACTGCAACAACTAAATCTCAGTTGCAAAATTGCTCAAGTTTAGATGATGAGAGTGCGTTCAGCATATAAAGACAAGTCCTCGATCTTTCCAATAACTCGCCATATAGATTTTCCACTTTTCAGTGTCGAATCCATAGTTCTGGGTGTGAAGACCCATCAACCCATCTTCCGTTTCCATGAGTTGCGGTGAAACCTAGAACAGAGCGCACTTCAATTTTGGTGGTCTGAAAACCTCTAAAGTCTTAGTTCTCTTAGTTTCCAGGCGTGGAATTTTCACCACAGACTTGTTTAACCATCCAAGAGTTTACTGCGTGGAGCACTTCAGCCTAAGAGTTCAGTTTTCCATAGAGCTCTGCTTGATTGCAAACATTCTCTGCTTTAGCCTATCTCCCACAGTTGGTCAACACAGCGTTTGCACTAAGCGTCGTTCAGACTGTTGTCAGTACCAGGCTTCCCAAATCGGAACGCCAGAAATGTGATAGCGGCATTCATTATTGGTACCCGGTCTTGTCGCCCTTGACGTTACGGGGTTTTTTTTGGAGGTGGGTTTTCCCGCGACACCCAAGTTCTATTTGCAACACCCGTTTCAGCCGAATCTTGTGCGTAGGGAAACCCACCACCAGAGTTTTTTCGGAGCATGGATTTTACCGCATCAAGTGACTTCCGTGAACCAGAACTACGACCTAAGCTCATGCTTTATCTGGCCATCGTGTTCAGGCCAAATCATCGCTGGTTTTGTAG
Organism: Volucella zonaria; assembly: GCA_963966105.1. Classification (NCBI taxonomy): domain Eukaryota; kingdom Metazoa; phylum Arthropoda; class Insecta; order Diptera; family Syrphidae; genus Volucella; species Volucella zonaria. Next base: position 129,432,896 of record OZ014533.1, on the reverse strand, counting down.
TTGTTGACAGATTAGTTACAGCAATGAGCATCGCCAGGTTAACGCGCATTGCCTATCCGGATTATAGAACACCAAATCACCAATTGACGCATTACTTATATAGGATCTTCCAATAGAGACTTCCCAACTTTGACAGATGATAGCGGCCATATTGTTGAAGCTACATCTGTCAAATTGGCTGTCATTTATTCAGTCAGTTTTGCCAAATCACCATGGACGGACATAGCATTCAACAACACGTTCAAATGATAAAATTGTTTCATCAAAATGGGTGTTCTGTTCGGGCATCGTTCCGCGCGCTTCGCCAATTTTACGCTCGCCATAATCGTCCTACCGAGAGGACTATTCACAGTGTGGTGTATAAATTTGAGTCCACTGGTTCAGTAAACCATAAACCAACACCTATACGTCGACGAAATGCAAAGTCTGCCGAAAAAAAAGCCGCTGTGAAGGAGAATCCGAGGGAGTCGATTTCGCGTCGTTCACAAGAACTCGGCCTTTCACAGACCACAACTTGGCGAATTTTGCGTCGTGACTTGGGCCTGCACCCTTACAAAATTCTACTGACCCAGGAGCTGAATGTGAACGACCATAGACAAGGACGTGTATTTTCGCTGAATGGGTGGGTACGTCAACAATCAAAATTTTCGAATTTGGGGCGATACCTATCCACATGAGACCCAAGAGCGTCCAATGCATCCCGAAAAAGTCACTGTTTGGTGTGGATTTTGGGCTGGCAGCGTCATCGGTCCATATTTCTTTGAGAATAACGTTGGCCAGGCCATCAACAACAACGACGAGCGATATGGACACCAATGACATGCCGTTTCAACAAGATGCCGCTACGTGCCACACAGCTCACGCCACATTGGAAATTCTACACACGCGATTCGAGGGCATGGTCATCTCACGTGGAGGTGATGTGAACTGGCCACCGAGATCGTGCGATTTGACCCGTTACATTTTTCTTGTAGGGTTTTCTGAAGTCACAGGTCTATGCGAATAAGCAACAAACCACAGCGGCCCTCAGAGCCAACATAACCCATGCTATCAGTCAAATTTAGCCTGATTTATGCACCAGAGACATGGAAAATTGGACATTTCGGATGCGCGCCACCCAGAGAAGCCGCGGCGGACATTTGAACGATGTCATATAGTATTCCATACAAAATAGCATCGATAGGCCTTTCAAACGAATAAACAATTTTGATGATATCTCACACAAACTTTGTTTTATTTAAATTTAAAGATAGAAAGCGCTTAATGTAAGACCCCTTATTTAGAAAATTGCACCAGCCTTAGCAGTTCTGTCAACCGAACACACCTTTTGATACGAATTTAAACTGTCATCTTTGACAGCTGTCAGAATCAGTATGAGAACTTCTGGCAATTTTGCTTTCACAACTTATAAAGAAAACTGTCTTCGGAATCACTTGTTTTACATCAAAACTGTCAGAGGACGGTGACGGCTTTTGCCAATTTGTTTTTTGTTGATGTGGAAACATATTGTTAGCGCCTCAGTTAAAGACTGTTTACCACAAATGACAATAACCTTCTGAATATCCGAAACAAAATCTCCAACCAGTAAATATGTAATGCCTTTGGGTTTTTTTCGTTTTATCACCGACTGTTTACTAAGTTATCCAGTTCCCGCATTGGTGATTGGCGTCATCACTATGACAGGTCCCTGTCATAGTTTTCTGGCTAACTCGAAAGATTTTAGAAAATTTGCGCGACGACGCACGGTACTATTCGTATCTGGAATTTTTACGCTGAAATTTGTAACCCGGTGTTTTTTTAACAATACAAAGCTATTATTGGTTTAGTATGCGGGTGTAGTTCACGTATAACAGAATAGGGGCGCATTGTTGGACAGTTGCTCATAGCTGACAGCGATCTGAATGAAAAAAAAAAATAACTAGAACATGCTAATTGAATGCTAAATGAGGGAATTAATGCAAAAGGGTTGTTAACATCATCCATCTCTTTGCCAGTAATTGTTTGTTGTCGTTTCAGTGGATTTCACTGCTCGTGAGTAGAGGAGGGAATTTCCCATAAATTCAATAAATTGGCAGACGAAATTTAGTTGTTGGTAAAGAGTTAAGCAAACAAGACGGAAATTGGTAAATTTTTAGTAAAATAAAAAAAAAACCCATAAACAAAAACACAATTTTTATATTATATATCGTGGTTATTTCCAGTAAATTAGTAGTAGCAAATAACTATCGGAGGGGTGAGTGGTTTTTATTGTTAATATCAATTTAAAATTAATTCAAAATTTGTTTACCGGTTTTTTTTTTCTGAATCAGTTTTTATGTTGTTATTGACGAGATAATTTATGCAATTTCCAAAGCAACGAAAATTCAATTTAATATTGGAAATTAACAAATACTCGTACATGTCGGATATCAGTTGCGAATTAATAAAAACTCTTTTGTCTTTTTTTAGTAACGTGAACATTTTTCAACAAATCCTGTGATAGCTTTTATCCCAAAAAAAATTCGAAAGGCTTTGTTCTAAAGTTAATAAAGAGAATTAAAACTAGAATAATAAAGTTATAGACATAAAATGATAAATTAAATGTGAACGCGAGCGGATTTCGTAAATCGAAACAGCCCCTCAAACACATTTCCTTGACATTTATAACTCAAATATTGCCATCATGGCCAAATGTCAAAACTTAGAGACATCCTTGCCACATTAAGTGAATTTTTTGTCTTGGATTTCAGTTCAAATGAAATGAGAATTTATAAAGACTTTTCAATAGAGATCTGTTCAAATGGTCTTTGCATCACCATTTTTGATATTAATTGTTAAAACTTAAATAAAAACAATAGTTGCCTACATAATAGAGAGAATCAAACCTACTTACTTGCTTAGATTAGTGGCGCGTGCTCAAGGAGTTAAGGTACCCTTAAAATGTTTGTACACAGGGAGGGGAAGGAAAATTAGGGAGGAAAGAAAGATTGGTACCGACGTACTTTGGTTTTAAATGTTAGAAGGTTATAATGACTAGGAAACAGAGAACTTTCCACAAGCGAGTGATTCGGCTTAGGAAGGAATGCCGATATTTCAGAGTACGTCCGAAAGTGGGCTTGAGGTTAGATATACTAATGAGTATTCATAGCGAGACAGGTGTATGGTTGAAAGTTTCAAGAGGCGGAATGCTACTGACGATTTCTATGGAGGACTGGTGGTGGAAATAGCGATAAAACAAAGTGTGACGGAAGACATTTCGTCTGTGTTCGAGGGTGTCCATTAACTGGGTGATACGAACATCACCTATGAGTTTTATCGCATGGTTTTACATCCTATCTAGCAGGGGCAGAGATGTTTTAAGCGCACCTGACCTGTACTCGTGTGTATTGCACTTGAGTTTTGGGCGGATAATGGCTTATATTTTGAGGGCAGCTCAGAAGGCGAAAAGCATTTCTTACATCGTTTGAGAAAACCTGAACATTTCGCAGCACTTTTGGCGACATCGTAAGTTGTCAGTGACACTCATACTGAGAATGGAAAGTTTAATGACAGCAGACAGCATTGTATTTTGGAAGCATTAAATTCTACTCTTTTGATAGTTCCCTAATTGGTTATGCTGTTGATATCGGAATTTAATGAGGTTAACATACGCTGCCGTTCCCGTTCTACAGCCGAAGAGCAGGGACGTTAATCCGGAAACGAATATGAAAAGCAGAGAGTACTGTCGTCAGCAAAGGAATATATTGGATTAGAAGTGGCAGACATGAGATCGTTGATGAAAATTAAAAAGAGTGTCGGAGACAGAATGGAGCCCTGGGGCACGCCAGCATTTATTTTGTGAATATCAGACTTGAAACCATCCAAGACAAGTGGAATTGAACGTTCCGAAAGGTAATTTCTAATCCATTGAAGAAGAGAGTCATCGATCTTAAAAGCACGCATTTTCAACAAAAGCTTCTCAGAAGGAGGAGCGCACTGTCGAGGAAATTGAGAGATGCTACTCCAGGAATGAGATTCAGAAGTTTTACCAAAAGGTAAGCAAACATGCTACGGATACAAACTCCGAACCAAAGCCTGTAGAGACGAACAAGAGAACTTTGTAGTGGAGTTGCAGTCGATGCTGGGGATTTGGAAAGAGCATTTACGTAGACCGTGTAACGGCGATTATGAACCAAATAGCGCTGTGAGCCAGTATGAACCTTCCAACCTGGACGATGGAGCCCAACAATTCCGCAGCGCTGAGATCAAACGAAGAATAACTCATTTCAATCGCTGCTTCTTCGGACTAAGAAGGCAATTGACTAGCCAAGCATTCTCTCGATCAACAAAAAAGACTCTATACATATAAGACCCTAATAATCCCAATCCAGTTTTACGGCGCAGAGGCATGGACTTTATCAAAAATGGATGAGGGTGATTTTCGGTCCCGTCTGCATAGACGGTGAGTGGGAGAGGAGATACAACGACGAATTGTACAGGATCTACAGCTTCATTGACTTAGCCAAAAGAGTGATGATCCAACGACTGAGATGGCTAGGTCATGTAGAACGGATGAACATGAATGCTCCGACCCGAACAGTCTTCGAATTCGCCTCTGAGAGCAGTAGAGGAAGGCCGCTGCTCAGGTGTCATACGCAAATGGAAGGGGACCTCAGCCAATTTAGCATTCAAAACTAGAGGCAGCTGACTAAAAATCGAGCTGTCTGGAGACGCTTGTTGAGGCCCAAAGTCCATCCCCGGACTGTAACGCCGCCTTAAGTCGCTGGTCGCTGGTCGCTGGAAGTATAGCTTATACATAAGTTTGTTGAATCCACTCAGATTTTAAGAATTGGGCATATCACAAACCACACTTCACCGAATTTTGCATAAAGGCTTTGGCTATAAAGTCTATAAGGTCCCATAGACGCAGGAACTTAGGTAATCCTGTCGTTAAGTAACAGCGTCGTAACTTCGCCAATTGAGTGTGGGGTAAATGAATTTTTCTGACAAGAATTTGAAGGTGGTCGACGTTTAATCAACCATTGACCCCTTGCCATCTGGCGCTTGGCATTTTCCTAGATCTGTCAGCAAGATAATATCAAAGTCGGACTGATGAAACCACCGCCCGTTGCTGTTCAGGAAAGGTCTACCATCACTATGACTTTACAGAAATGAATGGAAATGGACTAGAGAAATATTATTGGCTCATAAGATCCAAACTTATCCGGAGGGATAGGGGTTTGTACATGCACAATATACAGAGGTCAACAAACGCTAACTTCCCTGAGCAACAGCGCATAAATGAACCGTAAGTATCAGAGACAGAAGGAAACCTTAACAAACTCCTTAGCAGTTAGCAGTACTAAAAGTGAGCCTAGATTTTCCAAACAGAAATATAAATCAAAGTTTTGCTTCAAAAGACCTTTAAGTCACCATTTAAAAATCGAAAGCATATTCTAAATAAATAACGGTTTCCCTCTCGCTTAGTTGACAGAAACATCATTCACAGGTTTGTCTTTAAAGTCAAAGACATTAAAGAAAAACCGCTTTTAAGAATGTTGCCCACGGATTCTTTAAACAAACTTCGCAAACACGCAAATCAGGTTTTAAAATTAGACAACAAATCGTAAAACTATTTACTTGGGAAGGCAGTTATCAAAAATCAAAAACCACCGATGACGCATGTGAGAGACTTACTGATCGCTCAGAAACTATGATATTTGAATTAATGATCATTTCCAATATATGTACATACGAGTATGTATCTTGTGCTGTGTCGTAATTAATTTGATTTTGCGTAGTAAATTATAAAATTATTCCTTGATTCCTTGAGACTATTTCTATTAAACAAAAACGGCCCCTATTTTCTAAAATACTATAATCTTGAGAAGGTTTGATATTTAGTTTCCTTAGTCAGGACTTCTTGATTTCCATAAATGGACTTGCCTGACTCCTGAACAACAAACCGTCAACCAAACTGATCATATTGTGATCCGCCTTAAATAGCTAGGTCACCTTGAGCGTATGGGCGGCACCGCCTGAAAAGCTTTCAACTCCAACCCAGAGGGACAAAACATTTGAGGACAACCTCATTTACGGTGGCGCGCACAAGTCGCAGGAAGCCTTCAGGTAACCTCGTGTGCGCAACCGGAGGCAGCAGGCAAAATGCAGCGCAAGCTAGAGATGCACGTTAGCTGAGACCCTGGTTCACCCCAGACAGTAGCCCCCGTAGTTCGCGGAGACACAGCTTTTTCAAAGCCATTATTTTCAAATTGATAAGTTCTGCTTGACGTCTGTTAAAATCGGCACTCTCGAGTAATCTATTACACTATTTACTTTTTGACAGTTAAATTGTCAAATATTCATAGGTATTCATTCTTTAATCGAATTCCCTGACTACTTCCGTTTTCGTTGATTAAGTATTTGCCTTCTCCATAGAACACTTACCCTGCAGTTTGCTGATTCAAACACGCGTGCTGACTGTTGTTGACTTTTTGCAAAAAAAAAAACAAAAAAATTGCTTCAATCCCTGACCTAGCGTGACTAAAATTATTTTCTGCCATTTTGTCCTCGAACCATAGACATAGAGCGACCTCCAACCAAACGAATACTCAGAATACTCTGTCGCCATTAGGATGAGCTGCCAAAACCAGCCAGCAAAAAAGTAAATAATGTCTCGCATAATTTATGAACATACTCGTACGGGTACACCAACACTCGTGCACGTTCGAAAAACGGTAAAAAACAAAAACACAAACAACACACACGCACTTAATCAGTATGCATATTTGATGTGTTAATTTACCCACTTGGATATTCTGTGTCTGCTATCGTTCAGGTTATCGGATATCTGACCAAGGTTCTCCCCAATTGTTCCATTCCGTTGCATGGAATCAAATCCATGCGCAATAATGACAAACGTCAAACACAGACACACGAATGGGATCTGTAATGAATGTCAAGAAAACGATTATCATATGAATGGGTTTTTTTTTTTTTTTCCCCCTGCTGTTGTTTTGTTTTGTTGGCATGTGTGCGAGCGTGTTCAGAAACCCACATTGTTTACGCAGCGGATGTGACAGGATATCATCACTATGCGGACAGTCAAAAGTTTGTTTACCTTTCGTCGTCAGAGGATACAGTTTGAATTTGAGCGCGATTGTGGAGTGAGTTCTGAGTCCGAAGTGGATGTTAATTTAGAAATAATTATATTGGCTTTTGTCAGAAGCACATATGTACATATGACAGCTCTAATGACATGTTTCTAAGGTCGAATTTTGAAATTTGTGTTCTCGTACAAGGGAAAACAATCAGAACTTAGTTGTGAGTGGTGTTTAAAAGTGAGTACTCCTGTTGGTGACTTTCTCGTGGTTATCTGCGTAGAGGTATGGATTTTTAATGTTTTTGATGCACATCGTTGTTTAATTACATTGCAATAAATACCTAATCGTATCTGTGACATTTCCGTATTACACTAAACTGAATTCCATTCACATCGAACGAGCCCATTTCCTAAAACCAGATGCTAGTGTCACTGTTGTGCAAAGTTTTTGTTTTACTTTTTTTTTTTTTTTTTTGTGATGACATAAATTTTTAAAGCAAGACAGACATGGTGGTAATGACTAATTAAAAGTTGAACACCAGTTTTCACAAGGATTATCTATTATCAGGAACACGTTGAGGAGTTGTTTGCAGCATGCAGGGATACCTTACAGGCGACAACACGGCAAAATAGTGATCGCAGCCTTTCAATAGAAGCCGGACATGCAAGAATGGAATAAAGTTCTGCCGGAATAGAGCAATTAGATAAAGAACAAATTGTTTGTACTATTTGTGTGTTCCTTTCAGTTCAATTAATGCTTAGCAATAGCGTAGTGCCCCGTCAGGACGGCAGTAAGTAGTCTACAGTCTTCCTACGGAAAGACCGTTTGATCTGTAGTCAGCGTCGCATCTTCAATCGTATTTGGAGCAATCCATGAAGACACGCCTAGACTCCCTTCCTGGCTAAGATTCTGGCCGAAATTGTTTCCAGGAAACGCGATTTCGAGTTTTTCAGCAATACGAGTTCTGTTGTCAAAAGGCAGTTGAAGCGCGAGATCATAAAAACTCTAGAGCCTGTTCCAGCAAAGACAACTTCTTTTTTAAGCGAAAGATGGCTTTGGGAGTACTGCTCATGACAAGAATATCAAGCGGAGGGAGATTCATCAGTCCAGAGCCAGCCTTGCTAGAAAAAATTCCCCATACAACCGAGACAGATCTTTCTTTGGAGTCTGGTAAAAGCAGCATTGATGTACTTTCGTGAAATCTTGTTCCATCAGACAAATGAGGCATAGAATATTATTGGCATTATGTCTTGCCGAAAACTCCTTTACACTGCCAGAAGCCTGAGAGGCCTTAAAGGCTTTCAGCGTAACATATTTAGTCTGATCGGTTTCTGAGTACTACACGCATAAAATAGCATTGTTTGCACGATCCCAAGTGCTTACTGTTTCATCATACTTTCGGTAGCATACCCATCTCCAAAGTTTGTTGCATAAAGTCTGATAAAACCGTATTCGAAGGCCAAACTTCCTAGACATAGGAAGCGGCTTCATTTCTCGAGTTTTTGTCCATCAAATTTGAATTGAGCGGTCGTGGTGTTATGCTAAGATTTAGAAGTGGTCAGAGCTTTTTTTTTAGCTGTGTTCACGCCATCTTTGGCTTCGGTATAGAAATATTTGCTTTAAGAAGTTAATTATTTGGCACGCAGTGTGGTATGGCGTGCCGTCTTGTTGAAACCAGAAGTCTTGTAGTCTTGCATTTGTGGGCGATACGAGACATTTTGATTTTCGGTAACACTCCCTCTAGCAGCTTCAACGGGTTCATTCGAATGAGATGGACGCTGTGTCTTGGCGATTCGCTACAGACCCGTGCTCAATAAATTTTGAGACCAAGCGACGAATTGTGTTGTCGGTAGCAGAAGGCGCAGAACGACCGCGATATTATTTTCAATATAAAGCGTCACTATTTCGGTGCATTTTTTCAGCGTAACATTATTCATGGTTGAAATTGGCAAGTTTTTCCTCATCGGAAGTCAGTGAATTTCCTCTAGTTCTTTTACTTTCCCCATATTCCCATAAAAAATAGTTTAAAGACGTCAAGTCGCATGATCTACCCGGCCAAAACACCGGCGAGGTAAGTCTTGCTGGAACCACATGTCGACCAGGTTCAGCTCGTATATTTTGGACAAAAAAAAGTTCGAAATCATTGAACGATAGCGGGCGCGATTGACTAACTTTGTTCTCACGCTCATCTTTTAAGAAATACGATCCGGGTTCCGCCGGACCATAAATCACACTAAAAGTGCATTTTTCCGCGGCATTGGCAGCTCTTGTATTGCCTGAGGTTGCTCATCGGCAGTTTACTAACAATTTTTTGATAATTTCAATAAAAAAACGGATCTTCCTCCAGCTTTTCTTAGGCCAACTAGCCGAAAATATGACGCTGTGTCAGGTCGTTTGGCTGAGAACTGAAGTTCTCACACGAGCTGTATTTTTGTAAGGTTTTGGACCAAGATCTTTGCTTAAGATCTTCCACGTAGTCGAGTACCTAACACAAGCTGCGAACGGCGACTAATGGGCAATTCACTGTCATCATTAACACTGGCAGATGCAGCAGTAATATTTTCCTCTGTACGCACTCTACGCATACGAGTGGGCGACTTAATGTTCAATAGTGAGAAATTGGTGCGAAAGTTGGTTACTATGGACGATTATGACGACCGTTAAATGGTCAAAGTGCGCGAAGGAACATATTCCACAGAACACAAATTTTGATAGTAAAATTCAATAATTTGTAAGCGTTGTTCGGGTGTAAGTCTTTCCATTTTTGACTTTGACACATGTCAAAAATAAAACACTGAAAAACCAAACAGCAAAAAAATCACCCTATATACAATATAAAGGGTGACCAGATAGGAACAAACAACGACGGTGTGAGATATAAAATTGATTCTGGCTTTATTCTGAAGCTATGTTCATGCCATTCAAAAGGCCGCCCTGTCTTCGCTGGCAATGCTTCAAGTAGTCGGTCCAATTTTTTAAGATTCAGTCCAATATGGGCGTTAGACTGACAGAGAAGAAGCAGGAGCTTGAAGTTGGACATAAAAAGCACATTATTGGTGTTGCTATCTAAAAACACATCTAACCGTGGGTCTTGTTATATTTACAGGAAACAAATTAAACGTTCCAAAACCCTTAATAACATTGCGGTCATTTAAAGTACTAGGTGGCGCAAAAGCCATCACCCTATCGGAAGATGCTATAATTTTTGCAAATGGCGGCGAATGTCAATTCTACTTTGACATTTGTGAAGTAAACAGATACAAAATACAGGTCAACAAGACATGAATCGCTATAGCCCCAAAGAACGCGAAATAATTGTTACAATTTTGCTGCGGAATAATTCATCCCTATTGTTGTCGCAGCATATATTTTGGGGCAGATTTCCTATTTGTCCTACACCAACTGGGCAAATACTACGACGTTTAGCCGCTCGCCTAGAAGAATATGTAGTAGCCATTTTGCTGAGAATATCGCATATCGACCAGACGACATGCAACTCAATTGGGTATCAATCGGCGGTCTTTACAGAGAATTTTGGTGAAAGACTATAAAATGTTCCCTTACAAAGTTCAGACAGTCCATCAGCTGTTAGCTGTTCACCGCCAAGTGGGTGTGACGACGAGGCCCATTTCCATCTCTGTGGATATGTGAATAAGCAAAATGATCGCTTTTGGAGCACCGAAAATCCGCGTATAACCCACGAGGAGCCATTACACCCGCCATTACACCCAATTACTGCATGGTGCTGTTTACGTTGAAGGCGTCCTCGGGCCTTATTTTTTCGACAACGCTGCGGGGAAAACGACTACTGTCGACGGCGAGCGCTACAGAGCCATGTTCAACGACTTTTTTCTTCCTCAATTGAATAAATTAAGACTGAAGAACATATGGTTCCCACAGGATGGAGCAACGGCGCATACTGCATGGCCTACAACCGTAATTCTGGGGGCTGCATTTCCGGTTCGTCTAATCTCTCGTTTTGACAATCTGCACTGGCCGGCAAAACCGCTTGATTTAATCGTGTTATACTTCTCTTTGTGCGTTTTTTTGAAGTCACGAGTCTATGCCAACAAGCCTCAGGCTCTTGAAGCCATCAAAGAGAATATCCGTCAAGAATGCGAGAACTTATCGCCGGAAGTTCTGTCAAAAGTGATGGAAAATGCCACAAATCGGGCTCGAATGGTCATCTGGTCATTCTGGCACCGGCAACTGAGCCGATAACTTTTTGTCGACTTAGTGCCACCTTGTATTACTACTTATGTCACCACTTAGGATAACATTTGGAGAGTCGAGGGATAATGTTTCAAGAGTATCTTAATGTGGTGAGAGGTCAATGTCATTGTATGGCCTATATACTGCACATTTTGAAGGATTTTCTTATCCAGAAGTGATCTCAATAAAAACAAAATCAATGACACTATCAACTCCAGATCGGCATTAAAAGTGAAGCCGGAGCTCCCATTGCAGCCAATGACACACAGGCAATGATCAAAATTTAACTAGTTCTCTGTTTTTTTTTTACAGACTTAGGAACACTGTCAATAAGCCCATCTGCCCTATAAATCTTGCATGATTCAGACCAAGAATCCAAAACCGAACCAGTTAAAACCACCGGATTACTACCAAATATTGCAGATGGGAGGTGATAAATCAAAAGCGGACCGCTCAGGATTTTTTGTTTTTTCAATTTATGATCTGGATAAAGAGCTAGACCCCATGCTGACTAGAGTTTCGTTGCAACTATCCTCAATGAGTAGAGACACAGACAGGATAGTAGCCGTTCAAGTTGCCACATTCATTGCAGGAAACCAGTTTATTCTCGATTTGCATTTTTGTTTTCCCTTCCATTTCCGTTCGTCTGTTTCAGTTGGATTTTAATTCGATGCGTCAGCGGCTGGTGATGACGGGTCAAGTTGGCACAAAACAATTGTTTTGGTACACGTTTTGGCTTAATTTCATTGTCTGGCGTTGAAACCAAACCAAACGCCACACCTATGTATCTACATCTACAACTGCTGCCTACTTCAAATGCATCCGAACGGTTAAAGTGCCAATGAGGCCTGACTCCGACTCCATGAGTCAATGAGTCAATGAGTCTGACTCTGATGCTGATTGATTTTACATTAACTATGCCTGCTGTGTGTTATTGGCGCTGTTAACAAGTCCAGTCACGGCTAAAAGTGAACAAAAGTGCATTCAGAGCCGCCTGAATGGGTACTACTAATCGACCTGAACCGCTGCTATTTTAAATGAACGAGTACAGACCATTAAAAGTGACTAGAGAATGAGAGTGCTAAAGCGGAGATACTCGTACACGTATTGTAGCAAAGGACTATAGACTGGATGGAGGGAGTGTATTGGTTGGTAGCTGTTTTGGAACAATAAGTGCTGAATAAATAGAGAGATACTCGTAAGTTGAAGCGCATGGTAATTGCTGATTCAAAGGAAATGGAATTGGAAACACCAATTTGCTCATTTTCCATTTGACTATTTGGTCGGGGTTGGTCGATTGGTGTAGCAGTAGGAGCCACCACGAACAATGGCGGGCATTCAAAGCGACAATCTGTCACCTCTCAAACAGTGGATGGTGAACAAAGGCGACGTAAATCGCTTTGGCAGTGAAACATTGATTCGATGATTTGAATTGATTGTCATGAGCTTTGTGTGAACGTTTTCCAGAGTTGTTTTTGGGACTATTTGGAGGAAAGAACCTAGAGGTACATAATGTATATTCGAACCAAGTTGTTTGTTTTATTTTTTTTTTAAATTCAGATGTCTCGATTAGGGCTGTTTTCTTTTTGAATTTTTAATAAGGCCAGCAATGTTCGATTCAATGTTTCATTTGACGCTATTGTGTCAAATTGTCAATTAAAGGAGAAGTGCTAAGGGTAATGGTTATGTCACCATGAACAGTCCTATGAAAATGTTAAAGGTACACACAAGACATTGTATCAAAGAACATGTTCTTAGCTTCCATTAGTTTTGGATAGCGGCAAATCGCTCTCTGGCGTGTTAATACTTCAGGGCTGTTGATTTCTACTTATGATTCTTTGTGATGTTTCTATACCCTCCACCGTGACGTCGTGGCATATCCTCGGCGTTCGTAAATTTAAAAATCGCTCTATCCTCGTAAGTTGATGGTAGATTGGGTTAGGGTTGCTTCTTCAACTTCTGATGCCGCAATTTATCGATTCGATTGTGGGCTTGGCAATACTCAATTTACACTCCAACAATGCACGTTATGCTCTCCTTGCTGATTAATGGTAGTTTCTTCGTTCGTTTCCAGTTTTAATCTGGTCAGATCTATAAGCAAAGTATCTAGTACGAAGCCCTATCTTTTGCTTTCCCCTTAGTTTCGCTCAATGTTGGGACTTTATTACCACAACTTTTTTTACATTTGATCTTGAGCCTTTCCTTGGTTGTTTTTTGAAATATAGCAAACTGTTGATGTCCAAGTTTGGAATATATTTTTGGTCACCCCAATATAGACTTCAGTTTTACTCTACTTAGATGGCGCTACAGTCCGCGGTGGGCCAGGGTCTTTTACCAATTGCCTCCAGTTACGCATACGAAGCTATTCGCAGCTGTGGTCCCCTTCCGCTTGTGTTGAAGTCAAAAACCTTCCCGGTTGGGGAAGTGTCCATGCGCTCATCGTAACCTCATCAGCTAAGCCGGGTTATCCAAACCTCTCTGATGAGGTTGGCATCGCTGTACAACTGTACAGTCGCAGTTGAAACGTCTCGTCCATTCTCCATTAATGCAAATGGGACGTAGCTGGACTACGATGATCAGTGTCTTATACACGATAACTTTTTGATTACTCAAGACATGCTTTACTACTCAATTTCTTTATAAGCCGAAAAAAGCAGTGGTGGTCTCACTATCGGAGTGGACAGCGGAGTCGATAAAGTTCCTTACTACATTAAAGTTGTAGCTTCGTGGCGGCAGGATGTAGGCGTCAAAGTTGCGTGTCCCTCTTTGTTGATAGCATACAAAGGGTGTTTCTTTCAAAGGTTGACACCTTTTTGTTTAAATAAAAATACAAAGAACTTAACTTGATGACGATTTATTAAAATCATTCAAGACTATTTCATGCTGTATAATAATTGGAAATAGCTTCGGGCATATGCCCACTACTGCTGCCTAGTGCAAAGCTCATTCCAGAGATCCAAATTTTCAACCATTTTTTTTTTGGAACGATTGAGGCGGATTTTGCGTATTACTCGAACAATGTTTTGTCCTAAAGCGTCGTTCGTTGCTGGTTTATCGGCATAAACTTGTGACTTAACGTAGCCCCCAAGACAATAATTCAATGCTGTCAAATAGTACGATTTTGGAGGCCAATTCTTGAAATAACTCTATTACCGAATAGCGTGTTCAGTAAAGCGATGTTTTCATTGGTAGTATGGGGTGTAGCATCATCCTGTTGGAACACAGTTCTTCCACATTGATGTCAAGTAAATTTGGGAACAAATAATCGTTGATCATTGCATTGTTCCGGTGTCTATTGATAGTAACTTGTGATCCGGCCTCATTTTTGAAGAAATAAGGACCAATGTTGCCACCGGTGTACAATGCGCACCAAATGAAACATTTTTCTGGATGCAATAACCTCTGGTAAACTTCTTGAGAATTGTTTTCGCTCCAAATACGACAATTTTGTTTGTTTATGTAGCCGTTTAACTAAAAATAAGCCTCAACACTTTAGACTGCTCTACCTACCGACGGAAGGAGAGGCTTAGTTTAAGCTTATCTGAGAAAACACCCCCATCATCTCCGCTATCGGTCTTAGATTCATCTATACCTATAGAAGTGGATTGACTTGCCATCCATGAAATCATCTACATCCAAGAAGGATCTACAGGGTATGCTTACATGGAAGTCTTTGTCAAACGAATGTTGGGGTTTTTCCACTGTACCCTCGCTTTACTCCGGTAGCAGCTATTTGCATGCTGAAAATATCGAGGGATGTCAAGTGAAACAGAATTTCTAGTGCCGGAGAGAGTAGTACCTAGGGTTCCGCTTATGCGAACGGCTATAGACTGCATTGTCTAAGGCCGTCCACCAGACAACCTCATCCCGTAGGTGAGTATCGGTCTTATGACCGAAATGTATAGCCAGTGGGTTATGCGAGCTTGAAGGCCCCATTTGTCCCCAATGGATTTTTGCAAGAGACTCTTTCTTGAATGTTAGGTTTCCAGTTTAGTTTCCTGTCAAAAAAGAGACCCAGCTATTTTGCTGTATCAGAGAAGACTAAACTGTTACCGTTTATTGAGGGAGGGTCTGTGATTGGAATTTTATATACTCGTATCCAGGGAAAAAGGACAAGATCAGTTTTATGGGGACCTACTTCCCAATCCACAGGGAACCGCCCAACGGGTTAATCTTTTAAGATTTAGCTGCAAGAGTTCTTTAATCACCCTGCTATCACCCGATTCCAGGCATATCAACAGTTCATTAACCACTAAGTTCCATAGAAGGGATAAACGGACACCGCCTTGCAGCATACCGTTGCTGACACATGTTTTAGCAGCAGCTTCACCCAGTTTGAAGTTGATTATCCTGCTATTTATCATCCCCAAGTGAATCGTCTACCTGGAGAGTTGACAGCGCAGTCGTGATTGCGGATGTGTTAACGTTGTTAAAGGCACCCTCTATGTCCAGGAAAGCAACCATTGTGTACTCTCTATATTGTAGGGATCGTTCGATGTGGCTAGCCAGTGAATTCAGAGCCGTTTCCACCGACTTTCCTTTACTGTATGCACGTTGAGCCGTGGACAAAAGACTTGAAGCAATTTTAGCTCCTATATGGATATCAACCAGTCGTTCTGTAGATTTCAGAAGGAAAGATGATAGACTTATAGGTCTGAGGTCCTTTGGGACAACATGAGAGTATTTTCCGGTTTTGGGAATATGAGCTACATTAACTTCTCTCCATGACAGTGGAATGTGGATCATTCCTATGTGTATGCGAGTAAATGACTAAAGATGACGCCCCTACAGTTGAATTGCGAGTGTTGGACTTTCTCGTGATGGTTTGCTGGGTATGGGCTGTTACGCATATCCGCATACATATCTTGGCTACAACAAGATAGCGGTTCGAGTTAACGTTATGTTGATCAGGATTCAGCCAGGTGCCTGTATGCATTTCAAGTGCTAGCTATAGTCATGTGTCGGTTTCCGAAGACGATGTCATGGAGGCTGTACTTTCCGACTCTATTAACACAGATAAAATCCCTGCTGAGCTTGGCATTAAAATCGCCAAGGACAATTTCACGTCCATATATAAGGCATTGCTAGTAGGTTTCGTCGAGGAGCTCGTAGAAGCAATCTTTGGTAAGGTCATCCTTTTTTTGTGTCCGGTTATAGGCCTTTATGAGGTTTAAGTATGTCAGACGTTCGCTTGCATGCCTTCCGTATCCGATTAAACGCTGCGTATTATTCTTGTCCGGGCGGTTGTCTATAAGATTGTCCATACAGTTGTTCATTCCCTTTTTGTCCGATTCAGCCCATCGCACTTATTGGATGGTGACTTGTATTTGTCGTGAATCTCCGCTAGTTCTTTGGCTCCACGCGGTCTGTCCAAACATTCAAAGTGCAGATCCTAAAATCCTTCTCCTTTAATCTCTTACTAGGGTCGCCGTTATTATCCGAGGTTATTAACCGTTTCGTTATATCTATTCAATATAAGTTTGTGAGACCTATGACGATGTAGGCCAGTATTATGCCATTTCAGCCTGCGTGCGTGAGGATTTACTCATCACCACTGGAAGGTAGAGCAAGCATTACACTACAAACTTGATTGTTACGCTACTGGTCGTTCCTTGGGAATTAAACCCAAAGACTCTTTCAGGCGGAGCTGTTACGTTCATTCACTCAACATGATCCAGCCATCTCAGACGTTAGATCCGTGGACGCTTTATTAGCTTCGTGGTTGAAACTACTCCTCCGTACTCTTTCATTACAAATGGCACCTAAAATCACACGCAGTATCTTTTTCTCTCGGTACGACCAAGTATTTCTTCATCAGCTTTCGACAAACCACTGCGCCATAGAGCAGGGCCGTGATGATAAGGTTTCTATAGATAGCCTGTTGGGTCTAATGAGAGAGGGCTTCGTTACTCAATTGCCTCCTAAGCCCAAAGAAACAGCGATTGGCGAGGATTACGTATTCTACATACCTCCGATTTCTGCGCTAATGTTGCTGTTGCTTATAACAGTGGACTAAAGGTAGACAAAGTCCTTAACTGTCTCGAAGTTATAACTCCCGTTCTAGTCAAGCCGTAAGTGCAGTATGTAATTTTATGATATTAGTCGGACCTATTTTGCTACTTCCGCCTCAATCACGAAAGAAAAAATCAAGTAATTGTGTAGACTTAAGACAGATGGTGACTTTCTAAAGCCGTGTTAATAAGGTCATATGACAGAGCATCGTCTTATCCTCGACCTTCAAATTCTCGGTTAATTGACTTCAACAAATCAGCGACAATTCTCCAAAGTCATCCTGCATAACTTGACCAGTTTATGGTGCTTTGAAGTCTTTTCCAAGATCTGCCGTAGGACGAATATTTGATCGGTCGTTGGCTTTCCTGGCCTGAAATCGCACTGTCATGGACCAACCAGATTGTTCATAAGTGTTGTAGTTTGAAACACTCACATAATTCGAGAGGAAAGATTTTATAGACGATGACTAGGAGGCTTATTCCTCTATAGTTGCCGCAGTCAGAACGATGCTGTTTTCCTCAAATCATATTTTAGAGAGAGCTGGTGCATATTCCCAATCAGTTCATCTCCAGCTGCTTTAAATAGGCCAGAAGCCCACCAGAAGGTCCATCTGCGCCAGCCGATATATAAGACTTTAACCTCGATATTGCTATCTTAAGTTCTTTTGAGACCAGGAGAGGGGATTCTCCGCCGTCTTCGGGCTTGACCCTCATTATTTAGTCTGCAGAATTAGTATATGCATATGCTTATCACCGATTGCGACTCTACTATTAACAGGCTTCCGTTCTGGCTTTGTAACCTTGGCATGTTCGTTTTATTCTGTCAAACGTCATTCCTGCAACAATTTTTCGTTTCCTCAAAAGCCCGTGCTCTTCCCGTGGTCACAGCTTTCGATTAAGAGCAGCTTTCTACGCTTCTTTTTTGACAACATGGGCCAGACTACTTTCATCGTCATACCGAGGGTTTCTTTGTAACCTGTCATCAGGAGCAGCTTCACTGATGGCTCGGTGACAACATTTCCGTTGGTGTTCTGCGAGTATGGTTTGCGTATGAGGGCTAAGATTTTGAAAGGGCTTGAGGGAAATGTGATCGGCACTGATTCAAGTGATTTCTTGCGATTCCAGCGCTTTTCAACGTCGAACTTTGATGATCTTTCTTGATTCCATTGTGCCTGTGTATCCGCATTCGTACCCTGGATGTAACAAAGTACTGGTCCGATTCGATGTTGGCTCCTCGGAAGTTTCGAACACTCAGAATACTGGAAGAGGATCTGGCATAGATTTTAGTGTGATCAATCTGGTTGACATTTGATTGGCCAAAGAATAGCCACGACCCTTTCTGGTTGTTGAGGTGAAGAAACCGCATGCTGACTGAGGAGATCATAGAATTCGTCTTTGATGCTGTCATACTTATCCTTTATAGGGGCACGTAAATCAGGCTTATATTTCCGAATTTGGCCTTGATTTGGATTGTTATGAGACTTTCCCTTATATACCGAAGATAAGACTTTTCGCGTAAGACGACTGCCCGAATAGTAACTCTACAACCGAATAAGCGTCGTCTGCCTTCTAGGCAGCGGCTTTATATTGTATTGTAGCAGTCTGGGGCCTTCGCGAGTTGTTTGGCAGCACGTGATCTGTCAATGGTTCTAACATCTTGTGTGCAAAGCAGAAAATCGTTGTTAAAAAGTTTGCCGGGGTAGTCAACATTATATCCGTCCGTATTCGAAGCTGAATTCTGAACGGTTTTGTTTTTTTTTGAGGAAGTTGATCTCAGGCTCTTGGAAAAAGCGTCTAGCTAAACAATTCAATGCCAATAGCCTCGCTGAAGTTAAACAGCCGCCATTGCAAGGCTCTTGCTCCGCCATCTCTAATTCAGCATCCCGACACAACCCAGAGGCTCTCTTTCGACCTGGGCTCCAAATACCTCGAAGTAGACTGACTAGAGTCGTTGATGTGGCCGTTGGGGATTTCGTTTGGGATTCCTCCGCCAATGTACTAATGAAGGCAAAATAACCTAACGCGAACACATTCCCCCTTCTCTCATCTGCAGATGCCAATGACTTTCCGAGTGGTTTGGGTACCCTACATTCAGTCAAAGGTAGAGCCTCACAGGCTTCACTAAGTGGAGCCGAGAAGAGGAATTGATGGACAGAGGCTGAAGTGTCGACGTTTATATCTTCATAAAACACTTGACCACCATTGAAATAAGTAATTAAACTTTAATTCCATATGACTAATTGCTTTTGAAAAACTGATGTCGTAGCTGAACCCGTCTTTGTTCCTAGAGGCTTTGTTTGCGTCCTTTTTGTGAATCCGTTCCAAGCCCCTGTTACCCTTTCATTAACTGAGTTCTCCATACACCCTCTTCGAATTAATTATGTAAAATGATAGCCTCACAGACCATCTATCTCGATGAATACAATTTCAAAAGCTGAGGTGGACGAAAGATACTTTTTTTTTTGAACACTTCATCTGGTTTTTAAAGTTTTATTTGCACAGTTTTTTGTTTGTGTGTTATTATAGTGGAAAAAGGGAAAACAAACATCAATCCCGGTGAACGTGGGACTGCAATACTTGTACGCCACTTGCATGTGACCAAAGGGATATCTGGTCCATCTTTGGTATGCGAGTGATTAATTGACACCTGGATGTCAGTTTTCATCGTAATTAAAGTAATTGAAAAAAAAAAAAAGCAAAAAATAGAACATTTTCGAGTGATTAAGTGATGGCTCTACTAAAAAGGCTCAACAGCGGGACAGAGTACCGTTTAGCAGAGGCGTTAAGGCATAGAGGTGTGCAATGGTTTGGATTTTTTTTTGAAAATCAATTTATTCTCATGTGTCGTCGGAAATTAAGTAATAACAAAGTCCAATGAATTTTTCATAAATTCTTTTTTGGGGGGAAAGCTATAATATATACATATGTTGTGTTAACCGCTTTTTTAAATTGATTGAATAATAATGGAAGCGAAAAAACGTAGTTGGGACGCAACGAGGCGAAACAGGGGGCAATAGCATAGAACGATTCACACGGTTTTACGCTTTATGATTATGTCTCGGTTTAATTTGAAATTTTTTATTCGAAAGTCAGAAGGTGTAACGTACAGAATCCCGAAACACTAAATTGAGATGTCTCACGCATTTGAATTTACAAAATAGTAACGCCGAACTGATACACAAGGTAGTTACTCGTACTTGACAACAATTCGATATAGGTGCCCTAGTGAGCTGCTGTATTGTGTCCCTTTCATTGTATGGGATCTACAGTCTTTTATCAAGTCAGCGAAATGTTGTCATCTTGGAGCTGTAGAACTGTCTCTATCTGGTGCCCGTGACCAAATCGGATCACTCACTGGGTTATGGCTGGATGTTCTAGGAATTGCGCGAAGGTGACCAGTATCGCGACTATGACTACTACCTTCAAATGTAGTAGTCATCGGGTACAAGTTTGTGTCCACCCAGACTCCATACCTATAGCAGCTATTGCTGCGTACGCATCAAAGTCAAGAATAAAAAAGCAAGACTTCTACTTTAGCTGGATCGGCGAATAGATACAGTGTTGTGCAAAACATACCGGATTTTTCCTGAACATTTTACGGTGAAGAATTCTAGGGGACAGGAATGCAGTATCTACACTTGTTTGGCAATTTAAGAAAACCTATTGAACAAGTTTACAAATAGAAAAAAAAAAAACAAAGCGTTGCTACCATTATTTTTTTAGTTTTGGCAAAAACTGTAGCTCAACTCAATGTCATGCCTGTGCAAAACATATCGGATTTTCAAAAATACCGTATTTTCTTGCTCTTTAACTTGCTGGTAATGGTTTTGGCTGTCATTTGAAGTGAGTTATAGACTTAACAAAACTTAAAAGGTCAGGTGTCTCCGATTTGTTTACTACCAAAAATAAATACAGTGGTGTAGTTAAAAATCAGATGGTAGTGGATTTTAGGGCAGGGCTAAAACAAAAATCTATAGCCAAAAAGTATAAAATGCCATCATCGACAGTGTGTGACATTATAAAAAAGTTTCAAATGGAAAACCGGTCGAAAATATTCACTGTGGAGGACATCCCAGAAAAACTACACTCCGAACCGATCGGCAAACTAAGAAAATGATTCTTAACGATCCTTTCTTGCCTTTAAGAAAAATTATTGGTTAGCTCAATCTTTCAATTGATGCAAGCAGGCGTACGCAGAGAAGCTGGTTTTTATTCTTTTCGACCAGCGAAAAAAGCCTCTGCTTATTGCTAAGCATAGACAAAAAAAAGACCATTTCATTCCTCTAATAAGTTTTTGATTACTTTGCTAACGCTAATCGTTTCCTAGACTGGAATTCGCAAGAAACCATTTGAATTTAGCGACGAGAGTAAGTTCAACTTAATTGCTTCCGGTGGAAGTATTCATGTTAGGCGAAAGAAGGGGACACGTCTTCAGCCACGACGTTGTCGTCCATCCGTGAGGCATGGAGGAGTCTCAATTCTGGTGTAGGGATGTTTTTCTGGTGCGGTATGTGAACCAATACATGAGATTACTATTATTATGGATCGATTTCAGTATAGGGATACACTGGAATCCGTAATGCTACCACACGCTGAGGAGGAGATGCCACTGCCATGTTTATCAACATGATAATGGCCCACAACATTCATTAAAGTTGATTAAGCAGTGGTTTGTGCAGAAAAATATTGATGTGTCGGAATGGCACTCTCAATCGCCCGATCTAAACCCTGTCAAGAGCTTGGGGGCCATTTTAACACATCCAAAAACGCCCTTATGACGTCACTAAAGAATGAATAAGTGAACCTTCCAAAAGAAAGTTTTGAGAATCTGGTGTCGTCCTTGCCTAATAGATGCGAGGAGGTCTTAAAAAACAACGGTTACTGGACAAGGTATTAAGTACAACGAAAATTCGGTATGTTTCGCACAGGCCATTACCGAGTTAAGTTTAGTTTTTTTTTTTATAATAAAACATATTATCCCAAACCTTCTTTTTCTTTTATATGTAAACCTACACAATAAGTTTTCTTAAATTGACAACAGATTTTACTTAGGTTCTCTCTGTTCCCTAAAATTCACCAAAGAAAAATGTTCGATAAAAATCCGGTATGTTTTGCACAACACTGTATGTTTAACTGACTGATTGGAAGCAATTGCAAAGACGGGAAAAAGTACAAAAAAGCGAGAATAAATCAGTGGCATAAAGAGTGACAGGTCTTAAGAAGAAAACGTGGTACATATGTGCTGCCAAGTGTCTTCTTCTTGCTTGTTTCTTAAAACTTGAATTTGGTCTGAGCATTCCGCCGGCCTTAAACTTAGCGGGGAGTAAGTTTAATCATTAAACATCGACGTCCTCGTTGAAGGCAAAGAGTGGTGTATCTTGACAATGGACCGCGTCAATGTTCCGTCTGCAGTTCTTAACGTTACGATTCGAACTTTACCATCAGCGCCAGGATGAACCTCAAGAACTCTTCTCATCCTCCACTTGCTTGGTGGAGGGTTGTCCTCTCTAAGGATCGCAAATTCTCCTTCGATGATATTTGGAAACGACTTTATCCCCTTACATCGCAGTTGGAGTTGCTGCAAATATTCACTATACCATCTTTTCCATAATGCCATCGGTGATAGGTTTTGAAGATTAATTTTAGCGCCTTCACAGTATGGTTCTGGAATGGATTTGAGCGATTTTCTCATTATAAAATTACCCGGTGTTAGGCGTTGGAGATCATTGACATCAGTAGATGGCATAAAATTAACGCAGGCCTCGACTTCCGTCGGAAGAGTCGAGAATTCCTCAAATGTCAATAAATGTTCATGCAAAGTCCGTCGCAGATGAAACTTCACACGTTTAACAGCAGCTTCCCAATATCCGCCCATATGTGGTGCTGCAGGAGGATTAAAGTGCCAATCCATGTTTCTCAGCTCCTTTTCGGCTCGAACAAAATTCGTCCCGTTGTAGCTGTACAAATCTCTACAGTGCCCCCTTCGGGATACGAATCTTTTCAGAACAGCTATGAAGGCACGCGCTGAAAGGGTACTTGCTAATTCTAGGTGCATGGCACTAGTTGACATGCAAATAAATATGGACATGTAACCCTTCACGGACTTGAAACCACGTCCCTTTAATAAGCGAATAAGTACAGGTCCTGCAAAATCAACGCCACTTCTGAAGCATTGTCGACAATACTGCGCTCTAGGTATTGGCGACTCATCAACTGCTGTTGAGCAACGTTCTGGTATCTAAGGCATTTGACACAAGATCTGAAAATCTTCCTCATTAAATTCCGGCCGTTGATTATCCAAAATCGTCCCTGTATAATCGCAAGTATTGTTTTGGGGCCTGCGTGAAGCGATGTACGATAAACATCCTGGCTGCTTTCTGTTAAAGTGCAAGAAAGCATTTCGAAGCCTCCCGCCTACACGAAGAAGCCCATTCTTGTCGATAAATGGATTCAAATTTAAGAGTCTGCTTCCTTTTTTAAGAGTAATCTTTGTGGTAAGTCGGCAAAACCCACTATAACGGCCTGGAATAGGCAATTATTTATGAATCTATGGACAAATACAGTAACATGTTTCAGTGTAGATAGAGAGGAATACTTATCAACGAGATCCCATATTTGAGGCGAATTTGGGCCGGTAACCAGAATAACTTTATCTGCATTATAACCTGAGTATAACCATCGCTCTGCTGGTGTAACCTCGCGTATTTGAGCAACACGATTAGCAACAAACGTGGACCATCTGCTGGGATGTTGATGAAGCCAAGCTACGAGTATTGTTATAGATGAGTCGCCCCATCCGTAGACGTTACGAATGCTTTTCTGGCATGCACGATCAGTCTCGCTAGTCCCGCTTTGGCAGCGCATAAGACCTGAATATGCTTACTCCCATGTTCTGTTAAACCTGGTGCAAGAAGAGGATCCAAAATCAATGGGCGACGAAGCCCATTTCCATTGAAGTGCTTATGTCAATAAATAAAATTTGCACCGAGAATCCACCTGAAATGCACGAAGAGCCATTGCATCCCCTCAAAGTGACTGTTTGATGCGACATTTGCACTGAAAAAGTGACTGACCCTCATTTTATTGAGGACGCCGACAGCACCGTAACTGATGAGCGCTACAGACAGATGTTAAACGAGTTTTTTTTTGCCGCAATTTACTGAATTTGGTCTCGAGCATTGTTGGTTCCAGCAGGACGGAACAACGAACCACACAGCTCGGGCAACGATGGACGGAGATTTTGAACCACCAATTTCCAGGCAGCGTGATCTCCCTTTTTGACGCCAGACTCCCTTTTTGGGCTTTTCGAAATCTCGCGCATACCACAACAAACCACAAGCCTTGCTAGTCGTGAAAGCCAACATTGAAGCAGCAACAATTCAAAATGCTGTGAAACGAGCACAAATGTGCTTCAACTCAGGAGGTAGTCATTTAACCGGTATCATTTTACACAAGAAGTTCAGATCGATACTCACCACCTCACCACAGCATCTACAGTGACGAGCTATACAGAGCCATGTCTAGTTTTGGCATCCCGCTTTTGCAGGATGACGATGGAGAAGGCCCGCTGCTGCATCATGGTCGATAACGACCTTTGATGTCAAAAAATGATTTAGGCAAGGCGACGCCCCTGACGTGACTTCTTCAACATCATACTTGAAAGAGCTACGACCCTTCGAAAGTCTGTTCAATTGCTTGCATATGCCGACGATGGCTGGGACATGTAGAGCGCTCCAGCCCGCAGAATCTTCGACACTAGTCCTAGAATGGGACCTCAACCAACTCGGAGTGCGCACCTGCAGGTAGTTATCCAAAGACCGTGCTAATTGGAGATGCTTATTGGTTGAGGCCCAGGTCCACCCAAGACGTTAGCGCCGACAAAAAAAATGTAAACTTTCCGTGAAAACAGAGCGCAATTTTTTTCATTTCTAACAAAATGGTAGCCAATTATGGCATTACTTTTGCTCCACATTTTATTTCATCCAGCAATCCTCTTAGCGTAGCTGTTGGATACCCTTAAACCCATTACTTGCTGTCTTACATACGCCACAAATATTGGATGAGAGTCAACATTGTTGAGAATAAGGTCCGTCAATAGTGTGAAACCCTGAAGATGATTGCCTTTCACATTGCTTTTGCTACTCCCCTGAATAGTTTCCTAAGCATGAGCCGGGTTAGCATATCCCTTACTGCCTCATAGCTGTGTTCTTCTTACTTACGTAACGTCTATGGCACAACCCCTATCCTAGAGAACCGATTCCCTTGTTGAAATTCCTTAGACGAAGAGTCAGTAGAAACCGATGTTTGCAATCCAATTCAGAGATATGAGTGCTGCTCTTGTGAGGGCTCATCTGACACCACCTATTTTCCAAGACTCTGACTAAGTTCTGGAGATTCTTCAGATAAGGCGTTGAATTCGTTGAAAAAGTGTTGACTCTGTCACTTCTTTCGTTGAAGTGCTTAGAGTATAGCTGTTCTGACAAAATTCAAATTTTAAGAAACAAGCAAGAGTAAGTAACTTGGCAGCACATACATATGTACCAGGTTTTCTTCTTAAAATCTGTCACTCTTTATGTCACTGATTTATTCTCGCTTTTTTGTACTTTTTCCCGTCTTTGCAATTGCTTCCAATGAGTCAGTCAAATATATCTATTCGCCGAACCAGCAAAAGTAGAAGTCTTGCTTTTTTGTTCTATTCTGCTGCTTACTTACCAAGTTTAGCAGCTATTCAAATACTGCGGTGGATAGAAGTTGGTGATCCGGCCGCAGTCACAGATCTGCATGGTTTTGCAGATGCATCGCAATCCGTGTACGCTGCTGTGGTCAACGCTAGAACCGTAAACGCTAATAATGGTCTTGTTCGTCTCTTTACTGCAAAAACCAGGGTAGCTCCCATTAAGCCGATATTATTACCGCGTCTGGAGTTTTGCGCTGCCGCTTTGTTAGCGAGACTGATAATACATGTCAGAAAAGCATGATCAGTTGCCCGTGCAACATTTGTGGCATCGATTTGTATCGAGTTAATCATGGACCCATTTGTAGCGAATTGAGGCTGGATTCTGTGCCTTTAGAGAGTGGAATCTATGGCAAGATCTCAGAAGGAAATACTTAAAGTTTTACTGAATGTGCCCCGCTCCTCGGAGTGATACCACGTGGTATTGCTTCCAAAGTTAGAGGTTATCACTGGGTAAGGTTTGGATTTTCGAAAGTGTCACAGAAAATGAATCTGATAATAAGCGTAAGGCTGTGTTTAGCTTACCATATAGCTTCCTTAGGGATATTTTGTTATCGTCTGAGCGGCTTAAGCTCTGTCGCTTCAGCTTCAGCTTCTAACGTACATGATATAGCTCTTTTAATTAATTCCAGCATAAGAGATGCCTTCGTTATGTAGTACGTTGTTTTTGTAAGACTCCTGTAGATTTGATGCATGTTTTGTGCACGGCCTATATATCTTGACTTCAAGGTATTTCAAGCTAAGGGCGTTATTCCTAGTAGTAAAGATTGCGAAGTTGGCGCTGTTCCCACTAATGGAATATGTAGCTGATAAGATTCGAAGCAATTCGCATGTTGACTGTGCTGGGCGTCATGCCCTCAAATAAACACCGTTCTTGTCTAGACCGATGGATAAAGACGAAGAAAACAGCCAGCAATGAAAGATCATCCTAAGATCAACGGATTCATAAGTTCTGGTCTATTTGATTGCTGTCGCGGAAAATATGGCTTGCGATAGTTCAAACAATTCACAGCTCCGGTCACATTGCCCTTGTTATAGGGCTTCTTATCAAGCCTGAATTGAAAGATTCCCAAAGACTCTTCTTTTTCTAAAATTATTTATGTCCAGCTTTCCTTAATACTTTATCTTCTATTTCTATTGCAGATCTGTCAAAATGGGAACATTTTCACTTATAGTAGCAACTTGCTTAGTATGCATAGTCAGAGTCCAATCCATCACAGCTAACGAGTAAGTCCCACCGGTTTAGAAATATTTTTTTAAATTCCTATTTCATTTCAGTGGTGAATTTTTTCGATTTGCTAGCCCAACCACCAAGTCACCAGTTACTATTCAATCAAGGCAAAACGAAGAGATTTTCCGGATTCCCCCAGTAACCAGAGATGACCGTTTTGATCAATCAGTTGCCGAACTGGTATCGCAAAGCATTATGAACTTTGCTCATGACTTAGCAATTGCCCTCGATGAGGGTAATTACCCCAATGCTCAAGTATTTTCACCATTGAGTGTCATGTCAGCTTTGTCCCTCATCCAAATGGGTTCCAATGGCAATAGCTACAACCAGCTTACAAAATTATTCAGCTTTTTAGCTGCCGATAATGCCCAGAATACATGGAAGGTTCACGAGGAATTCGGCTGGATGCTGGAGGATTTATTAATGAATCAATTTAATTTGAAAAGACCAAGGAAGGAATCCGAATGGAGAAAGACTCCAGCTAATCCAGATGCTATTGGAACGGGGGGTTTGAAAACTCCAAATGAACATATTATTCGCTTATCCAATGGACTTTTTGTCCAGGAGGGATATAGTCTGAATCCAGATTATGTGGAAGCGGCACAGTCTGTCTATAAGGCTGAAGTGAAACCGCTTAACTTTAGGACGAATGCAGACTATGCGAAACATTACATCAACAGCTGGGTAAATCAGAATACTTTAGGGAAGATTCCAGCTATAATAACCGATGAACTAAGCTCCGACACAAGTTTGATTATTGCGAGCGCTCTATATTTTAAGGGTTTCTGGGAGCAGCCATTTTTGGCATCTGGAACGGCTGAGTAAGTTTAAGATTATTCGAAAACGATGTACTATTTTGTGATGATTTATTTGTTTTCTAATTGTTAACTTTTAAGGGACGACTTTTTCCCCGATGGACCCAGAAGTCACCCGGTCAGGGTACAGATGATGGGAACCGGTGGCGTATACCCATATTATAATTCACTGGAATATGGTAAGTGGTCACGTTAGCATTCGTGCTTATGGAATTTTCATTAACCCTCAAATTAGCTTAGCACTTAGGACAGCTGTTTTAAAGTTTGGTAGCCTTGTCCAGTCGAAACCCTACTGAGAACTCCTGGTTAGTGTGTTAGATAATGACTTTGTTGACATTTTTCTTCTATTTTTTTCAAATTAGTAGTGACCCAGCCAACTTTACTTAACTATACCACCAGCAACATTTCCTCCATCTGTCACTTCTACTTGCTGCTATGAACCTGCAGGATTATGAACCTGATTCTTACGCAGGCGTGGCTCACTGCTTAAATAAATTGATTACTACGCCAGGGGTTCCAGGTTCGAATCATAAACCAACGCCGAGAAATTGAGAAATCAATATTCTGACGTCACCATTCTTGTGGCAGACAATGTTAACCCTCCGACAGTGAAATCTTCTGACTCTCTAGTGGTTCGGTGTGCGATAAGCAGAAAGCTCAAATCTTAGTCCTTCTTGACTCAACGACAGACGGCGTACACCTTATGTCTGATAAGACTTCCCCTTGATACAGACTCTCCTTTTGCCTTTTAAATTCTTTCGGATCATTCAACCTGTTCGAAAGCAGAGAACATTTCCGTCCACTCGACCAAGGTGAAGTCAGGACAGCAATTTCGAAGCTTAATCTAACAAAGCTGCGGGTCCCTAAGCCATCGGGTCCAGCAGCTTTGCTTAAACCCGCAAGTGATGATTCGATATGGGGCATACATCAACTCATCTCCAAAATCTAGGTCAACGAAAGTATGCCGGACAAGCGGAACTTAAGCATTTTTTGTCCGATCCAAAAACAAAAAAGAAGATCCCCTACCGCAGTGGAATAAGTGTCCTCAACATCGCGTATAAAATCCTGTCTGCGGCATTATGTGAACGGCTAAGACCCTTCATAAGGAGTCTGAGGGCCCTCTATAAGTGTGGTTTAGCCCAGGAAAGTTCACCATATGTCGAGTTCTCACTTAACGACAGATCCTTTGAAATAACTCAGGAATTCCAAATCGACACCTTTTCATCGATTTTAAAACCGCATGGATAGCGTCTACAAAGACGAACTATATGAAGCCATGTCTAGTTTTGCCATCCCTTGTGATGGACAGATTAGGTCTTGGTGATTTTTCCAACATCGATTTTGAAAGAATTGTGTGAAACTCGCAAGTCAATCCCAGAATTTCAAGATTCTGTTCAGTTACTCAGATACGCATACGACTTTGATATAATGGGAAGAGCACAGCGAGCTGTCAATGGAGCGTTTGCGACTATTGAAAAAGGAGCGCCAAAGATAAGTTTAATGGTCAACAAAGGAGAAGCAAAGAGACCCCTAGAGAGCCAGATACAACCTCGTTTCCGGTATCAACTCCGGCAACGACACCAGCGAAGAATTACTCTTGCTAATGGCTACGTCTTTGGTTTTAGAAGACAATTGAGTGGAGTGGAACTGAGAAACCGAAAAGAGTTTATTCAAGATCCTGACCATCCCAGTCCTGCTTTACGGCGTAGAAGCTTGAACACTGACGAAAGGCGATGAAAATGCTCTCGGGCGCTTTGAGAGGAAAGCTCTTCGTGTAAATTTCGGACCGGTTTACATCAATAGGGAATCGAAGAGGCTTTTTAACAGCGTCTGTACGGGCTGTACAGCGAAGGCGACCACATCAGAAAATCTCAGATAACCCGGCTTAGATGGCTAGGTCACCTTGAGCGCAGGTCACTAGCACCCCAATCCGAAAAGTTTTCGACTCCAACGTAGAGGGACAACACAGTACAGGACGACCTCATCTTAGGTGGCGCACACAAGTCAACTTCGTTAGTAACTAGAGGCAGCTGGCAAAAGACCAGAGACGCATGTTAGCTGAGTCCCTGTTCCGCATCTGGCTATGTAGATTAGGTTAAACAGGGGTATGATGGACTTTCCATCACATAGACACCAGGCACCAAAAGGGGTGTGGAACCAGTTGAATTTATCTTCAAATGGCAAAAACCTAAACGATCTCCCTGGTGAAACAGCCAATTTCCCTGCAAAAGCCAAGGAGGCCTTTGAAGTTCGTGCCGTCTATATCCTCTAGGTTTTCGAAAAAGTATTTCCCTAAAAATTTTCTTCGACTACGCGATATTGCCTCGCATTCGTACAGTATGTCCTCAACACCTTGCAGATCACCGAATCTGCAAATATCCGTATCTGACAATTTGAATCCCTTTGCATGTTTACGCAAGAGACCGTCCTAAGCTTATCCCTATTTAATTTTATTAACTTCCTAGATCTTTTGACAAGATATGCCGGTGCCAGCCAGTAGGAGCCTTAGGTAGTCTCTAGTCTGCTAACGGTTAAGTTGGGGTCGCTGAAATTAGGAAGTAAAAATGCATTAAGGCTACGTTTCACTAATATACAAGTTCTAATCTTACCTCTGTCTCTTGCATAGAGCGGAGCGTATACAGGTGTCCCAAGTCCACGAACCGTGCCTTCTAGGACCCATGGTTCCTGAATTAGAATAATGTCTTCTGCGTTTTTCCAAAAACCCAGAATAAGTGCAGCCGAAGCCTTTTTTGAGTGGTGGAGATTAATCTGGAGAAACCGTATCATTTCTACAATTTAACAGAGTAGCCTCCACTACGGTGCTGTTCAAGTCCTCCGATTCTGAAGATGTGCCCAAGTGGTCATCTTTTTCCTCTGATCGTATATGATCTATTTTTAATGTCGCCTCGGATAGATTGGAGTCATCGCTATCCATTTCTTGAAAGGATATCGACGCTCCAAGATCTAAGGTTTCAGTTAAAGGAGGCGGAAGTTGCTTATCATCCAGCTCATCCTTTTTATAGGCATTTGGGTGAATTGACTCGAAACCGAACCGAATCACGCCTTTAGTCTGCGTTAGGGGGTTAAGGGATTCCTTATTGATCACGATCAACGCGCATCCAAAGTTCCTCTAGTTTCCAGTCATGAGTCGAAAGGGTCGGGTTGCTGAGCCTGATGATCTCCAGAATGCTTTGTGGCGAGGAGGGTTCGGCTGCGATCAAGTTGCGAGTTCTATGTCTGCTAAGGATATTCTCCTTAGGCAAAACCTTGACTTTTGCACCTGCCCCAAAACTCTCATCAAGAGATTGGCACATGCGATAAGCTTGACTTGGCCTTGGTGGCAGCTAGCGTCGCTTATGATGACAACTTTAAGTTGACCAACTGCCACCGTTCAGGTGTTATTGATCCGTCGGTGTCGTTTCTGTCGATTACTGCGATCGTATTTGCATTCTTTAGGACTTCGCTAAAAGACCTCAGATTTGTATTACTGGATGGCCCAGGGGTTATAGGTTTTGGGCCGGCACAGTTTCCTCCAACTATCTCTGGCTTGGCTTGGAGGAGTCTTTTAACGTTTTGGAAGCAATGGAAGCAGTGAGTAATCCGTCTTTTAGGATGTTGTTAGCCCACTCAATCTTGCACTTTATGTCCGCACTTATCTCAACCTCCGAAATGTACTTCAGCGTCTTATGTAGAGCCTGCCACAAACTTGCTGCTACTAGGGGTGGAGGAAGTGAAGGGCCCATGGCTTGCCACAGTTTTACCTCCACTCGACAATGCAGGAGCCTTGTCGGTAGATGGTACAGTCACCGTTCTACCGCCCGGTATTAAAGGAATACCGGCCTCGGGTTTTCTTTTTTTTCCAAATTTCATCCATCAATAGATCCCATGAGTAGCGGCGAAAGGATGGTCCATCTGTACAGAGATCCGCTATATACAGATAAAGCTAGCTAATCCAAAGATCGCCACGTATCGGGATACTCCGTTCGAAACTGAGCTATTTTTGGAGATGCTGGGCCCTCAGCCAGATTGATCCACGGCACGGGTCGTATGACACCTTGGTCCAGCCCAGAGGAAAAAGGAGTGGTTGGGAAGGTGGAGGGAAGGGGGGAGCATCATTTAGTTTCAGGACTCTGGAGAACTTCTCGAGATTCATTGATCTCACTCAGCCTCTACAACTCGACACGGTAGAGGCGCCTCCACCAAGATCGAGGTTGTCTTATTTGCACATGACTTATTTACATAAGGCACATAGTTTCGCTACTAGGTGTCGCTGCTATTACTAAGTGTGCATGGTGGCGGCAACAGTAGCATCGTCTATCTCTTTTGTGGGAGAGCTAGCTCATATCAGGCTGATGTTGGCGAACTTCATGCCTAGGTCTTACTACTTACACTCCCAAATAGATGATGCCTTGTGCTCTGTAGCGGTCACTGTAGTATATACGTATGTTACACACCACCTCGAACTTAAAGAAACAAACCTTTTACGGAACCCCTTAAGCAAAAGGCCGAATATTCTAGAGCCAGTAATCGTGTGGGGATCTGGCGAAACAAGAGGATATCAATTACGGATCGGATAGGATTTAATAGGGGCAGAGAACAAGTCTTTAAAACTCCGAATTCCCCCTATCAAATTTGAGTTCGTATAATACAAGATGGGCATTCAGATGCCTAAATCTGAAGGTGGGATAGTGTGGTTGGAAACAAATCAAGTCGTCTGCCCCACTAAAAACACTGTCACATGTCGATCTGCCTATCTGTGGAAGGGATGTGGGAATAGGCAGTTTTATATGGCAATCATTAAGCGCCTTCGTAGTTTATCTATAAACAGCAACTGGTGCAAGTTTGTACTCTCTGATAGGCTGCGGCAGAAAAGACAGCACAAGGCTATCATATGATGCCTGACAATTACTGCCAATGAATCGGCGGCTTTGTCATGCAAGCACACGTGATAAAAGAACATGCACTAATGACCTCAAGGACGAAGGGTACCGCATGTACCTGGGAAAATAAACCCGTCTACAGGTTGAGGAAAAACTTGAAGTTGCTCTTTTTAACAGTTTTCGGAGTGCTTGATCGCTAAAATTTCTACCACACTGTGTCGATATCCTTTGCAATCTCAATATTATTGTATTTGTTCAAATTTTAAGAAGTTAGGAGTTCAGTTGTTGTATTTACGTGGAATCCATTGGAGAGCCCGTTAACCGTCCGTCATATTGACCAAGAGAAGCCACCTAATACACTTTACTGGTCTGACCTCCTGTCATCATCATCTAGAGACTTTTTAAGCCCCCATCTAATCGGCAGCCATACAAGAACCTATTAGCATTAGCTTAAGTGAGGCTCTTTACCTCGTATCATAATCTACTTACCACCACCAATTACATTTACCATTCTAATTTTAAAATTAATCTCGTTTCTTTCTCCTTTTGCTTATACTCTTTCAGGTTGCCGAATTATTGGTCTGCCATACAAAGGCAACCATAGCACCATGTACATCATTCAGCCACATAACTCAACGCGCCGCAGTCTATCGCAACTACAGCGCACTCTAACCGGCGAACGAATCAACGAAATCATTTCGAAAATGCAGAGAAAAACTGCCGTGTTAGCGTTCCCGAAACTCCACATCACTAACACCATGCACCTTAAACCACCACTTCAGCAATTAGGCATCAATGAGATCTTCCATAAAGCCCTAAGTGATCTTTCTCTCATCACCTTTAACGGAAAGGCAGTAGAATCTCTCCCACCACTATCATTCCTTCAGGGCGAATTTAATGGTCAGAAGAACGCAGCTCAAGCAACCGGATCTGGAAGCCCAGTGCACTCACTCAATTCTCCAAGTCGACCTTCTAAAGCGGACGATCAGATATCCAGTCAAGGATTACACCTAGCTGGAGTTTATGATCGATATGATGAAGCTCCGTTGATATTCTCACGTTTTGGTGAGACCAACGTTACAAGTTTGGCAGAACAACGCAAAGACATGCAATGGACTCAACAGGGCGACCTAATAACTGGTAAAGTAACCCGACCCAAGCGGACTGTCACCTACAAAGTCGAGAGTGAATTTATGCGAAGCAATCTTCCACTTCGTCTTAAGGATTTGATTCTAAGCAAACGGATAACAAAGTCAAATCCCGGAAAGAAAATCTCACGTAGCCGGCGTCAGATTCCAGTCCCGCAATCAGCTCTAAGTCTGCAAAATTTGGATCGAAATCGATTCACACCTGAGCTGCTAAAGCCCCCTCTATATGTCGATGAAGTACTTCACAAGGTTGACTTTGTTGTTACAGAACAGGGAACCGAAGCAGCTGCTGCCACTGTGGCGTATCTAAGAAGATCTGGAACAGATGTCGCCTTTAGATGTGATACACCATTCTTGATACTAGTCCGACACGATACGACACAATTGCCATTGTTTTACGGAAAGATCAACATAGCGCAGTCATAAGGACCAACAAGTTGAAGGGAATGCATTTCTTTACTCTAACCTCAATTTTCCAGCTGTGTTAAGAAAATACATTAAGTGACAGACGGAAGCAGACAAGCAAACAGAAACAGTTATTTTATACTTTGTGCTGTTTATTATTTATATCCCTACTTGCACACCACCATCCTACAGTGGGCGTGTGTATGTAGTTTAATATGCGAAATATGCATATGCAAAGTATAAAACTTAAGGTAGTTAGAGTTAGAGTTATTTTAACCGTTATATTACAAGAAACAGATATGTTCGATGAGAAACAAAATATAGGAACGTATTGAAAGTGAAACAAGTGACTTTTTTTTTCTGTTGACGCGTTCAGTGCGGTCAGGCAGTGATTGGTCTAGTCAATTGCTCCTTGGAAATTCCTCTTAATGGAATCTTTCAGTCTATCGAAGAAGGATGAATAAGCGCTTCAGTGATAATGTGCCTGCAGTATCAGCACCCAACACGTCAACGCCGAGTAGCATAAGCCGCACATCCACAGAGGCAGTGCTCAGCGGTTTCGTCATCACTTTCACACCAAGCGTCGCAGGATGTTGTATCATTTAAGCCCAGGGCATTTAAGTGCTTAGCAAAAGTGTAGTGCACCGTCACGACGCCAGTAAGCAACCTGCAGCCTTTCCTGCTCAAGAATAGCCGGATATCATACGATTCTGCAGTCATACCCACATGAAACCCAATTATCAATGGAAGCCCTAGCAATCAGTGCCACTTACCCACAGAACTAGCAGTACACCGAGTTACTTGGCCGAGTGACACATGCCGTCAAAATTTCGCTTTCAATTTTGCCTACTACGGTTGAAGTGGAGTCTTGAAGGGTCTTTTGCGTTGAGAGAGCAGTTTCGCTCACGCAAGGCCTCCTCTCCATCACTTTTAAGTGGGCTGCTCTTTGCGACCGTGTAGTCCTCTTTTCGGATTTCCTGTATAAAGACTGCTCTCACTATTCGCTAGGCTTTCGGTATCTATGGTATCCAGGCGACTAGTGGCTTCGTTAGGAGCAGATAGTTGTGAGCTGAGTTTGATTAGATTATCTGGAAAGTCTCTGATTTCGACGCAGTGTGGGTGCCATCAGATTTTCTGAGTGATTCCAGCCTGGTTGACTTGTCCCTTTTGAGGATTTTGGCTATCCTGCGGGTTTCACATTTTCCCAACTTTTCGCAAAAGTCTTTATATGAGGCACTCTTTGAAATTCTAATATTCTTTTTGACTCCAGTCTTCCTGCAAAGTAACCTGTTTCTGGTTTCTTTGCAAAGTCGCTGCAGATCTGCATCCCACTAAGGAACTACCTCGGCATGCCAGCTCAAAACACCTTTTGAGGGCACCGTTAAGGTTCTGAGCAGTTTCCTCTGGCCTTTCTTTTGTCCTAAGCCTAGGGAGTGCGCTTTTGGACTTGGCGAGCTCCTCCTCAAATCGTGTTCAACTGGTTTTCCGTGGATTCCCTCTATTCAATGAGGTCGAGACCTCGCAGCCAATTCGAATTCGATGTACCTATGGTCTGATATGTTAAGTCGATTGATTGCAGTCTTACTCTCGTAACAAAAGTTGGTTGAAAGCCAACGTTGTTGACAATCAGGTCAGACGATAGTATGAAATCCAAGGCAGTAGCAAATGCTTCTCACGTTGCATTTGCTACTGCCCCCAAAAGCCCCAACTTCTTGGAATCACCGCAGTTCGGCTATCGCCTTCGGTGCTGGTTTGGATATGAAGATGCATCAGCACATCTCTTGTTTCCCTGAGCTGCCTCGGTTTGTCTGAAAACGTCGAAAATCTTAGTTTCCAGGGATGGGATTTTCGGCACAGACTTGTTCAACCGTTCAAAATTTTTCTGCGTGGAGCACTTCACTCTAACAGTTCCGTTTTCCATGTCGTAGCCCTCTGCTTGTATGCAAACATTATCTGCTTCGGCTGATCAACACAGTGTTTGCACTCATCATCGTTCAGACTGTTGTCATTGCTAGCCCTCCCAATTCGAAGAGCCAGATAGGAGACAGCAGTATTCGTATAGGTGCGCCGTAACCGTCCCCTTTGGCGTTTTGAGGTTTTGTTCGAGGTTGTTGTTCCAGCGACGTCCAAGTTTCGTCCACAACTCATACTGGCTGCATGTTCGGCCGGATCTTGTGGGCTGGCAAAGCCACCACCAGAATTGTTTCTCAGAGGCGATTTCACCGCATTTTCGGACTACCGTCGACCAGAACTACAGCTTTTGTTGGTTGTAGCACTGGCCTTATCCTGTCACAGTGTGCGTGTGAAAAAACCGCTGGCTTTGTTTTCGTCGATGGGTTTAACTGCTTCATGCGATTTGCCTCCACTGGAACTGCAGCCATTGTTGATTGCAGCGCCGGTTTTATCCGTGTCGGATTTATCGACATAGGGAGTGCCGGAAACTTTCTTCCTCGTGGCCCTGTTCCGGACAGATGTGTCTGGTTTTTAGAGTGCCCTCCTGCATGTAGGCTTAATTCCTTTGAATTCCCATTCATTCAGGGGAGCAAGGATATGCCTTGCCATCGCCTACTGCCTTCCTGAGTACCAAATCGGAACTGTGTTGGAGAGACAAGTTTCACCCTTGGTATGAGTCGAAGCCGATCTAAAGCCTCTTGTTGATCAACAGGGTCTGTGACCGGCAGCTTAAAAGTGTTCAAATCATAACAACCTTCGGTGGCGTCATCTGCAAACCATTACGATAAGACCAGTACTTTGCTGTGCCTCCGCTTTTTACTAGACAATGTCATTGATGGGCGAAGCCTTGATAATAGGGCAGGGGCCCCCTGTTCGGGACAGAGGAAGAGAACGTAGTTTCAGATCCGAGAGGTTAGTCCGTTGCAGTGGGTGTCACTTCCACTGATCTATTTCTCTTCTCCCTCAGGTGAGAACTTTTTAGCACTTAGCACAGTACTTGCCGTCTATTTGCTCCGTGTTTTTGCCCCACGACTATGTTTCCTCTTCAACTCCCCCTTAGGCGGTAATCCTTCAGAATGTACATCTTCTGGAGGCTATTCCAACTTTTCGATTTTCCGAAACAAGCCGTCAAAAAGAGCACTCTGACCAACCAGTGGTCTATTCCGATGGGGTTTTACCGTAACTGGTAGGGCCTCTTCGATACTTCCTCCATCGTTCCAGCTTAATCTACCGAACGTGTCGTAGAACTCCTTCTATGAGTCATCGGAATCAAGTGATCCAGTGGCTCCTAGGTCAGCGCCTAAATTGGAGTGGGGTTTTCAAAGTATGCTGGTCAGGGCGTCCAGAACCCGTGCCCCGGCCGCATTCGAAAAGAGTATGGGTGGATTGTGGCTATTGCGAGTACTATCCTTTAGATTCACCACCATACTTTTAACCATTTTATGTTTAGTTTGGGCGTCTTTGGTACTTAATTCGACGTCTTACCGTAGGGTCTTTGACTCTTAAGACTACCTGCAACGACAGTGCAAATACTCTTCGGGCCGGAGCGTTGACATATATTCCCTCTACATCTTCTAGCAGTCTTAGGCTACTGATGAGCACATTTCTGACCAAGTCGAAGTGGCTGTGCTGCTCCATCCTCTTCTCCAAATCACATCAACGCAAACGAAACAAGAAATCACTCGAAGGATCCTGTGTTCAAAGCTAAGAGCATTCTCATTTACAAACGTCCATGCATTTTTGCATAATCTTGCCCAGTACAACCTTCAGTCCCATACGTTTTAGGGTGCGCCAGGACCTGACATTGAGGCATTTATTCTGGCCCTGTAGAAAGCATAATAGCAACGCTTGTGGAGTTTGGAAAGAAGTGATTGAGTGATCCAAATATTTTTCTGTTGGCCGCTTTTTGTGGGCTGATATTTTTTTCCGACGACCTACGTTGAACATGGCAAAAGCAACTGATTTCCGCAGCCTGAAATTCCTCTTCTATCGGTTTCCTACAATGAAGACATCCGCGGATGTGCTTACTACTTATAAGATCACGTTTGCTGCACCCGCTGACGTGATTGTTGTTATTTTTCCTTTACATTTTGCATACATCGTCCACCATTGCGCGGCGTATGTTAAAACTGGGCGAACGACTGTTGTGCACAACAGACCCTTAAGTTTAAGCTACATATTTCTCTCACAAAATACAGAAGGGTTGTCGCGCTAGTTAAACCACCCCACACTGACTCTATGTGCGAAATCGTCTTCGTGATTTCGTTGGTGTCTAGAGACAAAGCCTATTTTTTTTTATAAATTTCTCGCACTTTGGCACGGTGGCTCCTTCTAAATAGATGTTAAGGGTTGGGTTTGCCGCATCTACTGCCTTTCTACAATTGTTAAGAGTTGCTTGAAGGGCTTTCACGTTCTTATCCATAATAGTGCTATCATCAGTGTAAACCAGAGAAGTTGTTCCGGACGCGTTGATGCAAGGGACTTTGAACACTGCCTTGTTGTTCTCCTACTTTAACTTCGAAATTTCTGGTTATTCCCGCTGTGCATTTAACTTTCCTTTTAACATCATCGTACATTTCGCATATCAATCTTAAAGACGTTTCGGGTACATTTTGAGATCTTAGCGCCGTCCAAATAATATCTCTGGGTACTCCGCCGAACGATTTTTTAATTTTTTCGATCCTTCAGATCCTTCGAAGCTTCGCGATATTTATCCATCGTTATTCGTATACTTTGAATCGTGTCACACGAATATGTTAACTTGCCTCCCACAAAATTGCATTGACAGCCATGGAGTTTAATATTATTCAGTTCCCGACTGCCTGGAACTCGCTCCCATATTTTCATAGCATGCAACATTAGTTACACCGAAAGGTAGCTGTTACAATTTCTAGTGTCGACTTTGCCTTTATACAGAGGAACCAGAAAGCTCTCCCTCCACTAGTTAGACATTCCATCGCTCTTCAGTATTTATTGAACAACATCAGCCATTTAAACTTTAGAGGATCTGCGAGGCAATTGGTTGGGAAACTGCTGACTATCCTATCACAGCAACCCGCGCTGTGTACAGACATTTTAAGGATGCACAAACCCCTTTGGGGTTTTGGGGTCATTACATAAAAAAACCAAGTTCGTAAAAAAAATCAAGTTCGTAGGAGAGTGCTTGCCTTACCTCTCAGTGGTGGTCCCCGGCAACAGCATGAGTAAATCCTTGTTCATTCAGGCTAAAATGGCAAGTGCGTACTCGAATAGTAGCATAATACAGGCCTACGCCGTCATAGGGCTCACAACCCTATACGGAAGAGACAAAAAAAAATGTGACGAACCAGCTAATAGCCTCGGATAATAACGGATCCGTTCCTAATGACCCTGGCAAACAATTAAAGTATAACGCGCTTCGGATCTGCGCGTTGAATCTTGGGACCATTAACAGGCCACATACAGTAGATCAAAGGACGCAGATATCACCACAATCCAAGAAGTGCGATGGAATTTGCAGGAAGATGAATAATTGTGATATCTGCTATGGTGATTGCTATAGGGAAGAGAAACAGTGCATATTCGGATGCTTATTTGTCATATCCGGCAGATTTAGGCAACAAGTTTTGAGCTTCCGACACATGAGCAAACATCTTATGACAATCCGCATCAAGTATAAATTGTCCTCTACGGAAGAGAAGGACGCCGCCACCAAAGAACGCTTCTACGAGCTCCTCGACAAGACATATGAGCAATGTCCTAAGTAGGGTTTTAACGCCAGCATAGGAAAGGAGGATATCTTTCGTAGGGCAGTTAGTAAGCATAGCCTGCACGACACTACGTTTGCCAACGGACTTAGGCTTATTGATTTTGCGACGGGAATAAATATCGCTATAGCAAGTGAACGGTGGCCTCATCTCCATTTACACAAGGCGACTTGTCGGTCTCCAGATCATGAAACGCTAAATTAAATTGATGGTTTGCAACGTAAGGCATGCCTTCAGAATACTGACGTCCATATCTTCCGGACAGCCAACGCTGATTCCTTGTTGCAGCCAAGGTTCGAATGCAAAGCTAAAGGGATCTCCAGAATCTATGCCGAACGCATATCTCGAAATCCATCATCAACTCCTATGCTGCCAGCATCAAGTACCGAAGACCAGTGGCAACGTGCCATCAGAGACGCCGTAATTCATGTGCTGGGTTTCACCCAACCACCACCAAGAAATCCCTGGTTTAATGAAGATTGCCTTCAAGGACGTGCACCTAAACAAAAAGCGTTCAAAGCGGCATCGGTACGAAAGCCACAGGGAAAACATCGGTTTCTCCATAAGAAGAAAAAATATCGCTAGAAGCGGGCAATAGCAGATATTGACTGTTTGTAATCCACGAGCGACCTATGGAGGTTTTATCTAAGCTTAAATCCAACACAGCTTTGAACCTGATATGCAAAGCTGCTGGAAATGACTTTGTTAAGAGCAAACACCATCTCTGGTCTGATGAACTGAATCTCAGCATCATTTGTCCGATCCAAAAAAAAGAAGACCGCTCAAATCCGCCAACTACAGACAGATGTGCAAGTATCCACAATCTGCATGTGTGAGTGCCTGAAATTCTTCGTCAACAACTTGATGGATTTTCACACTCCGGCAGATCCTGGGAAAAAATCTAAATCGATGCCACCATCTTTTCATCGATTTTAAGGCCGCATATGACAGCATTTGTGGAGGCGACTTACATACATAGACTCGTCTAGTTTCGGCATCCCTGGCAAGCTTTTCCTTCTGTGCAAAACGATGATGAAGAACGCTCGCTGCTCCGATGTTAAATTTAACATTAGTGGTGTTTTGTACGAGTATCTACAAGATTTTGTAACTAAGAAAATTACAAGTCTCCGAACATGACAGTTGGAGTTCGGTGTACACTAAGGATATGTGTAATTCAAAGATACATTGGTAGGTAGTGTGACACCGAAATCCAATAAATAGAAAAAGTAAGAAAATGAGATAAGTTTTGTACTTCCAATTGTGTCCGATAACGCATGAGGGTTGAGTGATTGATATTTAATAATTACATAATATGTCCGGTAGGTTGAGTTGTGCTTATTTGTTGCACAGGATAATTTGATTGATGGGGTCGAAATATGCGAATCTTTTCCCCAACACCGAGTCGATCTTGTCTAGATTAATCATAAACTTTTCAATTTTACACAAGAGCTGATTAATTCCCATTGCGGAAAGATCCTTGGAGGGCGCAAAGAATTGATTTAGAGGGTTCGTGTTGGAGGAAGGGATGGAATTAACATCACGAGAGGGAGTCTTGGGATGATGGACCAGACTAACAAATGATAGTTTGGAGGAGTTTTGTCACTTCATTTTCCTTCTCTATCTCTTCTCACGTGCTGCCTGGAAGGCCAGCTTCCTCTTTGCCGTATATACCTGCCCTGTAACTGGCAGCATGATTACCACCACAGTTGATGAAGATAGCCGAAGACTGAAGCATTGGGACACAGCCCAGGATCATGAGGTTTGGTGCATTTCACAAATTTAAATGTATTTGAACAGTTCTTCGCGAGATGCCCAAATTTTTGGCACCGCCTACATTGCTGGACAACATTATTGCTCCTAGGTTATTCCCAAATAACGTGGGTATTGTATAAGAACTTAATTTTCAATAGGTCGTCCGAAGAGGAATCTGGAAGGAGTCTGACAAGGAGTTGATTAACAAGTATCCTACCATGTTCGGTTGAAAAACGAGTGACTTTGTCCATCCTTGGAGTGAGAGTTTTAAAATCTTCAAGGTGTCTTCTTCGGGGTACTCGAGGGTTCAGCCCTTAAGATTGAATTAATGTATTTATTCTCCTTCATTCCTTCTAAAGAGCTCGATTAAACCTCGATGGATCTCATTGCCCCTAACCACGATTTAACACTTTGAACTCGATATTTCTCTCTCTTAGATCCCCGTCGACATGTTTTGATTTAGATCCATATTTGGGATGTTGTTTGGTGAGACATTTCGGGTCTTCCCATTATACCGGTTCTTGTCCTCTTATTTGGTGTTTTCGATGTATAGTCCTTTACTCGATGATGGTTGTACAGAGACATCCTGCCGATTGGAAGCACTAGATATTGCCCCCACAATCTGTAAGTTGATGTCTTTGAAGAAGAGAAAATCCGTTGCAGGAGATTGATGAGTTTTTAGACGTGTTATTTGGTGGACAGACTCCTGGTATTGATACCATGGTATATGACCTTTGTGTTGTTTCGCATTTGGATAAAATAGTTCCCTTCGTATCCATTGTACAAAAACGATGCTATACTTTTTCGCTGCGATTACTTGTCAAGGAATCTACGAGGGATCGCCAACAGAGAGAAAGTGGCGCTGCAATCAGTAAGTATACCATCAAAAAATAGAGAATCCCAATACCAGGTATGTTTCGTGGTATTGTAGAGACAGACATGTGGTATAGAACATAGAATTGCTATCAATATCATCAGTCTGTCCCCACTTTTAGTTAAAGATGAGTTTGAGGTAGCCTTATACCTTTAATTCAGTGAACGCCATTCGCCAGATAACGAAGTCTCCATATTTAAACAAATCACATTATGGTATTGAGTTTGATGCGCATATTGCTAGTCTCGGATCAGGGAAAGGATCAGCCATCTCTTCCTCGTTGCAGTATTAGGAGCATGTATGTAGATGTGTATATGTTGTCAGCACGAAAAGACACACAAAATCGATGATCTGAATAGAACGTCATAGCCGGCAACTATAACTTTGAGGTAATCAGGGGCTTTGTCTACCTACGCTCTGCTAACAATTGTGGTATAAATTAAACGAAAAATCACTCTTGCCAGTTGCTGTTTCGTAGGGCTAAAAAAGGCAACTGAGTAGTACGGCCCTATTCCGAGCAACTAAGGAGACTCTATATAAGATCTTGATCACCCCAGTCTTACTTTATGGCGCTGAAGCATTGGTTCTATCGAAAGTGGATGAAGATATCGTTGGGTGTTTCGAAAGAAAAAATCTTCTTAAAACATTCAGTCCCGCTTATTTTGATGGGATTTGGAGAAGATTCAACGACGAAATATATGATCTATACGGCCACATGGATCTACACCCTGCCTGACTCAAACTACAACCAACTTCAGACTGCTATAATTTCCAAACCGTTGATGACAGTGAGCTCAAATTTTGACACATGACAGATAATTTTATTATTTGCGTCTCAGTTGTGTTGAAAATTTTTTATCCGCGATGGAATTCAAACGTGATAATGTGATTGCTTTATATTTGGCTGGAAGACCATAAGTAGCTATCGTTAGAGCCCTCCAGCACCTCAACGTGAATAAATCATTTGTGTCTCGAACCATAGCTCGTTACCGTAACTCTGGCAGCGTTGCAAAACGCTATGGAGGTGGGCATAAAAAAAC
Source organism: Volucella zonaria (assembly GCA_963966105.1). Taxonomy (NCBI): domain Eukaryota; kingdom Metazoa; phylum Arthropoda; class Insecta; order Diptera; family Syrphidae; genus Volucella; species Volucella zonaria. The sequence continues at coordinate 129,389,034 of OZ014533.1, read as the reverse complement.
AGCAACATCGGCAGAAATGGTTCGGAAAGTGAAGGCTCGAATTGATTTTATAATCAGCGCGCGCTAAAGGGGTTTGTGTACCCTTAAAATGTTCGTACACAGCGCGGGCGAAGGAAATTTAGGGAGGAAGAAAAGACAGGTACCGATGTACATTGTTTTTAAATGTTTGTAAATTATAACGACCAGGAAACACAGATCGGCAGGGAATTCCATGAGCGAGTTGTACGGCTTAGGAAAGTATCACGATATTTTAGAGTACGTCCGAAAATGGACTTAAGGGTATACTGATTAGCATTCATAGCGAGACGGGTGTTACGGTTGAAAGTTTGAATGGGCGGAATACTACTGGCAATTTCAATGGAGCACTGGTGGTGGAAATAGCGATAAAACAAAGTGAGACAGGAGACATTACGTCGGTGTTCGAGGGTGTCAATTGATTGACTGATATTAGTATCACCAATTAGTTTTATCGCACGGTTTTGAATCCTATCTAGCAGGTGCAGAGATGTTTTAGGAGCACCTGACCAGATGTGGGCATTGTACTCCAGTTTTGGGCGGATAAATGCCTTATATATTGTGGCCAGATCAGAGGGGGTAAAATATTTCTTACATCGCTTGAGAAAACCTAGACATTTCGCAGCATTTTTGGCGACATCGAATATGTGGTCATTCCAACGTAAGTTGTTACTGATACACATACCGAGAATGGAAAGTTTATCGGTTTCGACGATGCAAGTGCCATTCATGGATAATGGCTGGGTATTTGAATTTCGCTTTAATGACAGCAGACAGCATTGAGTTTTGGAAGCATTAAATTCCACTCGGTTGCTAGTTCCCCAATTGGTGATGCTGTTAATATCGGAATTTAATGAGCTTAGCATACGCTGTCGTTCCCGTTCTACAGCCAAAAAGCAGGGGCGTGAGTCCGTGAAGGAATATGAAAAGCTGAGAGTGCAGCAAAGGAATATATTGGATTAGAAGTGGCAGACAAGATATAATTAATGAAAATTAAAAAGAGTGTCGGAGACAGAACGGAGCCCTGGGGCACACCAGCATTTATTTTGTGAATATCAGACTTGAAACCGTCCAAGACAACTTGAATTGAACGTTCCGAAAGGTAATTACTACTCCATTGAAGAAGAGAGTCGTCAATCGCAAATGCTCGCATTTTCGACAAAAGAGCCTGATGCCAAACTCTGTCAAATGCCTTAGAAATATCAAGTGCAACTATCTTGCTTTCGCCAGATTGATGTACGCTTTGGTTCCACTTTTCGGTGAGACATGCCATCAAATCACCAGTGGACCTGTTGCTACGAAAACCATATTGCCGGTCATTGAGAAGTTTTCGTGTTTCGAGATATTTCATGAGCTGACGGTTTATCAGCGTTTCCATGACCTTGGAGAGAAGGGACGTAAGTGCAATGGGTCTGTAGGAAGAGAGAGAAGAAGATTCGCCTTTTTTAGGGACGGGCTGAACAAATGTTGTTTTCCATCTGCGCGGAAAGAATAATAAAGGGTAGGATTGATGAAAAAGTTTACGCAGTGGTTTTGCCAGCGTGGAAGAACACCTCTTCAGAAGAAGGGGAGATATACCATCTGGACCAGCGGATTTATGCATATTGAGATCGTTAAGTACTCTTGCTACTACACGAGTGCGAAAGTGGATTCGGCCCATTGTAGATTCGACGCACTCAAGTGTAGGCGGGGACAAGGCACAATGTGCAGCAAGTAGATGGGCTTTGTCCAAAGAGCTGACAGCTGGAATGTCATTGTAAATGAACGTTGGGATGGAGGATGAGGAAGAAAAATGACTCGTGAGCTCAACATATCGTTGGAATGGATGCAACACATACTGGAAAATGAGCTTGGGCTCAAGCCAGTGAAGTTCCAAAAAGCACACGATCTTTCACCGCAACAGAAAAAAGTTAGAGTCGAAAGAGCGAACGAGTTGCTACGCTTGCACGAAAGTGGTGAGTTGCCGAATTTGTTTTTTTCCGATGAGTCGCCATTTGTTATCGAGCAATATGTCAACAAACAAAATAACCGAGTTTACTTGCCAGAGAGGTCCTTCGAAAATTTACACCTTCGGATGGCCACCAGAAAGCAGGCAGCACCGATGGTGATGGTTTGGACCGCCATAACCGCCGATGGACGTTCTCCGCTCGTATTTTTGGACCGTGGCGTCACAATTAATGCGATCGTATACCGTGAAACTGTCTTAGAGGCAGTATTGAAACCTTGGGCAAACAATACGGTCGGAGACCGTGGACATTTCAGCAAGACTCGGCACCGTCTCACAAAGCGCGCGTCAACCAAGGTTGGTTAAAAAATAATGTTCCACACTTCATTTCTTCGACACAATGGATTTCAAATTCTCCGGATGCAAATCCGTTGGATTTCTCTGTCTGGGGTATTTTGAAGGCGAAGGTTGGCACTAAAAAATACCAAAGTTTGGGCCACCTCAAACAAGCACTTCGCCGGCAATGGGCCAAAATACCGCAGAGCCACTTGCGTGCAGCGTGCGATGCTTTCTTCGGCCGTCTCAATGCCATTATTCGCCCCAAAGGTGGAGATATTGAAAACTACTGATACAGTTTGAAAATTGATGTATTTTCCAACATTTTTTGCTTTGGCACAAAAAAATTTATCAAAAAATAAAAAAAATTATAGCATTTTAAAAAGTTATAGTTCGAGTAAGTCACCCTGTAGTTGAAAACTGGACATTAGTCGCCTGAGATGGCTATGACATGTATGAGGGCATGGACAGCAATGCTCCGGCCCCGCGATGTTTTGGAATCTTAAGGCTCAGCCATAATCAACATTGAGAAGCATTTGCTAATGTCATTCCTGAACGAAATGCTCCCTTATGTTTTGGAAATTCTTACCAATAACCGTAATGCTTTTGCTTGCATAGCTATCTGTCAAATAAATCCGAAACGCAATTTTGAAAATGTATTTATATGATTTGCCCGTTTCCTTTGATACAACCTCCCATGCCTTTTCCTTTTTTATCCTGTAAAAATAAAATGCATCTCACTTATCGAAAATGCACCTATTTATTCTTACACTTTCGATAAGGAGTTGAACAAATTGATATTCCGCCATTTTTCTAGCAATGTTTTTACAAAAATATCTCATCTGTCAAATTGGAATATACAATGACCGACTGAGTTCGCTCTCACTTATGTTTGCAAAAGTGAACGAAAATTGAACGAATCGACTCTGGGCTTATTATGTGTTGTCTCATATGTTCCTGTGTAATCGCACTGTGAAAGTTGATTATGGTTCTCACTTTACCCGGAAGGATATCACAGTAGAGGAAGACCCCACCTTAGGTGCCGCGCACAAATGGAAAGGTTTTTCAACCGACTGGAGTGCGCAACTGGAACCAGTTAGCTAAGGATCGGGCTAACTGGAGGGTAAGGTAAGATCGCTGTTCCCGATATTTCGCCACTTGGTTCATTGGCCGCATTATGTACATCGATTTTGCGCTGCGTTATATGTTTTCTAGTTCGAAACTTTTTCCCGTTATTGTATCCACGCTTTAGCTTCCGATACGTAATGTAATTCTTCGAATCATCATATTTCTCGCTTCTGGAAACCGTCCGGCTCTAACACAAATATTACACCGGGATCACTCCCTTGCTGTGCAGAAATCCTCGGCGGGATAGTGTATTCATATATATACCTTCGGGAATGACGTACTTTCGTAATATTCTCCTTTCATCCGCGTGGCGCTAGTATGCTCCACCAGTAGCCGGTCAGGTATGCAGGGTCTCTTATATTTTGATGCGACCAGAAATTTTCGACCATTTCGACTCCTGTTGACAGTCGTTTCGACTTCAATTTAGTCGTCAAGCAAAATTCGATCGATTTCTTTTTACTTATTCAACAATAAAAATACTTTTAAAGTTTTGCGAATTTGGTGTAAAAATGTTTTTTTGCCATGCAATGCAGTTCAGCTTACTGACCATCCGATGGCACTGGCGCAAGTCGAGGATGATACATGACACCCATTTCATATGAAACGACTTCTAATTTTATTACGATTTGAAGTCGAAACAAATTTATATGATCTCGCCCGACTTCGAGTAGTCTCATTTGATATTAATGCGCCTTAGCCTCATCTTAGGAGTTTAAGCGCCTGAATATGATTTTTTCCCATTCTAAAGGGTGATCACGTCTACAAATTATTCAGCTGTATCACAAAAATCAGCGTTCATATACAATCAAATAGGCCACATCTAGCAGGTAGTGAAGAAAATATAGCCGCGGTAGCGGAGAGGGTACGCTATGACGCCGTTCTCAACAGTTTGGTTTGCCGTATGCAAGAACTTGGCGTATTTTACGTGACGACCTTGATTTAAAAGCATACAAAATTCAATTCGTGCAAGAACTGAAGCCGGCCGACTTTCCGAATCGTCATCGTTTTAGTTGTTGGTCTCTTGAAAAGCTTCAAGAAAATCCACTGTTTTCGACCAAAATTTTATTCAGCGATGAGCTCCATTTACAGCTTAATGGCTACCTCAAATAGCAAAATAGCTGTATTTGGCGAGCGGACCAACCCGAATAGCTTCAAGAGCTGCCATCACATCCAGACAAAGCAACGGTTTGGTGTGTTTTATGGGCTGGTATCATCGGTCCATATTTCTTCAAAACTGAGGCCGGCCGAAACCTAACTGTGAATAGCGCCATGATAACGGACTATTTGCTGCCTGAAATTGGATTCAAGCCCGCTGTCTCGACGACATATGATTCCAACAAGACGGCGGTGCCACTTGGCACAGAGCCCGTGAAACCATGCTTTATTGCGAGGACGATTCTGTGAATTGGCCGCCTAGATTATGTGACATCACACCTCCGGATTTTTCCTTTGGGGTTACGTAAAGTCCAAAGTCTACATGGATCGGCCGGCTACGATTGAGGAATAGGAAGTCAACACTACTCGAATCATTGGTCAAACACCGTTCGTAATGCTCGAACGCGTCATCGAAGATTGGAACTTCAGAATGGACCATGTTAGCAGCAGTTACGGCCGACATTTGCAAGGAATAATCTTCAAGGACTAAATGTTAAGAATGGTTCTTTTGTATGTTAATAATGATTACCCGATAAAATTTCATTTTTTGATTGTTTTTTTTTATTTTTGAAAAAAGTACTTCTAAACGAAACACCCTTTATAAACGGTTACCACAATGTGGCCGGAAATATAGGGAATAATTGACCAATAGTTAAAAAAAGAGGTAAAACGACTGATTAAGTTGTAATGTAAAGCGAGGAAGATCTGGACAGGATGACGTGTAAAACGTAGAATATCGATACACTCAGGTGGACCTAGCTTTATTTAACACTTTCAGCATTGCTCTCGAGAAACAATTTAACATACTACAATGCATCAGCAATCGACTTATTATTTCTTTATGAAGGACACCATATATCATCCTCAAAGGACTCCATCAAACGTTGATACCTTCAAACAACACAGCGCTTTCACTTTCTTCTGAAAATAAGAAAAAAACACATTTCTTCACACAATTCTAACAAGAAAATCCAGTTAAATTCTTTATTCTTTTAACCGGGCAAGTACTGGTTGTCTCACACGTTCGCTCTGCCAAGTGTTCCATAGAAATTCATCTCTAATTCTTTTCTCCAAGTTACACTCTTCTTTCACTATGTACAATACAAGATTTCTACTGGCACACTCCCATCAACTACTCTACCTTCTTACTCTGCTGAGTACTGGGAATTGGTTTAATGGAAGCTTCACATTGTTCTAGCAATTTGATGAACTCATCTAGCTTATCAGTGTTCATCTGAAAGTGCACCAAACTCTTCTCTCCACTTGGTTCTAAGCAATTCAATGTGACTGTCGTTAATTGGCGACGTTGTGTCAATAAACTACTATCACCCATAACAAACCGGACATCCCAATCGAAGGATTCGACTAGCTTATCCTTTCTGGAATTGTGCTCGCGCAAGAGGAACTCAACAATTTCTGGTTGCCTAGATTTGAAAACTTCTACAATTGACTGCTGAAGATCTGGATTCATGTGAGCGAAATTCGAGAGCAATTCAGTCTCAGTGATTGCTTTGAGGCAGTAGCATTTATAAGCGTAAGCGATTGTCTGTAATGCTGAATGGAAATCATCAGGATCCGAGAATCCATACTTATGGGAGGATTTGTTTATTGTGGAGATGTCGTCACAGTTTCCAATGAGATAATCGATGGATAGATGGAGAATCTAAGATGAAGCACAAATGTGAAATTGTCTGTTTATTGTGTGATTGAATGGACACTCACTTCGATAAGAATTTCCTTGTTGTCGATATTAAGTAGGAATTCGTGCATATTTTCGATAAATGCTTTTGTAAATAAAAACAGCGACACCCTGCTTGACAGCTTAACAATTATCAACAAAAGTGACAGCTGACAGTAAATCGAAACTAGAAAACAGTGTGGATTGTGGGATGAGTTCAGTTGGCGACATCTATGTGTTGGCTGCAGAAAGTTTTGACAGCTGATAAAATTATTGCTGGCTCCATTTTAGAAGTTTCTTGTAGCTTCGAGTCAAGTTTACCGACACAAAATTTTAGCTCAAATAATAGAAAGTAACCGATCCATTTTGTTTTTTATTTGTAACGCACTGGGCGATCAGTGAAAAGAGTTGTTAACGCAGTCATGTTAAAGTTTTTTTTTACGGATTCAATCCTAAAAGCAGTGGCAAAGACGTTTAAATCCACAATTTAAGTCGACGACTTCTTTCGACACTTCAACGGAGAGCACTTTGTGACCATCGCCTGGTTTCCAGTCTCTGTATGAGACGATAACTAGCAACTTTGTAATAGTTAAAGAGGAGCTACACCACTTCTAACGTCAATGTGTTGAGGTGCCCGTGCTGACATATGCACGGCCATGTAGTGGGTGAAGAGAACTGACTGGGGACCACGATCGGTTATAGAAGTATCTTATCGCGATAACTCTTCCTTCATGTCACACTCGTGGGCACGAAACTTATATTCAAATAAACAGAAATATAAAAGAATTACCGAATATAGGAGATCATCCTCGCCAGTCTAAGGAGTACCAGCCATAGTACAAAACCCAGAAACACTATACAGCAAACATAAACCATAGTACTAAAATACTGAAACCGAAAGATTAAAACAAACTTTTTGATGATGAGATGGACCAAAAGAAAGATTGGTAAACGAATGCGTCACAAAAGTAGCCTCACAGTAGCAACCACAAAAGCGAGAGCACACAAAAGCAATAGACGAGACTTCTCGTGCTAAAAAAAAAACAAGTTTCAGTAATCAGCGCAACAGCCAGCAAAAGAATCCAGGTCTATCTGCATACATCCCCAGCAGCTAGTGTGGTAAGGGACCATTTAAAAGTTTTCACTGTGGGGAAGCTGTCTAAAAGCAGGAAGTAAGTAATGAATCTGTAAATCAATAGACAAACTAACTTGCCACTGATTGACCAAAATACACCAATACACCAACGAGCTTGACACGAAAGTCAACGAATTCACTTTGGCTCTCACTCAGGCCATGGCCGCTTCCTGCCCTCTTATTCAATCTAGAGGCAAGAAAAAGTCGCACTGGTGGACATCAGCACTAGGAACGCTTAGAAACGTTTGCAGAAAACTTTTTAACCTCACAAAAAGCACAAGAAAAGTGACTGACTGGAACTCATACAAAGAATCCCTCAAATTATACAAAAAAGAACTGAGGAAGGCAAAGCGACAATCCTGGAGGTCTTTCTGTGACAAAATCAGGGAAACCTCTGAGGCATCGCAACTAAGAAAAATCCTCTTTACAAATCATATGATGACTAGCTGTTTGAAAAAAACCGATGGCTCCTGGACAACCTCAAGTGATGAACCACTCAAGCTACTACTGGACACCCACTTTCTAGGTAGCTCTTTATTCGGGGTCAGTAGCAACCCAAATAGGACTACTGCAACTTGACCAACATTCATGACAAGAGACAAACTGCTCTGGGCGCTGCATAGCTTCAAACCATACAAGTCTGCTGGTATGGAATGTCTTCAGACATTATCCTGCCTACAATAGAAAATATCATGAGGTGCTGTAGAACTGATCCATATTCCAAAGCCGTAGAATGCTCTCATGTTATCCTAAAGGACCTCAGGCCTATAAGTCTATCATCTTTCCTCCTGAAAACCCTAGAACGACTGGTTGATATCCATACACGAGCTAAAATTGATCCAAGGCTTTGTCAACGGCGCAACGTGCATACTGTAGCCACATCGAACGATCCCTACAATATAGAAAGTACACGATGGATATACAGGGTGCCTTTAACAACGTCATCACATCCGCAATCACGACTCCGCTGTCAATTCTGCAGGAGTAACTTAGGTAGTAAATCAGTCTTATGCTAAATAGCAGAATAATCCAAACTGGGTGGAGCTTCTGCTAAAATATGTGGCAGAAGAGGTACGCCGCAAGGCGGTATCCTTTCTCCCCTAATCTGGAACTAAGTGGTTAATGAACTGCTGATATATGTACCTGGAAGTGGGTGGTAGCAGGGTGATTGCCTATACGGATGACTTTGCTATAGCCGTCTCAAGTAAGCATCTTAATAACATTAAAGAACTCCTTCAGCTAAATTTTAACCCCATGGGCAGATCGCCGTGGATTGGGAGTAAACCCCCATAAAACTAATCTTGTCCTCTTTTCCAGGAAATATAAGATTGCGGCCATAGACTCTCCCTCAATAAACGGTAGCAGATTAGTCTTTTCCGATACAGCAAAATATCTGGGTTTCATTTTTGACAGAAAACTAAACTGGAAACCTAAATTCAAGAAAGAGTCAAAAAAGCGACTGTAGCTTTATTCTCTTGGAAAAAGCCATTTGGAACAATGCAGTCAACTGCAGCAAACTAAGCAGAGTCCAAAGAACAGCATATCTATGCATAAATGAAGCCCTACGCTCAACTCCCGCCCCGGCACGGGATATTCTATTTCACTTGACACCCCTCGACATCTTCTGCAGGCGACTGCAACTATCCGCCTTAAAACAACAACACAATGGACAAATAATACATTTGGCCACGCCAGTATTCTTAATACATTAGGAATCCTCACAGAGAACATCGATTACACTTTTGGTTTGACAAAGACTTTCATGTAAGCTACCCTTCTAAATGCTTCTCTGAGGAAGATGCTTTCATGGAAGACAAGTCAATCCACTTTTACACAGATGGATATAAAACTGCATTGGTGGCGGTGTTTTCTCAGATAAACGAAATCTAAGCCTCTCCTTCCCGCTTCCACTGTAGCGTATTCCAGGCGGAGATTTTGGCGATTAGAAAAGGATACCCGCATCTTTTCGGATAGTCAGGCCGCTATCAAGTCCCTGGACTTTGTCTCATTAAATTCTAAAACCGCCCTTGAATGCCGATCATCTCTTATGGAGATGGCAGAGCAGTTCAACCTTCAACTTTGTTGGGTGCCGGGCCACGGAGATATTCTAGGGAATTGTAGGGCTGACGAACTCGTCAAAATTGGAACCACTCTACCTGCTCTAGCGGAAATGGGTAGCATCGGTATACCAATCGCTACGTGCAAACTAATATTAAAGGTGGATGCTAGCAAAAGAATAAAATTTAGGTGGAATGTTGGATCAACATGTCTAGCGACCAAAGCCGTATCTGAATCACTCTAAGAGTTTGATCTTTCTAAATAGGAAACACCTCAGCGCTATCGTAAGTGTCATCACTGGACATTGCCTTCTAGGCCAGCATGCAAGAAGGCTTGGCCTCTTTACAAATGATTTTCCCAGAAGCTGCATGGACGAAGAGGATGAAGAGACAATCCTGCATCTACGCCGTACATGCCTAGCTCTCTCATAAAGAAGGAAACTCCACGTTAGAGCTTTCTTATACAATGACTTAAGCGATCTAAAGTAACCAGTCTCCTACGCTTCATCATAAGCTCAAATTGGTTCCAATTTGATCTACGTGGCATCACAATAACCTAAGTGCTTGCCACTCAACCAATGACGTCCTCAAGATAATTAAAGATCATATTTGGTTGCTCATTATATGGATCGACTCCGAGAGTCTACTAAAGTGCTTCCAGGCCTCAAACGACGAAAATCTGTCTGGTTATAGATTACGATGCCAATGCGAGGCATAACACCTCAGAAACAGCTCAGAAGTCAACGAACGAGGTGAGACTATTTTTGGTTTCATTTTAACAAGTTCGTAAACTCAAATAAAGCTGAACTGGCGTAGTTCAACACGAAAACCAAAATACTTACCAACTTTACAATTACTTGTTGAGGACTGTAAAGAGGAACAGCGTTAGCTGCTGTTTCAAAATAACTTTCCCAGCTCCCGGCCATAGAAAGAGCCAATGTTCTAAAATGGTTCCACACTTCTGGAAATATTGGCGAAGCAAAACCATCGCCCATAAGGATTCGTGAAGAAAATAATTTTTTTGCATTTCATCTCACAAGCAGACTCATGGTGGATAAATTTGATGAATTGCATCATTTCCAAAAAGATTTGGCATGCGTACAGCAGACACAGAACGTAAAATCTCACATACAAAACACGTACTGGCGTTACCGACTAGTGGGCATTAATACGAGTTCTACCCGCAATCTTGTTTCACTTTGTTTGCGTCGTCCAAAGGTGGACATCACGCAGAGGGCAAATCGTTCTTCTATTTCTTCGTCAACCCCACAAACTTGAGCTTGGCTTCCGCTTTTTAGAAAATTTATAAATTTGATAAGCAGGATTTCAAGCTCTAACTGCTTCGACAGGAAGACTAGGAAAGGAAATTATGAAAGCTTTGCGAAATAATTTAGAATCCATCGTTTTGTCCTTCGAGGTGGCATCGAGAAATCATGATACTGGTCTGCAAGGAGAATTTCGCTAGTTCCACAATACAAGGAACGACATTTTGGAAGGTGATTACACTACGAGCGGTTCCTTTTGAGGATATTTGCGGGAATCAACCTACCCATAATAGCACAGTCTCTACGGAAGACCTGAGGCTGCCGCTCAGAAACATTGAAGATGCCTAATAATCGCGCGATGGAATCGGAGATGAAGTCCTGGAAGTTATCTTTTTATCTCTGCATGGAGAGTCTCCAAGTAGGCGTCCACATTCGACCATTGCTAGATACTCTCCAAGTTGCAACTCAACACAGCCAGAAAGAAAGACTTAAGAAACCTAACCAATATGGGACTGGAAGATCTTCAGCAGCATCGTATATTGGACATTTCCACCACTAAAGCGATTGACGCCGCAGTCGATACATTTACCGATTCTCTATCCCGTATCTTCGACAGAACAAGGCAAGATTCGCCCACACGTATAGGGTTCGAAAATCCTACTTTAGCAAAGAGGTCATCCTGGTATCGGGCGAATCCCCCTCAGCTCTAAGCGAAAGACTCAACCACCCTCCAGTACTGGTGAGAAATTATGCCTACTGTGGAAGACTAAGGATCAAGGTGGTATCAAGTCCACTGATATTTAGACTACTTAGGGGAGGTTTCAGTTTCCAAACTGAACTGGAAAGAGAACAGTGAAGAACGTTTTAAACTACCTATAGCGTGGCTTCCTACTAATTCTTGGATCTAGAAGTATATCGCCGCCGCCGTTGGGAAACTGCAGTTAATCTGCTAAGAACTGATAGCATGGGCAATGCTGCGTTTGACAGCAGTTATATTTTTTATCACAATTCTTGATATGACTTAGTGACATTATGAAGGCTCTAAAATGGACTTCAGCACGGAGATTGACGCCCACTACAGAACCTTAGAAATTAAGCGGTCATTCAAAATTATGAGGATGGGCCCAGTGTCTTCCAACACGAAAAACTTTGGATTCCGCGGTAATCAGATCAATAGCTGTAGGAAGCTGTAAGAATCTCCTAACTGAAATACAAAGTCTCAATACAATCAACAACAATATTTCTTAAGTTTTCGTATATTTTAGCTCGGAATCCAGTCACGTATGTCAGGTTAAGCTATTCATGACATCTTTTCAGTCGTTGGTGTTGTTGGCCTTGGAGTTTTTGGCTTGAAGTTATTCATAAAATAATCAAACGGGCTGTGCGGACATGACAACATAAACCGTCTGGCACAGTCCACGTTCTTTTCCAGAGCCATTTGAACGAATTCATCATCTCTATTGTCATGATCCGTTGGAACACTATAAGAAAAGAATTATTCAATCAGGTGTTCATACAAAAAGAGTTCTACAATCGATAAGTCTTACGTAAAAATTATTCGGGCGACATCATTGATAAATGATTCTCCTTGCGGTAGCAGCTCTTCTTGCATTTCACATATGGCGCGTAGAATGCATTTCCTTAATTGTTTTCCTAACCTGCAAATCGGACATATAAATTAGACAGCCTTTGAAAGGTACGGCTATACTGTAAAGACAAAAACTTGACTTACGCCTTTCCAAAAGTATCTAACTGTTCGTAGATATCTCTTCGTTCACGATATTCCCTATGATTGTGCCATGAAGCTGTCTTACTGCTCTTGTGATTCCTAGCAGTTTGCGATGACGTCGAAGGTCTATAAGGCTTGATGTAAGTGCTTTGCTGCGGTCGATAGGATGAGAAGGTACTATTTCGACTTCGAACTGGCACGTAGTTTCTCCTCTTACCATTTGGATAGTAATATCTTGATGGTTTTCGGTAATAGGGTCGTCTGAAAAGTAAGAAACGAAAATCAGTAGAGCTCCTGTGGTGGTTTTTTTTTTTTCTTTTATAAATCAGTAAGTAGATAAAAGCTGACTTAATGTGGTGGACAAGCTGGTAATATTAATGCTATGGTATATTGAATACTACAAACCCTGGCAGACAGCATTTCGTAGTACACGCTGACTTTCGCTTCAAGTAGTATACTTTAACGGTTTTGTTTCGCATTTGGATAAAATAGTTCTCTTCGAATCCATTGTACAAAAACAATGCTATACTTTTTCACTGTGATTACTTGTCAAAGAATCTATGAGGAATCGCCAACAGAGAGAAAGTGGCGCTGCAATCACTAAGAAGGTGGTGTACCACCAAAAAATGGAGAATCTCAATAACAGGTATGTTTCGTGGTATACTAGCTTTTAACGTGGTATTGTAGTGACAGACATGTGGTATAGATTATCCCTTAAATGCGCTCTGTAACTATTTGTCTACAAACACTTTAAGCAAAAAAATAAAAACAATGCAAAAGAGTTTAATTTCCGAACGCATTTGGTACGTCACTTTAATCAAAAGAAAAATAACAGGTTAACGGTTTTTGCTCGAATTCGAATTTAATGGCGTATTTTATCTGTCAAAGTGCAAACGTTTGGAAATTGTAATTTCACCGGTGTATCTGTTTGGAATATAAGTGTAAAGATTTCTGTTTTGCGAACAGATAATTATATATCCAGTGGAAGAAAGGTAAACATTTTTTTTTTTATATAAATTTGGCGTAAACAGCCATGTTGCCAATTGTCTACATTGCGTGTTTGGTTGTAAATCTGGTATTGCACCAATTGTAGCAAGCATTCAGATTCAACTTGTTTTAGTAGACTAGATATTTATTGAAAAATTATTATCCAGGGAATTGTGTATTTTTCTTCCAATTCTAATGTTTCAGAATGAATTCTCAGGACATAGAAGCATATTTAGCGGTATTAGACGCAGGTGATGTATACGAAGATGAGGAAGATATTGGTGATGAAGACGACATAGACCACAATGTTGGTGTTGAGAAATTTGTAAATGAATCACAAGGCGAAGATACAGGCGAGGGAAATGAAGAAGTTGAAAGGTGTGATCAGCCTTTACTCGCGGAAGAATCAGTTCCATCGATGTTTAGTCCACTTATTTCTGGTGCTGCTCTATGGAAATCTAAAAATAGAGAGCTAATATGGGAAAAAAGAAGTTTGAAGTGGGATGAGAATAGAAGTGACGTTATTAGAAACCCCTATGCAATTTTTTTCCGTGTTTATGAACGATGAAATTTGTTAATTTGTACATCGCCCAAAATAATATTGCTAATAGTCCACCTATAACAACTTTAGAAGCACGACAGTTTTTCGGTGTTCTGATTTTTACGTCAGTATTTCATTATCCTAATGTCAGATCTTATTGGGGAAAATATGGTTTTCAGAACATCATGGAAACTATGTCATCTAAGAGATTTGCAAAACTGAGATCAGTGATCCATTTCAACGACAACAGCCTTCATAGACCTCGTAAACATCCAGAACATGATCGTCTGCATAAAATACGACCAATTATAGATCACCTCAATAATTTATTTTCAAGTACTGTGCCGATAGAACAAAGGCTTTCGTTGGACGAACAAATGTGTGCCACGAAAGTGGCTTATTTTCTTAAACAGTACCTCCCAAATAAACCCCACAAATGGGGATTCAAATTTTGTGTATTATGTTCTCTAGCAGGCTATGCCTGTAATTTTGAAATTTATTCTGGACAGAATTGTAAATGCTTGCCTGATGAGCCTGACCTTGGAATAGTTGGTAACACTGTACTTCGCCTCTGTCGCAATGTACCAAGACTGGTAAACCATATAATATACTTTGATAATTTTTGCACATCAATTCCGCTACTACATCATTTGGCAACTCAAGGTATATATGCTCTACGAACGATTCAGAGAAACAGGCTGGGTTAGAGCTGCAAACTGCCCCTGCATAAGGATTTTATGAAGGAAGAGGCATATATGAAGAACAAGTGGCAAACCATAACTTAATTCGTGCGGTTTGCTAAGAGATGGCGTAACTTGTATTATATTATTCCATTGGAACATGCGCTGGAAAGCTACTGTCATTGTACGTCATTTCAGTATATGTCATTCATTTGAAGCGTAAACAACAATAATTTTTTTTCACTCAAATATGTCGAACTTTGTGCCTGAAAAAGTGTTTTTGCGGGGAATTCTTCTTTATTACTTTAATATGAAGAAAACTGCTGCCGAAAGTCATCGTATTTTGGTGGAAGTTTATGGTGAATATGCGCTAGCTGAGCGAACGTGCCAAAAGTGGTTTGCACGATTTAAAAGTGGTGATTTTGACTTGGAAGGCGATGAACGTCCTGGGCAGCCAAAAAAGTTTGAAGATGAAGAACTGGAAGCATTACTCTATGAAGATTGTTGCCAAACACAAGAAGAGCTCGCAGAATTTTTGGATATCACTCAAGCAGCCATTTCAAAACCTTTAAAAGCAGCTGGATATATTCAAAAGCAAAGAAATTGGGTTCCACATGGACTCAAGCCGAGAGACGTCGAAAGGCGGTTTTGAATTGTTACCGGTGATGAAAAATGGATCCATTACGACAACCCCAAGCGCAAAAAATCATTTGTGAAACCCGGCCAACCAGCCAAATCAACGGCAAAGCCGAATATCCATGGCACGAAGGTAATGCTCTGTATTTGGTGGGATCAGATGGGTGTGCTGTATTATGAGCTGCTAAAACCGGGTGAAACTATCAATGGACAACGCTAGCGAACATAATTAATCCGTTTGAAGAGAGCAGTGGCCGAAAAACGCCCGAAATATGCGACGAGACACGAGGCAATAATTTTCCAACATGACAACGCTCGGCCCCACGTTGCTATTCCGGTTAAGAACTATTTGGAAAACAGTGGATGGGAAGTCTTACAACACACACCTTATAGCCCTGACCTTGCCCCTTCTGACTACCATTTTTTCCGGTCGATGCAGAACGCCCTCAGTGAAATACGGTTCACATCAGAGCAGAACATCAAAAATTGGCTTGATTCATTCTTGGCTGCCAAGAATGTGCAGTCCTTTTGAGATGGGATCCACAAATTGCCAGAAAGATGGGATCCACAAATTGCCAGAAAGATGGGAAAAAGTCACAGCTTCAGATTGGCAATACTTTGAAGAATCCTATTGTACATGTTTTTCTTATGAATAAAGATATATCACTAACTTGCTGGAAAGACAACAAAATGGTAACTCTTGCCTCCACCTATGTCGGCTCCGAACCAGCCACCATCATCTCTCGATATGATAGGAAGAGAAAGAAAACTATTTCTATACCTTGTCCAAAAATAGTACAAGACTACAACACCCATATGGGATGGGTAAAAAAATTGTGCGCATTAAAGGGTTATTGCTATACCATGGTATCAATGCTATAACAGTCAGTATCGTCTTGTATAATTACAAGCCGAGACATACTTGAAATACACAATTAAGGAAATTACTGGGTTTAGCGATGAGGGAAACACCTAATGAAAGGATACGATGTAGTCTGCTAACTTAGAATTAGATTTGAAACAATTTTAAACCACTCAATCGGCAACAATGGATTTCCTTATCCCAAAGTAAGTTAAATAAATTCGAATTTCGAATTGAGGTTCGTCAAGGTTGCCTTCTCTCAGCGCTATTTTTTTTTTCATTGGACCCCAATTGCAGAGGACGTTAAACGTGCATGTCCATGATGACTTAGAACTTTTTAGATTGAAATTCCAAACATGTCTAACGTAATCTTGTAGCCTCACAGTTAGGAATAAGCGAAGAACCCAAACTGTGAGCCTCTTCAGCACAAAAAAACAGATATACTCTCATAACTTGGACTCTGGCTTCGCACTCCAAGCTATATCCTTTTTTATTCTCAGTTCTTTGAGGGATGTCTTTCTCTTTTGTGTTAACTTAGGCTGGAGTCAAGAGCAGATAATTCCTTTTCTTTTCTGGGCTACACGAACTTAGCAGCCCAGATAACTGGTGCACAGTCTGTTGACTAGAGCCAAGTGACTACACTGCTCGCTTAGCCCGTTTTCAATGTTCTCCAGCAGAATGCTATATCATAAACCGTGATTCAACGTGGCTCTGAGGAAAGGTTCCTTGCTATCCTACAATTCTAAATATCAATTGAGACGTTTTGTCCCATACATCAATATTGGACACTCATGTCTTAATACCTTTATTTACCGAAAGTGTCCTTGGGGTGATTGCTGATCTTTATGGAGCCGATAATGTTTTCCACAGTTACCCAGTAAAGGCGAACGAGTTTAGTAGGGATAACAAATTGTGGCGTAGCGAGTGAAATATTTCACTCCTGGCTAAGTGGGAACATTTGAACGACGGTAGACTTTGGCCTAGGATCGTACGAAGCAAGGCGAGGTCCTTCCATTCGCTCTGTATTTCGTATTCACAGAGGTACTCGTAACTAATGCACATTTATCTGACCAGATCGATGTGAATATACAGCCCGCAGAGCTCGCTGTTATATCTCCTCTTTCAAATTTCTTTACTAAGGATATATTCCATCCGTACTCGCTAAAGCACATCCTTCTAAGTTACAGAGGAGGACCGGGATAATTTGGGACTTACGTAGAATCTTCTAAGTGTTACTTGACAAGGGTTTTTTAGGCCATATAAAAACTGACTGGGCAGTGCAATTCAACTGGTTTAGTGAACAATCAAACAATACCCGTCAGTCACTGTTTGGTGTGGATTTTAGGCCGGCGGTGTTATTGGTCCCTATTTCTTACAAAATGAAGCTGTCACCGCCATAACTGTCACTCTCTAGATATGCAGGTCGATGATAACCAATATGAATATGGATATCAATGTTGTTCCAACAAGACGGCGCAAAGTGCCACCCAGCGCATGCAATAATGCATCTTCAGCACAACAAATTCGACAGCATGGTTATCTCGCGTTTCGATAACGTCAACTGGCAACCGAAGTCGTGTGATATAAAGCCATTCGACTTTTGCTTGTGGGCCCACGTTAAGTCACGGGTCTATACGAATAAGCCTCGGACGAATGATGCCTTAAAAGTCAACATCAATGATATCGAGCCCGATTTATACGGTCGAGTCATCGAAAATGGGACCTCTCGGATGAGCGCCGCCAAGTGAAGCCGTAACGGCCATTTGACCGATATCATATTCCATACATAATGTCATCGAGTAGTCTTTCAAATAAAACAAAAATAAAAAATGTTCATGCTCTTAATGGAAAACTCGTATACATTTCTCAACTACAGCCAATCTGACAGCTGACAGCTGATATGTGACGGATAGTCATTTCACTATTTATTCAAAACCGATGTCGGCCAGAATATTACCGTCAATGGGAAACGCCTAGATCCATGATTACTGACCTTTGCGTTCGCAAATTGGATATAAAAGAGCTGTGGTTTCAACGAGATGTGCACCGTACCACATAGCGCACGCTATAATCAATTTATTAAAAGAAATATTTGATGAGCGCATATTTTGGGATAATGGACACGTGAATTGGCCTCTAAGTTCATGTGAAGATGGTGTACCTTGGTACCATATTGTTTTCTGTGGGAATATGTGAAGTCACTAATCCACGCGGATAAACTATATAGTACTTACAAACGCAACTGTGACAGGCCGCTGCGTCATTTTCTAAGCCATTTCTGACATCAGAGGTTTCAGTTAAGTTACTTCTATCTTTCTGCACAAATGACGCCTTGCCATCGCTCTCCGTCAATCCTTTGATACCAATTCGGAACTGTGTTGGAGGCACAAGTTCCACCCTTGGTATGAGTCGAGGCCGATCTAAAACCTCTTACTGCTCTTAGAGTCACAGCACCCAGTACTTATTTGAAACTCTACAACGGGTCAAACCAACAGGAAGACCCTTCCCGCGATTTGGGTTTAAACCACGGCCACCATGATGCTCCCACAAGGGGGCCTACCTCAACAGGTCAGGCCCGGACCGAAATCCGGGAGACTTCTGACTCCCATGGTACCGTGATTTAAGTCCTGGTAGGGACCCCAGGTGGTCTCGCCGCCAACAAGACCTATGACCGGCAACTTATAACTGGTCAAATCGTAGCAACCTTCGGTGGCGTCATCTGGAGATGTTTACGATAAGACCAGTAATATGCTCTGCCCCCGCTTTTTATTAGACAACGTCATTGATGGGCGAAGCCTTGGTAATTGGGCGGGGGCCCAGACCGAAGAGACAGAGGATCATTGATTAAAATTAAAAAGAGCATCAAAGACAGAACATACCCCTGGCTAGCATTTATTTTGTGGATAGCAAACTCAAAGCCACCCAAGATAAATTGATTTGACCATTCCGAAAGGTGATTTCGTGTCCATTAAAGAAGAGACTCGTTGATCCCAAGTGAACGCATTTCCGACAAAAGAGCCTGATGCCAAACTCTGTCAAATGCCTTAGAAATATCAAGTGCAACTATCTTCCTTTAGGTAAGATATGGCATCAAATTACCACTGGACCTGTTGCGAAAAGGGTACTGCCAGTCATTAGAAAAGAAGAGAAAATATTAGGATTGCCTTCTCCAAAAAAAAAAAGTCCAAAATAGCGGATGAAAAACCTTACGTAGTTTTGCCGGAGTAGAAGAATGGGAGATATGCAAAGAACTGCAAAAATGTATTCGTTCTCCTGATTCGTCAGCCTCTACTGTAAGTGGAGTCTTCTGTTTTTGGGTACCTTGTCCTGGCAGAAAAGATTTAGGGATAAAGATACTCCTGAAAAGAACCCGTATGAGACGTTTAAACATGCCCACAGGATTATTCTTCCGATGGTACTCGCAATACCGATATTCCAGCCCTGGTTTTTTCGCCCGAGGTCGAGGCACGGATTCTGGAGGCCTCAGCCAACAATTCTCTGCCAATTAAGGCGCTGCTCCAGGAGTTGCTGAATTTTTCGACCCCGATTGATGCTGCGGCTCTTTCTGCGACGTGTTCTTATTGTAGAGTAAGTTGAAACGATGGAGAGAATACCTATTACGTTTCACCATCAGACCAGACAGGTGGTTTGTCAGAAGTTGTGTTTTCGACGGTTTGTCGAACGGATTTCAGAAGAGGCACACTCTGATCGACTACAGTCTAAGGGTCAGTTGAAGAGGAAAAGAAGACGCTAGGCAAATAAACGGATCAGAGCCCCGACAAGGGCAGTTGAATGTGGCAACTGTAAAATCCCTTCTTCCAGCGGCGACAGAGAAAAGACGCAGAGCGCCGGAAGTGACATCCACTGAAAACAATCAAGCTCTCAGAACTAAAGTTGCACCTCTTTCTTCCGTCTCGAATAGGGCCAAGAGGAAGACAGCTTCTGCCACACTTTCAGTCGAACAAAAACACCGACACTTGACTCACGCTGCAGGTACCCGGCTCTGATGATAGTGTAGGCTCTTACTCTTCTTCCTATGAAAGGCTAAGAAATTCCAGTAAAAGGAAAAAACCAAATGAAATGCTCCGTTCCGACAGGAAAAAAAAGAAAGTGTAGATGGTAGTAGGACGGTGGTTGGGTGCTGTAGAAATAGGGTACGCACTGAGAGGTGTTAACTTGCCGATATTCAGTCTGATAAGTGTTTCTACACATCAATTGTGCTTATTTTACCTAAAAGTGATGTCCATCGGGACTTGACATGCGCGAGCCCTGACCAGCAGACAAAAATAGTAGCACTACAAGATGGTGGCGGATGAGACCCATCCTCGAACGGGTTACTGACTTCGATCTAATCGACCCCTCGACCTATTGGTATCCATAATGGAACTGGCCCTCCAGGTTGGGGCTCATACCGCCTTGGTAACTGCTCGGCCATGAAAAAAAAACGTAAGTTACGAAGCAACAACACGCCTTCGATACGGAAGGATCTACTGTTGACAACCCCTGCAAATGAAACAAGGACAACGAACTTCGGATGCTTGGTGCCTTAATAGGCCATGTGCAGCCAAGCAACTAGCAGAGGCCCTGGACTGCTGCAAAGCAGATGTTCTGATGCTGCCATTAAAAAAATGCGATAGAATGGGCCGGACAAAAAGAGGATGAAAGACTGCTACATCCACTACCGCTATTGCTATCGACGGCAAAAGCAGCGCATATTTGGATGCGGATTTGTTGTTAGAGGCAGACTCAGGCAAGAAGTATTGAGTTTCCAGTATGTTAACGAGCGCCTTATAACAATCCATATTAAGGCTAAATATGACAACATTAGCCTTATATGCGTGCACACCCCCACAGAGCAGAAAGATGACGATACCAAAGGCGGCTTAAAGTTGTCCTCGGTAATTTTCATGGAGAGGGCATCTTTGGTAGTACTGTCGGAAAGTATAGCCTGCACGACAATATCTCCAATAATGGATTGAGGCCAATCGACTTTACGGCGGGGCGAAATATTGTCGTAGTTAGCACGCGGTTGCTGCATCTCGATATTCATATGGGGACTTGGAGAACACCGGATCAGTCAATGGTCAACCGCATTGACCACATTGCGATCGATGCAAGGCATTTCTCCAGTATTACGGATATCCGAACGTTCCGGCAGGCCAACATCGACTGGAACCATTGCCTTGTTGTAGCCAAAGTACGGTTGCGGATATGCCGAACATCGCAAAGGCAAGCTAATACGGTGACCTCGGACGGCTACAGTCATAAGGGGTCGGCAAATCCTTTTCCGATCGAGTTTCGCTTAATCTCTTAAGAGATCCTGTGACGCCAGCATCAGGTATTGAAGACCTGTCGAAAAGCTATCAGATTTGCTGGCTTTCATTCGGTCGCCACAACGAAATCCCTGTTTTGACGACTTATGCACCAATCATATTCAGCTAAGCAAAATGGATACTAAGCGGTGCTGCATAGAAGGACTAGAGCTACACACGAGCTCCACATGAGCTCCACGAGCAGAAGTGGAGAGACGACCTGCGGCTTATCAGGTGGAAAAAAAAGGAGTACAAGAAGCGCGAGATCGAGGAAATTAAGAGATACTACTCCGGGAATGAGATTCGGAAGTTTTACCAAAGCCTTTAGTTACTGAACCGAAGCCTTTAGAGACGAACAAGAGAGCAAAGTAGGAGAGTCGCATTCGATGCTGACGACTTGGAAAAAGCATTTCTATAGGCCAAACAAATACCGCTGTCAGGCAGAATGAAACTTTCAACCTGGACGATGTGGACCAACTATTCCGTCCACCTGACCTGAATGAAGTGAAGATAGCCATATCTAAGCTAAAGCCAAAACAACGCTGCTGGAGTGGTCGGTCTAGGCGCCATTATCAATTCAGACAACTACACGAGTGCTGAGATTAAACGAAAAATAACTCTTGCAAATCGCTGTTTTTTTGGTCTAAGAAATCAATTGGCTAGCAAAGCCTGCTCTCGAACAACAAAGGTGAATGAGACTGCTCTTGGCTGCCTTGAGAGGAAATATCTTCGGGTGATTTTCGGTCCCGTGCGAACAAAGGGAGAGTAGAGGGGGAGATACAACGGCGAACTATACGGCGACATCAACTTAGCCAGAAGAGTGAAGGTCCAACGACTGAGCTGGCTGTGTCATGTAGAGCGGATGGACACCAATGCTCCGGTTCGAAAAGTTTTCGTATCCGCCCCCGAGGGACAGCGTAGTAGAGAAAGTGCGCGACGTGGCGCATCGGAATTGGAAGGGACCTCAACCAACTTAGCGGGCGAAACAGGAGGCAGCTAGGTAGAGATCGAGCAGGCTGGAGACGCTTGTTGGTTGGGACACAGGTCCACCACGGATTGTAGCGCCACCTTAAGTAAGTAAGTAGGTAGGTGGGCACGTGACATTATCTGGAAGCGTTGAGTTGGCTGCGAAGTGTGCAGCAAGCAACTTGGTCTTATCCAAACAGCTGGATGCTGGAAGAGTCATTTGTAAAAGTGATGTGGGATGCAGGATGACGTGGAACGACCAAAAAAATTATACTGCATTTGTGACTGTGTAGCACTTTCTGTCTCAATTTGAAATTGCACACATTTAAAAAGATTGCTGCAGTCATTAAGGTTTCCCCTGTCGGATGGGTCTTGTTAGAACGAAAAGCTCTTTACAACTCAAATCGTACCACAGTTAAGATACCAAATGATCTTAACTCATATTCGATTTCGAGTAGCCATAAGATGTATCATCCTATCCAAGGATACTAGAAAATGCCAAACAATATTTTTACGATATTGCACTTGGAACAAAACTCACCTGTTTTTGACATGGAAATTCCTTCGATCCGATTTTGAAATTTTATATTTATTATTTCCATAATTCACGGGACGTTTTCCTGTCAAAATCGGTCTGGCAGGGTGTATCTGTATTTTATTGTATTCGTCTAACGGAATAGCACTCGCGTTAACAACACCGACACTTTTAAGTTTCTCATCTTCTTCGTTCAGCTCTTTATCGATTTTCATCTGTGCTTTTATATTATTTATGTAATAATCAACTGGTTCTCGCCATCCGTTAACCAATAGCGGTAAATCATAAAATAAATCAATTTCATTAGATTGAATCATACCGTTTGGCGACGTATTTACAATGTTCAATGCCAACACATCAGTCACTACGACAACAGTGCCTTTATAGAATGTAAATCCGCGCTTTTTACGCATCAGAACATTTCGAAATGAGTTTCTATACACAGTGCAACCAAAACAGGGTTTTTCGAAATTCGAATTACCAACGTCGGATGGACATGTATTCGTAGTTTTAGCAGGACAGTCCCGAAAAGACGACGCGATATTTGCAAATTGCACTAAAGTCGATAAGAAGAGCAAATTGAACTGCATCCTTAGCGCAAGATCACTAATTCTCACACGACCACTTTTCGTCTTACACGTTTCAATTTTTCGAAAAAAGAAACATACAATTCGAAATGTCAAAAATGGTAGGTGGCTCTGGATCAGTAAGTACTCGTTGTAGCTGAATAAATTATTCAAGCTGCATACTCGTATTTATTAATTAGGACGATGAACTTAATAAAATTATGAATCTACTCGTGCCTACAAAATGTCGCTGATGGTACTCGTATGTGGATGCTAATTGAATTGATTAGAACTTGATACACATCTCTGCCTGGCAATAAGCTGATACTTAAAATTATTTAGAGAGTAGAAGTTGGACAAAACCATCACAATAACTGTTATTCAAATAAGAGAATTTCAGATAAATGTTATTGGTGACATTTTTGACTTCTTTTATAAACAAAAGCGAATTTGAATAACTGTTAAGTACACATAGACGTGGGTTCAATTAAGAAATTGTGCCGCATAAATTCACGATTTTGAAGAGTCGACAAAGAATTCAATTGAATTGATTTACAGAGCACCCTGCACATATGTACTCGTCCATACGGATACTTGGACGAGCATCTGTCATGTACAAATATAGGGTGTTTTGAGCTTACGGCGTGGCGCTCGTGCTCGTTTGCACTGATGTCACTTTGGCATTTTTTTATTTATTCTCATGCGTCAGTATTGATCAGGAATGTAACAAATTAGTTACGTTCGGACAGAGTTACTACGAGTTGTGGGTGAAATATTCATTTATTTATAACCATTTTAAGGAAACGATATTTTAGTGTAGTGAATGAAATCTGGACTCGTTCGTTTAAAGTCATCGGGTCTTAGGAAATGGGTGTGAGCTCCACGGCGTAATAACCAAAGTAGAAAAGATTTTCAGAGGGATTACGATGCAAACATTTTGCAATTTCATGTTCATACGGAAGGATATCTAACCAAAATAATAACGCAGACTCCAACTTCCAGCTTCTAGACTCTGTGGGGGATCGGTCGCAGCGATTGATCGGGAAACTGCTGTCTGTCCTATAACTGGGATTTGGCCAGCAGTGCAATAATCAAGTTCGTAACGTAGTGCTTATTCTTACTCATTGGTCGAGCAAATGCGTACTCGACCAATAGCATAATACTGACCTACGCCGTCTTAGGGCTTACAACTCTATATGGAAAAGATAAAAAAATTTTACGAGCCAGCTAATAGCCTCGGATATTCTTTTTTTTATATTGCGATATTGCACCACTGCTTGTGCTTAGAACAGCATTCCTGTATAACCTCTCAGATCGTACTCTGCGGCGACCTAAATTGTAATCTTCTGCGCAATAGCACCTCTGCACCTATAATCGGCTCCATGAACTCTAGGCTTATCCCCTGTCAACTCCTCGGCACCGACTCATTTCACCAGTAGCTCTAGTACCTTACTTGATGTCTTTTTTGTTAACGATCCTGAACAGGCGCTACTTTGGCTTCTCCAAACATGACCTCATCTTCTTAATCTACGATTTTGAAGTACAGGTAAATGTTATTATTATTATTATTATTATTTATTAACAGGTAATTAAAATTACATGGCAATATTAAAAGTAACGAGCTTAGTTGCGGAGACTTTTGGCTCTAAAAGAAATGAAATTATATTATAATGTTTGTTTTTATTAGAAAATTAGAAATATTTTCAATATTGGTAAAGCTAGGGTTTTTTAGTATATCGTAAATCGAATTATTTTTTTAAATATAGTGCTTGTAATTGGTTTTGTTAGAGAGCAGTTTTCTAAGATGTGTGTTAAGTCTAATGTGGTGTGACAGGAAGGGCAGAGTGGAGGACTGTTTTTCACAAGAAGATACTGATGGGTTGCTGAAGTGTGTCCAAGTCTTAAGCGCACAAAATTTGAGATTTTGTGTTTAGGGCTGTTAGTGGGGTATACAGGGCTGTGTTTTAAAGGGTTAACTTTCTTATAGTGGTGGTGGTACATGCTCCATTCATTTTCTGTTTTGATCCTTGTTGCTGATGGAATGAGTTTAGTCAGATCTTGTTTAGTGAAGGTGTTAAATGTATTCACTGGGGCTCTTTTGGCCGAATCAGCTGCGGAGTCTGCGTTTTCGTTTCCCCTGATACCAACGTGCCCAGGAGTCCACATCAATTTCAATTTACTTGGAAATTTTATTAGTTGGTACCTGATTTCTGAGATAAGTTCGGTGTCATTGTTGGGGTTTTTGATGGCGTTAAGGACAGATATACTATCCGAGCATATGATGTGTTTCCCAATACCGTTTGTAACTAACTTTATAGCCTGAAGAATAGCAAAAGCTTCTGCCGTGAAAATTGATACAAATTTTATAAGGTTTCCAATGCGAGAGTTACTGCAAACGATGTGATATCCGTAGTCTTAGATCCATCTGTGAATATGAAATTTCATCCCTCCGATTTCAGGTCTAATGAAATACTTGATAACAACTGACGGTAAGTTATACTGGTTGTACTTGTCTTTTTATAGAAGGCTAGAGTTAGTATCAGAGATTCAGGGCTGATGAACCAAGGGGGATAACGTGGTGCAGCTAATTGAGTGCGTTTAGGTATCTCCAGCTCTGTTGCTTGGTGGAGGATAATGCTGATGGAGGATGGTATTTTCCTTTTAAGCTTGTGATGTGTTGCTTTTTTGATATCGTTATCGATTATGGAGTATTTAGAGAAAATGAGTTTCGCAGATAGCTTAAGGGTGATAACATCTCTCCGTTCATCCACGGTCGGCAGTTCTGCTTTAGCTAATATGTTTTTTATAGGTGTGGTAAGAAAAGCATTTAGACTTCTTCTTGCTGCTTGATGGTACACTGGTTTGATGATATTTAAGATTGATGTCGGGCAATGCCCATATAAATATAAACCGTAATCTATTTTACGTAAGACTAACATTTTTGTTATATTTACTAAAGTATTTACATGAGCATTGCTTTTTTTTACATGCTAAATATCTTACAATATTGGTTCTCGCAGCTAGGGATTTCTTAAGTTCTAGACAATGTTGTTTCCAGGAATACTTATTACTAAATATTAAGCCTAAGATTTTTAAATTAGCAACATTTTCTATTTGTACATTTTTTATATTCAGGGTTAGTTGGGGACAATTTTGTTTACGACAGAAGTGGATCAATTTACATTTTTGTAATGAGAGTTTAGCACCCGAGGTGTTAGACCAATTTAAAATTTCATTTAAAGCGAGTTTTAACAAAGCTATACATTTATTGATTTCATTTATTTTACATAAGATATATATGTCATCTACATAGATGCAGTGATCTAGTAACTGATGCCTTGATAGAATTATATTAATGTCATCGAATGCAATTAAGAATAAAACTACTGAGAGAGGTGATCCTTGAGGAATACCGTTGAATAATGGGTGGTGCGAAGAGTATGTATTATTTATTTTTACACATATTTTCCTATTCGTCAAAAATGATTTTATATAGTTGTATATTTTTTTTCCAACGCCCCATTTTTTAAGCTTCTTTAGGACAACATGTATTCCTATTTTATCGAAAGCTTTTTCAAAATCAAGAGAGAGGGTCGAACAGGTAAATGTTAAACATCTCCAATATAGGGATTTTAGATCGATTAACCAAAATCGTCTATTAAGTGACGTTTGTGAAATCGACTGGGGCAGAGTCAATGATCAACTGTCGTTTTTGAACAGCAATATCGGGCGGTTATTTGAAGCTCATGTTCCATTACGCAGGAAAGTAATTTCTCATACAGTTCCCTTATGGATAAACCGAGATATCACTGACCTGATTGTCAAGAGAAACTTAGCGTACTCTAGATGGAAGCGGTGTAGAATTCCTGAGCTGCATGCAATCTACTCCACCCTTCGGAATAAAGTTGTGTATAAAATTAGATTGGCTAAACAAAATTACTACGCAAACCACCTCAATCCTACGGGTTTATTTATTTATTTATTTATTTATTTAAACTTGCTAACACAGTAAGAATTCACTTATAAATCTGTGAAAGATAAACATTATTGCGCTTAAGCTTTAATTTAAAATTTACATTTTAACTCTAGTGAAATTATATATTAAAAGTAGAAGTAAGTTAAATTTAATATTAATGAAACTTTGTCAATTTAATATTTTATCCTTTAATTCAAAAAGTAAAATTTTGATTGAAATTGCCTGAGAAGGGGAAAGGGTTGGGTGAACGTAGTTGCTCTGATTTTCAAGGAAATTTTGAAGTTCGTCTTTAAATCATCGCGCGTCGTCTAGTTCTCGTATAGTACGTGGGAGTGTGTTCCAAAGACGTATAGTAGCAATATAAAACTGTCTATCAGATGTTAAACATGAAAATCGCGGAAGTAGTAAACAGGCAGATCTGCTAGACACCGGAAACTTGATTTTTTCGTATAGATATGTCGGCTGCCTACTTTTAATAATGCTGAAGAGAAATAAAAACGCTATACTCGTAATTTTGAAATGACATTTTTACCAAGTTTTTGGCTAGGTGTGAAACGTGGTCATATCTTTTGAGACAATATACATATCGAATGGTGGTGTTAAATGCTACTTGTAGTTTTCTTTTGCTCTCGGCGTCACATTCATGAAAAATTTCGCATCCATAAACCAGCAGGGGAATAACTAAGGCTTTCGCAAGTAGCAGTCTGGTTTTAGTTGGTGTACACTTTTGGGCAGTTCATAGTGTTCGAAGAACGCCATATGTTTTTCCCACTATACAATTTATATGGTTGTTCCACGTTAGTGTTCTATTGAAGACAACGCCTAGATTTTTCGAAGAGTCAACGAATTCAATTTTTGAGCCGTTTAGCATTAAATGTGGGAAATAGGAAAGATCAAGGATAGTTTTAGAGATAACTAAACATTTACATTTTTCTGGATTTAGTACTAAACTACTTTTTGACGACCAATTTGAAATTCGTTGAAGCTCTTCATTTAAATCACTAGCGCAATTCTCAATGAGGCCTAAGGGACAGCTTTGATAAATTTGAAGGTCATCAGTGTAAATGGGTTTCGATGAATTCAATATTACAGAAGCTATATCATTAATATAGACTGAAAATAAGAGAGGCCCTAAGATCGATCCTTGGGGAACACCTTTAGTTAGGGGAAGAGAATCAGATAGAACACCGTCTATTGACACAGCCTGTTTTCTTTCACTAAGATATGACGAGACTAATTTAATAATTTAAGTGAAGAAAGAGAAATAGAAAAGTAGTGCCTTACCATGTCAAAAGCCTTAGAAAAATCCAGTAGTAATAAGAACGTAACATTTTCATTATTTTTGCTAATTTCTGTATTAATGACGTGCGTAATAAATGGTAGCAATGATGGTAAAATTGCTTTAACAAAATCGTATGAATCTCATCAACTCCTATAGCATTTGATTTAACAGACTGGAAACTTTTTACTATGTCCGTGTCATCCACCCTTTTGAAAGCAAAAGACCCTGCAGTTGGTAGAACAGTACCATCAAACATACAATTATCAACAGAGGCACTTGAATTTGGATTTGATAAGAACTTGCGATTTAGGTCATTACGATCGATATTAGTAGGACAACTTAACTTTTGTTTACCGACTCCTAGTTCACGAATATTGTTCCATATTTTACGACCGTCGGATGTAGAACTGAAGCGGTTGGAATAAAATTGCATCTTAGCAGTTCTTATTTCACGGATAACACTATTACGCAAGTTTTTATAGATTGAATGAAGCTCTTCCACCCGAAAACGTTTCCACCATCGATACGCCTGATCACGTTGCAACATCAACTCTCGAATTTCATTCGTGAACCACGCATTTGTTCTGTCTCTTACAATCCCTCTTCTGATTGGAATGTATGTATCAAAAAGAAGGTTGATGTTTCTATTGATGAAATCGATTTGTTCATCTGGTGAGGGCATACAATAAATGAGGTTCCATGGAATAGAATTAACATGCTGTTCAAGAGAAGGCCTATCAAAATTTTTAAAATTTCTATACATATAATTTGATGTGTCTACGCAATCACCAATATCAAAATCGTATGTAAGAAACAATAAGTCGTGTTTAGAAAAGGGGTGCAGCAACCTTGTCGGTATTATTTACAAAAAACACATCTAATAGGGTTCTGGGAAAAATTTCTGGAAGACCTTAAGAAATTTAGGTATCGGTAAACAAAACCACAAGGTCCCCGACAACATTGATTGTAATCTTTTGAATGTAAAATTTCTGTATCTAAAGAAAACCAGTTCAAATGTACCTGCTGATTTGTTTCCTGACCCACCCGAAGAAGCTGATAGAACCTTTAGCCCTACCTTGCTTGATGATACTGATGTTGTTGCAGCATTACTGTCAGTAAAATCAAATGCAATAGGTTTGGGCAATATACATAGGTCCCAGGTTCGTTAAACTGCTTTTACCCTTTATTTTGCCTTACCTCAATTTTTTTTTTAAATTTGCGCGCTCAAGGGATTTAAGTACCCTTAAAATGCTTGCACACAGCGCTGGCGAAAGCAAATCAGGGAGGAAAGAAAGAAAGGTACCGATGAGCGTTGGTTTTAAATGTTCGAAGATTATAATGACTGGGAAATAAAGAGCTAGGCAGGACATTCCATAAGCGAGTTGTACGGCTCAGGAACAAATCACGATATTTTAAAGTACATCCGAAAGTGGGCGTGATGAGCATTCATAGCGAGGCGCTACTGGCGATTTTTATAGATCACTGGTGGTGGAAATAGCGATAAAACAAAGCGCGACAGGAGACATTACGTCGGTGTTCGAGGGTGTCCATTGTCTGAGCGATATTAGTATCACCTGCATATGAGTTTTATCGCATGGTTTTGAATCCTATCTAGCAGGTGCAGAGGTGTTTTAAGCGCACCCGACCAGATGTGGGCATTGTACTCTAATTTCAGGCGGATAAACACTTATATATTGGGGCCAGTTATTACACAGCATTTTTGACGGCAACATATTCGGTAAGTTGTCATTGACACACATAACAAGAATGAAAAGTTTATCGGTTTCGACGATGCAAGCGCCATTTATGGATAACAGCTGTGTTTATATTTCGACAGTAGACAGCATTGCGTTCTGGAAGCATTAAATTCTGCTCTGTTAGCGGTTCCCCAATTAGTTATGCTGTTATATCAGAATTTAATGAGCTTAACATATGCTGGCGTTTCATTTCTACAGCCGAAAAGCAGAGACGTGGGTCAGGGATAATTAGAGATTCATTGTAGACGACGACGATTAAAGCACAACGATCTTCACATCTGCACGTGGAATGGTTGGTCACTTAAAATACCGTGTTCAGCCGAACAACTAGCGGAGGTCCTCGCAAACATATCCCCCAAGAAGCACGATGGGATGGACCGATCAAAAAGAGGATGAAAACCCTGAGAATGTTACAAACAACCGGCGACGTGACGAAGACTGCAGCCGCAGAATTTATTTATTGCTGTCAGACGAAGACATAGGGAACAAGTCTTGAGCTACACACATCTAGCTTAGATTAGATTAAGAGGGGTGATGACAATATGTATTCTTATCACTGCGGTCAGATTAGGCCTATTGTGATTTCCTCAAATTAGAGCTCACTTATAATGCCAGAAATTTTAATAAATTCGGCCATATCCTTGAGTGAGCTGGTAGTGATATCTTCTGCGTCAAGGTATGACTTATCTACAAGACGTAGGCGTGTTATGCTTCAGCGGTTACAGTGGAAAATGATATACTCTGCTGTTTCGTCGTCCTCGTTGCACATGCGATCTTTGCTGTCTCGTGCTATTCCCATAGTCATAAAGTGTTTTTGGACTCTGCAGTGACCCGTTAGGAATCTGGTTACTGCCAGTATCTGACGCCTAGAAGACTGTAGGAGTTGTTTTGTTCTTTTAGGGGAAAGGGTTGGCAAGAAGGTTTTGGCTTGCTTCCGTCCAGTAATGGAATGACATTGTTTTTAGCGTTATTTATATAAAAAAGCTTATGGAGTTATATAAATAATAGAATTCCGGCCAATTCGTCTATCTTTCATTACCATTATAACCACTGGGACCTGGCACCCGGATTAAATGGACTCTATTGGACCTGACAGCAAGTAGAGCCGTTTTGCTGTCAGAGAAAATGTGCTCTGGGTGAACTAATTTGGAGTTGTTCTCATCAGTTGAGATAAGCATGTATATAAAGATGAAGACGTGGGAAGTTCAGCGAATCTCTAAATACTGCGATGGGTGTACCTGAAGGACACACACAGACAGAAGTTTGTTTGGTCCAGCTTGTGTAGACTTTGGTCTAGTTTTATGACATCATATTGGAGATGCATAAGTGATTATAGATCTAGCAATCGTTGTGAACATCCACAGTACCACTTTTGGGTTAAGGTCCTAGTTTTCTTTTGCTGGTCTATAGTAAGGTTCTGGCTTTTTCTCATTTGCCAAATGAGTTTTTGATCCAGTTTATGGTTTTATCAAAAAGTGTCAAGTTTGTCCAATCTTTTTCTCGTGGTATAGGCAAATATGGTGCTCTTTTTGGGATTGACGTTCAGGACAGCCTAGTTGCAATGTCAGCGTATCCTTGGGCATAGAAACCATCGTTGCTGAGTATATTTAGCAGTTCATTTACTACGATGGACCATAGCAGGGGGGAGAGAACACCACTCTGGGGGTAAGCATTCGCAGGCGTGATTATGATTCGGTCACTGCCTAATATAGCGTTCATATTTCTACCATTAATCATGTGCTTTATCCAGTTACAGGTATCTACTTCTGTTATTTGGATGCATATGTATGTTATATCTGGGAAGCTGGGACACTGACGAAATCAAATGAAAATGTTCTCGGGCGGTTCGAAAGAAAAGTTGTCCTTTTAATGCATCAGTGTAGAAAAGCTCGGATAACTCGCCTTAGATGGCTAGGTCACCTTGAGCACATGAACATCAGCGTATCGAAAGTGTTCGTCTCCAACCCAGAGGGACAACGAATTAGACAACGTACCACCAGACAACCGAAAACAGCACATTTTGTAAAGTAGCAAACAGCCTCGGATGTGAAGAGAGTTACAATACTTCAAACGATAAACGAACGACAACCGTCGGCAATGCATGTGGAAGGCCTCAGGGTGGACCTGAGCCTCAACCAGTAAGCCTCTTCAATTAGCGCGGTCTTTGGTTAACTGCCTCCAGTTGCGCACTTCAAGCTGGTTCGCACGCCACCTAAGGCCAGGCTTTCTTCCACTGCGTTGTCCCTCCGGATTAGAGCCGAAGATTCTGCGGGCTGGAGCGTTGGTTCTCATTCGATCTACATGTCCCAGCCATCACAAACGCCAAATGCGCGGTTTTTTGACCGGGTCTATGCCGCTGTACAGCTCCTAAAGTTCATCGTTGAATCATCTCCTCCAGAACCCGTCAACGCATATGGGACCAAATATCTTACGCAGAATTTTTCCTTCAAGGATGTAGAGGGCCGTAAACCTAAAAAAATTGATATCACCGCCATCCAAGAAGTGCGATGATATGGACCTAGGTAAAGGAAATGGGATCTACTATGCTGATTTCTATATATCGAAAAAAGAGACAGCGCCAAATTGGAAGTGTGTTTGTCACCAAAAGGAAGAATTAGGAAAAAAGTCTTGAGATTCAGACATCTGGTGAACCTGATTATAATCCGCATAAAGCCGAAATTTTCAAACATAAGCTTGATATTCACTCACGCCACAGAGGAAAATGCGGACATGGCCAAAGATTGGGTTAGAAGTAACAGACAAAAGATCGTTGATGAAGATTAAAAAGAGTATCGGAGGCAGAACGGAGCCCTGAGGCACATCAGCATTTATTTTCTGGATAACAGACTTGAAACCGTCTAAGGCAACTTGAATTGATTGTTCCGAAAGGTCATTTCTATTCAATGAAGAAGAGACTCGTTGATCGTAAGTGGACGCAAAATTTTTTATTTAGTATTTTCTGCCTCAATTGTTGGTCGTTGGTCGTAGGTATTGAAGTCATTTCTGGATCGTTTGAGTTTTGTTTCGGTTTTAGTATGTTCCTAACCCTGACAGCCTTATTACAGCCCAAGTCGTCCCATGCGTTTGCTATGGGTTGATACATTTCATCCCATGAGTAATAAAGGATCTCGTTCAAAAAAAATAGCGTTTGTGATCATATAAACAACGGCGTCCACGTCGTTATCAAGGAAACATAACTGACAGTTATAATTTCCAAAGAAGCTGTTAAGATTGGCTTTCGTATTGTATTGCCATATGGTATTCCATTGAAAGCTTGTGGTATCACAATATGCATCATCCGGCCTAATTAATTAGGCTTGATGGAAGCTTCTACAGTAACCTAACAGCAAATACCTATATCTAGATGGAGTGAAAAGTGATCTCCTTGGGAATTAAAATTTTTTTTTTTTAAATGTTTTTTATATTATTCAATATAGTCCCCTTTTAGTTTGATACACTTATTCCAGCGATTTTCCAACTTCTTGATCCCATCTGAAAAGTAATTTTCTGCAAAATACTCCTCCGTGGCGTCGATGATTTCCTCGCGTGAGCTGAATTTTTTATTGATGAATCATCTTCTGAGGTTTGAGAAGAGCTAATAGTTCGAGGGATCTAAATCCAGTTACCAATCGACGTCAAAAGTCCGCCCGATTCCGCATCAGCAAGTCCAAACACTCTTTCGAAGTGGTCTCGCGTTCGTGTTTTTGGTCATTCGTGGCACCCAGCGGCAGGATAACTTTTTCATATGCAGAATATTGCCCAAAATATGGCGTGTGCCCTCAGTACTAATCTTTGTGGTATCTGCTAGCTGGCCCACCTTCACTTTCCGGTCAGCCAACACCATTTCAAGAATTTTTTTGACATTGTCCTCTGTAACCGCATCGGAGGGCCTGCCGCTGCAGACTTGATCGGTAGTGGAGTTGCGGCCACCACGAAACTCTCGAAACCAATATTTGACGGTGAAATCTGACGGAGCATTAGCCCCATAATATTTATCCAACTTTTCTTTTGTTTCCTTCGCCGTTTTGCCTCTCAAAAGAGAATGTTTTATGAGAGAACGAAAATCTTTTTTGTCCATACTCAACATGATGCCAAACACGTCAACAACGATCAGCTGTCAAAACAAAACTAAAGACAGTATCGCAGTGAAATTTGGCACGTCTGCCTAAATATGAACGGACTTCAAAGCACCATAACCTTTTTTGCAGTAGCAGCGCATTCTGGCGGTCAAGGAAGTCACTTTTCGCTCCATCTAGTAATCTGATATAACACATGGGCTGAAAAGTCCATGCCGTCCACTTGCATTAAATCCATACCACTTTCAGTTAGTACCAACCTTCAAAAGATACGTGTATAAATTTGACAGCTGTCGGACGATTAGTTCTCGAAATATACCGTTGTGAGTGAAGCAACTTTTGTTACTGTGAAAAAAATTTCGTATGGTGATTTATCATTGTTTTTTGATGGGAAAAAATGCAGCCGATGCAAAGAAATGGCTTGATAAGTGTTACCCGGACTCTGCACCAGCCGAACGAACCATTCGCAAGTGGATTGAAAAATTTAAAACTGGTCATACAAGCACCGAAGATTATGCACGCAGTGGACGCCCAAAAGAGGCTGTTTCAGATGAAAACATCAAAAAAGTCCACAAAATGATTACGAATGACCGTAAAGTGAAGCTGATCGAGGTAGCTGAGGCTCTGAAGATATCAAAAGAGCGTGCTGGATATATCATACACGAATATTTGGACATGCGAAAGCTGTGTTCAAAGTGGGTGCCGCGTTTGCTCACAGTCGACCAAAAACAACAACGTGTTGATGATTCAGAGGCGTGTTTAAAGCTGTTCAACCGCAATAAAGCCGCATTTTTGCGTGGGTATGTGACAATGGATGAAACTTGGCTCCATCACTTCACATCACAGTCAAGTCGGCAGTCAGCTGAGTGGCGAGCAGGCGACGAAATTCGTCCTCGGCTGGCAAGGTTATGGCATCCGTATTTTGGGATGCACATGGAATAATTTTCATCGACTATCTCCAAAAGGGGCAGACTATCAACAGCGATTATTACATTGTGTTGTTAGAGCGTTTGAAGGACTAAATGGCAGAAAAACGGCCGCATTTGAAGAAAAAAAAAGTGCTGTTTCATCAAGACAATGCACCGTCGATGAAAACGATGGCAAAATTGAAAGAATTCGGCTACGAATTGCATCCCCACCCACCGTATTCTCCAGATTTGGCCCCCAGCGACTATTTCCTGTTCGCAGACCTCAAAAGAATGCTCGCCGAAACAGAGGCCTATTTTGAGGCTAAACCGAAATCGTACTACAAAACTGGTATCGAAAGATTGAAAAATCGTTTCAATCAATAAAGTTGAATTTTGCTAAGATTTTGTGTTTTACTATAAAACGGCACGGATTTTTCAGCCCATGTGTTAGGTGCGCGTAAAACGATGAATCATCTCTGGAACCTACTGAGGACATCTTATTCTGCCTACGATAGAATTCAAACAAAAATGCCATTAAGCTGGACTAGGGTGTTCAGGGTCTAACAAAGAGTGAGTTGCTTTTTCTCAACTCAAGGCAGGAGTAACTGACTGGTGTGCTTTTTTTGTTTGGTTTCTGAGGAGGTGTAGTTTTCAGAAGTAACAGCGAACACGAGGTAGATAATTCCAGTGCCCATATTATGGTATCACTTTAATCTTCATTCAACCCCATAATGCAGCCACTTTCCTTTCATATTTTCTTTTTCATTACTCGAAGAGGTCCTGAACAGCTCGTATTCTTTATTCAGAAGGATTTGTCTGAACTTGCTTTATTCTAAGTTTAGCGGTCATGGAGCTGGGGCTGGCTTGACATCAGTTACTACTCTTCTATTGTAATAGGATTAGCATTAGCTCCGGTAGACGGAACAATTGGTTTCTATATCTGAAGACCTAAGCTCACATCATGTTCGATCGTAGTTAACACACTAGGTCCGGAATTTACTGAGCTCACACACGCTTCTGTCTTAAATTTTTAAATAAATTTGATTCCATGGCCAATGAACCACTTTTTTGGAAAATTATTTCAAAACATTTAATTTAAATTTTATGCTAGAATTTGTCTTGTTAATTTTTTTATTTTAATCTGTCATATTTCGAATTCATAATGGATTGGCTGGGGAATTACGGATAAGCGATGAAAGTGTGTCGAAAACATTCGAGTACGTGTTCTACAATTTTATTTTAGGATTAATTTCTTTTCGATTTATTTTTACGTACTGAATAAATGTACGACGATACATTGATTCAGATGTTTGTTTCTGTCATTTGCTGATTGCCAATATAAATAGCGAATGTAAGTTTTAAGATTTTATTTAGGATATCTCCGAGCTATGAGCTCTTCAACCTAACATAATAGGAAAGCTCTAAGCACATCATTGAGATAATTCTTAGTAATTTAAACGACAAGTTAGAAGTGAAAAGCATTATTGACGGCACGGTAGAAATCTAGCCTACACGGGTACAAATCTAAAATTCATTTTTTTACGTTCGCGGACCTCGGGTCCAAATTTAACATACCGTATTAACGGAACGTCAGTTGCGTTTTCATTTGTTTTCAGGTTACTCAGTAATTAACGAACTGGATGGTATCATCTGAGCCTTCGTTTCCAGACCACAGCCTGAGTGATGTCCCTCCCAGCCAACCAGCACTCCGGAATTATCGGAAAACTAATTGGCCAAAATACAGAGGAATGCTGTCAGAAACAATATTCTCTTAAGTCTCAAGTCCCCTGCGTGACACCAATGAGCTTGACATGGAAGTCAGACAATTCACCCTGGCTCTCAACCAGGCCATGACCGCTTCCTGTCCTCTTATTCAACCTAGAGGCAAAAAAATGCCGCACTGGTGGACATCAGCACTGGGACTGCTTAGAAACACTTGCAGAAAACATTTTAACTTAGCAAAAAAACATAAGAAAAGTAACTGACTGGGACTCAAACAAGAATCCCTCAAATTATACAAAAAAGAACTGAGGAAGGCAAAGCGACAATCCTGTAGGTCATTCTGTGACAAAATCACGGAAATCTCTGAGGCATCGCAGCTAAGAAAATTCCTGTCTAAAAATTCTCTGATGTCTAGCTGTTTGAAAAAAACCGATGGCTCTTGGACAACCGCAAGTGATGAATCACTCAACCTGCTACTAGACACCAACTTTCAAAGTAGCTCCCAATTCGCGGCCAGTAGCAATAGAAACAGGCCTACTGCAACCGGAACCAAAATTCATGGTCTGATTATAAGAGACAAACTGCTCTGTGCGCTGCATAGCTTCAAACCATACAAGTCTGCTGGTCCGGACGGTGTAATACCTGCCGAGCTACAGAGGTCCTCAGGTATTATTCTGCCTTCGCTAGAAAATATTATGAGAAGCAGTGTAGAACTGATCCACATTTCATTGTCATGGAGAGAAGTCAATGTAGTTTACATTCCCGAAGCCGAAAAATGCTCTCATGTTGTCCCAAAAGACCTCAGGCCTATAAGTCTATCATCTTTCCTTCTGAAAACTCTAGAACGGTTGATTGATATCCATATACGAGCTAAAATTGATCCAAGACTTCTGTCAACGGCTCAACATGCAAACATGCCTACTGTAAAGGAAAGTCGGTGGAAACGGCTGTACATTTGCTGACCAGCCACATCGAACGATCCATACAATATATAGAGTACACAATGGTCGCTTTCCTGGACATAGACGGTACCTTTAACAACGTCAACACATCCTCCAACCACGACTGCGCTGTCAACTCTGCAGGTAGACGACTCACTTGGGGAGTTGATCAGCTAAATAGTAGGATAATCAACTCCAAATTGGGTGAGGCTTCTGTTAAAAGATGTGCCAGCAGAGGTATGCCGCAAAGCGGTGTCCGTTCACCCCTTCTCTGGAATTTAGGGGTTAGTGAACTGCTGAGATACCTGAAAGCGGGTGGTGGCAGGTGGTAGCAGGGTGATTATAGAACTATTTCAGCTAAATCTTAACAGATTAACCCGTTGGGCGGTTCGCTATGGATTGGGTGTAAACCCCCATAAAACTGATCGTGTCCTCTTTTCCAGGAAATATAAAATTCCAATCATAGACTCTCCCTCAATAAACGGTACCAGTTTAATCTTCTCCTATACAGCAAAATATCTGGGTATAATTTTTGACAGGAAACTGAACTGAAAACTTAATATTCAAGAAAAAGTACGGAAGTTAAAGCAGCTCTATTATCTCGCAGAAAAACCATTGGGAAGGAGTGGGGCCTTCAAGATCGCAGTACCCATTGGCTATACATCTCGGTCAGAAGGCCGATACTCATTTACGAGGTTGTCGTCTGGTGGACGGCCTTAGACAATGCAATGAACTGCACTAAACTAAGCATAGTCCAAAGTACAGTATGACTATGCTTAAGCGACTACACAGGGAGCAAATAATTTATTTGGCCACGCTAATATTCTCAATACATTAGGAATCCTTACAGAGAATATCGATTACACCATACCTGAACTTTGGTTTGACAAAGACTTCCATGTAAGCTTCCCCTCTCAGATAACCTAAATCTAAGCCTCTCTTTCCGTCTTCCAAATCACTGTAGCGTGTTCCAGGCAGAAATTTTGACGATTAAAGAACCTCTGTCCTGGCTGAAGTACAACGTGATTTCTGCTAGGGATATCCGCGTCTTTTCGGATAGTCAGGCCCCTATCAAGTCCCTGGACGCAGTCTCACTAAATTCTAGAACCACCCTTGACTACCGATCATCTCTTAGCGAGATGGCACAACAGTTCTAACTTCACCTATGTTGGGTGCCAGGTCACAGAGACATTCCATGGAATTGTAGCACCGACGATTTTGCCAAAATTGGAACCCCTCTATCTACTCTAGCGGAAAAGGCTAGATCGGTATACCAATCGCTACATCCAAATTAATATTAAAGCTCGGTGCTAATAAAAAAACAGACCTTAAGTGGACTGTTGGACCAACATGACTAGCGACTAAACAGATCTGGCCAAAGCTAGATCCGAATCGATCTAACAGTCTGATCATTCTAAATAGGAAGTATCTCAACGCCATCATAGGTGTCATCACTGGACCCTGCATCATAAGCAAGCACGCAAGACGACTTGGCGCTTTTACAAATGATTCCTGCAGAAGCTGCGTGGGCGAGGAGGAAGAGGAGACAATTCTCCACCTTCTCTGTTCATGTCCAGCTCTCTTCCAGAGAAGAAAACTTCACTCAGAATTTTCTTCTACAATGACTTAAACGGTTGTATTGTTTTACTTACAATGCCTTTGTTTGCAAGTTGGACTAATTATTTTCTATTTGAAAAGGAGTGATAGTGAAAGTGATTTTTCATTGAGAGTGTCGGATGAGGAGGAATCGTGTTCTGACTTCGAAGATCATGTTGAGGATCAAAAAAAAAAAACCCTTGAAAACGATGCCGAAAGAGCCTCGAGGGAAAACATTATAAACTTGTTGACACGTTATTCGTCCTCAAGGGTCACAGCGGAAGAAATTTCCAGCTTCGAATTATTTTTTCCACCTCCTTTGGTACGCACTATATTGGCTTACACAAATATTGAGGCTAAACGCATATTTGATGAAGAAAGGACTGATAGCACTGAACTGTTTGCATTCATTGGACTTCTGTTATTGGCTGGTGTTTTTCGATCAAATAACGAAAGCTCTGAAAGTTTATGGGACTCTCAAAAAGGGAGGCAAATATTTGCAGCAACTATGTCACTGAAGTCCTTCAAAAAAATATCTAGAGTTTTCAGGTTCGATATCAGAGAAACTGGAAGTGAATGGCGTTTGCTAGACAAATTTGCTCTTATACGTGAATTGTGGAATCATTGCGTTGAGATATTACCGAAGCTTTAAAACTCATCCGAAAAATAGATGAACAACTGGTAGCATTCAGAGGAAGATTTCCTTTCCGACAGTACATTCCATCAAAGCCTGAGAAGTACGGAATCAAGTTTTGGGTACTTTATGACTCTGCAACGAGCTATGCTTGGAATATTCAACCTTATACACGCAAGGAACTCGGAAGTACATCTAAAGAAATCGAAGTATGCGTGTAGTTCTTGATTTGGTTGTAAGGCTAACTTACAACTGATAACTTTTTCACATCTTATCAACTGGGACAAAACTTACTGGAGAAACAGATTACGCTAGTTGGAAAAATACGTAAAAACAAGCCCGAATTACCTCCAGAAACAGTAAATGTAAAAGGAAGACCAATTTTGCCACAAAATTTTGCCTTTACCAAGAATACTACTATCGTGTCTTATATCCCAAAAAAAAAAATAAATCTGTGAATCTTTTAAGTCCATTTCATCATGACCCGAAAGTGAGTGGTCGCGCAGATAAAATGCCAGCAATAATACCAGACTACAACAAATGTAAAGGTGGTGTAGACACGTTGGAAGAAGCAGTAAGTTGCTACACTTGCAAAAGAAAAACTAAGCGATGGCCTCAAGTGGCGTTCAGTAGTATGGTCGATATATCAAATTGGCTAACCATGCCTAGAAAGAAAAGTGTCTTGCTAAGCGCCGCTACCTTTTGGAAAACCTAGCTATGCTGATTGTTACTCCCTACATAAAAAAAAATGGCAAACACTACCTCGAGCACCTTTTCCACTTTCAGTCGGGAAACAGTACCGGAAAGAAAACAACCAAGTGAAGCCGATGTCAATTATGTCAAAAAAACAGATAATAAAACAAATTTAGTTTGCGACATTTGCAATAAATTTACATGTAAGCAGCATTCTAAAACTATCACTTTGTGTACAAATTGTAGTAACTGATTTTTAAAAGTACAAATAAGATAAAAATGTATTGCAGGTATAACAAACATGTTTGAAGTTGCAATAAAATCCCATAAATATAAATCAAAATAACTTTTATTTTCATTAAAAATATCTAAATAATAGTAATGATGATCCATTTGACCCGAAGCCCGTTTACGTCATTAACTTTGAGGACCGGATGATGGTTAACTTGTTACAGCCAAGAGGCGATCCAGACGTTCGAATACTGAAATTTGACGTCAAACAATGTTGCCTCAATCTGCGCGTCAGCTTTGTATCGTAAATATCGTAAACGCAACCTGCTCTCTACTTTTGTATGCTTTGACGTTTGACAGCTGACAATTTATTTTGCTTTTGCCGTTGATTCGTTCGATTTGAAGCTGCAGGGTAGGTTATGGTGTAATGTATTTACTCCGAATGGGTAACACCCAATATATGGCACTTAGCGATTATCATATTATGGTTTATGTGTGTTGGTTTTTCTTTAATTTATTTATTAAAATACATTGTTTGTGAAGTTATTTCTCTTAACTAAATTTTAATAAAAATAAAAAGAGCAAATTTCTACTCTACCTCGTGCAACGAATTCATGTGTTAGAAATTTAAGGAAACAATATTTTATCTGTCATCTTAACGGTGAAGCGACATTTCGGATTGTATGAAGCATGCCAAAGCGCAAAAGATCATTGCAGTTATTGTCAGCAAGCCACTGCTTGGTTTTACCCGATCACTAATCTGAACTATGTTTTCCATAAAAAGTCTAAGTAAAATAACATAAAACGTGTTTTTTTTTAGGGTTTTGGTTTTTAAACTGGCAACACTGTTTTTACAGATTGTCAATTTGACAGTTTAAAGTT
The DNA here is from genome assembly GCA_963966105.1 of Volucella zonaria. Lineage (NCBI taxonomy): Eukaryota > Metazoa > Arthropoda > Insecta > Diptera > Syrphidae > Volucella > Volucella zonaria. The sequence goes on along the minus strand of OZ014533.1, from coordinate 129,346,808 downwards.
GACTTGTAGTTAGTACATCTTGCCATTTTACAATGAATTGTGCAAACTTATTTTGAAAACCATGGTTCGGTACGCCAAACTTATCGTGCGCTACGTCCATTTTACGGTCGACATAATCGTCCATCTGAGCAAGTTATTCGGAACACGATGAATCGTTTTCGCACCACGTACACTCTAGTGGACAATACGCAACCCCAAAGAGGACAAACAGTGCGAACAGATGAAGTTACTACCGTTGTGGAGCGCAGTGTTGAGGAGAATCCGAATGAGTCGATTTGCCATCGTGCACAGCAATTGGAGCTATGCCCATACACTTTGTGCCTTAAAAGCTTATAAGATCCAGCTTGTGCTAGAGTTAAAACCGCTTGACCATTATAAACGGCGTAGGTTCGGTGGATGGGCCGAAAACATGATTTAGCTTGATCCTCATTTTCAACGCAAAATTTTGTTCTCCGATGAGACCCATTTCCGGTTAAATGGTATGTAAACAAGAAAAATTGCCGAATTTGGAGTGGAGAAAACGCTGAAGCCTTTGTCAACTCACTGTTTGGTGTGCTTTATGGGCTGGTGGAATCATCGGTCCATATTTCTTTAAGGACGATGCCGGCCAGAATGTTACCGTTTATGGAGAGCGCTATAGAAACATGATTTCTGACTTCTTCGTTCCTCAGTTCAATGGCATTGACGTTTCAACACGATGGCGCAACATGCCACGCGACGCGAGACACCATCAACACCATCAAGTTCGCGTAATGGACATGTGAACTAGCTTCCACGATCCTGTGATCTCACACCTTTAGATTACTTTCTTTGGGGGTATGTGCAGTCACTAGTCTATGCCGATAAATCAGAGACGTTGGACGATTTGGAAGTCAACATTCGCCGTGTTATTGCTGACATATGGCCTCAGTTGCTCGATAAAATTGTCGAAAATTGAACTTCACGATCGCGCTTCATTTGAGCTAGCCGTGGTGCGCATATACCCGATATCATATTTACACACTAATGGCATAAAATTATCTATTAAATAAAGCTAATATCAAAGACATTCACTTTAGGTTGAAGTGTTTTATTTCATATTGGATTTGTGTAACTCTACAAAAAACCCCCTTTACATTTGAAATGGAGATTGCTGCCTAACTCTTCCAACCCCCAGCAGACAGGAATCTCAATAACCTAGAGGCTGATGAATTCAAAGCTAAACACGTTCAGTGAAGAACATCATGCAAGCGGTGAAAAACTACAATACTTTTTATTTGAAAACGGTTAGAGGATATCAAATCAGATTTTTTTTTTATAATTGCCGAGCGCACAAGGAATTTTGTGTACCCTTAAGATGTTTGCACATAGCGCGAGCGAGGGGAAAAAGAGTGGTACCTATGTACGTTGGTTTTAAGTGTTTGCAAGTTATAGTGACTAGGAAATAAATAGCTCTGCAGGGCATTCCATAAGCAAGTTGCACGGCTTAGGAACGAATCACGTTATTTCAGAGTAGGTCCGAAAGCGGGCTTAAGGGCTGCTGCTGCGCATTCATAGCGAGACGGGGGTGAGCACTGGTGGTGAAAATAGCGATTCAACAAGGTGAGACAAGAGACTTTAAGTCTGTGTTCGAGGGTGTCAAATGACTGTGTAATATTGTTATCACCTATGAGTATTATCGCACGGTTTTGGATCCTATCTAGCAAGAGGTCTTAAGAGCACCTGCCCAGATGTGAGCATTGTACTCCGATTTCGGGCGGATAAACGCCTTATATATTGAGGCCAGATCAGATTTTGTGAAATATTTCTTACATCGCTTGAGGAAACATAGTCATTTTTCAGAGTTTTTGGAGACTTTGAATATGTGGTCATTCCAACGTACGAGTAAGTTGTCATTAACACACATAGTGGGAATGAAAAGTTTTTCGGTTTCGACAATGCAAATGCCATTCATGGATAATGGATGGGCGTTTAAATTTCACTTTAACGACAGCAGACCGAATTGTGTTTTGGAAGTATTAAATTCCGCTCTATTGATAATTCCCCAATTGGATATGCTGTTAATATCGGAGTTTAATGAGCTTAACATACGCTGCCGTTCCCGTTCTACAGCCGAAGAGCAGGAACGTGAGTCCGGAAACAAATATGAAAAGCAGAGAGTACTGTCGTCAGCCAAGGAATATATTAGATTAGAAGTGACAGACAAGAGATCGTTGATAAAAATTGAAAAGAGTGTCGGAGACAGAACGGAGCCCTGCAGCACACCAGCATTTATTTTGTGAATATCAGACATGAAATTATCCAAGACGACTTGAATTAAACATTCCGAAAGGTAATTTTTAATCCATTGAAGAAAAGGATTGTCGGTCTAAAATGCACGTATTTTCGACAAAAGAGCCTGATGCCAAACTCTGTCGAATGCCTTAGAAATATCAAGTGCAACTATCTTGCTTTCGCCAGATTAATGTAGACTTTGGTTGCACCTTTCCGTGAGACATGCCATCAATTCACCAGTGGACCTGTTGCAAGGTAAACCGTATTGCCGCTCATTAGGAAGTTTTCGTGTTTCGAAATATTTCATGAGCTGACGGTTTATCAGCGTTTCCATGACCTTAGAAAGAAGGGACGTAATTGCAATGGATCTGTAGGAGGAGAGAGAGGAAGATTCGTCTTTTTTAGGGACGGGCTGTACAAATGCTGTTTTCCAACTGCGCGGAAAGAGTCCTAAAGAGTAGGATTGATGAAAAAGCTTACTCAGCTGTTTTGCCAGCATGGAAGAACACCTCTTCAGAAGAAAGGAAGTTAAATCATCTGGACCAGCGGATTTGTGAATGTTAAGATCTCTAAGTACTTTTGCTACTACACGAATGCGAAAGTCGATTCGTCCCATTAAAGATTCAACACACTTAAGTGTAAGCGGAGACAAAGCACAGTCAGGAAGTGTTGAACTGGCCCCAAAATGTGCAGCATACAGATTGGCCTTATCCAAATAACTGGCAGCTGGAATGTCATTGTAAATGAGCGCTGGGATGGAGGATGAGCAAGAATTTCTAATGTCTTTGACGAACGACCGATAATTTTGGCTACCTTAGGGACATTGCAGTATTTCTTGCCTCAATTTCTGGTCATATTGAAATTTCACGAGCTTAAGAAAGACATTGCAGGTATTCCTGGCTCGTTTGAACTTTTTTCGGTTTCATCTGTCGTGTTGGTCTTATAGGATCGAAAAAACAGTTCTCTAACCACCCTGACAGCCCCTTTACAGCTCGAACCGTACCATGCCATTTCTTTTGGCCTGATACTCTTCATCCGGTCGATTTCAGTATAAGGATACGGGGATATAATTCTTTGAATAGGGTCAGACATCGCACAGAGTTTTACAGTAACGGCAGTGGCCAAGTGCATACAACAGCACTCTGACCAGGGGCAGGAGATATCGGAGTGCCTGCACTATGATTTTTTTTTTCTCCCGATTTACCGGACCATGCCATTAATTTTTTTTGCACAATTGCTGTGTGATTTTTCACTCGCGCGCGTTGGAATGGTTGGAATGAGGTGTTTTTTATTTTTATTATTTGTTGCTGTTTTTTGCACAAATCCAGATCGAGTGTACGTGTGCTCTCATCGGAGGTCAGCTCGACACAGATCTTTATTAGAGAACTGAACTATCGTGTCCTTAAAGTAATACAGACCGCATTTCATTCTTAAGTAGGGATAACAAATCTGCTTAAGTAAACGACATCATTCAAAATTGCATTTCGAAACAGTCTGAGTATCCTCTTTCTCACAATTCTATTCAATAATTGTACCGACAATATTTATTTTCTGAAATCGGCAACGCCTTACCGGTTGAAAAAAAAAAACGGTGACAGTGTAGATGGAAATCTACCCTTCTGACGAATATTGAAATATCGTTATTCTTTCCTAAGCCGTACATCTCGCTTATGGAATGCCCTGCTGAGCATTATAACCTTCAAACATTCAAAACGAACGTACGAGTACATCGGTATCTTTCTTTCCTCCCTAACATTCCTACGCCCGCGCTGTGTGCAAACATTTTAGGAGTAACTCAATTCCTTAAGTGTGCGCTAATTTGAAAAAAGAATCGATCACTTTCCTGTGAGTCGTTCTGAAGATAATGAACCATTTCTATACGGAAAACTTTATTTTTATATTCCTTTATACTTATATGTCCCATGTCCTTCTGAAGCTACACTAGGGTGCCACTAAATTCTTAAATAAAAAAAAAACATATCTTGCTTACTGGGATTCGAAAAATTCTTCGATTGGATAAAAAGATAGCTTTCCAAACAAAGAGCATTTGGTTTTCCAAATCAGTTTGTAGAATTATTTTTCGTGCAAAGGATTTCAACCCGATGTCGTCTACCAGATCTGAGTTGGAGTACCTCAAGGGTGGGCGCTTGGAACAATTCTATTTAATATGTTCTATTTCGCTGAAGCTAGCGACTTGTAGAGTTGAACAACCTCTAGGACAACTACCTCACATAAAAGATCAAAATCTACAAAACAGGACTGATCTACTTCCACACTTCGTCTAGGCGGTTACGGACTAACAAATGCAAAAATATCACAGCCAAACTGTCACCAGCAAGTCTTCCTCAAAGTCCAGATATGTTGAATTCTTCTTCAAAAGAAACGAAATGTATGAACCAGATAGCAGATCACAGAGAAAATTCAACAACGTCGAGGACTGCCGCATATGAGAGCAGTTACATAGATAAATGTATATTCGTAGATGCGGCAAATCAAAGACATTTGTAGGATTGTCATCCATGTGACACTCATCAGATTGTGGAGAATGAAAATGGAAAATGCTCGCCGCTCTGTAAAAATCGAAAGAAGTCTTATTGAGACTTCTGGCGTTAAAAGGACTTAGACCGTTCGGTTTTTTTAACATCATGATTAAGCAAATAGTATGAGATTCACCAACACCAGAAGTTCAATTTTCTAAAAGGCTGTGTCACTACTATGTAGCATACTCTTATTACTTTTGACATCATTGGGGGAACCATGTGCGTTTGCAAGTATTGAAACATATCGAGGAGGAGCTTTGAAGTATTGTAACGGGTGACCAGATAGCAATGATAGTTCTTCTATTTGCTATGTTTCAGAAGCTGTCAAAGTTACCAATGACATCCAATTGTCAAAATATTAAAATTATTAAAAAAACATCGAAATTTCGGCTCAGCTGACAATACGCAGCGTGTATTTCGTCGTGAGGTCGGCCGTCATCATGGCTTCAGTGGGCAGGCAATTCGTCGCATCGTGGAAAAGTTAGAGAATGAGTACACTCTTTTGGATCTTTTGCCACTAACCAGATGGGAAAACATAACCGCCGTAGCGGCTAGTATCGAAAAAGGCCCAGAAATATCGATTCGGCGCAGATTAGCTGAATTGAGCATCGCTAGAGAGTCAACCAGTCTTATTTTGCGGTTGGATTTGGGTTTACATCCATATAGGATTGCGCTGACACAAGAATTGAAGCCGTACGACCATAGACAACGCCGTGAGTTCGCTAATTGGGAGCTGGAAATGTTGGCCAGAGATCCGGATTTTGGCCAAAAAATCATCTTCTCAGACGACGGGCATTTTTAGCTCTGCGGGTATGCCAACAAGCAACATTTCCATTATTGGAGCGAATACAATCCACAAGTGTTCGGCCAAGCATTATCGGACCTTATTTCCTTCGAAATGAGGAAGGCGACACCCTTACCGTCAATGGTCTCAGGTATAGTGCAATGTTAACTGTGTTTCTGTGGTCAGAGTTCGACAAAATCGATAAATCCGAGCTGTGGTTCCAACATGCCATACAAGCGACGCAATCTCGAAGTTGTAAAGGAAGAATTTGGCAAATGGGTCATCTCACGGGGAGCGTTCATCAATTGGCGCCGCGATCTTGCGATTTGACACCACTCGATTATTTTCTCTGGAGTTACGTCAAGTCCTTAATCTACGCTAATAAGCCAACCACTTTAGACGAGCTCGAGGCCAGCATTTGACACACTATTGCAGGAATAACGCCGCACATATTAGACCGAGTCCGGGCACATAATGCCCGCGAAGGCGGCCATTTAAATGATGTGCTATTCCACACATAATGGCATGAACGTAGCTTCAAAATAAAACCAGAATAAATTTGATATCTCACACCGTTGTTTTATTAAATTTTTTTTTTTTCGTTCGTATCTAACCCTTTAGTTAGGGATTTGTATACATCCGCTCCGCTGTTAATTCAGATGATTATACCACGAAGAGTTAAACTTGCCAATCACTGTTTTATTGACATAAAAATAATATAGTCTTGCCAAGAGACTCTTGATAATGATCCCAGTCTTGCTTTATGGCAGAGATGCATAGACTTATCGAAGGCGGGTGAAAATGTCCTACACGCAACATTCTTCAACTGAGTTTTGGTCCTGTTTATATTGACTAGTTTTGGAAGAAGAACTCTAAGAGCTGTAGGGCGACATCGACCTGGTTAGAAAAGTGCACATCAGTCGCCTATGATGACTAGAATATGTGGAGAAACGCTTTGGCCCGAAAAGTCCGAATAGAAAATCATCGCCTTATTTGCCAAGCACAAATGGAAAGGGATTTGAAACTTGGAATTGGAGGTGGTTGGCCAAAAACAGAAGAGGTTACTTGGTTACATGTCAACTGAGAACTATATAGGTAGGTATCTACTTAAGTAGTAGGTAAAATCTCTGCGCCAGCTTTTTGATTATTGTTTCCTCTTCGATTCGGGGGAGCACATCATTTATCCAATCCGTCAAGTAAAAACGCGAATTTCCTTTAGACTTTTTCGAGGATCGTAAGAGGAAAACTTTCTAGCACAGCGATGGCTAAAAAAATACTGACAGAAGCTAATCCGTTGAGTCAATTAAACTATCTATCTTGGACTTGTTGGACTCCCGAGACTCACTGTTTTTGGTTTAGGCCCTGCTATGGGCATAAATTCGTTGACACAACGAAGACGATTTTGATCAAGAATGTTAATTATTATCTCTCATCACCACCTCAAAAGTAGTCTTCTGTTCCTTAACCCAGGCACAATTTATAAAGCAGCTATCGCATTTAGCAATACTTTGGACTTTGTCAACTTTGTTGGTAAATCTGTTGTTGACATTCCCTCTAAATCTTAGCGTCATAGCTTGACATTTGCAAAGGTTACGTAGCCAAGAGTACATCTAGTACAATTTTAGAAATGGATTTCAATTTGCAACAATGAACTTGTAGTACATTTTGCGCGAACGTTGGAAATGTTGGATAAATGTTTCGGCAACGATTCTCTAAAGAAAACGGTCGTTTACGAGTGGCACGAGCGGTTCAAAAGTGGTCGTGAGTCAATCGAAGATGATGAACACAATGGCAGACCATCGACATCGAAAACCGACGAAAACATTGATGAAGTAGAAGAAATGTTGGCCAATAATCGTAAATTAACCATCAGAGAGATAGCGGAGGACTTGAACATTGCCTATGGATCCGTCCAAGACATTTTGTTTAATGATTTGGGTTTCCGTCGTGTAGCAGCAAAGTTGGTGCCAAAAGACCTCAATTTCATGCAAAAAAGAGACCGTGTTGACGTCGCAAAAGCGATGATTTGCGAGGCTGACGCTGAATCCGATCCCACATTCATCAAAAGGATCATTACTGGAGACGAGATGTGGCTTTATGAGTACGACACGCAATCCACACATCAGGCAAGTGAATGGCGTTCACCAAATGAGCCGAGACCAAAAAACCACGTCGTTTTCCGTCAAAAAAGAAGACAATCCTCACGGTTTTCATGGATTAAAACGATGTAGTGCATCATGAATTTTTGCCAGAAGGCCAGACAGTAAACAAAGAGCACTCGTATTATTTGGGCGTTATGAGACGTTTACGTGAAGTAATTCGCCGAAAGAGACCAGAATTGGGGGCAGAAAACTCGTGGATAACGCACCGTCGCACAGTGCCATCATTATTCGTAATTTTTTGACGAAAAACGCAACAAATACAATCCAACAGCCATCGAATTCACCTGATTTGGCTCCCTGTGACTTCTTTCTGTTCAATCGAGTTAAAAAAAACCACGACAGGGAACGCGTTTCAGCAGCCGATAGGAAGTAATGTAAAAATCGGAGGAAGCACTGATGGACATACCGAAAATCGAATATAAAAAATGTTTAGAGGATTGGATCAAGCGCTGACATAAGTGTGTTGCTGTCGATGGGGATTACTTTGAAGGGGACAATAAAGATTTAGATAAATAAACTTGTATTTTCAATTTTCTGAATAGTTTCTGGAAAAGGTGGTATCTCTATCAAATTTTAGGCCACGTCACTTGAGGGATGACCTGATACTTTTTCTATTATGATACAATCACAGTCTTACAAGCCATGAACTTACATGTATTTTTCCTGATAGTTGCGTTGATTTGAGTTCCATGTGTCCTTGCTATTGGTTCGGAAATTCAATGGATTGTTTCTCCAAGATGGAACGACATATGTCATTTTATTATACTCATTTAGTGGGATCGCACTCGCATTAACAACGCCGATATTTTCAACTTTGGCATTGTCTTCTTCTTCTAGTTTATCCATCCTTGTTTTCGCTTTAATACCATTTAAGTAGTCATCAAGCGGTTTACGCCATCCATCAACTGCCAATGGGACATCGTAGAAGATATCTATCTCATTGGATTGAATCATACCGCGAGGGTAAGGTGATATAAGATGCTTTGCAGCTACATCGGTGATGACAACGACTGTTCCTTTGTAAAATACAAATCCACGTCTTTTCCGCGTAAGGACCTTCGCAAAGGACTTCCCATAAACCGTACAATTCGAACAGACTCTATTTTTTCGTAAACCGAAGGGTGTAGCCGGTGTGGAGTTTGCAGGATAGTCGCGAAAAGAATACACGATTTTAATGACTTGCAGCAAAACTAGAATTAAAATATCGAACTGCATTGTATTATACCTCAAGACCGCACAATAAATATATTTCAATTTTTTTTTTGCTAATAAATTCCGTTCACAGTTGTTAACCGAACGACTCTGTCGCAATGAATGGCTTTGTTAGATACTTCGAACAGATTCAATTAAAAGAACAAAAGATATTTAAAGTTTTCCCACTTTTATCGTTTAGATCACAAGAAACTATATCGGCACAGATGTATCAGAATTGAGTATTTAGCACTTTCACGCCTAGATGTTTTGTAAAAGTAACCCACCACCAGATCAGATCCGCATATGCCACAGATATTCATTATGAAGAATTAGAACAATGAACGGAATTATTAAGATGCCAATCACCAAGAGCTCTGACCATGGATTGGTTCTTTGGATTATAGACTTAAACATAGAACACGGCAAAGAAACACAAAAAAAAGAAGGGAATTGGAGCAACAGTGATCCGGTAGGGTTCCCGAACTTGTTCCAAGTTAATTTTAATTGTTGTCTAATTTGTTACAATTCACACTTTATGTGTCAGCTCTAATCCTTCCCATGTTCAACAAATCGATTGAGAGGGACAATAGTTTAATAGAAGACCACTTTATTCACTGATTTCACAATTCAGTTGCTACAAAAATTTATATTATATTATTGGCTCGAGTCTACCCTGGACAACTTTGTTAAGCTCATTAACAAGCATAAACGTCTTAACCTAATGGTGAGAGGAGAAATGGTGGCCGGAGAAGATGTTAAGGGAGTGGCATATTGAGCAGTGTTTTTTTTTATGTCGTATTTGCTGCTATTTAGGTCAACACTTCGGCATAGTTGTTTGTTATAGGCAACACTCTAGATATTGGTCCAAAGTGACCGTAATGGGTGCGGTGAGTTCGGATCAGGAGGAGTGGGACAGATCTTAGCTCTTGAATGAAATATTTTACGTTATTCTCGGGCAGTCGATGTTTCCAGTCAATAACAGGTGGATAGAAATCACTTCAGCGATTTCATGACACTTTTTTAGGGTATGCATGCTAATTAGTTTTAGCCTACTTTCTTAGGGAGGTAATCCATATGGATCCGCCCAAAGTAGACCATGAAGTGCTTTGGACTGCTTCAATTCTTTGAATGTGGATTAGTTTATAGGGTGACCAAACTTGGCTGAAATATTCGAGAAGATGCCTTACAAAAGTAATGTACAGGGACCTTGTAACGTAAGGGTTGGAAAATTCTTTTGACCAGCGTTTGATAAAGCCAAGTGCAGTGTTAGCTTTATTTGTAATGCTGTCAGTATGTGAGACGAAATTCAATTCTCTGTCGCTAATTATTCCGATTCCGTACTTCGGTGATGGAAGGAATATGTTCATCGCAGATAAAGTAGTTTCTTGGAGCAGGGGGTAGACATTTGCAGGAATAGGTTATCGCTTGGCACTTGCTGACATTACAAATGTTTTGCTTGCACCATACCGAAACCTTATTTAAGTCATCTTGCAGGCAATGGGAGTCAGAAGGTAGTGAAATGACTTTGAATATATTTTTTATTTCCTTAAGGCGACGCTAGAAGCGAACGCACCATTAAAACAAATTTAAATTAATTAATATAACAAATTACGTGATAGTGGGTAATAACATTTATAGAATGATAGTATGTTTTGTTTGATCTAGAAATAATATTAATATTGTGATTTTAAAATATTTTCAATTTGATTACAAAGAGTGTTTTTTTAGAAATATACAAATTCAATATGAAATAAAATACTTGAAGCTAATGTTAATGCCTATGATATTAGCTTTATCTCATAGATAATTTTATGCCATTAGTGTCTAAATATAATATCGGGTATATGCGCGCCACGGCTATTCAAATAAAGCGCAATCGTGAAGTCTAATTTTCGACAACTTTATAGAGCAACTGGGGCCATATATCAGCAATAACACGACGAATGTTGACTTCCAAATCGTCCAACGTCTCTGGTTTATCGGCATAGACTAGTGACTGCACATACCCCCAAAGAAAGTAATCTAAAGGTGTGAGATCACAGGATCGTGGAAGCTAGTTCACAGGTCTATTAAGCGAAATTATGCGCTCAGCAAATGTTTCCCGCAATAAATTGATGGTGCCGCGCGCCGCGTGGCATATTGCGAAATCTTGTTGAAACCAAAGCTCTGTCACGTCAATTCAATTCAACTGAGGAACGAAAAAGTCAGAAATCATGTTTCTATAGCGCTCACATTGACGGTAACCTTCTGGCCGGCATCGTCCACTGGTGATTTGATGGCATGTCCCACCGAAAAGTGAAACCAAAGCATACATAAAGCTGGCTAAAACAAGATAGTTGCACTTGATATTTCTAAGGCATTTGACAGAGTTTGGCATAAGGCTCTTTTGTCTTGGATGGTTTCAAGTCTGATATTCACAAAATAAATGGTGTGCTGCAGGGCTCCGTTCTGTCTCCGACACTCTTTTTAATTTTTATCAATGATCTCTTGTCTGCCACTTCGAATCCAATATATTCCTTTGCTGATGACAGCACTCTCTGCTTTTCATATTCGTTTCCGAACTCACGTCCCTGCTCTTCGACTGTAGAATGGGAACGGCAGCGTATGTTAAGCTCAATAAATTCCGATATCCACAGCATAACCAATTGGGGAACTATCAACAGAGTGGAATCTAATGCTTCCAAAACACAATCCTGTCTGCTGTCATTAAAGCGAAATTTAAATACTCAGCCATTATCCATGGACGGGACTTACATCGTCGAAACCGAAACCATTCTCGGTATGTGTGTCAGTGACAACCTACGTTGGAATGATCACATATTCGATGTCGTCAAATCTGCTGCGAAATGTCTAGGTTTCCTCAAGCGATGTAAGAAATATAGTACTTTACCCCCTCTGATCTGGCCTCAACATATAAGACGTTTATCCGCCCAAAATTGGAGTACATTGCCTACATCTGGTCAGGTGCCCCTAAAACATCTCTGCATCTGCTCGACAGGATTCAAAACCGTGGAATAAAACACGTAGGTGATACTAATATCAGTAAATCAATTGACACCCTCGAACACCGACGTAATGCCTCCTGTCACACTCTGTTTTGTCGCTATTTCCACCACCAGTGCTACATTGAAAGGTGCCGTGAAATAACGCCGAGTGAAAGCGAAATAACACCGAATTTCTGTGTTCGGTCTTATTTCACTTTGAATTTATTCACACATTTAGAGAGAGGATTCTGTTTTCATAGATTTTAAATCATATGGTGTTAGGTGGTTTTAGAAAGTGACATATAAACAGTGAGGTAGGTAAGCGGGGGCATGTTCCCCCCTGCAACACTCCTACTCCAAATCCTACAGTGACCCCAAGCAGGGGGGTTACATGCCCCCCCCCCCCCCCCTACCGACAACATCGAGTTGCAAACGGTAAAATTTACTTGTTTTTCTAACAAGTGCATTTGGCTTTGCAAATTCCTTTGCCTTCGCTCTAAATTCAGCTTTATTTCACAAACAGTGTTCGGCGTTATTTCGCTTTCATAAAGTGAAATAACGCCGAATTTCAAAATTCGAATTTCATATATTTCACTCGGCGTTATTTCACGGCACCCATTGAAATCATCAGTAGCATTCCACCCATTCAAACTTTCAACCGTAACATCCGTCTCGCTATGAATGCTCATCAGTATACCCTCAAGCCCACTTTTGGACGTACTCTGAAATATCGTGATTCGTTCCTAAGCAGAACAACTCGCTTGTGGAATGCCCTGCCGAGCTCTCTATTTCCTAGTCATTATAACATTCAGACATATAAAACCAACGTACATCGGTACCTATCCTTCTTTCCTCCCTAAATTTCCGTCGCCCGCGCTGTGTGCAAACATTTTAAGGGTACCTTAACCCCTTGAGCCCGCGCTGGTTTAGAAAAAAAAAGAAAAAGGAATATGGGCCGATCATTCCACCAGCCCATAAAGCACACCAAACAGTGAGTTTTAATAGTTATAAAGGCGTCTCGACAAAGGCTTCTTGGTGTTTTCCACTCCAAATTCGGCAATTTTGCTTGTTTACAAATCCATTTAACCAAAAATGGGACTTATCGGAGAACAATATTTTGCACTGAAAATGAGGATCAAGTTGAATCATGTTCTCGGCCCATTCACCGAACCTACGACGCGTATAATGGTCACGCGGTTTCAACTCTAGCACAAGCTGGATTTTATAAGCTTTAAAGCCAAGATCTTTCCGTAAAATCTTCCACAAAGTTGTTGTACATAGCTCCAATTGCTCTGCACGATGGCGAATCGACTCATTTGGATTCTCCCCAACACTGCGCTCAACAACGGCAATAACTTCTTCTGTTCGCACTGTTTGTCTTCTTTGGAGATGCGTATTATCCACTAGAGTGTACGTGGTGCGAAAACGATTCATCGTGTTCCGCATAACTAGCTCAGATGGACGATTATGTCCACAGTAAAATGGACGTAACGCATGATAAGTATGGCAAACCGAACCATGGTTTTCAAAATAAGTTTGCACAATTTGCACGCGTTGCTCTGGCGTAAATCTATTCATCGTAAAATGCCAAAACGTACTCACCACAATACATTCTTATGGTCATTCCAAGATAAGTTTTCAGTTTTCGACGCTGGAAGCTCCATTCTCCAGCAATAGCTGGGTGTTTTAATTTTGATTTAATGACAGCAGATAGCATTGTGTTTTGGAAATATTGCATTCCACTCGATTGCTTAAATGGACTTAACATACGAGGGTTTTCAGAAATGTTTCCGACCGAACAACGATACAAGACATTTTTTCTCAAATTTTTTTTTTATTTTATTTTTCTACGTAGTCTCCTTGTAACTCTACACACTTCTCCCAGCGATGCTCCCATCTCTCTAACCCGTCCAAATAGTACTTGGCGTTTTTCTGTGCAAAATCTCTGTCCTCCGAGCGCAGTTTTTAGATGAGGGAACAAAAAGAAGTCGCTTGCGGCTAGATCTGGGGAATAAAGCAGATGGTCAAGCAATTCAAACCGCAATTCATGGATTTTCGCCATGGCAACCGCCGAGGTGTGAGACGGCGCGTTGTCTTGGTGAAACAGGATTTTCTTTTTCTGCAAATGTGGCCGTTTTTCCGCAATTTCTGCTTTCAGCTTGGCAAGTAATGATGCGTAGTATGCTCCTGTAATGCTTTTTCCTTTTTGAAGATAATCGATTGAGATAACTCCTTTACTATCCAAAAAAACAGTCGTCATCACTTTCCCAGCCGAAAAAACAGTTTTTGCTTTTTTTTGGAGCCGGCTCGCCCTTTGCAGTCCACTGTTTTGACTGAATTTTTGTTTTGGGCGTACAATGATGTATCCAAGTTTCATCTCGGATTTATTGCGCCTAAACTGCGCCAACAGAGCGTTGGAAATGTTCATTCGCACACGTTTTTGGTCTAACGTAAGCAAACGCGGCACCCAACGCGCGGACAGCTTTCTCATGCCTAAATCTTGATTTAATATGTAACAAACACGTTCTTTGGACATTTTCATAACCTCCACTATCTCTCTCTCACTTTAATTCGGCGGTCGTCTAAAACCATTTGGTGAACTTTAGCAATGTTATCGTCAGTGGTTGCAGTTTTTGGATGTCCCGAACGTTCATCATCTCCCAAGCTCTTACGGCCACGTTTAAATTCAGCTGCCCAAAATTGCACTGTTGTAAATTGTAAATTGGAGCAATTTAGAGTCCCCATATACAGAGTCCAACTCATTTTTGATTTGCGTAGGAGTATTGCCTTTCAAAAACAAGAATTTAATAACAGCTCGATACTCAATTTTTTCCAATTTCACAAAAAACACTCACATCGACTCACTCAAACGACTGTCAACTAAAAACTGCGCGTCCAAAATGACTGAAACTTAAGTAAGTAAGTAAGTAACTGCCAAAAGATGCACGACTAGCATTTACCAGCTTTACGTTGCAGTCGGAAACTTTTCAAACAACCCTCGTATTTGAGTGAGAGGCATACAGATGTCAGTAAAGTGGATCTAGGTAAACTTAGAGCCGAGGCCTCCGACGCAATTCAGAAATCCCAGATGAAAAATTTAGGCTATTTCAACGGAACCCTTTCCCCAGCCAAACAATTTGATGTTGGTAATTTCATAGTAATTAAGAACGTAGACACTTCCGTCGGAACTAATAAGAAACTGATTCCAAAGTACCGCGGCCCATATGTGGTGAAAAAGAAGTTAGATAATGACTGTAATAGAGGATATTGAAGGTGTTCAAGTAACACAGATGCCATATCACAGTATCCTAGATTCAAGTAGACTAAGAAAATGGATTGAGTCAGAAGAAGTAACTGAAGATAGTTGTTTGGACTTTGAAGGCAGCACTTCCGGGTAATTGTCAATTACAATCGAGGTCGGTTGTCGGATGTCGGATATCAGGATGGCCGAACTCTAGTAAAATTGATTAGACTTGCAATGATAGTTTGGTACCACCATAAAGTGATGCCATCAGAAATGTAGTACTAGAAGGAAAGTGGAGAGAGACGTTTGAAATGTAGACATTTAATATATTGTCTTTTCTGTCAAGAGAGTTGGCGGGATTTTTTTTTGGTCTGTAAGATTTGTATAAGGAAGAACGTGTTTTAAGAAAGGAGAAAAAAGAATCTAAAATAATTACTGCCATCAGTGTTTCTATTATAATAAATGAAATCAGAAGGAGAAATTTATTAATCTAAGTCCAGGTTTACCCCGAACTTTATCTAAACAAGTACGAGTAATAGAATTCTTCTGTCATTTTCTGTTGGCCAAAGAGAAGCACAGGACTAAAGGAAAACATTTGTTTTTCATCATTAGATGAATTTTAGTTTTTATTAGATTTTTTTTTAAATTTTATCTTTTAAAAAATATTCATCATAATTAAAATGTAATTCATTCAAATATAATTTTCATATACATGGAATTTTTTTGTTTATCATGTAAAGTAATTAATTAATTAATTAATAATAATAATTATAATAATTGATGAAGGTTTAGTGATGTCGAAACAATGTATATATATATTTATTTGTTTTCTTACTTTTTAATAATAATGGAAATATTTCTGTTTTCTTTGCTTACATTGTTTATGTTTTGTTTTTTCTTTATTCCAATTTTATTTTAATAACTTATAGTTAGAAATTGTTATACAATGCAATTCATCAAGGCGACGAATTAATTCTATATATTTTTACTTACATAAATGTAAAATATACGCTTTTACGACATTTAATTCGGAAGAGAGTTTGGTCATCAAACGCACCAATAGTCGCACGTAAATATATCTGACCCTCTGTCTATAGTTTTGCCAAGCAATATGGAATAATGATTTGAATATAACAATTAATATTAGTTTTGCAAAATAAAATAAAATACATATTATAATTATTAAAAATCTTTTTACTCATTCTTATTCATAAATAGGCTACACAAAACCAATAGTGAATGGTGAATTCCTTTTAATAAAAAGAAAAAAAAAAAACAGAGCCAAACAAAAAAGTCCTTCGAATATTATTACAAAAAAAGAAAAATAAAAAATTGGAAGTTTTACAATTAATATTTTATTTATAGATATTGAGAAATTAATAAAAAATATATATTTCATATTTTATGTAGCTTAAATTTGTTTCTTAATTCACATCTAATTAGCAATGTAGTATACCTAGTTTTGTAAAACATGTTTCATTTTCGATTGAGTTTTTAACTCGATATATATTTAATTTGTTTTTACACTTAAAATTTTTTATTCGAATATTATGAGTTACAGTTTTGCTTTGGAATTAATAAACCTAATATATTTTATTTTTCTTATTAGTAAAATTAAATTTTTTAATTAAACCTTTAAAAAATTGTATTCCTTCTTTTGGATTGTGAAAAACATCTACACATAGAAATGGGGGTTTTTCGTTGCTGTTTTGGTTTTTTATTTAATTTTAATTTTAATTGGCGTACTATTTTAGATTTAAATAACATTTCTAATGTTATTTAATTAATTATTAATTAATAACTTTTTTAATTTGTTTTTTTTTTTTTTTTTTATATATATATATTATTCTATTCTAGTAGGAAGAAAGAAACACTCGCATGGATTTGAAGTCAATTTTAAATCACGAATCTCGATTGAGTCCTGTGTCATGTGTCACTCTGAAGACTTTTACTCCCAATTCAAAAAGTGATCCCCTGCTTAAGGTCCGCTCTAAAGAAAGTACCAAGGAAAAGCCGTGCAACGTTCAATATCAAATTATTGTAGATAGGAATAAGGCATTTGACTTAGTGGCTAAGAGGTGCAATCTTCTCTGCTTAACAACAGACAACGGCACTGACGATAAGTTAAACGGTCTAGAACGCAACTATATCCTGGTTGTCGCAACGTATTCATCAAGCCTTCTATTTGTATTGTATTGTATACAAAGGGGTCAAGATACATTCTGATGTCTTCTAATCAGCAACAAAGGCTAGAAACCAAAGAAATAAAAGATAGGCCATGAGGTGGTCATCCGCACATCGCCGGGACGAGAACGGTAGTAAAAGCAGCGCGTTAACGAATTTAAAGGAATTGGTTTCGCAAGAACCATGCCCATAAATATATCAAGATCCATGATTTTGAATGATCTTAACATGAAATTCTTCCGTCAGTCAAGGGACTGTCTTTTAACACCTCAACTGAAAAAAAAAATAGGCTGGATCATCTCGCAAGTGGCTTTTACAGCGGCACGTTGTCCATATCAATGTGTCACAACCCATGAAAGCGGGTGCAAGATGTTAAATTTCACCAATACGATTTGCACTGTAGAGGTAGGATAGGACTCTGCCCCAACTCAAAAAGCTAAAACCACGCAGAAAAGGTTCAGAATCAATATTTCTTGCTTTATAGCAGCAGAAGATTGGAAATCGGGATGTCCAGATTTATGTCCACTATTGTGATCGCAGTTCGAGATCATGGCCTGCAAGACACCCCACAGAGTTTTGGAAGGCCTCAGGATAGTATTAATCGCAGGAGCTGCAACAATGTCCATGAAAACAATGCGGCATTTAGCTATAGCCCGATGACCACAACGTTTGAAAACTTGTATACAGCAAACGGCAGTCATTTCGTGTGACATGCAAAATGTCCTTCTTGAGATCCTGCACAGAAGCAAAAATATGGAAGTCAAAACCGTGACTGCCATCATAAGAAAAAGCGCCCTAAAAATAAAAGTTATGAATTTGGTTTGGTAACAGTCTGATGTTAGCTAGGCCTAGTCTTTTTTTGGCACCTCTGAACTATGGAAGTGTAAACAGTGTGTCGCCTGGTTTTAATCCCAGGCGTGCTTGCGTTGTCGCCAACAAACCAACTACAACCACTCCAGTCCACTCCTTCAGACACTCATTGTCGAAAATATCAACACAATGAAGGCCATACAAAGCCTGATTTCTGTTAACGGAGCTTAACTCCAACATCAGTGATAATAAATAAGCAGGTTTTGTCGCGGAGGTTTGCATCGCTCCATTGCGATGCAAATGGCATGAGAAACTATTGACTGCCAAAAACGTAGTTGGGGTTAGCAGCGCAATCATCAAGTTCGTGGAGAACTGCTTGCTTTGTCTCTAAGTGATGACTGCCATGAAACTAAACTAGGCCCGCATACAATGTGGCTTAAATTGCTAGCGCGGAATAAGTGGTTTTGGACTCTAGACTGTCAAATATCACTGCATTCTAAACACAATCCTCGCTTCTGAACACTAGATTCCTCCATCTTAAAGAAGATCTTATGCCGTAACTTTTCCGATCGGTCAACGATCGCCTCCAAAATAGACAATGAGCAGACGAAGGATAGTACGAGATCACTTCTTGTGAAAGCTACTGTTTATGTAGATACGGACGCAGTTCGAAGATCTCACAAAAAAACAAGTTTATACCAACCCTGGTGTTGAAACAGCCAAAGCTCAATGCTCTCCACTATCCAAGACCACACTGTAGAATTCTGTGAAAACTGTTGCTGTAGCAAACTAGAATTTCTTTATTGCAACTTCACCTAGAACTGTTCTGTTCTACAAGCTGCATGTATGTATGCTGTCGCGTGGGTAGAACCATTTATAAAATCATCAAAGAAAACAAACCTAAATAAAATGGGAATATCTTGACCGGACGGCCTATCTATCGAGCTATTTAAGTCAGCGAGAGATGACTTGGCAAAGCGCCTGCACCAATCCTTTTGTAAGATATTATCGACAGAAAGTATCTCTGAAGAATAGGGCCTTAGCACAGTTTGCTAACTGCGTCAATCTGAAGCTGTTTAGCAACGATCTGATTGGGCCCTATCAGTGCGATTTTAGGTCCATTAAGATCCTGGAATAAGCACATGGAGTCGAAATCGATACGCGCCACCTTTTTATTGATTTTAAGGACGCAAATGACAGCATCTCTAGTAACGAGCTTTATGGAGCCATGTCTAGTCTTGGTAACTCTGCCAAACTCTGCAGATTGTGCAGTATATATGGAGAACGCTTGCTCCACCGTAAAGGTCGGACACAATCGCTCGACCCTTGATGTCAAAAAAGAATTTAAGTAAGCTGTCACTTCCGACATAATATTTGAGAAAATTTTTCGAAACTGTCAAGTCAACACCAAACGCACAATTTTCCAAAGTCTTTGTAACTTCTTGTAATCGCGCTGGTGACATTGACATCATTTGCGAGCTGTCACTGTTGCTTTCGCAAGTACTTTTTGGAACAGACGCGGCAAAAATGGGTTTAGTTGTGAATGATGGCAAAACTAAGTATAGGGAGGGACAAACATCGACGAATCGAACAGATCGTCTCAATAGACAAAGTTTGTGGTAATCAAGAATTTTGTATATCCCACCTCCACTATTAAATCTGACAATGACATCTCAACAGAAATCAAACGAAGACATACTCTTGCCAATTGTTTTTTCTTCGGATTAAATAGGCAAATTAGTAATAAGGCTTTGTTAAGAGACTCTAATGGGGCTCTATATAAGATCCCCATTATCCGAATTCTACTTATGGTGCAGAAGCACGGAGGTTAGCTCAGGCGGATGAAGATATCCTAGGTCGTTTTGAACGCAATATTGTTGGTCCCGTTTGCGTTGAAGGACGAACTTTACGAGCTGTACAGTGACACTGACTTGGTGAAAAAAGTGCACACTAGTCGCCTTAGATGGCTATGACATGCAAAGCGAATGAACACCAATCTTCCAGGGTCTTCGACTTCAACCCGGTAGGACAATGTTGTAGAGAAAGACTTTGACTTTGGTGGCGCGCACCAGTGCAAGGAGACCTCAACTAGCTTGGAGTGCACAACTGCAGGTAGTTAGTCAGAGACCGCGGTAACTGGAGAGGCTTATTGGTTAAGGCCCAGGTCCACCGCGGACGATATACAGAGGAACCATCAAATTATCGACTTTAGCCTGCACAAATGTACATACAATATCAATTTTATGCTATTACTAGGACATATATGGAAGCACTTAAGGATTGGCGCAATTACAAGAAAAATGCAAAAGTTCATCTTGTCCTCCGTATGCTAACGCGACATCTCAAGGACCTTTTGGCTTAGCCGTGCTTTTAATGAAGAACGTCAAGAGAGAATAAAACCGAAACCAATATGGACAATCACTAAAAGTAAGTGGTATTGGATTCCGCATACTTTCCGAAAAGGTGGCAAATTAATAGTCAGCTACGCAATCCATTAAAACAGGATAGCAGAACACGTGGAGGACTAGGGAAAACATGGCGAAGAGCAGTCGAGAAGGAAGGTAAGCATATTCCTAGAAACCGTACACGATTGGATGAAGTAGGGGCACTGGGATTTATAGGCGGATGTAGGGAATAAGTAAAGTCAAATCGGAGGAAAGGAGCGATTAAATAACTTATTATTAATTTCAATTCGAATTTTAAAATTCCCTTCAATCTATACAGAGTATCTTTTCATATGGAAATTATTTTCTTTTTTTCTCTAATGAATTCCAGTTACGTAATTAATTTTTGTTTGTTTTTGTTTTTGTTTGTTTGTTTTTAATTAATTAGCTCTACGCTTTTTCTTTCGAATGATAAATGCAACAGTATCTGATCATCACTATCGTTACACTTAATTTTAATTACAAGTTATTTCATTTGTTTTACCATCTAACATTTATAATAATAAATTTGATTTTATTCGATTTTGTTTTAAATTTATCTTTAAGCGAATACAAACGTTTGTTGTTTGTTTTTTTTTTCTTTCTTTTACTACAAAATTGATTTTCTCTTATTTCAATTTCTAAGAATATAATTTTAATTTTAATTAAAATACTCATTTGATATTCGATTTCAGTAATATTTTGTCTGTTTTATTTATTTTTATTTTTCTCTCTAATTTAAACTAAAAAATATGTCTTCCTTTTTTTTTTTTGAAAATCAGTTTTTTTTCTTTTTGTTTGTATAAAAATCTATACTCCTAAGATGTTGCTTTTGTAAAAATGGTAAAAAAAGAAACAATCTAAATGATTTAGAAAAGTTTTAAAAAATTACTTAAAAGGTTTTTTGTTTTTCTTTAAATTTTTCTTAAATTTGGTAATTCCTGTGTTAAATATTTAATGTATATTTCTAATTTAAAAAACATCACACTTTAAATATTTATAAATATCAGGAAAAACAAAACCGCTTTTTGTTTTGTTTATCTTCTCACATGATTTTTACTATGTTGGTCTTGTAAAAAAGTCTATATTTTTTCTGCTATTTGTTTTTTTCCAATTTTGGTTTTTTCTTCTCTTTTGTTTTTTTTTTTAAATAGTATTCGTCGGCAGTTTTCGTTACAATTAATTTTTAAATACTCGTATAAGTATTGGTGGAATTTGAATGAATTGAAAATTGTAAACAGTTTATTCATTATTTTTTATTTATTTGTTTTTTTTTTAAATACTAGAAATCTACACTACTTACTTTTTTTATTTTGTTTTTTTGCTTTGTTTTACAAAAGTTAAACAGTTTTGTGCAAACGGTGTTTTACCCTGAATACGTTTCGTTTGTGATTTTGAAAAAAATGCGTATGATTTCATGAATCTATGGAAAATTAATAAAACAAGAATACCGGCACCTACGGTGCAGTAGGATCTTTTTTTTTAATGAAAACACTCTGAGGGATATTAAAAGATTTGCTTGGTACCTACGTGAAACACCATATTTCGAAATAGTAAAAATCTGCCTTATTATCCTCAACAGTCAGGAAGAAAGGCGATTCTTTTTACTACGTAATCGCTAAGCAAATCTCTGAATTCAACTTAGACAAGTTCAAATACTGACTTTCTGTCAACCACTTACCAACAAATCTAGGTGATAGATAAGAAGATGAAATAGAAATTAGGAAAGGTCCAAGTCCCGTTCGAATATCGTATCCAGCCTTTGGGATTTCAGCTAAGCAGACTAATTTTAACTATCGACAAGGCTTGTCAAACGAATAGAATTTCGAAAACATGCGTTTTTTGTTTTAGCAAAACTCGAGGTACATATGTCGGATACACAAAATCGTTCGTATGATATCCGCTTAAAGTCATCAATTTCCACAGAATCGTTCTTAAATAATCTGGTGGTAGAACTCGGAAAAAATCTGATTATCATAGTGAATTCAACTAGCGAGCATTAAAAGTGCAAACATCTGCCTCCATTGTGCCGAGATAGACAAATGATTCATGTTTGCTCAGATATGTATAATGTACAGGCGGGGTTTGCGTTCAATTCAGAGACGGTTTATGCTTGTCAGCCTAAATTCTAACCACAGATGCCATAATCCAGTTTGAACACATCGCAAGTTTGGCACAGCTTTCCCCTTATAAATTTTTAAGCTCGACCTAACAACATTCAAAAATCGTTGGCAAAATAATCAGTTTGGCTGTATAAAAGGAAGAGTGTGATGTCAACACATACATTTCTACAGCCCGTCACAGCCTAAGCTCTTCATTAGAAAATCACAATGTTGTAGTAGAGTTCATAAAGTATAAAACGAAGACAACGTAGTCAGAAAAATTGTCAGCAGAAACCAATACTGAACACTCCAAAGCCATCAAGCCTAATTAATATTCTTTGTTTGGATAGTTGTCTCAGCGATTTTTTAAAACTTCTTAAAAAGTCCAAGCCCACGTTCTGTAAGTTGTATCCCAGGCGACACTCTTATTGCTGAACATGAGTCTCTAACATCAAATCAATGAATCTGTAACAATCAAATACGTGTACTTCCAAAGTCTGGGAAACAAGGCGGATTATCGAGATGCACCATATTGCACGGTGAGACCTATTATTTTTCTTACATTACCACATCTAATCAACCTGGAATGAGCATGTTCCTCGAAACTTGACGTTACCTGTTATAAGTGCGAATGAGTCTATTGAGAAAAATACCGGGTCGGTTCAAATTGAAAGGAGGCACATAAATCTCTACTCATCTTTCGTTAGGAATGGTCACAGCTACAATGAGCCGAAGCTTGGCTAAAAAAGGCGAACACTGCAGTTGCCCATATGGTCTACAACATCAGTGGATTTCTAGCATGTCTAGCATTAGACAAGCGGCCTTACAATAAAAATGCCTTTAGCTATTTTAACTGAAATAATATAATAACAAACCAATAAGCGGTTTTGGCACACTGGATATTCTTCTGAATTCCTCCACAGCAACTGTGTTTCTCCTTGTAGTCTATAAGATTCCGGTTCCTCGCATTTCATCGAAAAAATCAAGAAAAAAATTCACTAAATTTTACAGAATTTATGAGCGTTTTCTCCGCTTTAGAAGCACTCGGAGCAGAGACAAAATAGGAACCTTTCGATGTCCCAAAACAATCGCAGCCAATAGATGTACAGATTCGTAAAGTGCGGGTTACATTATTTCTGTTTTTTGTGATGTCTATGTCCTACAATAGATAGAATTCGACAAGGCAAACAAAATTATGGTGAGAAAAATCGTTATCCTCCACAATAAGCTTGAGTTCAGGCCATAATTTTTAGTTCGGTAGTGCGGATGCTTTATTAATCCGGACACCTCTATTTTTCGAACACTTTCAAAAATTTACCTATACAGTGTCTAAAGAAAAATCCTGCAGTAGCGCGCGATATCCTTGCGGAAACAGTTTGAAGCTAGCCATTGCCGAAACTGGCACTTATTGCCCAGAGCAAACTAACATTCTACTTCTAACGAGGTAAGAGGATAAAGCTGAAAACGCCGTACACTTCATTCGTTTGATTTCGACAAAGAGCTAAAGGGCTATTAGCAGTACAGTCAGACAACTCTGCATGACGATTTTAACCATTGTTGAAATAACAAGCAAACTGACTGAATCCAGCACTCTAGTCGATTCGCTTAGAGTTTTGCTAGAAAATCTTTTAAATGTTGAAAGAGGACGAGTTCTGATTGTCGAATATGGACAATAGAAACAGAAACCTTGAGATGTTCCATGAAACGAATTTGCATCCAGCTTGAATCAAGTGTGGTGTGCAGTTTCATCCAGTTACATTGTTGGGCCATAATGATTTTTTTTCTTTCCTACGAGCATCGTCGAAAAAGAATACCTTGCAGCTCTTCGTGGTTTCAGCAAGAGGTATAACTTCTTATATAGCCAGGCTCGTTATGACAAAATTGCAGTGAAATTTACTCAGAAAATTGATTTCGAGAAACTCCAAATCCCGTTGGCCTAGGTCATCTGACTTGAATCCGACTGATTTTTTCTTATGGGGTTATTGCAAGCAGGAAGTGCATTAAACGAAGACAGCGAATTTAAATGATTTGAAGGAAACGATTCACATGATAAGTCAGACAATTCCAGCTGCAACTCTCCAGGCAGTACAGTAGTACAGTAATGAGAAATTATTGGGACATATTCGAAGTCCTCGTACTATGAAGTTTTATGTAGGGAATTATGCCATGCGCACTTTATTGCGGATTTCATAAAATAAATTACCGGTAGGATGAAATTTCTTAACTTCAACTGCTGCAAGGAAACTGCCACTATTGAATATCCTGGTACAAACCGATGATGGGGCCCTACACTGACTGCCTAAAGACAAGGATTGAACCATTAGTGCAACGTTTAACGCTGGCGTTAAATTCTGTCTGTTAAAAAGAAACAAACGATTTTTGGTGCAGGTAAAATATTAGGTTCATTAACAGACTGCGTGCAGCCGAACCGTAGAAGTGTGATGGAGTAGACCGAGTATAAGGAGGAAAAACTGCGACATTTAAGGATGAGTCTATAAACGTCAGAATTTCTAACATAGTACAATCCTTGACCTATCCTCATGTGGTTTGGAGCGCATTCGCTGCGTAGACATAGTACGTTCGTCATTTATTTTGCGTTCAAAAGCATCATGACAGTGCAAAAAAATAATATTCAGCCAAATCTTAGATTTGTTTTTTTTTTCAGAAGAACAAGGTTATTTATTTTTATTACATATCATTCCTCTTCAAAAAACACAAAACTATTCCGCACTAAAATCTTCGAACTTTTTCTGCAGCGACAATTGTAATGCCTAACTAATATGTACAAGTATGACGATATGTTGACGTTTTTGAACACAATTGTACAATAACACAGTTTGACAAAGTTAGTTCTGCAGAAAACCTGCATTATTGAACGCAATTAATGCACTTGTTTGTTAATATGACGTTTTTGAAAACATCCATACTTCGGTGATCCCTAAGCAGAAGACAAGCAGTGGCTATTTAGATGCGGATTTGTTATAAGCGATGAGTCATAAAGTTTAGAGATATAAAACGTGGCAATCTGCATCAAGGTATATCCGGATATACCTTAACAGACGAGGAAAGTGATGGCATAAAGAAAGGTTTTTTATGAGCCCCTCGATAAAACATATGCTCAATGTATTAAGCATGATGCTAAAACTGTCCTACACTATTTTAACACAAAACTAGCAAAGAAAAACATATTTGGTACAACAGTCGGTAAATATAGCCTGCATGACACCACCTCCGACAACGAATTCAGGCTTATCGACTTCGTTTCGGTGCGGCGAAATGCTATCATAACCAGTATGCAGTTCTCGCATCTCCTGATCAATCGAACGACGGACGGCATGACTCCATTCTATTCCAATAGGGAAGAAGCTATATCCTGTTTGGGCTCCATACTAAACTTAACTGGCTCTGCAGGATGACCATAAAGAAAACTCGTTGACGGTCAGTATTGGTTTTACCGCGATCCTAGGCGTAAAAGAAAGGCTTCTGGCAAGGCGATCCACTGCCACGTGATTTTTTTTAACATCGAACTTGAAAGTATTTTCGAAACTCCTAGGACAACATCAGAAGCACAAACTTTCAAAAGTTTTTAGAACTAATTGCTTGCCTATTCGGACGACATAGACTATGTCAGTAGAGCACGGCGAGGTGTTTATGAGGCATTTGGAAATATTGAAGCAGAAGTGACGAAACGAGGACAAAACACACAACATCAACAACTCGGACAAAACTCATAATAGAAAGATTTAAGTACAAGGTAGTCGAGGACTTTGTCTATCTATGCTCCTTAATTCAAATACACAACGACACCACCCAGAGTAATTCTTGATAAATGCTGTTTATTGGTGGTCAGAACGCAAGCAAAGCCTTCTCTCGGACAACGTTGATCGTCCCACTCCTCCGAGACTTTATCAAAAAAGGATGACGAGATGCTTGTCTGTTCCAATATAAAATTGTTTCGATTGATCCATTACACTGTCTATATCGAAGAGAAGCGGAGATTTAACCAAGATTTCTTGTATGGACCTAGCTGAAAGATTGAGAATGGCTGGGACATGTAGTGCGCGGATGGACACTTGATCCATAAAGATTATTTAATGTGTGTTTTATTCTAAATGAAACAAAATTGAATGCAATGTGAAGTTAATCCGGCCAGTGACTGAATACCAGTTTCTCAAAACAATTTACACCGTAGGAATGCACAAACAAAAAAAGAGTAAAGTGAACAAATAAACCAAAAGAAATGATTAAAAAAGCAAACAAAGAGAAATAAATAGAAATAACTGAAAACGAAAATTACAAAAAAATGTTTATTTATTTATTATTATTATATAGTATGTATAATATATTTACTCGTACTTAAAATAAAAATAAAAAGAATCGTGAAGTATTGAATTTTGTTTTCCTTTTTCTGTGTTGTTTTTGTTTTACATTTCAAAGTTATTTTAATTTTTGTTTTTTTTTTTTCTTTTTCTTTCTAAATGTATTCCTTGCAACGGTATGTTAAGATTTAAATTAAAATTTCTTTTCAATTTTCCTTTTTTAAATAAAAATACTCGTAAAAATTAAAAATCTTATTTTCATATTGTATCAAAAGTTCATTTTAGTTTTTTTTTTTTGCATTCTTTTTCTTTTTATGTTGCAACCAATAACAATGTACACAAACTAGTTTTAAATTTTTTATTTTTTAAACAAATTTCAGTGTTTTTTTTTTTATTTGTTTAATCGAATTTATAAAGTAATTGAAAATGTTTATAAAAGAAATGAGAAAGATCTTTTTTCGAGAGAGTTGATTTCATGCGAATTTTCTTAAGTTTTCGATTCTTTCTTTTTTTTTTTTACAAATTTTCTTCATTACAAATTCTCTCCACTCATTGATTTCTTTTCTTTTTTTTGCCAAAAATTTGAAAAAAAGAACAATTAAAAACAAAACTTATAGAAATATAAAAAAAAAAAACTTTTCTTTCTCTTTTATTTAAATCTTTATACGCATATATATATATATATTTATAAAAGAACGTGTATGTGTATGTATAAAACAAAATAATTAGTTTGTTTTTCTTCTAAAATTATATATTTTTTTTTTGTATAAATTCCTTCTTTTTTTTCTCTCTGTATTGGGTATGTAAAGTGATTTTTTGTTTTTTTCTTTTTTATTTTTATGAATGTGTACAAATTTCGAAGTCCTTTAATTTTTGTTTTCTTGCAGACTTTTGTTTTCCTACAATTACTTAGCGTTTAGATGTGAATATCCCTTAGTTCATACATACATTTATATATATATTCATATTTTGTTTTTATTTTTATTTAATTTTTTTTTTAATAAATTCTCATTTGATTCGCTTTTAACTGTTGCACGATTTTATTTGCGTTTTTTTGAATTTAATATGCACACAGTTAATTGTTTCTTTTAATTTTATTTTAAATATGTATATTTGTAGATTTTGTAACGGTTTTCAGCATGAGTTGGTGGCTTGTGTAATGTGTATTGATTTTGTTTTTATTTTTGTTCTCGTTTTGGGGGTAATTTTGTGGGAAAATGTGATTGGATTTGTTTTGTTTTTTTCAATGATTTTTGTTGGTTGTGTTTTTGTTATTAAAAGAGAAACTAATAATATTTATATAATATATAATATTCATAAAATTATTCAGCCACAACGGCTGCTTCTTGCGTTACAACGTCGTTCGATACTTTTTCAATTTGATTCTCAGCCTTCATTTCCTGTAAGAAGTAAAAAAACAAGAAAACATTACTATTTTATTTATTTATTTATTTATTTACTAATTTCGTTTTACAAGAAAATGTATCCTAGACTACTTCTAAGTTTACAAAATTGGAGACAAAAGGTAAATTATAGATTGCAAAGAGTTTAAAATGGCTCTCCTACAGGCAGTTCTATTCATATTAAAATCAGTAACATTTTTTAACAAATTATAGTTTACACAAAGACCAAGGGATCATTATGGTTAGCAACATGAACAAAAATAGTGTTCCCCAGGTCGAAGACTGCCAGAAGAAATTTACGAAGGGCAAATTGTGTGAATCGTTTTTGTATAGAATACCACCTTGATCAAAAAGTTCCCGACCACACCACACCCACCGTGTGGCGCTCCCATTGTTTCGATTTGAGTTCTGTTTTTTTGTTAAGTTGGTAAATCTGTTGTTGACATTCCCTCTAAATCTACGTAGCCAAGAGTACATCTATCTCTGTGTGTGTTGCTGATTTTTTTACAATATTAGAAATGGATTTAAATTTGCAACAACGAATTTGTACGAGTATTTAATTTTGCGTAAAACACGGATTTAATGGTGCGCGAACGTTGGAAAAGTGTTTCGGCAACGATTCTCTAAAGAAAACGGTCGTTTACCAGTGGCACGAGCGGTTCAAAAGTGGTCATGACTCAATCGAAGATGATGAACACAGTGGCAGACCATCGACATCGAAAACCGACGAAAACATTGACGAAGTAAAAGAAATGTTGGTCATTAACCGCAAATTAACCATCAGAGAGATAGCGGAGGACTTGACCATTGCCTATGGATCCGTCCAAGACATTTTGTTTAATGATTTGGGTTTCCGTCGTGTAGCAGCAAAGTTGGTGCCAAAAGACCTCAATTTCATGCAAAAAAGAGACCGTGTTGACGTCGCAAAAGCGATGATTTGCGAGGCTGACTCTGAATCCGATCCCACATTCATCAAAAGGATCATTACTCTCCAGTAATGATGTGGGTTTATAAGAATAAGAATTCCCCTGATTAGCCCTGTGACTTCTTTCTGTTCAATCGAGTTAAAAAAAAAACAACTACGGGGAACGCGTTTCAGCAGACGAGAGGAACTAATGGAAAAATCGCAGGAAGCACTGATGGACATACCGAAATCCGAAAATAAAAAATGTTTTGAGGATTGGATCAAGCGCTGGCATAAGTGTGTTGCAGTCGTTGGGGATTACTTTGAAGGGGACAATATAGATTCGGATGAATAAACTTGTATTTTTAATTTTCTGAATAAATTCCGATCAAGGTGGTATATTCTTGGCCATTTTGAACGTCAGTTTCTTCGAACGATATTTGGCTCTTTTGCGATATGGCCAGAAAAGAGAGCATCAATTGCCTGAGATGGCTGGGGTATGAAGAGTGAATGAGTATTGACGTTGCGGCCCGAAGAGTCTTCGATTCTTTCCTGGTGGGACAAACAGTAGAGAAGAACCATGTTTCGGTGCACAAAAGATGATTGTTGGTTACTTGAAAGGTGTTCCAGGTTCTTTGACGATAAGCATTTGAAACAGTGAATAAACACTGTCGTCTTGTTATAAGCTTTAGACTCTATCGCCAGTTGGGAGCCAAACAAATGATTCGTTTATCCCATTCTGGGACGTGTAACTGCTTTTTCAATTCCAGACTGATCCACGATCTAGACCTACTTACAGAATGATCTGGAATCCAGATCTACTGAAAAAATAATCTGGAATCCAAACCTGCCCAACAGTTTTTGTCGTCCAAGTCTATGCGCATTGTACGTGCGATGGCATAAACTTCGTCTCCATAGATATTGTTCCACTCCCATCTCCTCTGAGAACATTTAGTTCCTAGAAACTCGATGATCTTAAAGGAGACTACATTGTAGTGCCTAAACACTGAGTATTGCTGTAACTCACTTGTAGTAGTCATTAGTTGCATCATAGCAAAGGAGACTTATTTAGCCCCCCGCCTGGGGCTGAGCTGGAGCATTACGATAGTAAGGATTCCAAGCATTAGAAAAATACTTTAGTAGAACTGATTAAAAAAATGTATACCGGCTTTAGTAAGTAAGTGTGCAGGGATCTTGTGAAAGTAAATCTGCGCATCGCTTAACCATTAAGAAACCAAACTGAACTGTTTTTGCCCCGCATAGTCACCTGTGATGAAAAGTGGATACTGTAAAAGATCTGGGCAGTCGTTGGATGCAGATGAAAAACCAAAACACACCCCCAAGCCCGATCTTCGCCCAAAAACGGTTATGGTGACAATTTGTTGGACATCGAAAGGACCAATCCACTTTACATTTCTTCAAACAGGAAATCGACATACTGCATGCCAAATTGGCTAAAAAGCAACGTGCTTTGGTCAATAAACACGGTCCGATAATTTTGCATGACAATGCTAGACCCCATACCTCACAAGTAACGTGCAAAAACCTGTTGCAGTTGGGATTTGGAATTCTTCCGCATCCACAGTACTCTCCTGATATTTCCCCCAACGGATTACCATCTGGATTCATTTTGCCGGCAGAAGGTCTTCCGGGACCGAGCAGAGGTCATAAGCCTTTGAAGATTTCATTGCCTCAAAAAATTAGCGCTTCTACAAAAACGAATATTTGACCTCGTATCACGTTGGGAGAATGTCATAGATGCCAACGGATTCTATTTTGATTGAATAAAACTTTACAGAAAAAACAATATTGGCTTTTAAATTCTTACTATAAAATCGGACATTTCGTGTGATACAAGCCAATACCACTTACAAATCCATGCTGAAACTCTGAGATAGAAGAGTTAATAGCGGAATAAAGTTTTCTTTTAACTTCAAATATTTTTGGGATCAATTGCAGTTTGGTTATAAGTCTACAATATTATTGTCAATCAAACATTTAGATCCTGATTTGTAAATTGGAGCTGTAAATGAATGCTTCCAGCAGTCCAGAAATACCATACACCTGAACTTAAAGACAAGTTAAATAAGGTTTTAAGTGGGTGCACAAAGTTGAGTAGACAAAATTTAAAAAACCAAGGCTGTAGGTTGTCGGGAGCAACACTTGCACTAGAATCGAAAGACGACGATTCCTATAATAATTCACATTCTGATAAAGACGTTAAACCTAGATCCGTAATTGGTTGACTTTGATCACAACTAATATAATATTCTCGGAGACAAAATTGGATTGGAAGACAGAAGCAAACATATCGCAAATTTGATTCACTAGATTTGCTATTACACATGATACATCATAATATTGTAAACTCGAGCATTTGTGCTTTGAATCAATAAATGACGACTTTCAATTGAAAATGTGTTTTGATTGTATAAATATTTAATTTTTAAATTCATATTCACTTTCTAATCTTAAAAACTCACTACGATTTTTACTCATTTGATACATGCCATTCTTCAGTGTAGACAAACTTTTATTGAATCATGCAGGTTTATTAGAAAGCTGCAGATATCACAAACTGAAGCATTCCCTTAAACTTGTCAAAAATAGTGATTAGATTGGAAGAAGCTAAGGATGTAGTTCCACTCCATTGAACATACAAAATTGTTAATTGCACTTAGTTAAATCATACTTTAGAATTAGATCACATCGATTGGTTACGAGTGAAATTAATTTATGTATGTATTCAAATTAAATGAAAGCTGCAACCCATCATGGAAAATGCTTTCATAAGTAAAAGAAAAACAACTCTACCCAAGACGTCTAGAAGCTCAGCGTCAACAAAAAGTAAATCTAAAAGGTTTCCAAACACATTGTGAATACCATCAATTAATACATTTTTGCGTCAAACATGGTGTCAGTAATGAGCGTTTCTTTTTCTCTCACAATGTTAAATGGAAGAACACATTTATCCGTATGAGAAAAAATTTAAATTATATTCGTCAGATAAACTGAAATCACCTAATACTAGATGAAGTGCAAAGTTACCTCCTTGACCACCAGAATGCGCTGCTACTGCAAAAAAGGTTATGGTGCCTTGAAGTCCGTTCATATTTAGGCAGACATGCCAAATTTCAGTGCGATACTGTCTTTAGTTTTGTTTTGACAGCTGATTGTTGTTGACGTGTTTGGCATCATGTTGAGTATGGACAAAAAAGATTTTCGTTCTCTCATAAAACATTATTTTTTGAGAGGCAAAACGGCGAAGGAAACAAAAGAAACGTTGGATAAATATTATGGGGCTAATGCTCCGTCAGATTACACAGTCAAATATTGGTTTCGAGAGTTTGGTGGTGGCCGCAACTCCACTACCGATCAAGTCTGCAGCGGCAGGCCCTCCGGTTACAGAGGACAATGTCAAAAAAATACATGAAATGGTGTTGGTTGACCGGAAAGTGAAGGTGCGCGAGCTAGCAGATTAGTACTGAGTGCACACGCTATATTTTGGGCAATATTCTGCATATGAAGAAGTCATCCTGCCGCGAATGCTCACTTTTGACCAAAAACACGAAGGCGAGAGCACTTCGAAAGAGTGTTTGGACTTGCTGATGCGGAATCGGGCGGAGTTTTGGCGTCGATTGGTAACTGGATTTGGATCCCTCGGACTATTATCTCTTCCCAAACCTCAAAAGATGGCTCATCAATAAAAAAAATTCAGCTCACGCGAGGAAATCATCGACACAACGGAGGAGTATTTTTCAGACCTTCCGGAAAATTTCTTTTCGGACGGGATCAAGAAGCTGGAAAAGTGCTGGAATAAGTGTATCAAACTAAAAGGGGACTATATTGAATAATATAAAAAACATTTAAAAAAAAAAAAATTAATTCCCAAGGAGGTCACTTTTCACTCCATCTAGTCGTACGGCATATGATGAGCTATCAAAATCATTTATGACATTTAAAATCTTTTTCATCTGAGCATTGTAAATTTCATTATCTGAATTTGGAGGTATATGGCATATGACACGAAAAAATACAAATAAATTTAATTAGCACTATCAGTAACAAGTACGAGTCTAAACAAATTTGTTCAATCAGCTAATTCAATCTCTCTACTCTATGTACAGCAAGCCAAACACCACCTTCTCTTTCCATCTGAGCTTCAATCGGACATCTATCATTTCGGTAAACATGGATGGATGATATGTATACCATCAGGTAACCACGTTTCAGTCAATGCAATGAGAGTATATGGACAATCAGCAGCTAGAAAGAATTCTGTTGATGCAATATATTTTGATAATAAAAAGATGAGACAGAAAAAGTCATTTAACAACGACAGACTTGAAGTCGAGACAACATCAGTAGCAATAGCATCAGCAGGAACAACAGCAAAAAATGGATAAGGAAAATGCACTAAGTTTGAGTATTTTGGTTTGATGCGTACATTCTGTTTCTTGGATGGGATTTAAAAAGTCCTACATGAATACCATTGATTTGAGGAATAAATCTATCTTATCTTCTGGAACATCAAGCTTGAAGTTGATACGACTGAGTTTATTATCACCTGCTCCAACTTTGAACAACTTGTGGCAAAACTAGTTTGGACAAATGGACATCGAATATAGGGGAAACATAGGAAAGAACTGCTTGACATGCTGTAGTGGGTTTAAATGACGATAATTGCAACCATTTTAACTCAGTTAAAACTTCAAGTTCCAGTCCAGTTGCAGAGTTGTTGTTGGTTCTAATAATCGCTCTGTATCGTTTTGATTTTTTTTCAACTGGAATCAAATTAGAAAGTTTTACAGAATTTGCATTGCATTTACATTGCAGATGTAAAGATGTTAGAATCAAGATGAACAGATACAGCTGCAAAAGAGGCATCAACTAACTCCCTTTGCACAGCTAAAGAAGCATCGCGCACGCTGTGTAACACGGCCCTCATAATCGACCAATTGATCCCGGTATTCGTCGTTTTCTGGATAAATTTCCTACCACATACATTCATCCGACACAAAGCCAACAACGCGTCAATGTACTGTGCGTACTGAAAAAACTGTAGCCGTTGTGAGTAAAAGCGGTTTGGTCTTTATTCTGCAACTATGTGGAAAAATTCGGCTTGCGCCGGAAGTAAAGCCACGGAACCATAGCTTGCGAGTCGAGCTCGTGAATTGAGCTCTTTTAATTCGACATTTATTTTTATGGAAAAATCGCGTCTAGCGATGAGGCTCATTTTCGACTCAATGTGTATGAAGACAAGCAAAGTTGCAGGTTCTGAAGCGAGATAAATCCAGAAATGACTCATGAGGCTTAATTACACTCACAAAAGTGCACAGTTTGTGGTGGCACGAAGCCAATGATCAGTCTTCATTTCTCCTAAAACATCGACGGCATTGATTCTGATGATAGTGGTTTCCAGCAGCATAGCACTATGTGCCATACTGGGTATGAAGTTATTGGATCACTAATGGGAATATCATATCACGATATGGATCTGTGTATCGGCCACATTTGATGCCTCTCGATTACTTCTTGTTTGACTAGATACATTTTTTGTTGTATGCTGATGAACCGCAACTTAAAAGCCAATAACATATTCAGTATAAGATAGAGCCCAAAATACTCGAAAGAGTGGGTCAAAATTGGACTGACAGGATGCTCTTCGGCAAAAGCAGTCGAAGCCGTATTCAAAACATAATGACATAAAACATTCTTCATAATGACTAAAGATTTTTGATTCAAACTCAATTACTGCCGTCGCTACTGGGTGGAAAACAAAGTTCTAAAGATGTCAAGCCAGCAAGAACTTAAAAAACTAAACGAGATCGGAGCGGAGGACAAGTGATATAGAAGAAGTAACGGGCAGTTTAGGGGGTGGGTTTACTTAGGTGATAGTCAAAGATAAGTTGATTCATTCTGGACTTGGGTGCTTGGTAATCATAACTCATCGGCGAGGAACATTTCTAAAATTTTATGGTTTAACGTTCAACGAAAAAAATTGCAATAAAGCAGAAGAGTGAGTATTTCCAGTTTACAAGAGAGCCCCATAACGCAAAAGGGATAAACCTTCGCTGCGGGCAGTATATGGGTATAGGTAATAAGATGAGCATACTTGACTGAAGTATTCACCAAAAGTGAACAAAGATAATACATATAATGGGATTTAGTAATTGGAAATTTGCGTAGAACAGCGCTTAACGAGTTCGCTTGGTTTTAATTGTAGCGTTGATAAATTTGGAATCAAAAATTGAACTGCAATTCACACAGCAGTTTAAATCATTTAAATGTATTTTACAACACTTGACGAGACCTTTTTATTTCACATCGATATGTGGTTATTTTAACGCAAATTGTCAGTGGCCCACATATAAAGAATGGAAAGTTTTGCGGTTTTAGCGATGTAAACGCCGATTTATAACATATTGTAATAACATAAATTAATGAACTTTACAAAACGCTGACATTCTTGTTTAATCAACCGAAGGTCGTGAGTCTGCAGGAACGAACCATAAGCATGTTGTCAGCAAAACAAATACATTGTAATAGAAGACATCACTAAAGAAATTTAAGAATATCAGCGCGAAAGAACGGAACCATAGAATGTACCTTTTGAGTACAAGGCTTTGAAACGAATTGAATTTGTCCTTCCGAAAGGTGATTTCTAATCTATGTTGATTCATCGATCTTAAATGCTCACATTTATCGTTACAAGCAGCAGTGGGCCAATGGGTGGGAAGGAAACTATACTGCTCGCCAATAAGAACCGTGTCACAGGCTGAAAATTAATGACGGCAATGAAGGCAAATTACTTGCAATAGATGCACTCGGGTGGGCATTTATCTTGTACAAAACTAATATCTTCGGTTTGAACACAGAAGACATAGGTCTTAAAATACCTGACATCCCACAAGGGCAGATGAACAACTTCATATGATGGAAAAAAAAAATTCATTTGTACGCGAACGGATGTTAAATGGCCATCTAGATTAGGCCGAGGGCCAAGAATTCACACAGATCTTAACATAACAAATCGACCTTTCACAAGAATTCAAAGTATTTCACCCATTGCAAAATAAGAACACTATAAATATTGTGTTTGTATAGATGTACACATTTGCGATTAAACAACAAGAAATCATTTCAAAAATGAGGATTTGTGATTAATACAAACAATACATTTCTGTACATGTACAAGTTCTATTTTTGGAGGAACAATCTATAAGATATCGTCGCAGATTTTTGATATTTCCGATGATGCATTTTTTGGCAACGATGCATAAACTCACTGTTTATAATTGGTACTTATTATGTATCAATATACACACACACCCGACACACAATTGAGGTCAAGGCCATCAGAATAGATACAACGCCTAAATTTTTAAATGTTTACGTTTGAATTGCATACGATACTGTACGTATGCCAGCGTTTTGCTCAATTGTTGGACAACAAACTATTATAAATGAGCTCACAACATTATTGAGAGTCCCCTCGCATGTTGTAGGCTTCGGCAAATGGTTCGTGTGTATTTTTTTTATATCACACGTAAAACTTAGACAATTTGGATATAAATTCAATTTATTGTCGTGACAAATTGCTTGGTTTCGGTTAAGAACCATGGAACTCCGTGATTTAAATGTCTTGGACTGTCATTAGGGTAGCTGTATGTCCAAACACTTTCCTTTATTTAATGCTTTCTTGGTTTAAATGAGTAAAAGTCCAACGTAATTATG
This sequence comes from Volucella zonaria, assembly GCA_963966105.1. Lineage (NCBI taxonomy): Eukaryota > Metazoa > Arthropoda > Insecta > Diptera > Syrphidae > Volucella > Volucella zonaria. The sequence continues at coordinate 129,309,765 of OZ014533.1, read as the reverse complement.
TTTTGATCAGCTCAGGAAAAAAAGTTTAAATTACACCACAAAATGCATATCTTGTGACCATTTATGTCAGAAGGGCCAATTTCCTTTTTTGTAAGATAAAATGGTGTGTGTGTTTGACGCTTGACTCTTAGGGTTCCTTACTAAATAGTTCAATCTAACATGATGTCTGTAGTTCAAATTCTGAGTCTTTTCCTTTATAAATTTAAACTGAGATATAATGCATCTCTATCAGCTGGAAACATCTCTACTATTTGACAATTCTGTGGTAAACAAAAGCACCATTTGACGTTGGTTTGAAAAATTTCGTTCCGGAGATTTCAGCCAAAGCTATCCATGCGGGAAACTAGAAACGATAACTGACAACGATGCCTTAAGAGCAATAATGGATGATGACCCAACGACAGTAGTGCACAGAGCATGGAAGTATCTCCCACGATAAAGAGTCGACACCTCTCTCAAAGGGAAGGTAAAGAAACTCGACAAGCGGGTATCCCAAAAACTGCAGCGTCTTGAAATCCGTACATCCCTTACCTTAAGACACTAAAGTGAGCCATTTTTGGACCGGGTAATCACCTACAATGTAAAGTGGATTCTGTTTGAAAACCATAAAGATCTGGCCGGTGGTTGGGTGCGGACGAAAACTCAAAACCCTCAAGTCCGGTCTTCACCCAGAAAAGTTTATGGCCACAATCCGGTCGACAGCAAAAGGACCAATCTACGAGGGGCGTTCAACATATTTTCGATATCGGGGTGAAGCTGTGGTTGTATATATAAATTGACTTATTTATCAAGTAATACTATTATTTTAGTGCATTCCTGTAAAATTTCATATAAATGTGATTATTAATTCGTGTTTTATCTCTAGTTAAACAGAATCATAATGGCAACTGAGACGATGATGGTGAAAATTGAGCATCGCGCTGTAATTAAATTTCTCACTAAGCAAGGAAAAAGTAAAAAAACTATTCAGGAAGAGATGGTGGCTGTTTACCAGGGTTCCGCACCTTCATTATCAACTGTTCAAAAGTGGTCAAGTGAGTTCAAGAGAGCATTGAAGACGACCCCGCTCCGGCGCCCCGGCTACTGCTTGTACGGGAGAAAGCATCAAAGAAGTCGAAAAACTTGTTCTTGAGGATGCCCGAATAAAGGCGAAAATGATGGCAGAGATCACCAAACTTTCAATTGGTACCATTCACACCATTCTTCATGACCATCTTAACCTTTCAAAGGTCAGTGCAAGGTGGGTGCCACAGCGCCTCAGAAAAAAAGTGAGAATCGCATGCTGTAGAGAGCTTTTGGAGATGTGTAGTGAGAACGCGGACGGTGTTATGGATCGAATTGTTACTGGGGACGAAACATGGGTCCACCACTATGACCCTGAAAGCAAACAAGAGTCCATGCAGTGGCATAAAAAAGGAACAGACCCCCCGAAGAAGTTCAAAGTCACTCCGTCTGCCGGGAAGCTCATGGCCACAGTTTTTTGGGACTCAAAGGGAATCTTGCTCATTGAGTACAAAAAAGAAGGTGAAACCATCAACGCCACATCCTACGCTTCCACTTTGCATAATTTGTGGGAGGAAATTAAAAAGAAAAGACGGGGTAAACTCGCAGCGGGTGTGTTGCTTCTTCATGACAACGCTCCTGTTCACACGGCGCGAGTTTCCAAGGCTGCTGCGCGAGATTGTGGTTTCGAAGAAATCCAACACCCACCCTATAGTCCAGACCTTGCCCCTAGTGATTATTTCCTGTTTCCGGATTTGAAAAAATTTCTTCGTGGAAAAAGATTTTCGGATGATGAAGAACTCAAGTCGGTATTTTGCGGAGAAAGAGAAATTTATTTTTTTGAGTGTTTAAAAAAGCTTATCTCAAGATGTAACAAATGCATTGATGTTAGGGGAGATTATATTGAAAAATAAAAACAATTTAAATTGAATTCGCATTTTTCTTCATATCGATACCGAGAATATATTGAACGCCCCTCATATGTTGAAAGATTGAGCCAGTCTCTTAAGTTGAACAGTCTTGTTGATCTAAGTCTTCTAACACTTCTTCTTCCTTCGAGCATTCCTTGTCAAACTAATTGGAGAAGTTTTCTTGCTTAAAATAATTATTTTTCGTTTTATTCTTATTCGTCTTAAGACTCCATCGTTTGTGATTCTGTCAACCCAAGAGATTCGTAGAATTCTTCTGTACACCCACATTTCGAAGGCTTCTCTGTTCTCCTTATCGTTGCGTTGGTAAGTATCCATGTTTCTGCTCCATATAACAGAACCTACCAGACGTAGCAGTTGGTCAACATATAAGTTTATTTATCTGCTTATTTCATTTACAGAATGCTGCTTTCGATTGTTCGATTCTGGATTGGGTTTCTTTGGTGGGGTTCGTTAACATATTATTGTTTATTATTGCTCTCAGATATTTAATGGTGTTTACTCTTCCCACTGCAACGTTATTTATTTTCATCATTTAATAACGTCGAAGCTCTTTGCTTTTGTCAAATAATAAATTTACATTTGAATCTTACTTGCATTTGTTTTTACCCCAAATTTGTTAATTTCGAGGCGAAGTTTGTTCTAATTCTTTGATGCTTAATTCGTTTATGCTGCTTGCGATTATTACCGCATCATCTGCATATCTGATGTTAATTCGTCCATCTGTGTGTCCTAAAAGATTTTCGTTAATTTCTTCGAAATACATATTGAAGAGTAGTGGTGATAAAATGCAGCATTATCTGTCACTTCTGCGTATCTTATTTCTTCTGACTCTTCACCTTCTATAGCAACTTTTGTTTGTTGATTCCAGTATACATTTTCAATTATTCTAACACGATTTTATTATGTTGCATTTTGTCGAAAGCTTTTTCATAATCGACGAAACACACAAAAACCGGTTTGCTCATCACTAGACTTCCCTGGATTAGCATGTTTAACGCAAATAGTATGTACAGTATTCCAAATCTATTGCCAAATTAAGCTATGTACTATACAGTATTGTTCGAAACCTAAGCAACTTCTATGTAAACACAACTCTTCAGCGATAAACGGTATCTTACGGTAATTTTTTTTGCGAATCTTTTGCAATTTTACCTGCAACGCCTTTTATTTTATTTAGCTGAGAACATTTGTTGTGTAAAAAAGTTCCAATTGACACCCGTTTTTTTTTCAATGGACAAACGATTAAATGCCATACATCAATAGCTAAAAAATATAAGATCAACAAGTCTATTATTTCACGGGTTTTTAAGAAATAAGAGCAGCTGGAACAACTGAAAAAGTGAATTTCAATGGACGTCCTCGCAAAACATCACATCGAACATATAGACGAATTGTCAATTTTATCAGAAGGGGCCCTTAAATGTCATCGAGAGACATTTTGAATGAATAGCAACTCCATGTGAGTTCCATCACTGCTAGAAAAAGTGCACTTGAAAACAGCTTAAAAAGTTATTCACCATCTAAAAAGCCATTATTGATAAAGGGGCATTTAAAAAAAGGTTTATTGAAAAGAACTTAAATATATTTTCTCGGGTATTAAAATTTTAATACACTTTTAGATTAGATTTCGTAAAAGCACATTTAAATTGGTCCGTAGACATGTAGAAGACCGTTCTTTTTAGTGATGAATCAAAGTTAAATTTGTTTAACTGGTATCTGTTACGTTCGTAGAAGGAAGGGTCAAGAGCTGAATGCCCGGTATTGAAGAGGCACGGCAAGCATGGAGGGGGAAATTTAATGGCGTTGACTTGCTTCTAAGTGGATTGAGTTAGACCTTTTCACCAAATAAAAAACTGCAATGGATCGATTTGTCAAAAGAGACATTTTAAATGGGCAAATGATATCGTTCGTAGAAGGAAGGGTCAAGAGCTGAATACCCGGTATTGGAAAGACACAGAAAGCATGGAGGGGGGAAATGTAATGGCGCGGACTTGCTTGACAGTAAATTATGTTGGACCTTTTTACCAAATAAAAACTATAATGGATCGAATTATCTACAGAGACATTTTGAATGGAATATGCCACTTCGATCGGTGTTTCAACATGACAATAACCCGAAACATTCATCGAAGCTGGTCAAAGAACAGGGTTGAAGTTTTTGAGTGGCCCTCCCCCAATACCCCGACTTGAATTCCATTGGACTTCTCTTTGGTATCTTAAAGCGTAGAGTTGGGAATCAACGCTTCAAAAATAAGGATGAGCTCATGACGTGTTTGAAAGCGGAATGGAAATTGATACTAATGTCCACATTAAAAAGCCTAATTGAGTCTATGCCTCGTAGATATGCGGATAGCAATCAAAAACAAAGGTTATCATACCAAATATTGAAAGTTGCTTAGGTTTCGAACAGCTGCATTTCGAGGGAAATTTATTTTTTGGTTTCTTATTTGCTTTGAATGAATTGATTTCGGATTTTTGTTTTTACAATACTTTAACTATCTAAGTACTTACTGTAGTAAATAAAAATTATCTTATTTCTATTAAAAAGAGTAAATACATAAATATTCGAATTTCAATAATTCAGAGGAAAAAGTTGCTTAGGTTTCGAACAATACTGTATGTCTTCCTCGAGCTTGTTGTAGATAATTTTATGTATAATTTTCAGGAATATCTTTAACATGTGACTCATCAAACTTACTGTTCTGTAATCCGAAAAATTTGTAGCTTTATTTCTTTTCGGAAGAGTAATAATGTTGATTTGTCTGGAATGTTGCCATATCTGTAAATATCGGGTTTTCCACTAAGAACCCTTAATGCTTCTATGGTTGAGTACTCGAAGAGCAACATTTATAAATTATTAAAATTGATTAGCAAAACAAAAATGTACGAGTATAGTCCTGGAAAACCCGATAGTATTGAAAAGAGTACGAGTATTTGAATATTTTCTTCATCGAACAGATTGAACAGTTCATTCTGTATCCCATCAGGTCCTGTCGGTTTTCGGTTTTTTGTTTCTTTCAGCGCTTTTCTGACTTTCTCTCTTATTATTCCAGATCCTTTGGGTCCATTATAGGGGTCTAGTGGACCCTGTTCGACCCAAAAGACATGTATGCTATAGTCTAATAATTTCCGGTCGTAGTGCTAGTATGCCGGAAAATATCTTTCGATGGTAATCAACAAAGAATTATGTATACAGGGTGTCCCAGTATAGCAGTATAAGCCTTTAAGGGCATATTCCCGAACAAGAAATTGTATGGCAGGGGGGGATCTAGTCTCACTCCATTTCAAGTTACAGCCATCAAAGTGGATGACCTCTAATTTGGAAGTGTAACCACTTTAAACGCTATAATTTCTAATCTAGTGCAGGCACAAAAATTGTTTTGGACATTTTGGAAAGATAATTTAGTAGTGTATACAAATCTTAAATGCTTTGGGTACATCTGTACAGCAACAAAAAAATTATGGCTCGTCAAATTTACAATTATGAAAATTTGCGGTTCCATTTTTTTTTTTATTTAAAATGCATTTTTCTTAATAAATTTTCTGAGATTTTATGAAACTTGTATCCTTGCAAAATTTCCTAAAAATTATGTTTAGAAACTTTTTTACGTACGATCAACAGATTTTGTAGTAAAAGCCATTTTTCGTCAAAGAAAAATGGTCAAACAAAATTACGTGAGAATAATAAACTAACGTACCTATGAGCGATGCAGTTAACAGTTAATTGTCGAATATTAAGAAAAAATCGTAACAAAGAATAATTCTTTGTTAATCTTTTTTTTTCAATTTTACATTGTTTCAACTGATCTACAATTGACATTTTGCTCTGTAAGTGAACAGCCGATTTATAAATTGATCTCCACAAAGTGTATTCAAAACGTGAATTCGCGGAAATAGTGTTTATATACGGGTTCGGCAATGGAAACGCTTCGTTGGCAAGATTTGAGTACCAACGACTATACGCAAATCGTAGAATACCGTGCATCCGGCTATTCGTTGATACGTATCAGCGTCTTGTTGATACCGGGTCAACTTCACCAAAAAAAAAAAGAGAAAGACGTTCAGACGCAGCGGTGGCAGAAGTTGGGAATGGGATTTTGCGTACTGTGGAAGTTCAGCCTTCAGTCAACGTCCGCAGACTAGCTGTGCATTTGGAACTTCCCAGAGCCAGAATTCATAGGACTCTACAGAGAAATAAATTGCACCCTTTCCATTTGACACCGGTACAGGATTTACTACCAGATGATGCGCAAAGAAGTGTGAATACGAGCAATTCCTCAAGAACATTCTGTGGGCTGACGAAGCGCAGTTACAAGAGATGGGGTAACAAACCACCATAATTTGCACCATTGGTCAGACTCCAATCCTCTCAAAGGTAAGAATTTAATTATTATAAACAACTTCAAAATGTGTTGTTTATTTTAAAGGAGGTTTAGCGTAAATGTTTGGGCTGGATTAATAGCAAACACTTTAGTAGGTCCGTACGTTCTTCCACAAACCGTTAATGCCTGGAATTTCTTAGAGAACGATTGCCTGAGCTCTTTGAAGATGTTCCTCTTGTTCAGAGCAGGGCGATGTTCTTTCAACAAGATAGAGCACATTGTCACAGTAGCAGTGAGGTAACTTCGTTCCTCAACCATACTTTTAACGAACGATGGATTGGTCGATTCCACCCCAACCCTTTGCCGCCCAGATCTAATGACCTAACACCCATGGATTTTTTTCATCTGGGGTGCTATGAAAGAAAAGGTTTATTTTAAAGAAATGTCTAGTCTGGCAGAGCTCCAAGAAAATATTAGTGTCGCTTCAGAAGAGATGAAAATAATTTTGATGACCGTTAATCTGCCACCCGAAATGGTTAAACGCGCCCGAAAGTGTATTCAAATGGAAGCAAGGCATTTCGAACAATTGCTATAAACATTCCATAAACTGTTCCAAAGAGGTCCTTTTCTCAGGACCACATAAAAATATCTAAACGATTTTATGAGTAATTCAATAGGTACACTTCTTTTTGGCCATTTTTCTTTGACGAAAAATGGCTTTTTCTACAAAATCTGTTGATCGTACGTAAAAAAGTTTCTAAACATAATTTTTAGGAAATTTCGCAAGGATACAATTTTCAGAAAATTTATTAAGTAAAAATTTTAAGAAAAATACCATAAGCCGTAATTTTTTTCTTGCTGCACAGATGTACTCAAAGCATTTAAGATTTGTATGCACTACTAAATTATCTTTCCAAAATGTCCAAAACTATCTTTGTGCCTGTACTAGTTTAGAAATTATAACGTTTAAAGTGGTTACACCTCCAAATTAGAGGACACCCACTTTGATGGGCTGAAACTTGAAATGGAGTGAGAATAGACCATACCATACAATTTCTTGTTCGGTGGAACTTTGTAGTAATATGTCCTCAAAGGATTATACTGCTAAACTGGGACACCCTGTATATCAAGTGAGAGCATTTCTTAGATGGGAATCCAACGTCGCGTATTTTTAATTAAATTAAACATCTTTTGGTGTTACCAAAAAGAAAGAATGTAAAGCAAAAACAAAAATAAATAGAAAATCAAATTGTTAATGGAAACCAAGGCAAAATCAATGGAAATATGATGAAAGATTACTAATATCGAACTTCGAGATAGATCAAGCGCAGAAAGAACAAATGTCTAAATATAAAATTAAACATGTCCCAAAAATCGTCTGCCATCAAACAAATATATTTTCATAAACTTATTCTAAATAATTCTAAACATATCACTACTTTTATTAACTATATGTGTATATATCTGATTAATAATTCTCATGTTAATCTACGATTAAGTACTGCGTAATTTTGATGTCAAGTGTAATATTCCACTTATTTTGCTTAACGTGTTTTAATCCAAAGAATTTTAACATGAAAACTACGCGTATACTGCTGTGGCTAGTAAATCGACAATTATACAAATTATTGTACTAAATCCCATCAGGAATAAAGCCTTCTTTAACTTACCTCAATAGTCTTGTGTTCAACTCCACCATTCAGGCTCTCTGTCGCAGATGTTTCGGCTGGTTGGTCATGATTTTCGCCAATACCATTCTCCTATAAGAATCATTTTACCAAATTAAATACTAGTGACACAGATTTATAAGAAAAAAATTTCTTTATAAATTATTCAGGCATTCAAAAAAGACCAAACAAAGAAATAACATTTCATTTCATTTCAAAACAAAAAGAAAATTATCAATCGCCAAAACAAGTAAAATGATTTTTATGTCTTTCCACCCCATACACACACACAAAAAATGAGAAATTTATTGAAAAGGATTTTCGTATTTAAAAATAAAAACAAATAAAAATTAGCTGACAATTTCAAAACAAATAAATTCACCGATAAATTCATCAAAAACGAAAAAAAAAAGAAAACTCTTGCAGACAGTCTTTACTGCGCTTCTCAAGATAAATGGAAATTTCTCATCATCGTGCAGGTGTACGAAAGAAAATCAAAAAAACATTCATAAAAATTCAAAAATTAAATATTTCGTAGTAATAAAAATTAAAATAAAATGAAATGTGCAAGTAGTAAATGATCTCTCTCTCTTGTTAAATGAAAATTAAATTTAAATTTAAGTGAAATATAAAATTTAAAATCAAAATCAAAATCAAGATTATGAAAGAGTCATCATAAAAAAAAAGAAAAAAAAAAAGTCAGACCCTAGTAAAACATTATTAGTAAAACGAAAAAGCCCACAAAGAGAGGAGCAACTCTTTGTTGATTCATACACACGAATACGAGTACACGAAAACAGAAATCAAAATCTTCGATTCAAAATTAAATAAAAACAAATTAGTCACAAAGTGTGCAGCAATATATAATTATTTTTTGTTTGATTCATCAGGTAAGAATGAGGAGGCTTTATGGGGGAAGTAGTACACAGGAAGTATAGGAAACAAAAAAATAAAAATTAAAAATCAAAAAGAAGAATTTATTCATCACATTTATAAAAAGTTCTATGAGTGAGGAATGTTTTTTTGTTTTTTGTTTTTTTTTTTTAAATTTCTTTCTTTTCGTGAGAGATGAGGTTTGATTTTAAGGATGGTTGATGGTTCGTTATATATATTTTGGTTTTTTTTTGTTTTTTGCTGTAACTCCAACTAACGACATTAAATGCACAACAATACGATTACGAGTATATGGTAGAGGTAGAGATGATTTAAATGCAGTAGTAGGTGGTAGTGGTAGTGGTAGTAGAATTAGCAGTAGTAGTAGTTAACATTAGGATACAATGAGCGAGCCGGATATGTTTGTTTTTTTTTTTTTTTTTTTTTATTTGATTTCATTACATTCTATGTAGGTGGGAGAAAATACGAATATACGAGTATGTTTCTGCTATAAGGATAAATGATAAAAAAAAACCAAAAATAAATTTTAAAACAGTTTCCAAAAGCCATAAAAATAATCCAAAACAAAGATCAGCTTTACAATATTTTTTCCTTTCTAATAAACAAAAATAAAAGAAACATAAAATTTGTTATAGAAAACCACTGGATACAGATATAGTAGACACAAATCCTTGTTTAAATGCAAAGTGTTGGTGTTTCGACAGAAGGAATAATTCTCTACAAACCAAGACGAACTATAGCCATTTTGTGTGGAGGTTGGTTTTTACGATTTTTCGACACTAAATGCAAAATAGCATTTCATTTAAAAGTCGTTGCTGCTGATGGTTTATGAAAGCTTTAAAAATTTATTGAGATATTTCCAACTTCGACCCGGAAAAGATAGACATACTCATACATAAAATATTGCAGTACGTTCCTTGTGCGTCATTAGAATGGATTATTTTTTTTTAAGATGTACTTAGTGGTTGCGTACCCTTTTTTTTTGTGCGAATCGTTCGGTCAAATGGTATATTAAAAAAGTTTTTAAATAATTGGAAAATAAATGCAAAGGTGAGTAGACAGAGGCATCTGAGGACTATATTATAGTTACGTGTCAGTCAGTGTATAATGTGAAAATGTCCTTGGTCGCACGAGGAGTTCTCTGGAGGAATTTTAATAACGTTGAGGATGAGTCAATTGGTATGACACATATGAATAAGCAATATGATTACTTTGGAATGAAATATGCAAAAGCAATCTGTAGTAAGTCCTTCAAAAATCGTCACTTTTTCTTGGAATGGTGTTAAGAATGTGTGATATGATGATTCATGACTAAGGTGGTAAAGAATAAACAGCCCAATGAAGCTACAACGTATATTTCGAGGGCGGGTCAATAAGTCCGTGACTTCTTGAGTTTCTGACCTCTTTACTGAAACAGCAACACTGCTCCTGTCAACAGGCATCTGTCAGTTGACTCCTGTCAAAATTTAAACTTGCTGCGTCAGTTAGTTTGTGTTTGACAGCTATTTTTATCAGACTACTCACTAATTTGAGGAGAAAATGGAAAAAAGTGAATTTCGTGTGCTTATTAAGCATTATTTCTTGCGAAAAAAAACCATTACCGAGACCAAGGCTAAGCTTGATAAATACTATGGGGACTCTGCACCATCGATTTCAATGGTAAACAAGTGGTTTACTGAATTTCGTTGTGGCCGTACAAGCACTGAAGATGCCGAACCTCCTGGACGCCCAGTTGAGGTCTCTACACCCGAAACAATCGAAAAAATTCACGATATGGTGTTGGCCGACCGAAGATTGAAAGTGCGAGAGATTGTGGAAGCCGTAGGGATCTCGCATGGCTCAGTGGTTTCAATTTTGAATGATCACTTGGGCATGAGAAAGCTTTCCGCAAGATGGGTGCCGCGTTTGCTCACAGTCGACCACAAACGCAATCGTGTAACAACTTCACAGGAAGGTTTGGCGTTGTTTAATCGCAATATGGAGCAGTTTTTGCGCCGTTTTGTAACCGTGGACGAAACATGGATCCATCACAACACACCAGAGAACAAACAACAGTCAAAACAGTGGGTTTCTAAGGGTGAATCGGCGCCAAAGAAGGCCAAGGTGGGTTTGTCAGCCAATAAAGTTATGGCGACTGTTTTTTGGGATGCACGCGGGATAATCCACATTGACTACCTTCAAAAGGGAAGAACAATCAATGGGGAATATTATGCCAACTTATTGGACCGATTCAATGACGATTTGAAAAAAAAACGACCTCATTTGGCCAAGAAAAAAGTTCTTTTCCACCAAGACAATGCAAGGGTGCACACATGTGCAGTTGCCATGGCAAAAATCCATGAATTGGGCTATGAATTGCTCCCTCACCCTATTCTCCAGATTTGGCTCCGAGCGACTACTTCTTGTTCCCAAACCTGAAGAAATGGCTTGGTGGAAAAAGATTTGACTCCAATGATGAAGTCATCTCGTCATTTTGAGGACCTCGGCAAATCATTTTTTTTGGAAGGGATAAAAAAATTGGAGAAGCGTTGGACAAAGTGTATAGAGCTCAAGGGAGACTACGTTGAAAAATAAAATTATTTTTTTATCAAAAAATCTGTGTTTTAATCCAAAAGTCACGGACTTATTGACCCGCCCTCGTACGTAGTTAATATACTATCCTTGACCTCCACGTGCGCAACACTAGGCGATAACATTTAGCAATTTTGGAGACTGCAAATAATGGATGGTGTTTTTTTTTTTTTTTAATTGGCAACACCTTCTCCAGCGACAGTGAATTTGACATTTTATCGTGAATGGCTTACACCAGAAAAACGCTTGCAAATTGTGGAAATTTATTTTGAAAATCGTAGTTTAGTTCACGAATCTTAATGTGCGGTACGTCCATTTTAGAGTCGACATAATCGTCCATCTGAGCCAGTAATTTAAATAACCGTGGATCGTTATTGCACCACGCATACCCTAATTGAGAGTACGGATTCGCAGAGACATCGTACCGAACAAGTTGTTACTGACGCAGAGCCTAGTTTTAAGAAGGACCAGCATGACACAGCAATTAGAACTATGTCCCTCTACTTTATGGAAGATTTTGCAGAAAGATCTTGATTTACGAGCTTACAAGCTCCAGCTTGAGTACAAATTGAAGTCGCTTGACCATTCGGTGAATAGGCTCTTGATTCTCTTTTACGCTGATGGACGCTCGTTTTTGGTTGAATATCTACGCCAACAAGGGAAATTGCCATATTTTGAGTAAAGAAAATCCATAAGCCCTTATTGAGACGCCGTTATATTCATAGATAGGGCTGGCTATAGATTCATGATTACTGTCTTTTTCGTTCCCCAATTAAATGAAGCTAATATAGTAGAGTTATGGTTTCAACAACATTCCACAAAGCGCGCCCCGCAATCAATTTATTAGAGGACACATTCGATGAGCACACAAATTCGTGTAATGAATTGTAAATTGTAATGAAGTCGCTAGTTTACGCCAATAAACCAAAAGCCTATGGATGACTTGGACGACATCATTCGCCGTGTTCTTGCCGATATACCTACATCATCAGCTCCGATAACAAAAGTAGCAATAGAATAAGGTGAGGCAAGAGACAACATGTAGGTGTTAAAGTATATCAATTGAATGCGCTATATGAGCTTTATCTAAAAGGTTTTTAATTCTTATGCGCCGAAGGTGGTCTTGACCTCACCCCTCAGCCAGATGCAATTTTTATATCCAAATTTCGGGCCTATCTGTAGGTAGAGGGCAGATCAAAAAGGACAAAGTACATATCTCTTACAAAGTTTGGCGAATCGATGGTAAGGCCGTTACAAAATAATTTGTAATGGAAAAGTATTAAGGCTTAGAATATGCAAGCCCACATTCATGGATAATAAATAGTTAGTGTTTCAGATTTTAAATAATTTTTACAAAATAACATGCAGTAACTTGACTTTCGCGAACTGACAACTTATCATTAGCGTTTCCGTGATCATGGAAGGAAGGAATGTGACTGTAATGTGTTTGAAGGAGGAGAGAGAAGATTTGCCTCTTTTAGGGATGGGCTGGGCAAATTATCTATATATATTCCGAAGAATTACTTAAGAATAGAATTGATTGAAAAGCTTGCGCAGAGGTTCTTAAAAAGAAGGCGAGACGTACCACTTGGATCAGCGGATTTGTGCTTAATGAGATCTGTATTTGCTCTTGCTACAACACGAAAGTGAAACATGGATTAGTCCCATTGAATGTTAGGCAGGCGGAGATATGCCACAATCGGAGGACACTGTGTCAGCTGAAAAATGTGCAGCAAGAAGATTGGCCTTGTCTAATGAGCTGACAGCTGGAATATCTTCCTCAATGAGCTTTAAGATCGAGAATGGGGTAGAATTACTTCCATTTGGGTTTGTGGTATTTTTACCTCAATTTTTGGTCGTATTACAACTTTCTATTATCTACGCTTTTCGATTAAGTCAATTTGGATTAATGATACACTTCACCCATCGAGAAAATATGGTGAACAGTTTCAATTCTTCAAAAACGTGTCAATTGCTTTCTTTTATAGTTTTTAGTTTAGAAATTTTGCCAAAATATCAAAAGCTAGTTGATACGACACAGTGGTTGGACGAACTTAAAACAGATATATCAACGATGCATTTATCTGACCTTGAACGTGCGGTAGTCGAATTGCTGAGCAATTTGGGGTTCCTATAAACACAGCAGTTGTGAATAATTTATTAACGTAGACGGAATTTTAACCACACCAAGTTGTATTCCAGACTGGATAAAAGATCGCATTGGTTTGAAATTTGACAAGCTATACCAGTTTATTTTCAAGTAGACTCAATTCAGATGGCGATTACGTCGATTAATCTTCTAAATTTGGACTTTGAAATAAATTCGCAAAACCAAGTGCCACTGAAAATTGAAGAATCTGGCTTTAACTGCAAATATACGAAGTTGAAACCACTGAGGTATAGAACGTATGGATTTGTTAATTGGAAAACGTGCAATGCCTCTCCCAATGTGGAACCCTATTAATTGTCTTATTCCTGAAGAATGATATAAGTCCACCTAGTGGTCCAAAACTATTTCACAAACATTCTGCGAAATAAAAAAAGCCATTGAGCGATTGAAATCTCCCGGAAATTGGCCGAATACAACCCATAAAATGGTACAAGGTGTGACAAACTAACGTTAAGAAAGGAACGTAGTTTGGTAGTAGAAAGACTTAGCGATAATTCGACTAGGAATATACAAATCTTTCTAACAGATGCTTCACTTATACCCAAAAGACTAAAAATGCAGCAATTAGCTAAGAGCTAACTAAAGCTAAGGATAATAATAGAATTACTTAAAAATTGGCAAGACCTGAAAAGCAATGCAATGCCATCCAACCAACGAACTCAAATGGTATAGGCCATTGCCGGACATAAGCTTGGTGATGGTTTTTAGCGTCAATGCTAACTGTATTCATAGTTATAGATGCACTGAATATCATAATGCACCCAAGTCTAGCGTTATCACCACTTAACTAAAAGAAAGCGCAAACGGCTCGGATATATAGGTCAAACAAAACCATTGTTGTCAGCATTGCAAATTACAATTCAAAAATTTTGAATATAAACAAAAACAAAATAAAAAATCTATTGAGAGAGGAGACTTCAATGCAGGAAACGATGAAAAAAATCGTTCTGTAATTAGATGTTAGAAGTTGATTCAGTTAGAAATTGATTCAACCCTTTCATCATTGCGGTGACTTATCTTTCCTGATAAATATCGTAACTCTGGCTTTTTACAATAAGAGATTACTGATTTATTGTTTCGTTGCGCTTATAAAACTAAAGTTGATTACCCTTGTCACGAAATTCGTAATTACAATAAAAGCTTTATACAATATTCGCTTTGTAATCTGCAATTAAAAAAGGCACGGAGCTGCTGAAAAGGCAGTCCTCCATACAATAATTTTTTTTTTTAAAAAAAATCTTTTAAATCCGATTTTTATCGCAATGGAATGCTTTGTCGTGAACGTAAGTTCATGCCTGAGCAAAGTATTAAAATGTACGAGTATATTAAAAGGAACATCCCAAAATCCCCTAAATGAAATTGTTTTTATCTTTTTGTCTTTTTCGATTGTTTAAGGGAATTCAGGGCATAAATAAACAATCAAGTTAAATTCTGAGTTTTTCGACTTATTTATCACATTTCCTACACAACTACACGAGGCGCGCATAGCAAAAAAAAAACACATCCTAAGCCATGATACGGTGTATGCTAATGAGGATGCAATCGAGGACGTTTCTGCGTTTAGGCGTAAATTAATTATTTTAGAGCCGAAATAGAGGCAAATATCACGGAGGCAAGAATCAACAGGGCAGCATTGTTGAAACAAATGCATTCCTTAAGTGTATTGTTCCCAAGTGAGCGACCTCCAGAGGACAGAAGGTCCGCCTCAAGCCCACAACTAAATTAACTTCGACTTAGAATATATAAAATTCTGACAAACCTCGGCAATCGAAAGCTTTACGCTGTAAAGTAAGGACTTCTAACAAGTGCTCATTGAATTTAAAACGATAAACAGTATAACTAGCATCGTTTCGACTTGACGTGGTGGCGATATCGAAAGCTAATATGCCATTCGTATATCGTCTAAAATATGGAGAAGCGAACTGCGGATGGCGACAGTGGATATTAGTTAGTCATGGTCAACGTATGCAAGAAAACTATGTTGACCGACAATCCATGCAATCCATTGGCTCAACAAGGGCAAATACAGGGAGGTCCCATTATTACGTGTTCACAGCATGGTTGAACAGGAACGTCGGTAACAAGAAAAGAGTTGAGTGGATTTAAAGCACTTAGCCAGGAATCGAACATGATGGTGCGCAAATATTCTCTATGCCCTAAGGAAACTTGCGATATAAACAAAACCAATAACACTCAGTCGTTGTTATTTCTCTAATCCGCACAAGAGCAACAATAGAGTTTCGCTTCTGGAAAACTCGATCAATTTTCGATTTACCTAAGTGAGGTACATAATTCCAAGTCCAATATATGGTATGTTGTTTGATCTAATTACCACTAAATGTGAATTGTGACGACTATACAGTATTACTAGCAAAACACTTGAATCATCAACAACAACAGCTGCATTAGAGATTGAAAAATCACCCTTGGGATGGCTCTGGGGTTCGCTAAATTGAATCGAGCAGTGTAATCTTTTTTTCTTTCTTTTTTAATTAAATTTTTGGCCTGCAACTAGTTCTATTTTTTCACTGGCCGTTTATGCAACTTTCGTAGTGGGTGACTCATATCCGGCTGCTAAGGTAATAAAGCTGTGGCACTGTGATGCCACACATTCTTTAGGCCCGCCACCGTAACTATTGCCAGATCATTTGTTTTTTTTTACTATGTCAGAGATTAGGTACATACGAGTATGTACCTCGCAATCATCTATAAAGAATAAAACTGTTCTTAAATCGGTTACACGTAAAATAGAGCAATAATCACGCAAATTGAAACAAGCAAATCAGCGGGACATAGGCGATGAATTGGAAAAATTTTGCTTGCTTTGGAAAAATTTTGTCTTGACGAAAAGTGGTTATTCTCTTATGCGTATTATTATTTTCTCTCTTGGTTTTGCATTTTTGCAGAGAAAGGCAATGGAAATTTGTGGAAATTTAATGTAAGCCGTTGTAATTGATTATATGTCTCCATTAGAAACAATTCGGGGCAAGGGCAATACTTGGTACGAAATTCTAGTAAATATTACTAATGGAGGTGTATGGTAGCTAGGGCACTCACAATTACCGAAGTACATATTGGGACTTAGAGAATTTTACCCTAGCAATCGATAAACAGGCTATAAACTTCAGAAGAGACGATAAATCAAAGTACAAACAAACAATTGTTCAATATTACGAACTCACAAGAAATTCGATTGCCGAACTTTTGCAATAAATGGAAAGGGTATTCGTAAGGCGTTACTGTTTTACAGAATATGAAATCAATGAAGCTGAGAAAAGGATGAACCGCGGGCTGGCGGTTTGGCTACATCACATACCTACTCAAGTATGGATGAAAATCTTCGACTGAAATGATTCACGATTTTGTTTAATTCAACGGTGCGAGGCAATCTGATACCCAACCAGTGAACAGACAACTTTCTTGCACCACAATTGCAACAATGCTTGTACAATACAAAGTCTGTTCCAAGTAATCAGGACTTTTCAAAAATAGGTATTTCTAGTAAGACAATTCGTATTGGCACATTTGTGCCAGATCATTAAATTTTCTTTTTCCTATTTTTTTTCTATGAATTATTTAACATGCTGTCGGCAGTTCAAATTCGAACCCTGTCCCTTTACGAATTTCAAATGGGACATAATGCGCCGCTGGCAATGAAAAACATTAATGACGCATTTGAGGATGTAGCGGTAAACGAACGCTCTATACGACGTTGGTTTGGAAAGTTCCGTTCGGGAGATTTCAGCCTCGAAAGTGAACCACGTGGGAAGCCGGAAACGTTAGCTGGCGACGTTGTTTTAAGAGCAACGGTGGATGGGGACCCAACGAAATCGGTGCGGGAGATTACACAAAGCATGGGAGTATCCCCAACGACAATAAGTCGACACCTTTCTCTCATAGAAAAAGTAAAGAAATTCGATAAGAATCCCAAAAACTACGGCGCCTGGAAATCTGCATATCGCTTCCATTAATAAACCAAACTGAACCGTTTTGCACCTGTGATGAAAACTGGATACTGTATGATAGTCGCAAAAGATCTGGGCAGTGGTTGGATGCAGATGAAAAACCAAAACACACCCCCAAGCCCGACCTTCACCCAAAAAAGGTTATGGTGACAATTTGGTGGACATCAAAAGAACCAATCCACTTTTCATTTCTTCAAACAGGTGAAACAATAAACGCTATCAAATATTGTGCGGAAACCGACTTATTGCATGCCAAATTGGCGGAAAAACAACATGCGTTGATCAATAGGCACGGTCCGATCCTTCTGCACGACAATGCTAGACCCCATACCTCACAAGTAACAGTGCAAAAACTGTTGCAGTTGGGATTTGAAATTCTTCCGCATCCACCGTATTCTTCTGATATTTCCCAACATGTAACCATCCTTTCCGCAATCTGGATTCAGAAGGTCTTCCGGAACCAAGCAGAGGTCATTAAAGCCTTTGAAGATCTCATTGCCTCAAAAAGTCAGCACTTACGTAAAAGGAATATTTGACCTTGTATTACGTTGGAAGAATGTCCTATTTTGATTGATAAAAATTTACGGCGAAATAATATTGGCTTTTAAATTTTTACTATAAAATTGGACATTTCATGTGGTGCAACCCAATACATGCGCCTCAATATTTCATGACCAAAAATTACTCAGAATTCAACATTTGAAGGACATCATCAAAGAGGTCTAAAAGAACAAAAACCTCTTTTACAACATTGCGACTGGTGATGAAACGTGGTGTTTACAATATGATACAGTAACCAAGCGCCAAAGCGCCGAGTGGAAGGCGCCAGACGAGTTAAAACCCAAAAAATCTCTTTGCAGAAGTCACAAGTGAAGATAATGTTGATTTGCTTTTACGATTCCAAGTGGTCCACAAGGAGTTTCTTCTACCGGGCCAAACAGTTAATGCACAAATCTACATTGGTATTTTGAAGCGTTTGATGCATCGTATTCCTTGTATTCGACTAGAATATCGCGTCGAAGGAAGTTGGTATTTGTTGCACTATAACGCGTCACCTCCTCGATCGACACTTGTGGCCGATTTTTTGCCTAAAAATCGCATTTCAACTGATTTGATTTGACACCGCGCGAAAAATCCATTTGCCGATGAAAGGAAAGCATTTGTGGACGTAGAAACCATCCGAAAAGCTTGTACCGACACCCTGATGGACATCCCGGCCGACGATCTAAAACACTGATTCGATATGCTTTTAGACCGTGCAAATCGCTGTATTGAGCCGGAAGCCGGGACTATTTGAATAAACGAAATCGGGTTTGCTAAAAAAAAAAACTGTTTGTTGTTCTTATTTTTTAAAAAGTCCTGCTTACTTTGCACGGACTTTGTATATAATATACGAGTGAGCTCTAGACAGTCGACAACGCAATTTATTCAAATTTCATGATTGTCATTGCGGCGTTGCAGGAGACACATCTCAGACAACGCTAACTAATAGGAAAAGGGCGTTAAAGATAACAATTTACAAATCAGTTATACATAAACCGTTTTACCAACTCATCTATTAAGAAGGCCTAATCATCCCAAAGCGCGAAAAATTCAAATAGTTGAGGGGTTCAGTCTTAAACAATCAGAAGAATTGCGATGACGACATCGCAAATAAAGTATTTTTCATTAGACACGCATAACATTTTCAATAGGGATTCTATGAACTCACGAACACCATCTTTAACAGATTTTATATTTGACTTCCAAATTGTTTACTATTAAATCATGGAAAGGTGGTATAGGCTTCCACAACGTTTACAAATCACCCAACTTTTTTTTATCATAGTTCGCCGTCAACTATGACTAGATTATGTCCGTTAATTCCAATTTTCGCCTGTTATAACCGTCCCAATAAGCGAACGAAATTAGTCAACAAATTCGAATAGACTTATCGCTTCATAATGTTATCGTGCCAATAAGACAGCTAAACGCCAGAATTAAAGAGACAATTCCAATTCAGTAAGTCAACATCGCAATCCAACGACTCTGCGCCGTACTCTGATACTGCGGCGTATTTTGCGAAAAGACTTGGCTATGCGTCTGTATAAAATCTAATTGACCCAAGAATTGAAGCCAAATGATCAGAACATCAAACGCAAGATAGAGGGAAGTTACGAATTTTCACCGGGAAACCATTCTGAGTGCACGGCTAATTTTTGGTTAAATGGCCTTGTTAATATAAGCAAACTTGCCGCAAACAGGTGGAGGTGCTGCAACAACAGCAATTGTATACGAAGAAATTTACTGGTCTGGCCGTACTTCATCCGCGAGGATGCCGATGAATCGGTTACAGTAAATGGAGACAACTACCGCCCGATAATAAGATAATAACCCATTTTTTTGGGGGATAAATTGGAACTGAGAGGCTTGGGGAAAGTGTAATTTCAACAGGACGGTGCCACTTTTCACACAGTTTACTTATTGAAGCCGGAGTTCGGTGATCGTGTTGATGACCCTGTCGTTTAGTTGCCCCGTTCGTGCGATTTAGTATTTTTAGAATCTTTTCTTTTGGGACCAGATACTAACTCTAGTCTAATGCCAACTATTCAGACACTTTAGACGATTTATTGCCGAACGTTCTCCATAGAAATGTTGGAGAATCATTCGAATTATGTAGACCCATCCAGCGCATTCACTAATGCAGTGCTCCGTCCAGTGTATTAAAGGAAAAAAGGTATACGAGGGTTGTCCGACCGCAACGTAAAGATAGCGGCACTCTGCAATAAAAGCTAGCGAATGTGTGTGCATCTTTTGACAGTTACTTACCGAAGTTTCAGTCATTTTGGACGCGCAGTTTTTAGTTGACAGCCTTTTGAGTGCGTCGATGTGAGTGTTTTTTATGAAAATGGAAAAAGTTGAGTATCGACCTGTTATTACTCGTAAACTCTTGTTTTTGAAAGGCAATACGCCTACGCAAATCAAAAATGAGTAGGACTCTGTGTATGGGGAATCTGCACCATCATTTACCACAGTGAAATTTTGGGCAGCTGAATTTAAACGTGGCCGTAAGAGCTTGGGACGTCCAAAATCTGCAACCACTGACGATAACATTGCCAAAGTTCACCAAATGGTGTTAGACGACCGCCGAATTAAAGTGAGAGAGATAGTAGAGGTTATGAAAATGTCCAAAGAACGTGTTTGTTACATATTAAATCAAGATTTAGGCATGAGAAAGCTGTCCGCGCGTTGGGTGCCGCGTTTGCTTACGTTAGACCAAAAACGTGTTCGAATGAACATTTCCAACGCTCTGTTGGCGCAGTTTAGGCGCAATAAATCCGAGATGAAACTTGGATACACCATTATACGCCCGAAACAAAAATTCAGTCAAAACAGCGGACTGCAAAGGGCGAGCCGGCTCCAAAAAAGCAAAAACTGTTTTTTCGGCTGGGAAAGTGATGGCGACTGTTTTTTGGGATAGTAAAGGAGTTATCTTAATCGATTATCTTCAAAAAGGAAAAACTATTAGAGGAGGATACTACGCATCATTACTTGCCAAGCTGAAGACAGAAATTGCGGAAAAACGTCCACATTTGCAGAAAAAGAAAATCCTGTTTCACCAAGACAACGCGCCGTCTCACACCTCAGCGGTTGCCATGGCGAAAATCCATGAATTACGGCTTGAACTGCTTGACCATCCGCCTTATTCACCAGATCTAGTCGCAAGCGACTTCTTTTTGTTCCCTCGTCTAAAAACTGCGCTCGGAGGACAGAGATTTTCGTCAAATGAGGAGGCAATCACCTTCGCGAACAATTATTTTGCACAGAAAAACGCCAAGTACTATTTGGACGGGTTAGAGAGATGGGAGCATCGCTGGGAGAAGTGTGTAGAGTTACAAGAAGACTATGTAGAAAAAAAAAAAATAAAAAATGTCTTGTATCATTGTTCAGACAACCCTCGTATATTCTCGTGGATGTTCTAAGAAATACGTGTATATGGTATTATAACGCTGCTGTTGAAGGCCTACGAGAGCTCAAGGGTTAATGCTTTAGAAAAACTATCACTACAAGTTTGAAGCATCCAAGCTGATAATGGGCGAAAGTGATAACTGCCATAGAACCTAGACCTACATACGTATGATCTCGGTTACATGATCAGAAATTCGATGGGATTTGATACCAATCTTTATGTAACCATTCCTACTTAAAAAACACCAACAAATTGCATCGAAAAAATTGTAAAAAAATTAAATGATTAGTCATAAGTAGAAATACATAAACAACAAAATAAATATTAATAACAAAACAATAGTAAATATACATCTATGTATTATCAAACGACAATTAATTTAATTTAAATCTTTTTTTTTCTTAAAAAAAAAACAATAAACGTTTAGCAGTCGCTATAGTTTTGTTTTTAAATAGAGAGAAAAAAAAAGAAAAAAGAAAAACTATTCTATGAGGATTAATGGTTTCCAACACAACACAACAAACAACAAAGAAAAGAAAGCAACTCTCCAACATTAGTAATATTATCATTCTATAGCTCGCTCTATCGCATTTCTATGTTTCTATGTTTATGCGGCTTATTCTTAAGCATTCCCCTGTTAATAGAGAGGGGGGTTTTATGTGCTTTCAGAAACTCGCTCTCGCTCTCTGTTCTTTGTGATTTAAATTATTATTTTTTTATTTTTATTTTTATTTTTTATTTTTTACTTTTTTTCTAAACAAATGCTTTCATTCCTAAAAATGTATTCCGAATCGCTATTCACCTTGGTTGCTGAAGAGATTGGTTGCGATTCCATTTTATCACCATTTGTTGTACCAGAAGCTGTTGTTGTGGCTGTTTTTGTTGAAGTAACATCCGACTCATTTCCACTGTTAAGAGTGGATTCAGGAATAACAGGAACCAATGGAGCTTGTGATGTCTCATCTTCTATTCGGTTAGTTTCGGGTTCTACTTTTGAATTTAGTGATGTGGTATCGGTTTTAGTATCGATATGTTCATCAGAGGAAGCGGATGCGGACGCAACAATTGATTGAGGAGGAATTAATTCGGATAAATCGGATTTAACTTTTTCGGACTCTGATAATGGTGGTGATGGTAGTGGCAAATCCTCTTCAGCAGTTGGTGGTGAATTGCATTGAGTTTCTGATTTTGTTTTCTCGATTGTCTCCTCTACAACAGTACCAGCCTGAATTTGGGATGATTCTTGGTTTTGTTCTGTTTGGTGCAAATTTAATTCCTGAGGAGCATCTTTTTGGCTTTGCTCAATGAATGAAGCTGCCTCCTGGGTTACTTCATCAATGAGGGCTATAGTTTGAGCTGTAATATCATCTTGAGCAATGTTCTTTTCAATTTCACAGACGCTAGCTGGAATCTCTGGACTCTCACTCTTCACTTCCTCTTCGATATCAGCTAATTGTGCTGGTAGCGGTGGCGGTAGAACATCTTCAAATGTTACTCCACCTGTAGGACTACTAATTTTCATATTTTCAGTCTGTTGCGGTACGGTTTCAGTTTCAGTTTGAGTTTTAGTAGCTTCAATTTGTTCCTCATTTACTTGCACTTCCTCCTTTTGTGTTGCTTCTTTGATCTCAGGTGCTTCGGGAATCTCTGGAGTTGCTGGTGTAATATTTACCTCAGTTGGTGGATTCTCTGGTGTTGCTGGAGTTATTTTCACTTCAGTTGACTCCGGTGTAGCTGGAATTACTTTTACCTCAGTTGTGGTTACATTTTCTGGTGTAGCTGGAGTAATCAAAACCTCTGTTGTGGGTTCGGGTGTAACTGGTGCTGCAACTGGTGTTGGTGTAATCATTTCTAGATCTCCCTTTGTCAATACCTCATCTAGTTGTTGTTGCTGTTGTTGTTGTTGTTGTTGTTGTTGTTGTTGTTGTTGTGGCTCTACTTCAGAGAGAGCTACCATTGGTTGAGCGATATCAATTGGAGTTACGGCTACCTCATTCTTTACTGTTTCTGTTTCGATTTGGGTTTTTGGTTCGGTTTCTGTCGAGTTAGTAGCAATTTGAGAAGTTTCCTCATCACTTAATGCAAACACCATCACCTGTGAAGGGGGAGGGGAGCAAGGAAGAGGAGGTGGGGGACTATTTTGTGCAAGAGATTCATAAGATTCACCACCGCTATTATTATTATCTTTCGATGTAAGATCGCTTATAACTTGTTGCTCTTGTGGCTGTTCAATGCTTGCTTTCTGAACATCACCACCAGCAGTATCTGAGATTTGTGATTCCACTGTTGGAACCACAACCGAACTGATGGTGGCGGCGGCAGTAGTAGTATTACTATTTTTTTCATCGTTTTCAGTTTTTACCTCAATTTTTGGCGATTCAGCGGCTGTGCCGTTTAGCGCTTTTGCAACTTCCACTGTCTCGTTAATTTCAGATTTTTCAACTGTACCATTGGTAGTTGGTACTGCTGCTACTTCGGCAACTGCTTCTGGGATCTTTGCTTCTTCAGCGACAATAGATGGTGGTTCTGGGGTTGATTCAACGGCAGCAGAAACTTTTTCAACTGCAGCAGCTTCACCATTTGTAACGGATGATGTCGCTGATTCAACGGCAGCTGAAATTTTCTCTTCAACGGCAGCAATGGTGGGCGCAGCTGTGGCGGCAACAACTTCAGTTGCAGGCTTGATTTCTTCTTCTATGACGACAGCAGCAGCAGCAGCAGCAACTTCGGTGACGGCAGTTGGTGTTGTTGGGGCTGCAGCAGCTGTTTCTTCAGCTTTTGTCTCGGTAGGTTTATCAGCGGCTTCAACAGGGGTAGTAGCAGCAGCAGCAGCGACGGCAGGTTCTTCAGTTGTCTGTGAAGGGGTTAAGAGAAATGGGAAATGGAAAATAATCAGATTTGTTATTTTACAAAGGTGGAAATTTTAGTTAAAAAAATAAATATTGACAAATACCAGTACTCTTACTAATACATATTAATAGAGGAAGTGCAAATGGGATCGCTTCTTTTTTTTTTGTTTTGTTGTTAAGTGAATAGACAAATATATTTGTTGCGTTATATAGAGTTCCATGCAAAGATGAATATTGACGTTTAAACCCAACAATTTGTACAATAGTCGAGGATTTTCTGTTAGTTATAAACCATGTCGTACAGCGAAAATATTCGCTTTAAATGAACCAACCAAAGAGATTTTTCAAGTAGTACATAGGACATTTCTTGAACACATGGAGAATTCAAATGTAGTTGGCTGACTACAAGATTTTACAGTCATCATTTGGCACTTCCACATAGAAAAAATAAACGAAAAATGTAGTCCTACAAGGTTGTATACTGCTATTACTTTTCTAGAGAATTTCTGAGATAGTTTTCGCATTATTTTAACGACGTCAATTTTTTGTCAGACATCTAAGTTAAAAGAAGCAAGCTATCATAACATTTCAAGACACTATAACACGATGAGAAACTAACAAAGGTGAGATGAACACTAGAGAACCGAGAACCGAATTAAACCGATTTATGCACGGTGTAGGTATGAATATTGTGCGTCGGATTTCCTTTGGAGAAATATCGCAGAAATTGAGATGGACACCTAATCTGATAATAGCAACAGACAGGGGTTAATATTTGTACTGGCCATCATTTTGTCGGTACAAAATACTGTGTATCTGTCTTTATAAAAATTGAATAAGAAGGAGTGATAAAGCGACATTGATCTGGTCAGCTAGTTATGGATTTAACGCCTAAACAGGGAGTTAAGTATAGTGTCAGCAACTGCAGTAATAATGTCGTCACGGTTCAAAGGTTTAAAAGAATTCTTAGTACAATGTTTGACATCGATGCTACGATGCTATATAACAAACCAGAAACTGAATGCAATATAACGCTTTGCTAAGGATCCCTAGTGTATAGATTGCAGCTGCCATCACGGGACTCAACTAAAAAGTCATACGCATCGATCGAATTCCTGTCAATTTCTGCTGTTAAAGCTATGTGTAGGTGGATTACAAAATTTCGGAAGAACATAATCGAGAAGTAATCTTACGGCTTGTAAGGCAGTCGCAAAGAGATGTGCCCTTCCGGCAGGGGACAACACTTTGGACGGATGGAATGAAAACTGAAAAGAAGACAGATTTTTGTGCTGGAACTTCCTGCCGATACGGGCGAATTCTAGAAAGCCAACGTAATCAAATTCCTTATCAGTCAACGTGGCTTTGGTAAGAGGTAAAACCTAATTTAAAATTGACGGATGGTGATAGAGAAACTTCACAAAGACGGTGCCACAGACCTGCCTGTTGTCTTCGATAGAGTTGACTGAGTTCAAATATGGACAGCGGCGGTAAGATAACGTCAAAACAAAAGTAAAATGTACAGCAGAGTACACCAAGGCAGTGTTCAAAGTCAGCTCCTTTTTTCATATCGTTCAAAATTTTCTAACATACTCGTAAGTAGGACATCGACAAGTTCGGAATAACTTTTCTTCTCTTCGCTG
This sequence comes from Volucella zonaria, assembly GCA_963966105.1. NCBI lineage: Eukaryota > Metazoa > Arthropoda > Insecta > Diptera > Syrphidae > Volucella > Volucella zonaria. The sequence continues at coordinate 129,283,804 of OZ014533.1, read as the reverse complement.
ATGATAGCCATATTAGGCGCACAGTCCTTCAGAGAACACTTAATAAGATAATAAAGAATCATTTGTACAAAGACCTATTACCTGCATTTCTAACCGAATTCTCGATATATTTTTAGTTGTTCAACCGAAGTGCGAACAATTTAAATATTTTCGGAAACTGTGTTGACGACATCGCACATTTCAAACAAGCGCAGAACTTTGTGACAACAATTTTCAAGTTTAAGTCTGACAAAGCTGCTGGAATCACCGGCTTAGCTGCGGAGCTTTTTAAAACAGCAGGTGATGATGATGCGGAGCATACATCAACTCATCTCTAAATTCTGCGTCGAAAAAAGTATCCCAACATCGTTCTTGAACGAATTGTGCAAGTCAACTCCAGAGGTTTCAAAAATCTGTTTACTTACTGGCATACGCAGACGAAATCGTCACAATGGGGGAAGAACACAACTAACTGCCAATGAAGCCTTTGTGACTATTGAAGGTTGGTGACAACAAAGTGGGAAACACAAGATGGACATTGACATAGCTTCACGAGAGGCAGCTACAACCTTGAGGTAGTAAGCGTGTTTATCTAGCTCGATTCCGCTATTAACTTTAACAACTTCTTCTTTGGGCTCAGAAGGCAACTGAGTGGGAAATCCATCTCTCGAGCAACCAAAAAGGTATAATACAAGACACTGATCGTTCCAGTTCTGCTTTACGGGGCTAACGTTTGTTCTTCTGGTAATTTTGCACTCCGTTTGCGCCAACGGAGAGTGAAGGAGATGTTTCAGCAGCGCAAAGCTTTTAATTCCCACCTAGACAACACAGTAAAAGACGATCTCATCTTTAGTGGTGCACACAAGTGGAATAGGACCTCGCCAACTACGTGTGCGCAACTAAAGGAAGCTGGCAAAAACAGCGCTATAGGCAGAGGCATGTTAGTTGAGGCCCTGAAATAAAACTTGTCTTTAAAACTGAAATACACGCAATAGAAAATTTGACCATTCCTTCTCAGAGAGTAAGGTCGTCCTGCTTGCTGGATAACATCAAAAATCGTCTATGATTGCCTCAAACTGCTTACAACATAAGCTAGCACCAATAGAGTTAATATACCCTGGGTGCTATGACAGACAAACTAACCAGGAAAGGATCTGCCTCAATATTTATGATGTCAAAACGAATTTCCGGAATCCCATTCAGCTCCATAAGAACCTACAAAAATAACTGTCCGAAAACTAAGGCATTCCAGTACTAGATTAACAGACATGCCAACAACCTTATAAAAACTCCTTCGCTCAAAAGAACACAACAACTTCTACAAATATTTACCTAGAAGTCAGTTACACACAGTAAGCGGATTGTAACAGTGCAAACTCAAAAAAACATCTCATCACTGTAGCAGGCAGCTGCCTTTTCAAAAATAGTACACACATTGGGAATGCTGATTAGTGGATGATGTAATCTTCAGAAAAATTGCCTCAGTTGCACTCGAACACTTGAAGAATTTTTGTAGGTTGATAGAAAAAAAATGGCGTTTGCAGAAGTCTCAGGTACTGAGACAGTTGAAAACCGAAGATGTTTTGTTAAAATTAAAACTTTATGTGGCACAGATTCGTGATGAGAAGATAATAGTGTCCAATTGGGCTAAACGCTTCCGTGAAAGCCATGAGAGTATAAGGGATGACTCACTCCCATGGAGGCAGAAAACATCAACTGATGAGTGAAATGCAAACCTTATGCCAGATTTTCTTAATAAAGATTATCAAGGAACGTGTGAGTAAACATCTTGTGCTACCGAAGTTTCAATAACAAGAAAATAAGTACGTCTGCACACCGTAACATCATGAAAATAAAGATGGACATAAGTCCACCAGACTACGACTTGTTTCGAAAAATAAAGGAGTCAATCCATGGACTAAGACTAAGATGAACGCAAGTGCTAAGCTGGCTAGCATATCAAAGCAGGAGGACTATATTGAAGGGCCGTAAAGTAATAATATAAAATAAAGGTTAACTTTGTATAATAAGATTGTGTGCATTATTTTTGAAATGTCGAATGTGGAATGAAGACGAAGAAACACCAGAGTATAAACTTTGCTATTGTAAGAGAAAAACTCTACATCTCCTAAGTAAACTCTGAGCCAGGAGAAGAATCATAACTGCCAGTTCACTCAAAGGCCTAGACAAATTTATGAATAAATTTGGCACTCGAGAATATTACAATAAGTCTAAATAGTCCGCAGTGATGAGTATACAAGGTCCCATTTCTCAAGTAATCTAATCGAATACGACACAGGAAACACGAATCCGCTTAAATTTTGATGAACAATTATCCACATTACCCAAAATGGTACACATGATCTGATGGCTAAGAGGTACAACATCTAAAAGTGTTTTTGGAAGGCTTATCCTAATGAAATCATGAAGCCACTGGTTCATTTAGCCATCCTCTCCATGTTTTAATAAGTCAGGAAGCTGAAATCGCTTTCATTTCATATGTGAACTATTACAAATCTTTGCCTTAGCCTGAACAAAATGTGTGGCTGTCCTACCAAAAATTAAGCAAGCTATCAGTTTACGATTGTAGTAGGCTTCGCAAAGGCTTAAATCTAAGGTAATAAAAACGTTGAAAATAGAGTTAAAGCACCCCGCACAAATTAACAGGAAGCCCCGAAAAGAGAATCAGTGAAATCCAATACCTTCTTCTCCATTATATCACTTCCGATACTCTGTTCCCTTTTGTTGTACAATAATTTAAAATTTTAAATATTCGATCAAAATATTGGTAACGACACTCTCAAAATAACAGACAAATTACAAAACAAACGCTCGAAAACCAACAACGAATCGAATAACGAATAACAACAATAGAGATCCTCTCACAAGTTCGCGCAGCAGACTACTTAATTTTCCGAATTAAGACTGAGACATTATCCTTAGTCGATCTGATTTTATACGTAAATGACCAGCGCACTCACATTTATTTGCAAACTAATTTTCTTGTGCAGAAAATGATGACCAACACAGGCAATACAAATATACGAGGAAAATGGCAAATTTACGATCGAATGAAAAATATAACCAGTACCAGTACCACACACCATCGAACGTCAGAGAGACGTCCATAAACAGGCACCCAACCAGCCATCTAGCCACCAGATTTTCATCTCAGGCCCCCCAAAGACAAAAAAAAACAGGCAATTTCAAGTGGAGACAAAAACATACGAAAACATCGGCCACATCGCACCGATACGAACACATTTGACTTGGGTACATCAAATTTTGATTAATCTGCGCTAATGCCTCAGAATAAATTAAATAATATAAACACGATTTGTGGCTAAAGAGGCAGCGAACTCATGCCACAAAACCTAAAATCAGCAATTGCGCGCATCCCTGCGCGCCAGCCAAGGTCATCTTGCAAAGAAAAAAAAAGCTCTCCTCTTCCTTGCGGCAAAGATAAATGAGTTAAACACAATTTTTGACATGGAAAGTTCAAGTGTGTGCCTGTATTAACGCCACAGATCGACGTCGAATTAATAAGCGATGACATCGAACGCGACAGCAAAGACTTAACAACAAAACGATACAAAAACAAAGTTGCATACATACACACATCCAGTACGTTAAATTTTTGAAATTTTCATTTTTCGTCCGTTCGATTTTCGACGCATTAGTGCGGCGTCGATAAAATTGCGACGCGGCTCTCTGATTACACGCCAAAAGTGCTTTAAAATATATTGAAAGCAGCGGCCTGAGGCAGGCGGCCGTTATATTCATAGACATTCTCAAATATTTTCGAAATTTCTAAGTTATAACGCGCAATGCCAAAATATGCCAAAGTAGCGTTCAATTTGAAAAATTATATCCGTTCAGGGGTTTTGTGTGTTCGCCTCAATTAGATTTCAATTAGAAAAAAATATTTATAAAAAAAGAATTGCACTGGGGTGGACGTAATTGAAAATATATGATAATTCGAGGCTTCTGAGTAGGCGGCGTGTGTTTCTAGTTTTCTTGGGGGACAACTATAAGCATGTCGATTTAGCCCAAAAGACATATTCAAAATTTCTTGGTTGGACATGACGCAAAATCATAAAAAAATTTTCATGTTTAATTTTCAAATTACAATTTATATTAGTTCTCAAAAATAAACATTGCTCGCAATTGTTGATATTGAAAAAAGAATTAAGCACAAAATTATTGCAAGGAAAATGTTTTATTGTTTTATGTTGGTGGGCCAGCCAGTCATCGTATCTCTAAATGATGACGAACAACCAACAAGTGGTCGGGGTATCGGATACTTCAATAAAAATAGCTTTTCGTTTGTTTTTCCTGTTAACTGACGAAAAAATGCAAATTTTGGCAGATTTTCAAGCGAAAAATATCATAACGCAGGGGCTAATGCTGGAATGCGGATGCTATTGCGTCAAAGTAAATAAAAACAATTTAAATAAAAACACTTCAAGCCTCAAAATATAGCGACGACAGAAGTTATATTAGCTTCATTCATCAAAATATTTGTTTTCCTTCTGTGGCGACAAGAGAATATTTACGTTTTAGCTAGCGCCACTAGCTTTGCCATTTTGAAGTGCATAGGCGTTCCAGAAGAGCAGATAATGCTGATCATATCGGTAATCTCTGCGAATATAAACTGATCAATCTTAATTGAATTGGCGATTGCATGATGCATACGACCATATCAACGGACTTTGAATATCTCACACAATCTGGTGAACTCAAAATAACTTCAAATGAATTTATCGCGCGATTGGTATTACATTATCATTCAATATTGTCTCACGCTCCTTAACTAACCACACATATAATCTGAAAAGCACTTAACTAAGCAATAATGACTCTGGGGTTATCTTAAAGAGATATTATGTAACTGAACAAGAGAAATAAAAACAACGAGAAGACAGTAAGTAAGTGACCTCTAAACGCTGCGGATTGACAAAAAGCAAATAACACCGATGTCGGGTAAGTCAAAACTAAAGACTGTCCAATCATAGTCGGTGTTAAGCCCGGTTGGGAAAGAAAGGCAGCTTTATAGTCTGACCGCCCAAATGGAACTAAACATTCGCGTCTGCAGAAATATCAGGTTGCGCGATTTTTGAATATCTGTTTATATTAATTAATTTTAACTAAGTGCAGAAATTTAGTCTTACACGGAAGTGTAATTTCCTTCATTAAACACTTCTGCCCATCTCTCAGACAACTTCTTAATGCCATCGCTAAAAAAAATAATTCTTTGGCTTTAACGAAAAAAATAATCATCCCGAGATCTAAAATTTATTCCATCAAGGAAGTTCTATAGACTTCGAAACAAGTGGAAATCTGAAGGTGCTAAATCTGAAGAATAAGGCGGATGCAACAACCGAACTCCTGTGCACCTAAAACATCTCTGCATTTGCTAGACCGGATTCAAAACCGTGTGATAAAACTCATAGCTGATACCAATATCACTCAGGCAATGGACACCACACCCTCGATCACCGATGAAATGTCTTGTGTCTCACTTTGTTTTATCGCTATTTCCACCACCAGTGCTCCATAGAAATCGCCAGTAGCATTCCGCCCCTTCAAACCTTTAACAGTAACACACGTCTCGCTATGAATGCTCATCAGTATACCCTCAAGCCCACTTTCGGATGTACTCTCAAATATCGTGATTCGTTCCTAAGGCGAACAACTCGCTTGTGGAATGCTGAGCTCCCTATTTCCTACTCATTATAACATTCACACATACAAAACCATCGTACATCGGTACCCGTCCTTCTTTCCTCCCTAAATTTCCATCGCCCGCGCTGTGTGCAAACATTTTAAGGGTACCTTAACCCCTTAGCGCGTGCTAGTGCTGGTGGTTCCAGCTTTCTGAGGACGAGCCCTATCCTGATGGAATAGAACCAAACCTGTTCTGTTTTGACTTTAATCTGCACAGCTGTTGACAGTAGACATCTGCGGTGATAGTCTGGTTACGAGGCAATAGCTTAAAATGCATTATTCCCTCAGCATCCCACGATGCAGACAGTAACACCTTGAGCGGTTTAAGCCTATCTTAGGGATTTTGTGCTGGTTGGTCTTCTGGACTAAGCCATTGGTAGTGACGTTTAATGTTATTGTAGGTTAGGTTAACCAGGGGTGTGATTGATATGCCATCACACAGACACCATCACAATCCCTGTGGAACCAGTTGAATTGAACTGAATTCAAATGACAAAAGCCTAAACAATCGCCCTGGTGAAACACCCAATTTTCTTGCAAAAACCAAGAAGGCCCTTTGAAGGTCGTGCCGTTTATTTCCTCTGAGTTTTCGAAAAAGTATTTCCCTAAAAATTTTGTCTGACTACGCGATATTGCCTCGCATTCACACAGTATGTGTGTTATGTCCTCAACCGCTTGCAGATTACCGCAGAATCTGCAGATATGCGTATCTGACAATTTGAGTCTCTTTGCGTGTTGCCGCAGGAGACAGGACTCCTATTACGGTCCTAAGTTTATCCCTGTTTAATTTTATTTACTTCCTAAATCTTTTGCCGCCAAAGAGCCTTCGATACCCTGTGTCCTTCAAGATTTTACCACCTTACGTTGGCAGTCTTTGCAATTTTCCCTCGATAGTGCCCCTCACTATGCAAAGGGGTGGTTTAATGTTGGGCACCTCACTATTGTCGAATATCACTCACTTTCTTGCAAGCTCGTCCGCTTGTTCATTTCCTTTAATACTGCAGTGTCCTGGCACCCAGCCGTTAATGTTATTGTAAAGAACCCATTTTTCATCTCTGGTAACGATCCGGTTCAAAAACGACTGTTGATTGTCACGCGACCAGAGCGCAGTGCAAGCTTCGATTCTTTGCTGAAGATTATTTTGCGATAGGTGGTGTGATGCCCAATTTCACAACTTCATGACTTTTCCCATATTTGTTGGTGTCAATAGATGTTAATGGTAACAGTGCGATTTATTTCGACGGTGGCCTTCAAGAGTTCATCGTCTAGCTCTTCTGGCCTACTCGAATATGGTTCAATTTTTAGGTGAAAATTGTTATTTCCAAACTTTTCAAACCAACGCCGACACTTGGACTCGCTGAAAACACCCTCTCCATACACATTTACACATTTTGGATTTCTCTCTACAAAAAAAAAAATAAAATTTACCGAATATGCTCTTCCGATACATTCATTTCAAAATTCAGCTAAAAATGTCAATAACGGTATCAACATTACATTGGTTTTCTGCATTTTATGGCAATTGGAAAAGCAATGACTTAAAAAATTTGTTGATGTCCGTATTTGAAGAAAGTACACTCAAGACTGCTAGCCCCAAAAATGTCTACACAAAAAGAAAAGGTGGGGAAACGGTCCGATATGAAGTTGTCAATATGATTGAGAAAAGGCTCTGCGATGAAAAGTATACATTGCCTGCCTTTGTCGGCATTGGAGTAGCTTCTAACAATATTTCTATACAGGATGAATGATTCGAATTCCAACTTTTTAAAATGCTGTAATTTTTTTTATTTTTTGATAAATTTTATTGTGCCAAGGCAAAAAATGTTGGAAAATACATCAATTTTCAAATTGTATCAGTAGTTTTCAATATGTCCACCTTTGGCGCGAATAATGTCCTGGAGACGGCCGAAGAAAGCATCGCACGCTGCACGCAAGTGGCTCTGCTGTATTTTGGCCCATTCCCGACGAAGTGCTTGTTTAAGGTGGTCCAAACTTTGGTATTTTTTAGTGCCAACCTTCGCCTTCAAAATACCACAGACAGAGAAATCCAACGGATTTGCATCCGGAGAATTTGCAATCCATTGTGTCGAAGAAATGAAGTGTGGAACATTGTTTTTTAACCAATCTTGGTTGACGCACGCTTTGTGAGACGGCGCCGAGTCTTGTTGAAATGTCCACGGTCTCCGACCGAAATGATTGTTTGCCCAAGGCTTCAACACTGCCTCTAAGACAGTTTCACGGTATACGATCGCATTAATATTGACGCCACGATTCAAAAATACGAGCGGAGAGTGACCATCGGCGGTTAAGTGGGCCCAAACCATCACCATCGGTGCTGCCTGCTTTCTGGTGGCCGTCCGAAGGTGTAAATTTTCGAAGGACCTCACTGGCATTTTGTTTGTTGACATATTGCTCGATAATAAATGGCGACTCATCGGAAAAAACCAAATTCGGCAACACACCACTTTCGTGCAAGCGTAGCAACTCCTTCGCTCTTTCGACTCTAACTTTTTTCTGTTGCGGTGTAAGATCGTGTGCTGTTTGAAACTTCAATGGCTTGAGCCCAAGCTCATTTTTCAGTATGTGTTGCATCCGTTACAACGATATGTTGAGCTCACGAGCCATTTTTCTTCCACTTTGACGCGGATTTCGGTCAATTCGAGCCTTCACTTTCCGAACCATTCCTGCCGATGTTGCTGTTTTTTTATGACCACCTCCATGGCGTTTTGCAACGCTGCCAGTATCACGGTGACGAGTTATTGTTCGAGACACAAATGGTTTATTCACGTTGAGGTGCTGGAGGGCTCTAATTATGGCTACTTGTGGTTTTCCAGCCAAATATAAAGCAATCACACTATCACGTTTGAATTCCATCGCGGATAAAAATTTATCAACACAATTGAGACGCAAATCGTTTAAAAGGCTTGTAAATAATTAAATTATCTGTCATGTGTCAAAATTTGAGCTCACTGTCATGAACGGTTTGGAAATTATAGCAGTATGAAGTCGGTTTCAGTTCGAGTCATACAGGGTGTACATCTTGATAATACATAGAAAATCTACAAAATGTTATGGCCAACTCGTAGCCGTATGGCGAATAGATCAAGCTCTGTGGACTGGAAATTAAAGAATAAAAAGAACTGTCCTTTTCATACACAAATTCCAAAATTTGAGTCTTCTTCGGTTGATTAACTATCCAATAGTACTCGTACAAAATATGAATCTTAAAGAACGTATAAAGAGGGGATCAATCTCCCTCAACCACCAGCAGCCTCAGATTCGGAAGAAGGTAGCAATCTAGGCTATATGGCGTATGCATCCTAACGGTACCTTAGTATGAAGGCAATCTTCTAGAGACCAGAAGTTAATAACAAAAATGCCAGATGGCACATCTGGCCACCAGAACAACGTGGCAGGCCTGGAGATATCATTCATCAATGATATTACTCTGAGGTCTCCACATGCAAGAATCTGCAGCCAAAAGTGCTTTAAGACTTAGTCAGCTCAACGGATTTTAGCTATACCTGAAGGGCCAGTCACAACGTAAATTTATCGAATAAACTGCGAAGCTCCAATACAAACTACGTACTATCCCATAATGGTTTTGAAAAACCATTCTTCTGTATCTTTCCAAGCAGAGGCGTTCGCAAGGACTAATTAAAGACGGCAATAGAGCCGGTTCTGTAGCCAGTAGACAGAGCGACGTCGCTCTACAATCAAATCTGTTTTAATTTTTTAGTTCATCGTTGAGCGACGAAGTAAAAACATGGAGAAAATAAGTTTGACCTCTTTGCCAAAATCGGTCTGGATATCTGCAAAGATTTTGATACACGTGATGAAATTCACCATAATTTGCCATTTCTCGATTTATGGGGTGTACCAAATCTTCGTTATCTCGATCTACTATAATAATTGTTCTATAAATATGAACGCAACTTTCACGTAAATGACTACGACGAACTGCACTTGACAATGGCATTTTCGCAACTAATTCGCTCAGTAAATGGCCACCCGTCGCTCAATCGCTCGACCGCACGTCACTCGATCGTTCGTCGCTCAATTGCTCAGTCGCTCGATCGTTCGTCGCGCAATTGCTCAGTCGCTCGATCGTTCGTCGCGCCTAAGTCTACAATTTGCACTTTAAATTCCAAATCTGTCTGTCTGTCTGTCTTTTAAGCAGAGATATTGACTGTGGCCGAGACGCCGAACCTAGCGGCAATAAGGGGAATATCTTATGGCGACATTAATATATTAAATGACATTCAGACATCCATTAAGGCCATCGCTGCAGTCGAAATGCAATTAAAAGATGCGAAACTGTCGTAAACAATTTGAGGTCTTTTGTACTCAATATAATGTTAGGCTCTACTAGCTCTACATATGCCCACAAACGCTCGCTCAATGACTTAGAACTGGAGGATCAATGCATCATACCATCCCCCAGTAGTCTAAGACTATAAAAGAAGAACCTTTTCACCTGTAACACGTTTAGACAATTAGCGGAGTTTCCAAATTCAATTCATTTTTTTTTAGCAAGCGTTCAAGTAAGATTTAGTTTTTTATAGTTCTATAACAATTATGGATAAGTGTACAATAATTCATGCTTAATGCTAAGTATTAATATAAACGTTAACAATTTTAAAAATAAATAGAAAACATTTTGTAGCCATTGGTAAAGAGTTTCATAGTCTGTAAGCGTGGACAAAAAAATACGCGAAGAGTTTACGTAATTAATAGAAGGTGTTGTGAGATGAAGTGTTCTGGGTGACAGCACAAATTGAAGCTTATTAAAAAGATACGTGGGAGATTTGATGTAGATAATTTGGTACAGAAACACACAACACCTTATAATATATGATTTTTAAGCGTTTGGTTATTTTTTTTAAAGATTATTTCATGTAAATGTTGAAAACGACTACGTTTTAAGTGGCCCGTACCGGGAGTTGAATTTTGAATCACTTTTTTCGAGCATATTGGCTGGTATCTCGCTAATTACACGTGTAATGTTGTCTTGTAATGTTGCAATTGGCGCTGGTTTATCGGCACGGACGAGTGATTTGACGTATTCCCATAAAAAAAATATTCTAAAGGCGTCATATCGCACGATCTACTCTGATAACCGAAGTCATTTCTCAATTGCTCGATCGATTCGCGTGCTGTATGGCCTGTAGCGCCGTCTTGCTAGAACCACATATCGACCAGGTTCAGCTCGTGCACTTTGGGCAAAAAAAAAAGTTCGAAATCATTGAACAACAGCGGGCGCCATTGACGGTAACGTTGTTCTAATCTATTTTTGGTCATCTTTGTAAAAATACGGCCAATGATTCCGCCGGACCATAAGCCGCACCAAAGAGTGCATATTTCTGCCATTCAGCCTGAAATGACCTTCGTCGCTGAAGACAATTTTTCGATAAAAGAACGGATCTTCCTCCAGCTTTTGTAAGGCCCATTCACCGAAAAGTCGACGTTGTGGCAGGTCGTTCGGCTTTAGTTCTTGCCCGAACTATGTTTTGTAAGGTTTTAGGCCAAGATCCTTGCGTAAAGTCTTCCACGTAGCCGAATAAAACTATCCCAATTGCTGTGAACGGCAACGAATGGATAAATCACGGTCTTCATTAACACTGGCGGATATAGCAGCAATATTTTCCTCTATATGCACTTTACATGCACGCGATGACCAATAGCGTAAAATTGGCCCGAAATTTGGTCACTATGGCTTGAATTGTTTGCACAGTAGGTCCATTATGACGACCGTAAAATGGTCGAAATGCGCGAAAAACATTTTCCACAGAGCACAAATTTTGATAATAAAATTGAATAATTCGTAAGCGATATTTGAGTGTAAGTCTTTCCATGATAAAATGGCAATACTAACTGAGAATATTTGACTTTAAAACATGTCATGACTCATGCGTGAGCTGTCAAAAATAGAACACTGAAAAACCAAACAACAAAAAAATCACCCTTTACCATGACACTGTTGGAGCATGCAACCAAGAATACTATTTTGCTGGTAGTCCAAGAGACGTAAGCTATCAACACTAGTCAGATTAAAGATCATAGTCTGAAAATGCAAGTAAATAAACTAGGCCTTCAAAGGATGTGCAGACGAAGACCAACGAGTGGACACCCGTTCAAGTTTTATGTCATTGCCCCATTGAGGCAGAGAACTTTAGAAAAATACTACCTCTCCGAGCCCATACCCTCTCCACTTGGATATTACAATTAGTCTCCATAGACCTAAGTGCGATGAGACGTTTCGAAACTTTACTATGACGGATGACCATCAACCCACAAATCTGACCCAACCTTATCTCGTTCGAGTTACTTCGATATACGAGTATTTAAACCCGTAAGGGGTTACTGGCGATATCCTTTGGGGTTTGGGGGTTGTGCTGCCGGGCTAACCGCATACAAATCAGATATAATTGCCATCCTATCTATCACAACGATATTCCTACTTTAGGAGGGTGCCGGTAGAATACGTAGCACAACACTACACTCACTAACAAAGCAGTGATGCAAGAAGTAAGAGTGATGTTTGCGAACGCTTCAGCTAAAAGCAAAACATCGAACTTTACAAATTAAAAAGAGCCATGGAGAGCTAGTTTTGCGAAAATGATATTCGAAATTAAATAAAAAGAACATGCGAGGGATAAACACATGCTTACTTCAAAGTACAAGTATTATGCCAAATTGGCAAGCCAACATCAGTGCCACAATATTTCAAAAGTGTGTACAATTGGGGAAAGATTAGTAAACAGAACAGTAGAATACTGATTTATTCGAAAACAAGGGCAAAAACAAAGTAAATAAGAATAGTGGCTTAGATAATAAGCTCAGAGTAAAATCACGTGGGACATCACTTTTGAAAATCGGTCTGCAAATGCATCTGATCAGAAAGGTCCTAAATTTATCGATTTTGAAGACTATGAGTTGTGAGCGAGTGAACACCAACGCTCCGATTCGGAGAATGTTCGCATCCAAACCTGAAAAATACTCCTCATAGATAGTGCGCTAAAGTGGACAGAAACTTTAACATGTATGTATGCATATATCGAGCTTGCTCGACTAAAACCGCCACAATCTTACTGAAGGTTTAATTAATTTAGTGAGGTAAATCTAGCGACTAATTAAACCGAAATACACGATACATGAAAAGTATGCCGTATAACTGAATATACTTAGCATCACTAATCGAGACAACTAAATTTTTCTATCTTCTATAAAATCAAAAGGCGATCAAAATCGATCAAAGCGAACAAATGACACGCCTATAGGGTTGGTGTTCTGAATTACTCTACTGCTGTTTGATACTCGAATAAAACTAACAGCCACTAACCAACATACCATAAATTGTCTACGCACTTTCGTGTATGACAGTGATCATTGCGGTTTCAGCACCGAAATAACTGTTCCCAACGAAACTACGAAATTGGATGAGTTTGATCAAGAGCATTCCTACAACTATAGTAGGGCGCACTTCTCCAGAACACTGACGAGAGCACTCTCCTCGAATTCGCTCTACCCACCGTCCAATAGAATTCTGTCAAACGAGGAGATTGACGAGTATCTAAAACTAATGGACGAGATAGTTAAACGAACTATGGACAAAACCATACCTCGGTATCAACACACTGACAATTGGAACAATAAAATTCGAGCTGTTAACACCAGCAACCCGAATATGTTCCCGCAAGTAAATAAAATATTTCGGAGAAATAATCAAAGCGACCATCCATGTTTTAAGATCGCCCGAACAACGAACAGCGAACAAATACTTGTAGCAGCAGGTATCGATCCAAATGAGGCAGTTGATGATGACAACTTCTTTGTGCGGATGCAGGAGAAGGTAGAGGCTATAAGAGCGACTTTCCAAGAAGTGTACAAGGCGAATGACATCATTGGTCCGATCCACGACCTATAGAGTCGAGTCCTTGTGCACAATTTCTACCTTCGAAATGAAATTGCAAATTAGCGATTCGAGAGTTCGGGTTTCACCCAGTTCAGTGACAAGAATATGGGAAATAGTGTCATCAGCAATGAAAGGTACTACCACCGTTCATTTCGGGGGAAGAGCTCCAAACGATCTTCAGTACACTTAGAAGTAAGAAATCAGTGGGAACCGATGAAATACCGAACATTGTGCTTCGACATCTCCCACTAGAAGCGATGAACATTTATACCACCCTGTTTAATAATGCAATGAATAATGCCCATTAGCGCATTAGAAAACTGCGGTGGTACATCCCATCCCCAAAAGGGATAGAGATACTTCAAATCCGGCGAATCTCCGGAGTCTTCTTCCAAACATCAGTAAGGTTTTCGAGAAGGTGATCAATAGAGTCTTGACTAAGTGGGTTGAGGACAAACATATAGTTTCGGATAATAAATTCGGTTTCAAGGCGGGGCATGATATTATTCATGCCGCGTCTAAACTAGTTTCTGATATCCAATGGAACAATGGCAAGAACCAGTGCATTTGTGGCTGCCTGGAAAAGGCCTTCGATACCGTATGGTTAGAGGGACTCTTCTTCAAGCTGGACAGGTTGGGCATTAGTAAACCACTGCTGTATATTCTTTTTAATATGCTCTCCAGTAGACAGTTCATCGTGAAAAATAGCAATGTGACTTCTGCTGGAACATTTAGCATTTGATTGAGGTCATTAATATACTTTTGCAACGTGACAAAATTAAGTGATATTTCGACGACTGGAAGCTGAAAATGAACTTTCAGAATTCGGAAACCAATCTGTTTAGGACGCCTTTGTCTGGGGCCTCTAGGGATACCAGAAAGAATTGGCGAAAGTTCTCAATCGTCGGACAACATGGACAGCCACTTGCTTGTCGAAATGTAGTCAGATACCTTGGGATTTGGCTAGATCAGTATCTGTATTTTAACAAACATATAGATGTTGCTCTGGCCAGAGTCAAAGGTGCTTTTGCCCTTGCAAAGATACTGCTTTATAACAGTCAACTTGTTGCGAGGGTGAAGGTAATCTGTTGCATGGCCCTTATCAGGCCCATGCTTGTATTTCGATGCCCCGTGTGGTTCAACGTGAGAGCAAGTTTATTGGAAAAGATTCGGGTGTTTGAGAGGGCTTGTCTTCGTTTATACAGAACACCAGAGACTGAGTACATAAAATTCAATCCTAATGAGGTCTTGTACAATAGGGCGAACCTAATAAGAGTGGACAATTTCGCCATTAAGTTGACTCGAAGGCACATTGCAAGAGCAATGACCTCATCGAACAGCCTGATACCCTAATTATACTCGTATGTATCATGAGAGAGTTCGCTTTGACGGCTTTGTTCCTCCTAGCGTTTCTCTATCTAGATGGCAAAGGTCTGATCCAGGACAGATTGGCAGTGCAGCTAATCTTCCACGTTGCTCGAAAAACTAGTGGTTGACTGATATACGATGTAAGATCCACTTCTTCGATGCTCATCATCTACCACATTCTGGTGCCAATTGTTTTTAACTTTTCAACGAAGTTGACCAAAGCGTTTCTATACTCCAGAAGTAATGGAAGTGTCCATGGTCCTTGGATTAACAAAAGTAATTAAATAGCAAATTCTTAAGAACACTTTTTATTTTCGACTGCTAGCGAAAGCAAGGTTTCACGAAAAAGAGTATGGAGATCTGAAGCTGTATGCACGAAGGCTTTAAACTAGCTGCTGCAACTGTCTAATTGACACCCAAATTCATTCAGAACTGTTGAACAGTATAAATATTAAATATTCGTACTCTCAGCGCTGTCTGGGAAATATTCTCCCTGATAGATGAGGAAATAACACAAATATACCCACGCATCATCTTATTGAAAAATATGTTTGTCTGTCTGGAAAGTGGGAGGAAAACTGTGAAAATAAAACCCCTTCAATTCGAGGTCATTGTTCTATTGTTTTGCTTCTTAAAATGCATTCGAATGTTCACGCCATTTGTGTAAACAAATCCCGAACAAAGCCAAATATTTTCTATTTATCTTATTCATACATCTGTTAGTACTTCTGATGCACTTTTGTAAGCAATTAAATTGATTTCATAGTACAAGAAAATTACATTGCTCTCCACTTTACATCAACAGAAACATCATCATCAACTTTGTCTACATCATTTCTCATAAAACAACACAACACAGCAACAACAACATTTACTAACTAGCCCATCATCTTTGCGAGCTGGCAAATTAATGTTTGTTGGCACCACACATGTCAGAGCTGCCAGGCTCAATGTCTTACCAGTGCTGTTCTGCTCCGATGGCATTTTTATTATAACCGTTGGATCTGTGCCAAATAGATGCATACGCGACCTCAGCGTCCCTTCCTTTTTCTTTGTTTATTTTTTTGAAAATGAAATATGCATCATTGAGCGTATCAAGATCAAGATCATGAGATGGCGGGTCTTTTCTATGATGGATGCACCACCAAATGCTGCACATCATCTTGGATCACTGTTGCTTTGGCTATTTGCTGTGCAAATGGAGATTTCATGCATGAACACCTCATTAATAAGGTAATTTGCAAAATCGCATATCTGAGATACAAGTACGTGTGTCCTAGAGAAATATTGTTGTTTTTTTTTTTTTTTTTATGTGTATTTTGTAGGAAAAAAAAACCGAATCTTTGGGATGTCACAGACCTTGGAATAGCGGAAGGTCAATAAATTCGTTGCTCCCTTGACATTTTGTTAACCCACACGTATTCATAGGTTTATAATGGAAAAAGAAAAGAAAGCAAAGGAAGGCCAACAAATTGGATGAACACATTTGGTATGGATTACAGGGCGAAACTTGAAACTCTCACGCACAACTGTACTTCCGAGGAACCACAAAAATTCATTGTAAGTAGATACTTTTATGGCTTCCTTCCATTATGGGGACAGCTTTTATTTTTTTATTTTTTATTTTGAATTGGTTTTGGCAATGGATTGCAATTCTCTTTAAACAGATTCCTGTACTCAAAGTCATCATGTAACTACTCACCTCTTCAGGAACTTTTTCACATTCTCCATTGGTGGCAGTGGTTGCAGCAGTGGCTGCACTGGCAGCAGAAGTTCCCTCCTCCTTTTTAGATGGCTTTTGTTTGTCCTTCTTGCCGAATGAAATGCTTCGGAATGACCATTTCTTTTTGACTTTCTCTTTCTTTGATTTTTTACTGCTTTCACCACTTTCAGAGGCAGCAGTTGTATCGGCGGCAGCGGAAGCAGCAGCAGCATCAGCAGCAGCACCATCAGATTTGTTTTCATTTAATTCAGATTTCTCAGCGGTAGCACCCTCGGCGGCTGGTGAAGCGCCAGCAGCACCAGAATCACCACTTGCTCCGGCTTCTGTGGTTGGAGATTCGGGCGTAGCGGCGGTCGTAGCAACAGTTTTCTGTTCTTTTTCGGTGGATAAATCTTTTTCATTTTCAGTTCCTTCAGTATCTGCTGTGGTCTTCTCCTGCAATCAATATTAAAAGGTTGTAATTAGTTTCAAATGGCGAAAGTGTTACCTCTTAAGACTAAGACTAATGACAAAGACTAACTTTAATTGCATTTTGCGCAACACGAAGACGATGGTTTACTAGGAATGAACACCTGCTTGGAATGGCTAAGTTAAATTACATCGACAATGGGATAAGGCAAGTCAGTTTTGAGTCATGAACAAAACATACCATCCAGTTGGGGATATGTTTTCAATGATTAGATGTGGAAACATCAACAAGATTAATGAAGTGCATGCAATTGAATGGCCTCAGAGCTCATCACTTAGACGTGCTGGCATTTAAAACCATCGGTGCATCGTGGATTAAATGTCATTCAAATCTGCATAGTAAGCATATAGATAGTTGTGGCATTGGGATAAGCGCAGATACAAAATTGAAACCTGAACCAACATTTTTTTTTTTTGGCCAGGAGAGAGGCGGGTTGAGCTAGCAAAAGTTTAACGTGTCCCAACCGCAAATAAAACAAAGAAGGTTTTCCTTCGTGACAGAAAGGTAAAAGGTAAAAGGTGATGTGTTTGTGTCTCTTTTTTCAAAAAACCAAGCTGGAACGGAATCTTAAAATATAATTTCCCAGCACAGGTGTTTGAGGAACATACTTCTTACAACCAATTCATTACTGATTCCAACACAACTCTACTCGGTGTGCTTTTTGAATGTTCAACAGTAGAAACAGAAGAGTGGAGGATATACAGATTGTTGTGCGAGAATAAAATCTTATCACATCTCACAGGGTTCCTGGCACTTTCCAAGGGGGATTGGAGGAATTTTGACTTCGGTTCTCTTATATGTTATAAGTTAAAGCTCACTTCTACTGATATATGCCTAACAAAACGACGTCATACGCAAAAGCAGCACAGAAAAAACCCTATCAAACAAAGTAGTTTGCTAATCTATTGTATAAAAGCAATGAAACCGATCAGAATGTGAGAATACGCAACAAAATGATGTGTAGTTGAGGGCCTAGAAGCTTCGCTGTTTTCCAAATTGCCAATACCTTACACCATTAAATCTCCTCCAAATTGTGTCTTCTTAATCGCGTTTTTAATAATTTATGTAATCTCATATGTTAAAGACCTCCAACTAAGCATCAGTTAACACACAACGCTTGCTTCCTAGTCAATGAAAGTGAAATACAATGCGTAAAAATGCCAGAAGACGAATTCTTGACGAATGATAAGTTATGTTGATCAGATAAAAACCGCAATTAGTATTCATTGGATGCATGTTTAGAGAAACGTGGTGGCATTCCATATCAAAGAACCTTCAAAACATGAAATATAGTATTCCATGCACAAGTTATGCTAGAAACTACATCACAATTTAATAAGACGTAAAAACGAGTTCTATATGAATCACGGATTGAAGTGTGACTCATTTTAAAATGTGTAAATCGTAAGCTTTTGGCGAAATTTCTTGTTCTACCAAATGGAACTGAGTAGTTACGCACATTGCACATTCTCATTGAGCATACCTTAAACGTTTTTAAATCCAAGACAATTCCAAGTATCGATGAGTCAATATAGCGAAACTGAATGGAATGAACGGAAGAACCACCTAACATCTGCTTTGCCAAAGAAAGTTAGATCCAGATCGACGAATGTCAACCAGTCAAAAAAAGGAAGGATTCGGATGGTAACAAGTTAGGAAAATTGCTATGATTTTTTGATTCTGCAAATTCCAGTGTTTCCGAATTCAAAGACAGAAGAAGAATGACCTAACGTTGAAAAAACAGCTGCTGCTGAAAGAAAAAAGAAAATAACCCAACAACGATATCTTGGACCGCTGTCTCCGTGGGCTGAGATGGCACTTAAGTAAAGTCCTGCTTCGAACGATCAAAAGAAAACTTTACGAGTATAAGCGCTCTAAGAGATAAAGTAGGGTTGTTTCGAATGAAAAACGGCTCAAATGATTAACGGTCCCAGTGACGTCGGTCTAATCAGAAGTGTGCAGATACAAAACCTTGGCTGGCTCCGACATTTAAAACATTCCATTGACGGGACGATCTAGTCGGAAAATTTTTGAAATATCCAGGATTGTTGGAGCTTTCAAGTGGAAAGGATTTTTAATCAAATTTCAAATGTAGACAGTCTTCCATGTCAGCCTACGATTCAATTCATCTACCGACCAAAAAAAAGGTTCCATTAACGCCTTCAAGGTAATCTAGGCTGTTCGTAGTGCGGTTCTAACGCTTGATTACAAATATTGTAGTTGTATGAATGTGGGCACCGCTTAGTACGCATCTACGAGTAAATGGTTTAACAATAGTCACTATCACCATCAAAGTATAAACAGAGGAAATCAAGTGAGTCGAATGGTGCCCCTGCAGATTTTGCAAGCAATATGGATCCATGATGTGTAAAGGAAGTCAAGGTTTCCACTATTTCTTTAGACAAAATGTGAAATTTTGGTTAATGCGTTGATTACCATTCAATCGGTCTCCGAAAATATGATGTCAAAAAATCAATAGACATGATAATTCTGGATATTAATTCAGGATCCAATATGGGATCCAACAGGGCAGCACTCTTTGCCATGTAATTATTGTTTGCATTTGATTTTGTTTTTCTTTTTTGCAAACGAAGCACACTCTTCAGAATCTCGCTCTACGTAATGCTTCCAATATTACACAATCAATAGCGTTAAATGAATATATGCGAGTTCATGCATGAGTCATTTCAGTATCTCTGGAAAAAGAAGGCTATCCAAGGCACAATGATAAGATGTCACTAAAACGGAACTTAAACCTTTGCCTAGCAGATTAATCATGGGAAATATTCGCCTTGTAGGACTAGAAAGGGAAGATACTTACGAGATATTGGCAGACAATTGACTGAGAATCATCTACGAAAAGCCTACCATAGTTTAACATAAGACTTCAGACAACTACAGTTTTGTGAAGACTGAAGCTTTGCAAAATCTGGATGATGAGTCAGGTAGATCATGACTACGGCTTATTAATTTACAATAGTACGCAGTAAGAAGAATTAGTTTAAGCTCAGATACTTTTATACTTTTAAATTGGATCAAAATATGATAAACCTATCTGCTTTCTGCCAGGTTTTACTACAGGAAGAAGACTCCGAAATTGTTTTCCCCTCCAAAATCGATTATAGCCAGAACTGGAACTATCAGAAAAACTGGAATCTTCTAATTTCTCGAATGCAGGGAATACTGTTGCAAATTTATTAAGCCGAACAGCCTGGCATCAGCGAGAGTTTAGTTTAGTCATTAAAAAGAGATGCCCAACTAAGTTATGTCTGCCTTTTTTTTATAAAAATGCAACTTTATTGTGAAAAAATGGTTACAAATGAATCATTCAATGTATTGCCCATCGCTAGCTACAACTTTTCCCCATCTTTCTGGCAGAGCTCGAATACCGTTGCATTAAAAGTGTTCATCTTTTGAGGCTATCAACGAATCAAGCCATTTTGTGATGTCTTCATATGAGCGGAATTGCTGATCAGCCAGATCATGTGTCATCGAGCGGAACAAGTAATAATCAGACGGCGTAATATCTGGAGAATATTGCGAGTGGGGCAGGACTTCCCATTTGAGCGTTTCCAGATAGGTTTTAACGGGTTTGGCACCGTGACCCCGAGCGCTGTCATGCTGTAGAATCAGTTTTTCGTGCCTCTGCTCGTATTGTTGCCGTTTTTCGCATGCAATCGGTTGGAAATGGCTTGGCGGTTAACTCCTAATGCTAAAGCAAGTTGTTGCATTTGGCATGGATCCTCATCGAGCAATGCCTCCAATTCAGCGTCTTCGAAGGATTTTGGCCTTCCTTCACGCGGGCGGTCGTCAACATCGAAATCACCGTCTGTGAAGTGGCGGAACCAATCACGGAACGTTGTTTCACTTATGGCAGCATCTCCGTAAACTTTTTGGAGCTCTCGATGCGCTTCAGCCGACGTTTTCTTCGAATGAAAGAAGAAAATCAACACTTCCCGCAAATGATGATTATTTGGCACAAAATCAGACATTTTCACACAACTACAAAGTACATATTTGACGCCAAAAACAAAATCACTAATGTGTCAAAACGGTTTGTTTACCATATGTCTAAGATTGATTGATGATGTTTTGGATATGTCAAAATCGACCAGCACTTACTGCTGGAGCCATCTATTGCAAGCTTTGTTGTGCAATGTATAAGCTAAAAAATCAGAGAGCTATTCACGAAATAACGCCTGTTAAACGCATAGAGAAAAAGATGAAATGATTAAAGCATTGGATCAAATCAAACTTCGAAGGCAAGTTCTTCCACAAAATCTCTAGAATCAATGAGACTGAATGGACCGTTAAATAACGCACATACTTATTCTAATTCAACACAAAAGTTAAAACAAGAGACACTAAATTATTAATTACTCGTATAATTAGAGTTTAAGAAACAGTGTCCGGCGGTGGAACCGGACGTAAAGACAATTATTAGGAAGTTTTAACGATCTTCACTCTTTTACCAGCATAAAAACAACCGTTGGATTGAGGGTAGAGAGATAGCAGAGGCTATAATCAATTCCAAAGAACGAGAATGTCACATATTAAACCAAGATTTAGGTATGAGAGCCGTCCGCTCATTGAGTGACGCGTTTACTAACTTCGGATGAAAAACGTGTTGGAATGAACAATTCCAACGCTCTGTAGGAACAATAAGTCAGAGTTTTGGCGTTAGCTGCTGTAGATGAAACACCATTATACTCCGTAAACAATAGACTGCGAAGAAGGAATCGGCTCCAAAAAAAGGGAAAGGCTGTTCCTTCGCCTGGGAAAGTGATGGTGACTGTTTTCTGGGATAGTCATCATAGTCATGAAAAAGGAAAAACTATTACTATTACATAGTACGTATCATTACTTGATAAGCTGAAGGTAAGTTGCGGAAAAACAGCCCTATTCTAAAAAAAAAAAATTGTTTCACCAAGACAATGCGGCGTTTCACACCTCAGCGTTTGCCATGACGAAAATCTATAATTTACGGTTTGAGCTGCTTGAGTACCTTCCTTACATGGTGAGTAAGGACTTTTTTTTGCTCTCTAGGCTAACGTTCAAAGCAGAGAAAAAAGATTTTCGTCTAATGAGAAGGTTATCAACGCCAAGTACAACTTGGACGGGTTCAAGAATAAAAAAAAATGCCTTCTTTCTTTTCGGACAACTCTTGTAAGCGTGGATTTTAATTTATCAATCCTATCAAAATATGACAAACAAAACGCGAATTTTGGAAATAAATTTGATTTGCTGAGGCGTTTTACAGCTATCCCTACCTACCCCACCCCTAAAGCATAAAACAAAAAATTCTTTACAACATTTTGAATTAAAGTCTCTGCTTAATATCGGATGCATTCTTTATAATCCATCATAAAATTGAAAAACTCAACAGTAACACAAATTAATTTTCGTTTTCTAAAGATTCATGATGTACTCAAAAAAAAAAAAAACACTAGGAACTCATAACCCACCGTAGCCCGGTGATTTTATGGGAAATCAGTGTGGTTATACTCGTAGCTCCTTGTAGTCTTTTACTCAAACAGAAGCATGGTTTTGAAATTTATAATCCTCTTAAATCGTAGTAACCTCTTAAAAAGAAAAGGTTACGAGTTTTATAGAATCAATTTCTACCGAAAATATTAAAACGACTTTTTCAACTTTTCCCCGGCATGGCGCTCATTCAATTTCCTACTCCTTCTGCTTTGTATCCTCATCGTTTTTGTCGATGCCATTGTTTTATTGCGAATAAAAGCCAAAGTATCTGCTGCACTTAAATAAGCGCTACTGTTTATAGCTTTAGATGTACGACTACGAGTACTTCATGGCTTCCACATTCTGTTCCTTCCTATCTGGTCATATCGTATATGAGTGTGTACGTGTGTTTTGTTCTCCGTGTACAGATATTTATAGAACACCATACCAACGAGTGGAATAAACTTTAAACAATGCCCTAGTGTTGACTAAATCAGGAGGAGAAGAGCGTCCGCTTTTAAACAAAAGGAACAGCCGAACAATGCTATCATAAATTAGGTTCCCTTCTTAGTTTCTTCTGTTTTTGCAATATCTCTTCTTCTTTTTTCTGTTTTCCTTTTTTAGTTTTTAATTTTATTTATTTTTTTTTTTTTTCATTAAATGAATCAACTTAACGAATGAAATGAAATGAATGAAAACTGATAGCCAAAGTTTGATTAATTAGCTCAAGTCGTACTCAATTATAAGAGAGGATATCAAATCAAATTGTCCTGGGTGTGAAAAATTCACCAATTTACGAGTATAAGATACGAAGAAGCACGACTTGAATCGCAATTGCTTCGCTTTGAGTATGAAGTACCACCGATAAAAAGACCAGTGAAGAGAAATCATTTAATCACAATAAAATGCGCGTATTGTTGTCCTCGATTAAAATTAATCCAACCAGAGGCCAGCGATGGTTTTGGATTTTTTTTCTCGTCGAATCAAGCAGTACGACGACCACAAAAAAAAAAGGAGAAGAAATTATCAATTCAGTAAGATTCTCTACATTTCAAGTACCCAATCTCTTTGAGAAAATGGGAATCAAGAGGGAAGAAAGACAGATAAAAATGGAACGATCACAGATCAGACCCGATCGACGGAGTACCATCTCATAATTGAGAAGAAGGAATGCATTCTTGAAATTGACCAAGAGTCACTTGTGTACTCGTATGTTCTCGATCGACTTCTCTCTCCATCTGAATACGCAGAAAGGGAGTAGATACTTTTATCTGGTCAATGTTGAGCGTCATTGTTATTAATATTTAACTACATAATCGACTGATGAAATTTATTTCTTAGTAAAGATACAGATACTTAATTTTGTTTATTAAATTGATTAACAATGGAAAAGTTGTTTGATTCATAAGAATTACAGATTCGTCTCAAGGGTGTGATGCTGATTATGATGATGGCGAATTCATACAGAACAGAAATATCCCTGGGAGTTATCTTTTGATTGTGGATTGTGCGTAAGTGGAATTTGCACAATGTACGAGTAAAATTTAACTTAGACAAGTCTCGATTTGAAGAGAGTATTCTTTGTAATAAGAACCTTGAGACTTTGAGGTATTTGGTTTGAAACGGTGCATAGTTTTTTCGCTCTGTTGCTTGGGATACAAAGGACTTTTAATTTGGACACACTAACGAAAACGGATGAGGCTCTTTCTGATGACCTAATCAACTCCCGCCTTTGGGAAGTGTAGTAAAATTTCGTCGCTAAGAGGGCATTTGGACCTTGCTAGAATTGAAGGTATCGTCAGGGTAGCGCATGGGTAACCTTACGGACCTACTGACATAATCAGAGGACACGTCTACTAGCATTTCCTGAGTTAAGTCAAAGTTACTACGAAAAAAAGAGTGACGGGGAAGCGTTCACATTCTCGAAGAGTTTTACTGGCATTGGGTAACAAATTCCACGTCCCAAGATATCATACTCACAGAACTGTCCTTTCAACAATTCCATAGCTAATGGATATCAGGTATTAGGGGTCTGCAATGTTAAAATCGGGTACGAAGACAAAATTTGACTAACTATTTATAGCTTTTAACCCTGCATAATAAACATTGAGGTGGGGATGGACAAGTCAGCTTCAGAAAGTGAAGATAATTTAGAGGAAGAAATACATCAGAATACTAGCAGCGATTCAGATATTTCGAGAAAGTCATTAGAGTTTGATGAAGAAAATATACGGCCAAGTAAGAGGCCAATAAATCAAATTATAGATTCCGATGAGTCTTGGGGTGAAGAGATAGATGTGCCCATCACTCAAAACTCAAATGCCCGTAATCCACTTGGGCCCCCGCCCAATTACCAAGGCTTCGCCCATCTAAAATGCGTT
Source organism: Volucella zonaria (assembly GCA_963966105.1). Classification (NCBI taxonomy): domain Eukaryota; kingdom Metazoa; phylum Arthropoda; class Insecta; order Diptera; family Syrphidae; genus Volucella; species Volucella zonaria. The sequence continues at coordinate 129,258,776 of OZ014533.1, read as the reverse complement.
GTCTAATAAAAAGCGGGGGCAGAGCATATTACTGGTCTTATCGTAAACATCTTCAGATGACGCCACCGAAGGTTGCTACGATTTGACCAGTTACAAGTTACCGGTCATAGGTCTTGTTGGTGGTTGGACTTAAATCATGATACCATGGGAGTCAGGAGCCCTCCAGATTTCGGTCCGGGCCTAACTTGTTGAGGTTGGCTCCCTTGTGGGAGCGTCATGGTGGCTGCGGTTTAAACCCAAATCGCGGGTAGAGTAGCAAATAAGTACGGGGTGCTGTGACCTAAGAGCAGTAAGAGGTTTTAAATCGGCCTCGACCCATACCAAGGGTGGAATTTGTGCCTCCAACACAAGTTCTACTTTGGTATTATACTATTAATGTAGGTAAGCGATGGCAAGTCGTATCTTTGCTCCCATGGATGTATGGGCATCCCGTAAACATAAGTCTACATGATAGGTGGTTTACGTTAAAAACCAGAGACTATGTCCGTAATCCACGTATGCTTCAACCAACCTCTCGATTCCTTTATGGCAAAAATAAACATAGATGGTCATCTACACCTAGACCATCTTCTACATTTTATACCAGGACCAAACGGAGAAGCTAGAGACCTAGATAAACCAGTAAATTTATTTTCTCTGTTTATGACTGATGATATGTTGCAACAAGTTGTGACAAAAATTATCGACAACTTTCAAAAGTTGTAAATACTTTTTGAGTTTTTAATTGCGTACTCCCCGCTCGACGAATGTTTAGTTACTATGTAACAATAAATATAGTTCAATTGACTAGGGTTTACGTGATTTGGCAGTATATTGTGGAGATTATTAACTGCTTCTATGTCAACACTATTCTCATCACACCAGCATTAAATATCTGCACTCAAAAGCGAGCTTAAACCGGGGACTCACAATATAAGGTATTCTTCTATCAAGCATTGCAGGAGGTGGTGTCGCTTATGCCTTGGACATTAACGATTACGTAGTAAGTTCATCGACAATCTAATTTTCCAAAAACACCTTCGTAACCTGGGACTCGGGTAAAATTCTAAATCGACTGCGTTTAGAGAATCCCTCAATTCGTTTATGTCCACGCTTGAAAAGTAGACGCTTATTTACATGATCAGGAATGGAGTCCAAGTTTTTCGCCAAATGCTTGATCGTTTAGAAATTAACCTTGCGGATCAATTACACTACTTTCATAGCTGAGATTTTGGTCAAAGACAATTGTGACGCAAAATCGACTTCATATCTTGGAATTCTAGTCATGTTCATAAATATAAACGAAACTTCAAAACACTCAAAACTCCAATTCACTTTACGATAAAGATCAGTTCAAAGTCCCTTTGAATGACATGCATATCAAGGAGAGGCTAATTATTTAGAGCGTCTTCTTCCAGTTATGTACGATAGATTCCCCCTTCTCGTAAATACAATAGAAATCTTGACTGAAAGAATATTTTTGGAACCCCAATGCTGAGTATGTCTACAGCTGCCTACACTTTAGAGTACACAGTCGCCAAGCGTTAGTCGAGAGACGACACATGGCACATATCTACATGTGTATGCCTAAACGTAAATGTTAAAACTGTAGAGTGTCAAGTGGAGAGTCGATGGCCATACATTGTACGGTAGCGGTGGGACGCCGTTCTGGAAACAACAACAATAAAAACACAAACGATTGATTGACTTTACAGCAGTTCGTAATACGGTGACAGGGACAAGTGGCATTGGTTTTCCAAGACACTACGAACCCTAAAAGCAAATTTGTCTACCAACACGCGCTTGATCGATGCTAATGGTAAGCGTCGCCTGTACAAATTATTTTGTAAGAACAAAATCTTGGGTCTGGTTGTCTAACGGAGAAGCTGTACACCGCAAAAAACAAGAATGTTGTAGAAAATTGTTTATCAGAACTTGTAGAGAGAGACAAGCCCACAAATGCCAACAATATTTTATGTGTACTCAGTACCGAAGACAAAACCGGTGTGTTGATGATGACTGCATACAAACACAAGCGCTGCGGTAAAAATGTAAGAGACAACACCGAACCAGGAGAAAATTCGGAAAGAGGGATCTCTGCAGAGAATATCAAAAAGCCCGCGGTATTCTTGAAGAAAGCTAACCAAGTGCCGACTGGTTTTAAGCTCGGAAAAGAAACCTTATCATCGAAGTACAGAGAACAGTGGATGTATTTATGCAGCTGCGGAATCGCAGCAAAAAGAAAACCCTTGTCATGTCACACCCCCGCTACTAAAAGCTGGCGATCAAAACCACTAGCTCTGAGCTCTTATGGTTTGTCAGTCTGAATTTTCAAAGAGGAGCATGATATTTTCGCAGGCTTAATACACCCCAAAGAAGTAATATTTAAAAGAATCTAGCAATGCACCGTTAATTCCTTGCGGAAAAACTTATTCTGAAAGATAACCGCATAAAGATCAAGATGTCAGCACAGATGACCAAGCTACCAGTCACTACTATACACAATATCCACCAGGGTATAAAGATTAAGAATCTTTCAGAGGTCAGATGGGTGCCGCAAGCACTGACAGCTAAAAACAAGCTCAAATCGATAATCGTATGAAGTTTTTGAAACTCTGTGGTGAAAATTCGTCGAGCATTTTCAATTAAATTGCAACTAAGATCTTCACAATGATCCTGCAAGCAAGCGGGAGCTCATGCCGTGGCATATGAAGGTTGTAGGGCCCCAAAGTCACGTCATCGGGTGGAAAAATCAAGGCATTTTGTGTCTCAAAGTGAATTTGTACACAACCACTTTGCACAACTCGAGGAAAACTTGAAAAATAATGAAAAAAGGCGAGGGGAACGGAGCTGATCTTGTTGTTTCTTTACGCATCAGTTCACACAACGCGTTGTTCTAAGGGTATCAGTCCTATAAGAGAATTGGTCTTCGTGGAAATTAATGACACGTCCTATAGTGCGGCTCTTGCGACAAGTGACTATACATAGTATAGTATAAGTTATTGCCTAATTTAACAACGCGGAAAGCCCAAGCTGACTCAATGCAATTTGCTGTATAGGAACAAGTTTTCGGAACTTATTTCAACAAAAACCAGGTTTTGACAAGATGAGCAATCATTTCTTTAATTTCGTTCTGAAGCAAAAACGGGACGAACAAAATCAGGGCTTTATGAGTACGACATGGACATCACGGGCCCCATAATTCTCTCATAGAGCCTTTAGTAGCAATAAAAAAAAAAGTGAAACCAAATGGAATGAACCAGGTATGAACATATGTACATATCGTCAACGAAAGAAAAATATCGATCTCCGATCGGGTCATAGGACAAATACTGCGCTATAAGTTTGTAGGAAAGCAGTATCTCTACTGAACGTTTTCAAAATCAAACATTTTTCCTTCGGAAATTTGGACCTTTTGACCGACAGGAAAGTTATATTCGTAAACACTTTGACATGTGTCAGGATATAGTTGTAATCCATATGCCAAAAACTGCTATGGAAGAAACGGTTACGGAATGAGAAACTCAACGGAAGAAATTATACTAAAATATTGCTAATCAAATTTAAAGCGGTTCTTGATTGTATACCGCAGTGGTGAACACCAAACTCAGATAGATATGCTGAAAGTGATCTTGGAAAAACAACTAGAAAGCCATCACCTGCTTATGACAAATTTGTTCGTAAAAAAACAGAGCAAGACTAACGAAAACCGCCATCAGTCGTGAAAATAAACTGGCAACAACGTAAACAATGTAACAATGCATCTCTTGATGCTTAATTTACGAGAATGGCTCCAAAACGTCACAAACCAAAAGCAAAAACTAAGCGCGCAAGGTATGTGCAAAAACTTTGATGAAAACTATACAAGAAGTGCAAAAACTCTGCTCGGATTTTAAATGGCAGGATTCAGACAAATAAAGAAAATTGCTAGTGGAAAAATGAGATGAAAATGGCATTATGTCGTGCAATAAGGAACAAACGCCAAGGTTTTCAAGCCTCAGATAGTTACAGTGGAAATAGGGAAGACGATAAAGTCAGTCTTGAAATAGACAATGAACGCGGCAAAAAAAAAAGAGGCGGTACCTAGAATACGTACGACAGGAGATGAATAAATATCGAGAATAAGAAGATGTATCCTGACAACTGAAAAACAACCAACAATTCACAGACGAAGCGAAACGTCGAAGCACCGGAAATGAGCTTATATTTTTAAGATCGCTGCAAAACACAGAAGAGATTTAATCGCTGATATACTCGTATATTGAAGACGAACAGGGGCACCTACTACCGAGGAACAACGAATGTTGCAAAGCTAAGTTAAGAATTTCCGTGAAGTCCCATTCCCTCTATCAGAAACCTTGCATTTAAATGGTGGCTTGCGACTTTATTCAATAAAATGATGAGATGCGATCGGTTGCCAAGCCAGTGGCTTCGTGTTCCATCGTATAAAGGCAAAGGCGACACGAAAAATTATAACAACTAGTGATCGGTGAAGCTAATGTCGCATCTATGAAAATATAGGGAAGAGATCTAGACCAGTCGACAACGCAATATTATTTAAGTCCATGTCAGTCAATACGGCTTTTTATAGGGTAGCCGGACAAAAGATGCGACGGTTCGAAAAGTTTGCATATCGGGTTCACCAATTTGAAAAAAAATTCGATAGGAAGGACATAAGATCTGAAAATCTACCGGGGATGAATAGTACACGATATGTACGGTGACGTTGAAACGAAACAGCGTTTACAGCATTAATTCGAGGTTAAAGTTGGAGTACATCAAGGCAGTGAACAAAGTCCGTTTCTTTTTTATGTCGTGCAACATTTCTTGCATTAAAAAATCTCATCAACAATCCGGGCTAAATTCTCTTCTTTTCCTCGAAGATAGCACTATATAAGCAATTATGTGACCGTTCTTCAGACAACTCTTAATAATCTACGAATCAGGCATACTAAGACCAAGTATCGTTTTTTCGAACTGCCGGAGTCCGAATAATTAAGTACTTCGGTTCTTTCGTAAACCCCCAAAGAAATTGTGATGGAGAACTACGCCGGAAATAACATCTTAAACTGAAAGGCTTGTTGTACAAGGCAGTTGTTCGTCCAGATATGTTACCGGGTGTAGTCGACGTTGGACACACTTCAAGTAAAGGAAATCAGTTGGTTCTAGGAACTTCCTCGGAAAATCCGTTCCAAAAAGTAATAGAGGCTCAAGTTCGACGGTTGAAAGAAAAATAATTGGATAATTCAAAAAAATAAAAAATAAATAAATAAATAAACGTCAGTAAATTCTGAGTCCTACTAAAAACGTGATCTAAAGTAGAGTAGCCTGTAGAATGGTTCTAAGGTCCGTAAATTTAGCCAACGCTACAAGTAACGCAGTTTTAATGCAAAAATGACTGCTTCAGTAATAAGCAGGAAATGGAGAGAAATCTGAGGTACAATCAAAAGCGCAATAACACCAAATGCACATGAAAGTTATACCGAATTTGATCAAATAGAGTAAAAAAAAAGTAACAGGGACTTGCTTCGTTTTAGCTATTTATGGTATTCTTTTATTAACAATCATGACTGAACAAACAAATTACACTCTATTCGTAGAAAATTCTTCGAGGAGAGAAATCTCAAAAAACTTTTGTCAATTTGCAAAACAAAATCACTTGACGACAAGGCTTCGAGTAAGAAATACCACCCGGAAGGCTCTATAACAAGGCGGTACGAGTATATGTGGGTGCCTGGTTATTTACATTAAACGCAACCATTTTCAAATTCAATTTAACGACATTGTCGTTTGATGGTGCTGCTGTTGTTTTTGTCCCTCAGCGTTCATTACTTGATTGCATACCAATTTTCAATTCTCAAAGTTTCCTCTCTCATCCCCAGAGTAAAAGTAGAAGTAGAAGTTGAAGCTAGAAGAAGAACATCAAACTCAAAGGCAATGGGAGTAAACGCAAACAGGAAAAGGGTGTGCTACTGTTTGCTGTCGCCTACGCAGAGACTGCCAACTACCAACTACCAAGTACCGACTACCACCATCCAACTCCACTCCTAACTAATTAATTAATATTTTTGCATTGCCATTCCTTTTAATTGAGTCTGATTAAGAGGAAAAATAATGAAATTTCCCTAGACAGTGGCATACCAGATACAGAAGATAAAGTATACGACCATCGGTAACTTTTATACTTACAGTCGCTTCAGTCTCCGAATGATTTGTATCTCCATTAACTTGTGGCTTCAATTGATCGGCATCTTCGATTTTCTCCAGCTTGCCGGTACCTTCCTCGGCGATGCCATCTTTTTTCGGTTCTGTGGTTATATCAACAGATCGTTTACTTTGTGTTTTACCCATCTTTTATTCCTTTTTACTTCCTTTCTGATTCTTTTTTTTCGTTTTTCAGTTTTTTTTTTTATAAAATTTATCTTCTTGGGTAATTAGGCAAAGGGCTGCTTTCTTTTTGTCGTTAGCGTTTGCTTATTCCGTCTGAAAATGGAAATGAAGAGAAGTTCTATTAAAAAAAAAAATAAATAAATCAAATTCTATGTATATATGTACGTTTGAATATTTGTTTGAGCGATGATTGATTGTACGCGTACGTATATAACGAAATAAAAGTGAATATCCCTAATCAAAAGGGACAACACCATAGTAGGAGAAGGAGTGGAGTAGGAGTAACCAGGATTCAGAGAAAATTCGTAATTTCATTACGCCCCAAAGGCACAGAAATTACCATGTTTGAATAAATTTTCTGAATAACTAAGCACAGGGAATGACGTGCCAAGAAAATGAGGAGTAACACCAGGAGGAATTCTTAGATTTTTAATTAATGATTTGTTGATGAAGTGTGATGTGGAAAATTAGCAACACCTGGCTGAACATTAAGTTAATTTCATTGTTTAACAGTGAATGGCAAGCAAATTAAATAACACGAAACGATTAAATTTTCAAAATATTGTGAAAAACATTGGACCATTAGAAACATAAGATAAACTTTGCTGTGACACGTAAATATTCTGAGGTTGTGAGAGTTTTCCCATCGAAACGAAGTCAATCAATGCGACAACTGTTCCCAATAATCTGGCAATCAAGAAACTTCTGTTATGCTGGCTTTGAAATATTAGAGAAGAAATCCGCTTTTAAAATGAAATGATCTGAATATTTTAATTTTCAATTTCCGGGTAAGAAGTTTTGGGCCCTAATGATTAATATTTAAGATTTTGTTGATTTCGAATCATTTACGATGCAAAAATATTTGGTAAATAATCAAGTTTCTCCTATTATTAGGCGTTTGTGGAGTTCGCTAAATTTGCAGACCTTAGAACCATCCTGCAGGACGTCCTATCACGACGTTTGTGAGGCCAGGATTTTGCTGGCATTCGTGCAATTGAGTTGTCCAATTATTTTTCTGTCAGGAATAGCCGGTGCTAACTTTGGGGTTCATCCAAGATTACTTGAGCCTTTTAGATATGGCTTCACATAGGCAGTAATCTATTTGGGCTTAGTGTCCACCGATGTAGCAATCATGCGATCAATTGCCGCTTTTGATCAACAAATAGCGAATATATTATAATTAGTGCGTCCAATTTGCATCAGTTTAGCATATCTTCTGACTCTGGGTTTCTCATTTCAAAACTGTTTCCCTTCAGTCTCCGTAGCAGTTCGATTCCTCGTCGTGTTTGTTCAGACCAGCACCTATGAAGAGCATTTTCCCTCTTGATGTTCTATTTGAAAGCACATCAAAGACGCGCCAAAAAATGTCTGGTTTGATTGCGTACTGTCTACTTCCTGTTCAAAGCGATTTCTACTATATGTTAATAAACTTTATTTGGATTTATCAAAACACGAATTTTCTTATGAAATACTCATATGAATTGGTCTTCTAATCGATAGAAGGGTTACCATTATTAAAGAAAAGCAATATCACCTCCTCGACGCATCCTGGCTTTTTTTGGGAAAATTTTTCATCAAATTTTCACTGCACTCATGTGAAATGTGCTTCAATTGGCTAGAAAAAAACAAGTCGCACTGTGTTAAATCGCATGATATCGGCGGCTAATTTTAATCACTATTTCGGAATGACTCTGCCCGGGAACGTGTCCCGTAGCAACGGCTTAATGAAAAAAAAATCACCTTCGCCATTACACAGGGTCATCCAATAGGGACTTCCGAAATTTGACAGTTGATAGCGGCCATATTGTTGAAGCTACATCTGTCAAACTGATTGTCACTTATTCGGTCTTTTTTGCCAAATCACCATGGATATACATAGCGTTCTATTCGGCCAACGTTCCACGCGCTTCACCCATTTTACGGTCGTCATAATCGTCCTACCGAGGACTATTCGCAGTGTGGTGGATAAATTTGAGTCAACTCGTTCAGTAAACGATAAACTAACATTCGTACGTCGACGAAACGCAAGATCTGCCGAAAACATCGCCGCTGTCCGTGAGGGTGTGCAGGAGAATCCGAGGCAGTCGATTTCGCGTCGCTCATAAGAACTCGGCCTTTCGCAGACCACAACTTGACGAATTTTGCGTCGTGACTTGGGCCTGCACTCGTACAAAATTCAACTGACCCAGGTAAAAGCGTGTTCGCTGAATGGGTTGTGGAGCAGTTGGAAACTGATCCTAATTTTCATCGAAAAATCATCTTCAGTGATGAAGCCCGTTTCTAGATGAATAGGTACGTCAACAATCAAAATTCTCAAATTTGGGACGATACCAATCCACTTGAGATCCAAGAACGTCCAATGTATCCCGAAAAAGTCACTGACGACGTTGGCCAGGGCATCACCGTCAAGGGCGAGCGTTATAAGTCGACTTCTTTTGGCCTGAATTGGATGATATGTACACCAGAACGGTGTACAACAGAACGGCGCTACGTGCCACACAGCTTACGCCACATTGGAAATTCTGCACGAGCGATTCGAGGGCATGGTCATCTCACGTGAAGGTGATGTGAACTGGCCACCGAGATTGTGCGATTTGATCCCGTTAGACTTTTTCTTGTGGGGTTTTTTGAAGTCGCAGGTCTATGCGAACAAGCCACAAACAACAGCGGCCCATGCCACGGGTCAAATTCAGCCTGATTTAAGCGACATAGTAAGGGAAAATTGGACATTTCGGATGCGCGCCACCCAGAGAAGCCGCGGCGGACATTTGAACGATGTCATATTCCATACATAATGGCATCGATAGGCCTTTCAAACGAATAAAAAATTTCGATATCTCACACACACTTTGTTTTATTTAAATTTAAAGATAAGAATCGCTTAATGAAAGACCCTTTACATATTCCCAGTTGTTCTTGCGCGGGGGGCATGATTTCAGTTCGCCACTTCACTAACTTGAACCAATATCTGAAATTTGTGAACCAATTTAACCATTTCTGGATGAGAAAGGTGCTTCACGTCGACGGAGAAAATTTGTAATACCTTTTCGAACTGTTTCAACGAAATTTCCACTACGTTGTTGCTGAAACGTATACAATGCGTACAATTATCTTTCCATTTTTATTAGCACCGTATTTTTGTCTTGCAGATTATCTGTCAGATGGAAACGGATTGTAGAAACATTTTATTGTACGATACTACGTTAGTAGATACTGTTCTATAAAAATGGGTATACAATGAAATTTGAGTATAAAAAGTTCCACAGGAGACTACTTTTGCACCTGTATTCTTAACCCTCTACTGCATGAATTATGACCCACTTGAAAAAAAAATAAAAATATGTCGGATTTACTTTTTATTTACCATACTAAAGATATCCATGAAAAAAAAATTTAAAAATTATGCCAGTTTTTGAAAAAAAAATTGTCGCCATATATGGCGTCGTATGCAGGCTGTCATTTTTCAACCTAAAAAATACTTGCCATATATGGAGTTTTATGCAATCACTCTTTTTTTAATCAAACATTTTATTCAAATATTTTAATTTTTGTAGTTCAACGTTAACATTTTATTGAATAAGGAATAAAAAACAGTACATAAAATATAAGTTTATACGAAATAAAGTTAAATATGAAAAGACATAAAACAATTTCTGTCTTTGTTCAAGCAAAGATAAACGCCGCATTTGGGACAGAAGACAAAAGTTCGAAATTTGCAATCATTTTTGCATTGTTGCCGATCATTTTTCCATTCTGGAAGATGATCCACTGAATCTAAACGGACTGCATTACTAGGTCTACGACGTGCCAAACATTTCTTAGCTTTTTTCGTCTGAATAGAAGTCGGAGTCGAATGACAAGAATCCGAAGTTTTTTTTGTGCTTGTCGGAGTACCAATGTTGGAAGCTGGTCGGCCCTTCTTTTTATAAAACTTTTTACGAGCCTTGCACAAATTCTCGGCTACCGCCATCTTGAAATCAAATAGGGCCATGTACACGTTGCTCTTTCGACGCCATAATATCCACGCATTTACGATGCATAAATCCAAAAAATGGAAGAAAATTTTCTTGGGCCATTTCTTAGATCTGATACTTATTCGGTATAGCCCAAGCATTGAATCCAGAAGATCTACACCTCCCATGTATTTATTGTATACATCTATTACTTTTGGACAGTCGATCTCCATGTACTTCTTTTCTTTTCTGCAGTATCGTTTTTTTTTTGTCATTGGATCGCATCCTACAAAAGTTGAGAGCATATTTACAACTTTGTTGTCGTACCAGGATACAAAGGATACTTTTTCACCATCTATGTCTGCAACTCTCTCGATCATATTCCCGCGACCTTTCTTTCTCCTTTCCTTTTCTGTAGGAACATCAATATTGGGTACTCTATTAAGTTTAACCGTTCCTAACGAAAGCAGACCCGTTTTGGTCAGATGTACCTGAAGCTTTGGGCTATTGAACCAATTATCAAAAAAAATCTTGTGATTTTTGTGTCTTGGTACAGTAGCAGTTAGTCGTGAAACAACATTTCCACTTACGCCAACGTCTGGAGCATCCTCTGGATATGTGTTGCTTTGTTCTCCAGCAAAGAGATCGAAGTCGTAGCTGAAACCGGATACGCCACTTAAAACAAGATTCTTGTAACCCCATTTGTGAGGTTTCTTGGGATTATATTGTTTAAGCTCATGCCGACATTTTGTTGGGACCGTTTGTTCATCCACTGCAAGGAATTCTTCCTTTGGAATTAGAAGGAGCCGATCTCTAATTTTACTAAGAAGAGGCCTTACTTTAAACAGCTTATCATGTCCAGGCAAACCGCGCTTGATAAACTTGTCGTTATCCGCAAAGTGAAGATGTCGCTTTATGTCTTCCCATCTGTTGCATGTCATTGTCTCAAAAACAAGACGTTGACCAATTTCAGAACTCCAATATCCTCTCGTTGATGGTAATTTCACCAATGACATGAAGAGAGAAATGCCAATAAATTGTTCCATTTCCTCCTGCATAATATTGGCTGGCTTGTTAATATTTTCCTGTAGAGCCTTTCGGTTTGATTCATGTACAATCATCTCAATCAAATCCTCGGTGAAGAAAAAAGAAAAAAACTCGGCTGGAGTTTCAAACTTAGACATCGCTTCTGGGAGCTCACAGGTTCCTAAAAATGGAAAGTCTTCTTCGTTGTATGTACCAATTTTTTTTGTTCTCCAAATTATTTTCTGCTCTTTCTTTCGATCTGCTTTCTTTTTCGTCACTAAACTTGCCAAAGGTTCCTCATCTTCAGAACTAAATTCACAAGATTCATCGGTTTCAGGTACCACTTCTTCAGAGTCCGAAGATCGATTACCTACTGCATCATCATCTGACTCCGGTATTTCCTCCTCACTTTCCAAGCCATCACCGGGAATCGAATAAAATCTTTTTGTACTGAAAAAGGACCTCGCTGATGCCATGAGAAAGGTGCCTATTTGCAGTAAAATAAAATAAAAAAAATGGACAAAACCATAATTATTTTTTTTTTGTTACTGCATACGAAGCCAAATATGGCATGTCGATGTTTGACCGATATTTTCGTAAATGCATAAACAGCCATATATGGCTGTTTGATAAAATGCGTAGTTCCTGAGCGGTACATGTACCAATTGGAAAACAATCACAGAAATATTACTTACCAGAGTATATACTTTGTAGAAAAAAATAGATAAGTAAGTTACCTCTTTTGTAACTTCTGGAAAAAGCAATTTTATTTTCGGTATTTTCCGACTACGAAGTGACCGTGCGCACTGATCAGCTAAAATGAGGTTTTCATTGCTGATGATAAGCGGAAAAACAAAACAATGTGCGTTCTGCAGCCACAAATAACAGCCAATACAACAAAATAACCGTTGGTTTTTGTAACTGTTTAGTTCTGCCGCAAATCTATACGCAAAAATGAAAAGCCATATATGGCGTTGTATGCGGTAGAGGGTTAAGATTTAACATTTTGTTGATTTCAATGCAATTTAACTCTAAGAAACCATTTTCGTGAAACACACATACAATACAGCACAAATAGAAAAACAATAACCACCGTTTTGTGGCCCGGGAATTTTAGTACACATTGGATGAGTGAAAAGCAAATTTGCCTGTATTAAAGCCGATTTCTGGAAAGATAAAGGAACAAAACCCTTCCGGATTAAACTACAAAGACCTAAGCAATACCGCGTAAATTGAATGAATTCAATTTTAAGAGTGCGTGGAGGGCTATCTATGAAAATTTCTAACCCCATGCAAATTATGGGCCACAATTTCTAGTTCTTGGTTGGGAAGCTGATTCAGTAACAGATGGTGAGCCTCTTCACGTATTCAAATTAATTTTTCAAATTTTCAATGCCCAGCTCTAGAAATATAGAAAGCGCTCTGCTCTTCACAAATATTTTTGTGCCGCTCTAATTAAATTGGACGAAGTATCAAAAACATGACAGATGACAGATCTACGAATAAGATTTTCTGAAACATCACCCGACGCTGATTAAAACCAAATATGATCTCTTCCCTAAGGTCAACACCCGGACAGTTTTTTATGCTTAACACAAACATATAACTTAACAACTAAACTTAAAACTAACATTAACATGACTTAACAAATACGGGAAAGGCCAGCGGTCATGGAGCTTGGGAGAGGGAATTTCGAAGACTGGTTATACTGATGTTGAAGTCGAACTCATTAATCATGTTGTTCGTAGTCCGCAGTATTCTGGTCAAAGGTTCGTTACAGTCCTAGTCGGTTGATGTGGAAGAGGGGTACAGACCTAAGGTTGCGTGGATTGGTATTGATGGATATCATTGGGAGCAGGGTAGGACAGTCAAAACAAACAGTGAGTAATTGATGGACAAAAAGTACATCAGCGACTTATCGACGTTTTTTGAGAGGCTGAAGATTTATTAGCTTTAAACGATCATTACACAGAGGCAAGTTATAGATATCTGTCCAAGATAGACACCGTAATGAAAATGGAATGAGCCTGGGTTGAATAGCTTTAATTGGCCTAGGGTGGCTTTCATGGTAGGTAGGCAGGTAAGAGTGGCTTTTGGAAACACCAAGGCACTAAGTGATGCCACGTGGATCTATGGAACCAGTTTGAGCTTACAATGAAGCGTAGGAGACTGTTTACGTCTATATTTTTTAGATCGCTTAAGTCATTGTCGAAGAAAGCTCCTAAGTGAAGTTATGTATATTCTCTGAGAGAGAGTTGGATATGTACAGAGAAGGTGGAGAATTGTTTCCTCTTCGTCATCGTCCATGGAGCTTCTACAGGAATCATTGGTAAAGGCGCCAAGCAGTCTTGCGTGCTTGCCTATGAGGCAGTGTCCAGTGATAACACCTATGATGGCGCTAAGATGCTTCCTATTTAGCAGGATCAGACTGTTGGAGTGATTCGGATTTAGCTTTGGGCAGCTTTCATGGTAAAGAAACCAAAATTGGCTAGCATATTCTAGTATGGGCCTAAAGAATGTAAGGTAAAGGGATTTAGGGACGTAAGGGTTTGAATCCCATCGAAGAATAAGCTTTGTTAATAATATTATTAATATGCAGAAATTAAGATCTCTATCAAAGTTGCATAGTAAGGGGGTTTCAATTCGTTGTAAATGAAATAGGCCCTTGGAGGTGGTGACACACTTTTACGTGAATAAGTTAAAGTTTGACATTTGCTAGCGTTAAGCTTCAAATTTTTTTTCGCACCAGGTTCAGATCATCTTGTAGTGCTTGGGAGTCAGATGGTATTGAGATGTGTTTGTAGATTTTGATATCATCTGCAAAGACGGAAATGCGGGATTCTTTAATAATGCAAACTACATCATTGTTTGTCAATATGAATATCAGCAGGGTGTATTGAGGAGATAATGCAAGCAATCTTCTGAATTATTAAGGTTTTGAGGAGAGTGGGTACTGAGTTGTACGGTAAAAGAAATCACTTCGAGAATCACAACTCTAGAGGTGATCAATCTTCTGATGTGCATGATATGCCATCAGAAATGCTGGAGACCTTAAGTAATGTGGAAGTATCTTGCAATAAGTTTATAGTGTCATTAAGGTTGAATACGAGGGTAGACCCAGAAGTACCCGACCTGGCGTATAGATGGCGGTTGTATGAAAAGAATGACTATTGCAGAAAGTACCAACCTTATAAAGCTTAAATTTGAAGTTTAGCAACGCTATGTGGTTTAGTATTGGTTCGGCAGCCATCAATAGTGAACGCTCTCAATGAAATTTTTAAATATGGAGAAAACTGGCATCGATATGTGATACAATACTTTTATTTGAAAGGCCTAAATCCAACCAACATTCTACTCTGGGGGAGTCTGCCTCTTCGTTTACAACAATAAAATATTGGGCCGTAGAGTTTAAGCAAGGCCGTACGAGTTGCCAAGACGAACATCGCAGTGGTCGACTAAACGAGGTGCGTTCACCAGAAATGTTGAAAAAAATCCACAAAATGGTATTGGATAACCGTCGAGTGCGTGAACTACCAGATATGGCAGGCATTTCAAAAAGCGCTGTACATCGCGTGTTGACTGAAAAATTGGACATGAGAAAGCTGTGCACCAGGTAGGTGCCGCGTTTGCTCACAATGGAACAAAAACAGCGTCGAGAGAATGTTTCAATCGGGTGTTTGGCGAAGTTTAACAGCACATGGATGAAACATGGGTCAACAGCTCACACACGAGACGAAGGAACAGTCAAAACAATGGACTCAAAGGAGAGAATCGGCTCTGAAGAAGGCGAAGACAGTCCCATCTGCAGGCAAGGTCATGGCGTCAGTTTTTTGGAATGCGCGTGGGATAATTTTCTTTAATTATCTTCAGAAAGGAAAAACAGGCAACGACGTGTATTATGCGAACTTATTGGAACGTTTGAGAGATGAACTCAAGAAAAAAACGGCCGCATTTAGCGAAGAAAAAAAGTTTTGTTTCGTCAAGACAATGCGCCAGTTCACACATCCGTCATCGCGATGGCCAAAATCAATGAGTTAAAGTTCTAATTGCGTCCTCATGCATATTTCCTATATCCGAATTTTAAAAAATGTTTCGGCGGTAAAAGATTTGCCAACAGTAAAGAGGTGGAGTCTGCGGTTTATGGCTATTTTATTGGGTTTGCTAAGAGATGGCGTAACTTGTATTATTCCATTGTTATTATTCCATTGGAACATGCGTTGGAAAGCTACTGTCATTGTACGTCATTTCAGTATATGTCATTCATTTGAAGCGTAAACAACAATAATTTTTTTTTCACTCAAATATGTCGAACTTTGCGCCTGGAAAAGTGTTTTTGCGGGGAGTTCTTCTTCATTACTTTAATATGAAAAAAAACTGCTGCCGAAAGTCATCGTAATTTGGTGGAAGTTTATGGTGAACATGCGCTAGCTGAGCGAACGTGCCAAAAGTGGTTTGCACGATTTAAAAGTTTTGATTTTGGCTTGGCACAGTTCTTTTGGGATGGGATCCAGAAATTGCCAGAAAGATGGCGAAAAGTCATAGCTTCAGATGGGCAATACTTTGAATAATACTATTGTACATGCTTTTTTAAAAAAAACGTTCAAATTTTGAAAAAAAAAAGCCCCACGAATTAAGTTATATACCCAATAAAAATTTGCGGAGAAAAACTTTCTGCTAATTTAGAAGCCGCAACCGAATTTCGGAACAAGTTCTCCCAAAAAGTAAGAGAGTTAGACCTTTCATTGTGCCAGATTTACAATGCTGATGAGAGCGGCCTATATTGGAAACTTTTGCCAGAGAGAACACTTGTAAGCTCCACGGAAAAAAACTGCTCCTGGACGAAAAACGAGCAAAGAGCGTTTCACTTTCCTGGCCTGCACAAATTCAACAAGGTCGCATCAGCTTAAAATGTTTGTGGTTGGCAAATCAAAGAAGCCACGTTCCTTTGGTTCTGCGAATTTGCCTGTAGATTACGACTCTACTGTAAGCGCCTGGATGACATCTACAGTTTTCAAGAAGTGGTTTTTCAACTCATTCGTGCCCCAGGTAAAAAAGTTTATGCATTCTAATGGGCTGCCCGAAAAAGCATTGCTGTTATTGGATAATGCGTCATGCCACCCACCAGCAAATGATCTTACAACTGAAGACGACATGATAACAACATTCTTCTTACCACCTAACTGCACGTCACTGATCCAGCCCATGGATCAGAATATCATAAGTACAAAGCTGAATTACAAAAAAAAATTTGTTATCGCACGTTATGAGCCAAAATGCAGAAATAACCAGTGTTTTGAAAAGCTTGACGCTAAAGGACGCAGTTTTTTTCATGGCTAGTGCTTGGGAAGGGCTTTCACAGGAAATGATGAAAAACTGTTGGAAAGTTTTGTTATCCTTCACCGAGTCAGATGAATGGGATCTTGAAGACGATATTCCGCTAGCTCGGCTAATGAACCAAGCAAATTGCATCCCAATTTCTGACATAGCAAATTTTGCGGAAACTATCGAAGGTATTCAACTGACTGATAATGAAATTATCGATTGGATGAACGACAACAAAATTCAGGAGAGTACACAGCCAGATAGCGAAGAAGAAGAACCAATACTTCAGCAGCAAGAGAAGGTTAAGCATGAAGATGCAATAAATAACAGCGTTGGCTGTTTCTACAAAATGGGAGTTGGAGAACGAAACATCTGCTTCTGATATATTAGTCTTACAAAACTTTAAAAAAAAGGCCTTGTCTGCAATGCACGGGCAAAAGAAAAAACAAACGCTTATTACTGATTTCACGCTCCAAACTGTATGGACCTATATTAACACAATCGAAAACCAGCCACTCGATTATCTCAAGAAGAGTTTAGACCAATCTCAATTTTGTCATTTCTGTCAAAGATTCTGGAAAAAATTTTACACAATCAAATTGCAACCTTTTTAAAGACATTCAAACTCTTAAGTGAAAATCAATCCGGTTTTAGATCGAACCACAGTTGTGTATCCGCTACTCTTAAGATTTCAGACGATATTAGAAATGCTATGGATAATGACTTGGTTTCATTTTTAGTTTTCTTAGATTTTTCGAAGGCATTCGACAAAATTAATCATAAAATACTTATTAAAAAACTAATACAACAGTTTCGGTTTTCACACACAGCTGCAAAACTGATTTTGTCATACATTAGTGGAAGAAGCCAAGCTGTTGTTATTGGTAATAAAACGTCCCATCCTCCAAATCTTTTCTGTGGGGTTCCTCAGGGATCCATCCTTGGTCCACTCTTATTTACGATTTTTATTAATGATCTTCCACTCCAATCTGAATACTCTTCAATCGATTTGTATGCTGACGATGCTCAAGTTCGTATAAGCTGCAAGTTAGGCATGATTGAAGATGGTGTTGTGAAATTGAACTCTGATTTAAAAATAATACTTCGCTGGTCCAATACAAATAGTCTTCACCTCAATCCACAAAAGTCCAAATGCTTAATTATTTATAAAAATAAACTTGATAACAGCTACTTTCCTGTAGTATATCTCGGAAACGAACAAATCGAATATGTCGATAAAGCTATGAACTTAGGCATTCTATTTAATTCTACCCTTACCTGGGATGACCATATTCAAATTGTTGTTGGAAAAATATATGGATCCTTACGAAGTCTTTCACTTTCGAAGCAATTTATTCCTCAACACGTTCGACTTAGGTTGGCAAAAACTCTGATCCTTCCTATGATAACATATGGGTGCCAATTGTTTACTAGTCACAACTCAGAAACGAAAAGAAATCTAACTGTGGCGTTCAATAATATAACTCGATATGTATACAATCTCCGATGATATGACCATATTTCAAACTACGTATTTCAAATATTTTTCCCTTAAAACATTGAACAAAATCATTTTAAACAAAGAACCTTCATATCTAATTCAAAAAATACAGTTTAGTAACTCATCTCGTTCTTTTATGATATTGCAACCAAGGTTCACTTGCAGAAACTCGGAGCGTCAGTTTTTCGTTTATGCCATAAAGCAGTGGAATAGCTTACCCTCTTTCATTAGAAGGCTTCGCGGCACCACACAATTTGAGACGGTTTTATTCAGATACTTAGTAAATAATTAAATTTAATATTTAGTGTAATAAAGAATTTTGTTTTGTCATTACGAATATGAATTTAGTTTGCCATTTTAAATCAATAATAACTGAATGTATAAATAATAATTAAAATTGATTTGAATTTATGTCTAACTATACTTTTTATAACTTTTACTATTAATTATAGGCTTTTAAGCCCAATGTAAAAGATTCTTTGGAAATATATATAAATAAATAAAATATATTATGAATTTGTTTTAAGTTTTTTTTTTTAATTTTTATTATTATTGTAATTTTTGGTTTTAAGCAGCAATAAACATGAATTTTTGCCATTAAATAACACTTCTTTTCTTTGCCTTTTCCTGTACTCGTTAGTCCGAATAATTCGATAATCCGAATACCACCTTGCAATAATTGATTCGGATTAGCGAGACATTACTGTATGTAGCTCCCACGATCAGCACATCATGTACAGCTCCAGCTGTAGCCAATCCAATTTACAACGTATCTAAAGAATTAATTGGCTTTTATTTTATATTTACACTCCTCTTCTACCCATCGTCCATGTGTGTAAGTTTATAAGATTTCATTTTCCATTGTCAACATGTATAATCAACGAGTTGGTATATTCTTCGAAGATAGATAGTGAGAACTTTAATCGTTGGGCGCCCTTCTATCCCAAGACTTCCCAAACAACTATTTAATGCGTTGATGTCCTCCTACAATGCATCAAGAGCTTTTTTTTTTTGTCTACACAACTATTTCACTATCCAATAATCGTAAATCGAAAGCAATTATCTCGATATCTCTCATTTTCCAAGTCTACTCAGGGTAGGTATTAAGTGAATCCACGCACTCATTGAGTTGAGAGTGTATCTTCCCAGTGTTTTCAGTGTTTATGCCGGGCAAACAGAATGTCATATTTCAATCAACCCCTCGTAAAATGCCACCCTCCCGATCTAAACCAATAGTTGTTCAATTTATTGACGTTCAGACAATTACAGTGCATTAACCCGTCCCTCATCGCTTTTGTCAAATCACACTCTCTATACTAATGTACATACAATACTATAACAAAGGACTGATGATAGTAGAAATGGGGATAATGACAAATCGTACACACACACAGATACTCATACACCCGGCTAGACTAGAACAGGACAGGTTAAGCAGTATCTTTAGATACTCACGCGTTGAATGGGAGGTCTGCGACGTCCTCAATCGAACAATCGAAACTTCTCAATTGAGTCAACTAGGTGTTAAGCCAAATTTAAATTGTCAACCTCAACTCGCGTGTAAATTGGTCTAACGAGATGGAATCTGTGCCAGCGAAGAACATGGCATTTGTTGCCAAATTATTTTCTGCCCGCAACGAGTAAGAGTCTGAGTATCTTGTATCTACATATCTAATGGCGACGCACTTTTCTTGCCTTTGATGCGGAAGTGCATAGTTGTGCGGCACCCATCACCACATTATGTACTCGTATCTCTACGCAAACATTTAAAATTTCAAATCTCGTTTCAAGTAAAAAAAAAATCGTCTAGCTGACCGGAGATGGGTGGAAATATTTATTATGCGCGTTTCTCTAAAAATATAACAACCCCCAACGCCAACGCTACCGCTGCCACTGCCACTGTCGCCACAATCGTCAAAGGCGACTGGAAAAGATGTGGAGCGCCGCCGCCGCTTTTACTACTGCACCCCTTCTCAAGTCGCATCGTCAATCGACATTTAACGTCAGTATCTACATGTCACGAGCACATACATATGTACCACCCCTACATAGATTGTCGACGAAAAGACATTGTCTTCCTATTTGCAATTCTTATCAGAGTCTTCTCTCCTCTCTTGTGCATGTGCGATTTACGATGAAATTCAAGACATGCCTAAGCATTGGCGTCTGGAGGAAGTGCCGGCGCTAGCAACGCCGATTCAAATCACCGATGTTTTCAAATTTGATCGACAGTATTCAATAAAATTGTTTTCCAATTGATTTTGAGAAAATACATATTCAATGCATAGATTAAAGCGCACCTAGTTTTTAACGCCTCCTTAGAACAGTCGCTTTGGCATTGTATACACAGGTACTCGTATTCATATCTGTCCGCATCCGTATCTATCAGTTGAAGATACTTGCTTTCCAAGTAGCAAATCGGATTCGCGTCATTCGCTTAGCGTATTGTATGGCTATTTTCATTGTGCTGTCGATGTTTCGAATAGCTATCGCACATGAATGGGCATTATTTGTTGACGACTACGACGGGATAAGTGGCATTCTCGCACAATTCTACACATGCTAGCTCCGAACAGAAATAGATAATAATACGAAAACAACTATAAAACAAAAACAAAAACAAAAGACCATCTAAAAGTATCTATGGGACTTTGTTAAGTTCGTACGAACTACGCACTTCTGATGAAGATGAGAATGAATGTACGCGTTAAGCATTCCAATTGCAATCGACAAGATTATTTTTAGTGAAACGAAATAAATTTTGTATGCTTTTGATAAGAGCGATTCTCGTCGTTAATACAATAGCTTACAATTGTTTGTTTACAAATTCTGTTTAAAAGATGTCTGCGACAGACGTACGTAAACCATGGTCTCTAGAGGTAGTAATTGAATTTTTGGTAAATGATACGGAGTACGAGTATGTGCCTTGAAAATTAATGCTGTTGTTAGACACGTGCTACTACAGTCATAGCTAAACTCCTTGTTTAAGGCTGTTTGGGCACTTTAGATATCCGGCCTAAGACTAAGAGTATCTCAACTTAATACGTAAGTTGGCTTGGCTTCCCATATTCATCACTACAGATCGACAATTCCGGAATTCGAGATCCGGCAAAAACAGATATCATCAGTCGCTCTCAAATTATTTTACAAATTTATTTACAATTTCTTTTACGTCAATAAGAACAGGCGACACGAATGTTAAATGAGAACGCAATCCATCCATGGAACCATTTCTTCACTGTGCACAATCTTGAAGTTGGAAATGACGATTCTCCAGGCTGGAACATTAATGCCCATCTATCTGCATGTTCTAAGAATCTTAGACGTCCGATGAGTAAATTGTGAGGAGGACTTATAGTACCGTAAAGCTTGCACCTTCAACTGGGCAAGTCAACGCAAAGTAAATATCTTTCGAGGAGCGTTCTTTTCGTACGATTGGGGTACAGCGCAACATGGCAGAACCAGAACCAAATTTGGCAAATTTTTTATATACATTGTCTCTTCTTGTTTGCAAGATGTACAATTCTTTTATTTCCCTCGCATAGACAAAAGGTGAGTTTGTCAGGAATTTCAAAATTATTTTTTAATCGTTCGTCCCCAGAAATTGTGTCAAAACTTAACAATGTCGAAATAGATGAATTCTAAACATTTGGTCCATCGTGAATTTTGTTAGAGGAAAACTGATCTGATAGTCAAGCCAGATGCTTGACGAAAGGATCCATCCTATGACTCGAGCTGTAAACAGGCTGTCAGATTTAAAGAAATGCGTTTTCGGTCCTACAAGACCAACCCAACTGAGGAAAACCGAAAAAAGTTGAAACGAGCCAGAAATGATATTGGTCTTTCTAAAACGTGTGAAATTCTAATGCGACCAACAACTGAGGCATAAAATACTGCAATGTCTCAAAGCCAGTAAAACTTTTTGGTCGTTCGTCAAAAACATTAGAAATTCTGCCTCATCCTCCATCTCAACGCTCATTTGCAATAACCTTCCAGCTGTCAGCTCTTTGGACAAGGCCAATCTGCTTTTTGCACACTTTGCGGCTAGCTCAACACTCCCAGATTGTGCTTTGTCCCCGCCTACACATGAGTGCGTCGGATCTTCAATAGGAAGAATCCACTTCCGGACTCGTGTAGTAGCAAGAGTACTTAAAGATCTCAACATACATAAATCCGCTAGTGCAGATGGTAACCCTCCTTCTTCTGAAGAGGGGTTCTTCCAAGCTGGTAAACCACTGCGTAAACTTTTTCATCAATCCTACTCTTTTGGACTCTTTCCGAGCAGATGGCAAACAACATTTGTCCAGCCCGTCCCTAAAAAAGGCGAATCTACTTCCCTCTCCTACTTCCCTCCTACAGACCCATTGCACTTACGTCCCTTCTTTCCAAGGTCATGAAAACGCTGATAAACCGTCAGCTCATGAAATATCTCGAAACACGAAAGCTTCTCAATGACCGGTAATATGGTTATCGTAGCAACAGGTCCACTGGTGATTTGATGGCATGTCTCACCGAAAAGTGGAACCAAAGCGTACATCAATCTGGCGAAAGCAAGATAGTTGCACTTGATATTTCTAAGGCATTTGACAGAGTTTGGCATCAGGCTCGTTTGTCGAAAATGTGTGCTTTTTTTGATCGATGACTCTCTTCTTCAATGGATTAAAAATTGCCTTTCGGAATATTCAATTCAAGTTGTCTTGGACGGTTTCAAGTCTGATATTCACAAAATAAATGCTCGTGTGCTGCAGGGCTCCGTTCTGTCTCCGACACTCTTTTCAATTTTTATTAAAGATCTCTTGTCTGCTACTTCTAATCCAATATATGTATTCCTTTGCTGATGACAGTACTCTCTGCTTTTCATATTCGTTCCCGGACTCACGCTCCTGCTCTTCGGTTGTAGAACGAGAATGGCAGCATATGTTAAGCTCATTAAATTCTGATATTAGCAGCGTATCCAATTCCACCGAGTGGAATTTAATACTCAATGGTGTCTGCTGTCATTAAAGCGAAATTTAAATACCCAGCCATTATCCATGGATTGGACTTATATCGTCGAAACCAAAAAAAAAAACCAGAGAGCCAACCCGGCTGACACATTCTCGGTATATGTGTCAGTGACAACTTACGTTGGAATGACCACATATTCGATGTCGTGAAAAATGCTGCGAAATGTCTAGGTTTCCTCAAGCGGTGTAAGAAATATTTTACCCCCTCTGATCTGGCCCCAACACATAAGACATTCACTCATCCGCCCAAAATTGGAGTGTAATACCCACATCAGATCAGGTGCCTCTAAAACATCTCTGCACCTGCTAGATAGATAGAAGTCAAAACCATGTGATACTAACATCAGTCAATCAATTGACACCGTCGAACATCGACGTAATGCCTCCTGTCACACTGTTTTATCGCTATTTCCACCACCAGTGCTCCATTGAAATCGCCAGTAGCATTCCGTCCATTCAAACTGTTAACCGCAACACCCGTCTCGCTATGAATGCTCATCAGTATAACCTCAAGCCCACTTTCGGAGGTACTCCAAAATATCGTGATTCGCTCCTAAGCCGTACAACCCGCTTATGGAATGCCCTGCCGATCTCTGTATTTCCTGGTCGTTACAACTTACAAACATTTAAAAACAATGTACATCGGTACCTGTCTTTTCTTCCTCCCTAAATTTCTTTCGCCCGCGCTGTGTACAAATATTTTAAGGGTACACAAATGTCCTACCTTCAGAATCAGCAGCATTTTTGGACTTAACCTACATTACCATTACCAATTCGTTTTTTAACCGACACAGGGAGGTTTTATGTTAGCTATCATCGTCTCTATTATATGCCTCGCTCTTCCTTAAAATGTTGGACTTTGATGCAATTATCCAGCTTTGCACAAACAAAAGTTGTTTCCATATTCTCGGTACCGACTGTAGCACTACTTATACGAAGTGTGTTCAGAAAATAACGGGAATTTTAGTTTTTTGAAAAAAAATATATTTATTTATCTACATTAATGTTGTCTTCTTTAAAATAGTCCTCATTAGATATTACGCACTTTTGTCAGCGCTTCTTCCAATCCTCGAAACACTTCTCAAACTCGATATTTCGGATTGCCTTTAGCTCTTTTAGCGATGCGAGGCTTTTCCGTTCTTAGCGAGCCAGAATGCCTCACTTGATCTCTATACCTTCTGGTAAAATATCCATAGATCCATGTAGCAATTTTAAATTTTAAAAAGTCAACAACATTCTATTCTATCTTCTTGGACTTTCGCCTTCTTTCGGGAACAACTATGCTATTCCCTCTGCACCAGACCACCGCCTGTGGTAATATGCACGTTCTGGGTAGCCAGAAGAACTGTAAAGTGGATAAGGAAAAATAAACCTCGGAAGCTGCTGTAACTTTGATTTAGCAAAACACACAGATTCAAAACTCCTAATCCAGCAAACGAAGTACCAGTTTTACTGAACGATAATCAAGAGAGTACAGCAGTTTGGAGCCTTTATCCGAAGGTAAGTAGCACTACACGAAGCAAACAAGAACCAATTCGGGAGCTACCGTATGCAATTAAGCATTGAGCAAGATTTTTTGGAGAAGACAAATCATCTCTGCTTCCGCAGTAGCCCATTTATCCCTAGATGGCTTTTGAAGTTTAGGACAGATTTCTTTTCCGCAACTTCTCTTGGACGGTTTATTCTAATCGTGTTTTTCTTCCGTTTTGTGAAAATGTGTTCGATTAAATTGTATGACAAGCAAAGAAGATGAGCAAGGAAGCATTGTTAGACAGAATACCCAACTACGTGCCTGAAATAACATTTTGTCCGAGAGTGTAGGGAATGTTATTTTTTGTAGAAAACAAATACTTTGTGTTGCCTTGGTTAATCGCCAGATCCATCTTGGCAGCTTCCGAAGCGACGCTCACGAACGCGTTACTGATATGACGTTGCATTGTCATAATCCAACTGCTGTTGGTTTTATTTTGCACAACCATATTTCTAGCACCATGTCAAAGAAACCGCATGACTGTGCGTCATCGTACGGATATCCTTTTTCGATATTGACGGTCTCGCGTGTTTACCGACCTTGACGAATGATTGTGCAATCTCCGCCGCCATTCTACACTGCCAGACATGTCTGGACAAGGGAAACCAAAATTAGGATATGATGTCTAACAACTTTGTTGATCTTACTTTAGATATGGCTGTCTTTACTTCGTTCATTCTATCTGACAGTGGAAATGGTCTTTTCATATTTTCAACACCTACTGCTATTCTATCATTGTATCGGGTGACCGATAGCAATCATAGTTTTTCCAATTGTTATGTTTCAGCAGCTGTAAAAGTTGCCAATGACATCCAGCTGCCATGCATCGTTTTACGCTTGCGTGCGGAAATTATTAAAAAATATTTTCAAAATTCCGATTCAGTTGTCGTCGTCCGGTCGTCGTCATGGCTTCAGTGTGCAGGCAGTACACTCTTTTGGATCTTAAGCCACCAACTAGACAGAGATTGGTGCGAAATGAAGAAAACATAGCCGCCAGTATCGAAGAAAACCCAGAAATTTCAATTTGACGCCGATCAGCTGCATTGGGCATCGCCAAAGAGTCAATCCTGTTTATTTTGCGGTTGGATTTGGGCCTACATCCGTATAAGATTGTGCTGACGCAAGTATTGAAGCCGGACGATCATTCATAGGCAACGCCGTGGGTTCGCTAATTGGGCGCTGCAAATGTTGGCCGGATATCCGGATTTTGGCCAAAAAATCATCTTCCGGACGAGGCCTATTTTTGGCTCAGCGGCTATGTCAACAAGCAAAATTGCCGTTATTGAATCGAACACAATCCCAAAGTGTCCGGCCAAGCATCAATGCTTCCACAGAGATTGACGATTTGGTGCGGTTCATGGCATGGCGGCATCATCGGACCTTATTTCTTTCGAAATGAGGAAGGAAAACCCGTTACCGTCAATGGTCTCAGGCGTAGAGCGATGTTAACCGACTTTCTGTTGGCAGAGCCCGACAACATCGATATATCCGAGCTGTGATTCCAACAAGACGGCGCTACATGTCATACAAGTGACGCAACGCTCGAAGTTGTGAAGGAAAAATTTGGCGACTGGGTCATCTCACGGCAAGCGTTTATCAATTGGCCACCGCGATCATGCGATTTGACACCACTAGATTATTTTATTGCCAGAATAACGCCGCACATATTGGACCGAGTCATCTAAAATTGGACCGACGCGACCGCTTGAAGCACTGCCAGCAAAGCCGAGGCGGCCATTTGAATTATGTACTATTCCAAACATAATGGCATGAACGTAGCTTCAAATTAAGACCAGAATCAATTTGATATCTGGTCAACCTTAATTACGAGTATGTTCCCTTATTCGTCATTCCGCACTCCGACACGTGTTTCGTAACCTTGGCATTTTCGTTTAAACTTTCTGTGAAATTTCCTATTCTCACCCTCAAAACAGCATCTCCAGAGCGCTTTTCATGTTCTTCTGCTTCTCTGTTACTTCTTGCTGCTTTCGGTGTTTTTCCGGTTTTTTCTTTTTCCTGGAGCTCGTGATTAGCTGTGTTCCTCCTATGCATACGAGTATGTCACAGAAATTCTCGTTTCGGGAGACTGAGAACATCATAGGCGACATCTCTGATAGCTTTTTGGTCGTGCTTGCACTGGTCCTCATTACTTAACGCTGGCAGCGAGGCTCGGCGAAATCATGCAATACCACCCATTTGACGACAAACGACAAAGCAATTTCATATTTTTTGGATGCACGGGATAACCGCAAACGTACCCCGGCTACAACGTGGTGGTAGTCCGCGTTAATATTGGGCTTTCGAAACATTTGGAATTTGATAATAATTCAGAAATGCCTTGCGTTGATTGCTATGTGATCAATTTGGTAGTGAGTTGAATGGGCAAAGTTTTCCTTTCAAATGTTGAGATGAGAGTTTGCTAGCCAAGACACTGTTTCGTCCCGCGGCAAAGTATATTAGTCTGGATCTATTCTCGGATTGTAGAGGGCAGGTTAACTTTACAAAAAATATTAACAAAGTTGTACCAAGGCACTGCTCGCTTCTTATCAAATTTATCTTTATAATCGCCGTAGTACATGTTACAGTTTTTCATTGTCTTTTTGCTCGGCTTTAATTATTTTGCTATACGCGGTCTATTTATGGGACGTAATATTTCAAGTGCTGATCTGGAATTCGTTGTTTTTCTATTATTTGCAAGGGTTGTCAACAGCAGATTCGTCCTTATCCTTGGTTGTTAAATCGCCTTATTTTGCTGATTTTTACGCCCAAATATGTCTCTGCAATTCTACTTAACTTACAATACATTCGAGCCTCCGGATGCTTGAGTATAAGAGGTCTGTCCCAAAACCATCCGACTTGTGCCCATTACTCAGCTCTGGCATTATTATTCGTCATCCGGCTGGTGGATAACGCTCCCATCGGTGCTTTCACATATTGAAACAGTTTTTGGAATGAGCCTTAAGGGCATTCATCGCATTTGTGTGAATCGTCTCTTTGTCATCGGATTGATGCCCTTTGAAAAGAAATTTTCAACCTTAGGAACAGTCAAACGTTGGAAGAGGCTATGTTGGGACTACACCGAGGCTAGTGATATTGTGTTTTGCCAAAAACCGTTCGTGAGCGCATTATCGTGCTGAAAAAGACAGTCGCCGCTCTCCCACGTAATCTTTTCAGAACTTCAAGACGATTGTCTGACCTCTCGGAGTATATTAATAGTGCACTTCACCTTCATAATCGAAGAAAAAAACTAACAAGGCCTTGACATTACTCCGACTTGGAGCTTCCACTATGAAGACTTCTGTTTTGTTTTGGGATCATAACTATAAACCCCCAATTCGTCGCCGGTAATTATCTGTTGTTTAAGCGCATTTTCATCATTAGCGACTATTTTCAAGTTGTCCTGAGTAACTTCTGTTCTACTGTGAGCAATTTAGGAAAGAATTTTGCACACAGCAAATCATTCCAGAAGGTCGGCCGGAACGCGGATCACTCTTTTATCTGTGTTTTACCCATGCACTCGTCCCCAAAACTTTTGTGCACTATTTCTTCGAGTTTAAAGCAAAACTTACGACAGATTTGTTGTTCACATCTCTCCGCCATTTTCAGCGATAACAAAAGCTAAACATTATTAACAAAGCCATTCTGCAGGGGAACCAATACGTTCATACTGTCAGTAACGGGGCCGGCGACTTCATGAGGAGTCACTGATTACGGGCGTACTTCGGATGTTATTTTCAAGTTTGTTTGCGCTACCTCGTATACCTTAAGCAGACGTCTTCTTAACTCGGTTGCATACGTTTGGCTTGCCTGTCCTATTTCTGCAGGAGATCCGAGCAGCACATCGATCGGCAGTTTCAGTTCTCTTCTGAAGTTTAACATAGCTGGTGAGAATCCTGTTGATTCGTGCTCTGCTTCGCGATAAGCCAGTAAAGCTGGTTGTAAAAACAGCAGGGTTCGGTTGAACCGTCCTAAGACCTCTATAGTCTCACACACTTTCGATTCAAAATTTCTCCCTTGGTCCGAATGGATGAAATGCGATACTCCAAATCTGCAGAAAATATTATGGATTAGTCGTTCGACTATTATTGCAGCTGTTTGGTTGGGTATGGCAAAACATTCTGTCCATTTGGTGGAGTAGTGGAAGTGGACCAAGGATGTCGACTGTAATCTGCTCGAAAAGGTGTCATGGAAGGCTTGGTTTAAGCTTGCCTCTGGTTCGCTGAGGGGTGCCTCTTCAAGCTTGACAAACTGTGCTGCCCTTGCACCATAACTTGATGTCTACTGTTTGACCAATCCTTAATTTTAAATTTTACTTAAGAGTTTTGCGTTCTCCCAGATGGCCCCCACTTGGGCTGTTATGAAGCTGCTGAAAGATTTCTTGTCTTAACTTCCTAGGAAAAATCGGCAGCATCTTCTGTTCATGGTCTTTTTCTCAGATGCGATTAACTATGCCAGCACACATCATTAACTGCTCGAAAATTGCCCACAAACTTTTCGTATTCGGATCCTCTTGCCTAATGTCTTCTTTATTGGATCGCCTTCCTTCTTTTAGCCACTTGATGATTTTCGCTAATGTTGGATCTGTTCGTCCACAAGCGTGGATTTCTCGGCTTCCAGATGTTAGATATTACATCGCTCTTTTCCTTTAACATCATTCCTTTAACAGCATTGCCATCAGGACGATGTTGGATCTAGTAATCTGGTAACGCAATAATTTCGTTCGGCTCGGCTCAACGTGGGGCTGTAATACTCAATCACAACCTCTGAGTCTCCTTGCTTTTGACTGAGCACAGTACCGATACCAACGTTGGATGGAGAATGAAAAGATCGTCTGATGTGGGAAATGCCAAGATTGGAGCGCTGGTAAGTTTACGTTTGAGGGTCCTCGTTCCAAGCAAACCGTTTTTCTTCCTTGAGTACTGAGAGGGGTGAAAATCCTTGAATCAATCGCCTGTAATACGAACAAAGACCAAGGAAACCTCGAACTTGTCGCTTGGTCTTTGGATCTGGCCAGAGTTTTATTTTATGCGTGTCAGTGCTCAATCCATTGACCGACACAACATGACCAAGGTAGGCAACTTCAATTTTTAATACACATTCTTGGACTTAACTTCAATTTAATCGTTTGTAACCGCTTAAATACCTGTTTTAAATTTCGCAGGTGCTCTTCGAATGTCCGGGGGCAAACGATAACATCGTCCAAGTAGACTAGTGCAGTCTTCCATGTGAGTCCCCGTAGTACTTCATCCATTACCCTCTCAAACGTCACCGAAGCATTACAGAGGTCAAACGGCATGATGTTGAAGTGCCATAGCCCACTGCCGTTTATGAACGCTGTTTTCTCCTTGTCTCTCGTATCCATTTCTTCCTACCAATCACCGCTCTGAAGGTACATTGTGGAAAACCATTTCGCACCAGCCATTGTCGAAAAGAGGTCCACCATGCGCGGAAGGGAGTAGGAATCTTTTCTAGTCACCTCATTTAACTGTCTATAACCCACGCAGAACCTTGAGGAGCCGTTTTTCTTCTTAACTAGAACGATCGGTACTGCCCAGGGGCTATTCGAGCGTTCTATCACCCCTGCTGCTCACATATCCTTAATGAGCTCCTCCATCTCTTCTCGTTTGACCATTGGAACTCTTCGTGCGCTGGAAGCTTAATTGGTTTGGCTGTCGTCGCCTCGATTTTATGTTTGACGATTCCCGTTCGTACGAAATTCCTTTTGAGAAAATTTCTTGAAATTCATTCAGCAATTTTTCCTTCAGCTGCTCTTTGGACAAATCGGGGTGCTCTTCCTGCAACAGATCACTCATTCCTGCCACTTTTCTGTACGCCGAGCTTTTTGGAATCTCACATAACTCTAGCGATTCCATTATTCCCACTACGGTGTTTTTAGGTAGAACAGTACAACGTGATGAAACGTTTGTCATCCTTACGAAGAGCTTTTTGCCACCGGGGTCGAAAAGGCTTCTTCCGATCGCTACTCCTTTTGGTAGTTGAAAACCACGCGCAAGCTCCATTAGCTCCACTAGTGCTGCCAGCCTTCTTACAGTCGTCGGTCGGTTTACTTCTTCGCTTCGCTTTCGGCTTTAAGGGTTTCGGATGCCTCAAGTGTTACTTACTGTGATGCTGATCCGGTTGGCAACTTTAGAGAATGCTTTTTACCTTTTACTTCAATTGTTAATTCTTCAAAGTCTAAATGGCACTGTTGCTTCAACATAAATTCGATCCCTGGGATATTTGGTGCTTTGCGCGGCACTATAGCAAAACAATAGTTAAATAGCGGTCAGCATGAAATGAATGCGTTCAATACTGCATCCAAAATGAACGCGTTTAATCGTGTACCACTGTTTATGACTAGACAACGTAAAATATTTTTACTTATACGGAATATGTGATCTGATGCAGTTAGTAATTTGAGAATGGCTTACATAAAATGCTGGTATTGTGTCACTGAGTCATCTGTTCTGCATCTACTTCCGTGATGCTCTAAAGATCGATTTAGTGTTGCCCACAAGGTGATAACGTAGCAGGCTTTGCGGTTAAACTAGAATCTCTCATGATTATGCAGTTTATATTGCACAAAATGACGCATTTATCATCAAGTATACGAGAACAAAACTCTTCCTTAAACTGATACGCTCTTTGTCTAGACTGCTGCCTTATTTGGTTACCGTTGGTTGACGACAGGATCATGACACTTACTTT
Source organism: Volucella zonaria (assembly GCA_963966105.1). Taxonomy (NCBI): domain Eukaryota; kingdom Metazoa; phylum Arthropoda; class Insecta; order Diptera; family Syrphidae; genus Volucella; species Volucella zonaria. The sequence continues at coordinate 129,227,360 of OZ014533.1, read as the reverse complement.
TTACGAAGCTCGAATACGAGTATAAAATCGAAAATTAAATTTTTAGCCAGAAATAAATCGCCGACAATGAAATCGAATGAACGCTCAATCCGAAAAGGAAAATAAATCGTGAAACCCTTAAATAAACCCCGTGGTCAGCGGAATGTCAGCGCATAATTGAGTTGTTGTATGAACATTAATTTTAATTATACAAATACAATGCTAGGATCTAGTGTATCCCATTTGCTTGATCAACATTCAGCAATAAACAAAGTAATCATCCAATGACATCCATCAAACTAAAGTGTGCACCCATTCGTTTAAAAAGTCTTGGTGGTCCTCGCATTCAGCCCTCTAAAATCCAACAGTCGCGGTGGTGGTGGTCCCGGTCCCTGGTTCTACTCCAACTCCTCTCCACAATCGAATTGAGTAATAAAAAACTCATCGTGGATTTCTCGATTGATTTGCATTTTATTACATGGTAACCACACAAACTATCATGATGGACGACACAGAGTCGCAAATAAAATCAATTGATAGGCAGAAAGGGAGTGCTCCAAATATGGTGCACATTCCATTTTATTACTCGTGTATATCCTTCTCCTCCTGTTCCTTTCCTCACCCTTTTTTGACACAAACATTCCTTATCTGGTAGAACCAGTAAAATCGTAAAAAATTTTTAACTACTCGTATCTATTCGAATCTCATTGTTCCATTTCGACGTCAAACGTCAACTAAACCAACGCTAACTGACAGAGGGTGCTGTCAATTTTATTCGATTTTGTAATTGCGCACATTTCATCTGTCAAACAAAAGACAAAGTCACAAAAAAAAAAATCGTTTAAATGTGTAAAATACAAAAAATTAAAAATAAAAAAAGGAGCAACATGTGGAAGGAAGAAAGGAAAATTAATATTCCGGATATATGGTGATCCTAAATGGGTGATTTATTCAAATAGAAAGAGAAACAAGAAAAAAAAAAAACGAACGTATGTGTCGTTGACGCATGATTTAACGAACAAACTATGCTCACTGACAGCGATAGTCACAACACAACACAACGCGAAACCGATTGTGAATCATAATCGAAATTTACATTTAAAGTATCCGCGTATCTTATTGGTTGCTTTAAGTAGTCAATTATTGAAAATTGTACACGGAATTACAATGCGTAATGTTTGACAGGTATGGTGGCGGTGGGTACCTGCTGCTGCTGCTGCTATTCAAATCACAAGACGATTGGCGACGCTTTCCAACAAGCACAACTGCAGTACCCGCAGCATTTGACAGAAGTTTCATGTTCGAAATTTCGAACATCCGTTGCTATGTTGTGTGAACCGTTTGAATTTGATGACACTGACACTTGTGTCCGATGCGGTTCGTGTACCTGTCCCACAAATTGTTGTCAACCGGTGTGTGGTACGGATAGATGGAGCTTAAGTGACAGCTGTGCGGTAAGTGATGGCGGATACCTACAGAAATACTCGTAGTCTATAAGCGGACTATTCATCCGAATGATGTCTACACTTCCGGACTTGTCAGATTTAAATTTGAAATTTGAATTTTTCCCCGTCTTGGCTCATTCGAGAAGCTTAGAATCGGTAATCCAATGGCAGGCATGTTACATGTGCAGGCTTTGTGAATACAGGTCAACGACTCATCATACATGGTGTTGTGCGAGTTTCGATTCGCACGAATATTTTTTATTTCATAGATGCCGATACTTGTGTACGGTACACGACTATGAGCACGAGTATTTCTTTTGTCTAACCGACAATGACATGCTGTGAATGGGGCGACCGGTTTTAAAACATATTTCGAACCAATTTCTATGATCAAGCACGATTACAGCGCTCATGGCAATCAAATCAAAGTGCGTGCGAGAATTATTTCACATTTAACAAAGTGGACAGCAATTTCGCCATCGAAATGATGTGATAATGGAGGAGAGTGCTTGGATTTGTGTCGGGCTATCTAATTATAATAAAATTATCTCTCTTTTGGGGGCAATCCGATGATGAGTGGATGTCGAGAGGTTCGCGTGTTTTTGCAGTCCACTTAAGAGGGCGCTTACACTTTGTTTTTTTTTTCGTTTCATGGGGAATTGACAGGTTAAGTATGGAAATTAGAATTATACGAGTTGTTGGTTTATCGGGTTGTGAATTGATTAATTTTTTATTCATTCAATGATTTGAGGAAATCGAAAGGTTCCACGGGCAACTATACTTGTATATCTCCGTAAGCACCGATAGTCTGTTGTTGTTAGTCATGCGTTAGTCATTTTGGATTTAAATGATTTTTGCGCAAAACTTTTACCGTATTAGAGAGTTTATTTCAGTCTTTTTTAAATTAATTTAATTCTAATGAATAATATTAAATATTGATGAGGTATTTGCTGCTGCTTTCAACTGCAGATACAATTCGCTTACTGACTGGAAACCGTTTTACGAATAATATTGATCTATATACAGTTGTGAACACTAAAATAGCAGTGCAGAACAGAGTCAAGAAAACAATATTCTCGCTGATCTGATATAGCGAGCCACGCACTTCGAACCAATTGCCAAAATTGGGCGTCATTGGATGGTTTCGCATCATAAATGGCTCTCTTTACATCTGCCCATACATTTTCAATGGGATTGAAGTAATGGACTGGCGAGCTCAGTCTTCTGACGTGAATCTCATTGACACGGAACCATTCATTTGCCTTCCTGCTTGTACGTTTTCGGTCGTTATCTTGTTAGAAGATCCATTTAAGCGGTATTTCCTCACTGCCCAAGGGCAACATTATGTTTTAGAGAATGTTGGTCTGTAACGCCATCAATATTATGCATTGGACCTACGCCGTAGTAGGAAAAGCAGCCCCATACCATAACTTTAGAACCACCTTGTTTAACACTCTATCGTTCGAATTCGTAAGGCACCAGGTTTCCTGTTTAAGATCAACAACTTATGTGGATTTTGGCAAGATCATACGATCAGTTCTTTAAAGGCAAAACTTCATTAGAGATTATTTTCACTACATTTGGCAAATTTGGGTGCGAACTTATCATTGCGTATGAAGCCTTAAAGACTATGTCTGCAGCTTGAACATACATAAAGTGTGTTTTTTTTTTTTTTAGAGATTTTGGTTTTTAAATTGGCAACACTGTTTCTACAGATTGTCAGTTAGACAGTTGAAATTGTTGCGATAAGAGCTGGACTCTTTTTCCTCGAAACCTTCACTTTACTTCTTCGAACCTTTCCCATTTAACACTTGTTCATCCAAAATTCTTAGCGAGTGATGGGCAGCCATGGGCGCATCAGCCATCGGTGCACTTTCTCAGCATCGTGAACAACATAAATAGGTACGACAGACGGTTAAAAACTCTAGGAAGAACCCAGCAGAGCAGGCGGGCGGACTGCTACAAGAGCGCAAGGAAAGCGCTATAGGTTTTGTTTGTTTTGCAAGTGTCTAACACGAAATAGCCGACCCTTGTCCCAAATTCTGTTTTGTCTCCCAGCCTTAAGTAGAGCTAAGGCATCCGCTCCATCCTTCCAGCTCCTAACGAGTTCACCTTTTGACTCGCTTTGTCTGTTGTTGCTTTGGAGGAAGGTATTTGCGAAAGGCACCTGTGGATTCTTCCAATCCGGGATTTCTGCCTTTACGCTTCTCGGAAGTGACAACCAGTAGATCCACCCGGGAAAGACAGAGCCAGGCGGACGGCCTGGAACACTCTGAATATATGGCGGACGGTCATATTATTTTGACTACACACCTAGAGCCAGATGGACGGTCTGGAATCCCCTGTGTAAATGAAACATCTACAACCCGTACAAGTTGCCTACAGCCAGGCGGAGTGTTTGCAACTCTCTGCAACACACACCACACAAAACACAAGCAGAAACAAAAAAAAAAAACAACAAACAATAAATTGTACAATGAAAAATGAAACATAATCAGTGTAAAGAGTGGGACGCTATCCGATATTCCCTTTCACCCCAAAATCTGCACGGAAGTCCACCGGGTTCACCTTTCATAAGTGAATTTAATTTGAAAAAAGCTTCCTTCTTCCTTCGTCACAAGGGCTAAACGCACTTTTCAAAAGTTTTAACCTAGATCCTGACTTGGTTCCCCTTTCTTAGTCTTAAACGAATAGGAAATAAACTTTCTTTGTCACTTCGACTTACTTCAGGGATCAAATACGGGGAAAGAAGGCTATTCCCAGAATTCGGCAACTTCCCCGAGGATCTGAGTAGTCAAAGTGGCACACTTGAGTGTATGAAAGAGCGGACTAGCGGTGCTCCAAGCAATGGTTACACGCTCCAGCTAGGTAGCGGAGCGCGGAACACATATAGCAGACATTGGGCACGCTAGCCGAGTAGATGTAATGCACGGGTGAACATGGTAACGGATGAGTGAACAATGATCTGAGGGGACATACCACCTTGATCAAAAAGTTCCCAGCCGGAGCACCGTGTGGCGCGTGCTCCCATTGTTCCGATTTGAGTTCTGTTTTTTTGTTAAGTTGGTAAATCTGTTGTTGACATTCCCTCTAAATCTTAGCGCCATAGCTTGACATTTGCAAAAGTTACGTAGCCAAGAGTACATCTATCTCTATGTGTGTTGCCGATCTTTTACAATTTTAGAAATGGATTTAAATTTGCAACAACGAACTTTTGTACTAAATTTTGCGTAAAAAACAGATTTAATGGTGCGCAAACGTTGGAAAAGTGTTTCAGCAACGATTCTCTAAAGAAAACGGTCGTTTACCAGTGGCACGAGCGGTTCAAAAGTGGTCGTGACTCAATCGAAGATGATGAACGCAGTAGCAGACCATCGACATCGAAAACCGACGAAAACATTGATGAAGTAAAAGAAATGTTGGTCAATAACCGCAAATTAACAATCAGAGAGATAGCGGAGGACTTGAACATTGCCGATGGATCCGTCCAAGACATTTTGGTTAATATTTTGGGTTTCCGTCGTGTAGCAGCAAAGTTGGTGCCAAAAGACCTCAATTTCATGCAAAAAAGAGACCGTGTTGACGTCGCAAAAGAGATGATTTGGGTTTATGAGTACGACACGCAATCCAGACAACCACGTCGTTTTCAGTCAAAAAAGAAGGCAATGCTCACGGTTTTCATGGATTACAACGGTGTAGTGTATAATGAATTTTTGCCAGAAGGCCAGACAGTAAACAAAGAGTATTATTTGGGCGTTATGAGACGTTTGCGTGAGGCAATTCGCCGAAAGAGACCAGCATTGTGGGCAGAAAACTCGTGGATTTTGCACCACGATAACGCACCATCGCACAGTGCCATCATTATTCGTAATTTTTTGTCGAAAAATGCAACAAATACCATCCAACAGCCACCGAATTCACCTGATTTGGCTCCCTGTGACTTCTTTCTGTTCAATTGAGTTAAAAAACCACGACGAGGAACGCGTTTCAGCAGCCGATAGGAAGTAATGGAAAAATCGCAGGAAGCACTGATGGACATACCAAAAACCAAATATAAAAAATGTTTCGAGGATTGGATCAAACTCTGGCATAAGTGTGTTGCAGTCGATGGGGATTACTCTGAAGGGGACAATATAGATTTAGATGAGATTTGTATTTTGAATTTTCTGAATACATTGAACTTTTGGAACTTGTTGATCAAGGTAGTATATTGCATACCTTTGTTGTTGTTGTGATTTTCTTTTGGAAAATACATTACCATGTTTATCTTTCATCATTACATAGATCTACATTTTAATTTAATTGGAAAGATCATTAGGACAAAAAATATATCCACTTATATGTGAGAGCTAAATTTGTTGCTTTTGTTTTGCACAATACTGCATATGTGTGTGTATTCCATCTGTACCAGGCGACTTGAAGCTATCAGTGCATTGCGTCGGTTTATTTGATGGCCTCATAAGCCACAACCAACTCCAGATATCAACTAGCTATATTAGCTAAGTAAAAGGAGCTAATTGCAAAAAATTCTCATAACAAATAAATATGTATTTTCTTACTCAAAGATTTGAAGAATAGTAGAAGCATCAACGATTTTTTTAGCATACCTGTAACGAAAAATAGAAATAAAAACTATTAAATAAGATACACAGTATAAATTTCTTAAAGAAAAATAAATTAATCATCTACAAACTGTCCACATTTAGGAATATAATCAGTGAGAAAGAAAGACAATTTTTATCAATACAAATTGGAGTTCCGCAAGAGTCCATAGTCTGACCAGCGTTTTTAACACTTTATTTGAAGGCGCTCGGGCGTCTTATATAATTTCATCCTGACAGAAAAAGAAGGAGAGGAAGTGAGCAGACCAAACATATTCTACAATTGAAAAGACTAATAGGCAAAAGTCGCAGTGTTTTCAACTGAAAAGATCAAGCTTTTTTGCAATCATTATCATTTGATAGTTATGCCGATGGTTCATACTCGTACATGCATGTGTGAATTATCCATTCCCTAGTCTGATTGAAAAATGTATGTCTTCTGGGCTGAATCCAATACTTTGAACAGCGGGTCCCCCGATTTCCTCTTCTCACAGACCTAGAAAATGTACTATTCTGTTATTTTCTCATCCCTACTCCCTACTCATTAGATAAATTTATGAAGATTATCTATTCAAAGGTAGATTTCTCTTTTCTAATCCTTTTCAAAGATACAATGCTTGAATATCCCTATTCTATCAAATCGCAGATTATTACCAGTTATCCATACACCAAAACCATTTCCATGAAGCACTGATTATTACAACAACGCACATAATTTTAGTTGTACAAAGGTACGAGCATTTCCAGAGGGTTCAAAACTTTCTTGTCACCTTTTGTTACAACTAAGTAGCATTCAAAACGTTCTTATGTCTAGTGTCTTGTGTCCCTTCAGGTTCAGCTTCATTAGAGAATTAAATTGACCAGCAATCCATGAAGTAGAAAAGACGTACGGATATCTTTAATCTAGCGGAAGATGATGATAGAGGAGAGCTTAGAAGAAAACACGTTTCTTTGCTTCATTTGTTTTTTTTTTATTTTTTAATTGCCTTCCATTAGTTAGCTGCACGCTGTCTTATTCTTGCAATGTAACCATTCATTCTATCCACTCGACACTTAGTATGAACGAACGACAATCATTCCCCATCTGACAATTCCCAGCTATTCAGTCAGAAACAGATTTTCATTTTCAGAAAAGTAACTCTCATAAAAAAAAAAAAAAAAAAAAGACAACCCAATCTTGGTGTCTATTCCAATCCTAGTGTCCCGGTCTTGGCCTCGACTCTGTCTCATCTCGTCCACCCAGGTGCAGCCAACGTTCTATTAAAACAAAGAGGGTGGGGGGGAAATCGTCGTAACTCAAATTTTGTATTTTTATTGTTCACCGTAAATGAGTTTTTATTTCCTCCTTTCTTTCTTTCCCCCTTCTCCACTTTTTGTAACGTCACGTGTCGGTCGACTGTATCTTTAGATACCTTACTCCGTGATTTGGGTTTGGTAAAGGTTTGGTATCCCTCCTCGCGCCTTGTTTGTGAGAGAAAGATTGATTGGTTCGGTGTATCTGATTAATGAGGAAATAAACAGCGAATCAGATAGTATAACGGTTTTTTTTATTTTTTTTTTCTTTTTTAACAAAACAGAACTCATCAACGTGAGATGGAAATGAATTTTTCTTCCTACCCAATTCCATGAGACTAGGTTCAACCGAGTTCCGTCAAGTCTAAGAGGTGAATTAGAACCATCTGAGGATAAAAAGGTCTCATTATTGGAGGTCAAGAAAACTAGTTACACATGTCAGGTATGGGGGTGTGTAAACTCCAACCAGGTGGTAAGAAAATCGAACACGACTTTGGAACAAAAGAACAGATATGTGATTCTAAAAGCTCTGTATCGTGACAAGGAGAGGGAAAACGGGAAGTCATTCACATGTCAAGGTGTTGAATAAAAACGTGATAAAAATCCATCCATCCATCCATCCATTCACTTGACATTCATGACCTGTTTGGAAGAGATTTGCTTTATGATCTTTCTGACTAAGTACAGTTGATTGTCAGAAGTAACAAATTAAATGCCACTAGGCTTGGCTGTGTCTCATTAAAAAAAAAAAAAAAAAAAAAGACAGCTGACAAAGTTGTCAAACTAACGTAACACGCAATGTGGCTTGTCAATAAAAAATGTCAAAAGCATCGTAAACTCATGGTTTCGAGAGGTTAAATACAATATTTTTTAATTGTCATCAACTTTTGGCGTTTCTTTAAGACCGCTTTTGAAAAGATGAAGAAACAGAGGATGATTTTTAGAAATACGTGACGACATGGTTTATTGAAGATTCTGTTGTCACGTCGTTACTAAAAATGGGTCTTCAAATTTAAATGCACATTACCTAAATACGAGATGAATTTAAACCAGTTGATTTCATGTCGATGCAGCTCTTTGAGATTTACGATGAACTTCATGTCACGTAACACAGAAACTTGTTTAACTTTTAATGCCCTGTGTGACACATCTTGTGACGTATTCTTGAATGTCAAAGTGGAAACGACTACTGGAGAGCATTATCAATTTGAAATCATCTTTTTCCATTTTTGCAATTCAAATTCAACTTTGCATTTTCACTTTAAAAAAAAAATTGTATGCCAGGTCATTTGCTGGCTCATGAAGTCATGAATAGCAGAAGGAAATGCCAATAAAATAACCGAAATCGTCGAAAATTAGGATAAGGCAGGGAATTCTTAAAGCTTGAACTCAAGAGATAAGTGTGACCACAGGGAAATCAGTGTTCTTTTTTACGAGTACATCCATTAAGGCTGCTTTCCCTATTTGTTGCCATTTGTTTGAAGCTGCCAGACATTTTATTTTTTTATATAATTAACACGCACTCAATTGACTAGGAACACATTTAAAATCATTCCAAAGAGATATACAGATGAACATTGGTTTTGAATGTTTGCAGGTTACAATGACTAGAAAATAAACAGTTTGGCAGGGCATCACATATGCTATTATGCATGGATGTGACTACTAAGAAAAGAATCACGATATCAGAGTACGTCCAAAAATTGAGTTGAGGATGACCATTCAAAGCGGGAGGCGTTACGGTTGAAAGTTTGACGCGACGGAATATTACTGGCAAATTTCATTAGAGTACTAGCGACGAAATTAGCGATAGAACAAGCTGAGGCAAAAGTGATTGCGTCGGTGTTAGACAGTGTCAATTGTCACACGGTTTTGAATCCCATTTAGCATACAGCCATGGCCATATAAATAGCACAAATTGACTCGTAATGGAAATATCCGTATACTTCAAATTGTACTTGTACTATAGTAAAAAAGTTTTATTCATTTGAAATCATAAGCAAAACAGAAATAAAATTTAACACTTCAGTAAAAGCATATGTTCATATTCAGCGAATGTTTTAGGGAAAAAACTTAGGAAATATGAAATTTCTTCTGGAGACGTAAATAGCACAAATACATTTTCCTATAAATAATTAATAAATATTGAATACATGGCTCAGTATCTCTCTTTTGATTTTGATATTACCTTATCAGTATTTCGTACTATAGCGTGAATTTTGAATTACAGCCAGACATCGCCTTTCCATACTCTCTACAAGCTTCTGGTATCTACTCTTCGGAATGGAATACCAAGCTTCTTTTATTCCCTCCCATAACTCATCATAATTTATAATTTTGTTATCCAATTTTAAGCTTTACATCATGCCATAAATTTTCGATAGGGTTAAGATCGGGGCTTTGAGCTGGCCAGCCAAGAACGTCAGTACTTTCCCGCCATTGATCCTTACAATAGGTCCAACTCCATGCCAGGAAAATGCACCCTAGACCATGACATTACCCCCACCATGTTTAATCGTTTTTTGGTTGTACTGGGGATCCAAGGGTTCACTTATTGGGCGATGCACAAATGTTTTTCCGTCTGGCCCAATTCTATTCACCTTTGTCTCATCACTCCATAGTACCCTTTTCCAAAACTGCAGGTCCTTATTTTGATGAGTTCTTGCAAATAATAAACGCTTTTCTATATTATTTTTTTTTGGAGAGAAGTGTTTTCTTCCTGGAGATGTGTCCAAATAGGCCAGCTTCATTTAATCTCCTTCTAATGGAACGGCTTAAGCTAAATTCCTCCCGGATTTCATTGCATATCTCGCGAGATGACTTAAAAGGATCATTTTAAAAATGGTTCTATCCATCAGAAACGCGGTTTTTCTTGGTCTTGGACGGCGATTTTTGTTACGGGTTAAGTGAATCTGATCTTTTACTAGTTTAATAGCGTTATAAACCATTTTTCTGGAGCATTTCAATTTTCTTGGTTATTTCAGCTGGTTTTTTGCCGTCTTGATGAAGATTATAAATTGATCTTCCCATTGTAATAAAAAATTTAATTAAACACTATGCGAAAATATAATAAAACAAAAAAAATTAAGACTACACAAATTAATTTAAGAGATATTCCAATTGCCACGATTTGTGCTATTTTGGTGTCCAGCCACAAAGAACACTTCAAAGAATGAACCAGCAGATTTGACAAATGAACTCACTGATAACGGTACTATTTTTTCTCCATAATTTACTGGAGCATAGAGGGAGTCAGTAGCACACATAAAAGTTTGCCTTACATCGTTTAAAATAAAAGGAGTAGAGTACGGTACAGTGAAAATGTAAAGTGTGCTATTTATGTGGCCATAGCTGTATATAGAAATGTCTTAGGAGCACCTGACCAGATGCAGAATTAAACTCTAATTTTTTCCCTTATAAATGGTCTTTCAAAAGTCGCGCCTAGATGTCAGTAGTGAATAATTTCTAAACGCTACCTTTTTGTTACGTCATCTTTGATATTTGTGAAGTAGACACAAGTACAATTTTAACCATGGACAGTTATGCATTAAAGTTATTCAAACTTATTACGTAAATGTTCGATCTTCAAGTGAAACAATTTTAAGAAACTGGTTCTGTCGAGCATCGAAAAAAGTTTGGTAAACCAGAAAGTTGACGATCTACTGAAGACATTGTTGCTGTAGCACAAAGTGTTGATACCTTCAACATCGGTATCACGACGTTCTCAGGCATTAGGCATTCATCCATGCCTAATGGGGAATTAAAAAAAAAGAATTTGCAGTTGCATCCCTACGAAATCCAATTAACACAACACAGCTTTCGTCAATTGGTTGTTAGAACATGATGCTGATTTTTCATTAAAATCATTGGATGATTTCTCATCAACAAACGAAATTGTTGCATCTGGAGAGAAGAAAATCCTGGAATAATTTAAAAAACAAAAATCATTACGTCCACAAAAATGTGTTGTTTGGTGTGGTTTTTGGGCTGGTGGAATCATTGATCGAATTTTCTTCGAAGATGCAAATGAAAGAGCTATTACTGTCAATGGAGATTGAAGATTTTTTGTGGTCTTAAATTGAAGAAATAGATACAGACGATCTTCATTTTCAACAGGATGGAGCTACGAGTCACACAAACATTAAGCTATTGCGGTCTATGTTTCCAGGTCGATTAATTTCACGTAATGACAACATAAACTGGCCATCGAGATCATTTAACACCATTCGATTACTTTCTTTGGTTTTTTTTTTGAAAAGTAAAGTCTATGTGGATAAGCCAACAACCATTGCACAGCTAAAAAATAACATTCAAGTCCTTGAAAATTTTGGTATTCGTATGAGAGCCTGTAGACGTGCAGGTTGTAATTAACGCAGATACCGAGAATGGAAAGTTTTTCGGTTTCGGGTGCCAGTCATCTTCAATTGCTGGGCATTCACTTTAACGACAGCAGGCAGCATTGACTTTTGGAAGTATTAAATTTCACTTGGTTAGTGGTTTTTCAATTAGTAATTACTAATGCTGTTAATATACGCTACTGTTCCCGTCCTAAGGAGGCAAAGGGCATAGACGTGAGGCTGGGAATCAATATAGAGAGTTCTCTGGTCAGCAAATGAATACATTGGATTAGAAGTGGCAGACATGAGATGATTAATGAAAATTACAAAGAGCATCGGAAACAAAATGGAACCCCTGGGACACACCAGTTTTCATTTTGTAAATATTGTCCAAGAAAATTTAAATTGAATGTTACGAAAGGTGATTCCTAAATTATGGCAAAAGAGATTCTTTGGTCGCAAATGCACGCATATTTGACAAAAGACCCAAACTGCGTCAAAAGCCTTTTAATATCCAATTTTTAATAAGACAAATCAGAAGTGGACCTGTTGAAACAATAATCATACTCCCGGCCGGTGAGAAGTTTACCGGTCTCGAAATATTTTATGAGATGACGGGCTTATTTTCTATGACGTTGGAAAGAAGAAACGAAAGTGCAGAGTCTATAGGACCAATGAACAGATGATTCGCCTTTTCAAGAACGGCCATCTACTCAGGACGAGTAGGGTAGGATCGATGAAAGTCTTACGTAGTGGTTTTGCTATCGTGGAAGAACACCTCTTCGGACGAAGAATGTGTGAATGAATACGAAAGTAGATTGAGGATTCATTGAGTTTTAGTATAGACAGAGGAAACGAAACGGCATAATCTGGAAGTTTCGAGCTGTCAGCGAAGTACGGCACAAGTAGATTTGCTGCAATGGCATTGCAGCCGAGCGGAGTCGATGGAGTATGTGGCAGAGTTTTTAAAGTTTTTGACAAACGATTGTAACAATTGTAACTTCCTTTAGAACGATTCGATTATGTTGCATGTGAAATGCTTAGAAAAGATGTTGCAATCAATCCTGGCAAGTTCGAATTTTTTTCGATTTTCTTCTGTCGTGTTGACATTGTAAGACCGAGAAAACAAATATTTTATCATGCCTTTACAGCTGGAGTCGTACAATGCCTTTTCTTTCGGTTGGATAGTCTTCATCCGTTGAGGGATAAAGTATCTAATTGCAAAGCATCTACGTCGTTATCGGAGAAACATAACTAACAGTTAAAATTCCTGAAGACCCTGAAAGTCCTTATCTTAGAACATAAAATATTTCACCAACACAATTTTTTTTCACCATCTCTACAACTCCAGTAACTATTCGCAAAAGATCCAAGTCGTGCTTTATTTTCCTACCAAAAAAAAGGCGAGTCTCTCATTTGCCCATTCTTTCACATAATTAGGGCTCTATCTCGGCATTAGCGACTTTAATGTTCGCTTTCAGAATTGGAATTGTTTGCGGATGGTTGGCGTATACCTTGCTTTTAACATACATAGCTACAAAGAAAGAAGTCTAACGCTGTTAAGGCCAATTGGAATCCAGAAAAGTGAAATTACGCGCCCATAAAACCTCGTGCGCAATAACTCCATTGTTTCGCAACTTCTATGGCACGTAGAAGAGTTCTGTTTGTTGAAAGTAGAGGTCCTCTGGCTCCGGCTACAAAAAATTGTTTAACATTTGTCGGTAGCAGTTACTCGTTTTTGGTGCATTGCATCTCCTGAATCATGAATCACTCGTGGATTTTCGATGCCCAGATCCGTCAATTTTTCGGTAGCCGCCAATGTGGAAATGGGTCTCATCCGAAAATATGATGCAAAAATCAATGCCAGCATCCATGTTTTCCAGGACCCAATCCGAGAACGGTCGGCCGGCTTCAGTTCTTGCGTTAATTGGACCTTGTACGAATGGAGAGCCAAATTTTTCCACAAAATTAGGTTGGGAGATGTCAAGATGTGTTTGGGTCGTTTCCGACATTTTCGTTTATTGTAGCGATATTTTCCATTAAACGTTTCGGCGTCTTCACATCTTGTACTGAGCCCGTCTCTTGGAATTTTTTGATTATGTTGCGCACACACGTCTTGGAAGTCACATACAAAATTGACACGAATTTTTCACATCGTTGCGATTTGGAATTTTTATTTTAAAAGTACATTTCCTAAATTTACAAATAACATCTGTTACCATATGCCAGCCCTGTGTGTATCAGCTGTAAATTAATAGGCCTTCCAAATCCTAGACCTTTTATTGAAACAAGAGACATGGTTGAGCACCGGCTTAGGTACTTCGAAAAAATTAAGGGCATTTCCGCAATGCTTTCGCCCTGTTATAGAAATCTGCAAAACATTAAATTAGGCTGACAGCTGGTCATTTAGATTCAATATATGGTGATCTAAACTAGACGAAAAGCTAATATGAGAACGGCATGACCATGCCATAACCTTAGCAGCCAGAACTCATTTTGGAAAAATTTGAAAAACTGAATAGTGCTGACAGCTTTAACATCCGGTTGAACTTTATATGGGTTTTACTTTTCTCGTTTCGAAAAAAATAGCTCGTTTTACTTTAAACGTAAATCAATGTCCAACTTCCAACTTATACTTGCGCTAAATGGTGCCAAACTTCTGCACTTCAAAAGTCTCCCCTCATTAATGTACTCATAAGTGGCAAATGATCATTATGTTTTCTATGAAAAACGGTCACATGGTGTGCGATTACTGTAGAGCCATCCGATCGTCCGACACCAATTGGACAAACACTACGACGTTTAGAGTATCGGACAACAAGAGATGCTGCCAGGTCTTGCCGGTCCGAGAACAGCCGTTCTGCTGAGCATACCGCAGCTGTGCTTGAATATGCCGCAGAGGACCCCGGAGTATCGACCATGCGGCATGTCACGCAATTGGGTATTAATCGGCGATCCTTACAGTGATAGACTGGAAGATGTTCCCTTAGAAAGTGCAGACAGTGCACAAGCTGAAATCTACCCCGAAGCCATCCTAAATCTCGACCACAACTTTTCATCGAAAATCATCATGAGCGACGAAGCCCATTTCCATCTCTGTGAGTGTGTGAATAAACAAAATTATCGCTTCTGGGGCACCGAAAATCCGCGTATAAAGCCCTCAAAGGGAATATCCAACATTGTCCAACATTTTGGAAATGCGATAGTTTGCTCACACTGAAGATGGTTGGCGAGCGATGACAAATTACGGATACGGTTGGAGTGAATTGTGACAGATAGCAAAAAAAAAAACTAACTGCGATGGCTAATTCTTTCGAAATAGTCCCAATGGACGATTAGAAATCAATTACAGCAGTAGCGGTTCTAATTTTATAAAGATAGTGTCTATAAATTGTCCGATTATTTAATTGCTTCAATAGTTTGCACGGTTCTAGTGATAGCATAGATTTCTACTTTCTACTTTCTACTAAGTATCGAATAGTAGTCGTTCAATCCAACCTAAAAAGCAATTTTTAGCCCACATCAATCAGCATTTAGTCCATATGAATGCATTCAAGCTTCTGATTCGGCCCCACCCAGCCTTTTATTTTTGGTATAGGGACTTCCTCCTTCGTGTATAAGAATAGGAATTTCTATTTCTAATTGACTGTGTCCGAGTTTTCGTCTCTCTTTCAAAAACTTATTTAATTGAGAAGCCAAAAGAAACAGTAGTGGAGATAGGTTACTCGCCTGCGGGATACCACACAAACTATTGGATGGACTTTGTTTTGTCAGCAATTTTTATGTAAAACTCTTAAAATTAAGGAGGGTTCAACCGTGATATACCAATATGTAATATTAGTTAGAAAAAGGACTTCGAAAAGTTTAAGTTCTTTGCAGCAGAACTGAATATTTCTTGATGTACTGATTAGAAACAGAATTACGAGTAAGTGACCACAGGCTTAAGTTTAATTTGAAAGGGGCACATTAAAATTATTTCAACTTTCCAGTGGGTTCAGGGCTGAATTATCATAGCTTGTTTTTTTATACACCAATTGCGATCAATTAATCTTCGTCGTCATGGTGGCGGAACGCACAAGTCTGTCACATGCTAAAGTCAATCCAATGTCTTTTTTATTCAAACTCATTTTGTATCTGATCCTATTTATCAAAATAAACGATGAACTCACAAGTATCCAAAAGTTGCGATTGCATCACGTAGTTGCCTTTTTGATTACCAATGCGGTTTGGATCTATGGATTTTGTTAAGTTTCTTTTTTTAGAAAACTTTTCTGATAAACCTTTTTTTGGTTTTCACAATTATCTATAAAGTGATAACACAATTGACATTTAAACATTTTTTTTTTATTGATTAGCGCACATTATTGAGATTACGTGCGCAAATCAATCAGAACAGTTCATTTATTTATATAAGTTGTCTACTTATCTCTGCGTTTAAAAATTATCAATTTTTGAGGCATTGAGACAGAATGAAAATATTTTGAAAATTCAAAATAATTTAAATAATTTGAGTTACATTACGTACTCCTCGACCTCGACTCCTCAGTTTTAAAGACAAACGTAAGACTTTGGGAGTTCCCAAAGGTAATTACAAAGCTCGCGATTTGAGGCTAACTAACGACTCGAACACAATTTAGATGTCACCAAGTCATGAAAGCAGATTAATTTAGGTTAGGAGACTAAGGTATCATAAATGCTTCAAAAACGCCATAGGTTTTGAGAAGAGTATTTGAAAAATCTCTATTACGACAGAATGCCAAAAGGCTGTGTGCTTAAACCCATATTGTTAATGTGCTAGTAATGAACGACGAAAATTGTATACTCGATATCTGCACACTCGCACGGCCGAATCAGTAGACCCAACAAAGCAAAAATAATGCCACTGATGCACATCCAAAATTGACAAGTTTAAAAGCTACAGAACCCGGGTCTGTCTATTCTGTGTCCCTTACTTTTTTCGTTATCTCCCCTGAAAGTATCCGAACAACGCAATTCCTTCACACTGTATACCGGAACTAGTTTAGAAATTTATTATTCCGAAGCTGAACTAGACAACGGCAGCCAAAGCAACTTGTGACAACCGATTCGAAGGATGTAAGTATCTGATCGTTGTATGGAAATCCCAAGAACATACATACTACTATCATAGGATGGATTCTCAGTCAACAAAAATGATAATTTGACCTTTGGCACTACGGCCCATAGATAAACCTGTGTCAATACAAATCTTTAAGTTAAAACTCAACTATCTTCGTGGTAGGGACTAGGTTACATAAGTAACGAAATCATGATGAGACGTAGTATTATACTTATTGGCTTTGTCTTCTTTCTTTCCAGAGGCTGGAAATAAAAGTGAGCTGGTAGATCGTAGAAGGGTGTAGCACAAATGTGGTTTTAAAGACTTCGGCTGAAGCTATAAACGCTTTACGTAGCACTGGAAGGTGCTACATTAAGTGGTATTCCTTCCCGGTAAAGGAATATAAGACCTAAATGGGGTGTTTACGTTGCTTTGGCATTAGCCACAGCATTGTTGACTGCCAATTTAATATACATGTCGCCGCCGCTGCGGACAGGAAGCTCACAGGGTTTTTTTTTTTAAAGTAGCGCGCGCCCAAAGGGTTAAGGTACCCTTAAAATGCTTGCATACAGCGCAGACGAAGGAAAGTTAGGGAGGAAAGAAAGATTGGTACCGATGTTATAATGATTAGGAAATAGAGAGCTCGGTAGGGCATTCCACAAGCGAATTTTTCGGCTTTGGAACGAATCACGATATTTCAGAGTACATACATCCGAAAGTGGGCTTGAGGATATACTGACGAGCATTCATAGCCAAACGGGTGTTACGGTTGAAGGTTTGAAGGGGCGGAATGCTACTGGCGATTTCAAAGGAGCTGATGGTGGAAATAGCGATAAAACAAAGTGAGGCTCGAGACATTACGTCGGTGTTCGTGGGTGTCCATTGCCTGAGTGTTATTGGTGTCAGCTATGAGTTTTATCGCAAGGCTTTAGGTCCTATCTAGCAAGTGCAAAGAGGTCTGAGGGGTACCTGACCAGATGTGGGCATGTACTCCAATTTTGGGCGAATGAATGCCTTATATATTGAGGTCAGATCAGATGAGGTGAGGTATTTCTTGCATCGCTTGAGGAAACATCAAATATGTGGTCATTTCAGCGTAGATTGTCATTGAAACACACGCAGAAAATGGAAAGTTTTTCGGTTTTGACGATGCAACTGACATTCATGGATAATCGCTGGATGTTTAAATGTTGCTTTAACGACAGCAGACAGTTTTAGGAGCAAACAACATTTCAGTCTGTTAATAGTTCCCCAATTGGTAATGCTTAACATACGCCGCTACTACCATTCCACAACCGAAAAGCAGAGAAATATGAAAAGCAGATAGTATTGTCGTTAATAAAGGAATATATTGGATTAGAAATGCATACAAGAGATCGTTGATGAAAATTAATAAGAGTGTCGGAGATAGAACGGAGCCCTGTGGCACACCAGCATTTATTTTGTGAATATCAGACTTGAAACCGTTCAAGACAATTGAATTGAAAGGTAATTGCTAATCCGCTGAAGAAGGGAGTCCTCGATCCCAAGGGCACGCCGTTTTGAAAAAAGAGCCTGATGCCAAACTCTGTCAAATGCCTTAGAAATATCAAGTGCAACTATCTTGCTTTCGCCAGATTGATGTACGCTTTGGTTTCACTTTTGGGTGAGACATGCCATCAAATCACCAGTGGACCTGTTGCTACGAAAACCCTACTGCCGGTCATTGAGAAGTGTTCGTGTTTCAAGATATTTCATGAGCTGACAGTTTATCAGCATTTCCATGACCTTGGAAAGAAAGGACGTAAGTGCAATGAGTAGGAGGAGAGATAGAAAGATTCGCCTTTTTTTTAGGGACGGGCTCGGCAAATGCTCTTTGCTCTCTGCTCGGAAAGAGTCTTAAAGAGTAGGATTGATGAAAAAGCTTACGCAGTGAATTTGCCATCGAGGAAGAACACCTCTTCAGAAGGAGGGGAGATATACCGTCTGGATCAGCAGATTTGTGAATGTTAAGATCTTTAAAAACTCTTGCTGCTACACGAGTGCGAAGGTGGGTATGTCCCATTGAAGATTTGACGCACTCAGGTTGAGGCGGAGACAAAGCACAATCTGGAAGTGTTCAGTTGGCCACAAAGTGTGCAGCAAGCAGATTGGCCTTGTGTAAAGAGCTGACAGCTGGAATGTCATTATAAATGAGCGTTCGGATGGAGGATGAGGCAGGATTTCTAATCTTTTTGACGAACGACCAAAAATTTGTACTGCCATATGAGCAGCGGCATCCACGTCGAGAAAACATAACGACCAGTTAAGATTCGTTAAGAAGCTGTTAAGTCCGCTCCAATTGGCTTTCTAGTATTGCCATACGGTTCTTTTAAGAATCTTTTCTTTAACTGTGTGGTCAGTATACGAGAAATTAGCTGATATAACACAGTATTCCGACGAACCTAGAGGGGAGAGCACATCTATGGTGTACTTATCAGGGTAAGAAGTTAGAAGCAAATCCAGGGTGTTGGTGGTATGACTATCAACGTCTGGTATTCATGTGAGCTCAATTACAAGCTGGGTCAAGTCATTTTCCGCAGCGAAGATCTCAACATACCGTCCTTCGGGTGTTGTCTGTCCACATTGTCGAAGTCACTCAGAATTGGGTATATTGAAATCGTCGGAATAACGATTTCCGTATGAGGATACAGGGAAACAATTCTTTGTATGGAGTCAGACAGCGCATCAAACTCATTAAAGGTCGAATTGCTATCCAGTTTGGGGCTACTTCCTGTGTAAAAACTGCAAGTGAAGAGGGCGACCCGCTGGTTACCTCATGAAGTCAGCTGACTGTCTCCTGCAGGTAGTTGCGTTGGCTAGGGCGATATCTGAAAATAAGGATGTTGAAAGTCGTTGAACAAAGTTGTCAGGGCGCTTATGCAGTAGGGTTCGACGTAGGAGTGCAAATGGTTAGGCAGGGCTGCAGTGTCGCCTAGGTTCAGGAGCCCTATATGCAAGAGCAGAAACGAGAGCTTTTCCTGATACCAGAGGCAACGCCGCAATTATTGTCAGGAACATTAACTTAGTTTGCTTAAGCATAAATTCCACTCAATGTGGTGCATGTACGAGAATAAGCATAGAAGGGACGTTCGGCGGGATCTTTCTTGCCAGCGTCTACTGCAAATTCTACGAAGACCTTGATCCATGCATGAAGTATATGGAGTGGGTTCTTTCCTTAGCCAGGAATAAGACCCTAATCATTAGTGTCGACGCTAATGCATCATCTTCGTCGTGGATTGTAATGGCTACTAGGCAATCGTTTGGTAACACAAACCAACAGCGGGGAGAAGTTCTTAGTGAGTGAGTTATCGCCAATGGCATCCACGTCATCAACCAACCAAGTGAGCGATATACTTTGTTGTGGCAGGTGTCGGTAGAAGCAATATTGATATCACTTTCGCTAACGAAGCTGTAATTAGGGCGTTTAGGTCGTGTGTTAGAATAGGCGTAAGTGAGCACAACTAGATTCGCATATGTGTAGGTATCGGTTCGTAATTGATCCGTGTACTTCAGGTTCAACTGGCTCGTCCGTTTTGTATCTATCTGACATGTTAAACTGAGACAGTCCTAATACGGGTTCAGGTTCTAGTAAACTCTCCTTTTCCACTACCCCATTGTACCCAGGAACCCAAAGTACACGCAGCAGTGAATTAGTCCTTTCTGATGCGTTCAGAAAAGCCAATGCCAGGGAAGCAGTGAAGATTCTCTTCAGAGTTGCCAGCAGCTGATCTGTACCTTTTCGAAGCACACGTGGATATAATATACCGGAACCAATGATACCAGACGACGTAAAGTAATCATAGAAAGCAACATTTGATTTGATTGCCTCATCCGTCACCACAACCGATAACAGATAACAGCTACGCTGGGTTGTTACTTGTTTTACACACAACTTCAGTGAAACGAGCTGGTTGTGCGGTTCCCAGGTTACCTGGGAAGTGAATCTCGAGCATAAGGCAGAGTTTCTGTTTTCGATTCAGCACAGATGTAATCAGATCTTGTGAGTGTTTCTAGTTTGGCGGATTTGCCCTTAGCGAACACATTGATCACCCTGCTGGTTTCACCTAGTATATCGCTCTTTTCGCAATCCGAATTAGCTTCTTTAATTTTTTTTTCGCTCCGATCTCTAAGTATTGCAGTCTTCCTCCAAATTAGTCATAAGTGACGACTTACGTAGCGACTACAACCTGCATTACACCATTGAATAGGAAGTAGTTTTTTCCTAACTGGGCACGTCAGTTGAAATCAGTTGGCGAAGTTCTGCTAAGGTTGTGGACAGCTTCCTCCACTTTCTGTTTAGATAGTAAGAGTGAAGTCGTTAAAAGTAAGGGACCAAGGAGAGGTGGTTGGACAAAGCCAACATCTCTTCTTGAATGAGCGCTACTAAATCATATCAAACAAGAACTCAAGACTCTTAAGAATTTTTGAAACAAATTGATGGTCTACGGTTCGTTGTTACAACTGGAAATCCAACGTTTAATGCACTCCTATCCTTAGAACTAAGAACAAATGTACTCTAACTTTAACAGAGGAAGAGTTTGAACACGGCTGGGGGAGCGTCATGTTCAACTTGTTGCCTGAAATCGAAGTCCATAGGACACATCTTAACAATCAGCTATATCAAGGTGTGAATGTAGGCTAGCTATCAAGTTGACGAAAAACAAAGAATTTCAGATCTAAACAATTTAAAACAGAGTTCACCTAATTACCAAAGAACTAATCTATCTTTCCATGACTGTTTTAAAGTGTATGCCTTTAAAACGCTCTAAGTAGATCGCTATTGGGCAAGATAGTTAATTTTCAACTTATATTTATTGTACATCAAATTCAGCAACTAAAAAGAAAACTAGCTTGAAACATTGATGTTGTCTCACATCCTAGATACATTTAATTTCCCAATAGCATCCTGAAAATCCGATGCAACTAATAGATTGTACTGCATCAATAGAATACAGAAAAACCTTGTTTAGCTCAAAGCCTTTACTAGAAAAGAAATATCTCCATTCCTATCGAATTATTTTCACACCACAACACAAAAGTATAGGTGAAAGTACACACTCCTATGGAACTCCAATTTATTTAACGAATTTATCAGTTTCGACCACTGTTTTCCATTTACATTCAGTTAACTGCTGTCCCATTCGCCGTAGTGACTTCATTTAGAAACAGTTGAAGGCACAAAAAAGAACGCCCTTCAAATCTATTGTATCTACGACCATCCACCATACTACAAGTGGTACTCTCCAATTTGAGCGCTTAAAACTTTCCAATTTCGTTGTCCCTGCAAGCAATTCCTATTGATTTCGGATTGTGAAATTCGACAGCTCACAAATGGAAAACTCCCCCTCGCCATCATTCAATTATGTGCAATGTGCGCGCGGATTTTTTTTTTTTTTTAACAATTTTTGTATTCCATTGCTTCTACCTACTGGAACATGGCCGGTTCCACGTTACGAGATGAGTACGAGAAGAAAGGTGAGTAGGAGCCACTCACATGGATTTAAGTTACCAACAAACAAGGCAGCCATCACCAATCGCCAAACGCCTACTCTTGAACTTTTAATCAACAACTCCTGCAGCTATTTATATCTTTCATTCACCTCTGTTGTTTCCTAGCCCTCTTAACCAATACTCGGGATAGTGCTGCATACGACTACATCTGCTCATCTCGCGCGATCCCAGAAAATGCAATTTTATCCTCTTTATGTTACGATGATAGCTTGGCCATTTGATCACACAAAGTATACAGCGAGTCAAACAAGGACCGACCGTTGGAACCAGGAGAAGGATGAAGATGAGAATGACGGTGGGTGCAGTGTTAGTGTGGAACAAAAATAAAAGGAAGCTAATCATGAAAAGCTGGTAACAGAGTTGCAAAAAGAAAAAAAAAAAAAAAGAGAGAAAAGGAAAACACGTTTCGTTTCGGCCCAATGCATCGCAGCTACATCGCTTTCTATTCCGTAGATACTTTGAAAAAAATGATTTTTTTTTGTTTATGTTGGCTTGTCTGTATGAGTATGTGTTCAGGAGGAGGTACTTCTATGAGTATGTGTAGATGTGGTTAGCAGCAAGATGGTCCAACATGATATTATGGTACTTCGTATCATAGCTAAAGCAGCTGGCATGCTACAAACGGATACATTCAACGTTTATTCGGATAATCCGCCTCACACAGTTAGACAGCGGATTAAGCTTCAGAGCATTAGAAATACGAAAATACTTGGCAATGGCGATGGTAATGTTGATGGTGACTGGTGAAACAACAACAGCAGCAGCGATGGTTCGAGGTTCCATCAGGAGGCAGCAACTACTAACAGAAGCATTCGGAAAGTTTCTTGGATCTTGGTTGATGAGGCGGTAGAGAGATTAAAAGTGGAGTGAAGGAAAGTCGACATACATACTATAACCCAACCGGATGGATACCATCGGGATGAAAGGCAAATTTAATATGCAATCTCCTTCCTGTTCTGCTCCAAACATACATACCATACATACGTATGTAATATGGAGGGTACTCTGTGTATCTTGTTGCTGGTTGTTTGCTATTTGGTCTCTGTTTGGTTGCTATTTGAATGGTGTGTTTAGCAAGGAGCTGAATATACAATTTAATTGTTTATCGGGGCCGTAATGGACACGGATTTGGAAATTACTTGGCAGGAAAAAGCTGTTTACCCTAAGTGGGCTTACATAATTTAAGGTTTTCGTTTTATGTTGACCTATGTCTTTAATTTTATGTTTCCTCGTCTCTCTCTCCGCCGTCGTTGCTATTGAATGAGATCCCTAAATCAATTTAATTTAACCAACCTAAATAGGCAGCCAGTTATTATGATTACATGGAGACGCGCGACACTGGGATTTATGAAGCGCTTCACATAAAGATACTCGTATTAGTGGGGCTCTTTCGGGTTTTGACCTAGCTCGTCTGGGATGAAGTTATTATTATGGCGATTTTTGATAAAAAAAAAACAACAACAGCGCTTCAATCATAAGAAAGGTCATGATTTTTTTTTTCAGAACTACGAGGCCAAAAGGCTTTTGCAGAAGTAAGACATGATTTAGGAGGGATAGGGCATCACTTCGATGGATTTTGAATGCTGTATCAGACCCGGACTGTTTGGGAACCGTCAGTAAACAACTTGGGAGCTGATTATGAGGTATTGATAGGTGGTAAAATCTTTTCCAGGGATCTATGAAGATATCATAAGCTCTACAATAAATAAAAAAACAACGTCTTTCGAATTTTATTCAATAAGCGACCACAAACTCAGCAGACTACCGCGAGCTTAATCATAAACTTCTGGTGATCTACAACATTAACATGGAGTGGGCTGTTAAAGAGAATCGAGTCGCGGTAATAGAGTTGCATAAGTGCGGAAAGTGTGCTGGCCGAATGGTCGAGTTACTAAAACCTCTCGGAATATCGAGAATATTCATTTATCGGGCTTGCTTCGGCGAATTGTCTGGAGTAGAGGACAGGCCAAAAAGTGGTCGCACGCGCGTCGTCCATACGAATGCGGTAGTAAAGGCAGTGTGTGAACGAATTCGGAGAAATCCCCATGTCTAGGCTGATTCGGGATGATCTGCATATGAAAGCCAAGCCTATCGTCATCTGCTAACTCCTCAACTAAAAAAATTAGGCTGGAAAGATGCAAGCGACTTTTGCACTGGCACGCGGACAATGACCATGAAAAGATTCTGTTTACGGATGGGAAAATTTTTACCATGGAAGAAGTTTTCAACAAACAAAATGACAAAATTTATGCCACTTCATCTAAGGAAGCGAAAAAAGTTGTTCCAAGTGTTCAACGTGGACATCATACCGCTTCTGTAATGGTTTGGTGGGGGTCTCTCATCATGATGTCACATCCCTCCATTTCTGTGAAAAAAGGCGTAAATACTGGTGCAGAGCTTTACTAAGATGTGCTAGAGGATATTGTGACGGGTTTGACCAATACCCTTTTCAATGGGTACAGATGGATCTTCCAACAAGACTCTGCTCCAGCGCACAAAGCCAAAACCACGCAGGAGTGGCTCAGAGTCAATTTTCCTGGCCTTTTCCAGATCGGAAGCCACTGGATTATGGTTTGCGGTTAGAATTGGAGAACATGCCCTGCAAGACTCCCCACAGAAAATTGGGCAGACCTAAAACAGCATTAACCAGAGCAGCGTCCACGATCTCCATGGAAACTGTACGCGCCGGTATTGCCCAATGGCCACACCGTTTGGAAGCTTGTGTTAAACCAAAAGGCAGTCATTTCGAGTGAATCTAATTCTTTTTTAATAATCAAAATTGTGGTCTAATAAATGAAACAATTTTGAATACAATATGTTTACTGTTTTTTTTTTGTTAGCGTTTTATATTTGTAACAAAACTTATGGCAGGACTAGGCATAGGGCAGCTAGTAGAGGAACGGCAGGAGTCTTCCTATAGTATATTTGTTGTTCGGTAGCCTTGAACTGCGGGTTTCTTATGTGCAACATTTTTGTTTTGGGTGCGTTGATCATTAAACCATGATCATGACACCATTTTACTGCAATGTCGCACTCCTCCTGAATTATTGTTGTTGCCGTCTGCAAAGATCTACGACTTGCCACTACCACTGTATCGTCGGTTTGGCTCGCTTGAAAATGGGAAGAAGCTCATTGGCGCATAATATGAACAGAATTGGGCCCAGCTTCGATCCTTGCGGAACTCCGTATTGTGCGTGTTCTCTTTCGCTATAGGTCTCGCTGATCTTGACACAAAAAAGCCTGTTGTGTAAGTATTCGCTTAGCCAATCAGCTATTAATCCTCGGATTCCAATACGTTCCAGAGCATCGATTAGCTTTGTATGATTATGCGCGTCAAAAGCTTTGCTAAAGTCCATAAATAGGACCAAAACGTGGTAACTTTTATTTATAGGTTCTCATTGATATGATTTGCGAACTCCCCTAATAATTTACCTGTGCTTTTCTTTTTCTGGAAACCGTACTGACTTTCGTGGACGATAGAGTGTTATTCAATAAAATTCTGCAACCGGTTTGTGTGACATATCATCGAAATTTTTTATTCGTCTGAAAGGCCTATCGATGCCATTATATGACATCGTTCAAATGTCCGCCGCAGGTTCTCTGGGTGGCGCGCATCCGAAATGTCCAATTTTCCATAACTCTGGCGCATAAATCAGGCTGAATTTGACCGATGGCATGGGTTATGTTGGCTTTGAAGGCCGCTGTGGTTTGTGGCTTATTTGCCTGCGACTCCACAAGGAAAAGTCTAACGGGGTCAAATTGCACGATCTCGATGGCCAGTTTACATCACCTCCACGTGAGATAACTATGACCTCGAATCTCTCGTGCAGAACTTCTAATGTGGCGTGAGCTGTGTGGTACGTAGCGCCGTCCTATTGAAACCACATGTCGTTGATGTCCATATCATCCAATTCAGGACAAACGAAGTTGGTAATTCATCGACCTATAGCGCTCGCCGTTAACGGTGACGGCCTGGTCAACGTCGTTCTCAAATAAATGTGGACCGATGACGCAGCCAGCCCAAAATCCACACCAAACAGTGACTTTTTCGAGATGCACTGGACGCTCTTGGATCTCATGTGGATTGGTCTCGTCCAAAATTCGACAATTTTGTTTTTGACGTATCCATTCATCCAGAAATGGGCCTCATTGCTGAAGATGATTTTTCGATGAAAATTAGGGTCAGTTTCCAACTGCTCCAGAGCCCATTCAGCGAACACACGTTGTCTATGGACGTTTACCTTCAGCTGCTGGGTCAGTTGAATTTTGGACGGGAGCTGGCCCAAGTCACGACGCAAGATTCAACAAATTGTTGTCTGTGAAAAGCCGAGTTCTTGTGAGCGACGCGAAATCGACTGCCTCGGATTCTCCTGCACACTCTCACGGATAGCGGCGATATTGTCGGCAGATCTTGTGTTTCGTCGACGTACGGGTGTACACTGGGAATAGTCCTCTCGGTAGTACGACTATGGCGACGTAAAATGGGCGCAGCGCGCGGAACGTTGCCCGAACAGGACGCTATGTCCATCCATGGTGATTTGGCAAAACAGATATATTGGCCTAACCACAGCAGTTTTTAAGGTTTCTGGAATTTTTGCTTGTGGAATACTCAAATTAACAAATTTGCTCAAAAGCGGTGCAAAAATTTCCACGTGAATTTTAATATCCACAGCTCGAATTCCATCAATATCAGGCGAGTTATTTTCTCCAAGCAAATCACCTCAATCTCAACAGCAAAAGTGGAAAGAAAATGCTACAAAACGAGGTAAACAAAAATTCGAGTTGCTCTCTACTCGTGAAAGAGGGCTGTCGACTCAAGGTGGGGTCTACAACCCAATCATGCACCCGATTTACATTTAAAGAAACCCCCACTTAGAGCATAGGGGCCTATCTAGGAAACGAATCAGCATCAACTTGCCTTTTCTTGCCAAACTCTGATTCATTTGGCACATTCGACATGCAACTTAAAAAAACCATGACTCAAGTGATAGTGGACTAGCTTCCAAATCGGAAGGTTCGGTGTTCGAATTCCAGCTTCGCCCGAAAGGCATTCATGTTTTCAGTTCAGAAAAATCGAATAAGATGAGTAGTTGACCAGGAGGATTTACTCACTTAAATGTTGGATGCCACCCATGGAGCGAAATAACCACTGAGCCCAAACATCTTTTTTTCTTAAAAAAAAAAAAAAAACGAGATCTGTTGCCTGAAAACCTTTGCAGTTCGTCAATTCGCCTTCAAACTGTAGCGTCTTTCAAAACATAATCTCAGCTATTCTTCAGGACACTGCTTAACTCATGATAAATCCAATACTCTCAATTCCAATGGACATAGACCGCCAAGCAGCGATCAGATCCCTCACTTTGATCAGAACAAAGTCGAGGGCACCTGAAGACCGTCGCGTACAAAATATCCAAACAACACGAAATCACACTCTGTTGGGTTACAGGACACTCAAACATCCACCGCTAATAAATTAACCAAACGTGAATCTCTAGGAACAAACATTTGACGCCTTGTCAACATCAAATTACCAATGTTCCACGTCAATTATTGTAGATAACAGCTGTCTCAGACTAACCATAGTTGGACTCATCGGAATAACTCTGATATATCTATCATCAACAATCAAGATCAACATTAGAAAGCTTAGTAACATAAGGAGATCTGATGACTCACTATTACAGGACAAGGTTCTTGTCGGATCACAACTACTCACAAATGCTGCTCAAAATATGACAGCAAGAAGTGAATTTTGTATCTGTCTACCCATGAGCTTGATACAAGCACCTAACGCTCCAAGTGGCAAAATGGACTATTTTCGAAAAATAAAAACTAACCAGATTTGAATAGTCTCTGTGATGAGACACATTTGGTTAAACTAACAACGAACTTGTTTACATTTGCTTGTTTCGTGTCAACAAGTTGAACATGAAAGATAAAGTCTTAAGCAGCACAAAGATCTGCTAGATTGATTATAGCAGTGACAATCAAGCCATCAAAAGCATCTACTGTGCAAGCATTTAAATTTCGTCATCGTTGCCATATGGTGATGACACGATCGTAGGAACAATAAATGTCAAGTGCCAAATCAATTATGTAGATGGATGGTGATGATACGATTCATTTAAAGCGTCATCTGGCTTTTAAACAAAGACCAGTCATCTGCCAACAGTTACATAACAGCGGATAAAACAATAATCGCTCTTTTGTAGAAGCATAAATGTTTATGTTTACTTCCCTTCAGATAGAATTAAATACAATAGTTAATTACATTTATAAAGACACATCCCCAACCATAATTGCTCTTCAGGCAGTTAATTGTTGCTATTGTAAACTTTGACCATCATAGTCTGAATGGATGAACAAGCTGAACATGGATTGGATGAGTTTGCTATAACCATGGTTTGCCGATATTCTTTCAAAATTCCATTGATGTTTCGATTAGATGTCTTCTTTTGTCGCACAGAGATCGGTGCTACAGGTTAGTGACCTACAGATGATAAATTCTACTCCAAGTATGCCCGACGGCCTTAGACAAACAAACAAAAATATGTAGGTGACTGATGGCATACCACAGGGTTCCCTAATGGGGCCAGTACTTTGTAACTTGATTGTTTATTGTATTTTACAAAGCCCGGCATCTTAAAAATATTGACAAGTACAAGTACGATGAAGAGATGCTCAGCATATCGTTAAAATAGAGACGATGCCCAAAGATACGAGTATCAGATGAGAATTAATGAGTTTCTTCTAAACCTTCAGCAAAGGGTTCCCATTTTTTTTGGAAAAGAGATTTTTTCTTTTTTCTTTATTGCTATGAGTAGAGCGTGGTGTGATTGTAGCACACACTTAGCATTTAGATTACGAGTTTGAGTCACATCGAGTTGTTCTTAATTTTCTTAAGTGAACTCTGTTTGAATTGCATTTGAACATGGAATTACCACAGCATTACAGCCAGGCCTGCCTCTCAATTTCACTTCTAAACTCTATCTATATCGGCAGGCAATTTGAGGACAATTTTATTGCAAACACTTATCAAGCATGAATTTGAGAATTCTCTAAATTTGTCTTAGTCATGAACATTGTTGTTCTGCATAGTTTTATCAGAGATAAAGAAAAAATATTTTTTTTTTTGTAAAAAAACCCACAATATAAAAAAACGATGATGAAGTTGTTGAGTCAACAATAAAAAAAAACATCGAGGATACGATGATCTTTGCACATTCCTTTTTTATTTATTTATTAGCAGTGGACAGTGGAAGTTATCTGTAAATTTGCCCAGAAATACATTTTCGTCATTGGTTTGCCCCATTTTCTACAGTTCTTGTGGTAGGTCAAAGAATTCAAAGAGATTCAAAACAATTCAAAGTTTTAATCTTAATCAACCATGATTGTAAAACCCTCGTTCTAGATGACCTCTTAATCTCTTCTCATTGATGATAACAATATCAATTCCAGATGAGAAATTATGGCACCGAGCCAAAATCCAAGAGTAGTCCCTAAAAAAAGAAAAAAATATAAAAAGGGAGGGTCTGATGATGGACCCTTGTGGGACCTCAAACAATTTTACCTTTAAGGTGGGAATTGTTGTCTTTTTTTTTTTTATTTACTAAGGTGGGAATAACAATGTATTGTAGCAAGCAATCAGTTGATGTAAGATTTTCTCTAACATGGCCCAGGTCTTATGTTAACAAACATTGATATGACGGGTCCGTAATATTTTGGCTATGAGTTTGTCATGATTTTTACTTCCTAACTCGTTAGAACCGTTTGCAGGATTAATCGGAGATTTTCCATGAAAGGTAGATGTAGCGAAGGAGTGATTTCTCCAGCAAATGGACTCTTTTTGTATGCCAATAAACTCGTGAAGATGAGTTGAGTAGATTTTTTGTAAATGTTGATTTTTGAGTAAATGTACGAGACTAAGGATTAAAAACTTTATTATTGGCTACCAGTGAACTCAACATCACATAGAAGATCCATAACAACGCGACACGGCCGACGGATCGAGACCATCCTTGGTTGAAGTTGATTCCACGTGATCTGTTACGAGTACGTACTAATTTATACTTCGAAGAGGTGAGAATCTACTCGCCATCACTGAATAGGATATGTATGGTACTTATTTCATGACTTCACAACGCTTCACAAGAGATCCAGCTCAGCACGAATAGCTTGTGGCTTAAAACTTCTTCAATAGCCCCAGGCGGGACCTTTGAAAATGGCTAAATAAGTCTACTTTGCTATGATGCAGCTTATGACTACTACAAATGAATTAACGTAAGACTCAATTTGTAGGCCCTACAATGTAGGGTCTTTAAGATCATCGAGTTTCTAGAAACTAAATGTTCTCAGAGGAGATGGGAGTGGAACAATATCTATGGAGCCGAAGTTCATGCCATCGTACGTTCAATGCGCATAGATTTGGACGACATAAACTGTTGGGCAGGTTTGGATTCCAGATTATTCTTTCAGTAGATCTGGATTCCAGATTATTCTTTCAGTAGATCTGGATTCCAGATCACTCTGTAAGTATGTCTGGAATTGAAAAGGTACTCGTAGATGGAACTTCCAGAGTGGGATCAATGAAGCATTTTTTGGCTTCCAGCTGGCGATAGACGAGAGTGTTTTCCACTGTCTCAAATGCTTATGGACAAACCTTGTGCTTTTATAACTACTTAGCCTTTCGAGTAACCAACTACCACCTTTTACGCACTGCAAGATGGTTAAGGTTCCTTTCCACTTGTGCGTGTCACCAAGGCAAATTTCTTCTCAATGCTTGTCCCCAATACTCATTCACTCTTCATGCCCCAGCCATCTCAGGCAATTGATGCTATCTTTTCTGGCCATGTCGTAAAAGAGGAAAAACTGGCGTTCAAAATGACCAAGAATATAAAGGGCGTCTTTTTTAGGGGTTTGGTTTTTAAACTGGCAACACTGTTTCTACAGATTGTCAATTTGACAGTTGAAAGTTGACTAGTGGTTAGTACGTTTTGCCTTTTTACGATGAATAGATTAACGCCAGAACAACGCGTGCAAATTCTGCAAACTCATTTTGAAACCATGGTTCGGTTCGCCAAACTTATCGGCCGATATAATCGTCCATCGATGAATCGTTTTCGCACCACGTACACTTTAATAGATAATATGCATCCCCAAAGACGACAAACAGTGCGAACAGAAGAAGTTATTGCCGTTGTGGAGCACAGTGTTGAGGAGAATCCGAATGAGTCAATTCGCCATCGTGCACAGCAATCGGAGCTATGCCCAACCGCTTGGCTTAAAAGCTTATAAGATCCAGCCCAAAATTGCCGAATTTGGGATGCAGAAAACCGAGAAGACTTGGTCGAGACGTCTTTCCAACCATTAAAACTCACTGTTTGGTGTGCTTTATGGGGTGGTGGAATCATCGGCCCACATTTCTGTAAGGAGGATGCCGGCCAGAATGTTACGGTCAATGGAGAGCGCTATAAACATTATTTCTGACATTTTCGTTCCTCAGTTGAATGCCACTGACGTGACACAGCTTTGGGTTCAACAAGAATGCGCAACATGCCATACGGCGCGCGACACCATCAATATATTGCGGGAAACATTTGCTGAGCGCATAATTTCGCTTAACGGATTCGTGAACTGGCCTCCACGATCCCGCGATCTCACACCTTTAGATTACTTTCTTTGGAGATATGTGAAGTCACTAGCTAGTCTATACCGATAAACCAGAGAGGTTGGACGATTTGGAAGTCAACATTCGCCGTGTTATTCTTGATATACAGCCCCAGTTGCTCGATAAAGTTGTCGGAAATTGGACTTCACGATTGCGCTTTATTCGAGTTAACCTTGGCGCGCATATGCCCAGTATCATATTTAAACACTAATGGCATAAAATTATCTATTAAATAAAGCTACTATAATAGACATTAACATTAGCTTCAAGTGCTTTATTTCATAATGAATTTGTATACCTCTAAAAAAAACACCTTTTATATACTCGTATTCCTCTGCGTTCGCTATCGCTAACGTTGACGCTTCTGCGCCATTGAGCAGGACTAGGATAGTAAGTGTCTTATACAGTCTCCTTAGTCTTTGTTGGTAGGACCTTATTACTCAATTGCTGTCTTAGAACAAACAAAAAACAGAGATTAGCAAGCGTAACTTTCCGTTCGATTTCAGTTGAGGTGTCTTTATCAGAGTTAATAGCGGCGCAGAGGCAGACCAAAATTTTAACCTCAATTTTAACGTGTCTATTCTATCGGTCTATCCCATTTTCAAGAACGATGTTAAAGAAGTCACACGACCTCTTTTTCACATCAAAGGTATCGGGGATATTTCCTTCGGCCTTTATGGTGCAGCGAGCGTTTTCATCGTCATTCTACACAATTTGACGAGTTTGGAAAGGACGCCAATCTAGTCATACGCAAGGTAGGGTGTATCAATCTGGACTTCTTGGATTTTCTCCCGTCGTTTTGATATTTAGTCAATTATGAACTTACCCTGCCTCCAACCGTGATGATAGTGGCCAATGAGATTGTTGGCAAATGGTTTCAGGCATTCACATGATCTCGCAGGTGTACAAGGCAGTTTGAAGTCATAACACGTCAGAACGAAATTCTTTTCGTCTTCATTTCTAGTTAAAAGAGCTGTTATCGTCCTTAATTATGAAACGGAAATTGTTTTAAAGTAATTCAGCTATTTTAATGCGAATTACAAAAAAAGAAAAAATTCAGGACCTAGAATGTATTCCTGAGGCACCCCATTCAATCAAATTAAAGCTTAATTTTAGATAATATGATACGACTAAGGTCGGTTTAAAAAAAAAAATAAAAAATAGACTGCAACAGCTGTCAATTTTAGGCAATCAATTCTTTCATTCGCATTTCTTGCTTTACTGCATTCCACTCTTCAAAAAAAACAAAGAAACCAAACCCAAAACTTCTTTTTAAGGCGAAATTCTGTTTGAAAAAAGGAAACATCATTTGCCAAAATGGATCTTTTTTTCGAAAAACCAAAGAAATGTAAATCATTTCTAAAAATAGCTGGACACCATTCTCCGTACGAATGGTAGCTGTTTTGTGGATCGTGGTATGTACTAGTGCTGGAATTGGTGTTGGTGCTGGTTCTGATACTGGTGCTATTGCTTTTTCTGTTGCTGCTGATGGCGATGGTGATGGTAATGGTACCTCTAAACAGCAGCATATGGTGGTAGCTCACGCTTGCAATCCTTTTAAAGTCATTTACCTTTCTGCGTGCACTAACATTGCTTGCTTCTTTTCTCGGCAGACCAGTTCTTCCTCTTTTTTTTTTCCTTCTTTGTTTTTTTTTTTTTTTTTTTTGTTTTTATGCTTGTAGTCTTTATCTGCTTCTTTGTGTCACTATTGGAACAGAAAAAAGAGCGGAAAAACACGACTATCTACTAATTTGTTGTGTGTGCAGTGCTGGAGTACGTCTCGCATTTCGCATATTTGTGTCAGTAATGTGCACTGAACCAGAGTCTAGTAAATAAAAAATAAAAAAATAAAAAACTCAACCGAAATCCAACCGTCAGTTTGTTGACAATTTGCTTTTGAAATTCTTTCCAATCAGCACATTTGAACAGAAAATGTGCTTTCTGACTGTGCTGAACAAAACGAAAGTTCACTCAACAGTAGCGCTGACATTTCCGTGTTTTCAGTCCTCAATGCCTCCCACCCACCAAACCAAATGCTATGATAAGAAATGTTCTTTTGAAATTAAAGACACCAGTGTTTTGTCAGTGTTAAAATACAAGTAGAAGACAGTCCGACAGATTCCAATGACAACAGCTGCGTGTAAATTTACTCTTTAGCACGTAAACAAAATGCAAGTGAACTACCTCCATATCAGTAGTATTGGCTTGGTGACTTGGATGATTCAGTGATTCAGGGAAATAACATTGTTTTTCAACTTTTCTTAGTACGCTATCCTCTCTCAATGTCAAATATACATTTGTATATTAATAAAACAACGACATTCGCGATAAGCTCGGATGTTATTGCCACAAACTTGTTGTGATGAATCACTTAAGAAATTCTAAATCTGTTGCTGTCAATTGCGATGTTGATTGGATTTGTTTCTTTTAACTGGAATAGTATGATTCAGTTAAAGGAACTGAACTTACTAGAACTGAGTATCTAATTTTAGGTTCGCTGAAATTGATTACAGTTTCTAAGAAAATGACTTTAAACTATTTTCATGGAGTGAAATAGTTCCTTGTCCGGAAACTACCAGTTAGCAGAAGCCATCGCTCTCTTTGTCTAGAGTTTTATTTTTACAAAATTTTTAACATTAACAATAAAGGGCAAAGAGTACAACCCTGTGGAACGTCACTCTCTACACCGATAGCTGGAGCAAATTTATTCTAATATGAAGAAGACTCTGTTAAGGACGCCATATAGTGAGGCTATTCGCGATCATTGGATCCATAAGGACAGGACAAATCCCCACCTAAACATAGTCAGTCGCAACAAATTAAGTCGCAAATTCTTGTAATGTTTAGCCCATGAAAGGTACTACCACAACTAGGTAAATTTCATTACAAAATGAGCCATCCTAAGGTCTTTCAAAAGGCCGTCAAGTATTCACGAATATCTTGACTTTTGGGTCGGCCTTTCTGTGGACTTTGACTGAGAAAAAATCCTTTAATTGCAGTGTAAGATTTGACATTATGAATATTCTAAAAAAAAACAAGATAGGTTTGAATTAGATTAGGTTAGGAACCAGTTGGGCCGTCCTTAAAACACTTGTGTCTTATCTGTTCCCCCTGACGCTCACACAGCAGATGAGTTTTGCCCTCAAAAACGCATTATCTGCAGGGGACCGAGCTGGTAAGACCTATTCGTTTGGCATGATTGTTTAAAAGACAATAGCAAGGCAAAATTTCAGTTTGAATGCTAAGTGCTTTTCTGTTGAAGTTTGAAAATTTGTCTCATCTTCCTGGGGCTTAATTTCGACCATAGAGCGTACTATCAGGCAGCTGTCCCATTACAGAGTCCAATAACTTCTAGCTTCACAAGACTATGGCTTGCTGAGAAGTCCCGCAAGCATAATTTGACACAAAATCTCTCTAGCCCATCGACGAGATCATGTACCCCACTCACGTCATTCTGCGGACAAAATGCCATGATTACTTTGTCAATTGTAGACTAGCGCCTTAAGTGAGACCTGTCTAACTATTATAACACTGATAACAATATCCGCCTGATATTGATATCATCATAATCAGGCGTTCTATGGTCTTAAGAACAGGTAAAACTTCTGTCGGAAAGCAACTGCAAGTATCCACGACTCTAAGCAGTTTAAAATTGAGTTGACGTGCAAAAATCCCGGAGCTTGTTCCCTCCATAATCTTTGAACAGTCTATATTAGCAGTAATGTAGAATGTCGTGGAGCTATTGGGTTCAGTCAGCATGAAACAAAGCCCTATTGTACCATTTCCAAAGAATCCTGCATTTATGAATCTCTCAGCGCTGTATTCCATGTTAAAGTATTTACAAAGGAAGTGATCGTTAGCAGAAACACTGCAGTTGGCGTGGTGCAAAGACCACCCGTAATGGCAACGCCGGCAGTTCTGATCCTATTAAAAAATACATGTTCCATTGCTGCAAGTAAGCCTGTTACATGCCGTTGATTGTGTCACACCTGATTGTAATCAGGAAGTCTAGAGTAAGAACGAAGAGACTTTGATAGAAACGTTACCCGTTGTACCCTTATTAATATGTCTGAGGTATAGAATAAGGACTACCCACATAGCCTGGATTAAGAAAGCGTATATATCTCTATATGGGTAGGATACCATCCGTGACGCCAGGAGAATTACGAGATTCAAATTCTATTCATGCCTGCATATTCGTAAAGGTGGCTTGAACTAAGGGTAATAGTTAAATTGACTGTCTTAATAAGGTGCTGACCCGAATGAATTTGGCCCTATTATTAAGCGTTCTTACTCGTATTTCCCTTTTCTTGCTCTCTCTCTCTCTGCGCTCCACCATTGAGACTTACATCTTTTATGTGTTCTCCGTGCAGAACACACCCTGTTCAAGGAGCAAGCAAAGTATCGTTAAATGTGCTGACCGTCCTAGTCTATATCCTTTGGAATTTCAATTACGGTTAGAGGATCCACTAGACTAGACTAGACTACAGGGTATGGGGTGAAAAGACTGAGTTGGTAAATATTGGTAAATCGGACGTGGGAACTTTTTATAATTTTTTGGTCACAAGTGAAAGGTGGATCTCTCCCCAAGATAGAAAATAGACTATTCTCATGATCTGTAGATCGATCTTTTTCTTCAATCCAAAGGAATCCTCTATAGTTGGTATGAATACAACATGTCGTAGATAACTTAAGTTCGCAAGTTTTAAATTGTTACTAAAAAGAGCAAGTACAATTTCAATCCACAGATAATACGTGGTTCGAAAAGTCCCGAGACTGACGCATAGATGGCGCCTATGATAACGATACATGTCAAAGTTTGACGAAATTCCGATAATTAGTCATAGAGTTATTCAGCTTTAGTGACGCACCTTTTGATACTTTCAAAACTATGAAAAATCGAGTTTCGTACGTTGGCAAAACACTGTTATTTGATCGGAAAAAATACCGTTAAGAGTCAAGAAAAATGTTATGAGGAAACTGCTCCATCGAAAGCAACCATTTGTCGCTGGTTTGCTCAATTCAAACGCGGTCATATAGACACAAATGATACTGAACGTTTTGTGCCCCCAAATGAGTCTGTTACGCCGGAAAACAAAAAAAAAAATCCAAGAAATCGTTTTGAACAAGCGTAAAGTGAAAATACTTGAGATAGCGGACATCGAAAAGATATCAATAGAACATGTAC
The DNA here is from genome assembly GCA_963966105.1 of Volucella zonaria. Taxonomy (NCBI): domain Eukaryota; kingdom Metazoa; phylum Arthropoda; class Insecta; order Diptera; family Syrphidae; genus Volucella; species Volucella zonaria. The sequence goes on along the minus strand of OZ014533.1, from coordinate 129,190,241 downwards.
GAGTACATCATATTTTGCACAAGTATTTGGCTATGCGAAAGCTCTGTTCGAAGTGGGTACCGCGTTTGCTCACAGTTGACCAAAAACGGGAAAGTTCCTTCTAACATTAAGGTACTTGGTGTAGCTCGATTTAACCAAACTTTTTATGTGGGCCCACGAGGTCTTAAAAAACAGTTTCACAAACAGATCCACAAATGTACGTCGCCGACATTTGTTGATCAAGCAGTAAATGTATTACAGGTGCGCTCACCTCTTCTGGAGACTGAGTAAAAATGGTTCATCTTTCTTGATGATTAAATTACGGCTTTAATGTTTCTGACAGGTGAAATACAGACACATTTCACAGCCGAAGCTGTGAAAGTTCCTGCAGCAGCAACACAGTTGGTAGGTATTATAATGCTTCAAATTTTTCCAAATAAATCGTGATAGATCTCTATGCTGGTTTCACATAGAATAGACACTTCAGAAGGGTATATTATGTGTTTATCTCTGGACCAGAAGAGTGTGCAGGAAACCAGCATCTCGGTGGTTAATGGTTTACTTTCCATCGATGACCTGAAATCTACGCACGCCATTGAAAGGCAGAGAAAATATCAACGACCTACAAGAGTACAGTGAATCTCTGCAACTGATCGAGCATTCAGAGAATACAATAACTTAAATCAGAGTGACGGGGATCAACTATTGGTACAGTCTCTAACCGGTAATTATAAATTGTTTCTCGCAGAAGCTGCTCATTATTCTATGATCTGAACTGTTCAGCCTAATCACTTCCGCGATGACATTGAAGAAAGGGACATTTCTTCTGTTATTTTGCAAGTAATGGTAGTACCTTCTGAAAACGGTCGACTTGATCGTCGTCTTAATTTTAATTTCTGAAGATCATGCTTGCTGGTTGATCTAAGAGATCTTAGAGAAGCCTACGCTAAACTAGATCTTTCGATTTGATTCAGATCTTGATGAATTGACTAACAAGTCAAGGAAATGTCTCCAAGCAAGGCCAAGTGAAGTAAGAACATTAAAAGTCTTGCTCGTAATATTTGCTAATAATTATTGAAACCGCTAATTTGATAGCAAAGATTTTTGCCATTTCGAACTATTCTCAGGATTTCGGAAAAAAGAGAATCTTTGCAGTGCAATATTCTAAAGTCAAAGAAACCATTAAGATTAATCAAGATCCTTTCGTTTGTGTCAGGAATGGTGCTAAGAACTAATGATTGGACAACCCATTCCAAATGGCTTTCGCAAATGCAACATTGTAAAAAAACGAAATCTTTCGAATCCACTTGCAATCGTCATTTATAGCATTGTACTGTCAAGTTGTCCGAGGATACAGAAGATCCAGCCATCTATAAAAGTGTGCCAACAAAAACCGCTGCTTGAATGGAGATGTCACAAAACTTAATGTTTCCGATTATCAAAAAAGATTCGGCACTCCATTTCTTGAAAGGGATCACTAAACCCTTACAGTCGCAGTGAAGCAAAATCATACCGTTGAAGTATCGTTCAATAAATAGAATGATCGAGTGTATGCTCGGTCATCAAGAGAAGTGGCAAAGGTCATTTCAAGAGTCGAACATGGACACCATCCCGCATCAGCAATGGTATGGTGTGCTTATTTCGAAATATGTTGTAAAGGTGCTCAAGCAAACAGTCGTGGTCATTCCAACAATATTTTGATCCAATTCACAAAGGAAACCTCAAAAACAATGTTCTGTCCTCATAGCACCGGATGACTAGCCAGCTGGCAGTACAGAACTCAACCCGTTGATTGCCAGACTATCACCAGTTTTAGAAAGCATGCACTGCTCTGCTCGACACCGAAAATACTGAGTATTTAAGCGAGCAATCAAGCGAACAGTGCGGATGAGTACATTCTGGAATATTCTAGAACATGTTCTGTGGTTAATAAAAATTCTTAGAAGTTTAATGTAATACAAGGATGTCGATTTTTTTGTTCAAAAAAACTCATAGTGAATGAGTTCAATAATCAAAAATCAAAGTATTGGCCATCGTTAGTTATGACCTTTTCCCCATCTTTCTTGCAATTGATGAATTTCGCGCCAGTACCACTGCTCCTCTCCTCTCCACTTTTCCTCAAGTCCGTGCTGCATCGATCGAAATGAGTAGTAATCAGAAGAGCCCAAGTCTGGTGAATACGACTGGTGGGGCATAACTTCTCAATTAATATTTTCCAAATAGTTTTTTACTTGGCTTGCAACATACGTGTCTTTGGGTATCTTCTGGTCGTTTTTGCTTCAATGCCCGCTGCAATTTTATCAGTTATTGACGGTAGCGATCCCCAGTAATCGTTTCACCAGGTTTCAGCAGTTCATAGAACACCGTTCCCTTCTGGTCCCACCAAATACACAGCATAACCTTCTTTCTGTGGATATTGCGTACTGATTGCGAGAATAATGATTGGCCTGGATCTACCCATGATTTTTTAAGCTTCAAATTGTCGAAATAGGTCCACTTTTCATAGCCAGTAACAATTCGATCCAAAAAAAAACTTTTCTTTCTTTCAATTGGTACGGAAGCAATTTTCCTTCTTTTTGGGACTTTCCAGCGGCTTTTAGACGTTTGGAAAGAGTTTTACGATTAACTTTCCAGCCGATGACAAAATCAGCACTTTTGAAGCGAACAAACTTACGTGTCCTTGGAGTTGGAGCATGTTCACCATAAAATTCCATTACAATTGATGACTTTCAGCTGTGTTTTTCGCTAAAAAAAAAAAATAATGTAATAAGACAGCGCACAAATGGTCCTTATCTGACCCAAAACCAGGCATTTTCAAGGCGACAAAAAAAAAAATTTTGTTTGTACAATCACAACCTATGACATACTGGATTTTATTGACAGATGTTTACCATCCACAATGCCATATTTATTACGAGTATCATTGACACAAACCATATGTAGTATAGGTTGACCAGATAGCAATGATAGTTTTTCCAATTGTTATGTTTCAGCAGCTGCCAAAGTTACCAATGACATCCAGCTGTCAAAATATTCAGTAAGGTTTCCCATTTCATCATGCGTCGGTATGAATTTCGTCGTGAGGTCGGTCGTCATCATCGCTTCAGTGCACAGGCAATTTGTCGCATCATGGAAAAGTTTCAGCGTAAGTACACTCTTTTGGATCTTAGACCACCAACCAGGCAGGTGCGAAATGAAGAAAACATAGCCGTCGTAGCGGCCAGTATCGAAGAATGCCCACAAATGCCGATTCGGCGCCGATCAGCTGAATTGGGCATCGCCAGAGAGTCAACCAGGCTTAATTTGCGGTTGGATTTGGGCCCACATTCGTATAAGATTGTGCTGACGCAAGAATTGAAGTCGGACGATCATCGACAACGCCGTGAGTTCGCTAATTGGGCGCTGGAAATGTTGACCGGAGATCCGGGTTTTGGACAAAAAAATCATCTTCTCAGACGAGGCCCATTTTTGGTTCAGCGGCTATGTCAACAAGCAAAATAGCTATTATTGGAGCGAACACAATCCACAAGTGTTCGGTCAAACATCAATGCATCCACAAAGATTGACTGTTTGGTGAGGTTTATGGCATGGCGCCATCGTCGGATCTTATTTTGACACCATTACCATCAATGGTCTCAAGTGTATAGCGATGTTAACCGACTTCCTGTGGTCAGAGCTCGACAACATCGATATATCTGAGCTGTGGTTCCAACAAGACGGCGCTACATGCCATACAACCGACGCGACGTCCGAAGTTGTGAAGGAGAAATTTTGGCGACTGGGTCATCTCACGACGAACGCCCATTAATTGGCCGCCGCGATCATTCGATTTGACACCACTCGATTCTTTTCTCTGGGGCTACGTCAAGTTCCTAATCTACGCTAACAAGCCTACTAATTTGGGCGAGCTCGGGGCCAACATTCCACATGCTATTGCCGGAATAATGCTATTGGACCGAGTCATCAAAAATGGGACCGACGGCTTGAAGCACTACCAGTAAAGCCAAAGCGGGCATTTGAGTGATGTGCTATTCAAAATATAAAGGCATGAAAGTAGCTTAAGCCAGAATCAATTTTATATCTCACACCGTTGTTGTTTTACTTAAATTCGTCGTTAAAACTCTTCGGACGTTCTTGTAGCTATGGGAGCGCAAACGCTTCTATCACTTCCTTGTCGTCGAAACACTGGCCCTCCAAGCGCTACTTTGAAGAGTCCAAAAAGATGATAGTCACAAGATGATAAGTCTGGACTGTAGGGTGAATGTTCCAGCGGGGCCACATTTTTGGATCGTAGCGTTAGCCTCATGAAGAATGGCGGTGTCATGCAGAAGAATGAATCTTCTGGCCGATTGCTTTTTAATTATTCTTCGAAATGATAATTGCGCGGCATCCAGTAATTCACAACAATATTGCGCATTAATTGTTCAGAAATCACCTTGCCGATCAAAAAACATTGTTGTCCATTACCTTTTCGGCTGATAACCACGTTTTTGCCTTCATTGGTGCCCTCTATCCGCTCTTTCATAATCCTATACTCGCCTGTTTCGACTCGAACTTGTAATGGTGCAACCAAGTTTCGCCACAGATGACGATTCGATTCAGAAAGGCCAAGAAGGTGTTCTTGCTGGAATCGATTGAAGAGTCGATGTGAACGATCCAATGGATGTCGTTTGTGATCCTCCGAAGACGCTTTAAGGATTTGGGTACTTAAACTGCTCGCATACAGCGGGGGCGAAGGAAAATCAGTGAGGATAGAAAGAGAGGTACCGGTGAACGTTGGTTTTAAATGTTTTAAGGTTATAACGACTAGGAAGTAAAGAGCTAGGCAGGGCATTCCATAAGCGAGTTGTAAGGCTCAGGAACGAATCACGATATTTTAAGGTACGTCCGAAAGTGAACTTGAGGGTATACTGATGAGCAATCATAGCGAGACAAGTGTTACGGTTAAAAGTTTGAATGGGCAGAATGCTACTGGCGATTTCTATGGAGATTTTAGACCACCTCAAGGTTTGTCTCGATCACACTCGTCCTACACATTTTTACACCCTCCTGCTTGTGCCAAGCAAACACAAGTCTGTAATTGCCCCAAAATTTCGGTTGGGTTCACCCCCTCCTAGGCGAAAAACTTGATGGTGGTTGCGAGAGAGACTTACAGTCGGTTCTCCCCTCTCTCTAATGGTACAGACTACCTGCACATCAACAACTTCCAGGTCGAGGAACCCTCCGGGATTTTTCGGAAAATCAGTTGCGTTTATATTTGACACACTCTCGTAAATGGATCCGCTTTCAATATAGCAAAGAGGAAGCTTTCAATTTTGTCAGACAAAGTGACAAAAGTTTATAGAATAGCGCCATCTATTGCCAGTAAACAAGATGTAGATATTATAATGACATGCAATGAGAATGATTGACTTTTTATTTCGGTTTTACTTCTCCAACAAACTGCGTACCGTACCATCACTCGAACTGACTTGGCCCATTCATTTAAAAAAATTAAAAACATCACTTCGCACCATAAGTCAATTGTTTACGCTTCGTAATTTACATCTCCATCGTTTTTATAATTGAAAGTGGGGCTTCGACTCTCACCACATATCTAATTCTCAAAAAACCATTTCCAAAACAAATTCATTTAGGGCCATCATTCCCCCCATCACACCACCCTGGAGCCTTGGCTTTCTCGTTGCCCATCATTAAACTCAGACATCAACGAGCAAAGCCTGTTTGGATATTTGGATATGGCATACAGATGGATAGGCGGCGGCGGCGGTATTTGGGTGGTAGTCATCTTAATTGTTGCTCCCTTCAACTTTCAATTGCTTCATGTACATAACATATTTGAGAGTGGCGCCCATTCCCCATGTCAAATGGTTAAATAACTATTTAGGGCAGGGCATCATTCCGACAAGAATAAGAATCCCATTAATAGACAAGCGCGCGCGTCCCCATTTATTTACAAAGAAAAAAAAAATACAAAATCCTTCTCATCATGTCAAGACTATTGCCCATGTCATTGCAAAGCCAAGGGTCGGTCTCTTTAACGGGTGAAAATTCAAATGTGTCGGATTACTTTAGATACTTTTGATACTCGAGCTACCCCAGATACACCAAAAAGGAGTACTTTTGATACATGATTTTCGCTTGGGGTCAATGATTTTATGTCGCTGTTGTCGGCTTGGCTTTTTGGCGGTTTAATGTTTCCGTTGTCATTTCGAAAATACAATCACCACTACCAACTGGAACTCAAACTCAAACTCAAAATCAGAAACCCTCCGTTGCCGTTTTAATTGATTTCTTAATGGGTTTTATCGGTTCGTCTCCTCGTTTCTTGGGTACTCAGAGCTTAGACTAAGGAGTCAGCTACGAATTCATGACATTAGATACGACTCGATAGAGCAGTGTAATTGAAGTACTCGTACACTACTACGCCCTGGGGGGTGAGCACACAAAATAAAACGCTTCAGCGCTCAACTTCGCATAAGCACTGTCGAGTCGGCACATAAGATTGATGTACGAGTATTGATAGTTTTATTGACGTCGTAAAAATAAATTTCGTTTGGTGACAACTGACACAACTTAAAATGTCATAAAAACCACTCGCTGAAGAATGCTCTATCACACATTTGAAATGAAGAATTCATATTGAGTCATTCTGTGGATTAACGCCTGTGTGGTTTGAAATTTGAAATTTGAAATTCGAAATTCTTCACGAATAAGGGAGGCGCACAAAAATGTCGGCGGCAAACCTAGGAATGCTCAGACGATGAGTACACATGACTGACAATTTTTCGGCCCTCTGAAAATTGTATACAAAAAAAAAAAAAAAAAAACTCTCTTTAATGGAGGGGAACCGATTAGTGGAAAAATTAAATGAAATTCGTTGCCGTCATGTGTTTACACATTCTGTAGTTCTTTTGGTATTGACGGTAATTAAACGCACAGGTGTCTTAAACACACACGGGAGGGTGTAAAAAATGTTTTCAATTGCACACATAAAATTACATTTTTGATTACATTTGCCTATAGATGAAGTATGCGAACAATTTTAATCACAAATACATATGTTAGGCCGGTTTTTTTTCCTATTTTTCTCTTTTGGTTTATGGATAAAATTAAACAAAATGTTGCCCGAACAATGAAATCATTTGTGATCTATTGAAGGGGGAAAATGACAAAAACCAGCTGTGCCTTAACCATAAACTGACTGGTGTTGTACAAATAGGATTCATATTTTTTTTGGAAATTACTTTAAATAGAAACAGCAGTTGATAATAATATCAATTTTGGGAAAAACAAGAAGAGAAACTATTATCGAAAAGGAAATAATCGTAACGTAAAATATAAACCGTCAAATAGTTCTGGGCTGAGTGCAAGCAACTGGAGGAGACAAGATGATGTCCTATATCGAATGAATATTAATTTTTGAAATACATATTTTCATTTCATTTATTTTATAACTGAATTACATTCTTTGTACTTATAAAGGGTCTTTCATTTAAGCCACTAACGCCGAGATAGAGCCCTAATTATATGAAAGAATGGGCAAATGAGAGCCGCCTTTTTTGGTAGGAAAATAAAGCACGACTTAAACCTTTAAAACCATTTCCTAACTTTGTATTTAATTATAAACACTTTTTAACCTACCTACAACTAGTATTAATTTTAGAACGTACCCGCGATGAGTTTTAGTCAAACAAACCTAAACATTTACAGTTTGGGATAAATTGAAATGAATTTGACAGAAATATCAAAGGAAATAGAAAACAAGTTTTTCGAATTTTGAATTTTAAATTTGAATTTGGATAGCAGTTTCCCAATAATGGAAGCAGAAAAGGTGTTTAATTAAAAAAAAAAAAGTGAATTTTCTTTTGTGACAATATTTGTTTTTTCTTTAGACAAAACGAGATCGGGCACAGAATTGGGATCGGAATGAAAAGGAAATGCTGCGGCAGTTGGTTTAGCAGCATATCGTAGTAGTGGAGGACAAGGGAAATGATCTGAAAATAATTTCGCGGAGAAGGCGGCTTGGGAATCAATCGCAGCAGGGATGACAAATTTTCTTGAGACATTTCACTGAAATGACATTTCAATGTCCATACTAACAGATAAAATGGACTTTATGTGTTATTGAGTTTAGCGCGAGGTTATAACGACAAAGTGGGTTTTATCTCGACTATAATTATCAAAACACCAGCATTGACTTTGTTACGTACTAAAATGACTTTAAAGTGGACTTTATCTGACTATAATTCTGCGCCTATGATATTAGCTTTATTTAATAGATAATTTTATGCCATTGTTTAAATATGATATCGAGCATATTCGAATGAAGCGCAACCGTGAAGTCCAATTTTCTACAACTTTATCGAGCAACTGGGGCCGTATATCAGCAATTACACGACGGATATTGGCTTCCAAACCGTCCAATGTCTCTGGTTTATCGGCATAGACTAGTATTTCAAATACCCCCAAAGAAAGTAATCTTAAGGCGTGAGATCACAGGATCGTGGGGGCCACTTCACAGGTCCATTACGCGAAATTATGCGCTCCGCAAATGTTTCCCGCAATAAATTGATGGTGTCGCGTGCCGTGTGCCATGTTGCGCCATCTTGTTGAAACCAAAACCCTGTCACTTCAATGCCATTCAACTAAGGAACGAAGAAGTCTGGCCGGCATCGTCCTTAAAGAAATATGGACCGATGATTCCACCAGCCGATAAAGCACACCAAACAGTGAATTTCAATGGTTGTAGGCGCGTCTCGACAAAGGCTTTTGGGTTATCTAAATCATGTTTTCGGCCCATTCACTGAATATACAACGTGTATATTGGTCACGCGGTTTCAACTCTTGGACGTAGCGCACGATAAGTTTGGCGAAACGAACCATGGTTTTCAAAATAAGCTTGCACAATTTGCGCGCGTTGTTCTAGCGTTAATCTATTCATCGTAAAATGGCAAAACGTACTAACCACAAATCAACTTTCAACTGTCTAATTGACAATCTGTAGAAACAGTGTTGCCAGTTTAAAAACCAAACCTTTAAATAAAACACCATAAGTCCACGCGAGTAACGTCTTTGATAGTCATGATGCGAACACTGCAGACTTGTTTTCAACTTCTCCCTCTAGACTCATCAGCTAAACCAATTTTAGCGGAATTTTTAGGAATTTAGGAATTTTGACTGTTGGTTATGTTTCCTCGATAACGACGTGAATGCTTCGGTTAATTTGATCATTAAACGCAACTATTCCCTATGCAATTAGATCCTTTATCCATCAACGGATGAATACTATCCAACCGAAAGAAAAGGCATGGTACGACTCCAGCTGTAAAGGTTCTATCATGGTTAGATACTAATTACAATGTCAACTCGACAGAAGAAAACCGGAAAAAGTTCGGACTGGCCAGGAATGACTGCAAAATTTTTTCTTAGCATTTCACATGCAACATAATCGAAAAATAAACATAACTGAGGCAGAAAGTACTACATCGTTCTAAAGGAAGTTACAATTGTAACAATCGTTTGTCAAAAGCATTAAAAACTCTGCCACATACTCCATCGACTCCGCTCGGCTGCAATGACATTACAGCAAATCTACTTGTGCCGTACTTCGCAGACAGCTCGAAACTTCCAGATTATGCCGTTTCGTTTCCTCTGTCTATACTAAGATTCTATGAATCCTCAATCTACTTTCGTATTCATTCACCCCTTCTTTTTCCGAAGAGGTGTTCTTCCACGATAGCAAAACCACTACGTAAGCCTTTTCATCGATTATACCCTACTCTTACCGAATAGATGCAAAACAACATTTGTCCAGCCGTTCTTGAAAAGGCGAATCATCTTCCGTTCTGACTCTGCACTCCGTTCCTTCTTTCCAACGTCAAGGAAACGCTGATAAACCGTCATCTCATAAAATATTTCGAGACCGGTAAACTTCTCACCGGCCGGGAGTATGATTATTGTTTCAACAGGTCCACTTCTGATTTGTCTTATTAAAAATTGGATATTAAAAGGCTTTTGACGCAGTTTGCGTCTTTTGTCAAATATGCGTGCATTTGCGACCAAAGAATCTCTTTTTCCATAATTTAGGAATCACCTTTCGTAACATTCAATTTAAATTTTCTTGGACAATATTCACAAAATGAAAACTGGTGTGTCCCAGGGTTCCATTTTGTCTCCGATACTCTTTGTAATTTTCATTAATCATCTCATGTCTGCCACTTCTAATCCAATGTATTCATTTGCTGACCAGAGTACTCTTTATATTGATTCCCAGCCTCACGTCTATGCCCTTTGCCACCTTAGGACGGGAACAGTAGCGTATATTAACAGTATTAGTAATTACTAATTGAAAAACCACCAACCAAGTGAAATTTTATACTTCCAAAAGTCAATGCTGCCTGTGTCGTTAAAGTGAAATTTAAATGCCCAGCAATTGAAGATGACTGGCACCCGAAACCGAAAAACTTTCCATTCTCGGTATCTGCGTTAATTACGACCTGCACGTCTACAGGCTCTCATACGAATACCAAAATTTTCAAGGACTTGAATGTTATTTTTTAGCTGTGCAATGGTTGTTGGCTTATCCACATAGACTTTACTTTTCAAAAAAGAAAGTAATCGAATGGTGTTAAATGATCTCGATGGCCAGTTTATGTTGGCATTACGTGAAATTAATCGACCTGGAAACATAGACCGCAATAGCTTAATGTTTGTGTGACTCGTAGCTCCATCCTGTTGAAAATGAAGATCGTCTGTATCTATTCCTTCAATTTAAGACCACAAAAAAGCTTCAATCATTTGTCGATAGCGCTCTCCATTGACAGTAACAGCTCTTTCATTTGCATCTTCGAAGAAAATTCGATCAATGATCCCACCAGCCTAAAAACCACACCAAACAACACATTTTTGTGGACGTAATGATTTTTTTTTTTAAATTATTCCAGGATTTTCTTCTGTCCAGATGCAACAATTTCGTTTGTTGACGAGAATCCATCCAATGATTTTAATGAAAAACCAGCATCATGTTCTAACAACCAATTGATGAAAGTTCTGCGTTGATTATGATCTATTTTGCTTCAGTTTTGGTGTTAATTGGATTTTGTAAATACGCTAAAAACAGGCGATGGATGAATGCTTAATGCCTGAGAACGACGTGATATCGACGTTGAAGGTACTTCAGCGACAGAACCAGTTTCTTAAAATTGTTTCACTTGAAGATCGAACATTTACGTAATAAGTTTGAATAACTTTAATGCATAACTGTCCATGATTAAAATTGTACTTGTGTCTACTTCACAAATATCAAAGATGACATAACAAAAAGGCAGCGTTCAGAAATTATTCACTACTGACATCTAGGCGCGACTTTTGAAAGACCATTTATTGTACATTGGATTGGCTTAATCGAGCAAATGGACAACACGCTTTGTCCTCTGGCCAAGAATGTTTTCGGATTTAGCTCCCAGGTTCTAGGAAACAGAGTCTCTGCTTTGGAACAGCGGTTGCTATAGAGCCTAGATAGTTGGGAGTAACGTACCATTGATTCAAAAGAATTGAAAATACTGCGTCTGCAACAGGAAGCAGCTTTTAGCTTTTATATTCAAAATTTACGAAATAATCAAGAACAAAGTTGATCTGTACAACAGCGCCGAAAAAGTCGTTCCTGGTTTAATAAATATAAACGGATGAGACAATATACATGTGTGAATTAAGCGTATAAGCTCGGCCCAGAATAAGAACCATTCGGCACAGGAACGGCCAAGATGAAACTAACCTCTGTATGACGAGAAAATTGGTTGTTATTCGGTGGTCAGTTCACGTTGAAGTAGAGATAGTAGCGGAAATAATGTGGTTCTCCTAAACAGGGTCATAGCGGTCGGAATTACTTACTGACAACTTTAAAGTACATATACGAGAAAAAAGCCTGTACAGTACTAAAACGAACTCAGGTTAATCATACGCGACATCGACAGAGTAACAGTCTCTTGTCAACCTTATTGATATTACACTCGGGGCAAAACTTAATTCCAAGTATTTCTCTAACTCAACACCTTGATGCAGCTAAGGTACTGTACGGAGGTCTACCTGCACTATTCACTACCGCAAATTGGCGTAGTGTAACGACACAGCCAGCAATCCAGCAATCCAGCAAGCCATCAAAAACACTGCACTTGATGTCCCCGATTTCACCACAACGATATCCGAGATAAAGGACATTCACCGAAATAGAAGGCGTACAGTTCTCCCACCATGTCTTAAGAGCTCCGGAAATGTACATGAACAAGCTGATCGGGAGCTATTTTCAGCCAGGAAAATCTACTAAAAAATAAATACAAACGAGGTTAAACTGACTGGCATTTTCTTTTTTGACTGTAAATCGATAACAGCTAAAAAAGGATGGTTCTCTAGAAATAGCAAATCGTTACTTCCTTGTGATAAGAAAGCAGCTGCGGAACAAAGCCCTATCCCGAGAAACAAAGGTTACTCGATCTTGACCTTAACATCCCTATTTCATCTATACACAGGACTAAGTAGATTGTCATTCGACCGTATTTTATCCGAGATATGATTTTTTTCTGGGCATAAATTGAAACTGAAATACTTGAAGAATATGTGATTTTAACAGGACTTGACACACAGCGCATGCCACAATCGATACATAGAAGACGAAGTTCGATCGTCTTATAGCCATAAATGATCCTATCAATTGTCCCGCTTGTGCGATTTAACGCCTTTAGACTATTTTCTTTGCAGCTACATTAAGGCTGTGGTCAATGCCAGTAAGTCAGAAGCCTAAAACGACTTAGAAGCGAAAATTGTGAAATCGCTGGAATAGCGGTCGAATACAAGGTGCGTTCCAAAGTAAACAGGGCTTTTTAAAAGTAATAAGAAAACGTTTTTCTTGGCAAAACCTATTCAAAATAGTCCCCCCTTTCAACAAAATCCAGCGATTTGCACGGTCTAATGAATGTGCAAGCCTTTTGGATGACTTTTACGTCCACAAAACGCTTTCCTTTTATCTAAAAATTAATTTTTGCGAAAAGGTAAAAGTCGAACGGCGCCAAATTAGGCGAATACGGGGAGCGGTTAATCCAAAAATTCGGTCACAAGCGTCGATCGATAAGATGGCGCATTATCGTGGAACAAACGCCAACTTGCTTCTCGCGATATTCTGGCCGAATACGATGCACCAAACGCTTCGAAACATCAAGATAGAATTATGCATTAACTGTTTTGCCCGGTGGAACGGACCCTTTGTGGACAATGCCCTTGGAATCGTAAAAGCAAATCAACATTGTCTCTTCATTTTTGACATCTCCAAACGAGATTTTTTGGGTTTTAGCTAGTCTGTCGCCTTCGACTCGTAGTCAGTCACTTTTTTATCGCTGACACAAACATACAGTCACTTCAAGCGAAATAGCTATCCTTATATTCGACAAAATGTCATTTTGACAGTATATTAGTGGAGGATCTACCTTTCAGACGCATGTAATTGCCAATAGATGGCATTACTAGAAATACCTATTTTTAAAAAGTCCTGTTTACTTTGGAACGGACTTTGTAGGAGATTACGTGATTTTGTTGGCCTTACCGAACGAAGCTGGGTATTCGTCATATTGTGGATAAATTCCTAGCACATACACACGAAAAGCCAAAAATGCGTCAACTTAATGTGCGTACAGAAGAAACTGTAGCCGCTGTGTGTGAAATTGTGGCGGAAGATTTGAAATTGTCAATTCGGGGCGATCGGAACAGCTTCGCTTCGATCTGTTCACTATTTGAATGAATTTGCGAAAAGATCTCGAACTTCAGCCGTATAAGATCCAGCTGGTGGAGAAACTAAAGTCACAAGATCACGGCTTACGACGGGATTTCGCGGATTAGACTCTAAAACAGTTTAAGTCGCCATTTGGAAGAAACTCATGAGACTACCCTCAAAACTCACGTTTTGGTCGATAGCCAACGATACCAAACAATGCTGAGTGATTATTTCTTCGAAAATATGGACGACGTTGATCCACAGAATATGTGATTCTAGCAGTATGGTGGTACATTCCATACTGCCCTTGAAACCGTTGACTTACTCGATTCAACAAAAACATTATTTAGTGAACCAGATCATTGAATTTACCAACGTGTTGTGTGTGTCTTGACGGCACTCAATTATTTCATTTTACCGGACATTCATAGAGGTAGCACTTACACAGAAAACGACGCAGGATGTTATATCACCTATGACCAGCACACTTACAGTGTGTTCCAAAAAAACGTGGGTTAAATTACACCTTTTAGTTAACTCTCACACGCACATTTTGTAGTCAATTTAATTTCTGCTTTTAATTGCCGATCGCGAATTGTTTTCATTTTCTCATTATATTTCCATAGTAACTCATCTAAAAGGGCCGTAAATGAGTATTAAGTCTTCACTGTTGACTTCTCCAATCGAGATTTTTTGGGTTTTGGCTCGTCTGGCGCCTTCCGCTCGGCACTTTGCCCTTAGTTCCTGGATCATGTTGAAAACGCCACGTTTCATCACCAGGCCCAATGTTACTATATAAAGGAAGTTTCTGATCTTTTCGCCCTTGATGATATCCTTTGAATTTTGAGTTCTGAACAATTTTTACTCCATGCAATTTTTTGTACCGATGACACAAACATACTGTCACTTCAGACCCCATAACCCCGCTTCTATTCCTCCAAATGTCAGAAAATATTGGCATGCAATTGCCAATAGATGGACTCACTAGAAAAACTTTGGAACGGACTTCGTATACATACGAGTTCGTGAGCTGTATAACGAACGACAGAAAGGCTTGCTAGTTTAGGCCTAGATTCAACCTGGACTGTAGCGCCACTTACCATATGTATCTACATAGGCGAATAATCTCGATATTTTTTGAAATCGAAACCCAAAACCAAAGCTGACAGCACTCAGTACCTTTTTGACAGATCTGACACATGTCTGATGGATCCAAAAGTCGGTCATAGTTCTTACTCGTATTACTTAAATAAAATATATACTGAATGAAGCTAATGAAATACGACGCCCTTAATACTTATTTTTGATACTCAAAGGGGAAACCAAAGGATGTTTGGGCATTATTGCACATAAAGAGATTCTTTTCGGCACGTTCTTGACCAGGACGTTGAGCAGAAAACACCACAATTGTTCGAGAGAATGTAGTCAAAAGTCCGGGTGACTACGTAGCGTTTTCTTAGTAAAGTTTCTCGTCTTCACGACTAGAAAAATCAACTGACTGAACAACTTCAATCCTGCCGACCACATTGACAACGAAAAGAGATTGTCAATTGGTTCGTTCAACAAAAAGTGAATGATATATTCCAAGTGAACCACGTTTGCAACAAAATCCATCCAAGATGAGGATCAAATGAAGATGGCTATGTAAACTAACAAGCGGATGCATTCCGAACGCGTCACTGATTAGTGTGGAATTTGGACTGAAGCCAACAGTGGACCGTTTGTCTTTAAAGGCGCTCTGCAGAGGTTGAACAACCAGTCAATAGCGGGCGGCATTAAGGAATGATAACCCAGTTTTTTGCTCCTCCAATGGAAGCAGTTAGTTCCAACAATATGGTGTCACTTGCCATGTATCAGGTGAAACAATCGCACTATTGCACAGGATATTCCCTGGTCATGTAATCGCCTTTTAAGACGACCAGAATTGGCCGACTAAATAGTATACGCCATATCACCTGAATCCAGTCCCACTGTAATCCAAATCGTGTTTGAAAATGTTATCATAAGAAGGCACATATTATGTTGGAGCAAAAGTATCTGATCGTTTTCTGTTTACTTGACTTTGAACTATCATAACTTAAAATGGTTGATTGGATCTGCCAATTCTATTTTTTGTTTGACAGGTCAGCTGATGATCCATTTTATTGAGATTGCTGTGTTTAATAAAAATGTACTTGAATGCAAAAATTAGTATATGCATTATACAAATTTACTACAATTTAGGGAAGAATGAAGCGCAGGCATGTCAAAAGATTCGTGTTGTTTATGATGAAGGCACTTTATTGCAGATGTCTGCCAAAAGTTGATTTGCTCGCTTTCGTTCTGAAAATTTTGCTGTGAAAAGTGTACGTCACTCTGGTTGGCCTATCACTGAAAAAAAGTGGATGAAATTATGGAAACAGTTGAGCAAGACCGGCACATAAGCACTCACGGTATCGCCACTGAACTTAAGATCAACCAGAAAACAGTTTTAAGCTACTTGGGAGCTCGATGATTGAATATGATGATGGTCTATATGCGAGTCGCTATTAAAATGGACCGAAATCGAACCATTTTTGATGATGAAAGATGGGTAACATATTGGTCGAGAAAAGATGATGAAACTCCTCAAGGGTAGTAGGGCCATGGAGTAACAGCAAGTAGGGTGACACTGAGTGTTTGGTAAAATTAGTGAAACGATTGATTCCAATGTCTACTGAATGAAAAATAGGCCAGAAGATCAACAGCAAAAGTGTTGTGTTTCATCATCTCAACGCCAGACCACACATATGTTTGATGACTCATAGCTGGGAAATTTTGATGCATTTACGACGTAGGCCTGACATCGCAAAGTCAGATTACCATTTGTTTCGATCTCTGTAACACTCTCTTGCTGCCGTAAATTTGCTTCAAAAAAAAGGGCATTTGAAAATCGTGAGTTTCAGAGTTTTTTTTAACAATTTACGTCAAAATATTGTATCTGACAAATCATACACCCCATGTCATCACTAACGATTCGAAGTATATTTTTCTAAAGTTTGAAGTCGATCAGCAAGACGATTTTCGATTTTATCGCAGTCAAGCAAACAAAATGGCACTTTGCGTAAAAGCTTTAACACAAGAATGTTGAAAGATTATTGTAGACTACAGTGGGTGTGTCAGAATTTTTTTTTTTTTTAGAAAATAATTTTTCGAATTTTATTCTTTTCAGTTTAAGGTACCCCCACATTAAAAACGAAAACACATTCGTTCTCATAGTCGAATATCTCTAAATCCAAGGACTTGTATTTCCAGATAAAATTTGTAAATTCAAGTTTTTTTGGTATTTGACTTACCTTTAAATAGAGATTGACTTCCTTCTTATATCCCAGGGGAGATTATTTATCCACACAAATGTCAGGCAAAACAGAATTTGCAAGCAATTAAACTCGTTTTTCTCAGTACACAAAAGACAAGACCGTTAACGCTCTTGTTTCACGCACTTTATTACTTTGCCCGTACTTCTCTTTTTCTTCTTCTTTTTCTCTAATTAAGAAATTTTTATTCTTCTTTTTTTTTAACACAAAAAAGATACAATAAAGCACACACAGGTACAAAAAGAGACGAAAAAAACAAAAGAATAAGAGAAGTAGTGAATATGGAGAGAGAAAAAAAAAACAAGAAATTCACAATTTGTAAACAAACAAAAATAAAAAATTCACTTTCATCCACAGGACAAACAATTAAGGAGCAAAGATAAAAATCAAAAAAATAAACTCTGAAATAGGAGTAGATATATGTATGTGTATATGGATGGATATATCCTCACTGCATGTGCGTATATATGTATGTATGAATGCACGTAATAACTGCGCGCAGGCACAAGATACAAGGCACAAAGAACAAACACAAAACTCAATTCCAAACTCAAAACGAACGAATACAACTCCAATTCAAACTCGAAATTCGGATTTCTCTCTGTCACTGTGTGTGTGAAGCAGGTAACTTTTTCGTTTTTTTCTTTTTGGTTAATCCTTTTTGTTACTTCTGTACACGTTCCTTTAAGGATTTCCTACAAACTTCTTTTTTTCTTTTTAATAAAAATCTTCACTCTCAAAAAAAAAAAAATCCCTTTTCCGTTTTAGACTCGCTTTTTACTTCGTTTTATCTCAACAACAAGGATTGTAATTTAATTTTCCACACAGAGAAAACAGAAAAAAAAACCTTCTCACAGATATACGAGTATCTCACAGGAAATCACTCCCTTTTTCGATTAAAAAGACAAAATTGTAAAACAAAAAAAAAAAGGAAAAGTGCATTCAAAGATACACAAGAACAAAAACACAGAGGAGAGAAAAAATTAAAAGTTAATCCGCACCCTTGAACGTCCAAATTCAAACTTAATGCAGCCGAACCAAGTTTGAGCAGTCGAACGTTGAATGTATCTTCATCCTCGTATTCGTTTATTCGTTTTCGTATCTCCAACTCAGAACTCAAAAACACACTCACGCAAACAAATGTGTGTGATTCCAATCTATCCACAAAATAAAGAAAAACCCATGCAAGCACAAAAGAACGGCCAGCAAAAGAAAAAGAACACACAACGAACGAAGCAGCAAAGAAGGAAAACGCAAACGCCCGAAGCGGCTACAAACCAAAATCAAAAGCAAAGCCGAGTATAGTAGCCGGCATTCGGCATGCCGTTGTTTAAGTGGCGCACACACACTACCTCCGAATTCTGCCATGCACACAGTTGGACACATATACAGTACACACAATCCACACGAAGCATAAAGTACAGTAGAGTATCTGAAATCTACAAACAGCACTGCTACTATCCATTGTCGATTGGGGTTGGATTAAAACATTAAACATAAAAGAAACAGAACCAACGACAAAAAAGATACGAAAAACCGACAAGGCAAAGTGAAGAGAAGATATTGAGCTGTGGACTGTGGAACGTAACTGCTTTGTTGGAGTTTTGCTTTCATAGTGTTTTCGTGGTGAGACTGTTGAGTGTATTTCTGTTAAGAGTTCACTCAATTTTATTCGATTCACTCTGGGTTTGGGTGTGTTCGTCGGAACAAAGGCGAGGCGAAGGAAACTTTTTTTTTCTTATTCTTTTATTGTTGTTCTTTAATTTTCTTTTCTCCTTTAGTGGAGTTTTTGATTCCAGATATATATATATTTTTTTTTTTTTTTTTTTGTGAAATAAGTTGGGTTTGGCGTTAGCGTTGCCGTGTCTATTTGGAAACCTTTGGCTGACATTGAAGATGACGCTTCACATCGAAGCATATTTCCGTAACATCACCTTCATCTGTCAACATATTACAGCAACATAAAATGGAAATCGTGGCGAAATATCGAAAACAGGGTCTGATTTTTCACGGAACGGAATTGAGTTGCCATCATCTTGAACTCCTGGATAAGATTACAACAATTTCCAAAATTTGCCAACGACTAATGGCAATAAAACTGATAACTAAAGTGGGCAGTGAGCTATAAGAAAAAGAAATATTTTGTCGTGATTTTGATGAGCTTTAAAATGATGCGATTCATTGGAGCAGATACCAAACTCAGATAGATTACCATCTAAGCTGGAATAACCGAAAACGGCGAGTAAAAAATTTTAAAGTCATCTTGCGCGAGCCACTAGCAGAAGTCGAGAAAATAAAGTGGCATAATTTAAACAAAGAGCTAGCTCTGCGCGTTAACTTTCCGGGAATGGCTACAAAATATCAAAAAGAAAGAACTAAGCACGCAAGGCATGTGCAACTACTTCGATGAAATTTCAGAGCAGTCGATCATGCCCTCCGAAGTATGAGCGACAACAATCGGAAATCTTTAAATAAAAGGATAAGAGACTTTCGAATGACTACCGTGTTCTTGCTTCACGGTATAAAGACAAAGCCGGCAAGAGAAAATTTTGTTTTCAAATGTTTAGCGCCGTTTTCTATAGAAGCAGCACATTCCGCCCAATGACATCTCTTTTTTTTCCCGTGACGTGACAGACTTTTGTGATTATTTTTGTTAGTAAGATAAAGACGCTAGCAAATAACGGGTTACGAACCAATTCTACTAAGAGATACATTGCCGTTCTTCCGAACTTGCAAACACAATTGCCGACGTCTATATTCCTCCTTGACAACTGGTTGAAACACCTCCCTGAAACAATAATTTTGTTCCGTATGTGCTGCAAATATAGCTAAATCCTTTTTTCCCTTAATTTTCTTGGACTATGCAATTTGTCCCTAATTACCCGCGACAAGGGGTTGAGACAGCGTATAAATACTTTGGAAGTTCTGTTGCGGATTCTATTCGCAGTGTGACTTATTAGTCAGTTTCAGTGATTTGATTTAAAAGAAAGTATTTAAATCAAAAGAGAGTTAAAAAATTTAAAAGATATTGCATCAAACAGTGATCCAAAACATTAAGAGAATGCGCCAAAAGGCGCAAAATTGCAAAACTTTTGAAGCGTAGTCGTACAGTTGTTTCAAACTATTTAAAGGATTCAGAAAACTACGGGCAAAGATTCGTACCTAGACGAAAATATAGTTTGAAACCAGCTGATCGACGATCCCTACTAAAAGAAGCGTCAAATTCTACCCCAACAACAAGTGAAATGACGGTATTGCCAGGGATTTCGAATGTGGACAGAAAACTAAGGACTTGCCAGCATGTGTTAGCTGAAGCGGAACATCTTCAAAGGAAGGGTTTGATAAGAAAATCCGCTTTACTACAACGTCATCGAAACGCCCTTTTGAGTTTTGCCAGAAATCGTTTAAGATAGTGAAAGAGAACTTCGAGCATAACAACGTTTGTGTTCTTGACTAGCCAGCATTGTCTCCAAACCTCGACATAATTGAAAATGTATGGGGATATCTTTCCACAGCCGTCTACCAAGGCCGACGACAATTAGATAACGTAGCAGACCTTAAGCCGCCATTGAAACTAAACGGGACAAAATCCTACGAAAATTAATTAAAAAACTGTTTAAATCTCGCCCATTAAGAATTTTAGAGATTGTAAATACGAGGGCGGGTCAATAAGTCCATGACTTTTGGATTAAAACAGATTTTTTGATAAAAAAATAATTTTATTTTTCAACGTAGTCTCCCTTGAGCTCTACACACTTTGTCCAACGCTTCTCCAATTTTTTTATCCCTTCCAAAAAAAATGATTTGTCGAGGTCCTCAAAATGACGAGATGACTTCATCATTGGAGTCAAATCTTTTTCCACCAAGCCATTTCTTCAGGTTTGGGAACAAGAAGTAGTCGCTCGGAGCCAAATCTGGAGAATAGGGTGGATGAGGGAGCAATTCATAGCCCAATTCATGGATTTTTGCCATGGCAACTGCACATGTGTGCACCCTTGCATTGTCTTGGTGGAAAAGAACTTTTTTCTTGGCCAAATGAGGTAGTTTTTTTTTCAAATCGTCATTGAATCGGTCCAATAAGTTGGCATAATATTCCCCATTGATTGTTCTTCCCTTTTGAAGGTAGTCAATGTGGATTATCCCGCGTGCATCCCAAAAAACAGTCGCCATAACTTTATTGGCTGACAAACCCACCTTGGCCTTCTTTGGCGCCGATTCACCCTTAGAAACCCACTGTTTTGACTGTTGTTTGTTGTGATGGATCCATATTTCGTCCACGGTTACAAAACGGCGCAAAAACTCCTCCATATTGCGATTAAACAACGCCAAACCTTCCTGTGAAGTTGTTACACGATTGCGTTTGTGGTCGACTGTGAGCAAACGCGGCACCCATCTTGCGGAAAGCTTTCTCATGCCCAAGTGATCATTCAAAATTGAAACCGATGAGCCATGCGAGATCCCTACGGCTTCCACAATCTCTCGCACTTTCAATCTTCGGTCGGCCAACACCATATCGTGAATTTTTTCGATTGTTTCTTGTATAGAGACCTCAACTGGGCGTCCAGGAGGTTCGGCATCTTCAGTGCTTGTACGGCCACAACGAAATTCAGTAAACCACTTTTTTACCATTGAAATCGATGGTGCAGTATTTATCAAGCTTAGCCTTGGTCTCGGTAATGGTTTTTTTTCGCAAGAAATAATGCTTAATAAGCACACGAAATTCACTTTTTCCCATTTTCTCCTCAAATTAGTGAGTAGTCTGATAAAAATAGCTGTCAAACACAAACTAACTGACGCAGTTGAAGTTAGTTGAAATTTTGACAGGAGTCAACTGACAAATGCCTGTTGACAGGAGCAGTGTTGCTGTTTCAGTAAAGAGGTCAGAAATTCAAAAATGCACAGAATTATTGACCCGCCCTCGTATTGAGGGAGGAAGTACTTAGTACTCATTACTAAAAAATAAAACCATTCCGATAAAACTCCAACCAGTTGTCGAGGAGTGTATTTCCAAGCAGTCATCATACTGAAGTGAGGAAAATTTCCCACCAGCGAAATTGTGATGAAGATATCACACATATCGTAGATTTGCAGTTGAATGAGGCTTTGTTATATATGACAATCATCCGTTTAGCTTTTACATAGACGATGTACGAGAAATATAAAAGAAAAATTACAGCTACGGAATAAAAATCCTACGAATGCCAGCGGGTGTCACAAAACGTAGCAAATAAGGGCACTCTCAGAAATCTCCACATTAATAAACCAATATTGGACAAATATAAGACTAGATAAATCAGCTAGTTTTACCATGATCAACAAAGATCCTCCGAAAATCCGGTCCACTCAGCAGTAAAGCTGAAGTTCCAATCAAGGTTCGAAAAAAAAAAGAAAAATAATTGAATCACTCAAATGCAAAAATATCAGCAAATTCTGGGTTTCATTGACGAGGTGATCCAAAATAGAGCGGCCTGTAAAAAGGTTCTAAGGTTTGCATATTTAGCCAAACTCCATCAACGCCGCAGATACGTGGGAGAAGTACGTTATGTGGCATTAGATACATTAAACGCGTAACATATTTCAACGATTAATAAAAAAAAAAAATTAACAACGAATATCTCAACTTAGATGGATCATCCAAGACTGAAGGAGATGACTTGGAACGGTACATGTACGAGTATCAACTGTCCGATGATAGCATGCATAATGATTGATTGGAATCTTAAGAGAGGAGTGCCATCTACAGTAAGACTCCTGTTTACCATACTTGCTCCTACGATCTCCACTTTATGGGTACTCCTGATGATAGCAGAACTAATTAAAAAGTGGTTCTCACCAGCTTCTAGGAGTTGAAAAGAATGTATTCGAAACTTAACACACGGCTCTAGAACTCTAAACGTTTATATTTATAAGTATTTATTTTATCCCTGGAAAGGATAGGGCTTTTCTTTTACCGACTTACTCGTAAGGCTTGCCTATTTATTTATACATATGTCGATGAAGACTTGTCTTGCGCTGGCAATATTTCAAAACTCAAGCACTTATAGAAAGTGATTATCGTCGAATGCGAAAAAGTCACAAGAAGAGACCGGTCAAGGTTGAATTGCGATCTTCGACAATAAATTCTATGCTCAACCAAATCTATATTACTTTCTGCCTTAACGGTTCATATAGGACACGATTAAACTAAACAAAAAAAAAAATCTGAATGAGCATCAGCAAGGGCGGAAGAACGAAGGATAGACGTATTGAGCGAAGCTCTGATTCATTTATATTAGAAATTATCGCTTATCGAAAACTTGATTCTTTGGTAGGAGATTCATATAAGGGCCGTAAACCAAACAACAAGGGATATAAGATTTCAGTCTGGAATAGAAGCCATCTCCATTCAAATCCACTAAGAACTTTATTGCCTCAAAAACAACCACATTTTTGCTTTAATAACTCAACAGCTAGAACAAATACAAGTCTACTTGTCACCGTCGCCTGTGCGACGTTTCATCATATCTTATTACGGCATTCCTACCTTTTAATGAAAAAAGATGTTAAAGACTTAAACTCTCTTGTCATTGGGATTCGCCAAAACTCCATAGGACACTCTTATCTGTGTACAAAGTGATGAGGCTAATAATATACTGAGTAGAGATACTGTTCCGTTATCAAAGCCATAAATTTGTTTATTTATTTAAGCTCCAGATCTGTAAAGAGTCTGCCCGAAATACTGCATATTCTTCGGTTCTATGTACACATGTTGCCGATAATTCGCCAGACAAAGAGTAATGGAATCTGCTTATCACGATCTTGATAACTGAAACTGAGTCCCCAAACTAAGATTATTTTCATCAATTCAGTCAATGTACAATCCAAATTATTTTCTAACCTTTTCGAATAATATCCAAATCTGAATACGACTCACAGTCATCAACATGGGCCAGAGTCAGCAGAATCAGAGTGCGAATATATTTTGATCTGTCTTGTTGAATATTTATCCAAAGTCAATGAATCATCTTTGGTTACATACAAAATGTACCTGCATTTAAGCCCAGTAGATTTTTTTCACCAGGCAGCATCAACCACATCACGCATAAGTAAAAGTAGCTGCAATCTAACGAGAGCGTAGGATAGATATTTACCACGGAAGTATGAGTACTCTGCGGTTTTGTCATCACTTTTAAATTATCGTAGAAAGTAGTGTCACTAAGCCTTACGCAGCAAGATGGTTAGTAAAAGTTTAATTCGTTAAGATAGTTCTTCGAATGCCGCTGACTTTTTAGGTGTCTCCGGTTGGTGTGTCTGGGGAGGGCCTACAGTTGTTCTCACAAGCAGCTCAACTGTTAGTGGAAACCATCGTTAAACAATCAAGCGCCCGTACTACGGATTCAGTTTTTAAGAAGTGCATAGCGAATTCGTCGGCGATCTCATTTTCAGTGATCCCATTGTGACTTGCGACCCGGGCAAAACTCAGTGAATTCGGACATCCGATCGTGTTTAGAGAAGCCTTGTCTTTCCAAAATAGATTTTAAATGTGAGAGGGGTTAACAAGGCCTTAAGCTCAGCAGTTTGTCGATACAGATGCATACGATTTGTTCACCCCACCTGTTCTTTACAACCAAGCGCAATCCCATCATGACTGCTTATGTTTCTACTTGAAAGATATACGGAAAAGTTTAAGGTTATTATCTTCCAACGAAAACGTATCGGACTCTTCAGTGAGGACCCGACTACATTCCCCTCCTGGCTCAGGTTTTAAGAATGCAACACATTATATAAGAAAGATTCATTAGTGGGTCTAGTCCAGAGCCAGACGTCCTAGAGAAAGCCTTATGAAGTCAAAAAAGGTCATATTTCTAATTAACGCAGCTAATTGATCTAAGATCATAGTCACGGTGATCTATCCACTATTGCCTATCAACTGTTTGTGTTAGTAACATGTCTTCATTACTTGGTAGATCAGGGCTTTTGATTGTGCAACTCTTGTACATACCTTGTTTCAACGGCTAGCTGAAAACGGGCGATAACAGGCGATAACAGGCGATATCATCTGCGTAGCCTAACAAATGCGCCGATTTGCGCCTCTCGAGGCTCAAACAAATTTTCATTTCGACTTTATAATGAGCTATCAGTGTCGCGCGACTCCATCATGTGGGCTTTTTAGTCTTCTAAATCGATATTCTTAAACTGTTGCACTTATTTTGCATAGCCGTTATATACATTCTGCATAGTAAGCAATTTTTCTGGCACTGCAGATGCAGATTTATATTGTAATTCGGTCCAGCACACTGAAAGGTTCTAATTCTAATAGAACTTCGCTATTGGCAATTGATATTCAAACCAACATTTGCCTTTCTAATTAACAACCAATATGTTTCTCGTATCAACCAACACATGGTCGATTTCGTGACCGACGCGGACATCTGGAGAAAACGCCTCTTGGCAGCCTAAGGTGATGTTTTATTTATTGTAAAGCTGCAAAATCCATATTGCTAGAGAATGCTTGCATGACATTCTACTCCAGACACTACTTTTGTTCAAAAATATAAAACCTTGACGTATGCACGCAACAAAATGAATCACCATAGCGACTTAGAGACCTTTCCGGGTCATGTGCGACTTTCGATATTTCCCTGACGGCAACTCTGAAACTACGACCTAAAGGTTACATCTAACGTCTGAGTGTCATTTTTTTTTTTTTTTGAATTTCCATTTACTTGTTGAAAATTCGTTAGAATTTCTTGACAATTAGAAAGGCCAGAAAGTCATAGACAGAGGAAGAGGGGTTGAAAACAAGGAATAGAGTGGAACGTTATGGTAACGCCATTGGCCCTGGTGATATGTACACATGAATACGAGTACTCGTACATCGGAGACTGACGATGTGACAGGAAGTTCCACTGATTGATATTTGGCAATGAAAGTACAACACCAAGGCTATGGAGGAAAAATGTGACAAAATAATTAATGGAAATTTGTCTGTGGTGAAGAGGAAGTCTTTTGAACAAAGCGGACAACGGAGGAAAAAGGAAGAAAATTTGTATATACACGGGCAGATAATAATTTGAGTAACAGATATTCTCCGAAAAGGAAAGGAAGTGTCAATGGACATTTGTATTGTTGAGAAATTATGATTAATTTTGGTTTCGTTATTGGTTATGAGGAATTCGAATGGGATCCCATCTAGTTTCCCCCAGGGGTGGACAGATGAACAGAGACCTTTCGGGAACGACTAATGGGAAAACTATAGCGTTAATTGAAGAAATCGTGATAGACATGTTGTAATACTTAAGTATGTAATATGAGGCTGAAGCGATTAGGAACTTAATATCTGTGATATGTGTACGTAAGTCATTACCATCACACGGAAAATGGGAAACCCTTGATTGGGATTGAATAGCTATTCTCACTCATTTTCGAAGCCTTCATTTTTAGAGGACATTTTAGAAACTCAAAAAACTCTTAACCCGCGCACCAGCTCATTTTGGCATGTCCCCGACAACAAATGGCAGCTACTGACAGATAGGCCTTCGATGGGTTGGATTTCGTTTTGGAAGAATTTAAAACCTAGAGGAGCAGCAGGACATCAAGGCATATAATATGACTAGACCTTAGGCTTAAAATGCAAAACCGACTATTGCTACAACGCTCATCTCATAATTGACTAGCCTACGCATGTGCCACTTATTCATTTTAGAATAAACATGATCAGACCGTAATCTGTCAATTTTCACTTACAGCTCCTTAACATCTGCTGACTGACAAATTTTTTTGTGGCCCTCATCTAATGAACCTCTCCAGTTAGACCTGTCCATAGTCAGTTGCATCCAATTTTGCACTCCAAGATGTTTGAGATGCCCTAAAGTAAGGTCATCCTCTATTGCCTTACTACTTTGATGAGAAATTAAAGACTTTTCGGATCGAAGCCTTGATGTCCATTTGCTTTACATAGACAGGTAATGTGCGACCACATCATTCCCCGTACAGTTCGCTATTAAATTTTCTCCCACAAAGCTCAACGCAAACATCTGTTTTTAATGAGGAGCGCCCAGGCCACCCGGCAGACGTGGTTACTGAGAAAATCGTTGAAAAGATCCGTGACATACATAATTCCTTCTGATCGCCAAACGAAAACGTAAGAAGTAGTAGAGGCCGTATGCGTATCAAACGAAACCGCGAGTGTCCACAGTGGAAAAGAAGCGGATATGACAGTTTGGAGCTTTCTAAGCGAAATTAGCAGGAGTTTTTGCTTTGAGTCGACACCCTACACGCCAGAGACCAATCAATAAATAATCAAAACAATCTATTTTTTCAGGCGAATCTGCTCCGAAGAAGGCAAAAACGGTAAAGCGCTGATTTTATTCTTTAATATGAAGAAAAGTGCGGCTGAGGCCTATCGTTTGCTTTCGTAAACTTATGGGGCGGAATGTATTGGTGAATCGACGTGCCGCGAGTGGTTCAAACGGTTCAAAAGGAGTTAAAGACAAAGATCGCCCCGAAAAGCCGAAAAGTTTTGAAGACGAGGAATTCGACGCTTTGCTGAATGAGGATCCGTGTCAGATTAAAGAAGAACTTACTGCATCATTTGGCGTCACGCAACAAGCCGTTTCGCTGCGCCTAAAAGCACTGGGATTCATTCAAAAGATTGGAAACTGGGTGCCGTACGAATTGAAGCCAAGAGACGTCACGTCGAACGGCGATTTTGCATGTCCGAAATTTTACTGCAGTGGTATAAAAATAAATCATTTTTGCATCGTATTGTCACTGGTGATGAGAAATGGATTTATTATGGTAATCCTAAACGCAGAAAATCGTATACAAAGCCCGGCGAGCCCGCCCAATCGGCGCCGAAACGAAATATTCACGTGAATAAGGTCATGCTCTGCATATGGTGGGATCAAAAGGGTGTCGTATACTACGAACTGCTTCCGAGTGGTGAAACCATCAAAGGACCATTATATCGAACGCAACTAATTCGTTTGAAGCGGGCATTAAAAGAAAGACGGCCAGAATATGAGACCAGGCATGAGTCCGTCATTTTTCATCACGACAACGCTCGGCCACATCTTGCGGTTTCGGTGAAAAACTATTTGGATAATAGTGGATGGGAAATTCTGCCTCACCCGCTTTACAGTCCAGACTTGGCACCATCTGACTACCACTTGTTTCGTGGTAGTAGAGGAAATCAAAAATTGGCTCGAAACGTTCTTGGGCTCGAAAGACGAGAATTTTTTTTGGTCCGGAATTCATAAATTGCCAGAAAGATGGGGGAAAGTTGTAGCTTCCGATGGACGATACTTTGAATAAAGCATTGTAACTATGTTTTCATAATAAAACTTCAAATTTTGGAAAAAAAACGCTGGAAACTTACTTGTAGACCCAATATTTACAAGCCTTTTAAACGATTTGCGTCTCAGTTGTGTTGAAAAATTTTTATCCAAACGTGATAGTGTGATTGCTTTATATTTGGCTGGAAAACCACAAGTAGCTATCGTTAGCGCCCTCCAGCACCTCAACGCGAATAAATCATTTGTGTCTCGAACCATAGCTCGTTACCATAGCTCGTTACCGTGAGACGGCATGGAGGTGGTCATAAAAAAACCGCAACATCGGCAGAAATGGTTCGGAAAGTGAAGGCTCGAATTGAGCGAAATCCGCGTCGAAGTGGAAGAAAAATGGCTCGTGAGCTCAACATATCATTGGAACGGATGCAACACATACTGAAAAATTAGTTTGGGCTCAAACCATTGAAGTTTCAAAAAGCACACGATCTTACACCGCAACAGAAAAAAGTTAGAGTCGAAAGAGCGAAGAAGTTGCTATGCTTGCACGAAAGTAATGAGTCGCCATTTGTTATCGAGCAATATTTCAACAAACAAAATGACCGAGTTTACTTACCAGAAAGGTCCTTCGAAAATTTACACCTTCGGACCGCCACCAGAAAGCAGGCAGCACCAATGGTGATGGTTTGGGCCGCCATAACCACCGATGGTCGTTCTCCGCTTATTTTTAGACCGTGACGTCAAAATGAATGCGATCGTATACCGTGAAACTGTCTTAGAGGCAGTATTGAAGCCTTGGGAGACCGTGGACATTTCAACAAGACTCGGCACCGTCTCACAAAGCACGCGTCAACCAAGATTGGTTAAAAAACAATGTTGCACACTTCATTTCTTCGACACAATGGATTGCAAATTCTCCGGATACAAATCCGTTGGATTTCTCTGTTTGGGTATTTTGAAGACGAAGACTGACACTAAAAAGTACCACCTCAAACAAGCACTTCGCCAGGAATGGGCCAAAATACCGCAGAGCCACTTGCGTGCAGCGTCCGATGCTTTCTTCAGCCGTCTCAAGGCCATTATTCGCGCCAAACGTGGACATATTGAAAACTACTGATACAATTTGAAAATTGATATATTTTCCAACATTTTTTGCTTTGGCACAATAAAATTTACCAAAAAATAAAAAAAATTATAGCATTTTAAAAAGTTGGAGTTCGAGTAAGTCACCCTGTAGATTGCAGTATTTTAGAGCATGGCATTATGCATAACTCCTGACACTGGCTACATGTATCCATAAAAAAATTCAAAAAGCGAGATTTATCTCATACACAGTGTGTTCCGGATAATGCTCCGAAGACTTTAATGGGAGATTGCCAAATCGTAAGAGTGTAAAAGTTCGGAAATGCATCCTCTCCAATATACAGAGGTTTAAACCCTGTTGCTGTTTGGCTCCTATTGAAAAAAAGCATTTTCAAATGTATGCGCGTTTGGTATCGTTGAACTCGTAATTATGAGTTCTTTAATTGTTTTAAAGTAAATGTTGCTCTAAAAGTAATGTGTCAAAAGTTATTACAGATCAAAAGAAGATTTTTTTTTCTTTAACTTAAAATTTTAACCTTGTCATTATCTTTTTTTCGGAAAAATATTTTATTATCTCCCATTTTTTACATCTTTGAAACATGTATCTGCAATTAACAAAGAAAAACAAAGTCAGGTCATTTCATCCCAAGTCAACAGTATTCAACATACGACCCCAACCTGTTCAAACTATAAAACTCGAAAATGGGATATTCTTTTACAACAGCACTATAAAATTAGCTAGCTAACAACTGCTTTGGAATATTTTGTCCGTAAATTAAATTTATTATTGTGCAATGTAAATCCCACAAAAAGTGCTTTAAAAAAGGTTCATTTTATAAGCCCTAAAAGATAAAAACGGAACCACCTCGGTTAGGCAACAGTCAATTTTATCAGATAAAAAAAATCACGTCGTTTTTCTAAAAAAAAAAAAAATAAGCAAATCTCTTATGATATAATGTAAAAAGAATGCAAAATTATTTGCATAACCAGTTTGTAGTAACTGAGATATTGACGGTTAGATCATAACATCCTCGATCATGGGACTTTTCAACACAAGAATACGCAGATATGGTTTATGTCTATGGTTTCTGCAACGGGGGAGATTTGAATATCTGCGGCAATACAATGGCAGGACATTTGTTAAAATATTTTCCATGTTAAAGGAGACTGGAACAACGCGTTCAGAGATTCACATCCTGCTTAAGCAAGCGTTTGCAGATACAAAGACGTCTTACATTACGTCAGAAACCATGAAAATACCAGTTTTAGGCAACTAAGCAGACATTTTAATCTTAGCAGAATTTATATTTGGAGAATTATACCTTCAAAGGGCATCAATCTACTCCATTATATATCAATACAGGAGCTACAACCCGGAGGCTCAGAGAACCATTTGGAATTCTGCGATTACATTTTGGAAAAAAACACTTTGCGGAAGACAAATTCTTGGCCAAATACTATGGGCGGAATGGGACTCTTGCACCAATTTCCACAATTTATATACCTGTGCACAAAGCAGCCCCCACGTCATGAGTCACAGGGCTTTTCAGCATACGTAAGTTGAGAAAAACAAACAAAACAAATATTGATCATCGAAAATGCAATTGTTTTTCAAAATACTCTTTATGAAGGTCAATATACTTTTGCATGCGTAAGTTTAACGTCAAATTGGGTAATAAGCTGATCGGATGTTTTGCGAAATAAATTAATAGAACTATAGGGTGGCAGATAGCAATGATAGTTTTTCAAATTGTTACTCATGTGTTGCAGCAGCAACAGCAAGTTACCAATGACATCCAGCTGTCCAAATATTAAGTAAGGTTTGCCATTTCATCGTGCATCGTTTTACGGTTGCCGAACGTGCGGAAATTACTAAAAAAATGTTCCGTCTCAGTTGTAAATACGCAACGTAAATTTCGTCGTGATCATCGCTTCATTGTGCACGCAATTCGTCGCGCCGTGGAAAAGTTTGAGCTCAATCTTTTCGATCTTAGGCCATCTACCAGGCAAATATAGTAGGTGTGAAATGAAGAAAACATAGCCGTTGTAGCGGTCAGTATCGAAAAAGACCCAGAAATGCCGATTCTGCGTCGATTACCTGAATTGGGCATTGCCAGAGTCAACCCGGCTTATTTCGCGATTGGACTTGGGCCTACAAGGATAAGATTGTGCTGACGCAAGAATTGAAGTCGGACAATCATAGACAACGCCGTGATTTCGCTAATTGGGCGCTGCAAATCTTGGCCGGAGATCCGGAATCATCTTCTCGGACGAGGCCTATTTTTGGTTCAGCGGCTATGTCAACAAGCAAAATGGCTGCAACGAACACAATCCACAAGTGTTCGGTCAAACATCAATACATCCACAAAGATTGACTGTTTGATGGGGTTTATGGCATGGCGCCATCATCGGACCTTATTTCGACACCATTCCCATCAATGGTCTCAAGTATACAGCGATGTTAACCGACTTCATGTGGTCAGAGCTGGACAACATCGATATATCTGAGCTGTCGTTCCAACAAGACGATGGCGCTACATGCCATACAACCGACGCGAAGCTCGAAGTTGTGAAGGAGAAATTTGGCGACTGGGTCATCTCACGGCGAACGTTCATAAATTGGCCGCGGCGATCATGTGATTTGACACCATTCGATTCTTTTCTCTGGGGCTACGTCAAGTCCTTAAACTACGCTAACAAGCCAACTACTTTGGACGAGCTCGAGACCAACATTCGACACGCTATTGCCGGAATAACGCCGCACATACCGAACTGACCGCTTGAAGCACTGCCAGCAGAGCCGAGGCGGCCATTTGATTGATGTGCTATTCCACACATAATGACATGAACGTAGGTTCAAAATAAAGCCAAAATCAATTTTATATCTCACACCGTCGCGTCGTTGTTTTATTTAATTTTTTTTTCTATCGTTCTTATCTGGTCACCCTTTATTAGGTGATACACCACTGAAACAAAGAGAAACCATTGTGTACCAGCAGGATGGCGCCCCCGCACACTATGGCCATGCAGTTAGAGAGTGGTTAGATTGCGTCTTCGAGTATGAAAATTCGTGGATAGGGCGGGATGGACCCATTATGCAGCCTCCAAGGTCTCCGGTTTTGACCCCAATGGACTTTTATTTATGGGGCATTGTTTGCTCATCAGAAATAACAATATTAGATGCCTTGAACCGTAGGATTGGTGAGGCAGCTGCGAATTGGAAAGAGCTGACATTGTTAGAGCCTTTCAAAGACTAGTTCTGGCGAACAATGGAGTGAAAAGTGACATCCTTGACCGCCAGAATGCGCTGCTATTGCAAGAAAGGCTATGGTGCCTTGAAGTCCGTTCATATTTGGGCAGACATGCCAAATTTCAGTGCGATACTGTCTTTAGTTTTGTTTTGACAGCTGATTGTTGTTGACGTGTACCTGTTTGGCATCATGTTGAGTATGGACAAAAACGATTTTCGTTCTCTCATAAAACATTATTTTTTGAGAGGCAAAACGGCTAAGGAAACAAAAGAAAAGTTGGATAAATATTATGGGGCTAATGCTCCGTCAGATTACACCGTCAAATATTGGTTTCGAGAGTTTCGTGGTGGCCGCAACTCCACTACCGATCAAGTCCGCAGCGGCAGGCCCTCCGATGCGGTTACAGCGGACAATGTCAAAAAAATACATGAAATGGTGTTTGCTGACCGGAAAGTGAAGGTGCGCGAGCTAGCAGATACCACAAAGATTAGTACTGAGCGCACGCACAGATAAATTTGAAAGAGTTATTCTCAATAGGACTCAAAACAAGGCACCATAAGGTTTTGCTTAAAACCTCTGTATCTCGGAGGGGATGTATTTCTGATGGTTTGTACGTCCACAAAAAGATTTCCTTTCATCGGCAAATGCATTTTTCGCGCGGTGCCAAATCAGGTGATTGACAGTTAAAATGCGATTTTTAGGCGAAAAATTGGTAACAAGTGTCGATCGATGAGATGGCACATTATCGTGCAACAAACGCCAACTGCTTTCTGCGCGATATTCTGACCGACGAATGCAATGCATCAATCGCTTCAAAATATCAAGGTAGAAATATGCATGAATTGTTTGGCCCAGTGGAAGGAACTCTTTGTGGACAATACCTTGGAATCGTAAAAGCAGGTTAATATTTTCTTCACTTTTGAGTTCTCCAAACTAGATTTCTTGGGTTTTGGCTCGTCTGTCGCCTTCTACTCGGCATTTTAGTGCTTGGTTTTCAGATAATATTGAAAACTCCACGTTTCGTCACCAGTCACAATGTTGTAAAAGAAGTTTTTGTTCTTTTTTTGATGATGTCCTTCGAATGTTGAATTCTGGCTGGTGGTCAGTCACTGTTGTACTGCTGACACAAACATACAGTCACTTCAAACGCTTCTATTCGCCAAAATGCCATGAAATTTTGACAGTATATTAGGAGGATCTACCTTTCCGAAGCATGTAATTACCAATAGATGGCTTCACTAGAAATACTTATTTCTAAAAAGTCCTGTTTACTTTGGGGCGGACTTTGTAGGAGATTACGTAATTTTGTTGGCGTTCATAATCAACCGAACGGAGCTGGGTACTCGACGTATTGTGGATAGATTCCGTAATACATTCACGCAAAAGGCAAAAAATTTGCGAAAACATCTCGATCTTCAGCCGCACAAGATCCAGCTGGTAGAGAAACTAAAGCCACAAGATCACGGCTTACGACGGGATTTCGCCGATTGGATTCTAAAACTACTATAAGTTGTCCCTAATTTTAATGAAAAAATCGTGTTTACTGGCTCCCTTTGGCTTGGTGTGAATTGCGAGGAACCAGAATTGCCATTTCTGGAATTGGATCCAAAAGAAACTCATGAGACCAAAGTACTCGTATACCCTCAAAAGTGTACTGTTTGGGGTAGCATCACCGAATCAGACACGAACTCACGTTTTGGTCGATAGCCAACGATAACAAACAATGCTTAGTGATTATTTCTTCGAAAATATGGACGACGTTGATCCGCAGTATATGTGATTCTAGCAGGATGGTGGTACATTCCATACTGCCCTTGAATTACTCGATTCAACGACAACATTATTTAGTGAAATTGATCATTGAATTGACCAACTCAATTATTTCTTTTTACCGGACATTCATAGAGGTAGTGCTCCGCGGTATCGTCAACATCAACAGGATGTTATATCACTTATGACCAGCACACTTACAGTGTGTTCCAAAAAAACGTACATTACATTACTTCTTTTACTTTGCTCACAAACACACATATTTGTAGCCAAATTATTTTCTGCATTTAATTGCCGATCGTGCATTGTTTTCATTTCCTCAGTAGATTTCCATACTTCGGCGGTTTTACATCATTCCAAATTGATTTTAAATAGAGTTTCGAAACTGTGCTCTTAGTAACACACCCAAAAGTGCCGCAAATGAGTATTAAGTCGGCTGCAACATATTTAAAAACATCCGAGAAAGTGGATTAAGTGGTATAAGGAATGCGGTATTGACAACGATGGGTCAGGTAGATGGATCAAAGGACAATAAAGTAATTCGGGAATTGTTTTGGAAAAACCCCGCAATTAGTCTGAAAATCGCGAAAAAAAAAATTTTTCAGAAAAGGAACACAACACAATACGACGTCGTTTGGCAGAATCTGGCATCAAAAATAAGAGAACCAAACCTAAACCGCCATTGACCCAAAAACATATTCAAAAGAGATTAAGTTGGGCAACGCATCATAAAACATCTAGCAAATGTTCATGTTTATGGATGATTCTCGGCGAAAGAATTAGCAAAGGTAATAGTATTCACACTAAAAGAAAAAAACTCATAGTAAAATTATACCAGAAAGGTTTGTTAAAGATTGCCGAATCTCTCTATGGACCAAACAATTGCGACTGGATTTTGCAAAAGTATAACGATCCAAAACATCAGTCACCTCTGCACCCGTTGCTAAGAGAGAAATGGTATAGAAACGTTAGACTGATCGTCCCAAGGTCCTGTTGCGAATCCAATAGAAAATGTGCGCTCTTTAATAAAGCAGAGGCGTATAAGGAAAAAAAAAACAGCAACGATAAAACAACTTGCCCGGATCTTGGGGAAGCAAATTTGGGCAGGCCTAAATTTAGAATATGCGCAAAAATTAAGGGCAAGTTGCACTAGATGATGCCAAGCAATTATAAATAATAATAGTGACTGGATTTCGTACTAATATTATTTCCCAATTCGGGTTGATATTTTTGGTTTTTTAAACGCACGTTTTTGTTGAACACACTGTTGGTGCTTAGCAAAAGTGCAGTGCCCTCTCACGACGCCAGTAAGCAGCCTACAGTCTATCTTACTTTCCTACTGAAGGACAGCAGGAAAGACGCTGACCACTTAGAGACCTCGGGAAGCATTCGTTTGGTCTGCCGACAACCTGGAGAGTCATCTGCGATTATGTTCATATGAAACCCAACTGTCAACGGAAGCCCCTAACGAGGAAGAAGGCAGATCTAGCGTAATAACGCGTAAAGCGTAAAAGTCTTTGAAAACTCTTCTCTGAGCCTTGCCTAGAAAGCTCATCGGCGATTTCATTTCCCGTGATTCCATTGTCACCTCGGACCCAGACAAGAATTTTGCCTTCCAGCTGCATTATTGAACTAGTTTAGAAGTCATGCACCAACAACACTACCACCAACTGGTGACCTCTTGTCTCCACCAAGAACAGTCAGCATGTAAAGCATTTTGTAAACCTTTTCATTCAACACGAAACTTGTCTATTTCTACTGCGTTGACGCTCTGGACTGGAATTGAATCGAACCTTGAAGTCCGATAACAGGTTTCGATTTTTAAATTCTCTAGAAGGCCTCAACTATTTCGAATTACTTGCATAAACCTTCATCAGCGATAACGAGCTGGAATGAATGACTGGAATCCTTTAGAGAGCAACACAGTTACCAACTACTATAATTCATCGTTTGGTTTATCAAAAATCATCATGCTTCTAAAGTAATAGCGTAGTCGAAGTAGAGAGGTAGATCGCCTGTTACTGTAGGTGTTTGTTGTGATGTTTTTTGGCCAATTTAGTGGGAGCTGTCTTGTTCAAAGTCCTTTATTATATTCAAATTTTTTTGGCCACTGATGATTTAGTCACACGATAAACTTCAGGGTTCTTAGCACATGCTCAAAGGAGTCTTCTCGGATACAATCCGATTTCTGATAGAAAATTGTAAATGAAGAGGAGCCTTAAGAAAAAATCGTAAAAGTCACAGAGGTTATACCAAAATACCAGAAGAATAATAATTATTCAAGCATTTCAAAGTTCTCCAATGGTGACAACTAAATACATCCTGAGCCTCGTGTCTAATTCATATATGTGGATCTCCGCTCTCTACTTGTATCATATATTGCCGTAGTTTCTCATAATTACGTCGTGATATAATGAGTCATTGTCGCGCACACTTCAATACACAGCGATCGAGTGATTTATGTCGTACATCAGATTTGGATCGTCTCATGGATCTTTATAGAGTTACCAAAGTGTCCAAACCACAGCCAATTATCAAGAACTGATGACTTCCTCATAAGCAAATATAAACACTATGTTCCTCGGAACTTATAGAATCTGATAGTTTTCCAATGACTTCTTTGGAATCGATTTGATTTTTGTTTACTTTCCTGGGGCAGTAAGTGATAGAAACATACCTGCAAAGAGAAGGAAGGGAAAACCCATATTAACAAATTAAATTCTGATAAAATCAAGTACTAGAAACTAGTGATAGATACAAAGATATGTATTGTAGATACAAAGCAAATTTGTCATAAGTGATTTTGCGAAATCGTAGTTACAACTTGCCAGTGGAGTTTTTATTATTTATTGCGGTTGACCGGAATGTGACAACGTGCCATTGCGTCAATATTTGAAATGCGGTTGCAGACACACTCTTTTCAATTCAATAAATTGTTTTTGTTCTTTTATTTTTTTTATTTTTTATTTTGCACATAAATTTACCGACATGCAATATGCATAGAACGTAATTAGAGACCACAGATGCGGAGCGAATGAATGAAAAGAAAAAAATTAAAAATAAAACAGAAAATCAAATGAGAACAGCAGTAATGCAATTAATCTGAATTAATCATATTATCACACCGCATATACTCGTAAGTATGTATCTACATATGCACGAACGTACATACTCTCGTATGCATCATTATACAATCAAAGAGGACGCAGTCGGTAAAAGGCCTTGAAAACTGGAGCAAGGGAATGATTTCAGCGAACAAAAATGAAATCAAAATGCTAAGTATGAGTCTGGAGATTAAGAGTTATAACTGATGGCAGTCATTGAGGAAAAACCGACAACCCCTAGGACGTAGACAAGGTCTTCGCAGATTGCAACATACTCGCATTTAGAACAATAACAGATCTCAACACATTGATATTGTTGCGGAATCGATTTATTGCGCAGCATCGAACATAGCTACGACATATCTACGAGGGCCTACATGTTGTTTACGATTATCTTTAAAGTACATCAAGGTTCTGTATTGAGACCCTTTTTAATTCAGAGAAATCCTCTAGCAGACTCTTCCATGTGAAGAACATCGTAATAGATGATGGAGCTCCTCTACCTATGTAAAGGGTGAGCTAACAGCTAGTGTGCAAGTTTTCATTAAATTAAACACGCATTTATTGTAAATTCAATGCGGAATAGTAAAGTTCGGTCAATGGCAATTGTGAATGGAACACAACATCGTTCATGTGACCACCACGGCTTCTGTTGCAAGCTACCATCTGAAAGTCAAAATAATCGACGACTTTTTGAAGAGTTAGTGGGTCAATGTCCGCAATTTAAGTTTGAGATCCTGAATTGTCGCTGGGTTATTGGCATAGACCTTACTCTTCAAATAACCCCACAGGAAGAAGTTTAAAGGTGTCATACCCCATGACCTTGGGTGCCAATCAACTTCTTCAAATTTCCTACGCAATAAATTGATTGATTGATGGCTTGTGTGGACGGTAGCATCATCCTTTTGGAACCAGGTCGTCCAGATCCAATTCATTCAATTTTGGAAATAAAAATAGCCGGTCCACATGTTGCGGTAACGTTCTCCATTCACTGTAACTGTCTCTCCAGCCTCATCTTCGAAAAAGATGCTTCGCACCCTTTTGACTTTTTTGGGATGCGTTGGTTTTTCGTGAACCTCGTATGGGTTTTCCGGTCCCCAGAAACGAAAATTTTTTTTATTATCCAAAAATGGGCTTCAGCGGATTATAAACTGTCCTGGCGATCCAACATCTATTAACAAATCGGCGACGTCGTAGATTTGGATTTTATAGTCGCGCAAATGAAGATCAACTGTTGACTTCGGCGACGAATTGAGGTGCTTACTGGTTTTGAACACTTTCGCTCACAGTGGTGATGGCCGAGCATGCTGATATGCAGTTCGACCCGATACGGAACCAGTTTCTTCAAAACGCTTTGCCATTACACGAATTCCGGACTCACTAGGGCGATTATGTTGACCAAAAAAGTCACTAATATTACGAAATGTTACTTTTACAGATCGCTCATTTTGGTTGGCAAACGACTCAATGTCTAAAATTGCCAAAA
The DNA here is from genome assembly GCA_963966105.1 of Volucella zonaria. Classification (NCBI taxonomy): domain Eukaryota; kingdom Metazoa; phylum Arthropoda; class Insecta; order Diptera; family Syrphidae; genus Volucella; species Volucella zonaria. The sequence continues at coordinate 129,151,201 of OZ014533.1, read as the reverse complement.
ATTGCATGACATCTGTCAAAAAGATCAATCACATTGAATTCAGTAATTGACAGCCAACCTCACCCTTATGTATGCAAATTTCATCATTTTCTTCTAAGGAACTTCTTAGATGGCGCTACCGCTACCTCAGGGTCCAGGTAAAAAGCCTCTTCAACGGCCATTAGCTACGAGGGCGGGTCAATAATTAGGTGCATTTTTGAATTTCTGACCTCTTTACTGAAACAGCAACACTGCTCCTGTCAACAGGCATTTGTCAGTTGACTCCTGTCAAAATTTAAACTTGCTGCGTCAGTTAGTTTGTGTTTGACAGCTATTTTTATCAGACTACTCACTAATTTGAGGAGAAAATGGAAAAAAGTGAATTTCGTGTGCTTATTAAGCATTATTTCTTGCGAAAAAAAACCATTACCGAGACCAAGGCTAAGCTTGATAAATACTATGGGGACTCTGCACCATCGATTTCAATGGTAAAAAAGTGGTTTACTGAATTTCGTTGTGGCCGTACAAGCACTGAAGATGCCGAACGTCCTGGACGCCCAGTTGAGGTCTCTACACCCGAAATCGAAAAAATTCACGATATGGTGTTGGCCGACCGAAGATTGAAAGTGCGAGAGATTGTGGAAGCCGTAGGGATCTCGCATGGCTCAGTGGTTTCAATTTTGAATGATCACTTGGGCATGAGAAAGCTTTCCGCAAGGTGGGTGCCGCGTTTGCTCACAGTCGACCACAAACGCAATCGTGTAACAACTTCACAGGAAGGTTTGGCGTTGTTTAATCGCAATATGGAGGAGTTTTTGCGCCGTTTTGTAACCGTGGACGAAACATGGATCCATCACAACACACCAGAGAACAAACAACAGTCAAAACAGTGGGTTTCTAAGGGTGAATCGGCGCCAAAGAAGGCCAAGGTGGGTTTGTCAGCCAATAAAGTTATGGCGACTGTTTTTTGGGATGCACGCGGGATAATCCACATTGACTACCTTCAAAAGGGAAGAACAATCAATGGGGAATATTATGCCAACTTATTGGACCGATTCAATGACGATTTGAAAAAAAAACCACCTCATTTGGCCAAGAAAAAAGTTCTTTTCCACCAAGACAATGCAAGGGTGCACACATGTGCAGTTGCCATGGCAAAAATCCATGAATTGGGCTATGAATTGCTCCCTCATCCACCCTATTCTCCAGATTTGGCTCCGAGCGACTACTTCTTGTTCCCAAACCAGAAGAAATGGCTTGGTGGAAAAAGATTTGACTCCAATGATGAAGTCATCTCGTCATTTTGAGGACCTCGACAAATCATTTTTTTTGGAAGGGATAAAAAAATTGGAGAAGCGTTGGACAAAGTGTATAGAGCTCAACTGAGACTACGTTGAAAAATAAAATTATTTTTTTATCAAAAAATCTGTTTTAATCCAAAAGTCACGGACTTATTGACCCGCCCTCGTATTTTCCACAAGTTTATTGAACTCTGCTTCCACCAAAATCGAGGCCTTTCTTAAGTTCGTCGTTGTTATGATCTGAAGTCGAACTCATGTATGGGAATCATATGCAGAAGGTGTAAAGAGATGTAAAGGAGGATCTGACCGAAAGTGGGCATTATAATTTAATTTTCCGCGGAATTAAACCCCTTAAATTGAAGCTGGATAAGACGGGGTAAACAATTTTTCAAGTTAGCTGAGAGACCTAGTATTTCGCAACATTTTTAGAAATTACAAACTGTAGGGCACAGTATGGAACCCTAGGGGAGACCAACTGTGGAATAACTTCAGACTTAAATCTTACTAACAAAAGCAGTTCCGAAATCAATTTTACAAAAATATTTGAAAGGTACATCATATCCTAACCGCTCTTAGTAACGCACTTCTTCGGATAGCATAAAATTACAGATAAGTGCCCTTGATTGTACTTTCACCAGAGTTCAGTCACAGCGGCAGATTCGGCAGCATTGCGGTCCGAATCTTATGAACTTTCGAGTTTTGATTATATTGGGTCTACAAGTAAGTTTCCAGCGTTTTTTTCCAAAATTTGAAGTGTTATTATGAAAACATAGTTACAATGCTTTATTCAAAGTATCGCCCATCGGAAGCTACAACTTTCCCCCATCTTTCCGGCAATTTATGAATTCCGGACCAAAAAAATTTCTCGTCTTTCGAGCCCAAGAACGCATCGAGCCAATTTTTGATTTCCTCTACTGAGCTGAAGCGTATTCCCGTAAGAGCGTTATGCATCGAACGAAACAAGTGGTAGTCAGATGGTGCCAAGTCTGGACTGTAAGGCGGGTGAGGCAGAATTTCCCGTCCACTATTTTCCAAATAGTTTTTCACCGAAAACGCAACATGTGGCCAAGCGTTGTCGTGATGAAAAATGACGGACTCATGCCTGGTCTCATATTCTGGCCGTTTTTCTTTTAATGCCCGCTTCAAACGAATTAGTTGGGTTCGATATAATGGTCCTTTGATGATTTCACCACTCCGAAGCAGTTCGTAGTATACGACACCGTTTTGATCCCACCATATGCAGAGCATGACCTTATTCACGCGAATATTTCGTTTCGGCGTCGATTGGGCGGGTTCGCCGGGCTTTGTATACGATCTTCTGCGTTTAGGATTATCATAATAAATCCATTTCTCATCACCAGTGACAATACAATGCAAAAATGATTTGTTTTTATACCGCTGCAGTAACATTTCGGACATGCAAAATCGCCCTTCGACGTCTCTTGGCTTCAATTCGTACGGCACCCAGTTTCCAACCTTTTGAATGAATCCCAGTGCTTTTAGGCGCAAGGAAACGGCTTGTTGCGTGACGCCCAATGATGCAGCAAGTTCTTCTTGAATCTGACACGGATCCTCATTCAGGAAAGCGTCCAATTCCTCGTCTTCAAAACTTTTCGGCTTTCCGGGGCGATCTTTGTCTTCAACTCCAAAATCACCACTTTTGAACCGTTTGAAACACTCGCGGCACGTCGATTCATCAATACATTCCGCCCCATAAGTTTCCGAAAGCAAACGATAGGCCTCAGCCGCACTTTTCTTCATATTAAAGAATAAAAGCAGCGCTCCCCGCAAATGACGTTTATTTGGCTGGAAACTTGCCATGATTTTGCTCGATAAAATGTACGACACCGATAGAACTGCTCAAATATAACGCTGCAAAGTTGTTGACAGATACAAAACCTACAAATAAAACACATGGGGTCTGACATTTCTGCCCGGGATCCACTGGTTGCGCCATCTCTGACAAACGCTGGAAACTTACTTGTAGACCCAATATATATATAAGGCAAATCTCCTTATAATTACTAGAATTGAGTCTGGGTTGAGTTAGTTTGGCATTTGACTGATCACTAATCACTGATCTCCCTCTGACGAACCCCCACAATTCTACTTCTAACCATACCCTAGATGTAAAAAATTAGACATTAAAGTTTTAGGGTTTGGGTCTCAAGGTCCAGTGATATATTGTACATATCGTCTTTCTTTAGGCCTTGGGAACACTCTTTTATCAGATTCCTTGCCAGAGTTCCTGTCCGTTTTCATTTGAATGTCTTACACTTTTTATGATTCCATTAGCATTATTGAATGATCTTTTCCAAATCCTTTTTGTGGAATATGTTCGAAGATATAGTATAGTATAGTAGGTGGTCTGTGGGCAATGATATTAGAGGCAGGCTTTTTGAAGTAGACTTTTAGCAATTTTGAAAACTTGGAGCACTTAAAGATGTTACATCCTTGGGGTTTCTATGATCGCAATGTGCAACTAACTTAATAAATTTACGCTTTTGGCAATCCTGCCGCAATTGCTTTCTGAGATCGTAGATAACTTCTAAACCTCCTCAATACGTCAAGAAGTGTATTTGAGATTTACTACGAGTTGAAAACGTTAAGAGTTTTCAAGATCAGAGAGTTTCATTGGTATGTTGACGAGGGACATCAGAATATTAGGAATCGTATTCGCAAAAACGATAGCAAGCTACACTCTTGGCCGATACATCTTCAAGGATATCGCCCAATAACAAAGCAGATCTAAACACGATATCGGTCCAAACAGGAACCTGGTTTCGTCTGATATCAACAGAAAGAAGGTGAGTTTGGATGATCCTTGAAGGTTCGAGGTAGAAAATAGCAATTTCCTGTACAAAATGACAGTCAAACGCAGTTATTCGCAATCGGTAGGCACACGATGATACTGTCAGTGATAAAGGATACCCAGTAACAAAAATCTAATATTTGTAGCGTGGTTGGATCTATTCGAATAGCTACAATTTCTCTTAAACTGCATAAACGTAGCTTATTCCTACTTTTGCCATAATGATATACGAGTAGACTTTTTAGTTTCACTTTTCGGTATGATATGCCATCAAATCACCAGTGAACATGCTGCCGGTGGTGATTGAGAAGTCGAGAATTTCAAAGATACTTTGTAAGCTGACAATTGAGGCTTTCATAACTTTGGAAAATGCGTCTAAACCGAAAGAACTATAAAAACTGGTCGTAGTGGGTGACCCTGACTCATGTGGTCGTGTACCGACCCCTCCCAATTATCAAGGCTTCGCCTATTAATGACGTTATCTAATAAAAAGCGGAGGCAAAGCATATTACTAGGTTGCTACGATTTGACCAGTTACAAGTTGCCGGTCATAGATCTTGTTGGCGGCAAGACCACCGGTAGTCCCTACCAGGACTTAAATCACGGTACCATGGGACTCAGGAGCCCCCGGATGTCGATCCGGGCCTGACTTGTTGAGGCAGGCCCCCTTGTGGTAGCGTCATGGTGGCTGTGGTGGAAGGGTCTTCCTGTTGGTTTGATCAAATGTAGAGTTACAATAAGTACTGGATGCTGTGACCCTAAGAAAAGTAGGACCCATACCAAGGGTGGAACTTGTGCCCCCAACACATTCTGCTTTGGTATCTCAGGAAGGCGGCAGAGCGATGGCAGTGCGTATTCTTGCTCCGATGGATGTATGAGCATCCCGTAAACTTAAGTAAAATAAAATGAAAATACAAAAACAGAATGCTGTATCAGTGTGGAATAATATTTGTTCAGCACAAGGGAAAAGTATACATCTGGGACAGAAGGTGTACGAGAGTGGCAATATGTACAATAGGTGGGTCTCAAGTACCCAGTAAGCAGTGTAGCTTTGCCCAAAGAGCTTGTGTCATTGTAAATGAGGTTGTGATTGGAACTCTTCGGTATCACGTACGAATGCTCGTATTTCGCAAAGATAACAAGCGGATGTAACCATTTTTCAAACTACTATCTCTATGCCCAGTTAGGACTTCAATTATGAGCCTCATACATGCATTGTTCCTGCTGATGAGTACAAGTTCCTCTGATATTTTTAGGTCTAGCACTCTCCAGATCGGCAAAATGTTAAACATAAATTACGAAGATGCCACCTTTTGTTGTCCTGGTCTTCGAAGGGTAGATCTTTCTAAGCTTAGAAGTTATGCCTTTCAGCCAGAAATGAGACATTGCTACCAACTTTGACATTATCGACACCGTTTCCACACGTGTCCGATATACTTATACTCGTGCATTAGTGGATTTCAGGTGAATTAGAACGTAGGTATTTCAATCCCTGCACCAGGAGGCATCGCAGGATAATCTGTGTATTCCTCAATCAATGTTACCAGACCAGACCCTCCGTCAATTTTGGTAGAATTTCTAGAGCTATAATTAATGTTGGACAACTAATCGGTCATAATAGGGATGTTCGTATTGCCAAACGGAATAGTGGAATTGTGATTGTTTTCTTTGCCCGGCAATCGTTTAACTACCAAGACTTCAGCTGTGCCATTCTGCTTGTCGAATTGTTCTCAATCCTTACCACTGAGTCATCTGATCCGACCTTCCGATCCCGGAAAATGTTGGATATTTCCCCGGTTTTTAAATTATTTCAGAAGTTCTTACCCAGAAAGGTTGTAATGTCGAGATTCCTTAATCCTACGCATCAAGGTGTTGATCCTATTTGCAGTACCCATACATATCCATATTACAATTGTTTATTCATGTCTAAGTTTAAGTGAAATTTTTTTTCAGACAAAAGAAGTAAAATGGACGCATCATGTGCAGCGTTAAGTCCGGGTTATATACAGGGTGTCCCCTAATCTTCTGGCATTCCACTCTCTTTAAGTTTTAGTTTAATTCCAAATCCCAAAACAATTAGTGCGGTGCAGCTCTACCCAAGATATCGATCGTACTATTATGATTCCAGTTGCTTATATGTAGAAATAAAAAAATTTTTATAAAAAAAAGTGCTACTGCTGGTTTTTCGAAACATAAAATCAATGGGTTTTTCTGCAAATTTGTTGATGAATTTGTTTATATTATTATTGTTACGTTCATAAGAAAAACATAGTAAAACGTTATGTTTATTCCGCATTTTGTGGAGAAAAGTGGCCTCAAAGTCAAAAATCAGCGTAGGCAAGAAAAATTTAACAGGCTTAGAGATTGGATATCTGAAGACACAAACAAGATATCACCGTTATTTAAACGCAGTTACAAAACCTAGTATTTCTTCTAAAAACAAAAACCTAAACGAAGTTTCATGAATCATTTCCCAAATTATCCTTGACGAATTAGGGGACACCCTGTATTTTGAAAGATGTTTATTTTTTTTCCAAAAAGGTTTTCTACCACATTCACAGCATCAAGCCTGTATTCTACCATCCTGTTGTAGAATTCGCGTGACCGAGGTTGTGAGGTAGAAGGAAAAAAACAAGCTGAGGAGGAAATTTTGAGTCTTGTTTTTGAATGTTTGAGCATTGCAATGTCTGGGGAATAAAGCCTTTGGTGGGTTGTTCCAAAAACTTGTATCAGAGTTTGACTTAGGAAGGAATCACTGTGTTTCAGAGTCCCTATGAAGATGAACTCCAAAGTAAATTGATGAGTATTTATAGCGAAAGGACTGTTACAGAAGAACCTGCACGGGATATAACATTACTATGTGAGAGTGTCAATTGGCTGGGCAATATTGGCATGCCCTCTACGAGTTTTATTGTACGGTGTTGGTTCCTACCTAGTAAGTGCATAGAGGTCGGTCTTTGTACTCCAATTTTGAGCTAATAAAAGCCTTATACAGGGCGAGTTTCTTAACTTGAGACATCCAAATTACTCGAAAAGTACGCGATATCGCGAAAAATGTTTCAGACAAAAGGCATAAGGTTCTGAAGGGGACATAAGATGGTGACCACGAATTTGACCTTGAGACCCATTTTCAAGGTCAAACGAAGGTCACTTTTGATTTTTCAAATGATAATTCCTGATTTTCATTGCTCAGTCGTATTGCTCGTAGGCTTGTCATTTGTTTTTACATACTGCGTTTAGCATAACCCAGAAACAACGACGTGGACGTAGCGATATTTTGTTTCCTTCGGGGTGATTAATTAGACTGGGTCCCCTTGCCTCCCACTGTTGAATCATTGAATTCTTCCCATTTCGACGTTTATTTCCCGAGACTATTTCAACAAATGCTCGAAAATGTAATTTTTGAAAAAAGTGTTTCATGTAAAAGAATTGTAATTTTTCACGCAAATTACGAATCTGTCAAAAAAAAAAGTTAAAAAACTCACTCTGTATATTGAGGCCAGTGCGAAGAGGAAAAGTATTTCTAATATCACTTGAAGAAACCCAGAGATTTCGCAAAATTGTTGGTGAAAACAAATATGTGGTCATTCCAACGTACAGCTATATTAACACTAGAAGCAAGTACTATTCGCGATTAATTGCTGGACGTTTGGATTTTGCATTAAAGCCAGAAAATAGTGTTGTGTTTTGGAAGCATTCTATTCGACTCGGTTATGCATTTAATGTTAGAATTTAATGAACGAACTGCCAATCTGCAGCCGAACAGCAGGGGTGTGAGTCCGGGAACGGATGAACGGAGTGGAGAGTACTGTCGTCAGAAAAGAAATAATAGGATTAGAATAAGTGATCGTGATGAAAATTAAAAATAGTGTCGGAGATGGAACGGAGCCCTGTGGCACACCAACATTTATTTTGTGAATATCAGAAATGAAACCGTCAGAAATCGAACGTCCTTGTAGTGTTGTCTTTTACAAAGAGCAAAGGTTAACGATGGTAAAATTTTCCACACGGAGATCCGAGGATCGTTTTTTTTCTTAATGTTTAACCGGACTATCATGACAGACATATCATGATACTCATTCCTGGTGTTAAGCTTGTTAAAGAAATTCGTCATTCTGAAGGGCCAGCCCCCTTGATGAGCTCCCAAGTTGAGTAGATCTTTAAACAGTCCGACCTAAGCTGAAATTAAAATACAACCGCTAGCGTAACTTCAGTGCTCCTCTGTTTTCATTTTACTCGACGGAGAAGTTCCCTTTTAACCAAATTCCTTACACCTTATTTATTTTCCAAAAGCCAAAATCCATTAAGAGTACAACTTCCCCCCATCTTTTGACTATTGTTGAAAGCATTCAGGTTTTACTATTAAAGAACGACCACAAAGTTTGGAGTTGATAGACACAGGCTAGAATATCGTTTGGTTCTCTCTTAATTATACGAGTATCTCTGTTCAGACTATTTGTCCATCATTGAACTGATTGTCTTCATCAGTTTACCCAAAAATTTAATCAGTTATGGTTCGGAATAGATTCGTAGTAAGAAGGTAACCCTGTGGACTGCCATTGCCATAGCAAACAAACACTGATTTTTAGTAGTATAATGCGACAGAAGTGAATTTGAAAATTTTGATTCAGAGCCATAAACCTTTCCCAGTCGAAATTGAAACAATTCAGTCTTCTCAAAAGGGCCAAGCGGTACAGAGCAACAAATCATGAACTGATCGTTACCATCTTACTATTTTCAGAGGTCTTTCACGTTTCTATTGCAGAAGAACTAATTTGCTGTGACATTTTCCAAGAATCAAAGTCCTGTTGAGACATTAAAAATGTTAATCGGCTTCCGCTCTCAACAGGTCCTGTACCTGTTGGCAAATTTTATATGAATACGAACTTTTCACCCGATCAAGCAACACACACACACACGGCCCTCTCCACACTCTAATATGCAAAACAATTTATAACTTGACTCTTGGTTTGATTTACTGTGTGCATGTGATTGAAGTTGCACGCACAAAACCACAGGGTCCAGATCGAGTATACCATATGCCTGTACTTAGACACCGATATTTTTTATACGCCTTGGGGTAACTTAATCATGCGTCTATACCCACAAGCACCTGGAATAGAAATTAAGAAAGATAAAAAAGAAACAAAGCAACAAAACTAATAAGCAGGTGACGACGATTCCAAGTTTTACAGAAGGAGAACGATGAACAGGAATAACAAGTTCCCCAATCGGGGATACAGATAGTCGCAACATCACATGAGAAGACAAACATACCACTTGCCACAGGTGTTTTGACATAAAACAATTTCGTGGCATTAGATCTTTGTCTCATGTAAATTCGTGCATGCGCCAAGGCATCATAAAATTCGAGTTCATCTTAAATCTGCTACGAATCCATTTGTCACGGCATCCGGCTGCAGACTTTGGGATAATGTTCCCGGATGTGAGTTGAATCGATCTCAAAGCTAGTTGTAAGTAAACGATTTTTATTCAAAAGAGACCAAAGACGATCTTGTTTTTAGATTTGTGTAGCATTATTAGCTTTTGATCCACCCACGTTCATCGAGCCAATCCAATTGAAAACGGCTTTGTGAGATACATTTAAAAAAAAAAAAGACATTGTCATATTAGCCTTATGACCCAAGAACCAATAAGTGTTAAAAATTTTAGAGTAGTCATAGCTTTTGAAGAAAAGAACACTATTAGAGTGGTTGAGGAGGAGTTGGTGAACTCATTGAATTTTAAGTCGATTAAAGAAAGAGGGCATTGGTGGATGAGTATGTCCAGAAACACAAAAATTTCGTTTAAATTACAATTGGTAGAAGGGTTTAAAACGGTAAAAGAACGCCTTAATAATATACCTTAGCTAGTTCGTTCTGGTATGCTCTGTTTACTATGATTGCCTTGCTATAATCCTCTTGCTACAACCACCTTGTTAACGGAAAGTCATACAGCGTAGTCTTACATGAGAACGCATTTCTACTGAAAAAGATCACAACCATGGCAAAGAAGCCTTCGGGATGCAGTCATAATCGTACTTGAAGATATCAATCAGTAAAACAAGAAGGCGAAAATGTTGAAAAGCACAACCTTCACGACTGGACAACAGGTCAAAATCAGGATGCTTTCCCCCACCACGAGCGATAACAAAATGTAGTCATAGCATCACAGTCAAAGACGAATCTGCAAGCACTTTAAGAGAGAAACAAACGCCCGCAAGGAACTTGTATGAAAATCATCAAGACAACACGTGACGAATACAAAGTCATTTCGCCTCTTCCATAATTTAAGACCGAAACCCAGATTGCGAACGAAGAATGTAAGATCTTCTAGATTATCAGGACAATCTTGTTAGCAAGCCAGCAATGAATGTAGACCTGTTTAAGGAGCATTTTCAGAAGGAATGGTCAGGAATGATAAAACATAGTAAAGTCGGCTCAGTCATCATTCTAACGTTGATGAACAAAAGGGTCGTAAAGACTTTTATTAGGTAGTGACGATATTTTAGTAAGAAGAATGCAACGAAACCTCTAGAAACTTTTAGGATTGTATTCCAGCTGAGGATAAGATATAAAGGATGTTTTTTTTTAGAGGTATACAAATTCAATATGGAATAAAACACTTGAAGCTAATGTTAATGTCTATGATATTAGCTTTGTTTAATAAATAATTTTATGCCATTAGTGTATAAATATGATATGGGGCATATGCGCGTAACGGCTAGCTCGAATGAAGCGCAAACGTAAGTCCAATTTTCGACAACTTTATATATTGCCGTATATCAGCAATAACACGACGCATGTTGACTTCCCAATCGTCCACCGTCTCTGGTTTATCGGCATAGATTAGTGACTGCACATACCCCCAAAGAAAGTAATCTGAAGGTGTGAGATCACGGGATAGTGGAGGCCAGGTCCATTACGCGAAATTATGCGCTCAGCAAATGTTTTTCGCAATAAATTAATGGTGTCGCGCGCCGTATGGCATGTTGCGCCACCTTGTTGAAACCGAAGCTCTGTTACGTCAACGCCATTCAACTGAGGAGCGAAGAAGTCAGAAATCATGGTTCTATAGCGCTCTCCATTGATCGTAACATTCTGGCCGGCATTGTCCTTAATGACGGGCCCATGATTCCACCAGAACATAAGGCACACCAAACAGTGAGATTTAATGGTTGTAAGGGCGTCTCCGTAATGGCTTCTGGCAATTTTGCTTGTTCACATATCCATCCTCATCGGAGAACAAAGTTTTGCGTTGAAAATGAGGATCAAGCTAATTCATGTTTTCGGGCCATTCACCGAACCTCTCAGAAAAAAGGCTTAGCAATTGGATTATGGGCCTGGCGATGTAAAAAAAACAATATATGGTGTGAAGCTATTGTACAAATAGCCTTGAACATACATGATTTTACTGCTTTCGACCATAGAGAGCAAAAGTGGAAGTGAAGGACATGGAACACAGTCTGTACGGCACTATAGGTATATTCGAAAACGAGCCCAGAAACCTAGCCGAACCTCAACCTTATAGACCACATTACAATTGACGCAAGACAAAAATTTCACCTTGTTGCAGATAAGATACCGTAAGGAAGTTCGATTGCAGAAGGCCAGTAGTGACATTGCCAACAGGCCAGCAGATACACTTGATGTGCTGAATTTCACCATATTTGACAATACCTCTGGTTTGATACAGAGTGCCACCAACAAGACATGCAACGTCTCAAACTACTCGCGACATTTTTTTTTTTTTATAAATTTCTGCCTCGCCATTCGCGAAGTAAGGCACTTTGACCTAAAAGATCTTTTGTATCATTTTGCCAGAACTGTACAAGGTGCGCCATCTTTTATTTCGGTATGTGAATATTGAATAACTTTTAAATAAACCCAGCCGATTTCCATATGGAGATCTGGGTGGTCAGTCAATCGCCATTTTTTGACAGCACACGTCCAGGGAATTTTCGTTGCAGAAGCTGCAGTGTGCCGTGGCGCACCATCTTGCTGATACCAGTAACCGTCCAAACCTTTTTCACACATTTGTGGGCAGACATAATGATTCCCATCGACTGTTTCACCTTCTCTGAAGAAAAATGACGCAATGATGGTTTTGGCGCAAACGCCGGCCCAAACAGTTATCTTTTGGTCATGCAATGGTGTTTCTCATGTGAATTCTCCGTTCCCCAAATGCGGCAATTTTGCTTGTTAACAGAGAGTGTGAAATGGATCTCGTCTGTCGTCAAAATTTGCTTCCAAAAATCAGGTTCAGTGTCAACCATTCGAGGGACTGTTTGGCCATATTCCAAGCAACGTGGACGGTCTGTCGGCAATATTCTTTGAGTCAATTGCACTTTATACGGAAACAAATGCAAATCATTCTTCAAAATGCTCCGCAATGTGGTTCCACTGGCGAGAAAATGCTGAGCGCGGTAATGATATGACACACATGTGGGTTCTCGGCAACACTCTCCCTTAGCGATTCAACCAGTTCATTGGAACGTCTCGGGCGCTGAAGAACGGCATGTCGACGATCTCCCACTGTCCTATGCTCAACAAAATTCCACACCAAACGACGAATAGTGTTGTCAGACGGTGCTTGTTGGCCACGATATTTTCGACGGTATGCACGTTGAATTAACACAACTAAACGGCAATTTTCAATATACAACGTCACTATTTCGGTGTGAAGCGATTCATGGTTAAAACTTGAGTAGACAAGTTAATCGGTTGATAAATGTCAAAGTTATTCAATGTTTACATACCGACATAAAAGATGGCGCACCCTGTATTGTTGATTTTCTAACTTCCGAATGAACTACCAGCAGAGGAATTCATTAATTCATTGGTGTCGCATTGTTCCATAAAGAAAATATTTCGTCTAATTTCGTTGAGGTGATATCTTAAACCGTGATGTCCTGTGAGGTAACCTGCTAAGTTTTTGATATCACCTGGGCTATTCCCCCAATATGAGATGCATCTCAAGTGTTCCCAGCTAATAATAGCTAAATTAACTGCTGATTTAGGGATGCACCAGAAGAATTCAGTTCCATTAAAGGGGATTTCTGGGCTCTTTCTGGCCAGTTCATCACCCCTTTCCTTCCCATCAATGCCCTCATGATCAGGAACCCACCATAGTTTGTCTTGTTCCTAGAGCTTAAGTTTTTCGAGAGTTTTGAAGCAGTACATGACTAATTTGGAGCCAATGATATGCGAGCTTAGGGAATTTATAGCTGCTTGACTGTCCGTGAATATATAGATGTTTGCGCTTTTGATACCAGAACTGTGCATATAGTTGGTACATTCTTGAATGGCGTGGAGCTCAGGCTGAAAGACACTGGGGCTTTTTCCCATTACTCGTATTTAAAGTGGTGTCTGGTCCGTGTATACCACTCCCGATTCCATTTTAGAACCATCCGTATGGATGCCATCTTGGCTGTTTGGTGAGCTATTGCTAACCCCTGCTCCTTTGTTGGGAATCTCCGTGGAGAATCCTTTATCGAAGCATAATGTTTTTTGAAGGCAATCAGTTACCGCACAGATCATATCAAGTTCCGGTATTTCAGAGAGCAGGGTTCTTAGGTCCGGTTGATCGCTAATACTTAACTCTTTAATTTATACCATACTTACTGAGCTGCGTAGTGCCACTTTGTTAATATATCATTTAAGTGTGAGGGCGTTAGTACTTCTATAGCAGCTGTGGGGCTGCTCTTTCGAGCTTTAAAATAGCGGTCTTCTGCGTGGCTTTAGTACACATACTATAATATGTTATGATGGGCCTGACCATTAAAATACAGTGAGTGATCATTCGAGAGATCCCCCATGTCCTGCCATACATGCGACGGCAAACCCACAAAGTGTTGATTGCTTCAGTTATTTTGTAGTTTAAGTGAGAGTTCCAATTGAGAAATTTTTCCAGGATTACTCACAGATATTTGTACCTCGTCGGAGTACTCAACGATTTTGTCGTTAAGTGAAACTATACCTAGGTTTACGAGTTCCTTCTTCTAGTGAAAGGAACTATGACATCCTTAGTTGGGTTTATGAAGAGATTCTTCCTGGTGCACCAGTCTGGTACTATATTTAGAACGTTTTGCATACGTGCAGTGACTTCGTTAGCCGTTTTGCCCCTAATGAAGATGACTAGGTCATCGGCATAACCAGGCGTATGTTATGTTGAGCAGATAGTCAATCCAAAGACCACAGGGGGGACGATAATACGCCTCCCTGCGGGCAGCTCCATATAGCTGATACTGACTCAGAAATCGGCCCTGATGAGGTAGTAATTATTCGGCTTTCAAGCATCGCTTTGACCCAGTTGATAGTAGGTTGATTAACATTTCTATGAAAGAAAGCATTTGGTATGGAGTCATATCCAGTATTGTCGAAAGCACCCTCTATGTCAAGAAACGAGTAAAGTACAATTTTTTTTACGGCGGAAGGAGCTTTTGATATCAGCTGTCAGCTTTAGCACAGCTCCTTCTGTCGATTCGTCCTTCTGATGCGCGTATTGACACGGATAGTCGTGGCATAGAATGGCAATGACCAGTATTAATGTTCGTAAAAATAGATGCACGTTGGATCAGTAAATATTGAGGGAGAGCCTTTGCAAGAGAATATCTCGCGCTTGCTGGCGGCGTCATCTGGAAATTTGTTCATGGATTTCGAAAACGTATAGTAGCTTCCTATGCGTATAAAACGCGCCGTACATGGGCAATGACCTCATTCTCAGACCACTAAAAGCAGATTCGTTGAACGTTAGATTCCTACAACCAGAAAGAGAATTCATGCAATACAAGATGAACATTTTGGGCCTAAGTGAAATAAGGTAGTCCGATGCTGAATAACTTTCGCTAACTGGGAACACCGTCTTACTCCACAAACGAGAACAAACCGTGCGTTAGTCCACCGTATAACTAAGAGTAGTACTTACATCAGGAGCACATATCGTTAAAAGAGCGGTGGGGCCATATGTTGACAAGAGGCGCCGACTTCACCATTAGGTAAAGGGTGATAACGTAATATGGGATTTCTACGTGATGGATAAGAGCACGGCCTCGAAGATTCGAGTGACGACAGGTTTACCGATTCCTGTAATGCCAGTGACACACATAGGAGTCATGTTGTTTAAACGTCGAACCTGTCATAACATTATCTAGATCTTATCTGATAGTCAGTGATTACATTGCGATGGGCGACCTTTGAAAAGGCCAGGCGAATGAAACGACACCACCATCTTATGGTAGCTCAAGTACGCTTTTTTTCTACATCCGACAGATTTCGAGATCCCGCAGAGTGCCAACAATTCGGGGCCTATCTCAGCTTAGGAGTGGATACTATCTAAGTACACGGCTGTGGACGCCCACTGGAGATTTGTGAAAAAATTTTCCACAACGGAGATCGTCCGTATGTATATAGGCAACGCACATGACTATAACCACGTCTTAAAAACAGTTATATCACCGTTTCACTCCGCACCACTCGATAGAAACCAACACTTCAGTCATTTTTGAACTGATCGTTTGAACAAGTGGTTTAATTGGGAAGTGTTTGTGTCAACATCACGTGAAAATTTATTTTTATTATGGAGTCGACAGCTTCTTACTGTATTTACTTTGATTATTTGATTTTGTATATACGAGTGTGTACCTACTTATACTACAATATTTTTTTTTATGATTTTCAAAAAACATACCTAAAATTGTCGAAGCTATTTTAAGTAAAAAACTAAAGTTTTAGTGAGCTTCCGCACGCCTCCACATGGAGATTTTTATATGTAACTATTGTATAATATGCCTTTCTGTGTAAACAATTATTTTTATTCAGTTTTTTCGAACCAACTGTTTCAGAAAATGTGCTTTATCGATTCATACATCATCCCTAATGACTCTTACTTCTGTTTAGGTTCGCAATCAAAAGCTTTGCTTTTAACTAGGATAGAGTTACACGTTCAGCACTCAATTTGCTCCTTCAAGACGTCGGTGGTCATGGGCTTGTGGACATAAACCTTAGCCTTAAAAATTGCATGATCTGATCACCAAGGAAAATACAAGATCAAGAAATGGTTCATGCAGTAACTGAATTGTTTCTTGGGCTGTATGGCATGTGATATCGTTTTGTTGAACCATTCACATCCATATCTTGCAATTTTGACACAAAAAAAATGATGATGCCTCCAGCCTAAAATTCGCGCGAAACAGTGGCATGTTGTGAATGCATTGTTTCTCAAATTCGACAATTTTGACGATTAACAAAGCCATCAAGGGCATATGCGCGCCACAGCTAGCTTGAATGAAGCGCAATCGTGAAGTCCAATTTTCAATAACTTTGTTTAGTCGCAATAGTTTTTGCGACTTTTCGACTATAAAAAGAACAATGTCTTCTCAATTTGTCCGATGGTTTATATCAAGAAGAAAAACTACAACTCTTTCTTTACAAAAACGTTATAAATTCAAATTTTATTAGGCTGTTTCAAAAAGCGACTAGATGGGTTCACAGTCCAACTTCGAATCCTCGGCCGTATTTTCTCCTGACCAGTCGTGCCTCTGTTTTACTTCCAGCGTATCTTTCGCCGGAATCCACAGGGACTTAATTCTAGATTTTCAACAATGTTTGTTTTATGCACAATAAAATGTTTGTCTTAAAATTAAATTTTATATACAAACTTCAAGAGAAAATACTTCAATTATAAAAATTATAAATATGTTTGAAATAAAACAACAATTAACATTCTGCCCGCCTTGAAGTCTCAGAGGCTACAGAGACTTTAACTTTCTATCGGCAGTGGCGCTAGACGATGAATAGCTCTCCGCAGGATACCATTTTTTGTTTTTATGTCGACACCACTCGAATTTTCCCATCCTGTGAGGCGATTTTTCCCATCAACCACTGTTGAGCTGGTATATTGTCATCTGCGATCAAGACCAGAGTACCCAATTTGACATTCGCTTCCGACGCCTTCCACTTCGTTCGTTTTTGAAGTTCTAGCAAATACTCGTTAGACCAACGAACCCAGAAATGTTGCTTAATCTGGGATAAACGTCGCCATCTTTTAAGATCGCTTACTTGCTCTGATTCTATGCATGGTTCAACTATCGCATTTAGAGGAGCACCGAACAAAAAATTCCCTGGAGTCAGCACTTCTTCATCGCTTGGATCAATCGACATAGCGCAGAGGGGTCGCGACTTTAGAATTGCTTCGATATCCGCCACGACCGTGGACAACTCTTCGAACGTCAAATAAGCTAGCCCAACTGCACGAAAGAGATGAGTTTTGGCAAACTTTACGGCTGCCTCCCACAGACCCCCAAAATGAGGTGCTCTAGGCGGGATGTGGTGAAAATGTATCTGCTCCGCTGCACACCATGTTGCAATCTCCTTTTGTGTCTGCTGCTTCAAAAATTGCTGTTGGAATTCTGCCTGCTCATTTCGGGCTCCAACGAAGCCCATTGTCGCAGAAGATATCCTTGTGTGGACAGATCGGATACCACGTCCAGATGTACTGCCTTGACCGCAAAACACACGAACACCGCAACATACGCCTTGTAAGTTCACTGTCCTCGACGTCTCAATGTTAAATGGAACGGGCCGCAAAATTCTACACCTGTTTTGTAGAATGGCCTGGACAGTTGCACTCTATCAACTGGAAGGTTTCCCATTATTTGCCTGGACAACTTCGGTCGATACTTGAAACAATGTAGACAGTTGTCTACCACCTTCTTCACCAATCTGCGCACATCAAGAACCCAGAAGCGCTGTCTGATGATTGCAACTAGTGCCTACGGCCCAGCATGGTAATTTTTCCTGTGCAAATAAACAAACTTTATCGAGCAACTGGTGCCGTATATCAGCAGTAACACTTTTTTTTTCAATATACAAGGCCGCCAGGTAGGCTTTCTATAACTTTATTTTAAACGCGTTTATCTCAAAACTGCATTTTTCAATTTGGCCGCACCCATGACTTGAACAATTTTCAACCAATTCACTTCAAATTTTAACTAGATCTCTAAAAATATATTGTGTAAAAATAAGTACGTAGGATTTTCTTTTATATGGCATAGTTAATTTTTTATTAACAATTTTATGGCGATTTTTTTTTGCGAATTTTGCAAGTTCGACTTTGGAAGTGCGCCATTCGGCCAAAAATCAATATATCAAAAAAAAAACCTGCGCACTTCTCTAGCTGTTGTTATGTACAATAGAAAAAATTTAGTGACTCATCATAATTCAAAATTTACAGGAGCTGTTGGTACAGCCGTAGACCCTTCCAAAAAAGAGAGGTCATCTGAGAAACGCGCACAGCCGCCATTTTTAAATAAATTATTCTATAAAAACTATGTTTTACAGTCAATCATATGTACAATAAACTTCTACCTTTGTAAACTCGATTTATTTTATATTTTTCCTTGAAAAAAAAAAATCACAAGCAAGCCTATTTTTACGGATTCTAGAGTGGCCGTTTGCTGGATATGAAAGCCGAAGGTTAACGTTTTGTCCGCAGTGTACCCCAACATTCTTTGCACTGTCCTTCCACTCAGCCTGAATTCCGTTAATATGAAGTCTGTGGCTTGGTAAGAAACTGGCTTTAATTTTTATAGTAAGAAAAGCAGTCTGAGTCTGAAGCATTTATTTTAATCTTCCAGTCCTTAAAATACGTTATGACGGTATTCAAGCCAGATTTCGAATCGGTTTCAATGTTGGAACCGATAGCACTTGACAAAAGAATACAGGTATCATCGACAAACATAGCAGATTGGCAATTATTAAGACATGAAAAGTCAGATGTGTAAATAATGAATAAGATAGGACCAATCACAGAACCTTGAGGAACACCTGCACGGATAGAGTAATCACTTGACAACCAGCCTTTAACGGACACCTTGAAAGTTCGATCGGATAGAAATGACTTAATGATATTGATCAGGTAAATCGGAGTTAAAGGACATGCAACAAACCATAATGCCATATTGTACGAGGGCGGATCAATAAGTCCGTGACTTTTGGATTAAAACAGATTTTTTGATAAAAAAATAATTTTATTTTTCAACGTAGTCTCCCTTGAGTTCTATACACTTTGTCCAACGCTTCTCCAATTTTTTTTATCCCTTCCAAAAAAAATGATTTGTCGAGGTCCTCAAAATGACGAGATGACTTCATCATTGGAGTCAAATCTTTTTCCACCAAGCCATTTCTTCAGGTTTGGGAACAAGAAGTAGTCGCTCGGAGCCAAATCTGGAGAATAGGGTGGATGAGGGAGCAATTCATAGCCCAATTCATGGATTTTTGCCATGGCAACTGCACATGTGTGCACCCTTGCATTGTCTTGGTGGAAAAGAACTTTTTTCTTGGCCAAATGAGGTCGTTTTTTTTTCAAATCGTCATTGAATCGGTCCAATAAGTTGGCATAATATTCCCCATTGATTGTTCTTCCCTTTTGAAGGTAGTCAATGTGGATTATCCCGCGTGCATCCCAAAAAACAGTCGCCATAACTTTATTGGCTGACAAACCCACCTTGGCCTTCTTTGGCGCCGATTCACCCTTAGAAACCCACTGTTTTGACTGTTGTTTGTTCTCTGGTGTGTTGTGATGGATCCATATTTCGATTAAACAACGCCAAACCTTCCTGTGAAGTTGTTACACGATTGCGTTTGTGGTCGACTGTGAGCAAACGCGGCACCCATCTTGCGGAAAGCTTTCTCATGCCCAAGTGATCATTCAAAATTGAAACCACTGAGCCATGCGAGATCCCTACGGCTTCCACAATCTCTCGCACTTTCAATCTTCGGTCGGCCAACACCATATCGTGAATTTTTTCGATTGTTTCGGGTGTAGAGACCTCAACCGGGCGTCCAGGACGTTCGGCATCTTCAGTGCTTGTACGGCCACAACGAAATGCAGTAAACCACTTTTTTACCATTGAAATCGATGGTGCAGAGTCCCCATAGTATTTATCAAGCTTAGCCTTGGTCTCGGTAATGGTTTTTTTTCGCAAGAAATAATGCTTAATAAGCACACGAAATTCACTTTTTTCCATTTTCACCTCAAATTAGTGAGTTGTCTGATAAAAATAGCTGTCAAACACAAACTAACTGACGCAGCAAGTTTAAATTTTGACAGGAGTTAACTGACAAATGCCTGTTGACAGGAGCAGTGTTGCTGTTTCAGTAAAGAGGTCAGAAATTCAAAAATGCACGGAATTATTGACCCGCCCTCGTATCAAACGCCTTTTTGACGTCGAGTAGTACCATACCTGTACTTTTACTTTCAACAAAGGTACTTTTGATATGATTATGGCTGCGGTGCACCTGAACTGTGCCATGCTGAGTCCTAAATCCAAACTACTAAGGAGGCAGGATAGTATGGGAAATTGTGTGTGGTACCAATTTATTTTTAACTATTTTCTCGAAGCATTTGTTTAAAGAGCTAAGTAAACTTATCGGTCTATAGTTACTCGTATATGGCAAGGTAGTATTTTTGATAGGGACAATTTTCGCAGATTTCCTTGCACACAGCGCGGGGGAAAGAAAATCAGGGAGGATAGAAAAAGAGGTACCGGTGAACGTTGGTTTTAAATGTTTGAAGGTTATAATGACTAGGAAATAAAGAGCTAGGCAGCGCATTCCATAAGTGATTTGTACGGCTCAGGAACGAATCACGATATTTCAGAGCACACCCAAAAGGGGGCTTGAGGGTATACTGATGAGCATTCATAGGGAGACGGGTTTTACGGTTAAAAGTTTAAAAGGGCGGAATGCTACTGGCGATTTCTATGAAGCAATGGTGGTGGAAATTGTGATAAAACAGAATGAGACACGAGACATTACGTCGGTGTTCAAGGGTGTCCATCGTCTGAGCGGTATTTGTATCACCTATGAGTTTTATCGCACGGTTTTGAAACCTATCAAGCAGGTGCAGAGGTGTTTTAGGAGGGCCTGATCAGATGTGGCCATCGTACTCCAATTGAGGCCAGATCACTAACACACATACCGAGAATGGAACGTTTATCGGTTTCGACGATGGAAGTGCAATTCATGGATAACGGCTGGGTGTTTAAATTTCGCTTTAACGACAGCAGACAGCATTGTGTTTTGGAAGAAGCCGAAGAGCAAGGACGTGAGTCCGGGAACGAATATGAAAAGCAGAGAGTAATGTCATCAGCAAAGGAATATATTGGATTAGAAGTAGCAGACAAGAGATCGTTGATGAAAATTAGAAAGGGTGTCGGAGATAGAACGGAGCCCTGGGGCACACTAGCATTTATGTATTTTTTGAATATCAGACTTACTAGATGGAGTGAAAAGTAACCTCCTTGGGAATTAAAAAAACATTTTTTTTTAAATGTTTTTTTATAATATTCAATATAGTCCCCCCTCTTTGATCCCGTCCGAAAAGTAATTTTCCTGAAGTCTGCAAAATACTCCTCCGTGGCGTCGATGATTTCCTCGCGTGAACTGAATTTTTTTATTGATGAGCAATCTTTTGAGGTTTGGGAAGAGATAATAGTCCGAGGGATCCAAATCTAGTTACCAATCGACACCAAAAGTCCAAACAATCTTTCGAAGTGCTCTCGCCTTCGTGTTTTTGGTCAGGAGTAAGCATTCGCTGCACCCAGCGGCAGGATAACTTTTTTATATGCAGAATATTGCCCAAAATATGACGTGTGCGCTTAGTACTAATCTTTGTGGTATCTGCTAGCTCGCGCACCTTCACTTTCCGGTCAGCCAACACCATTTCATGTATTTTTTTGACATTGTCCTCTGTAACTGCATCGGAGGGCCTACCGCTGCGGACTTGATCGGTAGTGGAGTTGCGGCCACCACGAAACTCTCGAAACCAATATTTGACGGTGTAATCTGACGGAGCATTAGCCCCATAATATTTATCCAACTTTTCTTTTGTTTCCTTCGCCGTTCTGCCTCTCAAAAAATAATGTTTTATGAGAGAACGAAAATCGTTTTTGTCCATACTCAACATGATGCCAAACACGTCAACAACAATCGGCTGACAAAACAAAACTAAAGACAGTATTGCATTGAAATTTGGCATGTCTGCTTAAATATGAACGGACTTCAAGGCACCATGACCTTTTTTGCAGTAGCAGCGCATTCTGGCGGTCAAGGAGGTCACTTTTCACTCCATCTATTAAAATTATCCAAGACAACTTGAATTGAACATTCCGAAAGGTAATTTCTAATCTGAAGTAATGTTATTTACGCTATGTCTTGTGATAGTAAAAAGTACAGTGATTGGTAAAAAATTCATGAGCTTAAGCATTTGCTTTTTCAAGATTTGACAGAATAACAGAGCTTCCTACTTTAAATGCAGTACCTAGTACTGATCCTGTTCGATCTGAATTGATCAATTGTTGTATGTGGAACGGAGGCACATTAAGGCCGCCACAAAATTTAACTTTTTTGGGTACCGAAAACTCAATACTCTCCAGTACTGCACTAATAAACGAACCTACGGTCGGGTCAATTTGAGATCGATTGTAGGCATTGGTCGCTTAAATCTTTTCCAGTTGGCATGTTTGAAGTTCTAGATTATCATTTTGGACAAAACTTAATACAACACTGGTATATGATCTGAACTCAGATCATTAATAACCATGGGCTGGCTAAAAAGTTCTGGCGTATTAGTCAACAAACAGTCTAATGTTGATGGGTTTGACAGAATTAGTTGAGCATCTTACATTCAAAAATGTAATCAATTATCTTTTATTTGCTTTTTATAATTAAAAAACATATAATTGTGCTACTCTTTCGTTTGGAAAGTCCAAAATACTTTTGTTGATGTACAAGTAGCTTGTTCTTACATAAAAAAAAAATATAGCTTGCTTATCCCTAAATTAACTCCAGCTAGTGTGGTATTTACCCCACTGTGGGGCGTAATGCGTGAAAAGTAACACGAAAACAGCAGGTCTTCACATAATTTTGAGAGAATCGGACAGGAGCCCTTAGGCATTACTATATCTACGGCAAAAAAGTGGCAGTGAATTGGTCACATTCTAAATCATGAAGGTAATTTCCTTGTAAAGTACATCTTTCAATGCAAGCCGCTTACCCGGACAGCTAAAAGAGCGAAGCACCATATGCCGAGCAGGTGGACATTGAGTAGGGAGTAGGGAGCTGAGAAAAATGCACTCTCCTGATATAGCAGTTAATCGGCAGTATCCTATTAAAATTCCTCTCAAACTAACCAATGACAACCAACAATGTTGTCAGCCACATAAATTTCGAGCAACTTTCATCGATAAAATTCTCAATTTTCCACCTAATCACATTTATCTAACAAGGAAACCATTAATCTGTAATTATGTGAATCCATTTCCAAATTCGTTTAAGCACAATCTGGGCTAATGCATTCATTCCCGACCCAATGCATGCTACCCGCGCTCATCCAATAAAAATGTAATTAACGCTAAACTCATAATTTGTCCTTTGAAATTGATAATGTGTCCACACAATGGGCCTCAAATGTACCCTATCCCCTCAAATTTAACTGAAGTCAACGGCAATAGCTACAGTGGTGGTGGCCTGCTGTGGCGACTGACGAACATGTCATAAATGAATAAGCCCCGGAGCACTTTCTCATGTCACAACTCTGACAATGAGTAATTACCTCCAATTGTATCGCGAATAACAAAATTAAAAAAATAAAAAAAATAATAAAAAAAAAAAATAATTAAACGACAATGAAAGGCGGAAGCAAGATACGAATTCCAGCATAAAAAGCCACACTGGCAATGACTTTCAGACTTGTGATTTCTAGACGCTTCCTTTCGGGGATGGCAGCAGGATGAAGCTCCAAAAATAGAAATGCACCCGAAATTCGGTTGCATTTAATCAGACTTGTTTAGAGCCTACTCGTACGTACTCTGTTGAGGCGCACGTACTCTGTCAATTTCTTTTCCTCGTTTGTGCACTTGAACTTCCTGTTTGTTGTTCAATTGTAATCGACAGCGAAGTATACATTCCCGAAATAAGATAGAACCGCCCGAGACCATTCCATACAACAATGCAACAGCAAAAGATACTTTTTATCTACACATACAAGTCCGAGTACGAGTACGAGCACTCGTTACACACACCGAAGTCAAGAAGGAATCTACATAACATACTTGAGATTGTTTTTCTTTTCTCCGAATTCTGACTCCAATGTGAATGAATTGATTAAGAAGGAACCGATCCAAGGGGCCTGTGATAAAAATGGAATGAGGAATCACTTACTCGTAGATATCGTGCCCTTCAAGAATAGACTGCCTTATCCATCCATCCCCCTTCTATGTTTCAAACAGTCTCAGCTAATTTTTATTTCCATTCTTAATGCATTCGGTAGGCAAAGTGTCGGTAGATATTGTAAATCTTTTGTTATGGAATTGCTAGGGCCCGCACTAGTAACAAGTTTTAGGCCAACCCAGCTATGTGTTTTATGTGTTTGTGTCTCTGGACACTCTCGGGATGACAATGATTTCATTTGGATTTGTTCACAATCAATTTTGCTTCGGGGTGACGGTTATTGCTGTTTTTATGTGTCGCTTAGGGGGTTCAATAAGCTGATGGTGGTGAATTGAATCAATTTGTAATGCTGGACATTAGTAGAGAAACGCCAGCACCAAATGTGCTGGTTGTCGTCGTTGTCGTTATCGTTGCCGTTGTAGTCGGCTGCTACATATCACTTGTTAATTGAAAATCAATTCGGAGATAGTACTATCTTGTGGAGGGATTGTTTTTTTTTCCCCATACAGATGTTACAAATTGCTTTATGAAATGCCTAAGCCAAAATTGAATAGTATTAGATGCGCCTAATTAACATAACGATTCCACAAAGCCAGTGACTTTCGAAAAATGGCATTATCGAAGATGTCTAAGTGACCAATGTTCGAAGAAGCCAGATGGTGTTTTACTCAAGTACTGGGGTTCCATGTTAGAGCTTTGTATTACAATTGGCATTTCTTGGTCAAATACACAGCTAATCGCATAAACTGGTCAATGAGCTCTCTTTTGTCTACGTACGTTAGATTAAGTGGCCCTGTAGTTCAGAGTGGTCTTGGGACTTAGGGAACAGCTCTGTTAATTTAGCGCCAGTTGTGCACACGAAGTTGTTTATGATATTTCACCACTTGAGCGAGAAGAAGTATTTTATTAACGCTTTGTTAACCCCAAGACGGATTCAGATTCTACGCAGGCTTTGCTCATAAGATATTCTTTCAAACGGCAGCGCGTCACCTTACCGGGATTATTTTTGACGTCAAACGTCTCTGTTATGAGAATCCCGTCCTGCATGTTCTGTATAGATCCATTTTATAAATCCGGTCATATGAGACCTTAAAATTGCATAACCCGTGTGGTATTGATAAAGAGTTCCTGGGTAAAAAATTATCCGAATAATGACCGACTCTAGTCCTATCCGTTAAAAGTATGCTCAGTGTGCAGGACAACACCAAAAACCTTCCTCTTGGGGGCAAGATTGAGAGGATAAGTGCATCGTATGAACACTAACGCCACAGACTTGTTAACCAGGATAGGAGTACCCTGCCAAAATGCTGACGCGAGGGAAAAACACGTGAGTCAACCTGATGCGCAAAACTAAAAGCATCTAGCTATGGACGTTTGATGAATAGTGAATTTCTGATCTGAATCTGGAATTGTTGCAGCTATCAAAAGGCCACTATAAAGCGAGCTTAACGTCCAGAAAGCAGCGTACTTTTGCTATACATAGCAGCAATAGACAGACAAGATGTCTTCGGCGTTTGACACGTATGACTTTTGGCATCAAAAATGGAT
Organism: Volucella zonaria; assembly: GCA_963966105.1. Taxonomy (NCBI): domain Eukaryota; kingdom Metazoa; phylum Arthropoda; class Insecta; order Diptera; family Syrphidae; genus Volucella; species Volucella zonaria. The sequence goes on along the minus strand of OZ014533.1, from coordinate 129,125,330 downwards.
AAGGATACATAAGTCAATGCACGCCAAAGAGCTTCCTTATACAAGGTTCGCAATTAATTCAACCTCAGGCTGAAAGAGAGTCAGAAGTGTGAAGAATATGCTACTCACGATACCTTCCCCAATGAAAGTGACTTCAACGCTACCTTCAATCAAAGTCTTCAGTAAATCTATTTCCATCCAAAGCAACCGAAGGCGTTAACGCTGGGGTTTTCTCTGGCGATCTTTGCATACGCAAATTCTTTAGTCGCCTCACATACTGCACCACTTTTCAAAGGCAAAGTCTCAGCTATTCATTAGGCTGTGCTAGGCCTAGCCTGGATCTAATACTCGCATCGGATATTGCAATATACGAGCACATAGACAGCTAAGCAGCGATCAGATCCCTTACTTCGAACACTAATATTGAAAGTGATAAGGGGTTGCCGCGAGATGGCTAAGCAGTACAAGATCACACTCTGTTAGGATTCGAGAAATTCGAACGTTACAGGGAACATCGACGCTGAACTGGCAAGACTTGGATCCCTATGAACAAATAAGAGCCAGCTTGACAATGTAATGTTAACAATGTTCCACGCTAAGGTCAGTCATGGATAACTGTAAGATATCTAGACTAACTAAAATGGCCTATACTCGATCCTAAACGATCAATGGGACCGATAAACATGAGAAGAGGAGAAGAGCCATCTTCAAATTTACAAGCATAATCACGAGAAACTGTGTCACTGGAACGACGGCAACGATTGAGTATTTCTCACAACGATTTTTGCGGCAGCGGCACAACTTTCTTCCAATAGCCCAGTCGACCAAACCAGGCTCTTTATTCATCGTATATGTGGACATTCACTCTACATGACGCTAAGCCCACAATACCTCAACGTAATATGCGTACAGAAGAAACTATAGCAGCTCTAAGTGAAAGTGTGGCGGAAGATCCGGAATTCGAGATCCGAAAAGACCTCAGCCTACACCCGAATAAGAAAAGATCCAGCTGATGAAGTAACCAAAACCACGAGCTTCCGACGGGATTCCGCGAAATGGGCTCTTGCGTAGCTTGAAGACGGCCTTTACTTTTATCGAAAAATCATGTTTAGTGACGAGGCTTACTTTTGAGACATGTGACAAATCCAGAAGAGACTCTCGGGTTATCGTAAATGGCCAACGTTACTGGACAATGATTAGTGTTGATTTTTCCGACAATACCGACGGCTGAAATCAGAATGAAACGGAGTTCTAGTAGACATTGGAACAACAGGATCCGACACGACAAATACAGTCAGGGACTCCATGAGACTCAGATCATCTTTAAAACTGAAGAACTATTCTTCCTGTCGTTATCGTTTAGAAAAAAGTTCCATAGCTCTTGCCCGTTGCTTCAGGGAAGTTCCTTTTCTATTCTGCGTTCTTCCGATATACGAGTGTGTCTAATACTAAATATAAATTTTTAAAAACTGACTAAAAACTGGAAAAAAAAAAACAGCAACTTCCTTTTTAAACATTGGTACCCATGTAAGTTGCTTATAAGACTTTGCCCACCGCACATGGAACTAAACAAGATAATTAGCGTTTTATTAACGGCCTTAATGGAACCATTCAATGGCCTAAGAACAGACTTTAAGTACCACTTTGAAATCATGTGTAAGGTACCGGATGCGGCAAAAGTAGGGTCTTCCAATAGGAACTTCCGAATTTTGACAGTTGATAGCGGCCATATTGTTGCAGCTACATCTCCCAAATTGGCTGTCACTTATTCAGTCTGTTTTGCCAAATCACCATGGACGGACATAGCGTTCAACAACACGTTCAACAACGCGTGCAAATGATAAAATTTTTTTATCAAAATGGGTGTTCTGTTCAGACAACCTTTCGCCCATTTTACGATCGCCATAATCGTCCTACCGAGAGGACTATTCGCAGTGTGGTGGATAAATTTGAGTCCACTGGTTCAGTAAACGATAAACCAGCACCCGCACGTCGAAGAAACGAAAGATCTGCCGAAAACATCGCCGCTGTCCGTGAGAGTATGCAGGCGAATCCGAGTCAGCCGATTTCGCGTCGCTCACAAGAACTCGGCCTTTCGCAGACCACAACATAGCGAATTTTGCGTCGTGACTTGGGCCTGCACCCGTAAAAAATTCAACTGGCCCAGCAGCTGAAGGTAAACGACCATAGGCAACGTGTGTTCGCTGAATGGCCTCTGGAGCAGTTGGAAACTGACCCTAATTTTCATCGAAAAATCATCTTCAGGGATGAGGCCCATTTCTGGATGAATTGGTACGTTAACAAACAAAATTGTCGAATTTGGGACAATACCAATCCACATGAGATCCAAGAGCGTCCAATGCATCCCGAAAAAGTCACTCTTTGGTGTGGATTTTGGGATGGCGGCGTCATCGGTAGGCTATTTCTTTGAGAACGACGTTGGCCAGGCATCACCGTGAACGGCGAGCGCTATACGTCGATGATTACCAACTTCGTTTGGCCGGAATTGGATTATATGGACACCAACGACATCTGCTTTCAGCAGGACGGTGCTAGGTGCCACACAGCTCACGCCACATTGGAAATTCTGCACGAGCGATTCGAGGGCATCTCACGTAGAAGTGATGTGAACTGGCCACCAAGATCGTGCGATTTGACTCCGTTCGACTTTTTCGTGTCGGGTTTTGCTGAAGTCGTAGGTCCATACGAATAAGCCACAAACCACAGCGGCCCTCAAAGCCAACATAACCCATGCCATCGGTCAAATTCAGCCTGATTTATGCGCCAGAGTCATAGAAAATTGGACAGTTCGGATGCGCGCCACCCAGAGAAATTGCGGCGGACATTTGAACGATGTCATATTCCATAAACTTCGATGATATTTCACACACACTTTGTTTTATTTAAATTTAAAAATAGGAAGCGCTTAATGAAAGACCCTTTATATGATGTAAATAATTTTGAACTTCTTTATTTTTTTTTTTCAAAAATAAAACTTGGGAGACATAAAAAATGGAGCGCTACACAATCGCGCAAAGATCTAAGATTATGCATTCAACCTGTATACAGGAAATTTTATGGTGGAAGAATTGTTCCAACGGGTTCAATTCGCTGGCTGGTGGATAATTTTGTTGAATTCGGCACTGTTCGAGATTCAAGACGTACGGGCAGATCTCGAACTGGCAGATCGTTCGAAAATATTGATGCTGTGGGACAGAGCATGGCAGAAAACGTGGTAACATCAACGAGAAGACCATCTGCCCAGTTACAGCTTTCTGACCGCACTCTTCGGCGGATTTTAAAAAAGGATTTACACCTCTTCTCGTATAAAGTTCTGGTAGTCCATAAACTAAATCCTGGGAACCTCGCATTGCGCTTGGAACACGGAAGAGCAGTTCAAAATTTCGTTAAGCATGATGAATATTTTCAGCCAAATTTAGTGATGACCTACGAAGCATTTCCACCCAAACGGCTTCGTAGGTTGAGGACCCCAAAATCCCAAAATTCTCCTTAAAGATTATTCCATTCAATTCATGTGGCATTAAAGCCGAAAATATTTACGGCTCATTTTTTTTTTTTCTATCTAGATAAAACCATAACAATAAATGGTGAACGTTATAGGGCGATGCTGAAACATTTTTTATAATATAATTTCTGCAAGATGGTGTAACAGCCCATACATCACGTGCAATAATGGAATCTTTTGAGGCAAATCAAATCAAATCAAAACCAATCAAATCCTGATCTGACTGTTCCAGATTTTTTCCTTGTGGCACTTCCTCAACGAAAAATAGTTATGTAAATAAAACCCAAACCTTGCAACAACTAAAGCGAAACACTCACGAAGAAATTTGTCTTAAACCGCAAGAAACACTCCACAAAGCTATGGAAAACACCGAGCAAATTTAACAGACATTAATTTTCATATACAAATAATTTTAAAAAAAAGTAACATAAAATCAACTTTCTTTTAAAATTTAAACTTTAAAAAAAAAAAACAAACTCCTCTCTGTGTCAGTTTAAAATGCCAAATGAACCCCAACTCTCTTACCAAATTTAAAAATCACTCTAGGGAGGATACTTTGCAGTTCCTCAGCCACTTTGATTTCTCTGGAAAATATGTGTCCTGCAATTTCATCGTTTTCCATGCAAAGTTCAGTTTCCTGACTAATTCCAAGCTGGTATAAGTCATATCGCTGGAAATCTGGTCAGTGTTTTAATATCCTCTATTTTAAAGGTAAGATACTCGTATAATTTTTGCTGCCTGTTGAAGACCCGATATATTCTCGGGACCGGATAGGCACACCTTGTCTTCCCAACTTTTGATCCTTGTATTTAATGCTGAATTTGTCAGCTGAATCTTTTCTAGCCTTCAATACCCTTGTAAGCAGCAGAGCTTGACTTTGTTTTTTTTAGCATCAATTTAGAGCCAAACAAGTTTGAGCCTGACGCTTTCAGTGGCGCTTGACTGTTCGTGCGTGAGTATATGGATTCGGATACCTTTTCCAACAACGGTAGTGGCACATTTTTGGATGGCAAGAAGGTCATCCTTAAAGACGGTACAACTTTTTCCCATTGGCCTTACAACGTTTGTTTTTGGGCCATAAATACCTGTGCCTACTTTGGTGTACATTTGCTAGACATCCGTGTACCACTAGCTATCTTTAAGGTTTGATGTAGGGTTTTGGATTTTCCATGCTTGTAAATTTGGAATCACCATGTTAAACCCCGTGTCAAACCATACGTACTCGTTGTTCAGAAAGTCATTGTGTTTTTTTCGTTTGATTTTACTACTTATCTTTCCCTGCAAGAAACTTGTCAAGGTGCTGTTTGATGAGGTCTTCAGAAGCAAACGATCTGCCATTCAAGGAGTTTTGCAACAAGCGAAATAAGTGAGATTCTGATGGCGCAAGATTTGGTCTATACGCTGGATGGGGCAACACATGCCAACCAAGCTGCAACAATTTTTACCGAGTGAGTTAACTTGTGTGTGGCCTTGCACACCCTTACGATTGATCAGCTCGGGACGTTTCTGTGTGATGGCATCATTTAATTTCTATAGCTGCTCACAGCAGACATCGGAATTATTCGTTTTGTTCTTTGGAGGCAGCTCATAGAAGACTGGTCCCTTTCAATCCCACCAGATTGACAGCATCACCATTTTATGGTGTAACACATTGGCTGAAAAGTCCGTGCCGTTCTATAGTAAAGCACAAAATGTTTGCAAAATTCAACTTTATTTATCAATATAGTTGCCTTCGAGCGCGATACACTGATTGAAACGATTTTTCAATCTTTCGATACCAGTTTTGTAGTACGATTTCGGTTTAGCCTCAAAATAGGCCTCTGTTTCGGCGATTCGGTCTTAAATCTCTTTCCGGCGAGCATTCTTTTGAGGTCTGCGAACAGGAAATAGTCGCTGGGGGCCAAATCTGGAGAATACGGTGGGTGGGGAAGCAATTCGTAGCCGAATTCTTTCAGTTTTGCCGTCGTTTTCATCGACTTGTGACACGGTGCATTGTCGTGATGAAACAGCACTTTCTTTTTCTTCAAATGCGGCCGTTTTTTCTGCGATTTCGTCCAACGCTCCAACAACGCAATGTAATAGTCGCTGTTGATAGTCTGCCCCTTTTGGAGATAGTCGATGAAAATTATTCCATGTGCATCCCAAAATACGGATGCCATAACCTTGCCAGCCGAGGACGAAGTTCGTCGCCTGCTCGCCACTCAGCTGACTGCCGACTTGACTCTGGTGTGTAGTGATGGAGAAAAGTTTCATCCATTGTCACATACCGACGCAAAAATTCGACTTTATTGCGGTTGAACAGCTTTAAACACTCCTCTGAATCATCAACACGTTGTTGTTTTTGGTCGACTGTGAGCAAACGCGGCACCCACTTTGAACACAACTTTCGCATGTCCAAATATTCGTGTATGATATATCCAACACGCCCTTTTGATATCTTCAGAGCCTCAGCTACCTCGATCAACTTCACTTTACGGTCATTCGTAATCATTTTGTGGAGTTTTTTGATGTTTTCATCTGAAACAGCCTCTTTTGGACGTCCACTGCGTGCATCATCTTCGGTGCTTGTATGACCACTTTTAAATTTTTCAATCCGCTTGCGAATGGTTCGTTCGTAAGGTGCAGAGTCCGGGTAACACTTATCAAGCCATTTCTTTGCATCGGCTGCATTTCTTCCCATCAAAAAGCAATGATAAATCAACACACGAAATTGCTTTGAATCCATTTTTTTCACAATAACAAAAGTTGCTTCACTCACAACGGTATATCTCGAGAACTAATCGTCCGACAGCTGTAAAATTTATACACGTATCTTTTGAAGATTGGTACTAACTGAAAATAGTATGGATTTAATTCAAGTGGTGCCCTCTCTTAGAAACGACACGGACAATGTTAATTAATTTGGTTAGTTAGTAAATAAAAAAATAACAAATAGAGAGATCTGGTCAAGACTTAGCTTTCTTCTACGACTTAAGGGGATTGGTATACCATTTTTAGGTTTTCTCCAATGCGCAACGTTTTGTATTTTGTTGCAAAATTGCTTGACTTTGTTTACCTTTCACTATGATAACCAAGTCATCGGCATAACCCACCGATTCCTGGCTTAGATTTGCTGGTTTTATCGTCAAAGTGGCGCCACTTGTTCATTTTATATAAATTCAGTCCCGGAACTTTTTAAATAAACTGTGGACTCGTATGTTATTGGGTTTGGACTATTGACTTAGTTAGCTGCGAGGAGAAAACAACACTTCAGAAGAACCCAAGAGGACCTCAACCACCCGAATACAGCTAAAGACTTAGCAACTTTGAGTGACACTTTAGTTAAAGCAAAAGAAAAGTGATTACATTTCAGAACAACAAACCATTTTTCATAAATCCTTGTATGTCAACCTTAAAACGACACTTTAAACTCTTTTAAAAAGATACTTCAGAGGTTAAATAGAATCACTCCGGATACCATAAAAACTCGATCCCAAGTCATTGAAAAACTACTCTGAGCAATTCTTCCATCCATAATGTCGTCCATAACACATCCGGGTTGCTCCCCTCAAGCATTCCAAGATAGCACTTGACTAATACCCTGTTGCAACTTATTTATGTTCCTTATCATACCACCTCACTGCAGGGATGTTTCCTCTTTCCAAAAACCCATTCCATAGATTCGATTGGGGCAATAAATCTCAATCTCAATCTCGATCTCGATCTCGGTATCTTTTGTTAGCAGCGCGTTATAAAACTTCAGAAGACCATTACCACCTCATTTATTCCCCCGTGTACGTTACACTTGTGTGTCAACCCAGCTACTTATGCCTAAATCCGTTGGTGGCAATAAAAATTCGGAAAATGAAAAGAAAAAAAAAAAGTAACTCAACCCAGTACAAACTAATTGTGTGCGAGAGTATCCATAAGTTTAGAATAAAGTTCAAAACCATCACCCTCGCACCCAAACAATAAAGGTACACGCACACCTGTAATAAATAACGGTCTCACCCCGGTCATTAATTGTTATGACCCCATTCTGCCTTCCTCCATATATCTCTATTCGCCAAAGGTGTGCATTATCATAAAGTTGAGCTTCGTTGCGGGTATTACCCCCTGACAAACGCGCATATCCTTCTCTCTCCCTCTCCCTCTCCCTCTCCCTCTCCAACTGAAAGAACGGAAATACGTTCTAGATATAAATCGGCGGAGTTTTTTTCTTTGTTCAACAAGCCACAAGAATTCAAAGTTTCCAAAAATTGAACCTCCCCCCAAAAGACAACGTATGATTCGAAGTGTCTCCCTAATTCCAGAAACAGAAACAGAGACTCTCAGGAGGGCCTATATGAAGAATCCAAGAATGAGTTGGAAAACTAGAACGAAATACGAGATATGAGTCCGAGATACTTACTCGTACACGACTCGTACTCGTATAAACAGCAACCCCTATCCGTTTTGCATGAGGTGTTCCACATAAATTATCATTTTTTAAGACACATAACCTCAAACGAGTACATATACTCGTAATTCTACCGCAATCGGACGACGACGATGATGACTACTAGTATGCACTACGAACTACAATCTACGGACTACAGAGGACGGATGACGACGGGACTTTTTGACAGCAGCGTCATGGTTCCACTCTAACCCCAGTCGGATTTCTGTTTAAGAAGCTCACCTTGCACAATACACACTGACAGAGAGAGCACCAGCAAAACCGAAACTACCAAAATCGGAACAACTAACCACGGTCTGGCCCGATTTTTTTTTTTATTTTATTTTCTTAAATGTTTTCCCTCAACTTTTTGATTCTTTTTCTTTTCGACCGCAACTCTTCTCTGTCCCGGTGCTGCTCACCTTGTCGAGTGCCGTGTTTTGAAACTTTTTAATACCACGAATGCACGAGCATCACGAATGCGGCCATACTACTAGTACGAGTACTTGAGCTAGAGCTGCAAGGTTTGAAGGTTTTTGCAAAGACGCAGGAGGATGCAGAGAAGCGAGGATTGAGTTTCCCCCTTGCAGCAGACACACGATGACAGCTATGCCATGGAAAATGACAGAATTTTTTGGATTTTTTTTTTTTTTTTTATAAATTTTGCTGCTTAAATTGAATTTTTATTGTATTGCGGTTTTGCAGAGCCCACATCTCTTTCAAAAGATACGAGTTCGGAGCTATAGATACACCACTGCCACTCAGTTTCTATACTCTTCTCCACTCTAGTCTATACTCTGCTCTGTCCTCTGTTTGTGGTGCCTCTAGGCGCCATGGTTTCTTTGTGTAGGTAATTCAATTAAATTTCTTTGGCTTTGGCTTATAATTTTTTAATGGCCTTACCGTGCGGATATTCGAGTATAGGCCAAAAGCGAGTACCTGAAGAGATGGCTCTTCTAACAAATTCAGTTAGCTGCAGCTTTAGTGAGAAAAAGAGCTGCTCGTTGCCCTTCGTCAGGCTGGCCATTAACTTCTATTAATCTCCATCTTAATCTGCAGGTAAAATCGCTCCATTCCAACGCTATTTTGTGGGTAATTCTCGACTATTTATGGGACAGATTACCGCCAGATGCATTGGGGATAGATGGTAAGTGATTGGTGGTTCTGAATGGTTGGTGTGCTTGATGTGCCAAGTGCCTGCCTGGCACCTCGTGCCAGTAGCAAGAGGAGCAGCATGCAGATGAGTTCAATGGATAAATATTCGTAGTGCTAGTCATCCAGCCAACGATACACACCTTATCCTAGCTTCTAGGTTATGTTTGTTTATTTAATAACTTTTTGTATGCCTACGAATCGGATATAACAATGTGGGGGTAGAACGATGGCTGGAAGTGGGAGTAGGAATAAGTCTCTAGGTGATGTGCGAGTAAATTGGTTTATTTTTGGACGACTTGTGATTTTTGCCATGGAATGCTGGGGGCGAAGCACATGGCTTTTGAAATCGTAAATTGTAGAAACCATTGGCAAAGTGCATATAAATACGCTGGGTAAGTGTGCATTCACCTGAGTAGAATCTGAAATTATGATGTTTTATTAGAGCCATACATTAGATCGGGCTTTATTTAAATGGAATTCAGGATAGAGAGGTAGGTCATATTTTACATATGGAACACGAGTGAGAATCCTGGTATTTGCGTATCTTTAAGCTGGAAACTATCATACTTCCAATCACAATCGTCAACGACCTACCTAGAGAGGGGTGCGTACAGATTGACAAGAATGATATTTCTGTCCGATGGCTGTAGGGATAGGTTAGACACTATTTGGAATCAACCTGGCGATGCCTAATGTTGCTTTTGTAACTACACATCAATTGTGATTATCTGTCCTCCAAGTGGTAGTAATCGGATAGTGCTGAATTTGTAGGCGCGAGGCTTGAATAAGAGTCAAAAATAGCAACGCCTTCCTAGATGAAGAAGTCGATAGTGACTTCACGGCTCCAAATAGAAGCAGAAAATACACTTTACCTGCGCTGCTTTGACATGGTCGAAACCAAGGCTGATAAGGATGTCCAAGAATAAGTCAGTTTCTTAGAAATGATATGGAGGCTCAGGACTCATTAAAAGGTCAACGGAAGCACTTACATTCCCGAAGTGTGTTACTTACGTCGATGTAACCTGTCTTTTGTCCCTGGGGTACGGAACTGGCTCCTAAATTGGAAATTATGCCGTCAGAGTAACTTCAACAGCACGTTATGAAAGAGACACAAGCTTCGGGTAACAATAGTAAGCTCCCTCATTTAAGATCACGACCCGAAACATCTACGAACTATGATTTGAGAGTATAAAGCTGGAACGCACGTACGTACCCTCTACGCCCCTGGTCCTGCTGAAAAACTGGAATCTGTCCTCATGCGATACAAGGCAGATATTACCACGATCCAGGATGAACGACGGACAAAGTAGGATGCACATGTTGATATGCGGATTGGTTATGGAAAATCGGCTACGTTCAATGATGCCGCTTCAAGGCAAAATTCAAAAACACCAGCATAATATGTGACCACGTTGCTACCGGCTAAGCTGAAGATTCTATCAAGAAGGAATTCTATAACCTCCTGGACGGATCCCTACGGGATCTGTCCGGAGTATGATATAAAAATGTCGCTCAAGTGCTAATACTCGTAGATGCGAGACACGCACGCAACATTCAGAAGAGCAAACGTCAACTCTGACTACTTTCTTGCTCGACTCGAAAAAACTGCAAACCGTCCTGTTAAGAAGATAACAACACTACTAGCTATAAACTTTGTGGATAAAAATGGCAACACTGCCATGCTGTCATAATTTTCTCTGTTCTTGTCGTCGACTGCCATTATAAACGTGGTTTAGAACGCAAGGTGGGCGTTTTAGCTATTTTTGCAGGTTAATCTAGTTTTCGCGCTTTTCCTTACTCCTTCAAACACGTTCAGATATAGAAATTCACCAATGGAAGCCTTAGCACGACTAGGTTGAACATTCACCAACGCTAACAATTTGTTGGACCAGTATCACAACAACATCATCAAAGAGGCGGCTAGACCACCGCAGGCTACCAGCCACTACTGAAAAAAGTCCTTCACATGATGATTGCGTACGGCGAAAACAAGAGCAGCGATGGAAGAAGGTCGAACCCAGAAGGGAGGAAAAGGAAAGCGAATGGCATACGCTCAATACTAATGTCCGGATGTCTTTCAAAGAAGCTAAGTTGCTTAGTAGTTGACTTTAAGTTCGAAACAGTAAGGAAACCTATTCACAGAAGCGCTGGGAATAGAGATGTTTAAGCAGCACTTCCAATAGCTACATAAAGGGCAAGTTACAGGCTTCCCCGCTCGCTGTATAGAAGAGGTTGTCGCAGCCATCAAAATGTTGAAGAACGACATGATGGCGTAGCAGCGGAGTTTTGCCAACATGGATGTGATGTTTTGGTAGGGTGCATATGCCAAATCACCCATCACATTTGGGTGGATGAAAGCATGCCCAATAACGGAACTGTCCGCTCTATAGTATATGCTCCAATTGAAAAAACTATCGAGTCAAACATATTTTTGCCTTGTGCGATAGGATCCTAGCCAACGTATTAGTGTGGCTTGCTTTCATGCGAATTTCAAGTCAAGATTCACCATCTCTTCATCGACTTCAAAGTCGAATATGATAGCATTCATCGTTTTGAACTCTACGAATTGATGACTGAATTAGGGATCCGGGAAAAAGTGGTCCTATTGTGCCAATATGCAGTTTGGAACTGAACTATTCCAAACGTGTACCGAATTTCTGCAACGAGATGCAAGGGAGGAACTGTTGTATCTTCAAGGCATCTATTCAGCTGCTGGAATACGCAGACGACATCGACATTATCCGTCGTTTCAGCGCGCCGTCATAGAGGCTTTTACAGTGAAACGAGTTACACTTGAAGTAAATTAGGAGAAAATCAAGTGACGAATAACACCCTGGTGGAGCGCAAAGCACCTAACTAAATCCATGATCTACACAAATTTATGTCCCCAATTCTAGTATATGGAGTCGAGCGTTGGTAGGAATGCAGAGCACATATTGATCAGTTTCTAGACAAAAAATCATCGAAATATTCGAAAAATATTGGTCAGAAAGGCAAAACATGTAGACTACACTGGTGAAGCGAATGGCCGATAGTGCTCCAGCAATGAGAATCCTCGAATCACAGTCCCCACCTTCGAGACGACAAAGAGCAACGCACCACCGTTTTAAGAATTAAACCATCGCGGAAGCTAGTCCCCTTGATCTGGAGTCGCTTTAAACAGAGAAAACTTTTAGCAGACAATTTTTCTAAATAAAGTAACCGGTGTTCAGTTAAGTCAGGGTGCACATTAGGGCTCCTTTTGTCCAGTAAGATTTCAACTTTTACTTATTTAAATTATCATAGATACGAGTACCTAACAGGTTAACCGGTTCACATTTTGAGTTTGTTTTTTTTTTAAACTATTTTCCAGCTTATACTTACGAATTGAGGGTACATAAAAGAGGCGTTCACTGTACTCGTATTCTCGCTTCCGGTTTCAAAACAAAGTGACAACAATTTTAAACTGGTTTTTCCTTTAGCCTGTTAAAAAAGCCTTTCCTGTTCAGCTGTTCATTTTCGGAAAATCACTTTCTACGATGGTTCTTCCTTAAATTGATGGAAAGTCTAGATTATAGGAAGGTCTGTGGCGGCAGCCTTAGAAATACGACCCTGGGCATATTGATTCAAATCTTTTGGTTTACTTGATTAACAAAAATTTATCTGAGTCCAAAATTACAATGTCCATGATTTTTCAAGGCGACGGCGAGACTATCACTTCCTGTGGGATTCTGCAACCCAGTATAGACTTCTGCTTGCTTTCAACGTCATAATGGTAGTAAGCACACGTTCCTCTTCCACAATTATTCGTTTGAAAATGTTCCACTTATCTTCATAAGCTCCCTATACTCGTTGACTACCTCGATATTACGAATACATACTATGCATACTGCGGTGGTGACACTTAAATCTGTCCTCATCCCATCCAAGACAGATAAACCGCGATCCAGCAAATTTAGTTTACATTAATTCCAATTGTCATGAAAAGCTTTTTTAAATTAGCTGTCAAGTCACTTTCTGCAACACCAGTTTAACATTTACACTTGCCTCTGACTATGGAATTCTAGGTGGAGCCTATCTGTGTTGAACATGCGCAAATCCGGGTCTTTATCTTCGACCTTGCCAAGTGGCTGGGCACACTTTAACCAGGAGCTTGGCAAATCCTTCAAAATGTTGCTCAAACTTAGAAAACAGAAGGCATAACCTTAATAATGAGCTCACCAAATATTGTACCTTGAACCCGCGCGTCCTGCCAGGAAAAACCCCATAAATTACCTATTGTATAGGGTTTTCCATTAAGGATTATACATCTTCGTTTTTGTCTTCAATACCGCGATTGTTAGGCCCGCTGCGTGACAAGTGGTGCCGTCCTGTTGAAACACATCTCACCAATGTTGAGTGTACACAATTGCGGCTATTAACTGCAACATGGCGGTCATCATCACCAATGAAAAACAAAGCGGGCCAGGGACGCCGCCGGCATGAAAATCACACCAAGCCGGCAATTTTTTTTGGATGTAGTGGCGGTTTGTGGCCATACAATAGTGCATATTTTGCTTGTTGACACAGCCTTTTAACATTAAAAAAAAAATGTATAGTTCTCATTGGAAAACCCGATATGAAGCGAGCCAGAGAACTTAAGACTTATTTTCAGAAAGACTGAAGTCCTTAGAGATCGAAGAAAAAATAATATAAGGAGCTATATTACGAGTATTATAGATCAGAGATCTTCCTGTAATGATACACTCGGTGAAAACAGCGAACTGGTCAAACCCTTCTTAAGGAACAAATTGGCTAAATGGTTTATAAATATTTTTTTAGCCGATCGGCTTACCAGATTTAAAGTTTTTTCCGTACCTGAAAGAGAGAAAAAATTTTCATTAATTATAGTTTATTTACAAATAATTGTTTTATTTATTTTAGTAGTAAAAGTGGTTAAAAAAAAAAACTAAGGAAGCATAATAAGGCAGTCTAAAAATCTGCTCCTAGTCCCTTCTTGCTACCTAATACAATGGACAACTTGTTGATATTGTAAAATGGATTTCTATGGCGACAAGTCTTCAAAGGAGTCACTATGTTTAGAGGACGGATCAGCATTAGATCCTCTCAAGATTGGATTCCTTTGCGTATTACCTAGAAAAATACCACAGGCCTTTCTTTGACATTGACATTCAGTCCGCGGGATATTTCAACGATTCAGAAATATCATGATGAACTAGGTTCCATCCAACCACACCATGTGAAAGCCAAAAAATTGAAAGACCAAAACTCTCGCCCAGTAGGAATACGGGAAAGAATATGTCCCTAGCAGTAGGTAGCTATGCCCATAAAAGGGACAGAGATCTATCGACCATCTATCAAATGCCTCAAGAAAAAAGTAAAGGCTAAACCCTCTTTCAGAACGTTTTTTAAGCTGGGCAAAGACAGTCTCAAAGTTGCAGCCCTCGACACGTCTGACTTTGACGGATGAGTCATATACGAGAAGTAGCGGCTTGATAGAGTGCTACTTACTAAAGTGCCTCTACGAACGCCCCAAGTAATGCTCTATGACACCCCCATCTTTAATAGGTTCGTGAAGTCAGTAGCTATAAAAAAAAAACAGAGCTCGGTGGACCTCATTACGTCTGCTATCTGCGATCTTGGTGAGGTTTGGCCAAAAGCTAAACTGTGGGGCGGAGTTTAATATGAGCCATATGATACTGAGGATCTTAGGATGTCAAAACCCTGAACTTTACCGGTCTACGACTCTAAGCTTCTTCAAAATCTTCGGGCGGGGCAACCGGCAGTGATTCGTTGCTTCATCGACCTCTCCATGGCAGCAGAATTTATTCCTTGGTTTCGGTCAAAAAATTATTCCATTAACTTTGCACTTAAAGGCTGTTCAAGAAAGAGGAACATAAAGTGGCTGATCCATCGGACACGCTCTCTAAGAGCACCTCTCTCCAGAGTCTGCCATGTTAATATCTCTTTTCCAAATAGCAGACCAGATCTGGATGACACCATGACTGAATTAGCTTTACTTCTCTGTAATGGAGCTGAATGCGGTATATCAACCACCATAAGGCCAGAATCAACTCAACAAACCTCATCAGCCCCTTCAGGGAGACCGGTGAACACATCACCCTTACCCAGGAGTCATGGCTTGTCATTTCTGAGGTAAGGGTTTTAAACTCCATCTTTTGCTTTATCGTAAACCTGTCAAGAAAAGAAGGTAAGGCCAGAGCTTGTATTGTTGCCAGATCAGAATTTAATGTGATCAACTTCCCGGAGTACAGCACAGACAACTTCGCAGTAACACTCCTTACCTTCAAGGACAGCAATGACCATGAACCTGCACCATTCACTCAGACACTTCAAGAAGCTCGATGATGAGGTCGCTTGAAAGCAGGAGTAAATAGCAATGCGAACGCACAACAAGACTTATGGACGGTACAGGCACAAGATGAGTCAACCTTTGAATATCTAGTAGTAGGTTTCATATTTATTTTGTAGTCTGTCGCATAGGTACGAGTAATAGTCCTATTTTCATTCTTCAAAGTGAAATAAGAAAAAAAGGAGCTCAAAACGAAATAAAGCCAAATTGGTCTTATTTCACTTTAGCAAAGTGAAATAAGGCCATATGTTGAAATATGGCTTTGTTTCACAATTGCAAAGCGAAATAAGGCCATATTTTCAGATATGGCCTTATTTCGTATGACCTTATTTCACGGCACCTTCGATACATATCTGGAAAATGTCAGATGAACCAACCCGCTCTGACCACGGATACTGACTTCAGCATATCGAAAAAGCAATTGCCTCCCGATATCATACTCGTATTTCGCAATAATTGGAAGACAGGCTGGAAGAAACACAACACGATCGCTCATGCCTGGATTTCCAAAAACTACGTAGGCGTTAGCATAGCTTATACGGAAGGATTACCAGTATAAGTGAATCCTTGAGTCAACGGCAAGTTCAGTCTGCACTTCGAACTTCGATGTTTAACACCCGGATGATGACTGAGTAAACTCCGAGCAAGAATCCTTGGATCTGCTTATAAAAACTCTTTCACTGGTTGCACTTCGACAACCCGTCTCAAACTAATTTTGAAGTAGTATAACCACTTACATATCAACTTGGACATGATCTGTGTGAAAACGTTTAACCGGGCAGTTTGCAGTTTCAAACCTTACAAGGCACCACGACACGACGGTATGTTTCCCGCATAACTCCAGAATACTCGTACGCAGAGCCAGGGCTGTACTCTCTCCTGTACTTTGGAACTCAGTCCTTCATGGATTGCTTATCAAATTAGAAGACGCAAATCGTGGTGGGCTAGCCTAAGCAGACGACGTCACTCTTTACGTGTCGGGCAAACACCTACAGACACTCCCTTTCATCTTCCAGTATGCCATATGCATGCTCTCTCCTTTGACACGTAGCTGTGACTTTAGCGTAAATTCGCCCAAAACGGAGCTGGTCCTCTTCACAAGACAAGTAGAAGTGCCTTACATCATCCATAAATATAATCGTACTCGTGCCGCTCGGAGAATCTCGATGAGTGGCAGGTATGTAGGCATCAGCCTAGAGAGCAAACTGAGATGAAAAGAAAAGGTTACAGAGCAAAATATGAAAAGCTCTAGTTGCCACCAAGAGGGCTGTAGCTGCAAGGTGGAATCTATAATCCAATGCACAGGGTCATGCACTGGATCTTACTTATGATGCAGCCGTTTGTTGCCCTGCATTGGACAAACCAAAATCAAACGCAACGACTTGCCTGCATAAGCATCACTGATGCGTTAAAAACGTCTTCAACAGCGGCTCTCAAAACGTTGCTTAATTTGAAATCTATTGGCTTGTTTGCTGCGCCTTCGCTCAGGCTAAATCGAATACCAACATCGGATATCGTAATTTGCATAGACCTAAGGCAGCAATTGGAGCCCTCTTTGAACATCATAAATTCAATTGTGGTAAGAGACTGTCGAGCATCTCTCAATGAGACGGCTAAGCAGTACAAAATCTCACTGTGATGGACGTCACAGCTTGACAATCTCAAGCCAGTGATATCGTACGGCAAACATATGACATACTTTCAAGCGCTCTCTAAAGCCAGCTATAGATGGACTCATCGACACAGCTGCAAGACATCTAGACTAGTATAGCCCATAACCGATTCTAAAGGATCAAGAAAGCTCATCAACCTCAGTAAAAACAAAAATCGTCAAACTCACAAACATAATCACGGGACACTGTCATTGAAAGACACAACAATTGAGTATTCCTCACGATGATTTCATAGGATGGGGAATTGTGGTACGCTGCCCTAGCTTGGCGTGCATCAGAATGGAATCTCTGAAGAGTTAACTCTTCCGATCCCTACAATTATATCAATAACTCTCTTTGGTTCCTGGATTAGTTAGGACAGGCCCTCCTACTGCGATGTTAGAATGGAGTTTTATAAGTGTGCCTCAAGGAGGACCACTCTAGCCTAATCTAACCATAGCATACCAACTTTCTGTACTATTTGAGTTACTGCACAGTATGAATGGGTTAACTAGGCTGTAATATGACGCACGTACCTTTTTTTATGGCTCTTCTGGTATCGCAAAACCTTTAACTGCAACTTTCTTCGAATTACACTTGCAGTGGCCATGGTCTTATTCAAGGCCCATTTTATACATTTCGCTAGCTCACGCTTGAAAGGCTTGCCTTTTGCTCCTTACCGCCGTTTTTAATCGATCGTTCCATATACACATTTATGTGGAGACTGCCATTTGAAACAGCGAGCAAAGTTTCTGCACGTTTTTATCATTTTTCTTCGCAGTTGTTCCCCATATCTTACGCGCATAGTTCTTCCTCATGGTTAATGGCATTTTGGAGTCATTCCATGAAATTTAGCGAGCAAAGCTGGCCCCCTTCCCTGCTTAAATTGTCAGTGTCAGTATCTTCACAAAACATTCTGCATCCCTGAACCTCTAAATTGAATCTTGTCAGGCTAACATACAGCCCATGTCATGGTGACTTGGAGGAGTAAAGTAAGTCCATTATAAGCTACCTCGCAGCCACATAGTTCTTCGAATTCGTATGTTAATCGTGGTCTCATTGGACGAGGTTCTTGGGCAACGACTAACCATTGACGAACATTGATTTTATTATGGAAATTAGTACAAGTCCTCTTTATTGGTGAACACTTTTAAACACAACTTCTCATCGAACATTCAAAAATCGTATGGACAACACTCCGAAACTGGAGTCGCAAAAATCAGTAGTCACCAAGTAAATGTCCCTTAGAATCAAAAAATCAATTGTGCAATCAAACCTCTTACAAACTCAAGAAGACATCCTCTCTGCTATCCAGAAATCCAATTGACAATACACCAGACAACTTGACATAAAAGTCATCTTCCAAAATTGCTACAACCAACCAGAATCAGGCCACAAGTAGCATTCTAAAGGCGTCCCCACATGGTAGTCGTCTCCTACGAATATCTTGTATCTTCTCCTCATATGACAATGCAATCCTCTTTCCATACAAAAGTATCGCAAATCCACAAACATTTTGAATGACTGCTGAATGGCATACAACAAAATAAAAACGTTGAATCCTATTTGTTACAACAGGAACAGGAATGAATGCTTACGTACTTGCTGGGATGCATCCTCTCCACTTGAGCAGAAGAAAAGATTCATTGTGACCAAAAAAATAAAGAATTCAAAGAAAAAAAATTTAAAAGCAAAACGACACTCTGGCATCACCGAATCAGAAATTTTGAACACACGAAAGGAGAATGTAAAAAGGCGCGCTACCCTGATTGGATTGAAGCATCCGAGAAGACAAAATTTGAAAAATAAAATTTGAGGATGTCCATAGTAACGAAAACCATGTACGAGTGCAAAACCAGCCGAATAGGAAGAATGAACGTTTTTTTTTTTTTTTTTTTTTTACGAAAAAAGATATTAAAGTGGAGGTGATAAGGCCCGCTTGTGACATAGTACAGGGTGGAGAATACGAAACTACAACTTCTACAATAGTTTTGATTAAATTTTCAGTGAAAACAAGTTCCCGACAAGACTCCGGTAAAGGACTTCTCCAAAGATCTTCTTTTTATAAATATGAAAATAATTAATTTTATTTTATTAACACGAATATTATTATACAAGTATTATTAAAATAATTACTTTTAATTCAAAACTGTTTGCGGCGAGGATATATGTTGCAGCAACTGTTGCACCGGTGTGATCGCCGCCAATTATGTGAGGAACAACCTGCAGTGCGATTTTATTTTTAAATGAGGAACACATCAATGCACGACCAACAATTTTTAATAAAATTTTGAGTTTGAAGCAGTGGGCGTCCGATTTCTTGAGCAAGCCTTGCTGAGTTTTTATTTAACGGACTAAATTTCAAAAATACGTTTTTGTTTGCTCTCAACCAAATCAGCTGCCCTCAATAGCTCTGATAGTAAGCGATAAAGGCTTTCGGGCTTGCCATAATTGATTTCCGGACATACGAGTACATACGGTGGCACTGCAGTTCGGGTCTTCCTCTACTGCGTTAGATTTAAAGACTCTGGAGGCGGGAGCATCGGTGTCCATCAGACGACTGATGCGCAGTTTTCTGACTAGATCAGCTTGTATACTCGTATACTCGTAATTCGTCGTTGAATCTTCTCCACCAAAGTCTGTCAAAGCAAACGGGACCGATTATTTTTCGAAGGATTTTTCTCTCCAAACGACTGGGTGAGATAGATAAAGATAGAGTCCTTGTTTCGTTGCCATAAAGTACGACGGGCATAATCTAGGTCTACGAGGGCTGTTTTATGAGTACCTGGATTGGAATATAGGTGGTGCTACTGAGCCAAAATGAGTATACCATCATATAGTATAACCTCTTTTAGCTCGCTTGTCAAAATTTCGTGACAATCCGACGCGACATCTTTTTGTTGCGACATCTTTCCGGTCGAACGCACGGTCTTCGTCTTCTTTGGAGCACGTTCACAGGGTAAAACCCATTGTTTCGGTTGTTCTTTGGTCTCTGATGTGTACCAATGAATCCATGTCTCATCGACGGTCACGAAACGGCGCAGAAACTCCTCCGGATTTCGATTAAACAGGGCCAAGCACGTTTTTGAAGTGCTCTCTCGATTGCACATGTCCTCCGGCGTGAGCTAACGTGGCACCGACCGCGGGGACAGCTTTCTCATTCCCAAAATCTCGTGCAGGATATGGCTAATGTATTCAGTTGAGATACCTGCTATCTCGCGAATTTTCACTCGGCAGTCCGCCAATATGAGATCATGGATTTTGTCCACGCTTTCCTCAGTGGCAACCGTTTTTGGGCCACCTGGGCGCGGTTCATCAAAAACCGACGTACGGCCATGGCGAAACTCTGCGAACCAATGGTAAACGGTTGTACGGGAAGGTGAATGAGTCCCATCGAGAATGAGCTTGATTTCCTCGCAGGTTTTGCACTCAAAAACATGAATCGGATCACGGGGCGATATTGCTCTTTTTCCATGATCGCAAAAAACCACTAACACGATGTTTTGGAATGGCTGTCAAAACAAAACTAAGTGTCGGATTGTCACCGAATTTTGACAGGCTGGCTAAAAGAGGTTATACTAAATGACGTTTCGCTTATTTTGGCTCAGTAGCACCACCTATCTTCCAATTCGGGTACTCATCAAACAGCCCTCTATATATAGAGTTTCCTAAGTTTTTTGGGATAGGGCCTTGCCTCCTTACCCCAAAGAAACAGCGATTGGCAAGAGTGATTCTTCGCTTTATGTCTGCTGAGGTGTTGTTGGCAGAAATTATAGTTGTCGATGTTGTATGCCCCTTCTTTTTGACAGCACTAGTGACAGACTGTTGAGTTCTGCCAATTATGTCAATCTCATCGGTGTACACTAGTAGTTACACAGACTTCTGACAGATTTTGTCTCCAGTGTTCGTTTGAGTTAAAAAGTCACACGACAACCCGTCACCTTGTGTAAAATCAGTTTGACACCAAAGGTCGCGGTTAAGGCGCTACCAACCTTTATGGAGCGAGCATTCTCCAGCGTCATTCTGTACAGACGGACGATTTTGGCAGGGATATCAAAACAGGCATGGCCTATATTTGTCTCTATAAATGTTGTCGTATGCGGCCTTAAAATCAATACACAATCGATACCCACCGATTTTGACTTCTTGAGCTTTTTCCAGGATCTGCCGGAGTGTGAAATTTGGTCGATTGCGGAATTTCCTGGCCTAAAACCACACTGATAGGGGTCAGTCAGGTTGTTCACTTCGTTTCAGACGTTCACACAATATAGTTGGCGCAGTTAGCGGTCTCATTTTTTGTGGATTGGGCAAACGGTGCTGAGAATCCATTCATCAGACATACACTCTTCTGACCAAATCTGAAGAATGAGTTGGTGGATGCATGGTCTACACAAAGTCATTTCCAGCAGCTTTGAATAATCCTCACTTCCATTTGGTCAGGTGAATGGAAGTTTTGGCAATCATCGTTTAAGTTGAATGGTCTACTCTGCTTGGCGGCGGGATGTTGGGCTTCTTAGCAGTTATAGTCTGCAGAAAAAGTTTTTCCATATTTTTAGCACCGACTGTGTCTCTACTATAAGGCTTCCTTCTTTATCTCTACGATTTCTGGTCGGGTCTTCTTGCCTTAACACGTTCTTCTTTCCTGTTGGTAAAACGTCAGTACATTATTTCTGTGGTATAACCTCTCAATAACTGCCTTAGGGCTTGCCTTCGCTTGTACAGAACACCAGAGTCGGAGTACAAAAAATTCTATCGTAATGAGGTCCTTTACAACAGGGCGAACCTAATACGGTGCTTCCACCGGAAGCATTCCTCTACCTAGATCAGATAGGGTTGATCCAGGATAGATCAGCGGTCCCGTTAATCTTCCATGTCGCTCGGAAAGCTGGGGACAGGCGACTCAACTACGGCAGAGACGTCGCACACGGCAGTGTGGATCGTCTCAGGTTCAGTAGGGCGGTGGGGAATCGCGATAAGAGGGATGTCGTTCGGCAGCACCAGCATTTCTGGTGGTTGAATGATGGAGAAGATGTTTCGTCGTCGTTTCCGTCAATTACGGACCAGCCTCACTAATGAGGCAGAGCTGACCAATCTATTTGCTCTGTGAATAGCGATGGCCAGCTTGCGTAGGTTTAGGTTAGCATTTAAGAAATATATACATATATTAGTATATACCTTTGTATATACTAATATATGTATATAATTGTGTATAATATCTGTGTGTGTGTATTGTGTATGTAGGTTAGGTAGATAAGGTTTATTTTAAGTTAGATATTAAGTTTTATAAAAAATTAAGTCCATATGCTAAGTTTTTGTGAACAATTTTTTCTTAGCCTTAAGTATAGAAAATAATTATTCCTAAGTAAAATGTAAATATAGTCGAAAGACATAGATATAAGAATTTAGAGTAGCTTAGAGTGCCTGTGTGGGGCAAATAAGTTAATATAAGATTGTTAAGTAATTTTAAGCTAGCATTTAAGCATTTTTTGTTAGTATGTAAGGGTTAATGATTAAGATAATAAAATGCATTTAAAACTAAAACTAAAACTATAACCTCTCAATATTTTCGATCGGGCGCTCTTTTTTCCTTTTGGGAAAAGCCGATATTCTTCTCGTCTTTTCTGTTACTAAAGCTCACGAGCGACTCTCGTCCTTGGTTGCAACTTGCCGGCATTCTTCATCAAACTAAGGATTTCTTGGTAGTGTTTGGGTGAGACCCAACACATCAATAGCGGTGTCTCTGATGGCATGATGCCAGCGTTGCAACTGGTCTTCGGTATTTAAAGCGGCGGAATAGGAGTTGTTAAAAGATTTCGGAATACGCTTTCGGAAAAGATTCTGTTGGTCTCTTGCGAGATTGCAGCTTTTCTTTGTTATATTTTCTCACAATAGTTCTTCTTTGTTGCGGCGCATGGGAAATCCGCATTCGTACCTTGGCTGCCCGAATGTTTCGGACGTACAGAATACTGGAGGCATCCTTACGTCGATCGCAATGTGATCAATTTGATTTAACGTTTTATGATCCGAAGACCGCCATGTCCTCTTGCGTATATTGAGATGAGGAAACCATGTGCTTGCTAGTGTTATTTCATCCCGCAGCAAAATCAATAAGCTTAAGTCGGTTTGCCACGTCTGGCTATGCTTAGCACCTGCCCTACCAAGGATGTCGTCAATTCCTATCCTGGCATTAAAATCGTACTAGGCGATCTTCCTTCTGGGAAGACAACGGCCACGCCACCAAAGAATGTTTCTGGGAGCTCTCTGATAAGACATATGAGCAATGTCTTAAGTATGACGTTAAAATCGCCTAATGCGTAGTATGCAGAAATATTTGTTGGTGGCATCGTCTTTCGTAGGAGCATGGGCTCGTATTAGGCTTACGTTAGCAAATTTAGCCTTGGCGCGGATTGCCATAAGACGCTCGCTCACGCATCGGAAGCTTAAGACTTCTTGCCTAGGTCTGCCGAGTATGACAAATCCGCATCCGTATATAATCGCTGTTTCTTTTTTCTTTACAGTCTCCATAGTATACATGTATCTGGTAGCTCAGGATATTTACTGACACGCGACGATCTTCATTAAAAAAAATCCGACACAAGCTTCACACTTCGCTCATCAATCGATGTTTTCGGCCTTCTTCGGAGTCTCAAGCGGCTCCACCACGTATATTGACTGCTGACCACAAATCCCATTTAAAGTAGCAGGTAGGACACCTGCAGCCGCCATTTTTATCTATCACATACAAATAAAAGCGTGATCACTCTTCAAGTATTCAACAGCAATTGAAGCAATTTGTATTAAGTTTGCACCGTTCCAAGGACAAACAGGGGAATCTAGAGGTTAATTCGCAGTTAATCCTTAGGATATGAAAGAACCATTTCTGTTGACTTTTTCAGGCAAAACAACAAATTTTGACCGTATGATATTTCCACCAACAGTGTTCCATTGGAATCGCAGTAGCATTCCGCCCCTTCAAACCCTCAACCTTAATACGCGTCTCTCTATAAATACTCATCAGTATACCGGCGAACGTACTTTGAAATATCGTGATTCGTTCCTCACTTATGAAATGGCATGCCGAACTCTCTATTTCCTGGTCGTTATAAGTTGCAAACATTTAAGAACAATGTACATCGGTACCTCGACTTTCTTCTCTGTGTGCAAACATTTTAAGGGCACACAAATCCCTTGAGCGGGCGATAATTATAAAAAAATAAGTGGGAACAGGCATATTCGCGCTTAACAAGGCTGCGGGTTCTGGCCGCCTAAATTTTCAAGACAAGGCGTCGGGAGAAGACTTTGTGGAGATGCCGACTATGACAGTGTACCAGATATTCTAGCATATCGGGGAAAATTATTTGCTATTACCCCTGCTTAAATTTGCTCCGCTCTGTACAATAGTCAGAGAGTAAGCTCGCTGCTCCGTGAGGATCGGTTATGATTTTCTTAGATGTCAAAAGAGACGGGATTCACTACCAATCGATTTCCTTAACATCTCTGTACATGAGAATATTATGCGAAACTCGCAAACCAACACCAGAGGCACAATCTGTCAAAATTCAGTAGCGGCTTTTGGTAAATAAGGGAACAACGAAATACATACTGTCATCCAGAAAGGATACACAACATCAACGATTTGGTCAGAATGTCGCAATTAGCAGGAACAATTCTGAGATAGTTCACGACTTCGTCTACCTAGATTCCGCAGTTAATATAAATAACGACACCACCTTATAAAATATTCGGGGAGTACTCCTACTAATCCCTCGGACAACCAAAATATCCCTCTAAGAAAATATTGATGATGCCTGTCCTTTTCTATGGCGCAAAGGCGTTCATTTTACCAAAAAAAAAAAAAAAAAAAAACGATGAGAAAGTACTTCGGCTGATCTACGAGGAACCTCAACCAACTCGGCGCTAGAAAACAACATAGTTGGCTTAAGAGAAATGTTGTTTGGAAGCCCAGTTCCACTCAGAGTGTAGCGCCACCTAAGTACCAAAAGTACTCGTATTTAAGGCCACTTCAATGAAGAAACGGCAAAAATTAGACGTGCAACTACGTAGTCTTATGACCTAAGTTCTACAAGAGCCGCCTTTGGCCCAGCGATAAGCATTTCAGTTTATACCAAGGAGGGTAACATATAAAGGTCCCAAAATAGTGAAATTGCTGACAAAAGTCACTAAAATGAGACCCTTTACAACGGTTCTTAGTGCTTCTTTAAAAATTCAGTGCGCAAATCATGGTAAGACTTATCCGGATCAAACAATTTATGTCTTAAAGGGGACTTACACCTTGTCGGTTTTCTTTTCTTCATTTTTCTAATCAAAAGGGTCTCAGAAATGAGCCTGTAAAAGGGGTTGTCTGATTCGAGAGTACAGCTCGTAAAACATGACGGCGCACGACCGGTTCGCGTGCCCCCTGGGTCGCCCTAGCGACGATGAAACTTGAATATACTCATAATGTGCAAGTTCTTCATTAACCCGATTAAGAGATGATGAAAACCTTGATCCATTCCCCAAATAGCAAGACAACTCAAATCCCAAACCGCTGATTAAATATCTGCAGATTTTGCTCTACATTTAGAATTTTTAGTATTTGCAAACAATGTCATCCGTCATGTCTGTGGAATGATTGTCAACTCGGCGACGGCCCTGAATATGCCATAAATCGTCTTCTACTTCTCCTGCTCCTCTAGCTTTTCAGCGATAATTTAAAAAAAAAAAACGCTGACTGGCAAAAAATATACATACGAGTATAAAATTAAAAAAAAAAAAAAGTATTTTTACAAGGAATCATCTTCTCCTAACAGTAAATTTCTTTCAACATGACATTCATCGCTTAATTCTTTACACCCATACGAATACCTACTCATAGACGCACTGAAATACTTTCAATTTACCACACAAAGGTCTCCTCCACACCACCAATACCATCACTACGGCGATTTTCATTAAAAATTCGTTTTCATCGCGCGCGCATTGACGCCAGGCACTGCTCCAATAAATTGCACATCTTTCAGTAACGACGATCGGGTGAAGAGAAGAGTTCCACCGAAGAAGACAGCCTTTAGGAAGATGGCTCTGACGGAGGAACTGGCATATGAACTCCTTGGACCATCAGCTAACGCCTGACTTTATTTCCATTGCCTTGGTGACTCCTGCTCCGTTGTGTGCATACACTCAATGAGCAATTTATTTTCTGTCGTCCTTAGTGTTTCAAGAGCTCTCTGACTAAAACCAGTTTAAGAATGTAAATCGGCCAAAATAAAAAAAAAAAAAAAAAAAAAAAGACACAGCACCAATCAAGTGGTAGGGGACGAAGTTGAGGGTAACCTCGTTATACTCATTTCTTAAGATCACTTTGGACTGGCTATAGCCAACACCATCGACCCAGAAGAAATGGAGTTCTTCTCGTCATCGTTGGAATTGAGATTGGAGGTGGGATACATGAGACAGGAGGCAGAAAAGACACCCAGCATAATGGTCTTGAGCTTTGACTTTTATATCGTCGTCGTCGTCTTCGTTGTAGTGGAACCTACTCTCTGTAAGTGATATACACCAGCAGTCTTACTGACTAGAAATCTTCTTTTTTTTTTTTTTTTGTAAATTACTAGCACTATGACACACACAAAAGAGCAGTTGTCTGCTATTGCTCTTACTTTTTGCTCTTGCTGAAGGAGGGACATTGTAAAAAATAATGGGCAATCCCTTGGCTTGGGTTCGTCTCTGTATGTGCGTCCTTCTGCTTTATTAATAAGCTCCATGACCGTCACCATCATCATCATCCGTTGCAACAGAATCATCATCATCATTAACATTGTCGTCGTGATTGTTGTCATCAGAGACAGAGTTGTTGTTGTTGTTGTTGTTATTATTATTATTATCGTCAACTTTAGTGCTCCGGCACACACACTATTCATCGTCTACAATGTTTTGGGCAGGGGAGGGGCTGATAATTGCCAGGAGAGTATTTGCTATAATAGCTTCCACTTCATCTTCTTCTTTCATATTTTTTGCAAAAACAACAAAAAAAAAAGGCAAAATAAAAACGCAAGTGAAGACAGACACAGGGTGACGAATGAGGCCTCTTTTTGACACTACAGATACCGTTTGGAAATCTTATTTTGACTGTCAAAGTCAAAGTTTATTTGGAGAGTGATTTATTTTCTGTCACATGGCATGATGGCATGTGTCTTTTATAAACCCGCAGAATTTATGGAACTCGTGTTGTCACACTCACTAAATCATAACCTCTACTGTGGGGTCCCACAGGGAAATATCTTTCGACCAATACTGTTTTATAGATGATTTTCAATGATACGAGTTTCTCGTTTCCAACTTTACAAAGTCTGCAAAATGTCAGTAACTAATGCTGTTACCATAAAGAAAACAGCTCTTGATGGCAGGAAAATTCCTTGAGCAGGGAACTTGAAATAGACCCAGCCTGCAACTGAAGCAAACGGGTGGTGTTGTGGAAAAATAGAAACGGCACTAGAAAATACTACGCGGTAATAAGATAGACGTCAAAATAGCAGCAGATAATCATTGGATGTAACGAATAAAGAACACTATCTTTGATTCTTATTACTCGTATGTAAATTAAGAGGTACGAGGTAATTTGTAATGTGCCACAAGGTTCGGCATTAGGCCCTTTGATTTTAAAAGCGACGTACTACGATGTTTTGGGTTTTTTTAATTTCTAAAGAAGCGACTACTATTGAATTCGCCGATTAAATCGCTATCGCTGCCAAAATTATTATCAAAAAACTTTGCTAAAAAAAAACGAAAAGCCTATACGACGAGCGATTACAAAATGATTACGCTTCACCCTGTCCTTCTTGTGAAAGAGCGTTTGGATTGAAGTTTCCCTTTTCGAATCCTGCCAGGCCTATATTATAATGCAAGTCGTACTATCCGGTAGGTAGAAAACGGGAAACAGCTATCTGCATTTATGAAGTTGCATTTCTAGGGAGTCTCTAGGACCACCCTGTGGAGCTTAAAAATAATATTACATACGAGTAGATTTTAAGTATATTTTGAAGGATAGTTCGCTTAGTGCTCGTTGCCTGGTTCTTTTTAAGTTGCGACATTGTGCGTGTACGTTTAAATTGTGTGGAATGCCTAGTTTGCCTGCATGATATCTTCTATCAACTAATGGCTTGTGCTAATCGATATTACTCTGTCCGTGTCTGCTCAACTTCTTTTTGAAAGTTCATAGCTTCCTGGATGTTGCCAGATTAGTCAATCTAAAGTCGGCACTTATAAAAAAGGTTTGAGAGCATTTTTACCTCGATTACTCAAGCAATATGTGTACCTCCTCTGTAAGTAAGAAGTGAAAAGCTGAGTCTTGCAGGGCCCCATTGTCAGCTTGTTTTACTGCAAAGATGTTGCTATGCTCCTGAACCCGCATATCTAAACATCGTCTAGTGAGGCTAATTAATTTCGGCATTCTTAGAACGGTGTGTTTCAAAAAGAGGTGTAAAGGCCTATTATTTTACAGTCGATGCATTGGAATATGGTAACAGATGTCATCTATAAATTTCGGGTAAAATCCAAATCGCTGAATTTTATTACGAAAATTGACATTCAATCGTGCCAATTTTGCATGCGCCTTTCAATAGCTAACCCTGCCGAAACGGAAAATGCTGACATTTTGCAAGAACGTCGTGTTTCAGATGAGGCCCTACGGCGACTGCGTTGCCGCATCTGGGGCACCGAAAGTCCACGAATGATTCAGAAGATGCCTATGCACATAGAACGAATAATTGTTTGGTTCGGACCGGAGGTGTCATAGGGCCGTACTTTTCGAAAATTATCCCGGAATAGCCATAACAATCAATGGTGCGTGCTACTAGAGGGTGTAGTTGCGTGAAATGTCCTATATAAGATCCTCATCATACCTGTCATGGATGATCACTTTTTCTATGTGAACTTCGGTCCTATGGAGATGTTACAAAGAAGAACTATACACATTGCATGTGGATCACAGGATTACGTTTATAGCGACGACTTAAACGGTTGCTCATGCAGAGGGAAGGAAGGGGTCATCAACCAACTCTCCGTACATTATTGAAGGCAGTTAGCTAAGGATCAAGACGGCTGGAGAAAACAAGCATGTTGCTTCAAGCCCCGGTCATCAAAGGTAAGATAAAGTGGTTTAAGCCAGCAATAAACGCGCGAACACAAAATAACTGAGGAGCGGATATTCCATTCATGCCTTGCATAAATATGAAGGTACCGAATTCTTAAAAAAGATATTTGATATATATATCAGATTAAGATGAAAAACAGAAAAACCAAGAAAACAAGTTTTGACAAGATACCTTTTGGTAGTCATGCTAACCCCCAAAGATGAAAAGGTTTGCAAAAGTCGACGAAAAAGCAGAAATTATGAGCAAGAGTGATCTTCATTTGAAATGTAATTAGACGAGTTTAGGGTCCATTATATGACACTTTGGGGGCATAGAACGACGAGGTCTTGGCTACTCCTGGAATGATAGAGATTTCTTAACAAATTTGTCAAGGTCGGAACTCAATATTTAAATCATTTCGATCTAGAAGTGATTACTGTCTAGCAGATGCTGTCTGATAAGTACTGGAGAAGAGGAATTTGGAGGAAGATAGAGAAAGAAAAAAAAGAGAGATACCGATGTGCGTTGGTCTTAAATGTTTGCAAGTTATAATGACTAGGAAATAAAGCGGGTTGTACGACTTAGATAAGAATCACGATATTCCAGAGTACGCCCGCAAGCGGGATCGAAGGTATATACTGATGAGCATTCATAACGAAATGGGTGCTAGGGTCGAAAGTTTGAGAGGCGGAGATTTCTACTGGCAATTTCGGTGGAGCAAACGATAGAGCAAGGTGAGACGGGAGACATTACGTCGGTGTTCGAGGGTGTCAATTGACTCTGTAATGTTGGCATAACCTATGAGCTTTATCACACGGTTTTAGGTCCTATCTAACAAGTGCAAAGAGATCTGAGGGGCACCTGACCAGATGTGGGCATGTACTCCAATTTTGAGCGGATGAATGCCTTATATAGTATTAAGGTCAGATCAGATGAGGTGAGGTATTTTTTAGATCGCTTGAGGAAACATCAAATATGTGGTCATTCCAACGTAAGTTATCATTGACACACTTACCGTGAATGGAATGTTTTTCAGTTTCGATGATACAAGTCCCATTCATGGATAATGGCTGGGTCTTTAAATTTCGCTTTAACGACAGCAAACAGCATTGTGTTTTGGAAGCATTAAATCCCACTCTGTTGATAGTTCCCCAATTGGTTATGCTGTTAATATTGAAATTTAATAAGCTTAACATACGCTAGCGTTCCCGTTCTATAGCCGAAGAGCAAGGACGTGAGTTCAGGAACGAATATGAAAAGCAGAGGGTACTGTCATCAGCAAAGGAATACACTGGATTAGCTGTAGCAGACAAGAGATTATTAATAAAAAAGTAAGAGAAGTGTCGGACATAGAACGGAGCCCTGTGGCTCACCAACATTTATTTTGTTAACCATCCAAGACAACTTGAATTGGACGTTCTGAAAGTTAAATTCTAGTCCATTGAAGAAGGGAGTCTTCGATCCCAAATGCACGCATTTTCGGCAAAAGAGCCTGATGCAAAATTCTGTCAAACGAATTAGAAATATCAAGTACAACTATCTCGCTTTCGCCAGATTCGCTTTGGTTCCACTTTCCGGTGAGACATGCCATCAGATCGTCAGTGGACCTGTTGCTACGAAAACCGTACTGTCGGTAACTGACAAGTTTTCGTGTTTGGAGATATTTCTTGAGCTGACGGTTTATCAGCGTTTCCATGACTTTGGAAAGAAGGAACGTAAGTGCAATGCGTCTGTTAGAGGAGAGAGAGCAAGGTTGGCCTTATTTAGGACTGGAAAAATACTGGTTTCCATCTGCTCGGAAGGAATCCTAAGGAGTAGGATTGATGAAAAAGCTTACGCAGTGGTTTTGCCAGCGAGGAAGAACAGCTCTTCAGAAGGAGGGGAGATATACCATCTGGACCAGCGAGTTTGTGTATATTAATATCTTTAAGTACTCTTGCGACTACAGGAGTGCGAAAGTGGATTCGTCAGATTAAAAATTCGACACACTTAAGTGTTGATAGAGTCAAAGCACAATTTGGAAGTGTTAAGCACAAGCAGATGTCATTCTAAATGAGCATTGGGATCTAGGATGAGGCAGAATTTCTGATGTTTTTGACGAATGACCGACAATTGTTACTACCTTTGGGACGTTGTTTCCTCAGTTTTTAATCGTATTGAAATGAATGACTGACGTTGCACTCATTCCTGGCTCGTTTCGAACTTTTTTCGGTTTCCCTCTGTCGGGTTGGTCTGGCGGGACCGAAAAAACATTTCTCTAGCCCTGACAACCTCTTTACAGCTCGAGTCGCACCACGTCTTCATTCTATGAGCGCTAAAGGATCACATTCCAAAGAGAATAGTGCCTGTGATCATATCAGCAGGGGCATCCACGTCGTTATCGAGGAAACATAACGACCAGTTAAAATTCCTAAAGAAGCTGTTAAGTCCGCTTCAATTGGCTTTGCAAAGAGAGTTTGTAGTAGATGTATTTTCATCTCTGCTCAGTGTAAAACCTCCTGACTGAAACTTTGTCATCCATGCGCTGTGGCAGACTGGACAGCCCATAATTTAGTAACTTCTTCTCCATTCGGGCTCTTCACACACAGCACTCTCAGCGATTTTTATGTACAACATTGGTCGGCACTTGGCACGTTTCTTAGATATTAGATCATGTAAAGGCCGCCCTCGGGGCGCTACTTATCACAGAAGTGGTACAAAATAAATCGGAAACCATTGACGAGCTGTGGATGCTATACTTGTATATTTGTTAAGCCTATGTAGTAGGATGTGGCGTATTCCTGGACCGCATAAATCAGAAGCTACGGGTCCAACCTGTACAGTGCATAGACGGTGCCAGTAATCCGCTTCTGGCAATGACCTTATTCCCTGGAAACAAAAATATCGGGTTTCAAAGCAGGGAATGCTCTGATGGTCTGCCGACATAAACCGTTGGTTGAATCAATAAAACCCATACACACCACTTTAAAGATATGTCTGCGTATCGATATTGGATCTTCTTCTCCAACCAAAGCAGCAAGGATTTGGTGTTGCTCTCATTTATCATAGCAAATGCAATACAGAAGGGAAAGTTCAGAATTCTCCCACAGCAGTTTCACAAATCTTGCAGATATTATGGATCTATTTCCGTCAAACAATGCTGGGAGCCGCAACATGCTTTTATATTGGGTCTATACCTACACCCTAAGAGATGGCGTAACTTGTATTATTCCATTGGAAATTGCGTTGGAAAGCTACTGTCATTGTACGTCATTTCAGTATAAGTCATTCATTTGAAGCGCAAACAACAATAATTTTTTTTCACTCAAATATGTCGAACTTTGTGCCTGGAAAAGTGTTTTTGGGGGGAGTTCGCCTTCATTACTTTAATATGAAGAAAACTGCTGCCGAAAGTCATCGTATTTTGCTGGAATTTTATGGTGAACATGCGCTAGCTGAGCGAACGTGCCAAAAGTGGTTTGCACGATTTAAAAGTGGTGATTTTGGCTTTGAAGACGATGAACGTCCTGGGCAGCCAAAAAAGGTTTGAAGATGAAGAACTGGAAGAATTACTCTATGAAGATTGTTGCCAAACACAAGAGGAGCTCGCAGAATCTTTGGGTGTCACTCAAGCAGCCATTTCAAAACGTTTAAAAGCAGCTGGATATATTCAAAAGCAAGGAAATTGGGTTCCACATGAACTCAAGCCGAGAGACGTCGAAAGGCGGTTTTGCATGTCCGAAATGCTGCTGGAACGCCACAAAAGGAAGTCATTTTTGCATCGGATTGTTACTGGTGATGAAAAATGGATCCATTACGACAACCCCAAGCGCAAAAACTCATATGTGAAACCCAGCCAAATCAACGGCAAATCCGAATATCCATGGACCGAAGGTAATGCTCTGTATTTGGTGGGATCAGATCTAAAACCGGGTGAAACCATCAATGGACAACGCTACCGAACACAATTAATCCGTTTGAAGAGAGCAGTGGCCGAAAAACGCCCGGAATATGCGACCAGACACGAGGCAATAATTTTCCATCATGACAACGCTCGGCCGGCCCCACGTTGCTATTCCGGTTAAGAACTATTTGGAAAACAGTGGATGGGAAGAAGTCTTACCCCACCCGCCTTATAGCCCAGACCTTGCCCCTTCTGACTACCATTTGTTCCGGTCGATGCAGAACGCCCTCACTGAAATACGGTTCACATCAGAGCAGAATATCAAAAATTGGCTTGATTCATTCTTGACTGCCAAGCCGGAGCAGTTCTTTTGGGATGGGATCCACAAATTGCCAGAAAGATGGGAAAAAGCCATAGCTTCAGATGGGCAATACTTTGAATAATACTATTGCACATGTTTTTTCTTAAATAAACGTTCAAATTCAAATTGCCATGGTACCGTGATTTAAGTCCCGGCAGGGACTACCGGTGGTCCTGCCGCCAACAAGACCTATGACCGGCAGCTTGTAACTGATCAAATCGTAGCAACCTTCGATGGCGTCATCTGAAGATGTTTACGATAAGACCAGTAAATATGCTATAGGATGCAATGGTACAATATCCAGTTACTACTGAAGCAAGTAGTGTAGTTCTCATACCTAAAGTAGGTAAAACCTCTCACGTCGCAACGGATTTCAGACCTATCAGTCTCGTATTCTTCCTCTTAAAGTCCATCGAAATAATTTTCGACATTCACATTCAACCACAAAAGGCCTTCCACCAATTTTCATTAGGCCTACCGTAAAAAACTAGACATCAATGACTCTGCAGACAGTTTCAGTATTGTCAGAGGTTGTAGAGTCATAAATACAACCTTTGGCCATTGCTCTACAAGAAGAAAATCATACAAAGCTAACTCTGCCTCCAAAGAGGAAGGCACTCAGCAATGGAAAAAGTTAAATGAACGAACACATGCTCCCTTCGGTAATTAACTGACTTACTTCAACTTATTGAAATTGGCCTCAGCACATACTTCAATCAACGCGAAGTCTTTTTAAGTAAGACCATGCGTACTTGCACTGACGGCTCTAAAACAAGCAAAGTCGTTGGTGCGGGTGTTGTCTTTGTCGGAATCTGCAGAAACAAATTATTGTGGAGTCTACCTAAAATATAGCATTTTCCAAGCCGAAGTTTCGACCATTTATCAAGGCGAATTCAATATCGCACCCAAGCTCTATCAAATCGCGGGCGGTTAAAAGAAGCTGCCGTACATTTTTCAACAAGACAGTCAGATAAGAGAGAATCATAATCAGATTAATTGGTAGAACAACTTGGCAACTTTAAGTCACCAATTCCCTATGTCAAACACATGAGGCAGCTAGATTTCTATCACCAACACTCAATCCCAAATGATCTGGAGAGATGATATCTCCAAACTCACAAATGTAATCACCATCAAGTTGGAGCCTCTGGTTCGAGTAAAAATGTACAATCCCCAGCTTTTTCTTTTTACTTTATACAAAGAAAAAAAAAACACTCAAATAACATCAATCTCTCCTGTCTAAAATCTAGGTTCAATGGCTGCTTATCCAAGTCGCCAAATCCCGAATGAACAGGGCATCTCAGTACTGAAAATTCACCCACCAAAAGTTCAAGTGGGTTGCTTTGCAGGTGTTATTTCCACAAATGAACGGGTGACTTTAAGCAACTTTAACTATATTACCAGTAGCAGAAGCTCCATGAGTGAAATAATTTCCCTCACCTTGCCATTTCAAATTAAAACAACGGTTTTCTCTCAGAATCTTACAAGCACTGCGTGCCAAATTAAAGTTCTTACACTTCTACTTACAAGGAAAATTTTCTGGAAGAACGAATTCTTCACACTCCATCGAATTTACTACTGCACCTTCTGTGCTTCATTCTCCATAACCTACAATATTAGCAAAGTACTGGCGATTGTCCCGTTCGTGTCATTTTCTATCCTTTGTTTTCCATTTATTCGTATGGTTAGCTGCCGTTGCCTATGTCAATGTCGGTAACTGGTTGCGCCGGTAAAGTATTTTAACTTCATTAGCTCCAAAGAACATAACAAAGAAACATAAACACCTAGCTACCCACAAATTACATTTTGCAGCACGTTCCACTGTCCACCTAACACCACAAATTTCGTACCTCCTTATCCTTTCTGTACGACAGAAACTCTTTTAATTTTCTTTTCCTCACAGCACTACCTATGGTATCTACTCTATTAATTACTCATTACTGCTTTCCCATTATTCTAGATTCTTTATTAGGGACGTCACAGAACCGGGCCGTTTCGTTGTCGTCATTTGGTTCGTTAGCTTGGTTAGTTACGAGCAGTAGTGGTGTTAGATACACTGTAACCATGCCAACTACCACCTACCGGCACCTTTGTCTTTCTATTTTTTCCCAAAAAAAAAAAAATAAATAAATATGACTCAATGTCTCAAAGTATCTACCGGGTTGCGAATGGATTGCGGTGTTAAGGTTGGAAGAATATTTGCTCTTATCTAGCCTCAGCCGAAGAGCTGATTTAATTGGGAACGTGTGTTCAAGACAGCGGTAAATTTGTTGGCATTACCGGGCAGCAAACACAAGCGCGCAAGAAAAAATAGCGAAAAAAGTTTCCTTTAATGTTGTTCGGATAGTACGTGACCGAAATTTGATTACACCTCGCATGCAAAGACAACAACCTCTGCTCAGTTACCTTTATTAGTGGAAGATACGAATTTTGCAGGCTTTTCCTTATCAGTTGACAAATATTTTCTTTGAATATTTACGGATAGGAAGCCGTAGATTACGAATTCTTATGTCATGGAGGAAGCCATTCGCAAGAGTTGGTGACAGTTTGCGCAAAAATTAAAAACGAAAATAGGAACGCATGTTCCGATAAACGGGCAAAAATAGATACCGAACAACTGCGAAGTTATCTCTACTTAGTGAAGTAAGTGAAAATCTATTTTTACCAAACAGAAGATTGTTATCTTTTTAATCCAATAAACTTGAAATACTTTCGCGAAAGAGAACCGACCAAGATGTATCTTGTCTCGACTGCTGAAATCACTGGGTACAGAAACAATCTTTACAGCAGCTAGTGGATGAATTGTGCTAATACGAGTACTTTAGACAGAATCAGAGATTAAGAGGGATGCACATAACAGTTTTCATAAAAGCTTGCAGGACAGAAACTCTTTCAAGGAGTTTTTTTTTTTTAACGAACAACCTGGAGTATGACCTTAAAGTCGTCCTTTAATCGTTAAAAAATCACTGCAGAAAAATTTCTGACGAAATACTCCGGAATTATAGTCTTCAAGGTACTAGTACAAAGCCACTTGATATCCGCCACATAAAACGGAACCTAACCTTCCAATTCCAGAAGTTACTGAAGTTAACAAAGAGGTTCAACCATCGAAGCCTACTACACTAGCTACAGAAATTAAGTCAAGTCAGCCAGTGGCCGTTGTACGAGTACAATTTAAGTCGCCAATGATACCTAACTAACAATCTACGAGTATAATTCAATGAAGCCTGTTAACAGACTAGAAACTGCTAAGAGAAGGAAAGCAAAGGCATCTTTTTTTACAAAAATAATTTAGCCGTTCTGCGCCAACACATCTATGAAAAACAGTTAGAATTATTACAAGAAGTGTTCACTTTCTGGGACGAAATTTTTAAGATCAACGACACCGAAGGGTTAAAGTTAGGTAAGAGTGGCTGTTGGAAAAACCAACCCACTTAGCTCTATTGGCCCATTGTGATTTGTGATGCCACATGGATCTACGATCCTCCTACTCTTGAGCTCTGACGAATCGAAGAAAGCTCCTAAGTGAAGTTTCTTTCTACGGGCGAGAGCTGGACATGTACACAGTAGGTGTAGGATTGTCTTCTCCTCCTCCTCGTCCATGCAGCTGGCATATAAGACAATGTCGGGATCTGTGTGATCGCAAGACAAACTAACCCAAAAGTTCACCTAAGGTTTGTTCTTTCGTTAGCATCTAGCTTTAGTATTAGTTTGCACGCAGCGATTGGTATACCGATGATACCTTCTTCAGCTAGGTGAGGTAGAGCGGTTCCAATTTTTGCGAGTTCGTAGGCCCTACAATTCCTCTGTGCCCCGGCACCCAACATAGATGAATGTTGAATCTGAAAAGATGTTGACTATCTGAAAAGATATGAATATCCCTTGCATCACGTTTTTCTTCAGCCACGACAGGACTTCTTTAATCGCCAAAATTTCCGCCAGGAACTTGCTGTTTTTTTTTTTTTTTTTTTTAATATGCACGCGCTCAAGGGTCTAAACTGCACACAGCGCGGGCAAAAGAAAATCAGGGAGGAAAGAGAGGTGCCGTTGAACGTTGGTTTTAAATGTTGGAAGGTTATAATGGCTGGGAAATAAAGAGCTAGGCAGGGCATTCCATACGTGAGTTGTACGGCTTTAGAGCGAATCACGATATTTTGGGGTACTTGAGGTTTGAGGGTGTACTGATGCGCATACATAGTGAGACGGGTGTTACTGTTAAAAGTTTGAAGGGGCGGAATGCTACTGGCAATTTCCATGGAGCACCGATATTGGAAATAGCGATAAAGCAGAGTGATACATGAGACATTACGTCGGTGTTTAGGGTGTCCATTATCTGAACGATAG
Source organism: Volucella zonaria (assembly GCA_963966105.1). NCBI lineage: Eukaryota > Metazoa > Arthropoda > Insecta > Diptera > Syrphidae > Volucella > Volucella zonaria. The sequence continues at coordinate 129,087,530 of OZ014533.1, read as the reverse complement.
TAGTATCACATATAAGTTTTATCCCATGGTTTTGAATCTTATCTAGCAGGTGCAAATTTTTTGGGCACACCCGACCAGATGTGGGCACTATACACCAATTTCGGTCGGATAAATGCCATCAGATCAGAGGAAGTGAAGCATTCCTTACATCGCTTAAGGAAACCTAGTCATTCTAACGTAAGTTATCATTGACACATATACCGAGAATGGAAAGTTTTTCGGTTTCGACAATGCAAGTGGCATTCATGGACAATGGCTATGTGTTTAAATTTCGCTTTAATGACAGCGGACAGCATTGTGTTTCGGAAGCATAAAATTCTACTCTGTTAGTGGTTTCCCAATTACAAGAGTTATGCTGTTAATATCCGAATTTAAAGAGCTTAACATATGCTGACGTTCCCGTTCTACAGCCGAAGATCAGGGACGTGGGTCAGGGAACGAATATGAAAAGCAGAGAGTACCGCCATCAGAAAAGGAATACATTGAATTAGATGTAGCAGACAAGAGATAATTAATGAAAATTAAAAAACAGTGTCGGAGACAGCACGGAGCCCTGGGGCACACCAGCATTTATTTTGTGAATATCAGACCTGAAGACAACTTAAATTGGAGCGTTAAGGGAATTTTTAGTCCATTGAAGAAGAAAGTCGAAAGCACGCATTTTCGCCAAACTCTGTCAAATGAAGTAGAAATATCAAGTGCAACTATCTTGCTTTCGCCAGAATGATGTACGCTTTGGTTCGACTTTTCGGTGAGACATCCCATCAAATCACGTTGCTACGAAAACCGTACTGTCGGTCATTAAGAAGTTTTCGTGTTTCGAAATATTTCATGAGCTGACGATTTATCAGCGTTTCCATGACCTTGGAACGAAGGGACGTAAGTGCAATGGGTCTGCAGGAAGAGAGAGAAAAAGATTCGCCTTTTTAGGGACGGGTTGGAAATATGCTGTTTTCCATCTGCACGGGAAGAGTCCTAAAGAGTAGGATTGATGGAAAAGCTTATGCAATGGTTTTGCCAGCGAGGATGAACACCCCTTCAGAAGAAGGGGAGATATACCATCTGGAGCTGCGGACTTGTGAATGTTATAAAGATGTTATAAAACGATTACTCCTTCGTTTGCAGCTGTAGAGTGTAACCATTTGTGAGGTTGACAACAAAAGAACGTTCTTTTTCGTGTTGCGCGCATAGCTAACCGCAGGCACCGTACAGTGGACTGACCGCATACATTTAGAAGTGACAAGTCCAAATCTCCTTTTAAGGGGGTAGTCTCATGTTCGATCTTCAAAAAATCAAAGTTTTTAAACTTGAGTTGAGAATATAATGTGAAAATTTTAGACCGATACACCAAGCCATTTTAAAGTTACAGCAAATAATAGGGAAGACCGTACCCTGCATTTTCTTTTCTTCTCCAAACTTGAAACGCGTTTTTCTCGAAACTACTTTTTATCCGTCGACCCTTATGATTAACAAAAAACTATTGGACCGGTTCGGCTGAAATTTTAACACAATATTCTACGATTATTGGAATTTTTTTTTTACAAGACCACCATTTCGTTATTTTTCACTCAAATCTTTTAAATTTAATACGTGACAGAATGATAACCCTGTTGAATAATAATCTTTTTGGAATTTTGATTTCGGATGATTACAAAAGGAACTATCAGAGACGCCAGCCACCTACTTTTTTTATTGAAGAGACCTACTTTACCTCACCAAAATGACGCTAAAATATATTTTTTTTTATTTAACAAATTTTTTTTTGTATTATTTAATAGCTAAATAATAACATATAATTACCATAAGATGGTGTTTTATTTTCCGCGCAAAAAAAATCCTTAAAAACCTTCAAAATTTAACCTCGGACATGAGACTACCTCCGTAAAGTATTATTTTTGGTCAAAAATGAAAAAGAAAATGTTTGTATGCAATTCAATTTTTAAAGATATTGTAAAACAGGATAGAAAAAATATATTATAAATGGATATAGCGGACTTGAAATAAAAAATTAATACGAGCTAGAAAATCTGCTTTCTGAGTAGCCGTGTTCTTTGTCAGTGTCAGGCTCTAAATAATCTGCACTGATCGTTGGCAGTTCTGGTTGTGTAGAGTCAGTTTCATGTTCAATTAAAAAATTTAAGGCTTCAGGAGACCATCGATTTTAAATTCTTTAATCGTTTTTCCCGAAGTTATTAGCAACATATTTAGCAAATCCCTGTTCATACGGTTTCTCGAAATTTTTCGCATATGAGAAAGCCGAAAACCACTGCAGTCCTTGTTTCCGTCTTCTTGGGCTTCTTCCGATAATTGACCTATGGAACAATAAAGTGCTTCATGACATCAACAGAGTGCTATAATATTTTAGTGACCGGCATAGCGTGGAAACTGTACATTTGTAAGTTCAAAGTTGTTGTTTCCACTACATATATTATCAAAACTGGAAAAGTCTATATTATAACCTGAGGATATGCAAGTTAGTATAACAAGAAATCGCTTTATCACTTTCTCATCTATTCCAGTTATTAGTGCACTTCTGTGGTGGTTTTTGAAAAAACGTCTTGGGGTATTTCCATTGTTTGTATTTCCGAAACCGGGTTTGGGCTTGCCAACAATCAATCCCATTTCAAACTTGAATCGTGCTTGTATGGTATGTTTTTCTTTCGCGTTTTCATAATTTTTTTTTTTCATCACTTTGTCTTATGGCCTGCAGGCTATGTGGAAAAAACATTCGAAAGCTTTTATCCAGGCACGTAAAGTAGATATACTATACCCATATAATTCGGGTTTGGGTTGTTTGCTGGTTATGTTTTATTCATGCCATTGGGCTTAGCTCCACAAATATACCAGGTCTGGATAGATTTCTTAGAAGAGAGATGCTTTACAATCTTACCATCTACCATCTAGTTAGAAGGAACTGATATTTTATTTCTATAGTTTTTGATCCAACGGAAAGTTGAAGGTCTTGAAGATTGTTTAATTCCCTTCTGTTTCATTAGCAAAAATAAATTTAAAAGGACGACACAACCTAGTGGAGGATGGATTAGAGTTTTGTCAAATAACTTTTTTTGGGTTATCTGTTCATTTTAGGTGTATTGGAACAAATGAAATTAGAAATAGGTATACATCGGTTTTATTCTGCTCTTTAAACATCTCCTTGTATATATTATGACCTAAACTTCCATCACCACCCCATTTGGAGACTAGAGTGAGTATGCTGCCATCAGGACATGATCACTGCCGCTATTCTCTTTGGAATGAGATGCTTTACCCCTCATCGGATGAAGGGTAGTAAACCAAAAGAAAAGGCGTGGTACGACTAGAGAAATGTTTTTTTTGGTCCTATAAGACCAACCGGACAGAGGAAAACCGAAATAAGTACATACGAGCCAGGAATGACTACAGCGTCTTTCTTAAGCGTCTAAAATTCCAATACCACCAAAAACTGAGGCAGAAAATAACACAATGTCCCAACAGTAGTAAACATTTTTGGTCTTTCGTCAAAAAGATCAGAAATGTTGCCTCATCCTCCATTCTAACGCTCATATACAGTGACATTCCAGCTGTTAGCTCTTCAGACAAGGCCAATCTGCTTGCTGCACGCTTTGCGGCCAGCTTAACACTTACAGAGTGCATTGAATCTTCAATGGGACGAGTCCACTTTCGAAATCGTGTAGTAGCAAGAGTTCATAAAAATCTTAACATTTACAAATCCGATGGTCCAGATGGTATGTCTCCCCTCCTTCTGAAGAGGTGTTCTTCCTCGCTGGCAAAACCTACTTTTTAGGAAAACAGCATTTGTCTAGCCCGTTCCTAAAAAAGGCGAATCTTCCTCTCTCTCCTCCTACAGATCCATTGCACTTACGTCCCTTCTTTCCAAGGTCATGGAAACGCTGACAAACCGTCAGCTCATGAAATATCTCGAAACACGACAACTTCTCAATGACCGGCAATATGGTTTTCGTAGCAACAGGTCCACTGGTGATTTGATGGCATGTCTCACCGAGAAGTGAAACCAAAACGTACATCAATCTGGGGCGAAAGCAAGATAGTTGCACTTGATATTTCTAAGGCATTTGAGAGAGTCTGGCATCAGGCTCTTTTGTCGAAAATGCGCGCTTTTGGGATCGACGACTCTCTTCTTCAATGGATTAGAAATTACCTTTCGGAACGTTCAATTCAAGTTGTCTTGGACGGTTTCAAGTCCGATATTCACAAAATAAATGCTGATGTGCCCCAGGGCTCCGTTCTGTCTAAGACACTCTTTTTAATTTTCATCAACGATCTCTTGCTTGCTACTTCCAATCCAATATATTCCTTTGCTGACGACAGTACTCTCTGCTTTTCATATTCGATCCCTGACTCACGTTTCTGATCTTTGGCTGTAGAACGGGAACGGCAGCGTATGTTAAGCTCATTAAATTCTAGTATTAACAGCATATCTAATTGGGGAACCACTAACAGATTAGAATTTAATGCTTCCAAAACACAATGCTGTCTGCTGTCGTTAAAGCGAAATTTAAACACTCAGCCGTTATTCATGAATGGCACTTGCATCGTCAAAACCGATAAACTTTCCATTCTTGGCATGTGTGTCAGTGACAACTTAGGTTGGAATGACCACATTTCGTAAAAATGCTGCGAAATGTCTAGGTCTCGTCAAGCGATGGTTAGGCTTCGATATATAAGGCATCCGCCCAAAATTGGAGTACAATTCCCACATCTGGTCGGGCGCGCCCAAAACATCTCTGCACCTGCTAGATAGGATTCAAAATCATGCGATAACACTCATAGGTGATACTAATACACCGACGTAATGTCTCCTATCTCACTTTGTTTTATCGCTATTTCTACCACCAGTGCTCCATTGAAATCGCCAGTAGCATTCCGCCTATTCAAACTTTCAACCGTAACACCCGCCTCGCTATGAATGCTCATCAGTATACCCTCAAGCCCACTTTGGGACGTACTCTAAAATATCGTGATTCGCTCCTAAGCCGTACAACTCGCTTATGGAATGCCTTGCCTAGCTCTTTACTTCCTAGTCATTATAACCTTCAAACATTTAAAACCAACGTTCATCGGTATCTCGCTTTCTTTCCGCCCTGATTTTCCTTCGCCCGCGCTGTGTGCAAGCATTTTAAGGGTACTTAAATCCCATGAGCGCGCGCAAATTATAAAAAAAAAAATTATGCATACGATGCATAATGTACAAGTCGCCTGTCAATTCCATCCAAAGGTGGAATTCCGAAAGAACCAGTCCCGTTTCATAAAATTCACCTTGAACACTTCGGACCCCTTCCGTCTATCCAATCGAAACGGATACAAATCCTTTCAGTCGTCGATGCTTTTACGAAATACATTAAACTTTATCCGGTAATATTGACGAGTACGAAAGAAGTGTGAGCTGTTTTGAACAGATATTTTGAATATTACAGTTGGCCCTCTAGTGTTGTTAGCGATAGGGGTCGCTGCTTTACTTCCTTGGAGTTTAGTTCTTTCCTAGTGAATAGGAATATTTCTCACGTAAAGGTAGGAGGTAAGTCGCACAGGCTAATGGCCAGGTCGAGAGAGTGAATAGAGTACATATTAGCCGGTATGTTAGGAAAACTCAGTGAGTCTGTGCAGCATGATGATTGGGTTCAGAAGCTCACGCAGGTAGAGTATGCTTTAAATAATACACTACACGGATCTTTAGGTACCACACCCAGTAGGCTCTTATTTGGGGTTGATCAAAAAGGGCCTAATGTTGACCAATTGACTGATTATCTCCAAGAAAAGGGATTAGACCTGCAAAAAAGGGATTTAGCCAAGGATAGGAAAAAGGCTTCTGAATCCATTGTAAAGGTCCAAGAGTACAACCTGAAGAAGTTTGAAGAGCACTACCGTCCCGCACCAATGTTTGAAGAAGGAAACTATGTCGTCATTAAGAATATCGATACCACCGCTGGTGCCAATAAGAAATTACAAAGGGCCGTATGTTGTCCATAAAATTCTGCCACATGACAGATACGTCATCAAAGACATAGAGATCTGTCAGATTACACAACTTCCATATAATGGAGTTGTGAAAGCAAAGAATATTCGTCTTTGGAGAAATAATACCGATCAGTTAAGAAACGCTTGTCATTAAGATTATTAGTTCTTCCCTAGTGTTAAGAATATTTCACGAAGTACCTATTGATTTTCTTAAGATCGAGGTCCATCTAATTATCAGATTGACCGAAATGTAGTATGTAAATAATTTCCTTAAGAACTGTAAAAAAATATTTTCCCTTTGATGTCATATAAAAAATGTAATCTTCCTCCACACTTACTACGTACACGATAACTTAAAATTGTACAGTACACTGGTCGAGGGTTAACAAGATCTTGTCTGGGAAAAAAAGGTTTCCAATCATTCATTAGACACCAAATTGTATACCCAAAAACATGTCAACTGACTGATTTCAAAATCAGTGTGACATCTGTCACCACTAAAACAAAATTCATGTATAAAAGGCTTTGTCTGAAATTAACTATCTGCTCCATCTATGTTACGAGTATGTACCTATACTCGTAACCAATTTCCATTTAGAGTCAACGACTTGACTTGGCCCCAACAAAGTTGTCTACCCATCAAAATGAAATCAATTTTAATAAAACAGGAATGCGTGTAATACTTGTAAACCGCATAATCCTCTCAGCATCTGCCACATACCCAAGTCTGCAACCTAAGAAACCAAATAAAACAAAACGTCTTCCCATCTTAAACTTTGAATCAATACTTCAATTACTTTCCAGTGATACTATAACCTGCCGCCTCATAAAACTTACTAACTTGGGTAAGAAGGATTAAAAACAGTTTCCCCAGAATGAATGAAAACAAAATGCGGGACTACGAGTAGCTCGAACGTGAACAGGAACAGGAACAGAGCGAAGCAAAAAAAAAAAAATCAATACCACCTTCCGTTGCAATTTCCCACCGACTTTTCATCATCTCATCAGAAAAAAAAGGGGTGAACTTTAGGAACCAGCAAAAGGAAAAAAAAAAAAACACAAAAAAATGGCGCACGGAAGGGTACGCTTAAAAATATAAAAAGAAAATCCTTCATTCTTCACACTCACTCACTTACTCAGTCAGTCAGTCAGTCAGTCGTATGTATGGCATGTGGCATTGTGCCGTATGTTACTTTAACAATGACTCACCGTAACCGTCGCCAACTCGTATGCTTTAGTTCTGTTCCTTCCGGTCTTTCGTCGCTTGTTTTGTTGCCTTTCTTACGCTTTTTTTTCACATTTTTTCTGCTCATTCTATTCTCTGGGAATCAAATGATATTTTTTAATTTCAAGCTCATCACATATCCAGAGGGATTGTGGAGAAACTCAGAGGAAACTCCAAAGAAACTCTTGGGTAACTCAAAAGAAACTCAAAAGGAACTCTGGTTATTATCGATATAATAATTGACAATTTGAAAGTTTTTTTTTTATAAACTTCTACTGTTGGATCTTCTGGAGCAATACGATAGACTTCATATATGTTTCTTCACCCTCTTCGTGCGTCTTTTTCCTCTTTTGTAATACAACACAGTGTGTAAACAGCAACGGTACGTGACTCATTGAGAATTTTAATTGGCGATAAAATAGGGTATGGCATCGCATAGCAATATGTTTGTCATAACCATGTACAATAATACTTACTCCTACTACTTCTTAAAGGAGAAACACAGATGGTTTTGGCCTTCCTGCCGCTACAATTACCAGTAGAGCTCCCTCCATCATCATCGTCGGTTTTGTTTTGTTGTTTCGCACAGAGGAGGAAGAGCTCATCATTTCACTTTGGGCAAAAGATGAGTCGAAGTTTTGGAGTCGTATGGAATGGAGTCGTCTCTGGGTAGTCATTTCGTTGGATGGTTGGATGTTTTATAGTAATCATGTGGGTGGTTCTCATTTCAATTCGTGTGGTGATTCTTTGTCGTGTCTTGAAAGTGTCGTCTTTACAGTCGTTCTCCAGATTCGTACGTCTTCATGTCTTCTTGTCTTCCAAGTGTTCTGTATCTTTGGTGGTACATACGTACATAAATTGCGAATATACCGTACCACCATTGTGTAATTATGAAAGATAATTGCGATGTGTGTAATTGCAGTGTCTTACGTGCTCATTAAAGCCAAAAACGTTGACATCATTTTTAGGCATTTTTCTTTCGAATGGGAGTTGACAGAAGGACTTAAGGAAGATGACAATCTGCGGTTTATTCTATTTGAATTTTTTATTTTTTTTTCAAACTCCTTTCGGCCCGTTGGGAAATGTTAGCTTGTTCTCCAAAAATGGAATGGAATGCGATTCGATTATTTGACTTCAAGGCCGCGCACGATTGCACGCTTCAGTACAAAGCGATCATTGTTGGTGCTGTGATTCGCTGCTAAATTATTCATCGATTGCAACTGATCCAACGCATGATGAGTAAGCGTGCTGAATCTTTTATTAAATTTAAATAAATAAAAGAGGTGGGAGTGGACGGCATGTGTAATGTGGTACCCATCCCGACATATTTATGTGCATGGAGTCTAAAGAAAAAATTAAGCGAGACCTTGGATGTTTATTGCTCTATTTCACTGTCTTGTGTTCGATCAGGTTGCCTCCATTTTTATGTACTTGTATTGATATCGGCTAAAGATGGAAAGAAACATGGTTTAGCTACTTTCGGAACATGTCTATCTTTCTTGCAAGTATCGACCAGTGACGAACTGCCGTGAGTCTGTTAATTCTTCTGACGTTTTTCCATTTGGTTGACACAAGGATTTCCACTGATTTTCGAAGTGGATTTTCCGAAGACTTTCCCTGAACAGGCCAAAATCTGCCCATTTGCTCAGCCTGAGGTTTGTCTTCTATTGGTTTCATGATTTGGACACAACCACAAGTGTGGATACTTCTTTTTAATTCAGGATGTGCTACACTTGCTTTCGTTTTACATCTCCTGGTACATCGTCTTAAGATTTGCTTAGCTTAAGCAGGGTTATGATGGATATGCCATCACACAGACACCAGGCACCAAAACGAGCCCATCGCGATCCCTGTGGAACCAGTTAAATTTGTCTTCAAATGGTAAAAACCTAAACAATCTCCCTGGTGAAACACCCAATTTCCCCCGCAATGGCCAAAAAGGCCTTCTCTAGGTTTTCCAAAAAATATTTCCCTAAAAAGTTTCTTCGACTGCGCGATATTGCCTCGCATTCACACAGTATGTGTGTTATGTCCTCAACAGCTGGCAGATCACCGCAGAATCTGTAAATATCTGTATCTGACAATTTGAGTCTCTTTGCGTGTTTCCGCAGGAAACAGTGTCCTGGCAGGATTCCTATTTCTATCTTAAGTTTTCTCTGTTTAATTTTATTAACTTCCTGGATCTTTTGCGCATCAAAAAGCGGCCAGAGAGTCTTGGATACCCTGTGTCCTTCAAGGCTTGACCACCGTAGGTTAGCAGTCTTTGTGATTTTTTTTTTTCGATAGTGCCCCTCACTATGCAAAGGGGTGATCTGATGTTGGCAACCTCACTATTGTCGAGTAGCCCTCCTTTACTTGCAAGCTTGTCCGCTTGTTCATTTCCTTTAATACCGCAGTGTCCTGATACCCAGAACAGTCTTACCCGGTTTTGACTGCATAGTGCCTTGAGCACTGTGCGACAGCCGCTGACAGTATCGGAGTTGACGTTGGTTGATTCCATTGCCTTAAGTGCTGCTTGGCTATAGATGTAGATAGCGATATCTCTTTCGAATATCGATCTCATTTGTATTAGCTCAGCCGCACTGAGGACAGCCAGAACCTGTGATTGGAAGACACTGCTTGCGTCTGGTAGTCTTATAGACACTCTTAGTTCTGGGTCTTCCGAGAAAACACCAGAACCTGTTCCCTCCTCTGTTTTTGAGCCATCTGTGAAAATTGCAATTTCATTTGACCTGATTATTGCATTTTTTGCTCAGACCTCTCTCTCCAGATATTTTATATCATACGTTCAATCGAATAAAATAAGGAATTTCACCCGTTAGAATTGGATTGCCTGGCAGTAGCTCCACTGGGGCCGTGTCATGTCCTAAACTACTGCTCTTGAAGTAACCCAGATGAGTCGTATCGCACTGTTGCCAGCAAGTTTTTTGATCTGTAAATCAAGCGGTGTTAGGTACAGGAGTGGCGATATGACTCCACCCTGGGGGGTTCCGCTGGTTACAAACATTCTAACCGAGCTTTGCTCAATGGAGCAGTTTATTTTCCTGCTTGCAAGCATGTTGCAAACTTAGTTTGTAATGCCCTGTACAATGTTAGCGTCTACTAGAGCATTTTTAATGGCAGTGTAATCCACGTTATTGAAGGCATCTTCAATATCGAGGAAGGTCGCCATCGCAAACTCACCAAAATGTAGACTCTTCTCTATTTACTCCACCACCTTGTGCAGATCGGTCTCTACAAATTTACACCGTCTTAAAGTTTAAGCGGAATTTTTCTGTCACAAAATACTGCCGCAGCCCCCCCACTACTTAACTTCGAATTCTCCTGATATTCCTGCTGTGCATTTAGCTGTCGCTTCACCATCACCGCATACGTATTGGGTAAATTTTGAGATCTTAGCGCCGTCCATATACGATCTTTGGGAGCGCTATCGATGAAGACAGTATGCAGATCTTTTGAACCGTGCCGACGTCGCTCCATCATTATATACCGCATTCACTGCATTCACGGGGTGGACCAACCTCAGCTAACATGTCTCTCCAGCTAATGCGGTTTTTTACCACCTGCCTCCAGTTGCGCACACGAAGTTAGCTGAGATCCCCTTACACTTGCGTGCGCCACCTAATATACATGAGATCAACACTGCGCTATCCCTCTGAATTGGAGTCCGTGCTGGACCGCTGGGGTCTATGCGCTCAAGGTGACCTAACCATCTACACCTGGTTATCCAAGTTTTTCTGACGAGGTCAGGATCGCTGTACAGCTCGTACAGTTCGCAATTGAAACTTCTCCATTCTTCGTTGATGCAAACGAGACCGAAAATTACCCGAATAATTGTTCTCTCGAAGAGATCGAGACCTTTTTCATTCCCTTTCGTCAGTGTCTTTTACAGTCTTTTTGGTTGATCGAGACAAGGCTCTATATCTACGTTGGTGTCGTTGTAGGAGTTGATAGCGAAACCGAGGTACAAACTTTGTTTTTCCTTTAATGGCCGCTAAACCCATCACTGCAGTTTCTGCTTTAACAGTCCCAAAGGCTCCATTGACAGCTCGCTGTGTTCTTCCCATTGTGTCAATGTTTTTTGCGTATGACAGTGGCTGAACAGGCTTTTGAAAGATAGTTCCACTGGAGTTGGCTTGCGAATTTCGCACAAAACTTTCAATGTCCTTTTCAGAGATTGAAAGTCTTGGTTTTGTCACTGCCAACCTTGACGGAAGAGCGTGCATTCTCTACCGTCATCCTGCTTAGTCTAAAGGAGATTGGCATGGGTGCCAAAACTAGACATGGCATACAGCTCTGAAATCAATAAAGAGATGATGTACATAAATTTGGAACTCCGGGGGTTTTTCCAAGATCTGTCGCTATGTGAAGATTTGATCTATGGTGGAGCTCCCTGACCTAAAACCTCACTTATAAGGGCCAGGCCAGACTGTTGACAAAGCGTCTTAGGCGTTCACATAGTACGGCAGACTGGATTTTATATGCGACGTTGAGGAGACTTATTCTCCTGTATTTGGCGCAGTTCAGAGGATCTCTCTTCTTCAGGATCGAGAAAACAATGCTGAGGCGTTGACTGCCATGTATTGTAGTTTAATAATACAAGGTGGGGCAAAAGTAATGTCATAATGTTAATTGGCTACCATTTTGTTAGAAATGAAAAGAATTGGGCTCTGTATCCACGAAAAGTTTACTTGAAGATGTAGAATTGGTGACATTAAGCTGATGGACATTTGTGTACGTTTTACGGTATTTTGAATTGCTGCTCGCAACACATCTGGAAATTGGTGATTTCGTCTTCAATATTGGCTTTCAAGACTTACAAGGTTTGTGGTTTGTTGTGTTTAATGTGATGTTTCAAAATGCCGCAAAGGAAGAAGTCTGGCACCGTTAAATCTCGCGATCTGGCCGGCCAGTTCAAATCGCCAAAACGGGAGATCACACGACCGGAAATTGGTTATTCAAAATTTCCATCGTTTCCCGAGTTGTGTGAGCGGTTACTCCATCCTGCTGGAACCACGAGACACATTCCAGCAATACAATCAATCACTTTTTCACTGCAAATACCGCACCAAACAGTCACTTTAAGGGGATGCAATGGCTCTCCGTGCATGTTATGTGGATTCTCCGTGCCCCAGAAGCGAATTTTTTTTTATCCACATAACCACTTAAGTTAGTCTGCTGATGCCAAATTGTTTGCATCGTTGTGTGGACTTTTTGTGGACTCCTCGGCCACAGCAGTGACATTCTCAGTCGAACGACAATACAGGGCCGGCCACTTCTTGCGACATCTCTAGTGGACCCAGTTTGCACGAGACGAACGCCTAATTGGCGTCGAGGAAAACAACGACGAAATTCACGCTGTGTTAAAAGAACAGACCGGGAATCGGCCAAATTAAGCAGTAACAGTAGTTCCGTGTTCCACATGAGTGTATCGCTACATTGCTTGTTGTCAACTAATTCTCTATCTGTCTATAAAATATGTATCAAAGGACAATGACATTTGACGCCATTTGCAAAAATGATGGCACATTCACAATATGGCATTGTTTTTGCAACATTTTGTACTGCGTCGACCGTCTCTCGTATATTTTCATAGTAGTTGTTGGACATTTTCGTTGGTAGTTCTTACAATTTCTCGTGTTGCCTTTGCCTTTATACAGTGAAATAATAGAGCTATATCTCCATTGGATAGGCTTCTGAATGCGTCTCATTATTTCATTCAGCAAAATCGCCATTTTAGTCCGAGATTTTCGATTGCGGTCAAACTTAAGAGGATGACTGCTCGCCCCTGGTTGATCCTTTTAACTGCTCCGCTATCTTCAGTTAGCGTAAAAACTGCAGTTTCCTCTTCGTGTCCGACAGCCGTTGCTCTTCCAACATGATTAAAGATCAAATATTCCTTTTTTGTAAAAGTGTTGAATTTTTGATGGAATAAAATCCTCAAAAGCTTTCATGACCAATTCTGATTGGTTTCTGAAAATTTTCGACCGGAAAAATTACTCCAAACAGCGCAAAGGTGATTGTGCATTGGGGAAACCTCAGGACAGTACGGTGGATGGGGAATGATTTCAAATTCCAACTGTTCTTGCACCGTTACGATTAAGGTATGTGGAGTGACATTGCCATGTTGCTTTTCAGCCAATTTTACAATATTGTCAATTTCTGCGTTGATGGCGTTCATCGCTTCTCCTGGTTGAAGAAATAGAAAGTTGAGAATGGTCCTTTCGATGTCCACCAGACTGGTTTGGTTTTTCGTCTGTATCCAACCACCAGGTCTTTTACGGTTGTCTTACAGAATCCATTTTGCATCGCAGGTGATTATCCGGTGCAAAAGCGGCTCATTTTGGTGTCTTGGGCTAAGTGATGCACAGATTTCTAGCCGCCACAGCTTGGGCTAGTCCTTACCTTTCCTATTGGCGAGACGGGTCGACTTATTGTCATGGGGGATACTCCTATGTTTTGTGGAATGTCAAGGACTGATTTCAGCGGATCTGCATCTACCGCTAAGATTCTGTTCTCGATTACCTTTTCCGGTTCCCGAGTGGTTCTTTCTCTGGAACATGACTTTCCAAACCAAAGCTACATTCTCAAAAGCGTCACTAATGCTTCTTGCTGCCAGAGACCGATTATGTCCCAATCTGAATTCATAAAGTAAAGAGTCTGAATTTTGATTTATCTTATAAAACTAGAATATGCAGATGCGTTCTCGAGAGCTTCTTATTTCGGACTGCAGTAAAAATTTGACATTTAGTGTGGCGCAACTTAATAGTTCTTCTTTTTGGTTTGTGGCATTTTAGAGCCATTGGCGCTATTTTAAGGCCCTAATCTGACCCTTTTAAATTATGCAAATTAATTTTTGCGACAAATGCCGTGTTTTCGTGGGCATTTCTCCCAAGTTTTTGTCCTCAAAGGTCGGTGCTGACTTGCTATCAGTTCGCCCAAGTTCCCTTAACTTCGATGGTCGAAACGTGGTTATCCACGTTCTCTGTATTTCTTAGCCATCTTCGACGTCCAATCCGTGATTTGTTTGCCTCCATACGAGTAGGTAGATATCCATATAATCTGCTTTTACTTCTGGTTAAGCTAACCACTAAGCACGGTACAGTGGGCGTGTGGTTATTAAGATCTTATACAGTCTACTTCGTTGTATAATCCTTTACTATACATTGGGAGTTTTAACCCAAAGTCTTATTCTTCGTTTGATTAAGCGATGATGTCCGCAGTACCCAAGCGTGTCACAGCTTGTTCAAAGTGACGAATTGTTTTTATAGCCGAAGAACTTTCGTCCTTTTTACTTGATCGCTTTACGCCGACCGAAACAGATTCAGACCTTTCTGATCGCCTCTTGGAATCATAGGCGTGCACTTGCATTCTGTAAATTGCAAACTTTCCAAGCAATCAAGAAGCACACTGACTCTAATTAAAAACGGAGATTATGGTGGACGCCTAATTTATCAAAATGATCTATGACAGGCGTTCGGAAACAACATTTTTCGGAATAAACGGACCATTACAGGCTGCGAAAAGGCGGCATCCTTTTCGCAATGGTATAGTTCTTCGACTTCTGCTCTCTTGGTTCTGGGTTCAATCCCCAGGCCATTCACCAAAAAACAGAAAAATATTTTTTGACGTCATAATCATTTATGAAAAACTCTCTTAATTTCGCTCACTTTGGGGTCGGAAAAAGATGATAGGTGAACATTTGAAGAGCATATAGTGCAGAGATTAGGTCTTAGTTTACAGTGGGCAGTTGCGTCGTGAAATTTGTCAAGTGGACATAAGAATTTAAACTTTGTATTCAACGATTTTATTGTCTGAGTTAGTGTTGGCTGTATGGGAGTTGGGGACTGGGACGTTTTGAGGTAGCTTTAAGTTTTTCCTGGTTGGGACTGGACGAAAATAGGAAATCGAATCAAAGCGCAAGCTTAATGGTTAAACCTTTCATATACTGTGAACCAAACATTAATACGTCAGCGGTGCTCAGGTCATGCTGTGTTGGCTCAGAAAAAGCTATGTAACCGTAAATGATGAAAGATATCGGGATATTTTTTAGGCGAGCGATTCTTCATGTGATTCCAACAGAATACTCTGGTCGCCTCACAATGGCGTTACTAAAATACGTTTTGAGATCGTTTTGGTCCCCACGTTCTCTACATTTAACAGTACCAGTTTTTTCCTGTGGCGCCCCACTATATCCCAGTTAAAGGAGAATATTTGCGCTAAAATACAGGCACTATGCCCACATATTTTCCAAAATGTTATGGAAAGAGTCCGTGTTTGCAAGGTTGAAGCTAGTGCTTTGATTAGACGGAAAAAATCTCCATTAACTATACTTTATAATTTTAAAAGTAATTTTGAGACACTAAAACCTATAAGAATACTCGTAGTTGCTGCTCTGTATAATTCTAAATCAATGTGGCATACCACAAGGGTTGGTTTTAGGCAACACTTTCTTATTTTGGTCACAAGCTGTCAGAGTAATATTGCCACCACTGTTCGGTGAGACCTGCCATTCCAGTGCACCTATTACTATCAAAACCGTGCTGCCGGTGATTGAGAAGTTTTCGTTTCATGAGCTTACGATTTATCAGCGTTTCCATAATCTTAGAAGGACGGGAGCAAGGGCAAGTTTGGGCGGCAAGATTTTTCTAATGACTGGCTGGATAGATACTGTTTTCTACAATATCTACTCGGAAGAAGTCAGATTGATGAAAAAGCTGCGCAATGGTTTTACCAGCGTAATTTTGGTGGAGGCAAACGCCCCCATTTATTCGGGTTAATACAGTACAAGCTATAACTTAAAATTAAACTTAAATTTGAAACTAAGGTTGGTTGGAGTGGTGAAGGAGAACTGATTTGGGGTGGGGAGTGGTGGGGTGGAAGTCAAAAAATTGATTTTTCGTACCCATCCATCCCATCCAAATGTACAATTAAACGGTTGAATTTCACACGAAATTCCGAGGTCGCGAAGAGATTGAACGGAGGAGATAGGTTGGTTGTGGAGAAGGTAGAGTGGGGGAGGAGGTTGGTGCATTTGGGTATCTTAAGTTCCATCCAATTTTTGAGACACCAGATCGAGAAACTATCAAGGTCTTGTTGAAGGAGGAAGGAGTCATGGGGAGAGGAAATGGTTTTGAAAAATTTGGTATCGTAAGCGTAAAGGGAGACAAACGACTGTTTGATGATCCTATCGAGATAATTTATGGTTAATATAAAAAGAAGGGGACCGAAGTGGCTGCCTTGTGGAACTCCAGAGCTGACCTAAAACGAACACTGTAAAAACGGTTTACGAGGTAAGAGAATATCCATTTTCACAGTATGGGCTCAAAGCCGAGGGCACACAATGTGAACGGTTGCAACTGCATCGACTTCGTTGCCATTCTCTAGAGCAGAGAGGACAAAGGATACGAATTCAACGAGATTTGTGGTGTAGACCCACCCTTCAGGAAGCCATGTTATCTAGGGGAAATAAGTGATCTGCATTGGAAGCGTAGAGCTTCATACAAAATACTTTCGATGAGTTTAGGTATATGGGAGAGTTTAGCGATTGAGCGATAGTTTGTATTTCGTCCTTTGATCCTTTTTTGTGGATCGGGATTATGAAGGAGGTTTTCCAAGCTTGAGGAAATTCTCTTTGTGAAAGGGATAGACGATAGAGATTAGAAAGGGCAAGGGAAGGAGAGGAAGAACATTTTTTTAAGGAATATGGCAGGGAGGCCATGGTACATAGAACATCTCTCGAGAAGATGGGGAGAGATATATTGTTCAGACGAGCGGATGATGTATAATTAGATATTTGAGAACATAAGGCAGAATTATTGGTTTTTGACGAATGGGACACTGTAGTATTTTGGACCAGTTTTCGGTGAGACTAGTACATGCCACTCGTGGAAAACAAAGGACAGGGATAGATGGGAGGCCTCTTCGTTATTGCAAGATTCTTCAGAAGATCAGAACTAGAGCGGACCTTGATTTCTTTCAATTAAAATCTGCATACCATTTTACAGATTTTTATTTCATCAACTCTACTACGGGCATTCACTGATAAAATGGCAACCCTGGTTAGACTAAATCCACCAGCATTGCCACCACTTCTGTTTTCCCCATAGGAAGAGAAAAAAAACAAAGAAATTTAGAAATTACAGTAAGCGAAATGAACATGCACGTTCATGCAGGGCATACATGCGTATTGCGTATGTAAAAATGATGATGTGTGTATAAAGAAATGCGTTCCGTATCCGTACCCCTGCGTTCAGTCTGCGCACTACCTAAGAAACACACCAAAATGGGGTGAGTTTGATGGTAATGTGAACTGGTAAAGTGTGGCAAAGTGAAGTGAAGTGATGTGCCATGTTCCTATTTTCGTATCAAGTAGAAATGTGGAAAATCCATTGACAAAACAAACACAATAAGGTCCGTCTGTGCGTCGCTCGTCTATGAAGTGCTGTCGCATAAATTTCTTCTCTCATTCCTGTCAATGGCTATCTACATACGACTACATGCCTCTACTGCTTTTCCTTTTTGTTTTTCTCTCTTTTGATTTAAAAGGGTTTTTCCAATGTTTATTTATGGAAAGGAAAAAGGAATCAGGAACAAAAAAAAAAGAACAAAGTCCTTCGTTCCGAGTTTTTATTTGTGGATTTATAGGTCGGTCGGACGCAATTTGTATCTTTTCTTCGTATTTTTCCACTTCTTGTCGTTGATGTTGGGTGTCGTTTGTCATTTGTCGTTATCGTTGTTCTTGCCGTTGTGAAGCGTTTCACTTTCAATTGGCGCTGAATGTCGCTTAAGCTATTTTTAAAAAGGGAAAACAGAAAACGCTAAACGACATACCTATAGACGATTTGTATATTATACACTCGTACCTATCCGTATACCCGTATAAGTATACTGGATTATTTTTGTAGATGGTGGCAGGATATTTTTACAACGAAAACGATTCAACACGAGTTCCTTCCTTATTTGTTGCACGGCAAAAGGACAGTTTAGGAGCTCATGACAAGGGGAAATTCAAAAAGTGAAGAAAGGAATATCAGAAGGACAATCACTTGGATATGCCAGAGATTCTATTGGTGATGGAGATTGTAAAGTTCCATATTTTGACGAGATGCTTGCAGAAATTCTATATGTAAGAAACAGCCTTAGGTACATCTGTATAGAAATGGCAGTGGTAAAGGATTTTGTCACAAATTGAAGAACGTGTTTAACAACATTGTTTAATATGGAAATATACACGATTTTTATTTTTTTTTTATTTTTGTTATATCCAAAACAATGGAGAGAAACTTTCTCAAACCATCTTTCTCCATATTTAACTGTTAGAATATTATACTGCGGCTTGTGCTTGGAATATACCGGCCTCCTGAATTGATTCCTGGTTCCGATAAGGTCAAATATTTCAATCCTAGGCGCATCTCTACAGAGGATACTCCTCCATGTGGACAGTGGCAAGTTCAGATGGTTCCGAGTAGATTTGACACTTAGATTTCTGTTTTTCCTATAACTATGACTATCACGTCAGGCTGAGCAGGAGGTAAAAGCAGAAATTACTAAATATCAAAAGGAGGATGCACGCCGGGTGAGTTCACGCGATTGAATAAACGGTGGCGTCAACAGCAAGCACGACAGACTCATTATTTGAGCTAAGGCGTTTCGAGTATAGTCAGCGTGCTGAAATAGATATGATTGAATTCTGTAATGGGTCACGTAAATAGAGGCCTTGAAGCGACTCGGATAAAGAATTGGTCTACAACTAACGACCTCGCAAAACAGAAAAAGGTAAACAACGTTCGGGTCTGCATAATGTCCGGATTTTTAACAGGCCACGTTCAGCCGAACTGTACTAGATGGAGTGAAAAGTGACCGCCAGAATGCGCTGTTACTGCAAAAAGGTTACGGTGCCTTGAAGTCCGTTCATATTTAGGCAGACATGCCAAATTTCAATCCGATACTGTCTTTAGTTTTGTTTTGACAGCTGATTGTTGTTGACGTGTTTGGCATCATGTTGAGTAGGCACAAAAACGATTTTCGTTCTCTCATAAAACATTATTTTTTGAGAGGCAAAACGGCGAAGGAAACAAAAGAAAAGTTGGATCAATATTATGGGGCTAATGCTCCGTCAGATTACACCGTCAAATATTGGTTTCGAGAGTTTCGTGGTGGCTGCAACTCCACTACCGATCAAGTCCGCAGCGGCAGGCCCTCCGATGCGGTTACAGAGGACAATGTCAAAAAAATACATGAAATGGTGTTGGCTGACCGGAAAGTGAAGGTGCGCGAGCTAGCAGATACCACAAAGATTAGTACTGAGCGCACACACCATATTTTGGGCGATATTCTGCATATGAAAAAGTTATCCTGCCACTGGGTGCCGCGAATGCTCACTCCTGACCAAAAACACGAACGCCAGAGCACTTCGAAAGAGTGTTTGGACTTGCTGATGCGGAATCGGGCGGACTTTTGGCGTCGATTGGTAACTTGGATCCACTATTACACAGCAGAGAACAGAATGAGTGCCCGGTAATGGACTGAAGCCGACACGAGTGCTCCGAAGCGGCCGAGGGAGGATCGATGGGTCGGAAAGGTTATAACGTCGGTTTTCTGGGATTGTCCCACGGAGGAGTATTTTGCACACCTTCCGAAAAATTACTTTTCGGACGGGATCAAGAAGTTGGAAAATCGCTGGAATAAGTGTATCAAACTAAAAGGGGACTATGTCGAATAATATAAAGCTAAAAGAGGATGAAGAACTGTGCCATATACAACGGTAACAGAGAAAAGAAGCAGCGCCTATTGGTATACAAATTTGTTGTAGGCAGCAGACTTAAGCACGGAGTCTTGACGTTTGCAACTAGGGCGGTTCTAGGCCTAATATGTCCACAAATGACTAAATATTCACACTACGGGAGATCGTAGAGAAAACGCATGAAGTCAAAACCTATATTCACCGCTATGCAAGGACGCATATTACATCATCTACCTATAGAAACGAGCTGTACAGAGTCAAGACAATTGAGTAATAAAGCCTTGTCAAAAAACACGAAGGAGGTATAAGATAGGTATAAGACGCTCATTATTCCAATTTTTTCTATGACGCGAAGAATGGACGTTCGAAAAATTGGATGAAGATATTGATACCATTTACGTTGCGGACTCCGACGGAGTCATCTAAGGTGGCTTGGACATGTACAACGAATGGTCCGAAGAGTACACGATTTCTTCTCGAGAGACACCTAAGGTGCCGCACATACTTAACCATCTTGGAGTGAGCAAAATGTAGGCAGGTGGCCAAAGGCCTGACTGAAGTTATTTATTACTTGAATGCTAGGTCTAACCCGGATTGTAGAGGCATCGTAGTAAGTAAGTGAATAACGGTGTGGTCGAATTCAGGCATACCATACGGTCCGATAGTGTTGTGGGGCAAGACCAAACAAAAGTCCATAACAATGAAACTAAGGGGCTATTAGAACGACCCCAACTGTGGGCATCAATCCGTTATTCGATTTAGCTCGGCTTCATGTAGTAATTCAAGAGCAAGCATACATACAAGCATTCAACCTACGAGGGTAGTCCCAGAAGTACCCGATCTGACGTATAGATGGCGGTTGTTGTTCACAAAGAATGACAGTTGTAGAAAGTACCAACCTTATAAAGCTTACATTTTAAGTTTGACGACGCTATTGAACGCTCTTAATGAATTTTCAAATATGGAAAAAATTGGTCATGGTTATGCGATACAATACTTTCATTTAAAAGGCCTCAATCCAACTAACATCAAAACGGAACTGGATTCTACTCTGCGGTCGTTTGCTCCTCGTGTACAACAATAAAATATTGGGTGGCAGAGTTTAAGCGAGGCCGTACGAGTTGCCGAGCTGAACATCGAAGTGGTAGACCAAATGAGGTGAGTTCACCAGAAATGTTGAAAAAAAAATCCACAAAATGGTATTGGATGACCCTCGAGTGAAAGTGCGTGAACTAGCAGATATGGCAGGCATTTCAAAAAGCGCTGTACATCGCATTTTGACTGAAAAATTGGTCACGAGAAAGCTAAATGAGTGTTGCGATTACTCACAATGGAACAAAAACAGCATCGTGAGGGTGTTTCAGTCGAGTGTTTGGCGAAGTTTCACAGCAATAAATCCGAGTTTTTGCAACGATTCAAACCCGTGGATGATACTCACTTCACACCCGAGACGAAGGAACAGTCAAAACAATGGACTCAAAGGGGAGCATCGGCTCCAAAGAAGACGAAGACAGTTCCATCTGAAGGCAAGATCATGGCGTCAGTTTTTTGGGATGCGCGTGGGATAATTTTCATTGATTATCTTCAGAAAGGAAAAACAATCAATGGCGTGTATTAATCGAACTTATTGCAGCGTTTGAAAGGTGAAATCAAGAAAAAACGGCCTCATTTGGCGAAGAGAAAAGTTTTGTTTCATCAAGACAATGACCAGATCACTCATTCGTCATCGCGATGGCCAAAATCAATGAGTTAAAGTTCGAATGGCTTCCTCATGCACCATATTCGCCAGATTTAGCCCCCTCAGATTATTGTCTATTTCCGAACTTGAAAAAATGGCTCAGTGGTAAAAGATTTGCCAACAGGTGGAGTCTGTTGTTTATGACTATTTTAAGGAGATCGACGATTCTCACTATAAACAGGGTATCGAAGCTATCGTTGGGAAAAGTGTGTTGAACTAAAAGGAGACTACGTTGAGTAATAAACATATTTCTGGGACTACCGTCGTATATCGCGCAAACCACTCTAAAAAAGGTGACCTCATTGGTCACTTGGAAATTCTGTAAAAGCTAAAAGGTAATTTTGCCAAATCTCAAACTTTAAACCAACTGGACCCCACCCTTAGCTTTTCAAAGAGTTAAGGGATGGCTGAATGATGATTCATAATAGCGGTATACCGATGGTTCGGAAGCGTTTTAAGGCGTAGAAGCAGGAGTAAGGATGCCACTATCTTGCAGATAGAACTAACTGCCTCATTGGAAGCTGTATGATTTCTAATAAGCAAGCGACATGAAAGAGTCAAAATAAATATTCTCGGGTAGTTAATCAATACTCAAAGCTCAAAATGGCTACTCGTACATTTCAAAGACCCCCTTAAATTGCCACAAAGCATTCATAAATCTCGCCAGCTTGAGCAAAGGCTGACTAGTATGGGTACCACGGCATGAGGGTCACGATGGCAAAGATGAGACGGACCACCAGGCCAAGAAAGGTGCAGAAAATCCATTCATAACAAAAGAGCCGAATAAGCCCTTTTCTTAGATACGAAACCATCCACTTTTATAATCAACATTTTTAATACAGGGATACAGTTCCTTGCATGGAACTACAGCTCCTCAAACTCTGTCCAAGACATAAAACACGGTTTCCGCCAGAATGTTACATGTATCTAGCCCTTGCCGGCAAAAGTCACCGGTTCGACGTTCGATAGACAGTTTCAGTTTTCTTAAATACGTTTTTAAGCATTTCAAAACGCCTGTATAACAAGCAAACTTAGGCCAGTAAACAATTTCCAATAACAAGTGTGGCAACACTGCTCATGATGACTGTACATTATTCTGTAAATATAGAACGGGGGGTAGTTGTTTTGACTCCAACTCTGCCTGACATGGTCGTTTGTACACGAATCCTGTACACTAGCTTGTATCTGGGCGATGATGAATTACAATTTCAAAAATTTCTACCCTTATTCCCTCAAAGCCAACATGATGATTCGCCACCCTCGCTCCATGAGTCATCAGTAGTCAATCAAAAGCAAAATACAAGGAAGAAACTGTACCGTGCTTTCAGGACAACCCCTGTTTTTATTTTTGTTTTTCGCTTTTCTTCATGCAACTTCTGTTTGGTTCGTGTCCCTTCTTAAGATTACTACGACACCGATGATGACACGTCACTTATTCATGTCAGGATTTATCTTCTTTCTCTTGAAGTCTTCCCAAAAGATTGAATTATACTTTCAGATGACACAGATTAGGAGGATATATCTATATGTAGTCGTACCTTACTCACGCTGACATATCCACCCTCAATGGGACATTGGACTGGGATGGGCAATATGTATTGTAGTTGGACTTGGATTTACAATTTCAAGGATATGAATTGCTAAAACGTTTTATGACTTTTTACGCTCTCATACACAATTACAATTGGGATATTGCGAACTTTCTCTCCGGTTCAGGTCGGTTAGGGTTCCGAATTGGGTACAACTTGGGTCGTCCCCTTTTCCCTTTTCCCTTTTTTTTTTTTGTTTTTTCTTCTTTTTCAACTCGACCCTGTGGGAGGTTTTAATCGTCGACCTAAATCTTGATTTTTATGGATTGCAGGCACCATTGCCTAATAAAATCCTTTTTATGTTTTCCTTTTATATTACTCTGGGGCTCGTGTTGTTTTATGTAGTTGTTGCCGTCATCCTATTTGTAAATGTGTGCGTGTGTACGAGTACTTTTATCGGTTAAGGACAAATGCACGTTTATTTTAAGGTCTCAGCCAACTACTAGACCAATTGTTCTAATTGGACTTCAACGAAATTGGTTATGCTTAGTGGAAGAGCCGCTTTCTGTCGAAACACGAATGTGGGCCTTTTTCCTTTGCTTTGGCGCCAAAAAAGGGAATTCAGCAAGGATTTTGTGAGTTTTTAGATAGTTGCTGTTTTGTGTTTAATGTATTAGTCGATTTTTTGAGGAAGAGAAAGAAAGGTAATGGTTCAGTGCGTCAGCAAAGGTTAGGAGCTAAGAAGTAACCGTGGATACTACAAAGTTGATTGGATAGGCCTTTTATTTGGAAAAGGTCGATTTCGGAACAAATCAGTCGTAAAAAATATCGGAAATCCAATCTTGGAATTTGGTTGAATGGCACATGCCCTTCTAGTTACATATGTAGATATATGGCTAACTCATATCTAATCTATTTTATTTGGTAAACGTGTATCTTATTACCCAGGTTGATATCTGGGACGGATCGTCTGCGACTGTTTTACACAATACATACAATAAGTACTCGTAGGACCTCCTAGATTCAATGAAGGAATGCAGAGCTGGATTATGAGTTACAAAATTGAGGGAGTAATTAGTGATTAAGGGAAATTAGATGGGTCATTGACTATGTGGATTTTAAATAATGAACTCCTTACAATGTCTGCATATCTGCAAGCTATGGGATCTACACTTAAAGTCATACCAATCTGAGGTCAGGTAGCCCAAGCTCAGGATGTATAATAGGTTTTAGCTTGATAAGAAAGGCGTACTATTGACCTCAGTGTATCCGAACCAAATCTGCCGAGAGGGAAGCTTTGAAGAACTTCACCACCATCGAACTTCAAATTCTCTTTTTATTATCAGACGATGTGACTGATTAGGTGTCATGAACTGTAAGGAAGGTAAGGAAAAATACTCCTGATCTTTGATTTGACAACACTTCTAGCTTACTGAAGAGCTTGTTTAATACTATCTGCCTAGTTCTAGATAGACATCTTCTCAGAAGGTTTATTTCTTCAAACTGCCACAGTGTTTATAGAAAATACATGGTCTGACTCCATGGCCTGTGGTAAAGTCTACAATTCCAACAATTTTAAGTCTAGATTTGTTCAGAAGCGATGTGGTTTTAAGTTAGTCATATCTGGGCCACATTTTCCTAGATGTAGTCCAGTTTGTTAGCCTAAGCTAGTCGATATTGGCTAGCCTTAGGAAGAAATGGTTGAGGGTCTGAATACTTCTCAGGGAATATTGATTGCTCCCACTAGGGAGGTCTAAAGGAGTGCCGCATGGCAAGTGCATCCACTCCTTCGATTTCCTCAAAGTTACTGTGTCCTGGAAACCTGACGATGGTAACTTTAGTTTGAGAGCAGGACGAGTGAAGTTCCGATTGGCATTGTTTTACTTTGGAAGATGTAACGGGTGACCAGATATCAATGATAGTTTTTCCAATTGTCAATGACATCCAGCTGTCAAAATATTCAGTATATTCATGCTTGTCGAACGTTCAGAAATTATTGAATATTATCGTGAGGTCGGTCGTTATTATCGCTTCAGTGTGCAGGCCATTCGTCCCACCGTGGAAAAGTTCGAGCATGAGTACACTCTTTTGGATCTTAAGCCACCAACCAGACAGAGATTGGTGCGAAATCAAAAAAAGCCGCCTATAGTCGCCGTAGCAGCCAGTATCGAAAAAGACCCAGAAATGTCGATTCGGCGCCGATTACCTGAATTGGGCATTGCCAGAGTCAACCCAGCTTATTTCGTGGTTGGAATTGAAGCCGGACGACCATAGACAACGTCATGAGCTCGCTGGAAATGTCTCGAACGAGTCCCATTTTTGGTTCAGCGACTATGTCAACAAGCAAAATCGTCGTTATTGGAGTGAACACAATCCGCAATCCGTGTTCGACCAAAGATTGGCTGTTTAGTGCGGTTTATGGCATGGCGGCATCATCGGAACTTATTTCTTTCGAAATGAGGCAGGAGACACAATTAGCGTCAATGGTCTCAGGTATAGAGCGATGTTAACCGATAGCGGGGTTGGTGGCGGTGTTTTCTCAGATAAGCTAAATCTAAGCCTCTCCTTCCGTCTTCCAAATCACTGTAGCGTGTCCCAGGTGGAAATTTTGGCGATTAAAGAAGCTCTGTCCTGGCTGAAGAAAAACGTGATATCTGCAAAGGATATCCACATCTTTTCGGATAGCCAGGCCGCTATCAAGTCGCTTTTACGTTTTATACGTTTTGAAGATTACACTACACGCCAGGAACGAGCAGCTAATGATAAAGCTGCACCAATTTCTAATATTTGGAACGTGCTGGATGCAAACCTAGCTGCGGTGTATAGACCAACGGAGAGTACTTGACTATCGACGAACAGCTCTTTTCTTTTCGAGGAAGAACGAAGTTTACCCCTCGAAGCCTGCTAAATACGGTTTAAAAGTATTTTGGTTGTGCAACGCAAGTAATGCTTAGCCACTCAAAGGGATTTTATATACAGGTAAGCAAGTCAATCAAGGAGAATGACTTGTGAAAGAACTGGTCGCCGCTTAGAAAGTATCTGGCCGGAAGATAAGCATGGACAGATTTTTCACGACCTTACCGTTGACAGAGAGTCTTTTGTCATGGAAGCTCACTATCGTCGGAACTTTGAAAAAAAAAAGATTCATTTCTCAAGACATGAAACCGTCGAACTCTAGACCGTTACTGTCAACGTTTTTTTGGATTTCACGAGAAGGTTACCATCTGTTCGTATGTTCCGACAAAAAAAAAACAAAGTGGCGATTCTTCTCAGTACGATGAAGAAACCAGAAATGATTTCGTTTTACAACAAAACCAAAGCTGGCGTTGATACTATGGATCAAATGTGCATCAGATATACGAGAGCTGAATGATAAGTACCCGTGTTTACCGACTGATGGCACCACTGATGCAAAATGTGTATGCCATCATATAGCGCCATTTTTATAATGATGACTTGCAAACAGATGTATCGAGTAGTTTTGTTTTGATTCGATTTCTTTTTTTGGATGCGACGACGTGTGAAGAAATCAAAGTGAAGTTGCATGCCGTTTATAAGGACCATGCACCTTCAATGCCTACCATCAAATATTGGTTTAATGGATTCAAGCGTGGCCGATCATCCGTTTTTGATGAAGAGCGCCCAGGCCGTCCGATTGAAGTGACTATGGAGGATATGGTTAATGAAATCCATGATATCGTGTTAGTAGATCGTCGGGTCACATCTCAATTGAACGCATACAAAATATCCTACACGAAAAATTGGGCATGAGAAAGCTATCGGGGAGATGGGTGCGGCGTTTACTAACAGTGGAGCAAAAACGAAACCGCAACTTCGGAGCCACAGCAAAACTGGTCGAATTACGCTATGAATTGCTGCCTCACCCACCCTATTCACCAGATTTGGCCCCATATAATTTCTTTTTTGTTCCCAAACATGAAAAAATGGCTTGGCGAAAAGCGATTCTCGTCAAACGAGGAAATCTTCGCCAAAACAGAGGCCTATTTTGCGGAGTTCGACAAATTATATCTTTTGAATGGCTTGAAAAAGTTAGAATATCGCTTGACTAAATGTGTCGAGCTGAAAGGAGACTATGTATATTGACAAATAAATAAAAAAAATTTTTTTTTTTTTAATGCGTTTTCTTGCCTAAAACAGGTACTTATCGTACCACCAAACGGCGAACGTGCAGATGGCCGCTAGCTTTTTTTTTACAATATTTTGAATATCGCCGGTATTGCTGCGTACGTTACTTACTATGAAAATAAGGATATGCTTGCAAAAGAAACTAACAGACGCAGACTTTTTCTACACCAGGTCTCAGAAGAACTAGCCATGCCAATGATAGAAGAGCGATTTTCTAACCAGCAAGTCATGCGAAATCATGCAACGAAAATCGCAATCGAAAGTTACTATGAAAGGCCAGTAACAGAAGTGGAAATAGAAAAGTTGTAGTTGGATCATGCTACATTTGCAACGAGCAGAGTATTCGAAAGAAAAGAAAGACAAGGAAGTCTTGCGTTGACCGTAACAAGCCCGTTTGTGATCACCACACAGTAAAAATCACAAAATGTTTGAATTGTAATCATTGATTTCTAATATATCTGTGTGACAGATCGAAATTTAATTACTTTTTTGTAATTTTTCATATAGCATTTGTATATTGCTGTGCAAAAAACGAAAACTCCATGATTTTTGTCCAACAATCACAATACATTTAAAATAAATATATATTGTTATTATTTATACATTTATTCATATTCATTTATTATATTTTTACAACAAACTTTTTTTTTATGGCTCATACGTGGTTTTTTTTTTTTTCAAATGTAAAATTTTTTGAGTTAAAATTTTTTTTATAATATGTTGAATGCAAATTTCGATAGAGAATCGGTCAAATCATGGGGATTCGAGAGGGTTTTGGCCAATCTTTTTTGGAAAAGAAATTATTCAACAAAACGTATGCCGATTGGTACCCGGGTGGCAACATTAGAGTTAAAATCTTTTCTTGTCCAGATTGATTTAAAATACGAGAACAAAACTGTTGATAGCACTTGAAAGACACAAAAATACATGTCAAGCGTATTTACAATATGTATATCCTGATCTAGACTACAAGTATAATAGGTCCCTTTCGAATAATCCCCATACCTGCTAAGTAGACCTTCCTTCGCTTGACAATTTCTCTTGACATACTTCGCAAAAAAGACAGCTTTAACAGATGGAAAACCCCGTTCACAACTTCGATATTAAACATAAAACATAAATCCACAGCAGAGGTGACTGGGAATTTTGTATCCTTTGATGAATATTCGACAGAAATGTACACAACTAAAATAAATCGATGGGTCTTGGTAAAAGGATCCAAATATGATACTTTCTAATTATCAAGTAGCAAAATGAGCAAAGTCATGTACTTTCCGCACGTAAGCGAACGGCTTGTAACAATCCGAAGAAAGGTTAAATTCGCCAATACGAACCTGATCTATGCTTCCTACGATCGTATCAAAGAATGTACAAGCTGCTTGACAGAACATTCGAGCGATGCCGTAGATATTACGTTGAAATCGTCTAAGGTCACTATCACACCAAAATGGGAAGAGAGGACACTTTTGGAAGTAACAAAACAGCACGTCTGTTAACGAACTTGCGCTAGTTCAAAATCACTGCAGCTAGCACATGGTTCTTCAACTGAATATTCACAAAGGTACACAACGATCACCTGATAATCACACCGTCAACCGTTTATTAACCATGATGCAATCAAAGCTAATCAGCCGTCTAGTCTCATAGATGTCGAAACATTCCGAGCGGAAAATACACACTCGGACCACTATTTACGTCACACCTAATATCGCTTTCTCTCAACCTATCTCAAGTTCAGAATACCAGAGCCATTAAAGAAGTCAAAAACGCCACACCTATTGCGCTTTTATGCTTGTAGAACTCACGATCAGCCTTTATCCTTCGATGCATCGTAGCTTCATATGTTTCTTGTTTGGCTGTAGGCGCGGGTCTGCATTCATCATCGAACCAGAGTTTACTTTATGGTTGCGCTTTGACATCAATCACATCAGAAGCATCTACTTTGATTGCTGGTTGACAAAATTCCCACTGGCTTCTATGGTTTGTGTATGGGGGCTAGCATTTTGAGGGCACTTATAGGTAACGCGATCGACAAAGATCGGTCTCTTACTCGTTGGTATTAATCGACTCTGTGATATCTGCATTCGTACTCTGGCTGCAATAGTTGGTGTTGACTCCTCCGAAATTCGGACCTCAAGAATGCTGGAGGCGGGTCTGGCGAAAATCACAATACGACCAGTCTGGTTGACGGTAGATTTGATCAGCGGATAGCCGAATCCCTAATTGACGTTGAGATGACCGCCAGCATGCGGCTAATACAATTAAAGGTTATGCCCCATCACAAATTGTGAAAACCTGAACTGATTGTCAGACGTGGTTTCCGATGATCCCCCGAAAAAAGGCTTCCTTACCCAGCCTTGTAGTAAGCTGCAGCACTGAGCATACGAGTACTCGTATGTACAGCGTCTTCCAATGGGGACTTCTGAAATTTGACAGTTGATAGCGGCCATGTTGTTGAAGCTACATCTGTCAAATTGTCTGTTATTTAATCAGTCTGTTTTGCCAAATCACCATTGACAGACATAGCGTTCAACAACACGTGCAAATGATAAAATTTTTTTTTCAAAATGGGTCTTCTGTTCAGGCAACGTTCCACGCGCTTCGCCTATTTTACGGCCGCCATAATCGTCCTACCGAGAGGACTATTCGCAGTGTGGTGGATAAATTTGAGTCCACTGGTTCAGCAAGCGACAAACCAACACCTGTACGTCGATGAAAGGCAAGATGTACCGAAAACATCGCCGCTGTCCGTGAGATTGTACAGGCAGTCCATTTCGCGTCGTTCACAGGAACTCGGCCTTTCACTGACCACAACTTGGCGAATTTTGCGTCGTGACTTGGGCCTGCACCCGTACAAAATTCAACTAACCCAGGAGCTGAAAGTAAAGCGCCATAGACAACAACGTGTGTTCGCTGAATGAGATCTGGAGCAGTTGGAAACTGACCCTAATTTTCATCGAAAAATCATCTTCGGCGATGAGACCCATTTCTGGATGAATGGGTACGTCAACAAACAAAATTGTCGAATTTGGGACGATACCAACTCACATGGGATCCGAGAGCGTCCAATGCATCCCGAAAAAGTCACTTGACGACGTTGGCCAGGCCATCACCGTCAACGGCGAGTGCTATAGGTCAATGATTGCCAGCTTATTTTACTCTGAATTGGATGATAAGTACACCAACGACATGTGGTTTCAACAGGTATGCGCTACGTGCCACACAGCTCACGCCACATTGGAAGTTCTGCACGAGCGATTCGAGGACATGATCATCTTACGTGGAGATGACGTGAACTGCCCACCGAGATCGTGCGATTTGACCCCGCTAGACTTTTTCTTGTGGGGTTTTCTGAAGTTGCAGGTCTATGCGAATAGGCCACAAACCACAGCTGCCCTCAAAGCCAACATAACCCATGCCATCGGTCAAATTCAGCCTGATTGGAACATATGGGATGCGCGCCACGCAAAGAAGCCGCGGGTGACATTTGAACGATGTTATATTCCATACATAATGGCATCGATAGATCTTTCAAACGAATAAAATATTTCGATGATATCCCACACACACTTTGTTTTATTTAAATTTAAAGATAGGAAACGCTTAATGAAAGCCCCTTTATGTTCAGTCTAGGAGGTCATGGAATTCGTTTTTATAGCATGAACACAAATCAGGCCTATATTACCGAATTTGGTCTTAATGCGGATTGTTACGAAGGGTTTGCGTAAGACTTTTTGCCTGATTCACTTAGAATAGCAAATCCACATCCAAATAAGCATTACTTTCCTTCTTTACAGCAGTCGCGGAAGTAGATATTTTAATTTTTGCGGTCTATCCCATCGAACTTCTTGGATTGGAGGGAGACCTATCATTCCATGTGCAAGGCCGAAATTCGTTGTCCTCAAAACGTCCATTCCTACCCGGAGGAATAACACAGTTGATGAAAACTGCACTTTAGATAGTGCGCACTAGAAGAAAGTGAACCAACTTGGAGTGCCCACATACAAGTGTTCAGTTTTGGCAAATTCAGCAACTGGAATAAGTCCGGTAATGTTGCATTACGTGATTTCCCCGCAACTTTCGCAACAAAACAAATTACATTGGGGATTACATAAATCTTCAGATACATCACAAATTCAACACTGGCTTAGCTGTTGATTGCTCCATACCACTCAATAGGCTGAAGAGTCTTAACCTCTATCGGATTTTTCATTATCCTGAAGGGAATTCCGGAAACTAGTGACATCAGTGAAATAGAGTAAAAGTCCAGAAATTCAACTTCCTGATTGATAAAGTCAAACTTTGGTGGAGTGTCTCGTTGACACTGATTGATTTCCTCCCACTTTTGCCCGTAAAAAGTTAACCAAACCGGTTTCCATGCTCCAGCAGAGAATCACATCGGTGAAACTACTATTATTCTTACAGCGGAACAACCAGCTAGACAAACAAATGGATGGATGGATGGATGGATGGCTGCTTGTCTGATCCACATTTCTCCATCTCATAACAAACCTCGCATACAAACAAAAATTAAAAAACAATAAAAGCCGACACAATGGAGAAATAAAAATAACTTTGCTGACCTCCTATTCCACACAGGCAACACATACACAACCAATAGCAAACAAACTATCCACCGACAGCTCTGAGTGTACTGACAGTACCGACATCAAAGACACATCTCATATTCTCCAACTGACCCGTGAAGGGGTCATGACTTTTCATTTCGGTTCTATGCCTTAGAAATTTTGAAAACTCACGCGTAACTAGATATTTATGACGCGCGATGTTATTGTATTTCATATGCTGCTTGGCGGCTCAATTTTCGTGTTCCATCATACGACCCATAAAATAAAATTGAAAAAAAAAAAAAATAAATAAAAAATTTAATCGTTAATCACAACAATGGAATCCGCGCGATATTGTATCTGCGGGAGTGCGACTACTCTGGATAGAGAACGAGTATCAGACAGAGTCAGTCGGGGATTGTCACAGAGCAATTCACTCCAGTTCTAGGGGGTCGATGTACCTTCTGTTGGCACTGAGTAGTGTTAAACAGTAACACAACGACACTAAACACTAAACGAATTTAATAAAACATTTTTTCCTACTACGTGCATATATAGAGAAGAGGAATCGGGGTGGAGTAAGAGGAAGAGGCAAGCGGAAAAGCGTCACTGCAGTGTTTTGTATACTTTGTCGTTATAGGTACCGCTCCGCTCTGGCTGGTTTGGCTGGCTGGCTGGAGAACTCGAATTTTTTAGAGCTTAACGAAATATAATGACGATGTATCCGCGCGATGCATCCGCGTTGTAATTTTCAAGTCTTTGGAACCATCAAAGCGTTGTTGTCAAGTGAGATGCGAAAGATATAAGTACGGCGTTAATTGCAGCAACAACAGCGACACCAACAGTGACAATGACAAAAAGTTTGATTCTAGTAACTTACGGATATGTGGGAGAAGATTTAAGAAAGATGATTTTTTTTTTTTTTTTTCTGAAACCACTTGGCGGACAAACGTATAACAAACAATCAACGGACATCGGACACAACGTAGATAATCCGCTGGAGAGCACAGGAGATTGAGGCGAATCTCATCTGGCATTGTGCGACGATGGAATGCATCTTATTGCCATTGCGTAGGTGCAATGTGAGTGGCCAGTGATTGATTGAATTGAAGAATGCAACAGTCGTATGGTGCAAGGCGGTTTAAATGATGAAGCATCCATCCATCCTCTCATCTGGTTGAGATGAGAGTTTATTTGTAGGGATCATGTGAAGTGTATAATCCGATGGAGTATGGGATTCACCTATCGTTGTCTATGTCTGACAGTTGATTGACTTGGAGATGTTTGATTATTACGGGTCAGAGTGTAATGGTGGGTAGAGTCGATGAAAGAGGAAGCTGATGATGTCGGAAAATTTTTCTTTGCCAAGCTAATTCTAATGAAAGAGGCTTTGGTACGGGAAACTTTGGATGACAAAAAAAAACTAAAAAGTTTCCAGCTGTCTATCTACCTCTACCTACCTTAGTACTTACAATCGTTATTCCAGGACTAGACGAAAAGTGTCTTTTGGAGATTAGATCTGCTTCAGTGACGTACGGTTTATCCGGAACTCTAAACTTATCAGTGAATAATGTGGTACTCTTGGACAACATTTATCCCACACTTCAGTGAACGTCATGGGCACAGAAGGATACATAAATTAAAGAGACATCAAAAATCTACCCCAATCGCTTGGAGAGCGATTTTCTCTAGCACATTTTATTGAAGCATTGGCTTTAAAGGAAATGGATGTTAGTCCGAAACAGTGCTCTCAATGTTAGGAACATAAAAGTTGCCATACCACTGATTAACCACTTCCTTCCTTAGACCACCCTTGGGTCCATTGGTTTTGGGTTTTAGAGTATGAATTTTGGAACGTTCTCTTAGCTCAAAATCCACAAACAACTAGTGACAGTAACTTACGGGATTGTACATAGTTCGACAGTCTACCATTTAAGTAGCAACAGGTCCACTGGTGATTTGATGGCACGTCTCACCGAAAAGTGGAACCAAAACGTACATCAATCTGGGGCGAAAACAAGATAGTTGCACTTCATATTTCTAAGGCATTTGACAGAGTTTGGCATCAGGCTCTTTTGTCGAAAATGCATGCTTTTGGGATCGATGACTCTCTTTTTCAATGGATTAGAAATTTCCTTTCGGAACGTTCAATTCAAATTGTCTTGGAGGATTTCAAGTCCGATATCCGCAAAATAAATGGTGTGGCCCAGGGCTCCGTTCTGTCTCCGACACTATTTTTAATTTTCATCAACGATTTCTTGTCTGCTACTTCTAATCCGATATATTCCTTTGCTGATGATAGTACTCTCTGCTTTTATATTCATTCCCGGGCTCACGTCCCTGCTCTTCGGCTGTAGAACGGGAACGGCAGCCTATGTTTAGTTCAATAAATTTCGATATTAACAGCATAACCAATTGGGGAACTATCAACCGAGTGGAATTTAATTCTTCCAAAACACAATGCGGTCTGCTGTCGTTAAAGTGAAATTTAAACACCCAGCCGTTATCCATGAAGGGCACTTGTATCATCGAAACCGATAAACTTTCCATTCTTGGTATCAGTGTGTCAGTGACAACTTACGGGGGGCGTTCAACATATTCTCGATATCGGGGTGAAGCTGTGGTTGTATATATAAATTGACTTATTTATCAAGTAATACTATTATTTTAGTGCATTCATGTAAAATTTCATATAAATGTGATTATTAATTCGCGTTTTATCTCTAGTTAAACAGAATCATAATGGCAACTGAGACGATGATGGTGAAAATTGAGCATCGCGCTGTAATTAAATTTCTCACTAAGCAAGGTAAAAGTCAAAAAACTATTCATGAAGAGATGGTGGCTGTTTACCAGGGTTCCGCACCTTCATTATCAACTGTGCAAAAGTGGTCAAGTGAGTTCAAGAGAGGCAGAGAGAGCATTGAAGACGACCCCCGCTCCGGCGCCCCGGCTACTGCTTGTACGGGAGAACGCATCAAAGAAGTCGAAAAACTTGTTCTTGAGGATGCCCGAATAAAGGTGAAAATGATGGCAGAGATCACCAAGCTTTCAATTGGTACCATTCACACCATTCTTCATGACCATCTTAACCTTTCAAAGGGCAGTGCAAGGTGGGTGCCACGAATGCTCACAGCGCCTCAGATAAAAAGTGAGAATCGCATGCTGTAGAGAGCTTTTGGATATGTGTAGTGAGAACGCGGACGGTGTTATGGATCGAATTGTTACTGGGGACGAAACATGGGTCCACCACTATGACCCTGAAAGCAAACAAGAGTCCATGCAGTGGCATAAAAAAGGAACAGACCCCCCGAAGAAGTTCAAAGTCACTCCGTCTGCCGGGAAGCTCATGGCCACAGTTTTTTGGGACTCAAAGGGAATCTTGCTCATTGAGTACAAAAAAAAAGGTGAAACCATCAACGCCACATCCTACGCTTCCACTTTGCATAATTTGCGGGAGGAAATTAAAAAGAAAAGACGGGGTAAACTCGCAACGGGTGTGTTGCTTCTTCATGACAACGCTCCTGTTCACACGGCGAGAGTTTCCAAGGCTGCTGCGCGAGATTGTGGTTTCGAAGAAATCCAACACCCACCCTATAGTCCAGACCTTGCCCCTAGTGATTATTTCCTGTTTCCGGATTTGAAAAACTGTCTTCGTGGAAAAAGATTTTCGGATGATGAAGAACTCAAGTCGGTATTTTGCAGAGAAAGAGGAAATTTATTTTTTTGAGGGTTTAAAAAAGCTTATCTCAAGATGTTAGGGGAGATTATATTGAAAAATAAAAACAATTTAAATTGAATTCGCATTTTCCTTCATATCGATACCGAGAATATATTGAACGCCCCTCGTACGTTGGATGTCGTCAAAAATGCTGCAAAATGTCTAGGTTCCTCAAGCGACGTAAGAAATATTTTCCCCCTCTAATCTGGCCTCAATATATAAGCATTCATCTGCCCAAAATTGGAGTACAGTGCCCGCATCTGGTCAGGTGCTCCTAAAACATATCTGCACCTGCTAGATAAGATTCAAAACCTTGCGATAAAACTCATAGGTGATACCAATATCACTCAGGCAATGGACACCCTCGAACAACGACGTAATGTCTCCTGTCTCATTCTGTTTTATCGCTATTTCCACCACCAGTGCTCCATCGAAATCGCCAGTAGAAATCCGCCCATTCAAACTTTCAACCGTAACACCCGCTATAAATGCTCATCAGTATACCCTCAAACCCACTTTCGGACGGACTCTAAAATATCGTACACCTGGCTTATGGAATGCCCTGCAGATCTCTGTGTTTCCTGGTCGTTATAGCTTACGAACATTTAAAAACAATGTACATCGGTACCTGTCCTTTCTTCGTCCTTAAATTTCCTTCGCCCGCGCTGTGTACAACCATTTTAAGGGTACAAAAACCCCTTGAGAGCGCGCTGATTATAAAAAAAATAAAAAATAAAGTACCAACCGGCCCTAATAAAACGTATTTTTTCGGTAATTGAGTGGTAACTGTTGACTAGCTCAGCGCGTTAATTAACTCGCGAAGAGTTTCTCAACTAAGCGGAATATCTGGAAAAACTATGTACATTGCTACAATAAATTAAACTACAATACAAGAAAACTCCATACGTATGTCTAGATTATAAAAGATAGTAACGATGGAAGTACAAGTTTTGATAGGCATTTGCTCTCAATAAAATCCTTGATTTCAAAGCTCATAAACTGGGCATTACCGGGGCAAGATGAGATATGGAGGTTTTTGCTTTGAGGCGTTTTTTCCCGGGATCAGGTCTAGAATAAGAATTTATAGAACCTCGACCAACTCATAGTAAACCTTATTCCAGCTTTTAGTGAAGACAAAGAACACATTGTTCTGGACAAACGTTGTCCGCCCACAACGATAGTCTTTAATCCTGATGCAGTGATTCCTTTGTCTAATAATACGCATAAGGCCTGGATTTAAATCCATCCGGTATATCGACAAATAACTCCGCTTCTATACGTCCAAAATGTCATAAAATTTTGACAGTGCATCAGCGAAGGATCTACCTTTCCGGCGCATGTAATTTCCAAGAGATGGCCTCACTAGAAATATTGGGTCTACAAGTAAGTTTCCAGCGTTTTTTTTTTTCCAAAATTTGAAGTTTTATTATGAAAGCATAGTTACAATGCTTTATTCAAAGTATCGTCCATCGGAAGCTACGACTTTCCCCCATCTTTCTGGCAATTTATGAATTCTGGACCAAAAAAATTTCTCGTCTTTCGAGCCCAAGAACGCATCGAGCCAATTTTTTATTTCCTCTACTGAGCTGAAGCGTATTCCCGTAAGAGCGTTATGCATCGAACGAAACAAGTGGTAGTCAGATGGTGCCAAGTCTGGACTGTAAGGCGGGTGAGGCAGAATTTCCCGTCCACTATTTCCCAAATAGTTTTTCACCGAAAACGCAACATGTGGCCGAGGGTTGTCGTGATGAAAAATGACGGACTCATGCCTGGTCTCATATTCTGGCCGTTTTTCTTTTAATGCCCGCTTCAAACGAATTAGTTGGGTTCGATATAATGGTCCTTTGATGCTTTCACCACTCGCAAGCAGTTCGTAGTATACGACACCCTTTTGATCCCACCATATGCAGAGCATGACCTTATTCACGTGAATATTTCGTTTCGGCGTCGATTGGGTGGGCTCGCCGGACTTTGTATACGATTTTCTGCGTTTAGGATTATCATAATAAATCCATTTCTCACCACCAGTGACAATACGATGCAAAAATGATTTATTTTTATACCGCTGCAGTAACATTTCGGACATGCAAAATCGCCCTTCGACGTCTCTTGGCTTCAATTCGTACGGAACCCAGTTACCAACCTTTTGAATGAATCCCAGTGCTTTTAGGCGCAGGGAAACGGCTTGTTGCGTGACGCCCAATGATGCAGCAAGTTCTTCTTGAATCTGATACGGATCCTCATTCAGCAAAGAGTCCAATTCCTCGTCTTCAAAACTTTTCGGCTTTTCGGGGCGATCTTTGTCTTCAACTCCAAAATCACCACTTTTGAACCGTTTGAACCACTCGCGGCACGTCGATTCACCAATACATTCCGCCCCATAAGTTTCCGAAAGCAAACGATAGGCCTCAGCCGCACTTTTCTTCATATTAAAGAATAAAAGCAGCGCTTCCCGCAAATGACGTTTATTTGGCTGGAAACTTGCCATGATTTTGCTCGATAAAATGTACGACACCGATAGAACTGCTCAAATAAAACGCTGCAAAGTTGTTGACAGATACAAAACCTACAAATAAAACACATGGGGTCTGACATTTCTGCCCGGGATCCACTGGTGGCGCCATCTCTGACAAACGCTGGAAACTTGCTTGCAGACCTAATACATATTTTTAAGAATTACTGTTTACTTAGGAATGGACTTTGCATGATACATATACCCAGATCATAAGGCTCAGTTTCCACTTGTCAGTTAATTGACGAAGATTGACAGCTGTTGTCTTTGTGATTGAACGACACCATTACCAGTTCATTTTCACTTATATCCATTGCCAAAAAATCATCCGTCAATCCAATGACAATGAAATTTTGACAAATGTCTTTGTCAGTTCACTGAAAGCTATTTCCGCTGGCACCGACAATTTGAAACTGTCATCTCATTGTGACGTGACGTGAGAAACATCATCTGCAAAACAGAATAATTCTTTGTAATAAACAAATATGTTGAACTCGCTCTTGCTTTTTTTTTTTTGTTGTGTAGGACGGATCCCAGTTGAAGGTGCAGGCAGAAGACGACGGAAGCACAAAAAGAAAGAAACCTGATTGTTGGGTCCAAAATTTATTTCTCGGCCGAGAGTCTTGCGGATATTACGCAAAACATTGCAATATAGCGGCGGGAATTTTTCAGATGCAAAATGCGTAAAATAGAACTGACTTTGAGTCTACATATTATCCAAAGAGAGAAACGATTCACCACAAAAAAAAAAAAAAAAGAAGACACATTCATGCGAAAAGCGGTGGGACCAGCCGAAAGATTGGCCGCAACTATTCCGTATTTGGCAACGGGCGCTATTATACAGGCATGTCGGATGTTTTTCGCCTATCACCTATGACAGCACATCGGATTGCTCATGAGACTTGCCGATCACATTTGATACATTAAAGGACGAGTCTCCTAAGGTACGTAATATTTTATTTTTTTTATTTTTCTTTGAATTCGCACTCCACACAAGTCGTAGATTCTGGCGCTTCCAACTCAAATTGAGCATTGACTGGCAGAGCAAATGCCAAATTTTCCAATGACCAAGTGCCTGCGCTAGACGCAATCGATCCCACTCTTCGTTACTTTGAGCATTGTTCATCAGCAAATCGTATGCACTTGTCAGCGTATTCCTCATGGCAGTTCGTTTGGCAAAAGGCAAGGAATCATTCTTTTCAGAATCCATCGTAATCTGAAACTAACTTGTTGTTTCGGTTTGGCTTGGTGTCTATGAATAAAAAAAGAGACTATTCTCAATAGATGGCTCCAGCAGTAAGTGCTGGTCGATTTTAACATATCCAAAACGTGATGACATATGGTAAACAAACCGTTTTGACACATTAGTGATTTTGTTTTGGTGTCATATACTTTTGGTTGTGTGAAAATGTCTGATTTTGTCCCGTCATTTGCGGGAAGTTTTGATTTTCTTCTTTCATTACGGAGTTGCTGCCCTAAGTGAAACAACGTGCCGTGACTGGTGCCGTCACTTCAAAGATATTGCGCCGTCCGATTATTACTTGTTCCATTCGATGGTACATGGTCTGACTGATTTCATTTGTAACCATTTTTTCACAATAAAGATGCATTTTCATAAAAAAAAGCAGCTATAACTTAATTGCGCACCTAATATCAATCATTAGTTTATAAATTCGTAGATATTAAATTCAAAAATTTGTTTTTTTCTCTTGCAGTTTCCATCTACTGTTGACGAATGGCGACAGATTGCAAAATCTTTGAAGACGGAAATTTTCCAAATGCATTAGGGCGCTTGACGGAAAGCACATCAAACAAGCACCTCCAAACTGTGGGTCCGAATATTTCAACTACAAGATGGCGCAAAAGTCATCACCCTATCGGAAGATGCTATAATTTTTGCAAATGGCGGCAAATGTCAATTCGACTTTGACATTTGTGAAGTAAACAGATAAAAAAATACACGTCAACAAGACATGAATCGCTATACTCCTAAAGAACGCGGAATAATTGTTACGATTTTTCTGCGGAATAAGCCGTCGGTGGTGTTGACGCAGCGTGAATTTCGACCCAGATTTCCCGGTCATCCGACACCAACTGGATGTTTCGCCGCTCGCCTAGAAGAGTATGGGACAAACAAGATGCTGCCAGGTCTGCTGGCCCCGGTGCAGCCGTTCTGCTGGGAATATCCAACTCTGTGAATATGTGAATAAGCAAAATTATCGCTTCTGGGGCACCAAAAATCCGCGTATAACCCACGAAGAGGCAAACCGCTCGCAATTATTCCATGTTGTGCTGTTTACGCTGGAGAAAAAAATTTAAGACATCAAGACATCATTAAGAATACAAGTTCACATACCATATGTTGCATGTGGACGTGTATGTTCGAAGTTGTTTCTTAATATTTAATAGATCTTATTCAAATATTAATTTAGTTAATAAGATGCTCTCTTTCGGAGATACTGAAGGAAAAAGATCGATAAACATTCCACCACCTCAGCCAATTTGAGAACGACAAGATCCAGTGTAGTAGTGGCTAACGATGCTTTTCTGTTAAAGCCATACATAATGAAGCCATATGCATTTCGGGATCCATTAATACCTAATCGCGTATTTAATTATCGATTAACACGAGCTCGAGGAATTATAAAAAACATTTTTGAAATTGCAATCAATCTTC
Source organism: Volucella zonaria (assembly GCA_963966105.1). Lineage (NCBI taxonomy): Eukaryota > Metazoa > Arthropoda > Insecta > Diptera > Syrphidae > Volucella > Volucella zonaria. The sequence continues at coordinate 129,046,693 of OZ014533.1, read as the reverse complement.
GGCGAAATATCGATGTGTCCATAGGCTGAGGTATAAAAATGGCCCTTGCCATTTGCCGGTTACATAATTTTTTGGTAACACGAAATAAAGTGGCACCCATAGAGGTCGATCAAGAAATCGAAGGTCGCAATGGGGAAATGTCGAAAGGAAATTGATCTTCACGAACAAAATAATTCTACAAATTTCCTAAATCGTGGGACTCGTAGCAGTGAAAATGCAACCGAAGTTCGCGAAATTTTTAAAAAATATTTTTCATTGCCAGATGGAAAACTAGAATGGCAGTATAGAGACGTGAAGCGTGGCGCACAACCAACCCAAACACATTAAAAATAAGTAAATAAAAGTATACCGTATTTGACTCGGGAAGTTTTGAATCAGTTTCCATCGCTGCATTCAAAAACTTCATCTCTGCTAATAGTGGATTCAGTCGCTTGGATTTGTTAGCAGTCTGCCCGCTTTTGGTGCGCTTGTTTTTTTCTCTAAAATGAGTCTGGATGTGAGGAAATAGTTTGTGTTATTAACATCGGAAAAAATAAGTTTTTCTTTGCCTGGAAATTGCCACCAAGTGCATTCCACCTCAACATGACTTCATGTTTTGGGATGCCTACAGTTTTGGATATAGTGTTCCAGGAGTTATTACTCATATCCCTATTTTTATAAAATTTGCTGTTGGAGTCCAAAATATTTTGAAATTGTTCCACTTGCTGGATGAGAACAACCGAGGACTCAACGCTCCATTCCAAAGATGACTTCCTGATCGTTATTTTCCCTTCTCCATGGCCTTCCTTTGGAACATCTTCTTCCGACTTGTTTAAGTCGATTGAAAATTCATTTTTCTATTTTATTAGAAATAATATTAAAGCGGAGCTCATCGCTTGTGTATTAAGGAACCGTATTACTAATTAGAATGAAAAAACTACTTAGTGCAGATCAACTGAAACTGAGCTATGTGAAATAGCTGCATAAGTTGTATAATTCTAGTTCTCCACTGTTGATTGAAGGTCTTCTGCATCTTAGAAACGCCTTCGTTAAGAATCAAACTTATTTCATTGCAGAGTAATCTCGGATTGTGTCGTCAAGATATGTAATTACATACGTACGACTATGTGTCAGCATCATAATGCACATTGTCAGGGTAAGCCTTGCATCATGGCTGTGCTGTGCATCTGCAGCAGAAGTGCGGCAGGATTCCTCATGAGGTCTAAATTCAAACACAATGTATTGGCAGTACTCCAGTTCAAAACGGAGCCAGAACCGATTATTTTAAACAGCTTATACATAGTGTAACTCGCCCTGGAAAAGGATTCCAACATATCACGTAAACTGTAAAACTTTTAAAAATCAGCGGAGACATAAACTAGTGTATGTTTCATTAATTCTTAACTGACATCGTCAGTAAACCAGACTGACCAGATAGGTACAACACATTAAAAGGTTTCAAAAGAGAATCCTCCTGCGTCGATACATTGCTTCCAGCGATATTTTCAGGTATCGAAAGGTAGACCTTTCCGAAGTGTCCTTTACAGCTTTAGTGCAAGCCTCTTTGACTTTGTCAACTTTCCCGAAATGATGTGTTTTCATGGGAGTTTTCAAGTGTGGAAACAAAAAAAAAGTCTGGAGGAGCCAAGTCAGGACTGTAAGGCGGCTTGGGAACCGTTGACACCTTTGAAATACAAAAAAATATGGCACAACTCTGTATACTCATTCTCTCACTATGAAGAGGCCATAATGCTGGTCATGGCATACATGTACAGACATACTGGCCAAAATTCCCAGGCTGTTAGCCTACGGCAATGATTTCAATTCAGACTTTAAACACACAGGCAGATGAATATCTTTGAATATCAACAGACGGTTGAATATTGTACATATATCCTGCAATAAATTGGAGATAATCTCTTAAACATAAAAGGAATGTAAGTGTGCACTCATATCGCACTAAACAACATGAGAAAACCTCTACCTTCTCCACCAACAGGACTATGTAAGTTATATTAGGTTGGGTGGCTGTTGAAAGACCAACCCACTTGGGCCTATTGCCCCATTGTGATGCCATGTGGATCTGCGATCCTCCTACTCATGGAACCAATTTCAGATAAAGGTGAAGCGTAGGACACCATTAACGCTTAAGTCATTGTAGAAGAAAGCTCCTAAGTGAAGTTTTGTTCTTTGGCATGTACAGAGTAGGTGGAGAATTACCTCTTCCTCCTCCTTGTTCATGCAGCTTCTACAGAAATCGTTTGTAAAGGCGCCAAGCCTTCTTGCATGCTTACCTATAAGGCAGTATCCAGTGATGACACCTATGATGGTGTTGAGATGTTTCCTATTTAGAAGGATCAATTTTTTAGAGCGATTCAGACCCAGCTTTGGGCAGATCTGTTTGGTCGCTAGACATGTTGGTCCAATAGTCCAGCTTTAATATAGTTTTGCACGTAGAAATTGGTATACCGATGCTACCCTTTTCCGGTAGAATAGGTAGAGTGCTTCCAATTTTGGCGAGTTTGCCAGCCCTACAATTCCCTGGAATGTCTCTTTGGCCCGGCACCCAACATAGGTGAAGGGTGAACTCCTCTGCCATCTGCGTAAAAAATAATCAGCATTCAGGGGCGGTTCTAGGATTGAATGTAACGGAGTCCAGAGACTTGATAGCGGCCTGACTATCCGAAAAGATGCGGATATCCTTTGTAGATATCACGTTTTTCTTCAGCCAGGACAGAGCTTCATTAATCGCCAAAATTTCTGCCTGGATCACGCTACAGTGGTTTGGAAGACGGAAGGAGAGGTTTAGATTTAGCTTTTCTGAGAAAACACCGCCATCAACCCCGCTATCAGTTTTAGACCCATCTGTGTAAAAGTGTATTAACTTGTCCTCCATGAAAACAGCTTCCTCCCAGAAGGGTCTAGAGGGGAAGCTTACATGAAAGTCTTTGTCAAACCAAAGTTCGGGTATAGTGTAATCGATGTTCTCTGTGAGGATTCCTAATATACTAAGAATATTAACGTAGTTAAGTAAATTATTTGCCCACTGAAACAGAATATCCAGTGCCGCGGAGAGATATAAATAAATTGATTGCACGAGCACGATGTAGGCCAAGATCTATCTTCCCACTCCACGGAGTTGATAGGCTTCAAGCGCAATAATGTAAAAAAAAAACACTTTTCTGTTTTTTGGTGTTGGCGGGAGCTTGAATCCAGACTCCTCAGCGGAGTATTCGACGAACATAATCAATGCGTCATGCTAGCTTTGGTCTGTAATTTGTTGTAGGAGAGGACATTGCGAGTAGCAACACTATTTGGGCTTAGAGCAGCTACTTTACTATTTCTCTTCCGGACTCAGAGCTTTATAAATTTCTGCGTTAATTGCTGAACATACCTGAAAAGACAAAACAAAAAAAAATTTGTTAATGAAATAAAACTAAAAAAGGGGATTTAAATTATTGTTATTTTTTTTATATATAATTGCTACGTTAAATGTTTTTACAATAGATAAAGACAAGAGTTTTTATTTAACCAGTTAATTATTGAAAATACAAACATTATAGTCTTCTTCTTATAAATAAGTAAATGTTGAAACGAAAGGTCTGCGTCTTTAGCCACCAAAATCAATACTCAAAAACGCAAATCTACAGAACATACACAATAAAGGGAGGCCAACTGGTTCATCAAAGAAGTCAAAACAAATGCCTACCGTCAATCTACTAATCTACCGAAACTCGAAAAGATTATTTTCGACGAAGCTGGATTCTATATGAGCACACTTCACCCCATCTTTAATTCCAAAAATAGATAGATCTTGGATAGAATACACTAGAATGTAAAGACTATCGTATCAACTCAGTAAGACCGCAGGCTGAGCAATCCTCATCCTGCGAATGCAAAAAAAAAACTGCAGGGTATAGTGACACCCGCCACATCGCTATTTTAAAACGTTATAAAGCAACCTAGCTTTTCACACAAGGTTATGCCCTGTTAGGTCCTCCTTATGTATATCTCATAAGCATAAAGAAGGTCGACAGAGAAATTCCTGAGCAAAGAAGTGCGAATAGTCGTGAGCCCAATCTACTATCAGACGAATACCATATCTGCTACTTGCCTTCCTAGACATATAGGCATTCAATGGTGTCTATATTGAGTCTACTCGGGAGTCCCTCAACGAGCTAGATGTAGAAGACCTTGTCAGTAAATGGATTATCTCCAAGTGCACTTCAAGAAGGGGTAATCTCACCTGTTTTTAAGAGTACGAGTATCCTGACAAGACTCGACGTATCACGTAGCCGTACTAGTATCGGAGTATTTCCTGACGTGATAAGCGAAATAATGGAATAAGCTCTTGAGCTATACTAAGTGCGGTTGTGACGTAAACCCAAACAAATTTAAGCTGATGGTTCTAATCAGAGAAACCAAAATACCAATTTTAAGACTTCTCCGTCTAAATAACTAATATCTATCACTATCCCCCATTGCCAAATCCTTACTACTTCAACTTTTCGCAAAAGATAGGGACTCCGACCAAAAATAGTTATCCGCTCGTGGTATGTCCCTCAAATACAGCCCCTAGTTTGGTAGACTGCCTTCAGCAAAGTCAACAATACGAGTATCATACAACTAACGTTGAACTCTGACATATGGCAGCTGAAATATGAACCAAAGGAACCCCACGATTATAATCTACCAAATGTAATTGTCAATATTTTATCTGCGTACATACCGAAACCATAGCAAGACTAACGAAATCTACAGGGTGACTCGAACTTTGGCCTTGAGACGGCCGAAGAAAGCATCGCACGCTGCACGCAAGTTGCTCTGCGGTATTTTGGCCTATTCCTGGCGAAGTGCTTGTTTGAGGTGGTCTAAACTTTGGTATTTTTTAGTGCCAACCTTCGCCTTCAAAATACCCCAGACAGAGAAATCCAAAGAATTTACAATCCATTGTGTCGAAGAAATGAAGTGTGGAACATTGTTTTTTAACCAATCTTGGTTGACGCGCGCTTTGTGACACCGTGCCGAGTCTTGTTGAAATGTCCACGGTCTCCGACCAAAACCATTGTTTGCCCAAGGCTTCATTTCTGCCTCCAAGACAGTTTCACGGTATACGATCATTTTGACGCCACGGTCCAAAAGTACGAGTGGAGAGCGACCATCGGCGGTTATGGCAGTTATGGCGGCCCAAACCAACACCGTCGGTGCTGCCTGCTTTCTGGTGGCCGTCCGAAGGTGTAAATTTTCGAAGGACCTCTCTGGCAAGTAAACTCGGTCATTTTGTTTGTTGACATATTGCTCGATAACAAACGGCGACTCATCGGAAAAAACCAAATTCGACAACTCACCACTTTCGTGCAAGCGTAGCAACTCCTTCGCTCTTTCGACTCTAACTTTTTTCTGTTGCGGTATAAGATCGTGGCTTTTTGGAACTTCAGTGGGTTGAGCCCAAGCCCATTTTTCAGTATGTGTTGCATCCGTTCCAACGATGTGTTGAGCTCACGAGCCTTTTTTTCTTCCACTTCGACGCGGATTTCGCTCAATTCGAGCCTTCACTTTCCGAACCATTTCTGCCGATGTTGCTGTTTTTTTATGACCACCTCCATGGCGTTTTGCAACGCTGCCAGTATCACGGTAACGAGCTATGGTTCGAAACACAAATGATTTATTCACGTTGAGGTGCTGGAGGGCTCTAGCGATAGGTACTTGTTGTTTTCCAGCCAAATATAAAGCAATCACACTATCACGTTTGAATTCCATCGCGGATAAAAATTTTTCAACATAACTGAGACGCAAAGGCTTGTAAATAATAAAATTATCTGTCATGCGTCAAAATATGAGCTCACTGTCATGAACGGTTTGGAAATTATAGCAATCTGAAGTGGGTTGCAGTTCGAATCAGTCAGGGTGTATATATGGTCCACAAGATCTTACGGACATATCGATATCCTTTATTCACTAGCCGGCAATACAAAACCACATTCCACTGACTAACTAAACAACAATCAACCAATCCCATCTGGATTCAAATGCGAATCAGACATTGTTGCAGAAGATATTTCAGATCTATTTTCCCATACGGTTCTAAAATAGACTCTGGAGTGCGGGCGGACATTTTTCAACAGACGTAAACATATCAAACTCCTTCCACCTCCTCATTAACTCATATAGCGTGTTTCAGCCCGAAGTTATTGCAATTAACAAGCTACTCAGAAGCAAAATGACAGCCGAAAATAAAATAACTATCTTCGTTAATACTCAGACTACTAATAAGTCCCTCGATTCAATTTCAACTATCCTCTATCTTGTAAAGGACTATAGGAATACATTTTTCGTGGTTAGCCTATGAGTCCCCGGACTTAGAAAAGAATGAAAGTGTCGACGAATTGGCCAGACGTTGTCCCACGTCTTGAATCATCTACAGAGGAAATCCATTCCCGACTTGCCTTTAACTTCTAAGACATAGTCTAGATGGGCGTAGCTTACGAATTGTCCCATTCCAAAAAAAAAACTTTCTACGTGTCCACGGGTCCCAATGTTTAGTCCTGTGGCATTCGCTTTGTTTGATCTTCTATGGGTGGCAAGGCATTTATTTCCAAATCGCCTGGCACCGATGGCATATACCCAGTTATGTTACAAAATGGTATAGACCAACTTTTGGTAACTCTGAAAAGAATCTTCACTGCTAGCCTGGCACTGGCATAACACATCGCTCAATAAGTCCCCTGTCTGATACATAGATGACACCACTGTTGACAGACCCATATGATTTCTAGATATTATTAACCTTCAAACGGTACGTGTTAAAACTGCATGTCATTGAAACTATCAGTTTACAAATTACAGGGGTTATAGTGAAACAGCTTTTGTTATTTTCAAAGTAATCGATAAAAAAGAATGTCGTCCGTTACTTAAACATTGTTTTTTGATGGGGAAAAACACTGTTGAAGCCAAACAGTGACTTGATAAACTGCTATGGAGAAGCAGCCTTTATACCAAATCCAGCCAAAAATCGGAAACACGAACTCCAAGACCTTCAGACCTATAATTCTGATTTCTCTGATATTGAAGAGCATAGTCCAAATCAATGTGCCTAAAACTGATTTGCGGATGCATCCTCTATCTTGCCAACACGGAAGATCTTGCAAGAGTGCTCTTCAAAACCCTGTAGGCAGAATTGAAGGCGCAATCTACAAGAAGAAATACGCGTTAGAGATTTTCATCGACATTGAGGGTGCTTTCGACAACGCAACTTTTGCCAGCATGTATATATAACTCGGCTAGACAACACGGCACAGTCGAATCACTAGTTTCGTGGATAAAAGCAATACTGGCGAATAGGACGCTGATCGCGGATGCTGTGAAGGTACGGGTAAACAGAGGTTGCCCGAAAGGAGGCGTTTTGCCTCCACTACTATGGTACATGTTGGTCGACACACTACTTAACGCCCTCAATTGTTCTGACGTCTATGCACAAGCATACGCGGATGATGTAACCGTATTATCTGTTGAATCATGTCTAGCGACTGAAAGCCTTCGACGTGATCGACGATTGCCGCTCTAGAAATGCGCTTTCAGTGCATCCTCTCAAAACTTATTCTCATTAAGAAAAGGAGGAGGAGGCTGTCTGGTATGACTCATCCAGTCCTTAAAGGCATCACCATCAAATTCTGCAAAGAAGCTAAGTATGTTATTTGGACTATGGGCTAAATATTTTACGTGGAAAGCTTCTAATTCGCTGTCGGCATTCTGGCAGTGCACAGGAAAGGTCGTCTGGATCTACACGGCTATGATTGGACCAATTATATCCTATTCGTCGCCTGTGTGGTGGAACAAGCTCTCACGAAGATATATTATCCCTGTTTTTACCAGACTCCAAAGAAGTTTGCCTCGGCTGCATGGGACCTTTCCCTAGCTCTGCTCTAGACGCATGTATGCATCTCCCTCCCCTTGATATTCATATCATGGGCAACACTCTCAAAGTCATCTTCCGTTTATAAAAAAATGGTCTTCGGTAAAAAACAAAACGCTTTGATGATCTGTCTTATGACTGGACATGCCATCGGATGCAATGACATCAGAACTCCTAGTGGAAAAAATATGAAACCGGCTTTCCCTGTGATCAAGACTGGTTTTGGCCAGATGCGGTGCTGGTGTCTTTCTGGGGAACGACAACGTTAGATTTCAACCCTCATTAGGAAAACTTGCAACTTGCACAACGAACTACTATACATATATTGTGAAGTATAGATGGAGGGGGCGAAGCATTTACATCTATAGCGTCAGCCAAACTGCGCTTAGAACCTTCCTGAACTTTCTTGCCACATCCAAGGTAGTTCGAGAAAGTAAAACTTCACTGAACGCAGTCGGAAGGCACTGAAATGAAATTCCCGATGAACTTCTTAGGCCAAGTTCAGAAGAGAGCTTTTTAGGACCCAAATCTATGCTAGGTCTATCCGCGTCCTCAATTAATGCTTCCATTCACAGCTGGGTTTCATGTTAGCACAACTGCAGATTGCATGACTCTACAGTTTGCCGGGGAATCAAACGAGTGGTTTCCGAGGTCTCTAGAAGGTCAGCGGGTTTCCTACTGTGGGAAAGACTGCAGGCTGCTGCTGGCGTCGTGACGGGGCAATACACGTGCTGGGCATATGTGATACATCATAATGCGACGTTTGCTGTGAAAATGATGACGACACCGCGGAGCACTATCTCTGTGAATGTTTGGTTTACGGTTGCAGGTGCTCAGCGTTGACGTGGTGTATTGTCTGAGTGCCCTGAAAAATAAAATGGAACATATACAGGTAAATAACACAAAATGCAACGTCTTTCATTTTAAAAATTAGTTGTCACTCTAAAAAAAAAGAAAAATAGAAATCAGTCCTAATCGCCTCTCATAAGGCCATCAAAGTCCAGACTAGATTTACAAATTTACAGCCATATAACTCGTTTGCAGTCGTATCAAACATTGGAAAGGCTCATTAAAAAATGAGGAAAAAAAAAAGAACCAGAGCAATAGCCGTTTGTCATATCACCCGAGATATTGTTTCTCTGTCATCGGCTGGGAACCGGTTCACTTTGATTTAGAGCTCCGAACAAGACCAGACTACATGTTTTCATATTTCTATGCCACTTGCGGAATTCCTCCACTCTATCTCAAAGTCTCTTGGTGGGCATCCCCTTAGCTCCGTCGAAAGTGTCTCCTAGTCTCCTGGTCTCCATCATCAACCAACACGATTGCCAGAATCTTTGGAAATGTATTCAATTCGCACGTTAAATTTAACGTTCCACATTTGAAATTCATTTCATTCAAATAGATTCTCATTTGTTGCATGGATAAGAGCTAGAGTCAATAGCAGCAAACGGCAGAGAGTGTTAATATAAACACGAGACAGTTAAACGCAAAGTGGCTCAACATCTCAATTGTTATAGAAAAATGGTGAAAAGCAAAAAAAAATTAAATAAAATAAAAAACAGTCTCAGATCAGAGATTACAGATCCAAGATTTGCCATTTAAGACCAAACAACACACCACACTACAGCGATTAGTGAAAAGAAGAAGAAGAAGAAAAAAAAAAAAAAACTAGTTTGCGAAAGTCTGGGGCAATTTGCAAATCGCGCCAAGTCACCTCTACGGATACCCGGCATCGTCGTCGCCGTCGTAGTCCGTTCTGTGGTAAGCTTCTCAGCTCTACACTGCTCATTGTTCTTGCTGTACCTTTCAATTGAAGTAAAATGACTTAATACTCGAGTATGTACGAGTATGAATACGAGCACTCGTATCTGTAAGATAGTTTTTCGCACCCGACACGAGAGTGCACAACAATAGGCGAAAAGTCAACGCGCAAGTAGGTACGCTTAGTTGGAGCAGCGCAAAGAAGGCTTTTATCTGCTGATGCTGATGTTGAGATGCTGGTGTGCCAAATGTGAAGTCGTGCCTTTGAACGGAGCGACAACAAAGCGGCAGCCTAACCAGACACCATCTCTTAGTCAGTTAAGGCAGCCAATGGATTTCTCCATTTCTATGTACCGTCGTTCATATAAATCCACAGATACGAGTATGTACGTCTACTACACACAGATACGGAACAGTACGAGTACGAGTACGAGTACTCGTACGTCAAGTCTCGAACAAAAGGAAGAGAAGTTCCAATGAACCTTAACTTTTTCGACTTCCCAGGCTGATTGTGTGCTTGTATCCCCAGCATGTGCGCGATTTGCTAAATCTAAATCGTTAGCCGAATCGGCTGGTTGGTAAATGGCAGGCTTTAGTCGTTAGTTTCTTAGGATAGCGAAGGCAGAGGGGCATTAATGGAGAACGAGAAGGCATACAGGCTTTTGTAGATAGATTTATGGAGATATACCTGCAAATCGTAAATCGAAATAATAGTTGTGAATTGTCGAGGTTAGAACAGTGTATGATGTATGGAAAGGAACCGGCTTTTCAGTTGTTCTTGTAGTGATCATGTATGAAAAGGCGACCCTATCCGCCCACCTAATGAACTTGAGTTATTGCCGATTTCGAAAGAGGGATTGGTTCTTTTTTTTTTTTTTTGTCGATTAAAATTGAACACTTGGGTGGTGCAAATGTAATAGAAAAAATCTCAAGACCAAGAACGGGATTGAGTTCTTTCAATGATACCGTGGCAATGATTATTAAGACATGTAAGGAGCATTTTTGTTCTGTGCCTTTTCCAATCAGTCAGATCGTAAACATTAAAAACAAATCGGTGACGGTATAGTCAGTTGTTCTCTTTTCCTGTATACTGACAAATTGTTCATTTGGTTGTCCTCGCGTTCAATTTATGAATTTCTTATGTAGCACGGTACATTGGCAGTTTCTTGCACCATTTTACTTTTAAAACTTTCTTTTTCTTTGTGCAACCCCAGAGGTATATACCATACCATAAGGTCCACACCGACTCCAGCACTTACTTGTAAAGGGTGTCCCAAAATTCACACAAGCTTTGAATTTTTGTGCTAAGTGTTGCCAGTTCAGTGTTATTAAAAATGGAGCGCTACAGGAAAGAACAAGACGCTTTAATTGTTGAGCAATATTTTAAAAATAATCAGTTTGGCAGCTTTAGTTCGCAGTTTTCGTACAAAATATGGTCCGAATAGTGGTTAAACTTCAGCAACTATGAAAAGATTAATTGAAAAATTCTTGAAAGACTGGATAATTAGTGATCTTAGACACTCTGGGCGTCCTTTAACAAGTCGTTCAACACAAACCATCGAAACAGTTCGTGAGAGTGTTCGTCAGAGTCCAGGAATATAAATTCGACACCGTGGTCAAGAATTGGATATTTCGAGAAGCTCTTTAAAGCGTATTCTCACGAAAGATTTGCAATTTGCATATTCATGCATACGAAGTCCAATTGACTCAAGAACTGAAGCTCACTGATGACACACAGCGAAGAGTTCGTTAAATGGATTATGGAACAACAAATGGATGCTGATTTTTCCAAAAAAAAATCATCTTCAGCGATGAGGCTCAATTTCATCTTGATGGCTTTGTTAATCCTCAAACGTATCACTGTTTTGTGCGGGTTTCGGGCTGGAGGCATTATCGCACCACCATTCTTCTTTGCAAATGTGGGTGGTCAGGCAATTAAGTTAACAGTTAATGGTGCTCACTATCGCGACATGATGATCCAGTTTTTTGTGCCTAAATTCCAAGACATGGATGTTGGACTTTTTTCTTTAGGGCTTATGCCAAAAAACCCACGACCACTCACGCCTTGAAGGAGCGAATTGAGTGGTGCTGTATCAACGAAGCTCAGCCACATTTATGCAAAACTGTGATGGAAAATTTCGACAAAAGAGTGCGTATGAGCCAGCAAAGCCGTGGAGACCATTTACCCGATATGCTATTCAATACATAGCCTTATACTGTAAAAAATATAAAACTTTTAATCAAAAACCCGTGTTTTCTATCAAAATTAGTTCTAGCTTGAACTTTGGGACACCCGTTATAAGAGCAGCTTGCTAGGCTTTCAATATTTTCCAAGTTTCTAAGCAACTAGCACATTTCATTGTACAAGGTGGCGCAAGAGTCATCACCCTATCGGAAGATGCTATAATTTTTGGAAATGGCGGCAATTCTACTTTGACATTTGTGAAGCAAACAGATACAAAATACACGTCAACAAGACATGAATCGTTATACTCCTAAAGAACGCAGAATAATTGTTAGGATTTTTTTGCGGAATAATTCGTCGGTGGTGTTGGTGCAGCGTAAATTTCGGCGCAGATGTCCGGTCGTCCGACACCAGCTGGGCAAACACTACTACGTTTAGCAACTCTCCTAGAAGAGTATGAGACAACACGAGATCCTGCCAAGTCTGGCCGGCCCCGGAGCAGCCGTCCTGCTGAGAACATCGCAGCTGCGGTTGAAGATGTCGCAGAGGACTTCGGAGTATCGACCAGACAACGTCCCACATAATTGTGCATCAATCGGCGGTCTTCACTCAGAATTGAGATTGGAGAACATGTGATTCCAGCAGGATGGAGCAACAGGCTGCATTTCCGGGTCGCATAATCTCTCGTTTTGGCAATTTGCCGGCAAGATCGGCTGATTTAACCGTCCCAGAATTCTTTTTGTGGAGTTTTTTGAAGCCACGAGTCTATGTCAACAAGCCTCAGAGTCTTGAAGCCCTCAAAGAGAATATTCGTCAAGAATGCGAGAACCTATCGCCGGAAGTTCTGACAAGAGTCATGGAAATTGCCTCAAATCGGGCCCGAATGGTCATCAATTCTGGCGGCGGCCACTTAGCAGATATCATTTTCTCTACTTAATGGGAAATAATTTAAGACATCAAATAAACATAATCCAAAAGCGGAACCAAAGTTTTTCTTTCATAAAAAAAATTACAGCCAAAGAACATCGAGTGGCCTCTTTTAGCCCGCCTGTCAAAATTTGGTGAAAATCCGAAGCTTAGTTTTGTTTTGACACCTATTACAAAATATCGTGTTAGTGTTTTTTGCGACCATGGAAAAAGAGCAGTATCGCTCCGTGATCCGATTCTTGGTTTTGAGTGGCAAAACCTGCGAGGAAATCAAGCCCATTCTCGATGTTGTCTATGGGAACCCTTTACCTTCCCGTTCGTTCACAGAGTTTCGCCGTGGCCGCACGTCGTGGTACATAATTCCATTATCTCGTATTGGCGGACCGCCGAGTGAAAATGCGCGAGTTGGCTGAGATAGCAGGCATCTCAATCCAACGCGTTAGCCATATTCTGTACGAGATTTTGGGCATGAGAAATCTCTCCACTGGAGAACAAGCGCAATCGTGAGACCACTTCAAAGACGTGCTTGGCCCTGTTTAATCGAAATCCGGAGGAGTTTCTGCGTCGTTTCATCACCGTCGATGAGACATGGATTCATTGGTACACTTGATACACACCAGAGACCAAAGAGGAATCGAAACAATGGGTTTTACCTTTCAAAGAAGGCGAAGTCCGAAACTGCGGCCCGAAAGTTGTCAAAACATATAACCAAGCGTCGGATTGTCACCAAATTTTGACAGGCGGGCTAAAAGAAGTTATACTAAATGATAGTACAGTCATCTTGGCTCAACAGCGCCACCTATCTTCCTCATCAAACAGCCCTCGTATAAAGTAACGATATAGACTTAAGAATTTCAAGCCTACATGCCACACCTTGTCATGTAGGCTTGTTAGACTTGAAGAAATACGTTTGAGCAAACCTTTCTTCCATCAAGAGCTTTCTCAATTATGTCGATGATTCTATCCACATGATCCATTATGGAATGTTTGCTTTTGAACCCAAACTGGTGATCAGTAATAAGGTTTCTTTTCGCCAATAACCGGCAGTGTGTGATTAAGTAGTATCTTCTCAAAAATTGTTGACATTGTATTGCATCGATCTATCAGTTTTCTTGTCACACCGTTGGTTCCATGGTTTTGCTACCATTATGCCTTCACCATGACATGACTCGGAACGTATCCTAACCTAACACAAGTACCGCGTTTTTAATGTAGAGAAATTTGGTTAATGAATTTTCTAGGCAAGAATTTAAGGACTTTTCCAGTTATTAGGTCGTTACCGGGACCTTCCTTTGTTTTTAATTTATTGATTTTATTTTTGGGTTCAACCAACGTTTCTAGCGGCATTTGTGAGTCCAATCGTCAGCTGTTATTTCCAACGCATAATAAATGAGGCCTTGACCATCGAATGGCCTCAATAGCTCTTCCAGATGGGCAGCGAAGATTTCCGCTTTCTCTTTAATTTTCTTCACTCATTCTCTACTATTTTTTTTTGTTTTTTGATTGAAGCCACAGAGGCTTTAGGTCTTTTAGTGCCTTTATTGGTACATATCTTCAGGTAGTTTAGTATCGTTTACTATGGCTTACTTTTTTCTATAGAAGCTTTTTTCAAAGTATGTTTACCTCCCACAAGGTCTTTCATCACATAGAGCTCCATGCTAGTAGAAACCTGACTAAAAAAAAAAGGAAACAGACTATCGATGAGTCACTTAGGAGCTAGCCAAACAAAAGCCAGCCAAAAGCAGCTGTTCGAGGGACGTGGACGACTTGCAGCACGCCTAATCTGGAAGAGATCATTGCTTTCATAATATTTCTTCTAGTCATCTTAAAGACGAAATTGTCCACTCTTACACTCCTCGACAACTGGTTGAGACACCCTCCCTGGTTTCGGTGTTTCTCGATGATTGTTTGTTCCGTATGTGCTGCAAATATTGCTACGAGTATTAGAAGCCATGACAATAGAATTATATGTACTCAGATGTACTGGTGGCCTGAACAAACGAAAATAAGCCCTAAGGCAAGCTCTCAAAAATATGAATCCTTTTCAATAAACAAAAATACATAGACCCAATAAGAGCAATGTAAAAGTTTATCTTCACTATTGATCCATCTAGAATCCAAGGCATCTGACTACATTTCGCCTTGTCATATGATTAAAAATGTTTGTCAATTGTTTTTAGTGTCCTAAGAGGCCTTAGGCGCAGGCGTTTTAAAAAATATGATTTTCGACAATCATCACAATATCTTTTAGTCTCATGCACGCGCTACAGCATGCTGAAGTTATGGAATCGGCAAATCAATCCCACCTTGTGTGGTTACTCTACCGGTGATCTTATTAATGTATGCCCAGCCTGATCATTTTAAAAATGATTTCCTTAAGCCGTACGGTTTTGGAGGCGCTCTCTGAGTCAATCAAACATGGGTTGCTTGTTGCTTTTGTTGCATTGGGTGATTGCTTGGATCCAGCATACGAGATGTCATTCAAATCGAATTCGTTATCCGGAACTAAATTCTTGGCTTTAACTCACTTGATCACCTTTTGATATTCGGAAGGAGACTTATACGGCTAGATGAAGCTTTATCCCCTTTGGAAATACGATAACTAGAGCAAAATAGGGTACTGTAAATCTCCACCGATTCAGTGAAAGAGGTCAGAGCATAGTGTTCGGTGTACCATCGGTTCCATCTCAGTGAGTTGAAGATCTTACAGCTCTTCCTTTGGAATAAACAAAGGGAGCTCTCTTCGGTTGCAATAAAATTATTTGCCACATTTTCGTCATTGAATTCAGTGAACCCTTATCATGTCGAAGGTATAATTGGACAAAAAGACAACAGGTCGTTGTCCGGGTATATGGCATCATTCACCTTGAACTTGAATTCCTGGAAAATCGCGACAATGACCTCGGTGCTCTCTTCTATGTACAAAATAAAATTCAGAATTTCATTTGCGTTACTACGAGCAAGTAGTAGAGGCTCGATACGAGTTGGATTTTTCACCGAGGTTAAACCATTACGATATTAACACAACGTTAAGTGGTAGCGTGTTTAGTTTATATGTTAAGGTCAACTCTATTTTAATAAGGCCCTCGCCCCTCAGTTCCTGGAATGTTCACCAATAAGTTCAAGGTTTTCTATTTATAAGCTGAACGTATATTGGGATGGCAAACGACTAGAAACGAGCCTCGTTTATGAGGAAGTAGCCATTGAATACTGATTCTCTAAATGATGCCTTTAGAGACGAACACCTTCAGCACTTCTAGCAAATTTTACTTCAACGCCTCCACGTGGTACCTCTTAGGAGTTTCTTTGTAAAATTATCGGTTGGTCTATTGCCTAGCAAGCCGCAAACTTAAAATATTTCAATACTCCGAAACGGCAACACGGCTGGCACACAGACGGATACTTTGACAACCATTGACTGTCGACCGCGGATAATAATAGGATTCTGAAACTTCAAGCCCCTTCTTTACGACGGAAAAGAGGATGCAAATATTCTATATTCCTATAACCAGAGCGGGAATACATGCGGTATAAATTGGACATCCTGGACATCCTGGACACACCGATACTAGTAAAAGCTACCTGATGTACTCTGGGAAACCTATAAATATAAACGGGAAATATGTGATAAGGCTCTTACTTATTTGCTTATTTGCTTATTTGCTCCTAAGGCTAGAAACAGCATCATGTCCTTATGACGGCGGGATATCTAAGGCCAGGCTTAAGGGTAAGGTTAGGAACTTAGCAATTATCGAGCGCTATGCTCCACCAAACGATGCGGATGTACCATATTGTATAGAGTACTAATCGCAGCCACCAACTCAACACCACGTTCAAAAATTTGATGGGACCGCACGGCCTCGGGAACACAAGAAATGACAACGGCGAGAAAAGTGTGTTGACTCAACCGCCTGGTTGTTAGAGGGACACTGTTGGATCACAAGGACCGCCACAAGATTAGCTGAGTCTCGACTGATCGGCTCATTGATCATTTTACCATGCTTTAGAAATAGCATCCAAAATGTCCGTAACAAATGTAGTGCTGACGTCGGAATAGAGCGGAACCAGCATGTAATTGTACCTATTACTGCATCTGTTAACAGCAAGCCCAAGTATAATACCGATAGGCCCCGGGACCCCTAGGTGCATCAAAAATGAGGCTTCGCTTCTGACCCCATTGACGAAGACAGGCACTAAAACTGGAACGCTGTGAAAAATGTTTTTATGTAGCCGCACACACCATTGTCGGTAGAAGGCGAAAAAGCCAAAGCACATGGCTGACAGCAGACCTCTGAAGACGGAACGATGAAGGTATTGAACTCAAAACGTGTAAAGGAAAGGCGTGCAGTGTAAAGTGTAGGACGAGTCAAGCGTAACTACATTACGTCAATGCACTAACAAAGCTGAAGAAGTAGCAAATAGGGGAGACAGCAGGACCATTTATAGTATCACTACTGGACACGCTGGTGATCACAGTAAAAGGACTGGACGAAAATATGCGGGAACGTTTGCAGTAGTGCTCAAACACTACGCCGCAGGCGATTTGGACGCAAGTTTAGGTGAAACTCCTGTGGTAACAAATACATGTTTCCGATGGGAATATTCCGATCAGACGCAGAAACAGTGCTACTTTATAAGTCCAGTACCTTGAATAAGTTCAACAGATATCTTCACAACATCTTAAGGATTTTCTTGCAAAACTGTATATTGAAAGGCCAATTACACGCAATAACGGGCCAAGAGGCAAAGGACATGAAAAAGAACAGTCGAGGAGGAACCCAAATCTTTAGGGACGACTTGGAGGAAATTCATGCCCATTGCAGAACTCTGAACACGATGACATGAAGGTATTATGACGCCCTATAGCCTACAATGGATCAGAAGACCTAAGTTAAGCAGCGAAAAATTTACTACGACGCATTCTCAGAAACCGCCTTCTCGAAAGTTAAGGAAAAGGGGTTTAGAATGAGAAACACCCTACGAGGAGATTTTATCAAGGCAATATTTAACACAGCAACCGAAAATACACACTCGTATTGTTAAAAAAGTAATCCACTTGATTGTCTCATCAATTTCTTAAAAATAAAAAAAAAAACAAAGGATTCCTCCCACCTCGAGTCCAACAGAGTTCTATTTAATTCACTCCCTCACGTTTGACGTAGAGTATTGGCATGCGGGTGTTCTTCAAACCCTTCTCACAAGGGAAACACCATTCATTTTCGCACGGTTCAACAACCCAAATCCAAGCAACAACAACTGAATCGGAGACTACCCTCTGAATTTAACCAGCACTACACCTTTCCTTCTTCTCTGTTTAAGCTCTGACGGTCAACAGCTGTTGTACGAGAGGTTTCGCCTTCCTGCATCCTACTGGAGATAATGCGAATCGATAATTTTGTCCAGTAAATGCATGCTTCATGTACGATCTACGTCACCAGGGGTATTAATGTCTTTCAGATACTTTACGCTCAGTTGACTTTTGAACAAAATGGATGATCGGTCAGTCAAGCTGACCGTCCGGCGGTAGTTTCATGCAGCACTAGGTTTTCCTCAGGGACAGAGTCGAATTGGATTTGAGAAATCGAGAAGAGAGGCAAACCAGACAATGGGGTACCCCGAATCCCCGAATCGCTTACTGAAGCAACTTTAACGCACATCAAAACAAAAATAAAAAAAAAATCCATAAAAGAAGTATGTCGTGCCTGTTGTTTTGAAAGCATTTTGTGTACACAGGGTGTTCACAATGAAGGTATCATTTCCACTAAAGATGGTAATGTTTAGCACACTACCGCCATCCCGTTCGCCATCATCATTGCCAACGCTGCTGGCTTGATTATCTCTTTCGGAGGAGGTATACCACGATGGAATACGTTTGGAACGTACGTTATTGTGTAATTGCAGCACACACCGTGTTACAAGAAAAATTATTGCACTGCACTAAGAGCAGAATACTCCGTAGACTCCTCCCGTATGCTATGCTATGCACCAGCACCTAGATACTCTGCATTATGACATATGAGGCATGGATACAAGGAGTACTCTGATGATTTGTAGCGGGAAACACAATTTATTTGTCGGTTGGAGTTGTTTTTTGTTTTTTTGGTTTTTGTGGGTAGCGGCACCAGCCAGAGGCAACTCTAGAGTGCGAGCTTTACCGGCAGAGAGTAGGTTGATAGGTTTGGCCTGAAACTTGAAGTACTCGTATTCGTAGTCATATACGAGTACCTACATACATATGAATGTTACGAGTATACACATCATTTGGAATCTGGTATAATGGTTTTCGTTTTGTTTATTTTTATCGGAGATCTCAATGCAATTCATCTATGAAATGAAGTAGACAAGATTTTAATCCGATTAGGGGGCAGAGTAAACAGATGGAATCAGGGAGAAGGTAGGGCCCACAAGCATGGGAAACGAAGAAGTAATTGATTTGAAACATCTTTGCAAATGACAGGAGATTATAGTGGACGTTTAGGGATGTTAATCTGATGGATAATCTGATGGATTTCCATTTGTGGTATCCATGTCGTATCCTATATCGTACACTGTCTCATGATACAAGTAATGGTGATTTTTTGATGAGGAATTGCTCTACCGTTAGATGAAGGAAAGGAAGAATATACTTATTCTTGTACTAAGAACATTTTAGGATAATGCTTTAAGAGGATGAATTGAAATATCCCTGTCATCACTACAGATTGCTCCTGCAACTGGTTGTGATGACACCGAACACTGGGATGCTGAAGCAGATCAAGTCTATGAGTCACACCGAATATTTTGAGAAGCGCGTATTGATGGCATACTCGTAAAACTGATTACACAAAGTCAGCGAACTCCAAAGGAGACATTATGCATTATTAAAAAAGCAACCGAAGTCAAGTACACAAGGAAATACAGCGTACATAGTGGAACGCATTACGGATTACTATAATTAAATAATAGTGAACGTACGTACTGAAACGACCTAATGATCAGATTCTGAAATGGCCTTTGTTATGCCAAAAGGAAGAGCAGTATTCAATTTCTTGCGTTGTGACGATCTTCAGCAATCCATCCGAATCTCCTTACTTAGATCATGAAATGGAACTGAATTTCCAAAACAATGAATTGAAAGAACTAGGGGTATTGCGCTGAAAACCTGAAGAGAAGACAACACTAATTTTAGTACAAAATTGAGAAGGCCATAAGGCTTTTTAACATTAAATTCCTTTCAGAAAGATAAATGGACAATTTTTATCCGAATGGAAACCTTGAACACTTCTTTTCTCTGAACAGCGATCACTTATTACAAACCGAAACCACGCTTTGCCCTTTGATACAAAAAGATACCTGGGCAATAAATACTCGTAGCTTGAAATGTTGTTAACCTCTTAACACGCATCCGTCGGCCAAGTTTCTAGTTAGCTATAGGACGGTCGTAAAAAAACCCACTGCTCCTAAATGAGTACAAGAACAGAATCTGTTGACTTAGGGCAGCGATAGGATCCATCATATGTTAAGACGTGAAGACAAACTCTTAAGAGACCTAAACCAGATTCTGAGTTGTCAGAAACCGCCAATGCAATGCTTTGTTCTTTCGAAAACCAACTCAAGCCCACTTGAGACCGGTATCGGTTTGATGCTAACGACAGCAGTTTATAGTATTTCCCAATCTTCACACTTCAGCGAGCCAGCATTGACGGCAAAATCGCAAAGAAGGTTAACAATAAATCAATGTCTTCAACTGGTATGCTCCTATAGAAGCTGTGATGAAGGACGAAAGAGATATATTCTTCCTAATTAATGAATACATATCGGTATTGTAATGGATAATGTCAATGCCATTTATATTGACGCTGCTCTGGTTATACTGTTTTAAGGCTTTCCAAATTTCTGTGGGGAGTCTTACAGGCCATGTTCTCCAATTCTTACCACAAACCATAATCCAGTGGATTTAGATCTGCACTCCTCGACGGCCAATCTTCTGCTGCTATAAAGCCAGGAATATTGACTATAGTATGTGCGCTGGAGCAGAGTCCTGTTGGAAGGTCCATCTGTATCCACTAAAAAGAGTATTGGTCAAACCCATCACAACACGCTCTAGCACATCTTCTTTGTAAACCTTTGCACCAGTTAATACGCCTTTTTCACAGAAATGGAGGGATGTGACACCAAGCGGGATGATGTCCACGTTGAACCCTTGGAACAACTTTTTTCGCTTCCTTAGATCAAGTGGCATCAATTCTGTCATTTTGTTTCTTCTTCCACGGTAAAAATTTTCTCATCCGTAAACAGAATGTTTTCATGGCCATTGTCCGCGTGCCACTGCAAAAGCCGCTTGCATCTTTCCAGCCTAATTGTTTTTAGTTCAGGAATTAGAAGATGACCCATGGACCGACGATAGGCTTTCATATGCAGATTATCCCGAACCAGCCTAGACATGAATCTGGTTGATATATCCAATTCCTTGGACATAATCTTCTGCTTCCTAAGAGGATTTCACCGAATTCGTTCACACACTACCTTTACTACCGCATTTGTACGGCAACGCGCGGGCGACAACTTCTTGGCATGTCCTCTACTCCGGACAATTCGCCGAAGCGAGCAGTAGCCCGATAAAGGAATATTCTCGATATTCTGAGTGGTTTTAGCAACTCGAAAATTTGGCCAGCACTTTTCCGAACTTATGCAACGCTGTTATCTCAATTCGATTCTCTTTAACGCCCCGCTCCATGTTAATAGTTTGCAAACTGAAACCAAACTGACTAGTATTCTTCACTGATCAGTGCAAGTGTTTTGAAAAAAAAAGTTAACGGTTCTATTCCCGCAAGAAGTTTTGAACGATAAGCGCTGGAAATTGTGTAACAGAACTAAGTAAATGGTGTTTTGCATATGCGCGCCGCGGCTAGCTCGAATGAAGCGCAATCGTGAAGTCCAATTTTCGATAAATTTATCGAGCAACTGGGGTCGTATATCAGCAATAACACGGCGAATGTTCGTCGACTTCTAAATCGTCCAACGCCTTTGGTTTATCGACATAGACTAGTGACTTCACATACCCCCAAACAAGGTAATCTAAAGGTGTGTGATCACAGGATCGTGGAGGCCAGTTCACAGGTCCATTACGCTAAATTATGCGCTCACCAAATGTCTCCCGCAATAAATTGATTGTGTCACGCTTCGTGTGGCATGTTGCGCCAATCTTGTTGAAACCAAAGCTCCGTCACGTCAATGCCATTCAACTAAGGAACGAAGAAGTCAGAAATCATGTTTCCATAGCGCTCTCCATTGAGGGTGACATTTTGGCCGGCATCGTCCTTAAAGAAATATGGGCCGATGATTCCACCAGCCCATAAAGCACACCAAACAGTGAGTTTTAATGGTTGTGAGGGCGTGCCGACGAAGGCTTCTGGGTTTTCTCCACTCCAAATTCGGCAATTTTGCTTGTTTACATATACATTTAACCAAAAATGGGTCTCATCGGAGAACAAAATTTGCGTTGAAAGTGAGGATCCAACTGAATTATGTTTTCGGCCCATTCACCGAACCTACGACGCGTATTATGGTCACGCGGTTTCAATTCTTGCACAAGCTGGATCTTATAAGCTTTAAAGCCAAGATCTTTCCCAATTACTGAGCACGATGGCGAATCGACTCGTTCGGATTCTACTCAACGGCAATAACTTCTTCTGTTCGCACTGCTTGTCGTCTTTGGGGGTAAGTATTATCCAATAGAGTGTACGTGCTCGGATGGACGATTATGTCGACCGTAAAATGGACGTAGGGCACGATAAGTTGGGCGAACCGACCCATGGTTTTCAAAATAAGTTTGCACAATTTGCACGCCTTATTCTAGCGTTAATCAATTCATCGTAAAATGGCAAAACATACTAACCACAGATCAACTTCCAACTGTCAAATTGGCAATTTGTAGAAACAGTGTTGCCAGTTTAAAAACTAAACCTCTAAAAAAACACCCTTTACTCTTACTTTCCAGATGCCTACTTGTTGGAAACAATTTGTTTAAGCACAAAGCCTGCATCCAGATTAGGTGGAACTTATCTGACCAACATACATAGAGCATCCTGCCAGATCAAAGTCTTTGCCATAAGACGTCAATGAATATAATATAGGGTGACCAGATAGCAATGATAGTTTTTCCAATTTACCAATGACATCCAGCTGTCAAAATATTCAGTAAGATATGCATATCATCATGCGTCGTTTTATGCTTGCCAAACGTGCAAGTTACAAATGCTAATAATTCTTCTAAAAATAAAGTCCTACACGAAGTTTCTGCCATTAGTACTAACAGAGCAATTTCCGTTAACATGAGTCAGGGCACACCAAAGTAAGCCTTTTCTTAAATCCTCGATAAATGATGCCAACATATACGACATTGAGCTTTCTTCTGGAGTCTTAGTCAGGGCAGCAAAAGATCTCAGAACAATAGAACAGAATCGGCATAAGTAGGGTTTTCACTAACAAAAGCTTTGTCCGTGTAGGGATAAAGCGATGTGTAGTCCAGAGAGCACGTAGTCCACCGTATACCTTACCTATAATGGCGTTTATGTGGGTAGACCAAGTAAGGGTCCGGTTAAATATCAGACCAAGGTTGTTGGCAGAGTCAACATACTCTAGCTAGATTGATGGAAAGTGTTTAAGATCCAATTTTCTTTTATGGATTACAAGTGCTTTTGTCTTTTGCGCATTAAGGCGCAGTTCGTTCTTAGCCAACCAAACAAGATCTTCATTTACCTGCGTAGTGGCTTCGTGAATTAAATACATTGGAAAGCTTAAGTGGATCTGGGCATTATCAACGAACATGTGGATTGCGCTATGTTCAACAATCTTGGGCAGTTCATTTACATAGAGCGAAAAAAGCAATGGTCCAAGAATAGAGCCTTGCGGTGCCCCCCTCTTTACTGGCAAAGGACATGAACATCGATTACCCGTTACAACCCGTTGCTGTCTCCCTTCTAAATAGGAAAGTATAAGTTTTGTGGAGGGCAATGAAAAATTGAACTCTTCCCTAAACTTTGAGCAAAGAATAGTGTGTTTAACCGTGTCGAATGCTTTCGAAAAGTCAAGTAACGTCAGGATTGTAACACGATTTTCATCATCGACCATTAATAACGTCGTTTTTGAAACTGGTTCTGGTTCTCGCAGAGCAGTTTTGTAGTCGAAAGATAGTTTTGTATCTGAATTTAGAATGCATTTCTTAAAAACTTTTGAAAGGAATGACAAAATTGAGATTGGTCTGAATTCCACCGTATTTCCATTCGATTTCTTAGGAATGGGAATAATTTTAGCGTCTTTCCAATGAGCGGGAAAGATTGATGTTGTTAAAATTGAGTTGAAGTAAATATGGAAGCAGAAGCTTAAAAAATTTTGGGTGGATTTCGTCGAGCCCCACAGCGTTTGATTTGATCGATAGTACCGCTTCTGCAACGTCTTCCTCGCGTAGCATGTAGAAATCGAAGTATGATTCTCTACAATCGTCCGGTGACTGGTCGAAAGTGGTTAGGCTTACTGAGGAAGGATCACTCGACGCTAAGAAAATTGAGTTAAGCTGGTTGCAGTCTATATTATCAAGAGTTTTAGGCCTTTGTTTACCTAACCCAACTTCACGGATATGTTTCCCAACCTCTTTGCCTGAGGAACAGCTACCAAATTTCCTATAGTAGAAAACGCGCTTGGCCTTTCTTATTTTAGAAACCGTTTTATTGCGGAGTTTGCGTCTAATAAAGCCAAGTGATGAGTTGGCTTTGAGGATCATCTTATCGATATGCGAATGGAAATTAATGACCCTCTCAACATCGTTAATAGTAAGAATGAAGAGAAGAGGGCCAAGATGACTGCTTTGTGGAACTCCAGATGAGGCCAGGAATGGAACAGAAAGGGCGGATCTAAACCGAACACTATAATATCGGTTTCCCAGGTAAGAAGAAATCCATTTTAATAAGAGAGGCTCAAAGCCGAGAGCAGACATTTTGAAGAGGATCAATTGATGCGATATCATTATCAAACGCTTTAGTGAAATCAGTTGCGATAACATTGGTTTCTCTGCCATTTTCTAAGGCTGGGAGAGAGCAAAAGACACGAATTCAACCAAGTTTGCGGTAGTTGATCTGTCTGTTAGAAAACCATGTTGTCGGGGCGAAATAAAATTCTTGCATTTGAAGCTTAAGGCTTCGTATAAAATGCTTTCAAATAGTTTGGGTATATGAGATTGTTTAGCAATGGGACGATAATTGGTAACTTCATGATTGATTCCTCTTTATGTATCGAGATTATAAAAGAGGTCTTCCAAATCTGGGGAAAATCTCCCTGCGTAAGGGATAGACGAAAAAGGTAGGAAAGGGGTAGACAGGTTGGAAGAGCATTT
The DNA here is from genome assembly GCA_963966105.1 of Volucella zonaria. Lineage (NCBI taxonomy): Eukaryota > Metazoa > Arthropoda > Insecta > Diptera > Syrphidae > Volucella > Volucella zonaria. The sequence goes on along the minus strand of OZ014533.1, from coordinate 129,021,556 downwards.
TTTTTAGAAACACGGCGGGGAGTGCATTTGGGCCAGGTTAAAATTCATCTTTAAGATTTAGTAACTTTTCTTCAATAACTGTAGGGTCAAAATTTTAAGTGAGAAGGAGATTAATTGCGAAATTTGGTAGATAATTGAAGTAAGAGGGATCTGGTACGAGTTGTTGGCAAATGATTGTTTGAAGAATTTAGCAAAAAAAAAAAACGAAAGCGACTAAGGAAGGATAACTATCAGTCTTACTTTTGCAATTGACAAATTGAAAAAAGAACTTGGGGTCATTTATGAGATTGGTTTGCGCACTATTCAGCTAGCGTTGATAGAGAGAGTTATTGAGTTCAATGAAATGAAGATATATACCTAAATAATTTGAATAGTCGGAAGAACAGTGGGTTCGAAGGAATACCGCCCATAACTTGTTGCTTTGGTTTCGTAGAGAGCAGAGTCTACGATAATATCAAGGAGGAGATGTAGAAGAAGTTTTATGGCGGGAATATGGCACATAAAGGCAGATGGATTTGAATATTTCTATGCAGCGCAGTCAGACCCAAAGAATCTGGGTGCTAGACTCCATACCAAACGGCATGGTCACGTTTCCAACCGACTACAATATATCACACCCAAACTAAACTTCAAGAAAACCTTCCACGTAGGAAAATATGCGGCCAAACTATGCATCCCTCTGCCGCAGTTGCGGGAATGGAAATGAGAAGGAAACTCTCTTTTACGCTGCAAATTCCAAGCGCTAGGAAGAGCCAGACTGCATGCACTAGATCAACCTTCGGGTTGGTATACATATCTGGTAAAGGAATACGAGATCTAATCCGTTTTCTTAACTCCACAGGCTGGATCAAAGCACCGACTGTCTCACATCCTCACCAACACATATCCTCAACCAGGTCACATGAGTCGTGCTACAAGATAATCACAGTGCTACTTGAGTTCATGGTGAAACGCTACCTCTAACTCCTACCACCTCTACCGCGATAGCTTATCTTCTCTAAGTCCATAACCTCCGGTTGGAGCAGATTTCCCACACCGACTACGTGTCCTAACATAAGCACTTTTTTATGACGTCTTTAGTTAACATTGCATGTGCTCAAGTGTGTAGTTTCTGAAGTGTTTAGGCTTTCTGTACATTTCGCGGGCAATACTCTCACATCGCTGGCCATTTTCTTTCCAAGTAGTTATCTTAATTCAGGCACTATAGTAAGAGACTTGTGTTCCCCATTTTAACATCGGAGCTGCCACCACTAAGCGGCAACACGAGGCGCCTTGAGGCTTGACGCTGCTCCAACTCAAGACCATCTCATGTACGCTTATACGAGTAATTCTAAGTTACCACGTTCCACCAAATGAAATCATTACACCGTAAATCGATGTCGGCTATTTGAATCCAAAATGCGCATAAAACTCAAAATAAAATTACTCCCATAGGGATAAATTGTTTTTTTTTTTTTTTTTGTAAATTACTTTGCGGTTACAAATCGAAATCTCTTCAAAAATCTCCATAAAAATCCATCCAATTAATACTTTGTGTTCAATTATTGTTTGACCTTACTTTCATTGAACCCCAAGTGGTCGTCAAAGAGCTCATTTCAGAAAAAATAGTGTTTAACAGCCTCATTCGTTGAAATCAACATAAATAATTGGTGGTTTGTGGTTAGCAACTTCAACTAGTAAACATTTAACTGACCTTCCAGAGGCACTTGTGCTTGAATAATTACACGTGATCATCTCAACAAGATATCCAAAAATTCTTTTTCTTTTTTTTTTCTCTTTAAGAAAAAGGCGGGAGTAGACCTACCTATTACAACCACAAAATTCAAAATTCCTTTCAGTGCGTTCTCTATCGTAAGCTTGTTAAGCTTGTTACCTCTTCAAGTCGACTCCAAATTCATTATTTTGGTCATAAATTGTATATTTTAACCATAAGCCACTTATGTCAACAATAAATCAATTCGCTCAAGACTCCCTTGAAATAAGAAGCTTCAAATCTCATAGTACGTAATCGCCTTCGCCACCCACTTTGTGCAAAGAGATAGATAATAACAAAGTTTGAAATTGTTTTCATATTTTCTTCTTCGATACGAATTCAAGTTATCGAATTACTCGTACAACACAACGAGAATAATGATATCGATGTGGATATATTGTATGAGTACCACCCAAACTAGATAAAAGTTCGTTTGTTTGTTTAAGTATCAATACCCAATGCGATAAGAATCGGAAGACGAAGGAAGCGAGTCAGATACTACATAGATAGACTAACGAAAAGTCATTTAGCAAAATATGTAATCGATTTCCTGATGACAATGCATACTTTACGAGGAGATACTCGTACTCCGATGCTATCGAGATATTAATGTTCTATTGAGTTCGACATACACAACATATTTGCTGATCAATTCGATACACTTAGTAGCCCCCCTGGCAATGGAGTAGGGTTTCTTTTCTTCCGTTCCAACACCTCATTCGAATGGATTTCGTTGGATTCTTCAAAGCAATAAAATATCCCTATGGCAGTAAGACCTGATGGGATGAAACGGATTGTTATCGATAAACAAAAAGTGGCAACGTATGAGAAAAAAAAAAAATTTAATTTTCTTAATTCTCTCGAATTCCTTTGAAAGCGTCAGCGAGTTTATTGTTTATCTTTGGATCGTTCTTAATCAAAAATAGACGACAAATACGGGCTCGTAATAGATTCAAAATGTCGGTCCGACGATTCTTCCGTTGGTCGTTTGTTGGATTTAGTTTTCCGGCGAATTGAATTGTCGCGCTTTCTTCGGGTACGAGTTTGAGTTCAGCACAAATTGATGCGTCAATTTATGTAGAGATACGAGGCGTATGCTTATGGCATTGCTTCCGTTCTTTTTTTTTTTTTTTCTTGTTGTTGTTATCGCATAGTTCTGAGTAAAATTTGGATAGCGTCATGTTAAGTACTACTTTTGCGACAAGTGCAACTAAACACTATAAGTAGTCGCACAGCCGACACAGATACAGTCGTAGTCGCATAGTCACACACTCTCAGACAGACAAATGTTGGCTCGTAATCTGGTGCGGCATCATAAAATTAATGGGAAAAAAATGTTGGCGTAAAATTCCACATTGTGCGAGTATAAGATAAGCGAAGTCGAAGTACCCTCTGCCGGTTTCTAGTCGTGGGAATATTCCATTTGCAATGCATTGACCCATATTGCTACTGCTGCACTTTGGTATTAATAATGGCCCATGATGGTGTCGATGGAATGTAATGTGAACAAAATTCGTTTTTCTTTTCTTTTTTTTCTGGAGTTTACTTAATGGCACACCCGCCCGAAGAATATTGCTTTTCTTGTTGACAGTTTGTTATCGATAATAAGGAACATTTCGAACGTCTTGATAAGACGATGACGAATTGAGAAGTTCCAAATGATAATGGAATTCTTTTGAAATACTCGTACAAGACCCAGGTGGGTCTTCGTATCTATCAATCAATCGGTGGAGCGGCACTGCCCAGATTCAGTTGAAATATGGTTTAGTTGACTCAGATCCCGAAGAGTGCCATATTTTTTATTCAAAGAGAAAGAACACTAACCGAATCACAGTACTGTTTGACTGTCTAAAGCAGTTCGTTCTTTCTATAAAGCGTAAGACGGTAGTCCAAGGTTAAACAATCAAGTTGTGTATAGGTACTCAGAGACTTTTTTTATTGACAACCACCTCTAATTCGAGATTGACCCGTTTTACCTGTTCTTCAATTGTTGTAAAAGTTTTTTTGTAGAATCATAGTTATACTCGTACAATGTACAAAGGCCACTGATGCATGCTTTCAGGTTTAAGTCGCGAAAAAGCCAATATTCCAGTTCGCAATACATTAAAAGGGGAGCATATGTTCCTCTACTTTTAATGTACACAACTTTCATTCCGATATGTAGTGCTTTATTCAGAGATGAACTTGGAATTCAATCAACAAATAAGGAAACTACAAATATCTGTTCTCGTATGCTTGAGGCAAATATAGCGACCCTTTATGTTTAGTTTTTATTTATTTTTGCTTTAGGTGGTGCTATAGTTCGTAATGAATTTGAGCCTCAGCCAACAGCACTTCATTTCGACAAGTTGATTTCCACTTGATATCATCTAAGCAGAAGTCTTCTTTTAGCGCTCTAAGCATGTCTTAGATATCAAAATGCCGATGAATTCTGTTCGTTCTAAAATGATCAACGACGTCCATAGAGATCGTTGATGTATCTTCTCCAAATTCGGTTTATGCAAACGGGATCAAATAACACATTGGCTGAAAAGTCCGTGCCGTTTCTAAGAGAGGGCACCACTTGAATTAAATCCATACCATTTTCAGTTAGTACTAACCTTCAAAAGATACGTGTATAAATTTGACAGCTGTCGGACGATTAGTTCTCGAGATATAGCGTTGTGAGTGAAGCAACTTTTGTTATTGTGAAAAAAAAACGGATTCAAAGCAATTTCGTGTGTTGATTTATCATTGCGTTTTGATGGGAAAAAATGCAGCCGATGCAAAGAAATGGCTTGATAAGTGTTACCCGGACTCTGCACCAGCCGAACGAACCATTCGCAAGCGGATTGAAAAATTTAAAAGTGGTCATACAAGCACCGAAGAAGATGCACGCAGTGGACGTCCAAAAGAGGCTGTTTCAGATGAAAACATCAAAAAAGTCCACAAAATGATTACGAATGACCGTAAAGTGAACTTGATCGAGATAGCTGAGGCTCTGAAGATATCAAAAGGGCGTGTTGGATATATCATACACGAATATTTGGACATGCGAAAGCTGTGTTCAAAGTGGGTGCCGCTTTTGCTCACAGTCGACCAAAAACAACAACGTGTTGATGATTCAGAGGAGTGTTTAAAGCTGTTCAACCGCAATAAAGTCGAATTTTTGCGTCGGTATGTGACAATGGATGAAACTTTTCTCCATCACTACACACCAGAGTCAAGTCGACAGTCAGCTGAGTGGCGAGCAGGCGACGAACTTCGTCCTCGGCTGGCAAGGTTATGGCATCCGTATTTTGGGATGCACATGGAATAATTTTCATCGACTATCTCCAAAAGGGGCAGACTATCAACAGCGACTATTACATTGCGTTGTTGGAGCGTTTGAAGGACGAAATCGCAGAAAAACGGCCGCATTTGAAGAAAAAGAAAGTGCTGTTTCATCAAGACAATGCACTGTGTCACAAGTCGATGAAAACGATAGCGAAATTGAAAGAATTCGACTACGAATTGCTTCCCCACCCACCGTATTCTCCAGATTTGGCCCCCAGCGACTACTTCCTGTTCGCAGACCTCAAAAGAATGCTCGCCGGAAAGAGATTTAAGACCGATGAAGAAGTAATCACCGAAACAGAGGTCTATTTTGAGGCTAAACCGAAATCGTACTACAAAACTAGTATCGAAAGATTGAAAAATCGTTTCAATCAGTGTATCGCCCTCGAAGGCAACTATATTGATAAATAAAGTTGAATTTTGCAAAAATTTTGTGCTTTACTATAGAACGGCACGGACTTTTCAGCCAATGTGTTATACGATTGCGTTGTCAAAGGTTAAAAAAAAGATGCGCACGACTTCGACATAAATCCCCAATGCACACTCCTCTTGTCGAGTGTACATTCAATTCTGCTCACTACCTTTTGAAGTCTTACGAGATCTTCAGCATTGCTATGCATGTGGCATCTTAGACAGAGGATGCCTGCTCAGGGCAGTTTACATACAAATAAAGCTCAACAGAAAGAAAGCCAGGCTGACAGATCTGAGCATTTTACGGTTTTACGGAGTGAGCTTCGCATCTTTTCCGATTTTTCGTATAAAAGCTATTCTTACTGTTCCCAAGAGGCTTAGTATGTAGCCACTGCAAAGCGAGCAGTGACATTTCTCATGATAGTTGACAGGAACTGACAGCGAATGAAATAGCTTCGCTGCAAACGGGAGATCAGCAGCGTTTTTACTCTTCCGTCGTATTCACAATTGACGGAGAGATACAACTACGATGTAGTTAAAGGCTATCTACATTACTTTCATTTTAAAAACAACTTTTCACGACCATTTTCTTTTATAGATAATTCCAATTCAGCTTCATAAAATTACGTGGAAAGCAGAAGTGGATGAGGATGGAGGGAAGGAAATATACAATCACGAATTGTCCATGCTGCATAGTGAAAGTGCCACCATAAAAAATCGTACAGTGTGCACCTGTAGTGACTAAGCTTGCTGTTCTTTGAACTACAGCTGTTTTCCCGAGTATCGTTTTCCTGTTGTTTTCAACCAGATTAGTGCGTCATATGTATGATAAGTAAGCTATAGCTTGAAGTACAATGGACTAGTTCTTTGTCTCGGCCGATAGACAAAGCTATAGCTTTGAGGCGGTAAAACACTTTGCCTAAGCTTACACCCTGCGGCGATTGCACTGCACTGCTAAATATTTTTATTTATATTTCGCGCAGAAACCAAGACCATATACAGTGTTGGCCAAAACTATAGCATGAAAAATGGTCATATAGGAAAAAGGTCTAGAATATTAAAAAAGCTTATGAGAGTTTAAAAACTTTTATATTTTCGTTTTCACAAAATATTACTCTTTGATTTACAATTATTCATTTTACGTTAAATCTTATCCAATTTTTGATAAAATAAAATAATTAAAAATCCATTGAAAAATAAGTGGACAAAACTAAAGCACATGCACCCGGTTATTGCCTTCAGTCACCAAATTTTGCCGTTTACTTATAATATGCATCAAAGATTACTGTTTTTCTTTTCAAACACATTCTAAACAACGAAAAAAAAAATTAGTTGTGTATGATCGGCGGCGTTTTAAATCGGAAGCTTAAATTGTGTTTAATTGTGACAAAAAGCTGATAAAATGGCCCGTAATAAGTATTCTGATGAAATAAAAGAAGAAATAGTTTCTGATTTTGAAAGCGGTAAATCAGTAACATTTATTGCAAGAAAATTTGGTATAAGCCATTCGGTGATTTCGCGATTTCGTGCTCGGGGAAATGTCCAAACGGTGCATAGTGGCGGTAGACCCCGAAAAACGACCAGTCGCGAGGATAAAAGAATTATAAGGCTTATTAAAAAGGACCTCTTTATACCCTCAAAATGTGTACAAAAAGAATTGGGCTTTGAAATCTCAAGTAGGACAATCCGGCGAACAGATTGGAGGCAAACCCAACGAATGCTTCTAGATGTCTCTAAGAAAACAGCGGGCTTTTTGCTGTCCTTCGGCAGAAAGACTGCAGACTTATTACGTTATTTTAACGTAGCATTATAATTTCTCTAAGCACCTAAACGGGGTAAACATAAGCTACACCTTCTGTTATGACGCTTGCTCTGAGTCTGATGATGACACCGCAAGGCACTTCTTATGCAAATGTCCGGCTTACAGGCCACAGGAGCAATTCGCTGATGTGGCGGATACTGGAACATTTACTGTTAAGGATTCATTAACACATACCTACTAGTTCTTGTCCATACCACATATAGCACCAATAAAAAAAACTTTCTATTTCCCTCTCTTTTTTTATACACTTATCTTTCGTACATCTAAGCATCGACACATTGTATCAATTATATTACGAGTATACTTGTATAGTTATCTTTATTAATAAATATCAAATATTATTGTTTGACTACGCAAAATTCTTCAGTTGTCACTTTATCACTGAAGCGCGTAGGTACGCATCTGTGTTTGAAAGATTGAGAAATTTCATTAAAAGGAACGTACAAAGGATACCTACTACAGATGAGTTCTTTACCTGAGTGCTCTGTTCCGACAGAACATTTGCGCAATGTTTTTCTCCAGAAAACTGTATTACAAAACAAATCAAGAACAACGTGACATTTAATAATCTTCCTTATCTGGCATTGATTTCCATGTTCATCCGCTAAATTGTACCTCTTCAAATTGGTACTCAAATTGTTTTCCAGAAAATTCCTCAATTTGACATAAATATGGTATGTACAGTGCTCGAAAAAAAATTTGGAAACATATGAAAGAAACTTAGAATTTTAGCTCTATCATAAAATTTATTCAATCTTTAGCCTTGAAATTTCGTATAGAGATACGCTATCATATTTTTTAATCAATCTTAAAAAAGCTATTGATATTTGGTAACACTGAGAAAAATTCGTTCAATTTCATCCACTGCACTTGGTAACACTCGCGGAAAAAACTATGGAAATATAACAGTTTTTGCTGTCAAAATTCCAAATGGAACCATTTGTAATAAAGTTAAGAAGTGGAAGTATCTATTGTGTAAACGTTTAATTTGAACCTGAGCCAGACTTATTTAAAAAACAAAAGAACAGAATGAGGAAGTGCAAGGTGTATTCAATAGATTTGAAGGAAAAAATAGTTTTGCTGGATAATAATGAGATAAAACAAATACAGACTTCATATCATTTGAATATACCAAGAGGGGCAGTTTCAAAGATATGTACATATTTGTGAACCCAAATCATTTAGGCCGAGAAAAACAACAACCACCACCGATCCTATAGCTCACAGGATATCGAAACAAAATCCAGCAAAAACGGCAACTGAAATCTTAGTCGGATTGAAGGAGAGAGGAGTTGTAGAAGTCAGCGATCGTACTATTAGGAATTGGTTGAGGGAAAGTGGCCTTTTCGGAAGATCGCCATTGAAGAAGTCAAAAGTGAATATGGAAAAGAGGTTCTATTTTTCAAAAGAGCATGTTTTTTGGACCCCAGGGAAATGGAATACGTTCTTGTGGAGTGACGAATGTAAGTTCCAACTATTTAAAAGCTATGGAAAACATTATGTCAGGCGATACAGTGTAAATTATCAATTATCTACCGTAAAGTATGGTGGAGGATCGGTGATGATGTGGGCACGATTTTCACGATCTGGAGTTGGACTAATTTTTCGCATAGACGGTTTAATGGATCGGTATAGTTACTTGGAAATACCGCAAAACGTTATGCTTCCATATGCTTAAGGAGAAATGCCACTTAGGTGGATTTTTCAGCAAGACAACGATCTGAAGCATTCTTCTAGGTTGGCAAAAGATTGGTTCCAACAGGAAAGAATGAATATTTTGAAAATGCCATCTCAATCCCTGGATCTTAATTCAATAGAATACTTGTGGGAATACGTCAACTTCGAGCCAAAAAAAAATCGAATAGGAGTGCGTTGTATAAAGAAATTGTTCATGAGTGGCAAAAGATCCCAGTTTCATTTTGCGAAAAATTGGTGGACTCTATGGAAAGGAGATGCAGAGCGATTGTTAATGCAAGGGGGAGATGCACTAAATATTAATAAAAATACGTGTTATTACCAAGAAATATATACAGTGTTGTGCACAACATTCCTGATTTTATCATTGCTATATATTGTGGTTTTTTGTTAAATAAAAAAGAAAAAAATCAAAGTTTACAATATTTTTATATTGTTAATTTAATAACTATTTCAATTATAATACAGAAAGTAAATAAATAATTACTAACAAAATTGTTTATCCTGTAAACAAAAAAAAGGCACTATTTTGGTCGTCTAACTAACCGGATTTTTTTTGGTTTTTAAAGAAAAATTTAGTATTTCGTCCATTAACCCTTATTTTTCAATGCTTCTTGGCTTCTGCGGTTCATGGACTCAATTAAATTACTAATTATAATGATTGGAATACTCTCCCACTTATTCTTTAAAGCTGCAAAAAGAGCGCTTGTTGAAGTGTGCTTTTTTTGACCAACCTTCCTTTTTAGAATGGTAAACAAATTCTCAATCGGGTTAAGGTCAGGCGATTGAGACGGCCACTCTAATACACAAATGTTTTTTTTACCATAAACCACTCTTTAAGCAGCTTTGAGGAATGTTTGGGGTCATTATCCTGCTGGAAGACCCAACGCAGCGGCGTTTCTTCTTCCGCGTATGGCAGCATTACTGTTTCCAGAATATCTCTGTACTGGAAACGGTCCATTATTCCGTTAGTCTTATGTACTGGACCACAACCTGCACTAGAAAAGCACCCCCAAACCATCACGGAAGCCCTACCATGCTTGACTGTAGTCAAAACGTTTTCTGGCTTAAGACGTGAACCCTTTTTGCGTCTTACTGTGCGTGCACCGTCGGAATTAAATAAATTAAAATTGCTCTCATCGCTGAAGAGCACTGTCTTCCATTTGTCAACTGACCAATTTAGATGTTTTTGTGCAAATTCAACCCTAATAGAAAGGTTCATTTAAGTATTTGATAATCTTTCCCATATGTAGTATTTGCATTACGTTTTAACACGGTGCTTAGCAGAAAGGAGTGGCTTTTTTACTGCCCGAAAAACATGAAGACCGACTTCGTTTAAACGCCTTCGAACAGTACTTGCGTCAACAGGAAGACTAGGCTGGGTCACAAGAGAGAGGACACAAAAGGATCTTTTAAAACCATACGCTGTATGCGCCTGCCAGTTTTCGGTATTGTTTTCCGTGGGCGTCCTCCACCATGTGTTATTTCTATCGGTTTTCCACTCCTAAACTTTTTAACTAAAACGTTAATTGTTGAGCTCGGAATATTATATTTCGCTGTTGCTTTAACCCGGCTTTAAAATTTGATTTTTTATAAAGTTACTATACCGTGTTTTTACAATTTTTAGTATATACGAATCATTTGAAAATCACGCGTAAACTTCTTACTAGATCTTCTTCTGCAAAAATGTAACTCAAATGACAGCAGAAACCGAAATTTAGTGCTCTAAAAAAATCCAGTTAGTTTTGCACAGGCATGTTATTGAGATAATATAACATGTAAACGTGCATTTAATTTTTTTATACGATTATCAAATTAAGATAGTGTTTTTCAAAATACAAAAAAAAATATTACCAAAGTGCAATTTCCTATCTCTTAGTCGCTAACGAACATATTTGAGAAAAAAATCACTGTATGTATGTATTACTTATATGAGAAACTATATGTTTCGTTGTTCCAATTATTTAAATTATTTTTTTGGAGATGCTGTACAGCTTATTTCTTCTAAGCGTTGATAGGAAATATGAAAATGGATCTTTATGCCAAGTTTCATGGATGTAAGTATGTATAAAGGGTTACAATATGGTAGAACCGGAATAGTGACTATGTTTCCAAACTTTTTTCCGGAACTGTATGTCGGCCTTTTTATCTAATATCCCAAGAGATACATTCTCATCGGCGCCTGTCATTTATAGAACAAACATTCACCTCTATCCAATGCCACATTAAACAATTTTATTTCTCAAAAAAAAAATTCCAAATCCGAATAAATAATTTAAAACTCATAACACCAGACCGTATCTCCACTAAATAAATAAAAACGAATCATTCTGTTTGTCTTGCTATCTAAGTTAAGCAAAGGAAATGACCTCAAAAGCACACCCTCCTACGTCCATTAAGCCAGAAAACAAAAACAATATCTTAAAATCTTTGCACGAAGAGGTATGTATTTACCTACATATAACTAAAAATAAAATCATATGTAATTGCAACCCTCCTACCCAGTTTAAGCGCCGACACCCACCCACCCACCAATCCATTCACCCCCTCAGTATATTAAAAGTAGAAGACAAAAGATTCGCGCGTGAAGTTATGAATCATCAACACCATCCACCAATTCAGCCAGCCAGAGTTCTAAATGCGACTGCCTCCCTTGCCCCCCCAAACACACGCACACGCTTTAATTATCTCAATTTCACCCAAATTACTGTAATTCTTTGAACTTAATCAACAACAGGCAAACATAAAGACGAAAATAATAATAAGAACAAAAACAAAACCGAAAAAAAAAAACAAAAACGTAAGGCAATCTCTGTGACAACTACAGCAACAAACCCTACCGTGATACTCAACAATTATAGTACACAACTCACGGTAGTTAACCAGCAATTTATGAAAAACCGGTGCCAAACTGACGGACGGGAGCAAATAAAAAAACGAGAAGAACATAAAAACTACAAATTACCCGCCCTACCACCGCCCAACCCTAACGCACTTTTCCAACCTGAGCACAAACAATAACGAAAACATTGTAAAAAAAAAAAAAAAAAAACTAGGGTAGGGCAAGTACTACATGCAGTACCTAATACATTGCACCACAGCAACACCACTCTCCTACTAATCAATCAAACGAAATTGGCTAAATCCTCTTTCACCCTTATCCTTCGATTACACTGATGAAAAACCGATTGGAAAAACGCATACAAATCGACAAGCGAAGCATGAAAACAAAAACACACATTCTTTTCGCATTCAACCCAGGATTATCAGGTTTTTTTTCTTTATTTCTCTCTCTCTCTCTCTTTATTTGTCGTCCTTTTCCGTCTCATTTTATGCCAATAACCTGGCACTTTGCACATTTGTTCACCATTTTTGTATGAAACAGTGCCGGCAACAGCTTCCCTCTGGCTCCTGCTTGCCCTTTTCTTTTAAAACGAAAATAGAACCAAATGCATTGTGAATAACAAAAAAGCACCCGAAACAAGTATAAATGAGCATGTGCTGTAAAATGAGACAACATTTCCACCATAGGCAGTATGTTGAAAATCCGGTTGTTTCCTTTATTCCTTTTAAGGGCAACGAAGGAAAATTAGCAAAAGGCTGCAAAAACAAAAATACCTCAAAAAGAAAAACATGATAACCCAAGATTCTCTCTCCCTCAGGGATAAAATATTTAAGTCTATTTCAAAGAAAAGGACAAAAAATAATTCGGAAGACAAGCGATACAAACAGAATTCGGCAACTTTCGACTTCCAATGGGCTGATGAAACTTTCTAGAATCTAAACGTCATCCACTCACTGACATTAACATTTCGTAGAAGACACGTCATCACGTGAATGTCATTTTGCTAATTCTTTTTGCCTCATTGTCATCGTGATAGGTTGAACCGAAAATTGGCAAAGATACTCATAAGCATTTGTCAAACAGTTTGGACTGAAATAAAGCTCTTGGAAGTGCTCAAAACCCATTCATATACTTGTCAAATGTCATTTATGTACTTACTTACTTAGATGGCGCTACAGTCCGGGGTGGACTAAGTCGATCTTTTGCCAGCTACCCCAGAGTTGTGTGCGCCACCTAAGATGAGGCCGTCCTCTAACTACATTGTGCCTCTACCCATCTACGCTGGGTTATTCGAGCTTTTCTGAAGAGGTCAGCATCGCTTTACAGTTCGCTGCTGAAGCGTCTCCTTCATTCTTCATCGAAGAATTATTCTCAGAGAGCGTTCAAGCTACTGCGCCGTAAAGCATATAAATTATTGTTGGTTGCTCGATGGAGGAGGATTTACTACTCATTTGCCTTCTAATCCCAAAGAAACTGCAATTAGGAAGAGTGATTCTCCGCATGATTTGCGAGCTGGTGTCGTTGTTTATATCGGAGTGATCGTGATGTTTTGCCCTAGGCGCCGATGTTGACTATGCTGTCTTTCATGACAGCATATACTTTGTTTGTTTTTCCTTCACTATTGCGTCAACAGTCGCAAACGTCCACTTATAGACCACCACCAGTGCTCCATAGAAAATACCAGTAGCATTTCGCCCCTTTAAACTTTTAACCCTAACACCCGTTTCACAATGAATGCTCATCAGTATACCCACAAGCCCACTTTCGGGCGTACTCTAAAATATCGTGACTCATTCCTAAGCCGTACAACTCACTTATGGAATCCCCTGCCTAGCTCTTTATTTCCCAATCATTATAATCTTCAAACACTTAAAACCAACGTTCATCGGTACCTCTCTTTCTTTCCTCCCTGATTTTCCTTCGCCCGTGCCGTGTGCAAGCATTTTAAGGGTACTTAATTCCCGTTAGCATACGCAAATTAAGACTATATATATATATAAAATAAAAAAAGATCTGCCGTAATGTGAATATTGGGTCTAAGGCGTTCACATACTACAGCAGACAGGATTTTATATGCGATGTTGAGGAGACCTATTCCCCGTATTTGGCCCAATTTACTGGACCTCCCTTCTTTAGGAACAGAAAAATAATGCTGAGGTTCCATTCGTCGGGTAGACTTTCGTCAACCCAGTTTATGGTATGCTCCAGATTTATGTATTCTCCATCCCCAATCATCGCCTGCTGCTTTAAACAGCCCGGGAGTTAAGGCATCGGGTACAGCAGCTTTGTTAGACTTAAGCTTGGAAAGGGCTGTGCTGATTTAATCTTGACGGAAGTGTTGTCTCTCTTCGTGCAGGTTAAATGATTCATTCTGGCTGATGATAGAACGTTGTTCGTCATCTCCGGTTAATAGTCTGCAGAAACGATCATTTTAGATTCTCAGCACCGACTGTGGTTCTACTATAAGGTTTCCTTTTCCATCCTTGTAGATTTAAGTTCAGGCTTTACAGCTTCCGATCTTCATTCTTCTGGTAGCACCTCGTTAAGGCTTTGATCGAGCGCTCTCGTGCCTTCCTTGTTTCCCTTATTTTTTGCTTGTAGAGCTTGCGAGCCCTTCGTTCTTTTTTGTAAGGCCGTCCAGTATATCCTTTGTTTCTCGATGTTTGCCTCACTCTATTCGTCATCGGAATTGGGGTTTCTTTGTGGGTTGATGCCCAATTCATCAGAGGCGGTCTTTCTGATTGCTCCTTGGCAGTAATGTTCAATACTGGCGACATCAGATTCCTCGAAAGGTTAAGGGAAACCTGATCGAAAAAAGCCTGGCGGTCTGTTGCAATTGTAGCCGTTCGACGTTGGACTTCCTCACAATGGTCCTTTGGCCTTGGGCTGTATGATATCCGCATCTGTACCTTTGCTATGTTAGCTGCTCGGAACATTCGGACATCCAAAACACTGGGCGACTGCCTTGCGTGGATCGTATGATCAATTTGGTTGACGGTTTGTCGATCAGGAGTCAGCCAGGTCCTTTTATGGATATCAAGGTGTGGAAACGGTGCGCTGGCTGCAGACATTAAGTCCAACCACAAAATTAATAAGTCTGTGTCCTTTTTCGGAGGTTATGGCGTGGAGGCTTTACTTCTCCAATGATGTAAGTCTCCTTTTCTTCGGGGAGTGGACATTTATGAGGCTTGTGTTGGCGAGTTTTACATGCCTGAAGTTCAAGACTTGTTCCCTAAGTCTTCGTTTTACGGCGAATCCACGAAAAAACGATGCAACTGCTAATCCGGTTGTCTGTACCATTCTCCGTAGAGTTTATAGTTTCTCATCCTCTTTTTATCGATTCAATCCCATCGCATTTCTTGGATGGCGGTTATGTCTGCTTTGTAACCGTCGTAGATCTCCTCTTATTGTTCGACTGCACGCGGTCTCCTAAAAGTTCGAGCATTCCACGTGCAGATGCAATGGGGTTCAGAATAAGTAGAAGCTCAATTGGGATCCCAACATACGAAATAAGTAATTTGATCGCACGTTTACAAAAGTCTAGTTTCTCCACTCACTGTATTCAAATTGTCATTTCTTTTTTACAAAGACAGATTGACCCACGGTTTTTGGCCGAACACTAACGCCGAGATAATGAGAAACGCTTTGACAAGCAAATAGGATAGATAGTCAATTGTCAAAAAATATTTGTTGTTTTCGGTGTATGCCCTAGGAATTGAATCCAGACCACGTCCACCTCTGCCTATACACTCTTTTAGAAAGGGCATGTCCGCACACACACACTTATTGGCGTGAATAGAATTATTACAACAAAAATATGAACTGTGTTTCCAATATGTTCTCCACTGTAGCCCAAAGCCTATGGCAGAGATAAAAAGAATGAATTCACTGACAATAAATTTACTTTGTTGCATTCGGTGCAGATTATAACATACGCTTGGATTAGTCGAGCAGATTTGGTTTCGTCCTGCGTTACGGTGTCATTTGCATTCTAACTTATTCACTAAGATGGCGCTATAATGTGACTTGATCTGGGCCTCAACCAACTAGCCTCTCTGGTTTTCGCACAGCGAGCAGGTTAAAATCCATTTCCGCCTGTGTACTTCACCGACTAAGCGTACTAGGCGGTTTCATCGCCAAGATAGGAAAATTAGTAAGTAAGCAAAATTACACGACACCAGGTCTGGCAACGGACTTAGGCTTATCGACTTTGCGGCGGGACGAAATATCACTGTAGTCAGCACACGGTTTCTTCATCTCAATATGCACAAGGAGATATGGCGGTACAAATTAGGATTTCCCAGGGGCAACATGAAGAAGGAAACTTTGTTGTAGAGTCGCAGTCGGTGCTGAGAATGTGCAAAAGTCTTTTCCGCAGACTGACAAGGATAGCCGTCCATCTGACCAAAATGAAGTAAGGAGAGCAATATCTAAGCTCAAATCTAATAAAGCAGCTGGTCCTGACGATGTATTCAAAGCTGCTGGAAGTAACTACGGAGAGAGCATATACTAACTCATTTCTCAGATCTGGTCAGAAGAGTGTATGTCCGATGAATGGAATCTTAGCATCGTTTGCCCGATACTCAGCATTCCGAACAAGATCTTATCTACCATTTATCTCAACGTCACAGACGACCTATATAGAACCATGCTTAATTTTGACATCCCTGCCAAACTCGTCCGTCTGTACTGAATGACGATGGAGAACGATCGCTGGTCCGTCAAGATCGCTAACGACTTAATCGACACCTTTGACTTCTTCAACATCATACTTGAAAGCGAACAGCGGAGACACAATCTTTGAAAAATCTGTGCAAATACTTGAGTACGCCGCTGGTGATGCTGCTTCTTTGCCCTAAGCACGAAAAGAGTAGTAAGGCCCTACCCCGAACAACTGAGGAGACTCTTTATAAGACCTTGACTTTATGGCCCTGAAGCATGGACTCTATCAAAAGCTAATGAAAATATCCTCGGTCGCTTTGCGGAATGCCCAATTAGAGCGGGTTAGCTAAGGATCGGGCTAAATGGAGGGGGTTGTTAATTGCGGCCCAGGTTCAGACCGAACTGTGTCCCTACCTAATTTGTCACCTTTAGCTACGCTCTTTATCGATATTGGCCATAGAATAGTTTTTTTACTATTCTAGTAATTGCTTTCTCGTTACCTTTACCCATTAAAGTCATTCAAACGCAAGCATAAGACGTCCCCTAAACGGATGTACTCATATGTAGCAGGTGGTTCGAGAAGTCCCGAGACTGACATATAGATAGCGACTCTATTAACACATCCATACGAATTTTTTTTGTACCAACGTTCAAACGATGTGTCAAAATTTGATGATATTTCGGCCATTATTCATCGAGATATTAAAGTTTTAGTGACTTTATATTTTCAAAACGAAAAACGTACGTTGATAAAACACTGTGGAAAAATACCGTTAAAACAACCCAAGAACGGCTTGATAAGTGGTAACTATTTGTCGCTGGTTTTCTGAATTCAAACGCGGTCGTGCAAACGCAAATGATGCTGAATGCTCTGGGTTGTTACGTCGCAAAACATAAAAAAAAAAATCCAGAAAATCGTTTTAAACAATCGTAAAGTGAAAGCACGAGAGATAGTTGTCATCGTAAAGATATCAATAGACCGCGTACATCAAATTTTGCACGAGTATTTGGGTATGCCACAGCTCTATTCGAAGGAAGTACCGTTCGTATGCTTACAGTTGACCAAAAACAACGTGCTAAGAATTCAGAGTGCTAAAATCAAACATGAATCCACTACTACATTCCGGAGTAAAATCAGCAGTCAGCTGAGTGGACAGCGAAGAACGAAAGTTAGGCAAACTGACCAAAAACACAAAAGTCGGCTGGCAAGGTTTTGGTGTCCATATTTTGGGATTAGCATTCATCATCAACTATCTTGAAAAGGTGAAAACCATCAATACCGATTATTGTATGGCGTTATCGGTGCATTCGAAGGATGAGATTGCAGAAAGAAGCACCTCCTAATGAAGAAGAAAAAAGTGCTCTTTCACCAAGACAATACACCGTGTCACAAGTGAGGCGCAACGATGACAGAACTGTATGCATTGCACTTCAAATTGCTTCTGCATCCATCGTATTCCCTAGATTTGGCCTCCAGCGACTATTATCTGTTCGCAAACCTCAAAATAATACTCACCGGGAAGGGATATGGCTCTTTTCAGTGAAGAGGTGATCTCCGAAACTGAAATGTATGTATTTTGAAGGGTTGACAAATCGTTCTATAAAAAAAAAGGCCATAGAAATGTTAGAGTGCCGCTGGAATGATCGTATTACTCTGAAAGAAGACGATGTTGATGAATAATGTGGAATTTCGCTGTGCGTTTATATTATGCAGGACTTTTATGTCTGCAGTTTGAGTCCTATATCCTTTCCCCTTTTGAAGACAAATAACCTGCAACTCAAAATTCTAGAATCTAAACTAGCAGATGAGAATAAAACTTGGCTAAGTTATTTTAAAGCATCGATAACAAGCTATGAATGTCTTCTAACCCAAGTCATTTAAAAAAAGAAAAACAGAAAATTGAAGTCAGGAAGATTAGTCCACGCATTTCGAAGCTGTAGACCGTATGTCAAGGTTCATGTGGATCTACGCGAGTCAATGCGAAATCAAATATACATCAGCATAGATAGTGATTACTTTGAAGTTGGCAACTTTCAGTAATTATATAAATTTTAGCATTGGCCTACGTGCATAATTGAACCACAAATGGCAATAGCTATTAAATAGCCCAACGATGAATCTAAGTCTTATCAGCTTTAGTCACTTGACACATGATCCGCGTCACCTTTAAGGCGACAGCTTCCCCAGAAAATCATACATTTCTCGCAATTTGTTAAGTCCCATTAGACGCTATTCATAAAAATTATAAAGAAAAAAAAAAAAAAAACAAAATTACTTATTTGCAATGACAGTTGCATCAGCCTATGAGACTACACCCATTTGACATTACTTACTGTCAAAATCGAAGGTCTTTATAAATTTAAGGATACTTGAAGACTGAACTCACTCATTGCAACCTGAAAGCGTCAGTCTCAGTAGTCTGCGAATTCAAGGATTCTCCCACGTTTTACAATTATTCACTATCTGCCTCTCCCTCTCTCTAGGTTGCAATTGTAATCGATAGTACGATAACAATATGTATACGTAGCTATAGTCATTGCTGCAACAAGGGCTGGGCCCAGCAGAATATGAAAAAAAAAAATTAAAAACCTGAAACTACAATACCATGGGACACACTTACTTGAATTAAAATGTAACCCCCGCTTAAGAACCTTGTTGCAGTTGAAAATTTTGAAAATTCACCACTCCGGGAAAGGAAACTTTCTGACAATTCCTCAACTCGTTCCGAATTTTGGTGAAATTTTTATGCATTTTCTAACGGCACTACTATGAGCAGAAGCCATTATCTTTTTACGAACAAGACAGCCCCATGCAGGCAACTTTAAGGAGTAAAAAGGACATCAAATTGTACACACCACTTCACTTTTGTGTACATGTGTATTGCGCGACATTAAATCCACCGGCTACCTGCAATTTTCTTTTTCCAATTTTTTTTTCTGTTTCCACAATTTCCATTTAACAAATTCCTTAAAATGGAAAGAAAGTGTTGGAAAATTTTTCAAATTTCAAAATCCCTCCGAAACTCCTGAATTTTTCACGATCCACACACAATCCACAATTACAAAACAGCCGGCGCGCCCCACCTAAACAACGGCTGACTTGTCTGTGTCCCAGACCAGAAACCAACCCACAAACAGCCAACAAAAACCGGTAAAAAGTTGTTGTATGCGAAAGAGTAAAAGGAGGAATACAACATATTCTTTGTTTTACCATTTCGCACCCTCTTTTCGCGAATTTCCAACCGAAAAATCAAAGAAAAAATATAAGTGGAACGAATTTTTTGCAACTTACCTTATTTTGTGGATCCTATTCGATCAAGGCGGGGGTAATCCTCAGTGGTAGGTGAAAAGTGAAATTTTCGGCAAAGGAAAAGCGCGTTTTACTCTCTTTTTGTGATCGGCTCTTTGAACGCACACACGAAAACACACAAAAAACGATGAAATTAGTTTTTTCCGTTTATTTGCAAAGGAATTTTGGATTTTTTTTTTCTTAATTTTGAGATTTTCTTGGTTTTTTTTTTTATGAAAATAAAAAAAACTCGCAAATACACAGGCTTAATAATGTTTCACTGCACACGACTTTAACTCTCGGACATGCTAACGGCAACAAAAGAACACCACACGGACACGGACAAGAGATGGCGAATATGGCACGTACAAGATGTGAAGCTGATGACAAAAATTGCACACAGGAGAGCAGTAGCAATGGAAAACGAACACACGAATACACGAGCAAAAGTGAGGGAAAAAAATGCGGCTACTACGATAGTGGATTTGCGAGAATTGAGTGAAATTGTAGAGTTGAGTGGGTTTGTGTGGTTTTGTTTTGTTAGGTGTGTGAGGAGATTGGAGTGCACAATGCTGAAAGTAGAAGTGGAACGGGTATAGAGTTGAGTTGTTATGTGGTGTAATGAGGGAACGCAAGAAATTGGTTTCCTATAAACGTTATAAACAACAAAAGGAGTGAGTGGTTGCGTGTGAAGGAAAATCGACAAAGGAGGTGGAAAGTTAAGTAGGAACTGCAGGAGGACGATGATGCCAAATTCATTGTGTGTTTGGTGATTCTTGACGTCTTGGTTGCGCAACTTTTTAGGAGAAATTATTTATGAATACTTCATGGTTCTATTACTTAATTCCCGTTTTTCTACAAATTAGGAAAGAGAAACCAAAACTCGGTAAAATTAATCTCCACTGTTCGGTCAGACCACGGTTGATAAGACTTTGGAAGACGTGTCCCCAATTGTAAGTAAGACGCAGATTTGTCTGAGGAAAAACGAACCATACAATTTTCATCCTCAACCGAAAGACGTCGTTGAATGCATCCTTATTAGTTTTAAGCATTCTTTTCTCCGCCAATTTCAACCTGACTTCATCTTATTGCAATAGCCGAAGCATTTGGATGCTGTAACGATGGGAGTAGGTATTGAGCGGCGTGAATCTTTCGATGTCCAGCACTGTAACTCTGATTACTCATCAGTGCTGCTTATTTTACAATAGACCTCGTAATACTCGGCGGATACTCATCCATGTGGTGTGCGAAAGTTCAGCAGTGGAAAACATAAACACTATGATGTATGTCCTGCCAGAAGTGATTTACTCTCAGAAGGAACACGTACGACAAATAAATCCAACAATCAACTTGGTGGATTCCTTATAGGAGCTGCTTCAACGTAAATAACCATTTTTCAGCATTTTTTCAACCCCTAATGGTTGTGCTATCAGCACTGTTAATGACCCTGTAAAACGACTGAAGCTGGTCAACTCGCATAGCTCTTAGATAGATATAGAGCAAATTTTGCCGCCATCCAGCGATTGCAACGGGATGGCATTCTATAAAATGAAGACGAACTGTGATTGCTACAGAGAACATAAACACCACGAGTGAAAGTTTTGTTATAATCCACATTGCAGCTTAATACGCATGCATTCCGGTGTGAACCTGGCCGTCAACCAATAAACCTCTCTAGTTAGCGAGGCTCTGCCTAAAATCTTCTAGTTACGAGCTCCAAGATGGTTAAAGTGACTTTTCCCTGGTATGCATAACATAAACTTGCTAATGTCATCTTTTACAGATTAACCCATTTTTGATATTAACATCAATGATAGTGACGTGAGTCATACGGATCTGAGGTCCCATTTACCAGGCAACATACGCCTCTATACGCTTTTTAGAGAGGTCTAAAAAGATGGTAGTCACAAAGTGGTGAATCTCGACTATAGGTTCCCATCCTAATGCATTCAATTTTGGCTTCGTCGCGTTAGCAGCAATAGGCATGGCGTTGTCATGTAGAGGAATAACACTTCTTTCTTTTCCCGGCATCCTGTAATTCACAAAAATATTGCGCATTAAAAAATCAAACAAGAATGTTGCCATTAACTTTCCGGCTGACAACCGCGTCTTTGCTTTCACCCCTTTCGCCCCTCTTTCTTCACTTCATACTCGCCTGTTTCAACTCGGGCGTTTCGTCACAGGTGAGGATGCGATTCAAAAACGTCTCACCTTGCTGGAATCGATTGTGTGACTCCACAGTGAAACCTCCAATCGATGTCGCTTGCAATCGTCCGATAACAGATGTGGAATCCATCTAGCGGACACTTCGCGAAGTCTCAAATCATCTGCCAGGATCCGTTGGATGTTCCTGTAATTGATGTTAATTTATCAACGATTTAGAAGGCAGTTAAGCGCCAATTTCCCGCTATTAGATTTCGGACCCTCTTAGCCATCGGTCACACTAGTGCTCTTGACAAGGTTCTTGTCAGGATGTTGTCTCCCGCAAAGCTTCGGTTGGGTTCACCTCCTCCTTGGCCAAAAACTTAATGGTAATACGCTCCTCGACGGAGACATGCACTTTTTTCTTACTCGTAGTTTCTTTTGGTTTTTAAGGGAAGCGATAAAATCAAAAAAAAAAAAATACCGCAGCGGTCCAGCATCGTTATTATGTCCAACTCTACATATTGCTATCTTGACTTCATTTTGCCGGATGGAAATCTTAGCTTTCATCGCGCAAGATGACAGCAGTTGGTCGTATTCGTCATTTGACAATCTGTAAAAGATGTTTTTTTATTATCATCAGCATAGACTATGGCTGTGACTATACTATAAATTTCCTTGCTCATCTTTACACCTCAAGTTTTGGCCTATATTCCCTCTACACGTTCTTTTTAGTTTTTTGTAAATCTTCTGAACACGTTGTTCCTGGAGTAGCATCTCTCTATTTTCTTGATCACTTACTTCTGATGCTTTTTTTTTTTTCTCCAGAGAAGCTGATGTTCCTCCTTCTGCGGACGAGACGCAAAGATGAGAGAGAAATGAGGTGAAAATATTGTAAATGCTGCCAAGGCACGCCTACGGCTGTCCCAGACGCGACATCCTCAGATAAATATTGTGCTAGGCTTAAAATTGAACGGCTGCAATCATCTTGAGATAATTCTAATTATAATAAGAAGACAAACGAGTAATAATAGCCAAAAAACATTAAGGAGATTTTACATAAGACACTAATCACCTCACCCTTGCTCTGTGGCGCAAAAAAGTAGATGTTAGCGAAGGCAGATGATGATATTTTTGGTCGTTTTGAACGTGAGACTCTTTTAGTGATTCTTGTTCGCATTTAATGGCTTCGGAGTAGAGAATACAACAGCGAACTTAACTAGAGGTACAGCTACATCGACTTGATCAGAAAAGTACGCATAAGCCGGCTGAGATGGGTCGAAACTATAGAACGAATGAGTTCTATCGGTCCCTACCCGGAGCGAAAACGCAGTAAAGCTCCTTTTACCAGATTCCAAAGAACGGTTTGTCTCGCCTGACATTACTCTTGACCTACTGATTAATCTGGACTAGCTTTGGGCAGAATGTGAGTCTTAAGTCGGGATAAACTGAATAAAGAAAGAATTAATAACTGACTAACGGAAAAGTATGAAGTCCATGGTTACCGAGCTGGGATACGGCGCATACATCATAATAGAGAACGACAATCTTAGCATCCTGATGACAATTAATTAAGTATATTATGAAGAGCAAGTGCGGGAAAGACGTATTATCTGACGGTATAGTGATAACAAGACTCTTCTTAATGCTTTACTGGATCCCCTCTAGTTTGTCTGACTTGCCTGTTGGGTCTTTTATGAGCACATACTGTTTACTGACATCTTAACGGGGCAATGAGGTTTTGCTTAACACCTTAATTTACTATGTGTACCTGGCACAAACTCTTGCAAAACTTATCGTTAGAGCAATGACTACATAGAGGAGCATTTCCTAAGCGAATGTCCGGATTACGGTAACATTATTAGACTGCATGTACATTAATTTCATATCAAATTGTCTCCACAGGGCGGGGTTCTCTCACCTGTCACCTGGTGGTGGACGAAATCTTGGCAATATTGAAGGACAATGATCTTAACTGGACGGTCTAGGCTAACAATGTGACCATTTCAAGCGAAAGGCTTAGCCACGCGGTTAAGCTGATGAGAAATTTGGTTCATTGCAGCTTGCTAGGGGTCAATCTATCGAATACGGAGGTTGTTCTCTTCACTTTCAGAAGATCGATATTTATTTTTGAGTCCATAGATGTGGTTCTAAATTGCACACTGAACTTGAAAGCGAATAAATGCAGCTTGCCACACTTGCGAAAAGACATTCAGCTTTACATGGCATTTCAAACGAACTATAGTTCATGGACTTCATACGACGATTGTGAGAACCTCATCAAAATCCACAGGACAGTCTTCATCGGAATTCTGAGATCGATCAAGACCAGATTGGAGACTATTCTTAGCCTCATTTTGATGTATCTATTGTATATTCCATTATACTGCAGATCACCGAGATAATGAATTCCAGACTGTGCAGTGGACAAATAGCAATAATATTTAACGTTCGGGCTCAGTACAGCCGATTTGTAACCCCTTAACTTCTAACTCCTTTTACAAATCGTTTAGAGTTGCCTGAAGAACTGTTGTTGCTCAATGCGCCGCTTCAGTAGAAACATCTTGCACGACATTAAAAAGCAGAGGACCTTGAACGCTACCTGGATGTATTCCATTTTAAGTCGCGATTTTCAGGTTATTCCTATCGTGCTAAGTGCATCTAACCCTATCAAATCTATCGTGTACAGTGTGTATGGTTACATCTTTGAGGTCCATATCATATTGCTCGGAACTCTTCGAACACCTTTTCCAAATCGATGAAAACGATATGCAGATCATTTGAAGCGTCGTCATTATCACCAAACTTTGAATCGCGTGGTATGTCGACTTGCTTCCCATAAATAATGCAATGTCGACTCTGTAGGAAGCTTTCGTGTATTTTTATAGTATAGTATGCCGATCGACAATTTTCGGATATTCTCGTAATGAGTCGAACAATAAAGCTCTGCCTCCTCTGATGGGACTTCTGATCAGCTGTTATCACTTGATTTAACAAAATCGCGGGCCATTTAAGTTCAGTGTATCTACACGTCTCCAGTTTGTTCTTTTTACGGCTTCGCTAGTGTTGGTTTCCATAAAATCAGCTGTCCCCTCTTCTTCCGCGGCAGCAATCTTTCCCCGTTGATAAGCGTCCCCTCTCGTCTTGAATCTCTTGCGAGTTTCTTCTTCGTTCTGCCGCAGTTTTAAAAACATAATAATAGCTCGTTTACCTGCGCTTTAACGTTGTACTTCTTCTATTGTTCGTCGCCTGTTTATCAGTAGTGAGGATATATCAGGACATTGCCTGTCTGTGTTCAGTATATATTCCCCCTTGATGTTGTATTTAAGAGCTCATGGAAGTCAAAATACTTTTTTTTTCTATTGCTCACTTCCTACTTGGATATGCGCTAAGGAAATTCTAAGATTAGTGTTTAATTATCAGTTCTATAGCCAGGTCGTTAGGCAGTTAATTTTTGACACTTGTACAACTTTATCTTGGAGTGCAGCTCTCAAGATAATGGCAACTCAGTCCTTATTTTGTTTCATTCCATAATAATACATTTTATATATTCCCGTTTGCAAGTTCAAGTAGCGGGACCTGTTTTCGTTATTTTGTCATATCGACTTTACGTTGCCGCAACACGTTTTTCAATTTGAAACGTTCCAGATGCGATAGGTACGCAATTAATTTTCTGAAGGATATGATCCTTCTATGATTGCTCTATCCTAAAAACCGTTGAACTCTGACAAGAATTTTTATATTCGGCGAACAATCGCATGCTCGGGCATTTGTAAAGTTCTTATGGATAGAACAAAAAAGCTGCAAAAAACTATCGATATTGTAGTGTCATGTTTTAAATAGAATGAATAAATTTAGCCAGCATGGTAGAACAGCTGATTTTAGCAAATATCATATGCATGAAAAGCCCGTAAACACGCAAGCTAGCCATCAATTCGGACTATAAATGGCTAGGTGAGTTACATTTTACTTCTTATTCTGATTCATCTAGGGACTCCAGGTCATGACTTTGAAAAAAAAAAAAAATTATTGTTTACATTAATACGTTGCGCGTGCATACTAACGATGTTGTTCTGTTACAAAATGTTTTTCTAAAACAATCAATACGTTTGTGAAACTTTGTGCAATCACTCTATCAATAGTCGCGATGTTAACTTATCCAAGTGACGAACCATCAGTATAACACTTTTCCGCCAAAACGAACTACACTCAAGTACTACAATGCTCAGCTGTTCCTCAAAACAACACTCAACTGTCAAAATCGTGCGCGAAAAAAAAATTCATTTCGTCTGAAAGATATTATTAATTTTATCAAATCGCAGTCGTGTGTCGGTAGATTTAAGTTGCTTTGCTATTTTCCTCCCTATTCTACCATTTCTTCCGACTAGTTCAGTTCCAAATAATGACGACGCTCGGTCTGTAACAATTACTGTAACTCTCGCAATGTCGTCTAATCTAATTGAGTACCTCAAAGGCCCAGAGCTGGTGCTGAAATTTCAAGAGTTCTTCGGTGTTCGTTACACTTATGATAATGACAATACAACCGGGAAACCATCCGAGCAAAGAAATGGAACTCTAAAGACATCCAA
Organism: Volucella zonaria; assembly: GCA_963966105.1. Taxonomy (NCBI): domain Eukaryota; kingdom Metazoa; phylum Arthropoda; class Insecta; order Diptera; family Syrphidae; genus Volucella; species Volucella zonaria. The sequence goes on along the minus strand of OZ014533.1, from coordinate 128,995,033 downwards.
AGAAGTCCTTAAACCACACAGTGCAGATGAATCTGAAGAATCTCATAAATACTCCAAAAAGGATCTCCCCTATGTGGTGGGCAATAAATTTTGGTATTATCTATTTTTAGTCGGCACTGAGCTGGGCGACGAGCTGTTCTATGCTACCTTTATTCCATTTTGGTTTTGGAATGTCGACAGCGCCGTCGGAAGGAGAGTCATTTTCCTCTGGTCAATCGTCATGTACGTAGGTAAGTCCAACAGTCGAAGTTCGTGCATAAATTTAAAATTACAAATCACATGATATTGGTTATAGGGCAGAGTTTAAAAGACATAATCCGATGGCCGAGACCTGGTCGACCCGTCTGTCAATTGCAGCAGAAATGGTCCATTGAATACGGTATGCCATCGACGCATGCCATGGTCGCTGTGTCGATACCCTTCTCTGTGTTTATTTTCACACAGCAAAGGTACATTTTGGGTGAAGATAAAAGAGCACTGACCTAGTTTGATAGAGCGTATTTGTGTCATTTTGCAGGTATATCTATCCGACTCACGTGGGCCTGATCATATCGATTCTCTGGTGTATGCTCGTGTGTTTGAGCAGAATCTATTTGGGCATGCATAGTGTGTTGGTGAGTATTGTTTATGTTTACGATTTAATGAATGGTTTGAGGGCATCGATAACATTGATTGTCGCTTTAATTGTACAATTTGAACAAGTGACTGATAGGGCAAACATTTCGATTTGATTCGATAACTGAGACACGCAACTTGACGTGTGTCACCGGATCTATTTTTGCGTTGTAAGGTGGTATCTTCGTTTCCTGACTGCGATAAGCTTTTCAGATTGTGATTATTTAAATGCGAAAAAGATAAAGAAAAAAGTTTTTAGCAGAATATCGCCACATTGGCAGGTAAAATTGATCGATTTTGTGGAATTGTGGTCGACGTGGAAATGAGCAATTGCGCGTGAGTATGAAGAAAGCTATTTTGAGGGATTCCTGGAAATGGGTTGGTTTAGTTCGATGGTTTCTCAGTGATGAGGACGAGTACGGGAAGTTGACTAACTTAGCATTACTGACAAACTTTATGTCTGAGACATTCGTTATGCATTTGGAAAGTCTATTCAGATCTCGGTATAGATGGAGTGTAAGCGTAGTTTTTTTTTCGCTCTTCTCATAAAGTGCAGTTGATGAGAAGACTACGTCTATCTATACGGAAAATGGGTTGAGACTGAGTGGGAAAATCAGTCTTTTTCAAGGAGTGGCGTTCGTTGACATCGAGGCAGCTTTCAACAACGTTGATACCTTCTCGATCATCAACTCTCTTCCAGAATCGGAGGTTAATGACTCCGTTGGCACCGTCTTCCGCTTCATTCTTAACAGTAGAGTAATAAATGCCAAATTTGGTCCCTTTTCTACAAAAAGGTGGTGTACTCTCTCCTGTACCATGGAACCTAGTACTCAAAGTCTTCTTATTAAATCAAAGGTCGCGGGATGTGATGTTACGCAGAGGATGTCACTATTTATCTATCCGGCTCCTTTTTGATGCTTAGCTGTGGCCATATCGTAAATCTGGCCAGAAAGCAGCTTTTTAAATATTTTGGTTGTCCTCTGCAAGAAGACTGTAGGCTCAAGGTGGGGTTTACAGTCCAACGTCATGCGTTGGGTCTATATCACTGTTGAGAGAGTAATTCCGACTTATGATAGGCGAACTATCATCAACCTGTTAAAAAAAATTACGATATATAAGCTACCACAGACGTATTGTTCAAAACCTCTGGGTAATGTTAGGGAAGAATGGAAATTTGTCGATAGCATTGCAGTTAAACGTAGGAATCATAAATATAAGCCACTAGAAGTCGACGGAGTTGTTTCTGCGACCCGAAAAGTATTGCAACTAATTTTAACAAATCTTTTGTTGAAATTTCAGAAAAAACTAGACCTTCTCTTGAGCCATGCCCGTCCACACCTCTCAGATCACTCTGATCTGAGGCTGCCTCGGTACGAACTAGTGCCGTTATTCTTCTCTCATCGCGGTCTCGCCATTTAAGTGCGTAGTGATGTAGCTTATCAAACTCCATCCACCACAACGTAGTCCCGGAATTCAATTTCATGTGGTTAAAATTCCATTTCTGTAAGCAAATTATCCACTATTGCTTAATTTACAGAAGCCCCACACTGGATAGCAATTCGACCTTTAATGAGTTTGATGCGTTGTCTGACTCCAGCGACTTCAATATACACAATTCTGGTTGGCTTCGACATTCTGGACAGACAACACGCGAAGGACGATGTGTTCAGATCTTCGCTGCGGAAAATGAGCTCACACGAATACGTTGATAGTCATACCGCCAACACCCTGGACTTGTTTTTAACTTCTCACCCTGACAAATACCAGATTAATGTGCTATCCAATCTAGGCTTGTCGGACCCCTGAGTCACATCAGCTAATTTCTCGTACACCGACCACCCAGTAAGAGAAAAGATTCCTAAAAGAACCGTATGGCAATACGAGAAAGCCAATTATAGCGGACTTAACAGCTTATTTATTAATTTTAGCTGGTCATTATGTTTCCTCGGTAGCGACGTCGATGCCGCTGCTGATATGATCACAGACACTATTCTCTTTGGAATGAGATCCTTATTACTCATCGGACCAAGAGTATCAAACCAAAAGAAAAGGCATGGTACGACCCGAGCTGTAAAGAGGCTGTCAGGGTTAGAGAAATGTTTTTTCGGTGCTACAAGACCAACCCGACGGAGGAAAACCGAAAAAGTTTAAACGAGCCAAAAATGACTGCAACGTCTTTCTCAAGCGTGTGAAATTCCAATACGACCAAAAACTGAGGCAAAAAATACTACAATGTCCCAAGGTAGTAAAAATTTTTAGTCGTTAGTGAAAAATATTAGAAATTCTGCCTCATCCTCTACCCCAACGCTTATTTACAGTGAAATTCCAGCTGTCAGCTCTTTGGACAAGGCCAATCTGCTTGCTGCACACTTTGCAGCCAGCTCAACACTCCTAGATTGTGCTTTGTTTCCGCTTACACTTGAGTACGTCGAATCTTCAATGGAACAAATCCACTTTCGCACTCGTGTAGTAGCAAGAGTTCTTAAAGATCTTATCATTCACAAATCCGCTGGTCCAGATGATATATCTCCCCCCCTTCTTTTGAAGAGGTGTTATTCCACGCTGCCAAAACCATTGCGTAAGCGTTTTCAGTGATCCTACTCTTTAGTACGCTTTCCGAGCAGATGGAAAACATTTTTTTTTTTTTTTTAAAGAACTTAACACTCAAGTGGGTGTGGATACATTTATAATGCCTCAGCATGTGTTAAGTTTTTTAGAAAATGGTATAGAGAGAGAAAGAAAGATTTTGGGCTCAGTGGTTATTTCCAACACCTCCCTAAAAAGGCGAATCTTCTTCCCCCTCTCCCTCTCTTACTACAGACCCATTGCACTTACGTTCCTTCTTTTAAAGATCATGGAAACGCTAATAAACCGTCAGCTCATGAAATGTCTCGAAACATGAAAACTTCTCAATGACCGGTACGGTTTTCGTACCAACAGGTCCACTGGTGATCTGATGGCATGTCTCACCGAAAAGTAGAAACAAAGGGTACATCAATCTGGCGAAAGCAAGATAGTTGCACTTGATATTTCTAAGGCATTTGACAGAATTTTGCATCAGGCTCTTTTGTCCAAAATGCGTACTTTTGGGATCGATGACTCTCTTCTTCAATGGATTAGAAACGGAACGTTCAGTTTAAGTTGCCTTGGATGATTTCAAGTCTGATATCCACAAAAGAAATGCTGGTGTGCCCCAGGGCTCCGTTCTGTCCCCGACACTTTTTAATTTTCATCCACGATCTCTTGTCAGCTACTTCTAATTCAATATATTCCTTTGCTGACGACAGTACTCTCTGCTTTTATATTCATTCCCGGGCTCACGTCCCTGCTCTTCGGCTGTAGAACGGGAACGCCGGCGTATTTTAAGCTCATTAAATTCTGATATTAACAGCATAACTATCAGCAGGGTAGAATTTAATGCTTCCAAAAAACAATTTTGTCTGCTGTCATTAAAGCGAAACTTAAACACCCAGCCATCGTCTAGCAATGGCACTTGCATCGTCGAAACCGAAAAACTTTCCATTCTCGGTATGTGTGCAAATGGCAACTAACGTTGGAATGACCACATATTCGATGTCGCCAAAAATGCTGCGAAATGTCTAGGTTTCCTCAAACGACGTAAGAAATACTTTTCCCCTTCTGTGCTGGCTTCAATATATAAGACATTCATACGCCCAAAATTGGAGTACAATGCACACCTGGTCAGGTGCGCCTAAAACATCTTGCACCTGCTAAATAAGATTCAAAACCGTGTGATAAAACTCAGAGATGATGCTAATATCACCCAGTTAATATACACCCTCGAACACCGACGAAATGTCGGTATTACTTTGTTTTATCGCTACTTCCATCATCAGTGCTCCATAGAAATCGGCAGTAGCATTCTGCCCCTTCAAACCTTCAACCGTAACACATCGTCTCGCTATGAATGCTCATCAGTATACCCTAAAGACTACTTTCGGACGCACTCTGAAATATCATGATTCGTTCCTAAGTCGAGCAACTCGCTTGTGGCATGCCGAACTCTATATTTCCTAGTCATTATAACATTCAGACATTTAAAACTAATGTCGCCCCCGCTGTGTGCAAACATTTTGAAGGTACCTTAACCCCTTGAGCGCGCGCTACTTTATAAAAAAAAAAACAGCGTTCACTTTTGAAATAAGTTTGCAATATTTTCCAACTTTGTGCAAGCGCAAAGCGATTCATTTCGTTCTGCGAAGGTATGATACTGACTGGCAGTCAAGATTTCGAGCGGGAAAAAGCTACCAGTGTCAAAATAACGTATGATTCAAAAAGCAATTTGTATTTGACGAATAATCTCCAACCTGGAGGGCCAGGACTTTGTGCCACCCCTTGGACATAAGCAACTGTCTACACCTGTGTCAGTATATTGTACGAGGTTACGAGTGCTGCCATTGACACAATTTTAATTCTTCGACTACCATTCAGAAGCATTTCAAGAAAGCATTCTTTAGAAAAACATGACCCTGCACCTAAATAGTGTGCATATCATAAAGGACGATCTACCGGAGACGCCCTAAGCTATTTACAAACCCAAATATTATAGAAACGAAAAGCCTCGCCATCTTTGATATTGATGGAGTTTTAGACAACACCGAATTGTTTATATCATAAGCGGTGGGTTAGAGCAATGGTTGAAAGCCGAAGAGAAAGGCTATGCACAATATGGTGTTTCAGCGAACGTTTATTCCTCAAGACTACTGTGATCCTTGGGGGCATTATCAAAGTCTCGATAAATAAGGTCCTCGAAATCATAAGGGAAAATAAGTAGTTCGTAGTCTATTTTGTTCTCGGAACAAAAGAAGTTGTAGTGCCGTTGCTTTTTGTAATTCTAAACTTCCATGACATTGCCGTTCGCATATATGGAGTGCCTCCACGACTAGCTTTCTAGCGAAGTAAAGCCTTTTGTTGTTTTGACATATCAATATAAAGTGATTGATTGAATTTACTTTTGATGTCAGTGGCGCACACTGGGGTAGAACTAATTTTATAGAAGAGCGAGTTGAAGTGTAAAGTAAGAAACGGGGTAAATATTCAAGTAGCGTTGAACCGGTTGAACATCGGGGGAAAACCTATACGCACAAAAGTTGTCAATACCACTACATTCAAAATCGGTTCATGTATACACAATTTTGGTCCGCATTATTCATCCAGTGTGCGGTTAAAGTAAAAGATACCCCGGGGAAAAATTGATCCAGTGTGCGCTGGCCCAGTAAGATCAGTTGACTAACGACTGCCTTTAATATACTGAAATTCCAAGAAGATAAAACGATATTAATCCTATTTAGATAATGTATGATTTTTTTTCTTATATTTTCAGGATGTCATCGTCGGCGTGTTACTGACGTTCAGCATAATGGCTATTCTCGTCCCACTAGTCGATTTCCTTGACTATTACATCGTCATAAGTTTATATTCACCTCTGTTTGTTTTATTCATTTCAATTCTATTGATTTACTGCTATCCACAGTCGAAAGAAAAATGGACTCCAACTAGGTTTGTTATCTCAACCAGAAAATCATTCAATGCAATATCTTTTCTTTCTTTTAGAGGTGACACTACAATGACAATATCTGTTTGCGCGGGCCTTCAAATTGGCGCTTGGCTTAACTATCAACTCGGTGATTTGAAAGGAATGCCACCGTCAGAGCCACACATAATCATCTGGCCGACATATCAAATGTGGGGTCATTTACTCCTGCGGACTGTATTTGGTTTGTGTTGTATTGTAGCTACACGAGCCGTTGGCAAATCCATATCATATGCAGTGGTGTGTGCAATTCTTGGAAGGGATCAAAAGGAAGTACGGAATTCTCCCAGCAGTTTGCAGAATAAAATCAAAACTACCGTTGAGCTTAGCTATAAATATTTCACGTACGGCATGATTGGGTTTAATACACATTATTTGCTGCCAAATGTATTCAAACTGATAGGAATCGGTCGACCCGATTTCTATACGGAAATCTAAATTTAAGACTCGAATACGAAAATAACCTAAGCTTCCTAGTATACTATACCAGTCATTCCATATCAATTTTCTTTATCTCATTACGTAGCCTATGCAAAGGGGAAAGCAATAATTACAAGTAATAATTTGAAGGAAGTCGCACAAAATGGAGGACGTAGAACGTAGTTCTACGATACGTGTAGGGACACAAAATATCTTTCTTGTGAATAGTTGAATAAAAGACTACTCTTCTCATTCATGGAAATATCGTCAATTAATCGTCTTCAACATTTGAATAGAGTTTGAAATACTTCTTTATTCAGGCCTAACTTTAAGCTCTAGAAAAAGAACATGTTGCTCTGTGAGTGATAAGTTAACAGATCAAAATATGAAAAAGATGCTGGCAACATGTATTTGCTAAAATATATAAAATGATGAGCTTCATCATGTTGTGAGGTAATTGAATCAAATATGCTAATGCTAAAGACGCTGGTGTCTCGGTCTGCAATCTTAAGTACACCTGCTGTAACTTGTCGTTGCAAAACTTTTGATCTTGCAAAACCAGATAGACATTTAGATAAGAAAATTACATCAGTGAAAAATTCGATGCAAAATGTATGCAATTTATAAAAAAAACTGCGCGTATATAGGCGTCTTGAACTAATGTCACTATCTCGGATACTATCTCCAAATATTGTTAATCTACAGAAAAATGTGGCACTCCACAGAACACAAGATTTACTAAGTAACCGCTTCTCGAATAACTATGAACGTACTAATCCAACCTTGGTTATGGATGTGTAACGTTATTTCTAACTCTTCGAAAAGTATGCATAGAAAAAACGAACTTAACACAGCGCTGCCGTGGGTCCCGCAATAATCGGTCTTCGGATTACCCCTTTGAGACGTATTATATGTTGGAGTGAGAATGACGACATCGCCATGGTCAACGTAGCCAAGTGTATTCACGATGAGTCCGCCGTGGATGAGGTTGTTGCGTGGATCAGAGATTAGTTGGAGTCTGCCGGTCTTAAACTAGCCGAACAGAAGTCCGAGACTGTCCTAATAAGCAGCCGGAAGCCTTGGAGTATGCGGACTTCCAAACTAAAAAAAAACGGTCAGCTCAAAGGAGTCCCTGGAATATCTCGAAGTGATGCTCGAGAGCTGACCGCTTCAAAGTGCACGTCGAGTCTGCTAGCAATTAGGCACCGCTCATGCATGCAACTCTCTCTCGAATGCTTCCGAATATCGGTGACCCTGGGTACGCTCGCAGGGTCCTGCTGTCCAGAGTGATCAGTTTGGTCCTTCTACGAAATACGCTGCTCCGATATGGACGGGTGCATTAGAGCTGAAAGAATTAACAAGAAAATTCGTCAGCCTACATGCTTTGCGCAATCAGGGTTATCAAGGGCTTTCGATCAATCTCGGACAAAGCAGCCCATGTGTTAGCTGGAATGATTCCCGACGAGATCATCTGAATGAGATGCAGAAAGTGTGCCTTAGGCGGACCTCGTACAGACATAGGGCCAAAATGGTGAAAAAGGATGAAGACATAGCACCGGCAGCGATATGGCTGCCGGACCCATAAGCTAATTCCCGTCATAAAATCATGGGCAAGAGGGAAAATGGGGAGTATAATAACCGGGTTACAGAATTCCTGTTCGGGAACGGCGGCTATCGAAAATATCTCTATAGATTTGGACATGATGGTTTGCTGCTGTGTCCGAAATGCCCAATCGAGGAAGAGGAGCGGTCTTTTACTGCAGACTTCATAGCAGGCAGAACAAACCTGCCAGGACCTCATACATCATATGATGGGATAAAACTGGAGAACGAACTACGAAGAGCTGGAACTTTGAAAAGAGGGAGAGAAGAGGCGGCCTCGGAAAATACAGCGTAATTGCTAACCAGCCCCGCGAAATAATACTTAACAGTCCCACGGGAAGAGTAGTTAACGAGTGCAGAGGTCTAGGATAATCAAAACCTGCGAATCGTGCACGCCAGTACCGTTTTTTTTTTAAACGATAATGATAGGAATTGAGTTAACATTTCGAAATCTTTATTTATTACGAAGAGTGCTTCATGTTATTTTAAATACGATTTCAGGCATATGAGTATTTCGGCTGTTTTTGGGAAATCGCGTGTTGTCGGTCCAATTTTGGACTTCTCGATAAAACCTATGAGCCATATCCTGAGTATAACGTTTAAATCGTTTAAGGTGATCGCAATATCAACTTTGCAGCAAAGTCGGATAGCATAACCTACAGGACAGACACCACTTCGGCAAATGGACTTATGCTAATTGACTTTGACTATCACTACTAATGTGTGTCGCTCTACCTTTTCCCAACGCCTATACGATCTGCAGTGGTATCGAGACCAAAAAGCCGTCAGAAAACCCGCATTTGATGCTGGATTGCAGCAGACCAAATCCACGAAACAGTTGGCTTGATAAAGAGTGCATATAAAGCAACGCAACTCGCCTATGAAGCTGCCTAAAAGAACATCGGCTTCTCCGGCGAAAAGTGCAAGGATGAGACGCACGCTTCAGGAAATAAAAAGATTCTACTCGAGAGGTAAAAAAATCATGTCAAGTTAACAAGACTCGAACAGAAGAATGTATGCCTGATAAATGTAACCTTACCACCGTTTTTTCGATACAAAGGAAAGATTCTCTCAGAATTGCGCCAACTATGGAGTCATTTGTATCCTTAAGAATGAGTAAGGAAACGCTTGATCCTCTCAAGCAATCTCACCGAAACTTTTGATGTCAAAAAAGGGATTAGACGAGGTGATGCGCTGTCATGCGATTTCTGTAAGATTATACTTGAAAAACTTGTGTGCAACATCGCAAAGCAATTCTAAAACCGTAGCTATAACTTCAATGCACCGGAGGATATTATTTACCTCAGCAACCGCTATTAACTCTGATAATCCATCACCTCATCAGAGGTTGCATAAGGAAATTACGGTTTCTTTGATATAAGAAGGCAATTGTGTGATAAAGCCTTGTCAAGAAAAATTAGTAGAAGCATATACCTTAGCTTAGGCTAATGAAGATATCCTTCGTCATTTTGAACGCAAGATTTTTCGAGTTGGTAGTGCCATATAACAGGAAACTATACGAGCTTTACACCGACATCAACCAGGTCATAAAAGTACCCATCAGACTCCAGCTACTAGGGCATGTAACGACCCGCTCCAAACAATTAACGAAGAAGAATACCATCTTGAAGTGCTCAAATGGCGGTAGTTGGCCATTTTAGAGGTTTTTTGTTGAGCTCAGATCCACCACAGACTGCATATCATCTAAGTAAGTATGTATATTTGCAAATTTGATTTCTGCTCCCATGGGACGGACCCTGTAGCGCTCTACTCAAAATCATAGATCTGTCACATACAGTACCACGTTCGGAGTTCAACAACTCAGGGAGATGTTTCCCTCAACATAATTTTAACGTTACTTCCTTCCTCTGACATGGCAAATAGTCGAATAGGACGCCTTATTTGCAGGTTTTTTATCTAAGTCTAATTTCTGATCAACATTGGCCCGTCACTGCTTTAACAGGCATCTTGCGTATTTTTTGCGCTTTCGATCATCGAGAACTCGCTACCCGTCCGGGGCTTGTGAGTGTCTTCGCTCCAACTGAGCTGTTATTGAATGTTCGTCTCTTTTCTTTTAAGTTTATGAAAAAATGTATAGGTACAAGTATCTAGTCAATAACAAGCCGCTTCCTTTTCTTGTAATTAATGAGACGTTCCATATGTCTATGGATTAACTGATTAGGTACCGTATTTGCAGATAATATGTTTTCAAGTCTTTACTCACTTTAACAACGTTAATCGCTCTTGTCCACTTGTAACTACGATAGAAAAGCTTTTTTTTATAAGATAAAGCCACCATGTTACCAGTTAATCTCCGAATAAGATTCGTTCAAAAACACCGACTAAATGATTAGTTTTAATCGATTGATAACTGACAGGCCACTTCAGAAAAAGGTTACTACTTAGTTTGCGATTATCATATAATTCTGAACTAATTATGGTGCAATTATAAAAGATAACCAGATCACAGGGCGAGCATTGTTAATTTAATGTATTGTATAATATGTAAAAGACGAATACTTTTGTTTTAATCTTCAATAGTTCTTTTCCCACAATCTTAACCTACTATCCTTGGCCAAATGGAGAAGCCTTATTCGTGTCCAAATAATATACACCGCTTGCAGCATTTGAGTTGCTTGGATCACCCATGCGAATTCCACCAGAATATAATTTACAAGCTCCATCTTTGACATCGTTAAATTGATTGCAACCCACAGTATTAAATCCATTTTTGGCATTGCGACTTAGGGCCTCTGCCAAGTAGTCGACGGCTCTTTCATGAGCACATGAGCCATCTAAATCAATGCCACATCCGGGCTGAGATTTTCCACCATTAGGATAGAAGGCAGCCTGTCCAATTGGGTTGTAGAAGCCCTTAACTCCACCATTTGTATGAATAGATTCCACGTATCTTGCATCTGTATCGGCTAAACGGCTTTCTGGTTTTTCGTACATAAATAGGGGCATAGCTGTGTCTAAACCAATGATGGTGTCAATTTTCCCTCTCTTTACATTCTTTCCAGCAAAACCGACCACATGTGCACCCAGACTATGTCCGTATAGCGCTAGTGTATTGAATGAAAGTCCTCCAGCGCTGTTAAGCCAGTCGATGAATCCTGCAACAATCTCTCCTGCTTTCGAGCAGCTACCTTGAGCCGAAATGTAATTAGCTGTTTCTCCATAAACGCTCCAGTCAACGGCAATGAAATTAAACTCTCTGTTTTCGCCATTCAAAAGCAGACTTTCACGTATCTTTCGGTTTTGCCCCGCTAGATATCCACCATTCCAACCATGAATGAAGAATCTATAAAAAGACTAGTTAGATAGAAAATTTGGTCTGGAAGTCTTGAGAATTTGTTCACTAACCTGGTAGGATTATTTTTGTTGAAAGGCGAATTCGACAAAGTGCTCGGATTAGCCATATCGATTTCGTAGGGACTAGTTGGATTCGATTTAGTGTACAAGAAGAAGCGTACCTTATTCAATTTTCTTGGACTGACGACAGAAAATGGCTCTGTTATTATAGCCTCTATGGATGCAGCTCTTCGGCTCATCCAACGTATAGATCCATCCCTTTGGGGAATTGGCCACATTTTCTCCTCCCTTTCATTTGGATGTGCTGGCAATGCATTTGCTAAAAATAAAACCTAATTAGGCTTCAAGGTATTCTTCACTCTTTGACTCAAAGTAAACTCGCACCACAAACAAAAATCACCAAAAGTGCGAAAAGCGAAACGTATCCGTTCATTGTTTAAAATAAACTGAAACGGGTAATTCTAAGTTACCAGCCTTTAATAACAAGCAGGCTTGTCGAAAAGTTATCACCCGCAAGTGCTCGTAATCACTTAATTAGGGGCTATGAAGTATGATTAGATATAGTCGGATCCTTACAAAACGTTTCGACTTAAAGGTTAGTACATCATACTTGACTAAATCAAGTATTTGCATCCATATGATTGTAAATTAAAACACCATAAAACATTTTGGAATAACCAATAACAGGCAAGTGACGATGGAATTAGATCAATTTGGCGTAATTTTCATGTGGTTAGCCCCTAAACTGATAATAAAAGGCGATACATTTGCAAAGTTGATGATCACTAGAGTTCTGACACTTCAAGTTTATGGTGAACTAGATATGAAAACCACATTTCTTGTGGTCTTTGTTCACACTTGGAGATTAAAAATCCATATTTGGAGTCCTAATTTGAAGGAAATGATCAGTGGGTCAGCACGTAAAAGTCACAATCCTTCAGTGCGATCTGTACAAACTGTGACTGGAAGATGTTTTCCCAAGTATAGTTTGATTCCCAGTCGGGAATTTCAATTTTTCTTTTAATTTTAAATAATTAAAATACGAGCCTGAAATACGATAAAACTAGGTTGTACATCGGAGGATTGAAGAGCTCCTTGCACTGCTCGAAGAGAAACACAGCGACAAGCTAACTTTCGAAGGGGTGCTATGGCCATTCACCACAGCTAGAACAAAAAGGGCGATTCGGAAACGACAGTTTTTCCTACTTCAGCTAATGTAGACTACAGGTTTTACACTAGGGAAAAGTAAAGAGTTGCAAGAAAATTTTAATGCAACCTCGATTCTGTGCAGAAAGAAGCACAAGTCCGAGGAATGGGCTCTTGGTCGTAATAGTGCGCAGGCTTAGAACAAGGGATAGACAGCAAACTATCAGGGTAGTCCTAAATTCCGTTAAAAAAGGAAAGTAAATCTGGCTCGTCACCAAAAAGCGGAGATTAAACGCCCACCTGGAAATGTTCAAACATACTAGTAAGAAACGATAGTGCTTCCCTCGATAGCCACAAACCTTAGATGCTAGCTACTCTGACCTATTTCCGGGGCAAATGTCAACGTCAACGTTAGATACAAGAACAGATTTGCTGGGCCTATCACACCTCCAGTCGTAATGGGTAGAAACATATACATATTCTTAATATTCTTGCGTTGCGTGTAAATGCGCTAATTAGGATGGAACCAGGAGCCACGTTGTTTAAGCTGTTCAAAGACTAGTCCCCTGACGTGCTTTTGGATAACGATATTAGTTATTTGGTTAGGTCGAGCTACGGTTCTGGATGAATCTGGGTCTCAACTAACAAGCCTCTTCAGTTCCGATCCTTAGTTAACCCTCAACAGTTGCGCACTCCAAGTTGGTTGAGGTCCCCTTGTACTTGTTCGCGCCAGCTAAGGTGAGTTCTTCCTCTATTGCGTTGTCGTTCCGCGTTAGATTTTAAGACTGCGGGCTGGAGCATTGATGTCCATTCGCCCCACATGTCATAATCATCTCAGGCGATGATGAGCAGTCCTCTGACTAGGTCGATGTCGCCGTTACAGCTCGTATAGTTCATCGTTAAAACTTTTCGTGCAAAGCCCGTCAATGCATATATACTCGTATATATGAATATCTTACGAATAATTTTTCTCTCGAAACGACCGACGATATCTTCGTTCCCTTTCAATAGAGTCCATGTTTCGGTGGCATAAAGTAGAACTCAGATGGTCAAAGTCTTATATAGAGTCTCCCTGGTTGTCCGGGATAGGGCCTTACTTCTAAATTGCCTGCTTAACCCAAAGAAACAGCGATCGACAAGAGCGATTCTGCGTTTTTATTTCTGCTGAGGTATTGTTCGCAGAATTTATAGACGAACCAAGGTAGAGAAGGGGTTGAGTTTATGAACGTCAGCATTTTTAACTTAGTAGAATCGAAGATCATTCATTCTGAGTTTTTGAACGCATTCACTGCGCAGACATATCTCACTACGATTGTAATTTGTTTTGCGTTAAAAAACGTCAGCAGTGGGAAAAAAGTAATATTCGGCCAAATCTTAGATTTGCTGTTTTCAAAAGAAAAGAGTTATTTATTTTTATTACATATTATTTCAATAGTTCTTACATCTTAAAAAAACACAAAACTATTCCGCACTAAAATCTTCTAACTTTTTTAGAATATAATACAATAATAGGCACAAGTATGACGATATGCTGACGTTTATGAGTACAATGGTAATAGTGTTACTTCTCCAGAAAATCTGCGTTATTAAACGCAACTAACGCAGTTCTTTGTTAGTCTGACGTTTTTAAAGACACCCAAAGTCCCTTACTGCTTCGAAATTATAGCTATAGTGCGAAAAATTCAAGTATCCTGTCGGAACCACCAAGAAAATTGTGATGACGATGTTACACAATGAGTCAGTGTTGAGTGCTTTAAAGGGCATGAAGACTCTGTAGTATTTTGTGACAGAAAAATGCCGCTTAATCTTAAAGAATTTTTTATAAACGAGAGTCGTTATCCAGCTTTAATCCATCGGAATTTTAAGAAGTTTAGTTGGCCTTTGAGGCATCCATGATGCCGGAATAGATAGCTGCGGAATGCTCGCGGTTGCTAGGCTTTAGCTCATCGAAATGAGTAGGTCTTTTCAACTAACCCATATATCTTTACTTAACCTACCATATTGTCTCGTTTCAAAAATATAGACAAACAAAAAAAACAAGGATGGGCATAGGAAACGCTACGTACGTTACTTTATATTAACTATACGGACGGACTCAAAAGACCTCAGGCTGAGCAAATCGGGTGATTTATGATCTTCACAAAGATCATCGGAAAATCGGGTCCAAAAAGCTCAAGTTATAGTCGAGGTTCAGAGAAGGGGCTGAAAGAAAATCAAATAGATCACTTAACTGCAATTTATCAGCAAAACTTGTCCTCATTAACGAGGAGATTGAAAATAGAGTGGCTTGTAAAATGGTTCTAAGGTCCGCAAATTTAGCCAACCGCACAAGCGGTGCAGTAGCAATGCGAACTGCCGTTAAATGGCCATTTGATGTTCCTGGAGTCTTGGCCATATTCCGGAAACTGCTGTTATTTGTTCTGTTGAACTACCTGGACGAACCTGCGTCGATGGTGCTACGAAAATTCTTGATCCTGAAAACAGCAGAGATACTGCTACAGAGATACCGAAACTCCAAACATTCTTATTTGGTGCCTCAATGGTAAGAAGAACAATGCGGTAAGTGTCAACTAAAACATGAAAAAGGTGCGTTGTTTTGCACTTCCATTAAGGCATGCTATTGAATTCCTTGTATAGAAGCTCATAATCGCAAGAAATTCAAATAGTTTCACTAAAGCCTATGATGTGGCTAGGCTTTGGTCATGTAATCAACACGGAACACGAGAGTAAATGCTGCTACTTGCCATGTGTAGAGCCAATATTAAATGTTTGACATGCGGAACACAAAGGGTGTGAAGAATACAAGTAGGCCAAGTTTTGAAAAGGGGACCGCCAAATTATTTGATACTCGTACATTAAAAAATAATTGCTGTCAAGATCGAAAGAAACTAAATATGTATATACGTATGGAATTAAGAGCAGATATGAGTATCGGAGATCGTTGTGCAGTAAATATATTCCATTAAGAACTCTATATTTTTTTTTTTTTACAATTTGAACGCACCTTTATTGTTTTTTTGTGAACTGTCATTACTATTCTGTTTGTCAAATGTGTACCATTTATTTATGGTTCAGTACTCGAACGAGCAATGTTTACAAATTATTAAAACTTATTACCAAAATAAAAATGTACAGTCCTTAATGGGATTGGGATCGTCGCCGTGAACATACAAGCGACATTGAGTTTGTATGTTGCAGACCTGGATACTTTGAATGCAAGATAATGGATCTTACTGTTCTCGCATGAAATCAATTTTATCGACTTGTTTTGTACATCAAATGAATAAATTTGGCAAGAACTGACATGCAACAGCTAACTGCAAGCCAACAAATGTGCCTTCAACAGATCTTCGGCCATTTAAAAAGCACGTATAGTGAATTTAAGGATCCACATCCATCTCCGGAAAGGCAAAAGAAGTTCCAGTAACTTCTGGTGGCTTCTATGAAAGGGTACAATGTCGGAAACTGGACATGACGATAAAGCTCGTCTATGTATCTATATAGATGATAGATATACAGATCATATGCAATCCTAAAATTGATACTTAATATTAAGTTTAATCTAGAATCTGATGTGAAGTGAATATTTGAACAATTATGGACTTACCAGGCCAAAAATCTCACTGACAGGTGTCACTCAAATGGTAAATAAGTGGTTTTAACTGTCAACAATAGGTCGGACACAATGTTAAAGAGACTTATGCCTTACTTACTCACTAACGAAGTTAGGATGGCTTACTTTCTTGTGGATTTGACATCATGCATGACCAAATCTTGGAAATTGGCGTATGCTTGCTACAAAGTCATTTCCCGCTAACTAACATAACTCGGCAGGTAAGCTATCCGTTACGACGGTCTTATTGTACTTGAGTTTGCATGATAGTGGACGAAAAGTCGTAGTTTTCATGCCCAGGTTGAAAAGTTTGCTCGGAATGGTGGCAGCGGAATTTAGGTCGCTAGTTCCGCTTAACAATCTGCAGAAGTGACTTTTTCATATCTTCAGCAATTTGTTCACTTACCGAAAGTACCTTCCTGTAGGAGACGTAGTTGCACAATTAACAATGATCGCATGTCCCGATCAACTAAATAACTTAGACAAGCCATCGAACCTACTTCGTAGAGCACTAGATCATTCTCCAGCTTTTATGCCTCAAATCTTCAATCTGTAGGATCATTAGACAAAATCAGTGGCTCTTGTAAGTTGTTCATTTTGAATGTATGTAGAATGAATTCATGTTTGCATTCTATTGCTTTAGATACTCTGGAATTCTTATGCTATCTTCCTTCGTTATGACTTCTGGCCCTAGGAGAATGAGTTTCGATTAAAGGCCCTAAACAACTTCGCTTATCGTAGCAACATATGAACTATCAAAGTCCTGCGAATTTGCTTACCATGTAAGCTATAATAACCTTCTCGGGTCTGAAGTAGAAACAATCCTGCATCTCTATACTCTGGGTACATTGGTTCCTTTTTGCGCTTCAAAGCTAATTTATAGCTGCCTTTGCGAATGTGTGTACTATTTCGACCGCCGTTTATGGTGTGGTTTCGCTTGTGGAGGACCTACCAAAGTCAAGCATGTGGTGTTCTCCATTAGCTCTAACATATTGCTTCTTGCCCCGTTTTAGAGTGAATACTTGGTTCCCTTATACTATTGTAGTATACTTGTCAGCCAAAACTCCTACCTATGTAAACAATTTAATCGATGGTCGGGACTTTATAGTTAGACTTTAACCATTCACAAAGATCTTTTTATTTGTTGGTTATCTAAAATAGGTTGCAAAAACAAATCAATTACTACCATCGCACTTCTACCAAAGGCATAAATCAAACAAGTTGTTGAACATCAGCAAGCCTCAAAATAAATTTTCGCAGATTAGATTTAATCAAAGGCCGTGCAATAATAAAGTAGTTATGGTTCCATTTATTCGTTGATTAGATATTGCATATTATTCAAAATACGAGTACTCGAAATGGGGAGATTACTGCTGGAATTTCATCTATAAAAGCTGAATTTCTGCCACCAGTGCCTTCAATAGTCAATCAAGCAAAATGCAAAGATACTTCGCATTATTAGCAGTTTTAGGAATACTCGGCGGTGGTAAGAGCTTTTTATGAGTTCTTCTCTTAATAGCTTTCAAAGTAAATACTCCTTTCAGCTTACAGCCTTCCTGCTAAGCCCGATGAATCGCCGAGCAAAATCTGGCCAATTCCCCAAAGAGATGGCACTATTCGTTGGATGACTCGTGGAGAGGCAATTATCGAAGCCATGCTAACAGAACCAGAGACTATAATCAGCCCAACAAAACTGGATAAAGTGCGCTTTTTCCTGTACACTCAGTCGAACCCCACGGAACCCATCGAACTCGACATGGATGAGTCGGAATCACTGTCCCGGTCGAGTTTTGACTCCAGGAATCCCACAAGGTAAGGGGCTACAAGTAGAGTACTCGTCTTAAAAATTTTACCTCGAATCTGTTATTTTTTGAAGATTCGTAGTTCATGGCTGGAATGGAGGTTGGCAAGGTGGAGAGAATCGTTTGATTCGCGATGCGCTCCTGCTGAGCAACCCAAATAATCAGTATAATCTTATTGTCGTCGATTGGAGCGTTTATGGGGAGTCCATTAACTATATCCTGTCACAAAATCGCTGTTCAAAAGCTGGAAAAATTGTCGCCGAATTCATTGATTGGCTGCATGACAATGCAAAACTTTCATTCGATACGTTGGCATTGTATGGACATAGTTTAGGTGCACATGTAGTCGGTTTTGCTGGCAAAAACGTTCAACGTGGACAAATTCATACAATCATTGGTTTGGATCCAGCTATGCCACTATTCAATTATGGCAATCCAGATACTCGTTTGTCAGAAGACGATGGCTATTACGTGGAGTCAATTCAAACGAATGGTGAAATGTTAGGATTCTATAATCCCATTGGGAAGGTTGCATTTTATCCTAATGGTGGAAAGTCACAACCTGGATGTGGTGTTGATATTGGTGGTGGTTGCGCACATGGCAGATCAGTTGAATATCTGGCAGAGGCATTGAAACTATCGGAGAGGAATGGATTCCATTCGGTTGCTTGTAGAGATTTTGCAAATGTAAAGGAGGCCTCCTGTAATCTTTATGCAGGTGGAGTTCGTTTAGGGGATCCAAATAATGCTGACAAGGCTTTGGGTATTTATTATTTAAAAACGAACAGTGAATCGCCGTATGGAATTGGAGTCAATGCAAAATTAGTTATATAATTTGCACGGAAATAAAGAATCTTTTAGGCTAAATTGAACAGAAATTTTCATTTATTAGTTTTTCATTCAATTTGTTTCGTAAGAACATAGCAGCAGAGCCCCTACTTTTATAATGGTTGGCTCCCTGCCGACCACTTTTAAGCGTTCTCGTGTTTACGTCGAAGCGTTTGCTCAGCTCGCTTTCTGTCGGTTCACACTTAGCGCGTGTTAACTATCATGATTGGTGCATTGTATTTAGGTTTTCGAAGTCGCAATCTCCGTGAACAGAAGGAAACTAGCTGGATTGACATCAGGATCCATTCACCAAATTCTTTCTAGCAAGAGTTGAAGAATGCTTTGCTAAAATTTCCGACTTATCGTAAAGTAAACCCTATGAGCCTGGCAAAGAAAATACCGCTACTTTTTTTCCGTGAAATATCTATTCGTGTAACCAACACATGTTTATGCTTATCGCGTTCCTAAAGAATCCGAGCGCCCGGTAACTCCACAATTGACCAAATATTCATACTACGGCAGATCCTGGAAAAAACCCAAGAGGTTCAGATCGATACTCGCCACCTTTTTATCGATTTTAAAGCCGCATATGACAGCATCTACAGAGACGAGCTGTACAGAGCCATGTCTAGTTTTGGCATCCCTGCCAAACTCGTCCGCTTGTGCGGTATGGCGATGGAGAAAGCTCCCTGCTACATTAAGGTCGGTAACGACCTAACCGAGGCCTTTGATGTCAAAAGGGGATTAAGGCCAGGGGACGCGCTGTCATGTGACTTCTTCAACATCATACTTGAAAGAGCTGTGCAAAACTCACAAGCCAGCACACGAGATACGATCTTTCAAAAGTCTGTTCAATTGCTTGCATACGCCGACGATATTGATATTGTTGGTAGAAAACAGCGAGTTATCACTGGTGCGTTTGTGAGTATATAAATAGAAACAGAAAAAATAGGTTTAGCGGTAAACGAGGGCAAACAAAGTATATGCTGTCAACATGTCCAGGATGTTACAATCGACAGCTATAACTTTGAGGTAGTAAGGGACTTTGTCTACCTCGGCTCTGCTATCATATCTGAAAAAGACATCTCTTCAGAAATCAAACGGAGAATAACGCTTGCCAATCGCTGTTTCTTTGGGCTGGAAACTCTATATAAGACCCTATTAAGCCCAGTCCTGCATTATGGTTCCGAAGCATGGACCCTTTCTAAAGCGGATGAAGATATCCTTGATCGTTTTGAGAGAAAAATTCTTCATAAGATATCTGGTCCCTTATGGGTTGACGGTTTCTGGAGGAGACGATTCAACCATGAACCTTACGAGTTGTACAGCCACATCGATCTGGTCAAAAATCTGCGCATTGGACGTTTGAGATGGCAGCAGTAGACAAAGCAGTAGAGGAAGGCCTCGCCTTAGGTGGGGCACGCAAGTGGAAGGAAACCTCAACCAATTTGGAGTATGCAACTGAAGGCAGTTAGCCAAAGACCGCGCTAATTGGAGAGGCTTATTGGCTGAGGCCCAGATCCACCCCGCACTGTAACACCGCCTACAAAAAAAAAGAAGAGAATCCCAGGAATGCTCTGGTGAGTTTTTCAAAATCTCAATCCCTGATGACAAGACTCCGTAGTTGATAAGCTTAAAAAAAAGTCGTGGCCTTTCAAGAGTCCATTTACTGGTACCCTTGCTTTTGAAAAACACTGGCCCGCTAATCGCGGTGGTCACTGTTATCTGAAAGCTCACTAAGATTTCTTTGAGAAATATGGCGCATAGAGCCACTAATTCACAACATATGTGCTCAGCGTTTCCGTCGCCCTCCATACAAAGGCGACATCCAGCTACCTGACTAATTCTGCGTTTGTGTATGTGATTTCGAAGTTTCGCAGCTGTTCTTATATCATCTCTTTTAAAATTAAAAGATAATTCGGATTTATTTTGGAAGGAATTCATAATTATTTAGATCGTTGAATTTATTGGTGATGCGGCAGAATGGGTCTGAGCTATTTTATCCAGTTCATCGGCTTTTTCCGTTTTCTCAATATCCTTGCGCGCTGGTACCCATGAGACTTTGTTTCTTTTAGATAAGTCCTGAAGACTATTAAAGCAGTGTAACACCAATTTGGAGTCAAACAAGTTTGAGCTTAGGGCTTTCAGTGTTGCTTGACTGTCCGTGAGTAAAGATCGGCACATTCTTGCATGGCATGCGCTTGCAACGTCTGTTTTTGTGCCCCGGATACCCTCACTTTCTTAGGTGTCCATTTTGTGCAAATGGATATATCACTTGTTGCCTTTACGATTTGACGTTGGGTTTTGGTCGTCGATTTGGGATCACTCTGTTGAACCTCCTGTCGTAGCATAAAGTTTTTGGTATGAGGGTATTTACAGCGTCGACCATGTCGAGTTCAGGATTCTCTGAGGTGAAGCTTACGAAGTCCAATTTTACTGTAAATTCCATCGATCCTATTTGTAATAACCTGTCTGTACCGCTGTACACTTACTTTTTTAGCGTACATATGTATATGTGAAGCCGAGTGAGGCCAATGAAAACTCCAACGGCAGCGGTGTAGCACCGGAGATACCTATGCATGCGAGTCTCTGATGACTTTACAGTTTTGGTATGGTGGTCTTCGCTTTTGTCCTACTAAACCATATTACTGACGAATAGGCGAGGATCGGTCTGACGGTCGAATTTTTGTCGTGTTTTGATTCGTATCCCTTAACTGAATGTAGGCATTTGTTTTCACGTCAAGATCGGTCAAGCTGGTACTTTTGTCTTTTTCTTCAAGTTTTCTTAATTAGGACTGTCAGGAGGTAGACAGCACCGCTGTTGTAAGATAGCCTGTTCTCGGTTCATAATTTTTCACAATTTCCTTTATAAATGTTGTCGCAAGATTGTTTTTTTGGATTACTTTGCGAGAGCAACCTTTCTGGAAGAAGGAAATTTAGATGTATTCTGGTCTTTTAATTGATCACAAATACCAACTCCAGGCCGTTGTTGCTATTACGCTTGTTTTTCTGGTTAGTTGAAGAATTGGACCCATCGGATCAAAGGGTTTGGTTTTATTTTCTTTTGAAATAATCTCTACAGACCAAGTGTTTGTATCCACTATATGGTATATTGGCATTGGTTTGGGGCACTACTGCCCTAATTTGTTTTTCTAAATTTTATTTACGTTTATCAATAAATACCAACTAGGAGAGAAGAAGGGAGCCTTCCAAAAATTGCTGAGACTAACTGAGTTGGGCCCCTATGAAGTTGTGGAAAAAGTAGAATAAAAAAGTGGAAAACTCCAATGTCTCAGACGGAAAAGACTCGGGGAAAACTTGCATTGTTGAGCACTCCAATATACTGAAAGGGATGAAACCAGTAAATTATGAGAGTCCAGAACGCCAGAATAAACCTAGTCCTCAGAGGTGAGGACATAGAATGGACATTAAAAATCAATTTTTGGGCCCTAAACAGCCAATAATAAACAAGTTACAATACTTATAGAATATGATGGGCTTACAAGATCAGGCATCAATGACAGTAAAGCAATCTCTCTTTTCAAAACAAAGATCCTGCGAATCAATGACGAATGGTACCGATGGAGGGTTGAAGTACCCCCAAATCCGATTATGGAACTTATAAGTACTATTGCACTTGTATTTGTTTAATCCCTCCACCCAAAGGTGGATACCATAATTTACTATTTGTGGTATTGTGCCCCCAATTTTCTCTTTCGTAATACTATTTAAGGTCGAAGATATGGAAAATTTTGATTCTCGACGCAACCTGCTTCGGACAATGTGAATTAAGTCACCACTTCTCATTTGAATTAGCTTTCTCCTTTGTTACATACAGTAACAAAGAACCATTAATTTGAGTCCAGGTGCCGACATCATTTTGGTCGCTTCTGTTCCTCTAACTACTCGTACAATACATCAGTTTTGAAAAACACTCAAGCCAGGCCCCTATCGCGTTGATTATTTCAATCAATACAGCGGTTTTACTCATTATCGCAATAAAAATGCTCCGATAAGCCCTGCACAATAAATAATCGTAAATGTTTGCGTATTCGAAGTGCAAAATATCAGCCCCCAAAGTTCTAGAAGTAGTTAACTTTTATTGATCGCTATGTTAGGAAACGCAGTGATATTTCTTGGTGTTTTTCTGACTATTGGTAAGTGTGTCCCCATATAATACCCAGTGTTTGGATATTCGCAAAACTTTTAATTTTGTTTTGCAGGTTGTTCACTGCCAGAGAATGACAGTGGACTATGGCAAGTCCCACAGTTGGATGGTAGTTTCCGGTGGATGACACGACGTCATGCAATCAGTGAAGCGCAGCTAACAGAACCAAGGGCGAATACTCGCAGAATGGACAAGGTCCGCTTTTTCTTATACACGCAAGCAAATGACGGTAAACCAGTGGAACTTGAAACATATGACACTGAAGCTCTGGTACGGTCAACTTTTGACAAAAACCATTATACCAGGTTTGGGAACGATGACATCTGTCATCTTTTGTTTGTTTTCATATTTGCCTCTTGACAGATTCATGATTCATGGGTGGAACGGCGGTCACATATCGCCACAGAATGACAAGATTCTGGATGCAGTTTTCAATAGTTCCACCAAGGAACCTATTAACTTATTTCTAGTCGATTGGAGCGCCTATGGAGAGACAATTAACTATCTTTCAGCTCAGAAAAGTGTCGCCAAGGCTGGTATAATCCTCACTGAATTTATTGATTGGCTGCATGACAGTGCGAAGTTATCATTTAAAAATCTAACCTTGATGGGCCATAGTTTGGGAGCTCATGTGGTTGGTTTTGCTGGAAAGAACGTTCAACGAGGGAAAATTCATACAATTATCGGCCTTGATCCAGCTATGCCTTTATTCAGCTATAGAAATCCAGAGACACGACTTGCTGACACTGATGCTGAATATGTAGAGACGATTACGACTTACGGCGGGAAAGCTGGATTTTATCAACCAATCGGAAAGGCAGCTTTTTATCCGAATGGAGGTAGAACTCAACCAGGATGCGGTTTCGATATTGACGGGGAATGTGCTCATGAACGAGCTGTGGATTATTATGCAGAAGCTATGAAACTTGGAGCTGACAATGCCTTCTATTCGATTGGTTGTGGTGAATTTTCTGATGTAAAAGCCGAAAGTTGTGATGTACAGACTGGAGGAATAAGACTAGGTGATCCCAGTAATGCAGAACGGGCTGAAGGTGTTTATTACCTTACGACAAATGGGCAGTCACCTTTTGGAGAGGGGAATGTATATGAAGGTTAAAAATAAATAAATCAGAGCTAAAGGTGCATTTCTTATTCCTGCTTTTACATTTTAAGACTTGGTTTGGAGCCTGAGAAGTTCTTGAAATAAAACGCAAGTGTTATTTATATTTTAAATTTGAGCGTAATTGGAAATAACTAATATCAATTGAATTATCGACGATGTAGTAACGAAGAGATTGAATAATAGGTGGCGCCACTATCATAGACTTAAAGTGGTTCAACTTTTCAATAGAACTTAATGAAAAATGTTTTAATATTCTCAAATAATTGCGATCATAAGAAAGACGGAATCCTGATCCAGGACTCAAAATAAAACATGGCAAAAGTACATATATGATAAGCCAAAGGTTAAAATGGTGTTAAAGTTATAAGAATACCGAAATCGTGAAAGGAAATACGTTAGAGGGTTATGGTTTTTTAGTTAGGGCATTTGATCCTACCAAGTTTCATTTTACCCTGGTCTTGGAACTTTTTGTGGCAATAAAAATCGTTGTTTTACAATATTGCGACCGCAATTTTAAAAGCAGGCCTGGCTGGCTACTCTAGTAAACAATCCTGGGCGCGATTCTCTTCCATACTTTGCTTGTTTGCTTTGCTTTTATGTAAATACGTCCCTGATGCATTGCAAACTGCAATAATTGGTATGATTCATGAAGTTAAGAGCTCTCTATCGACCACATTACCATTTGAGAATACAAGGGTTCTCTGAACTCACTGAATGGCTTGTCTGGATCGCGGGAAATGAAATGCGAACTTGCTGGTCAAGGCTTAGAGAAGAATTTCTTAGTGCCTATTTCAGCGTTAGGACTACTTGCGTCTTCAGCTGAGGCTCCTATTGACAGTTGGGTTTCTTGTGATCTTACCTGCACCCGTAAATATGTGGTATGACTCTCAACTGTGCAGTCGGCCCAAGCGAATGCTTCTTAGCGTCTGTTAGGTTTCATCGGAATTCTTGTTGTCCTTCAACAGAGAAGATTGCAGACTGTTTACTGCTTTAAGACCATTTAGCTAAACGTGAGCTCTACTGACTAAAGTGATCACGCAAATTTCTTTGAAAGACAGAAATTGCAGTAAATTAAAGATTTGTTATGGTAGCAGTCTGGGAAGGAGCAAACCAAAGCATAGTCTTTCCCACTTACTGCGTTGATCGCCTTATCATTATGCACAGTGAAAGCAGAACTGTGAAAAACTTTTTCGTATCAAAAAGTTATCGCTTCTGAACACTTGCCGTTGCCCACTTAATTATCATTTTTCCAGCTTTTCGGTGTCCACTGATATTTAAACTTAGATCATATTGCGTAATAGTCGACGAACTTAAATACTGTCTAAAGTCAGTATATTGTAACAAAAAATTGGAAAGGAGTAGAATTAACAAGTTAATTGCCCGAATGAACCTGGTTTTACTAACAAAAAAATTGTTGAGCACATTTTCCGAGCCCCATGCTTTCGGAGTAATTGTCAGGTAAAGCCCTTACATAAGAAAGTATGCTGGAAATGTCGCCACTGGTCGTCCGTCTTTAAGATGGCAGCATAAGACTTTTCAAAAAGTCTTTTGCAATTGAAGCCGTTTGAAGTCGAACAGCGTAACGGTACAGTGTTCCTGCGTACTGTATATGTTCATTCCTTTTTTATCTGCAGCAAGGAAGTAGTTCGAGTAAAATTTCGTTGAATTTTCGGATATAAAAGCCCATATTGATCACATTGATATCTTGCGTCCATTACAATGTAATGATTCAGCTTGAGATACTTTATCCCTCGACCGATCCCTCACAATATATGTAGTTTATAGGCTGGTGTATAGATTTTGAAATACAGTCTCGCAGGATCCTTCGCATTGGTAGGCATATTAAAACTTCGACAGAGGATGCAATAGCAAAGCATTTTTGATACATCTTTTCGAACAGTGACTGTTCGCCAGGGGTTCGGTTCGTGTGCCAGTACCAGGCTACCAGTGAAGATTCTTTTCAGAGTTACCAGTAGCATGTATATAGTTTTTGTATATTAACATAACGTGCTACTCAGCTCACTTGCAGCTAGCTTCGGTGATAGCAGTTCGTTGTGAGCTAGTTCTGAGCAGCCTACCTTTTTAAAAGGCACTTTTTCAAATCCAAATTGACTTCTTATATTATTTTAGCTTCAATCTGTATAGATTTCAGGCTTTCTCAAAACGAGTCCTAAGCTATTTGACTAGAAGTTTCCTGTTACTGCAAATCTGCGTTTTATCACAGAACGCTGCATCTGCAGCAGTTTTTCCTAGATGGACACGTCAACTCAAAACATTTGGTGAGGACACCGTTCAGGTGCTATACAGCTTTTTCTTACTTCTGTTTTGTTCTGATCTTCTGCAGAGCATTGACAGACTTGTCTAGCATCTTTTTAAGCGTGTGTCTTTTCAACAATGCCGAGATCTCGCATCTGATTCTGAATTCGATGTAGCTATGGTCTGACATAGATGCTTCCAATAGTATTTTTAAGCAGTGTAATACTATGTACATGTAATGAGACATTTCATTAAGCTGGCTCAACTTCACCAAAGTCCGTTCATTATGGTTTGCCCTTTTAGGCGCCTGCAGCCTCTGGGTTATCGCTTCACACTACTTATCACTTGAAGTCTAGTCTGAACATCGTTACGCTGAATTCGGCGTCGCACCTGGTTCTTTGACTTCTAAAATTTTTCGGAATTTATTCAGAAAATCTAAAATATGTATAAGTTTATTCATCTATGTATATCTACATATATTATCCCCTTCAAAGTAATCCCCATCGACTGCAACATACTTATGCCAGCACTGGATCCAATCCTCGAAACATTTTTTTGTGTTCGGTTTTCGGTATGTCCATCAGTGCTTCCTGCGATTTTTTCATTACTTCCTCTCGGCCGCTGAAACGCGTTCCCCGTAGTGGTTTTTTAACTCTCGATTGGACAGAAAGAAGTCACAGGGAGCCAAATCAGGTGAACTTGGTGGCTGTTGGATGGTATTTGTTGCATTTTTCGTCAAAAAATTACGAATAATGATGGCACTGTGCGACGGTGCGTTATTACGGTGCAAAATCCACGAGTTTTCTGCCCACAATTCTGGTCTCTTTCGGCGAATTGCTTCACGCAAACGTATCATAACCTCCAAATAATACTCTTTGTTTACTCTCTGGCCTTCTGGCAAAAATTCACGATGCACTACACCGTTGTAGTCCATGAAAACCGTGAACATTACCTTCTTTTTTGACTGAAAACGACGTAGTTTTTTTGGTCTCGGCTCATTTGGTGAACGCCATTCACTTGCCTGATGTCTGGATTGCGTGTCGTACTCATAAACCCACGTCTCGTCTCCAGTAATGATCCTTTTGATGAATGTGGGATCGGATTCAGCCTCGCAAATCATCTCTTTTGCGACGTCAACACGGTCTCTTTTTTGCGTGAAATTGAGGTCTTTTGGCACCAACTTTGCTGCTACACGACGGAAACCCAAGTCATTAACCAAAATGTCTTGGACGGATCCATAGGCAATGTTCAAGTCCTCCGCCATCTCTCCGATGGTTAATTTGCGGTTATTGACCAACATTTCTTTTACTTCGTCAATGTTTTCGTCGGTTTTTGATGTCGATGGTCTGCCACAGAACTCAAATCGGAGCAATGGGAGCGCCACACGGTGGGTGTGGTACGGGAACTTTTTGATCAAGGTGGTATAATTAAGCAGTTGAAATAATTGATAAAAAATCCCAGATTATTTTCAAGTCTTGTATGTAATTCCACTCACCACTGAGCACTACACACGAATCGGTCGATGAAATTTCCCACTCAAAATTGAGTGCAAATCTACAATCGCCACATCTGTCAGATAATTTGTTTTTATCTTTGACTGAACAAACAAAACAATTTCGTTTCTGGAGCAAGTAGTTTTCTATATGCCGCAATTTAGATTTGTCGCCTGATAATTTTATTTACCTCGAGATAAACTTTATTTCGAACAAAGCTCTCCAGCAAATAGAAGTGATTTTGCATTTTTAATTCATTTGTAAGACTAGATCTAGTAGATTCTAAAAATTAAAAAAAAAAAAATGGCCCAACCAGCTGTTGAAATCGACACCACCCCCGTCCAAGATATAAAAGAAGAAAGTCTGCCAAGGAAACTAATCGTCGTAACTGGATTCGGACCATTTATTGGACATGAAGAAGTGAACGCCAGTTGGGAAGCAGTCAAGATTCTGCCAGACAATTTGACCTCCAGCAAAGGTGTTGAGTACGAAATCGAAAAGAAGCTTGTGTCCGTGGTGTATGATGATGTCAACGTTGCCGTGGATGAAATTTGGGCAAAACAACCCGAGGTTAGTGCCATAATGTTTTGTGTATTTGGTTCTATTTTTATTTATGAATATGATCATAATAGGAGTCGGAACGAAGACGAAATTGGTCTCGTTTTTATGATGTCATCGAGTTTATGAATTAATTCAAAAAAGTACAAAAGGTCACGAAGAATATGGAGTTCAGACATTTTGCTGATTCGATTTAGATGTTTGCTTTTTAGAAGAATAAGTAGAAAGATGATTGTTAAGAATTTAAATGCACACGTTGATTTCCATTTATTCGTATTAAGACTGTGGACATCAGCGTAAGTTTTCAATCAAAATTGATTAAAGGTTACTTTTGCTGACAATGTGCATCCCCCAACATTAAGCTCAGCTTTTTTAACAAGCGAATGTATGAACAATTTAAACTGTTCTGCCAATTTCTACGTGAGAGCACTTCAGCACAGGCAATTTATATTGGAGATTATTTTTCTGCAGTTAGTCCAGAAAGCTTTAGACTCTTAAGTTGGTTGTTCATTGTGGCAGAAGTATTAATTTCCTTATTTGACGAGATTAGGATTTAAGATTAAGATTAGTTGCACTTGCAATTGTATATGCAAGTGACTTTGATTTCCAACGCCTATTTGGCGAACTATGAGATTTCACTGCAGCCTAAAATAGTCTGCCTTAATGTGGAACGCTGCACTTAATGAAATGTGATTTGGCGACTTGGTCCGCGAGTTCTTTCTGGTTCTGCTCTCTACTCGAAGTCCCCAAGTTTTCTCATAGAATGCAGTTGGCGTTTCGGAGTTGTTGAGTATCAATCCAAAATACCCTGCCTTTTTTGTTTGCTTTTGCTTAGTTCTCTTATTTTTGTATTCAATTTGATATCACACTAAATGTTCAAAGGGCTAACTAAGGACTGAAACGAATAAAATCTGTAAATTATAATACGGGCTATACTTCCAATGCGTAAAAATTGCAATACAATTTTGTACCCAAATTAGCCTGTATATTCTCTAGTTTCAGTTTGTTATTGATTTGAGTTCGGTGCGGTTAAAAATATTTATAAAATATGAGTCAAGAGGAACGCCGTAAAAAGATCATCGACAAATGGCTCGAAAATACTTCGCGTCCAAACCATTTCACCGCGAAAAATTTAAACATAGCACGCAGTACAGTGGATTCTGTTATTAAACGATATTTGCAGACGTTGACAGTTAAGCGAAAACAGAAAAGTGGAGCACATGATACAAATTTGGACAGGAAAATAGTACCCACTAAAAACTCAGTTTTTATTAAATTCATTCACAATTACAAAAAATAAAAAAAATTATTTGGGTTCCCATTCTTTCCTCAACTTCTTTCGTATGCCCTTCATAAGGTTGGTGACAGTTACATCCGTGATCTTTTTTGGACGCTCTTTTCCATTTATCACTAAAATCTTTCACGTCCTTTGCACACTGCTCACTTTTCCTCAATTTAGCTTTCATGGATGAAACATGCGTCCATCACTTCACATCCGAGACGAGGGAATAGTCAAAACAATGGGCTCAAAAGGGTGAATCGGCTGCAAAGAAGGCGAAGATAGTTCCATCTGCAGGCAAGGTAATGGCGTCAGTTTTTTTTGGGATGCCCGTGGGACAATTTACATTGATTATCTTCTTTACAAAGGAAAAACAATCAACGGCGTGTATTATACGAGCTTATTGCAGGGGTTGTTTCATCAAGACCAGTTCATACATCCCTCATCGCGATGGTCAAAATCAATGAGTTGAAGTTCGAATTGCTTCGAACTATTCGCCCCCTCGGATTATTTTCTATTTCCGGACTTGAAAAAATGGCTCGATGGTAAACAGGCTATCGAAGCTATTGAACATCGCTGGGAAAAGTGTATTGGGCTAAAAGAAGACTACGTAGAGAAATAAAGATATTTTTTCCTAACTTTTTTGTGTTTTCTGTGTTAGGTCGGGTACTTCTGGACCAAGCCTCGTACAGTCCCAATTTTAACAATGGAGTGCAAAACGAACATTTCCGACATATTTTGTTTTCTCATTTCCGTAAAGGCAAGAAAGCAGCTGAGACTCACAAAGATATATGTGAAGTCTACGGTGTTGAATAACAGAATTCACGTGTCCAAAATGGCTTGTGAAATTCCGTTCTGTGGATTTTTCATACAGAGGTGTCCAACATTTTGGTAGATCAACTGAAGTGAATCAGTTGGTAGTGTATTGGCTTCTCAATCTGACGGTTCGGGGTTCAATACCAGCCGTGACCGAAAGACTTTTTTCAGGCAACTAAAATCTTGTGAGATGAATGGTTGCCTAAATACAACATCAAGTCCAATTTACACTAATAATTTAGTCTCCCCATTAAATGTTGGATGCTACCCATGGAGCGAAATAACCACTGAGCCCAAACATCTTTCTCTTTCTCTCTATCCAATTTTCCGAAAAACTTAGCACGTGCTCCGGCATTTTAAGAATAGCAATACCCTCTTGAGTGTATTTAAAAAAAAAAAAAGATCGTCATATGACTATGCGATAGATTGCATAGCACACGACAATTAAAAATCACTTAAAATATCTTGGATTCGTAAAAATGGTCAGTATGTGGGTTCCACATGAATTGAAAAAGATTTACTTAACACAACAAACCAACATTTACGATATGCATCTCAAATGCAATGAAATTAATCCCTTTTTGGAACGAATCATCACTGGTGATGAAAACTGGATCATCTGCAATAACATCAATCCAATCGAACACGATCATGGCCGAAACGTGACAAAGCGCAAACTATTGTACATCGAAAATTGAACTACCCTAAAAGAAGGTCATGTTGTTAATTTAATGGGAATATAAAGGTGTGTAATTGAGATGTGTACTGTCAGCAATTAATGAAGCCGGAGGAAACAATAGAAGAAAAACTGCTAGAACTCGCAAATCGTAAGTGAATCGTGGTACACTATGACAAAGCTAGACCACACATACCTTTGGTAACTCGTGAAAAATCATTTTGGACGTTGTGTGAGAACTAATTTCACATTCTCCATCTTTGCACCATCAGATTCCCATTTGTTTCGAAGTTTGCGAAACTTTTTGAATGATAAAACGTTCACCAATGATGATGACCTTAAGTCGCACTTGGTCCAGTTAGGTGCTTTTAAAGGCCTGAAGTTATATGAGCACGGAATCATGAAGTTATCAGGAAGATGGCAGTAGGTCATCGAAGAAAATGGAAGATACTCGTACATAATTGATTAAAGTTTATTCTTTATATACAAAAAAAAACAAGGGCTTTTATTCCACACTAAAAAACCGAAATTACTTTCCAATAAAAAATAATGCATTGCGTTTTTGATTTCCATTCAGCAGCGCTCTATGCAATTATGTATCCCGACCCTGATGGAATCTGTCCCTATTTCTTCTCTCTTTTCTTATCGTTTAGTTCTATCAGTTTTATTTTAATTAGAGCTAAAGTCTTCAAACCAACTATTCTCGCTATTCATACCACATACTCTACGTGACGCAATGTCTACAATTCATCAACGAAATGTAGTAACGTAGAAGAAAGTATAGCGGAAGATCAGGAATTATAAATTAGGCGTCAATCGCAACAATTTGTCCCTTGTCCGTCCACTAGGTACAACATTTTTCGACAAGATCTCGGCACAGCTGATGAAGGGACTAAAGCCCTGAGACCATGGCTTGCGACGGGAGTTCCTGGATTGTGTTTAGTGATGAAACCCACTTTCCACTCAATGGATTTGTGAATAAGCAAAATTGTCGCTTGTGAAGGGAAGAAAGTCCAAAAGAGACTCAATTAAACCCACAAAAGTGCACCGCTTGGTGTGTTTTCACGCTGGTGGCAACGTTATATGGATGACCTTTGAATCGAAATGATATGTGGCTCCAACATCGAGGAGACTCGATCCAACGACAAAAGTAAATTGGTCACCGCGAACTACGATTTGACGCCACTTGATGACGTCTTGCGGGGCTATGTAACGTTTTCTGTGTATTCTAATAAACCGCAAACTATTCAGGCTTTGGGAGCCGATATTCTGAGACAGAGCCCTAAAAATGCTCGAAAGAGTGGCCCATAACCGGAGGAATCAATAACCTGTGTTCAAAGCGTAATGTCATAAACCATTCTTTGTACCACATGAAATGTCCGATTTTATAGTAAAAATTTACAAGCCAATATTATTTTTCCGTAAATTTTTATTGAATCAAAATAGGATCCCGTTGGCATCTATGACATTCTTCCAACGTGAGAGAAGGTCAAATATTCCTTTTTCGTAGAACTGCTGACTTTTTGAAGCAATGAAATCTTCAAAGGCTTTAATGACCTCTGCTCGGTTCCGGAAAACCTTCTGAATCCGGATTGCGGAAAAGATGGTTGGGAAATATCAGGAGAATATGGTGGATACGGAAGAATTTCAAATCCCAACTGAAACAGTTTTAGCACCGTTACTTGTGAGCTATGGGGTCTAGCATTGTCATGCAAAGGGATCGGACCGTGCCTATTGAAGAACGCATGTTGTTTTTCAGCCGACTTGACATGCAATATTTGATAGCGTTTACCGTTTCTCCTGGTTAAAGAAATGGAAAGTGGATTGGTCCATTCGATCTCCACCAAATTGTCACCATAACCTTTTTTGGGTGAAGATCGGGCTTGAGGGTGTGTTCTGGTTTTTCATCTACATCCAACCACTGCCCAGATCTTTTACGATTATCACACAGTATCCACTTTTCATCACAGGTGACTATCCGGTGCAAAAACGGTTCAGTTTGGTTTCTTAATGTAAGCGATGCGCAGATTTCCCCAGGCGCCGTAGTTTTTAGGATTCGTTCAGTTCATAGTGTATCCACTTATCAGGTTTCTTTACCTTTCCAATGAGAGAAAGGTGTCGACTTATTGTCGTTGGGGATACTCCCATGCTTTGTGCAATCTCCCGCACCGATTTCGTTGGGTCCGCATCCACCGTTGCTCTTAAAACATCGTCCTCAACTAACGTTTCCGGCTTCCCATGTGGTTCATTTTCGAGGCTGAAATCTCCCGAACGGAACTTTCCAAAGCAACGTCGTATAGTGCGTTCGTTTACCGCTACATCCTCAAATGCGTCATTAAAGTTTTTCATTGCCAATGACGCATTATGTCCAATTTTCGAATTCGAACTGCCGACAGCATGGTACAATAAATAATTCCTAGGAAAAAATAACGGTACTTGTAACGAACCCTAAAATTCTCACACGTCAAGCACACGTATCACTATTTTATAAAAAAAAGAAAATTTAACGTTCTGACACAGATGTTCACTCGAGAACTTCTTATTTCCGATTGAGCGAAAGTCGGACATTTCATGTGGTACAACCCAACATTCTATTCAATCGCAACTACAGTCGGTATTGTCTTAAAGAAAGTTTTAAGCTCTGGAGTAAGCATCCTATATACGAGTATTCTTAATTTTTTTTTTATTATTTAAGTAGATTCTTTTTTATGTAGACAGTAAGCAAATTGTTGTTGGGATATAGGTAAAATTAGCAACGACTTCATTGCTTTCTTCTTTTTTAAAAACATGATGAAACACAATTTAATTTTCTTTTCACTTTCAGCTAGTCGTCCACTGCGGCGTTCACGGCGGTTCGAACTGCATTCGTGTCGAAGAACTCGCTTACAATCATAAATTCAATCGAAGAGACTATTCGGGCAAGAGAATTTCCGGTGGAAGTGCTTGCTTAGCCAACAATGGTACCTCATGCGAACGTATTCGCACCAAATTAGATGTTAAAAAAATCGTAGAAAACACATCTCCACTTCCCGGTTGTGACGAAGGAATGCTTTGTTCCGATGATGTAGGCAATTATCTTTGCGGCTACATTTATCTAAAGTCGCTTGATCAAGACTGTGCACGAAGTCTATTTGTCCATGTGCCTCCAATTGATAAACCATTCACCAGCAAAGAATCCAGTGACATTATATACAAAATTATTGCTGAAAGTATTCGTCAATTAGATCAGGGAGGAAAATGCAAGAATGAATGAAGAAATTTCTATAAAAAAAAAAACATCCATTTGCGCCTTATTCACACATACAACTCACATATACAATACAATTTGTATCTGCCATCTTTACCTCTAAGGAATAAGTAATTTACAACATCTCGCCTTCCGTAGCTGCTACAAGCCACAATCACATGAAAAAAAATCTTTTAAACTATTTTGTTCTGTTGGATTTAATTTCTTTTCTTATTTTTATTCATTTACCAGGTATTGTATTACTATATTAAATATTTAGAATCTAGACTATAGATAAATATATATTTACATAACAAAATATATATTTACAAAGGAACCTAGCTGTTCTCGTGAATGGCTTGCATTATTTTTATTTCAATTAAATTCACTCGTTCTCTTGGTGCAGCCCTTAATTTTTTGGCAATCAATTTGCCGAAGAGATCAAATTCATCTACCTGTTCGGATTGATTGAATGGTGATGAGGTGGGAGAATGCTTAATGGTTGTATCATCGAAGGTACTTTGGATAATTTCTATTGGGCATAGTGTGTTTCTTATGGGAGGGTTACTACTGCTGACTGTGCAATTGCTGTCCTGAACTACTTCTTCGGTGATGTAGTTCTGTTGATGCTGATCGAATTCGTCAACTGTGTAAGGCAGGTTGTCATGTTCCATCATAAAATTGGGGTAGCTTAGGTCTTCAGTTCGAACTGAAAAATTTTGGGATTTTTATGAGAAATGGGAAAAATTTATTTGATCACTTGAAGTCGTTACATTTCTTTTCAGGTGGCTCGTCCAAGGAATTATCGGAGCTTTGGTCACTGGAAAGAAAAGAAAATATTTTTTATATAAAACACTAAACGGAATATAAAAAATTATAAAATTATCTCTCTAAACTGTTTGCATATAGCGCTTTTGAACCAGAACAAGTTTTTCTAAATTTCTCAGGAGGAAAATGGAACGAGTT
This sequence comes from Volucella zonaria, assembly GCA_963966105.1. Lineage (NCBI taxonomy): Eukaryota > Metazoa > Arthropoda > Insecta > Diptera > Syrphidae > Volucella > Volucella zonaria. The sequence continues at coordinate 128,959,577 of OZ014533.1, read as the reverse complement.
TGCCTGAAGAAACAACTGCCTGAATTGGTACTAGAATCTGCAATTAGTATGAGAATATTATCTGAAGAATTTGATATAGTAAGTATGATTAGACAAGGTTGCATACTCGCGACAGTTGTTCTTTATACCAATTACCAACAATAATGTAGTCCATTTGACGACGGAGATGGAAGGAGAGCGAAATATATGGCACTGAGCCGTTCGAGAAGAAATCACGGCTACTTAGAAACAACAGTGAGGGGAACTGCGACACATTGCAAGATACCGTATACTTTGGTGCATAGGTGACCACAAGAGTGTATGTTGGCAATCCACAACTTCCAATTAATGAGAAAGATGCAGAGGTTTGAATGAATTGGCACATACAGTAATCACTCGATTTACGTAGAGAGATGTTCCAAGAAATGGCTACGCAAATCGAGACGACGTAAACCGAGAAGTACAAAAATGGAGGTAGCTTAAAAAATGCTTCTATCTGCTTCTGCGTTAAACAATTCATTTTTTGTGCATACAGGTCTTTGCAGTATCCAACGCTGGAAGTGATTGAGCGTCTTATTGTTTCAAATCTTTCTTTGTCCATGTCGTGTTTCTCAAAAATTTCAATGGCTTGATTAATATGAGTAAGAGCCTCTGATAGTTTTCCTAGCAGAAATCGGGATTCTTCTCTTTCATTAACAGCCTCTGAAGTATTGTACTATCCTCAACTTCCTTATTTTGGGTGGAACAATCTCCCCTAAGTGCGAGTAGTAGATCCTCATTAGACAGCGGTTCCTCATGTTCGTTGAATATCTCGCTTATGTCTATGCGATGCGCTAAATCAAGGATTTCTCTTTGAAGTTGTTCAGGATTATCCCCATTTGCATTTTCAGAGGTACATTCGGCCCACACTTTTTTCCATACCTTGTTCATTGTTACAGCCGAGACCTCATTTCAGGATTGTTTGATTTTTTTAAACAGGATGTTAAAATCTTTCCAGAATGTCCGAATCATGTCACGACCATTTGTTAACTCTGAATTTCCATCAATTGCTGCAATTAGATCATTAAACCCGAAGTAAATAATATCTCTTAAACGCAGCAATAGCACCCTGGTCCATAGGTTGTAGAAGGAAAGTTGTGTTTGGCGGTAGAAAAATTACTTTGATGTTATCATTTGTTTCGTCTAAATTAACCGGGTGACAAGGAGCAAAGTTTTGTATGGCAATTTTTTAACTTCGGGACAAAAATTTCTTTTAAACCATTCAGAAAAAATATTACCAGTTACCCAAGCCTTTTTATTGGCTTTCCATATAACTGGGAGCGCTTGTTTACAAATATTTTTCATAGCTCTTGGATTTTCAGAATTATACATTAACAATGGCTTTAGCTTCAAATCTCCCGAAGCAGCGTCACCCTATCTTTCGCAACTTTTTGTCCAGGTGCCGTTTTCTCCTCAATAGATATAAAAGTTTTTGACGGCATACGTTTCCAGAACAGCCCGGTTTCGTCAACGTTAAAGACGTGATAAGAAGTGTATCCTCCATCCGTAAGAATTTGTGTTAGTTTTCCAGGAAATTTTTTGGCTGCTTCAAAATCAGCACTTTCAGATTCACCGGTTACTTTAACATTGTGAAGCTGTGCTCTTTTTGAATTTTTCTAGCCATCCGGAACTAGCGTTAAAACTGACATCCTTATCCTCTTCAACTGACATTGACTTTAAGTCTTTAAATAAACTCATTGCCTTTTTCTGGATAGTTAGTGTAGTAACATATATGCTTTTTTTCATTTAAGTCACTTATCCAAGTACTTAACGCCGTTTCCATTTTTTCTAATATAAGTGGCCTGGATTTCGTTACCACTTTGATGGACCTAGTCGTTCCCGCGGAAGCACTTGCGCGAATGTCACCAGCGTTTTTAAGGATTGTTCTCACTGTTGTTGGCGGTGGTCCCATTGAGCTGGCTATATTAAATTTCTTATCTCCTTTATCAAAGCGTCGGATAACATCCATTTTCACTTCTAATGATATGGCATTCCTCTTTTTTATACGAGCACTTTCAGCGTTATTATTCTTCCGTTTTGCGCTCATTTTTCACTAAATAAAATGTTGATTAGACATCAGAAATAATGTCTATAGTGAGGGCTAATTTACCTAACAAAATTAAAGATAAATGTCTCAACCAAAAAAACAAATAAAATGTTTGAAAATCACCTCGCGCGATCATGGAACCTAAGTAAGACAACAAAGGGAATGCACTTTCAACCACATACAATGTCAAATTTTAATTTGTGTGAATCCCCAAATACTTGAAAGATATCACTCTTCAACTGTCAAGAAAAAAAAAATCATGGCCACCCCAATTAAGTTTCATTTAAACCGCCAATTTTCAAATTTAAACTGCTTAAATGAAGCATTTTTCAAATCTAAACGGCCAAGAAAATCCTCGAATATGGCAACGTAAATCGAGAGATAGGACGACTTTAAACGAGGCAAGGTTCATAATTTTACACAACGTAAATCGAGACAACGCAAACCGAGGCAACGTAAATCGAGTGATTACAGTATAGAGTTTTGAGAACCACGTTAACAGCAGGACTGGAGACCATCCATCGTTGGTATGCTGCTCTAGACGTCTATCTGCAAGAATTTCTAGCTGAAAGATCTATAAGTCCAAATCGGCTCAACGAATACAAAACTAAGGTTTACTTCAATCTTATCGAATGAATGTTCTAATATCTTCTCCGATCATGTGAATTTACTCATAAACTAAACCGAGATATTGGCTAAAGCAGAGGCGGCCTAATTAACGTCTAAAAAGTAATATCTCACCAATACCTTAACAAATGCGAAGCGCTGTCGTGAAGTTTTTAAGGCTCTTTACGCATAACATAATTTTTAAGAGTGATAGGAAACGAACACGCATGCAAATTTACTTGCAATAGATCTATCATTGATTTAGAATTGGTGAATTACAGTATCAAGCTTCCAGTCTGCAATCTTGGACTATAAGTGGAACAGATTATACAAAATAAAAATAATGACCTGCGAAACGTCCAGGTATTTCTGGCCGGAGTTCAATAAATGCAAATCCAGCAAGTTGGCAAGAGTACGATAACTCAGGCGCCAAGAAATAATAACGGTTTTTTGTAGAACAGTTCAATACAAACAGTATTATACTATACCGGTTTTGAAAGCCAGAAACCTGTTCTTTAATAATAAATTTAAATTAATTTATTTATGTCAATAGTTTTTGAAAAATTCTCATGCAAACTAAAAATTTTGATAAAAAAAAAGAAAAAAAAAGATCCCAGAATTTGGTGGTACTGAACAATTTGGGGCAGCTAAATTCACAAAGCAGAACCTGCATTCAGTATGATACCTAAAATCTGAAAAAGCTTTTAGCACAAAAACTAAGACTGTTCCAATCAAACATGGAAACAATGCCACTTTATGCGCGTTCTAACACTGTCACAAGGTCTTCGTAACATCTCAAGGATCCTCTGATCAAATCGTATATTAACCGACAAACTACAGGCTATAAAAGGCCAATAACCGATAGTCGTCAAAATATAAAGAAGAAACTGCGAAGTACGCGATTTATCCAATCAGGCGGTATCAGGAAGCAGCGAGCTCGGAATCAAAGAGCGCGAAAACAGTGGCATCTCGGACAGAGCTTTTACGAGTCGTGAGTAAACAGCACCACCCACAAACATAAAATGCTTAAAAAAAGGTTTTTGATTCAGTACAATAAATTATAGGATTACCCAAATTCGAATCGCAGATGGTATGATCCATATCCGGATCAAGATATGGATGACATCCCCCACATATTTATGATGCTCGGCAGAGCGAGGGCAGTACCTTCTTAGTGTAGCAAGCCATAGGAGAGAAACTGATAAGAATGTAAGAAATATAAAGTGGCAACACTAACTAGTGATTGTAAAGTGGCCACACTAGGAAAAGACTCTACCGGTAGGTAGGAGATTAGTCGTAAGTCAAACACTGTAGAATACAGACGCCTATAAGCAAACAAATAAAGAGCGTAAATTATTTTTTTTTAAAGGATTGTGTTTTATTCGCGATAAGACTAACGGCTAAATTAGAAAAGCTGATCTGATCGGAAAAGGATACCTGAATACGCGTATACTCTTGATAAGACGATAGTAATGCAAATGTCTCGATCTCAGAAGCAATTAACGTGAAAATGAAGAAATGATGAGGTGTGGTACGAGGGCGGGTCAATAAGTCCGTGACTTTTGGATTAAAACAGATTTTTTGATAAAAAAATAATTTTATTTTTCAACGTAGTCTCCCTTGAGCTCTATACACTTTGTCCAACGCTTCTCCAATTTTTTTATCCCTTCCAAAAAAAATGATTTGTCGAGGTCCTCAAAATGACGAGATGACTTCATCATTGGAGTCAAATCTTTTTCCACCAAGCCATTTCTTCAGGTTTGGGAACAAGAAGTACTCGCTCGGAGCCAAATCTGGAGAATAGGGTGGATGAGGGAGCAATTCATAGCCCAATTCATGGATTTTTGCCATGGCAACTGCACATGTGTGCACCCTTGCATTGTCTTGGTGGAAAAGAACTTTTTTCTTGGCCAAATGAGGTCGTTTTTTTTTCAAACCGTCATTGAATCGGTCCAATAAGTTGGCATAATATTCCCCATTGATTGTTCTTCCCTCTTGAAGGTAGTCAATGTGGATTATCCCGCGTGCATCCCAAAAAACAGTCGCCATAACTTTATTGGCTGACAAACCCACCTTGGCCTTCTTTGGCGCCGATTCACCCTTAGAAACCCACTATTTTGACTGTTGTTTGTTCTCTGGTGTGTTGTGATGGATCCATGTTTCGTCCACGGTTACAAAACGGCGCAAAAACTCCTCCATATTGCGATTAAACAACGCCAGACCTTCCTGTGAAGTTGTTACACGATTGCGTTTGTGGTCGACTGTGAGCAAACGCGGCACCCATCTTGCGGAAAGCTTTCTCATGCCCAAGTGATCATTCAAAATTGAAACCACTGAGCCATGCGAGATCCCTACGGCTTCCACAATCCCTCGCACTTTCAATCTTCGGTCGGCCAACACCATATCGTGAATTTTTTCGATTGTTTCGGGTGTAGAGACCTCAACTGGGCGTCCAGGACGTTCGGCATCTTCAGTGCTTGTACGGCCACAACGAAATTCAGTAAACCACTTTTTTACCATTGAAATCGATGGTGCAGAGTCCCCATAGTATTTATCAAGCTTAGCCTTGGTCTCGGTAATGGTTTTTTTTCGCAAGAAATAATGCTTAATAAGCACACGAAATTCACTTTTTTCCATTTTCTCCTCAAATTAGTGAGTAGTCTGATAAAAATAGCTGTCAAACACAAACTAACTGACGCAGCAAGTTTAAATTTTGACAGGATTCAACTGACAAATGCCTGTTGACAGGAGCAGTGTTGCTGTTTCAGTAAAGAGGTCAGAAATTCAAAAATGCACGGAATTATTGACCCGCCCTCGTACATTGCAGGTGAAACCGAATGACCTGAAAGAAGCTAAATCGCTCTGCTCATAGGAAAGTCCTCGGCATGACTTGGAAACTACTGGGATGAGTAGTAGCTAAAGCCGAGAAGTTTTGGGTAAGCATCTGAGAATTGTGTGTCCAAGAAGGTGGTCTTCGTTAACTAATTTCAGAGAAGGAGATGTGTACTAGATGGAGTAAAAAGTGACCTCCTTGACCGCCAGAATGCGCTGCTACTGCAAAAAAGGTTATGGTGCCTTGAAGTCCGTTCATATTTAGGCAGACTTGCCAAATTCCAGTTCGATACTGCCTTTAGTTTTGTTTTGACAGCTGATTGTTGTTGACGTGTTTGGCATCATGTTGAGAATGGACAAAAACGATTTTCGTTCTCTCATAAAATATTATTTTTTGAGGGGCAAAACGGCGAAGGAAACAAAAGAAAAGTTGGATAAATATTATGGCGCTAATGCTCCGTCAGATTACACCGTCAAATATTGGTTTCGAGAGTTTCGTGGTGGCCGCAAATCCATTACCGATCAAGTCCGCAGCGGCAGGTCCTCCGATGCGATTACAGAGGACAATGTCAAAAAAATACACGAAATGGTGTTGGCTGACTGGACAGTGAACGTGCGCGAGCTAGCAGATACCACAAAGATTAGTACTGAGCGCACACGCCATATTTTGGGCAATATTCTGCATATGAAAAAGTTATCCTGCCGCTGGGTGCCGCGACTGCTCACTCCTGACCAAAAACACGAACGCGAGAGCACTCCGAAAGAGTGTTTGGACTTGCTGATGCGGAATTGGGCGGACTTTTGGCGTCGATTGGTAACTGGATTTGGATCCCTCGGACTATTATCTCTTCCCAAACCTCAAAAGATGGCTCATCAATAAAAAATTCAGCTCACGCGAGGAAATCATCGACGCCACGGAGGAGTATTTTGCAGAGCTTCCGGAAAAATACTTTTCGGACGAGGTCAAGAAGTTGGAAAATCGCTGGAATAAGTGTATCAAACTAAAAGAGGACTATATTGAATAATATAAAAAAAATATTTAAAAAAAAATAAAAAATTTAATTCCCAAGGAGGCCACTTTTCACTCTATCCAGTATAAGGCGCTAACTAACAACGAAGTGTAGCAGCACCCGGAACCAAGTGCTGGGCGGACTTGAGAAAAATAACGAAAAACCAAATGAAATCCTCAAAACACTTAAATGCAAAGAAACTTAGTAAAACAAAAACTTGCTTCAATTTTACTCACAATGTCGAACAGTCATCCAGAAACCTCAGCTGATTGTAGTATTTGTACTTCTTGGAGCAGTCACTTAAACCGTTCTTCTCAGCATTACGTAGTTTTTTGTACCGCTCCTTTATATTCTTCCATATTTTTTGAATACGATCAACTTGAATAATCTCTCCTAGTGATTCATAGACCTCGGCCCACATCATCTCTCTATTTGCTCTAACAGATGGTGACTTATTCGACAGCATGTCATAAAGAACTGGTCGCTTCGAGACTTCTTCGATGATTATCAAACCAATATCTAAAAAAAGGAAGTGTCCTTTAACTATTTCAAGCATATAACAACTTCACCTTACCTTTAAAGACAGGACCAGTCGAGTTTGATTCTAATTTTACAATAGCATCTCCATTCTGGAAATTTTCTTCCATCGGCCTTTCAACGACCTCCTCCACCTGAAAACCACTTCCCTCTCCAAAATCATCAGCCTTTATAACAATTTGTTCTGTATCATCCGCATCTACAGCCGACAACTGGTCATCAGTTGAATTAGCTTCCTGACTATTCTCCACTAACCCCTCGCCGACTTCCTCGACATCGCCTTCGAAATCGTATACTTCGTACTTAGTTGATGGAATGGCAAACATTTTTTCTGATGGTATCTCGATGTTATGCTTTCGACTCAGATGTTTCCACAAATTCGACGAGGATGTCTTGCTTTTGTAAACATGTACTCGCCCCTTGGAGTAGCACAACATACAAAGGATCCGATCATCCGGCAGTTCATCTGAATTCACTGATACCGAGGTGTCTTTGGTTGCTAGAGCAAAATACTTCCAAACTTCGCTGGGAGTTTTATGTCTGTTGGTTTGACGTGCTTCATAATACACGATCTTATATTCGCTAGTGGATTTACTGTTAACGGTATGAAGGCTCTTATCTCCAGAACCGGGATCAACGTGAATGATTTTAAATGACCCCAATTCCTCGGCACTACTTCTATTTGGCTTTAAAGATGGTAACGGACCTGTTGGCTCCATGCGGAGATGAACCAATGAAATTTTAAATCAGCGCAAAAAAAACTTTCAAAACAAAGCGATGATTCTTTAGCCGAAGCTAAGACAAGTTTTTAGTCGATAAGCTAAAGCGTAGCTCTGGCTAAATATATATGTGTATACGAGTGTGTTATGAAGGAATGAATTTATTTTGTAGCAATAGTTGACAATCTGTAAATTGGCTAGGGTTTGTTTGTTTTTGGTTTTCGTACACGCAGGGGGCGCTACATGGAATACTATGATTACAAAGGATTCATGAAAATTTGTTTGGCTGCAAAGAGGGGTTTGCTTACCAAGAAGGTCTAAAGTAATTTCGGTCAAGAAATTGGAAATTAAAATGATCACATCGCATCCAGCAAGGAAGTACTTCCATATGAACCTAATTTTAAGATATGCAATTTGCAATTGAAAGAAAACGCTGACACGGAAACATGGGTCTTTCCTCGACTATGAGAATAGTCCTTTGCAACTTCATGCGACACTATGTGATTATTGGAGATGTATCTGACGCACACCGTTCAAAAAATGTGATCACACTCTTGCTTCAGTCTCATCATATTCATTGAAACACATACACTTTTCGCAAATCCGACACTTCAGAGTCGACATATCCGTAGAGGGTGTAGAAGTGACAATAGAACACAGCTCGAACTAATTTCTTTAGATGGCTCTAAAGCCCGAGATGTAACTGGGCCTCAATCAAAAAGTTTATCCAACTGGCAAGCTGCTAACGTGTAGCAGGGAAAATAGTAATAAATGGAAAAAGTATTTTAACGAATTTCCTAATGAAGAATTCCCACAAAACTATTCTTTCGACTACCATGGAAGAAGAAACGGCCGATTATTATATCGAAGTAGTTAATGGATAGGCGATCATTGGAAATCTTGAACTTAAGGCGCTTTCGGTTTTCTGGCAGCATAAAGAAGCTTTTGGCATGACATGGGGTTTGACACGGAGAAGGGTCCTCTGGATCTACACGGCTGTGGCAATAACAATTATATCCTATAACATGCTTATAACGTTAATACTGTTGCCCTTACCAGATTAAAACGACCGTTCTGTTTGGGTTGTATGGAGGCTTTTTCAAACACCCATGGCTCTCTTCTAGATGCATTGATGAATCTCCTGGTTACACTCTCAAAGCCATCTTCCGTTAAAAAGATCTTTGGTCGACGACTGTTTTTGAATCTGGTCTTATGGAAATACCGTCTGATACAATGACATAGAACTGCTGTTACGACAAAAAACCGAGATCGACTTTCCCTGTGTCCAAGAATGTTTTTTGTCTGGACCAGGAAATTCAAGCCTTCACCGGTTACTCGAAAAATGATCTCTGATGTGGTGCTAACTTCTTCGTAGAGTGCGAAAACCTCGGGCTTTACTTTCTTCCAAGGATATGTACGCATTTCTGATGGCTTTGAACTATATCGCGGTGAGTCGGGAGATGAGATGAAGTATCTGCGTCTGTACTGACAGCTAAGCTTAAGCTATTTTTGTGACCTCTTACCATTTCCAAGCTAGTTTAAAAGTGAAAGCAGTCGGAAGATTAAATTCACTAAGTCTTATGTGGGAAATGAGAGAGCCAAAATGAGATTTACTAATCACGGCTTGAAGGAGAGTCCTTCAGGTCTCAAAGCTGCATGAGGACTGCGTGTATCTTCATCCTCTAGTCACTAACTCTGCATTCAGGTGCAACATACGCTCATCAATAATTCACTATTGGGTAGCTACTCAGCAGACTCCATGAGAGTTTAACTTTCGTCGCTATCACTTTCGTTGTGCATCATTCCTTAGTATAATCCGTACTAATATGCTTACTAGATCTGCATATCAACTTCCCGACCCCTTACGGGTTGGTAAGAGCTAACGACGATCTCCAGAGTGCCGTGGTGCAGTATGATTTTTTGGAAGCGGAGTTATATAGAAAATCTGAATAATGCTATTGTGACCAGAGCTCAGGTATTAAAGGAGCAGAGAGATTATGAACATGAAAAAGGAAGGAAGGCCTAAAGTGCACCGCATTTTAAATCCGTATTCAATCTCTGTACGTACAATACAATAATATACTTTTGCCTTTAAAAAGAAACTTTCCTTCTTTAAAATGACTCAAGCAAACAGGTCTACTTTCAGCTAATTATTTTGACATGAAAGAGGGTTACGGCTAGCAATTTGACAGCTGTCAGCAATTCGTGTGCTCGCCGATTTATTTTCGTCGAGGTAATCACAAAATTTTCTTTTGAAAATGTTGCGGCAAATAGCAAAATTATCGGCCACTAGGTAATTCAAAACAGAAACGCCTTCTGGATTCTTAACTTAAACTTACTATGATCTTTTTCAGGCTCCCATCAATCGTCGCTGTACAAAACATGTCGGTGTATCCACCTTCCTACATCGACCCAGTGTTTCGAAAGGAAAAGCAAGAAATCCTAAGACAAAGCGGAGAAACCATTAAGATGGCTCATTTGCCAATCAAACCAGCACGCAACAATGACAGTTCTTCAGTCTTCCACGATGATATCCTTAGTAAATTCACAAATTACGTAATGCGCAAGGGTAAAAAGGTCCTGGCGCGTGATTTAATCGAGAAGAGCTTCGAAAACATTAAACGAATTCAATTGGAACGTTACAATCTGGCTGAGAGTCCTGAGGAAAGGGAGAAAATCGAAACAAATCCCATAAAAATCCTCCACAATGCCATCGAAAATTGCCGACCATTGCTGCAATTGACTCCAATTAAGAGAGGTGGTGTCACCTATCAGGTGCCAGTACCTGTAACCATCAAAAGATCGTATTTTCTCGCAATGAAATGGCTCATTGAATCTGCTAAGGAGAAGGAACGAAAAGTTCACTTTCCTGAGAAAATGGCGTGGGAGTTGCTAGACGCTGCTTCTGGTCAGGGCCGTGTGGTGAAAAAGAAGCAGGATCTGCACAGGCAGGCTGAAGCAAATCGTGCTTATGCACACTACAGATGGAGTTAAACATAGACTTTAATTTGTTTTCACTTTTAATCACTTAAAATAAAAAATGTTTTGAACAAGGAATCACTAGTAGTCATCTCCAAAAAGAGAAACGTATCGCTGTGGATTTGTTATGACTCCGTAGCGGTTAAGGAGTTTGTAGGATTTTGATTCATCTTCTCGACTCTTTACGAGTTGGTACACATTTATTTTTCTAGAGGGTAGTTCCCATGGCGTCAGGATATCATCGATGGCTAGAATTTGGTTCTTTCGTCGGCCCCAGAAGTCTACGTACCCCACCTTGATTTTATCCTCACTGTCGTTCATGTAGACGAATCCAACCAAATTGCGAACTGGTATACTGCATAGAGTTAATGTTATGATGCCAGTCACCCCTAGAAATATGATTGCATAAGTTAGCCTAGGATCTACATAGAATCTGTGAAACCCTTACCCAAAGTAGCAAAGATCTCGCCAAAACCGGGATCCAATTGGCCAGCCTGTTCCAGGGCAAATACTCCCGGTGTGCCCACTGCTGTTATCGAGGTTTGATATACTTTTAGTCTGTTGAATGCTGCGGCTATGCGTATCAAAGGAAGTCTGTAGATTTCCGACCAGTTTTCCTGGTCAACTTTTGGTGCGGGAGCTTCATCTGTAGTGGCATTTCTAACAAATGAAGTAGTGATCGATGCTCTGAGACAGCGGTTTTTATGTAGTTGGTGAAACAGCTTTAATGAATTAAGTCTTTGAATCATTTTGATATTTTAATAAAAAGATTTAAAATAACAAATAGATTCCGGCCAAAGGAAGGTTCTGATGAACAATTTCGAAATGTCAAATTGAATAATAACAAACAGTGCCGACAACATAAAAGCGCAAAATCGCTAAACAAGAGTGCTACCACTTTAATTAAAAAAAATTGTTTAACCTTATTTCGATATTAAAAGAGGATGGTTAAATTGGAACTTGCACATACCATTAGTTAAGAGAATGCATCTGGAATTTGGTTCTGCCACGAAGCTGCATAGCAGCAATAGCTGCTTAATTTCTATTGATATATTCGGATAACATTGAGCGAAAAAAACAGCGTTGAGGAAGGGCATTTTCGTTTGTTTCCAACGAGGATTCTCTGAACTCACGCGTTCCATGCTTGGCGGATGTCATATGTATGTTCCAGATTGACTACAATTGGGCCTGTAATTTGGCCGAACTTCTTTCGGGATGATTCCGGCGAAGCGGTTAAAGTCAATGGAGACCATGATAACTATTTTTCTTTGTCTTTGATAAATTTGAACTACAGAGCTTGAAAGATTCGTGGTTTCAACAGGACACTGCCACTTGCCACTTGCTGCACGTGCTACAATTACCCTACTGAAGTCGAAATGTAAAGGCCCTGGAAGTGTCAATGAGATGATGATTGCGGACAGAATCGATCTTTGGTTTGGGTTTTAGAATAAGGACATACGAGTACATATGGTATTTCAAGTGTAAAATAAATGAATGAACAACGCATGATCGATCCGAACTTAGGAGGGATTAACCCATCCGTTGGCACGAGACAAAGTGCTATAGATTGATTTGGCAAAATTAAGATCGAAAAATGCTGGAAAGCTTTCGCAATCCAGGAAAAGGGTATAAACTTCGTAATCGAAGCAGTAAGTGGTTGTTGCCTAATCGAAATATTTACTTGTGTCATGATGATAACATCATACATTTTTTTATCTATCGTAACCATTCAGTCAGCATGATATCTCAGGAGTATCATAGTGCTGACTGAACGTGTAAAAAATTTTTGCGTTGTATATTTTGTAAATTGTAAACTTAGCATTATTTTAAGACATTAAGAAATAATAAATGGGTCAATTCATTTGAACCAGGCAGCAAAAACAGTACCTTTTCTTTTATTATAGACTTCCCCCCACCAGTGGTAAGTGGTCTTTAGTAACAGTATTTTTAGCTGTCTTAACCACTTCCTTTGCGGACTCCCGAACCGTTTAGAGCCTCTGCCTGACAAACACGACAAACCTGAAGACCAAGTGCTGTGGCGCTTAAGAATTTTTGTTCTCCTTTGCCGTCTCAAGCTTAGGGGTTAAGATTTGAAGATTATCTTGTCTGGATCAAAGGTGTTTATTCGCTCGATATAACCGAGTCTGTGTATCCGGGGTGTTTTGTGTTTGCATTCACATCTTGATACAGCTCATAAAATTCGAGGTTATACTCGCACCTTCTTCGTTTTCATCCTATATGGGACCAGATATACGACGAAGAGTATATCTCCGTGTTCTAAGGTTGGGGGAATCAGTGTTTTGAAGAGCATGCATATTGTTGTTGGAGTTAGGAGTTATTTTTGCTTAGCCAAAGAAGCAGGGCTTTCCTAGTGGAAGTGTTTGTCGAATCTTCACCAGGAGTCGTTGTTAGAGTTTATGTTAACTCCGAGGTAGATAAACTCTTTTAACATCTCGAAGTTATTGCCCTGCACAGTGACATTTAATCCTAGCGTTAACGATGGAGCATGGTATCCCTTTCCCGTAGACGTTTGGAATAATTCGGATAAATTTTTTCCAAGCTACATATTGCAGCCTATGTTTGCCAGCGCTAAAAGAACTATGGATTAATTATACAGGGATTTCCAATTCCTCCATCGGTCTATAGATTTTAAGGCGATGAATACTATTAATGCGGCCGAAATCTGGAAGATTTATTTATGGCCCAGGCGTTGCTGTAGATTTTAAGACGATGAATACTATTAATGCGGCCAAAATCTGGAAAATTTATTTATGGCTGAGGCGTTGCTGTCCATGGACTTTACAAGTCCTAGTAATCTTAAGCGACTGATTGAACAGGTCAATGCAGCTCTTACAGTTCGCCGTTAAATCCCCTCTTGTAAAACGCGTCAACATAAATAGGATCAAAAATCATCCAAAGAATCTTACGTTCAAAATGGGTAAGAATACTTGTAGACACCTTCGCTCTCTCCGCGTTTTTATCACAATGCTTATGTAGAGTGTTCATTGCCGAGTTGTATTTAGTTGCCTTCTCAGACAAGAACATAAGTAAATGGCAATCTTGACTCTGACGAGGTGTCATTATCAAAAGGGACACGATATAACCAAAATTCTGTATAAGCTGTCTGATGCTGCCCTGAAATCGAGCAAGAGAATGTAAGTATCTTTACTTTAATCCCGTGGGATTTCTGTAGGATCGGCCGGAGCTTGAATATTTGTTCAATTGTGGTTACAATTTAGCAGACAAGATATTGTACACAATATTAAGGAGGCTAATGCCATTATACAGAGTTTGTAGCTATAGAGCGTCGTTTTATTGATCGGATAGACAATGCTAAGATGCAATTTAACAGACATATTCGTCCATCTAAATGTTGAAAATGAGTTGGTGTAATCTCCGACAACCTAAATATTTCGATAACTATAATCATTTAATATTACCACGCGGAAAATCAATCGCTGCTTATTTTTAGCTGAGCTAATTCTGTTTATATATAATTTACACGTCTATACCTACTTAAAACTAAGTAAACTCCCAAACTTTATGGAATAGATTTAAATTCAAAAAGTGGGAGAACTATCTCTTCTCATCCACAAATGTCGGTATTGTAGGTTTGTTTATACCCACTACAAACTGTCATTTGACTGTGAAGATCAACAGCACGTGCTGTACTGTAAGCAATTCTCGCAGCAAAACATCGTGGAAATTACTGAAAAATCACATTAAATCGTCAAAATTAAATGGCAACTAATATAAAACACAAAGAGGCGTAAGTTTTGTCTATGCACACACAATTTTGTTCTAACTTTTTATAATTTTTCTACCAGCTTCGAAGCTGAATTACAATTCGGTGCATTCTACACTGGAGGGATTGTTGCTTGGACATCGAATGGTGAGGAGTTCCTCTGTCAAGATGTTGGCAAAATCAACGTAATTAATGTGGATAACGGTAATGTGGTTACCACAATTGGGGACGTCGAAACTGCGGACATAGACGAGGATGTCGTGTACACTTTCGCCCTAAGTGCTGATGATGAACATGTCTTGACTGCTCACAAGAGTGGATTGCTCAAAATGTGGGAGAAACAAACTGGCACAATGAAGAAAATGTGGAAAAGTGCCCACAAAGGACCAGTGGCACGTCTGGCATTCCGGGAACGTGGTGGTGTGCTTGCGTCTGGTGGATCTGATTCATCGATTCGCATTTGGGACTATGAGAGGAAGACGTGTTTGTGTGCGCTTAGAGAGAGCCAAGGGGTTGTTGCTTTGGTAGTTTTTCATCCTGACATTGAAAAGACGTTAGTGTTTGCCGCTGGAGATGACAATAAAATTAACTGCTGGGATTACTCCAGCAGAGATTTGAAGAAAACATACACCGGACATTTTTCGAAAGTCACTGCTGTGTCATTTGATAAAAATTCTAATGTAATGGTTTCAGTGAGCAGAGATAAAGTGCTGATTCTTTGGAACTTGGACACTGGCGCACAATTGAAAGTACTTCCGCTCTATGAGGGGCTAGAGGGAGTTTGTATCCTGCCAAAGACCATGCAGTTGCCAAACGGGTTCGACTTGTCGGCTTCAGCGAACAAAGAGAAGGTTTTTGCAGCCGTAGCGGGTGAACTAGGTCACATTCGTGTGTGGAGTTGCACAGATGCAAAGATTGTGTACACCCAGACAAACAGTTCGGTGTCAAAGGCATTGGAAGATGGTGGCTTAGCAATCACTCAGCTGCTCCATTGCAATAAAACCAACCAACTAGCCATGGTTACCGCGGATCACAACATAATGGTCCATAACATCTCGACATTTCACTGTGCCAAGCAATTAATTGGTTTTAGCGATGAGATCTTGGATGTGTGTTTCATTGGAAAGAATTCTCGGTACCTAGCCGTTGCAACCAACAGCAACGACATCAAGTTCTACGACACAACGAACATGAACTGTACAATCCTCAAAGGTCACAGTGATATCGTTCTGGCTTTGGCCTCGTATAAGAACTTCCTGTTGTCGTCCTCGAAAGACAAATCCATTCGAGTGTGGGAACTGGATCCAGGAACATTTAGTGTTCGCTGTAGAGCGAAGGGCACCAAACACACTTCAAGCGTCGGTTCAGTGGCATTTGGAAAAGTTTCACATACAATTTGTGCATCAGTGAGCCAGGATACGTGCCTCAAAGTTTGGGAAGTGCCAAAGAGGTTTGAGAGCTCCGCCTCTGATGATGAAGCAGATCTGCATTCCTTGGTGTGCACGACCACAGCAATAGCGCACGACAAAGATGTAAACTGCGTTGCTATATCACCGAATGATCGAATGCTGGCTACGGCTTCACAGGACAAAACCGCCAAACTATGGGACAGTAGTACTTTGTCTCTCCTGGGAGTTCTTCGAGGCCACCGCCGCGGTGTTTGGTGTGCGCGTTTCTCACCCGTCGATCAAGTCCTGCTGACCACATCAGCAGACTGCAGTCTACGTATATGGTCCCTCACAGACATGACATGCCTCAAGACCATCGAAGGCCACGAAAGTTCTGTTCTTCGAGCAGAATTCATTTCCAAGGGTATGCAGGTGGTCTCCGCTGGTGGTGATGGACTAATCAAACTCTGGAACATCAAGACCAGTGAATGCACACTGACTTTGGATAAACATGAAGCTCGCATTTGGAGTCTTGCAGTTGCTTATGATGAGACACACTTTTTCAGCGGCGGAGCTGATTCGAAACTTATCCGATGGAAAGATGTTACTGAGGAGAAGAAATTGGCAGAGATTGAGAAGCGCCAGGAACTAGCTGCGCAGGAACAAGAGCTAAACAACTTGATGGCGCAAAAGAAAATGTTGAAAGCTCTACGGTTGGCCCTGAGGCTGGAGAAACCACATATGACGTTAAAAATCATCAACACAGTCATCAAGAACAAAGAATCCGGCTTAGAAGAGACCATTGCTTCCCTTAATGAACTGCACAAGGAACAGTTAATGCGACATGCTATTACGTGGAACACAAACAGTAGAAACTGCCGACCAGCGCAGTTGGTGTTAAATATTTTGATCAACGAAGTTCTGGCAAATCGATTTAGACCCTCTGGCCTGGGTAAGATGGTGGAGGAGACACTGCCGTATACAGAGAGACATTTTAAAAGAATGACAGAGTATTTGAAGGACTTGAAGTTTATTGAGTTTACACTGAAATGCATGCAGCCGCATGCCGGCATGGAAGTGGACGATGTAGAGAAATAAATTAGGTTAAGTTTTGATCAGACGTGTTTTATTTTGTAGTTGGGCAATTCGGTTTTGATGTATAAAGCAAAGTGCTGCAAATATGAACAGTCATTAGTTTCTCCAGGCTACTCAAATTTGTGCTGGCTGCCGTTGTTAATCGCGTGTTTGTCTAAAGGATGACGAGTTCCGTCAATCTGCATTCTCGGACGACCGCGGCCTGACCTAAAATAAACCCTAGCATTGCCTTGCCTAACCAGCCAGTCCGATCGTATGTCAATTGTCTCCAATTGTGCACGCCGATTTGGCTCATCCCCGCTACTGAGCTCCGTCCCCGCTGCGAAGTCCTAATGGGTATCTGAAAATTTTTTGAATTGATGTATTACACGTTGGACAAAAGTGTTATTGGAGTTTGCCATCTATGATACGCAATTATAAATGACTGGGTGACTACTGACGTTTTGTGAGATTAACTTGAAGGTTGCGTGAGTTTTGTATTCACGAAGGTTTAGTTTGTGCATTGCGCTGGACTCCAAGGTACGGTTTAAGGGTTGAGTTATGTTCAGACGGTTGTCAGATGTTACAATATTGTTAGGTCTATGCCCGACGACTGGCCTATCAGCTCCATATGCCCCATCTACAAAAAAGGCGATCCAAGAACTATCGTGGCATATCCCTGCTTAATGTCGCATATAAGATCCTATCCAACGTACTGTGTCAACGTCTCAAACCATTCTGCAACACACTAATCGGCACGTACCAATGTGGCTTCTGGCCCGGCAGATTGATTATAAACCAAATTTTCACGCTGAGTCAAATCCTGGAAAAGACCAACGAATTTCAAGCCGAGACTCACCACCTTTTCATCGACTTCAAGGCCGCATATGATAGCATTAATCGCCAGGAGATTTATATGGCTATGGCCGAATTCGGGATCCCGGCAAAACTGATCCAGTTGTGTCGCGTGACACTGGAAAACACGCACTGCAATGTGCAGTTTGGAAGTGGCTCCTCCGAACTATTTCAAACATACACCGGATTTCGGCAAGGTGATGCGCTATCATGTGATTTCTTCAATCTCGTCCTAGAGCAGATAATGCGCAGGGCAGCTGTCAACACGGAAGGCACTATCTTCAACAAGTCCGTCCAGCTCCTGGGATATGCGGACGACATTGATATCATCGGGCGCTCGGAGCGTTCCGTGATAGAGGCGAAATTCGTTGGCCTGGAAGTAAATGAGGACAAGACCAAGTACATGCTATCAACAAAAAAAGAATCATCTGTCCACCGCCTAGGACAAAACATCACTATTGATAGCAACAATTTCGAGGTAGTTAAGGAGTTCATCTACCTCGGAGTAAACATGAACTCCACGAATGACACCCTAGTGGAGATCCGACGAAGAATTACCATAGGAAACCGCTGCTACTACGGTTTGGCAAAGCAATTGGGTTCAAAACTCCTTACTCGAAGGACAAAATGTACTCTTTACAAAACCCTTATCCTGCCAGTTCTACTGTATGGCGCCGAGTGCTGGACGATAAGCAGGAAGGGAGAGCTAATTCTTGCTCCTTCGAAAGTAAAATTCTTCTATGGATTTTTGGTCCTGTGTGCGAGGAGGGCGAATGGAGAAGAAGATACAACCGCGAACTCTATGAGCTATACCAAGATGTGGATGTAGTCCAAAAATACGTCGACTACACTGGCTCGGCCACATCGAGCGAATGGACAACTAACAGAATCTTCGAATCTCAGCCCTCAGGTTCGAGACGACAAAGAAGACCGAACCTACCTTTCAAAGACCAAGCTATCGCGGATGCCAGAGCGCTTGGTCTGGATAACTGGAAGCAGCGTACCCGGGATCATAGGGGATGGAAGGCTGAAGTGTCTCAGGCAAAGACTCTCCACGGGTCGGGAGCCCGTTAAGTAAGTAAGTATATCACGGAGGAGATGCATTTCCGATCCCCCACCCATACGAGCTTTTTGCTCGAAATATGTTTGTCAAGGAATCTACCTTTAATCTTCTCGACACATTATCCGGAACAAACTGTATATGGAAGATTCCCAGACGTACAGATAATCAACGCACAACAAAACCACTACCTCGATTTAGAATAAAGCCTTTTGAACGAAGCATAACATGACAGGTAGAAAGTCGGGTAGCAAAAAGAACCAAGAGCTTCTCTGAACTTCTATGAGCGAAAACTACGAAAAAGTACATGGAGTCCTTCTACAGAAGAACCGCCTGACCAAAGATGTCGTATGTTGTAGTAGCGGGTTAATATGGAAAGACCACTTCTGCAGATCGCAAATTGATGAAGAAGACGTATAATTCGTTGTCAGGCAGGGCAAGTCGTTCAATTTATAGATTTATATAATGAGTGCAATAATATGCAAGCTTAGACGCTCCAAGGCCGTTGTCTCTTCCGGAAGCCGGAGCTACATATTTAAAACAAGTTGAAACGATTCGGGTTGAGTGCATAGACTAACTCATATATGCAATCATATCTACCATACTGTGGTGAACCACAAGAACTTTTTCGTTTATCAAGTTTCAAACCCGAAAAGCCGACCGTCGGGAATAGGTTATCGCTTGACATAAAGCTCCAAAAAGTTTTACTCGCACCACACTGAAAACTTATTTAAGTCATCTTGCAAGCAATGGGAGTCAGAAGGCAATGGAGTGACATTGGAAATTTTCATGTCATTAGCGAAAATAGAAAGATTAGAATTCATTCGTTAATCGTTAGGATAAAGATGATTGGTACAAGGTGACTACCCTGAGGGATACCAGATGTTGCTTTAATGTGGTCGAATATGGAAGATCTGAAGATGACTTCGTATTCTCGGTCTTCTAAATCGGAATTGATTCATGACACAAAATGAGGGGAACAACCAAGTTTTTTTGGTTTGAAAATGATAAGTTGATGAGAAATTTTATCGAATGGCTTGCTGAAATCTGTGCAAATTGGATGGACTTCATTACCGTCTTCTAAAGCACAAAGCGTCCTAGAGACGAACTCAGTTAGATTAGTGGTGGTTGATTTACCTTTCATGAAACCGTGCTGATTTGTGCAGATAGTTGACCTAAAATACGGAAGCAATTGTTGATAGACTATGATTTCGAAAAGTTTGGGTATGCAAGAGACTTTTGCTATGGGCCTGTAATTATGGACTGACTTCGGCCTTACTTCCTTTTTTATGAATAGGGATGATATAAGATTCCTTCCATAGGAAAGGGAAAGTACCTGTTGAAACAGACAAGCGAACAGATCTCGGCTTTAACCTGTATTAGTGCCGCCTAGTGCAGGAACTAAAGTCACGAGAAAAAATCTTATTGACTGGAGTCATTTTTGTCGCAACGGATTTGAGAATAAGGAAAAATGATAGTTGAAGGGGCTCAATTACACCCAGAAGGTGTACTGTGTGGACTTGACGCTTGTGGCATCGTCGGTCCTTATTTTTCAAAAATAATATTGGGGCTCGGGTTAGAGTCAATAGCCAACATTACCGGACAATATGTTGTTCCAGGGAGATGGCGCTACGTGCCACTGTGCCCGTTTCAATGATAACATTACGAATATATTGTAAAATGGACCACTGATCGCGCGATTTTTCGCTACTCGATTACTTCGCTGTAATCTTTGTAGTCTTTGGTGTATGCTTCTTTTTTGTAATCAGCGCGCGATCAAGGGGTTATTATATCCTTAAAATATTTGCACACAGCTCGGGCGAAGGAAAATTAAGGAGGAAGAAAAGAAGGGTACCGTTGCACATTGGTCTTAAATGTTAGCAAGTTGTAACGACTAGGAAATAGAGAGCTCGAACTCGGCAGGGCATTCCATAAGCAAGTTGTACGGCTTAGGAACGAATAGCGATATTCTAAAGTACTTCCGAAAATGGGCTTGAGTGTGTATGGATGAGCAATCATAGCGCGACTGGTGTTACGGTTAAAAGAGAAGGAGCGGAATGCTACTGGCGATTTCTATGGAGTACTCTTGGTGCAAACTATTCAGGCATTGGAAGCCAATATTCCGCAGGATGAAGGGCTAATTGCTCAGATGTGTGACCAAAAAAGGATGCGATTATACTCGTAGGTCAGAGAATCACAGTGAAGAAGAAGTAGGTAAAATAGTGATGGATGCACAAATTATTGTCCAGTGTAGAAAAAGTGTATTTCATAACTAGTCGCACTTTAAATTACATCACTCGGTCAAATGAAAGAATATTTTGGACTTGTGATTTCGTGAATCCCCCAAGTTTACTCATAAGACTCATATATCTGTTTTATCTTGGGAAAGCGGTTAGACTTATTTGTTTTAGGGTATTAATCTGATCAATTGGTTTGATTAATTGGTTCTGTTTACGTCATAGCTTCTTAAAATGAACTAAATCGTAATGTTGTTTTTGTTGGAAAACCCGTCCAGAATAAGTAAATGATGGGGATTTATAAATAGTTTTGAACTTGTTATAAGCATACCTGCCATGACTTAGCGATATTTTGATCAGATATATGTGTTATGTATGTCAAAAGAGAGTTTTTTAGCTTTGCTAGACAGTAGGGTCGAAGTTCGGTATAGGTGCAATACTAATTGGTGGAACTGGTAGATTTTTGTGACTTAAGTTTTAAAGCTGGATTTTTGGACCTATCAAGTAAGAAAAGATATCACATGATTTGCAGAAATTCCTTTTTTGTGCGTCAGAGTCCCTATGAAAAAAGTTCATCCAAAACCATGAATCCTAATTTAAAAACAAAAAAAAAAAATGGAAATACATAGTTGTCGAACAATGGGTGTGTTGGATGTTTGCGAGATTTTACACAACTGTATGACAGCTGAAAGATCGAGAGCTTGGCTTGTTGTGCCGAATTCACTCTCAGCACTTAAAGGAAGCCGGGATGTAATCGACTTAATCCAATCGAAGACATCAATTTCAAACCCCTAAGTATTGAGCAAATGGCTTAAATACAGAAGGGAATTATCGAAGCCGTCTTTTGACAACACTCCAATCAGAGCTGGCTGGGTCGTGTCTGTTTGCTGCATTCAAGCCACTGCGAATGAGCTGAGGATTATTTTTTAAAAAATCAAGGAGAAAGGCGGTCGTGATGTTAATGGAGGAGGATCCATCTTCACTTACATGCAAAATTATGTAAGTTCGTTGCCCTAGAATCAGAGTTTTTAATTGCCGAATTACACGATGTATACACGAAATGTAAAATGCTTACTAGCCTGCGCATACCTTACAGACCGTAGTTACTCTCCTCAACCGTTTTTCTCATTCCTATCAAAATGTTCCTTTCTATATGAGCAAATTATTGTCTGTGGAGATTTTAATGCAGACTTGCTTAGAAATGATTCTCGAGCTTTACAAATTAATGATTTTTCATTTTCTCTAGGACTGCAAATCTACAGGGTGAATGACTGGAACTCTAACTTTTTAAAATGGTATATTTTTTTTATTTTTTGATAAATTTTATTGTGCCAAAGCAAAAAATGTTGGAAAATACATCACTTTTCAAATTGTATCAGTAGTTTTCAATATGTCCACTTTTGGCGCGAATAATGGCCTTGAGACGGCCGAAGAAAGCATCGCACACTGCTCGCAAGTGGCTCTGTGGTATTTTGGCCCATTCCCGGCGAAGTGCTTGTTTGAGGTGGTCCAAACTTTGGTATTTTTTAGTGCCAACCTTCGCCTTCAAAATACCCGAGACAGAGAAATCCAACGGATGTGCATCCGGAGAATTTGCAATTCATTGTGTCGAAGAAATGAAGTGTGGAACATTGTTTGGTGGCCGTCCGAAGGTGTAAATTTTCGAAGGACCTCTCAGGCAAGTAAACTCGGTCATCTTTTTTGTTGACATATTGCTCGATAACAAATGGCGACTCATCGGCAAAAAGCCAAATTCGGCAATTCACCACTTTCGTGCAAGCGCAGCAACTCTTTCGCTCTTTCGACTCGAACTTTTTTCTGTTGCGGTGTAAGATCGTGTGCTTTTCGGAACATCAATGGCTTGAGCCCAAGCTCATTTTTCAGTATGTGTTGTATCCGTTCCAACGATATGTTGAGCTCACCAGCCATTTTTCTTCCACTTCGACGCGGATTTCGCTCAATTCGAGCCTTCACTTACCGAACCATTTCTACCGATGTTGCTATTTTTTTATGACCACCTCCATGGCGTTTTGCAACGCTGCCAGTATCACGGTAACGAGCTATGGTTCGAGACACAAATGATTTATTCACGTTGAGGTGCTGGAGTGCTCTAACGATAGCTACTTGTGGTTTTCCAGCCAAATATAAAGCAATTACACTATCATGTTTGAATTCCATAGCGGATAAAAATTTTTCAACACAACTGAGACGCAAATCGTTTAAAAGGCTTGTAAATGATAAAATTATCTGTCATATGTCAAAATTTGAGCTCACTGTCATAAACGGTTTAGAAATTATAGCAGTCTGAAGTTGGTTGCAGTTCGTTTCATTCAGGGTGTATAATAATAAATACCTAGCACGCTTTGCTAAGAATTGCACCCCTAGTCTTTTAGACCTGACAATTGTATCCGATCCTTTGTCTATCCTTCTTTTCACCAACTATCGCTCGACTGTGTTTCTGACCATGATCTTCTTTTCTGCTGCTACAATATTAACTTCACCCACCACGCTGTCCCGCTGACTTTTTTTTCGTATAAGGATTATCGATCCATAAATATTGATGCCCTTCGATCTGCTGCCTTATCTGTCCAATGGGATGGTTGTCGTCTAAACACTGATCCTAATGTGAAACTGCATTATTTTCAAAAAATAATTATCCAATTATACAACCAATTTGTTTCTACTAAAACGGTAAATATCCGAAACAACAGTTGCCCTTGCTTTTCAATAGAAGTTCTTAATACCATTAAAGCTCATAGTAAATGGAAGCGTGATCCCTCAAACTCAAATTGGCTTGCTTACAAAACCATGCGAAACAAATCTGTTTTCGTTATACGAAGTCCCAAAAGAAACTACTATGCTTCCAAACTAAATACATCTTTACCCCCGAAGCAGCTTTGGAGCAATCTACGTCAAATAGGTATCTCTGGTAGGAAATGTAATGCTGAATCTCAGATTGATCCTGACCTAGTAAATAGTTTCTTCTTTAAAAGCATATCTCAAGACTTTAATTTTAATCTATCTGAAAGTCTAAATCACTCTACAAATGTCTTCGAAATACAAACTGTGACCGAAAATGAAGTGATTAATTCTGTTGCAGCGATAAAATCTAACGCTACTGGTGAAGATGGGGTAGATATGCTATTTATTAAACTGATTCTCCTATTTATAGTTTCCAATTTAACTCACATTCTCAATCACTGCATCGCAACATGAACTTTTCGGAAATCCTGGGCAACTGCCCGAGTTGTACCTGTTGCCAAAAAAAACTAATCCGGAATGCGGAGCAGATTTAAGACCTATTGTCCTGTCTATCAAAAGTCTTTGAGAACTTAATAGGTAAATAGCTGAGCTAACATCTATCCATTAATGAGTTGCTTTATGAGGGACAATCTGGTTTCAGATCTAACCACAGCTGCTCCGCTGCAATGGTTAACATTTTTGAGGAAATAAGACAGGACTACGATAAAGCTTATGTTACGCTTCTTTGCACGCTTGATTTTTCAAAGGCTTTTGATAAAGCAAATCATAAAATCCTATGCTGGAAGCTGAAAAATCTGTTTGGCCTTGGCGACAGTGCAGTGAGCCTAATTAGCAGTTTTCTGTCTGACAGATTCCAGAGAGTAAGTTGTTATACGTGACTCTTCCTCAGCACTTATTTTTTCTCGTTCACTTAGAGCACGTACTCAAATAATATTACAACATCGTTTATTTTTTTATTCACCCTATCAAAGTATGGAACTCTCTACCAATAACTATAAGAACTATTTCTAATGTCACACGCTTTAAATTTGCAGTTAGATCCCTTTACACCACCCGCTTTCCATCTTTCTTTAATTATATTATTACTTCAAATTATTTTATTTTTTGGTTTATTTATTTCGTAATCCTAGATTCTGATAAATCTAAGTACTATAGAAAATTTATATCCTAATGTACCGTAATAATTGTATTAAAATAAATTGAACTGAAAATTTAATTGAATTACTTGTTCACCAGAAAATACTCGAACCAAGAAACTATATTTCATATCAATTTTGAAAATAGAGTTAAAATAGGGTTAAATAGTCAATTTGGTCATTATACATACTCGTATATTAGATAGCAGATCATAACCTTTGTTTTTTTCACTAACAATAAGCTTATGTTTTGCGAACCGTTGCATTAAAAGTTGCAAGTCCTGTTTCAGTTCTACAACCGATTCAAACAGAGAG
Organism: Volucella zonaria; assembly: GCA_963966105.1. Taxonomy (NCBI): domain Eukaryota; kingdom Metazoa; phylum Arthropoda; class Insecta; order Diptera; family Syrphidae; genus Volucella; species Volucella zonaria. The sequence continues at coordinate 128,934,256 of OZ014533.1, read as the reverse complement.
GTTGTTACGAAAGTTAGAGCCAAATCATCAGCAAGAGCAATAATTTTTGCTTGATGATTGAGTTTATATGAATGAAAAATAGCCAAGGACTTAGGACATAACCCTGTGGTAGGCCTCTACTTTCTCCTCACTAAATACTCCATTGAATTTTACCCTCTTATAGGTTGAATCTTTAAAACCAGCTTTGTAGCGTTATAGCATCTTCAAATAAAATAAAATATATAAATAAATAAAATGCGATACTTCATGCATTTTTCAAAGAGTTTGAGGAAAGTCGGTAGTATTCATTAGTCGATTGGTGTTCATTAGCCTTCGACTACTTTTTTTTAAGAAGTGCTTGGATCTCAGCAATCATCAATAAAAGCAGAAAACAACCACTGCTAACACTTTTATTAAACAACATTTTTAACACATCAGCTATGTCGAAGGCAGTATGTTTCAATAGACAGATTGTGATTTTTTCCGAAGTCTTTAAAAAGGAGCTCCACAAATCCATCAAAATTCCGCCTAAATTCAGAAGAAGACAGAAAGCAGAGAAGCTGTTCAGAGCTGCATATAACTCCCACCAAAAGTTTTGAACTGGAGTGCCCTTTCAGGCATAATCTTCGCTGATCGTCTGGTCCATGGCTGAGCACAGATTTGCAGCGACTCTGTAACAAACACCAGAAAAGCAAACCCGGCCACACTTAAGATGAATTTAAAAAAAGGCTCAAATCTAAAAGTCAACTCTAAATATACAACCTTAACCCTTAACTGCTAGCCCGGCACTGGCCTACGAACCCACTGACGAACTGTGAGAGTATTTTTTGTGCCGAAAATCTGTAATGACGACTGGTCGCAATAGTTTCAGACCAATCAGTCATATTTCTTTCCTGCAGAAAAGCATGGAGATGATGATTAGGGTTCATGCGCGCAAAACTGCTTTACGAATGCATCCTGTGTCTAAGATGCAACAGGCATTCAAAATCAGAAGCAATAAAATTTCCAATTAGCACGATGGCCAAACAACTTACAATTGCTCATTCCAATGTGGTCTATGTCACCTTTCACTTGCGCGGGGCCCCATAAGTGACGTGTTTCCCTACTCGGTTGTCTCTCCGGATAGGAATTGACGACTCTTAGGGTCGAAGCGTTAATACCCATTCATTTTACATCTTCTAGCCATATCAGACGACTGATGATCACTTTTCTGACCATAGAGTTCGATATTATATGGTATGTTCTTCTCCGGTCCAAACCGAGTCAGAAATCATGCAGATGTCATCAAAAATAGCCGTTCGTGAGTCCTGTAAAAACAAACCTTCACTAGAAGTAGATATCGAACTGGCTGGGTTCACTTGGTGCCGAAAGGATTTCAACCCATTTCTCCAAAGAAGCGAACTTGTTTAGACTAAACCTGTTGCGTTAAAAGCCTCCAATGCGGTTTGTGCTTTTTACAGTATAGGGAGCTTTTGGTCAAGAAAAGGAGATTGTCCTGTCTGTCGTATGCCTTATCGATTGGTGGAATATCTTTCACTGCTCCTTTCACCAGACTCCAAAGAACGGTTTGGCTCGACTGTATGGGGCTTTTACTAATACTTATACTATAGAGCCTAGCTCTGTTCTAAGTGCACTGATGAATCTCACTCCCCTTGATATTTATATCGTGGCTGTACTCTAAAAGCCATCTTGCGTTTAAAGAGAAGTGGTTTTTGATATGACTGTCGAGCTTGATTGTTAATTCAACCGGTATGACGCATTGACATCAGGGTTGCGGTTGCTGCTGAAATGGGAAAACGAGTTTTTCAGTTTTTCTGTACTAAGGGAGGCTAAATTTGACAAAGGAAACGAACGTAGTTGAATCTTCATGGGGGACTGCAAAATCAATCTAGGATGTGGCGCTGGCATTTGATTTCATTGCTTGTTAGGTGAACTTGGGTTGGTCTTTTAAGTGGAGGCATACGCAACCCTGTTGGCAAAGAACACTAAGTATCTGCATCGGCAGTTAGGCTTCGCTTAAGACCTTACTGAAAACTCTCAATACTTCCATCTATGATTGTTCCAGGATGCACAAAGCCTTTCTGATAAACGCGCTGGGCAAGACCCAGAGGAGCACTTCCAAGTGCCTGAATCTAAGAGCTACCTGCATCTTGCTTCGTGTAAACACAACTGTAGGCAGACTAAAAGATGATTTTACGACGGCAACGACATGTATACTGTACTGCTGTAACGCTCTGGCTCGAAGAATCTTTGATTCCAACCCGATGGACACAACAGAGGATCGCATGAGGTGATGCCCACAAGTGAAAGGGGACCGTAATCAACTTTCAATACACAGCTGTGGATTATTTTTGCCAAGCATCAGGCTAGCTGGAGAGTGATTTGAAGAAAAAAGCAGGAAGTCAAGGATCTGGAAAATATAATAGGAATATATGAAACCTTGAATTGCAATGATTAATGAACAAATATGTGAATCAAGGAGAAATGCATTTTTCATTAATTTTCCTAGACTTTATTCTACTCAATCTTGGATTTTCTTCGACACTTACAACCCCTTAATCGTACGACGTTAAAAAATACAACGTTCAAACTTTAGATAAACCATATTATAAATTTTATTTCTAAGAAACGAAGCCTTGCAGCTCACTTTCAGGCCAGTTTATTCAGTTTGACAAAATACAAATTCAAATTAAATTATTTTGTACAGAGTTATATAGTAGAGTGTAAGTCTTTAAAAGCTAGATTCGATTATAATGGTGACTAAACATTTATTTTACAAGCTACATGTCCACCCTCCTTAGTCGGTAGGCACTAGCTTTTTATCGAACCCATCAAAGTACGGATGCTCCAGCACGGCTCTGGCTGAAATGCGATGCACTGGATCGTAGACGAGCATTTTTTTAATTAAATCAAGACCAGCTGGGTTGAGAGTTTTAACTTGATTGGCCAATTGATTTGTCGACCAATATGGGAATGTTGTCTTATAATCGGGTAGAGAAGTCACTCCAGGCCAAATTTCCTCCGTTGGCGTACGTAGAATACGAAACATCCTAAAGAGTTGATCAATTTCCGAATCACCTTGAAATAATGGTTTCCTGGTTGACATCTCAGCGAAAATACATCCGATCGACCAGATATCAACGGGACACGAATACCTGGGTGAACCCAGCAATACTTCTGGAGCCCTGTACCAAAGTGTGACTATTTCATGAGTATAAATACGTACGGGAATACCAAAGGAACGACCCAACCCGAAGTCGGCAACTTTAATGACACCATTTTTGTTGATTAGCAAGTTCTGTGGCTTCAAATCTCTGTGGAGTACTCTTCGACGATGGCAGAAGAGAATGGCATTAGTAATTTGATACAAATAACTGCGAACCAATTCAGGATCCATCATTTTGTCCACTGGTAGCGAATCCATATATTTCTTGAGATCCATTGATAAGAATTCAAAAATCAAATACAATCGATTCTCTTCCATCAGAACATCCTCCAGACAAACAACATTTGGATGTTTTAGCTCTTTGAGCAGCGAAATTTCGCGAATTGCAGTCGACGGTATGCCTTCGTCTTCGGATTCCAAGCGAATCTTTTTCATGGCGACAATTTGCCCTGTCACTTTATTGCGGCCTTTGTAGACGACGCCGTAGGTTCCTTCGCCAATTTTCTCAATCTTCTGAAAGTCGTCCATCTCGGCTGTGTTTTCTTCTATTCAAATTGGAGATTTTTGTCGGAATTCCTGCACAATTTATTTTATTAATTGAACATAAAATTGCGGGAACCACGCTGGTAACGTCGAAATTTTTCAAATATACAAAAAATCGCGCTTGACAGAAAAATGCAGCCAACTGAAGAGTGAGAAAGTTAAACAAACTTCAAATGACAGCTGGCGATCAGTGAACTAATAATTGATTCGTTCAGATGTTCAGACAATTGATCATTTCAAATTGATTTTTATTTGTTTAGTATACATACATATACTTAAAAATAACAAATATGTGTGGCAGGGGTTATTCTAATTTAATTTTTTTATTCTATAAAAAGTCGTTGTTTTTATAACGCACTAAAGCAAGGAATATATTTTTAACTAGTGAAATAACCAAAAGATGAGGGCAGTTAAATAGCGGATATATCTAAGTCCATGACCTTCACTATTTCGGATCGAAGTTACCCGTATTCGATTGTGAAAAGGTCGATACTACGTTTAAGTGGTTGACTAGAGGTTCATATATAGCCTGTCCAGGTTAAAGTAGAATACTTGATTTGTGATTTTTACGGTTCTACGTAGTTTGTATATATTATACCTTCAAGTAATGTATAAACGTGTGATCATGTTTATACTGTGTTTGCAAAGAGTAGCCGCTGCTGGTAGAACTGCTGTTAGTGCTGGTTAAACGCTTGTACAATTCCATGCGAATAGGTGACGAGATTATCCTCCCAATTACGAAGACCCATTCTTGCTAGATTAAAACCAGGTAAGGGTAATGACTTACTCACTTAGATGTCGCTACAGTTCGGGATGGACCTGGGCCTCAATTAACATGCCTTTCCAGCCAGCCCTGTTGCGTGCTAGATACTTTTAATCTCGAACGCCAAGTTGGTTGAGGTCCCTTTTTCGTTTCGCAATCCTAAGGTCGGCTCTTTTTCTGCCTCGATTTTTTCGGTGATGGATTCGGGCGGTGTTTTACAGACTTTTGAAATGTCTTGACGCTGCTATTGGCAATAATCTCAAGTACGATGCTGTAGAAATTGCATGGCAGTTAATCGCCTTCACGGAAGACTTTTTTGGCATCAAAGGTCTCGGTATATTCATTTTCGAACCTCACGGAGCAGCAAGCTTTCTCCATGGTCATTCTGCAGGATCGGACAAGTAAGGCAGGGTACCCAAGACTGGACATGACTACGTCTGATATTCAGTTCCTAGTTGGCTTTAAATCCGACAAATAGGTAGTGGGTGTCGATTTAAAATTCGAGGAGTTTTTCCAAGAAAGGCCGTAATCTGAAATCTTGTCGATGGGTGACTTCCCAGGTCCAAACCGCTAAAGCCTCTTGGACACCATAACGAAACACCTGGTTTGACGAATAGTGCCGGAAAACACATGCAGCTAAGCAAGAGGCATACAAAGCAGCGCTGCATATTAGGACTAGAGCTGCTAAAGAGCTCTACGAGAAAAAGAAGAGAGACGAACACCGGCTTCTAAGGAGGAAAAAGAAGGAGCATGATAAACGCGCGGTTGAGGAAACTGAGAGGTGTTACTTTTACCAAAAGGTAAAAAAAGCATGCCACGGACACAAACATTGAACCTCAAGTCGAACAAGGGAACATAGTAGTGTAGTCGCAGTTGATGGCGAGCATTTGGAAAAAGCATTTCTATAGACTATATAATGGCGATGACGAACCAAATACCGCTGTCAAGCAGAATGATCCTTTCAACCTCGACGATGTAGACCAACAATTCCGTCCACCAATCCTGGATGAACTGAAGATAGCCATAAGTCCCTCAAAGCAGCTAGAAATGAGCCGACTGCCGAGCTCTTCAAAGCGGCAGGCGATATTTAGTAAGGAGAATACATCAACTCACCTGTAAAATATGATCGAATGAAAGTAAATATGTCCGACGAATGGAACCTTATTGTTCATAACATCGCCAACAAGATCCTATCTGCCATATTGTGTGAATGCTTGAAGCCGTTCGTCAACCTCCTGATTGGTCCATATCAGTGTGGCTTTAGGCCAAGAAAGTCCACCGTCGACTAAATATTTACACTACGCCAGATCTTGGGAAAAACCCATAATCTCCAAATCGATACACACCACCTATTCATCGATTTTAAGCATCTATAGAGACGAGCTATTCAGAGCAATGTCTAGTTTTGACATCATTGCCAAACTCGTCCGTTTGCGTAGGATGACGATGGAGAATACACGCTGCTCCATCAAGGTTGGCAAAGAACTCACCGAGACCTTTGATGTCAAAAAGGAATTTAGAGAAGGCAATGCGCCGCCATGCAATTTCTTTAATATCATTCTTGAAAGAATAGTGCAAAACTCACACGGCAACACAAGAGGCACAATCTTTCAAAAGTCCGTCTCGCAAACGCCGATAATATTGACATAATCGGAAGAAAGCAGCGTGATGCCAGTGGCGTTTTCGCGAGTACTGAGGCGGAAGCGGCGAAGATGAGTTGTAAATGCTGTCAACAAGAAAGGACACCCAACACCGACGCCTCGGACAGAACGTCACCCTCGACAGATATAACTTTGAGGTAGTTAAGGACTTAAGCGAAGGATAACCCTTGTCAATCGCTGCTTCTTTGGGCTAAGAAACTCTCTCTCGAACAACAAAAGTGACACTATATAAGAATCTAATAACCCCAGTTCTGTCCTATGGCCCAGAGGCATGGACTTTATCAAAAATGGATGGGAATGCTCCTGGATGCTTTGAGAGAAAAATTCTTGGAGTGATTTTCGGTCCCGTCTTCATAGACGGTGAGTGGAGGAGAAGGACTAACAGTACGGGCTGTACAGTGACATCGAGTTAGCCAGAAGAGTGAGGGTCCAACGACTGAGGTGGCTTTGTCATGTAGAGCGATCAATGCTCCGGTCCGAAAAATCTTCGAATCCGCCGCTGAGGGACAATGCAATAGAGGAAGACTGCTAGTTTGATGGCGCACGCAAGTGGAAGAGGACGTTTGCTGGAGGCAGGAAAAATCGAGCTGGGTGGAGACGCTTGTTGGTTTAGGCCTAGATCCACCCCGGACTGTAGCACCACCTTTAGTAAGTAAGTAAGTAGCAAATTGTTTTTCATTTTTTCGTCGCCAACAATTAGAGAAAAGCTAGTTTTTCGATAAATCAAATTCCAATTTGATGTAACTTGTTGACCAGCAAACTGTCCGAAGGACATCCGATTCAATGCGATGAGGAGTCAAAGTTCAGGTAATTTTTTAGAGAAATTGAACAAAGAAAAACAAAGGAAGATATGATTTCCTTTGAAATATATACCATACAGCGCCTTTTTCAATTTACGCATAGCGTCACACGGATGAGAGAAGAATAGTATGAAAACAGGGCATTATGGAAGCAAACATTACGAGTATAATATGAATGCACTGCCCTGTACTTTTTCTGCATAAGTAAGAACTGAGCCCAAGACGAATAGAGATATTTGGTTTTCGGGGCCAGCAATATTATACTTGAAAAAAATAAATTTCCAATCGCAAGCCTGGAAATCTTTGTAATAACGGACAAAAGTTCCGAACTAGAAAACGTATAATAGAAAGAACTATGTATACGGAAATACGGCCCGCTACTTGAGCATGTAAACCAAAGCGTACAAAATGTATTACATCAGAATGGATCAAATTAGAACGGCGTTGATGCCATTTTGGCAGTCTGAACCGCTGGAAAAAATCGTAAGCTTGTCAAAAGTTAGCGGACGGCTAGTGAAATAAAGGTTATAATTGAACACGAACGTTTAAATATTATTACCTACGAAGCGCAAGAAGCTAATATAGAGAGGAATCAGAAAAAGAAATATTTTGACATGATTTTGTTGAGCTTTTACTTGGAATACTCGTATCAAGTTAGGAAATTCTTTTCATCGGGTGCAGATTTAAACGGTGAATATATGTAACTGCGAATACGAAACCAACCGTGCAGTAAATCGTTTCGATACGAGAAGCGATGCCAAGCAATGGAAAAAAGCAATGTCGAAGCACGGCCACAGAACTACTATTTTCTTAAAATTGCGGCATAATGACGGAAGAAGAGATTCCATTTCCTAAATATATTGACGTTAATGCCTAAGCAGTGAAGGGAGGTCTGTGTTGTTCCACTTTATAAAGGTAAAGGCGACACGAAAAATTGCAACAAATGCCAGTCATTGAAACTGTCGCAAGCTATACAAGAAAGCTCTAGACAGTTGACAACGCAGTATTATTAAATTACACGAAGCCAATGTGGCTTTGTTGGAGGCAGGTCGACATACGATGGGTTTCGAAGTCTACGGAAGATTTGTACATCTTCTTCAAGGATTTGGATAAAAACATTCGACAGAGTTCCCAGATATCTTAGATGGGCGGGGCTAAGATCTTGAAATATATATACCAGGGACGCTTATGGCAATAATACGAAGACGTCAAAACGAAACTTAAGAGCAGAACGAGTATAACCGGAGGCTTTGAAGCTAAAATTAATGTATAACTACAATAAGGCAGTTTACAAAGTCCGTTGCTTTTTAAGTGGATGATCTTCGTTCATCTTTTCGCCCATGGTAGCGTTGTTATAAGCAACAATGAGATAGTCCTTCAGTCGTACTAAGAAGGAGTCATTGTGCTAAAGTGGGAAACATTTAAATATTTAGGGTCGGTCATTAACCACCAAGACAAAGCGATGTTGTTTAAAGGGAATGGTTCGCTATGCATGACAGATGGACGATGTAAGGGGAGTATAAAGAAAAAATAACATCAACGGAATGAAAATGTTACGGATTTCTGGGGTTCTTTACAAAACGTAGTCTTAAAAGAAATACGCTGATTCGCGGAGCACTCCACTATAGTGGAAAAACTTTAGGTTGAACAATTCAGCTAAGTTTACCTTGCTCAACTAAGGTCGTCGGGAAATATTGTCCAAAAGCAAGGCTGAAGTTCCAGCAGAGATTCGAAGAAGAGGCCAAAAGAAAAATAATTGGATCATTCAAATGAATAAAACAACATCAAAATCTTGTGCGAGGTCTTCCAAAATATATAGGCTGGATTTCTTGTTCGAAAATTCAGCCAATTTCACAAGCGCCAGATCGGATATGTAGAGGAAATATGTAGCATTACAATAATGGTTAACAAGAGCAGAAGAAGTAAGTCGCCTTTTTTGCTCAGCGTTTTTCTTTTATATAAAATAATTGTATACATACATATATGTATATATTTTTATAATACTGATATATCTCGTGACTATCTTCAAGGGAAATCAAAATAAACTTATAATTTTAATATTTATTCCATTTTGGAATAACCCACATCTTTCGTTTTGTTTTAGGCAACCGCATTCCTCCAATTTGTTTAACTGTTTAAACCATTATTCGAAGTTGAAAAAATATTTAACTGATTTTTTTTTATTTATTCTAATAACCGACAGTCGATAGTAACCTGAAAAAATAGCAAATTTACTCGGAAACACCAAACAAAGTGTGCACTTGTTTTGATGTACGAGCAAAAGAAAATAAATATTTTTTTCATTAAATAAACAAACTGAACAAATGGTCTCAGTAAGACCAAATTTGCACGTGTATTAATTTACGAGAGTTCAGGACGTGACGTGGTAGTCTAAAATATTGAATTTATTGAAATGATTCAATTTCTTGAAACAAGTAAGTTGAATAGAGAGATTTATATTTTAAAAGTAACTCTTAGCTTAGTAATCTTTCCTATAACAAAATTATTCAATGCATTTTAAAATGTACTCGTAAATAGCGATTCAATGCGAACAGCTTTCTGATGATTTATTCTATTCCATGAAATATTTGTTGTAATATTTTTTTACCACAACAAAGTAGGATTAATATTTAGCTATCTCTGCAATGAGACATGAGAACTCTTTCGGTATAGTTGGTTTTTATTGATTTAGATATATGGAGTCTTGGCTTTTAACATTAGACACCTGTCGTGAGACTTAAGTCAACGGAATGTCCATACATCCATGGGCGAAAGGATACGCCTTGCCATCGCCTGCCGCCTTCCTGAGCACCAATTCGGAATTGTTTTGGAGGCGCAGTTCCACCCTTGGTATGAGTCGAAGCCGACCTAAAACCCTTTACTGTTGTTAGGGTCACAGCACCCAGTACTGATTGCAACTCTACATTGGGCCGAAACCCTTCCCGCGATTTGGGTTTAAACCACAGCTACCATGACGCTCACAATGGGGCCTATCTCAACAAGTCAGGCCTGGACCGAGATCCTGGGGCTTTCGACTCCCATGGTACTGTGATTTAAGTCCTGTTAGGGACTACCGGCGGTTCTGTCGCTAACAAGACCCATGACCGGTAACTTGTAACTAATCAAATTCTAGTAACCTTCGATGGCGTCATCTAAAGATGTTTACGATAAGACCAGTAAATATGCTCTGCCCCCGCTTTTTATTAGACAACGTCATTGATGGGCGAAGCCTTGATAGTTGGGTGGGGGAGTTGATTTAGATACAGAAACATTTTCTTTCGCTTCGCAATGGAAAATGCAAATTGCTTCTAATTTGGGTGCTCAAATATATAGTATATAGCGTTGATTGTTTTTCGTTTCCGAAAATAATCAATGAAAATTATCCCACTCCCATCCCAAAAAACTGACGCCGTGATCTTGCCTGCAGATGGAACTGTCTTCGCCTTCTTTGGCCGATTCTCCCCTTTGAGTCCATTGTTTTGACTGTTCCTTCGCCTCGTGTGTAGAGTGACGGACCCATGTTTCATCCACGCCAAACAAACACTCGATTGAAACATTCTCAAGACAGTGTTTTTGTTCCATGTGAGTTATTGCGGCACCCCTCTTTCACACAGCTTTCTCGTGTCCAATTTTTCAGTCAACATGCGATGTATAGCGCTTTTTGAAATGCCTGCTATATCTGCTAGTTTACGTACTTTCAATCGACGGTCATCCAATACCATTTTGTGGAATTTTTTCAACATTTCTGGTGAACTCATCTCATTTGGTCGACCACTGCGATGTTTGTCTTGGCAACTCGTACGGCCTTGCCTAAACTCTGCCAGCCAATAATTTATTGTTGTAAACCAAGGTGCAGACCACGTCCAGTTCCGTTTTGATGTTGGTTGGATTGAGGCCTTTCAAATGAAAGTATTGTATCGCATAACGATGACCAATTTGAGCATTCACTATTGATGGCTGCCGAACAAATACTAAGCAACATAATTGCTTTCTACAATTATCATTCTTTTTAAACAACAACCGCCATCTATATGTCAGCTCGGGTACTTCTGGGACTACCCTCGTATGTTTTAAAAATTACTCGTATATGGCCGAGGAAGTGCATTTTTGTTGAATATTATCGAGGGCTTTTGTTAGATAATATTTTATAAGAAGTACAGATGTAATCCAAATGATGTAATTCTCAACTTTCAACTAATAAATTGGTTGTTAATGAGTTGGTTCACCAAATTGATTCACATCCTTTAAATAAGATAGCAATTTCATTGCTAATTTAATTTTGAAAACACATAACTTTACATTTTATAAAACAATGCAAAACAAATTAAACAAATTGGCTTTTAATGCGTTAAATTGAGTGATATTTTAATTACATTTGTAGCTAGCACCTTGGTTATTCGCTTTCAAAAAAAATCATTGTATTTAAAAGTGTTAGAATAGTTTGTGAATGGAATCTTACAAACCTAGTACTACTACGTTGGAAATTTCTGCTCGAGCCTTCTCGATTCCGGAAACCCAGCTTCCACTCAGGCATGCGCAAGCCGTGTTCAGACAAAACACAATACATCCGATTCGGCAGAGTAGTTTCCAAAATTCAATGTCAACGAGGATTTTTCGGCATCTTGCCAGGATGTCGACATAGAAATGGTGACGCAACCGTCTATAGCGATAATGAAACGTATCCCGCCGTATATCGTAGGCACAGCCTATTAAAAATGTGACCCAAACATGTGCATACAACGCTCCATTGTTCAACTGTCAACATTCAACAATATAGAGCAGATTGTCATAAGTTTGTCTTATTGTTGCCTGCAAAGTGTTTGTGTGACTCTCGGAGCAGAGACTTTACTTTATTCGTCGTCGAAAATACGGTTCAAGGTGCAATGTTATTGAATCGATATTAATTTTAACGATTTTTAGGGAGCACAACGATTTTTCTAAATTTTTTCACTTCTGACAGTAGATAGATTCCAATGCCTTCTGTTTCAGTAGATGCCCGAGTTCCTCATGTACTCTTGGTAACGTCATAGCGGATTGATATGAATGCCTTTCAACACCTCAATAATCCTGTCAATGCTGTTCTTCTTGTAGCGTTGCATGTCGCTGAGAAATACACGGTACAGAATAGAAAGGAAATGCTTCTTCTGTCTTTTAGATTGGTTTTGTTCCGAAAAGAGATGATATTGATACAAGGCCTTAACGGCACGAGAGCCTTTTTCCCATCCCACAAATCGGCGGCCTTTTGCCAGATGTTCAAACTTGTTCGCTAAATGGTATCCAGTTCAGTAAAGGAATCTCCTATGAGGAACAAATGCAGGATACATTCAAATTATTCCCTACTGTCACTCTGCTGCCTAAGGCTTGGGCCGTCAAGATGTATGCGCATAAAGTTCATCTACCATCACGATGATATATTTGGTCGATGCGTTATTTATCGATCACTCTTAACTATAAAATGGGTCCTTTTCGCATTAAGTTAAACCCAAAGCTGATGAGTAGCCTTGTTGACAGGAAAAGATTTACATTAACTGAAATACTCGAATGTGAATTATTCAAAGTCAACTTCTGTTTTCAGGCAGCTACGTGACATAATGCCATTATTTTAATAATTTTTCATAATCGCATTATTAATAGAATTTCCGTTGCACACAACACTCGTATAACAAAGCATCAAGGCAAGACAGATAGTCATCCACTGTTCCACGTGCCTTAATCTAGCCTTCAAGTTAAAACCAGTTCTTCTTCCTTTCTGAGTGGCCATCGTAGACGATGTCATCAGGTTGGCTCCCCTGAAAATCTACACGTAGCATATCAAAATATAATTACCTCGCTTAATTACGAGTATGTGCTCTAAATAAGAGCACATTGGTAAATTTTTGGCACAAAAATGCCCATCGTATACATACGAGTATCAGAGTGACAGCTACGAATATAACAATGGCTTATTATGCCGCGTAAGGTAATAAACTTTAAAAGGTCGCGTCTGGGTAAACAAATTGAATGACTGATTTCTCAACAAAGCTAAAACATATACTTATGAAAGAAAATTAAATAAATTTAAAAAATACTATTTAATAATTGCCACACGCGAATGATATTAATGTGACATTAATCATAACTCATATTTGAAGTGTCAAAATATGGCTATGCAATGAGGGACTACTTCGAAGAGAGATACTTATCTAATTGTCATAATGAACGTACCCAAAATGGCTAATTGAGGCGCGGAAATATGATTTAAAAATGCCAAAAGAATTAATTTGAAAAAAGATTCCTATACGCGTATTGTAATGCAAGTGATAACAGATACGTGCGTATGATTGAAAACAGTTTCAAAAGCCAATTGCCTTGACGCGTCATGACAGTGAAGTTAAGGTTCAAGTGCAATGCGCTTTGGCTATGAAGCTTTAGAACAGTTTACTTGCTGGGAAAGTGATGGTACGAGTAGTCTTATCAGAGCCTTGGATACTTGGAGTACTCGTATTTGATGACTGTTTTCGGATGTATTTGGCTGGCTAATAAAATATTTCTCGTACGTTACTTCAAGTGTTTGGTTACGTCTGGCGTGCTTTTATGATAAAACTTCCGTTTGCCATAAATTATGACATACTTTGCAAAGTTGTTTTACAAGATTGTTAGGATAGAACAGCAATTGCAGTGATCGCATATGAGATAAAGCCAAATATTTACACAAAATTAATGAATTATGTATGCATAATGAGTGAGAGTCATACTCCGAATAGATGCAACAGAAAATTACATATATTGGAGGCTACAAGATCAATCAGAAAATATTAAAAACACTCAAACACAAAGCGTTTAAAGTGGTTTTTGCCCTAAATTCTGATCTTATTATCTCAATATTGTGATCACAACGTCAAAATCTCAATAACACCAAACTGGCTAGATAAATAGAACTTAAAAAGGTCGCTGTTTTCAGGTGCAATACACCTAAGAGACTTCATATGACACTTTTATCGCTCTGCTCAAATATCGCACACATGGTCTATGTCATTTAGCAATAGGCACTTGCACAAAGAGACCAAAACATTTACCTAATTCATACCGATATCGAAAGTGATTCCGCTATCGAAACGACGTCAGTTCCACAGCTGACAGCTGGCTTCAAGTCCCAGACAAGAGTGATTCAGAATATTGGAGAAATAGCAGTGAATAATGGATATTTTAAATTGAAATTTCCAGCAAGGCGTTGATGTGAACGTAAAAAAGCGATTTCACAGAAAGTAATCGACTAGCGTCAGATCCCAGAATCTTGAAATTACTCTCTAACCAAACTTAATTTCAATAAATCGATGGTATTAGTTGCAGCATCATATAACAACCTCTTGGAATCTCATAAAATCCATATCAATGTCCGATACATTTGGAAAAAAATATTTATTCAGCTCCTGCATCATGTTTCAAGAAATAAGGCCTGATGGTGTTACCAGAGCACAAACCATACCATACAGTACATTTTTGTGGATGTAACGATATCTGAAACGTCACTTGCGAATTGTTTTCACTCCAAATACTTATTAACGTACGGTACCGTTGAATGAAAAATAAGTTTCATCGTCAAACACAATTTTGTCCTAAAATTCCGGGTCATCTTGCAGTTAGTTTTGAGCTTATTCAGCGAAGATCCAAGGGTTTCAATTCTTAAACCAATTGAATCCTGTCACGGGATTAGGCTAATTTTTCCAAGTTGTGAACAGACAGAAAGCAGGCTACCGTGCGTCCCTGTGAACTGACAACTTCGGGTCTTTATTAACATTGGCCTCAACTGCGGCGATATGTTCTTTGGAGTGCTCTGGTCTGATATAATGTCATGCAGTCAAAAAAATTAGAGCTAATTTACCTTTCGGACACCCTGTACTTCTTAAATAAACACATTTTAGGTATTGGCAAGCTTCAGCTCGCTAGTGGAGAAAGACGTTTGAATTTCAGTTCCATTTTAGCAGACTCAAATACGAGTAGTTATTAAAATTGTCTATTAGGACACTATTTGAAATCAAAATATGTCGTGGTAAGGCAAGAGAAAACCAATCCAAGAAAATCCTCCGTACTGCAATATGTAGTACAAATATATTGTCCAGATAATACATATATCCCACCCTTCTTTGAAGAGGTTTTCTTCCACTCTGGCAAATTCTATACTTTGGCTTTTATATCAATCCTACAACACAATACACTTTCGGACACTTTCCGAGCAGATGGAAACAACATTTGTTTAGCCCGTCCTTAGAAAAGGCGAGATGGATCGTCTTCTCCCTGCTTCTACAGACCCATTGCACTTACGTCCCTTGCTTACAAATTTATGGAAACGGTGATAAACCGTCAGCTCATGAAATGTCTCAAAACATGAAAACTTCTCAATGACGGCAATATGATTTTCATAGCAACAGGTCCACTGGGGACATGATGGCATGTCTCACTAAAACGGAACCAAACCGTCCATCAATCTGGCGAACGCAAGATACTTGCACTTGATACGAGGGTTGTCTGAAAAGCAACGTAAAGATAGCGAATGCTAGCTAAAAGCTAGTGAATGCTAGTTGTGCATCTTTTGACAGTTACTTACCGAAGTTTCAATCATTTTGGACGCGCGGTTTTTAGTTGACAATCGTTTGAGTGAGTCGATGTGAGTGTTTTTTTGTGAAAATGGAAAAAATTGAGTATCGAGCTGTTATTAAATTCTTGTTTTTGAAAGGAAATACGCCTACGCAAATCAAAAATGAGTAGGACTCTCTGTATGGGGACTCTGCACCATCATTTACCACAGTGAAATTTTGGGCAGCTGAATTTCAACGTGGCCGTAAGAGCTTGGGAGATGATGAACGTTCGGGACATCCAAAAACTGCAACCACTGACGTTAACATTGCTAAAGTTCACTAAATGGTGTTAGATGACCACCGAATTAAAGTGAGAGAGATAGTAGAGGTTATGGAAATGTCCAAAGAACGTGTTTGTTACATATTAAATCAAGATTTAGGCATGAGAAGTATTCGAATGAACATTTCCAACGCTCTGTTGGCGCAGTTTAGGCGCAATAAATCCGAGTTTTGGCGCCAATTAATTACTGTAGATGAAACTTGGATATACCATTATACGGCCAAAACAAAAATTCAGTCAAAACAGTGGACTGCAAAGGGCTAAAATAAAAGCAAAAACTGTTTTTTCGGCTGGGACAGTGATGTCGACTGTATTTTGGGATAGTAAAGGAGTTATCTTAATCGATTATCTTCAAAAAGGAAAAACCATTACAGAAGCATACTACACATCATTACTTGCTAAGCCGAAGGCAGAAATTGCGGAAAAACGGCCACATTTGCAGAAAAAGAAAATCCTGTTTCATCAAGACAATGCGCCGTCTCACACCTCAGCGGTTGCCATGGCGAAAATCCATGAATTACTGTTTGAACTGCTTGACCATCCGCCTTATTCACCAGATCTAGCCCCAAGCGACTTCTTTTTGTTCCCTCATCTAAAAACTGCGCTCGGAGGACAGAGATTTTCGTCAAATGAGGAGGCAATCACCTTCGTGAACAATTATTTTGCAGAGAGCATCGCTGGGAGAAATGTGCAGAGTTAGAAAAATAAAAAAAAAAATTTTAGAAAAAATGTCTTGTATCATTGTTCGCAAGACAGAATTTGGCTCCTTTGTCGAAAATGCGAAAATTTGGAATCGATGAATCTCTTGCTCAATGGATTAGAAGTTACCTTTCCGGAACGGATGGATTGATTCAAATTTGATAATCAAAAAGTAAATACTGGTGTGTCCCAGGGCTTCGTTCTGTCTCCGACACTCTTTTTAATCTTCATCAATGATCTCTTGTATGCTACTTCCAACCCTTTGATGACGACATTACTCTCTGCTTTTCATATTCGTTTCCGGACTCACGTCCCTGCTCCTCGGCTGTAGAAGGGGAATGGAAGCGCATGTTATGCTCATTAAATTTTGATATTAACAGCATAACTAATTTGGGAACTATCTTGGGAATTTAATGCTTCCAAAACACAATGCTGTCTGATGTCGTTAAAGCAAAATTTATACACCCAGCATTTATCCATGAATGAAACTTGTATTTTCGAAACCGAAAAACTTTCCATTCTCAGTATGTGTGTCAATGGCAACCTATATCGGAACGACCACATATTCTATATCATGAAAAATTCTGCGAAATATCTAGGTTTCCTCAAGCGATGTTAGAAATACTTCACCCGCTTTTATCTGAATTCCTCTCATCAAAATTAATATTGACACCCTTGAACACCGACGTAATGTCTCCTGCCTTGCCTTGTTCTATCACTATTTTCAACAAGGGTGCTCCGCCGAAATTGGCAGTAGTATTCCACCCCTTCAAACATTCAAACGTAACATCTGTCTTTTGAAAGGAAAATCTGTAGAAACCGCTCTGCTCGAGGTGGTGGGGAAAATAGAGGAGATTCTACACTTCCGTGAGTTTGCGATGGCGTCCTTTCTCGATATTGGCGGAGCCTTCAATAACATGGAGTGCACCGCCATTAAAAATGCTTTAGTAGAAGCTAACATGGAACAGGGCATTACAAACTGGATTTGCAATATACTTGCAAGCAGGAAAATAAACTGTTCCATTTGGCAAAGCTCGGTTAGAATGTCCGTAATCAGAGGAACCCCTCAGGGGAGAGTCATATCTCCACTCCTGTGGGTGCTGGTTATCAATGACATCCTCAAAAAGCTTAGCACAATGGGTATAAGTGCCACGACATACGCAGATGACGTGGTCATAATAGTGCAGGCAAAATACTTAAATATTTTAAGCGACATTATGGAGGTTGCTCTGAAGACGATCAGCACTTGGGCAAAAAGCTGTGGGGCAATGCCAACCCTTCCAAAACGGAACTGGTTCTTTTTACCAGAAAGTACAAGATACCGCAATTCAAACTTCCAAATCTCAACGGAGTTGAACTGGAATATTAATCTAGCGGAAAGAATCAAAAGGCATATAATGCTCTTTTTATCTGCAAAAGAACAGTAGGACAAATTTTGGGCTTAAAACCTGCTATGGTGGTACACCATACGGCTGCATACGGTGGTGGTAAGACCCAAACTGACATAAGGTGCACTAGCTTGGTGGAAAGCAACAAACAAGAAAACGATTTACGGAAAATTAGCGGCGGTTCAAAGAACGGCTTCCATAGCCAATATAGGTGAGCTCCGTACGACCCCTACGGAAGCATTGGACACCTGTTTACACCTAACACCGCTTGATTTACAGATCAAAAAACTTGCTGGCAACAGTACGATATGATTCACTAATCTGGGTTACTTCAAGAACAGTAGATTCGGACATGACACAATCCTAGCACAGCTATTACCAGGCAATCCAATTCTAACGGATGAGATTCCTTCTTTGGTCGACTTCATCATCCCGTATGACATAATACCTATATCCGGGGAGGGAGGACTGGGGAAAAAAAGCAATAATCAGGTCAAATGAAATTGCAACTTTCACAACAAAAACAGAGGAAGGAGCACGTTCTGCTTTCTTCTCAGAAGACCCAGAAATAAGAGTGTCTATAAGACTACCGGACGCAAGCAGTGTCTTCCAATTAGAGGTTCTGGCTGTCCTCAGAGCGGCTGAGCTAATGCAGATGAGATCGGTATTCGGAAGAGATATCGCTATCTACACCGATAGCCAGACCGCATTCAAAGCAATGGAATCAACCAACGTCAACTCAAGGCACTATGCAGTCAGAACCGGGAAAGGCTGTGCTGGGTACCAGGAAACTGTGGTACTAAAGGAAATGTACAAGCGGACGAGCTTGCAAGAAAAGGAGGGCTACTCGACAATAATGAGGTAACCAACATCAAACCACCTCTTTGCATAGTGAGGGGCACTATCGAGGAAGAATCCACAAAGACTGCCAAACTAAGGTGGTCAAGTCTTAAAGGACAAGACTCAAATTGTCAGATACGGATATCTGCAGATTCTGCGGTGATCTGCAAGCTGTTGAGGATATAACACACATACTGTGCGTATGCGAGGCAATATCGCGTAGCCGAGGAAAACGCGTAGAGGAAATATGCGGCATGAACTTTAAAGGTTTTCTTGGCTTTTGTAGGGACATTGGGTGTTTCACCAGGTAGATTATTTAGGTTTTTGCCATTTGAAGACAAATTCAACTAGCCTGGTGTCTGTGTCCATTATACCCCAATTTAACCTAACCTAACCTAACACCCGTCTCGCTATGAATGCTTATCAGTTTACCCTCAAGCCCACTTTCGGATGTAGTCTGAAATATAGTGATTCTCACAGGTCTTTATTTCCTAGTCATTACAACTTGCAAACATTTAAGACCAAAGGTATCGACATCGGTATCTCGCTTTTTTCTCTTCTTTATTTTCCTTTGGCCGCGTTGCATGCAAGCACTTTAGGGGTACTTGAAACCATAAAGAAAGAAATCTATCTTTAGTTCTACACATTTGCGGCCTGTCATCAAAATTTTAGTACGAAGAATTCTACAGGGTGTTTGATTATCAAGTTGATTCTTTCGTTTGGTTTTGTTTAAGTTAATAAGTTAATTGCTTAAAAGGCCCTTTCAGCGCGGGAACATTTCATCCATATTAGGAGTTTATATTTATGAAAATCAAATCAAACGTTATTCCAAAATTCGTGAATGTTAATGGAGGGTATATCTAATATATCAACGTTACCCAGATGGGAAATGCCTGCAAAGCTGAGTAAGCAATGAAACAGTTTTATTTTTCTAAAGACATTTAATTTATAAATTTGAGCTAAAACTTTCTTGAGATGCAGTTAAAAAAAAAATTCTACAACTTTTTCTAAACAAACTTATTTCGGACTCACCGATTTCGGGAAGCGCGGATAGCTTGTTATTTAGGAAAGGACCTAATTGGCAAGAAATTATGTTCATTAATTTTTCTTAGAAACAACATTTTCTTCATAAAGCCGTCGAGCAGTGTATTCAGTGATAGAAGAATTTTTTTCAAAAAGCATATGTACGAGTATCTGTACATCTTCCGACAGCATTTGCAAATTAAGTTTATTGAAAATCAGCCAAAAGAAATTTAGGAACTCGAGGTAAAATAGCGTGGTTGCTTTATCTAAGAGGAGGTATATGAAGAGACAATATCAAAAGTTTGCAGTGCTTGGAATGACAGTGGATTTCGTTGTCTAAGTATGGGATGGTCCAAATACAAGTTTTTTTTAATAGTTTAAAATAAAATAAAATGAACAACAATCAATTATTTTCGGTATACTACGAGGGTAGTTCCAGAAGTACCCGACCTGACGTATAAATGGCGGTTGTTGTTTAAAAAGAATGACAATTGTAGAAAGTACCATCTATATAAAGCTTAAATTTGAAGTTTGACGACGCTGTGTTATTTAGTATTTGTTCCGCAGCCATCAATAGTGAACGCTCTCAATGAATTTTTGAATATCGAAAAAATTGATCATCGTTATGTG
Organism: Volucella zonaria; assembly: GCA_963966105.1. Classification (NCBI taxonomy): domain Eukaryota; kingdom Metazoa; phylum Arthropoda; class Insecta; order Diptera; family Syrphidae; genus Volucella; species Volucella zonaria. The sequence continues at coordinate 128,913,869 of OZ014533.1, read as the reverse complement.
ATACATTACTTTCATTTGAAAGGCCTCAACCCAACCAGAATCAAAACGGAACTGGATTCTACTCTGTGGGAGTCTGCTTCTTCATTTATAACAATAAAATATTGGGTGACAGGGTTTAAGCGAGACCATACGAGTTGCCAAGACGAACATCGCAGTCATCAACCAAATGAGGCAAATTCACCAGAAATGTTGAAAAAAATCCACAAAACGGACCGTCGATTGAATGTGCGTGAACTAGCAGGCATTTCAAAAAGCGCAGTACATCGCATGTTGACTAAAAAATTGGACACGAGAAAGCTGTGCGCGAGATGGGTGCCGCGATTACTCACAATGGAACAAAAACAGCGTCTTGACGATGTTTAAATCGAGTGTTTGGCGCAGTTTCAAAGCAATAAAGCCGACATTTTGCGTCGATTCACAACCATGGATGAAGCATGGGTCCGTCACTCTACACACGAGACGAAGGAACAGTCAAAACAATGTACTCAAAGGGGAGAATTGGCTCCAAAGAAGGCGAATACAGTTCCATCTGAAGGCAAGGTCATGACGTTAGTTTTTTTGGGATGCGCGTGGGATAATTCTCATTGATTACCTTCAGAAAGGAAAAACAATCAACGGCATGTATTATGCGAACTATTGCAGCGTTTGAAAGATGAAATCAAGAAAAACGGCCGCATTTGGCGAAGAAAAAACTTTTGTTTCATCAAAACCATGCACCAGATCATTCGTCCGTCATCGCGATGGCCAAAATCAATGAGTTAAAGTTCGAATTCCTTCCTCATAAACCCTATTCGCTAAATTTAGCCCCCTCGGATTATTTCCTATTACTGAATTTGAAAAAATTGCTCGATGGTAAAAGATTTACCAACGTGGTCAAAAATTGTCAACTCGTTGCTCATACTCGGACATTAAAATAAACTTTAAATGTTAAATGATAAAGAATGGTCTTTCAAATAAAATCAATGTCGTGCATTCTTATTTAAATTTATTTTCCGGACCCTCTTAGAAAAACACTTTATTCAAATGAAGCGCAGAACAGGCGCCCAATACCTCCCATCAGCACAGTTTAATGCCATGCTTTGAGAATAAAAATGTCAATTTGCATAGCTAATCCGGTTCCATCATGGGTATCGAGTAAGTAAGAAAACAAGTGCAGGACTAGACTTACATATATATGTTAGAAGTGGCTCCCAACAACAATTTTATATTTTCTTTTGGAAACTTGCTGCTTTAAATAAGGACATATTACAGTGTACAACAATCTTCAATACTCGGTGGTGCTAAAAAAAAAAACAGAGGATACTCATACATCTCCCAGAAGCAAGAATAATCAACGAAACAGTGAAGGACAAAATTGTTCCTCTGTATAAAAATGATTTGCCATTCCATTCAAACTGCATTTTCACAAAATACGACGAAAACAAAACCAAAATATCTGCACGTCTACAACTCTGTTACCGTTTATTGTCAACACGTCACTATACCCAGCCATTCAACGCATCCGAGGTCCCCTACTCAAATATTTATTTACACCTTCGACGCGTAATCAAAATTAACAGGTCTACAATGTTTCCAGTAAAAACCAAGTCAGTCAAAATTTAAAATAAAATAAAAACTCCAATTAAGTATTTTGTGGTGCGAATTAGATTGCAAATGAATCCACAGCGCTAGCAACCTTCCATTTACCGCTAACCAATGCAGATCACGTACATGACGTGGGCAAGTTCAAGTTTAACCAAATCAATAGATGCGCAGCTACGCCAACTTATTCCCTTAATCAGATACGTGAACTAATAAATCCGCAAAACTATTATTTGAATAATTATTTGCAATCTGCATTTCGATTTATTTTAGTTTAAAACCAAAGAAATAATATCCACAATTTGAATGCGCAAATGTTTAACATAATGACCAAGGTAAAGAGCTAGAGATTCGTTGAGTAAACACCGCGCGAGTTAGTTAGTGTGGCGGTCCCTTTATTGTAACGCCATCTATTTCCATTCGACTTAAGCATTTACGTAATGCAGTCCGTGCTCAATTTCGAATTCGATTTTCGCATAATTTTTCTGTCAATATTGGACTTTTCCGAAATAAACCCAACAGCCATGTGGTGTGGAATATCTTGTTTTTCTGGAATCGTAATTGTAATTAAAATTTTAAATCTAATTAAACAAATTTGAGTAAATAGACATGAGGCGGCAACAGTGTACTTATTCAGAGTCCTTGAGGGCGATCCGCGGGCGGTCTTGAACTAGTCGCTTTTCGCTAATTGTCGTGAAGGTAGGCCATTCGTTTGGCAATTCGGTATTTGGTTTTATTTGTTGGCATACCGAGCGTATTAAGAATGTCATGTGAGGCTAATTGTCATTCGTTTTGGTCGCATGGGTAATTAAGGTTATTTTCTGAGCGGAAGAATGTGTTAAGAATATTTACATAAAGATCTGTGCAAATGGATATGAGTATTTGTTTGGATAACGTGGTGCAATAAAATTAACTACTTCTGAGAAACCTTTCGGTTGAAAACATTTTGTGTGTTTTCAGTCGACCGAAATAGGTTGCGTTTGGTTTTCCTAAAAATAGACTTGGTAAGGAGTGTTTCGAGAATATGAACAGTATGACGTCAGATCATATTTCTAAGCAAACAAACCTATAAATACTCGTATTTAAAGTCTCGCTAAGGTTCGATCTTTAAAATGCCGTTTTGAACTTAAGAGATCTAACAGATCAATGAAATTACGTTTTCTTTAAGACATTCTTAGAAGTCAAACTCATGCTTGCCTAGTGGCAAGTGAAATCTAAGACTACATAAGACGCCTACCGCTTGGAATCTGGTTAAGGTAGTAGTGATCTAATACAGTGAAAGCTTGTTCGTCAAAACAACTGAGTCAAGGGATCGAACGAGTCTTATTACTGTTAGCTATATCCAAAGGACTATCCTCAGTAGCAAGCTCTCATACAATAATTATGGCAAGGGGGCATGATGGTCACCTTTTCACCAAACCGTCAGCCAAATTGATCATGTTGCAATAGACGCAAGGCAATTTTATAAATGTCGGAACTTTCCGAGTAGCGAACATAGACTCGGACCACCACCTCATTGCAACCAAAACACGTATACATATATCTAAAACACCACAACAACGAACAAATACTGTGAGGAGAATTAACATTGAATAGCTGCAATAGCAACAAATCGCCAGAGATTTTGTTTCTCGACATGTCCTATGAAACTAACCTTAAGTGATGAAGAGCAGTGACGTCGATGCCAGGAAGCCATCAGAAATGCCCAACTGATGTGCTGGTTTTCACTCATCTACCTCTACGAATCTCAGCGGAACTGCATTGAAGAACGATGAAGGAAGAATATTGGTTCTTTCGGAAAAAAGAAACACTATGAAACAGTGCTGCTTCAGGAACAACGTTCGGAAATCTTACCAAAAGGTAAAAAGAATTAGTCAAGGCAAAATATAAAAGACAGATGCGTGTAGAGACGAACAATGGGACATAGTTGTAGAGTCACAGTCGGTACTGCAAGGACAACCCAAATTCCGCTGCCAGGGAGAATGAACCATTCAAGTTGGAGGGTGAAAGTCAAGAGATACGCCCACCCGACCCAAATGAAGTGAAGATAGCTATATCCAAGTTTGAGAACAACATGGCTGCTGAGCCGGAAGGCCTATCTGCCGAGCTATTTAAGGCAGCGGAAGAAGACTTGGTTGAGAACATGCAGCAATTTATTTCTAAGATTTGGTCAGCAGAAAGCATGGTTGAAGAATAGAATCTTAGCACAGTTTGTCTGATCCACAAGAAAGGAGACGATCTTAACTGCGTCAATTATAGGGGCATCGCATATATGAAAGATCTGCCGTATGAAACGCCTGGAGCTATTTATCAATGATTTGAAGTCCAAATCGAAACGCACCACCTCTTTATCGATATTAAGTCCGCATATGAAAGCATCTAAAGAGACGAGCTATACATAGCCTTGGTAATCCTGCCAAACTCGTCAGATTGTGCAGAATGACAATGAAGAACGCTCACTGCCCCGTAAAGTTCGGAAACAATGCTTTTGAAAACATTTTATGTCAAAATTGGACTTAGGCAAAGTGATGCAATTGAGAAAATTGTGCGAAATTCGCAAGGTGACACGGGAGGCACAATTTTGTAAAAGTTTGTATAACGACTTGCTAACGCTTATGACATTGATATTATTGGCAGAACTGAGCGAGCCGTCACTGGTTCGTTCACAAGTATTGGAATAGAAAATGGGTTTAGACGTGAATGAGTGCAAAACTACTCGTAAGTATATGATGTTAAAAAGAAGGGATACACAAAATTAACGAATCGGGCAGGACGCCATAATAGACAACTATAAATTTGATAATGACATCATGTCAGGTCGAAAAGTCTTCGATTCCAACAACGCAGTAGAGGAAGACCTCGCTTCCATGGCGCATGCGAGGAGGTAGTTATTTAGGGAACCCGCCAATTGGAGAGGCGTATTGGTTGAGACTCAGGTAGACCCCGAACTATAACGTCATCTAAGTAAGTAAGTATTACATATGCTGTATATGCCTGAGATAAGAGAACTAGATGCGAGCGACTTAAGTGTGGCATAGCAATTTGACTAAGATATCACCTAGAGGACAACCCTGCTTTATTGTAGTCTAAGACGTACACATGCCGTCAAAAGTAGCATTGTCGAAACCACCCACGATGTCGACGTAAATGTCGAGCGTAAACTCGAATCCATGTTAAATTCCTTATAATATATACAGGGAGGTTCAAATAAAGTTTCTTTTTAAAATAAAATTAACAAAAATCAGTTATTTTCGGTATGTTACGGCTTTATTAGAAAGAGCGAACATTCCCATTAGCTATGGAATACGATCTCATTCACGTGGCAGCCTCGGCTGGCTTCGCAGTAGTGTATCCTGTCAACCCAATTATCCAAGACCTTGTTGACTGTTTCTGGCTCTCACTAGGTCGGGCGATATTCACTTTTAGGGCTTGAATCATTTCTGGATTGTCGGTATAATATCGATTTTTAAGGACACCCCATAAGAAAAAGTCTTTCGGAGTCAAATCGTAGCTAAGAGGCGGCCAATTAACATCGGTAAGACGGCTGATAACACGATTATTGAACTTAGCCAGCAAAAGATCGATTGTTTGATGGGCTGTGTGGCATGTCGCGCCATCGTTCTGAAACAAAAGACCGTCCAGGTGCATGTCTTCAATTTCAGCACACAAAAATTCGGTAGTCATGTGGCGTTTCCAGTAGCATTTTTGAAATTCAACGGGCCAATGTCACTACTCCAGAAAGTCACTCTCTGCGGATATATTGGCTTCTCGGCTTTTCCGATCCCCAAATCTGGCAATTTTGTTTGCTAACATAGCCGCCAAGATGGAAATGCGTCTCGTTAGAAAAAATTATTTTTCGACCAAATTCGACATCCAATTCGAGCTGATGTGACCTCAAACTGAGAAGCTATAACAAAGCTGATGGTCGTTTGCCTTCAACTGCTGAGTCAATTGGGCTTTATTACTGAATAATCCGAGGTTTTTGTGCAAAATTTTCATCAGGCTGATGTGTGAAATGCAACCTTATTTTCGCCGGTACGTACCACGTATGGCCACGGAGACCGTGAGTGTTGTCCGCAATCAAGCCAGTCTCACAAACTTTTTGCACAAACCCGCATACAGCAGGCGTGGCGGAAACTTCAATATAGCGCTCACTTTCAAAACAATCGATTCAGACCGAACAGAACCGAACAGACTGATTGCCGAGACAGCCAAGGAAACCTAGTAATGGATTATTGCGGATGCAGACTCTTTGGAAGCAACATGTTTGCAGAATGCTCATTGAATAAAACAACAAAATTTCCGCAGTGAAGTAGAAGGATCCACTCAATATTCGTTTAAGTGATAATAACCAACATTTTCGTTTACTAGACTAACACGAACCTAACGGTATACTTGTCCAATTATTTAAGGTACGAGATGAAAACTTGGGTTTAATTTTAGTACCGATAAATAAAAAAGGAAATCCCCTTTGAATATTCGCAGAGGAATGACACAATAATGCAGAGTCATACCATGGTTAACGCACGCAGTTGAAATGCGACCTTACGCAACTCTATTGACTGAGATCTGCACATCTATTGTGAGCACAACTCAAATTCCTTTTTTTCCTGCTTTGTTCTGAGCTAAAGAGGAGATAAACTAGATTTTCGTGCTTCAAATTTGTTTAGTAAATCTTTCTTGGATTACTCCTGTATATCCACAATCCAATCAGCTGGTTAGCCCCTTATTATTAAGCTTTTTTACTTTTTTACTTAAACAGTTTACTTGGAACCAAAATTGTTAATGAGCAAGTCTGGCAGTGTTTTGATGTCTAGAAGATGATTACCTCTCCGCATTGCACTTACTGCTACCCCAAATGATGAGACGACAAATTTATTTATGCAATTCTCCACAGTCGTTTATGTCGGCATTAAGCGAGTATTGCTTACAAAACTGTCCAATTTAACGTCAGCAAACTTGTTACGGAAAACCGTCCAGCTCGGTCTTGTGGTTAGCTCGAAATAAAGTGCTACGAAAGCACTCAAACATCCAATATAACAGATATTGTGATGTTATATGGTATCACAATAGTATAACGGTAACGAATTACTTATTGCTTGATCTAACTTATCCTTACTTACCCTAGTTGGCGCTATAGTCCGGAGTAAATAAAGATTTCAATTATTCCATTTAGTACGGTCTTGTTGTAATCGCCTTCAGTTATACAATATACACCAAGACTGAGGTTCTCTCCCACTGGAGAGCGCCACCTAAATTAAGGTCATATTTTAACATAGGTACTGTCCACCTGATATGAATTCGAACACACTTCGGACCGCAGTTTTGGTGACCAATCGCTCAATATATTCTAACCATCTAAGTATCTGGATTACCCTTTTCTTTCCTCGATCGAGCGCTTCGCTGTTTCTTTCTGACAATTTTAATTTTAATTTTGGTGGAGGCTAACGCCCCCATTTAACCTTAAAAACTGGGACTTAAAAACTAATAAAGATTAAGGTATAGCCAAATATAGGACTTACCACTAGTGCTTATAGCTAGGGATGGTGCAGGAGATCGAATTTGGGGGAGAGAGTGCTGCGATTAAAATCGAAAACGGAAAGGTTGTAGTTTACCTTACTTTGACTTTTATTGTTCTATCAGTTAGATAACTCCTTAGCCAGTTTGCCAGTACTCCTCTTAAACCCTTTATGTTGACACTTTCCAAAAGTTTTTCTTGCGATAAAGTATCGAACGCTTTGCTGATATCAATAAATAGCACAAGGACGTGATGACTTTTGTTTAAGCCAGCATTAACCGTATTGCTAAACTTCACAAACCAAGGTACTTTTACTTGACTACTACTTCTTCCATGCATTTTTCGACTGCTGACAAAATCGCAATTGGCCGGTAGTTTCCGATGTTGTTTTTTGTTCCTCCCTTAAATACTGGTCGAATGATCGACGTTTTGATCAGCTTTGGGACATGACAGCGACATACACTTAGGTTTATAACTTGAAATTACTGGAGCAAGAGACACAGCGTTTATTTTTAGATCAATATTGTCTGCTCTAAGATTTTTCTTATCGTTCAATCGGCACAACATTAAATATACTCCGGTTCTGTTGCTTCTTCTATGTAAATATTTCGTTGAAGTTGCCAGTTCTCGTGATTTGATATTGCAAACATGTAAAATCTTTGACACCTGGTCCAAAAATTGCTCCGCAAATTTATCAATAATGTCATTTACACCTTGGTCAGTACCCGGGAAATTATTTTGAATGGTTTCATCTATTCAAAGTTTCTTTCTTCCAAAAAGTCCATTTATAATGCTCCATGTTTTCCTCGGATCGTTATTTGCGCTTGTTAACTTTTGTTTGTAAAAATTGGCTTTAACAAGTTGGATATTTCTATTAACAGCATTTCTGAAATTCTTGTACTCGTTTTCATACGTTTTACTCCTCGGCATAGGACTTCACGAGAGGTGTTGGTAGACTTCATAGAGAAAAAAGGATCTAAGGCCTTTTATGTCAGATTTCCACACAGTAAATCTTCCGTAATATGCGCATATACTACCTTGATCAAAAAGTTCCCGGGGGACACCACCGTGTGGCGCCCCCATTATTCCGATTTGAGTTCTGTTTTTTTTTTTTAAGTTGGCAAATCTGCTGTTGACATTCCCTCTAAATCGTAGCATCATAGCTTGACATTTGCAAAAGTTACGGAGCCAAGAGTACATCTATTTCTGTGTGATGTTGGCGATTTTTTACAATTTTAGAAATGGATTTAAATTCGCAACAACCAACTTGTATTAAATTTTGCATAAAAAACGGATTTAATGATGCGCGAACGTTGGAAATGTTGGAAAAGTGTTTCGGTAACGATTCTCTTAAGAAAACGGTCGTTTTCCAGTGGCACGAGCGGTTCAAAAGTGGTCGTAAGTCAATCGAAGATGATGAACGCAGTGGCAGACCATCGACATCGGAAACCGACGAAAACATTGATGAAGTAAAAGAAATGTTGATAGCGGATGACTTGAACATTGCCTATGGATCCGTCCAAGACATTTTGGTTAATAATTTGGGTTTCCGTCGTGTAGCAAAAAACCTCAATTTCATGCAAAAAAGAGACCGTTTTGACGTGGCAAAAGAGATGATTTGCGAGGCTGAATCCGATCCCACATTCATTAAAAGGATCATTACTGGAGACGAGACGTGGGTTTATGAGTACGACATGCAATCCAGACATCAGGCAAGTGAATGGCGTTCACCAAATGAGCCGAGACCAAAAAAACCACGTCGTTTTCAGTCAAAAATGAAGGCAATCGCAATGCTCACGGTTTTCATGGATTACAACGGTGTAGTGCATCATGAATTTTTGCCAGAAGGCCAGACAGTAAACAAAGTACGAGTATTATTTGGGCGTTATGAGACGTTTGCGTGAAGTAATTCGCCGAAAGAGAACAGAATTGTGGACAGAAAACTCGTGGATTTTGCACCATGATAACGCACCGTCTCACAGTGCCATCATTATTCGTAATTTTTTGACGAAAAATGCAACAAATACCATCCAATAGCCACCGAATTCACCTGATTTGGCTCCCTGTGACTTCTTTCTGTTCAATCGAGTTAAAAAACTACTACGGGGAACTCGTTTCAGCAGCCGAGAGGAAGCAATGGAAAAATCGCAGGAAGCACTGATGTACATACCAAAAACCGAATATAAAAAATGTTTCGAAGATTGGATCAAGCGCTGGCATAAGTATGTTGTAGTCGATGGGGATTACTCTGAAGGGGACAATATAGATTTAGATGAATAAACTTGTAATTTCAATTTTCTGAATACATTCCGGGAACTTTTTGATCAAGGTAGTATGTTACATATACTCGTATTTAGACTTCAACAAGGTTGTGGTCCTAATCGATGTTGATTCGTTGAATTTGTCGGACATCCCGAAATGGAACATTTTATGCGGTCGGACTTTAACCCGTCTTCACAACTCCCGTCGTAATACCCACAATCCATTACGGAAGTATGCGCGCTCTCGTTCCCTGGAAATCCTCTGTAAATGCCGACAAATCCTCAAATGAGATTACCATTAAATCTGCCAGTGACATTACCGTTGACTATTTTGTGCGGGTTTCTACGAGGAAACATTTGCATTGTGCTAGTTATATTTGGAACGTCAGACCCAGCGTAGTGTAAATTGGTGGCGGTTATCTTTAACGACTCCCATTCTCGTTTCTCAAACCTGGCTTGAAACCGCCAATGGTAGAATTTACGCTTGTTTGGCCTATTTCCGATGGATCGGACTTCATTCCACCAATTTTGACTGATTCTAGATTCATTCTAAGTTCTAAAAAAAAATATCATTTTTGAGATGCTCTCATGGGAACTATTGGCCTACCACATATTTTTGAAGGGGAATGCTCTGATCGATTATGAGATTAGACGTCCCTTCAATCATTCTTTTGTCGAAAATAGATTTTTTTATTTCTAACTAAGACCGGTGTTTTTTTCTAGCTCTCGTTTAATCACGATAATTTCCGTCCATCAGATTTCTTCTAATTTATTACAACCTTTCTGATAAGTTTGCAAATCTAAAAAGAACTGGTTTCAATGTTGCAAAAGTTGCACCTAAGTACGAAAACATATATACTCTCGTATTTATTAAAACACTAAAATCCATTCTACGAGAAAAACTGCTCATAAATTTAGCAAGATTGTCTAAGTCGGACAAATGTGTTTTATGCGTGTTCAAAAATGAGAAAAAAAAATATTTTTAAGCCCCCATTGCTGGCAAGAGATAAGGAAAGTCACCCAAACCAGTTCACGACTAATTATTCATAAATCTAAATCAAGGTGCCTCCTAGCACTTAACATACGTTGCTTACTCGTACAAAATTCAAATATTTATGATCAGTCAGATGTCTTTAGTCGGACTTTCTTTGCAAGCCACTTGGAAGCCCCAAAAGCCTCTACGGATCCAAAACAACAAATCCGATCAAAATATTTCACAATCTTTAAGCACGATCAAATCAAGTGGCGTCTATCAAAGTCGACGATGATAAATCACTTCCGGGAGCTGGCTTTAAGTCTGAGAGGCGCGAGTTTACGACAAACAAGAATAAATGGATCTGCCCGTGCCTTTAATATCACGGCCGATATTATTATTTTGAAATATGCCCCCGATTAGATAAATTCAATTCGAAGAAGGTGAGTCAATTGTACCCCGCCTTTAATTAATACTGATCACCTTTGTTGGGTTTGTCAATGTGTTCGGAGATCGACAGAACATAAGCAAGCAGCTGATATTAATTTTTTGATTTATAAAAGTGAAAATATCTCAGCCTGAGATAATGTTGTAGTAATGGAACAAGCAAAACTCTAAATCAGAAACGAAACGTGACTCAGTTCTTAAGTAAATGAACGAAAATAATCACGCAGACATGACTGTCACGGAGTCAGCAAGTCAACTAGAGATTAGTCTCATTTAAATCAGATTTGTTTACCAGGATTGCGGCGTTTGTCAAACTTCAATGAATCACCACCAAGATAACCTGCGGGAGAATCCCACCGTTATCATAGATTTTTATTATTTTAAATATTTATTTGAAAGGCTTTACATATGTACCTACACGAGTATGTATAGAGGAAAATTTATAATTTTGGTAGCAGTTTTACAATCGCATTTCGACTCTCTCTTGATGGACACGACTTTTGGATTCGGTTTAATATTCATGAACACTTTGAACTGAGACTCAACCTCCGTCTCAGTCCATATCCCATATTCACCATTAATTCAATTGTGACTAAAACTCACTGAATTTTTTTTTTTGCTATCGGAACAGAGCAAGTCCATTGTACTCCTTGTAAGGACTGAAACGAATAAAATTTGGAAACTTCAAAGTAAAAAAAAAATATTTTCATAATTCATGTAAATTTTTTTTATTTGCTTTAAAACTCTGTTTTTATTAAATTCATTCACAATTACAAAAAATAAAAAAAACTATTTGGGTTCCCATTCTTTCCTCAACTTCTTTCGAATGTCCTTCATGAGGTTGGTGACAGTTATTATATAACTTAATTCGTGCGGTTTTTTTTTTCAAAATTTGAACGTTTATTTAAGTAAAACATGTACAATAGTACGAGTATTATTCAAAGTATTTCCCATCTGAAGCTATGACTTTTCCCCATCTTTCTGGCAATTTGTGGATCCCATCCCAAAAGAACTGCGCCGGCTTGGCAGCCAAGAATGAATCAAGCCAATTTTTGTTATTCTGCTCTGATGTGAACCGTATTTCAGTGAGGACGTTCTGCATCGACCGGAACAAATGGTAGTCAGAAGGGGCAAGGTCTGGGCTATAAGGCGGGTGGGGCAAGACTTCCCATCCACTGTTTTCCAAATAGTTCTTAACCGGAATAGCAACGTGGGGCCGAGCGTTGTCAAGATGGAAAATTATTGCCTCGTATCTGGTCGCATATTCCGGGCGTTTTTCGGCCACTGCTCTCTTCAAACGGATTAATTGTATTCGGTAGCGTTGTCCATTGATGGTTTCACACGGTTTTGGCAGCTCATAATACAGCACACCCATCTGATCCCACCAAATACAGAGCATTACCTTCGCGCCATGGATATTCGGCTTTGCCGTTGATTTGGTTGGTTGGCCGGGTTTCACATATGATTTTTTGCGCTTGGGGTTGTCGTAATGGATCCATTTTTCATCACCAGTAACAATCCGATGCAAAAATGACTTCCTTTTGTGGCGTTCCAGCAGCATTTCTGACATGCAAAACCGCCTTTCGACATCTCTCGGCTTGAGTTCATGTGGAATCCAATTTCCTTGCTTTTGAATATATCCAGCTGCTTTTAAACGTTTTGAAATGGCTGCTTGAGTGACACCCAAAGATTTTGCGAGCTCTTCTTGTGTTTGGCAACAATCTTCATAGAGTAATGCTTCCAGTTCTTCATCTTCAAACTTTTTTAGCTGCCCAGGACGTTCATCGTCTTCCAAGCCAAAATCCCCACTTTTAAATCGTGCAAACCACTTCTGGCACGTTCGCTCAGCTAGCGGATGTTCACCATAAACTTCCACCAAAATACAATGACTTTCAGCAGCAGTTTTCTTCATATTAAAGTAATGAAGAAGAACTCCCCGCAAAAACACTTTTTCAGGCACAAAGTTCGACATATTTGAGTGAAAAAAAAATATTGTTGTTTACGCTTCAAATGAATGACATATACTGAAATGACGTACAATGACAGTAGCTTTCCAATGCATTTCCTAATGAAATAATATAAGTTACGCCATCTCTTAGCAAACCGCATGAATTAAGTTATAGACCCAATACTTTTATAAAAAGTTGTGAATTTCAAAATACACTCTATTACACATCATTATATATCCATGTATTGTTATTTGGTGGAGTAGAAAGTTGAAAAGATTTACTATGAAGTGCTGACCCTAGATGGTTGCTTAGGTTTTGCACAGTACTGTATATCACTTGTGTCTGAAAGGCAGACTTGCGAGTTGTGAAATCTGGTTGGTGTACTCCATAAAAAGGCCAGCTCCGTAGGCTAGATCGATTCTGAGAGTCGAACTGAATCAAGCACTTCTTTTTAAACGATATATGGTGCAGGACATAGAATGAATACCATGGACAAGGAGACATACAAGGTAGAAACGAGTCAGGTGTGTTGAGAAAAGCTCCCAAACAGCGAAGACAACACTCTCCTTGGTGTGTCTTTAAAGCAGTATTGACTTACTACTTACGTGAAAGTTTGCTTCACTAAATAACGGAAGCATATAGAATATTTGCAAGTTGTCATATCAGGACTGTTTTCGGCAACAAGTTCCATGTACTACCGAAAGTTCCCCAATAGCGCCACATAGCCGACAAGGTTTTCCATGCGGGTGTTGAGTCTAACGAAGTTTGCTATCTAGCATGATACCCAGGTACTTAGTTTCGTAAGAGAAACTCATAGTGATCCAATTAATGAATAAAACCAGACAGATTCCTCCTTATTATGATCGGAAGCACTTCAGCCTATTTCTAGTGCACCAGTCATTGATTAAATCTGAGGCTGGTTGCGCTTCAGGGCAAACAGTGCTACACAAATTTATCTTCTGCATATGCCTGATTGTGTCTTACTAGGCGGCTCAAACGTCATCACCCCATTAGAAGATGCTATAATTTTTGCAAATGGCGGCAAATGTCAATTTCACTTTGACATTTGTGAAGTAAACAGATTCAAAATACACGTCAACAAGATATAAATTGCTATACTCCAAAAGAACACGGAATACTTGTTACGATTTTTTTACGGAATAATTCGTCGATTTCTCTATCGTCCGACACAAGTTGGTCAAACACTACGACGTTTAGCCGCTCACCTAGTAGAGTATGGGATAACACGAGATGCTGGCGTTTTCCTGAGAATATCGCAGCTGTGTTTGAAGATGTCGCAGGGGACTCCGGAGTATAGACTTGACGACTTGCTACGCAATTTGGCATAAATCGGCGGTCTTTACGGAGAATTTTGGTGAAAGACTGTAAGATGTTCCCTTACAAAGTGCTGTTAGCAATTGACCGCCAAGCGCGTGTAACCTACGCTCAAGTCATCCTGAATCTCGACCAGGGGGGATACAACTTTTCATCGAAAATCATTATGAGCGACTAGGCCCATTCCTATCTCTGTGGATATGTGAATAAGCTAAATTATCACTTCTGGGGCACCGAAAACCCCCGTATAGCCCGCAAAGAGCCATTACACTCGCTCCAAGTTACTGCATGGTGTGCTGTTTACGCTGGAGGCGTCTTCGTCCACTACTGTGCCATGCTCAATGACTTTCTCCTTCCTCAATTGAATGAACTGGGACTGGAGAACATCTGGTTCCAACAGGAGATGGAGCAACGGCGCATACTGCACTAGGCACAACCGAAACTCTGAGGGCTGCATTTCCGCGTAGCCTAATCTCTCGTTTTGGCGATCCGCAATAGCCGGCAAGATCGCCTGAATTAATCGTTCCCGACTTCTTTTTGTGGGTTTTTTTGAAGTCACGAGTCTATGTCAACAGGCCTCAGACTCTTGAAGCTCTCAAAGAGAATATCCTTTAAGAATGCGAGGACCTATCGCCGGAAGTTCTGGTAGAAGTGATGAAAAATGCCACAAATCGGGCCCGAATGGTCATCAATTCTACGGGGGCCACTTAGCCGATATCATTTTCTCGACTTAATGGAAAAATAATTTAAGACATCAAATTAACATAATCCAAAAACAGAACCAAAGTTTTTCATTCATAAAAAAAAAATTACAGCCAAAGAACATCGGGTGACAACTTTTGCACCACCTTCTAGTATTTAGAAATATTGAGAGTTCTAAGAGCTATTCTAACTGTTGACAGTGCCAAACTAGCAGTGAAAATTCTCTTCAAGGTTGTAAGCAGCCAGCCTATACCTTTTCGCAGCCTAACTGGGAATTCCTTTCGTAAGGAAATATTTTTTACATTTGACCTGCGCAGTGGAGACTTAAAGGTTACGTTCATAGCCTTTTCGAAGCAATTTCGAAGATCGGGGGAATGTACAGGATCTCGCTAATGTTTTTTTACCAGATTTTTGAAGTTTTTATAGGGAGAGAGAGAGAAAATATTTCGAGTTCAAGGAACCCTTATGCCTGAAATAAATGTGCAGTAGTACTGCTTGCATTACTGCGTGCAGTAACGCAAATAAGACACATGTGCAGTAAAATGTGACATTTCATCGCGTTGAAGTTTAATCTTTTATAAACAATTTTATAGTAATTTTTTTATAGTTTTTATCCTTTCCATCATATAAACAATTATTATTTTGCACAAGTTCAATTAGTTGCAAGTTCACCATGGAAAGATTGACGTGACAACAACGATTTCAAATTCAAATCCGCGGAAATTATAGAGTACCTCGTGAAATTTACGGCAAACATCATCGGCCCAACGTGTAATGTATCGAACTATTGAACAATTTTGCACCCGATTCACGCTATTGTATGGACACACCAAACCAACACACCAACAAGAACGAGAACAGTGCGTTCGTGGCTGTGGAAGGTAGTGCTGAAGAGGACCTCAATTGATCGATTCTATGTCGTTCGCAGAAATTGAGGTTTGTCCAACCGATATCTCAAAAATTCTGGGTAAAGACCTTGATCTTAAGGCTTATATTGTAATTGGTGCAAGAGCTACTGCAGCGTGAGCATACATCAAACGGAATTGGCCCAGTTTTTTAAAGTCAAATTAAACGGCTTACGGCTACGTAAACTAGTAGAATTGCCATATTTGGAGCAATGCACCAGATATCCTTGCATCCTGAAAAATATCTTTATTTCTTCAAAAATAAGTCTAGAGCACAAGTTACTGTCAAAAGTTACCGGTACAACGCGATAATCAACGATTATTTGTTCCAAAATTTCGTTGACATCAATGTGGAAGTACTGTGGTTCCAACAGAATGGAGCTCTACCTCTTCCTATCAACAAACATCGTTTTATTGAATTGCTGGATTTGGCAATACACTCATTTTAATAAATAGACCCGTCAATTGGCCACCAGAATCATGCGATCAATGTATAAGGTATTTTCCGGCCCAAAATTGGAGTACAACGCCGACATCTGGTGAGGTGCCCCCAAGACCTCTTTGCACTTGTTAGATAGGATACAAAACCGTATGATAAAATGATGTTAATATCACTCAGTCAATTAACACCCTTGAATACTGGCGTAATGGCTCCTGTCTCATCTTGTTCTATCGCTATTTTCACCACCACTTCTCCATCGAAATTGCCAGTAGTATTCCACCACTTCAAACCGTCAACCGTAACACCCGTCTCGCTATGAATGTTCATCAGTATGCCCTGATGCCCACTTTCGGACGTACTCTGAAATATTGTGGTTCTTTCCTAAGCCTCCACAACTCGCTTATGGAATGCCCTACCGAGCTCTTTATGTCCATGTCATTACAACTTGCAAACATTTAAAACCAACGTACCTCGGTATCTCTTTTTTTTTCCCTCCTTAACTTTCCTTTGGGCGCTAATTATAAAAAAAAAAACTTTCCATAACTTCTTTGTTGTTGTTTGATTCTATTTACCCCATCTGACAAAGAAGGGAAAGTGATATACGATATTTTCTTCTTACCTGTAGTGCCTGAAGCACCTCTTGGGCATATGTCAACAACGCTTGCACACTATCATATTTGGGTTACTGCGATGTGCCTTAGTTCTCTTTAACCCAATTCGAAGGACGTTTTTTTTCTTCAACTGTCCTGCGCTAAGTTTACTGAGGACGGCCCGCTTTTCTACCAGCTTTGGTTTGGGGTTTCCACTTCATGGCATATTTTGCAAGTGAGTTACGATTCAGGCAGAATGTCTTTAAGACGGTGAGTAGACATCTATTAGGAAGAGCTGTAACTTTTTGTGGTTCTTCAAGTTCGCTGGCACTAAGATGCGGGTAGTTTAGACGTGGTGGTTTATAAAATATTGACTGACTATGGGAACCCGGACTATCAGTGTTATACCTGGGAATATAGCATGTCCGTATTTTTTTTTTTTCGAACAAAACCGTAAATGAGCTACCATAAGGTGGTGAGTCAGTTCCACTCCAATATCTTCTCCACACTTGTTGCGGATATTCGAAAGTTTGTTTCTGTAATTCCGCTCCTTGAGGCCTTGGTTCCTTGTGATATATTTAAGCACGCTGTTGTCACTGCCTAGATTTGTACTCAAGTCCCCCTCTAAAATGAGTGTGTCCCCGTTGAATGCTGCATTGTGGGTGGTAACTACTCCGCTGTAAATGTTTTGTTTTTAATTTCTCCGCCGGGGATTATGTCCACATACCACTCTAAAATAGTTTCTTACTCTACTCTGGAACGTTATATTCTGTCGCTGACGGGCTTTGAGGATATGAGTAAGAACAAAAAAGTGTTTTGTATTGATGGACGATATACTCCCGAGTTGAGTCACCATATTACAACTCATTGTAGAATACCAGTCTCATAACGCTAGCCTTCCAACGTCTCCTAAAGGACCTTGTGTACCTACACATTTATTAAAATCTTGTTAATATTAATAATATTCGAATAAAAAAAATAATGTATTCCCCATGCTTTGCAAAACTATTGTCAGTTAATTTTTTAGAAGTAGGTATAGAGCAGATATAACCTAATACGTCAGAGAATAGATGATCACTTAGGCTTATCTGAACTGGAATAAATTAAAAGGAGCTAAGCATACACAAGTCTTATTTCAGACTAAAAATATATCTTTTTTAACAACAAAGCCAAAGTAATCTTAAACAATATTTTGTGTGTACTCTTTATTTAGAGCGACTATTTATCTATTTGAATGTTCTCCGTCAACAGAAATAAATTTATTTGGTTTAATTTAACAAGCTCCAGATAGGTGAATAGCTTTTATCTGAGACACAGCAACATTCCCTTCTCTCCGATCTCAGCTACGTATTGATCTGCCAGACTGGATATCATGCTGTCATGGAAGTGCCGCTCAGTACCTACTAACGCGGTTCATGAATTCCCAGAGTAAGGCAATAACAAACTTAAAATTAAAAGCTAATATGACTAAACGGACAACTGCTTCGGATATTGAATAATAATTTGTTAACTAACTTGGGAGCCTCCTAGCTCTGAAGACATAGTTGCACGACTGTGACAGGATGTAGAGCAGCGATTCCAGATATCATGTGCTGATAATTACGGGGAAATAAAATTATGAGGATCAGGTAAAAATATCTAGTTTTTAACTGTCGTTAAAGTCTCGTTCCCCAACCCACGATAGCCATACAATGATGATGCTGCCGTGGTGAAATGCCATATTTAGCCGAAGTCTTAAGCTACGATTAAGATCACTGCTTCTAAGGCACATAAACTATTTGGCCACGCTAATATTCTTAATACACTAGGAATACTTCCAGCGAACATCGACTACATTATGACCCAACATTAGTTTGGCAAAGACTTTCCTGTAAGCATCTGCTCTAGGTCTTTCTATACAGATGGATCCACCACGATAGCGGGATTGATGGCGCTGTATTCTCAAATAAGCCAAACCTAAGTTTCTTCTTTCGTCTCCAAATCACTGGAGTATGTTTCAGGCGGAAATTTTGCCGATCAAAGAAGATCTGTCCAGGCTTAAGGAAAACGTGGTATCTGTAAAGATGTCCGCATCTTTTCGAATAGTCAGTCCGCTATCAGATCCCTGGACTCAGTTTCACAAAATTTTAAAACCGACCTTGACTGTGGATCATCTCTCAGAGAGATGGCGGAGCAGTCTACTATCCAACGATGTTGGGTGCCAGGTAACGGAGACTACATTCAAGAGAGCTCAGAGTCCATCGCTCCCGGAAGAACCAGATGTCATTTGATTTCCTGAAGGCCACAATGTAAAGCTTTGTAAATTGAGACGGGCTATATAATCAGCGGCACCTCCTACGAAAATTCCCAAAAACCCCTGATAAGGGGATCGGCAGAAAAGTGATCCTCGCCTTTCTTAAGATTCAAAATCCTTCAACTGAATGGTTGGGAGGTCATCGAGGAGGAGGTAGCCAAGATCGGTATGAAGGCGTTCATCAGTTCTATTGGTCATAAAATGGCCTCTACCGAGGTTAAATTTGCTTCAGCCGGCACAGGATGTGCATATTAATCATAGCACAGTCGCTCTCGACAACACGAACCAGGATCTAGTTCAGGAACAGTGCACTCACAATAAAATCGCTTGTACGATGGATGAGGATCAAAACAACACAAAGTAAATCACTGAAGAGGCCCCGGTAAGATTAGATTCTGTATGATTGCAAAATGAAGCCGTTATGTACTAATATTATATTATTTCTATTCCATGTACTTAAAGGATCGGCTTCTGAACGGTGGCTCCGCGCTGATGGCTTACGACTACGGAATCGATATTGGTCCGTAATGGCTGCAGTTATTCAAATCAGTAACAGCTACACAGTCCCAGTTCTAATGATACTACCTTTATGACTTCTAAAGGAAGGGAAATCCTTAATGTTACATTTATATCGGAAGGATCCCGTTTGAGGTTGTGGATTGAAGAATGTCTAAGAAAGTGTATCAGAGAATACTCCTCAAGTTGCAAACGAATACTCTAGGGATCTGCACGTGAAAGCAAAGGAAAAAAAAGAGAGATACTGAAGAACGTTGGTTTTGAATGTTTACAGTCTAAAATGACTAGTAAACAAGTAGGTCCTCATTCCATAAGCGAGTTAAAAGGCTTAGGAAAGAATCACGCGCATCAGAGTACATCCGAAAATACGCTTGAAGTAAACTGATGAGCGTTCATAGCATGACAGGTGTTGCACTTGAAGGTTTGAAGAGAGGAAATGCTACTGGCAACTTCATAGGAGCACTGGTGATGGAAAAGGCCGTAGAATAAGGTAAGGCAAGGGGGGTTTAAGGTTGTCAATTCACTGTGCAAAATTAGCATCACCTACGAGTTTTATCGTACGGTTTCGAATCTTACTCGTATTTAGCAGATGTAGAGAGGTCTTAGGACCATCTGACCAGATGTGGGTATTGTAATTCAATTCAATGCTTTATTAATTCTGCGGACAATAAAATTCTTAGCTCTATTCAACGCACTAGGAATAGATAATATTCGTCTCGTGATGTTGCCGTCTCTAATGCTGTTATTTCAGGATTCAAGTATATTAATTATGGATGTCTTAAGGTGTCAATTTCTTTAGTGAAAATTGCGTATCATTTTCATCCTCAAAACAGTGATGACAAGCCACATGATTGACGTGTTGGCTGTTAGTCTTTTTTTCTAAAGATTCTAGAGTGAACGGTGGTTGTTTGGATAACAGAAGTCATTGCAGGTATGCTGGTATCAGCTTCCAGCTTTAAAGAAAAGGCCCAACAATCCGCAAATACTTAATTACTTACTCACTTAGGCGGCGCTACAGTCCGGGGTGGAGCTTGGCCTCAACCAATAAGCATCTCCAATTAGCGCAGTTTTTGGCTAACTTCCTCCAGTTGCGCACTCTAAGTTGGTTGAGATCCCCTTCCACTTGCGCGCGCTACCTAACGCCAGGCCTTCCTCTACTGCGTTTTTCGTCTGGAGCGTTGGTGTTCACTCGATCTACATGTCCCAGCCACCTAAAAGTTTTTTGACCAAGTCGATGTCGCTGTACAGCTCGTAGAGTTCATCATTGAATCACCTCCTCCAGAGTCCGTCAACGTATACGGGACCAAATATCTAACGAAGAACTTTTCTCTCAAAACGAGCAAGGATACCTTCGTCTGCTTTAGAAAGTGTCTACTAGGGTCTTATATAGAATTTCTGTCGATGTTCGGGAGATGGCCTTACTACACAGTTGCCCTCTCAGCCCAAAGAAATATCGATTGGCAAGAGTTATTCTTCGTTTGATTTCTGAAGAGATGTCGTTTTCAGATGTGATAGCAGAACTGAGGTAGACAAAGTCCCTTACTACCTCAAAGTTATAGCTGACGGTTGTGACATTCTAGCCGATACGTCGATGTTGGGTGTCCCTACTTGTTGACACCATATACTTTGTTTTGCCCTCGTTTACCGGTAGACTTATTTTTGTCGCAAACGCACCAGTGACAGCTCGCTGTGTTCTACCAATAATATCGATATCGTCAGCGTATGCAAGCAATTGAACAGACTCGTGAATCGTGTGTTGGCTTTGATTCTTTCAAGTATGATGTTGAAAAAGGCACATGACAGCGTGTCGCCTTGTCTAAATCCTTTTTTGACATCGAAGGTCCCGGTTGGGTCGTTACTGACCTTGATGCAGCAGCCAGCATTCTTCATCGTCATCCTGTACAAGCGGACGAGTTTGGCAGGGATGCCAAAACTTGAAATGACTCTGTGTAGCTCGTCTCTGTTTATGCTGTCATATGCGGCTTTAAAATCGATACAAAGGTGGTGAGTATCGATCTGAACTTCTTGGGTTTTTTCCAGGATCTGTCGTAGTGTGAATATTTAGTCAATTGTGGATTTACCGGGCCTAAACCGGGCTTGATAGGGTCCAATCAGATCATCGTTCACAAATGGTTTCAGGCGCTAGCACTATACGACAGACAAGATGTTATGTGCGATATTTAGAAGACGGTCTCCTTTCTGTGAATCGGGAAAACAATGCTGAGGTTCCATTCATCAGGCATATATTCATCCGACCAAATCTTGGAAATAAGTATGCCCTCTATCAGATCATCTCCTGCTGCCTTCAATAGTTCGGCGTGTAGGTCATCCGGCCCGCCAGCCTAGTTCGACTTCAGTTTAGATATTGCTATCCTCACTTCATTTTGGTAGGGTGGACGTAATTCTTGAATGGTTTGCTCTGCCTGACAGTGGAATTTGTGTCGTCTTCGCCGTTTAGCAGTCTGCAGAAATGGTTTTTCCATATCCTTAACACCGACTGTGACTCAACTACAAGGTTTCCGTTCGGGTCTTATTACCCTGACACGTTGTTTTTACCCTCTGGTAAAACTTCCGAACATTATTCCTTGAGTAACACCTCTCTATTTCCTCGATCGCGCGCTTCTCATGCTCTTTCTTTTTTTCTCCGGGAAGCCGATGTACTTCCCTCCTCTTATTCTCGTAGAGCTCACGAGCCGCTCTTGTCCTTTTGTGCAGCGCCACTTTGCAGGCATGTTGTTTTGCTGCATGTGATTGCCGGCACTCTTCATCAAACCAGGGGTTTCGTGGCGGTGGGCGGGTGAAACCCAGCACGTCAGTTGAGGCATATCTGATGGCTTCTCGGAATCTGAGTCACTGGTCCACCGGACTTGATGCTGGGTGCAAAGGACGCGATCGGCAAAGGTTCTGGCGGCTTGTAGCGATTGCAAAAGTTAAATCCTCTCATAGTATTTCCCCGTTGTTCCCCGGAATGTTCGGACATCTAAAATACTTGAGAATTACCTTACGTCGATCGCAACATAATCAATATGGTTGACAGTTTGCTGATCTGGTATCTGCTAAAATATGTTCCCTTGTGAGTATTGAGGTGAGGAAACCATGTGCTTGCTATAGTAGGGTTACGTCCCGCAGAGCAATAGATTAGCCTAAGTTCGTTTCCAGACGTGATGTGGTGTAGTCTATGTCTTCCGATTGTGCTACCAAAGATGTCCTCCTTCCCAATTTTGGAATTAAAGTAATCCAGGACGATTTTAACGTCATACATCGGGCATCGCTCGTAGGTTTTCTCGAGGAGCTTTGGTAGCATCGTCCTTTTCCTCTATTGGAGCGTGAGCGCATATAAGGCTGTGAATTTACCTTTGATACGGATTGTTATAAGGCGTTCACTTACGTGTCGAAAGCTTAAGACATCTTGCTTAAGTCTGCCGTTTACAAAATCCCGTATCCAAATTGGAGTTGATGGTGTGAGGCTAGAGTAAGAACGCTTGTGTTCTCATATAATCGCCTTCAATCGTCAAAAAGGGTTTGACCACCAACAATCCACAAATACTGATGAGAAATTGGACGCGTTACGGAGGATTTGGGTTCAAGTTTGTCCTCTTGGGAGATTGGGCTTAAATCCGTAGTTTTAGATTCCAAACTAATAAATTGGAAGGAGTACATCAGAAAACACTTAAAAAAGTGTTTCTACTCTCGAAATTAGGCAGTCAGTGCTAGGTGGACCTTGAAACCAGTTGCAGTACATCAGCGCTTGCAGTTCAAAAGGCCTCAGAGAAGTACTGGCCTATCTCAAATCTTACAAAAATCCAGAAGAGAGCCCGCATCGGAATCAGTACCATCTAAAAAAATGGCATTAGAGATCTTGCTTAGCAGTGGTTGGATGCATAAAACGGCCGTTTAAGTAGTTATGTTCAGCCATCATTTTTGGCCACAACTTCAAGCTCTTTCGTTGGGAGACTGCAGCAAACTTACACAAATCTGACTAAATGATCCCAATGCTGCTCTTTGACAGGAGATCCTCTATCAGAATTTTTAACAGAAATGAGTGGAGCCATAGGCAAATCGCCAACATGGACGAACTACCTTACTATACCCATGGTCCGCAGTTTACAGCTCTTTCAAAATAAAGGATAAATGTACGAGTACTCCGAGGTCGATTGTTGTCTAAACGTCAACTGCTCTGGACTCCACAATATTCATATCAAAGAGGTGTCAGGGAGCGATCACATGGGTATCCTATAGCGAATTGAAGAAAAAGAGCTCAGCGATGCAAATTACGTCGCACTATCACTTTCGGCTGAGATCATCGATATAGAAAGGCCACGCTGAGTTCTGATTGATAAGTGCGCCATAGCTAGGACCCTCTGGCCGATATAAAACAAGAAGCTCGTGGTGTGTGCAAACATTTTAGAGGTACAAAAAGTTCCGTGAGTGTGTACTAATTACTAAATATAAAAAAACTAAGTAAGTTCTTTTGTAAAGCTTGGAAGATGTATTCGGCATGATCACTGGGCATATTTGTATTCAAGCTGAACTCTTCGGTTTGCACATGGATTTCTATTAAAACTGCAGATACAAGGAAGAGATAGAGGCTGTTCATCATCTGTCATTCTGATCTCAGCGCGATAAGAAGAAAAACCTTGGGAAGTTATCTATTCACGGAACGGGAGCACTTACGCTTTATAGGTAGTAAAGAAAGGCCAACATCAATTTAGTAAGCATGAGGCGAGAGCGAATACTAAGTAAATCTAAAATGTGATTGGCATGAAGTAATTAGGTTAGATTTCTAGAGCTTTACAATTTTATGATTATATATCCAGGTTATGGGCTTTTTATGAGAATTTAAGGCGCAAAGAGATAGATTTTATTCAAAGTAATGGTGTCAATAAAAACTCATTTTCTATTAATAGCTTTGTAAGTATTTGTTTAGCAATTAGCCCAACACTTATCATGAATCAAAACAATGCGACATTCACTAATTAATAAATTGCTAATACTTGGAAAAAAAAAATCCTAGATTACACAGTGTTGACTCGAATTTGTTCTTTAAATAGAACCACTCAATTCAAGAGTTTGTCATTTTATGACCCTTATCATGCACTACCAACTGAACACCTACCTCAATGCTCTTCAAATAGGAACAACAAAAAAAAATCTCATTAGTGAAAGTTCTGTTCCAAAAATTCGGAAGCTTAAACCAACATAATTCTACGCAAAAAAAAAAATTATAGGATGGCTTAAATCCAACCAAAACAACTTAAAGTACGATCATAGATACTCCCTTACTCTCTGTTCGAAACTCTGACACCTCGGCACTTAGAAGTTATATCTTAAAGCTGAAAAGCTGATAACGCCACCGACACCGCCACCGCCATCGCCACTGCATGGTAGCGTAGCGTCATAAAAGATTTACATTTCGATTTCTTTGGATTTATTTTCCTTTCATTCGTACTTTATTATTCTCTGTCTTGTTTAACACTGCTTGGTATTATTGTATTATTAATTGTTCTTATTGTTGCTTCTGTATTTTGCATGTGTGTACTGAAATTTTTATTTTTACTTAAATTCTCTTTCTCACACAGACGTTGTCTAGTTTTCGTAGATGTCGCGATCGTGTGGCTTTTAAGTTTTCCACTTTACCTGCAGTACACCAGTTTCCACCTGTTGCTTGTACGGCTTGAACGCAGTTTTTCCGGGCTCCACAAAGTATCTAGATTCAGTGACTTCAGATAGAAAGGATTTTTTCCCTTTTTTTTTTTTATTTAATATCCAACACCGTTTTGAATATTTGAGTTTAAGGATTTTTAGGGATCTATTAAACGGAATCGGAACAAAGGACCTGGTCAAAGGTCCGCTTTAAGCGGGTTAACCTTTTAAGTGTTTTGGACGATTAGTCGAAATTTTGTGTTAAGTGAGACATTTTACATTGTAATCATGGCTAAGCTAGTTTTACTTATGGCCTTTGTAGTTGTTTTAATACAAATCACACCGATTAGTGGTACAACGACGGTAACAATTCAAAATAAAGGTGATAGTGTACAACCGCCGGTGCAACATTTCATCAAAATAACTAATGGAACCGAATTTCCATTACAAGTTACCGAAGATCCTTTCCCTGAATCGACAACATTACTCGATGATTTAACAACAACACAGGAGGACTACACCGCACTACCGGGTGAGACTCCAGTTTCTGAGTCGATAGTGTTGGGCAAAACTCAAGCAAATAATGTACAGAATACAAGTGGTAAGGATACCATTCAAAATGATGGTGCCACTCCGGCAGTGGCTACCCCAAATGCTCAAGCAAATTCATCTACAACGGAGACTTCAAATGCACCATCAGGTTCGACAATTTTAATCAGTGTTTCAACAGATGAATCAACGGCAACGACTTCAAGTGATGACTATGGACAGGATTCACATGGACTTATACCAAATGCCAACATTAATGCGAGCATCCATTTGACCAGACCAACGGGTGGCGAAATCATATTCAGGTTAGTGATAGTTCAACTGTTAATCAATTTGTTTGTACACAAGATATTCCCTTCCAAAATGTCACTACCATTCGGTTGACACCTGTTACATGGTACATAACAGAGTGCCCATGGGTGCACTGATTATATTGTAAATCAACTTGGTTCTACGAGTACCAAATGCAAGTCTAAGCGTACTATGGATATACTCGTATCTAGTTGAGTGTAACCCCCACTTTACATGAAAATCGTATTCTTTGAGATTGAGATACGACGTAATCGTATCACGAGGTTGATGACATTCATTCGATGACGACGATGAAAAGTAAAATAACCAATTCTCGGTATCTTGTGATTTGTATTGTACGAGTACGTCCCCCCTCCCCCATAAATGAATGAAATTTCTGTAAGTACGTGAGAACTTGTTCATTTACTCATATTTGTCCAAATTGTTTTTCAATTGAAATACAAAATGTGCGTGAATAAATTTATTACAATTTTTTTTTACACCTTTTGCCAATTGCGAGGCAGCTACAAGTTTCCGAAGCTTGTTTTGTATCTCAATCAAAATTTCGAGCATTGGATCTATTTTTTATTTTTTCATTGCTGCCTGTGCTGGTAATACAAAATTGTAATTCTCTCAGAAAAACTAATAATAATTTTAGTATCGAATCCTGCAACACAGACTGTACAATTTGACAGTCGATTTCGGACAACTTTGAGAATAAGTTGAGAATAAGTGTCATGTCCTTTATTTATCCGTCGGGAAACACGCAATCCAACAATGTGCCCGCATTTTAGAAATTCGTATTTAAACATCCAGATTCGCTTGGCAAATGTTCCTCAAGATTCGTGAATTTTACGAAATGATCGCCTTTTGTAATAATTTTTTAGTTTAGGATTAATTAGTTCACACATTGATTAGCTAATCTAGTAAAACGTGTTTTTTTAGAGGTTTAGTTTTTAAACTGGCAACGCTGTTTCTACAGATTGTCAATTTGACAGTTCAAAGTTGATTTGCGGTTAATACGTTTTACAGTGAATAGATTAACGCCAGAACAATCCGTGCAAATTGAACAAACCATGATTCGGTTCGGCAAACTCATCGTGCGCTACGTCCATTTTACGGTCGACATAATCGTCCATCTGAGCAAGTTATTCGGAACACGATGAATCGTTTTCGTGGATAATACGCATCCAGAAAGACGACAAACAGTGCGAACAGAAGAAGTTATTACAGTTGCGGAGCGCAGTGTTGAGGAGAATCCGAATGAGTCGATTCGCCATCCTGCACGGCAATTGGAGCTATGCCTATCCACTTTGTGGAAGATTTTACGGAAAGTTCTTGGCTAAAAAGCTTATAAAATCCAGCTTGTGCAATAGTTGAAACGGCGTGACGTATGTTCGGTGAATGGGCCGAAAATATGATTCAGCTTGATCCTCATTTTCAACGCAAAATTTTGTTCCCCGATGATGCCCATTTTTGGTAAAATTCATATGTAAACAAGCAAAATTGCCAAATATGGAATGGAGAAAACACAGAAGCCTTTGTCGAGACGCCCTTACAACCATTAAAACTCACTCTTTGGTGTGCTTTATGGGCTGGTGGAATCATCGGCCCATATTTCTTTAAGGACGATGCATGCCGGCCAGAATGTTACCGTCAGTGGAGAGCGCTATAGAAACATGAGTTCTGACCTCTTCATTCCTCAGTTGAAGGGCATTGACATAGCGGAGCTTTGGTTTCAAAAAGATGGCGCAACATGCCACACGGCGTGCGACACCGTCAATTTATTGCGGGAAACATTTGCTGAGCGCATAATTTTGCTTAATGGACCTGTGAACTGGCCACCACGATCCTAGTCTATGTCGATAAACCAGAGACGTTGGACGATTTGGAAGTCAAAATTCGCTGTATTATTGCTGATATACTCGTACTGTACAGCTCGATAAAGTTATCGAAAGTTGGACTCCACCATTGCGCTTCATTCGAGATAGTCTTGGAGCGCATATGCCTGATATCACATTTAGACACTAATGCCATAAAATTCTCTATTAAATAAAGCTAACATCATAGACATTAACTTTAGCTTTAAGTATTTTATTTCATACTGAATTTGTATACCTCTAAAAAAACACCCTTTATATTTGTGAAATACGAATATTTTTGCCGTCGTGAAAACTGGATCGGAGAATGCACACATCTCAGGTGTTCATGCTTAAATAAAATATTGACCTTTTTGAAGCTTCAGGTTAAAAGATTCTGTTTAATCACTTAGTTAGTAATAATATGCCGCTCACATTGCAGATGTTATATCAACTTTTGTACCAAAGCTCATCAGAGATCAGATAAGAACGATAGGAAAAAAATTTAAATAAAACGACAACAGTTTGAGATATAAAATTGATCCTAGCTTTATTTTAAAGCAACGTTAATGCTATTATGCGTGCAATAGCACATCATTCAAACGGCTGCCTTGGCTTCGCTGGCAGTGCTTCAAGCGGTCGGTTCAATTTTTGATGACCCGGTCCAATGTGTGCGGAGTCATTCCGGCAATAGTGTGCCGAATGTTGGCCTCGAGCTCGTCCAAAGTGGTTGGCTTGTTATCGTAGACTAAACGTAGCTCCAGAGAAAATAATCGAGTGGCGTCAAAACGCATGATCGCGGCGGCTAATTGATGAACGCTCACCGTGACATGAACCAGTCACCAAATTTCTCCTTCACAACTTCGAGCATTGCGTCGTTTGTATGGCATATAGCGCCATCTTGTCGGAATTAGAGCTCGGATATATCGATCTTGTAGAGTTCTGACAACAGAAAGTCGGTTAACATCACTCTATACCTGAGACCATTGACGGTAACCGCCGTGCCATAAACCGCACCAAACAGTCAATCTTTGTGGATGCATTGATGCTTGGCCGAACACTTGTGGATTTTTTTCGCTCAAATAATGATAATTTTCTTGCTGACATAGCCGCTGAACTAAAAATCTGGATCTCCGGCCAACATTTCTAGCATACAATTAGCGAACTCCGTCATCCGTCTTCAATTCTTGCGTCAGCACAATCTTATACGGATGTAGGGCCAAATCCAACCGCAAAATAAGCCGGGTTGACTCTCTGGCGACGCCCAATTCAGCTGATCGGCGCCCTATCGATATTTCTGGGTCCTCTTCGATACTGTGTTTTCTTCATTTCGCACAAATCTCTGTCTGGTTGGTGGCATAAGATCCAAAAGAGTGTTCGCACGCTCAAACTTTTCCACGGTGAGAGGAATTGTGTGCACACTAAAGCCATGATGACGACCGACGTCACGACGACATTCACGTTTGGTATTTACAGCTGAGCCTTAATTTCGATAATAACATATTTTTGAATAATTTCCGCGTGTTCGGAAAACGTAAAACGATGAATGATGAAATGGCAAACCTTACTGAATGTTTTGACAGCTGGATGTCATTGGTAACTTTGACAGCTGTGTAAACATAACAATTGAAAAAAAAACTATCATTGCTATCTGGGATTTGTTTTTTTAATAAAACGAACAATTGGTTAGGTATCTCTGAAATCTCTATTGCTTTATAAAGTACTATATGTAGACACTTTGGGATTATTTATAGAACTAAATATCTTCCAAATGACTGCCTCGGCTCTGTTTGCAGACCCTCATTTTTTTCTCGAAATTTTCAATCACTTCTTCCCATAATTGGAGCTCGGCGATGGGGGCTGCAAGTTCGTTTTCAGAGTTGGGATTGTTTGCGGATGGTTGCATAGACTTGGCTTTTATCATAGCTCCAAAGAAATAACGGCATTAAGTCGCACGATCTTGGCGGCCAAAGGGGGGAGGCCAGGAAACCTCGTGCTCAATAACTCGATTGTTTCGCGACTTGTATGGCACATAGCACCATCCTCTTGAAAGTAGGGATTGTCCGTATCTACATCTTCGAGCTCCGGGCAGAAAAAACTGTTTATCATGTCTCGATAGCGCGCTCCAATGACCGTAACGGCTTTTACGGAAAAGTACGGCCGTATGACACCCCTGGTCCATTACACCAAACAGTTGCTCGTTCTGGGTGCATTGGCGTCTCCTGATTCACTCGAGGAGCAATCTGGAAATGGGTCTCTTCCGAAAACACAATTTTCTTGCAACAATCAATGTCATCTTGCATGTTTTCCAAGACCCAATCTGAGAGCGTACTGCGCTGCTGGTGGTCAGCCGACTTCAGTTGTTATTTTAATTGGATTTTGTATGCATGGAGAGCTAAACATTTCGTCAAAATTCGGTGCAGTGTGGCTGTGTAGAGCTCGAGTTCCTGAGAACGGTGATGAATGGAGGCGTTTGGGTTGTTTTCGACACTTTCCTTTACTGCGGCCTTTTGGCGTCTCCACATCTTGTACTGAGGTCATCTCTTGGAATTTTTTGATTATGTGGCGCAAACACGTCTCGGAGAGCACATGATTACGTGCAAAATTGGCACGATTTTCTCTCATGGTAAATTTCCTAAATTTATAAATGATATCTGTCACCATATGCCAACCCTGCGTGCATCAGCTGTGGAATAATAGACCTTATTAACCGTTGAAGTACTAGTATGTATGTAACGCTCATAACTTAATTACGTTTATGTTGTTTATGTATTTTTATTCTATCAAAATATAATTTGTAGTCAGCTATAACTCTCGCTCAACGTGATTCAAGATCAAATATTCATTTTTGTACAATTTCTGACATTTTGACGCAATAAAATCCTCAAAACCTTTATGACCTCTGATCGGTTTCTGAACATTTTCTGTTGGGAAAATGACTCCAGATAGTCCGTTGACGAAACATCAGGTGTACATCAATACAGAAAATGGGGAAGATTTTCAAATCGTAACTGTTACAGTTTTTGCTCCGTTACGCATAAGGTATGGAGCCTGTCATGTTCAGGCAATAAGATTGGACCATCCCCATTGAGCAACATAGGTTACTTTTCAACCAATTTTCCATGCACTGTATCAATTTCCTCACCAGATACTAGACTGTGACCATAACCTTTTCCGGATGAAGGTATATTTTGGTTTTTCGTCTGCAGCCAACCACTGCTCTGGGGTTTTAGGATTGTCATACCGAATCCACTTTTCATTGCAGGTGATTATCCGGTACTAGGTTAGGTTAGGTAAGAGTGGCTATTGGATAAACTAACCGACTTAGGACTATTGGCCCATTGTGATGCCACGTGGATCTGTCATGCTTCTACTCTTAAGACATTGTAAAAGAAAGCTCCTAGGTGGCGTTTTCTTCTTTAGGAGAGATCTTGGCATGCACAGAGTAGGTGGAGGACTGGCTCTTTCTCCTCCTCGTCCATGCAGCTTCTGCATAAGTCGTTTGTAAAAACGCCAAGTCTTTTTGCATGCTTGCCTGTGAGAGAATGTCCAGTGATGATACATGTGATAGGGCTGAAATGTCTCCTACTTTCATAGATCAAGCTATTAGAACGATTCAGATCCAGTTTTGGCGAGATTTGTTTGGTCGCTAAACATGTTAACCCAACAGTTCACGCAGTTGCTGTTGCGATTGGTATACCGCGATAGGTAGCGATTCGATACCTTTTTCAGGTAGGATAGGTAGAGTTATTCCAATTTTGACATGTTCGTCGGCCCTACAATTTTCTGGAATGCGTATCCCTGTGGTCCGGCACCCAACAAAGGTGGACGTTTCCCTGAGAAATGAACGGCAGTCAAGGGCGGTTTTAAAATTTTGTGAGTTTGAGTCCAGAGATTTGATAGCGGCCTGATATTTGAAAAGATGCGGTATCCCTTGCAGATATCATATTTTTCTTCAGCCAGGACAGGACCCCTTTAATCGGCAAAATTTCCTCCTGGAACACGCTAGAGTGGAAGGAAGGCGGAAGGAGAGGCTTAGGTTAAGCTTATCTGAGAAAACACCGCCACCAACTGTCTTGTATCTATTTGTATAGAAATGGATTGATTTGTCGGATTCCTAGTGCGTTAAGAATATAAGCCAAATTGCCGCTTTCATGCGAATAGCTGCGTTAGCATCCACTTGCCTGCTGAAAATATCGAGTGGTGTCAAGTGAAAGAGAATATCCAGTGCCGCGGAGGAAGTAAGCCTCCACTTATGCACTGACATGCTGTCTTTTGGAGTTTGAATTGGCTAAGGTTGTCCATCACACAACCACCTCGAAAGTGATTATCGGTCTTATAACCGAGACACGTATAGCCAGTGGGTAATGCGAGGCTGAAGACCCCATTTGTTCCCAATGGCTTTTTCGGAAGAGAATAAAGCTACTGTAGCTTTCTTTACTCTTTCTTGAATATTATGTTTACAATTTAGTTTCCTATCAAAAATAAGATCCAGATATTTCGGGAGGGTCTGTGATTGGAATTTTAAGTCTCAGGCGTCAAACACATGCTCCACTTTATCTTAGAAAAAAGGAAATTGCGCATTCTAATATATTTCTCGAAGATGTGTGCAATGTTTGTTGTTTGCTTGGCTAAATCTATGGACATATCGTTAGTGATGCCAAAATGTTGCTTTTATTTTTGACTTTAAATGTTCTAATTATTTTTCCTTCGGCTTTTTCTGCGAAACTCGGTTGGAACTAAAACTTCTAGTGAATTTTGGTTCTGAGTTTGTGGCTACCTTCACATATCGCAAAACCAGCTAATTTCCTCAGCCGTTCCGTTTATTTAAGCCATCCCACGCTAATACTAGGAGCGATATTGTCATACAAACTGGATTGGTTGTTAACGATAGAGCCTAAGTATTTCAATTGTTCCCACCACATAACGATCTACTTCTAAGTATGATAGATGTGAAGAATTGAATTTGCGGGTTGGGAAGAACCCCAATCTTACTACGCATTATTCATTGCGTTGACTCTTCCAGCGCCTTTATTATTAGTAAGGCTCACTAAGGCTTGAAGAAGCCATTCAATAAAAAACCTTGAACGTGACATTTAAAACCAATGGACACTGTTCAATATCTTGGTGCACTCCAACTTGAAAGTTCGTTTCAACTTCATAAAATATATGACTAGGGGACATTTTAAAATGTTTGCGCCGTCCATCTTTCTCTTTTGGGTTCTCCATCATTATTCGTAGATTTTGAAACGTGCCATACATCGATTTGACTCCAACAAAGCCATATTGACTCGTTGCAGTTTAGCAATATTGCGTTGTCAACTGTCTTTCATATATTTTTATAGTATGCAACATTGATTTCACCAATCAGTAGTTGTTCCAATTTTTCGCATCACCTTTGACTTTATACAGTGGGACAAGAAAGATTGCCCATTACTGGATTGCCTCTGATCATTTTATTATACATCGCAAGCCAATTAAATCCAAAATTTTCGATCGTGGCCCATATTTCGGAGGTTCTGCGATCCGGTCCGACTGCATAGCTCCGTCCATTTTTATGCACGACAGCCGAGGAAATATTACTACCCGAGAAACCCTCGTTTAGTTACTCGTCAAAGTACTATTCCCATCTATCCC
Organism: Volucella zonaria; assembly: GCA_963966105.1. Classification (NCBI taxonomy): domain Eukaryota; kingdom Metazoa; phylum Arthropoda; class Insecta; order Diptera; family Syrphidae; genus Volucella; species Volucella zonaria. Next base: position 128,880,378 of record OZ014533.1, on the reverse strand, counting down.
AAATTTTTTTGCTCTCCGTTGGTATGCCGCAATGTTAAAAATATTAACTTGTTTTCTGGTAGTTAAACGTTCGCTCGCTAGCTATGCGTTAAGGCAGTACTTGTTCTAATTTCTGATGCAATGGCTCTTCTACTATCGCACGTATTTTGGCTTCCGCTTTTTTTTGTCACATTTTTGCAACGTCGGTATCTAACTCCAAATGCACTCTATCGGCTTCGCTATTACTGCTGTATTTAGTCCACTCCTGGTTTATCGAGCAGAGATTTCGTACTAATCTTACATTTCTTGTCGAAAATGTTCTACATAATTTTCAGCGCTTTGTTCTTTTTCGTGCTTTTTGGCAATTTGGGGACATTTTCACAAATTTGGCGCTCTTTCCTTATTTAAGCTGTCCCAGTGGACTTTCTCAATTAATACCTTCCACCGTGTATATCAAACTATCTCCTAGAAATTGAAATAGGACTATCTTCCCTATTTATGAAACCCTTAAATTGTAGTTTTCTTACATTATGAAGGTCCTGGGACTAGTGGCATTCAGGCAAATAAGGAGCAGGTTTAGCTAGTACGCTGACTGGGAAGAACTGGCTCAAAGTTGTGGGATGGAGCTGGATCTCAATCGGAGGGACTACAAAAATGTAAGTCGGTTCTCATACAGCTTATAGTTAAACTTTCGAGAAAAATGCTGTAGGAATGCGGCGGAATCAAGCCATAGAAGAGTATATATAGTCAATATACGAGGGCGGGTCAATAAGTCAATAAGTTTTTGAATTTCTGACCTCTTTACTGAAACAGCAACACTGCTCCTGTCAACAGGCATCTGTCAGTTGACTCCTGTCAAAATTTAAACTTGCTGCGTCAGTTAGTTTGTGTTTGACAGCTATTTTTATCAGACTACTCACTAATTTGAGGAGAAAATGGAAAAAAGTGAATTTCGTGTGCTTATTAAGCATTATTTCTTGCGAAAAAAAACCATTACCGAGACCAAGGCTAAGCTTGATAAATACTATGGGGACTCTGCACCATCGATTTCAATGGTAAAAAAGTGGTTTACTGAATTTCGTTGTGGCCGTACAAGCGCTGAAGATGCCGAACGTCCTGGACGCCCAGTTGAGGTCTCTACACCCGAAACAATCGAAAAAATTCACGATATGGTGTTGGCCGACCGAAGATTGAAAGTGCGAGAGATTGTGGAAGCCGTAGGGATCTCGCATGGCTCAGTGGTTTCAATTTTGAATGATCACTTGGGCATGAGAAAGCTTTCCGCAAAATGGGTGCCGCGTTTGCTCACAGTCGACCACAAACGCAATCGTGTAACAACTTCACAGGAAGGTTTGGCGTTGTTTAATCGCAATATGGAGGAGTTTTTGCGCCGTTTTGTAACCGTGGACGAAACATGGATCCATCACAACACACCAGAGAACAAACAACAGTCAAAACAGTGGGTTTCTAAGGGTGAATCGGCGCCAAAGAAGGCCAAGGTGGGTTTGTCAGCCAATAAAGTTATGGCGACTGTTTTTTGGGATGCACGCGGGATAATCCACATTGACTACCTTCAAAAGGGAAGAACAATCAATGGGGAATATTATGCCAACTTATTGGACCGATTCAATGACGATTTGAAAAAAAAACGACCTCATTTGGCCAAGAAAAAAGTTCTTTTCCACCAAGACAATGCAAGGGTGCACACATGTGCAGTTGCCATGGCAAAAATCCATGAATTGGGCTATGAATTGCTCCCTCATCCACCCTATTCTCCAGATTTGGCTCCGAGCGACTACTTCTTGTTCCCAAACCTGAAGAAATGGCTTGGTGGAAAAAGATTTGGCTCCAATGATGAAGTCATCTCGCAAACAAAGGCCTACGAGTATTTTGAGGACCTCGACAAATCATTTTTTTTGGAAGGGATAAAAAAATTGGAGAAGCGTCGGACAAAGTGTATAGAGCTTAAGGGAGACTACGTTGAAAAATAAGATTATTTTTTTATCAAAAAATCTGTGTTTTAATCCAAAAGTCACGGACTTACTGACCCTACCTCGTAAATAACAGAGGTTTTAAAGTGAAAATAGCAGGCGAATTGAGTGAGTGGAAGGAAGTCAAATATGGGGTTCCACAAGGCTCGAAACTAGGGCCCGTATTATTTATCCTGTACGCGAACAAACTTTTTAAAATCTTCAAGAGTAGTATTTCATTCGCATATGCCGATGATATGGCAATTGTAGTTCAGCATGCATGCTTTGAAACAGCTATGAGGATAATGCAGGAGGATTTCGGGGAAGCTACAAAGTGCTGTCATGATATGGGGCTTGTAATAAACGCAAAAAAAAACTAAGCTCATGCACATTAGGGGAATACGCTGCAGACCAACAAACCCTACTATTTATTTTCGGAACCCCGAGTGCCCGCATGCGAAAACTGAGCAAAATAGAAGTTGGGGAAGAATACAAATATCTTGGAATTGTAATCGACAGAACTTTCGTTGGGAAAACCATATTCAGAGGCTTAGGTCAGATATGAAAAAAGCTTTTTTCGCGATGGTATATCTGAAGAAATGCTCAACTATTACAGTGCTTAAAAAAGAATATTCCGTATTAGTGGAATCCAAACTAAGCTATAGAATATTGGCCTGGGGAAGTGCTGCAAAATACCATTTGGATAAACTGCAAAAGCTGCAAGCAAATATACGAGCACTAAAAGTAATGCAGCAAGGTGTGAGGATGATTTCAAACTTCTTACTGTAGAGCAAATCTTCAAGATGGTGACCGTAATGGAGTATGGCAAAGATGAAAGATCCCTGAAACCAATTTCACATCAAATAAACACTAGATGAAAGGTTAGCGGTATGCAGCAAACACCTAGGTTCAAGAATGTTTATGGCAAGCGACAACTCAACTACAAGATCCCCCACGTTTTAAAATAATTTCCTTTGAGACTGATTAGGAAATTTTTGCTTTCATAAATTGATAGTATTGTATTGGGTCTATAACTTAATTCGTGCGGTTTGCTAAGAGATGGCGTAACTTGTATTATCCCATTGTTATTATTCCATTGGAACATGCGTTAGAAAGCTACTGTCATTGTACGTCATTTCAGTATATGTCATTCATTTGAAGCGTAAACAACAATAATTTTTTCTGCACTCAAATATGTCGAACTTTGTGCCTGAAAAAGTGTTTTTGCGGGAGTTCTTCTTCATTACTTTAATATGAAGAAAACTGCTGCCGAAAGTCATCGTATTTTGGTGGAAGTTTATGGTGAACATGCGCTAGCTGAACGAACGTGCCAAAAGTGGTTTACACGATTTAAAAGTGGTGATTTTGGCTTGGAAGACGATGAATGTCCTGGGCAGCCAAAAAAGTTTGAAGATGAAGAACTGGAAGCATTACTCTATGAAGATTGTTGCCAAACACAAGAAGAGCTCGCAGAATCTTTGGGTGTCACTCAAGCAGCCATTTCAAAACGTTTAAAAGCAGCTGGATATATTCAAAAGCAAGGAAATTGGGTTCCACATGAACTCAAGCCGAGAGACGTCGAAAGGCGGTTTTGCATGTCCGAAATGCTGCTGGAACGCCACAAAAGGAAGTCATCTTTGCATCGGATTGTTACTGGTGATGAAAAATGGATCCATTACGACAACCCCAAGTGCAAAAAATCATATGTGAAACCCGGCCAACCAGCCAAATCAACGGCAAAGCCGAATATCCATGGCGCGAAGGTAATGCTCTGCACTTGGTGGGATCAGACGGGTGTGCTGTATTATGAGCTGCTAAAACCGGGTGAAACCATCAATGGACAACGCTACCGAACACAATTAATCCGTTTGAAGAGAGCAGTGGCCGAAAAACGCCCGGAATATGCGACCAGATACGAGGCAATAATTTTCCATCATGACAACGCTCGGCCCCACGTTGCTATTCCAGTTAAGAACTATTTGGAAAACAGTGGATGGGAAGTCTTACCCCACCCGCCTTATAGCCCAGACCTTGCCCCTCCTGACTACCATTTGTTCCGGTCGATGCAGAACGCCCTCACTGAAATACGGTTCACATCAGAGCAGAATATCAAAAATTGACTTGATTTATTCTTGGCTGCCAAGCCGGCGCAGTTCTTTTGGGATGGGATCCACAAATTGCCAGAAAGATGGGAAAAAGTCATAGCTTCAGATGGGTAATACTTTGAATAATACTATTGTACATGTTTTTCTTAAACAAACGTTCAAATTTTGAAAAAAAAAAGTTATATACCCAATATTTTAATTTTGATTAATTAATTAATTAATTTTGTTCTCTTAAATCTTTTTGAATTCATATAAGTAATGTTATTATTTAAACTTAAAGTTCAAATTTAAATATTTTACAGTTTGATCTCCTGTAGATAAGCCTATGCTTTGCGGGTAGTGCATATGTATTTGTTAACCCTTTAATTTGAATATTAATAAGAAACAAAAAAAAACAAATTAAGTCATAAAACCCGATCTAACCATTTTCGGGACGAGTATACAACACATTAAATCTCAAAAACTACGAGGAGAATTGGTTTCTTTAAATTTTATACCACACAGGAACGATTTACCCGTCCGTTGTGGCATATACCCAAAACTGCGGGAAACAAGGAGACATTTCCTAAAAGAACTGGTTATTTATCAGACGAGCAAGTAATCGGCCACTTTATCGCGATGAATGTTCCTATATTTTATGACTTTTGCAAAACTGCGTTAAATTATCGAAGAAATATTTTAACGGAAAACCTTTAAATACATTTTTAAAGAAACTACACATATACTTAATCATTTAAAGAAACTGAGCTAAATGGTTATTATTAAATTAAAAACGAGGTCTTAATTATTATAGGATTTACAAATAATTAGTATTAAAATTAAAAACATTAAAGTTAGGCCAATCGGCAGACGGTAATGTCATGCTTATGATTTGGTTTCGTTCTCTTATAAATAATTGAAAAGATAGGTCCTAACTAGCTAATTATATTATACTATGGGAAAGTTCAAACTTAATACATTACCAATATCTCTAAAGAATTCCGTTGAACCTTTTTCAGAAACTTTAGATAATTCTTTAAGCTTTCAAACACTCTGAGGTACGAGTAATTTTCTTTAATTTTCAAATTGGTTTTGTATTAGCCAAACAGGAAAAGGAAGTCCTAGCATTGATCACCAGTTGATTGATATGAATTTCCTTATTATTAAATTCTGTTTTTTTTTTAAAAAAAAAAAAAAGCTTTTTTCAATGTTCCGCCTTTTTAACGAACAACTAAGGAAGTGCTCTAGGCGCTTGAGTGTATCTCTACGTATGAATGGTATAAATTTATAGATATCATATTTAAAAAACTTTGTAAAATTTTATTGATTTCAAAATAGCACAATTCACGAGAGAAAAAAGTAAAAAAAAATTCTATGACTAAGATTTAAAGCAAGTATACTTCTAACTTTCATTACAACATCAAAATGTGAGAGGTGAATACAACGAATATGCTTGAGAAATTACGCACTTCACCTTGAATACTATGAATACACCGCTAAATTTAACAGACGTTGCGTTTCAGCCCGCAAAATGTCAATTTGCATACAAGTATTTGACTACTCAGTGGGTGTGTGATTTCCATAATCACACTATTAGCAACAGCTTGATGCAAGCACCAAATCTCTTATACCGATATTACTTCGAATCTAAATATACGAGTATTCGTACACGTTCAATTTGATTTGAAGTTCTCGTCATTACTTTTGAAAAGCATGAAACAACAAATTCGATGGAATTTATTGCATAAGTACCAGTAGATACAGCACTTTGTGTTAGAAGTATCCAACTATCAGTAATGGTCTTCCGGAGGTGGTCTTATGCTTGTCCTCTTTGCAAAGCAAAAGTCACCAAGCCCAACAGCATGTTTTGCATAAGAACGACATCGATTGCAAGACTTTCTAAATGTTGCTGCCAATACAAGAATATACTCATACTCGTATAATAACAGCGCTTCCGGCTTATACTCGTAGACATGTAATCTACAATCATAACCTGGATGCCCCGTCTCCAAAAGCCATAATTCCCGCCGGAAATATACTGCAGCGATCTGGTTATTTAATCACTCTAAAGATTTAAGATACTCGTATTATTCTGACCCATCTTCGAGTCATTCATTTGAGTTATCATTCATATGATAACGAAGGGTGTAGAAAAAAAATGCATGTTTCGTGGTTTTGGATGCTTGCGGGGTTTCATATCAAGAGCTGGGCTAATTACGCCGAATTCTCTCTTAGCAACTAAACTTGAATAGTCTTGCTTTGGCTACTCTAGTTATAAAATACGAAAAGAGTGAGGAATGGGGCAAATTCTTCATTCGGTCAGCTTATTTCTCGTATGATTCGTTACTACCGACACCACCAAGGACGGCGATACTCATTGAATATTGCAATGCCTTACAGTGGCACTTGTCGTGAGTTGGATGGTAATGCTCAGAAGATTTTTTTTCCCCACAGATGCGAGACCTCTGGCTCCTTGAATCTATGAAAACCCAACTGGACACACTTTAAGGAAGAGCTCAGCAAATTCGACAAAACTTCGTTTTAGTTTAGATCAGAGAAGGTTAGAGAAAACTGTTCAGAATCTGAACGCTGCCCCAATCAACTATTTGCCTTAACTGCTAGTAAAAGTTACTGCACATCGACTGTTTCATGGTGGAAAGCAGATCTGCAGCGACTTCGTAAGGGAACCGATAAAAAGTGGTGATGGACTAATGGGACTAAGGTCTTTCAAACAAAAAAGAGGATATTTATCGGGTTTGGGTATGAAAAGAATTTTGACTTCTCTGACAGCCAGTAATATGTCCAAAGTGACAGGGTTGTTGTAATTGCCTATGTCAGCTTTTAAGCTTAATATTCTTAACCACTCCACGAGAAATGAATTCTACGACTTGCTACAGATTGGTCGGTTCGTCGCTAAAAGTCATTCAAGAGTCATCACTTTTTTTTTAAATAACTCGATATTACCAATTCGGAGAATTTTTTTGCTGCAGAAAGTAGTTCTATTTTCCCACAAAAGTTCCAAGAGTTGCCGGGTTAGGCTTGTGTAGTTCTACTCGTATACCCCTATACTTTGAGGGCACTCAAAATTTGAGTGCAAATAGCGTGCGGATTCCTCACTATGATCGATTCGGTCTTCATAGAAGCTCTGTGTGAGTTAATGGTATCAAATCAACACATTTGAACATTAGCATTGGACTACATCAAGATTGCGAATCAAAGATTAAGCGCAAAAAGTAGTGCACTCTGCGTGCCAGTGTTAGATAGAATAGATAAAACAATTTATAAAAGGTTGAATTTGATATTGTATTTCTTCTTATCCTCCGTTAAGGCAATAGTGTTTGTGTAATGGGGAAAAAATAATAATTTAAAATGCAAGCTGAGGAAATGAGGTTCCTCTGGATATACCATACTCGTTTATAAAAAGAGACGTGCCACAATTAGATGATTAAAACGTACTTGTCCAAATGAAACGATTTGTGGTTATATAATACGAATTTCTGCAATTCAGCTACCACAGCTAGGGCACGTAGAGCGAATAAACACCAATGCTCCGGCCCGCAGAGTCTTCGAATCTAACCCGGAGATACTACGCAGAAGAGGAGAGCTCAGTTTAGGTGGCCCGTGCAAGTAGAAGGGACTTGGAGTGTGAAACTATGTAAAGGGGCTTTCATTAAGCCACTGTGGTATGTGGCTTATTCGCGTAGACCTGCGACTTCAGAAAACTCCACAAGAGAAAGTCTAACGGGGTCAAATCGCACGATCTTGGTGGCTAGTTCACATCGCCTCCACGTGAGATGACCATGCCCTCGAATCGCTCGTGCAAAATTTCCAATGTGGCGTGAGCTGTGCGGCACGTCCTATTGAAACCACATGTCGTTGGTGTCCATTTCATCCAATTCAGGCCAAAAGAAGTTAGTAATCATCGACCTATAGCCCTTGCCGTTGACGGTGATGGCATGGCCAACGTCGTTCTCAAAGAAACAAGGATCGATGACGCTGCCAGCCCAAAATCCACACCAAACAGTAACTTTTTCGGGATGCATTGGACGCTCTTGGATCTCATGTGGATTGGTATCGTGCCAAATTCGACAAATTTTGTTTGTTTACGTACTCATTCATCCAGAAATGGGCCTCATCACTGAAGAGGATTTTTCGATGAAAAATAGGGTCAGTTTCCAACTGCTCCAGAGCCCATTCAGCGAACTCACGTCGTTGTCTATGGTCGTTTACCTTCAGCTCCTGGGTTAGTTGAATTTTGTACGGGTGCAATCGACTGCCTCGGATTCTCCTACGACGTTTTCGACGGATCTTGCGTTTCGTCGTCGTGTGGGTGTTGATTTATCGTTTACTGAACCAGCGGACTCAAATTTATCTATCACACTGTGAACAGTCCTCTCGGTAGGACGATTATGACGACCGTAAAATGGGCGAAACGCGCGGAACGTTGTCCGACCAGAACACCCATTTTGATAAAACAATTTTATCATTTGCACGTATTGCTGAACGCTATGTCCGTCCACGGTGATTTGCAAAACAGACTGAATAAACGACAGCCAATCTGACAGATATAGCTCCAACAATATGGCCGCTATCAACTGTCAAAGTTGGGAAGTCCCCATTGGAAGACCCTGTACAAGCAGTTAGCTATGGATCGGATTAACTCGAGAGGTGATGAAATTGTAAATTGAAATGAGCAGAAAAACGAGGTCCAAAGGAGCGAAGAATAGAAACAAACAGCTTGAATTTCAGCCACAAATTGACTTTATTGTTTAAATAAGAAATAGGTTGTTTAATAAGTTCTGCGTTTTTTTTCTTGGAATTAGTGTTTACCATTTCAGAAAATCTCTGTGTATGTTATGAAATTTTTGTTATTTATTCCAATAGAGAGGGTTATCCTTTACACTGTTACGAGAATTTGTTTTGATCGGACATGCTTTAAGGGCTCAATATTTATTTTTTTTTAAATGGAGGATAAGAAAGTGCTTTTTCGGGATATTTTACTTTTTTTTTCTTTAAAAAAGGCATCAAAGCGATAGAAGCACAATGGGAGATTTCCAGCGTGTATGAAGATTCGGCAATAAGAGCTGACACTTGTGAGCGTTGGTTTACACACTCTCGTTCAGCAAATACAGACCTTGCAGATACTGTTCGCTGTAGACGTGCACCAACCACAGGCTACGATCAAATCTTGGCTGCAGTTAGCGTTGACAGGCATTTGACGACACGGGAGATCACTCAGCGTTTTAACACCGTCCACACAATCTTTTCGCAGAGACTGAAAAGACTTGGAAAGGTGGTTGTTTTGGTTCCTCACGAACTCAATGAAAGAAACATTATGGACCGCATAATTATCTGTGAGTCTTTGTGGAGATGGAACTCGCCTGAGACTTTCTTGGAAAGAGTGATTACGCAAGACTAAAAATCGATAGCAATCGGTTGGTAAACAAGATTTGCATCCCAAAAAGGTCATGTTGAGCATTTGGTGGGACTGGCATGGCGGTGTCCTTTACGTCGAGTTCCTTCCATGCAATCAGACAATAAATGCAAATATTGCTCTCAGCTTGATACTTTGGAGCAGGCAGTGGAAGAAAAACATCCAGAGTTGGGGAGCAGTTTAACTTTAACCCTAAAAATACCGCAGAACTTTTGAGCAACCCAATAATATAGTGTAACTGACGTTTTAAATATGTTAGTGTGTACTCATTAATTAATGTGGTGGGGGCTTATGGCCTCAATTTATTTCGCTTAATACAAGCTTAGACTAACTTAAAAACTAACAACAGTTAAGGGTTAGGAAGTAAGGGAATGGTGGAGGCGATCAAGTTTAAGACGGGAAGTGCTCAGGTTAAAATCAAAAAGGGGGGAGGTTTGAGTTGACCTTACGGAGCATGCGGGAGATTGGTTCGTTAAAATGAAGAAAACGACGTCGAATGTTTTCGATTCGGGATATATGAACTCGCTGAAAGGGGGACCACACTTGGCTGGCATACCATATGTGATCTTGTTACATAAGGGTTACAAAATTCTTTAGACCATCATTTGATAAAACCGAGCGATGAGTTGGCTTTAAGGATTAACAATATGCGAACGGAAGTTTAACTACCTGTCGTATACATAGTATCCCAAGGTCGCGAAGGTATTGAACCTGGGGTACAGGTTGTTCATGCAGAAAATAAAGTCGAGGGAGAGATTAATTGGACTTACGAGACAAGGTCATAGTTTAACATTTGGAGACATTAAGCTCAAAGCAATTTTGTATACACCAAGTGGAAAACCGATCACGGTCTTCTTGAAGGAGAATAGAGTCCTAGGGTGAAGAAATAGTCTTGGAGGACTTAGTGTCCTCGGAGTAAATGGATAGGCAGCAGTGTTTAATAGTCCTGTCAAGATCGTTTATAGTTAAAATGAAAAAGAGGGGACCTAGATGGCTGCCTTGTGGGACACCAGAAGTAACTAAAAACGAGGTTGAGAAGGCTGACCTAAAGCAAACGGTATAATAACGGTTCTCCAGATAAGAAGATATCCATTTTAACAATATGGGGTCAAAACCAAGGGAAGACAATTTGAAAAGGATCAACTGATGTGATATTTTATCGAAGGCGTTAGCGAAATTTGTAGCAATAATATCGATTTCGTTGCCATTTTCTAGGGCTGAAAGCGCAAATGATACGAATTCAACTAAGTTTCTAGTATTTGATCTATCTTTCAGAAATCCATGTTGACTGGGTGATATAACCGACTTGCATTGCAAGCCTAGAACGTCATATAAAAAACTTTCGGACATTTTAGGTATGTGAGAAAGCTTAGCCGGTAGTTGGTTACTTCATTCTTTGATGGCTTTTTGTGAACCTGAGTTATGAAAGAGGTCTTCCAAATTTGGGGGAATTGTCCTTGTGTGAGGGACAGATGAAATATGGAGGAAAGTGGGTACGAAAGATTGCAAGCTCACTTTTTAAGAAATATTGATGGGAGCCCGTCTGGCCCAGGTAAAAATTCATCATTGAGATTTTGTAACTTTTCTTCGATAAGTGTGATATGAAAAGATTGAGAGAGACGGGCCAATGGAGAAATTGGGAAGGTACTTGAAATATATGAGGTCGGGTAGGAAGAAGTTGTCAATAGTATGTGGGTCGGTCGTTGATATATGTATTATCGATCGAGTGAGAGGGGGGATAACCGTCTGATTTCCTTTTGAAGTTGACAAGTGGATAAAATGCCTTAGGATCGTTGATAAGATTGGTCTGCGCTGTGTCGAGACAGCGCTGATAGAGGCAGTTATCGAGCTGGGTGAATTGGTCATAATAAGAACTGGTACGAAGAAAAGCTGCCCATAAATTATTTCTTTTGTTGTGCATTGGCTGATGGTGATGCCATACCTCTTTTTGAAAAATTCAGAAATCTGAGCAACTCTGCGTAATTGGTGACACCTTTGACGAGTAGGGTTGTGAACATCTGATTCGTTGTGGGGAGTCGGTCTAGCCTGCTGAAGGTGTCCACGTTGTGTTAAATTGTGTAACGAGTTTCGTTGGAGCAGTTATATCACCATAAGATTTTTAGATCGATGGGCTGGTGCGAGGATTTAGAAGTCTTTGTTGTCGGCACTGGATGTGGTGATGTTTCGCCTTCGGTTTGTAACAAATCAGCCAAAATTGAAGTATTGTAATTGTTGTGCGGCGGGGGTTGGGTTGAAAGAATATCGATTTTGTGACATACTGTTTCAATGAGGATTTCCAAATCGTTCAACACTGTTCTATTCGTCATTGATTTTATCGAATATAACGTCAAGCATGGGCACGTAACACTTTCAGAGTTGATGATTATTTGTTGCAGGTTTGAGATGGAGATGGATGATCAAATATTCCAGGAATAAAATGGAATCACAATAAATGTAAAGAGATCTGTTCGATCTGCATTTTCTTTCAACAAGAGGCTTGTTCTTTGAAACCCAGATTCATCCTGAACTGTAGCGTATTCCTATCATATTAATTTCCTTAGCCGCTTTCATATTTTAATGATAGCGGTTGGTAAAAAAAATTGATTGCTTGTGGCAACAGCAATTTGTATGTACACTTTTATCAAAGCTGCCATCGCCAGCTACTCGTACGTATGGCATGGCCCTTATGATAAGTTCATTAGGAAGGACGACAGCCAATTGGGGCCTAGAACTTCCAGATGGGTCACACTAGATTTAAGTGACCGCAGGGATATTTCACTATTTCTCCAGGGATAGGCAGAAAGTTTTCAATTTCACTTTATGAATTGGCTTTGCAATATTGTTGTAACAGTAATGCAGTTTATCTCACCTTGATCCCTGTTACATTTTCCTCGATCGTAGTGTTAGAAAAAAGTATTCATGCAAAGTCAATAAAGCGTCACAGAAAGACGATCATACAAGGATATATGCTCTAAGTCACTCGTTCGCCCTGTATTGAATATTGGCTTACGTATCCCGTGCTACATAAAACTACAATTTTGTAACAGCGGTGATACGAGTATCTTTTAGTAAGCAGGTGCTCATTTTGAAGCCTTTTCAATTATCTGCCAATCACGAGTATCTGAAAAGAACTCAATCCTGCTTAAAATCTCAAATGGTTGTAATATTATTATCCATTCATTTTATTTTCTATCAGCACAATTGGTTTAACTATTGCTGATGTTTTGATTGTTAAGATTAAAAGTGATTACATATCACGCGCCCGCCTTCTCGATATGCGATTTGATGGTAGTTATTTTAATTTGAACTGAATATTTAATTAGTAAACGATATTGTGTCCACTTCGATTAGATTCACGTATTACAATAATTTTCGCTGTTAATCATCAGTGCAATGTTCTTATGTCAATGTAAAATTTGTGTAGTCACGGAAAACTCTTGAATTGATAATTAGTTTAATATCACTTCAAACCATTTTCTTAAGGACAATTAAATAAAAAAACATTCATATATGCACATTGCTGTCGTATTCACTCGTTTGATGTTTTTAGAATTACAAAATAGGAAAATCCAAACATGAGCTCTTCAGAGGAATATAATGTCATTGGGTGTAGTGACATGAGTCAATTAAAGTGCTTAACTAAGGTATTATTTTTGCAAAAAGGGGCAAAAGTAATGTCATCATGTGAATTGGCTGTCATTTTGTTTGAATGAAAAAAATTGGGTATTGCTTTCACAAAATGTTTACTTGAAGATGATATCGGTCAAATGACCACCTACCGAGTTGATGCATACTCGTATTTGTGCTCGTTTTACAGCATTTTGAGTTGTTCCTCAAAACATCTGACTGGCGCTGATGATTTCTTCTTCAATGTTGACTTTCACGGCGTGTAAAGTGGTTTGTTGTGGTAAACGCGAGATTTCAAAAAGCCCCAAAGGAAGAAGTCTGGCCGGCCAGTTCAAATCGCCAAAACCGGAGATCACACGGCTATGCGAGCCGTTGCTACGTCCTGCTGGAACCAAAAATGCTCGAGATCCAATCCAGCAACTTGCTGCAAAAAAGACTACTTTAACATTTCTCTGCAATGCGGTTGTGGTGGTGTCGTTGACGTCCTCAAAAGAATAAATAAAATGCCGCACCAAATAGTCACTTTGTGACTCTTTGCTCATATCGTGTGAATTCTCCATGCCCCAAAAAAGCAAATTTTGCTTATTCACATAACCACTTAAGTGGAAATGGGCTTCGTCGCTCATTATGATTTTAGATACGGTGCCGGCCACTTCTTGCGACATCTCTAGTGGAACCAGTTTGCACGAGACGCTCAGCCAAACGCATAAATGTTCGCGCACATGGTGCAGGATGGCGAGGAAAACGACGACGAAATTCATGCTGCGTTAAAACAACAGACCGGAAATTTGTCAAATAAGCAATAACTATAATTCCGCGTTCTTCAGGTATGTATCGCTTCATTGCTTATGACACTTAACGCCATTTGCAAAAATGATGGCACATTCACGGTATGACATTGCTTTTGCCCCGCCTTGCACAGGGTCTTCCAATATGAGTTTCCGAACTTTGACAGTTGATAGCGGCCATATTGTTGAAGTTACATCTGTCAAATTGGGTGTTCTGTTCGGGCATCGTCCCGCGAGCTTCGCCCATTTTACGGTCGCCATAATCGTCCTAACGAGAGGACTATTCGAAGTGGGGTGGATGAATTTGAGTCCACTGGTTCAGTAAACGATAAACCAACATCCGTACGTTAACGAAATGCAAAATATCAATTATGCGACTAATTTAAAATAAAACTGATCAAGGACAATCACTCCAGATCAAAGACAAAGAGCTTACAACATTTCATGTATAACCGGACTGGAAAAGTACTGTTAGCTATTTTTTTTACAGTGGGTTACAAAGTTGCTTAGGTTTTGCACAGCTCAATTTGGCTAATTTGTTGGTTTTTTTAATCTGAAGTATTATTACTTTTATAAAAAGTTGTGAATTTCAAAATACACTCTATTATACATCATTACATATCCATTTCTTTTTATTTGGTGGAGTAGAAAGTTGAAAAGATTTACTATGAAATGCTGACTCCAGATGGTTGCTTAGGTTTTGCACAATACTGTAGTTCACCTAATTATTGATGCAGACCAACAATTTGTTGACGGCTTTGCATATGAGTGATCGAATTATCTTTTTTTCGCGCTTCTCCTCGTACTTTAGTTGAAATTTGTCCCTCTATTTGGACCCGGTTTTCTGCCGACCTTCGTTGAGCATGGCTATACCAGTTTTGTCAGCGTAAATTTTGTTCTCTCTAAGTTTCTTATTTACGCTTGCTGACATTCACATCCCTTTTCACTATCATTTTTCCTGCAAAGTCATAGGTTTAAGCTGGATGAACGGCGGTCATGTACTCGTATAATCAACCTTTCAGTTTATGCGGCATTTTTCTGTCGAATATACTGCGCGTTTTCGCGCTATTTAGGACAGTCAACGCTAGCTCTATGGGTGACATCGTCATTACAATTTCCTTGGTGGTTTACGGCAGAGCCTAACTGGTAATTCCTTCTTGATAAATTTCAAGGCATCACGATGTTTTTTCACTGTCCGTAAACCATAGGAGAAAGTAGCATCATAAGTCGACCTGTCGCTAACAAAGTCGCATCGGTTGACATGGAGTTTCAATACTCGTATATGATGTTGTGTTGTTGACTGTGTAGAACTCTCTTCTCGCTTATTTTACATTTTTTCAGCGATTGGAAGTTGTTGCTATTTCTTCTGTCGCCTCAGCCTTTTTTCTCTGAAAAAAGAAAGCTCATCCTGCACTAGTAAGGCGTAATATTGTGGATAATTTGTAGGGTATGTGATCCAGTCTGACTGCTCGACCCCAATTCTTTATTTTTCCTATGTTACTTCACTGACTTTGGCTTCTCTCGTACGCGACAACTGGAAATGTAGAAACTCTTCATTAAGTGAAACCGTAGATTGCAAATCTTTTACCACCGAGCCATTTTTTCAAATGCGGAAATAGAAAATAACCCGAGGAGGCTAAATCTGACGAACAGGGTGCATGAGGAACTTTTACTCATTGATTTTGGCCGTCGTGATGACGGAGGAGTGAACTGGTGCATTGTCTTGATGAAACAAAACTGTTTTCTTCGCCAAATGCGGCCGTTTTTTCTTGATTTCATCTTTCAAATTGCAGTAATGGCTACCATATCTGCTAGTTCACGCACTTTCAATCGACGGTCATCCAATACCGTTTTATGGATTTTTTTCAACATTTCTGGTGAACTCACCTCATTTGGCCGACCAATATTTTATTGTTATAAACAAAGGAGCAGACTCCCCAAGAGTAGAATCCAGTTCCGTTTTGATGTTAGTTGGATTGAGGTCTTTCAAATGAAAGTATTGTATCACATAACGATGACCAATTTTTTCCATATTTAAAAATCCATTGAGCGTGTTCACTACTGATGGCTGCGGGTCAAATACTAAACAACATAGCGTTGTCAAACTTCAAATTTAAGCTTTATATAGATGGTACTTTCTACAATTGTCATTCTTTTTAAACAACAACCGCCATCTACACGGCAGATCGGGTACTTCTGGGACTACCCTCGTACGTTCATGCTATTATCTGTGGAATAGCACATTATTCAAATGGCCGTCTTGGCTTTGCTGGCAGTGCTTCAAGCGGTCTGTCCAACTTTTTGATGATTCGGTCTAATATGCGCCGCGTTATTCCGGCAATAGCGTGCCGAATGTTAGCCTCGACCTCATTTATAGTAGTTAGTGTAGACTTAGGACTTGACGTAACCCCAGTGAAAATAATCGAATGGTGTTAAATCGCATGATCGCGACTACCATTTGATGAACGCTCGCCGTGAGATGACCCAGTCGCCACAACTTCGAACGTTGCGTCGCCTGTATGGTACGTAGGGCTGCCTTGTTAGAACCATAGCTCGGATATATCGATGTTGTCGAGCTCCAACCACAGAAAGTCGGTTAACATCACTCTATACCGAAAGAAATAAAGTCCAATGATGCTGCCATGCCATAAACCGCACCAAACAGTCAATCTTTGTGGATGCATTGATGCTTGGGCGAACACTTGTGGATTATGTTCGCTTCAATAGCGGCAATTTTGCTTGTTGACATATCCGCTGGGCCTCGTTCGAGAAGATTGTTTTTTGGCCAAAATCCGGATCTCCGGCCAATGATTCCAGCGCCCAGTTAGCGAACCCACGGCGTTGTCTGTGGTCGTCCGGCTTCAATTCTTGCATCAGCACAATTTTATACGGATGTGGGCCCAAATCCAATCGCAAAATAAGCCGAGTTGACTCTTTGGCGATGCCCAATTCAGCTGATCCGCTCCGAATCGACATATCTGGATCTTCTTCGATACTGGACGCTACGGCGGATATGTTTTCTTCATTTCGCACCAATCTCTGTCTAATTGGTGGCTTAAGATCCAAAAGAGTGTACTCACGCTGAAACTTTTCCACGGTACGAGGAATTGCCTGCGCACTGATGCCGGACCTCACGACGAAATTCACGTTGCGTATTTACAACTGAGCCGGGATTTCGATAATATTTTTTAATGCATGATGAAATTGCAAACCTTACTGAATATTTTGACAGCAGGATGTCATTGGTAACTTTAACAGCTGCTGAAACATAACAATTTGAAAAACTTTCATTGCCAACTGGTCACCCGTTATTTTATCCATCTATTTCCCAACTTTCCTTCCATATATTTCGGTGATTTAATCTCTTCCGAGTTTTTTCTTCGTTCTGCCGCAGTCCTGCAAATATTAGCATGTTGGCTTATGCATTGGCATTCGACTCTGCTATTGTTTGTCGCCTGTGTATCTTAGATGAGGTACATCTTCTAAGTTTAGATGAATCTACAGCTACCGCGCGTGCTCTAGCTTTCTTGCCTCGTTCGAGGTTTAACTTCATGATGCACTTTATAGATCACGCTAATCCTGATGTACGAGTACTTAGTCCTCCCTTGTAAAGTTTTCTTTTTATTTCTAACGGCCATTTTCAGACTTTCGGATTGGATAGTTCCATGACCACGTTGTTTTATTCATATGGAGCCAGCTTTTTGAAACACTAAGCACCCCCCATACATTTTTATCGAAATTGTTCCGCGTATCTTGTGCGGTTAGTTATTTCTCTAGTTTTATATCATTTTGAAGTCATTTAGTGAATATGGTTTTGCCTCATTTAGTCGCCGTTTACGATAAGTAGAGGAACGAGCTTCGGCAATATTCTGTAAGCCATTGCCGCATGAAGCCTAATTAATAATCTATAATTACTAAAAATAAAAACAACGAAATACCCGTTTCCTTTCGGATTCTGTTTATTAATCATTTGAGTAAACATCCAATATTTAATTGTTTGAAATTTACATGTCTAGTGATATAAGATTTGTGTTGAGAAAATTACGTATTAGTAATTAACATTGTGTATTGTTGGAGTGTTGTTGTTTTAGTAAAATTCAAAATTCTATAAAATATCATCATCGGGATTTTAGTATCGTGAATTAAGGCAAAAACACCGATAACTGTCACTGCAAAGTTAATTTATCTTCGACTGGATCAGAAGCTGTTTAGCAAATGACTACATTAGCAGATGATTTGTCAATTGTGAGGGCTAAGATTGCTGCTCGAATAATGTCGGCATTACTTTGATGTCGTCTTTTTTTGCTACATGATTGACGAAAGATGGTTCCCTACATTGCATACTTGCTTAACATACATAAGACGGGGCTACAATATTTAGTATATTGACAGCTCAACTCATTGGTTTTTCTGATTTTTCTCAAGCCAATTCCATAAGAAATTTTTAAACAGAGTGCTTTCATTCCACAAAGTTCATCTTTCTGTGCCTAAAACTACAATTGAACTAGAATACGGCCCCTCGGTAGTAATCTTGCGCAGAATACGTCCTTTGATAGAGACACAGAACATTCCATCCTATACGGTTCCCGAAATGCGACTCCCATATGCGGACAAAGCATGTTTTTTTGAGATATTTGACTTGTGACTTGAAAACCCAAAGACCGCAGTTTGTTTGGGTTTTTCTTTAATAGTGTGTGCTATTCCATGCTGTATACTATACTGAACGACTTCAACAAAATAGTTAACTTCGATTTCGAGTTCCTATGTCGTCTTAAGTGATATTCTTATTTCTACGTTTTCTTCTTGAAGCCCTCCCAATCAGTATTATAGCCAGTTAGTCTTGTCGATTCTTTTTTTTTATTAGAGTTTCACTCATTGTCAAAATGACTGGAAAATGCTCAGTGGAAAGGTCAGCTCCTCAAGTTTTTCAAGTACGGCAAAGAAAACTGGAAACTGGCTCCTCCGAATATTCGCTCTTTCCATTGTGTAGTGCTGTAGTTTGAGCATATGTAAGCGCTCCCGATGTCCGCCTTCTAATGTTTGGTGCTGTTTCTTTCGTCACTTTTTCTTTTGGTTTCTTGTAACTAGAACCCGATGGTTTTTTTAGGTTTTTCCTTTCTTTTCAGTTTTGAATGTCCAATTTGTGGTTTAAGGAATTGATCTCTTCTCTTTTGTAGCGTCTTGGGTACTTCGCAGTCTCCGTAGCTGCCATTTGCAATTAATGCATGCTGCAGAAGTTTGCTTACGTACTCCACAGTCTATGGAGGAGTGTTTTCTGACGCATTTGATTGAAGCCTTGACATCAGAGGTTCAACTTTGGTAACCATATTGAGAATTCTTTTTATGTCTTAGAAGTTTTCAAGATTTTCGGTATAGAAGGCCACGTTTGACTGTAGTTTCCTTCCCTTTCAAATGTTGCTTCTCTCGCTTTACGATATCGGCAGCATCAACAATTTTAAAATTTTTGCTTTGTAGGTCACTTACGCTATCTTCTTCTAAGCACGACCCATGCGACCTCTAGCTACGACAGGTGACGGTCTTTCCGATATCTCATGAGTGTAAAATTGAGTTTTCTCCATACTTAGACACTGAACGATAGCTGTCAACGTCTTTGACATTGACTTTCCATGTGTTGTCAACAATGTCTTTAGCACATTTTGATCACGTTGATTGACGGCGGTTGCCGTTGCTTGGTGTGACAGTTTTCTCTTGGACCAATATTTGCTTACGTCGTTTTTTCCTTTTTTTTCCCGGCTTTATTAACTTTTTTTTTATAATTTGCGAGCGCTCAAAGGATTTAAGTGCCCTTAAAATGTTTGCACACATCGCGGGCAAAGGAAAGTCAGAAAGGATAGAAAGAGAGGTACCGGTGAAGGTTGGTTTTAAATGTTTGAATGTTATAACGACTAGGAAATAAGGAGCTAGGCAGGACATTCCATAAGCGAGTTGTACGGCTTAGGAACGAATCACGATATTTTAGAGTACGTCCGAAAGTGGGCTTAAGAGTATACTGATGAGCATTCATAGCGAGACGGGTGCTACGGTTAAAGGTTTGAAAGGGCGGAATGCTACTGGCCATTTCTATGGAGCACTGGTGGTGGAAATAGCGATAAAACAGAGTGAGACACGAGACCTTACGTCGGTGTTCGAAGGTGTCCATTGTTTGAGTGATATTAGTATCACCTATGAGTTTTATCGCACGGTTTTGAATCCTATCTAGCAGGTGCAGAGATGGGTTAGGCGCACCCGACTAGATGTGGGCATTGTACTCCAATTTCGGGCGGATAAGCGCCTAATATACTGGGGCCAGATCAGAGGGGGTGAAATATTTTTTACATCGCTTGAGGAAACCTAGACATTTCGCAGCATTTTTGACGACACCGAATATGTGATCATTCCAACTTAAGTTTTCATTGACACACATACCGAGAATGGAAAGTTTATCGGCTTCGACGATGCAAGTGCCATTCATGTATAATGGCTGGGCGTTTAAATTTCGCTTTAATGACAGAAGGCAGCATTGTGTTTTGGAAGCATTAAATTTTACTCTGTTAGTGGTTCCCCAATTAGTTATGATGTTAATATCAGAATTTAATGAGCTTAACATACGCTGCCGGTCCCGTTCTACAGCCGAAGAGCAAGGATGTGAGTCCGGGAACGAATATGAAAAACAGAGAATACTGTCGTCAGCAAGGGAATATATTGGATTAGAAGTAGCAGACAAGAGATCGTTGATGAAAACTAAAAAGAGACTCGGAGACAGAACGGAGCCCTGGGGCACACCAGCATTTATTTTGTGATTACCAGACTTGAAACCATCCAAGACAGCTTGAATTGCACGTTCCGAAAAGTAATTTCTAATCCATTGAAGAAGAGAGTCATCGATCCGAAATGCAGGCATTTTCGACAAAAAGCCAGATGCCAAACTCTGTCAAATGCCTTAGAAATATCAAGTGTAACTGTCTTGCTTTCGCCAGATTGATATACGCTTTGGTTCCACTTTTCGGTGAGACATGCCATCAGATCACCAGTGGACCTGTTGCTACGAAAACCATACTGCCGGTCATTAAGAAGTTTTCGTGTTTCGAGTAACGATTTTGGGTGAGGAGCCGGTTTTCCATTTCTTTCCTAGTTGCTTCTGGAAAATCCAGTTAGTTTTACGACTTAAGTCCTTTTCGTACCGTTCATAGGTAACTTCACCTGTAGACGTAAAACTTAAGACCGACGCTTTCCTTCATAGTGTCTTTTTTCGCCTTAAGCTTCTCTCTCTCTTGCTTGAGTTCTTCATAGAGCATATCTATTTTACTTAACCTGGCCCGAAGTTCGATATTTTCCTCAGTTGAGTTTTTGGTTTTCGCTGAAGTCCATTGTTCTTTCTTTCTAGTATCGTCGGACTTCCTATACCGCACGTAAATGTTTGAGATCGTGTTGGCGGAAAACTCGATAACCTTGAGCTCTTCCCAAAAGGGTTACATAAATGCAATAACTGGCTCTCACCAGAATCAATATAGCCGACCTCCGAAGTGGGCGAATTTTCCAGCATAGCAATTCTATCTTTCATTTTGTCCATTGCATATTTTGTATATTCTACACGCTCGATATGCGTATAAAAGATTGTGTCAACAAAAAGAGAGTAATCGAATCGAAAAATCCAACGCAACATCACAATAGACAGCCACTCGTATTACTTTGAAGTTAGAGTATTTGTTGAAAAGTTGCGAATTCCAGCCCCTTTCTATGGCGCAGAAGCATGAATGTTAGCCTGCCCAAGTGGAGATATCCTCGGTTCAAGTGATTTTTAGTTCGGAGAATACAACAGCGAACAGGTCAGAAAAGTAGCCTGAAATGGCTAGGACACCCCTGAGCGGAATGAGACCAAAACCATCTTGAAGTGAACAGGTCTGTTAGTTGAGTTCCAGGCCCAATCTAAGTGAGTATTTACCTAACTGCACCATAAATTGACTGAGGTGTTTTGCTGACCCTGACGTCTCATCATTTTGGCTTTCCTATGTATAATTTTCAAACAAATGTCGAAAGCGAATGTTGTTATTGTACAAACCTGTTAATTACTTTTGTCAACACAATATCCTATTCTGACTCTGTTGACTTGAAAAAGCCGCCAAAAGCCCGTGTAATCAACAAAAACATGAAAAAAAAAGAAAACAAAAATCAAAATTAAGCAGAAACCAATAATTATTTGAAATGCCAATTAACCATATCCGAAATCAACTCATCAATCGAGGACTTACTCGTATTTTTCGCCTTAAAAAAAGATGATACATTGCTTATCTCATTTTTATATAGGCCCTTCGAAATGGTCGTGGTGAAGACTGTCCCCTACTTATCTGTCAATAAGCTTTTAAAATTTGTACAAACTTTTAAAACAAATTGTACTACCAACATTTGATTTTTTTAATTGTTTTGTTTTAATCTCAATCCATAAGTCCATTGCCATTCAAAATAAATTGTTGATTCTCAAATTTGAAGAAATCAGATTCGGATTAAAGGAGGTGTCATACTTTTTAATATGAATACAAGTATTTATGGTCATATGGTAGAATTATTTATAGACAGCTTACTTCGAAAATGATATCGATAAGATCGTCTTGATAGTTAGAGAATGGTGCGTTCCTTTGAAGTATTTATAGCAACTGAACCGATAGTGGACCTAGTCGTGACGGCAGTTAGATTAATCGCAATCGTCATGGATGCCATTTGGAATTACATTAGGATTTAGCTTTGGTTACGAATATGCAAATCGAGTAGTATCTAGATACTGCCAGTTATCACTTAAATTTAGGTTAACCTTCATTTCTCCGCTGCTGGGTGCGTACTATGGACTTTGGGCGGACTTTAGTTATTTTGAAATGAATTTTTTATCGAAAGTAGTCGTATCATACGTACTGGGTTAAATTTGAATAGAAGGCGTACAAACACTTTTTTTTTATAAATAACGCGCCCAAGGGGTTATTATACCCTTAAAATGCTTGTACAAAACCCGGGCGTAGGAAACGTAGGGAGGAAGAAAAGAGAGGTACTGATGTACATTGGTCTTAAATGTTTGCAAGTTATAACGACTAGGGAATAGAAAGCTCGGCAGTGCATTCCATAAGCGAATTGAACGGCTTAGGAACGAATCACGATATTTTGGAGGACATCCGAAATTGGGCTTGGGGGTGTATTGATGAGCATTCATACCGAGACGGGTGTTATGGTTAAAAGTTTGAAGGGCCGAAATGCTACTGGCAATTTCTATGGAGCACTGGTGGTGGAAATAGCTATAGACGAGACATGACGTAGGTGATCGAGGATGTCTATTATCTGAGTGATATTAAAACCACTTATCAGTTTTATCGCACGATTTTGAATCCTATCTGGCAGGCGCAGAGTTGTTTTAGACCCACCCGACCAGATATGCGCATTGTACTTCAATTTCGGGCGGATATATTTCTTCCGCTTGAGAAACCTAGACATTTCGAAGAATTTTCGACGACATCGAATGTGTGGTCGTTCCAAAGTAAATTGTCATTGACACACATACAGAGAATGGAAAATTTTTCGGTTTCAACGATGCAAGTGTCATTCATGGATAATCGCTGGGTGTTTAGATTTAGCTTTAACGACAGCAGGCAGGATTGAATTTTGGAAGCATTAAATTCCACTGTATTCGTAGTTCCCCGAATGGTTATGCTTAAGATACGCTGCCGCTCTCGTTCCACAACCGAAGAGCAGAGAAATATAAGAAGCAAATAGTACTGTCGTTAGCAATTAGATTGGATTAAAAGTAGCATAAAAGAGATCATTGATGAAGACTAAACGGAGCCCTGGGGCATCCCAGGGTTAATAACTGACTTGAAACCATTCAAACTTGAATTGAACGTTCCGAAAGGTAATTTCTGATCCATTGAAGAAGAGAGTCAACGATCCCAAAAGCACGTATTTTCGACAATAGAGCCTGATGCCAAATTCTGTCAAATGCCTTAGAAATATCAAGTGCAACTATTTTGCTTTTGCTAAATTGGTGTACGCTTTGGTTCCACTTTTCGGTGGGACATGCCATCAGATCACCAGTGGACCTGTTCCTACGAAAATCGTATCGCCGTTCATCGGGATGTTTTCGTGTATCGCCATATTTCCATGATCTCGGAGAGAAGGGACGTGCAATGGGTCTGTAGGAGGACAGTGAAGAAGATTCGCCTTTTTTAGGGACGGGCTGGACAAATGTTGTTTTCCATCTGCTCGGAAAGAGTCCTAAAGAGTAGGATTGATGAAAAAGCTTACGCAGTGTTTTTGCCAGCGAGAAAGAACACCTCTTCAGAAGGAGGGGAGTTATATTATCTGGACCAGTGGATATGTGAATGTTAAGGTCTTTAAGTACTCTTGCTACTACACGAGTGCGAAAGTGAATTCGTCCCGTCGAAAATTCGACGCACTCAAGTGTGGGCGGTGAGCGTAGGAATGGAGGATGAGGCAGAATTTCTAAGGTTTTTGAAGAACGACCAAAAGTTGTGACTACTTTTGTGAGATTGTAGTATTTTTTGCCGTAGTTTTTGGTCGTATTGAAACTTCGCATGCTTAACAAAAACGTTTCAATCGTTCCCAGCTCGTTTGAGCTTTTTTCGGTTTTCCTCTTTAAATTCGGACCAAAAAGACATTTCTCTAACCCTGGCAGCCTCTTTACAGCTCGAGTCGCACCACAACTTTTCTTTTGGTTTGATATACTTTATCCGATAAGGGATAAAGGATACAAAGAGAATAGTGTCTGTGATCATATCAGCATCATCCACATCGTTGTTGAGGAGTCATAGTCAAAATTGCTAGAGAAGCTCTTAAGTCCAATTGGCATTCACGTACTCCCATATGGTTCTTTTAGGAAACTTTTCTCTAACTGTGTGGCCGGTGTACGAGAAATCAGCTAGTCTGACGCTGTGTTCTAATGAACCTAGAGGAGATGAGAAGTTAAAAACAAGTTTAATTTGTTGACAGTATGTCATACTTTAAAACTTTTTGGTTTAAATAAAACACAGAAATTAACTTGATGACAATTTATTAAATTTATTCGAAAGAGTATTTATTTCACGCCATTTAATATTCGGAAACATCTTGGAAGCATTCCATGGGTCCAATTTTCGAGCAGATTTTCAAGCAATTTGGGAGGTATTACTCGAAAAGTGCGAATCCTTACTGGTTTATCGGCATAACCTAGTGACTTGACGTAGCCCCAAAGAAAATAAACCAATGGCGTCAAATCGCACGATCTTGGTGGCCAACTGACATGTCTATTTCTTGAAAGGATTGAAAGGATAGAAATGATTCAACCCCAGCTTCCACATCCGCGATATTTTCTTCCAAAGCCGCTGTTCTCGTGTTTGTTGGGATGTGGGTATCCAATGGAGTGGATTGGTTGCGATTTTTTTAAAGAGTTCGATAGATGGCCAATGATGCTTGTTGTAAATTCCACGAAGTACTTTTTTCAGTATCGCGAATTTTAGAAATGTATTTCAACGATTTGAAACCGTTATTGCGGCGTCAATCATTCCATAATTACATACCTACCTATGCTCAGCGAATTCCACATTTTCCTCCATATAGATCATCAAAAATTCCTTCTGTTCATCCCTGCCTTTTTTTTTGTTAATTTTTTGTTCTTACTCACGCTCAAAAGCAGAGTAAATAAATTTATTCAGCTGTGTTCACAGTATCTGTCAAAAAACGCACATTCAGGTTTGCGGAATCGGAAAAAGGCTGTACACACATTTTTTTGTGTACACAGCAAAACTTACGCTTGCGGAATCGGGCCCCTGGACTTATTCGCGTTGACTGCTTTTTTTGATAACATCACCAGCCTAATTTAGAATTTGCTCGCTCAGAGTTATTGATTTGAAGAGGTGTTTGGCAGAGGCACACGATTTGCCAGTTCTGTATGTACCTTTCCTGCCATTTAAATGAATAAAAAAGGTAATGCTGTGGTGTCTGCTAGATTGGTGTGACCTCTACTTGAATCGGATTGACTTCTATTGAACTCTTCCATTTTCCTGTTATCCAACCAAAGACCTAATATCTTATTGTGGTGAGTCCACCACAGTGTTCTTTCTATCTCTCCCTTTTAACTCTTTTTATAGGGTCTTTTATAGTGTGTGGCTTCCAAAATCTCCAGTTTGAATATCCAGCAACAGCACTCTGACTAAGCAATGTCTTCCGGAGCAACAAAACTTGATCTGAGAGTGTAAATTATGGAGCTTCCAAGAATTCTGGCATCTGGCCATATTCGAACTCTACTGAACGAGAGTTTCAACATTGTCCAGGTCGTTATTAAACCTGCTCAACAAACGAACGATTAGCTTCATTGGACACCTTTGCGCTGCCTGCAGAGCAACGATTATGAAACGATGTACTGCACATTATATTTTGATTGCCTGCGTTAACTTTTTGAATTTTAAATTGGTCCGTTGACTGCAACAAAATGTATGTGCCAGCTCGGGTAGGATCATGGTGTTAATACACTCATTGTTTGTGTGTTTGACATTTTTGTTGAGAAATTTTTACTAATCAACTTAAATGGAAATAGGTTCGCATCAAGATGCAGCTGAACGTTTCTAAACGTTCTATATTTCCCCTAGTGAATGAGACTATCAACTCTCAGCTACGCCCAAGTGCTCACTCAACTTAAAACAAATCTATAGCCCCTGGTGGACGAGGCACAAATTTACGTTGGCTGCGGCTGGAAACGCAGTCGCGGTAACTAGACGAAATATTGAACGTTGAAAAACTAGGGAATGCACTCGGCAGTTGACAGGTGCCGAGCATGATGGTGTTAAAATATTTCCGTTAAATTTGATGGACAGAGAAACAACTGAAGACTGAAGAGCCACACCAAACACGTATATATATATGAGGCATCCACCATGTTTAATAAAAGGTGAATAGAAGTCGTACAGATGTTGAAGTGAAGCAAATGGCATTTCCCAATTACGTGTATATCCCGATCGTTAACTCTTTTAGACACAGTGTAGCGGGAAATGAGGATGGGAAAGATATGAACCTTTTGCCCAAGCAGGTACGGAATGTTTCCAAGGAGTCCTTGTAAAAAACGTTTTTGAATGAGCGACTATAAAGGCAACCGGTCGGAAATCTAAGCAACATTGAACAAATTATGAAAGATGTATCCATGTGCATCCATCCAGGAATATTAAATATGTAACTAAACGCCTAGTTTCCAAAATAATATCATGAACAGAGAGGTGTCGTATGAAGAATTTATCGGAGAGCTAAACATTTCAAAAGATGGTAAAGCTGCAGGATCTGATGTGATACCTTCCGAGTTTTATAGTGGTAGAGATGAATTGCGCAACAAGCTCGCAACCATGTTGGATAAGATGTTTGTCAATGGAGTAATTCCTACCGGTTTTAAGGAAGCAATCATTTTTCTAATTTATAAAAAAGGAAATTCAACGGATCCAGAAAATTAAAGAGGAATTTTCTTTTTAAATGCTTCTTATAAATTATTAACAGCATTTAAACACTGTCCACTAGCAGAACGGTTAAAGGAGAATAACACACTTAAGAAATACCAAGCAGGGTTCGAAAAGGTAAACAACTTTAAAGTCCATTCATAACTCAGCGAATTGCGAACAAATCATTTTTAGTACATTTAAAGAGACGCAAGTGACAATTTTACTATCCCAAAAGCACAGAGCTTAATTTATCTATGGAGTAATTTAAAAAAAAAACTCAATTCAATTAATGAAACTCAATTCAATTAAGGAAATCAATGATTTCCTTATTCCTCTACGAATTAGGCAATGCTCTTTGGGAGCTGTCACATTTTACTCGCATTCCAAAAATGTGGAACCCAATCCACATTCTCACGACCAAAATATTCGCGCGAATTTAACCTCAAATATATTTTTGTTTTGAAAACATAAATGGAATGTCAATTTGTATTCGCAGACCGCTGCGACTAATTGGAAAATTACCTGTGAGTGAAATGTCAAAATTTGCGAATATTCGTTCGTTCCTATTCGCAGTTCGCTGAGCCGTGAATGGAGCTTTATGTGTTCTTTGTGGATCTTAAATCTGCTTTTGATACGGTGGACAGAAAAGTTCTATTTTATAAGCTGTACAGGGTGAGCACGTCGGTGAAGTTAGGACGAATTATCCAAAACCTGTATGCAGATACAAAGGCAACGGTGTTCAGTTGTCAGCATGGCTTCGAACGTGATCAGGTGTTAGATAGGTATGTTCTCTGGATCTTAGCTTGTTTGCACTATACACTGAGGACATAGTTGAAATTCTGCCAGGAGGTGTTAAGTACGCAGGACTACTGATCATAACATTACTATTTGCTGATGACATAGCGCTCCTAACGTATGCACTAAAATCGCTGCAACTAATGGCCAATATGCTGTTAGCTGTCAATACTGTAAGCTGTGGAACTTGATCGCTAGTCTATATAAGTCGAAGACCATGATACTTAAAAGCGGAGAAGAAAAACGCTACAGAAGTAAAAAATTGCAATACAATGGCGAACATATAGAAGTTGTGAAGGTATCTTGGCGTTATTTCACTACAAACCTTGATATGGAGAGACACCAAATTGCAAACTTAGCAAGTCTAAAACGGCCACCAACATTGTCTCAGCAAGAAATATACTGCGCACAGCAGCAACTATAAGGTATTTATGGCGGCCCCTGAATCCATACTGTTTTATCCAGCGCAGGTTTGTAAAATTAGAAAATACAAGAGTGTAGAGTAACCGTTACGATACTACAAGGCCATAATGTATGACTCCATTTTCCTAGGATATACCTTTGGAATAGAATAAAAAAATAAATTAAATGTTTATTTTGGCATTCAAGTTCTGGAAATGATATCGCTTAAGTGGTCGCCTCCATTGTAGATTACCATTTGGGATCTTTTTATGGTATTTTACATGATTTACGTCAGAACTTCAGGCGATAAGATTTCCACTTCTTGACGGATGTTCTAGTTGAGGTTTATTACTTGTTCACCTAACCCCGTGATATTAAATAACCCCATAGAAAGAAGTCTAAGGCGGTCAAATCGAGTGATCTTCCGGGCCAGTGTAAATCGCCAAAAGGCCTACTTTATAATGTCGGTTGTGGCTCGTGCAGTAGGCGCCATTGCTCCATCCTGCTGAAACCACATGTCCTCTAGTCCCAATTGATCCAATTGAGGAATAAAAAATTCATTGACCATGGCTCTATAGTGCTCTCCATCCACTGTGACGGTTTAGCCAGCGATGTTCTAAAGAAAAATGGTCCAGCAATGGGCTTCTCTAGCGTAACAGCACAAGTGATTTTGAATGGATGTAATGGCTCTTCAGTGATTTTCAGTGCTCCAGAACCGTAAATTCTGTTTGCTCACGTATCCACATAGGTTGAAATATGGCTCATCACTCATGATTATTTTTGACGCAAAAACGTCCACTTCGTTGTTGAGATTCAAGAGACGCGATTCACAGTTCATCAGCTGATGAACTGTCTGCACTTTATAAGGAAACATTTTCAAGTCTTTCACCAAAATGCACCGCAGAGACGTGCGTGGACTGGCGAATTGCGTGGCACGTCGTCTCGTCGATATTGACGTAATCTCTACATTTTTAGCCAAGGCTGCGATATTCTCAGCCGAACGAGAGGTACGAGGCCTTCTAAGGTTTGCTCGGTCCCGTGTTGTTCCAGTCTCTGAGTCGTGCGGCTAAATGCCGCATTGAACGACCAGTGGGTGTCGGGTACGACATGCACGTTGTGCAAAAATCACAGACGAATTCAAAAATATCGTAAAGATTATTCCGCGTTCCTCAAGTATGCTTAGAGTAAGCGTCTGGATAGTATGACCTATACGCGTTTAAGTCATAACTTACGGGAAAGTAATTACTTTTGTGATGAGAGCAGCATTGAGGAAATATCGTCTGTGATTAAGCTGCAAGAAGAGCTTCTCAAACTTTATTATATTCCACACCGAGATGATCTACCAATACATTTCGTTGGAAATTGTCCAGTTTTAAAATAAACTATGAGAAGACATATCTTCGGATTTGATATCCTGTCTACAGAACAAGTACTAATATTTCTTAACGAAATTAACGTGGCAAAACTATTTCAATACTGCGCTAAAGTATCTTCTTGGAATAATCGATAGAAATTTATCATATAATTAAATAAAGTTTGCTATTTTAAGTATATAATTGTTTGCTAATCTGACAGACGTCAAAGTCAAGCTAATTGATTTTTTATAAAAATTATGTTAAAATATGAAGTACATTAATAAAAATCTATCTAAATCTAAATTTAATCTAATCTACTTGCACCATACAACCATAAGTAAATCAACACCCTGCTTCAATTCACACGCTCATGACAATTTATTTTCACTAAATGCAAACACTAACGAAAAACTCAAAAAGTTGTTTAATGCGTTCAAGACAAATGTGCAGCACATTATTTTTAAACCGTTACTAAACGCGTTGCGCAATGATGTTCCATGAGCAATATCACCATTCATCAGGTCATCATTCATTTGTTTAGCAACGAGCTTGGTGCATCTTTAAGGCGTTCTTTGAGGTTCAACCCTTAACCTTAAGTGTGTTGCATCCGAACAACACACTATGCACTAACTTGGAGTGAATGTAATGGCTCTTCGTGCATTACTCGCGAGTTTTCAGTGCCTCAGGATGGCAAATTTTGTTTGTTCACATATCCACATAACATTCGACGCCATTTGTAAGAACTATGGCTCTTTTCGATAGGTTGATATCAGATATGTACTTTACGGCCCACCTTTTATATATGCACACTTCAGAAAAATAGGGTTTTAATGGTAGATGACAAGCATACTACAAGGTCTTCCAATAGGGACTTCCCAACTTTGACAGTTGATAGCGGCCATATTGTTGAACCTACATCTGTCATATTAGCTGTCATTTATTCAGTCTGTTTTGCCAAATCACCATGGACGCGCGCTTCGCCCAATTTACAGTCGCCATAATCGTCTTACCGACAGCATTATTCGCAATGTGGTGGATAAATTTGAGTCCGCTGGTTCAGTAAACGATTAACCAACACCCATACGACGACGAAACGCAAGATCTGCCGAAAACGTCGCAGTAGAACTCGAGGCAGTCGATTTTGCGTGGCTCACAAGAACTCGGCCTTTCGCAGACCACTACTTGGGGAAATTTGCGTCGAGACAACGACGTGTGTTCGCTGAATGGGCTTTGGAGCAGTTGGAAACTAACCATAATTTCATCGAAAAATCATCTTCAGTGATGAGGCCGATTTCTGGATGAATGGGTATGGCAATAAACAAAATTGTCGATTTTAGGACGATACCAATCCACATGAGATCCAAGAGCGTCCAATGCATCCCGAAAAAGTCACTGTTTGGTGTGGATTTTGGACGGGTAGCGTTATCGGTTCATATTTCTTTGAGAACGCCGTTGTCATTACCGTCAACAGCGAGCGCTATAGGTCGATGATTACCAACTTCTTTTGGCCTGAATTGGATGATATGGACACCAACGACATGTGGTTTCAACAGGGCGGCGCTACGTGCCACACAGCCAAATTCTACAGGAGCGATTTGAGTGCATGTTCATCTCACGTGAAGGTGATGTGAACTGGTCACCTAGATCGTGCGATTTGACCCCGTTAGACTTTTTCTTGTGGGGTTTTCTGGAGTCGCAGGTCTAACTACAGCGGCCCTCAAAGCCAATATAACCCATGGTCAAATTCAGCCTGATTAAAGCGCCAGAGTCATGGAAAATTGGACATTTCGGATGCGTTCCATCCAACGATGTTATATTCCATACAGAATGACATCGATAGGCCATTCAAACGAATAAAAAATTTCGATGATACCTCACATACACTTTGTTTTATTTAAATTTGAAGATAGACCTTTTACTATTAAGATTGCTGAATCAGAAAAAAAATTGTGGCAATTTTGAAACGACTTAACCGTCAATGACATCAAATGGCAGTTTAGTCGCCACTCCTGTTTACCTTATCACTTGCATGTCATTTCAGCATTCCATCAAGATTGCCATTTTACGAATGATAGCGCAACACTCCATTTTGAATTCTAAATTAAGTTTGGTAATATGTACACACATATTGTATACCATATTTCGAAAGATTACCAAAACGAAATTTGACTTTAGTTCATCTTTAATTTCTCCTCGTACAAAATGTACACAAAATGGCGTCAAAGAATACCGCTAATAAAAACTTCGATCACGATATTATTGTCACGGTAATTAGGTTTTCCCTAATTTGTGCATATTTCCACCGACCAGACATTCGATTTCAATTACTTGAATGTAAGCAGCTGTTGGGGCCAGCTGTTCCGACCAAAAAAAGAAGCGCTATTGATTGATCACGTACAAATTGCATGCAAATTGTCAAATTCTGACGTGTGGCAATTTTGTTTTTTCTATTTTGTTCTATCATTTTCCGACTCTTCTAGATGAAGAGAAATAAATAAACAAAAGTAAATCGAGACAAATTTTGTATCCAAGTTGGAAGCCGTTCAAACGTTCTAATATCGGTCTGTGGAATCTTTCAAACTGATAAATTAGTTTTATCATTTGAAATGAGAAAAAATGTCTTTCATATCTTCCGACGGTTTGGTAGCAATGGCATTTGACAAAAGCGGAGATTGCTATAATGACGGCGAATGACAAGGTTTAATGGAATTTTACGACTATTCGTTGATAGGAGGTGAATCGGAGAAAAATGAATCGAACAAACCAAATGTCATAGTATTAACGGTATTTGGACTTGTCTCTCTGAAGAGACATTGGCGTGCCTCTCTAGATTAGGCATTCAAGTGGCTTTGTAGTCTTTCTGTTGAAAATAGGCCTACTTTTTTGGTAACCACATTAGGCCCTATACAGCAGTTGCCTGCCATTATATTGTATAAATCTCTAACAAAATCCGCTGGGACTCCAACGCTTTAATGCTAGTGTATATTTATTATACAAGGTATCACAGGACTGGCTTAAACATAAATACAATAGAATATTTATGAGAAATAGGAGGATTCAAATCAGTCAAATTGTCAGGAACGATTCTGAATATTCCGAACAAGGAGTGCCCACAGTAAAGAAACATTTTGGATAAATAAAAATAGTCCATCCCTTTAAAGGTATTTATCAGTCTTTTATGAAAAGATCAAGTGCTTAGGATTCCATCACCCACTATATCGAGAAAGTTCCTGTAACCCAGTGCTGCGTACATCGGACACTTACGGAGGAAGTGCTATGCCGTGTTGTCATCATTCTCGCAATAAGCATTCCAGGATGTTATCACACTTATGCCTAGGTTTGCGCCCTGAGAAACTCTACTATGAGGCTCGCCTAGTAAATTTGCTGGCGATCTCGTTCCCCATGATTCCATTGGGACCCCAACAAGACTCAGGACTGGCTAGCCTTGCATTTTCGAACTAGCTTGAAAGTTGTATTGTAGAAGTCTCTAGTAAGCTTAGCAGGCGCAGTTACTTACCCTTCCGTCGATTCTTCATAGATTATGTAGTTCATTGTCATGAAGGTTGTGTATATCTCCGCTTGGAAGACGGGTTTCCTAACGATGGCAATCTCATATTGCCATATGATACAATAGCGTCGCAGCCTCGATCGATTTAGGAGTTACCCGTGAACTTGTTAGGAGGCTTTCCTTGTTATTGTAGATTCTGAGCGAACCCATTCCTTGGGACAGGGAAAGTTGATTTTGAATTGTCGCAGCAACAGGAAATCTGATGTCATCCCATCAGACGCTATGTTCATGAGACCAGAGTCAGAGACTCTAGTGCGTATTGTAGCAAAGAAGTTGTCTTTTTAAAGGGAAGATAACTTTGAAAGAACAGTAAAACTTAAGTCAATGCAGAAATGACATTTTCTTCACCAGACAACCGGCGACTGCGTATGCGACATAGTTAGCCTTAACATAGCCGTATACAAGACGTTCCGGACAATGTGTCGAAGACTTTAAGGACAGATTCTAGACATATTTTGAGAACAAAATCGTGGGGGGCGATGCATCGTCTTCTGCAAATACCAGTCTTAGGCAACTAAACAGACATTTTAATTTAAAAAGGACTTACATCTGGAGAATTCTACATTCAGAAGGCATGCATGCATTCCATCATGTACCTGTACAGGAGCTACAGACAAGGGGACTCAGAAAAGCGTTTGGAATTCTGCAATTATATTCTGTAAACACTTTCGGGAAGACAATTTCGTTGGCCAGATTTTATGGGTGGACGAGTCCTAATTCACCAGGAATGGGATCACTAATTTCCAAAATTTACTGGCAAAAAGCAACTCCCACTCCATGAAACACAGAGCTTTTCAGCATAAGTTCAACGTCAATGTGGCATATTGGGTAACAAGCTGCTCGGACCCTAGCAACTTCCTCTAAGGCTTAATTCGAACATCTACCTGGAATTTTCGCGAAACAAATTATCAGAACTATTTGCTGATATACCTACCACTGCAACAAAGAAGATTGTGTGCCAGCGTAATGGCGCTTTAGCGTACTATGGCCGTGCAGTGTGAAGAATGGTTAGATCGCGTGTATGAAAATTCGAGGATAGGCTGGGATGGACCCATTCTGTGGCCTCCAAGATCTCCCTACTTGACTCCGATGGAAACGACTGAAAGACATTGTTTACTCATCAGAAATACTCATCAGAAAAGAACCATAGGATTGACGAGGCAGCTGCTAAAGTCCGAGAAGAATTGGAAACAATGGACCTTGTTAGAGCCGCTCAAAGATGGGCTCTGGCCCGTTTGCACTTTCAACAATTGATATGATACAAGGTTAGATGAAAAAAATAAAATTGTGCAATCAATAGTTGTACTTTTTTTCCTAAATTTTTAACAATTTCCAATTTTATTTTTTGCCTGTTTCAATAAATACGCAATCTAGAAGATGAAACAAACCAAGAAGAATTGGAGCTAAAAGCGGACCAAATTAATTTGCGGGATGGTTTAATCTTACGAAGTTTAATCGTAGTATACCATATATCTTCTTCGCCTTAACTAATAATAACATTAGTTGTGTAGTAAATTAAGTGCCTAAAAAAAACTTGTTCGTAACGTTTGTAAAGTGTTGGCTGAACTCGCCCTTAAGCTGATGAATTGTAAACGCGAGGAGGTGTAGAAAGAGAAAAATAAAAACAGGATCCAAGTTCAGGTCAGGGTCGGCCATGCGAGAATAGAACATACCAGAATGTGGACCAACAAATATTTTGTCAGGAAATAAATTCTAAATAATATTTTTCTTCTCCAAATACTACAGTTGCAGTTGAAATATGCAGAGTATAAGCACATCAAATGCTTCATATTTCTCCTATGTACGAGGTTGGGTCAATAAGTCTCTAAAAATCGAAATAAAAATCTTTTCGGCAAAAAAAAAACGTTTTACTTTTCAACATAATCACCTTTTAGATCAATACACTTCATCGGTTTCACCAATTTGTTGATGTCCTCTAAATAATACGATTTCTCGATGTCCACAAAATGAACGTTGTTTCGTTGTGGCAGGGGGCTAAATCTGGAGAAGATGCTGGATGACGGAGCAATTCGTCACCTAATTCATGCAATTTTACTATTGCGACTGCGGACTTAAGCGCCAGTGCGTTGTCCTGATGGAAGAGATCTTGTTTTTCGCCAAATGCAGTAGCTTTTGCCTCAAATCGGCGTCGAATCGATCCAACAGCTCTGCCTAATAGGCGCTTTTGATAGTTTTACCCTTTTTAAGGTAACCAATGTGAATGACATCGCGCGCGTCCCAAAAAACTATCGCCATGACTTTCTTGGCCAGCAGATGCACTTTAGCCTCCTTCAGTTTCGATTCACCAGGAGAAGTCCACTGTCTCAGCTGTCTCTGGTGTTTTGTGGTGAAACCATGTTTCGTCCGCGGTTTCGAAACGGCGCAAAAACTTGTTGGGATTGTGATTGAACATTGCCAGATGCTTCATATCCAAATATTTTTGCAAAACTGAATTCACTGATCCATGTTATTAGCCCGTATCATCTTCAAGTTCGCGCACCTTCACTCGTCGATCATATTAATCATCCAATCTTCAATCCAAACCATATCGTGGATTTTATCGACCATTTCTGGTGTGGGCGACCAGAATGTTCGGCGTCACTTTTGGTAGTACGACCGCCCTAAAATTGAGTAAACCAATAGTGGATGGTTCCAATCGTTGGTGACGAATCCCCATAATACTTTTCACGCGTTTGTTTAGTGTGCGTTATGGTTTTTTTGTAAAAAAATTGTGTTTAATGAACACAAGAAATTCCCTTTTTTCCAATTTTACGAAAATTCTCGTAGACGACTATTTCAAATGGCTGTCACAACAAAACTTTTTGACAGATCTATCTGAAAATTTCTTTTGGAAGATGGTTCTTGACAAACCAAATATTGGATTTGATTATCTGTTTTAATTTTCAAGGACTTATTGACCCACCTCTACATAGCTATTTCGTGCTTGTTGGGCTGGCTTAATTTCCGTACATGTCGCTCTATTTTGGATCACCTCGTTATGAAGTCCAAGTTTTTGCATTTAAATCGTCAAATTGTTTTTCTTTCGGCTACTTCTTTAAACTAGAATTTAAGCCTTTACTGCTTCATGGGCCGGATTTTCCGACGACTTCGTTGAAGACGGTAAAACCAGCTGATTTGTTCAGCCTGAAGTTTTTCCAAGGTCTCTTAATGTGGGGAACTTCGGGGATGTATGAACTTTTTTTTATAGATTTTCATTTCTGACACCATCATTTCCCGTATATATTTCGCGTACTTCGTTCAACATTGTGATCCGTGCCATAAAGCTAGACGAAAAACTGTCGGGTAACCCAACAGGATTTTTCTATCACAAAATATGATACTTCAGAGTTTTCGAGTCATTTAGGCCACCCTACTGTAATTCTATGCGTGATATTGTCAATGATGATGACTACTTCCTACTTCTAAATAGATATCAGGAGCTGAGCTTGCAAGTTCGAAAAGGTAACAAGGCATATACAGGTATTTGCCCTAGTACGATTTATTTCGGGCTCCTTAGATCACAAAAATGAGCCTCCTCTCCAAGCACAGCTTTGCGGAAAAATCACAGGTCAACTGCAAATACTGGTTTTTAGCTCAATCAGTGAAGGAACTAGCGCCACAAATGAAGGTATTCGAACTTCATTTCATGCAACGGACAGGGCAACGCCTTGTGGTAATAATGTCCACTTAGAAGTCAACGGTATGGCTATTCTCTTCAGCACGCTCATTTCTTTGACATGATGGTTAGTAGAAAGTCTATTCATTGCTTTAATGCACCCTTAAGATCAAGAAGCTATCAATGTTCAGATCGCATTTTAAGTAATTCTGAAGACGGTTTGCTATCCTAAACTGATCATAAATGTCAAAAAGTATTGCCAGATGGACCACTCGGTTTGACAACCAGTCCAGTCATAAGTTTTATGCAAGCAGATAAGCGTCTAATTTCCTGATTAATTTTGAGCTCAGAAAATAGTATCTAGTGTCTAATAATATGATATCAAGACTCGTAACCAGGGGTACATCTATCGCTATGTAGATTTTTTTCTAAATCTTTAAGATACTGTATAAAAATACTGCTTTCAAATTGGCTTTCTATAAATGTAAAGTATGACGCTAATCGTGAAATTCCCTGATACAGTTCATCAACTTATTGTAAAGTTCTACGAACTCCCGAATATTGAAGTTGCTTGCCTCCATTACAATTTTATTTGTTCTTGCTTAGCAGGTTTTTTTTAGTAAAATGCATAAAAAAATCGAATTTTAAACTTGTTACTCTGGATAATTTTGGTCAAAATTTGTAAATTCAATTGAATCAGTCTGGCAAAAGTTTATACACTTCTAAGTTGCTCCTTTAAAATTGTCGATATTCGATAATCGCTGCGACTTGTAGTGTAAAAATTAGTGGGGTCAAAACTAGTTCTTGCAACTTTCCTCTAATGTGGTCTTAATTTCGACAGCATCCTTAATAGGAATAGACGCGAAAATATATTAATTTTACGATTTTATCAAAGTGAATCTAATATAAAAGTTCTTAAATGATTTGAAGTACGTAACATAAATTGCTATCAAGTTATCAAGTGTGGAATCAGTGATCGATCGGAAAATGTTTACTCGCAATCGTACAGCTGGTATCAAAAATAAGTCATTGTATCTTTCTTTGCAAATATCCAAATGCGTCTTTATCTATTTTTAAAAAAATTACTGCCGCTGGTAACCACTATATTATGAAGTTCTGATCAAACTTTGATATTAAGTTGAGGAGAGACATTCATCGTTCTATAATCGTGCAAATATCTTTATTGGTTTCGCACTCCAGGAAAAGGACTTATTCCCCCAAATTTAACAATTGAGGCATCCTCCTTCTCGAGGTAGTAGCTTGATCTTTAAAAATTAAGTTTGATCCAACTCTTCTGGTCTAAGGGTTACAATCAGAGGATTACCTGGATCGATTCGGCTCATTCGCTTATTGTCTATGGTTATATCTTTTTCTCATTCGCCATTCCGACAATTTAAACCAAAAATCCAACAGAGTATATTTTTTCTTGTAGCTTTTCTACTCTGCTTAAGTTCTGGTCGTCAAACCCTCAGCGCTATATATTAGAAATAGCAAGATTAGTGTTCTATAGAGTAAAACGTCCGTGCATCAGGAAGGGAGCTTTGAAACCGGCTCGTATGTTCTCAGTGCTATCGTGGTTGTTAGAAATAATTGTGGAGACAATGTTTCAACCTACATTAAAGTTATATCTGTCTAAAGTAACTTTCTATCCGAAGGTGTTGTAAATTTCCTTTATCTTTGACCGGATCAATTTCCTTGTGCACCTATTAACCGGTAGTAAACATCTGCGCGGCCTCCGAAGCGATACCCACGAACCTGTTACTGAGATCACGCTGATTCCTTCGACTATGTCATGTCATCGGCATATGCATGTAATTGAACAGACTTTTGGAAGATTGTTCTTTTATGGTTGGTATATAAGTTTTGCATAACCTCGGTGAAATTTATACTGACCTTGATGGAGCAGTGCGCATTCTCAGTCTCGCATAATACAGTAGATAAGAACTTTAAGGCGACCTTGTGGGGTCTTTCATCTTCATATGTAGTACGTGTTGAACTACACGCTCTTCGGTCTTTAATATCTTGGTCAGTTGGATGAGATTTTCTGTTACGAGTACCATCGTTCAAATTAAATACGTCAGTCTGCTGAAATAATCATTTCATATTGTCAGAACTGACTGCAGTTCCACAACTATGTCTCCTAGATCGTTTTAGCCGGCTTGGCTCGGGCTTTGTTGCCTCGAATATATTCGTTAGCCCTTTAGTGAAATTGTTGGTCCTCATTTCGGCAATGGCATCTCTCTATTTCCACGACCGCACATTTCCACCTGTTCGGTTCCATCTCTTCTGCTGATAAAAATTGCAAACAGCTCTGATCCTTTTATGCAGCATCGCTCAGTAGTTTTGCTGTGATTTCCAGCACATAAGAGGCGATAGCTGTAGTGGCAATGGCAGCACTGGCCCTGGTCTTCAGCACTTGATCCTTGTATCAAGCTTTTGAGATTTGAGGGTATCATTACCCAATCGGCAAAGGCTCCGGAGATCTTCTGCTATTATAACAATCCAAGGTCAAGCCCTGCCACAGTATTTCACCTTGATATCCGCTGATAGTTCTGCGTGGTACCGCATCCTGTACACTCTGTCAGAGCACACGAGACCGAAGATAATGCTGCGATTCCATTCATCGAACATGCGTTACTACAACCAGATTTTAGAGATGAACTGGTATTTAATCTTCACTAAAACATTTCCTCCAGCTTTAAACAGATCGACGGCTGCTATTGACTCAGACAAATTTCTTGAATTAGATTGCTGATCTCACCCCACTTTGGTAGGATGGACGTTAGTTTTCCAGTCTTCGTTCAGGTTGAGAAGCATATTTTCCATAAGGATCTCCTTCACACCTTCCATTAATAATACGGCGATCAAAGACGTTGGTTGATTAGAGGATTTAGCCACATGTATTATTGTTGCTCTCATCCTTCTTTGAGGGCAGTAACTTTCATGTTAACATCGATACAAACATTTTGCATTTGCCCCTTACATTCTCTTCGGTAACTGGATTACTTTCTATGTTTTGAAGAGATAGAGATCTCTTTCTTTTATTTTGCGAACGCCTTTAGCAATATTCTTCTCAAGTTGTTCTTGTTTTGGTTCTGTCACATTCATCAGATGAACGCATTCCTTGGCACACTAAAGATTTTAAATTGGTTGCCAGCTCAATGTTATTATGGCCACCACTTTAATGATACTAAACCAGTTGATCCACTTTCCATTTATGAGTGTTGCTAATATGTTAAAAAATCTTGAATTCCTCTTAGACCCCTTCAGATATGGCGAGACGCTCTATATTATGCCTTTTCTTCAGGATGAGTCGTGTTTTAGTCACTTGATGCCAGAAAAGTTTGCGATAAGTAAGAACTAAAGTCTACAATTGAGGTAGAAACCTTAAAAAATTCAATGGCCTTGTATTTCAATGACTCTCAAGTGTGGGGCCTTAAGTGTTTGCCATTGTAGGATGTGAAAAGATTGTACTTATCACCTCATCTAACTAAGTTCTAATAGAACTTAGACCTAAAATAAAATTTTCATTTTGTACTTAAAGTCTATCTGCGATAGGACAGTGCTGATCGTTTTGCCTATCAAACAAGCTGCATATCTGCAAGCCCTTTCGTAAATGTAAAGGCAAGTGTGAACGGGAAATTATTTTGTAACAAGTCATATTGGTGGTCCAAGGGGTCCCAGAAGTGTGGCAGCCCCTGTCCTAAATATTCCAAATATCAAAAGATTATCGCATGCAACAAGAAGGTACTTCCCCACTGAGCTGAGCCGTCTTCGACCAAATCAAAGAGGTTTCTAATCTCTCTAACGTCACAATATCATATTCGCGTGTGACGTCACTTGTTAAATAAAAAAGCCTTCTCAACCTTCCTGCTCTTCCTCTTCTCCTTCATTTTATACACATGCATACTCAATTATATTTGCTGCTATTGTGCTCGTTTTATTTTACCTATGCGCTGTCTATCAAGTCCATTTCACGCGATCACTTTTAGACCGAGATAACAGACATGACAATCAACGCTAATGATAGTGATCACAAATAAAAAATTAAAGATAAATATATATGTATATGTATACTATCATATACTCGAATATACTCGTATGTATATATTTATTTTTATGTTTTACCCTTTCACGATTTTTGTCAACTTTTCATTCAAACTGAAAGTCAGTTTCCTTAAATATTTGCCCGTAAAAAAAAAATTACCCAAATACATATACAAAAAAGCATAATACGAATGTAGAACTCCACTACATTAGAAGAGCGCTGATTAACAGACAAACATAACGGAGCAATTAGCTTTTATCACCATCATTTGCAAAGACAATGCTCAAACGCCTACTGACTTTACTCCGCAACTGACGTCTGCAGGCCGAAAATTTTAGTCCGCCCTGGCTTGAAATAAAAGAAAGAAATATCGATCCTTCAGGATCCATTTTCTTTTGAAAAAAGTGTTATCGTATCGTATTTTCCTTTAACTGATCTGTATTTTTAATATTTAAGTCAACGTATATCTCAAAAATTAATAAGGAACATTAGCATAAATAGGCTATGTCTCCAGCGGAACTGATAAAAACAATTGTTATCTTTGGAAAGTAGAAGATACATTTTCTTATAAGTAAATAAAATTGTTGTCGTGAAAGACGGACAATTTTTAAGTGATATTTTCGAAATTTCCTTCTCTAAAACAGATCGCAATCTTTGTCGATCATTCTTAATAAAAAAAAAAATTTATTAACAAATATACTATTTATCGCGTGTGAAAAATAAAAATCCTCCTTCAGGAAGAACAATAAAAGTTCAAAACAAAATGGCGAACTTATATTTTGAAGCCGTAATACGGTTATTTATAGTGACGGCAGTTTATTTAGCAGCGACGCATATATCATTTGTAACGTAAGTGATTTTTATTTTTAATTTTAAAATCAATTGTTTAAACTCATGATAGTGTAAAAAAAAAAAGATAAAATCTGTCAAGGTATTTGGTCGAAGATTCTGTGTGTATTTTATCTTTCAAAAATCATTTGATTTCGCCGATGCCATTTGTAAAAACAAAGAGAAAGAAGAATTTCTTGATTTAGTATTTTTTTTTAATTTGCAGAGAGTATTAAAATTTGTCTAAAGATCACAGCTCTGCCAAAATCCATTGCGCATAACTTTACCGATCGTACTCCTATCCTGTAGGAATCCAGGTCATCATTCAAATTGATCTTTGGAAGTAATCACTGAGAAATTGATGAACTGGCTAAATAGTTTTCAAATGGGGCCAGCAGTTACACAGTATTTTTATGAAAAGAGTTCATTTTTAATTATACAAAGTTTGGTTGCTTATAAATAATTATCCTTTCCAATAGCACAAACGAACGCTATAATAATAACAAATAGATGATCTCTAAAGACCATCTGGTGCTACAGTCCTGTGTACTCATACCTCCGCCTCAAGTAATTAATCCCTCCAGTCAGCGTGGTGTTGAACAACCGCCCCCAGTTGCGCTTCCCAAGCGTTGTACGTTCCGGTAACAATCGAAGACTGTTCGGACTGTAGAGTTAATATCCAGTCGCTCCACATACGACTGATGCGCATTTTTTTGAGAGGGGTGACGCCACCGTACAACTTGTTGAGTTCGCTATTACGAGTATATACAATATCTCATCTTCCAAGTTCATCAACATAAACAGGAGCAAAAATCACTCGAAAAATTCTGCGTCCAAAATGATCGAGAACACTGCATCCACCTTTGTTCCATTTCAGATGTCTATGAGATGGAATCTTCTTAGTCTATTTTGACTAAGTCTTATTACTCAATTGTCTTTTAAGGACAAAGAAACAGCGACTGGTTATTATAACCTTTCTTTTGATTCCTGATGAATTGTTACTACCAGAGTTAATAAAGTAATCTGAGGTAGACGAAACCCCTAATTACCTCAAAGCTAGAGCTTTACTTTGTGACTTGTTTCCGATATTGCGCGACCTTTTTTTTTGTAACCATCCGAGTGCTCGTATTTGGTTTTACCCTTATTCACTTATAAGCTTACTTTTAGAGCTTTTGCTTTAATATTACGAAACTCACCAGTGACAATGCTCTAGCTTCTGCCAATGATCTCAAAATCATTAGCAAATGCCAACAGTCGGAAAGCCTTTTTTGAAAGTTGTGCCTTTGTGTTGGCCTGCGAGTTTGGCAAAGCATTACTTCTCAAATCTTCCTTGGCACAAGAGTTCTCGGCGAGATTGCTTCCGAACTTTACGCTCTCCATTATCATTCTGAAAAATTTGGCAAACTTGGGAGGCATGCTCAAACTGGACAAGGTCTATGGGTGCCTTAAAATCAATAAAGTGGTTGTAAATATGATGTCGGCGTCTTCGATTTTTTCCAAGATCTGCCGCAATATGAATATTTGGCCTATTGTGGATTAACCGGGCATAAAACGACATTAAAAAGGGCGAATCAGAAGATGTTCAGACAATACACCATACAAGATTTTGTGCGCGATCTTAACCAGACTAATGTCTTTATTGTTGGCGTAGTTTGGAGTTTCCTTTTTTGTGTTTCGGACAAACAGTGTTGAAGTTCCATTCGTAAGGCATTATGTCCTCCGGCCAAATCTTGAACTGAGTTGGTGTATGCTGATCTCCGGTTGCTTTAAGTAGGTCGGCAGTAAGACCGTCTAGACTGGCAGCCTTGTTATGCTGAAATTTAGATATTGCAAACTTTACTTGATTTTGGTTGGGTGTGCGGAATACTTGGCCTTCATCTCTTAAGCTGAGTAGTCAGTGAATTTTCCACAATTTAAACGTCATGCTGAGGGCATTACTCGTATAATTTGTCAAGCTTTCGTAGCATCGTCAACATATTTCTTTTGTGGATCGCATTTCAGGCTGATGTTTCTAAATTTCACTTTGATGCGGATTATTACAAAGCGTTCGCTCTCATGTCGAAAACTCAAGACTTGCTTACAATGAATCCCCTACCAAATAGACATTGCTTCTGTTCTCTTTAGCAATATCCGTAGTATACGAGTTTGTCATAGTTTTTTATACTCTTTTT
Organism: Volucella zonaria; assembly: GCA_963966105.1. NCBI lineage: Eukaryota > Metazoa > Arthropoda > Insecta > Diptera > Syrphidae > Volucella > Volucella zonaria. The sequence continues at coordinate 128,836,259 of OZ014533.1, read as the reverse complement.
ATCCGGCTCAACCCTGCTGGCATTCTGCATCGCGGTGACATACGCTAACTGTCAGTCTATGGCAGAATATCTGTCTATTGTACGAACATTCCAAAACAGGTCCGAATTTCGTAATTTTTCTTTTGTTTTTCAGGGTCGTCAACGTCTTTATCCGAAAGTTTGGTAATTTCGCAATAGTAGGGCTTTTATATGGCTTGCGCTACGCACAATCCCCAACTCAGAGGTCAAGTTCCTACAACGGGTGGTCCAGATACAAGTTTCTTTTTGAATTATATGTTAATCTGGCACTGAAATCTCGAAATTATACCTGCGCAGATTGAAATGAATCGCTTTATGCTTGAACAGCGTTGGGAAATATTGCAAACTTATTTCAGAAGTGAGTGCTGTATTGCCCAAGCAGTGCGTTTATTGAAAATAAGTTTTGGCCGAAATGAAGCACCCGCTGCGCCTGCTGTACGCAAGTTTACGCAAAAAGTTCGTAGGACTGGCTTGCTTGCGAACGAGATCCTAGGTCCCCGTGGTCGTACGGTACGTACCGACGAGAATGTGGCTCCTGTGGCCGAGAGTGTTCGACTCAATCCAGGAACATCGATCTCAACATTTTACGCACCAGTCTGATGAGAATTATGCACAAAGATTTCGGATTATTCCCTTACAAAGTCCAATCGACTTAGCAATTGAAGACAAGCGACCATCCGCTTCGTTATCGCTTCTCAGTTTGGGCCTTACAGCTCAAATTGGACGCCGAATTTGGTATCATTTTTTCAGACGATGCGCATTTTCATCTCGGCGGCTATATTAACAAACAAAATTGCCAATTCTGGGGATCGGAAGACCCACACGTGATTGTCAAGAAGCCAATGAATCCGCAGAGAGTGACAGTTTGGTGCGGATTTTAGAGTGGTGTCATCATTGGCCATTTTATTTCGAAAATGCTGCTGGAAACGCCATTTTGGGAGACGGTGAGCGCTACAGAGCCATAATTACCGAATTTTTCTTGACTGAAATTGAAGACATAGACTTGAGTGATCTTTGGTTTCAGCACGATCGCGTGCCATGCCACACAGCTCATTAAATAGTCGAACTTTTGCGCACTAAGTTCGGTAATTGTGTTATCAGCCGCCTCGGAGCGGCGATTTGACCCCGTTAGACTATTTTTTGTGGAGTGCCTTTAAAGATCGAGATTACGTGGACAATCCAGAAACGGTTCAAGATTTTTGTTCATGTTATTTTATTTTTAAAAAGAAACTTTGGCTCATAGCCCTTTCAAACAGGCTCACTCTTTAATTTTCATTTCTGTTTTTTTTTTAAGTACAATACATAGCTCGAGAGTAGTGTTTAAGATACAACGAGTATTTCTTTTCAAAATAGTTCCAAAAGCTGGCTTTTCTCCGCATGCATTAGTTTTAATCTTTGTGACACTTCGCAATATTTTACTTGCGTACATACTGCAAATTGGCTCCAAGAAGAAGTCTCTTATTTTACAAGTATTTCAGCCCTCCGATATTACTGAATGGCTTTGAAATTACAACAATACTAGTAATGTTTGATAACATTTGAATCCTTTCTCTAGTTATACTAACTTACTCGTACTTACACAATTTCGGTTGGAATCCCACTTCATTTCCTAATCATTATAATCTACAAACATTCAAAACCAACGTGCATCGATATTTCTCTTTCTTTCCTCCTTAACTTTCCTTCGCCCAAGCTGTGTGCAAACATTTTCAGCGTACGAAATCCGTTGAGCGTGCGCCAATTATAAAACAAAAAGAAACTTGTTCCCGTTTGTTCAATATTTTTCTCAAAATAACCAGCTTCGGTTTTATGGACAGGGAGTTTCAAACTGGCGCTAGGTAGGAGGATCAACGTACAGTTCGGTTGAAGTTTAATCGGGCGGTGCAGTCTACAGAACAGATAATAGGCATTTGTTCTGGGACCGCAGTAATACATAATATTCTACAGCAGTGAACAAGGAGCCTAACCTTATGGCGCACGGTCAATTAGTTTGTACATCATTTCTTCGTCATTTTACGAAGTTAGCAACCTACCTACAGCCTTCTTAATGTGGTTCAAGCTCTTGTGGCATTACCACGTTGATTGCGTCTTTCATAGGTTGCGTTCTGGAATAATTGTGCTGCTATTTTATTTACTGAAATACGTTGATTCTAAAAAAATGTTCGATTATGCCGGAAAATTAAAGAGGATAACGACCAATCGTTTGGTTTTCCGTTCCCTCTTGGAGCAGAAACATTCCTTTTAGCAGAAGGCTGTATAGCCTCGAGAAAATATTTGTTAAACATTTGGATAACCAAGTAGGATCATCTCCTGGAAGAACGTTCTGTTGAATTCTATGCAATGGCAGTCCTTTTCTATCGCTTATAGATATGGACGCACCCTGGATAATGCTCCCTAAGTTATTAGCGGGGGTCAAGGAAAAGCGTCTTAACTTCATGTCGCAATAATACCAGACGGTTTTTCAAAATGGGTCTTCTTAGGAATTTTGTATGCTTTGCCTTGTGTTCATCATCAAGATGCTAGGATGGATCCCTAAAACAAAGACGCCAGAGTTTAAATGTAAATGATTGATCACCACGTAACTAACTGCTAAGCAATTGGTCAGTTTATGATAAACTGATCAGTTGCTGCTTCACTTAGACCCTCATTGGGTGTATTGTTCGTTCCCAGTTTGGTTCTATCCTGGAATCCGTAGAGAAATCACGGCTCTTTTGAGATGTGATATGAATCTCAAAAGTTTCTAATTAGCTCAAACTCCACAAGCAAACTCCACCAATAGTACACGATTACAGTGCGGTCCGCCATATATGGTAGACTGCGTTCAACACCACCTGATTTCGATAGTTAAGCGCGAAGCAATGCATCCAGTGCATCGAGCTTGCTAAATTGTTCGGTTTCAATTACTCTTGTCTGAACCTATTAATATGTCTTCAGATTGGTCCATACATTTAAAAAAAAAAAAAAAAAAAACCGCTACTTGTATTTTTAGCTAGAATTTCAATCCCCATTGACCGATTTTTTCTAAATTTTCTATAATCTACATATGCTACTTCAGAAAGTATGCGTTCTTGCAATTACCACGGGCAAACATATTAAAAGTTCTTATTACTCCCATTTTCATCAGAAACGTGACCGACAATTTCACGTCACCGCATTATTTTCAGAAATCTATTACTTTCCACAAACCTCTTGAAAGATATAGCTGTCATCTTTAAAATTGTCATAAAAGTCTGAGCCACATCGAAACTATTTTTGGAAATGTTATTTATACTAGGAAGTATATGACTGATCAATAATATTCGTAATTATTTTATTACCGTTACAGTGCTAATAATAAATTTTACAGTTTTCGTCAAGTGTTTACGCTGATTTTGACAGGAAAACGACAATAGTCGTAGGTTTTGAACGGTTAATCACTTCGGACTTAATGGCGGCGTTTTTATTTCAGACAGATTAATATAAAATATAGAAGAAGATTGTGATTTATTTCTAATTGGATTTGTAACATAAAAGTAAAAAAATTGATAAGATAACCTTTTCACTGTGACAGGTGAGACTTCTTCAAATGTAATGACAAAACTAGTGACGTAGAAGAAGTCGTAATCACTGGATGGACCTTTTGTTGATTTTTATACACTTGTATCTTCTCTGGTGTGTTTTTATCGAATTTTACCCTGAGACATCATGCCAAAAAGACGGATTGATATGTTTACTTTTTTTTGTGGATCTTGTTGGGGTTTTTTTTGGTTTCGCAATATGAATCATTACATGAGAAGTGCTATAAAAGAGTATCTCTGTGCATCTGTGTATGTGTATATGGATGTGGAAACAGCAGTATCTTTTTAAGGTTTGTCAACTTCCGGTGATTGATTGTGAAGCAAGGGTTTTGTTGAAAAGGCATGCGTTTCCTTAGACATTTTGACATTGGCTTCTTTGGAAAAAGAAAAATAGGTATGGGGAAAACAGTCGAACAACATTCACCTTTCTATTTTGAAAATTGTCCAATCCATATTAATGTATAAAATGAAAATACTAGATGTCCTTCAGACCAAAAGGCAATTGCTTAAGGGGACGCCCTATCATATGTACTTGGCCGAATTGTAGTGAACACAATTTTGAAAGCTCTTAATACTCATAGTTCCTGATTTCCTATTGTGTTACTAAACAAAAGAAGTGCCAAACAGAATTGTTAAAGATTAATCCATACAAAACCGTTTGAATATCAGAAATCAATATATTGTGATGTGGCAAACAGCCCTCAAAGCCCTTCTTCATTGACTCACATTACAACTTTTTGAAGTCATGATACTAAAATTTTTTCTATAACTAATTACCGGCTTACTGCAGACATCTGCGTGGAAATCTAGGGCCTGTTAACTTTTTTCGTCCCACAGTTCAAGCTTTTATTACCTGAAATGATTTGATTGTTCCAAAGGAGCAGGGATCATTCATCCGCCTAATGTGACCGAGCCAATGAAGTCTTGGTAGTTCTAATTTTTAGACTGCATCCGCGCCGCGCTAGAAACTGTCATTCATCCGCCTTTGCTTTTTTACTCGTTACAGCGTTACACGCAGACGTCGGATTTTGGAATCGGTCATTGCCTTATAGCGCTAAATACAATCCAACGAATATGGCCGCATGTGCACTTTACATCGATGAAAAGATAATGTGTGCCAACTTAAAATTTTGCAGTATTTGCTTAAGCCTAAATTTCGGGGTTCCTTAATTTTCGAGAAGGAATAGAAGCATTTGCCATTGAGTAAAAAAATATTTTAGACATTTACAAAGTATACTAAAGAAGTGCTTCGGCATAATCTACTACTCGATCATGCACTCTACTACAACTGTTTAAAAAAAAAAGGAAAGCAGAGCACAATAATAAACGGTTTTAAGATAACAATTCTTTGGCGTACGAATATAATTGGCTCCTTATAACAGGAGACGGAGTTGAGAAGAAGATATCATCGGAAATTCTAGCTAATCTAGTTATGAATATTGTATGTAGCTGAAGTAATGAACGCCATTTTATGTTAACTGGTATTTGACATGTGACATTTATTCACATTTACATCCATGATAGTAGAACCTCACAAATCAGACATAGAAAAAGGGCGCTTGGAATTTCTGGTAATTTTGTGTTTCAAACTGCGAATTTATTCGATGATAGGAGAAGAGTTCGAGATTGTCAGAGATCACGACGTCCGTGCACTATTAAGAATCCGAGTGTCATCTCGAATCAAAGGAAAATCGCTGCTGGTACGGTATGAACTGGAAACAGATGTGGGTATTGTTCAAAAAGCCAAAGTCCGTCCTCAGCCCTCAGATGGTCTGGAGAACCCTCTGGAAGAAGTCTCTCTGGATAGAAGTCTGCTCTGTCACGCCTAAGTGGCAGGAAACCTCAACCAATTTACAATGCGCAAGTGGTTGCATCGAGAGCTCCAAAAAGTTTACGGAAATGCTGCTCTAAGTGAAACCACGTTCTGAGATTGGTTCCGACACTTTAAAGACGGTGATTTCGATGTTGACGACCGTCAGCGTGAAGGAAGGCCAAAATCCTTCGGAGACGCTGAATTGGAGAAAGAAGAACTCTATTCAGCATTAAGAGTTACTCGTCAAACCACTTTCAAGCGATTGCATGCGTTGGGAATCATTCAACAACAAGGAATTTGGGTTCCTTATGATTTGAAGCCAAGAGACGTTAAGCGTCGTTTTTCCGCCTGTGAACAACTGCTCCTGCAGCAAAAAAAGAAGGGTTCTCTTCATCGCATCGTAACGGGTGTTGAAAAGTTGATTCATTACAGCAACTCAAAGAGAAGGAGGTCAGGGGGCTGCCCGGTTATGCTTCTACGTCATCGGCTCGGCCGAATATTCACTCTGCGGAGGTTATGCTGTGTATTTGGTGGGACCAGGTCGGTGGTATTTATTATGAATTGTTGAAACCCAACGAAATCATCACTGGGGAGCGGTATCGACTTCAATTGATACGATTGAGGCGAGCCCTGCACGAAAAACCGCCACAATACGAGCAGAGGCATGAAAAACCAGTTAAAACCTAACAGGAAACGCTCAAATGGGAAGTCCTACCCCACCCGCCATATGCACCAGATATTGTGTCGTCCGATTATTATTTGTTCCGGTACATGTTCTGGCTGATCAGCAGTTCCGCTCATATGCAAACGTCAAAAAATGGCTTGATTTTTCAAGCTCTGTCAGAGAGATGGGAAAAAGTTGTAGCTAACCTAATAGAGTGGCCTAACCCCTTAAAATCTATCCAAAATTCAATTTGTTTTTAAGCCATGTTCTTAATTGAGGGGATTATTATTTGTTGCATATACAAGTGCCAATATGTATCTCTATTGCAAGTGTCACAACAACGAGGATTCACTTCGAAATGTCGAGATGTCGAACGACAAGTTCTGTAATGTCATAGATAAGTATACCCTAATCATTGGAAAAAAGTTATAACACAACCGGATAGTAGTGACTAAGATACCCCCAATAGTTGCTAAGGGGATAGGAACAATTTTAGCCGGAGTTTTCTTTCGAAATACGCAACAAAACCAAACTCTTAAACTCTAGACTTATCCAAAATAACGTTGCCTTGCATTAGTTAGATCGTTAAAATCACCAAAGTTAAACCAGATACTATTTCTCGTATCTGACTGTATCCGTAAATGCGAAAACCTTTTATTTGATCTTGCTACATTTTTTGGTCGTTTCTTAACTGATCACACGCACGTGTTTCAATATTTAGACAATTGTTCATATTTCAGACGCCTCTACAGCTTACAACTATGATCTCATTGTAGATAAATTGCATGGCTTTAACCAGTTGCAATTAAAAAGTCTACAAATACCAAACAAAATTCGTTGACATATTCTATAGATAAAACTTCATGTTTATAGAATCTGACAGGGTAGGTAGATAATCATGTTGAGAAGCTTCTGAAGTCAATGATTGTAAAATATATATCTTAACATTCCACAAGTCAGTCGCTGCATCCTCATTGCGATCAGTTGAATTAATAAATTAATTGGGAAATCTTTATTATCAATTTGCTAATTATTTTATTGCATTAATGGCAGAAAAAAATTTTACGATTTAATGGAATTACACTCGCAGTATTGTTTGCTTGTTTGGTTGCCTCTTTTATTGCAGTTTAATCTTAAATGAAATCATAGTCGATATATTATATTAAAGAATGTGTAATATACAATATCTTATACATTATTGACAGATAATTTGCCTATAAAAATCTGCAACCGTTAAGGAGGCTTGTAACTTCAACGTTTTGTCCCCCCTGATTCTCAATAAATGAGCTTTAATGGCTAAAGTTGACTAAACCGTTGAAGACATCACTTCTGTTTATCAGGAGCAGGAGAAAAGAAAAAGAACACCGACTCATAGGTTCTTTCAACTTAGATATCTTGCGCACTTACATATGTCCAGACTGTAGGAGACATATGTGCCCCATGCGTTTTCGGTTTTTTTTTCGAAATTGAGTAGTTTAACCGCAGGAAACTGACGATCATTTTTGTGCATTTTTCCACACAGACTTGGCCCATATAACACTCTACTTATTCCACATGATTCACTGATGAGCATAAAGGCAGATCGTTAACTACTTGCAAAACTACAAGTGCCCACCTATTGGACTATAATTTCAACTCTGGTCTAAAGCTACTAGAACAAAACTCCTTCTGGTGAAATGAAGTCAAGTGTTAAGGGACTAGAATCTGAAAGTTTTCCTCATGTTGGTGACGATCTCCACCAAGTTCGTCCAGAAAGAATTTCCAAATTGGCTCGTCTTTTAATATTTCCTGCCTTCTTCGTCTTGAATCACCGTCTATTACCACAGGAACATCACAAATTACTATACTAAGGAATGATCACAGACTTTATTTGCAAAAATTTGCAATCTTAATGCGCAACTTTATTTTCATTTTTATTAGTCTGAGTATCCTAGGGAGACTCCTTATAAGAGCTTGTTCATCCCAGTCCTACATTATGAGGTTTAAAGACGAACTCTACTGAAAGCGGATGAAGATATCCTCAAGGCTTATTGGTTGAGGCCCAGGTTCACCCCGGACATAAGTAAATACCGCAGAACATTTCTGGATCTTGTTTTACGAGTACATACAGAATACGATATGAATAAAAACTCGTACTTCTTTCCCAAGTTTTCAACTGTATCTGACGCGATTTTCGCAGTTGTTGCGTCATTCAAACTGCTGTACTGCAAGCCTTCAGATTATTTGTGACAGGTTAAGCCCTGCAGCAATCTCAGCGAGTAAGCACAGTGCCCAAGAGCGATTTACAGCGTCAATGCAATTTAATGTGTTGTTGCACCGAAGGGCACAAAATCATATGTAGGAACACTGTGAAGAATACTATACTAAGCTTACAGCATTAGCTATAGACATACAATGGCAAAACACCAGGACAGATAAGGAAGTACGAGCTATACTTGGTTATGTCTAAATTCGGAATCCCGGTACAACCATGCACAATGCCCAATTAAAATCAGCAACAACTCCTCAGACACTGTTGAACAAGGATTAAGAGTAAGATAATTGCTGCTTCGTAAGGCTGTAAAGGCTCAAGTACCCTTAAAATGCTTGCACACAGTGCGGGCGGAGGAAAATCGGGGAGGATAGAAAGAGAGGTACTGGTAAACGTTGGTTTTGAATGTTTGAAGGTTATAATGACTAGGAAATAAAGAGCTAGACAGGGCATTCCATAAGCGAATTGAACGGCTTAGGAACGAATCACGATATTTTAGAGTACGTCCGAAAGTACTGATGAGCATTCATAGCGAGGCGAGGAGGTGTTACGGTTAAAAGTTTGAATGGGCGGAATGCTTCTGGCGATTTCTATGGAGCACTGTTGTTGGAAATAGCGATAAAATAGAGTGAGACACGAGACATTACGTGGGTGTTCGAGGGTGTCCATTGTTTGAGTGATATTAGTATCACCTATGGTGCAGAGATGTTTTGGGCGCACCCGACCAGATATGGGCATTGTACTCCAATTTCGGGCGGATAAACGCCTAATATACATTGGCCAGATCAGAGGGGGTGAAATATTTCTTACATCGCTTGAGAAAACCTAGACATTTCGCAGCATTTTTGACGACACTGAATATGTGGTCATTCCAACTTAAGTTTTCATTGACACACATACCGAGAATGGAAAGTTTATCGGCTTCGACGATGCAAGTGCCATTCACGGATAATGGATAGGTATTTAAATTTCGCTTTAATGACAGAAGGCAGCATTGTGTTTTGGAAGCATTAAATTCTACTCTGTTAGTGGTTCCCCAATTAGTTATGATGTTAATATCAGAATTTAATGAGCTTAACATACGCTGCCGGTCCCGTTCTACAGACGAAGAGCAAGGATGTGAGTCCGAATCTGAAAAACAGAGAATACTGTCGTCAGCAAGGGAATATATTGGATTAGAAGTAGCAGACAAGAGATCGTTGATGAAAACTAAAAAGAGAGTCGGAGATAGAACGGAGCCCTAGGGCACACCAGCATTTATTTTGTGATTACCAGACTTGAAACCATCCAAGATAGCTTGAATTGCACGTTCCGAAAAGTAATTTCTAATCCATTGAAGAAGAGAGTCATCGATCCGAAATGCAGGCAATTTCGACAAAAAGCCAGATGCCAAACTCTGTCAAATGGCTTAGTAATATCAAGCGACTATCTTGCTTTCGCCAGATTGATGTACGTTTTGGTTCCACTTTTCGGTGAGACATGCCATCAAATCCTCAGTTGACCTGTTGCTACGAAAAGTTTTCGTGTTTCGAGATATTTAATGAGCTGACGGTTTATCAGTGTTTCCATGACCTTGGAATGTAGGGACGTGAGTGCGATATCCAGAGGAACAACCGACGTAGACGGGTATTCTTTCACCTAGTGGCATGCTCATTTGAAAGGAGGACCCATCAAACTTTGCTCGGAAAATTGTGGTTAGATAACTATGATATGATGGGTTGACTGGATAGAAGTGGTCATTTGAAGGGCATCATCATTATGGTTCCATTGAATTTTTTAATAAGGATGATGCTAAACACGATAAATAACCAAGTCGACTCTGCTATCCAAAAGCCGTAGAGCTGATGGAAGAGCCAGTTGCTTTCCACAAATTATTTCGTCAGTCTCATCTATCTTCTACCGATCTTAACACAACCTTTAACAATGCAACTTTCATCAAACCTTAACAGGGCTGGTTCTGACAATGACAACGCAAAAGAGGATTCGCACAACGCAACAAAAGCTGGAAAGCATATACATACGTACGAGTATGTACTCAATTATCAATGACAAGTTTTCTAGATTATTTAGAGGTCAAGCAGAATAATTGTACTACTCTACGACGCTTATGTCCTGTAGCTAAACCTTTCCGAAAATAAGCAGTTGGCAGACAAAGTATTTTCCATAAGCACGTGGTGACACGTCGGAAATTATTTTTAATGTTTTTTGATGAATTTTCCTGGAATTGAACCAAGACCCCCTGACGTAGTAACCCATAATCTTGGCTACTGCCCCATTCTCTGGCATAGTTGTCGGTATCACTACAAAACACCGACTACTAAAAACCATATCCGAGAAGAAATATTTTAATTTACGGTTTCTGTAACTAAGTGTCATTTGACCTCCTTGAATTGTATGTTCTATTTTTCCTGGCCTTGAATAATTTGCGCTACCTTAACATTATCTCAACTATGTACAATATCTTCCCTATCTATTCGCTAAAGATTTCCTGTTTTTTATTACAGATCCGACGAAGATTGTCCTACACTGGTGGATGCAGATAGTTTATCACAAACCCAGCTCATACAGAGGTTAACGGCACCCTGTCGCTATGATCGTCTCGAAAGACCAATTAGTAAGTACTCTATACGTAAATATTTTCGCAAAGTTTAAACAAAAAAAAACGCCAATAAACACACTCAGACAACAATTACAACAAAATTGACAGATACGTTAATGAATTCAGTGCACACATCAGTGGCAATAACAGTGACAGTTATCTAATTGACATCTACATCACGTGCCAATAGTTTTGTCATTAAGAGATGTTTTCTCACTGGTCTAATCAATGTCATCGCTTAATTAATATTTCACCTTTTGTCTGTGCATGTAACTTTTCTTGATACGCTGATTAGAAACTTTAAAACTGTTTAAACACACAGAGTTAACTTTGATGCAATACCGTTGTTTACATTGAGTGTAACAAACGACAGTGTTTAATGTGAACAGGTGTTTTGCATATGGAATGTCCGATTTTTATTTGAAAAACTGTTGTCATGTCAAAAAAGTCCGAAACGCACGACTTATTTATCAGATGCACGTTGCACTTTAATTTAAGATATGTTCACACTTATGATTGCAAGTGACTTTTGCATTTTTTTTTTTGATTTACATGTGACGTTTGTGAAATTATGTCAACAGTATTTTGTAATAATTTTTGTTCTCTATAATTTTACTTTCAGCCTTCAATCAGAAAGGCGAACGTCTCCCAGTTGATGTATTCGCTCGTGCTTATGTTTATTTTATGCAAAATCTAGAAGCCCATGACCTGCAATTCAAAATGCACGCATTACTACAGTTGAGATTTGTTGATCCAAGATTGGTTTTCAAAGAAGTTGCTCCGAAAAGGAAACAACCAATTTTGGGTGAAAAATCACTGAGGGATACACTCTGGGTGCCACATATTTTCTTTGCCAATGAAAGGGATTCAAGTATTTTGGGAACAGCAGAGAAGGATATCTTGACTTCAATCTCACCAGATGGTACTGTGATAATCTCAACTCGGATTCAAGCGACACTCTACTGTTGGATGAATCTGCAAAAATTTCCATTCGATGAGCAGTATTGCTCAACCATATTGGAGAGCTGTAAGTTTTTCTTGAGAAAACGAGGCTTTTTCAATTATTTATGACATGCCTGTGTTTTTTTTTTTTGTTTTTTATTGCAGGGATGTACAATACGTCAGAGTTGGTTTTACATTGGGAGGATAAATCTCCACTGACATTTGATCCAGATCTACATTTGACGGAATATGTTTTGTTGAGCGCTTGGTCCAATGAGACAGTGGTTAATGCTGATTTAAATGATCTAAGACACGGTGCTTTTGGTAAGTATTATTTGAATTCTATTCTATTATGGGAAGTTAGTTTGTCATCTGGTCTTCGACATTTATATTAACTCTGATTGAAGTTGAATTGAAGTTGATCTTCGTTTGTTTTCAAATGTTCCATGAAAAAGAAACAGTAAGCTAATTCAATATTTATGGAAGTGATATACAGTCAGTAACCATCTAGATTGGCGACGAGAAATAGGAGATCTGAAAGGAGAAAACCTTCAGGTTAACCAACCAGTCTCCTAGACTTAGACTACCTGAATGTCGATAAAATAGGTTTCCTGGCTGGATAATACCGCATAGACCTCATTTGCAACGATGCATCGAGTATGAGTCACGCCACTGACATTAAAAGACCTTCGAGAGATTGAGCTATTTGGGTACCCTTCAGGAAACGTATTATTTGAACAAATCTACGAACCGTAGGCTAAGTTGGTAGTTATCTTGCTCTGTAGAATACAATGATGCCAAGGAATATTATAATCCGAAATGGGGTTCCTCAAGGTTGCGTTCTCTCGGCACTGCTTTAACTATATTGACGACATACCATGTGCTATGGGTTATAATTTCACAAAATTATGGATCTCCACGACAAGATAGACAAGATTGGCGAAAGTCACATTGAAAAAGCGACGGAGATACTTAACTAAACTCAGCAGCTTGCATTGCGACTGTTGTCTAAGGTACAACGACGAGGTTTATCATAGAACCTTATATATGTACGTCATCGTACCAAGGGAACGCTCTAAAGCATAAAGATGCCTAGTTCCTTACAAAATGTACTATGCAGTGAAATAGATTCACCAAATTCGGCGGAAGTCTATGCAAACCCTAACTTTCGTTAAACTCTTAAGCGCCATAACTCCGGGGCATTAAGGAAAATTCTTGCAACTAATAGAGGTAGTAGGTGGCGAATACAGCTGAACCGAAAGCGAGTATTATTAAAAGCCATGGAAACACTGACGAGAAGCAGTAATCTGAATGCAAACTTACAGCAATTATTTATTTTAGAATCAAGGATCGGAAACGAAACCATCGGTGGAAGCACACCATTACGAAGTCAAATCGCGAATATTGTCGATTACAGTAAAAGTCAAGGCAGCCTGATGCTTTAAAAACCGCCGACTTTTAGAACATAGTAGACAGAAAGTGATAATTCTAAACATCACACATGATGCTAGAGCGAGACTTGTCAAAATTTGAATTTCATAAACTTATCATTTTAAACAGTATGCACTTACGAAAGAGTCAAGTTTGCCACTTTCTGGCTTATTTTTTGGCAACGATTAGTATATATTAGAGGATATCCCTTTCATTCAATTGGATAAACTGTGCTCGTATCCATTTAGGTATTTCTGGAATTATGACCATCTACATTACAGAAAAGAAAATTGATCTACTTGGCAATTTATTTAAACTGGCAAAATTATCTGCCGGCAAATGATAAATTTCTTTTCCAGCGCGTTTACTTTGACGCACAAATTTAAATTTCCACTCCGAAATGCGTCAAAATGATAGAAGGTTCCCTGTTGAATGCTCGAAAACTTCAAAGCTGTCAAAAATTTGATATGAAATGAATTCATTAAACGTCACTTTGAACAATACGAATATCGATTGTACATGACATGAACATACCTCTTTCCAAGAATGTGTTGGCCGTACTTGTATCTTTCTACCACATCTAAGACGAAACGTCTAGAAATGACAACTGATTGCAAAGATCTAGACTTTTTCTGTCTAAATTCCTTAAGTAACGACTATATATTTAGCAATATTGAACCGTTCCGTTAAGTGTGCCAAAAATAGATCCACTTAAACATAGGTGTATAAAAATGGCTCAAGATAAATGCGTTTTTAATAAAATTAGATAAAATTTAAGTTTGTTTAAAACGATCCACCGATCCATCACTTCCTTTTACGTAGGCTTCTGTTTAATCTAGATAACGTCAAGATATGGAATTAATTTGTATTAATGTCTTTGTCTAAATGAACAATAACAAATAAAATTGATCGCATAAGATTAAATCAATTCTTTTTGTTGGCCGTCATTGGCACAGGTACACCTAAAACTTTAGACTATAGTATTGAGACAATCTAACATATAATTAGCGATGATTTTATATATGCAATATTAAACGAATATTTTTTTATTTTTTTAACAGCTGGCAACTATAGCTCTTTGAGTTTTACGGTACATCTTACTCGTGAGGTTGGATTTTATCTAATGGATTACTTCCTGCCATCAATGATGATTGTGGCCATTTCTTGGGTGTCATTTTGGTTGCAAGCCGATCAGTCAGCACCACGTATTATGTTAGGTAAGCGGGAGTTTTTAAGAAATGCCATATATTCTGGAGTTGCCATGTCTCATTATTTATTTTGATTTGATTTTAGGAACAAGCACTATGTTAACGTTTATTACATTAGCTTCGGCACAAGGAAAAACACTACCCAAAGTCAGTTATATAAAAGTATCTGAAGTTTGGTTTTTAGGCTGTACGCTGTTTATCTTTGGAAGCTTAGTCGAATTTGCTTTCGTCAATACGATTTGGCGACGAAAGAAAAATGTCGAATTAAAGAAAATCAATAGTAAATATATTTTGAAGTCTACTTTAACTCCACGGCTGGCCCGTAAGGATATTGGACTCCAAAAATCAAGATCTTGTTCAAGTTTGGATGGAACATCAGATAATAGTAACAGAGGATCGAATACTTATAACAACTATTTGACTGTTCATGTAAGTTTTATTTGATGAATATTTAAAAAAATATTTTATCTTATTTTTCGACAGAAACATTTGATTGAAACAACTTAGTAATAAGATTTTGTGCTAGCTGGTTCTTGAAGGTCTTTTGAACCTGAATTCGAAATACTTTGCCAGTTTTTTCGCTCTGCGGGCCGATTTTCAGCGTTTTCAGAGGCCTTGTTATTGTGGGCAATAAATAGAGAGATCACATGGTTGTTTTGTCATATTCAAAACTTTTGTGTTGTAATTCAGAATTCTTCGGTAGATGTTGTCAAAATTATAAATTGTTTGACTATTATTGTAACTTCCGAGACAATAGGTTTGTTCGCTGTCTGCTGCCATAGTGTAGGGCACTGATGGACACTAAAACGTGTACAGTGGCTGTCAATAAACTAAGCTTATTGTTTAAATAAGTTTTTGCGAAATTTAAACCACATCTCATATCCTATTTAACTCATTGCTGGGATATTTCAATTTGTAAATAACACGGTAACAACTGGGCACGGTTCAGAGTTTTTAGTTTACTTTTAGTGAAGCACTGAAGGAACCGGCTTACTTAGTTAAATTGGCGATACAGTGCGGTTGGAGCTGGGCTTCAACTAACATGCGCCTCCCGTCAGCTCGATGTTTAGCTAGCTGCCCTCGTTTTCGACGCTAAGTGGATTAAGGTCCCTTTTCTTCCCTCTTCCTTTAATGTGCGTCGCATTGTCTAAATCCTTTTTTGACATCAAAGGTGTCCGTGAGCTCTTCACCGACTTTGATGGAGCAGCGTCCATTCTCCATCGTTATCCTGCACAAAAGGACGAGTTTGGCAGCGATGCTAAAACTATAGCTCGTCTCTATAGATACTTAAAATTGGTGTATAGGTGGTGTGTATCGATTTGAAGCTCATAGGTCTTTTCCAAGATCTGCCGTAGTGTAAATATTTCGTTGAAGGTAGTCTCTGCTGGCCTAAAGCCACACTGATATGGACCAATCAAGTTGTTGACGAACGGCTTGAGGCATTCACACTATGCGGTAGATAGGAGCTTGTAGGCGATGTTAATAAGACTGATGCCTCTGTAGTTAGCGCAGTTTCGAAGGATCTCCTCGGACATACTTTCGCCCGACCGTATTTTGCAGACGAGTTAATATATGCTCCTTACTAAATTATCTCCTGCTGCTTTGAAGAGCTCAAAAGTACGTCTATATTCGCTTTATCCGGGTCGGGTGGAAGGAATTGTTGGTCTAAATCGCCCAGGTTGAGAGGTCATTCTACCTGACAGCGGTATTTGGTTTGTCATCGCCGTTATACAGCCTATAGAAATGCTCTTTTCAAATTTCCAGAGTCGACTGCGACTCTTTGTACATACTACTATGTCCCCTTGTTCGTCTCTACAGGCTTCGGTTCAGCGTTTGTGTCCGTTGCACGTTTTTTTTTACCTTTTTGGTAAAATTTCCGAATCTCACTGCTGCAGTATCATTTCTTAATTTCTTCGACCGCGCGCTTCTCGTGTTCCTTCTTTGTCCTCCTGAGAAGGCGGTGTTCGTCTCTCTTCTTCTACTCGTAGAGCACGTGAGCAGTTCTAGTCCTCCTATACAGCGCCGCTTTGTATGCAGCCTGCTTACCTTCACGTGCTTGCCGGTACTTGTTGTCAAACCAGGGGTTTCATTGCGGTAGCCGATTGTAACCCAGCATATCAGAGGCAGCATCTCTGACGGTTTTTTGGCAATGTTGCCACTGGTCTTCGATATTTAATTCCGGCTTAAGGGAGACCCAATGGGAAAAGGATTTAGCGATATCTTGGGATTGTAGCCGACCAACTTCAAAACTTCTTCAGAACATTAACTTATCTTCTCTTTCGGGATATCCGTAATCGTACCTTGGACACAACAAGATAATGGTCGGAGTCGATGTTGGGTCCTCGGAACGGTCGGACATCCATAATACTAGATCAGGAATTCTCCAAGCCTCCTTATGAATTTCGAGATGCGAGAACAGCGTTCTAGCTGCAACAATGTTCCACCCCGGCGCAAAAGCCTTTAGGCTATTCTTTCCGGCAGTACCACAAAAGTTGTCCTCTCTTCCTAGCTTTCCATTAAAATCGCTGAATTGTTTCTGATGTCATAGCTAGGGCACTGCTTGTAGGTCTTGTCCAAGAGCTCGTCGAAGCTATCTTTTGTGTCGTCACATATAAGGCTAATGTTGCTAAATTTTGTCTTAACACGGGTTGTCAAGACTACTTGCCTAAGTCTGCCTCTAACAACGAATTCGCATCCAAATAGAAGCTGCTTTTGCCGTCGATAACAATCGCCGTAATAAATGTCGCAGTTTTTCATCCTCTTTTTGTCCGGCCCATCCCATCGCATTTCCTGGATGGCGATAATATCTTTTTTTTCCATTCACAACCCTCAACCTGGAGGACCAGTTCCATTTTGGAAAGGTTATACTTGTTCAGCTTCTCATGTAGCTCGTTGGTACCCATTAACACAGCACGCAAAAAGAGGGACAATACAGATATAGTTTTGGCAGTAACAGAAAAGCTGGCGGCCCAATGGTACTATGACCCAGAAGCCAAAGGATCTAGATTCTGGTTGAGAATTATATCCATTAACACTACATCGATAGCTGTATGCCATTCGTATTTGCTGTCACGCGGTGGTTCAATTCCGTATATTTGGCGTTGCATTTTTTTTTATTGTTCCTTGCAAAACGTATAAAATCGACCAACTGTTGTGGACGTGACGCAATGTCAGCTGTAGCCCTTGTGAGTGAAAGTGAGCGATCGAAAAGATATTAGGCCACACCCGTATAAGTCGCAACAGAAACAAAAGCCACAAAGCCATCGCTTGCGATGAGAGTTCGCAGACATTGGCTCGGACGATATTTGGCCCCAGCAGGATGACGCCAATGGCCAACTGCCCATAAAACCATATATCCCGGAATGGATAAGTGAATTGACCATCGAGATCATGAGACTTGACACCACTCGATTGCGTCTTGCAGGGGTTAGCAAAGTCTTTGGTGTACATACGCTGATAAATTGTAAACTGTTTAGGCGTTGGAAGCAAATGTTCAGTGTGCTTTAAGAGATAGAGCCCAAAATGCCAGGAAGACTTGCTCTAAATCGAAACGACAGAATGCGTATTCTAAATATAATGTCATGAATCATCCTTCACCATTGATCGTAAAGATTAAGATAAACTCAATTCCTGTTGTTGGTCTTGATTTATAGCTCTTGAAAAACACTTTTTGTTTTTTTAATTTCTAAACTTTTTCTTCCTGTTCTTATATTTACAGACTCTTCCAATAATAACAACTCAATGCGATGACGATTTCGTCTCTGGCAATGGCAACCTTAACTTGGATGTTGAAAAAGGCTCAAACAACAACATGTCCAAGTGTGCCTCCATAAGCATGGATGACAACTTTACTGGTTCAAATTCGAACAAAAACAATGGCAACTCCAATCATCATGGTTGGACAACAATGACGCCTCAAGAAATCTCCATTTGGATAGATAGACGGGCTCGATTCATTTTCCCTCTAGCATTTATCGTCTTCAATGCACTCTTCTGGACATTTGTTTATTGTTTGTAAGAAGAATTTACGTCTACCAAAGGAAAGGCGTTTTTTAAAAAAAAAATATATATTATATATAAATATAAGCCCAATGCTACTTCTGATAGGCATCGCATCCTTACCAAACTAGTTGTTTGTTTAATCTCTTTCTTATTGAAAAAAAGAAAACACAAGCCATGAATTCAGTCGCCATCTTTTTTTACCTCTTTTTGAATACTTCGTTCCATCATTTTTATCATTTATTTTTTATTTTTCTCTATTTATTTATATTTAAGTGTAAAACTAGTAAAGTAGAAGAAGAAAAAAACATTATTTTTTGTATCTAAAAAGTGTTCCTAGAACCGCCGATGTTTTTCCTACATAAGTCTTTATTGTCGTTTTTATCATTTATCTTACGGTTTTTCTTCCTTTTTTTCGTTACAATATAAATGTTTAAAAAAAGAAAGAAAAAACCAACCTAAATGTGATCAAACTGAAACAGTGTATTATTATGGATAAGATTTAGAAATTGTATCTCAAAGGACACCAAGGAACGAGAAATCAAATAATCAAAGCTTTTTGTTTTCGTTCATTTTTATTTTTTTTTTTTAATTTAATATTTCAAAAGAAAATACATATATGTAGATTTAAGTAAAGAAATTATTTAATGTAGCAATTTATTGGAATCATCAATTTATTAATCAGAAAAAAAAATTATTTATATTGTTCAGAGTTTTGTAATTTATGTTAAACTTATGATTGAGGTCCTTATAATATTTTTATTAATAGAAAAAAAAAAAACAGAAGTGAACATATAGTTCCATTATCTATTATAAACGTGACATTAAATATTTAAACGTGTATATAGTTGTAAAAGATTTGTTTTCCTTTATTTCAAAATTCATTTCCTGGAATTAGTTACCATTTTTTGTTAAGAGGACGTTGCATCACTGCTGCAATAAAGTGAAGATCAGGCATGCTTTGCTAGGATGGCATTTCGTGGTGGAAGAGTAAACCGTAGCCATATGAAATGTTTCCAACCAAGGCACAACTCTGGTATACAGTTGATAGAGGAACATTTCACATTAAAAAAAACAACGGTGATATCCACAATTTCTTTTGGAACGTAATGATTTAAAAAAAAACTAGTCAATTGTACTTACTTACTTAAGTGGGGTGAACTTGAACTTCAACTAACAAGCATCACCAGTTAGCCCGATCTTTAGTTATGTAACTGCATCCAGTTGCGCACTCCAAGTCGGTTGAGGTCTTCTTCTACTTGTGCACCGCAACTAAGGTGAGGTTTTGCTCAATCCTACTCTTTAGGACTCTTTCCGAGGAGTTGGGAAACAGCGTTTGTCCAGCCCGTCCCTAAAAAAGGCGAATGCTCTTCTCTCTCCTCCTATAGACCCATTGCACTTACAACCCTTCTTTTCCAGGTCATGGAAAGGCTGAGAAACCATCAGCTCATGAAATATCTCGAAACACAGTATGGTTTTCATAGCAACAGGTCTACTGGTGATCTGATGGCATGTATCACCGAAAAATGGAATTAAAGCGCACATCAATCTGGCGAAAGCAAGATAGTTGCACTTGATATTTCTAAGGCATTTGACAGAGTTTGGCAACAGGCTCTTATGTCGAAAATGCGTGCTTTCGAATCGATGACACTCTTCTTCAATGAATTAGAAATTACTTTTGGGAACGTGCAATTCACAAAATAAATGCTGTTGTACCCCAGGGCTCCGTTCTGTCTCCGAAACTATTTTTAATTTTCATCAACGATCTCTTGTCTGCTACTTCTAATCCAATATATTCACTTGCAGATGACAGTACTCTCTGCTTTTCATATTCCTTCCCTGTGTGTGTCAATGACAACTTACGTTAGAACGACCATATATTCGAAGTCTCCAAAAACTCTGCGAAATATCTAGGTTTCCTCAAACGATGTAAGAAATACTTCTCCCTCTCTGATCTGGCTTCAATATAAATACCTATAAGGCATTTATACGCCCAAAATTGGAGTACAATGCCCACTTCTGGTTAGGTGAGCCTAAAACATCTCTGCGCCTGCTAGATAGGATTCAAAACCGTGCGATAAAACTCATAGGTGACACTAATATCACTCAGGCAATAAATACTCCCGAACACCGACGTAATGTCTCGTGTCTTACTCTGTTTTATCGCTATTCAGTGCTCGACAGAAATCGCTAGTAGCATATCGCTACTTCAAACTTTCAACCGTAACACCAGTCTCACTATGAATGCTCATCAGTTCACCCTCAAACCCATTTTCGGACGTACTCTAAAATATCGTGATTCATTTCTAAGCCGTAAAACTCGCTTATGGAATATCCTGCCTAGCTCTTTATTTCCTAATCATTATAACCTTCAGTCATTTAAAACCAACGTTGACCAGTACCTCTCTTTTCTCTTTCCTCCCTGATTTTCCTTCGGCCGTGCTGTGTGCTAGCATTGTAAGGGTACTTAAATCCCTTGAGCGCGCGCATCGAAAACTCTCCGGGCCGGAGCATTGGTGTCCATTTGCTTTAAATTTTCCAGCCATCTCAGGCGATTGATGCGCAGTCTTCTGACTAGGTCGTAGTCGCTGCATACTTCTCTTCTCTAAAGCCCGTTAACGCAAACGGGATTGTATATTGTTCGAAGGATTTTCCTCTCCAAACGACCGAAGATATCTTCATCTGCTCTCGATAAAGTCTATGCTTCAGCACCATGAAGCAGGACTGGGATGATCAAGGTCTTGTATAGAATCTCCTTAGTTGTTCGAGGTAGGGCCTTACTACTTAGCCCGAAGAAGAAGCGATTGGCAAGAGTGATTTTTTATTTTACTTCTGCTGTTGGCAGAATTTATAGCAGAGCCATGGTAGATAAGGTTTCTTACTTTTCGATAGTTCTATATTTCGAGACGTTCTGTCCAATTCGTCGATGTTGTGTGAGCCCTCTTGTTGACAGCATATACTTGGTTTTGACCTTATTTACCGCCAAACCCATTTTGGCAGCTTCTATTTCAATACCAACGAACGCACCGTTGACAGCCCGTTATGATCCTGCCAATTATGTCAATATCATCGGCGTACGCAAGCACAATAGTTGAACGGACTTTTGAAAGATTTGTCATAACGTCAAAGCTCTCGGTTAAGAACGTTGACGCAGCAACGTTCTCCATCGTCATTCTGCACAGACGGATGAGTTTGGCAGGGATGTCAAAACTAGAGACATTGTGCTATATTGCAGCTTGTCTCTATAAATGCTATCATATGCGGCCTTAAAACCGATTAAAAGATGGTGTTGTATCGATTTGGATTTCTTGAGTTTTTTCCAATATCTATCAGAGTGTGAAAATCTGATCGATTGTGGAGTTTCCTAGCTCAAAACCACACTGCTAGGGGGCCAATTAGGTTATTAATGAAGGGATTCAGACATTGACACAATATTTCAGATAGGATCTTGTACAGTTCATCAGCTGCACCGCATCTACTCGTATAATCATATAAAAAGTAACTACAAAGTAAAAGTAGTGATATGTGCTTCTCGACGCCGAAAAGGCGTTTGATACAGTTGAACTTTCTGATTTACCTGACTAAAATTAGCGAACTTTCAAAGTGTCCATTAATACCTGGTTTTCATGTGATAACTCAATCGCTGCAGGTGTTCCGCAAGGTTCTGTGCTGGGTCCTATCTTATTCACTATTTACACTTCTGATTTTCCACATCTTAATAATTTTCAATCTGCTATGTTTGCCGATGATACCTGTATTCTTTCATCAGATGCTATCGGTTCCAACATTGAAACCGATTTGCAATCTGCCTTGTGTTCTGTCTTAACCTATTTTAATGACTGGGAGATTAAAAAAAATGCTTCAAAGACGCAGGCTCTCTTTTTTACTAGAAAAATAAAAGCCTGTTTCTTGCCAGCGAAATTCAGACTGAGTTGAAGAACAGTTCAAAGTATCTTACCGTACACCTGCGCAAAACGTTAAACTTTGGCTTACATATCCAACAAGTGTTAAATAAGATAAAAGTTAATATTAGAACGCTTTATACATTTATAAATCGCAAGTTACAGTTTTATGGATCGCCTGTTTCGGGTAAGCGATGCAATCAGTCATATTCGAAAGTTGCAAATAAGCCAAAATAAACTTTTGGAAATGATCTTTGACCTACCGTGGCATGTTGAAAAAGCCCAAATAAGGATCTTAAAACTATCTGATCGCTACAACATACGAGTATCTTGAAGTTCGGCTGACAAATAATAAGTTTATTTGTACTTCTAAAATATCTATCATTTATTTATTAATTTTTATTCATTTTTTATAATTTATTATTTATTGTTCCTTATTTATTGTTTATTACTTATTTATTATCTTTTATTATTTAATGTTTATTATTCACCATTTGTTTTTCAGATTATCTGTTATTTATTATTTATTGATTATTTGTTATTACTTTTCGTTGTTTGGTTTTTCTTTTTGCCTCTATTTATTTATTTATGTCGTTTTATTTATTATATTTCATTCACAAGTTTTCTATATTTATTTATCTTATAAATTGTTAATGGGAATCAAGTAGGAATGTAGAAATTTCGTTCTCGCGTCGCCTTCTCTCAAATCTAAGTGTGTTTTGTACCATAATGAAGGTTTTTCGTAGTAGCGCTTCCTTCAAACATTATTTAAAATCAATAACGATGTCTTCCTAACAAATTATAATTATTTTTCAGTAGTTGTGGCATATACCACATCTCTGTAATCTGTGGAATGTCATTTTATGAATAATGTAATATTTTAGCTACAATAAAGATATAAAGCAGAAAAAGTTTTTCATTTTCTCAGCAACGACTTGGACTGTAATACAAATTACAATTACATGCGAAAGTTTCCTTTCGCATCTCTACACATTTCTGTACAGGACTTGCTGCCTTGACACGTTCTTTCAATCCCGCGCTCCTTGTGCTCTTTTTCCTTATTCTGGAGAAGCCGATGTTCTTTTCGTCTCTTTTGCTTGTAGCGGTTCTCATTGTTCATTGCAGCGCCATTTGTACGCTTCTTGTTTTTCTGTTTGTGCTTGCCGCGATTCTTCAATAAACCTGAGATATCTTGATGGTGTTGTGAACATCAGTTACGGCGCCTCTGATGGCACGTTGGCAGCATTGCCGCTGGTCTTTGGTACTGGATACTAGAGGCATAGCAGTTATTGAGAGATTTTGGGATAAGTGTTCAGCGGTCTTAGGCGATCTTAAATTTTCCACGTTATATCTTTGTTGTAGCGCTTCGGAAATCCGCACTCATACCGTAGCTGCAACAAGGAGTCAATGTTCACTGCCCGGAGGGTTCGGATGTGTAGAATACTAGCGGTGTGCCTTACGTCGATCGTAAAAAAGATCAATTTGTTTCATGATATGGAGACTACCAAGTCCCCTTGTGTATATTGAGATGAGAAAGCCGTGTGCTTGCTATAGTGGTATTTCGTAAGTGAAAGTGTAGATCCAAAAGACAATGTTTTGGATACATAGTCAGAAAACCGACAGCACCTTGGTGGTTTACGGTTTACGGCGTGACATATTTAGTTAAAAGAAGTTTGCTGTCCAGGATGATAGTCAAATATCTACCTCTATTAGAGAAACGGAAGGCGATGCCTTTTAACTGGTTGGGTCAAGCCACCCTGCTTTTGACATGCATATGTATAGTACTCGTATGTCTTTGCTCTGGAGGTCAAGACTTTTTTCTGTGCAACTAGTTCATTTATTTATAAGGACACAATACCTTTTTTCATTGCATATTGCTCGAAATGGAGAAGCGGAAACGTAAATCCGAAGAATTACAAGTCGATGATGCTGTTGATCGTAAAGGTGATTTACGTAAACTAAAGGCAGATGCAAAACGCGAAGCCAACAAATAGCGAATGCGAAATGCAAAATGGAGAAGCGGAAACATAAGCCTGAAGAATTACAAGTTGATGATTCCATTGCCGAACCCCCGCGCAAAGTCTTTGTGAGCGAGCGCGTCGCTGCTGATATACCATAGAATTTGAACGTCGCTTCGTCGAAAACAGATTCGGAATACTGTGTTCGATGTGCAATAGTTTATGTTTTGAATGCGAATTGAAACACGTTCCGGCGGAAACGTTTGATTTGATTAGCGACAAATATCCCGACGAAAACCCATGCCGTATGCGTGTTTGTGATACTTGCTATAAAACACTACTCGATATGAAACTTTCCCGTTTAGAGACTGTTCTAATGTATTGGGTTGTACCACATGAAATGTCCGACTTTCGCTCAATCGGAAATAAGAAGTTCTCGAGTGAACATCTGTGCCAGAACGTTAAATTTTCTTTTTTATAAAATAAAGTGGTACGTGTGCTTGACGTGTGAAAATTGTATAGTTCGTAACAAGTACCGTTTTTTTTTTTTCTAGGAATTATTTACCATGCTGTCGGCAGTTCAAATTCGAAACTTATTCCTTTACGAATTTAAAATGGGACATAATGCGTCATTGACAATGAAAAACATTAATGACGCATTTGAGGATGTAGCGGTAAACGAACGCACTATATGACGATGCTTCGGAAAGTTCCGTTCGGGAGACTTCAGCCTCGAAAATGAACCACGTGGGAAACCGGAATTCGTTAGTTGACTAGAATGTTTTAAGAGCAACGATGGATGCGCACCCAACGAAATCGGTGCAGGAGATTGCACAAAGCATGGGAGTATCCCCAATGACAATAAGTCAACACCTTTCTCTCATAGGAAAGGTAAAGAAACCCGATGAATGGGTATCCCATGAACTGAGGGAATCCTAAAACTACGGCGCCTGGAAATCTGCGCATCATTTACATTAAAAAACCAAACTGAACCGTTTTTACACCGGATAGTGACCTGTGGTGAAAAGTGGATACTGTGTGATAATCGTAAAAGATCTGAGCAGTTTTTGGATGCAGATGGGAAACTAATACACCCCCCAAAGCCCGATCTTCACCCAAAAAAGATTATGGTGACAATTTGGTGGACATCGAAAGGACCAAAGAACCAAAGGACCAATCCCCTTTTCATTTCTTCAACCACGAGAAATGATAAACGCTATCAAATATTGTGAGGAAATCGACTTATTGCATGCCAAATTGGCTGCGTTGGTCAATAGGCGTTGGTCGATGGGC
Source organism: Volucella zonaria (assembly GCA_963966105.1). Lineage (NCBI taxonomy): Eukaryota > Metazoa > Arthropoda > Insecta > Diptera > Syrphidae > Volucella > Volucella zonaria. The sequence continues at coordinate 128,810,624 of OZ014533.1, read as the reverse complement.
ACGGTCCGATCCTTTTGCATGACATTGCTAGACCCCATACCCCACAAGTAACGGTGCGAAAACTGTTGCAGTTGGGATTTTAAACTCTTCCGCTTCCACCGTACTCTCCTGATATTTCCCCAACGGATTACCATCTTTTCCGCAATCTGGATTCACTTTGCCGGCAGAAGGTCTTCCGGAACCGAGCAGAGGTCATAAAAACCTTTGAAGATTTCTTTGCCTCAAAAAGTCAGCACTTCTACGAAAAAGGAATATTTGACCTTGTATAACGTTGGAAGAATTTCATAGATGCCAACGGATCCTATTTGGATTGAATAAAAATTTACGGAAAAATAATATTGGCTTTTCAATTTTCCGTGCAGCCGAGGTACTCGACATCAGTTTACTAACTTTGTTGATGGGGCAAGTGACCAGTTGGACTGCTTTGTAAAAAAAAATTCCTTTCTCGTGAAGATTATTACTTCAGTATTTGCAACATTAACTGGAAGATGTTTTTCGGTGCCAACCAATGTGCACTATAGCATTAGAGGCAGATCGCTGACTTGCGGTTATCCCTTGTTTACCCCTGCTATCACATACTTAGTTGCCGCAATTTCGATGAAAATGTCAAATCCGCTTCCAATTCTACTACTGGTGACTGAATATGCATTCGCAAAGCAGCTTTGCGCAAATGAACCTCAACCATTTTCTCCATGTTCCTCAACATGAACGAAGTCAGCTTCAACGTTCGGAGTTGGTTGTGAGCCGGTTCCGAATAAGTTTCCTTGGATGTGATTCTCGGCCATAAGACAGAGAGTTTCTGCTTTCGAATAAGTGTAGGCGATATCAATCTTTCTCAGTGTTTCCATTCTGGCGGAGCTGAGCTCCTTTATTTCCAGTTGGATTTTCGTGGATTCCTCCTTTTCAATACCTTTAGACTTCGCATCCTATAATCTGACATATAAAGTTTCAACATTCCTTTCAAGTCGGTAATTGGCTGACTTGTTAGATAGCGTCGTACGAGTCCGATATCACAGGTACCACGGAGTCAAGTAAGACCTGAAAGTTCGACGTTGAACACTTGCAATCGCGAAAGACCGCTAGAATCTTTACCGAATACGTTTTCCTCAAAATTCTAGCCTACACCAATGTTATCCACGAGCCATCGGAGAAGCTCCGATGTGATTGGTTTCAGTGCTGACAATATGGAAAGGCTACTCTTACTTCTACAGACTGTACAACAGTGATGACGCAACCGCTAGCAGATGGAGTAAGCCAATCACCCTGGTCCACAGAGAATTCCGTCCACCTGACCTATACGAAATTAAAGTTGTAATATCGAGGCTAAGGTCTATTAAGGCAGCTATATGAGCTATGATATTGAAAGCAGCTGAAGATGACCTGGTTTGAAACACGCAGCAGCTCAACTGTAAATATGTCCGCAGCGTGAAATCTTAGCATCGTTTGTCCGCTCCACAAGAAAGGAGACCCTTTTGACTGCGCCAAATATAGAGGAATAAGTCTCCTAAACATCTCCCATAAGATCTTTTCTGTCATGAGCGTCTGAAACCATTCCTGAACAATCAGGTTGGTCCATACCAGCTTCAGGTCAGGAAAGTCCACCATTGATCAGATATCCACCGCCAGATCTTGTAAAAGACTCGGGAATTTCAAACCGACACTCATCATCTACCTGCGTATATTTGGCGACTTCGAGCTGTATAACGCCATGTATAGTTTTGGTATCTCTGCCAAACACATTAACCGAGACCTGCAATGTCAAGAAGAGTTTTAGACAAGGCGACCCACTGTCATGTGACTTTTTTAACATCTTCCTAAAGAGAATCCTACAAAAGTTATCCGCCGTTGAAAGAAGGTTAATGCTTGTGATTTTCGGACTAGTTTGTATTGACGAGAAATTAAAGAGGAGATTCAACCACGATTTAGTCAGGTGTCTGCGGGATCAACGTCTGAAATGGCTGGGTCGTGCTGAACGAATGGACACCACAGATCTGGCATAAAGTCTTCGAGACGACGACCGCCTCTGAGTGCAAGGGGACCTCAATTAACTTATAATATAACACTGGTTATAGCAGGCGAGAGCTTGTCCTAGCTGGAGAGGCTTGTTTTTAGAGATCCATGTTCGTATTTAAGTGTTTGCTTATATTAGACGTAACAAAGCTGGCTGAGAATAACTCGTTCTTCAATCAATTTTTCTCTTTTTTTTATGATTCCCTTTCGTCGCTTGTTTTTTCCCAAGTCTCTCTAGCTATTTCCAGCTCCATATTCAAAAAAGTTTGATTTCCAAATCGAAAACTAGATGTCGCCATCAGAAACTTAGAAGAACTACCTGTCAGTATTTATCTGGCCTACCTCTCATTATTCCGATTTTGTTGCTGTTTAAATGTCAAAATTTCTATTTGTTTAACAACTTTCTCTGCGGAAGTTAAAGCAAAAAAAAATCAAAGCCAAAGAAGGGGGAATCAACAAATAGCAAAAAAACAACAACAAAACAATTAAAACACGTCTGCTTAGCCAGTCTGTTAAACCTGATTGAAAATTCTCCAACTCATCGAATTTAAATGAGAGTTCACCTGCACATCGAGCAGATTATTGAGTAGAACCTGAATTTAGATCCGCTCCATACTTTGTCTACTCAGTCAGCAGTTTTCGGTCATAAAAATTCGCTTGTTATCGAATTTATTTGGTGTACAAGAGAAAAAAAGAAATAAAGAAGTGCATAATGAGTGTAATTGAAGATAACACCACCCAAGAATCTGAAGGGGAACGCGGAGGAAACGGTAGTCATCGACACAAGCACCATCGATCGCACCATGGCCACAGTAGTAAGCGAGAACATCGTAGCGACAAGGAACGTGAGCGTGATTCGCATTCTGATAGAAGCATTAGTAGAAAGGTGAGTCTGACCTTTAAGCAATGTGCCTAGAGTCCAAAGGCTACTTTCGGAAGAATCGTTTGCTATGGGGAAAAATTCGATCGAATATTGTTTATATATTGGTCATAAGTAGAGTAAATTACATCAGCGCATTTTATTGCAAATCTCAGCCGGCATTCGGTTAACTGGTTCGTCGAACCACTGATAAATAATTTTTCCGAACTCATTCTGAACTATGACGTGTAACGTGCTCACTTTCACTGCCATTCGCCTCTGGCAAAAAACTTTTTCTTGTGATTTTCATTACAGAAACATCGTCGCAGTAGAACTTCATCGAAAATGGGCGGCTTTTGGGGCAATTTACTCAGCGCTCTGCTGGTTTTATTCCACATGGTGATGGACACTGCATTGGAATTTGCACTCGGTTGGTATTGGGGTGAGAAAAAACGTTGTCCACCAATCAGTTCGGATGATCAAAATTGCTGTAAGAAAAGCGCCGTTGAGCTGGCACAGCTAATACGAGAGCGAAAGTTGAAAGCCCACGATGTGGTCAAGGCGTACATCGATCGAATGAAGGAAGTGAATCCGATGCTGAATGCAGTTGTTGACGGACCATTCCTGGAGGCACTGGGTGAGGCCAGGGAAATTGATGAATCTATTGCTGGTGGTCAAATTACGGATGAAGATTTTGTTAAGAAACCATTCCTGGGAGTCCCTTTTACCACAAAGGACAGCACGTCGGTCAAGGGAAAGCTTATGACCCTTGGATTGATATCTCGGAGGAATGAGCGGTCTTCTGCCGATGCTGAGTGTGTGCGGCTGATGAAGGAGGCTGGAGCGATAATTATCGCCACATCAAATGTACCTGAGGTGAATAAATGGATTGAGAGCCGCAACTCTCTGTTCGGCCAAACCAATAATCCCTACGACACGAGGCGGTCTGCTGGCGGATCATCCGGAGGTGAGGCGACTTTGATTTCTGCTTGTGCCACAGGATTTGGATTAGGTAAGAACGTTTTCGAAAACTCTGAGTCCTTTCTAATAAATACGAGTATATTACAGGTACAGACATTGGTGGTTCTATTCGCATTCCCGCCTTCAATTGTGGTGTTTTTGGACATAAGCCATCAGCTGGAGCGGTCAATATGAAGGGATGTACTTTCAGAAGTGGAAAGGAGAAAGAAACAATGGTTATAGCTGGCCCCATGTCGCGCTATGCGACCGATTTGAAGCCCATCTTTCAGGTAATTGTGGAACCTGACAGGATTGAAGACCTAAAACTTGACAAGAAGGTCGACATTACAAAGCTGCGATACTTTTACATTCCCAATAACGGCATGCCAATGTGTAATCCAATAAATCGTGAGACCCAGTCTCTGATGTTCAGGTGAGTTTTTTTTTTTTTTTTAATAAACCGATCGATGATTCTATAATACTATGCAGCTCTTCAACTTTCAAATTTTCCTATCTAGAGTAAATCGTCATTTCTCCGACCTTACAGGGGATGAAGTGAAACTAAGCTCATTGCCTGGTACGGAAATATCAGGTAAACTCTGGCGCTATTGGATGACACGTGAACCAGCAAATTTCAATAAGCTACTTGGTAACGGAGCAGCTTTGAATCCATTTGTTGAATTGTTCAAGAAAATCATTGGTCGCAGTGAGTTTACAATGGCAGCGATCTATTCTCTCATCGATGGAGTACTCCCCGCTGAAAAGGCTCATCTAATGGAAGAGGCTACGAAGAAGTGCAGTGAAGCTCTAGAAGAACTTCTCGGTGAAGATGGAGTTTTGTTCTATCATAGTTCACCACGAACTGCACCGTTCCACTATTATCCACTGTTCAAAATCATGGACTTTAGTTATTTTAGCATTTTCAATGTGCTACACGTTCCAGTGACACAGGTAAAGGGGTTTGAGAATTTTTGAGAAGACGAAGAGAATAGTGAATTTATTTGCTTGGTTTTAGGTGCCAATGGGTTTGGACTCGAAAGGCATGCCTCTTGGTATACAGGTTGTGGCTGCTAAGAACTGTGATAGACTGTGTTTGGCTGTAGCTGAGGAATTGGAAAAGGAGTTTGGTGGATGGGTTCCACCTTTTAACAACTGAAATCGAAAAGTGATTCGCTGTAGAGTAGTAAAATGCTAATTTTGTGCTGTTCTTACTTAATCTCTCTTTCTCTATCTCTGTCCATTTCTGCAGGTGAAAGGAATTAATCTGTGAATTAAGTTTGTTTTTAATTTGTCTTCTTTTTTTGTAAGGAAAGAGCTAATAAAACTGTTTGTTTATTTTTTTGGATATCAAATTCGGTTTTGTTCAAATGAGGCCGTGAGGTCTTGATTATTCAATTGGCTCTTAAACATCATCAACAGTTCTGCTTCAAGTTGAACGTAAAGTTATGCAAAGGAAGACAACACACAAACTCACTGGTGCTAAATCCTTTCGCAAGAACCGATCTGTCTCAATCTGAGTCAATATCATTGGAAACTTGAAATTATTCCGATGTGAACGGTTAGATTTCAGAGCAGCGTATGAAAAACCACAATCATACAAAAGTATGAAGTAACATCAAGAGGCTCACATAACAAGGCGCTGTATACAACTTAACTTCTAATAGAAACGTAAATACAATTCGAAATTTCAGTAGGTCGGTTTGGCGCAGGAGGAGCATTCTTGATCGCCTTCAATGGTAAGATGGCACAGGACTTTACGGAGTAAGGAATAGTTCCAGTACCATTACTACTTCTGTTCAATAGTGTCGTTAGCTACGCAACACTATCAAAGTGCTATTTTTCTATTCTTTTCTTTGTCACCTTACCATTTACGTGTGTAGCGGTGTAGCTCACCACCACAATGTGGTCTCTGTTCCAATCTGGGACTCATCTTCTACCAATTTGCTGACAGAAGCGCCTACTCGGAGAACAATTCGCCTTTTAATTTAAGGCGCTGCCGGGCGCTATACAAAGCGCTCATATGAAATCGTGATTGCGGGTGACTTCAAAGTACAGAACTATTTATGGCCTCGACATTTTGGACAGACAATACCAGAACTTGCAAGAGCGCCTGGAAACTATGGAAAAGTTTGAACCTGATACCAAAAGATACACACGGAGTTACTGAAGAAGAATGAGCTCCTAAAACGATTGAATAACTGGTGAAATAAACGTTGGATTAAAATAAAAATCAGTTTTCAACAAATAAAGAAAATTTATTCTTAGTAACTACATTGACTTTACTACCACTGCAACCTTCTTTTCTAATGTTTTACATCCTGATATCGCAAATAGACCAGCTGTCTTTTCAAAATTTACATTTTCTCTTATAATGTTGCTGTAGAGTGTAGACAAAAGAAAAATGATATTTTAAAATAATTAAAAATCGCAGTTAACTTACTCAATAATTGTTGGATCAGCAGTCTTACCCCATCGCTTGAATTCTGCCACTAGGCATTCGTAAACATGTGCTTTTTCCAGAGGTAAAAACGGTATATAATGATCCACTAACTGTTTCTCAATTAAGCTAGACTTTTCCATTTCACCGTCACGGTTATAAGCTGCAAACTGAAGTAATTCTTTAAAATCACTTATTTTCGCGTTTTCTCGTAACTTTCCGGAACGCATCAGTTCAACAAGACGCAAAGAAATCTTCTCCCCCGCTGTATTACAAAGGAATATAAATATTGCCTGGTTATACTCTGCTCCATTTACAAGAGAATTATAATCAACCAGTGAGGTGAGCGATTTAACTACACCATCTGGTATCATGTCAGCATGATCAAAAATAAACAGTGATCGAGGACAATCAGCAATGGCTTTTGAAATTTCTTTACTCAACCTCTCCTATAAGAAATTTTATGAGTTTAAATCGGCTGAAGATTATGATGGAATTGCTTACATTATAGAAATCACTTTCCCTGTTTGATGGAAAATCTATTGGGCCTCTGTAAAGGTGAACAAATTTACTAGTCCAGCCTTTTTTGTAGAGTGAACTGACTATAAAATCTGCAACATAGTTTTTACCCGTGCCAGGGGTTCCATGAAAGCTAAGCACTAACGCTTTTTTCGGTTTGGTTTCTTTGCTAAAGTGTTCCTTGAGGGCTGGAACTAGTTGCTGCACAACAATATGCTGACCAAACAAATGGTTTTTCAATTCTTCTTCTAGTTCTATGGAGATTAAACGCCAGATTATACATACATGTATCTTTTTGTTTGCTAAGCTCATTTTTATTCACTTTGGATATCTCCAGGAATTGATATATCATTACAGCATTCTACGAACCTACAGTATGTGTTATCCTTGACAAAACCAAAATTGTATCCTAAGCCCGCTCCAATTCCTGCTCCAACGGCTATTGATATCGGGTCAAAAAGAGCTCCAGTTTGTTGAACAAATGCGATAGTAATAACCAAGCCACTTAAATTTAACATGACGATTAGGCCAGATTGAACTTATTGCAAATTTAAAATATTATAAAAGGGATATTTAATTTAAAAATTCCAATGGCGCTTCCCATTCGACGACAGACAGAAGACTTCCTTTTGCACTCCGGAGAAAAATTCTTCTGAAAATGTTCCATTATCACTTTTCTCACTTCCTTCTGGATTTTATGACAGACGTCAAATAGTATTATGTGTCAAACCATACTTTTGTTTTCGAGCAATCGACTGTTTTTTGCCAATTTTCCACTTGATTGTTTTCTGTTATTTTGCCAAACAAAGACATTTCGAAATAAAAATTTGACATTTAACCAATGCATGGAAAATTTTGACAGCAAAATCAGAAGAAGTCTGTGTTCCATTGGAATCCGAAGCGACTAAATGCCGGAGAGAAACCAATTGAAAACCCCATAAGAGCACCGTAGGCGAATACATGTTGTTTGGAAATTTTAACAGGGCGTGGTGCTTTCTCGATAATGACGTGATGCTTATACTGATATGATCACAAGAACTATTTTCTTTGAAATGAGATCATTTATCCATGGACAATCTGCTAAGAGGCTGCCAGGGTTTTTATTTATTTATTTATTTATTTATTTACGTTAGCGGTTTTTCCTACAATAAAAAAATAACCTTACAATTTTAAGCTACTCTATTGGGTAATATTAATTAATTCATGTCAGGAAAAACACATTTGACGAAATCAATAACATCTCTTTTAAATCTTACAAAGCTATTTTCATGTTTAATATTTAATGGTAAAGAAAAAGCCGAAGAAGGAATAACTGAAACTCATTTCTTAAATGAAATACAAAAGATAGTAAAGTTTTCCAAAGGCAGTATAGTAAATGTTTTTAGTCGTTATTAAAAATATTTGGAACTCTGTCTCATCCTCCATCCAAACACTCATTCGTTACGATATTTTGGGTGCAAGCTATTTTTATAAAGTTAATCCGCTTCCACTAGACCGTGTCCACGTAGACAAGAAGGTATCGAATATTCTATCGGGGGTCTTTCAATACGGACGCTTGAGATTTGTTAGGTCATAGCGGTCATATTCTTTAAGCAATATCTGTCAAATTTGTGATAGTAGTGTATGGGAAATCACCATGGAAGGTTATACTCGTAGCGTTGAACAACGTCTGCAAATCATAAATTAATTTTTTCAAATCAGTGCTTCGTTAGAGAAACGTTCCCTCAAAAAAAAATCATCTTTAGCGACGTGGTCCATTTTTTGACGAATGAATGTATGAATAAGCAAAAATGAGATACACTATTTGGTCCGGATTTTGATCTAGCGGACTCATTGGTCTGTACTTTTTCCAAACCGTCAACGGCGAGCGCTACAGATCGATGATAATCAACTTCTTGTGGCCTAAACTGGATGATATGGATACCGACGACGTGTGCTTGGAACAGAACGGCGCTACGGGTCACACAGCGCATGCCACGATGAACGTTCTGCGGGTGGCGGCGTCGTGATCTAAGCACCGTGATCGTACGATTTAACGCCTTTAGACTTGCTCCTTTGGGGCTCTCTTAAATCGCATGTCTATGCGAATAAACCGGAAAACAATGGATGCACTCAAATTCAACATAAAGAACGCTATCCACGAAATTCAGCCAGATTTATGCGACAAAGTCGTGGAAAACTGGACTCTCCGAATACGTGCCGACAAGCAAAGCCGTAGCGGACATTTAAACAGCGCACAACCCTTTATAACAAGCGTACTCAGAGATTTCAATTAAACGAATCCGCTGATCCCGCACGGTATATGTATCTCCACCTTCTTTCGAAGAGGTGTTCTTTTACCGTGGCAGAACCACTGCGAAAGTTTTCAATTAATTCTGTCCCTTAGAACTTCTTCCAGTCCCTAAAAAATGCGAATCTTTTTTTCTTCCCTTCTTTCCAATATGAAATATCTCGATACGCGTAAGCTTTTCAGTGACCGGCAGTAGAGTTTTCGTAGCAACCGTATTTGATTGGTGATTTGATAGCATGTCTCACCGAAAAGTGGAACCATAGTGTACACCAATCTGGCGAAAGATAGTTTCACTCGATATTTCAAGGGCATTTGACAGAGTTTGGCATAGAGCTCTTTTGTTGAAAACTCGTACATTTGGAATCGACAAATCTCTCCTTCAATGGATTCGAGATGACATTTCGGAACGTTCAACTTAAGCTGCATTGAATGGTTTCAAATCTGTTATCCATAAAATAAATGCTGGTGTGCCTCTTTTTTTAATTTTCATTACTGATCTCTTGGCTACCACTTCCAATCCAGTATATTCTTTCGCTGGCGACAATACTCTCTGCCTTTCATATTCGTTTCCGTCCTGCTCTTGAGCTGTAAAACAAGAACGTCAGTGTGCTAAACTCATTAAATTTCTTTATTAATAGCTTAACTAATTATGAGCGATAAAACTCATAGATGGTGTCAGTATTTTACGACCAATTGGGCACCTTCCAACGCCGATATAATGCCACTTCACTTAGAAAATTGCCAGTATCACTCTTCGGACGTGCAACTCGCTTATCCTACCAAACACTTTATTTCATTGTAACTTGCAAACATTCAAAACCAAAGGACATACACCAGTATTTCTTTTTCTTTCCTCTATAATGACCCTTCGTCCTATTGATATTCTGACATTCTAATTAACTAATACAAAGCCACCACTTAGTCAAGTTAAATAGACCAAGCGCTGAAAAAAGGAAAGACAAGAAGAACACTCATTCGTGAAAAAACAATATGTTATTAAAACTGTATTTATAGAAGAGGACAGGCAAATTGTTCTCTATGACTCTGGAATGAGCTAAATATGACAAGTGAAATTTTCCAAATTTTGGCAAGGAGAAGCATTTGAAACTGGAGACTACAAGCGTATACACATATTGCATCGATGAAGAATGCGATCGTATAGAGATCATGAACGAGTTTGCACGCTACGTTTTCACAACTGTGTCGCCACTCTTTCTTAACTTGGCGTTAAAATCATCAACGACAATCATAAGGTCTGGTAAAGGAACACGTAAAAGCAATCTTTGGCAGAGTCCTCCCTCTCCTCTATGTGGGCGAATTTTACATTTCAAGATTTCTTGCCTAGTTTTTCCTCTGATAACAATCCCACACCTAAACAGGTTTTGTTACTGCCTGTCACCATAGTAGGTGTCAAAGTTTTTCATTATTCTTTGCCCGGCCCATGCCATCGCACTTCTTGCATGGTAATGACGTCCGCATTGTACCGGTTTAAGGCATCTACAAATTACTTGGTTGCTGCAGTAGGCTGTTAAGGGTCCAAACATACCAGCTGCATACCCGAAACTCGCTCTTCGTGTGCTGATATCTTCAACTCTATGCGTATTTAAATCCCGTGCTCTTAGCAGCCTTAAAACATATAGTGTTTCACGTCACGATATATAATGGCCGTTGCAGGTAGACGCTCCGTGAGAACCTAGATGCCAAAAAAATCCTCATATTACCTGAGAATTGAGCACGTTAAAGCTGTTCCAATGAGATTTCACCCTTTGACATCACTGTTTACTCTATCTTAGGAATTCCTCCAACAAATTGCCATATTGGATCATGCCTACGAACTGAAGTTCCCACAACTGTTCTTTTGCAATTCGAGTACTCCGTTACATTTTCAGGGCCAGATTCAGCATTTTGTAAGGTGGTGGCGATTATCTTCCGGGCCTCTCCTTCTACTTTCTTAACTTATGGTTGGGATTGTTTATGGCGATTGGATATTGTGAAAAAGTGCTGGAACCCTTTACTTCTTAAGAACCCAATCGGGGAAAAAAATTCCATCTAACCACTTATAAGCCAGACGAAATTGATATTCAACCGCTTTTGGCCCTGCGAGATTTAATGGCGGCCTGGCTGCCAACAAAAGATTGCTATATTTGAGTTAGTAACAAAATTGAAACTGATATGTTTGGACGCCTTTTTGCTAAATCGTACTCGTATTTCTAAATAAAGTGTTAGGGCCTCATCAGGGAGGCGGTGAAAGTTGGAAGACTCATGATCCTGGGACACACTTCATCTTGAAGTGAAACCCTGTTGACGGCCTCGGGCTGCCGATGAACAAGCAAAAGTTTTAGATTGATACAAACAGTTCTTCTTCTATTAACTGTTGAAATACATATGTAACGCGTGTAATTACATTTATTGTTACATATGTCTCCAACGTATCTGCATTGCTACCGTGCTGCTTGTGACGCTGAATAAATTTGCGGGCCTTAGAACCATTATACAGGCCACCCTATTGATGAGACCATTGTTTTCATTTTGTTCTTCTTTGAATCTCGAACCTTCGTTGAACATACCAAAATCAGCGCAGCCTGAAATTTGTCTATTATCGGTTTCTTTATGTGAACACTTCCGCGGATACGTATACTACTTACGAGGCCGCGTTTTGTTATACCTACTGACATTCGTAACATTTTCTTATCACTCGTTGTCATCGCCCAACATTGCGATGCATATTTTAAACCTGGACGACAAGCGGTCTTTTTCTTTCACACAATACAGTCGCATTTTCGAGCCATTTAATCCACCTAACACTGACTCTATGTGCGACATCGTCATCGCAATTTCTTTGGTGGTTAACGATTTAAATTGTTCGCACTTTGGCACGATGAATCTAATTAAATAAATATAAGGAGTTGGGTTTGGCGCTTCGGAATATCGGCTCCTACTACAGCTTTTAGGACAACTGATTCGTAACGCGTTATCTTCTAGCGCCGTCATCCAATTAGTTGTTGCAATTTCTAGTGCCTCCTTTGCCTTTATACAGTGGAACCAGAAAGGTGTCCGTCCACTGGCTAGATATTCGATCGCCTCTCATCATTTTCTTTTTTTCTTTTTTTCGGACTGCCGCCCAACTTCTTTCGAAGTTGTTCCCCATACCTTGTGCGCTTAGTTCATCTTCTCAGCTTATGGCACTTTGGAGCCATTCTCGCAAATTCTATCGCCCAGAAATGGCCTCTTTCCTTATTTGAATTATGGCAGTTTATTTTTTCTTGTGATGCCGGTTTTCGTTGGATGTTCTTTGGGTTTTGCATAAAAAATTCTGTCAGCAAAGTCTGTGCTGATGTACTAGTGCGTCGCTTAGGATCACTTTTGAATCTTTTATTAGCCATTTCGGGTAGTTCTCTCATAGATTGTAATCTACCTATGTTTGCTATCCACCGTTGCAGTATGTAATCAAGTGCTGCTCTTGCTTAATAAATAGCGTATTCTGTGTGGTAAGGGCATGTGAATTACATGAGCTTAGTATATCTTCCTCCGCTACGTTTGCTCCATGTCAGTCTTCGTATCCCTATACCGTCTTTTCGATGTGTCCGTCCGTTTGAATCTCCTTGATATTCCATTTAATAGCTCATCAAAATATAAGTTTTCCTGATTGCTCACTCCCTACTTGCGAGGCGTAGGCACTAACTATCGGTTTTATTGCCATAATTTTCTAGTAGCTCCCGTGTCAAGATGATGGCAACTCCATTCCATAATAAAACATTTGGTAAGCCTTCATTTGGAAGTTAAAGTAGCGAGTCCTCTTTCCGACAGATCACCACTTGGTCTCTTGAACGCATATTATATCGATTTTACGTTGCCGTAATACGTTTTATAGGACGAAAATTTTGCTGTCATTTCGTCGTTCCAGCTCACCATTGTTTATTTATTTCTCGCTCTGAGTCGAGGTAGTGTAAATCTATACGTTCACTTCCATAATGCCGTACTTTCGTACTATTCTACTTTTTCCATGTGTCGCTGGACACATTCGACTTTTCTTTTGCTCCACTGGTAGTCTCCAGATGCGGGAACCCGATCACGGATATAGACTTTGAAAGGTCTCATAAAATGTTAATGCGCCTCAGGCTTATCTTCAGTATTAAAGTGCCAGTATTATCTTTTCCCCCTTTTCATGAATTAATATGGATACTTTGAGTATCCAGCTTGATTAACCCAACCCAATTGCGTTGAGTTACAGAATTATGTTTAGAAACGACAAAAGTTAAATTCCACAACAAATTCACCACACTACAATGTGCAGTGGCACAAAACCCCAACAAGTGTCATCTCTGTTACGTACTGTCATTCAGTCACCTAGCGGCGACAAGACGTATCACAAATCCACTTACAAAAAAGTTTCCTTCTACTTGAAAGCAATCGGAGAATCGAAATCGACTTTGCGTCACAGTTTTTATTGGGCGATCGTTCGTAGCGGTAGTTTGTTGTCTTATCCGTCTTGACTTCATTCGAGAGCACCTCTCTCTCGCGGCTAATTCTCTAGAAATCCTATTTCTGCAGCAGGAAATTGTTCAAAAATTTCGCAAATTAAACCCGAAAAACAGACTCCTAAAGTTTTTACTCGAAATTCTTTGGATTTAAAGGAATCCAACCACAGAACCCAAAACCAATTCCCAACACCGACGAAAGGCTAAAAGCACTTTTTTCTTTTGTTTTCCTTTTTTTTTTCTTCTATTTCCTTCAATTTTTCCTTTTTTTCATTTGCTTCGTGCTTCGTCGTTACTCGTGAAGTTGTGTGCGAAACAAGGAGTGGACTTGATCCGATTTTTTCGACATTTTCTTTCATAAAAAGATTAATATTCCCGCTGTGATCAGCTAAAGGCTTGAAACTCCAAAGAAAACAAATAAGACTGACTACTTACAATTTTGTGAAAAATTAGAAAAAAAATTTTTGAAATAATTCGTGCTACCGAACCAAGGACAATTGCGTACAATCCGGGCAAGACCTAAAACCTAACCAAATGGCGGCGAACGAAGTAATAAATAACAACTCGATGCACTACTTCGAGGGTGTGGAGAAATTGCTGGAAATTTGGTTCGCACCGAATCCGGATAATAAGAACGCCGACTTGAGGAAGATTCGCAGGTGAGTGGAAAATTTCCAAATTTCTGATGAAGAAGATTTGTATTTTACACGCATTTTCCGGGAGGGGGTCAGGACAAGACTTCCACCATCGGTTCCGATTTGAAGTCTAGTACATTCTATTGATTTTCCCCCAGCAGCAGTAGCACTCGGTAATCTGGTGTGGGTAGCCTGCGCCTTGTTCCACACGTAAAGCCGGTGGATTTCGATCGAAAGCTTTTCTGTGATGCGTGTGCTCCTGTCAAATCCTTGTGGTAGGTTTACACTTTGTTGCCTGTTTTGTAGATAATTACGTTGCATTTCCATTTTCATTTATCAATTTAGTCGTTTTCGTTTGTATCATATCGTGTAAGAGAAAATTGAAATACTTGACCATTTTTGGGGTTATGTTGCCGGGCAATTAGCACAATTTATGCGGTAACAACTTATAGTGCCGCTTATTCGATCCCATTGTGTAGGGAGAAACGAGATAGGGAGATGATTTCTTGCATGTGTACAAAACATGCTCACGCAGAACGACAAGTGCAAGTACACATGGAATCAGCTGGCGGGAGTGGTTTCGGTGTGGTTGTTAGTTTGGGATCGGTGAAATTTAACTTATGGAACTGTGTTGTGTTTTTTGTGTAGCACAGCTTTGAGGCGAAGTAACTTCGTTTGTTCGCTCTGACATGGCTCAGTCGTCTGGCGTGTATTCGTTTTATGTAATCGCAACGTACAACGAATAGTGTTGCCAAGGGGAAGTGATAGTTTATTTCTTTTTGGTGTGGTGGAAAAGCCAGCGTTTCTTATTGTTTCCACATTGATGTGTCAACAGAAAGCCTCGTTGCACATGGAGATAGCTTTGACTAAGGGTGATCGAAACTACACAGTGGCCCGCTTGTAAATTGTCGAAAGACTGCCCTATGGTAGGCCATGTGTTTAAGATTTTTTTCTCTAATATTTTCAAACTTGCCATTGATTAATCGCTTTTTTTTATCTTATAATGTCAATTCCTCCAAAAATGTTGACTTATTGTGCTAATTTAATTCTAAAAGTTCGCGCCGGTATGACATTTCACTTTACTTGTTATGATGCCAAAGGTGTCGGTTTTCACGGAGCGGAGAGCATTTCTCATTGGCCGTGGTGGCAATGCCTGTTGGACTTTAGGGGCTATAAACAATTTTTGTTAAAACGATACCCCAGAAGAGAGGCTTACTTAATTTTGCCAATATCCAATAATAGATCTTAGGTTCCAGTAATAAGATCGTCATTGGGACTAGTTACTAATCATTTGTGTCCTGTAATGCTCCACAAGTTCATTTTGAGCTTCCAAATTACAATATTATCAATCTGGTTCGGTCTTCGCTAATACTTGTGGCAAGTATCGCGTTCCAACAGTATTCCTTGGATGATTAGCCAATTATTGCAGAAATATACAAACCGCTCGCCTGTCACGTTTGGATCTCCAGGTGTTCTGAAAGGTTTTCAGGTAATACTCTGGAAGCTTATCGTGTTGAGGCCTGTTCATGGGGCTTGGGTTAGCATTAGCCTTATGATTTTAGTCAGAATTCTGTAATACAATCGCCTTAACGTCAGGCCAAGACAACAGATTTCTAATTTACTTGCTTAACTTAGGTTGCGGAGAGAACCGGGGTCTCATGCTACAAACCTTTCTAATTTACATGCTCTTTGGCAAACTGATTTCAGTTGCACACTACAAGATATTTGAGTTTCTGTTCCATTTATGAGTACCATCTAAAGCGAGGTAGTCCTGTACTGACAGAGCTCTAATAGTCATCCGCTTTACATATCGTAGCCATTTCAGGCGACTGATGCGCCGATGTCGCTGTTATATCTTCTCCTTCAAAGCCTGTCAACATAAACTGAACCAAAAATCACTCGAAGAATTTTGCGTTTAAAGCAATTAAAAAGATCCATCTTCGCTTACGTCCATGTTTCTGAGCTATAGAGAATCTGCTCAATTTCCGTTTGGGACAAAGAAATAGTGATTGGCAAGTGGAACTCTTCGTTTGATTTTTTATTAGTCGTCATTATCAGAGCTACTAGGAAAGCCGTTGTAGACAAAAAACCCTTATTATCTCAAAATAAAAACTGTTTATGATGACGTTCTGTCCGAATTGCCGATATTGTGTGCCCCTTACGTACACTTACTCAGTCAATTCTAAATACATTTCTGACACTTCTCGATCGCTGCTTTCTACCAATGATGTCAATGTCGTCAGCATATGCAAGTTGCTGCAGAGAGTTTTTGGGAAAATGTGTTTCCAGTATAAGGTTGCCAGTTTCGTACAATTTTCTCAAATATGATGTTCAAAAACTTCTACAAACTAACCATGTTCCATCGAAAGTCTCTAAGGTGGTGTTGGCCTTTTGGAAGTGGAAAGGAACTGTCGGCAATACATGGGGCCTGGATAAGGCCAATTGTATCCTATGCTTCGGTTGGCTGGTGAAACAATACGTTATTGCTGCTTTTACCAGACTCCATCATCTTGGGTCCATGAGGCATGGCTCCGTTCTAGACGCATTGAGCTTCATATCATGGGCTGCAATCTCAGAGCCATCTTCCGTTAAAAAAAAGGTCTTCGATACAACGCGCACTGGAGCTTTGATGGTCTTGCGCGTCGACTGTCTTATGACTTGGTTTTATGAACATGTTTATGTTTGATGCAATGACACCAGAACTCTTGCCGCAGAAAAAATACGGAATCTACAATACTTTCACTGTGCCCAAGACTGGTTTCGGCCAGAATCTGAGCCAGGAAAGGAACGTAGTTGGGTCTTCACGGATGGCTCCAAAACCGATTTAGGTTGCAGCGCTGATATCTCTGGGGGACGACAACATTAGATTTCAGTCCTCATTAGGAAAACTTCCGTCTGTCTTCCAAGCGGAGATATGAATATGCAATCCTGATGGCAACGAATTATAATACGTATAATGTGAAGAGCCGGTGGACGGGGCGAAGCATTTGCATCTGTAGCGACAACCTTGCTCCACCCTCTTAAGACTTCCAAGCTAGTTCAAGAATCACTGAACGCAGTCGGAAAACTGAATTCACTGAGTCTTGTCTGAGTTGGGTTTCAGGTCACAATGGGGTCACGGGAAGTTAAATCGCCGATGGACGAGCCTACGCTAGGTCTGCCTGCGTTGACATCTTTAAGAGGACTGCAGGCTGCTTACTGGTGTCGTGACACTTTTGGCTAAGGACTGAAATGCGCCTGGGGTAAGTGATGACAAATGTCGGGCTTACGCTCGCATCAGGTACTCGGGTGCTGGTACTTTAGGCAGTTTATTACTAAAGCGCTTCCTCATCTTTTTTCGAAACACGGAACTAGGTTATTCAGTCCGGCAGTCTTGCTCCAAGAAATATAAAATTCCAATCATAAATCCTCCCCCAATAAACGGTACCAGTTTAGTCTTTTCGGATATAGCAAAATATCTGGGTGTCGGCCACTAAACTGGAAACCTAACATTCAAGAAAGAGTCAATACAGCTACATTAGCTTTATTCTCTTGCATAAAAGTCATTGGGAATCAATGGGGCCTTCAACTCCGCATTACCCACTGGCTATACATCTCGGTCATAAGACCACGGGGTTGTTGTCTGCTGGATGGCTTCATACAATGCAGTAAACTAAGCAGAGTCCAAAGAACAGCATGCCTATGCATAAGCGGAGCCTTACGGACTACTCCCTCTGCGGCATTAGACATTCTGTTTCATTTGACAGCCCTCGATATTTTTAGCAGGCAATTAGCTGCAACTGCAGCTAACACTCTTAATACATTAGGAATCCTCACAGAGAACATCGATTACACCATACCTGAACTTTGGTTTGACAAAGACTTTCATGTAAGCCTCTCCTCTAGATCCTTCTGGGAGGAAGAGGCTTTTATGGAGGACAAGTCAATCCATTTCTACACAGATGGATCTAAAACCGATAGCGGGGTTGGTAGCGGTGTGTTCTTAGATAAGCTAAATCTAAGCCTCTCTTTCCGTCTTCCAAGCGTGTGCC
Organism: Volucella zonaria; assembly: GCA_963966105.1. NCBI lineage: Eukaryota > Metazoa > Arthropoda > Insecta > Diptera > Syrphidae > Volucella > Volucella zonaria. Next base: position 128,792,405 of record OZ014533.1, on the reverse strand, counting down.
AAGCGGAAATTTTAGCGATTAAAGAAGCTCTTAAAAATCACGTGATGTCTGCAAAGGATTTCCGCATCTTTTCGGATAATCAGGCAGCTATCAAGTCCCTGGAGTCAGTCTCACTAAATTCGAAAACCGCCCTTGAATGCCGTTCATCTCTTATCGAGATGGCAGTTTAGTTCAACCTTCACCTTTGCCGGGACACAGAGACATTCCAGGGAACTGTCGGACCGATGAACTCCCCAAAATTGGAACCACTAGCATAGGTATACCGACTACCCAGATCTGCCCAAAGCTAGATCCGAATCGCTCTTAGAGTCTGGTCCTTCTAAATAGGAAGCATCTCAGCGCCATCATAGGTGTCATCACTGGACTGGCGCTTTTACAAACGATTTCTGTAGAACTGCATGGACGAGGAGGAAGAGGAGACAGTCCTCCACCTTCTCTGTACATGTCCAGCTCTCTCCCAGGGAAGAAAACTTCACTTAGGAGCTTCCTTCTACAATGACTTAAGCAAACCTCGGAATAAGTTCTGATGCTCTCGATTCTTCTGTTTATTGAAACGTTATTAACGCTAGGATGGGCCTCATCCAGTTTGGAGTTGATTATCCAGCTGTTTCTGATCAGCTCCCCAACTAGTGCGACCTGAATTATGATATCGTTGGATCAATGATAACACCACTTGTTCGCCTTGATTCACCTCTCGCTCTGCATTGGGTAATTTGCCAGTATATACCATATTTTTACCAGATTTACTGATTAGTAAGCGCTGTTAGCGTGTATTGCTATTATCAAAACGAGTGTAACGTAGCAAAATCTTAAAACGTTTTAGAGATATTGTTACTGTATAAATGTCGTGATGATAAGGGTCCGACAATTCCTTGGTCGGTTGGGTGTTGGAGTTCAAGAAGCCAGAAAACAATAACAAACCAATGAATGCATACAATTCATTTTCATTCGTTGGCTGCCAAACCTTTGGATTTGATGTTGGATGTGCTTCGTTCCAAGTGCACAGTATATACAGTGTTGTGCAAAACATACCGGATTGTCAAAAGTAGCAAGAAGAGCTACTAAAGAGCAAGAAATGCTCTTTAACTTGCAAGTCAGGTGTCTCCAATTTGTTTACTAATAAAATGGCTAAAAATAAATACAGTGGTGTGGTTAAAAATCAGGTGGTAGCGGATTTCAGGTCAGGGCTAAAGCAAATATCCATAGCTATAAAATATAAAACGTCGACGATGGCGTGTGTGACATTATAAAAAAGTTTCCGAGTGGAAAACCGGTCGCAACCATTCACTGTGGGGGACGTCCCAGAAAAAACTACACTCCAAACTGATCGCCAAATTAAGAAAGAAAATGATTCTTAACGATCGTTTCTTGCCTTCAAGAAAGATTGTTAGTGAGCTCAATCTTTCAACTGAAACAAGCACCCTACGCAAGCCTTTAAGAGAAGCTGGTTTTTGTTCTTTTCGACCAGCGGAAAAGCCTCTACTTACTGCTAAGCAGATACAAAAAAGATACCATTTTATTCCTATAGCAAGTCTTCGATTACTTTGCTAACGCCAATCTTTTCCTAGACTGAAATTCACAAGAAACCATTTGAATTGGTCAGCAGCGAAGTGGAAACTTTACTCTTTAGTGACGAGAGTAAGTTCAACTTGATTGCTTCCGATGGAAGTATTCATGTTACATAAAAGAAGGGGACACGTCTTCTGTCACGACATTGTCGTCCGACCGTGAAGCATGGAGGAGGCTCATTTAAGGTGTGGGGATATTTTTCTTGTGCGGGATGTGGACCAATATGTGAGATTAGTGGTATTATGAATCGTTTTCAGTATAGGGATATATTGGGATCCGTAATGCTACCATACGCTGAGGAGAAGATGCCACTGCTTTGGGTTTATCAACATGATAATGACCCAAAACATTCATCAAAGTTGGTTAAGGAGTGGTTTGCGTAGAAAAATGTTGATGTGGAATGGCCCTCTCAATCCCCCGATCTAGAACTTGCTATCGAGAATTTGCAGGCTATTTTAAAAAGACGGGTAGGATCAAAAACATACACATCCAAAAATGCACTTATGACGTCCCTAAAGAATGAATGGTAGAACATTCCAAAAGAAATTTTTGAGAATCTAGTCCCGTGCATGCATAAAAGATGCGAGGAAGTCTTAAAAAACAACCGTCACTGGATAAAATATTAAGTATAACGAAAATCCGGTATGTTTTGCACAGGCCGTTACCGAGTTAAATTAAGTTTTTTTTTTTTTTTTTTTTTTGTATAATAAAACATATTATCGCAAAACCTTTTTTTTGCTCTTTTTTGTAAACTTATACATAAAGTTTTCTTAAATTGACAACAGATTTTACTTATGTTCTTTCTGTTCCCTAATATTCACCAAAGAAAAATGTTCGATAAAAATCCGATATGTTTTGCACAACACTGTATGTACGAGGGCGTGACTTTTGGATTAAAACTGATTTTTTTGATAAAAAAATAATTTTATTTTTCAACGTAGTCTTCCTTGAGCTCTATACACTTTGTCCAACGCTTCTCCAATTTTTTTATCCCTTCCAAAAAAAATGATTTGTCGAGGTCCTCAAAATGACGAGATGACTTCATCATTGGAGTCAAATCTTTTTCCACCAAGCCATTTCTTCAGGTTTGGGAACAAGAAGTAGTCGCTCGGAGCCAAATCTGGAGAATAGGGTGGATGAGGGAGCAATTCATAGCCCAATTCATGGATTTTTGCCATGGCAACTGCACATGTGTGCACCCTTGCATTGTCTTGGTGGAAAAGAACTTTTTTCTTGGCCAAATGAGGTCGTTTTTTTTCAAATCGTCATTGAATCGGTCCAATAAGTTGGCATAATATTCCCCATTGATTGTTCTTCCCTTTTGAAGGTAGTCAATGTGGATTATCCCGCGTGCATCCCAAAAAACAGTCGCCATAACTTTATTGGCTGACAAACCCACCTTGGCCTTCTTTGGCGCCGATTCACCCTTAGAAACCCACTGTTTTGACTGTTGTTTGTTGTGATGGATCCATATTTCGTCCACGGTTACAAAACGGCGCAAAAACTCCTCCATATTGCGATTAAACAACGCCAAACCTTCCTGTGAAGTTGTTACACGATTGCGTTTGTGGTCGACTGTGAGCAAACGCGGCACCCATTTTGCGGAAAGCTTTCTCATGCCCAAGTGATCATTCAAAATTGAAACCACTGAGCCATGCGAGATCCCTACGGCTTCCACAATCTCTCGCACTTTCAATCTTCGGTCGGCCAACACCATATCGTGAATTTTTTCGATTGTTTCGGGTGTAGAGACCTCAACTGGGCGTCCAGAATGTTCGGCATCTTCAGTGCTTGTACCGCCACAACGAAATTCAGTAAACCACTTTTTTACCATTGAAATCGATGGTGCAGAGTCCCCATAGCATTTATCAAGCTTAGCCTTGGTCTCGGTAATGGTTTTTTTTCGCAAGAAATAATGCTTAATAAGCACACGAAATTCACTTTTTTCCATTTTCTCCTCAAATTAGTGAGTAGTCTGATAAAAATAGCTGTCAAACACAAACTAACTGACGCAGCAAGTTTAAATTTTGACAGGAGTCAACTGACAAATGCCTGTTGACAGGAGCAGTGTTGCTGTTTCAGTAAAGAGGTCAGAAATTCAAAAATGCACGGAATTATTGACCCGCCCTCGTACTTTGCTTTTCGATTTGTTTCACGGCAAATGATATAAACCATCTCTGGTGTCACGAACTGTTTGCGAATGGAAATTAGATTTTGAACGAAATTACTACTGGGCCTAGCTCTTGCAGCAACAGACACATTGCGCTTGTGGCCTGCCAGTTCGTGGTGGAGCTTTCATCCACATAATTCCATCTTCGCTTGAATAAAGTTCATCAGACAATTGTTCGAGAAGAACATTCATCTCATCACCACCAACATAATCATCATCGTAATCAGTTTCCGCCTCTTCCACTTCCAACTCGACCTCAATATCAGGCGCATCAGCAGCGTCATTATCCGGCACATAATCTCCATCATCACCATCATTATCATCAGCAAATTGATCCTCTTCCTCAGTAATATCTTCCGCCAACAATGTCGCTATGGCGTGTTAAGCTAGCCGTCCAGGGGCCGAATTACCGCAATCGACAACGAGTGAGTGAGTAGCACTCGTCATCGAGTGATCGAATAACCTCATCGAGATGATGGCACTCGAAAGCCTACATATCGAGTGTAAATAAAATTGTACTAGAGAAAGTCTAATACAATGCACAAATTGACGTTTCTCCAGTGGGCGGTAGATTTAAAATACAAAAAATATTATTTGCAATAAAATATATATTAAGATGGATCTATTTTTTTATTTGTCCTCGGATTCCGATGAAGAATATCAGGAACGCATTGAGCATCGACGCTTAAGGGATATGAGCAATCCCCTTTCATTGGCAAACGCTGCGTAAGTGGTAGCACACTTTTTTATCTCAATTTTTATTTGGTTTAAATTCATACAAATTTCTTCTTCCACTTCTAAAAGCCTTTGTTGTATTTTTAAATTCCGTTCCTTGAAGTCTAAATGTTTGTCGAATTTTTCAACCATAATTTTGTGATAAGAATATTCTTCTAGTTTTTTCTTTAACAGAACAAGTTTTGAATCTCCGTTCTTTGAATTTATTTTTCTCTGCAACGGCGAAGGCTGTGGGACTTCCGAGTCCGATCCAGAATCCGGAAGTGTACAATTGTTGCAGATTGTTCCTGATGCAAAATCAGCCCCCTCTTTGTTAGGGGGCTCATTTGCCCCTGTTGCAGACAAGGTTGAAGTGGCTGTCATATGGAACACTTGGTTTGCGGCTCCGAATTATCGTGCGGATATGTCTTCCACTGCAATATCTAGTCCAGTCGCTGTTATAAACAGCTCATCAGTTTGACTCAGCAGCTTCTCTTCAAAGGGGCCACCACCGGTTTTCATTCTTGATTGTTTATTAAACGATAATTTGTTTTTCACAAGATACTTTTGATCTGCAAAAGTCTACCAAAGACTTTCTTGATTTATTTAATATAAAACAAAATATGATTACCTTTCTCCAACCTTTTCCATCTTTTACTGGTGGCCCTTCTGCAGCTGCTTCCATAGTCGCAGCGATGTTGCCTTCCTCTGCTGGCAATTTGGTAAAATATTCTTTGCCAAATCGGGATGTTTCGCCATGAATTCAGTCAGAATATTTTTTGCCGATAATTTATTTTGTTTAGATTAGACCTAAATAAAAAAAACTTACCTTACACTAGCATTACTTAAAAAAAAAAAAAAAAAAAAAAATACTACAGAGATCTGTTGTTTTGCTTGAGGACTCGACAACACAACAGTGTTCGAATGAAATGACGCACGAAAACGTTTGCTGTCATCTCAAATATCGATGCCGAGTACTAAATCACTACAGCGGTAGTGCCAAATCCTCACATTTCGCTGACGAGTTACTCGTTATCGATTGCGATAATTCGGACCCAGATCTGGTTGCTCGATTCAGAACTATATCCACAGCATTATACAATCCATTTTGTTCCGCCATTTTTCACTACACAAGAACCAAGAATCATAAACAAACCATAAAAAATGCCACTGACAGCACAAACAATAAAAATTAAAGCCAAAAGTAATAATTATTACCAAAAGAAACAAAAGAAAAAAATTTATCAGTTATAATTTAAGCTCATCGGTTGCTTTTCGATATTCACACACGAAAATATTTTCTTTTCTGCAAATTGGGCCCGGAACGACCCGGATATGGTTTCGTTGTGCTCAGCAAGCATCGCCGCAAGAAGTCAAGGAGTTTCGGTCCAATTTATTTGGAAAAAAGGAAGTTATATACGAGGGGCGTTCAATATATTCTCGGTATCGATATGAAGGAAAATGCGAATTCAATTTAAATTGTCTTTGTTTTTCAATATGATCTCCCCTAACATCAATGCATTTGTTACATCTTGAGATAAGCTTTTTTAAACCCTCAAAATAATAAATTTCCTCTTTCTCTGCAAAATATCGACTTGAGTTCTTCATCATCCGAAAATGTTTTTCCACGAAGACATTTTTTTAAATCCGGAAACAGGAAATAATCACTAGGGGCAAGGTCTGGACTATAGGGTGGGTGTTGGATTTCTTCGAAACCACAATCTCGCGCAGCAACCTTGGAAACTCGCGCCGTGTGAACAGGAGCGTTGTCATGAAGGAGCAACACACCCGCTGCGAGTTTACCCCGTCTTTTCTTTTTAATTTCCTCCCGCAAATTATGCAAAGTGGAAGCGTAGGATGTGGCGTTGATGGTTTCACCTTTTTTTTTGTACTCAATGAGCAAGATTCCCTTTGAGTCCCAAAAAACTGTGGCCATGAGCTTTCGGGCAGACGGAGTGACTTTGAACTTCTTCGGGGTGTCTGTTCCTTTTTTATGCCACTGCATGGACTCTTGTTTGCTTTCAGGGTCATAGTGGTGGACCCATGTTTCGTCCCCAGTAACAATTCGATCCATAACACCGTCCGCGTTCTCACTACACATCTCCAAAAGCTCTCTACAGCATGCGATTCTCACTTTTTATCTGAGGCGCTGTGAGCATTCGTGGCACCCACCATGCACTGACCTTTGAAAGGTTAAGATGGTCATGAAGAATGGTGTGAATGGTACCAATTGAAAGCTTGGTGATCTCTGCCATCATTTTCACCTTTATTCGGGCATCCTCAAGAACAAGTTTTTCGACTTCTTTGATGCTTTCTCCCGTACAAGCAGTAGCCGGGGCGCCGGAGCGGGGGTCGTCCTCAATGCTCTCTCTGCCTCTCTTGAACTCACTTGACCACTTTTGCACAGTTGATAATGAAGGTGCGGAACCCTGGTAAACAGCCACCATCTCTTCATGAATAGTTTTTTGACTTTTTCCTTGCTTAGTGAGAAATTTAATTACAGCGCGATGCTCAATTTTCACCATCATCGCCTCAGTTGTCATTATGATTCTGTTTAACTAGAGATAAAACGCGAATTAATAATCACATTTATATGAAATTTTACATGAATGCACTAAAATAATAGTATTACTTGATAAATAAGTCAATTTATATATGCAACCACAGCTTCACCCCGATACCGAGAATATCTTGAACGCCCCTCGTATGTTCAAACTCAAATTGGGCATGATTGGGCCCAGCTGCCCATCCTAGAGTTAAACGGTGAAGATTTGCTCACCAGTGAACAAGATTCTTCGGTGAGTGTTCATTGCGTAGCGCCTGTGCAGAGTTTTCAATTTTGCTTCGATGTGACTGTGAGTAAGTGTCCAGTGTCTTTTACAAGCACTGGGTGCCAAATTTTCTACGATAATGCGAGACATTAAAATTGCATCTTACGCATGTAAGGCATTTATTACTAGAGTAAGTACAAACGACTTTGATGTTTGTTGTTCTGCAGAAAGTTCATGGTTTTCCCAAACCCGCTATCAAGTTCTGGTGAAAGGCTAAAAGGGAGAAAGTTCAGAGTCTTCATCGGCTGTTGTTATTTCTGTGTTACTAGGATTTTATATGCTATTTGTTGCCCATACAATTTATGCGAAGGTTGTGGCCGTTTTTCTATACCTTTACTTATGACGCTACGATATGGGTCAGATCTGGGCCTCAACCAATAAACCTCTTCAGTTAGCGCGGCTTTCGGCCTACTACTTCCAATTGCTTTGATTATTTTATTATTTTTATTTGTTCATTACTTAAGCCGGTGTAATTAAATTTCGTTCCGAGAAAATTAGTCCTTTTGCAACAGTAAGCCATTAAATGCGTATTCATTTCAATCGCATTTCTTATCAGCTGAGTTGGCGCGGTTTTATTTTGAACGCGAGACTTGATTATGTTACCGCCGCCGGTCTGCTATCGAATTTGGGCTTCTCTCACATTTACATACTACGAGTATATATTGATTTTGGTTTTTTATATCAGTTTATTGACACCAAGCATTAACCTCAAATCGTTTTTAATCTAATTTATGTGTTTGCTCATTGAAAGTTAGTCATAAAATTGGGGGCCTCCTTATCGTAGTTTGGCAATTTGTTAATTTGTCTCATTGACTATTTGCAGTTGTGTATCTTATGTTTATGGCTATCGTATAAAAACTTGCATGTATGTACTCGTATATACAAAATCACAAAATCTACTTATATCATACTACTTTTCCACTCGTGACCAAATATCACTTATCGCTTAGACAATATTTGAAATTGGAATTGCCCCGGTTCTGCGGGGAAATGCAACTAAGTAGACACCCCTTATATCTACTCATTATGTATGTGATATGCATGAGACGGAAACCATATTTTCCTTTGGAACGAAAGTAGTTCAGACTAGACAACGTATATGCACAAATAACTTGTGACATTTGTGCAGAATTGTATCGTAATCAGTTTGTTTATAGCTCTTTATGAGTGGCCTTGACCCGTGCCTGCTGAAGCTACAATGAGATATTTTTTTGCTAAAGAAATTAATGAGCTCCACCTTGAAGCGTGTGGAAATGTCCCCGGGCTCTAAGATTTGCTATAGATCATAATGAGTACACACAAAGAAGCCAATCGAAAAAAAAAATTACCAAAGTACCATATATTATTTCTTGTGTCCCATTCCACAATTGGAAGAAATCAATTGCTGGGTACTCGTTTTTGTGATTTGAATATTAATCAAGTCGTCTTTTAGCTGTTCAAAGTCACCTTTGCATAGCATACATACATACATACATACATATGGAAGCGTGTCTTATGAGACTTGCTTTAAAATAGAAATATGGACAAGAGAAGTTCTATTTGTAATGTGCAGCACATGTAGTTCGAAATTCAGGGCAGTGTTCTTTACCCAGCTCTTCTTGTCATATCTCGCACAGCCCAAACATTAGTACACGGTGTATTAACCCACTTATTTATATTTTTATGCCAAAATGAATGTGGCCTTTGTCTAACAAACCTCTCCAACTAGCTCCTTATTAATTGAGCAGTACAAGTTGCTTGAAGTAATCTACCACTTGTATGTGGCTCACCTAAGATAAGATTTAGTCTGTTTGCATTGCTTACTGGTTTGAATAACAGCCTGCGACCAGAACGTTGGTCAGAGTCTGAAAATACAAAAACCGTCCAATTTCCATCGAATTTTCTGAGATACCATGCCTCGGTGTCATGGTCAAGGTTAAACTGTAGCTGTTGATTCAACAGTCGCCATGAGTGTTGCTGCTGAGCAATAGCATATTTGAAGAGCACGTTGCGCTTTTTGCACTTAATTCAATATGATCAAGTGATAGGGCGAGTCTACAACGAATTTGGATTAAACAAAGAGGGACAGGGGAACTACACGGAATTTGCTTAAATTGGAAAAGAAGATTTCGGCCTCTACCTAATCCTGCCATAAGTTCTGTTACACAATTTCCAGTGCTTATCGTTCAAGTAGAGGAAAGGCCAAGAAGTGGACGCCCGCGCGTCGTCCGTACGAATGCGGTAGTAAAGGCAGTGTGTGAACGAATTCAGAGAAGTCCCCTTAGGAAGCAGAAGATCATGTCCAAGGAATTGGATATATCAACCATGTCTAGGCTGATTCGGGATGATTTGCATATGAAAGCCTATCGTCGGTCCACGGGTCATCTTCTAACTCCTCAACTAAAAAGAATTAGGCTGGAAAGACACAAGCGACTTTTGCAGTGGCACGCGGACAATGGCCATGAAAACATTCTGTTTACGGATGAGAACATTTTTACCGTGGAAGAAGTTTTCAACAAACAAAATGACAAAATTTATGCCATTTCATCTAAGGAAGCGCAAAAAGTTGTTCCGAGGGTTCAACTTGGACACCATCGCGCTTCCTGGGTGGGAGGTCTCTCACTATGGTGTCACATCCCTCCATTTCGGTGAAAAAGACGTAAAAACTAGTGCAAAGGTCTACCAAGAAGATGTGTTAGAGGGTGTGGCTCAGAGTCAATATTCCTCGCTTTATACCATCAGAAGATTGGCCGTCGGGGAGTCCAGATCTGAATCCGCTGGATTGTGGTTTGTGGTCAGAATTGGAGAACATGGCGTACAAGACTCTCCACAGAAATTTGGAAAGCTTTAAAACAGCATTAACCAAATCAGCGTCCACGATCTCCATGGAAACCGCATGTGCCGCCATAGCCCAATGGCCACACCGTTTGGAAGCTTGTCTTAAAGCAGAAGGCAGTCATTTCGAGTGAATCCAATTTTTTTTAATAATCAATATTATGGTCTAATAAATGAAACAATTTTGGATACAATAGGTTTTTTTTCATGGCGTTTTTTATTTGTAACAGAACTTATGGCAGGACTAAGTACAGGAATTTAAAAATCAACAGTATATGTACGTTATTTTGAAAAGGAAATTAACGTTCCACCCACATACAAGTCGTTTTAACGATAGTGACTATCTTTTGCGAGAAACCTACATAAGAACAATGCTGGAACATTTTCGAGCAGCAAAAACGATTGGTGACATACTATGGACTATGTGAGTAAACGGAACATGTCTGGAGGGATAGTTGGCCCTTATTTTTTTTTTAATAAGGAAGAAAGAGTGACTGCTGAGCCATTCTGCGCATACCAATTATTTCGAGTAAATGAATAAACAAGTATAGAGACATTCTCTTGATTTGACAGAACACTGCTAATTTCTTGTATTTGGACCACACAGTTGAAGAAGAAATTTCTAAGCAAACCGTATGGCAATACGAAAAGGCCAATTAGAACGGACTTACCAGTTTGTTAGGAGTTGCAACAGCTGCTCTAAATTTGTTCCCAAACATTATTCTTATTGGGGTGAAATCCTTCATCTCTTATCGGAGGGAGTATCAAACCAAAGTAAAAAGCTTAGTGTTGTCGTTATACAGAGGCTGTCAATATAAGGAGGCCGGTTTTTGGGTCAAACCGAAAGGAGAAAGTGTGAAGTTTGAAAATAACCAAAACTGGAGACAAAAAGCCCAATAGTGTTACAAATGTGAAGTTGTTAGTCGTTCGTTGAATACGTAAGAAATTCTGCTTTATCTTCCATTCCACCCTATAGCTCCTTTACATATGCATTCAGGCTGTCACCACTTTAAATAATGCCAAAATTTTAGCTCCGTAGTTCACAGTAGGGCAACTTTCCCAGATTCTGCCTAAACGTGAGCTTGTCAAAATTTCTATGGAGCCAATTTACTTTCGCACTCGTATAGTAGCAACAGTACTCAAAATCTCAGTTTACATAAATCTGTGAGTCTAGATGGTATACCTTCCTCTACTGTGAAGACAAGTTTTTCAATAATGGCAAAATCACAGTATAAGTTTTTCATCAAGCCTACTACTTATTTAGAACTCTTTTCGAGGAAAGAGAAAACAGTTTTTGTCTTTTTAAGCTGATACACCGTGAACTCATGCAATAACTCGAGACCCGAAAACTTGTAAATGACCGGCAGTATGATTTTTGTAGCAACAGGTTCACTAGTGTTTTGATGGTACGCAGGTAGTCCCAGAATTACCCGACCTAACATAGAAAACACAAAAAAATTGGAAAAAAAAATACCCTATTTATAGTGAGAATCGTCGAGCTTCTTAAAATAGCCATCAACCGCAGATTCCAGCACTTTACTGTTGGCAAACCTTTTACCATCGAGCCATTTTTGCAAGTTCGGAAATAAAAAATAATCTGAGGGGGCAAAATCTGGCGAATAGGGTGCATGAGGAAGAAATTCGAACTTTAACTGTTCGAACTTAACAATGAACTGTTGCATTATCTTGATGAAACAAAACTTTTTTCTTCGCCAAATGCGGCCGTTTCTGAAGAGAATCAATGAAAATTACCCACGCGCGTCCTAAAAACTGACGCCATGACCTTGCCTCCAGATTGAACTGTCTTCTTTAGAGCCGATTCTCCCCTTTGAGTCGGGTGTGAAGTGATGGACCCATGTTTCATATGAATGGATGCAAAAACTTGGCTTTATTGCTGTGAAACTTTGCCAAACACTTGATTGAAACACCCTCACGACGGTGTTTTTGTTCCATTGTGAGTAATCGCGGCACCCATCTTGCGCACAGGTTTCTGATGTCCAATTTTTCAGTCAACATGCGATGTACAGTGCTTTTTGAAATGGCTAACATATTTGCTAGTTCACGCCCTTTCAATCGACGGTCATCCAATACCATTTTGTGGATTTTTTTCAACTTTTCTGGTCAACTCGTCAGTGGTCGCCCACTGCGATGTTCGTCTTGGCAACTCGTACGGCCTCGCTTAAACTCTGCCACCCAATATTTTATTGTTGGAAGCGAAGGTGCAGACCCCCTCCAGTTCCGTTTTGATGTTGGTTGGATTGTGGCCTTTCAAATGAAAGTATTGTATCACATAACGATGACCGATTTTTTCCATATCTAAAAATTTATTCACTATTGATGGTTTCCGAACAAATACTAAACAACATAGCGTCGTCAAATTTCAAATTTAAACTTTATAAGACTGTTATTCTTTTCAAACAACAACCGCCATCTATCGGGTACTTCCGGGTCTACCCTCGTATACCTCACCGAAAATGGAACCAAAGTAACATCAAATTTTTGTTGGAAATGCGTGCATTTGGTAATTTGGGATCGATTTTGAACGAATGAGATATTGCCTTCCCGATGTTAAATTTAATTCGAGTGGTTGTTGGTGTGCCCCAGGCGTCCGTTCTGCCTCCGATACTTTTTTTAATTTTCCTTAAGGGTTTATCCAGTATAATCCGTTGCTGACAACAGTATTTTCTGGCTTTTTATACAAGTTTCGGAACTTATCTCGTTGCTCTGCAAATGTGGAATGACAATTTGCCTCCTGTTTTTTTCTTTTTTTTTACAAACATTGATGTCATATCATGCCTACTTGTATTGTATTTTTCCTTCCAGTTCAAATTTGAATCAATAATGGCTTCCATATACAAGTTGGGGCAAAAGCAATGTCATAATTTTAATGTGCCATAATTTTTGCAAGTGGCATCAAGTGTCATTGCGCCTTGACGTTTATGTTGTAGACAGATAGAGTTGACAACAAGCAATGGAGGGATATACACTTGAAGAACGCAGCATTATTGTTACTGCTTATTTGTCCAATTTCCGGTCTATTGTTTTAACTCAGCATGAATTTCCTCGTCGCCCTGCACCATTTCCGCGAACAATTAGGCGTTTGGCTGAGCGTCTCGTGCAAACTGTGTCGGCCGGCCCCGTATTGCTCATTCGACCGACATATCACTGCTGTGGCTGAAGCCCACAAACATCGAAAAGACAACGATGCACACAATTTGACATCAGCAGACGTTCGTTGCGTCGAATTTTGGTGAAAGACCTAAAGATGTTCCCTTATAAAATGCAAATCGTTCACTAATCTCTGCGTGCTGACCGGATATAAACTTACTCCCATGCTCTGTTAAACCTAGTGCAAGCAGAGGAAAATTTGCGTTCTGGGGCACAGAGAATCCACACGAAATGCTCGAAGAGCTATTGCATCCCCTCTAAATGACTTTTTGGTGCGGCATTTGCAGTGAAAATGTGATTGGCCCTTTTTTTTTAACTGTTGAGTTCTGCAGACAGATGTTAAATGAGCGCTACAGACAGATGAAGGCCGTGTGATCTCCCGTTTTGGCGATTTGAAGTGACCGGCCAGATCGCCTTTGGGGCCTTTTGAAATCTTTCCTTTACAATAACAAAACACAAACCTTGTAAGTCTCGAAAGCCAACATTGAAGAAGAATTCACCAATTTAGAACCAAATGTTTTGCGAGCAATAATTCAATATGCCGTAACACGAGCACAAATGTACATCAATTTAACACCTACACTTTTCGTGAGAGCGAGCCCAATTTTTTTCATTTCTAAGAAAATGGCAGCCAATTCACATTATAGTTCCCCCATCGCGTATTTAGCATTGTCGCATTTTTGGCTGGATTTTTGGGACCAACACACAATTTCTTCGAAGAAATTCCCTGGTACCATTCTACTGTTACGTAGTCCGCGTAGACAAGTACAGGTACCGGCTTTCTATCTTGTCCTGGCAGTATTTCATTAATGCAGATTTAGTTAAAGTGCTGCTTCTTAGATTTGGCCAAGAGATTCTGGTTTTAAACATGAAAATGGTCTCCGGTGTATAGTAACCTAACTAATCTCGTCATAACCTTTTGGGAATTTTTGTAAATAATTGCTAAACAGGACAGATGTGAAATTGAAAATATCTCCCCACCGAACAGAACGCACCGAAGGACCCGATTATAGTTACTTCTGTCATATGAATGGTTATCCTCAGTCATATGTGCTTTGGTTTTCGATAAAATCAACCAACTTATGGTCATACACTCGCCTGGATCCGATTGAATGTCTGCTACGTTTAAAAAAACATGTGCGAACCATCTACTCTTTTTCAACAACAAGCGCGAGCTAGCATTGATCGTATCAGCGATTTGTAACTTAAGTTTCCGTCCCACAGAAAACAAAAAATCTATGCGATGGTTTGATAAGCCTTATGTCTTACCTAAATCATCACTTTTTGTATCCTATCAACAAGGTAAGAGTTCTGATGAAGTCCCGGAAGGACGCGGAACAACTAGGCGTCCAATAATCGACAAATGCTCGGTATTTGAAAGAAATTGATAAACTTAAAAAGCTACTTGTAGTGCAGATAAATCGGTTCCAACGAATTGAAGAAAGGGAACAGGACGTGCGCATTGAAAGATATCCCCTTTTCTTCAAAATTGTTACGAGCGATGAGAATTTAATCTTTGATGATGATTCTTAGCGATTTGCGTAGTGGTGTGACATTGATGAAGTACCAAAACACCCGCCAAACCTAAGTCTTCCCCCGAAGAGGGTTATGGTTTTATGGTCTGCAGTGGGTGTTATTCACTTCACCTTCTTAAAACTGGCCAAAAAGCAACATATGCTTGAGTGCCTGTGTTAGTTAACACAGCTTGTTTCTACGACTACGAAGTACCCGACCTGACGTACAGATGGCAGTTGTAGTTTAAAAAGAATTGCAATTGTAGAAAGTACCAACCTTAGAAAGCTTAAATTTGAACCTTGCCGATGTCGCCATGTTGTATTTGTTCGGCAGCCATCAATAGTGAACGCTCTCAATGAATTTTTAAATATGGAAAAAATTTGTCATCGTTATGTGATACAATACTTTCATTTGAAAGACCTCAATCCAGCCGACATCAAAACGGAACTGGATTCTACTCTGGGGGTCTGCTCCTTCATTTACAACAATAAAATATTGGGTGGCAGAATTTAAGCGAGGCCGTACCAACTGCAGGACGAAACACTCACCCACTTTATTCGCCGGACCTTTCCTCAACGAATCTGTTTCGGCAACTGGATCACTTCGTAGAGGAGTAAAAAACTCCTTTTATTCTCTTTAGCTTAGGAAAATAAATATGTCGGGCCCAAATCAATGAAATCAAATCAAATACGACTGAGATATTTAAATGACGACAATTCAAGAAGCTCCAAACACTTAGATTTGTGTATACTCGTATGTCTCTAGTGTTTGGATTTGGTGCAGCGGTGTAAGTGCATGTTCCAGGTGTTGTATCATTTCAAAATGGTGTGTTGGTAAATTTTTGTTGCCTACTGTTGTCTAACTGATTACGTAAGCTATTAACCGTCGAGTTGCGAATTCTAAGAAAACACTTAGACAATTTACATTTCAAAATCGAGATGCATTCTCATTAACTTTTCTATTTCCAGCTCTGACGCTACACAATCATACAATTCACACGCCTTAATTTCCATGGAATCGAATCTTTCGATTCGAAACTATTAACACGAAAACAACTCGTTTTCACAGATTACATCTCAGCAATTGAATAAGCTGCAGTATGTTATTTATTACGGTCTAAAGGATCTTAATCATGGTTGAATGTATTTTTTTAACAAAACTGTAAATAAATTAACGTAATTGTTGTAGCCGTACGTGTGGTATGAAATGTATAGTTAAAGTACGACGTTTTGACTATTTTTCTTGTGTCTTTGAGTATCAATTTCTAAGGCCGGAAGCTATTATTCTCGCTGCAAGATTCTTGAGGAAGACGTGTTCATCGCCTGATTGGAAGACTAAGGACTGAAACGAATATAATTTGGAAACTTCAAAGTAAAACAAAAAATATTTTCATAATTCATGTAAATTTGTCGTTTAAAACCATTTGGTGAACTTTAGCAGTGTTATCGTCAGTGGTTGCAGTTTTTGGACGTCCCGAACGTTCATCATCTCCCAAGCTCTTACGGCCACGTTTAAATTCAGCTGCCCAAAATTTTACTGTGGTAAATGATGGTGCAGAGTCCCCATACACAGAGTCCAACTCATTTTTGATTTGCGTAGGCGTATTGCCCTTCAAAAACAAGAATTTAATAACAGCTCGATACTCAATTTTTTCCATTTTCACAAAAAACACTCACATCGACTCACTCAAACGACTGTCGACTAAAAACTGCGCGTCCAAAATGACTGAAACTTCGGTAAGTAACTGTCAAAAGATGCACAACTAGCATTCACTAGCTTATATTGACGAGTGCCGCTATCTTTACGTTGCGGTCGGAAACTTTTCAGATAACCCACGTAAACTTGTATTTCCAATTTTCTGGATACATTCCGATCAAGGTAGTATGACCGAGAGGTGATACCCTGCTTATTTTGTGGTAAACTTTGCGCTCAATTGCCGCTGTCCAAGACCAAGTCGACGTTTACTTAGACACGAAGATGATTTTCGGTCATCTCGGCGTTTCCTGTCGGCGTTTTCAATTTGTCCTCATTTGTTTCGTTTCAGGCATACGAGTTACATTGTATTGTGATATTTCTTTCTCTAGCTCGGAATCTGACTGAAAGGATCCTATCGCCGTGACGATTAACTCTTAAAATCTGTTTGTGACAACATCACATTCACTCTGCATCCATGGTTGCGGTCTTCAGAAGTATGTACAATATATTAGGATAGTCTTACTACCTGAGGATTCGAATTCGCTGTCACCCAACTATCTCATTTCACTGTTCTTGGAAATGTCATCCTTCTATTGGGTCTACAAGTAAGTTTCCAGCGTTTTTTTCCAAAATTTGAAGTTTTATTATGAAAACATAGTTACAATGCTTTATTCAAAGTATCGTCCATCGGAAGCTACAACTTTCCCCCATCTTTCTGGCAATTTGTGAATTCCGGACCACAAAAATTCCTCGTCTTTCGAGCCCAAGAACGTATCGAGCCAATTTTTGATTTCCTCTACTGAGCTGAAGCGTATTCCCGTAAGAGCGTTCTGCATCGAACGAAACAAGTGGTAGTCAGATGGTGCCAAGTCTGGACTGTAAGGCGGGTGAGGCAGAATTTCCCATCCACTATTGTCCAAATAGTTTTTCACCGAAACCGCAACATGTGGCCGAGCGTTGTCGTGATGAAAAATGACGGACTCATGCCCGGTCTCATATTCTGGCCGTTTTTCTTTTAATACCCGCTTCAAACGAATTAGTTGGGTTCGATATAATGGTCCTTTGATGGTTTCACCACTCGGAAGCAGTTCGTAGTATACGGCCCCCTTTTGATCCCACCATATGCAGAGCATGACCTTATTCACGTGAATATTTCGTTCCGGCGTCGATTGGGCGGGCTCGCCGGGCTTTGTATACGATTTTCTGCGTTTAGGATTATCAAAATAAATCCATTTCTCATCACCAGTGACAATACGATGCAAAAATGATTTATTTTTATACCGCTGCAGTAACATTTCGGACATGCAAAATCGCCGTTCGACGTCTCTTGGCTTCAATTCGTACGGCACCCAGTTTCCAACCTTTTGAATGAATCCCAGTGCTTTTAGGCGCAGGGAAACGGCTTGTTGCGTGACGCCCAATAATGCAGCAAGTTCTTCTTGAATCTGACACGGATCCTCATCCAGTAAAGCGTCCAATTCCTCGTCTTCAAAACTTTTCAGATTTCCGGGGCGATCTTTGTCTTCAACTCCAAAATCACCACTTTTGAACCGTTTGAACCACTCGCGGCACGTCGATTCACCAATACATTCCGCCCCATGAGTTTCCGAAAGCAAACGATAGGCCTCAGCCGCACTTTTCTTCATATTAAAGAATAAAAGCAGCGCTTCCCGCAAATGACGTTTATTTGGCTGGAAACTTGCCATGATTTTGCTCGATAAAATGTGCGTCACCGATAGAACTGCTCAAATATAACGCTGCAAAGTTGTTGACAGATACAAAACCTACAAATAAAACACATGGGGTCTGACATTTCTGCCCGGGATCCACTGGTGGCGCCATCTCTGACAAACGCTGGAAACTTACTTGTAGACCCAATACAATGTGTTGAACATCTGGCAGGACAATCTTGTTCACCTTCGTCAAACTCACCATTATAAGGGCAAACAAAAAAGCCAGAGTGTCAAGAGCATTGGAAACAGTTTTAGACTGTAGAGGTATTCTAAATACGGGCGTTCAATCACACTCGTCCTATTGGGCGGAATTTCGGCGGCAAGACGTTCACTCTTGGCCAAAAAAACCATCAATAATGGCTCACGGCTTGTAAAATTCTCAACTAAATGAAACACAGTGATAGGAGCAATAAGCTGAAAAGTATCTTTTTCATTTTATAAAGAAATCAACAAAGTGCCCGCCTACTGAAGTCATGCCTTAAATATATTGTACCTAGTGCTAGCAAATGTTTTTGTATACTCAATGAACACATCCATTCTCAAGAAGCAATGAACGCATCCACTCCAACTTGACGACTATTTGACAAGTGACATTTATTCAAAGCTTGCGCGCAAAACATTTTTGATGTCAGTTGTATTGTCGTAATTGGTCTGCAAAAATGAGGCTACGAAAAAGCGAAATTTTTCCGTGTTGCAGCCACTGAAAATCACACGAAACTTTGTGTATCGTACCGTGAAGTTATTTGAGAATAGTGGTGATAGTCGACCGTACAAAATCCGGCCATCCGCGCACAGTGCGTACGCCACAAGTCATCAAAGCCGTGGAGAATCGAATTTGGCAAAATAAGCTGCGCAAGCAGAAAATCATGTCTCGGGAGATTGATATCAGCAAGTACAGCATGTCGCAGATCTTAAAACGTGATTTGGGATTCAGCGCATACAAGAGACACACCAGCCACTTACTCACAGAAGCATTAAAACAGAAACGTAAGTCAAAATCGAAGAACGGCCACAAACGAATTCTTTTTAGTGACAAGGAAATTTTCCCCGTTGAAGAATTGAAGAACATTTTTTTTTTTTTTTAAGAAAAAAGAACTTAACTCAAGTGGGTATGAATACACTTATAATGCCTCAGCATGTGTTAAGTTTTTCGGAAAATGGGATAGAGAAAGAAAGAAAGATGTTTGGGCTCAGTGGTTATTACGCTCCATGGGTGGCATCCAACATTTAATGGGGAGACTACATTTTTAGTAGAAGCTGGCTTGATGTTGATTTCTAGTCAACTACTCGTCTTACTTGATTTTCGTTAACTGAATAAATGGATGATATGTCTTTCGGACGAGACTGGGATTCGAACACCAAACCTTCCGATTTGGAAGCCAGTCCACTACCACTTGAGCCACTGCCACCCTCAATCATGTATCTGAACTCGTTCCGAGAGTTCAATGTGACTACCACCCAGAGTCTGTGATGGTTTGGCGAGAAGTCGCCTACGATAGTGTCACCGCTCTCTATTGCTGCGAGAAAGGTGTTAAAACCTTGGCGAGAGTGTATCAAACTTACGTTGTGGAGCTCTTCAATAAAACACTATTCACAAATAAACCGTGGACCTTTCAACAAGATTACGCTCTAGCTTATGAGGAAAACTTGATTTCCACGGATGATTGCCGTCTGGTAGCCCAGACCTCAATCCATTAGACTGACTACAAGACTATGGCCCGTTGTGGAGACTATGGCTTGCACAAATCCAAGTATTGAGTCCTTGAAGCGCGCCTTTGTCCGAGCAGTGGACCATTTTCTAACACATGAAGTGCGTATTGCAATCGATAAGTGGCCAGACCGTTTTCGCTGTTGCTGGAAGCCAAATGGGGGGCTATTTCGAATAAGTTGTTCTACAATTTGTAGCCATTGAGTGACCGGGTAAATAGAGAAAAAGACGGTGTGGTGTGGATAAAATAAAAAGTTTAACATTAGACAACTGGGGATATCAAGAGCATACATGCTTGGGTATAAAACTCGTTAGTATACTACCGGGGGAATCTTGTTCGGCCAATCCTCAAGGAATTGTGGACGTATTTAACATAAGTATTTTCCATTAGCTTGTTTATAGACCTGAGTTGACTCAGTTAGATGGAGCTGTATATTATGTGGAATATGGAAAGTGTGATGTATACTCAGTAACTGGAGGAATGAGCTCTACGAGCGACTTGACATTGCCGAAAGGCACGGAGTCGTCGGGTTAGATAGCTGAACTATTAAGCGGATGAGCACCAAAAATCTGGTCTGTTCTCCATTCTTAGAGAACAACATGGTTTTTTGGTTTTGGCGCTGGAACTGGGAAACCTTACATGGGACAACGTTCATTGGTAGTGCCGGATTCTTACCGGTTAAAATCACCTTCATCTGAACAGGCCGATTTGTGTTCCCTGAGTTACCGCCGTAATACATCACTCGCACTTCCCGTTGGTCAGAATCTGTACGAATCGATTACTTTACGTATTAACCATACATTGACGCTCTAACTGTTTAAGGTCGCTAAGTATGTGCTCTTCTATGTATACTAACAATACCCCAGTTTTCCTTGTTTTAAAGGATGCATGCAACGATATTATCGCGAGTGGGCCACTCTCCAAACTGATCCCGTAAGGCTATCCTCTCAGTTTCGGATCATGGACAATGAAAAAGCACGTGTTCCGCACTCCGACAGTTTTATAAGATGGACAATTGGCGAAGTCTTCGTGTTTGGATTTCAACAAAAAGACTCTGAAACAGCCATGACACGTAAAAAACTGAGTCCGATAGAAAATTGTTTCGCCGAGATTCCGTTTAATCCATACGTCGATCGCTGTTACGAGACGATGTGTCCATCTTCCTTTTAAGGATAAGTTCCATTGTTCTTACAAGATTGCGATACTACGGCTCCTTTCGTATTTTCTTTTTTTTGTCGTTTACTTGACCATGTTGGAATCGCACTCAAAAGAGTCTTGCCATTTCTGCATCAAGTATGTCGACATGTAGCATTAAAGGTACGACGAGTGTGGGAGTGTAGCATCATGCGAAACAGTTCGAAATGCACTGGCCGCTCTTATTGCGTCAAACCGTTGGGCTGATTTGACTCCACATACGTAGAGCACTTGACTGTATTTCCGCTGTGTACATGAGTAAAGAACTTGCAAATCCAGCAAGAAGGAGTCTTTTATTCTGTTTTGCGCCTCCGATCAACAGTCTTGTAAGCGCATTTACAGTTTTCTGTGATAATAACTCCGATATACTTAAGAAACGGTTGAGAAATAATTGCATGCCCTCTAATTCTAACCGTTAAATAACCAGCGACGTACGGTTGCCGTTATTTTATTGCTGTTAAGTTGAACTTGTAGGCCTTTCGCCACTACCACGGCCGCAATGCCACCAGAAAATCTGGTAATCAACGCTTTGCATGAATTCTTTTGGCGTACAATTTCATCATACATAATGTTCCACAGTATGGGACCATGGACCGAACCTTGTGGCACACCCCTTGTCACTTCGTACGCGTTAACTCCATCGCCTAATTCGTTAAGGAGGATTATATTTGAGAAATAGCTCGTTATCATACGAGTATTATGGAGATTGTCCGGCATTCCAATCCGATCCGTTTAGAATTCGTCGAATTAAACGTAAACCAGGGTTATAATGTCGCAGTATTTCTTGGCGCCTCTTTTCCATTTCCTGCCCAGTATAGTGTTTCGAGGTCTGATTATTACTCGTATTAACACGTTATTTGGCTCCATTGTTGACCATGACTTACGAAACCGTATTGGTGTTCCGATAGACACTTAAATGTCACTATCGTAGAACCGTGACCGTGCTTATCGAAGAAAAGTTGAGGTATACTCGTAGGTCTACCTCGAACTGTAGTCAAGTGCATAAGTAAAGTTTGGCGCCGAAGGGCAATTTTGTTTTCACCTAATAAGGCAATAAGTTCCATTTTTACTCGCAGATCAGCAAAATCTTACAGCCGATGGTGCTCGAATACCCAAATGTAAAGTAAGTGTACCTTTTACCCAGACGATAAATGGCATTTCCATGTCGGTTCGACGTTCGATGATCGATTTCATTTAGCATAAACCTGATACCAAATTTCAATATATGGTATGCAAATTGTTACTTAATCGCTTCCACTTAACACATTATTTAATTCTCAGTCAAGTATCCATAACGTTGTTCAAGTTCGTAATAAAGACACGTGCACAGCCATGAGCTAATGACACTGAGTCACCCCGGCTTTTCTATCAAAGCTCTAATCAAATCTACAATATTACCCGCATTTCAAAATGCCTTAATGTAACATCTTAGATGACGACTAAACCGACACATAGATGTGATAACCTTGGGTCATTTTCAATTCGCAAATTATTCTAATTCGTAAGGAAATAATGCCAGACCACCAGTATAACGAGCATAGCTCTGGTCTATTATCAGAGTCTTTTGTCTCCTATCGGGGTCGTTTTGTATCATTAGTACTACATCGAGAATCCTCATTCTTAGTTGTTAACTCGACTAAAGTGACGTGTGAGCCGGAACCGCAAGGTAGTAGCCAAAACCGATTCGTGGCGAATCATTGCTCCCTTATCAGACTTACCCCCTAAAAAAAAAAAACCCATCTTTGTTGCCATGAGAAATAATGTCACTAAACATTCAGACTCCAACCGAGTTCCGCATTTGGTATTTTGATTAGATTCAATAGCCTCCGCATATGTTATCTGAATGCGAACGGCAGACATCGGTTTTAGATATGTTTGGATGGAACTAGAAATGTTTCGGAAAAAAAAAATTGATAAGCATAGCGTCCGATTAATTTGGCTCTGGCAACAGTTGGACATTGACGAGACAGTGAGTTCGTCTCAAGTATTTTAGGCAAGATATTTTTAACCACACCCGTAGAAGAGATCTAGTGGCTTCACGACTTATGCGCGTGCTTTAAAATTACACAGATGTTTCTGGAATTGATCAAGACTGAATAATTTATGCAGGTAAACAGAATGATCTGGATAAACCCAAGTGGCAATCATATTTAAGTGGAGTCACTTATAGTGTTGCTTTGTTACGCCGATAGCCATGATCTGTTCGAGAACAAAAGACGAATTTCGAAAAGCCGACCCTTGAGTCAAAGATTCGGTTTTTTTTTTATCATCTCCATTCCAATCTGGAATTCAAGGATCCTGAAATAGACTATATTTGCTTTTCAGACTTTCTCCACAGAGTGAACTGGCGGAATCTGGCTTCAGACTCAAAAACTAACAAAAATTAAGGGTTAGGAACCAATAGAATTGAGATCAAGTTTGAGACGAGAAGTGCCCAGGTTAAAATCAAAAACGGGGAGATTTGAGTTGACCTTACGGGGCGTGCGACAGATTGGTTCGTTGGTCCCATAAGAGGTGCGATGGATTGGAATATAGAAGAGACGAGGACATCGTAAATAACGAGGGTTAGTGTTGAAGGAAATACAATAGAATTGTAAACGGAGGCGCAATCCACAGAACCAGAGACCAGTCGATAAATGAAGAGAATGTCAGCTACGATTTTGCGTTTTTCGAGGATATTCAGGTTAACAAATTTGAGGCGATCACAATAGGGAGGTAAACGGAAAGTGTCATCCCAGGGTAGTCCTCGACGACCAAATCGAAGGAAACGACGTTAAATGTTCTCGATTCCGGATATATGAACACGCTGAAAGGGGGACCACACTTGGCTGAAATATTCGAGAACGGGTCGGACAAGGGTAATGCAAAGTGACCTTGTCACATAGGGGTTGCACAATTTTTTAGACCATCATTTGATAAAACCAAGTGATGAGTTGGCTTTAAGGATTATCTCATCAATATGCGAACGGAAGTTTAACTCTCTATTGTATAGTATCCCAAGGTCGCGAAGGTATTGAACCTGGGGTACAGGTTGGTCATCCAGAAAATAAAGTCGAGGAGGAGATTGACATTTGGAGACATTAAGCTGTAAGCAATTTTTTAGACATCAAGTGGGAAACCTATCGAGGTTTTATTGAAGGAGAATAGAGTCTTGAGGTGAAGAAATAGTCTTGGAGAACTTAGTGCCATCGTCGTAAATGCTCGTTTATAGTTAAAGAAAAGAAGGGGACCTAGATGCCTGCCTTGTGGCTAAATACGAGGTAGAGGCTGATCTAAAGCGAACGTTTTCCAGATAAGAACATAACCATTTCAATAAAATGGGTTCAAACCCTTGGAAGACAACTTGAATAGGATCAATTAGAGCTATCCTTATTTGAAGACCTTAGCAAAATCTATGCGAATAACATCGATTTTAGTGCTACTTTCTAGGGCTGAAAGCGCAAAGGATACGAATTCAGCTAAGTTTGTAGTAGTTGATCTACCTTTGAGAAATCCATGTTTACAGTATGATATAAGGGACTTGCACTGAAAGCTTAGCACTCCATATAAAATATTTTCGAACATTCTAGGTATGTGAGAAAGCTTAGCAATAGGACGGTAGTTAGTTACTTGATTCTTTAACTTCTTTTTGTGGACGGGGTTATGGAAGAGGTCTTCCAAACTTGGGGGAATTTCCCTTGTGTGAGTGCGAAAAATTGGAGGCAGACTTTTTGAGAAATATTTTGGGGTCCGTCTGACCCGGTAAAAATTCATCATTGAGATTTTGTAATTTTTCTTCGATAAGGGTAGGATCAAAAGATTGACAGAGAGAGGGGCCAATGAAGAAATTCCAATAGGGACTTCCGAACTTTGACAGCTGCTAGCGGCCATATTGTTGAAGCTACATCTGTCAAATTGGCTGTCATTTAATCAGTCTGTTTTGTCAAATCACCATGGACGGACATACCGTCCGTTTTACCAAAATGGGTTTTCTGTTACGCGCGCTTCGCCCATTTTACGGTCGCCATAATCGTTCTACCGAGAAGACTATTCGCAGTGTGGTGGATAAATTTGAGTCCACTGGTTCAGTAAACGATAAACAAACACCCGTACGTCGATGAAACGCAAGATCTGCCGAAAACATCGCCGCTGTCCGTGAGGATGTGCAGGAGAATCGGAGGCAGTCGATTTCGCGTCGCTCATAAGTACTCGGCCTCTTCCGCAGACCACAACGAATTTTGCGTCGTGACTTGAGCCTGCACCCGTACAAAATTCAACTGACCCAGGAGCTGAAGGTAAACGACCATAGACAACGATGTGTGTTGGCTGATTGGGCTCTGGAGCAGTTGGAAACTGACCCTAATTTTCATCGAAAAATCCTCTTCAGTGATGAGGCCCATTTCTGGATGAATGTCAACAAACAAAATTGTCGAATTTTTGAAGATACCAATCCACATGAGATCCAAGAGCGTCCAATGCATCCCGAAAAAGTCACTGTTTGGTGTGGATTTTCCGCAGGCGGCGTCATCGGTCCATATTTCTTTGAAAACCACATTGGCCAGGTCATCACCGTCAACGGCGAGCGCTATAGGTCGATGATTACCAACTTCTTTTGGCCTGAATTGGACGATATTGACACCAACGACATGTGATTTCAACAGGACGGCGCTACGTGCCACACAGCTCACGCCACATTTGAAATTCTGCACGAGCGATTCGAGGGCATGGCCATCTCACGTGGAGGTGTTGTGAACTGGCCACCGAGATCATGTGATTTGACCCCGTTAAACTTTTTCTTGTGGGGTTTTCTGAAGTTGCAGGTCTATCCGAATAAGCCACAAACCACAGCGGCCCACCCATGTCATCGGTCGAATTCAGCCTGAATTATGGCCCCAGACTCATGAAAAATAGTTGGAAATAGTATGTGAGTAATCGTCAGATTTTCTTTTGTAAGAGACTTGATAAAAAGACTTAGGATCTTTGTTAAAGTTGGTCTGCCTGTGCCGAGAAAGCGCTGATAGAGGTAGTTATAGAGCTGAGTCAAATGAAGGTAGGTAGCGTAGTCAGAATAGGAATTGGTGCAAAGAAAAACCGCCCATAATTTTTGCGAAGCCTTCCTTTATAGCAGGGAGGAGAAGCAGATGATGTTTTATGCCATGTAGAGCATCCTCTTGCGATGTAACGTAGAAAACGGAAGCTAAGGATAATCTTTGACTGATTGCGATTATTGAGAAATTTGAGGTCCTTAAATATTTCGCGGTTAAAACTCTCGAAAATTAAATTTCGCAATATCGCGATAGCCCGGCCGGTGAGCGGGCTTTGTGAACATATGTGCTGAGTTTAGGTTACACTTCATCGTACCTGATGGCAAGAAAATAAATTTATTTGCTTTGTCTGGTTGATAGTTTCGCTGGTAGTCTCGCATTGATTGGCAATTGGTCATGATATCGGTCCTTGAATGAGTCTTAGCCATTTTTTTTCGGAATCGGAAAAGATAACACTAAGTGGGCACTGAAGTATGTAGTATCTGTCTAAGGTTATCTGCCTTATATTGCTAAGGTCAAGATAATGACATTAGAAATTTCAAAAGGGTTCTCCCGTACGTTTTCGTTTTCACTTCTTTTGCAAAGGTCAGCATCACTTAGGCGTAGGTTGATTTAATGTTTTCTTAGAAGACGAGTACATGAGTTATCCAACTAGCCCTACTAGTTTCGCCTGTCTTTCAAGAGAATCTTGTTAGATTTGGATTTGTTGAATTCCGATAACAACTGCCCAGACATTGCGTATCACAGTAGACTGCGCAAGACTCTTAGTCAATAGTCGATCCTTAACGAGCCAAATCGTCTGGCTTCTACTAGTTTTTTGGGGCCCGGGCCCCAGCCGACGGGACGACGGCGCTTTACAAGGTTTTATTTTATTTCGACGACAGCGGTGGCTTCCCAGCGGTGAGTGAAAATGCTCTTTTTATCTCGCTAGTTGGGCTGCATCTGGAAAGGAGAAGTGAAAATTGCAGGTTCAGTTGATTCGAGAAGATCCCAGCGTCGGCCCATACCTTCGTCTTTGTTCTATCAATGAGAATTGAGATATCGATGCACACATCCACTAAAATGTTCATGCCACTCAGCTATTAAATTATTTACTTACTTGATGGCGCTACAGTGTGGGATGAACTTGAGCATCAACAAATTTATTTCTCCAGCGTGATATTATTGATGTGTCCCTTTCATCTACTGCGAGATCTTCTTATACTGCGTTGTCTCTCTGAACATGAATCAAAGACCTTTCGTAAGTCGAAGCGTTAATATTCATCAAGCTTACATTCCTTGGCAATCTCAGGCGACTGATACACATTTTTCTGACCAGGTACGCTGTAATATTAAGAGCATCTCCAGCATCATACAGCAGGGCTGGAATGATTAGAGCAATTGGCAAATGTAACTCTTCGTTTGATTTCTGATGATCAGTGTTGATAGCCATGTCGAGGTAGTTAAAATTCTTACTGTGACATTGCATCCGATTCGTCGTCGTTGTTGACAGTATTAACTTGGTTTTGCCTTCATTTATAGCGTAACCCATTTTCACTGCTTCTAGTACTGTAATCAATGTCGTTAGCGTATACAGGTTACTTCACAGATTCTACATCTATTGTACCACCTCCTATAGCTTTAACGTTTGTCCCATATTTGTAGAACTCGAGTGACTACTTGAAACTTCAACAACATCTTGCAAAACCATTGGCCTATCCAACATGTCGGCATGGCATGCTGAATCCTAGCTTACAAAATTTTTATTAGCATTCCTCAAGGCTCGTTTCCCATTTGTTTCATTTTTTTCCAGTTATTTCGGTCGATGGTCTTTCTTCCTTTTTAAGTTAGATTAAGCTTGTATTAAGCCAATAAATGGGGGCCTCAGCCCCCACCAAAATTAAAAATTAAAATTAAATTAAATTACACATGACTTTTTGTACTCTTCATCAAACCAGAAGGGTTTGCCGCATATCACCAGCGGCATTTCCGACGGCTTCTTTAAGTCGACACCTCTGATCTTTACCAGTTTGTAAGAGAGTTGACTAGGAGTTGGGTGACATGCGATTGGCAAGGTGCTGGTAGTGTTTTGCCATTGCAGTCTCACAGTATTTCTCCGCTGTGGTGGCATCTGGGAGATCAGAACACATACCTCGGCTACGATAAAGTAGTGTTCTGAGATGATGACAACTATGTATAGGAAAATTGGCTTGCGCCGATCGCATCATGATAAATTTTTTGGTAGCATCGTCTATTATGGGACTCAAGCGCATTACAAGTTTGCGAGGGTTTTCTGAAAAGTGTCGAGGGTATGGATGAAAGAAACAAGGCATTATTGTAAGTCTATACACTTCTCCCAGCGATGTTCCCATTTCCTCAACCTGTCTAAATAATTGTTTACAAAGGTGATGTCCTTCTCATTCGACGAAAATTTCAAATCTCGAAAATCAAAAAGCAATAGCTTGGAGCTAGATCTGATCAATAAAAGGGATGGTCAAGCAGTTCAAATCGTAGTTAGAAATTCGTCATGGCAATTATTGAGGTGTGAGACTGCAGTGTGAAACAGCATTTCCACAAACTCCTCAACTTATCAAGCAATAATGTGTAGTATTCTCCAGGAATGGTTTTTCCGTTTTCAAGATTAAGACAACTCCATGACTGTCCCAAAAAATAGTCGCCATCGCTTTTCCAGTTGAAGGAACGGCCTTTGTCTTTTTAAAGCCAGTTCCTCCTTCGCAGAATCTCCTGGTTTTATTTCTGGAGTATAATGGTGTATCTAAGTTTCATCTACACTAGTTATTCGGTCGCAAATCTCTGATTTGTTGCGTCTATACTGCGCCAACACAGCGTTGTAAATGTTCATTCGAACACGTTTTTGATTCGGAGTAACAAACTCGGCACTCAACGCGCGTTTTTTCAGTTTCCTCATGCCTAAACATTGATTCAATGACAAACACATTCTTTGGACATGTTCAAAGCCCCTGATTTCTAACCTCAATTCGACGCTGGTTTAAACCATTTGATGAACTTGAGTGATGATATCGTCAGTGGTTGCAGTTTTTAGCCATCGCAAACGTCCGTCGTCACCCAGCAGAGTTCTCGTACATAGCCTCAAACTCGTCTATAATTTAGATATATGTATTGCTTTTCAAAAACAAATATTTAACAATAGCCTGACACTCGACGTTTTCCATTTTTTCAAAAAACCCTGACATTGACTCACTCAAATGTCTAAAATTTTGATGAGTACCTTTCAAAGCCGACAAGCTTATCGAGCAACTGGGGCTGTAGATCAACAATAATACGGCGAACGTTGACTTCCAAGTCGTCCAACGTCTCTGGTTTATCAGCATAAACTAGTGACTTCACATACCCGCAAAAGAAAGTAATGTAAAGGTGTGAGATCTCAGGATCGTGGAGACCAGTTCATAGGTAGATTACGCGAAATCGATAATGTCGCGCGCCGTGTGGCATGTCGTGCCATCTTGCTCAAACCAAAGCTCTGTCACGTCAATGTCATTCAACTGAGGAACGATGAAGTCACAAATCATATTTCTATAGCGCTCTCCATTCACTGTAACATTCTGGCTGACATCGACCTTAAGGAAATATGGGCCGATGATTCCATCAGCCCATAAAGCACACCAAACCCTGAGTTTTAATGGGTTGTAAGCGCGTCTCGACAAAGGCTTCTGGGTTTTCTTCACTCCAAATTCGAAAATTTTGCTTGTTTACATATCCATTTAACGAAAAATGGGCCTCGGAGAAAAAAATTTTGCGTTGAAACCGAGCCTACAACGCGTGTAATGGTCACGCGGTTTCAACTCTTGCACAAGTTGGATCTTATAAGCCAAGATCTTTCCATAAAGTGGATGGGCATAGCTCCAATTGCTATGCACGATAGCGAATCGAGTCATTCGGATTCTCCTCAACACTGCGTTCCACAAGGGCAATAACTTTTTCTGTTCGCACTGTTTGTCTTTGGGGATGCGTATTATCGTGTTCCGAATAACTTGCTCAGATGGACGACTATGTCGACCGTAAAATGGACGTAGCGCACGATAAGTTTGGCGAACCGAACCATGGTTTCAAAATAAGTTTGCACAATTGTTGTGGTGTTAATCTATTTATCGTAAAATGGCAAAACGTGCTAACCAGAAATCAGCTTTCAACTGTCAAATTGACAATCTGTAGAAACAGTGTTGCCAGTTTAAAAACCAACCTCTAAAAAAAACACCATTTATATGCCGAGCGGAATCTCGTCCCCCTTTTTTTGTTTGACGAGGTCGCCAAAAGTGCATCCGCCTTATCCAACGATTTGGATGGAGATTACACACCCGTTAAAGGGCGATAGGTTTGCGAGCGAATACTGAAAAAGGCACAATTGAGGTTGGCAACCAAAAAGATACAAGTGCTACCCAAGCGTAAGCACGACCAGGAAACTTGGTGGGCAGAAGTATGCATTATGGTCATTTTGAGGACAAATAAAGATGGCTGTTTTTTTTATTCCTTTTGTTAGATTAAAATTTTTGCAGAATTAGCTATTCGAGTCAGCAAACAACTCTAACGCATATTTGTCTCATTAACCTTGCACAGAACTTAATTCACCAGAAGTAATTACGTCATTCTCGTGATACGATACCCCTTGTCAACAGTTTTGTGTTCTCTATTCATGCATAATCAAAAGCTTATCCTGTATTCCGTTTTCAGGTCCTTCTCTCTCCATCAGCGAATCCCTATAAAAAACTATTATTAAAAAAAAAAACCCACCCTGAACCTCAGAAAAATTATTAAATACTCAGTCTGTGTCCCTCGCATTGGTCGAGTATCTTGACATTGACCGCCGTCATCAACTGAACCGGCAGAAAAGAGGAAACAACAATTGAAAAGAAGAAGAAAAAATAAAACGAAAGACCAAAACAATAATTGTTTAGCTGGGGGGGGGGGGAGCGGGAACTACCCAACTACCCTCATTTCCATTTAATTTTCTTCTAGATTTCAATTTGAAATGTTTTGCCTTACGGACGTGGGTGTCTGTTTTTGATTTTTTGTTTCCTTTTTTTTTTTTCCAACCTTTCCACACTATTCCGCATGAGTTTTAGAAAAAAGAAAGAAAAAAAAAAAAAGCTGAGATAATAAATGAAAACGAAGGCAAACGTTGAAAAGAGTAAGAAACGACGAAAAGTGCACAAAAGCCATAGTGCAACGCTTTAACGATTCTAGATCGCTATTTGGACGTGTAAGTGTGTATAGATGGCTGTACTCGTAAAATGTTGCAAGTGACCTTAAGTCATGAGATTTGGTTCAACGACAGCCATAAGTGCATTAGATGTATGCCTCGACTGGTTTTTCAAGGGTTGGACTTAGATCTGAGGAGGCTGCCTAATGGAATGTGAGCGCCTTTGACGCTTATCTAGGCTTTGGGGGTTAGTGGCTGGTGGCTGGTAAATTGGAGCGAATGAAAATCCACACAAGTTCATCAACGAAAGTGGGAAAGACTAGAGCTCTATATTGACAGGGCGCATACAAACTTATATAATACATTGCAACACAAATTGAAAAAGATACTTTGCAAAAGTTTTTGGTTAACACAATGTTTGTAATTATTCGCAATGTACTTTTGAATTGCTCTTCTGGAACTTAAAAATTCTTAAATGAGTGTAACACTTAGGGGAGGAGGTTTCTCCGTTCCACTCTGTTCTCCTCTGTTCCGTTTGCAATCTACGAAGCGGGGACACTTGAAGATAGTTACGTAAATGGATGAGATGAAAATGCGGTTGCATGTTTCAAAACATGACGAAAGTGTGATGTCTAAATATTTGCGGGTGTTGAAGTTCATAGTGACTATGTATGACGTTCCTAACAACTAGATTTTTACTTAATGTAAGGTGTCATTAGAATTTTAGCAATTTTAAAAATAGAAATTTCCTCCTTGCCGATTTTGGAAGCATTTCATTGATGCATATTTCGGGAGGAGTACTATTTTCTAAGATAGATTTGCTTACTTTTAGAATGAAATTGAATTTAATGATGTCATTGGAGAGTGTATAGTTTGAAAACTTAAACAATTACGCAAAATGGTGAGAAATTTTTTTTATAAATCTAATCACACTGGAAATTGGGACCTATACAAGTCTGCTTTAACCAACTTCAATAAAGAACTGAGGAAGTCCAAGAGAGATTCCTGAAGAAAGATTTGCGAAAACCTGGGAGAACTACCAGAGATCACGTGCCTCCAAAATACTCTTCAAATGGTTTAGGTCTGTTACAAAAAGCAGATGGTTCTTGTGACATTTCCCAGGCTCGACCCTTTTAAACAACGCACATAATATCAATTCTGCATCCACAAGCTTTCCCTATATCAACAGAATTAACAATTGCAAATGTAGTATTTTCAGTATAGACAAGGTTGAATGGATCATAAACTCATTCAAACTATACAAGACGCCTGGATCAGACGGAATCTTGCCAGTACTGATTCAAAAAGGTCTGGTCCAGATTCTTCCCATTCTAATAGCCATTAACTATTGGGTTGTAGCACATGAAATGTCCAATTTTATAGTAAAAATTTAAAAGCCAATATTATTTCTCCGTAAATTTTTATTCAATCAAAATGGGATTCGTTGGCATCTATGAGATTCTTCCAACATGACACAAGGTAAAATATTCCTTTTTCGTAGAAGTGCTGTCTTTTTGAGGCAATGAATTCTTCAAAAGCTGGTTGCGCAAGACCTTCTGCCGGCAAAATGAATCCAGATTGCGGAAAAGATGGCAATCCGGAGAGTAGTACGGTGGATGCGGAAGAATTTCAAATCCCAACTGCCACAGGTTTTGCACCGTTACTTGTGAGGTATGCGATCTAGCATTGTCATGGAAAAGGATCGGACCGTGCCTACTAGGTGGAGTGAAAAGTGACCTTCTTGACCACCACAATGCGCTGCTACTACAAAAAAGGTTATGGTGCCTTGAAGTCCGTTCATATTTAGGCAGACATGCCAAATTTCAGTGCGATACTGTCTTTAGTTTTGTTTTGACAGCTGATTGTTGTTGACGTGTTTGGCATCATGTTGAGTATGGACAAAAACGATATTCGTTCTCTCATAAAACATTATTTTTTGAGAGGCAAAACGGCGAAGGAAACAAAAGAAAAGTTGGATAAATATTATGGGGCTAATGCTCCGTCAGATTACACCGTCAAATATTGGTTTCGAGAGTTTCGTGGTGGCCGCAACTCCACTACCGATCAAGTCCGCAGCGGTAGGCCCTCCGATGCAGTTACAGAGGACAATGTCAAAAAAATACATGAAATGGTGTTGGCTGACCGGAAAATGAGGGTGCGCGAGCTAGCAGATACCACAAAGATTAGTACTAAGCGCACACGCCATATTTTGGGCAATATTCTGCATATGAAAAAGTTATCCTGCCGCTGGGTGCCGCGAATGCTTACTCCTGACCAAAAACACGAACGCGAGAGCACTTCGAAAGAGTGTTTGGACTTGCTGGTACGGAATCGGGAGGACTTTTGGCGTCGATTGGTAACTGGATTTGGATGGCTCATCAATAAAAAAAGGAAAATCGCTGGAATAAGAGTATCAAACTAAAAGGGGACTATATTGAATAATATAAAAAAACGTTTAAAAAAAAAAAAGTTCCAGCGTTTTTCAAGCGGAAATACCATTCAGGTGTGCACAAATCCCATATTCAATAAAAGAATGAAGGCGCCCCCACCCATATACTAACGGACAGTCAAGCAGCCATTAAAGCACTAGGCTCTAACTTATTCTTTCACTGGTTCAATACACTACAAGATCTCTCCCATAAGAATAAAGCAAAACTTTGGTGGATCCCTGGTCATAAAGGTATTTTCGGAAATAAAATAGCCGACGAACTGGCTAGAAATGGTTCGGCTGATCCTTCATCGGCCCCCATGAGCTGTTCTGTAATATCCCTAATTCCGAAATTAACTCAGCAATAAATGTGTATATTTCGTTGGGAGAACATCCCTTAGCTTCGCCAGGCTAAAATAGCCATCAAACCCTTTCACAAAAAATAAAAATAAACCCTACAACTCGCAAGGAATGATATCAGAAGACTTTGGAGTTCTAACCGGACACTGCTACCTTCGATATCACCTATACAAAATAGGTCTTATTCAGGAAAGTAAATGTCGGCTTTGCATGGTAAACGACGAAACATGTGAATGCATGGCTCTAAGTATTTTAAAGAAACGACGCTTTCTTAGAGCAATTTTAATCCCTGGGGAAATTCTGAAAATCCTTACCTGTTCAAAAGAATTTAGCCACTCTTGGCGTCCTAAAACTGATTCTGTGGTATTGTACAAAAGATCTTTTAGCTCGCAGTGCCACCGCAATTGGCGGACCAGTTCAATATATTTTCGCCATCGATGTGAAAGCAAAGTCACAAAAATTTCAAATACCATAATCCGAAAAATATCTTTCCTCGTTGGCGTCTTAAGTTCTTCATCGTCGAAAGATCGCTTTCCACGAAGAATATTCTTAAAATTAGGGAACAGGTTTGGAACCACACGTCGTGTGCACCGGTGCGTTATCGTGAGCAGCAACACACCTGCAGTCAGTATCCCTCGTCTTATGAGTCATGAAGAATAGAGTGCTTAGACAGATAATTTAGAATAGATTTCTCTGCTAACAACTTGACCTTTATTTGGACATCTTCCTGTACAAACTTCTCAACTTCTTCAATATTTTTTTCTGTAGTGTCAGTAACCGTCCCGCCCGAGCCATAGATGAATTAACGTAGATGGCAAACTTTCCAGATTTTGGACATTCCAAAAACCGCTTTCCACTGATTACCTCTACCGTGTGGATTGTCAAAAATATCAATTCCCCTTACATTTTATACAAAAATGTCTTCCATACTACACACACATAGTGAACTTTACCTGTAAATTGTTCTCATTCTAGCAAATTCTGGCGGTTTACAGGCTTGGATAAGTGTTGGTAATTCACTTACAGTGGATTTGTGCTGTGTTTAAGGGATTGCAAAGATGTTAGCAGAGCTTGTCATCTATGATAGTTCATCTATGCCCTGAGTGACGATCGTTTTCAATGATCTCCCTGGTCTTTTTAAATTCTCCTTACGATTTTGTAACAGTGGATAATGAAGGTACCATTCTTTACACCAGCAATGCTAAATTTAGATGCATTTACCCTACTTAAAGGAAAGAATAAGACAGGAAAATGTCATAATTAATTGGAAACAATAAGTACTGCATGCCGCACGGAACGATGTGGACCAAGGCGTAGTTTCGTTGTTCTGAACAGCAGAGAATGAGAGACTGTTAGACAGTTCTCACTTTTGGAGGTTATGCATTGCCTGTCAAAACGGTGGGGGCATCAGATTTTGTTTTGTTTATAAGTATACTGGCTTCGCATTGAACCTACATTTCCTGCGTATTAGCAGAAGAAATCGAACCACTGCGCTACATCAACAATATCGCATATAACATCGTTTTTTATCACCAGAAAAAGAAACGGCGATAAAATGTTTAGTTTTGCATCTTAAAACACATTTCAGACAGCTTATATTCCTGTAGAACAAAACATCTTCCTCCTTCGTACGTAGTCTTGGTTTCATCAAGATTTCGACTTCATGTGAACTTCTGGTTGTTCATGCTGTCAAAGCCGTCTAGAAGTCAATAAAAATCAAAAAGATCGAAGATCTGCGATTGAGCATTGTTTCTTAATGATCCGAAAGCTGTTTATGGTGCAGAAAAACACGGAGCGAACGACTGCTTCTCCGATATGAAGAGTTGAATCAAGCTCTCCTTGGTCATGTAAGGTATTATCTTCGCGAACACATATTACCTGACAATTTCCGTGATACATCGCATACATACTCGTACAATACATAGGTCTCCTTCGCCAAATTAAAGAAAATTCCTGCTCCGCGGAATATACTCGTATGTATGTTACATTTCCCCATGTCCTAGGCATAATGAACGTCATTAGTCAGTAACTTTTCCCGTGTACTTGGGACAGCTTGGAAAAATTTCACGATCGTGCGGCAAGAATTCTATATTTTCAGCTTCAAAACGCTTATTCATATTCATTGTGCTGCTAGCCAGATAGTTAAACACCAATCAGGTGGCTAGGCTATTCACGCGAAGTTATTTTGAGCTGCGTCGTCCAGTAAGGTCCTTAGTTGTTGCATATTCAACCAAGTGATGTGATTTTTCTGCACCATACAGAAATCGATAAATCGCTCAACGTTATGTTTGAGCTTGATGTTGTCGCTTCTTATCTTGGTGGGTTAGGGTTATGATGTCATCGTTTGGCGTAATGTTAGGAGCGATCCCCAGTTAGCCGCAGAAGTTTCATTATCAGACGAAGCCTTCATTGGTGAATTGCACCGAAATATTGTGATCTTTCGCACTCAATTTTTAAATCTTGCGAACAATATCTGATCTTACGATATGAGGCACCCTAGTTCTTCTGGTATAAGCACTACCCATACGCCCTACTAACGCACGCTTCCAGCATCTGAATATCTTATTTCCTTTAGTCCAAAGGTATCTACTTTGTACCGAATGAATTTTCTGTTGAATTGTAGGAATGTGTCGTCCAGAGGACCTTTTCATGAGTCGAGCAGGTTTCAAATGCAGGTCCTTGCAATAGCTAAAGGTCATCAGATCTGAGGTGTCTTGTTGCGTTTTTGGTGCTGTAACTGTTGCCGTCTCAATCACAGACTTGCTTTTTGATTTTTTCTTTTTTACAACTAAGTCGATGTTACAATGTAGCGCATAGGACAACACTTCCAAAGTTATGCAGTTCTCGGTGCCCTTCTCGCTTATTGTTTAGCACTTCTAAGACTTGTAACGGATTTAGAAAGACTTGGAGCTTTCGTCTTATCCTATTTGAACTTCAAAATACGAGTAATGTCCATCCCATGAGTACTCATACGAGGTTCGTTCAATATATTCTCGGTATCGATATGAAGGAAAATGCGAATTCAATTTAAATTGTTTTTATTTTTCAATATGATCTCCCCTAACATCAATGCATTTGTTACATCTTGAGATAAGCTTTTTTAAACCCTCAAAATAATAAATTTCCTCTTTCTCTGCAAAATACCGACTTGAGTTCTTCATCATCCGAAAATCTTTTTCCACGAAGACATTTTTTCAAATCCGGAAACAGGAAATAATCACTAGGGGCAAGGTCTGGACTATAGGGTGGGTGTTGGATTTCTTCGAAACCACAATCTCGCGCAGCAGCCTTGGAAGCTCGCGCCGTGTGAACAGGAGCGTTGTCATGAAGAAGCAACATACCCGCTGCGAGTTTACCCCGTCTTTTCTTTTTAATTTCTTCCCGCAAATTATGCAAAGTGGAAGCGTAGGATGTGGCGTTGATGGTTTCACCTTTTTTTTGTACTCAATGAGCAAGATTCCCTTTGAGTCCCAAAAAACTGTGGCCATGAGCTTCCCGGCAGACGTAGTGACTTTGAACTTCTTCGAGGGGTCTGTTCCTTTTTTATGCCACTGCATGGACCCTTGTTTGCTTTCAGGGTCATAGTGGTGGACCCATGTTTCGTCCCCAGTAACAATTCGATCCATAACACCGTCCGCGTTCTCACTACACATCTCCAAAAGCTCTCTACAGCATGCGATTCTCACTTTTTATCTGAGGCGCTGTGAGCATTCGTGGCACCCACCTTGCACTGACCTTTGAAAGGTTAAGATGGTCATGAAGAATGGTGTGAATGGTACCAATTGAAAGCTTGGTGATCTCTGCCATCATTTTCACCTTTATTCGGGCATCCTCAAGAACAAGTTTTTCGACTTCTTTGATGCTTTCTCCCGTACAAGCGGTAGCCGGGGCGCCGGAGCGGGGGTCGTCCTCAATGCTCTCTCTGCCTCTCTTGAACTCACTTGACCACTTTTGCACAGTTGATAATGAAGGTGCGGAACCCTGGTAAACAGCCACCATCTCTTCATGAATAGTTTTTTGACTTTTTCCTTGCTTAGTGAGAAATTTAATTACAGCGCGATGCTCAATTTTCACCATCATCGCCTCAGTTGCCATTATGATTCTGTTTAACTAGAGATAAAACGCGAATTAATAATCACATTTATATGAAATTTTACATGAATGCACTAAAATAATAGTATTACTTGATAAATAAGTCAATTTATATATGCAACCACAGCTTCACCCCGATACCGAGAATATCTTGAACGCCCCTCGTAGATACATGAAGCCGTATGATATAAGAAAATATCGTTGACGTTACTCAGTTGTTTTCGGTGCGTTGTCATTATTTGGCTCGGCTTAAGTCTACCAAGGGAACGTGGAAGATAACAAAAAACAAGAATGGATTGCAACATTTTTAAAAAATCGAGAAATCGCCTCAGTGGTTTCAGCCTGTACCTCTTCAACATACTAGATGGAGTGAAAAGTGACCTCCTTGGGAATAAAAAAAATTTTTTTTTTAAATGTTTTTTTATATTATTCAATATAGTCCTCTTTTAGTTTGATACACGATTTTCCAACTTCTTGATCCCGTCCGAAAAGTAATTTTCCGGAAGGTCTGCAAAATACTCCTCTGTGGCGTCGATGATTTCCTCGCGTGAGCTGAATTTTTTATTGATGAGCTATCTTTTGAGTTTTGGGAAGAGATAATACTCCGAGGGATCCAAATCCAGTTTCTAATCGTCGCCAAAAGACCGCCCGATTCCGCATAAGCAAGTCCAAACACTCTTTCGAAGTGCTGTCGCGTTCGTGTTTTTGGTCATTCGCGGCACCCAGCAGCAGGATAACTTTTTCATATGCAGAATATTGCCCAAAATATGGCGTGTGCGCTTAGTACTAATCTTTGTGGTATCTGCTAGCTCGCGCACCTTCACTTTCTTCAAGGCACCATAACCTTTTTTGCAGTAGCAGCGCATTCTGGTGGTCAAGGAGGTCACTTTTCACTCCATCCATCTCCTCCGCAGGAAGTGACTCATATTCTCTTATATCCAACAAGTTACGAGTAAGCTGTTAAGCAAAAGTACAGTGCTCCGTAAATCGTCTGAAACCTGTTTGTAGTTGTTTGGGAGACAGCAAGAATATTACAAAATTTTCAATGCCTGTCAAGAAGGTATTATTTGGTCTACCAGCAGTCCTAACGCAGGCTTAGATTATGAGAAATTACTTGTCTATGACCCATCGTGGTCCGTGTATTCAAGTCAAATTAAAAATGTCTCGCTTGCTCGAAAAGGGATTATTTTTCTAGTCAATTACCTTATTTAGAGGTAGACTACATAAACACGGTCGAAACCTATGCAAGCAATTAAAGACGGTCAATAAGAAGAGGTACCTGGCGGGAATTTTCAACTGATTAAGGTAAATGCCAGGAAATTTAGGAAGTGTTCCAGTATGTACATATCCTTTAAAATTTACTCAGGCATGTTATGTTATTTACCCTCGCACCAAGTTAATTTCTATATCTACACTCGTATCTCTGGCAAAATACCAAAACGATGAGTTTCATAAATAAACACTACAATTTGCTCGTACAAGAGCCCCTCGCAAGCTGACAACCTCAGGCTGGAAATCAGGCGGCAAAATGATATGTACGAGTATTTTTTTTAAATTTTCATCCAAACTTTTGTCGCATTTTAATTATTCACGTTCATCATAAAACAACAATCTCCGATAACAAAGGAGACACAAGTGTTGTACGTATAAATATTTACTTGTCGTCCTGGTACGAGTACTACCCAACCCTATTCTCGGTATTCTCGGGCTTAGCGTTGTCATGTTTTCCACCAGAGAGCTCGGAACACTTTTTTTTTTAATCCCATTTGCATGCAAATTTTCTATTCCCTCCCACTAGATTGGGGTTTTTGCGTTTTCACCCCTACACTTTGCTAGGGAACGTCATTCAAAAATCGATAAATCGTATGTACCCCGACGAAGCTGGGTTGCTGCATTTGTTTCTGAAAGCTGGAAAGTACGAGTATTTAAGAGAACTTATCTGGAAAGGGATGTGAAGTCATTCAGGCTATTTTTGGACTCTTAGATACGCCCCATTTTGTAGAGAAAACAAGTGCATATTTCAATTTTACTTTGGCAAACTTTATTGACAATCTCGTTGCAATTTAAAATCAATCTGTTGCAGTTTTTCTGTGTAATTTGCGATAAAATTCTAAAATTTCAGAGAGACGTCAATTCAATTTTAGAGTCAATTAGAGAAAAATTTAATTTGGGCCCCACGCAAACGCAAGCAGCAAACCAATGAGTTTCGGAAGTCAAATTTGATTAATGAGAATGTTTTGGGGGAATAATGTCAGTGCTGAATGTGATTAAGTGCCTCTTAGGTAGATTAGTACAAATAGATTTGGTTGAATTATCAGGAAACGCTACTGATTATAAAGCACTTACTACCAACGCCCAAGCTTTTATCGTAATCAACTTGTTACTGTCCGAGTCTAGGTAGGCTTCTGGCGCAGTTTCAAGTGAAATGCACTCCGTCACTACATGACGAGCGATCTAAAAGGCTGAAAACTTGTCTTATACACTGCCAGCACCTTTTCTGCCAGAACAACTCTGCTAAGAGGCAAATGAAAAATGGTAAAAGTTCGTCGCTGCACTAGCCTACTTCAGCTAAGATTCGGTATTTCTGCCATCATCAACCGAACTCATTGAATGCTGTGATGCCACGAGGATGGGATGAGATGCAACGTGAGTAGTAATCATGTCATACCAAAGATAAATCGAATCGCATCCGATAAAAATCAACATTAACATCAACTTGGCACAGTGCGAGGATGAGCTTGACAAATCTGAGACTAATAGGGAAAAAGACCGAAAACTTTACAGATCAAAGCGAAAAGAATATAAGAGGCAAACTCGGAGTTTGAAGGCTGCCTCCTACAAGGACTTTCGCGAAAGATCGATGCACGATGCAAAATCCTCAGAAAAAACAAGCCAGCCAGTTTAGAAACCCGAAAGTCTACTCCTACATGAGGCTCTTAGTCTTATGCACAAAGCTCAATTACTCCAAGGTAATCAGTTCAGAACTAGGTCACTACCTCTTCCCATCACCGGAACTGCAAGGGTGCAAACCACCGAAGCTGGTATCTGCCATCGGGTTTGGTGATGAATGGGGATATTAACTACGTTTCAAAAGAACGCGCCCAAATTTTCTGACAGATCTGTCAAATTGTTTTCTTGTGACAGCCATTTGAAACAGACGTGTACGAGAATCTTCGTAAAAATTGAAAGAAATGCATTTCGTGTGCTCATTAAACACTACTTTTTCGGCAAGAAAACCATCGCTGGAATAGTAAAGGGTGACCAGATAGCAATGGTAGTTTTTCCAATTGCTGTGTTTCAGCAGCTGTCAAAGTTACCAATGACATCGAACTGTCAAAATATTCACTATGGTTTGCCATTTCATCACGCATCATTTTACGCTGGCCGAACGTGCGAAAATTATTAAAAACTATGATTTATCAAAATTCTGGCTCAGTTGTAAATACGCCACGTGAAGCCGTCATCATGGCTTTAGTGTGCAAGCAATTCGTCGCACCGTGGAAAATTTTGAGCTTGAATAAACTCTTTTGGATCTTAAGCCACCAACTAGACAGATAGATGCGAAATGAAGAAAACATAGCCGCCGCAGCGGGCAGTATCGAAGAAGACCCAAAAATGTCGATTCGCAGGAATTGAAGGCGGACGACCATAGACAACGCCGTGAATTCGCTAACTGGACGGAGATCCGGATTTTGGCCAAAAAATTATCTTCTTGGACGAGGTCCAGCGGCTATGTCAACATGCAAAATTGCCGTTATTGGACCGAACACAATGCACAAATGTTCGTCCAATATCAATGCATCCACAAAGATTGACTGTTTGGTGCGGTTCATGGCATGGCGGCATCATCGGACCTTATTTCTTTCGAAATGAAGAAGAAGACACCGTTACCGTCAATGGTCTCAGGTATAGAGCGATGTTAACCAACTTTCTGTGGTCAAAACTCAACAACATCGATATATCCGATCTTTGGTTCCAACAAGACGGCGCTACATGCTACACAAATGACGCAACAACGCTCGAGGTTGTGAAAAAGAAATTTGCCGACTGGGCCATCTCACGGCGAGCGTTCATCAAATGGGCGCCGCGACCATGCGATTTGACACCACTCGATCATTTTCTTTGGGGCTACGTCAAGACCTTAGTTTACGCTAACAAGCCAACCACTTTAAAGGAGCTCAAGGCCAACATTCGACTCGCTATTGCCGGAATAACGCCGCACATATTGGGCTGAGTCATCAAAAATTGGACCAAGCGTTTGGAGCGCTGCCACCGCAGCCGAGCCGGCCATTTGAATGATGTGCTATTGCACACACAATGGCATGAACGTAGCTTCAAAATAAAGCCAGAACCAATTTTATATCTATCTCACACCGTTTTTGTTTAAAAAAAAAAAAATTTCCCATCGTTCCTGACCAGATACCCTTTATTATTTGTTCCGTGGGCGAAACATGGATTCATCATAAGACACCAGAAACCAAGGAACAATTGAGACAGTATACAACTCCTGGCTGAATCGAAGCCGAAGAAGGGCAAGATGCGTCTGTCGGCAGTTTTTTGCTATGCGCGGTGTCATTCACATCGATTACCTTGAAAAGGGTAAAACTATCACTTGCACCAGTTGTATTATGCAGAGCTGTTGGATCGATTCGACTCCGACGCCGCAAAGACGACCGCATTTGGCGAAGAAAAGAAGTTGTCTTCCACTAGAACAACGCGCCTGCACACAAGTCCGCAGTCGCAATTGCAAAATTGCGTGAAGTAGATTACAAATTGCTCCCTCATCAGGCATATTCTCCTATTTCTTATTTCCAAACATGAAGAAATGGCTCGACGGTAAGAGATTTGGGTCGAATGAAGATCTACTCGATGAAACAAACGCCTATTTTGAGGGCCTCAGGAAATTGGGGACAATGGTTGAACTTAAGGTGTGCAGAATTGCTTTGCGAACGTATGATTATTCTATGACTAGATGCAATTGAGGAGGTCTTGTGATACTCCAATTTAAAATTTAGCCGGCATTTTCATTGGCATTAAAGGCGCCTTTTACAACGCAACTTCTGGCTGCATAATGTACACTACTTGCTTTATGGGTTGAAGCAATACCAAAGAATGGTTTCTTTCGGTTGCTTAAGGGTTTTTCCTAATGTCTATTCAAAATGCACTGATATTCATATCATAGGCCACCCGTTCAAAACTATTTTCCTTTTAAGAAGAAGTGTCATATCTGGTACCTGATACAATAATAGCAGATCCTGGTTGCTGCATATGTATTGTACATGTTTGCCTCCGGTTAGTTCCAATGTTGTTTGTCGTGTCGCTCTGTGTTTTGCAAGAATATGATACACTTTCTCAAAGCAGAACTTTTTACTTTCAGATATTTGCCATTGCCTGCATTGCCTTTCGAAATTCCTTTAAAGTACGTAATTATTTTTTGTTTGTTTTTCAGTGTATGGTCTGCGAATCGAACCCGACATCTGTCGTTGTAGGGGACGAACTTAACCATTATGTCATACCGACCACCAATGCAGTTAAAACAGTAGATGGTGGTTACATATTACTTGGACATATGGTAGTACGGCACAGAAAAGGGTCTATGTGGGCACAGGAATCGTTTTTAGTTCTAGCTAGAATCAGCGACAGTAAATGTCGTTGTACCTATGTTACTTACTTATTTACTCAGACGGCGTTACAGTCTGGGTGGACTTAGTCCTCAATTCATAAATAGTTAGTGTGATTTTTGGCTAAGAATCTCCTATTCCACTTGGACGTGTGCCACCTAAGGTGAAATTTCGCTGCAACGTTGTGTCTCTCAGTATTAATCGAAAACTCTTCGATAGCCGCAGGGCTAATATACATGTCTTAGCTATCCCAACCACGCTTTTTTAACCAGGATTATGTCCATCTCGTAGAGGTCGCTGTTATATCTGCGCTTTCAAAGCCGGTCACCGCAAACGGAACCAACATCTTTCTTTCAAATCGGCTAAGGATAAATTTATCTGCCCTCACTAACATCCGTGCCTCTGTGCCATAGAGTAGCTTTACCCGTTTTTAGCGACAGTTCGCTGGGTTCGACCAATGATATCAATGTCATTATTATGTGCAAGCAGCTGCACAGACTTTTGGGGAAAACGTGCTTCTAGTGTTGGCTTGAGAGGTCCGTAAAACTTTCTCAACTAAGGAGTAAAAAACAAAAAAGTTCACATGACAACGCAACAGTTCGTCTAAAGCCTTTTTGGGGTCGAAGATTTTGGTCAGATTGCTTCTGACCTCTATGAAACAGTGAGAGATCTTCATTGTAGTTCATTCCACACAATCGGGGATGTCAAAACCAGGCATGGCTGTTCATTGCTGTTGCCTAAAGATGTGGCCTTAAAATCGACAAAGAAGATTTGTGTATCGAACTTGACGGCTTCTTGGCATCGACGCCACTGATTTTCAGCACTTAACGTAAGTTTGTAAGGGCGTTGACAAGAGGTTGACGGATACGCGATTGCCATATATTCTGAGCGTCTACTGTGATAGCAGTGGTTCAACTTTATTTGCTCCTTTTCAACACTCGTGCTTATAAGTTTGGTAAGTCACGCCGGGTGGACCCCGCTGAGTGGCTTCTCTAATCGTCCAACACCAGCCACCAAAAGAGTATCATAATGCTTGGTTAATATCGGCAGATAGTTGTTATTGAGTTCTAACTCCGAATCATTGCTCAGTATGGCAACTG
Organism: Volucella zonaria; assembly: GCA_963966105.1. NCBI lineage: Eukaryota > Metazoa > Arthropoda > Insecta > Diptera > Syrphidae > Volucella > Volucella zonaria. Next base: position 128,747,510 of record OZ014533.1, on the reverse strand, counting down.
TTGAAGTATGGAACCTCTTCTCTTTAGAATTTTCCTTGGAAATCTGGAGTTATTTTGGCCTGAATGGCTGGAATATTATTAGTTTTAGTGGCATAAAGTTTCTTATCGTAAAAGAATGTGGTGTACATATTGATGTTCAATTTTCTCTGCAATCGGACATTATGGTTAATGCTTGCGCTGGTATGCTCTAAGGATTGTTCGAAAAGTCGCGTTTATGTTGTATCTAGAGATGTCCTCTAGGCCACTACATTGAACTTGTATCGATTGATGACACATACACTGTCCATAATTGTAAACAGGATCGTGACGGATGGTAAATTATAATTTTGAATTTATATAGTCCTTTTGGGGAGCAATTGGTTTTTTAAGAGCACATGTACTCAACATTGGCTAAATAAATTTGAAATAAATTTTAGCTACCTCTATTATGAAGCTTCACGAGCATGCAGTGCCCTTTGTCAAGATGTAGCTGTCATTGTTCCAGAATTGTTCGAACGAAGCGGATGTAATTTTTATTTCAATTTCTGGCTGTTTCCGCTTTTCATAATAAATCTCTTGGCACTTTGCCGATACAAACACGATAATTATTCTCCATACTACCCGTGTCAGAACAGTTGACAACTGACATTCTGTCATGTTGTTTGTTTTACCAGTCGTCATACCCTGAGAGAATTTGGCAAGAGTCTTATGAAGGTAAACGTCATAATGAAGCTCCTTGCATCACAAGTCAGCAAAACATGAAAAAATATCTGATGTAAGATTGTAGGACTAAACACAAAAGAATAAAGGTACAAACGCTGGAGAACGAAGATATAGCAAACTATGTTCAGTAAAAAAAATAAGTTATTGGCGCGAGAGTTCAAGGTGGACTAGGCCTAATCTCTCCCACTAACTGTGTTGTCTTTCTCATAGCGTTCACTTCCGGAGGTTTGTGATTGCCCGACGAAAATATCGTGATTTTAGAAAAATCGAAAACTTTTTCGTCCTTTGATGCTGGCCGAGCTTTAAACCAAGACTCCTTTGTGTGTCCACAACCTCCGCAACAAATTACATTTTTTAATAATTGTTAAATAATTCTAGACACTGTCAGCAAATTTAGAGTGAAGGTCAAACTTATGTAATCCAATTGAGACCGGTGAAGAGGACTACACTGATGTATCCTTTAAGCTACCGCCCAACAAGTTTTCATCATGAAAATTGTCATGTGGACACCGCAAAATTTCCTTTGGATGTATCTTCAATATCAAGTCCATCAGACTGCCATGTCAAAAAAAACCGCACCATATCAGCTTGCACTCATGCTTCTGCTAAATAATTTGTTTTATTAGCACTTCCTTTGCCCTAAGGTGTCTACACTTTAGGAAGATACAGTTGGTCCTGTCTATACTATCGATTGTGAAGTCTCTAGTGGATTACAACCCATCCAACTCCCAAATTGACTGGGCAGAGAAGATTAGAGAATTCAGTTGCATGAAGATGAGTTTGAAAATTTGGAAAAGCAAGGCAGGTGGTGTCGGTCCTCGAGGAATGAATGAAAGGACCAGTTAGTGTATGGCTAAATACCACGTTTTGTAATGTGTTATGTATACAGGCTCACTCCAGACCCCCGAGTCTAAGAGTAATTCCAAATTAAACTCTTCCTGTAAAAATTCGAAATCTCATCAAATACTCGTAATGCAAAACCGGCCGGGGTATTCAAAGTACTTCAATTCATGACGCCAACCTCTTCGGAAATCAAATTAAAATTTTTTTATCTTTAAAAAATTTCTCTCTTTAACGTACGTATGTGGTAAAATTGGGAAATTTCCCGCTGTGTGTAGAGAATAAAATGAAATAGCGAGAAAAGGTGTACGGAAAGTCAATATGGTATAGCAGAATAAAGCCGTCGTATGTATTTGTATTTTTATGGTATCCGTTCAAACAATCTCACTGTCTGTTAGGAGTTCAGAGGAGGAAAAAATAAAGCATACAAACGAAGGAAACAAATTAAAATCCAACACACCGGCAGTAGCCTTATATAAGATCTATAACCGAATGAAACGAGGTTGGAAGAATGCCATAGAAATTGAAATGCTTTTGAATAGTTGCGATGGGAAAATGCACATACATACGTATCATGCATTGTGACGAAGCAACGTCACTTTGTACAATTTTTTTTTTTGCCAATAGTTAGTCTCTAGTCAAACTGTTGTCTCACAATCAGTCCCTTTTTGGTATCAGTGAGATCGCCTCATCAAATCAGGCAAAGTCTAAGCACCAGCCTTTGCGATTTTGAATATTAAAAATTGAAGATTCTGTTCAAAATACATAAGCAACTAATCCTTAATCCTTCGAGAGGAAGAGACATCAACACCGCACTAGCCGCAACTTGATCGTCACCTTTAACATGGGTTTCAGTCGCTAGATCCACATTCGTTCCCACAGTAGGACGGTGCAAAACTCAGACTGTTTGTGTATCGGCGGTGTTCTAAAATTGATCCCATTACTGCACTTGACATACGTCCGGGAGTCTATGGTAACCAGATTTCTAATTCGTGCGGTTTTTTCAAAATTTGAACATTTATTTAAGAAAAACACGTACAATAGTATTATTCAAAGTATTGCCCATCTGAAGCTATGACTTTTTCCCATCTTTCTGGCAATTTGTGGATGCCATCCCAAAAGAACTGCGCCGGCTTGGCAGCCAAGAATGAATCAAGCCAATTTTTGATATTCTGCTCTGATGTGAACCGTATTTCAGTGAGGGCGTTCTGCATCGACCGGAACAAATGGTAGTCAGAAGGGGCAAGGTCTGGGCTATAAGACGCGTGGGGTAAGACTTCCCATCCACTGTTTTCCAAATAGTTCTTAACCGGAATAGCAACGTGGGGCCGAGCGTTGTCATGATGGAAAATTATTGCCTCGTGTCTGGTCGCATATTCCGGGCGTTTTTCGGCCACTGCTCTCTTCAAACGGATTAATTGTGCTCGGTAGCGTTGTCCATTGTTGGTTTCATCCGGTTTTAGCAGCTCATAATACAGCACACCCGTCTGATCCCACCAAATACAGAGCATTACCTTCGCGCCATGGATATTCGGCTCTGCCGTTGATTTGGCTGGTTGGCCACGTTTCACATATGATTTTTTGCGCTTGGGGTTGTCGTAATGGATCCATTTTTCATCACCAGTAACAATCCGAAGCAAAAATGACTTCCTTTTTTGGCGTGCCAGCCGCATTTCGGACATGCAAAACCGCCTTTCAACGTCTCTCGGCTTGAGTTGATGTGGAACCCAATTTCCTTGCTTTTGAATATATCCAGCTGCTTTAAATGTTTTGAAATAGCTGCTTGAGTGACACCCAAAGATTCTGCGAGCTCTTCTTGTGTTTGGCAACAATCTTCATAGAGTAATGCTTCCAGTTCTTCATCTTCAAACTTTTTTGGCTGCCCAGGACGTTCATCGTCTTTTTCAAGCCAAAATCACCACTTTTAAATCGTGCAAACCACTTTTGGCACGTTCGCTCAGCTAGCACATGTTCACCATAAACTTCCACCAAAACACGATGACTTTCGGCAGCAGTTTTCTTCATATTAAAGTAATGAAGAAGAACTCCCCGCAAAAACACTTTTTCAGGCACAAACTTCGACATATTTGAGTGAAAAAAAATTATTGTTGTTTACGCTTCAAATGAATGGCATATACTGAAATGACGTACAATGACAGTAGCTTTCCAACGCATGTTCCAATGGAATAATGCAAGTTACGCCATCTCTTAGCAAACCGCACGAAGTTATAGACCCACTACTATGATACCATTCTTTTCAAAGCTACTTTGTAGAAAAGTCTCCAAGCAGGGCAATTGCCCATCCCTACATCCAAATATTCACTACATCGTACGAGCACGATTTTTTAATGCGGCTTCATTGTCATTGCTACAAACAAAAGCAGGAAGTAGCATGACGGACACTGTTCCTCCGATGATCAGACTTGAAAACGAACCAAGGGGTATTTATTGGTATTTTCCAAACAACCCGTACTGAGTACCCTTTTCGCTTGCCCAATTATTTTAATGTATTTCAGTTAGCAGTAAAGTAGAATATGATATCTGCTATGGATATTTATCCTTACTTCGATAGCCAGCAGCAATTTTAACATTTTTGAACTTTGTCCTGGCATATTTAGCATTTCTCAACGAGATCGCTAAATAGTTCAAAATCCAAATTTGCTGGGTAAAATGGTAAACGAATAAACTGAAAAGCGGATCAACTTGCCGAAAGTGACACATATCCATTCAATCTCTAATGGCGTACTCATAGGCATGCCATTGGTACAATTGTAAGCTCATGCTTAAGCTAGATGCGATAGGCAACACAGGTGGGCAGGTGAACGAAACTGGATCAGAAACGCAAAATAGTGTTTTGTCGGCAAAAAGTTCATACATATTAGTGAGCATTATCACAGGTCGTTGCATAATTAACAGATATTGGCCGATAGATGATTCTAGCAGTTTTTGCAAAAGCTACATGAATAAAAAAGAAAAAGAATTCGCGCTGCATTAGCTATACCACCAACCCGCTCTCTTGCTAAGAAAAACAATTTATATTTGTGACTTTTTTTTCAAAAATCTTGGTTAAACATCTTAAATAAGACAAGACTCCTCGACCTGGCTAAAATATCTTAAATAAATCTGCTTCAAGCAGATCGTAGTGATCTTCTGATCTCCATAAAAGATGTGAGAGCATTGAGATCTTGCGGCATCACAAAGAGCCTTATTTGGTCTAAGTCTTGCTGATCTGATCCATGAAGGCTATCCTTATAATTTAACCCAATCTAACCATTCACTAATTTGAATGCATTTTCAGGCAATCTCTTAGACGCTTATACGAGTACAGTGTGTTCCAGAAAAACGTGCATTAATTTACTTCTTTTACTTTTACTCACACACACACATGTTTGTAGCGAAACTATGTTCTACATTTAATTGCCGATCGCGCGTTGTATTCATTTCCTCACTATATTTCCATACTTCGGCGTCAAAATGAGTGCGGATTTTAAAAAGCGTTTCGAAAGTGTTTTCTTAGTAAGTCACCAAAAAGCACCGCAAATGAGTATTAAGTCGACAGCAAAATATTTAAAAACATCAGAGGCATTTGTGAGAAAGTTGATAAGGAAGAAAGTGGTATAAGGAATGCGGTAATGTCGATGATGGCAGAGTGACCATAGCAGGCACATCCACTAAGTACACAATACGACGCAGATCTGGCATCGAAAACAGGAGTACCAAATGTAAACCCAAAAACATGTTGAAAAGAGACTAAGTTAGGCAACGCAGATGTCCATCCAGCAAAAGTTCATGTTTATAGATGCTTCTCGGCTTAAGGATTCGGAAAGCTAATAGTATTCCCACAAAATATCGATGCACAATTCATAGTAATATTATACTAGAAATGTTTGCTAAAGTCTGCCGAATCTCTATATGAAATAAGCAATTACGATTGCATTTTTCAAGAGGATAACGATGCGAAAGATAGGAGTCGTCGCCTCTGCACGCGTTGGAAAGAGGAAAATAGTATAGAGACGTTAGATTGACCGTCCCAAAATCCTGATGCGAATCCAAAAGAAAAAAAAATGTGTGGTCTTGAATGAAGCAGAGGCTTAAGCGGGAATAAAAATAGCCACAATAAAATAGTCTTGCAGCAAATTTGGAGAGGTCTAAGTTTAGAATATGCGCAAAATTAAGCGAAGATGCCAGCAATCATAAATATTGATAGTGACTGGATTCTCTACTAAGCAATTCGCTTTGATATATGTTTTAATAAAAAAAAATATGATTTGATAAAATTCTGGCATTTTTCGTTGGTTTTTTAGACGCACTGTACGAGTATTCAATACAATTACGTTTTATGTTTCAGGCCGATTTAGATTGGCTGCCATTTTGGTTTGACTTTTATTTGTGAGTTCCTATCTGATAATAGTGAAGAACAGTTGATAACAATTATTTGTGGAACATTTAGATTCTGTGTTACAATATACTAACATATAACATCCGAATCGATCGAATTTTACATATTTCCTCCACTACTTCGCCGCTTATGGGATTTACTAAATTGTTGGATCTAAAAACATTCTACAGACCACTATATTTTGGATTGCTTCGTTAGTAATTCCCAGGGTTTGCTGTGTGCTCTTGCATTTTTGATTCTCCCGAAAATCATGTTTGTTTAAAATTCTTTTACCCGCATAAAATTCAATCAACGCGAGATTAGAGTGCTCTTACTTAGGCAGCGCTACAATCTGGGGTGGACCTGGGCCTCAACCAATAAGCCTCTTTAATTAGCGCGGTCTTTGGCTAACTGCCTCCAGTTGCGCACTCCAAGTTGGTTGAGGTCCTTTCCACTAGCAGGCGCCCCTAAGCGAGGTTTTCCTCTACTGTGTTGTCACCCCGGATTAGAGTCGAAGATTCTGCGGGCTGGAGCATTGGTGTTCATTCGCTCTACATGTCGCAACCATCTCAAACGCCCAATATGCAGTTTTTACCAGGTCGATATCGCTGTACAGCTCGTAGAGTTCATCGTTGAATCGTCTTCAGATCCCGTCAACGCATACGAGACCAAATATCTTATGAAGTGTTGGCTTGTGAGTTTTGCACAATTCTTTCAAATATGATGTTGAAGAAATCACATGACAGCGCGTCGCCTTGCCTTAATCGTTTTTTGACATTAAAGGTCTCAGTTAAGTCGTTACCGACCTTAATGCAGCAGCGAGCTTTCTCCATTGTCATCCTGCACAAGCGGACGAGTTTGGTAGGGTTGCTATACATGGCTCTGTATAGCTTGTCTCCGTATATGCTGTCATATGCGGCTTTATAATCGATAAAAAAGTGGTGGGTATCGATCTGAATTTCTTAGGTTTTTTCCAGGATCTACTGTAGTCTGAATATTTGGTTAATTGTGGACTTAAACCGCACTGATAGGAGCCAATCCTTGACAAATGGTTTGAGGAGGACAAGACCTTATATGCGATGTTTACTGGACTGATACCTCTATAGTTAACGCAGTTTAGATGGTCTCCTTTCTTGTGAACCGGGCAAACGATGTTGTGGTTCCATTCACCAGGCATACATTCATGTGACCAAATCTTGGAAATAAGTTGGTGTATGCTCTGTACCAAGTCATCTCCTGCTGCCTTAAATTGTTCTGTGGGTAGGCCGTTAGGTCGGGTCGGGTGGACGAAATTCTTGACTTGCATCGTCAATATTGAATGGCTCGCTCTGCCTGACAGCGGAATTTGTGTGGTCTTCGCCGTTTAGTTAGCAATCTGCAGAAATGGTTTTTCCCAATCCTCAACACCGACTGTGACTCTACTACAAGGTTTCGTTGTTAATCTCTAAAAGTTTCCCTTCAGGTCTTATTACCCTGACACGTTCTTTTTACCTTTTGATAAAACTTCCGAACGTTATTCCTGGAGTAGCACCTCCCTATTTCCTCGATTGCGCGCTTCTCATGCTCTTTTTTCTCCGAAGCTGATGTTCTTCCCTCCTCTTTTGCTCGTAGAGCTCACGAGCCGCTCTTGTCCTTTTGTGCAGCGCTACTTTGTGAGCTACTCCTCATCAAACCAGGGGTTTCGTGGCAGTGGGCGGGGTCAACCCAGCACGTCAGTTGCAGTATTTCTGATGGCTTCTCGGCATCTAAGCCACTGGTCTTCAACACTTGATGCTGGGTGAAAATAACTTCTAGAGAGGTTGAGGAATACGCGATCGGCAAAGGTTCTGGCGGCTTGTTGCGATTGCAACCGTTCAACGTTAAATCGCCTCATAGTATTTGCCCGCTGTTGTGGCGTCTGAGATATCCGTAGACGTACCTTGGCAGCAACTAGGTGGTGGTCCGAGTCTATGTTGACCGCTCGGAATGTCCGGACATCTAAAATACTTGAGGAGTGGCTTACGTCGATCGCAGCATGATCAATCTGGTTGACAGTTTGCTGATCTGGTGTCTGTCATGTTCCCTTGTGAGTATTGAGGTGAGGAAACCGTGTGCTTGCTATAGTAACCTTACGTCCCGCAGCGAAATCGATTAGCCTATATCCGTTTCCAGACGCCGTGTCGCGTAGACTATGTCTTCCGATTGTGTTACCAAAGATGTCCTCGTTTCCAATTTATGCATTAAAGTCTCCTAGGACGACTTTAACGTCATATATCGGACATTGCTCGTAGGTTTTGTCGAGGAGCTCGTAGAAACATTCTTTGGTAGCATCCTCCTTTTCCTCTGTTGAGCCGTGAGCGCATAAGGACTACATACGTAAAGAAATTTGTGAAATACCACCAGAAATTGGTAATAATATAAAAACTATGCTTCTAAGGCTAGTTTTTATCTGGATGACTGTCCTGGTGATGTAACTGCAGCGCTATTGAGTTGCTTGAATTTACCTATTCTACGCTTAAATTTGAGCGAGTTAAATGCTTCTTATCTAACCAACAAAATGAATCTGATTACCCTAAATTGTACAAGCCTATAGCGTGCTTTGAATCTTCTGATTCACCATCACTCATATTCTATTTCGTGGAACTGTTTTCAGAATTATTGCAACACATAATATGGATAGAGTTAGATAACAAAGTGGAAATGTTTGTAAAATAAATTCATAGTGCATGTTGTAGTTCCTATCTGTAAGTAGATTACGGATGTGGGTTCTCTACATATATCGTTCTGTATACACATTCGTGTTTAAATAGAAATTCATCGCATTGTGTTGAGATTATATTATATTTAGTTACAGTCCAAAGGCAGACTGCAAGCAAAGATAAGACATCATACCCGAACATCATTCAATTTGTGTGTTCTATAGCAAAGGAGAGGGAGAGCGATTTCAAATTGATTTCCTTGTCTTTCGTCTGAAAAGCCTTAGGAAAATTAATTCAAATAATATCGTTTGGTAGTCTCCTTCTGAATTGTTATTTACTTGTGTAATCTACATATTTTAAATTTTCCAAATGATTTGATTGCTTATTATTTCGTCAATGGCGTGGTCTCTTTATTTATTTTTTATTTTTAGTTATCAGCGACAAGGCAGAGAAATGTAGATGTAACACAGTCTCTACATTTAATGTCTTCGCTATAAGTACCTAAGTTTGTTTATATCTACAAAATTCTTGTAATGCGCAGTTTTATCAAGATAGACTGCCCTTATTCTTCAATTCTGGTTCAGTAATTGATCTGGGTTATACCGAATTTCATTTGAGTTCTATACTTTCAAGCTAAAGCGATGTTTTGACATTGGCTTGTGACTGCCTGAGACCTGGAACATCCTCCTATTCAAGAAATCAATGTTACAAAAGATGTCATCGTTTCTTGTTAGAGAATTAGTTTCAACTGCTTAAGCGGAATTTATGTCAAGGATCATACCCGTGCTGCTATACATAAAGCGACTTGCGTAGCACGCCAAAGATCTGGGTTCAACACTGCACCCAAAAGTATAAACGCGTCATCACACTTTCAGCAGGTAATGGCAAACTACCGAAAATTTATGTGAGCCTATGAGACTTTCTCACCGCTCATAGTCGACATAAAACCGTAGGTGCCTTTGTCTATGTACAAAAGGATGAATGGAGCAGTTAGGCATTAATCCTTATACAACGAGGGTAATCTGTTCTTTTGAGTCTGTTAAAAGGAGCGGAGAGCTTATTCCATACAGCGCCTTGAGATTTTTAATCGTAAAAGTCAGCAGTGTCGCCTCAGAGCACTACCCGAGATAAATTAGTAAAGTATCTTGCGGTCTATCTGAATTTACTAACTTACGGTAGACAAAGTCTTTAACTACCTCAAAGTTATGTCTGTCGAGGGCAAGGTTCTGTGTGAGTGGTCGGTGTTGGGTGTTCTTTCATGATGACAGCATACACTTGGTCTTGCCCTTATTAGCAGTTAAACCCATCGTCGCCGCTTCCGTCAGTACTCGCGAAAGCGCCATTAACATCACGCTACTATCTTCCGATTATGTCGATATCATCGGTGTAAACGAGTAATTCGACGGACTTTTGAAAAATATTGCTTCTTGTGTTGGTGCGTGAGTTTTGCGCTATTCTTTCAAGAATGATATTAAAGGAATCGCATAACAGCGCCTCGCCTTGTCCCCCGTCTTTTTCCTGCTGAGAAGCCGGTGTTCGTCTCTCTTCTTCTGCTCGTAAAGTTTGTGTGAGCAGCTCTAATCTTGCTATGCAGAGCCGTTTTTTTTTTATGCATCTTGTTTAGCTGCATTTGCTTGTCGGCACTCGTCGTCAAACTAGGGGTTTCGTTGTGATGGCCTAGTGAAACCCAGCACATCAGAGGCGGTATCTCTGATGGCGTTCTGGAAACGTTGCCACTGGTCTTCGATACTTGGTGCTGGTGGCATAGGACCTCTTAAGAGATTTGGCGTCAAACGACGTTCGGGATATCCGCAATGATACCTTGGATACAACAAGGTAATGATCCGAGCCGATGTTGGCCCCTACAACCACAATACCCATATACTGGAGTAGTGCCTTGCGTCGATCGCAATGTGGTCAATCTGGTTGACGGTTGATTGATCAGGAAATCTCCAAGTCCCCTTATAAATATCGCGATACTATCTACGATAATGTTTCTCCTCGCCGCATTTTATGAGTGATCAAGTTGTGGTTGTGATGGTGCAATTTTTTCCCGTCCCTGTGACATAATATGGTGATTTGTGTCGATATCAGAAGATAGACTCAGACTACTAAAGAGTCTTTCATTAAGCGCTTCCTATCTTTAAATTTAAATAAAACAAAGTGTGTGTGAGATATCATCGAGATTTGTTATTCGTTTAAAAGACCTATCGACGCCATTATGTATGGAATATAACATCGTTCAAATGTCCCCATAAATCAGGCTGATTTTGACCGATGGCATGGGTTATGTTGACTTTGAGGGCCGCTGTGGCTTGTGGCTTATTCGCATAGACCTGCGACTACAGAAAACCTCACAAGAAACAGCCTAACGAGGTCAATTCGAACGATCTCGTCCCAAATTCGACAATTTTGTTTGAAAACGTACCCATTCATCCAGAAATGGGCCTCATAGCTGAAGATGATTTTTCGATGAAAATTAGGGTCAGTTTCCAACTGCTCCAGAGCCCAATCAGCGAACACACGTAGTTGTGTATGGTCGTTTAACTTCAGCTCCTGCTTCAGTTGAATTGTGTACGGGTACAGGCCTAAGTCACGACGCAAAATTCGCCAAGTTGTGGTCTCCGAAAGGCCGAGTTCTTATGAGCGACGCGAAATCGACTGCCTCGGATTCTCCTGCACACTCTAACGGACACCGGCGATGTTTTCGGTAGATCTTGCATTTCATCGACGTACTGGTATTGGTTTATCGTTTACTGAACCAGTGGACTCAAATTTATCCACCGCACTGCGAATAGTCCTCTCGGTAGGACGATTATGGCGACCGTAAAATGGGCCAGCGCGCGGTACATTGCCCGAACAGAACACCCATTTTGATAAAACAATTTTATCATTTGCACGTGTTGTTGAACGCTATGTCCGTCCATGGTGATTTGACAAAACAGACTGAATAAATGACAGCCAGTTTGACATATGTAGCTTCAACAATATGGCCGCTATCAACTGTGAAAGTTCGGAAACCCCAATTGGAAGACTCTTTACATAGTTAGATATGTTGGCGGATGTTTGAGACGCCACAATAAGGGAAAAATACTGTGAGGAGATATAATGTTGAGCCGCTGCAATCGCAAAAAACTGCCCAAACTTTTGCCGATTGCGTAACTCTCAACCCCTCGTCAAGCCTTTTGCAACATATGTACAATACATCAAGTCCTGCAGATCAGTGGCATCGAGTCGCAGCTAATGTGCTGGGTCTTAGCCGACCAACCCCTCTATACAAGATGCAGACAAGCACTTGAACAAAACATGTAAACTCAGAAGCGGAACTGTATTGAAGGGCGAGAGCGGCTCGTACGCTCTACGAGTAAAATAGAAAAATAAAGCATGAGAAACAGCCGATTGAGAAGATAGAAGGATTTAATTCGACAATTTTCGGTAGTTCTACAAAATACAAAAGTAGTAAAAACAACGTATCGCGGACGCCAACAGAGCCCGAACCACCTAGTAGAATCATAGTTGTTTTTTAGGATATGAAAAAAACATTTTTACGGACTACTAAACGAAGAGTACGTGCTCCTGTCAGGAAGAAAGATGCGTTCAACCTGGGCCATGGAACCGAAGATTTCCACCCATCAGACCAAAATGAAGTAAAGATAGTATTTCAGCCTGCAATCGGCAACTTGGTAGATACACCAACTTATTTTCAAGATATGATCAGAAGAAAGTATGCCTGATGAATGGAACCTCGGCATCCTTTGCACGATCTAAAAGAAAGGAGAACCTTTAACCTGCCCCAATAATAGACGCATCACTCTCCCAAATATCGTGTACAAGGTTTTGTTTGCCATTTGATCTCCTGAAACGATGCGTATACAATTTGATTGGCGTTATCAAGTGAGTCCACAATTGACAAAATATTCGTTCTACGCCAGATTCTGCAGAAAATCCGAGAAGTCCAGATCGATACGAGTACTATCCACTTCTATCGATTTTAAGGCCGCGTAAGTCACAACCTTTCGGAACGGGGTATACGGATATAACATATATCTGCTTTTGGCATCCTTGTTAAGCTCAGATTGTGCAGGATGACGATGGAAAAAGCTCGCTGTTCCGTAAAGGTCAGAAGCAATCTCACCAAGGCGTTTTGACTTTTTTAACATGATACTTTAGAAAATTATGCGGAACTCGCAAGCCAACTACGCAATACAACTACTTGCATACGCTTTAACATTTATATCATTGGGGAACACAGCGTGCTGTCATTGGTAAGTTTGCATGCTTTGAAACAGAAGTGGCTAAAATGGGTTATGCTGTTTACGAAGCATGGATCATAACGAAGGCAAATGCAGATAGCTTTGGTTACTTTGAATACAACAATTCTTTGAGTGATTATTATTGGCCCTTGGAGGAGAAGAGATAAAATGGCTGAAAAATCTTCGAATATTAACAATAGGGGAAGGCATCGGTTTAGGTAGAGCGGACAAGTAGGTAGGTAGGGCCAAAGACCCCGTTAATTTGAGAAGTGTATTGATTCAGCTCTACATCCGCCCCGGACTGTAGCGTCATCTAAGTGCATTAGTCTACATAAGCTTGATAAAATAAAGCCATAGGAATAGACATGGTATTCCTACGATACGAAGGCGTTTTGGTTTTCGAACATCTGGAATGCGAAAGATGGGTGAGAGTTTGTTGGAAATTAGATAATTGACTGAGCTTGTAGTACCACTCAGGATTCTTTTCTCAATAAAATGTCCACTACTTCTTCTGACATCGTTTCTACTACAAAATTATTTCAATTTGAATTGTACTGTAAAATTATTCAACGATTTCGGCAAACGACATGCTTGACATGGCGAAATTGATTCATTTTCTAAAAATTATCAATTGCGCGTAGTTGCTAAATGCAAAATTTATTACTCATTTGACAAATATCAAACAGAACATTAATTTGCGATTTTCCTTTTCTCTATTTCTTTTCAGACCAATGTGGGATGCACTCCTGAAATCCGTGCGGTGTGAAATCATCAGCTTCTCTCGCAATGATCACATTGACGCTTATGTACTTAGGTAAGTACTCTCATCCATAACTGTCATTGTATCCTCTTCTATGCAAAAACGAAACGAAAATCAAATATCAAAAGCCGACAGCTGAAAATCGAAAAGAAAATCGAGAAAAATCCCAAAATCTAAATTTAATCCTCTACAGTCTACCTACAGAACAAACAAAAAATAAATAAATACTCCACACATCTGTTTAGAAAATATCGCACGTAACATTGTTTGGCTGTGGTTTTGGGATTATTTTTAAACCATTGACGAATGTGTATAACCTTTTCGAATCCCCGAAGTGTTTAAATTTAACCATGCCGCAGAGAGGAGCGTTTCAGCAGACGATGGTAATTTGGAGTCAGCACACTTTTTGGCATCACAACATTATATCGCTCTGGGGCTGGTGTTTTGTGTTTTGGTGTTTTAGGACGATTGCTTGTATTCGTGTCGTAAGAGTAAGAGTATGGTGTCATTGGCACCAAAAACTGCTGATTTTAGCTACAAACATACGATTACGAGTAGATGCTTGTCGGTAGTGATTTGCTGCTTAATCGCTTAGAAGAAAATAAGAATTGGCATGTACGCGGACGGTAAGTCTTGCTCTGAGATGACGGGCGAAGCAGTAACTTTGTTTGACGTCCTTCTGCCGGATCAAGAGGAGGAGAAAGTATTTATTATTATTTTTCTTTTTTTTTTTCACGTTTTGTTGTTTTGTGGGGACGCGCGAATTTATTGCTTGTGTGACATATTCTTTTCTTGTTCGGACAGAACTTTTGTTTATTTAGAACATTTCGACCGTTTTCTGCTTGGTTTTATTTTTGCCATCTCATTCGGAATAACGAACACAAGTGAAGGGAGATGAGTATGTACGCTAGATATTCCAAGAAATTCGTTTGAAACACTTACGAGTACTCATAGCTTTGATTAAAGAGAAGGACTTGAAGGACTTTGCTGATATCTATGGTAGGAGTCCTCATTTTGGGTTGGCATATCTTGATTTCGAATTACGTATTTGGAATTTGAATTCTCTAATGGAAACTGATATAAAAGGAAAAACGGTTTCCTTTGAAAATCGTATTTCCTTTAGAGAAAGAAATAAGATACAGTCTTTATCTGTAGTACGTAAGTTTGGAATGTTTTCTGATTTACATTATACTCAGTCAGACCATTTGTCAAATATCCATCCATCCCAACCAATCGGTCCTTGCGGCCTCAATATCTTGAATATGTGTGTAACGCTCTCTCGTACTCAAAAATGTGCTTCTCTCACTACTCAGCTCTTCGGGAGGTTTCGGCGGCGGATTTCCTTTGGTCTGAATAAACACTTCCCCATAGAATGTATTGAGTTGAAATAACCCTTTTTTCTCGACACATAAACGTCTTAGCATTTAATCAAAGTGACAGATTACAATTTATTGGAATTAGGAAAGAAATCAATGGAACTTTTTAAAGCATATTACAGACCGAGGCAGTCCTGGACCTTAAACAACACGGCTCTCCAGCCAGTTCAGTTGCTAGATGAACGCGCCGGCGGTGATAGATTCTTTGTACTAACCTTTTAGCATCAATATGGAGAAAAGAATCTGCCGAGATAAAGCCGGATAGAAATGAGCTCTCGTGATATATTTCTTTGGAGTAATAGGCCCCAAAGATCAGGTTATTATCGTTGGTCACTGCCATTGCAACGTGTCTTCGAATTACCTTAATCAGGAAATTGTCAATCCTATTCAGATTAGCCCCATCTTAAAGGACTTTGTTGGGATAATATTTTTTGTACTCTTATTCTGTACAAGCTGAGACAGGTCCTAAGACACTGCCTTTCAAACACCCGAATCCTTTTCATCTGATACGGCCCTACCTTGAACCACACGGGACAATCATACGCGATGACTAGGCTGATTAGGGCCACATAGCATATGACCTTCTCCCTGGAGACAGTTTGACTGCTGTGAAACAGCCTTCTTGGCCCCAGCAAGACAAACATCTATATATTTGTCAAAATATAAATACTTATCGATCCAGATACCAAGGTATATCACTACGTTTCACACCGCTAATGGCAGTCCGTACTGTCCAATGATGGCCAAATTTAGTCAGTTATATCTGCCATCTGGTATCCCTAGAAGCACATCTCAATGGAGTTCTAAACAAGATTGTTTCCGACTTTTGAAAATTGATTTTCAATTTCCAATCGTCCAATTCGCCTTAATATGATCGAAATCACGCTGCAGAAGAGTATTGATGATTTCGACTTTTGGACCTGATCTGCACGCCACTAAATCGTCTGCGTACGTTATGGCGTGATTGAGAGAATCTACTAGATCAATTGTGTAAATGTTAAACAGTATCGGAGAAATCACAGCTCTTGGTTGTAAGCCGTTTTTAATGTCAAAGACTGCCCGAAATGGCGTTGCCACATTTGACAACGAACTTCTTTCCTTGTAAGTCATATATAGCAGGAGTTTCGGCATACCCATCCTGGTCAACTTATAGAACAGCTCCTCTAACCATACGGTGTCGTAGGCCTTCTCAAAGTTAACGAGGCAGGCACGCGTACACTGGTTCTTGCATTTATTGCATTGTACATATGGTATGTCGGAGACCAGCTTTGACGCAGCATGAATAGTGTCCTCTCCCTAAAACCAAATTGCTTTTCCGGAATTGTATTATTTTCCTCAACCCACCTTAACAGCACTCTATTGACCACCTTCTGATTGAGGTTCCTTATCAGCTGCATGCTTCACCTTAGGTAAGACTTTCCAAAACTGCGTCACCCCGCTGGGGTGGAATCGAAGATCCTTCGGGCTGGACCACTGGTTTGCATGCCCAATTGAACTGCAACTCTTCAAAACGCTGATTTTTTTTCATTTCAAATCAATTTTTTTTGAAGTACAGGAAAAAATGTTCGAAAACAATTATGTTTTTAGAATTTATTTTAAATCTTCGATATGTCCGCCTTTAGTGCGAACTATGGCCTTGAGTCGGTCGGCAAACGAGTTACACGAACGTGACCCTGCAGAATCTTCTTCCATTCTCGAAGAAGGGCTTTCTTGAGCGCATCCACACTTTGACATTTTATTGTGCTGACGTTGGCCTGTAAAATGCCCCATATGGAAAAGTGAAATGAATTTGCATCTGGTGACTGTAGAGGCCCTTGTGTCGACGAAATGAAGCAAGAGACATTGTTTTGTAACCACTCTTGGTTGACGCGTGCTTTGTGTGCTGGTGCAGAGTCTTGTTGGAAGGTCCATTCTCTTTCACCGAAATGTTTGGTTGCCCAAAGTTTCAAAGCACCTTCCAAAACACTTTCACGGT
The DNA here is from genome assembly GCA_963966105.1 of Volucella zonaria. NCBI lineage: Eukaryota > Metazoa > Arthropoda > Insecta > Diptera > Syrphidae > Volucella > Volucella zonaria. The sequence continues at coordinate 128,730,548 of OZ014533.1, read as the reverse complement.
AAACGTTCACATTCACCTTGACGCCACGATCCAAAAATACAAGCGGCGAATGTCCACCGGCCGTCACAGCCTCTCATACCATGACAAACGGTGTTTGCTTACGAATTGTTCGGTTGGGAAGTTTTTTTCATCAGAGAACACGATATTCAGCAACTGGGCAGGTTCTCAACAGCTCAACAGCTCCTTTGCTCCACCGAACCTCACTTTTTTTTGAGCATCGGTCAAATTTTATCTTTTTTGGAACTTATAAGGTTTTAGCTTGAGTTCATCTTTCAATATCCGTTGCATGGTTGTCTTTGATATCTTCAACTCAGTAGCCATTTTTCTGCCACTCCATCGAGGATTTCGTTCAATTCGAGCCTTCACTTTCGGAACCACTTCTGGCGCTGATGCTTGGCGGAAACTTGTGACTTTCCACTCAAATATAGCGCCATCACACTATTATGTTTAATTCCATTACAAATATAAAATATTCCACGAAACTGAGACGCAAATGCTTCTCAACGCTTTTAAACAATGAAACCGGGCTGCCATTAGACTGCGTTAATGTTTTATGAACTGTTTAGCCTTCTGAAGTTGGTTGCAGTTCAATTGGGCCACACTATATACGACCTAGCCTTGTCAATCGCTTTAAGCGAAGCCTTCATCGTTGTACAGTACAGCCAGTATAGTTCTTCGTTATATCTTTTCCTTCACACTCCGTCAATGCAGATGTATGGGCCGAATATCACACGAAGAATTTTTCACTCAAACCTTTCTAAATTAATCCTGTATGCTTTTTGTTGTATTTAAGCTTCTATGCTTCATCGCAAATGGCGATATCATCTGCAAATGCCTTTGATATCGCAAGAACCCGCAGTAGTTGCTTTATGAAAAGAATAAATAAAATTGGTCCCAGTATTGAGCCTTGTGGGACCCCATACTTGCTTTACTTCTTACCATTAATCCTTCGATATCTTTACATTAGCTGTTCTTTCTGTTACAGACGTTTGAGGACTATCTCGTGCGCCAATGTATTATATTCCATTTGATTCAGCAATTCAGCCCCCGGGAATGTTTATAGTAATATATAAACGCGTTAGTGTAGATTTATTATAGCTTTTTCAATATACTAACTACTTTTAAAACGATGAGCTGAGAAGCAGTTCACATTGTGGACATTGCAAATGGCTTAATAGCAAGATAACTTTTCTAACTATGCACTGAAGACATAGCGCTCACTAATGGGAAGTTCTTGTTCCCAAAACGTATGATTAAGAAGCTGAATCTCAATGCAACTACAAGCTGTAATTTGTATTTTTCTTACCTCGTCGAAAAGGTCGAAGCGCTCGAAGAACTCAAACAGATAGTCAATTCGTACTTTACCACTGAGAATTTCGGAGTGCAGAAAGTAGATGTTTTGTTAGAGTCAACCGATGATATAAAAGCCAGGAAAATCCTTAATGAAACGACCAAGCAGATGGGACAACGCAATGAGATGGTTTGCTTTGGTGTTATGACGAGCCCATTTTGCCCAATAGCTTTAACATGACAAAGAACAGGCTTCTGAAGGTAGAAGGAGAGATGCGAAAGGATCCAATATTCGCAGAATGGCAATACCGGCAGATGGCAAACTACATAGAGCAAGGTTATGCTCGAGAGATGATTTCGGAGGAACTAGTAAGCAGCCGCACACGGTGTTTGCCGCATTTCGCAGTTGCAAACCCAAGTAAGTCGGAAAAACTTTGAATCGTTTTTGACGCCGCTGCCAAGTCTAGAGAGATATCACTCAACTTGATGTTATTAAAAGAACCGGAGCAGGCCAAACCGCTCTTGTCAGTATTATTCAAGTTCCGACAAGGCTCCGCCGCAGTCGCCGCCGATATTCAAGAGATGTTTTCACAGATTAAAATAAGAACAGATGACCAACACGCCCAGCGTTTCCTATAGCGCTGACAAAAAGGGAAATGTTGAGAATAGTAATGCCAGTGTTTGACCGGTTTGGTTTCCTGGCGAATTTTCTTGTCGCTTCAAAAATTCAGCTGTAGCAGACATGGAAGAGTGGAATTGCCTGGGACGAGCCACTACCAGCGCGATTATTGAAGCAGTGGAAACTTTGGTAGGCTGAGCTAAGCCGAACATGTGGTTTTAAAATCAGTCGTTAACTCATCAAAATTCCCAACAGCCGACACTCTGCAGCTACATACAATATTTTCACGGATGCCAGCGAAAGTGAAGCTATGGGGTGTCTTCGTGTAGTCCTGGGAGGAGAGATTGACGTGTCCTTTGTTGCCGCAAAAACAAGATGTGAACCACAGAAGACGTTTTCGATTCCTCGTCTAGTACTGCAAGCCGCTTTATTGGGAAGTCGCTTGCAGCGAACGATAAGAACTCATCATCAAATTAGAATTAACAAGGTTATATACTCCAAAACTACTATTCTATAGATCCGCTCAGAGTAGCGACAATATTCGTTGCGCACAGGATTGCAGAAATAGTGGACACATCAGATCCATCGGATTGGCATTGGCTTCCCATAGAATTGAATGTTGCTGATGATGAACCAGAGCCTCCAATCCTCGACGCTTTAATCCAGCTAGTCGGTGGAAACCTGGACCTAAATTCGTACGCCTACCTGAACAGCAATAGCCGCATAATCCCGTCGATGTAGTACCAGGGGTGGTTGAAGAAGAAGTTCGACAACGAATTCTGCATATCAAACAGGCAAACAGGCCATACTCTTAGGACGTGCCCTACAGAACTTGGCTGAGGATAGGAACAACAAATTAAATAACAGAAAATGTACTGGTGAGATCGCCAAGTTAACATCCGCGGAAATAATAAGAGCCAAGAAAATACTTTATCGTCATTTAGCCTCAAAATCGCTGCGCTTAGAGAGAAAACGAATATCCCGAAGTCAAGCACAATCCTTCAACCAACCCTGTGTCTTGGACGCTGATGACATTCTACGCATGTATAGACGATTGAATATCGCCGAATGTCTGCCAGTCCAAGCTCGGCGACCAATTATCATCAGAACGACGCTCTGATTTTGAAAGAAGTCCGCCAGTGATACTGGATTCCCCGCATCCGTATAAGTAATATCTGGCTTATAATGTTCGTTAAATTTATAGCTTCGTAAATCAACTTGTCACAAATTCAATTGGGCGTCCAGCTTCTGCTGATGACTACTCAGTATCTTCCAAACACAATTACACTTTGTAAAAACCCACTCGAATAAGATAGACTAGTAACAAAAGAAATACGAGTGCAATCGCAGTCTACGGAATGTAAAAAAAACACTGAATAAGTCACTAGTAGGAATGTTCAACGAGTTACAAATTCACATTGCAGAACTTGATAAATAGAAAGAAGCAAATGCAAAATAAGCGTTTAAAAACACTTTCCGGCGTATAAGCACTCGTGTATAATGCTGAAGTTGCATTCTGTGATGAAATTTTTTGTCCGGATGTTGTATAAAAAATGTCATTGCGAAACGAAACGTGAGACTGAGAATTCAAAAATTAAGTATTTTTTTTCACGTTTGATAAGAATGAGCGTTTAAAATGGAAATTACAGATTTGTGCAATGTCGGTGTTTTTGTTTGGCTTTTTTGTGTTCATGCTTCTAGATGTTCTCAAAAGATTTTATGTGAGCACTATAAATCAATGATTAAATGCCTCTCTGGCTACTTCGATATTTAAAGTTGAATTCAGTTTTATCTAAATGAGTTCTAGCAACAGACAGCGCTCGTCTTACCGTTGAACAGATGACAAAAATAATCAAAATATCTTGAGCCCTTGATAAATAGTTTTGGATATGAAGTAGGTTTGTTACTGTCAAAGAATTTACTGTCTTGGCAGATTTCAAAAACGTCACGATAAAGTGTAACGTTCCGAATATGCAACGAAAGTATGTAAGAGCAAAAGTTATGCCACTTAATCAGCTAGACAGCATGTGGCAACGAAGGTACAATAATAATTAATTCGATGATTTGGCTATAATCAGCCATTTGGAGCACCGAAACAGTAGAGAGACCTGGGAATGACTGAAGTTAACTATTTTACGGTGACTGCCCCCTGAAATTACTTACTCTATCAGTTCAGTGATTCCGAAACACCTAAAGCATATCTTATTACAATATTAGCCGGTTATAGCATTCCTCACGGCGCTTGCAAGGACTGTAAACAATCAGTAATACAACATTGTCTTCCATCTAAGAACAATTGAAGGTCATTATCGGAAAAAAGGCAAGAAAACAGGAACTTCGTTTTCTAAAGACTTCTTAAGATTAAACCAGAAACGCCAAACTTAGAGCTTGAATAGCAGCAACAGTGTCAATAAGACGAAACGAGCTCGTCATTGGTCTTATTAGAGATGAGAGATGAGATGAGATCTGGTAAATGTAACCTTTACCATGGTTGGCCACTATAATTTTTCAAAACAGCATATCACCCAGTTATATTTACTTGCAATTGCTGAAATATTGAAAACGTCTTTCGCGAGTGGATATATGCTTCGATATTCTTGTATCGAGCAATACTATGAGTTATAGTTATAGGTTTTTTCGATCTAATATTAGATCGATGATGTTACGAGGGTAGTACCCGATCTGACGTATAGATTGCAGTTTTAGTTTAAAAAGAATGACAACTGTAGAAAGTACCAACCTTATAAAGCTTGAATTTGAAGTTTGACGGCGCTATGTTGTTTAGTATTTGTTCGGAAACTATCAATAGTGAACGCTCTCAATGAATTTTTAAGTATGGAAAAAATTTGTCATCGTTATGTGATAAAATACCTTCATTTGAAAGACCGCAATCCAACCAACATCAAAGTGGAACTGGGGAAGTCTGCTCCTTCATGTAAAAATAAAATATTGGGTGGCAAAGCTTAAGTGAGGCGTACGAATTGCCAAGAAGAACATTGCAATGGTCGACCAAATGAGGTAAATTCGCCAGAAATGTTGAAAAAAAAATCCACAAAATGGTATTGGATGCCCGTCGATTGAAAGCGCGTGAACTAAGGACTGAAACGAATAAAATCTGTAAATTGTAATACGGGCTATACTTCCGATGCGTAAAAATTGCAACCCCATTTTGTACCCAAATTAGCCTGTATATTCTCTAGTTTCAGTTTGTTTTGGATTTTAGTTCGGTGCGGTTTAAAATATTTATAAAATATGAGTCAAGAGGAACGCCGTAAAAAGATCATCGACAAATGGCTCAAAAATACTTCGCGTCCAAACCATTTCATCGCAAAAAAATTAAACATAGCACGCTGTATAGTGGATTCTGTTATTAAACGATATTTGGAGACGTTGACGGTTAAGCGAAAACAGAAAAGTGGAGCTCATTATACAAATGTAAACAGGAAAATAGTGAGTACCAACCAATCTAAAAAACGTAACGGTCTAAAAACACGAAAAAACAGAAAATACCAAAAGTTACTGAAAAGCAAGAGAAAGCCTTAAAAACACGAGCCCGAAAGCTATACGAGTTAATCGGCAACAAGAAAGCGTGTTTGGTTTTGGATAACGAAACTTATGTCAAAGCCGACTTTTCTACTCTTCTAGGTGCGCAATTTTACAAGTCATTTGAAGCTGAGATTCTTCCGCAATCAACAACATCGATTGGGATTTAAAAATTCGGGCCAAAATATCTCGTTTGGCAGGCCATTTGCCAATGTGGGCACAGAAGCTCATCGCTTATTACAACGGGAACAATTAACGAAGAATTGTACATTAACGAGTGCCTAAAAAAACGGTTGATTCCTTTCTTAAACAGACATGAGGGTTCAACATTATTTGGGCCAGATTTAGCTTCAGCTCACTATGCTCATGCGACGTTGAGTTTTCTTGTTGCTAAAAATGTCGACTTTGTCCCAAAAGACATGAATCCACCCAATGTGTTCCACATTGCCCTCCCATTGAAAGGTATTTGGCTTTGGTCAAATCTAAAAGTGAGCAGTGTGCAAAGGACGTAACAGATTTTAGTGCTAAATGGAAAAGAGCGTCCAAAAAGATCACGGATGTAACTGTCACCAACCTTATGAATGACATTCGACAGAAGTTGAGGAAATAATGGGAACCCAAATATTTTTTTTTATTTTTTGTAATTGCGAATGAATTTAATAAAAACATAGTTTTAAAGCAAATAAAAAAAATTTACATGAATTATGGAAATATTTTTTTTTTACTTTGAAGTTTCCAAATTTTATTCGTTTCAGTCCTTAGCAGATATGGTAGGCATTTCAAAAAACGCTGTACATCGTATGTTGACTGAAAAATTGGACATGAGAAAGCTGTGCGCAAGATGTATGCCGCGATTACTCACAATGGAACAAAAACACCGTCGTGAGGATGTTTCAATCGAGTGTTTGGCAAAGTTCCACAGCAACAAAGCCGAGTTTTTGCGTTGATTCATAACCATGGATGAAACATGGTCTCACACCCGAGACGAAGGAACAGTTAAAACAATGAAGTCAACGGGTAGAATCGGCTCCAAAGAAGGCGAAGACAGTCTCATTTGCAGGCAAGGTCATGGCGTCAGTTTTTTGGGATGCGGGTGAAATAATTTTCATTGATTATCTTCAGAAAGGAAAAACAATCACCGGCGTTTATTATGCGAACTTACTGCAGTTTGAAAGATGAAAAGAAGAAAAAACGGCCGCATTTCGCGAAGAAAAAAGTCTTGTTTCATCAAGACAATGCACCAATTCACTCATCCGTTATCGCGATGGACAAAATCAAGTTCGGATTGCTTCCTAATGCGCCCTATTCGTCAGGTTTAGCCTCCTCGGATTATATTCTATTTCCAAACTTGAAAAAATGGCGCGGTGAGGTGGAGTTTTTTTTTTAGTGTTAAGTCGATTACTTCTGGGACTACCCTCGTACCAACACTCGAAAGATGTAAAGATTCTTAATAAATTGGCGTAATCGCATTTCCAATAAAAGAACGGATCAGGATTCAACAGACATCAGAATTCGACTACGGAACTGCCAGTGGATTCGACAACGGCACCTCTAGTGTTTGCCAATGGAGTTCGCTAAGGTAGAATGGTCGATCGAGACATATATGAGAGGTGTTCAACATATTCTCTGTATCGTCGCGAAAAAAAAAGTCACAAAAGCCTTGAGTTGTTCATCATCCGAAAGTCGCCTTGCTTGAAGGTCTTTCTTAAAATTAGGGAATAGGTAATAGTCATTTGGTATAAGATGCGGGCACTACTTCATAATGAGAGAATAATTTCTTCAAAGTCACATTCCCTCACAGCAACCTTGTAATACAGCCATTTTCTTTTGATTATTTCCCTCAAATTTCGTAGATTGGTAGTGTAGGGTGTTGTGTTTTGATTTTATCTGTGCTTGTGTACTGCATTCCCTTCGATGGAGAGTATCCGCTGCACAAATGCTCGCTAATTTCAACAACTGCACGAAGATTTATATTTTAACAACGAGATAATGTCATTGCATATTTAAAAATTACCGATACCGGGAAAACATTTGACGTACATCTATGCTGAAGATTGCTAATTTGCTTTCTTGAAAGGCAAATAATAAACGAATTAATGGCTTTGTAAGTACGATTTGCTCCTGTCTTGTCATCTTGTTCAAAGTAGAATGGTTCTATTGTTTTTTGGCAGGAAAGCAGAAGTTTTGGCCTTCTGAGCTTTGCCATTGGTTGATGACATCAAATATTAAGTTTTTTATTTTTCGGTGTACCGCCTTAAATTCGGCAGGCCTTTGCCGTGCAGCCAAACTAACCTGCAACAGCAATTAGTACTAATCTAAACTTAATATTTTATGCTGTGCTCAGAGAAGATACATATTCTTTCTTCTTATCTCTTTCTGGACCCTTATAGTATGTAGGAATTATAATTAAGGGAATATTTTTTAGTGAATATATCGTGTTCTCTATTTCATTCGAGTTTTATAATAACACCATGTGAGGCATGGAGCAATGATGATGCGTGTCTAGAGGATTAAAGTCCAGCAAAGAAAGTCTTTGCTAACGTAAGTCATGATCCTATGGCTCCTGTTATGCAAATCTAAGCTAGTCTCTGAAATTTTCTATGCTTTTTCCTCGTCGTTTCTTGTTTGTATCTGCTTGTCTAGGCTACTGCTTCATATCTAATGATAGCCTAAACATCTAAACATCCTCCACGAAAGAGTATAGATGTCTTAGGGACAGAATTCCAAGATTTCTGAAGACTAAAAAACTAAATGTTTTTCTATCGTAAACAAAGGTTCCATTGTATTGTACTAAGTATCATATCAACTAGATATATCATACTGCAACGTTGATGTCAGTAAACCGTCATATGCTTTAAGATATATTTGTACAGATGACAGTAGAGGCTGAGGTGGTAAAGTTAGCTCACAACATTATTTAGATATTGCTCTAAATAGAAAGTGGTAGGAATTATGGTCCGTTCAACTTAACTTGTTAAATGTAATGGGATCATATCGGTTCTCAACTAAACAAAAACGTTACGAGCTCGGTGAATGATAAGTAAAGGCCGCTTTTCTAACAGCTGCATAATTGTTTTTTAACAAAAGCGATATAAATTGAGTTTGAATCAAAACTCTTTTTTCATTATGAAGAGTGGTTCATGGCAATATGTTTTGAACACTACTTCAGGCGTATGACTTAACCGTCCTATCATCTTACCGATCCAATTGTGGCCTATCTCATAAATAACTCGCTGAATATTGAATTCCAAGGCCTGAATGATTTGTGATTTATCTAGCCTCACAAGAAATAATCAAGTACCGTCAAATCTTACGATCCCGATGGCCAATTCACAAGTCCATTGAATCGCGTTTTCAGTAAGTCACTGGTTTCATGGACGGTCGTATGGCAAGTAGCGCCATCCTGCTGGAAGAACAACAAAACATCCGAACCAATGTCAGGCATATTTTCGAAGAAATAATTATTTGTCATTGACTGTAAGATTAACTCCGAACTGATTTTTGAAAAAAATGTAACCAGCGTGAGGACCACAGAAAACAATGCACTTTTGTCGTGTCATTGAGTCTCTTCCGGGTTTGTCTCACTCCAGAAATGGCAATTGTACTTGTTTACAAGTCCGTTAACCCACAAATGAGGATCGTTACTAAAAACGATTTTTAGATAAAAACTCAAGTCGACTTCAATCGCAAGCCATGTTCTCGTTGCTTTAGCTGGATCTACATCTTCATTTTTTCATAAAATTGTTCGGACAATGGACGGCCAAAGTTTTAACTGTTGCGATCGACGCCATATTGACAATTCTGGGTCATTCGATAGTGTTTCACACACGCCGGTTACGTCTATCTAACATATATGCACATAATATTGATGCGTTGGTGGCTTTGCGCTATGTAGAGTGTACCTGGCATGAAATTAGTTCACAACGCGACACGTAGTGAGCTCAGTTGGTCGATTATGAGAACCAAAAAGGTCACGTAATCAACTATACCATTCGACCGATTTTGAATATAAGTTTGAATGTTACGGTAGCGTTCTTCTGGTGTTAGTCTATTCATGGTGATTTTTCAAACAGTTCTGAACATCATGCCAAGAAAGTTACCCCTATTGGAAGATCTCCAGTAAAAAAAAATACCCTTTATACAGGATTTTCCAATAAAAGGTTTCATTTTGAATACTTCGCTATTTTGCCAGCCGTCAATAAATAGGGTGTCATTTTCTGAGAGATGATAAGTAAAAACTACGCTATTAGCCAAAGTGGAACAATACAATTATCTTCCACCACAGTTATTGTTGAATTGGTTCAGATATTAGCATTGGGAAGAAACGAAGTCGTGCCCGTTGCATTCAAGGAACATTCATTCTGTAGCTCGAAGTGTGGCCGGTTTGTGCGGCCCAAGTTTGTCGATTCCACGTCAATCTCACAAACAACACTTCCCCGAATTTTTCCCCGACTTGGGTTACGAAGCCTATATGTTTCAATTGACACAAAAACTTAAACTTGCTTACCATCAGCAGCGTAGGTATGTAGGTAGGTAGGTAAAAGTGGCTGTTGGAAAGACCAACCCACTTAGGCCTATTATGATGCCACGTGGATCTATGGTCCTCTTCCTCAGTTAAGCTTATGATGAAGCGTAGTAGACTGTTTACGTCTATATTCTTTATATCGTTTAGGTTGTTGTAGAAGAAAGCTCCTAAGTGAAGTTTTCTTCCCTGGGAGAGAGCTGGACATGTACAGAGTAGGTGGAGGATTGTCTCCTCTTTCTCCTCGCCAATGCAGCTTCGTTTCTAAAAGTGCCAAGCCTTCTTGCATGCTTACCTATAAGGCAGTAACCAGTGATGACACCTATGATGGCGCTGAGATGTTTCCTATTTAGAAGGATCAGACTCTTAGAGCGATTCAGATCCAGCTTTGGCCAGATCTGTTTGGTCGCTAGACATGTTGGTCCAACAGTCCACTTAAGGTCTGTTCTTTTATTAGCATCCAGCTTTAATATTAATTTTCGATTGGTACACCTGTGCTACCCTTTTCCGATGGAAAATTATTCCAATTTTGGCGAGTTCGGCCCTAAAATGGCCCGGCATCCAAGCAAGGTGAAGGTTGAACTGCTCTGCCGTTTCTATAAGAGATGATCGGCATTCAAGGGCGGTTTTAGAGCTTAATGGGACTGAGTCCAGGGACTTGCTAGCGGCCTGACTGTCCGAAAAGATGCGGATATCCTTTGCAGATGTCACGTTTTTCTTCAGCCAGGATAGAGCTTCTTTAATCGCCACATTTTCCACTTGGGACACGCTACAGTGATTTGAAAGACGGAAAGAGAGGCTTAGATTGAGCTTATCTGAGAAAACACCGCCACCAACGCCACTGTCGGTTTTAGAACCATCTGTGTAGAAGTGGATTGACTTGTCCTCCATGAAAGCAGCTTCCATCCAGAAGGACTACCTTCAGCAGCGTAGGAACTTTGCCAATCGAGTTTGCCAAATACATGAAATCGTCAAAGAATGTAATCGAAAATCATTTTGAGCGATGAGGCACATTTACATTTACATCTCTTTATTAATGCTGTTTTATTAATGACCAGAATTCCCACATGAATAAATACTTCTCTATCTGTTAATATTTTGTGTGGTTTCTGGGAAGGGACGCAGTATTGAACCTTATTCCGTATGCAATCTATAATTACACATGAAGCGATAACGAAAATCGAACATTTCTCACGAAACAACAAAGTCTGCGCTATCCAATTTCCATTTTGAATTTCACAACCCAACAAAGCACTGCAACACTGCGTGTTGAATTCGAGAGATTGCAATTAGCCTCGACTGTAAAATTTGGTATCTTATAATCAGAAATTCCCTCTTTCTTCTCTGAAAGTCAAATGGCAAAAAGTAATTGGACGTATACTTTAATATACGATTTGTTGCCTGAGTTTTGCTTCAACTTTGTAAAAAGAAAGCGTTCGCACAATTTGTAAAATAAATGTTCTTTTTGTAATTACAGCGAGAGCAGCATGTTTGTTTCTAAGCGTCGTTGGATATTGAAGACATGTGGTACTACTACTCCCCTCCAATGCTTGGAGCCACTACTGGAGATGGCTGAGGAGATTGGTTATACCGACGTTGAAGATCTTTTCTATTCGAGGAAGAATTTTAAACGTCCTGATTTGCAGGTTAGTCAACGACAAAAGAGAATCCTTTGAATTTGTTCTTATAATTGATTGTTTTATTTAATTTTTTGTTAGATATCTCCCCATCGTGGCTTTGATGAGGAAGTAGCACTCTTGGATTCAATTTTCGATGATGGACGAGCCTATTGTTTGGGTTCGGTCAATCGTGATTGTTGGTATTTGTATACATTGAGCCGCGGGGGAGGGGAACGAATTCCCAGATGCATTCAGGATGCTCATAATATGCCAGATCCAGATCAAACAATTGAAATTTTGATGACCGAATTGGATCCACAAGTTATGGCGATCTTCTCTAAAGATGAATGCTCAAATGGAATTGAGGCTACTGAGGTAAGTATTTATAAATAATGTGCACAGGGAACTAGCATCCAAGAATACATATATCCGCACACTAATTAGTGCTGAAAAATGTTGAAAGGGTTGAACAGAAACTCTTTTGGAAATTTTGTTGCAATAAGCCAACAAGTTTATGAAGTTCATGCATTTCCATTGAGCTTATTATTTTCTGAAAACTTTGCTTTTATAATCCTTTTACGTTTAGTGAAATTTGTTATGCTGTCGAAAAAAGCAAAGTATTTACTCCATGGGACCTGGACGCGCATCAGAAACAGCTCCTTTAGCATAAATTATCTTGCTACCTTTTTGTTGTTTGCTTGGAATATCCCAATTGTCCATATATATTAATGAATTTTTTTACATAAAAGAAGCTAATATTTGTTGTCGTCTAATCTTTCGCCCATCACGGATACATCAGTTGAGCCTTCGGTTTTTCAAGAACCTTATCCAGAGGCCAACAGATCTCCGATGGTAACGAACTATTTCTAGGATTTATTGGTAGGTGGGAATTTGATCAAGAGTTAATTCCCCAATCCTAGAACCTTACCGATGATTTTAAATCAGTACGTGTGCATATGCCATCACTTACTTGATGTTTTGTTATCAAGATTTGGCTTCTGCGAAACGAATGAAGAACGGCACAAATTTCGGTATTACTGCCATCACCAAAGGCAATAGCCCAACTAATTGTGATGTCACGAAGATGGTGCTTATCATGTATAGCCGTGCTAATGCTCAGAACAATTTCTTGGGATGGATCTCATATCAACCGTTTCATAGTGTAATTACAGCTACTACGTAAGTAAGCCTGAAAACTCGACGAAACGGTCAGAAAACTCAATAAAACCCACAAACTGATCAAAATCCTTAAAAGGAGCAAATCAAACAGGCTGGAAACACCCATAAAATTAAAATGGTAACTACAATGAGTCAAGAGCCGGGGTTCGCAGATACGAAATTTCTTTACTCCATAAATGTCCCATCCAAAACTTCCAAGGTGCTGTCTGCTTTCTGAAAGTATAAGAGAACTTTCGATCTGCACGACTATGACAAGATCAGTTCTATGCATCATTGCTGATTTCAACAGACTCCAAAGAATATTCTGTGTCGGCTGTTTGGCAGCTTTTTCTAGCACGCCTGTCTCTGCTCTAGATGCATTGACAAATCTCCTTCTCCTAGATCTTCATACCATATCATTGGCTGCACTCGTAAAGTCATCTTCCATTTAAACAGAAATTGTTTTTGATATGTCGTTGCCACGTACTACAACTTCCTTGACACTGTACTCTCTCTCTCATTTTACCCCGATCTTAATTCCAGTTAAACAAAGCCGATTTTCTCGAGTACAGGTACTATAAACTAGCGTCTGTCTTTGGAACAAAAACATAATCCATAAGGATTAAGGGGCGGATTATCTCATTTGTAGCAATAGAAACTCTTTAATCACCTCAATACAAGTTCGAAAACTAGAGTATTCCTTGAACATTATTGGAAAACTGAATTCTTTCAGTCTTGTCTGGGTTCCAGATCACAATAGGGTTTTCATTCAAAGTTTCTTAACTCATGCGCACAATCGTAGGTGGAAAAAATCACCAAGTTGCAGACCTACGAAAGTCAACAGGATTTTGCCTGTCCCTCGGCAGGTAATACTGCAGATTGCTTAGTGACGCTTAACTGTTCTGTGAGAGTAATAGGTATACCATAAAGCGCCTCATCTGTGAATGCCCGGACTACGTCCGCATTTGGCTCCAATTTATAAGCCCTGATTTGGTGGGTGCTGGTACGGAAGACTATCATCGAAGTGATTACCACTATTACGAAGAATAAATGGACTAGTTCTTTGTTACATAAGATTTTGTAAGGGAAAATATTCTGTCCTCTTACTGGCAGTGCTGATCGTCTCCCTTCACTTTTATACTCTAGAACAAACATTTGTAGTTCCCCTGCATACAATTGCGTTTGAGGCACTTTAACGGTCAGAAAAGAATTACGTTACCTTACCCTTGTTGCATATAAATCTGCTAGATCTTGTCTTAAGTGTTACTGTCGTTTTAGAGTCAATTTGTTTGTGCTGAAAAATTATCGTTCCTAATATGAACCATTTAGCTTCTGGTGGATTGATCAAATATTTTCATAGGGGTGCATACTCTTGTATTTCGTTGCGTCGGGAAACTGACAACCAAGACCTGAGGTTGGTTCTCCTATTTTTGGCATCCTACTTTTCTGCGGACACGAAAGCAAATGAGTTTTTGTTATAAGACTTACTCATTTGCTTCACTGTGATCCACACATAACTTGTTGTTTCTATCGTATTTGTGCTAACAAGTACCGTGGCACATATGTACATGTCAGCATTTTTTGCTCCTTCCAATCTATTTCATTAAGAGTTCCTAAAAAGGACAAACGCGTATGATGGTTTACGAGTATGTTTATACAAGCTCGTGCCTCTACTATATCTGCCCATAATTTTCTGAGAAGAATGCTTACGTAACGTGTCCACTGTATAAATCACAATACGACGCCAATTTTAAAAAATAAGTCTCCAATTGCTAATTTACTTTCCTCTTCCTCTCCCGGTCTGATCTAGTCTAAGTATTTAAATGCAGTTTTGATGATACGAGTAGGTTTAGTTCCGTGTTAGTACCTGGACAGATATTGATTTTCTCATTATGAAATAGATGCGCTATAAATATAAACTGTTAGGGTGGCAATAGTACACTTTACAAAGTTAAATCTCGGCTGATTAAGGCTGAAAACACACCGCATCGGTCAAAATGTTTTTTATTAACTAATGAAACAACAATCCACGGATTCTTATGAGTCAATACACACCAAAACAGGCGAAACAAAAACCGTATTTTGGATTTAATGGCTTTCATTAGTGGTTGTCGAAAATACATGGCTTTGCATACGACCAAAATACACCGAATGCATCAAATATGTCTCAAACCAGTGTCGTTGTCGATTATTGCACACTTTTGCTTATGGCGCACAGCGCACACTGCATGCGAAAGTTGTTTTCGGAAACAAAATTTCGCTGCTGTTTTTTTTGCACTAGCGTTTATTTATTTGAGTGTTTTGGTTGAGAATGGACGTAGACGCAGAGAAGTGATTATATTTAATTGAGGCCCAATATGCAATTAAAAAGACAAAGATCATGCAAGCAAATAATCGGATGCATCTATCTTCACTCTTGTGAAGTTTCTAAATCTATCAGGATATGTAAGTCCTTTCTTCAGCCATCAGGTTTTTAATAGTGTCCTCTGCATCTCGTTTTTGAATATAAGGATGAACCCACCACTCTCTATTTTGTGCCTCATATGTACAATCTCACAATTGTCTGAACCGGAATAAATGTTGAACAACCCTAAAAACAAGTCGCATACTCGATTTTTTTGTTTTTTATTTTCTTAAACTCACACCAAGCGAAATGATTTGTTTTATTACATTGTGATTCGGTTGGAGTGTGTTGAAATCAAAAACCTTTTCTTGACTATGAAAGAAACAATGTTTTGACTAATCCAGTGATTTTCCAGCCTAAGGATCAATTTCCGTGAGAAAATCTTGTGAGTTTTCCATAAGTAACGTCCTTGCCGACAGTGTTAACATTTTGTTCTGCTGCAACCAATCAGGCACCTAATTCATCTCCTCTCATCTAAATTTATAGAAATTATTTAAAACAATTCTCAAACACCAACAACAGACACTTAAAACAATTTCACTTCTTATTTTCAGCGTGCTGGCATTCACAAGCTAATTCCAGGAATGATTATCGACGACTATCTATTTGATCCATGTGGTTATTCTATGAATGGAATAGCTAAAAATGTAAGTAACATCTTTGATTTCTAATGAGTTTGTGTTTTTAATATCTTCTCTACTTACGTGCAAAACAAAAAAAGATCTCCGGAAATTATCCTCAAGTAAGTGAACTCCAAAAGAGGAATTTTCAGTTGCACTCTAATTTCGTTTAATATAACAGGTGGTTCGAAAAGTACCGAGACTGATACAGATATCATCTAATAACACCTCCGTGCAGTTTTTAGTTAGTATCAACCTTCCAACGTTACGTGCGAAAATTTGATCACATTGCGACCATTGCGTCATGGAGATACTGAAGTTTTAGTGACGCATGTTTTGATATTTTCAAAACAATGGAAAAAAATAGTTTCGTACGGTGATATAAAACACTGTTATGTGATGGGACAAAATACCTCTAATACTCCAGAATGGCTTGTTGTGTTATAAGGAATCTGGTTCGTCGAAAGCAACCATTTGTCCCTGGTTTTTTGAATTTGAACGCGGTCGTACAGGCACAAATAATTCTGAACGCTTTGGACACCCAAATGAGGATGTTACGCCGGACATATCAAACACATCCACAAAATCGTTTTGAAAAACCGTAGAGCGAAAGTGCGTGAGATGGTTGACATCATAAAGATATCAATATTTGAGCATGGAAAAGCCAGGCTCAATGTGCGTACCGCGTTTGGGCCAAAAACAACAACGTGTTGACGTTTGCAGCTGTTTGATCGAAATAAAAACAATTTTTTCATGCGGTATGTGACAATGGATTTAACATAGATCCAATAACCTGTTCACACACCTCAAAAAAATGCTCGACGGAAAGAGATACGGCTCCAATGGAGAGGTGATCGCCGAAACATATTTAGAAGGGTTGGACAAATTGTTCTATAAGGAAGGCATAGAAATGTTAGATCGGTGCTAGAATGATCGTATCACTTTAGAAGGAGACAATGAATAAAGTCGAATTTTGCCAAAGAATTGCGTTTTTATATGTTATTTTCGGGACTTTTCGAACCACCTGTTACATAGGAATACGTTTAGTTACTGCCAATGTGAAACAACACTAATGGGGTATATTTTATTTTAAATTTTAGGGATGCTACATGACAATTCATATTACTCCGGAACCAGATTTCTCCTACGTTAGCTTTGAAAGCAACGTTGCATCATCCAACTATACTGATTTGATTTCGCGTGTCATAAATACATTCCAGCCGGGAAAATTTGTTGTGACTATTTTCGCCAATAAGGTAAGTTCAGTATTTTGTTTTTTAATTGTAATCGTAAACGAGTGCGTTTATCTAAAACATTTGTCAGGTAGCATAGAAATATAATACGAGGCTAGGGCCAAATCCTCTCTGCAATTCGACCAGATTCCAGGAATTGGATCAGACTTTTCTGCGAGTTAGCTTTCAAATCTTTTTCACGGAGAATTTATTTGTTTAGAAACGTTGGTCGTCTACGGGCCAGTACCAGATAGTTGGTGATTACGTGTTCTATAGAGTCGTTGGTTTCACAACAAAATCTACGTGTGGTTGTGGAGATGATTCCCAATCTTTAAAGATGTTTATCACAAGGAAACTAACACGTTAGTGTTCTGTTGTTGTTGTTGTTAAGACAGTATACCACCTTGATCAAAGTTCCCGGAATTTATTCAGAAAATTAAAAATACAAGTTTGTTTATCTAAATCTATATTGTCCCCTTCAAAGTAATCCCCACCGACTGCAACACACTTATGCCAGCGCTTGATCCAATCCTCGAAACATTTTTTATATTCAGTTTTCGGTATGTCCATCAGTGTTTTCTGCGATTTTTCCATTATGTACTTCCTCTCGGCTGCTGAAACACGTTCCCCGTAGTGGTTTTTTAACTCGATTGAACAGAAAGAAGTCACAGGGAGCCAAATCAGGTGAATTCGGTGGCTGTTGGATGGTATTTGTTGCATTTTTCGCCAACAAATTACGAATAATGATGGCACTGTGCGACGGTGCGTTATCATGGTGCAAAATCCACGAGCTTTCTGCCCACAATTCTGGTTTCTTCCGGCGAATTGCTTCAGGCAAACGTCTCATAACGTCCAAATACTCGTAATACTCTTTGTTTACTGTCTGGCCTTCTGGCAAAAATTCATGATGCACTACACCGTTGTAATCCATGAAAACCGTGAGCAAAACCACGACGTGGTTTTTTTGGTCTCGGCTCATTTGGTGAACGCCATTCACTTGCCTGATGTCTGGATTGCGTGTCGTACTCATAAACCCACGTCTCGTCTCCAGTAATGATCCTTTTGATGAATGTGGGATCGGATTCAGCCTCGCAAATCATCTCTTTTGCGACGTCAACACGGTCTCTTTTTTGCGTGAAATTGAGGTCTTTTGGCACCAACTTTGCTGCTACACGACGAAAATCCAAATCATTAACCAAAATGTCTTGGACGGGTCCATAGGCAATGTTCAAGTCCTCCGCTATCTCTCTGATGATTAGTTTGCGGTTATTAACCAACATTTCTTTTACTTCATCAATGTTTTCGTCGGTTTTCGATGTCGATGGTCTCTGCCACTGCGTTCGTCATCTTCGATTGACTCACGACCACTTTTGAACCGCTCGTGCCACTGGTAAACGACCGTTTTGTCTAGAGAATTGTTGCCGAAACACTTTTTCAACATTTTCAACGTTCGCGCACCATTAAATCCGTTTTTTACGCAAAATTTAATACTCGTACAAGTTCGTTGTTGCAAATTTAAATCCATTTCTAAAAAATCACACACAGATTTAGATGTACTCTTGGCTACGTAACTTTTGCAAATGTCAAGCTATGACGCTAAGATTTAGAGGGAATGTCAACAACAGATTTACCAACTTAACAAAAAAAAAACAGAACTCAAATCGGAAGAATGGAAGCTTGGGAACTTTTTGATCAAGGTGGTATACTAAGGGCATTTCTGGTAGGTTTTTCCAGGTATCGTCGTCTATGTCTTTTGTGGGTACGTGGTCGCATATCAAGCAAGTACTGCTATTTTTTGCTGGTCAACACTCGCAATTACTCTGCATTTCAGTTATTTTGTGAGGTAGACTTGCTCATTAATATTCACGACACAGAATAAGAAAACTTCGCTTTTGCTGACATGCACAAATGGGTGGGGATCCTAATCATCTTGGAGTGCTGAAGACTACACTCACTAGAAAAGTTTATTAGTTGCAGCTCAAGTCTACCCTAAACTATAACGCCCTCTAAGTAAGTAGTTATGGGCTACCAGCTAGAAATGGAGCTGTGAGAAATGTGTGCCATCATTCCCAATTGCACCGCCAAGTTCTCCGTAACATCTTAGGACATTGCTATATGTCTGGTCGAAGAACGCTATAAAACAATCTTCAGCAAAGTCATCCTCCTTCTCTTGAAGCCGTCAAACTAATGTTGGCGATTTTAACCCTTATGCGGATGGTAAACAGGCGTTCGCTCAGATAATTGGATCTCAAAACTTCTTGTCTAGGTCTTTCTTTCATGACAAATTCACGTATATGGTATATTGAACCACCGTGTTCAAAAAGTTGCCGGAATAGCCATCATGTTGCGCTCTCATTTGACGGATATCAACTAGTTGTACAATATTGACTTGTCGCTGCACAACTGGTGCCGAAGCTGGTACCCAAACATTCATTCAAACGTAGTTTCATGATTACGACACACAGATCAAACATTAAGCGGGTGAATGCCGTGCAATGCCAAATCAATCAAAAAGAAAGGCGATGCTCACTGTTTTCATGGATTATAATGCTGCTATGCATCATGGAATTCTTTCTCAAAACCAGACCGTCAATTATTTGGGAGTTATGAGGCATTTACGTGAAACAATTCCCAAAAAAGCCCAATTGTGAAAAACTCAATTCATCAATTTGCATCACAATAACGTCCAATTTCACAACGCATTGATTATGCGTGCATTTCTTAACAAAAATTACACAACTACCGTCCAACAGCCACCAATTTCGCTTTATCTAGCACCGTGTGACTTTTTCCTTTTCGGCCGACCAAAACACTGTTTCGAGGAACGTTTTTTTAACAGCCAAGAGGAGATAATGAAAAAATCGTTGAGCGCACGGAAGTCATACCGAATATCAAGTATCAGAGTTGTTCCGAGGACTGAATCAAACGCTGGCACAAGTGCATTGCAGTTAGTGGAGATTACTTAGAAGGCGACAATGTCCATATTTGTATGGAAATAACTTTTTGAACACGACAATCATTATATATAGTACGAGTTCCTCCTTCTTTTGGGCGACCCATCCCAATGCGCTCCTTGAATCGTAGTGATATTTAATTTTTGGGGGTCTAGGTCGTCGACGGCAGGATCTTGTGACCGAATATAAATGCAAGGCAGTTCTTATTGTTAAAAATATAAAATATTATTTCGCTTTACATAAAAATTTTTAATTTATCCTAATCACAATTTTTGTTTGTATTTGCAGACATCTCCAGCATACACCGCTTTTCGTGACATAGATCATGCATCCAACTTGGCCGAATGGAAACGTCGTGACATTCAGTATTGCCGTTTCCCAACATACGATCTGACCTATGCTCACTACTGCAAATTCCCCAGCTGAGGGTTAAAGGTTAAACCCTGCCTTGAGGGCGGGGTTAAAACCAATCACCCACCATCATCATCATCATCTCCAGCATCAGTCAAAGTCTGTCCTCTCCCAACATCGGTTTTCTCTACACCATTCTCAACACCAAAACACTGTGCGATTCCAAATAAATTCAGCAATTTGCTACTCAGCGCATCTCTGGCCGATGAAAGCACAAAAATTCTTCAATCATTACCAACATCAGCAACATCATCATCGTCAACAACAACGTCGGCTTTGGCCCCATCACGGATTGATTCATTGAAACGCATCGACAGTCTACTTATTGGAACACTCTTGCTACTACAAATATGCTCATGGATATTCTATATCGATTTAGATGAATACTCACCGTTGGTTCTTTTCTCATGGTGGCGTAATAAGATTTCTTGAAATTTTCTAAAGCAACTACAACGTTTGATCATCATTTAATAATTATTGTGTATTTTAATTGCATTGCAACTGCAGTACTGCACCAAAATCAACAACAACAACAACAACCACAACAACAAATTCTACAACATCATCAACAACTCTTACTCTTATAAAATTTATCCATCAACAACATCAGAATACATCTTTAACTTGTACAACTTTTACAAAATTAATAACTTCAGCAACAATTGGCTTTGTTTGATGATCGTACTCGTATCTCGAAATTCGAATGTGAAACGACTTTGCGGTGAAGTTTATCTCAAAATGTTGAGATTTATGTTATTACAAAAACAAATTCATTTAAATTTACTTTATAAGTGTAAGAGATTGAGATAGCGAAAGTGTCCTTGCGCCCGTTAATCTGTTTTATTATTTGCTTTCAAAACAAACAATTTGTCTAGTACTCGTTGTATTAACAATCAAGCGTTTCTCCTCCTTTTTTTTTGTTACTTTTTTTTTGTTCAATTTGTCCTTTTCTCTTCTTTATTTAATTTTGCTTTTAAATATTTTCTATTGCTGGAGATGAGCTTAGAGCAGACAAAAAACTCTCTTATCAATTCCTTAGAAGGAAAACGTTTTCCTTTTCCCTATTTCGTTTTGTATTGAATTTATTTTTTTTATTTTACAAATTATTGTATGTAACTAAATTTTTTTTTATTAAATCTTGTAAATTGGGTTTTATTAGAATAATAATAAAAAAAAATAAATAAAATAACCAAACTCAAATTTGGTGGATTCGATCCATCGAATTTGAACGGAAAAAAAATCGTTTTGTTTTATTTTTCTTTGCAGTGAATGTTTGGTTTTTTGTTTCCCTTTTTATTTAGTTTTTGGGTTTTTCTTTTGTTTCATGCTGGCAAAAGGGGCGCAAGGGATATAAATATTATATTTGTGTAAAAAGCTTAAGAAACAAATTGGATGGATGAATGTAAGAGTTATGCACGCGGTTGGAATGATATTTTTCTTTTTAAATTTGAATATTTCAAACAGAAGGATGTGTTTTGATTTAGTTTTTCTTCTTTTTTTTATACATACATATATAAATTGCGCACATAAATTTTATATACACACATACTATATATTTATACTCATGAGATATTGTTTAATAATTAGATTGTTAAATCGCTAAATATGTATATTCGATTTAGTTATGTAGTTTGTTGTTATATAAATTTTAAATGGCATCGGAATGCAACAGCAATAAGCAGATAAGTTAGAAAGTATTGTATCTGTATCGATGAGGTTTTTCTTCTCTTATAAATGGCATTTACAATTTTACAACGATTGTTTTCCTATGACAGTTTTTTTTTTTAGAACCGAATAGTTTTATTTTAAGACTGTTCACTGAGTTGTCGTTTTGTTCAATTATTCAAATTTGCAAGCTTATCTTGGATTGGACGTAATCTATAGTATTTATAAAATTTTTGAAATGAAATTGAATTTTTAAAGCTGGTATAACTACATAACCACCAGGAAACGCAAAGATAATTCCTCTTATTTTATTATCCTCTGAAATATTGTGTAATTAAATCCAATACTACATATTTCTCTGCACTGCTTCTGTACCGCTAGTGAGAATGACTAAGTTTGCGGACCCCTCAACCATTCTATAGGCCACTCAATTTTCAACCACCTCATTCGTGAGGCCAAGAGTTTCCTGATGTTTTTGCATTTAAGCAATCGGGGTACAATATTTTCGTCGGTCTCTTCTTTAAATCTCAGATGGAACTTGAGTCTCTATTGCTTTTTGAACCGGAACATTGCAAAATAATGTGATTTACTCTGACTGAAATTTCTGCATTATCCTTTTTTTAATGTTTAGGCTGCCACGAATGCAAGTAATCTGAATAAGGTGACCCTTTCATACACCGGATGACAGTCGTCAAATTTTCATTTCCGTCGCTGTCATGTTTCCTTCGTTTATTTTCGTACATCGTTCAATATTGCCAAGCGTATGTTAAAGCTAGATAAACGACTGACGCATATAACAAAGCCTTAAGTTTAAGCGCTATTTAAGCCACGCTACACTCACTTTATGTGCGGCATCGTCATCGCCGTTTCATTTCCTTGGCGATTTACAACAGAGCCTAAGTATTTAAATTACTCGCACTGCGGGGCGATGATTTCTATATATATGTAGATATCAGAAGTTGTGTTTGTGGGTTCAAAAAAATGGCAATGCAGATATTTGGTTCTAGTGCGACTCCTTGCGCTTTCACCCAAGTATTAAGAGTTACCTGAAGCGCTGCCACATCATTGCTTTTGATAGTCGATATGCTCTTTCAATAGAAAAACTCGCGCGACATTAAAAAAACGGACTTTGTAGACTGCCTTGGTGTACACCAAACTTTCACATCAATTTCTCCGATTATTTCCTCTGTGTCTTCATGTCATCATTCTCGTGGATATATACGTCGCAAGCTCTATCGAACGCTTTTTCCAAATCGATGAAGACAATATACAGATCGTTCGAAACGTCTCAATGTTTCTCTATCGTTATCGTAAACTTTGAATTGCGTTATATGTGTAGGTCGATCTAACCCCCCACAAAGCTGCATTGAATGCCATGGAGTTTGATAACTTTGCGTTGTCGACTGTTTCTCGTATGTTTTCATAGTATGTGACGATAGTTCCATAGTCGTTGAAATTTGTCCTGTTCCCCTTGCCTTTATACAGGTCTTTCTATTGGTTAGGGATCCAATCGTGTTTCATCATTATATTGAACAAAGCTATTTAAATCCAAGATTTCCGATTGTAGCCCATATTTCAAAAGGGATGCGAACCGGACACTCGTTTTACTGCTTCGTTAGCTTCCGTTTCCGTAAAATTGGAGCTATCCTCATCGTGTGTGATAACCGAGGGAATGGTATCGCTTTAGAAATCCTCTTTAAATTTTGTTATTCCACATTAGTAGATGTTCCTGCTCGTCTTAAATATATTTCGGCAATTGAATCCGTTCCGAGTTTTTTCGTCGTCGTCCCGCCATCATAAAAAATTATCTTGTTTGCGAGTGTGTATATAAAGGTTACGCTTCCTATTCTACTTGTCGCCTGCTTATGGATTATGAGATCTCCTCTAATTATCGAAACAATTCTTTTTCTGCTATCGCTTATGCTCTAGCTACAGCCTTTTTCGCAGGTTTGTTTCATATCGTTCATAATCTAACTCAAGACACACTCTATCGGTTTCACTATTGTATTTCCGCTGTACTTAGTGTACCCGTGAAAGTCTTGCCTTTGTATCTTTTTTGTCATTTTCGTCTCATCGTTCCAGCACCACGTTCTTTAATAATGTAGAACCGGTCGTTTAAAACCACGTGCAGAATTTTTGCACAACTCTTAAATATTTTTTCGAGGTTATTCCACATACGAGTACCTTACGGGTTTAGTTCTTCCTCTTGGTTTATAGCATTTTGAAGGCAGTCTCTCCAATTTAGCACCCAGAAGTGGTCTCTTTTCTCGTTTAAGTTGTGCCACCTTATTTTCTTCACCGATGCCGATTTTCGTCTATTTTCCCCTGATTCCTTCACGAAAAATTCAGTCAACAAAAATGGCTGCTAACATACTAGAATTTCTTTAAAATCTTTTACTTGCTCGTGTTATTCTTGCATATTTGGTGATTTGGTGTCCACCGCTACACTATATAGTTACAATAAAATGTGAGATGTACATTATTTACAGATTTACATCTCCTAGGCAGTCTTTGTATTCGTAATTCGATTCCCTGGTATCCGTTTAAAATCGCATCGATGATATTCCACTTAGAAGCTTATAGAACTAGCTCAAACAAAATTATTTTTCGGATTGTCTACTTGCGGGTCGGTAGTCTTGCTCAATTATAATTTTTATTGTCATTAGTGTGCCTCTATCTCTAATTTTTAATAAGCTTACGGTTTTATCTAGGAGTTCAGCTGTCAAGATATTGGCCGTTGTTATTCCGCGCCGTGGTAATACATTTGTGCTAAGCAGCGGCCCGTGTTTCCTACAATGCGGCATTTGGTTTCTCGAACGTATATCGATTTTACATTGGCACAATACGTGTTGTAGTTCCAAACTTTTGCTCATCATTGTGCGTATATACCTTTCAGCTTGCGACACAAAATCTATTCCTTGAAAAGATCATATTGCTCGCCTCTGGAAACCCTCGAGCTGACAAATGCCCGGCGGGGTTGTGTATCTATAGACGTGGACTTGCATGATGCCGTACTTTCGTACGATTCGCCTTTCATTCGATTGGCATACGCCAAACTGTAGTCTCCAGAAATAAAAACCTTATTACGCATTCGGGTAGTGTTAATGTGTCTCAGACTCATTTTCGGCATCTTGCTGGCATTGTTGCCACTGATTCCACTTTGACACTTTGACGTAGGCGGAAAATGTCTTCTGGATAGTAAAGAATCGATTATGAAAAGCTATGGCAATCTCATGCAACTATAGCTTTTCAACGGCGAAGTTCTTCACATTATTCATTTGGCTTGGCCATAAATCCTTATACGTACCTTTATAATCCATCAAATGAATGAAAGCCCCTCGTTTAGCTCAGATCTCCCTTATGATAAAAAAGTCTCATGCGTCAATCGCAATGTGTTCAATCCCTTTATTGAATATTGAGACTTAATTCTATCCTGCCGCAGAATCGGTTTGCCTAAACCCCTTACCGGTAGTTTGGTATTTTTTAAGGGCTGTAGTTGAAGTCATTGTCTTGTTTCTCTGTTTAAAGGTACTTTGATATGGATTTATTTTTTTAAACTACTCTTAAAATCTCTGACCACGTGTTAATATATTTTGGTAATGGGAAAGAAGGCGAATGAAACATTTTTGAGCTCCGTGGCTATTTCTTGTAATTGGACTTGCTGTTGTGCTCGTGTTCTAGGCAACCACTCATCTTACGTGATTTTAGTCGCCCGAAAAAAAGAATATCTTTCGATCGCGGGTGGGATGGAAGCCGAACCGTCTGTTTCGGAAGTTAATACAATACATTAACGTTTGAGCCACGGCCACCCACATTGGTTGGTTTACATTTCCTCCTTTGCATTTCGGAAACTTGCGGCTTCTTACCTGAGCATCTATATAAGGTTTGCATTTGCTGCCGGTAGCAGTGGCCTTAGTAGATTTAGCAAGTGTTCATTTTATTTTTATCAGCTTTTCCCATCAAACTTCTTGGGTGCGGGTAATATTTTAGCTGTACGCTCTTTGTTAAGGAATCTATTGTTCCATGTAAAGAACCATAAGTATTTATCCTTTCTTTATTTGTACGGCTCGTCAATAATAGAATCGACCCTATCTAAGACTTTTGATGCTTCGTAACAGATAATTTTTATGTGGTTGGGTAGCTTATCCCACGAGCAGTTCCCGATCTTTAGGAGTAGACTCCTTGCCCGAATGCCGAAGGGAGCCGGATATTCCGGTCTTAGCACCCCATTCCGGAGACATAAGGACTGCATTTGACATATAAGGCTTCATACGACACCATCTCTATTTCAATACTCTGATTAGTGCTGAAAAATCTTTATTTACCGTCACGGCGCACATCCTTCTTTCTGAGATTCAATAGTAAAGGATGTCCAACAGCTAGTGTGGAAGTTTTCATTAAATTAAACACACATTTATTGTGAAATCAATGTAGAATTTCATTGATTAATAAAGTTCGGTCTATGGAAATTTTGAATGGAACACAACATCGTTCATATGACCACCACGGTTTTTGTTGCAAGCGACCCTCCGAAAATCAAAATTATCGATGACTTTTGAAGAATAAGTGGGTCAATGGGCGCAATTTCAGTTTGAATGTTATATTTGAGATCCTTGATTGTCGCTGGGTTATTCGTATAGACCTTACTCTTCAAATAACCCCACAGGAAGAAGTCTAAAGCGCATGGCCTTGGATGACAATCAACTTCTCCTCTAACCGAAATAATGCGATCTTCAAATTTCAAACATACAAAAATTATTGGTTGATGGCTTGTGTAGGCGGTAGCAATATCCTGTTGAAACCAGAGTCCATCCAGAACCAGTTCATTAAATTTTGGAAACAAATAGCCGGTCAACACGTTGCGGTAACGTTCTCCATTAACTATCACTCAAGCGACGAATTAACGTGCCTGGCTGGTTTTAAACACTTTCGCTCACAGTGGTGATATTTTGGCGGACACGTGCTCGCCGATCATGCTGATATGGAGTTTGATCCGATACCGAACCAGCTTCTTCAAAACGTTTCACCATTGCACGAATTCCAGACCCACTAGGGCGATTATGATGACCGAAAAATTCACAAATCTTACGAAATGTTACTTTTACAGATTGACCACTTTCGTAATAAGAAGGAATAACAAAAATGTGTTTTTGTGTGGTAAACGACGCCATGACTAAAATTGCCAAAGATTGTATGGCATCTGTCAAAAAGATCAACCACATTGAATTTAGTAAATAACAGTAATTGACAGTCAACATCAACACCATATGTTGGCTCACCCTTTACTTCTGGCAGGATGTAATGGTATTGTTAATTTCCTCCTGCTCCAACACTTGATTCCATGAGATAAGTAAAATCCCGTTGTATGAAACAAGTATCCTACCGACCAGCTTAATTTTTTGAACTTACTAGGAACCCAGGTTGTTATAGGTTTGTTGCGCATTAATCAAGGTTGCTGTGAACTTTTCGAGGACTGGATCAAAAACTATTGAATACCCATAGAAATACTACGGACAGGCGGACAGACAAAAAACATTCTTTGCTTTGCTTGCATTTATAAGACATTCTAAAACAAAAAAAAATAATAAAGAGGTTTTAAGAAAGAACCGTTGTCTTCCCTGATTAACACCACACCACAAAAACGTTACGGCAGTCATTTTTATCTACAAAAACTTGTTCGTTTTAGCATTCACGAAAAAATGTTCTTATTTTTTGTAAACTGTAACTGCCATTAAAACTGCAATTTCACTCCTTATTTTACACAAAACGTTGTATTCATTTTGTAAACTAAATTATAATTATAACTTATGAGCTCTTTAAGAATTTTTGACCATTTTTTGCAACTTACGTTTTTCTTTTTGTTACATCTACGACTGTAGATAATGACAAGCTTTAGTATGAATTTAGAAATTAAGTCACCGATGTATACTCCATAAAAGACAAACGGAAAATATTATTGAAAATAATTTACACTTACTCATTACATTCTCATAATTCATTCGGAAAGAAATAATAAAAATTAAAATAAGTAAGTACATACATACGAGTATGCATGTGTCATATAAATTAATACAATAAGTTGAAATTGTCAAATTGCATAGATTAAGAAACAAAACGTCAAATCGTTACTTGAAAGTAATTTAAGAAAAGTACGCAATGTACCCAATATACTCGTACATCCGTTAAATGTCAATAGAGTGCTGTCCTAAAAAAAACAAAACAAAACAAACCCATATTCGTGTACAACAAACAAAAAAAATTCAAAGAAATAATGGTAATAATATTACTAAGAAAAATTTCTATTTCTCTCAACAATTAAATAAGTGTTAAATAAAATACTATACAAAATCGATAAATATTAATTGAAAAAATATAAAAAAATGCAAAAAAAAAAAAATACAAGAAAACATTCTCCCATTATATGTGTAAGTGTCACCCAGCCTAAGATTAAGATTTATGAATAAATAAAAGCCAAAACCAAAACAGAAAAAGAAAATATGATAATTAAAATATGTTGATTTACTATCTATTACAATTGTTTAGAGATTTATTGAGCAATTAACTTTAAATTTAAGAAAATTTAACTTTGCTTTAAAAGAAAGATATACAATTATAGTGTATGTATAAATAAATACATACAAACAATTATTATATATACAACAACAAAAAAAAAATCAACAAAACTAACATTTTACAATTTTACTAAGAACTGAGCGGTGAATAAACAAAACGACATGAAAAACAAAATTCTGGTGATAGAGTTTAGAATGTAACGATTATTTTTATTTATTTTGTTTAATGATCTTTTTTTTTTCTTTTCGAAAAGAAACAATTTTGAATATACATATGTATAATAACTATTCGAGAAATGACGTTATCTTATATTGATTTAAAACATAGATTTTATTATTTCATAATGATAATTGAAATCTTACAAATTACTATAATATTAATTAATGTTGTAATATTAAAAATATAATATCAATAAAATTACAAATCAAATCAGTTAAGATGTTAGATTTTCAGTTACTGACTTTCAAGCTCACCTTAAAATATAAAACCATAAAACACTGCTCACTTAGACCGGCTGACGCGAAGGCGTTGCGATTGCTCTTATGGTTTGGTTCTACTACCGACTTTAGTGAGCTTTCAATTAGAACGACAACGCTTTCCATCGGTGTAGATTTGGAAGAAAAGAAAATCGAACTGCGATAACCGCCGTTGGAAAAATGGTCTCGGAACGAGAAGCTTAGTGCGAGGACATATACTCGTACTTACATATTTACTAAGACAACTACAGCCCCAGGTGAACCCGGGCCCAAACACCAAGCCTCTCCAGCCAGTACGATCTCCCGCCAGCTGGTTGAGGTGACCTTCCACTTGCATGCGCCATCTTAGATGTGGTCGTCCTCTAATGCGTTGGATACGTAGACCACGTTAATACGAACCGGGGAAATGACGCAGAGTAACTTTCCTTCGAAACAGTCAAGTGCGCCATAGAGAAGGACCGAGACGGTAAGAGTCTTGTTCGGAACCAGTTTGGTTTGACGAGGTTGACTGCTGAGCCAAAGACACAAAGTTTGACTGTTCGTGTCTCTTTCATTTGCCAATGAGTTCTGCACGATTCTTTCAAGCGATGTTAAAAAAGTCACATGAAAGCGCGTCGAATTGTGTAAAATCTTTGTTGACAGATTTTTTTTTTTAAGCGCGCACTCAAGGTACCCTTAAAATGTTTACACACGTGCTGCCGGGCGAAGGAAAATTAGGGAGGAAAGAAAGATAGGTACTGATGTACGTTGGTTTTGAATGTCTGAATGTTATAATGACTAGGAAATAGACAGCTCGGCAGGGCATTCCACAACGAGTTGTTCGGCTTAGGAACGAATCACGATATTTCAGAGTACGTCCGAAAGTGGGTTTGAGGGTATACTGATGAGGATTCATGGCGAGACGGGTGTTACGGTTGGAAGTTTGAAGAGGCGGAATGCTACTGGCGATTTCTATGGAGCACTGATTGTGGAAATAGCGATAAAACAAAGTGAGACACGAAACATTTCGTCGGTGTTCGAGAATGTCCATTAACTGGGTGATATTAGCATCACCTATGAGCTTTATTGCACGGTTTGGAATCCTATCTAGCAGGTGCAGAAGTGGGAATTGAACTCCAATTGCGGACGGATAAACGCCTTATATATGGGTCCAAATTAGATGGAGTGAAGTATTTCTTACATAGCTTGAGGAAATCTAGACATTTCGCAGCATTTTTGACGACACCGAATATGTGGTCATTCCAACGTTAGTTGTCATTGACACACATACCGAAAATGGAAAGTTTATTGGTTGCGACGATACAAGTGCCATTCATGGATAATGGCTGGGTGTTTAAATTACGCTTTAACAGCAGAGGACAGCATTGTGTTTTGGAAGCACTAAATTCCACTCTGTTGATAGTTCCCCAATTCGTTATGATTTTAATATCGGAATTTAATGAGCTTATCATACGCTGCCGTTCCCGTTCTACAGCCGAAGAGCAGGGACGTGAGTCTGGGAACAAATATGAAAAGCAGAGAGTACTGTCGTCAGCATAGGAATATATTGAATTAGAAGTAGCAGACAAGAAATCGTTGATGAAAATTAAAAAGAGTGTCGGAGACAGAACGGAGCCCTGGGGCACACCAGCATTTATTTTGTGAATATCAAACTTGAAACCATCCAAGACAACTTGAATTGAACGTTCCGAAAGGTAATCGATCCAAAGCTTACATTTTCGACAAAAGAGCATGATGCCAAACTCTGTCCAATGCCTTAGAAATATCAAGTGCAACTATCTTGCTTTCGCCAGATTAATGTATGCTTTTCGGTGAGACATGCCATCAGATCAACAGTGGACCTGTTGCTACGAAAACCGTACTGTCGGTCATTGAGAAGTTTTTGTGTTTCGAGATATTTCATGAGCTGACGGTTTATTAGCGTTCCCATTACCTTGGAAAGAAGGGGCGTAAGTGCAATGGGTGTGTAGGAGGAGAGAGAAGAAGATTCGCCTTTTTTAGGGACGGGCTGGAGGAATGCTGTTTTCCATCTTCTCGGAAAGAGTCCTAAATAGTAGGATTGATGAAAAAGCTTACGCAGTGGTTTTGCCAGCGAGGAAAACACCTCTTCAGAAGACGAAGCGGATTTATGTATGTTGAGATCTTTAAGTACTCTTGCTACTACACGAGTGCGAAAGTGAATTTGCCTCATTGAAGATTCGACGCACTCAAGAGTAGGCGGAGACAAAGCAGAATCCGGGAGTGTTGAGCTGGCCGCAAAGTGTGCAACAAGCAGATTGGCCTTGTCCAAAGAGCTGACAGCTGGAATGTCATTGTAAATGAGCATTGGGCGGGAGGATGAGTCAGAATTTCTGATGTTTTTGACAAATGCGCGTTTTGGGATGCGCGTGGGATAATTTTCATCTATTATCATCAGAAAGGAAAAACAATCAACGGCGTGT
The DNA here is from genome assembly GCA_963966105.1 of Volucella zonaria. Classification (NCBI taxonomy): domain Eukaryota; kingdom Metazoa; phylum Arthropoda; class Insecta; order Diptera; family Syrphidae; genus Volucella; species Volucella zonaria. Next base: position 128,699,021 of record OZ014533.1, on the reverse strand, counting down.
ATTATGCGAACTTATTGTAGCGTTTGAAAGATGAAATCAGGAAAAAAACGACCGCAATTGGCGAAGAAAAAGGTTTGTTTCATAAAGACAATGCACCAGTTCACACATCCGTCATCGCGATGACCAAAATCACTGAGTTAAAGTTCGAATTTCTTCCTCATGCACCTAGATTTAGCCCCCTCGGATTATTTTCTATTTCCGATCTTCAAAAAATGGCTCGGAGCGGTAAAGAGGTGGAGTCTGCTGTTGATGGGTTGAAAAGTGTATTGAACTAAAAGGAAACTACATAGAGAAGATATTTTTTCCCAAAATTTTTGGGTTTTCTTTGTTAAGTAGGGTACCTCTGCGACTACCCTCGTATATCGAAAATTCAAAACCAAAATGGAGGAAATCTACGAAAAGTCGGCAAGCAGCAGTTGCCGGAAATGGAAAACAATGCGCTTAACCAATCTTACGAAAAACAATATAAGAGCTTCAGAAATAAATTAAATAAGGATCTTTTTATTGAAAAATCCAATTTCTATAAAAAAAAATGTTTAACTCAAGAAGAGGTCTGAAAAATTCCATTGCACACATAAATACGTTGACTAATGAGCTTTTGTTATTGCTGAAAGTACAGGGTCTTCCAATAGAGATTTCCGAGCTTTGCCAGTTGATAGCGGCCATATTGTTGAAGCTACATCTGTCAAATTGGCTGTCATTTATTCAGTATGTTTTGCCAAATTACCATGGACGGACATAGCATTCAACAACACGTGCAAATCATAAAATTGTTTTATCAAAATGGGTGTTCTGTTCGGACAATGTTCCGCGCGCTCGCTCATTTTACGGTCGCCATAATCGTCCTACCGAGAGGACTATTCGCAGTGCGGTGGATAAATTTGAGTCCACTGGTTCAGTAAACGATAAACTAACACCCGTACGTCGACGAAACGCAAGATCTGTCGAAACAATCGCCGCTGTCCGTGAGAGTGTGCAGGAGAATCCGAGGCAGTCGATTTCACGTGGCGCACAAGAACTCGGCGTTTCGCAGACCACAACTTGGCGAATTTTGCGTCGTGGACTGGGCATGTATCCGAACAAAATTCAACTGACACAGGAGCTGAAGGTAACTGGAGCAGTTGGAAACTGACCCTAATTTTCATCGAAAAATCATCTTCAGCGAGGAGGTCAATTTCTGGATGAATGGGTACGTCAGCAAACAAAATTATCAAATGATACCAATCCACACGAAATCCAAGAGCGTCCAATGCATCCCCAAAAAATCAGTGTTTAATGTGGATTTTGGGCTGGCGGCGTCATCGGTCCATATATCTTTAAGAACGACGTTGGCAAGGCCATCACCGTCAACGGCAAGTGCTATAGCTCTATGATTACCAACTTCTTTTGGCCTGAATTGGAAGATCTGGACACCAACGACATGTGATTTCAAGAGGACGGCGCTACGTGCCACACAGCTCACGCCACATTGGAAATTCTGCTCGAGCGATTCGAGGGCATGGTCGTTTCATGTGTAGATGATGTGAACTGGCCACCGAGATCGTGCAATTTGACCCCGTTAGACTTTTTCTTGTGAGGTTTTCTGAAGTCGCAGGTCTATGCGAATAAGCCACAAGCCACAGCGGCCCTCAAAGCCAACATAACCCATGCCATCGGTCAAATTCAGCCTGATTTATGCGCCAGAGTCATGGAAAATTGGACATTTTGGATGCGTGCCACCCAGAGAAGCCGCGGCTTACATAACATCGTTATATTCCATACAAAATGGCATCGATAGGCCTTTCAAACGAATAAAACATTTCGATGATATCCCCCACACACACGCGCTTAATGAAAGACCCTTTATTTTCTCTTCAAGCCTTGGCCGTTTCTCTACATACATTCTCTCAATGCTTCCACCAATGAATGTGTTTACTTCCAATTTGTGAAAGTGTGAATTTCAATGCGTAAACTGCCGACGGAGCAATAGACTAAAAACGTAGAAAGTAAATCTACTTTATCCGATGGTTACGGGCCACATTCCATAAGAATGCGTGTATTTTATCTAGCTGCCAGTTAAAAATGATTCAGCAATGGATTGACGATAGAATACGTCGGAATTTGAATCCGTGGGAAATTGACTGGAAAACTATTTGGCCATTAGAGCCTTAAGAGTGTCTTAGCGATGACCTACTTGCTCATTTTGAAGTACCACAGGGGTCGCAACTTGGACCACTCCTATTATTTTTATTTACTAATGAATTGCTTCGGAATGCCACCAAAAGCATTCCTTTCGCATTAGCAAATAATACAACAACAGTTTCTCGACACAGGTGTCTTGAAAGTGGAATGCAAATATTCGCAAGATTTCAAAAAGGTAATATGTACAACATAATTCTGACTTTGATACTGATCCGCATTTGCTCAACGATTTGTTTTGGGAAGATGACGGGAAAGATTTTAAGAACTATTCGCTTTGCAGTTCGTATTCCATAAAAGGTCATGGGAACGATAAAGCCCACTTAATTTTATTATCTGAGCGTTTCAAATAATTTTTTTTTCTTTATTTCAAAACTATTTATTTTTAGTTTTTTTTATAATTGCTGATATTTCCCTTGCAGCTTACTTGCTTCGAAATTTCTTTGCCAACTGAGCTGCAAGTGTCATCAGAAGTGGAAGTGATTCAGTGAAAAAATGTGAATGTAATGAGTTTTTCGAGCTTGCCCTCGCTCGTGTGGCTGCTAGGACAACGTTTCTGTTTTGGAAATATTTGTCCTAACTCATCGTTCCCGCTGAGGGACTTTATGATATCCCAAAGGACAAAGCAAGATTTCGGATTACTGTTAGAAGCAAAATTGTAAAGCATTCGGTCCAGTTAGCAGACTTCGGGACTAGAGCGTTCGCCTTACGGTAAGCATTTAGATTAGCATTACTCGGATGTGTTTTTGAGGTTGTGCTATGGCTTTTTGCTTTTTTGCTTCCACCATGGAGCAAAGTTTCTTTTCTTGAAAGTTATGGCATTGAGGTACTATTGCGTTGGGTGCTGTGCAAATACATATTTGAATTACTGTACTTTTCTCATTAATGTTTGTTGATGGATCCCTTCTTGTTAGAAAACCTACAACCTTACCGCGAAAAGACAGCCAGTACAGATAAAAAAAAATTTCAACTATAGAAAAAAAACAAAAGCTAAAAATAATAAAAGTCCTCTGGCCAACTCTGATTTAACTGTTTGTTTTGAATGCACCGGCGTGCGCAAAACAAAAAAAAAAAAACAAAAATAAATTGCTGTGTGTATACTGACAGATCGTTGGTTAGAAGAGCACAACTATCGTTCTATGGGGCACAGTAAAATTTTCTTGCTGGTGAAGTTTGAGTTGCGTATGTGGCTCTTTGAATTATCTTAATTTTCCACCAGAAATCCGATCCCAATATCTCCTAAATTGCACTGTAACTGTTTTCAAAGAGACCAGCAGCCAGCTTTGTGTACTTTGGTGAAGGAAATATCACAAATGTGGCGCGAAATCGTTGAATGAAATCTTGCCAGTGAATATTGTTTGTGCAGAGTGTCGATTGTCCATTTCTTCGCTTTCAATTGCACTATATCGTGTTTCTCTTCTCACCAAGCGGATACAACTTTATTTTGAAGGCTGATTGTTGGTCTGCTCTAACAAATAGTTTGGCTACAGTGACGTTACAGTGACGCACAAAACGAGATTTGTTATTACCGTCTGTTGATTGTAAACAAAAGTTTCAGTGACTACGAAAGGGACCCTTTACCACACAAAACTCTTTGAAATGGAGCCTCAACGAGAAGTGCACAGTGTGAGTGCGGTTTCAGCAAGTTCCACAACCGCCCCACCAGAGGGTACCCGACAAAACAGTCTCCAACGTATCCAGCAGCGAAAACAGAAAGTGTTCAATCTTCCGATTTCGCAGCAGCTAGCCAAGTTGTCGATGTATTCTGCTTGTCAGGCGGACTCCTGTCGATGCACAGGATGGAAAACGCCACAGGAAAACCGACATCGTGATGTAGAAAGTTCTTATTGTCCGGAGTTCTCCGAGGAGTGCAGAAATACCATTTGTAAACATCCCCTCCAGGATCATATCTCCCATTTGGATGGAATCTCAAGTGAACAAATGAATGAGCTGCTCGGGGCCATTATCGACATGGAAAACCTATTCATGAGCATGCAACGTGTAGAGGATGAGGACACTAAGAAGGTGTATCTCTACCTCTTTCGATTGTTGAGGCAGTGCGTGATAACTCGACAACAAGCAGTTATACGTGGCCCTCTTGGTGATCCCCCATTTGAAGCGCCGTGTATCACCAAAGCAATTTCCAGCTTCGTTTTCTACAAGTATAACCATCTCAGTCAATCGGAGCTAAGCACCATGACCGAAGTTGCCAAGACGTTCTTGAACTTCCTCAACCACTACAACTTTGAACCACCATCAGTGCGGAAAGCTGATCTCACACATGAGGATGCCTCCACTTACAAAATTAACTACACCCGATGGTTGGTCTTCTGTCATGTACCGGCGTTCTGTAATTCGCTGAGGCATTTCGATACTTCACTGGTGTTTGGAAGAACTCTCCTTAAAACCGTGTTCTTGTGCATGGCGCAGCAATTAAAGAAGAAGTGCGTCACTGAACGGGATCGCTTTCCAGCTGATAAGAGAGCAATCATCACACAAATGCCAAAGTTTTTGGAATCTCTGAAGGCGGAAATTTTGAAGGATGACTCGCCAATTTGGGATCAATCTTATCGTCCACCAAATACATTCCTCTCACAACAAAGGAAACGACAACAGGAGGCTGCAGCTGGTGCTTTGAAACGACCAGCAGAACCGGCCTACAAACGCCCGAAGAAGGAAGCCGAACGTCTGTCTGACAATGAAGATTTGTCCGATGATACAGTGACGCGAGCTATGAAGACGATTTCTGAATCGAAAGCATCAGCTAAAACAGAGGTTCTGTTTCCAGTTAACGTCTCTCGTGATGAGATCGTTAAGGCAGAGGAGAATCAAGGCGAAATTCAGTTTCACATTGTGGGCAATTCGTTGTCACAGCCCGTGGAGAAGCAAACGATGCTGTGGCTTTTGGGTAAGAGATTTGTTTTTGCATTTCGTTTAGACTTCCCGGTAGTTGACTATGGCTGCTAAAAAATAAACAGTAGAAGTCTAGCTTAAGGGTAAGATGCGTGGTTTGCTTGTTTTGTTAGGTGTTGTTGTTCGGATGCATTTGCAATTTGTCTTGTATGGGTAAGACTAGAAGTTATGAGTAAGTCAAGGTCAATTTTGTCTTGTCAGTAGGATTGTGTGTAGATTACTTGATGGAGATGATTCCTTTCTTGGTCATTTCTTGACATTTGATTTGATCAATCTGCATTTCTTAATAAAGCAGTTAATTGATACCTTGATACATAGAGACCCACGTTGCATCTATGGGAAAAAAGCAACAGGATTATCGCTAGCTACTCAGTTATGTTAAGTAGTCGTAGGTGAGTGGTAGGTTTACGAATTTCGCCGACTTTCCTGTCACTTTTGTGACACCTTTTTCGACTTTTCCTCCCCATGAGTATTTCAGTCGACACACTGCTATGTTCTGGGTAGAAGCGTCACTTTTTTAAAATGTGTTTTCGATCCGCTCTAGCCTCCTATTTTGAATTATATGATCGTCTACGTAGTTGGTCATAATCCTTTCTGTTTGTTGTATTTCTGCAACCAAAGTGTTGATGTAGTTAAAATTATCTTGTCGTACAATACTATGTATTTCTTTCTATTCAGCATAGCGCATTTTCCTCCCTGCGACTGGGCTTCCTGCTATTTGAGTCCTTTCAGCCTTCCGCTTCTTGATCTGTGTCCAATAGTCTTCAGAAGGCAGCCGGCAATATCTTTCGTTTCGATGACGAAAACGATTTTTGTATTGTAACTTCCACTCATTGCAAGAGGAGTAATTTTAATTTTCGCCACTTGGTCGATCTGATTTTCTATTTGCCTGTCAGGTAAGCTTAAATAATTGTAGGCAGGTCTTGTGGTTAACAATGGCAATACAACTGACAAACGGCAAAGCCGAGTCATCATCATTCTGCAAGATCTTGGCCTTGTTCTTTCAATACATTAAGACCTCTCATCGGAATATCTACATTCCGTGTTCACGTTGTTAACGGCGCGCGCTGGGCTGATTTTAGAAGGGCATAACCTGTATTGCTGTGAAGTTAATTATCCTAGTTTGTAGTTTGAATGAAAGCTTCTTCCACCAAGGTGCCGGCAAGACATAAACCGGCAATACCGACGAATTCATGGTTGCTAATGAGAGCCTGCCGCATTAGAGTAGAGCAGCGTTATTATCTTGCTAATCAACTTACTTAGATTTTGCAGTAGTTAGAGGTGGACTTGGAGCTCAACCAAAAGACTTCTACAGCCGGGGCTAACTAAGATGATTTGCTCTCCCCCATGTATAGATCGGAAGTTTCATTGAACTGGAGCATTTATGTCCATCCGCTGCATATGTCCCAACCTATGTCGTTTTATTCGAATTCGTCTGGTCAAGAATATATGCCTCCACTCACAATTAACGTTGGTTAATTGGTTACATTCGAAACTCATCCGTTTTTGATAAAGTCCATTTATCTGGACCTTAGAATAGGGTTGCGATGATCAGGCTCTTATCTAGGGTCCACTTGCAGAAGTCTCAGACTATCTTCAAGTTATATCTGCGTATTGTTATATTTTATCCAATACCTCGGTATTGTGTATCCTTTTTCGGTAGCAGCATATTTTGCCCTCTAGCGAGAGTACAGACTTTTGAAGGACTGTGCTTTTGGTGTCGGAATTCTTTAAAATTTGTGTTGAAGGAAGGATTTTGTTTAAAAACGTCGCATCACATCGTGCCGCCTTGTTGAAAGTTTTTTTTTCACATGGTCTCGTCGAAGTTTTTAAAGGCCTTGACGGAGCAATCTGATTCTGTACCGCCATCCGTCCCAATCGAACGATTTCGGTAGGTAAACCAAAATCGAATGTGTATACCTTGTCTCTATAAACGCTGTCAGAAGCGGCTTTAAAGTGGATGAAAGTTGATATAATGATAATCTGGCCAGTGCAAGACTTTCGTGGCCTGAAACCACATTGATAAGCGCCTATTAAGATGGTAGCAGGACCTTATATACGATGCTAAGAGGACTGATTCCTCTGTGATGAGTATAGTACATTGGGTATCCTTTTTTTTTGAATCGGGAAAAGAACAATGCTACTCAATTCATTGGGCATTCTTTCTGCCGATCATATCTTGGAAGTAGTTTGGTGCATGCACCATACCTACTCATCATCGGCTGCTTTAAATAATTTGTCTTAAGAGCCGTCAGCGCCTGCTGCCTTAGATATTTGATTTAAACTTTTCCCACCTTTGTCAAAGTCGGGTGGAGAGAAATCTTGCCCAGCGTGTCAACAGTCTGTAGAAGTGAGCTTCGACACCGACTACAATTCTACTACTAGGCTTGCTTGATCGTGTTTGCAGGCTTCCGTTAAGGCTTTATAGCCTCGGGAAAAATTCAGCACATACCGTCGGCTTTTCTGATGACTTGCTGGCATTTTTGGCACTGGTCTTCGACACTTGATTCTGGCGGCAAAGCATTTCTAAAGAGTTGATGGGACTTCGTGTGATTGTAGCTCTTCGACGCGGAACTTCTTCACAGTGTTACTTTGTCTTGACGATGAACAGGACATCCACATGTGTACCTCGGCCACAACATAGAAGTAATCCGAATCAATTCTTGCCTAAGTCTTCCTCAAACAACAAATCCGCATCCAAATATGGACTACCTTTGCTGCCAATACCAGTCGACTTAATAGATATCGAGGTCTAAAGTTCTTTCTGCATGGATCATGCTTTCACACTTCTTTAATTGTGGTATCATCAGCTTGATAGCAGTTTATGTCCGTCTCTAACTGTTGCGCATGGTCTGTTTACCGACTTAACGTTCCACATACAAAATGGAAAGTTGCTATCCTCTTTTCGTTTCCATTTCATCAACAGTAAATCCGTTCTTACCAGGGGTTCTTGGTGGTTTGGCAACAGTTCACTTCTACGTACTACAGTATATTCCAGATATCAGTTTTGCTTTTTCGGCATCCTGATGTAGTCCTGAAGGAATGTGCCATGCTGATTAATTGTGCCAACGTTGTGACTAAATGCGAATTCATCTAACGTACCTCCTCCTTATCAAAGACATTATAGTGCTGCTTTTTTGGCTTATAAGTTTGGCGAGTTTGGGAATTATCTATCACAGTGAATAGCTTGATTAGAACTCTTCCTGGGCTGCGCCTGAAAACTGATTGAACTAAAGAGCTATATGCCGTTCCCTCATATGAAATCTTAATTTTTCCTACTTCACCCGTTCGTTTGATAGAATTTCCTTGTTGTAGCTTTACCTTTTAATTTCCACCCTCCAATCCGGTATTGTTGGAATTTGTTTAGAATCCGTATCGTTCTGCAAGGCGTCATTGGTAGAAGCCTTTTACCTGTCGCATATAATGTGTTTGAATATAGTTCACGGATTGCACTACACTACGGAAGAAAAGTATTTTTCTCTAAAGAGTTGTGCCATTGTTGTTTCTCGCGGCGAGTTTGGGAGTAACCATTCGCAATTGCATTTTGACTGGGCCGATTTGAATTTTCCTACGACATCCAATTTCTGTCCAATAAAACTTCATCCGAAAAGCACCCAACAGAAGTAGTGCAAAATTCTTCTTCTTGCCCTTGTTCGACATATTAGAAAAGGAGGCATCTAAGGGCCTACGACATTAATCGATTTTAGTATGAGTGAGTTCTGCTGATCTATTTCTTTTAAAGCCACCTTTCAGTAATTGGGCTTTCGAATACGATCTGTAGTCTTTTGTACCGTAAGCTTTCCTATTCTTTTCAATTGACTGAAAGACTGTGGGCATTCAGCGCGTGGGGGCCTTATTACTTTTCCAAGTTCAGTAGTCCAAAGCATTGCTCTGATGTAGCGTAACAGGTAAAGTTTCTTCAGGACTCCCTCCATCGCTTGAGCTCAATCTCAATTGGAATTGAAATAATGTTTGTCTCAGGGCTTAAACCAGCGGTGGATTATCTAAGTATGTTAGTTGGGATTTCCAGAATCCTTGTGCTGGGCTCTGTTGATTTATCAAAAGAAAGGTGCATTTCAATAATTTCTTTGCATAGTATCTCGTTCTGTTATTACTATGCTCTCTGATGCGTTAGTAAGATTGTTCGGCTTGGTTGCGCTTTGTGCGCTAGTGTCCAGAAAAACTACGTCGCCCCAGATATATGGTACTTTCCGGTTCGACAGAAATTAACTAGAATATTAACTGATTTAGTTTCTTCTCCTTCATTTGCGAGTAGAGCTGCTACATCGGCTTAAAAGAAGTTGGAAGATAGCCATCTAGTGTTTTTAATCAAAGCCTTTCCATGTGATGTGCCGCAGAGCACTATCTACATATGTACGTCCCGAAATACTTTCTTCCGTCTCATCAGCACTGATTCATACAATTTGCTATTTTATTCATTTATTTGTTATTTTTGTTGTTTTGCAGGTCTCCATAGTGTATTTGCCCATCAGCTGACTGAGATGCCTCGTGAATACATAAGCCAACTAGTTTTTGACACAAAGCACAAGACCCTTGCTCTCATTAAGGAGAACCAACCGATAGGAGGTATTTGCTTTAGGCCATTCCCTACTCAAGGTTTTACCGAAATTGTTTTCTGTGCCGTAACGATGAGTGAACAGGAAAAAGGCTATGGATCTCATCTAATGAATCATTTAAAGGATTACAGTATTCGACGTGGTCTTCGTCATTTTCTCACCTACGCCGATGAGCATGCAATTGGCTACTTCAAAAAACAAGGCTTTTCCAAGGACATTAAGCTGGCACGTCCCGTTTATGCTGGATTCATCAAAGAGTACGATGGAGCTACTCTTATGCACTGTGAACTCCATCCCAGTATCGTGTACACACAATTCATTTCCGTCATTCAGAAACAGAGAGAGATTCTCAAAGAACTTATCGCACAGCGGCACAAAGAAGTGCAAAAAATTCGCACCGGTCTAACTTGTTTTAAAGAAGGTGTCCGTGCCATTCCTGTCGAATCGATTCCTGGTCTTCGTGAAATCGGGTGGAAACCACAAATGCGAGCACAGCGTACATCCCGTCCTTTAGAAGAATCATCCGATCCGGATAAGCTAGCCACTTCATTTGCTACAGTTCTACAGGCTGTACGACAACATGCATCCGCGTGGCCATTCCTAAAGCCTGTCAATGTGGCAGAAGTACCAGATTACTACGATCACATAAAGTATCCAATGGACTTGAAGACAATGGGCGATCGCTTAAAGAAGGGCTACTATGTAACTCGACGTCTATTTATGGCAGACATGGCGAGGATTTTTTCGAATTGCCGGTTTTACAACCAGCCAGACACGGAATATTATAGATGTGCTAATTCAGTGGAGCGGTATTTCCAAACTAAGATGCGAGAGCTTGGTTTATGGGATAAATGAGATTAGGTTTACCATTAGATGTTAAGATGTTTTTATTTTTTAGATGACAATTTAGCAAATAAGATGAATTAATGTTTCCATATGTAATAAATTTATTCAAAACATTTACCTTGTACTGGATGTGTTTGGAATTGCATTTTTGGAGCTAAACCTCGAGTACATGTGGACGATAGCATTTGTCTGAAATAATGTTCCGCCGGGAACTAAGGGGTACTCGTATGTTCATCTTTGCTTTATGACGCAAGGTCGTGCGGATTTATCTAAACTTTTTTCTTTTAAATAGCAGGCAATCAACTTTTTTTACATGCACAAGAACAGGAAACAGCTCAAGCAGCACCCTACAATACAAATTCCGTGGGAAATTGCGGAATACCAATGTCAGGAAGTGGCCAGAAATGTATTTTTTGGCGATGAGAACCAATAATGCACTCTCAGGATGGGCACTAAGATGTGTAAAATTTGCGATGACCAGTTAATTGTTATGAGCACGAATTTTGATAAAGGGGCAGAACACACTTAGCGCTGAAATAGGGTCAATGTAAGATGAAAAGGTTATGCATCGGCTGTAGACACCTACAAGTGGAGCGAGGTAATACTACCAAGCTAAGAGAATAATTCGCGTTGAAAGAAGGGGGTTCACTTTCCTTAGCTAATATTGTCAAATAATGCAAACAAAGTTCAGATGTCAACATGAAGGATAGAGAGTCAAAGTAGATAATAAGGCCCAAACGCAGGCTCATCATATTAGTAAACTTCTAAGTCGTCCTTAGCTTCCCTTCTAAGCATCATAAAACAGAACTCACGTACAGCAACAAGTCTGGTAGGGTGTATGCACCAATTGTAGGTGGATAGAACCATGTACACTCACTGTCCGTTTGTCCCATCTACAGGAATTAAGACATTGTACTATGTTATGCAAGATTAGTATTTATATATCGCTCCGACGTATAAGGCGCTTCTCTATGTACTTCTTGAAATTATTAAGCCGTCCTGCATAACACTTATGGTGTGATTACCAATTCGAATATTGACGTTTTCACACTTGAAGGTTTCCTGAAGAAGATCAACGAACTTTTACACGAGTCTCTTAACCTGACTTCACGTCCACATATGGCAGCCTTTGTTGATACTCTATTTCACTTACGGCGAGTCCGGGTTATCGCGGGGTCTACCCGATGTATGAAAAATGGTAGGTAGAGCACGAGCAGCAGCAGTAGAAGCTTTGCATTTGGATGGACTATCATTTGCGAATAACAAGCGCCAGGTATTAGAAAAAGTACAACTTAATGAAGCATGTGAAAATAAAGAAAACATTTTTAAGATTCAATCAGGAAGAAACTCAAGAGATTCAATCAAGCAGGGACACTTGCTTTACTTTGCAACGGATGGAAAGGATACTTTAACGCGTTACTTAATGAAGAATTCTCTCGGCTATTGTGCACCAATAAAAAACTGCAAATACTACGAAAGACTAAACCAATGGCGTGCAGTTAGGCTAGATCATATAGCCTTCAAAGAATGGGCGGCGTTCGGAAATCTTAAATTGAAATGGCTCGCGATTTTGTTCAATAAAATTCTGATTATGGGTCGAATGCTGGAACTGTGGAGGGGGCTTTCTCTTTCTTTTGTATAAAGGCAACGGCGACATAAGAAACTAATAACTGCCTATCGTTGAAGCTTATGTCGCACACTATAAAAATATACGAGCTAGTTATAGGCATTCGACAACGAAATCTTATTAAACTCCATAGCAGTCACTGGAGTTTTATGTGAGCCGAGTCGACATATGACGCGATTCAAATTTTGCGGATAATAATGGGCAAATGAGAGCAACAGGCATGACAGAATGTCAGCGGATGTAACAAACTTTATCTTATAAGTACGCACATTCGCGGAAGTCCCCACATTAAGAAACTACAGTAGACAAACTTAAGCAAATCAGTAGGTTTTTCCATGTTCCACGAATATCATCGGAAAATTGTATTGAAAACAATAGGGACTCGAGTCCCAACAAAGGTTCGAAGATGGGAGTATAAGAAAATCCACTAACGAGGTGATGCAATATAAAGCGACCTGTAGTTTTAAGGTCCACAAAATTAGGCAACCCCATATTATTCTAACTCACTGAGACTTGACCTACACAAAATGAGTGAATACACCTTTTATTTTTAGCTAAGCATGCCGGCTTTAATCTCGAATGGTGCTATCGTTAACTACAGTATAATAGAAACGCCCGAAATGCGAGTACCACCGAAATGCCTCAAACCATGACTTCCTATCACTTTGCTCAAGGGAGACTCGAGCTGCCGTGTATAACGTCTCAGTCGTAGTTGAGTCGGTTATCCGCCGTTCGAGCGACGTGGAAGTTGGTAAATTGGACAAACTTAAAGATTTAATACTTTCTGGTGAAACCATATAATTTTCAAGTGGAGTGAAATTCTTGGTGGTTACCCTGGATCAAAAACTCACATGGAACACACATATGGAGAAAACCATAGAAAAGCCCATCATCTCACTATTGCTCAGCAAAAGTCTACCTACTGGATAAAAATTGGATCATTAACCCAAAAATGACACTGTGGATATGCAAAGCAATTGCTAGACCTACCATGTAGTCACTTATGCATCACCAATATGGTTGCATAAAACTAAACAAAAATCTATACGGGCTAGACTATTAGGAATCACTCTTACAGACAACTGTCTGAAAGTGTACAACTTCACCCATAACTTCAAGGTTACATTCCATAATTGACAGAACTGGGAACAGAATAAACCCATTTTTCAGAGATTCACTGGTGTACACGATCCAACACAGACAAATGAGTTGGAGCAGGCATATACGGAGAAATAACCAAAACCTAACTATTCGCAAGTATGGACAGTAGTACCTCTGTATTTCAAGCTAAGATACCCGCAATAGAATTTTGCATTAGGGAGAACTTAAAAAGCTCTGCCACCAACAAGAACATTTATATTCTCTCTGACAGTAAAGCGGTCCTACTTGCAATTAACGCTTTTGAGGTAACCTGTAACCTACTAACCTTTGAAGTAACTTTTTAGAGAAACGTCTTTGGAGAAACAAAGCTGTTAAAGCGCACACCACTCATCTAGGAATGATTAATGTAAAAACGCCGGAGTTCTGGTTGATCATCGACTTCATTGGTCTTGCAATGTGTCTTCAAGTAAGCTTATTGATAAAATTTTCCACCCTAAATATGTTCGCCTTGTAGTACAAGACCTTGTAAAGACAAGCGAGTCAAGTCCTTTCAAACGCCTGAATATTTCTAATAAACTTGCTCTCACATTAAGCCACGAATAAGGACCATGTAGCAGATTACCTTCACACCTTCGCTTGGGGTTGGCTGCTATAAAAAAGCCTCTTTGTAAGCGCAAAAGCACCTTCGACTCTGACCAGAGCAACATATGTGCATATATGTCTGCTTGGTAAAATATAGGTGTTGATCTAGCCAGAACTTTAACTCGAAACTCGCTAGACACTAAGACACATAGGGCAGCATTCATCATGTTACTCGTACTTAACTTTACATGTGGTGTATGGTCGGAGTGCCAGTGAGTCCACTCGAGGTAACCAAGGTATCTGACTACATCTCGACAAGCAAGTGGCTGCCGGTATTGTCCCAAGGTGGAAAACTTTCGCCAATTCTTTCTGGTATCCGTAGAGGCCCCTGGCAAAGCTGGCCTAAAACTATTGGTTTAATCTTTAACATCCAGTCATGGCAATATCGTTTAATCTCATAGCAGTTATGATGCGAGAACATTTTAATGACTTCGATCTTTGAGTCTGATTTACACGCCATCAAGTCATCTCTGTACGCTATGGCATGGTGAGGTAATCCCACAAGATCGTGTATTTGTTGAATAAGATCGGGGTATTAACCAAACCCTGCGGCAGACCGTTTTTAATTACAAATATCCCACCTGAAGTCGCATCGTCATTCTCCACGAAGAACTGTCTACTAGTGGGCATATTAAAAATAATGTACAGCAGTGATTTCCTTATGCCCAGCCTATTTAGCCGGAAAAGGAGTCCCTCTCATCATACGGTCTTCTCCAATTTAATCAAGCAGTCAGGTGCATTGTTTCTTGCCTTTGCCCCAAACAATATTATATTAGATACCAGTTTAAACGCGGCATGCCACACCTTGAAACAGCCACGCCTTGACTCTATTGATCCCCTTTTCGAATACCTTACTCATATTTCAATATCGGTTTTTGGAATTCCGTGCACCACCGCTTCCTTCCAATGCGAACAGCGGGCATTATTAAACAGAGTGGTTTAATTATCCACCGCTCCTCTGTTAGAGCTCTTCCTTCGAAATGAATTGGGGTGGCTCCCTCTCGTTGGCAATGACATTATTTACCATTTTTTCGACATTCAACTCAGTGAACTCTGAGTTCTTGAATCGCCAGTTCTCAATATCATTTACAAAGTAGGAATGTGCAAAATTACCCGATTTTCCATGTTATGGTTCTGACAAATGCATCATTCGACTTGCACACTTCTTTTAAAGTCGCCCCTATGGTGTCTACTTTTTCCTACGGATCTCCGATTACCAAAAATTTGTCACCATCGACAAGTTCTCCTGGATTTATACCAGTATTTGTTCATTGTGTGTCATCCGGCGATATTTAGACACTGAAAGTCGGTTTAATCTTTTCTCCGAAATATCATATTTATTTGCTGGAAAGCCAAGTTGCAAGGGCGACTTCAGTGCTATGACCTCCGAGTTATGTCTGTCAGTTAATTGTTTGTATTATTCTCGACAGCAGCATACTATTGCGTCAATAGTTGCGTTACGGCATGTGTCTTTTTTATCAGCGTATTCCATAGGAAGTATCGTTTATTATATGCTCGTTTTTTTTTTAGGTACACCCTCCATTTGAAAAATTGCTATTAGACGGTGGGTAGGGCAAGTTCAAGACTCTGGAGAAATATGTCCAACGTAACCCTCTATAATTCAAGCAATACGTTTGAACAAACTCCTTCAGTTCCACAATTTCGTTGGAAATGGTTATTTCTGTACTGAGCCACAATGGCCACCAAAGTATGTGGGTTCATTCCAGTCAGTCGAATCGGTGTATCGAACACCAGGAGACCCAGATAGGAGCCGTGTCTGGGAAACGATGGACTATCCGCCGTATTTAGGCTGAGTCGGTGAGTTTTATGTTCCATTTAAGGTTTGGTGTATTTGTAATGCCAATCAATGGGGCAAAACATCTAAATTGAGCTTTAGAATGAATGTATCCCAAAAAATCACAGCGATTACATCGCTCCGAACACATTGCAAGAGACAATTACGTCAACGCCAAGGGGGCCCTCTTGTACCAGACTAATTCGGGAATACTAGGAAGACAACTTCTCAAAGACTAAGCTGTTGCGAATGCGAAATTATGTTGTCTGAGATCGAAAAGGATGAAATGAACGTCATCGATTGGATTGCCCGGGGATATACGTCAGGCTTTGCTTTCTTAATGTTATACCCCATTCCTCCGATCTGTTGGTGCCAGAATTGATGTTTGCAACAACATATTGGGGGTAGTTTCCAGATTAAGAGAACAAGCCCATATCGATTATAAACCACACACCATCTTTAAAAAAAAGCTCACATCTTTATTTTGTACTCAAGAGTTTTGCGATAAAATTATAAATTCGTTCCAGGTACAAAGTTCCGAGATTAAAAGCATTCCATGCGCATCCATCTGGGATTGACCTCGCGATAGAATTCCAAAAATTCGCCAAAAACATCGATCTCATCTGGACCGTGTACAAGTTCAATTTTTGGTTCTGAAATTACATGTTTCATTGGCGGTAGCGGATCGAGGAAATCCCCCAGATCTGGCGTAGGAACTCTCTGTTTAGATTTTATGTATTTCTTGCGAAGTGATAATTTCTTCTTCGGCAGCAAATTGCAGTCGTTGACATTAACATTTATCGGAATGAGATCACGAAAGACAATCTTGTCGGGGGGAAAGTTAAGTTTTGCTGAGATCTACAAGGAAACCAGATGAATTGTAAACTTTTGTTTGCAATCCGCAACTTACCTTTGGCATAACGATAGCCTTTGTTCGTGGGGATAAGTCATCTATGTGGGCGATACGCTTCGGTGGTTTTGCGAGTTTCATCTCTTGCATTTGCCGGCTTAATGCGAGAATTGTGTTTAAAACAGGCTGATCGTAGTTCCCATCGTTTTCTTTGTTAGCATTTTTAAGGATTTCCTCGGCCTTTTCATCGCCCAAATCGACGGCAACTAGAGGATGTCGGATAACTGTGCAAGGATATGATTTCACTGGGTGTGTGCTCGCGCGATGGTATTCTGCGTGAACCTGGGGAGCGGTTTTTTCGCCATCTGTGGAATGTTTCTTAATATACATCTTGTTGATTTGTTTGGAATGGATTAAGTATAATTTAATGGAAATAAATAGATTAAAACTGGGACAGAAGTTCTGTTAGAGATTTCGAGTTAATAGGGGGCGACAGTTGTTTTGCGCGCTCCGCTGATTTCTAACTTTTTTGTTGTTGTTTTTCTTTTTTTTTTTGTTTTCGCAATGTCAGAAGCAGCTGTCCGATTGAAGCAGGAGCGAAAGAAGATGAGCAAACAACACATTAAGTAGTGACATCTATGTTTGAAATTGTTGTGGAAGAGGTGGGATTTGAATTTGAACGGCTGTTTAAGTCGCAGTACTGCATATGCTATTAATAGGAGAGGAAATTCGTTCTAATTGAATAAGTAAGAAATACTCAACTTATTTAACAGCTTACTATTTATTCAAGGCAACTTTGATTAGTAGTACATAAGAGCTCATTTGTAAGACTGGTCGGAAGAAGTGCACCTAGTAAATAGATGTTTAACAATTTTAGCTCGATCCTCAAATAGAGGTGCTCTAAACCTATTTAAATTATATTAAAAATATCTGCGCAATGATAGAGGATGTTTAGACACTTATCAACAACAAGTTATAGTGAACGAAATTATTATTTGTTGTTATTTCTGTCCCGTATTTTCTGATTATTAATGAAGGAATAAACAAAATGTTTTTTTAGGGCTATTACATTTTTGTAATACAAAAACGACAGCAATTGAGTTTGAGTCAAAAAACCTTTATTCATTACGAAGAATAGCTGGCGACATTATGTTTTCAACACGTCTTCAGGCATATACGCCATGAACCAAGCTTGGACATATGGTAAAGAAACCGTTTTGACACATTAGTGATTTTGTTTTGAAGACATATATTGTACTTTTGGTTGGGTGAAAATGTCTGATTTTGCACCAAATAATCGTCATTTGCGGGAAGTGTTGATTTTCTTCTTTAATTCGAAGAAAACGGCGACTGAAGCGCATCGAGAGCTCCAAAAAGTTTACGGAGGTGCTGCTCTAAAGGGCCCAGCCCGTAGAATCCGTTCCGTCCGTTACGATGCCGGATAGGTTGACGTTGGCATATTAGACGAAATTGACAGTCCCATAGAATCCATAGCATACGTTGGCACAATAACAAACGAAACGAAACAAAATAATTGAAATGTCAATTAATCTCAATGTTTTCTTTTCAAGCTACGACAATTTCTCTTCATTCTCTCAATGTATCCACCAATGAAAGTGCTTACTCTCAATTTGTTAATACGTGAACCTCAATATGTGAATGTATGGTCCTCAATGTGTGAATGTATGAACTGCCAACGGATTGAAAAGTAGAAAGTAAATCTACTTTATCCGTCCGTTCCGTCGTATCCTTTGTTTATGGGCCTGCTTCCATAACAAAGTGTATATTCTATCCAGCTGTCAGTCGATAACGTCGATGCAACGGACGCAACGGATTCTATGGGCCTTGGCCTTAAGTGAAACAACGTGTCGTGATTGGTTCCGTCGCTTCAAAGACGGTGATTTCGATGTTGACGACCGTCCGCGTGAAAGAAGGCCAAAATCCTTCGAAGACGCTGAATTGGAAGCATTGCTCAGCCATTTCCAAGCGATTGTATACGAAAAACGGGCACAATACGAACAGAGGCACGAAAAAGTGATTCCACAGCATGACAACGCTCGGCCAGACCCGTTAAGCCTACCTGGAAACGTCTTCCGATTATTACTTGTTCCGTTCGATGGCACATGGTCTGGCTGATCAGCAGTTCCGTTCATATGAAGGCATCACAAAACGGCTTGATTGATGATAGCCTCAAAAGATGAACACTTTTACCGCAACGGTATTTGAGCTCTGCCAGAAAAATGGGAAAAGGTTGTAGCTAGCGATGGGCAATACTTTGAATGATTCATTTGCAACCATTTTTTCACAATAAAGTTGCATTTTTATCAAAACTTAGATGCGCACCTAATATATTGATTGCAGTGAAATAAAGGGTGCACCAACAGCTAGCGTTGAAGTTTTTATTAAATTAAACACACCTTGATTGCGAAATCAATATAGAATTTTATTGATTGAAAAAGTTTGGTCTATGGCAATTATGAGTGTAATACAATATCCTTCATGTGCCTACCATGACCTCTGAAGGTCAAAATTATCGATGACTTTTTGAGGAATAAGTGGGTCAGTGGGGGCAATTTCATTTTGGATTTTATATTTAAGATCCTGAATTGTCCACGGGTTATTGGCATAGACCTTACTGTTCAAATAACCTCACAGGAAGAAGTTTAAAGGTGTCATATCGCATGACCTTGGAGGCCAATCAGCTTCTTCTCTAACCGAAATAATGCGATCTTCAAATTTCGTACAAAATAAATTAATTGATTGATGGCTTGTGTGGGCGGTAGTACTGTCCTGTTGAAACCAGAGATCTTCCAGACCCAATTCATTCAATTTTGGAAAATATTGCCTAATTGTCTCTCCAGCCTCATCTTCGAAAAAAGTACGGGCCAATGACGCCCCTAACCCATAATCCGCACCATACGGGTTTTCCGGTCCCCAAAACCACAATTTTTTTTATTTACATCCGCGTCCATCCAAAAATGGGCTTCATCGGAAAAGATTCAATTCGATGACAAATTGTCTTGGCGATCCAACACCCAGTTAAAAAATCGATTACGTCGCAGATGGTCCAAAAGCTTTAATTGTTGTGTAATTTGAATTTTATAGTCGAAAAAGATCAACTTTTAAAATTCGCCGTAAAGTGCCATAAGTAAAGCCCAATTGTTGACTTCGGCGACGAATTGAGCTGCCTGGCTAGTTTTGAACACTTTCGCTCACGTTTTGGTGATGTACGTGCTGACCGAGCATGCTGATATAGACTTCGACCCGATATCGAACCAATTTCCTTAAATCGCTTCACCATTGCACGAATTCCGGACTCACTATGACAGTTAGTTGACCGAAAAATTCACGAATATTACTTTCACAGATTGGCCATTTTCGTAATAAGATTGAATGGCAAAAATGTGTTGTTGCGTGGTAAACGACTCCATGACTAAAATTGGCAAAGATTGTATGACATCTGTCAAAAAGATCAATCACATTGAATTCAGTAAATGATAGTAATTGACATCCACACCATCTGTTGGCTCACCCTTTATTGCTCGTCGAGACACCGCACAAGTCTCCCTTGATGAGAAACCCGCATCGAAATACCATTCTCGTTTTGTTCAAGGCAGTAAATTCGGACAAATTTGTCTTACGTAGTCCTAGTCTAAGAAAAGGACAAGACCATCAAAATAAAACAAAATATGGGCAAAATACAATTGTTTGATTTTATTAAAAAGTGTTATATATCTCGTCGGCCACGATCAAAACGATTACCCATCCCTGATCGACGCCGAAGCAACGTTGTCAGATCTCTCCGGCGTACCCTAAACAGCTGTTTGATCAAACACACGTTTGTTTTCACCCGATTCGCAACCCACTTTACTGCACACGTAAATGAACATCGCTTGCTCTGGCAGTGTGCGTGAGAAGAAACTTATGAAATGAATATAAGTTCTCTCCCTCTTCGAGAATAGCCGTGCTTGCAGTGGTGTTAGATCTTTTTTGTATTATTTTCTTCTTTGTGTATAATTCTTCTCGTGCGCTAGTGTGCCGGACACTTCTGCTCTGTTTTTGTTATTCTTTTTCTGTCGTCTGCTTAAATCAGCCGTCTGCTTTCAACGTTTTTCGTCGGTTCGTACTCGGCATAGTGGAAGTGTTTTCATTCCTCCGTTCCAACTCAAAGTGTCAAAATAGAAGAACAAAAAAATTCTTTTTTTTTTTTGTTTTATTTTATCTTGAGTGCATCTTTCTTCGCAAGGAAAAACAAAACAAACCATCCTCTGTAGTCGCCATCGTCATCGGTATTCGACAAAATTAAAAAGACAAATAATTTCGCGAGCTTAAATTGGAAAACCAGAACCAATTCGACCTCATTCCTACGGGAACACTTCTTGGAAAACGCTAGCGACTAGAAGCACCTCGTCCGTCAAATCGCACGAAAAGCAGCGTTCAATTCATTTAAATTCAATTGAGATCACCTTCGACCTAGTTTTTCGATTTTTCCTTTCAGTTTCCAACTTGTCGCTGATTTTCGAGAATGGAAATTGAATTCTAAAAAAAAGTGCTGTGTGGTTTTGAATTCATTTTTACATAACAAACTGTGCCAAGTGTACAATTTCTTTGTATTTTTTGTTTTTTTCTTTTTTTGCTTTTGTTAAAAAAACTTTTTTCGTTGTCAACTCGATCAGAGATCTTTTGTGAGATTTTTCGGGCGATTTTTGTATTTTCCTTTTGATATCAATCTTTTGTGCGATTTTGTGCGCAAAGTGTAACAATCGACGTAAAACGCATTAAGCTGGCTAAAAAGGAATCTTTCTGTTTGAAAAACACCTGTGATTGCAACCGAAAACATTTGGTCCTTCACTTGAATGGGGGTAGAAGCCGATCTAGTCGTCTACTACATGGTATGAGGAAGGATCTCCAAACCCAAATACGTCACACTAGTTCTGATCATTTTTGTGAACAGATTTCGGCCAAGTTTATTGGCAACAAAGTGATAATTTGATTGCAAATCGAAGTGAAAAGAAAGTTTACACCTACCTAACTCGATCCAAAATCGTTGAAAATACTATTTTTGTTGCCATAAATTGTACCTTTCGTGTTAGGTGTTACTGAAAATCTTGTCTTGGATTTTTGTTTTTGAATTTTTTTTTTTTAAATAAAAGTGGCCCCTTTGGAGAGTAAAAGTATCTCAAGTTGCGATTGTGATTTTAGTAGAGATAGAATTTGCTTTCAAATTTGTGTAGTTTTTACTTTTGAATTCAAGTATTGATTTGTGAGAAAAAAAAAGTAATTTTATTCAAAATGGCTCCAATCGCTGTTTATGGAAAGGTGAATAACGCCGAGGAGGAGAGCAACAGCAAGAACATGGTTCCAGAAGCCTCCTGTGCAAGCATCAATGGTAAGTTTGCAGTTTATGATAAGTTTTCCTCAACAATTTCTTAAGAGATTTTGAACAATTTTTAACGATTCCGGTGCCGGTATCGTGGAGAGTCATGCCAACTGCAGTTATGGTCCCATGAGACCCAGCTTTCTCTAACAGAGGACGTAGGCAGTCCTATGCAGATTCAGGTTCCGAGAAACTTTCCCCTGAGATTTGGCTAGTAAGTTCATCGGCGATTGCATTTCCCGCGATTCTAAAGTGACCTGGGAACCAAACAAGATCCGAATTGCAGCTTGGGCCGCTACAGATCCAGATACTTCGACCTCTTCACCGATTCTTTACTATATACCTAGTTCACTGCGAGTAGGATTGTGTATACCGCTGATTGAAAAATAGAAGCAATTTCCAAACGAGAAGTGAAATTCAATGTTTTCGTCTTCCAAAAGGACACCAGCGCCGCATTCTAAATCCATTTTGGAGCCATCCGTGAAGACCCAACTAAATTCATTGCTTACCTCAGATTCTGGCCGAAACCATTCCGCCGGACGTCATATTTATAAAACCAGAGTCAAAAGGCAGTCGCCACGCAAGATCACCAAACATGCAGTGGGTGACTACTTCTTTTTAAACGGAAGATAGCTTTGAGAGTGCAGGCGTATGAAGTTAATATCAATTGTAATGGAATTTATTAGTGCGTCTAGCGCACAGTTGGGCGTGTGCCGGTAAAGACCCCAATCAAACCAAGGCGTACATCAATCTGGTAAAAGCAAGATAGTTGCAGTTGATATTTCTAAGGCATTTCACAGAGTTTGGCATCAGGCTCTTTTGTCCAAAATGCGTGCTTTTAGGATCGATGACTCTCTTCTTCAATGGATTAGAAATTACCTCTCGGAACGTTCAATTCAAGTTGCCTTGGATGGTTTCAAATCTGATATTCACAAAATAAATGCTGGTGTGCCCCAAGGCTCCGTTCTGTCTCCGACACTCTTTAAAATTTTCATCAACGATCTCTTGTCTGCTAATTCTAATCCAATATATATCTTTGCTGACGGCAGTACTCTCTGCTTTTCATATTCGTTCCCGGA
The DNA here is from genome assembly GCA_963966105.1 of Volucella zonaria. Taxonomy (NCBI): domain Eukaryota; kingdom Metazoa; phylum Arthropoda; class Insecta; order Diptera; family Syrphidae; genus Volucella; species Volucella zonaria. Next base: position 128,676,036 of record OZ014533.1, on the reverse strand, counting down.
CTCACGTCCCTGCTCTTCGGCTGTAGAACGGGAACGTCAGCGTATGCTAAGCTCATTAAATTCCGATATTAGCAATATAACCAATTGGGTAATTATCAATAGAGTGGAACTTAATGCTTCCAAAACACAATGCTGTCTGCTGTCATTAAAGCGAAATTTACACACCCAGCCATTATCCATGAATGGCAGTTGCATCGTCGAAACGAAAAAACTTTACATTCTCGGTACGTGAAATCGCCAGTAGCATTCCGTCCCTCCAAACTTTTAATCGTAACGCCCGTCTCGCTATGAATGCTCATCAGTATACCCTCAACCCCACTTTCGGACGTACTCTAAAATATCGTGATTAGTTCCTAAGCCATAACAACTCGGTTATGGAATGTTCTGCCTAGTCATTATAATCTTCAAACATTTAAAACCAAGGTTAACCGGTACCTCTATTTCTATCCTCCTTCGCCCGTGCTGTGTGCAAGCATTTTAAGGGCACTTAAATCCGTTGAACGCACGCAAAATACAACAAAAAAGGATATAATTGTATTATCATTAACGTGGGATCTAAAGCAAACTTCTCGGTGACAACTCCCATGTCCTGAGCCTCGGAGGTTTTCGACGTGGCATGTTTAGTACAAGAAGTATGTTATATAGGATGACATTTATCAGAGAAGATTCTATGTACTCGGAAAGAGTCCTTAAGAGTAGGATGAAGGCGCGTTAATTTTTCCAGCGTGGAACAACGTAGATATACAATCTGAGCAGCGGATATGTCTATATTGAGATATTTAATCCTCTTACTAATGCACGTTCGATGGAATTTCTAACGCTCAAATGTACGCGAAGATATGGCACAATCAGAAATCATTGAGCTGTTCGCAGTTTCACAGCAAGAATTTTGAACTTTCCTCAAGAGCTTATAGCTTGAACGCATGATAATTGCAAATGAGAGTTGGTGTCGCCTCGATGAAGCAGAATTTCTAATATTTTTGACGAAGGACCAACACTTTCTACTATCTTTGGATCAATCCACTCCTCCCGTCTCCTGTCTCAATTTTTCGTATACAAAATACGTTTGAGAATTACGTTTCAGTCATTTCTATTTCGTTTACATTTTTTTCAGTTTTCGTCTGTTACCTTTTATGCACCTACCTACCTCTGGATTGTGTCTAGAATATATCCAGTTCAGAAACGTGCCATTGTTAGGTGTATGAAAAAGTGAGGCCCCCCCTCCCAAGTTGGTTTTAAATGTACGAGAATTGGTTTATGTTGAATTTTATTATTGTTGAAAAGTGGGGAGTTGCAAAATGTCAACATTTCTTGTTGATGATAGAATGAACAGAACAGCGATTGTTCAGAGGAAGGCAGTAAATGTTACGCCAACTTTGGAGAGAGTCAATTAGTTGTGTTTTGTTAGTGTTGTTCTTGATAATAAGTTTTACAAGCCGTTGCAGTAAGGTCTGTGGGGCCACCTGATTAGATTGGATTGCTGGAATCTATAAAATTGTTTACACGCTGAGAATAGATCAGCAATGGCAGAATTTATATTTTTCTCTTCATAGAATAAACAACATTACGTCGAATTTATTATAAAATTTAATTGATTTCATTGGTTTCGTTTACTGAGTTTCACTGATCCTGGAATCATATCAGAGGAGACGATTAATTCAATACGTCGCTATCTGCCTTTTAAGACTTCTGCCCCCATTCAAATTAACGCTTCCCAATCGACGTGTAGAAAATGAAATCATCTGCTATGTCCTGTATTACATGATTTATTTCTTCAATAGTGCTTCATCAGGGCTACTCCCGGAAATCTATGAAAAGAAAATGCTGGATTGGAACCACCTGAGTATTGATACAAATTTCTCCTTAGATACAACATAAGTTCTCCAGATCTGTGAAGAAGTAAATTCCCAAAGTCCTTTTTCTTTGACGAACAGATTCAATCTCTTCCTATGCAAAAGGTATTATGATATGCACTCAATCAATAAGCATAACCGTAATGCACAATCGCAACAGGCCACAATAAGCTTTATCCGTTCGACCAAATTTGGAAAACCGGTTACTCCACTATCGCCTGAACATTACTAATGCTTCTTTGGCGAAGATTTCGATTATCCAAGGCGGCACTCCACAAGAAAATGAAAACAGTTCTTGAGTTCCATAGCTGAAAAGAAGAACACCGATTTCTACAGAAAAATAGAAAAAGTACGAAATATTGCATTTAGAAGTTCTACTAAAAGATAATGAGAACATTTCAGGATCATGAAATTGATCTGCAGACTGCTTATTCGCGAGGACTATCTTCAGTCAGTTGGAATGGCCCACTTAACCAAGCCGAGGGAGCAGTTCTATCCATCCGACAAAGGGCAGGTGAGAGTAGCCACATCCAGTGTACCGGCAAGTTGTTCAAAGCAGCAGTTGAAAACCTGATACGGATCCTCCACCAACTCTTCTTCAAAAGTTGATCAGATCAATATTATCACCTTTCTGTGGCAATCTTGGCGGAGACAAACTGTTCAGAGGTATTTCTACCCTTAGCAACGGTTCCTCTTTGCATAATGACAACGGAGTACGATGCTTCCTATTGGAATGGAGAAGGAGGACATGTGGAGTGCGGGACACACCGATGATCCGAAGTTTCTCGAAGTTTCTTTGCATCCACAAAATCCATGAAGCCCAGAGGCGCGGCGCGGCGCAGCAACTAATTTCTCGATGTGCGAAATTTGAGAATCGATTGGTTGAGGCCCTGGTCCATTACGATCTGTAGCACCATTAAAAGCAAAAGTAAGGGTATGTGCGACTAGATACGAGGGTCAATAAGTAACAGAAAATTTTTGGGTGCCCTCCAAATAATACGATTTCTCGAGGCCCTCAAAATAAGCGTTTGTTTCATGGATGACCTTTTCATTCGACGCAATGAACTTACCGCCCTTTCTTCATATTTGGAAGCAGGAAATAGTCGCAAGGGGCTAAATCTGGAGAATATGCTGGATGAGGGAGCAATCTGCCGTTGCGACTGTGGACTTGCGCGCCGGTGCGTTATCCTGGCGGAAAAGAACTTTTCTACTCGATAAATGCGGTCGTCTTTGCTTCAAATCGGCGTCGAATCGATCCAACAGCTCTGCATAATAGGGACCGGTGATCGTTTTATCATTTTCAAGGTAATCGATGTGAATGACACCGCGCGCATCCCATAAAACGGTCGCCATGACCTTGTTAGCCGACAGACATACCTCGGCCTTCTTCGACTTCGACTGTTCCTTGATGTCTGGGGTGTTGTGATGAATCTATGTTTCGTCCATGGTTACGAAACGGCACAAAAACTCGTTCGGATTCTGATTGAACATCGCCAAACACTCCGTTGAAGTTGTCAAACGATTGTGTTTGTTGTCAATTGTGAGAAAACGAGGCACCCACCTGGCGGATATCCAAATATGTTTTGGAGAACTGAAACCACTGATCCAGGTGATCAGGCTCTAGTTTGCGCACCTTCACTCGTCGATCGCCCAATATCATAGCGTGGATTTTATCGAGCATTTCTGGTGTGGTGACCTCAATTGGGCAACCAAAACATTCGGCGTCACTTGTGCTGGTACGACCGCACCGAAATTGAATAAATCAGCGGCGGATGGTTCCAATCGATAGTGAAGAGTCCCCATAATACTTTTAAAGCTTTTGTTTGGTTTGCATGATGGTTTTTTTTGCGCAAAAAATAGTGTTTAATGAGCACATGAAATCCATTTTTTTTCATTTCTTTGAAAATTCTTGTAGGCGTCTGTTTCACATTTGACAGATCTGTCAGAAAATTTGGGTATGTTTTTTTGAAAGATGTTTCTTGATCAGCAAAATGTTAGATTTGAGGTGGCAACGAGATCTATTTTAGTTTTGAGAGACTTATTGGCCCACATTCCTAAATTGAAGCGGATGGAATACTTAGACCCTTGTCGATTAGCCTGCGTAGTTGTATTAGTGAAGAGTTCATTGGCATTTAAAGTAAAACCCCTTACAGATGATCTGAATCAAATTGGGTACTTGTCGATCAGGTAATTTGGAGGTGATATTGATATGGTGCGTGATCACAATCTCGTTCGAATATGAGGTTGCTCGAAACTGCTGACCCAAGTCAACAGATTAAGGAACTTATTTCTTTATGAGTGGATTCAAGAAATTGGAGCAGACATATTCGTTGTTATTATGTTAGTTATGATGCCCCAAGTTTAGAATGTAGCTTTTTTAGCCGTGGTACAGCTGATTCTCGAGAGTAATGTGACAAAATAAATTTCATAACGCACTATTCAAAAATTGGAAAGTAGCCTCTTTTAGATCCAGAACGGAGAGTGCCCTTGTGGCCCAAACTCGAATCAATACTAGTAACCGGTCAGCATGGAACCTTTCTGGTCACATATTGGCTAACTGCATCAAGTCAACAGTGGCCCAGCCTTCAATCCTGGTGAGTAACCTATTCGCAACTTGCGCACACCGAACTTATGAGTTTACATATCGTACTCTGAGTATTCTTTTAGTCCGCAACAGATGGATGACGCAACAGAGTAAGGCTACAAAGCCAGTTGAAAGCGTTTGCTGGTTGATTGGTTGAGGGTAACGTTCATGCTGAACTGCATCAATACTTAAGTGATGTGAATCTGCAAAAAGTGGGACCTATGGTAGCCCTATCTCTTTTTCCATGTGTGTAGAATTTGTGAAGATGTCGGAAAAGGAAGCCTGAAGTTCACCTTGATATTTTTATTGTTTACCAAAGTTTCCTCCTACCAAGTATTCACCTCAATCTAAGGTAAGGAAATATCTATAAAGTCGAACGTTAGGTATTAGTAGACAGGTCCCCGCGTCTTTCAAAGATCGCGTAAAACATTTTGTGTTTCCCACGTCAATCATATTCAAATTGAATTATATTCAAAAGTCTATAGATAGATGTGCTGCAGCTGCACATCGATTGTGCAACTAAAATAACAAGCAGACGTGCTTAAGTTTTTTTTTTTTTATAGATTCTTGTTTATAAGTACATACTTGTATGCAAGTCAAAACCAATTCGAATTGTAATTGCGATGATTAAGCAGTTGTATCTGCTTATAAGAGCGATGTCCAAATAATTGTATATACGTTTCTAAAAATACTTTTAACTCGTAAGTACTTGACATTATCATTTGAAAGTGCTAATTGTTTTAATTGACATGGAAACAGGATGCTAACTTATGTCTTGTTGGCATTTCGATTTACACTTCTTTTAATCTAGGTCAGTCACAGTTACTGGTGCATGCACATACCTACACATATGCATTTATTCGAATATTGTAGCATGACTCAAGCATTCAACGCTTCGGTAAACTGATAAGTTGTGTTAACACTTAAACGCGCTGTCTACGAATTACATCCAAATAGCCACTACTAACCTAGACAATATGTAAATGATAAAAAGCGCAAGCATGCCCTACATTTCGTAGATAAAAATAATTTCCTCATACAATAGTGTAACAAATAGAAGATTTTAGATACAGCTTGCCGTATAAGGAGCAGGTTTGTCTTGCGAAACGTTGGTAGAGGTCCTGCACATACACTAATTCGATCGGATGTCAGAGTACCAAAATCAAATTGAGTTTCATTTACCATTTTTGAAAGCATCCCAACATCAAAGCTAAGTAATAAATAGAACTTACTCACCATCGGAATTACAAGATATTGAATTCAAGATTACGTCTGGGACTAATGCCCAACTGCTTCTCGTTCTGCTACAATCTCTTTTATTTCAGTCCTTGAACTTCATGATTTTTTACCATCGCCTCTAGAACAGATCAATGCAAAATACGCCTCCAAATTATTTACGAGACATCTTTTCCTTTGTTTTATTGGAATTTAATCTGTCATTCGGAGCGTGTTAAATAACAATAATTTGTTTACGGCGTTGTCATTGACAAAAATGAAATATGAACTTGACCTCGAATGGTGTAAATCTTATGATTTAACGGTTATTAACATATCTTATCAGTTCATGACTTGAGTATTCAATTTTTGCTGCTTCTAATCTATATTTTCCGATTTAAAACTTTTCGCCTTAAAATAAAAATTAATTGCATCAGATTGATGGAAACTTTTACTAAAAAGTCAAACAACCTACATACGAGTATGTACGAGGGGCGTTCAATATATTCTCGGTATCGATATGAAGGAAAATGCGAATTCAATTTAAATTGTTTTTGTTTTTCAATATGATCTCCCCTAACATCAATGCATTTGTTACATCTTGAGATAAGCTTTTTTAAACCCTCAAAATAATAAATTTCTTCTTTCTCTGCAAAATACCGACTTGAGTTCTTCATCATCCGAAAATCTTTTTCCACGAAGACATTTTTTCAAATCCGGAAACAGGAAATAATCACTAGGGGCAAGGTCTGGACTATAAGGTGGGTGTTTGATTTCTTCGAAACCACAATCTCGCGCAGCAGCCTTGGAAACTCGCGCCGTGTGAACAGGAGCGTTGTCATGAAGAAGCAACACACCCGCTGCGAGTTTACCCCGTCTTTTCTTTTTAATTTCCTCCCGCAAATTATGCAAAGTGGAAGCGTAGGATGTGGCGTTGATGGTTCCACCTTTTTTTTTTGTACTCAATGAGCAAGATTCCCTTTGAGTCGCAAAAAACTGTGGCCATGAGCTTTCGGGCAGACGGAGTGACTTTGAACTTCTTCGGGGGGTCTGTTCCTTTTTTATGCCACTGCATGGACTCTTGTTTGCTTTCAGGGTCATAGTGGTGGACCCATGTTTCGTCCCCAGTAACAATTCGATCCATAACACCGTCCGCGTTCTCACTACACATCTCCAAAAGCTCTCTACAGCATGCGATTCTCACTTTTTATCTGAGGCGCTGTGAGCATTCGTGGCACCCCCCTTGCACTGGCCTTTGAAAGGTTAAGATGGTCATGAAGAATGGTGTGAATGGTACCAATTGAAAGCTTGGTGATCTCTGCCATCATTTTCACCTTTATTCGGGCATCCTCAAGAACAAGTTTTTCGACTTCTTTGATGCTTTCTCCCGTACAAGCAGTAGCCGGGGCGCCGGAGCGGGGGTCGTCCTCAATGCTCTCTCTGCCTCTCTTGAACTCACTTGACCACTTTTGCACAGTTGATAATGAAGGTGCGGAACCCTGGTAAACAGCCACCATCTCTTCATGAATAGTTTTTTGACTTTTTCCTTGCTTAGTGAGAAATTTAATTACAGCGCGATGCTCAATTTTCACCATCATCGCCTCAGTTGCCATTATGATTCTGTTTAACTAGAGATAAAACGCGAATTAATAATCACATTTATATGAAATTTTACATGAATGCACTAAAATAATAGTGTTACTTGATAAATAAGTCAATTTATATATGCAACCACAGCTTCACCCCGATACCGAGAATATCTTGAACGCCCCTCGTATGTGATCTGTGGAATTTTTCATCATACAATTTAATTTGACAATATTGGCTGATGAATTTTTATTATTAGTAATTAGAAAATGAAGCCATGAAACTCACATGCTGTAAGGATCCGCAAGAGTTCAATGCAATGAGTTGTTGAACCCCATAACGCATGCAGCGCCGTTGCATTCCGATGAAATTTTGGATGCACCTATTAGCCACATCTAGCGGCCATAGGAAAACTAAATGTAGAAAAGACCTCTGTAGACTTTTTGAAGTATGCTACAGACGGCCTCACAAGTATCTTGACAAAAACGCAGTTTATCGGATCCAGCCCACTATCGAGGACGTGTCCTACAAGGTGATGGATATGCCATCACACAGGTATTAGGCACCAAAACGGGCCCATCGCGGTTCCTGTGCAACCAATTGAATTTGTCTTCAAATTGCAAAAACCTGAACAACCTCCCTGGTGAAACACCCAATTTCCCTGTAAAAGCCAAGAAGGCCTTTGAAGTTCGTGCCGTCTATTTCCTCTAGGTTTTCGAAAAAGTATTTCCCTAAAAAATTTCTTCGACTACGCGATTATGCCTCGCATTCACACAGTATGTGTGTTATGTCCTCAACAGCTTGCAGATTACCGCAGAATCTGCAGATATCCGTATCTGACAACTTGAGTTTCCACGCGTGCTGCCGCAAGAGACAGTGTCCTGTCAGGATTCCTATTACTGTCCTAAGCTTATTCCTGTTTAATTTTATTAACTTCCTAAATGTTTTGCCGTCAAAAAACGGCCAAAGAGCCTTGGATATCATGTGTCCTTCAAGACTTGACAACCTTGGGTTGGCAGTCTTTGTGATTTTTTCCTCGATAGTGCCCCTCACTATGCAAAGGGGTGGTTTGATATTGGCAACCTCACTATTGTCGGGTAGCCCTCCTTTTCTTGCAAGCTCGTCCGCTCGTTCATTTCCTTTAATACCGCAGTTCCCTGACACCCAACACAGTCTTACCCGGTTCTGACTGCATATAGCCTTGAGCACTATCTGAATTCTTTGGCTGTCATAGCCCATTTGCCAGTTTTAGCTATAAAAACCACCTTAACTTCCCTCAAAGCTATTGGTATGTACCGAATTTTTAGACTGTGTCTAAGAATTTCCGGTGCTTTCTGTATCATAATCGGTAGAATACCATCCGGACCGGGAGATTTGTACGCTTAAAGGGCTGAATTGCCAACGTAATTTTTCCCTATTAATAAGAACACCTATTTCCTCTTCGGAGAGAGAGAGAGATCAATGTTCTCAGTGTGCTGTAGCATACCAGGGTCGCCTGACAATGTGGATCCCGCGGAAAGTGGGTTTCCATCAGTGTGCTAGAACCTCTTGGCTACTTTCAACCTAAGTTTTCCTGAAGTAGTTAGGAACGCTCGCTTCCTTTGAAAGCACTTTGCGTAACCTCGAAACTTTGTCTGTTACTGCGATAGATTTGCAATATTTCCGCCAGGAAGCCCTTTGTGATTTTCTAATTAGGTACTTGAACTGTTTCTTACGTTCGTAGTACTCATTCCATGTACTGTCGCTTCTGAAAAACTTTGCCCTATTGTAGAGTGTCCTGACCTTTTTCCTTTTTAAATCTATCTCCATATTCCACCATTTTGGTACTAGCATCTAATTTTTCTGCCTTGCCACGTCCTTTAGCTTCTCCGAGATCACTACCTCGGAGTCATAGGGGACGTAGGCCGAGGTCAGACAGAGTGGCTAGCCACACTCCGTTTCGCAGGTTACCGCTGTCAGATCTCCTGAGCTGTAATTATTCAAAAAAAAAAAATGCCGCAATATAGTTTTTGCTAAGGATGCAGGCCCTGATCTTACCGTCTGCCTTGTTGCCGGTACTGCCTTCTAGGCTCCGTCTTATGGACTCTCCATGTATCGGCTTTTAGTTCTCGATTTTGCACATGGAGTAGTCACAGGAACTTTCCAGGGTACTTGTAGGGATACGGAACCCCTACCCATGCTGTTGGCATGTGTACCTTGCCAACTCTGCCACCGTCGTGAATTTTAGCTTAATGCCAAGCATCGCATACTTCCAAATCCACAGAAGACTTATTCGCACAAGCTACAACCTTGCGTCCGCCCTCCCAACCAGCGCCATCGAATTGAAGTTCCCGTTTCATGTGGTGGATAGTTTCTTCCACAGGACGCCTTGGAACTCCTCCTCGACGTTTTTCCACTAGTCGATTGTTAGACGACCGCAATGCTCCAGCTCGTTAATCACAGCAACAAGAGGCTCGTCTTTCGGGTCGCTTTGCTTACGACGCAATGCGGATTAAGATTGCAAAATTCGGCTCCACAGCCTCGCCGGATCTGCTTTTCTTGCTGCTAAAATTTGCCTTCTTTCCAGGGACGCTAGCCCCCCTTTTAATTTTGCCGCGTACTAGGTAGAGGACTCCTGATCGGCTTCCCCTCCCGCCTTTGCAGCAACATTGCCCTGGCTTTCCGCCTGTTGAGTAAGCGATTTGTTTACCAGAATGGATTTCGCTCTCTCAAATGCGTTCTTCGCACTCTTAGCAGCGGTGATGGAGGCGGCAGGCACGGCGGCTGTGCCAGCTGTTTCCACTTTTTCCATCACCGCAGCTTTACCCTTCTTTCTTTGCCTCTTGGAGGTAGCTTCGGCAGCGGATTTTCCAGCTGCCTTGGCTACCCCTTCGACCGAGGTCCTGCCCTGTGTATCACTGCTGTGAGTACCAGCCTGCTTACCGGTGAAGTCGCTCTCGTTAGTGAGTGTTATTCCGAACACCTGAGTATCGCTAGCCAGTAGCTCCACTTCTTCCATTTCCCCTACCAGGAGGGAGATACTCGTAGATGAAGTCGAAATTTCGTCTTCACTCACCTCTAACTCTTCCTGGACGGGGATGGTATGTGTTGCGTTTTGTTTGTTTTTCCATTTTTTAAAAATTGAATTTGGTTCCCACGAATATGGCCGGAAATAAAAGGTCATCCCAGACAGCGCCGCCATATCTGGGTAAGGCTAAGTATAATAGGCTCGCGCAAAGGTGCATGAGAGGGCTCGTTCGTGGTTGGTTTGACCTCCAACCTTGCATCCTTCGGCACGGTTTGTTATTTGCTCACACCACAACTGGAATCAGGTTTGGCAGTTCTTAGTTCGCCACTCCTCAGCCGACCGTAGTCAATTAAGTTGAGCAATTTCTATTAACATGGGTCAGAGTACACCAAAGTAATCCTTTTCTTAAATCGTCGATAAATGATGTCAGCATTGGAGATAGACCCTTACTGTGGAACGATTTTTTTCATAGAATATTCCCCAAAATTATTTCCCAAAATATCTTTGACGAATTAGGGCACACCCAATATATTGCAGCCTATGCAACCTTTCGGGTTGTTAAATGGAATTTTATGGGTTATTGCATGTGTAAAGCCCTTTCGAACGCGCCCCATTGTGCAAAGTGAACGCAGCCTGATTCGTCGAGTCAGCCATGAGAATTGACCGAATCCGCCATCATGGTTTTGAGAAGATTTGGGCAATGGCGGGCAATCGAGAGTGCGCTGTCAAACTGGATAGAAGGAAAAGTTGTAAGAAAATAAAAGAAAAAAGAGGAATAAAAATAAAGTGTTTTAAAAAAAAGGAGTTTAAAAATAGAACACCAACATTGTTCGCCAAATCCACCATGAATCAGATGATCTAAACTCTGCCAGCTATAGAGTCATCAGTCTGCCTGCCGTATAGCCTGAACGCTTAAAGCCATTTGACAGCAATCGGATTTGCCCCTATAGGTGTAATTCAAGTCCGCATATGGTAACATGAAGGTTCATCGCATGTCATGATATGGCTTCAATTCGTGCAATTTTTCTATGTAACCTTCTAAGGGATAAGACCAAGATCCTTTTTGTGGATGGACAAAGTTGAAGCTCCTGCTGACGCCTGCGAACTGACTAAATTTTGGTCTTCATTAACACTGTCATAAATTGCGTTCCATAATTTATTCGGAATGCATTGGTCTTATTCTTGTTGTTGGCCTTATGTCATGTGACATTAAATAAGTGCGAAATCGATCCATAACATGACAAATGGCACGTTAAAATGGACGATTGTTCGGTTCATAAAATTGACGGTAGTGCGCAATAACTTAGTGTAACTGAATGCTGATTTCGGAAATAGTATCCCACGATTTTTTTGCTTCACTTTACTGAAAAAAAAAAACACATTGACACTTATAAAAATGATAGCTGATTTGACAGTTGTGTTTATCGCAAAGCCGATGGCTCTTTACAAAAACACCCTTCACTGCCCGCATGTTTCGAAATACTGACAGTCCATGCACTGTTCGTCCGTCCGTTTGTGTCGGATGCAATTTGTGTTGTTGCGTAGGCTTTTGTTGCTTTTTTAAAACATAAATTCGGACAAATTAGGAATTAGGATGTTGCATAACGTAAGGGTTGAGGGTAAGATCTGAGATCTGAGTATAACTGCAAGATCTTTGGCTAAAGCCACTCCACATACATCCTGTTGAAATCATGTGGTTTTAACACTGCTTTTCTCCACCGTTATTTATATACGTGTTCTAAGAAGTAAATTCGATGACCTACTGGCAACTACTAACCGCTGCGTATTTACATGTTTTAGGATACATCACTCATTTGTTTTAAAATTCCCCAAACATAACAGCTTTGCTTATTCATAATTCATATGTATCATATTCTGTCAAAGTGGCAAGAAGTGTTGTCATTTGAAAAGTTGTAATTCAGGAAAATGGCAACTCGAACTGTTTAACTGGTCATAACCAGATTACTGACAGGTGTCAAATGTCAATGCGACATTTGAACAAGCCGACATTACAATTTAAAGTTGAAGTATGTATTGTAGAAAAACTGCTACTACCTCAAATTTTGCGCTGATCATAAGAAAAACCTGTCATTCTGTACATCCCATCTTGATGCAAGGAAACCTGTCAAAATATACTCGAGATAGGTGAACAATTAGAGTTTTTAGTTGTCAATAAACGAAACTAATTTCCAGGAAATGCTTAGCACGATTTTTATCTTTTGTAGAACCTACGAAGAAACCATGCGAAATTGAAGTAGCGATTGCGTGAGACATTTCAAGTTAATGTGGGCGTATTCCAAAATAATCTTTTGTCACGGGACAGGCTTAAATGTTTTAACATTTTTGTTTTTGTTACATGTGTCTGACTGTGTTTATGTGTTCGTGTTCCAATTTAATTTGAAATAAAACATCGCCTTTGAGGCCGAAAACTAAGCAATCAATGTTACGATAATGAACTTTGGAATTTCTCCTCATTTAAAATTGAATAAATAAAAATAAAAAAGAAAAAGGAAAATGACCTCCCCCACTCGTGTTCTCATTGAAGTTTACCAACCTCTGTCAGCCGTCACTATTGTGGCAGCCGCTGCTGCAGCAGCAGCAATTTTCCCCATCGTCATGAATTATTTATAATTTTTATTGCTTTTGTGCCTGAAATATTGAAAGACTCATTATTCCAATGGAACACACTGTGCGGGCACTGGACGCCATGTTCTTTTTTACCCTCCCCTCGTGAAAACTCATTGTTCGGTCCATCGACGCAAAATGCGCGCGCTAAATGTTATAAATTCACACGATAGTACGGGTAATGTTCGTTGATGGAAGCAAACAGTGCCCCAGGCATTTTTTCATTTCCGTGAGCGTTGACATTTTCATTGAAATTAAAGCAGATAGCCCGAGTGATAGTATTCGTAGGTGTTGAAAGCGAGAAAAGTTCAATAACACTGGGCGTGGTTATTTACCTTACTTACTATTTGTATACGAACAGCGTGAAGGAAGGCAGATACGGTCTTGAGATTGCTTTGCCTCTCTGACCTTGACTTGCAGATCTGATTTATTGATTTGAACGCGAGCAAGCATACAAAAATGTTGATTCCAGTTGACAATGTAGAAACCTTGAGGTTCGATAACAAAAGATGTGACGTGAACGCGTGCTTTGATTTCCCTTTCCTTGGTTTTGTTTAAAGAGTGCTTTTCGTATAAACGCATTGCATTTATAGAAGCAGTGATTGCGTCAAAACAGGAGTTTCAAAATATACATTGAAACAGTGAAATGTAACTTGTATGTGTACATTTGGTTTATGGTTCTACAAGTGAATAAAGTGTGCCGCATTGTTTGCAAAATCAGTGTCAGCTGATTGTCATAATTTCATTTAGGACTTCCTTTTCTTCTTTTATTAATTGTTTGGATACGTTAAACATACACGTTCATTGTTTTTTTTATTTTTTTGTGTCGGAACAGTGCAATCAAACAAAGAAGAAGTCCATTGTACCCCTTGTATAGTTCTGTTACTGAGATTTCTCCAGGATGTTGTGCCAGTTATGCCTACCACACTTAGTTGCTTTCAACCCTCCGCTACGACGCCAATAACCAATCTAAGTTTTTTCTTGTGACGGACGGAGGTCGTTGACCTCGTCATCTGCCGGCATCCTGGAGAGTCATGGCAGCTATACTCGCACAAAACCCAACTATCGATGGAACCTCTATCCGAGGACGTTAGGGTCTTGAGAAACTCTTCTCTGAGCCTCGCGAACTCATCGCCGATATCGTTTTCTATGATCCCTGGCGACCCAAATAGGACTCATAAATTGGAAAGGGTAACTGCGTTCACATAAGCCTTGCATTCTCGAACTAACTTGAAAGTGGTGATAGATTTCAGCAAGGTATTAACCGCAGATTGGCTGTTCCTGCAGACAGAGATACTACGTTCATTCCACCGATACTTTACAAGATATCACATTGCCATCGTGATCGCTTATATAGGAGTATCTGCTTGAGAAACAAAAACAAAGAGTGAATTCGAACGTTGTCGTCTTCAAAAATGATACCAGCGTCCTAGATTAATTTTGTAACCATCTGTAAAGACCTGTCTACATTCCTTTACTGTCCTACATTCTGGCTGAAAACATTCATGGACACAGGGAAAGCCGATTTCGTATATTACCAACGACTTTGAATATCAATCGGAGGCAGGATCATCAATCATCGTGTAAAGCAGACTAGTTTTGAGGGAAGGTCTCATGGAGTCGAAACAGATCGTTCCTTGGGTGATAAAAGCAGAAGTGACGTATTTTAAAAACTTCTTCCATCATATACCCGACGCACTGGATATAGTTGGTCTTGGTCTTATCATAGCCGTAAAGGACCATGCCTTGCCGAAAACTCCTTTACAAAACAAAACCATCGCGCGTGCAAAAAAAAAAAAAAAATAGTGCAGTGCAGTGAAGAAAATAAAAAAAAATATCACACTGTATGGGTATCCCACCTCCCCTGCACCTGGTCTAAGTACCAGGAGCTTGCACTCGGTTACTGCCGTTATTGTATTCATCATACGGTACGGGCCGTGACTGAGTGTATGTAACTACTGATGGATAGCGGGTTGTGAGTGAACATTTTGTTAGTGCATTGCTTCATATTGTTGTAAGGACATAACACCTACAGCAATTTCGATTTGGTAAACCAGTCAGCGTCAGAATTTTTACTTCGCAGCCTTGCTTAGTTTTGTTGGTGTTTGTGTTTTCTGTGTTTGTTTGTTAGAATTACTAGGAAACTCAGGGTAGTCATAGCCAATATACGCGGGCTAAAAAGCAATCACTTTTCTGCGTACGTCCACGTCTGTAAATTTAGGCCAGCTGTTTTGGCACTTAGTGAAACACAGGTAGATCCCCGCCCACACCTCTCAGATCACTCTGATCTGAAGCAACCTGGCTAGGAACTAATGCCACTATTCTTTTATCATCGCGGTCTCGCCATTTACGTGCGTAGTGATGTAGCTTACCAAATTCCACCACAATGTAGTCTCTGTTCCAACCCGGAATTCAATTTCATGTGGTTAAAATTCCATATCCGTAAGCGGACAGAAGCCCCAAACTGGACAGCAATTCGACTTTTAACTCCATACAAAGGATTGTATCCTTGTATCCTCATACTGAATTCGGGATTACGGGCGATTTCAATATACACAATTTTGGTTAGCTTCGACATTCTGGACAGACAACACCCGAACGACGGTGTGTTGAGATCTTCTTGTAAATAAGTCCACACGAATATCAGACCAGATAGTCATACCGCCAACACCTTCGACTTGTTTTTAACTTCTCACCCTGATAAAAGTACTCCGTTGATGTGCTCTCCCCTCTAGGCTTGACGGACCATTGTGTCATATCAGCTAATTTCTCCTACACCCACCACACAGTTAGAGAAAATATTCCTAAAAGAACCGTATGGCAATACGAGAAAGCCAATTGGAGCGGTCTTAACACCTGTTTTAGGAATTTTAACTGGCCGTTACGTTTCCTCGATAACGACGTGGATGCCGCCGCTGATATGATCACTGACACTATTCTCTTCGGAAGGAGATCCTTTATCCATCAGCGGATGAAGAGTATCAGACCAAAAGAAACGGCATGGTACGACTAGAGCTGTAAAGAGGCTGTACGGGTTAGAGAAGTGTTGTTTTGGTCCTACAAGACCAACACAACGAAGGGAAACCGGAAAAAGTTTAAACGAGCCAGGAATGACTGCAACGTCTTTCTCAAGAGTGTGAAATTTTAATACGACCAAAAGTTGAGGCAAAAAATACTACAATGTCCCAAAGGTAATAAAAATTGTTGGTCATTCGTCAAAAAGATTAGAAATTCTGCCTCATCCTCCATCCCAAGGCTCATTTGCAGCTGTCAGCTCTTTGGACAAGGCAAATCTGCTTGCTGCACACTTTGTGGCCAGCTCAACACTCCCGGATTGTGATCTGTCTCCGCCTACACTTGAGTGCGTCGAATCTTCAATGGGACGAATCCACTTTCGCAGTTGTGTAGTAGCAAGAGTACTTAAAGATCTTAATTTACATAAATCCGCTGGTCCAGATGGTATATCTCCCCTTCTGAAGAGGTGTTCTTCCTCGCTGGCAAAACCACTGCGTAAGCTTATTCATCAGTCCTACTCTTTAGGACTCTTTCCGAGCAGATGGAAAGCAGCATTTGTCCAGCCCGTCCCTAAAAAAGGCGAATCTTCCATCTCTCCTCCTACAGAACCATCGCACTTAGGTCCCTTCTTTCCAAGGTCATGGGGACGCTGATAAACCGTCAGCTCATGAAATATCTCGAAACACGAAAACTTCTTAATGACCGGCAGTATGGTTTTCGTAGCAACAGGTCCACTGGTGATTAATGGCGTGTCTCAACGAAAAGTGGAACCAAAGTGTACATCAATCTGGCGAAAGCACTCGATATTTCAAAGGCATTTGACAGGCTTTGCCATCAGGCTCTTTCGTTCAAAATTCCGTGCATTTAGGATCAATGGATTTCTTCTTCAATGAATTAGAAATTAGGTACCCTTTGAGACGTTTGATTCAAGTTGTCTTGGACGGTTTCAAGTCTGCTATTTAACAAAATCAATGCTGGTGTGCCCCAGGGCTCCGTTCTGTCTCCGACACTTTTTTTAATTTTCATTAATGATTTCTTGTTTGCTACTTCTAATCCAATATATTCCTTTGCTGACGACAGTACTCTCTGCTTTTCATACTCGTTCCCGAACTCATGTCCCTGCTCTTCGGCTATAGAACGGGAATGCCAGCGTATGTTAAGCTCATTAAATTCCGATATTAACAGCATATCCAATTGGGAAACTATCAACAGAGTGGAATTTAATGCTTCCAAAACTCAATGCTGTCTGCTGTCGTTAAAGCGAAATTTAAACACCCAGCCATTATCCATGAATGGCACTTGCATCATCGAAACCGATAAACTTTCCATTCTCGGGATGTGTGTCAATGACAACTTATGTTGGAATGACCACATATTCGGTGTCGTCAAAAATGCTGCGAAATGTCAAGGTTTCGTCGAGCGATGTAAGAAATATTTTACCCCCTCTGATCTGGCCTCAATATAAAAGGCATTCATCCACCCAAAATTGGAGTACAATGCCCACATCTGGTCTGGTGCTTCTAAAACATCTCTGCACTTGCTAGTTAGGATTCGAAACCGTGCGATAAAACTCATTGACACCCTCGAACACCGACGTAATGTCTCCTGTCTCACTTTGTTTTATCGCCATTTCCACCACCAGTGCTCCATTGAAATCGCGAGTAGCATTCCGCCCATTCAAACTTTCAACCGTAACATCCGTCTCGCTATGAATGCTCATCAGTATACCCTCAAGCCCATTTTCGAACGTACTTTAAAATATCGTTATTCTTTCCTAAGCCGTACAACTCGCTTATGGAATGCCCTGCCAATCTCTGCTGGTCCTTATAACTTACAAACATTTAAAAACAATGTACATGGGTACCTGTCTTTTCTTCCTCCCTAAATTTTCTTCGCCCGCGCTGTGTACGAACATTTTAAGGAAGCCGACAGTGTCTTGAAGGTTTTCGACTCGATATGTTCAAAGAAGGTTGATATGTAGTACCACACTCAAATACTACTGGTAAGCTTCGTTGGAGAAACGGATGGTAACACTAATATGAGTCATACCAGTCAGTTTCTTGCTTTTTGTAAACAGATAACTGACTGAAAACGCATTTCTATGTGCACCAATCGTTAATCACGACAATACAGCCACATTTTTTTTTTATAATTAGCGCGCACTCAAGAGTTTATTAGTATCCTTAAAATGTTTGCGCACAGCGTGGGCGAAGGAAACTTAGGAAGAAATAAAAGACAGGTACCGATGTACATTGGTCTTAAATGTTTGAAACATATAACGACTAGGGAATAGAGAGCTTGGAACGGCATTCCATCTATCTTTCCAAACGCTGGCTGCTTAGAAGATGGTTCCAGAATTCTTCTAAAGTAACCACCTGCCTTGCTCCTAAACTGCCTAGATTTTCCACTATCAGCGGTTTATAGGTAAGTGAAAAGGCTATACTCGTATTTCTGTGCCACTGTTTAAACTAATTAAAGATGACTGGAGAGGTTAGTCAGTTGACGCACAACTCGCCCTGGAAAGTTGCTGAATTTGAATTTTCATAAGATAATTTAAATTTGTGAACAATTTCATTAGTTCATACAGTTGATGGTTTTACCTAATCGTCTACTCAGTTAAGAGCACTTGTTCCTTAAACAAGTACATGACAACTCAATTCAACAAAAACTTATGTAAATCCTTTCAAATTGACACTTTACAAGTTCGCAAGTAATGAAAGCAATTTGTTGACGACCTAATCTTCACTTTAATTATCTGTTAAATTATAAAATCTCGGAAAAGCAAAATCATTAAATCAAAATTCCACTATCTGAAGGCTTCGCTTAATTGACTTATCGTTCAGAGTAAGTTGTTGGCCTTGCTGATTTAATTTTAACGAATTTTGTCTTAATGATAATTTTGAAAAAGAAAAACCCTTCTAATAGAAACGCTCTTAGCTGCCATAAATGGGGTTACAAATATAATCGCCGATGAATATTAGGTACTTCAACTTTAAACGGTGTAGCTTAGTGGATATTCTAAAGACTATAAACATTTGCATAATTGTTTGCTATTGTATTTAATTTAAAATCGACCGCGCAGCACGTGTATAATCAGTTTTGTATTCAAATTCGTGATTCACAGACAGCCGGACATGGCAGCACTTTGATTCTCCAACAATTAATTATTTTTCAGATTAAATTGAAGAAACGTGACTTAAAGCCGATGGAATTCAAAATTCGAATTCCAATCGTTCATCGTTCAAAAATAAAATTAAAAATTGAAGGGCGCCTTTAAAATTGGTTAACTTCAAGGACGCCACACTATCTTACGAAACTTTCAAAGTCAAAAATATTAATAGACAGGTTATAATGTAGATATTTTTAGAAAACCATGCAAAGATGAGAAGTTTTTCGGTGAAAAACAACATTGTACTCGTAGATCTGCCTTGCAATCTTTAGGCCTGTAGAAGCGAAGGGATAGTCAGAATACGTCGAAATCCAGACTCAATCTGTCTGTGCAAGTGTGTAAAGATTATCAAGAAAAAAGCGGTCCACATATCTATGCTAAAAAAATCCAAGAAATCAGCAGTGGATCCTTTATAAAACAAGTAACGAGTAATGTACGCTGAATCCAAAAAATGGCAAGCGCTGATCTCCAACTCTCATTAAACGAAGCTTTGAATCCAACAGTTGCGGAATCATAGATACTTGATGTTCTATAATCTAAGGTGAACCTGAAACTCACTTTTAATGGGCCTCTTCAACTAGACCGGCTTTCGTCCAACTGGATCTAATAGCGTACTCCAAGTAGATTAAGGTCCACTTCCACTCGTGGACGCTGCCTAAAACAAGTTCTTTTTCTATTTCCTTGTTCTTCTTGGTTGGAAGCAAAGAATCCTCGGGTCGGAGTATTACACCCTGAATGACTCGAACTGCAACCAACTTCAGACTGCTACAATTTCCAAACCGTTCATGACAGTGAGCTCAAATTTTGACACATGACAGATAATTTCATTATTTACAAGCCTTTTGAACGATTTGCGTCTCAGTTGTGTTGAAAAAATTTTATCCGCGGTGGAATTCAAACTTGATAGTGTGGTTATTTTATATTTGCCTGGAAAATCACAAGTAGCTATCGTTAGAGCCCTCCAGCACCTCAACGTGAATAAACCATTTGTGTCTCGAACCATAGCTCGTTACCGTGATACTGGCAGCGTTGCAAAACGCTATGGAGGTGGTCATAAAAAAACAGCAACATCGGCAGAAATGGTTTGGAAAGTGAAGGCTCGAATTGAGCGAAATCCGCGTCGAAGCGGAAGAAAAATGGCTCGTGGGCTCAACATATCGTTGGAACGGATGCAACACATATTGAAAAATGAGCTTGGGCTCAAGCTATTGAAGTTCCAAAAAGCACACGATCTTACACCGCAACAGAAAAAAGTTAGAGTCGAAAGAGCGAAGGAGTTGCTACGCTTGCACGAAAGTGGTGAGTTGCCGAATTTGGTTTTTTCCGATGAGTCGCCATTTGTTATCGAGCAATATGTCAACAAACAAAATGACCGAGAGGTCCTTCGAAAATTTACACCTTCGGACGGCCACCAGAAAGCAGGCTCGTATTTTTGGACCGTGGCGTCAAAATTAATGCGATCGTATACCGTGAAACTGTCTTAGAGGCAGTATTGAAGTCTTGGGCAAACAATCATTTCGGTCGGAGACCGTGGACATTTCAACAAGACTCGACACCGTCTCACAAAGCGCACGTCAACCAAGATTGGTTAAAAAACAATGTTCCACACTTCATTTCTTCGACACAATGGATTGCAAATTCTCCGGATGCAAATCCGTTGGATTTCTCTGTCTGGGGTATTTTGAAGGCGAAGGTTGGCACTAAAAAATACCAAAGTTTGGGCCACCTGAAACAAGCACTTCGCCAGGAATGGGCCAGAATACCGCAGCATTTTAAAAAGTTGGAGTTCGAGTCATTCACCCTGTAGTATCCACTCGTTTTCCATGTGCTAGTAATGTCAGGCGAGTGACGCGCACTTTTCTGATCAATGTCGGTGATTAATGTTGCACCTTCTACTTCAAGGGAAGGCAAACGCAAAGGCACCCTAAGAATTGTGAGTTCATAACGATCAAGGATATATAAATCCGTTTTATGGTTTCAGACAGTTCTGAGAAAACCAAGTGAAAACAAATTGTTTTTCAAAATCCTCTCCATGCACTCTCGGATGCGTTTGAACCAAATATCGAAGCTCTTCATTTCAATCCGAACGTGGTAACTCCAAAACATGCATTTTGAACGCATCAACCGCTTCTTCAGGCGTCAAAAAACCTTGAACTCGCAATTTATTTTTGATGTGCGGGAATAAAACGAAGTCATTGGTTTCCTCATCGGGGCTGAATGGAGGAGGACCCATCAATTCGAGGTTATGAGTGCTCGAAAAGTCATTTGTTTGAGCCGACCTGTGAGAGCTCGTATTATCGTGGTGGAGAACGATCTGTGTTCATCGGTTCTCCAAAGATTTCTGGCATACAAATGGTGGTGTACTATTCGGAATTGGCCGTTCTACGTTCCTCTAATGGCACGATGGCGACATATCCGGTTTTCCCGAAGCAACATGCGATCATTTGCTTCGTTGTTTGGCTCGTCTTGAAAGACACATACAGTCGGCTGCTGTTTAGTTACGGTTATGCATAGATCCATGATTCGTGGCCTGTCACGATCATATAGATGTCTTTTGAAACACCGCGATCGATTTTTTTCCACATTACTTTGAACCGATCAACCCAATTTTTGTTTTTTTTGGCAATTCTTAAATTGTGCGGTATCCAACGCGAAGAAGTCTTTTTGACGGCCAACTAATGCCCAAGCATGAATAAATTTCACGATAATTCACATAACGATCTTGCAATATCAGTTCCCGCACAGGGTCGACGATCGGTCCAGCAGCCTTATTTTACGTTTAAACATTGCCATCCTAACTTTATTTTGATCATGGTGTGCGAAGGTCTTGACTTATAGTATACGTTGAGAGGTTTGTTTTGTATGACAACAACTTCTTGCCGTTGAACAGTCTCCAGAAGTGGTTTTCCTATATTTTCAGCACAAACTATGGCTTCTAAGTTTTCTTGTTCATCTCTACAGGTTTCTGTGCGCATTTTGTTGGTTTGATGCTTCTTTTTCGGAAGAGAGAGTACTTTTTCGTTCCTAGAGTGGATGAATCGCTGTAGGAGGATGGGTCGGCCCTGAGTCTCTGAAAACTGAAATAGTGTCCCTCTTCTCGGCAAAAAAATGTTTTATTTTTCAACATAATCTTCTTTTAGCTGGATACACTTCGTCCAAGATTTCTCCAATTTTTTGATGCCCTCAAAATAGACGTTTGTTTCATCGATGACCTCTTCATTCAACCAAAATCTCTTACCTTCGAGTCATTTCTTCATGCTTGGAAACAGGAAATAGTAGCAGTGGACTAAATCTGGAAAATATGCTGGAATTCATGCAATTTTGGCATTGCGACTGCAGACTTGTATGCCGGTGCTTTGTACTGGTGGAAGAGAATTTTTTTTTTCGTCAAATGCGATGGTGTCGGATCGATCTAACAGCTCTGCATAAAAGGCGCCAGTGTTCATCGATACCCTTGTCTAGGGTGATGTGAATGACACCGGGCGCAGGCATCCTCTATGAGCTAAAGTGATGGAAAGAACATCAGCTTCTCCAAAAGGTAAAAGGAGCACAAAAAGCGCGCGATCGATGATATTCAGAGTTTGTACTCCAGGAAAGTCGTCAATGTAACAAGACCCGGACAGAAACCTGTAGAAATGAAGAAGGAAACCTTCGGTGCTGATAATATGGGAAAAACTTCCTCTACAGACGACGACGAAGCCCAACATTTCGGCGTCGGGCAGAATAGACTGTTCAACATGAACGGTAATAGCAAATATTTCCGTCCACCTGACCAAAACGAAGTAAGGATAGCAATATCCAAGCTTAGATTTGACAAAGCTGCTGGACCCGTCGGCTTACCAGCCGATCTGGATAGAAGAGTGTATGTCGATCCATAAAAAGGAGACAGCATTGCGTACAGGATCTTATCTGCCATATTGTGTGAACGTCTGACACCCTTCTTCAACAACCTTATTGGCTCCTATCAGACCAGGAAAGTCCACAATCGAGCAAATTTTCATACTGCGGCAGATCCTGGAAAAAAGTCAATATATTGTGTCGTTACAGTGTAGCAGTGGCATCAGCAAACATAGTTAAAACGGTCCCCCTCACCTATCATGGGTATATAAGAAAATGGAAGCAGACCCGGCTCGTGTCTAACACGGAAAGTCTGCTCTCGAGATACGTTGCCAGTATATTATATAGGCAAGACATGTTGCAAATGTTAAGCCCTCGTCAAATGCTTGCAAGACATTAAGAAATACGCTTGGGGAAATCTGTCTTTCTTCAACAGCTTTCTCAGTTACGTTTGTGATTATATGCTGGAATGCTTGGTTTCGAACTCAAACTGAAATAAGATTTTTGCCGACAATAAACGGCAGGATACGCTTAATTTGAACAATTTAAGTCTTCTTGCCACTCGGTGGATTCCCTGACTTTAGCAACTTTCCACTGACTTGGAACGTATTCTAATCTGAGTGCCGAGTGTATAATATGGAGAAGTTAAGTTAAAGCTTTTCAGGTTATTAGGTCGTAATCGGGAGTTTTTTTTGGTCTTAATTTATTTATTCCTGCTTTGGGTTTCTTCAACGTGTGATTTGTTATTGTGCAATTATCAGCTGCTGTTTCCGATGCATTATGAACGAGCGCTTGACCATCCAACAGCGACTTAAAGGTAAGTGTTTTTTTTTTAGTGGTATACACAGTCAATGTGGAATACAACACTTGAAGATAATGTTAATGCCTATGATATTAGCTTTATTTAATAGATAATTTTACGCCATTAGTATTTAAATATGGTATCGGGCATGCGCCACGGTTAGCTCGAATGAAGCGCAATCGTGAAGTCCAATTTTCGATAACTTTATCGATCAACTGGGGCCGTATATCAGCAATAACACGGCGAATGTTGACTTCCAAATCGTCCAATGTCTCTGGTTTATCGGCATAGACTATTGACTTTACATACCTCCAAAGAAAGTAATCTAAAGGTTTGAGATCACATGTTCATGGAGACCAGTTCACAGGTCCACTACGTGATATAGGGTCAGCCAAAAATGTTTTTTTTTTAAAATGCTATAAAAAAAACTACTGAATATTTTCTCAAATTTCTTTTTTTATTTGAAAGTACAATCCTTCCGGTTAATAATGGAAAATAATTTCATTCAAATGGCTGCCTCGGCTGGCCATGCAGTAGCCTACACGATCGGTCCAATTTTTAAGCACATTATCGATTGTGTGCAGCTGTATTTCACCAATGGCTTCACGAATATTGTCCTTTAAAGCGTCAATTGTCTCTGGCTTGTCGGCGTAACACTTATCTTTTACGGCACCCCACAAATAATAGTCCAACGGTGTCAAATCGCAGCTCCGGGGTGGCCAAACGACATCAGCTCTGCGGCTGATAATGCGATCTTCAAAAACAGGGCGCAAAACATCGAGTGTAGCTTCGGCTGTGTGGCACGTAGCGCCGTCCTGTTGAAACCAAATTGCCAATATCCTCCTCTTCAATTTTTGTGAACAAAAATTCGTTCAACATGGCCCGATAACGATCACCATTGACTGTAACGGCCATTCCTTGCTCATTTTCGAAGAAAAATGGCCCAATTATGCCTCTGGACCAAAATCCGCACCAAACAGTGACTCGTTTTGGGTGTATCGGCTTTTCAATGTATGCGTGCTGGTTTTCTGTGCCCCAAATGCGACAATTTTGCTTGTTTACAAACCCGCCAAGATCAAAATGAGCTTCATCTGAAAAGATGATTTTTTTTGGCAAAATCGGCATCTTCTCTAAGCCGATCGCAGGCCCACTTAGCGAAGCGTTGTTCAAGCGTATACACAATCATATTCGTTCAGCGGAAGGATAAAACTAATTATCTGTCAAATCAGACATGAGCTAAGTATTACTATTCACGAAATAAGCACTAGTTGAAAAAAAAACGTTAGATGGCGGACCCTATATTATGCGATCAGCAAATGTTTCCCGCAATAAATTGATGGTGTCGCTCGCCGTGTGGCATGTTGCGCCATCTTGTTGAAATCAAAGCTCTGTCACATCAATGCCATTCAACTGAGGAACGAAGAAGTCAGACATCATGTTTCTATAGCGCTTTTCATTGACGGTAACATTCTGGCCGGCATTGTCCTTAAAGAAATGTGGGCAGATTATTCCAGGAGCCCATAAAGCACACCAAACAGTGAGTTCTAATGGTTGTAAGGGCGTCTCGACAAAGGCTACTGGGTTTTCTCCACTCCGAATTCGGCAATTTTGCTTGTTTACATATCCATTTAACCAAAAATGGGCTTCATCAAGAGAACAAAATTTTGCGTTGAAAATGAGGATCAAGCTGAATCATGTTTTCTGCCCATTCACCGAACCTACGACGCGTATAACGATTCATCGTTTCCGCTTAACTTGCTCAGATGGACGATTATGTCAACTGTAAGATGGACGTAGTGCATGATGAGTTTAGCGAACCGAACCATGGTTTGCAAAATAAATTTGCACAATTTGCACGCGTTCTTCTAGCGTTAACCTATTGACCGTAAAATGGCAAAATGTGCTAACTACAAATCAACTCTCAACTGTCAAATTGACAATCTGTAAAAATAGTGTTGCGTGTTTCAAAACCAAACCTCTAAAACAACAGCCTTTATCTTCCAGATCAGTACCGAAGTTGTACATACGTTTTCTCTTAAACTCCCCATTCCTTATCAATTTTTTTAATTGGCGGTCCAGGGGCTTTAGGTCGTTTAGTGCCCTGCACTTAACCTACCTGCTGCACACTTTTTAAAGTCTTTAAAAGTCTGTTTTAGCAGTTTAGACAGGTGATTCAAGCGGGTTCTATCATATGTTGTGGAGTACGACTTTGTTGCCATTTCTATGGGTTCAAAATACGGAATTATGAAATCGAAATAAGCTTATCGATCTTTCAAATTTTCACACTCTCACAGCACAGCATAACATACAAGTGATATATTCATAATAAGAAACTATTTTTCAGAAATTACCCAATATGCCACGAGGCTTCAAACTAAGGCCATTGCTTTTTACTAAAATTAGAATATAGTAATCGTCCGTTATATTAGAAAAACTAATTTATTAGCTTAAATTGTACTTTTTTTTTAA
Source organism: Volucella zonaria (assembly GCA_963966105.1). Lineage (NCBI taxonomy): Eukaryota > Metazoa > Arthropoda > Insecta > Diptera > Syrphidae > Volucella > Volucella zonaria. The sequence goes on along the minus strand of OZ014533.1, from coordinate 128,649,873 downwards.
AACAGAAAACAATCGTTTTGAGATGATACCTCATAGAGATCTTCCAAACATCTTCTCTCTAGTGGATATTGTAAGAACACATCTCTGTCATTCCGAAACCTTTCTATGTTTGTTCTACAGTTACGTATTGAAATCGTTTTCCTCTTTCAAAATTCAAACACTTGGGCCTTACAAAAGTCTGTTTCGATTTGCAATTATGGTATGTATTCGTTTGCACGGATAGGTTGCACTTTCAATTTCATTAGAAACATCTAGAAACCCCCAAACAAATGCATACAAATTTACTTGCTCGTATTCGGACGCGTGTTGAAAGTTCACTTTCGCTTGTTTGTTCTAATTGTTTTAAATTATCCATTTAATTGAATCTAAGATACTTTACAGCACCCGAGAAATGCCGCATTGCTAATGTGCGAGTTTCAATGGGACGATGAAAATAGAATGTTCTGTCACAAAGCGTTTAACAAATTTAGAATTGTTAAAAATTAGATTCGGCCGGTGGGAGAAATATCTCTCTAATTAAGCGGTTCACTTGTTTGTGTAAATTGTCATCATTTTTGAGGTAAAAATATACAAAAAAAAAAAAACAGAAAACAAAAAGAGTTGTTTTCGTATTGAAGTGGTGAGAAGAGGTCAGTGTTTATAGACTGACTAGAATTTGTAAACAACTCTATTAAGTCGATTTAATTATCGTAGAACAGAGATTTTACTAAGTTAGATTGTTACAAATTTTTCGAAAATAGATTGAATTGTTTGTTTCACATTTTAATTATTTTATTTGGACTATATAAATAGTTGTAATAGTGAGATCGAAAATTAATAAATTGATACGACGTTATCTACGTCAATCTATCAATTTATTGAAAAGAAAAATACGCAGATTTGTTATGAGTGACGACTTGAATACAATAAGATTAAATAGATTAAGAAAGAAAATCCAATATCGCAATGCCCGACTGCATAATTTTCTATATCTGTTGTACGCTTGGTTAATGAAATGAAGTTTGCCTCGTTTCGAATGGTTAGGACTTAACGACGTTCAACATACTCGTATCATTAGGCACACTAACATCTTTGAGTTAGTACGAGTATGTGTCAACATTACGCTCCTCAAACGATGCCTTTACGTACTTTCTTGTTACATTCACCTATCTCAACCAATTGAGTCTTATCGAACTGTAGTTGACGCAGTGAATTTTTTGACTGATGATGCGCAACCTGAAGATAGTATTATTCTAGTAGATGATTTCGACCTCCCTCACCTAAAACGGGCGCTTTCCGAAGATTCGTTTCATTTCGTCTCTCTTAATTCGTCCTTTGAAATAGAAATATTGATGGTGGACTGCCTAAACAACTCAAGCCTATATCAGATTAGTGGAATACCTAATGCAATGAACAGATAACTCGACCTCGGATAACTGTGTCGTTTATAGAAGTAATCATCTTCTTTCCACCCTAGACCGCCTTCATCCACCCTTGTTAATTATATAATCGATTCGGAAAATTCATTTTCATTTAACTTCCGAAGAACTGACCTTAACAAACTTAAAAGTCTCATCAGCGACATTAATTTTGAATTATTGCTGAGACAACTAACATTGATTTTGCGTATCAACTTTCTATTCACTAATTTTTCCTGCTTTGCCCAATCGATTCCACATATCTTCCGAAAGGACAGCATGTCAGCTCCTCTCTGGTACAACAAGGAGTTGCGCTCTCTCAGTAATAACAGAAACAAGTTGTGTCACAAATTCTTAAGAACTCGATCTGATTGCGACTATAGTAATTATCGATTTGTACATATACAGGGTCCTCCAATAGGGACTTTGACAGTTGATAGCGGCCATATTGTTGAAGCTACATCTGTCAAATTGGCTGTCATTTATTCAGTCTGTTTTGCCAAATCACCATGGACGTGCATAGCGTTCAACAGCAGGTGCAAATGATAAAATTGTTTTATCAAAATGGGTGTTTCGGTGGGGCAACGTTCCGCGCGCTGCGCCCATTTTACGGTCGCCATAATCGTCCTACCGAGAGGACTATTCGCAGTGTGGTGGATAAATTTGAGTCCACTGTACAACACCCGCACGTCGACGAAATGCAAGATCTGCCGAAGACATCGCCGCTGTCCGTGAGAGTGTACAGGAGAACCCGAGGCAGTTGATTTCGCGTCGCTCACAAGAATTCGGCCTTTCTTATACCACAACTTGGCAGATTTTTTGTCGTGACTTGGGCCTGCACCCGTACAAAATTCAATTGACCCACGAGCTGAATGTAAGCGACCATAGACAACGACGTGTGTTCGCTGAATGGGCTCTGGAGCAGTTGGAAACTGACCCTAATCATTTTCAGCGATGAGGCCTATTTCCGGATGAATGAGTACGCCAACAAACAAAATTGTCGAATTTGAGACGATACTAATCCACATGAGATGCAAGAGCGTCCAACGCATTCCGAAAAAGTCACTGTTTAGTCTGAATTTTGGGCTGGCGGCGTCATCGGTCCATATTTGTTTGAGAGCGACGTTGGCTAGGCCATCACCGCCAACGGTGAGCGCTACAGGTCGATGATTACTAACTGCTTTTGGCCTGAATTGGATGATATGGACAGCAACGACATGTGGTTTCAACAGGACGGCGCTACATGCCACACAGCTCACACCTCATTGGAAATTCTGCACGAGCGATTTGAGGCCCTGGTCATCTCACGTGAAGGTGGTGTGAACTGGCCACCGAGATCGTTCGACTTGACCCCATTAAATTTTTCTTATCGGGTTTTCTGAAGTCGCAGGTCAATGCGAAAAAGCCACAAACCCACAGCGGCCCCAAAGCCAACATAACCCATGCCATCGGTAAAATTCAGCCTGATTTATGCACCAGGCGGCGGACATTTGCACGATGTTATATTCTATACATAATGGCATCGATAGGCCTTTCAAACGAATAAAAAATTTCGATGATATCTCATACACACTTTGTTTTATTTAAATTTAAAGGTAAGAAGCGCTTAAGACCCTTTACAATCGTTTTTCTGAACTTTGGGAGTTATTCTCGGACCCTAAACGCTTCTACCATTTTGTTAATACCAAAAGAAAGACAGACGGCTACCCATCTGCCGACCCAAAAACCATTGCAAATTTCTTTGTCTGTCATTTTTACAAATCGTTTTCTAAACAAACAGCTGATCCCGATCTTAGTTACTTAAGCTATATGGTATGAGAAACTGTCCTGAGACGTCATCCATCTCGCTAAATATAACAACATCTTTGGTATCTGAAAACATTACCAAATTTAAAGATAATTTTTCGTCTGGCCCTGATGACTTTCCGGCTATTGTAATAAAAGAGTGGGTAACCCATCTTGGTCCTCCCCTCGCTGCCCTATTTAACTTGTCTGTTTCAACAGGTACTTTCCGTTTCCTATGGACCATGCATCTTATATCATCCCTGTTCACAAAAAAGGAAGTAAGGCCGAAGTCGATAATTATAGCAAAACCCTCTTGCATACCCAAACTTTTCGAAAGCATAATCTCTATCAACAACTGCTTCCGTACTGTAGGCCAACCATCTGCACAAACCAGCACGATTTCATGAAAGGTAAACCACCACTAACCTAACTGAGTTTTTCCCCTTATTTTGTGGTATGGACCAAATTATATTTAGAAGACCGAGAATACAGGCTCATCTTCAGATCTTCAATATCTGACCCCATTAAAGCAGCATCTGGTGTCCCTCAGGGTAGTCACCTTGGACCAATCATCTTTAACCTAACGATTAACGACATGAATCTCATCTTAACGAATTCTAATCTTTCGCTGATGATATTTCCAAAGTCATTTCATTGCCTCCTGTCACCCATTGCCTGCAAGATGGCTTAAATAAGTTTTCGGTATGGTGCAAGCAAAACTTTTAAGAGCTTAATGTCAAGAAATGCCAAGCCATAACCTATTCCCGCAAACTTTTTTTTTTAACTAGAAATTAAAAGATCTATATACGAGGGGCGATCAATATATTCTCGGTATCGATATGAAGGAAAATGCGAATTCAATTTAAATTGTTTTTATTTTTCAATATGATCTCCCCTAACATCAATGCATTTGTTACATCTTGAGATAAGCTTTTTTAAACCCTCAAAATAATAAATTTCCTCTTTCTCTGCAAAATACCGACTTGAGTTCTTCATCATCCGAAAATCTTTTTCCACGAAGACATTTTTTCAAATCCGGAAACAGGAAATAATCACTAGGGGCAAGGTCTGGACTATAGGGTGGGTGTTGGATTTCTTCGAAACCACAATCTCGCGCAGCAGCCTTGGAAACTCGCGCCGTGTGAACAGGAGCGTTGTCATGAAGAAGCAACACACCCGCTGCGAGTTTACCCCGTCTTTTCTTTTTAATTCCCTAACGCTAATTATGCAAAGTGGAAGCGTAGGATGTGGCGTTGATGGTTTCACCTTTTTTTTGTACTCAATGAGCAAGATTCCTTTGAGTCCCAAAAAACTGTGGCCATGAGCTTCCCGGCAAACGGAGTGACTTTGAACTTCTTCGGGGGGTCTGTTCCTTATAGTGGTGGACCCATGTTTCGTCCCCAGTAACAATTCGATCCATAACACCGTCCGCGTTCTCACTACACATCTCCAAAAGCTCTCTACAGCATGCGATTCTCACTTTTTTCTGAGGCGCTGTGAGCATTCGTGGCACCCACCTTGCGCTGACCTTTGAAAGGTTAAGATGGTCATGAAGAATGGTGTGAATGGTACCAATTGAAAGCTTGGTGATCTCTGCCATCATTTTCACCTTTATTCGGGCATCCTCAAGAACAAGTTTTTCGACTTCTTTGATGCTTTCTCCCGTACAAGCAGTAGCCGGGACGCCGGAGCGGGGGTCGTCTTCAATGCTCTCTCTGCCTCTCTTGAACTCACTTGACCACTTTTGCACAGTTGATAATGAAGGTGCGGAACCCTGGTAAACAGCCACCATCTCTTCATGAATAGTTTTTTGACTTTTTCCTTGCTTAGTGAGAAATTTAATTACAGCGCGATGCTCAATTTTCACCATCATCGTCTCAGTTGCGATTATGATTCTGTTTAACTAGAGATAAAACGCGAATTAATAATCACATTTATATGAAATTTTACATGAATGCACTAAAATAATAGTATTATTTATCATTAGTATCAATTTATATATACAACCACAGCTTCACCCCGATATCGAGAATATGTTGAACGCCCCTCGTATGTAGAGGCTTCGTGGCGAGAACATGTACAACATACGATCAAGGAAATGGAAGACAGAGACCTTTCTGGGTAAGTAGTAAAGGGTGTTCAGTGGAAAATATTCAAGTATGCGGTTTAAATGCCGTCCATTCTTCTCAACCCACTCTTGCAATCGGGCTTTTAAATTCGTGAACGCGCGAGAGCAAAGCGTTGGTTCAATGGCAGCAACTTCATGGCGGATATTTTCTTGTAGGGCCTGAATTGTTCGGGGTTGTTGCTGTAAACCCTCGGCTTAAGATATTTCCATAAAAAAAAGTCGCACAGTGTGAGGTCCGCTGACCGAGGTATGCGTAGGCGACCGTGGCTCAAGTGTTAGTGTATTTGCTTCCCAATCGGACGGACCGGTGTTCAATACCAGGCGTGCCGAATGACGCAACTAAAATCTTATAAGATGAATGGTTGCCTAAATACAACATTAAGTCAATTTGCACTAATAATTTAGTTTCCCCATTAAATGTTGAATGCCACCCATGGAGCGAAATAACCGCTGGGCCTAAATATCTTTCCCTCCCTCTCTATCCAATTTTCCGAAAAACTTAGCACGTATTCCGGGATTTTAAGAGTAGTCACACCCTCTTGAGTGTTAAGTTCTAAAAAAAATTACCCTCAGCGTGTTCTGTTGTTGAACTCGGGAAACAGCTGCAATTGCCGTGCCAAAAACTCGTCGATCATTCGGCAATACACGTCAGCAGTGACTGTCTTTCGCTAGTTCAAAAAATAGGGGCCAATAATTCCTCAGGCGGCTGAAATTGCACATCATACTACCGTTTTTGGATAATACGGGTACAAACGTTTTTAATGGCGTTCCCTAGGGGTGTCGGGGCACCAGTATTTCATGTTCTGTTCTCCACACTCCCTTGTCAGGCGTAAGCGTTGGAGTCTAACCACCTACGAGTACCTTAAATATATCGACTATGCCGATTACATTGCATTCTATCGCAACTATAGGGTGACCAGATAAGAACGATAGGAAAAACAATTTAAATAAAACAACTACGGTGTGAAATTGATTGATTGATTCTGGTTTATTCTGAAGCTTCGTTCATGTGGAATGCCACTTCATTTAAATGGCCGCCTCGGCTTCGTTGGCAGTGTTTCAAGGGGTGATGACTCGGTCCAATATGTGCGGCGTTATTCCGGCAATAGCGCGTCGAATGTTTTCCTTGAGCTCGTCCAAAGTGATTGGGTTGTTAGCGTAGACTAAGGACTTAATGCAGCCCCAGAGAAAATAATCGAGTAGTGTCAAATCGCATGATCGTGGAGGCCAATTGATAACGCTCGCTATGAGGCCAAATTTTTCCTTCACACCTTCGAGCGTTGCGTCGTTAGTATGGCATGTAGCGCCGTCTTGTTCGAACCACAGCTCGGATATATCTATATTGTCGAGCTCTGACCACAGAAAGACAATTGACGGTAACAGAGTCTCCATCCTCATTTCGAAAGAAATAAGGTCCGGTGATGCCACCATGCCATAAACCGCACCAATCAGTCAATCTTTGTGGATCCATTCATGCTTGGCCGAACATTTGTGGATTGTATTCGCTCCAATAACGACAATTTAGCTTGTTGTCATAGCCGCTGATCCAAAAACGGGCCTCGTCCGAGAAGATGATTTTTTGGCCCAAAATTCGGATCTCCGGCCAACATTTCCAGCGCCTAATTAGCGAACTCACGGCGTTGTCTATGGTCATCCGGCTTCAATTCTTGCGTTAGCTCTATCTTATGCGGATGTAGGCCCAAATTAAATCGCAAAATAAGCCGGGTTGACTCTGATCGGTGCCGAATCGATATTTTTGGGTCTTCTTCGATACTGGACGCTACTGCGGCTATGTTTTATTCATTTCGCACCAATCTCTGTCTAGTTGGTGGCTTATGATCCAAAAGAGCGTACTCACGCTCAAACTTTTCTACGGTGCGACGAATTGCCTGCACACTGAAGACATGATGACAATCGACTTCATGACGAAATTCGCGTTACGTATTTACGAGTACAACTGAGCCGGAATTTCGATAATATTTTTTAATAATTTCCGCATGTTCGGCAGGCGTAAAAAGATGCATAATGATGCATGATGAAATGGATTTACTGAATATCAGGGTGTGTTTTGAATTGTTATCATGTTGGAAGATCCATAGCAATGGCATATTCTCGTCAACATGAGGAAGCATGATATTTTGGAGAATATCCCGATACACGAAACGATCCAGTATAGCGTTTATTTTGTGAATTGCCCTTGACTGGGAAAACATCTTCCGACAATAACGTGGTCTCTTAGTGTACCGAGGATTAAGTCGGCCGCCTTTTGGCCTACGATCAATCCGAAAGCTATCAGATCCCTATTCAATTGAACTTTGATTGGTCAGAGAATAGAACCGTTCTCCATTTCATCGGAGTGGGCCCCCACCCAACTACCAAGGCTTCGCCCATCAATGACGATATTTAATAAAAAGCTGGGGCAGAACATATTACTGGTCTTATCGTAAACATCTTCAGATGACGCCACCGAAGGTTGCTACGATTTGACCAGTTACAAGTTGCCGGTCATAGATCTTGTTGGCGGCAAGTCCACCGGTAGTCCCTACCAGGACTTAAATCACGGTACCATGGGAGTCAGGAGCCCCCCGGATTTCGGTCCGGGCCTGACTTGTTGAGGTAGGCCCCTTTCTGGGATCGTCATGGTGGCTGTGGTTTAAACCCAAATCGCGGGAAGGGTCTTCCTGTTAGTAGTGGGTGCTGTGACCCTAAGAGCAGTAAGACGTTTTAGGTCGGCCTCGACTCATACCAAGGGTGGAACTCGTGCCTCTAACACAGTTCCGAATTGGTATCAAAGGATTGACGGAGAGCGATGGCAAGGCGTATTCTTGCTCCCATGGATGTATGGGCATCCCGTAAACATAAGTCTACATGACAGATGGTTTACGTTAAAAATCAGAGACTACTATTTCATCGGAATCCAGTTGCAATATGCCTTTGGGAATTCCAGTGTTGCAAGTCGATTTTTTGGAGAAATAAACTGCTTTTTTGAAGATACGGTATGACGAAAACCCTCCATCAACCTCATTTCGCCGGATTGTCCTTCTGGAGATATTTAACTTTAGTTCTGGTTTTATATGTTACAAGTCGATGATATGAATGGATAATTGTTTATAAGTTTAAAGATGCTTCTCTCTCCACGATTAATTGTTTTACGGGATCTTTGAACTTTGTTAGGCTTCTATAGAGAAATACTTGTCTCATTTGCTTTGGCAACAACTCTGGCTGTTGCAAATTTTCCGCCATGAATTACAAGAACAGTTTTAGTTCATTTATTCGTCCTAAAATACACATTTTTGTTTCAATAAAAAATACATATTTAATGTGCTTACTTTAGTGATTTCTTGCCGCCGTTAACAATGGAATAAGAAAGCGGAAAAAGATTAAAGAAAACGCACGGTCAAGTGTAAATTTTCATTTCGTGCTGTCGTTGTCAAATCCACTGTCAGTCTACTTGTGTGTTAGCAGCCAGATCGTCCGCAGCATTGGCTATTTGACGAGGTAAGGGAACGTTCACTTTCTTCAGTAACAAGAGCGTGCTCTTCTTGGTAAAATTTCAAACAACACACAAAGTCCTCGTACTCCTTGAAGAGCTCGCTAGCCGTCAAGTAGTCTTCTCGTTTCTCCCATAAGTCTGTGGTGCATGTAATCGCCTTCTAGATAATTTCGATCTTGCTCGGAACCACAGATGGGCCCTGCTTCTCTGGCTCATCAAAGGTTTTGTTTAGACGATCATGTCTGTATTTTTCCCAGCCTTTGTTTTTTTCGGATTGCTTTCTAGTCATAGCTTTGTGCGTCTCATTTTTTGTGGTTAATTTTAGTAAATTTATTGTTTTTATAAAGGAAAAGCAGAAGAATCGCCACTGTGAGTTGTTTGGACATATCCCCGAAGGCGAAATCGATAAATTGTGCGAGAAATAACCGAGGGGCCTGTACGAAATTTAGCAGCAATAAATGTGACTCATTCGCCGTTACAAAAATCAGATACAATTTGTTTTTTTACTTGTAGATGCGTAGAATATTTATTGCGCGCCATTTTATCACATTTTTTTTCTTTTAATTTTTATGGCCGATTTACAATGGTGATGACTAGGATCCGGATCCGGATTCTCATGCAAATGCATATTTTTTTTAGGCTAACAAAAGACAAAAGCAATTGAATAACTTTATGAATCAACGAATTTGCTCTAAAATGGCATCGATTTGTTAATGCATATTTTTGCATATTTTATAATAAATGCATTTTTTGCATATTTTGTATTAAATGCATATTTTCGTGCATATTTCGCTGTTTTCTTACCCCTTTTCTCAATCCTCTTTTGCGATTTACCCAACATCTACCGACAAATAGGAGAACAGGCAATAATTTGCATCTGAGATCTCGAACACGCCCTCAAATGTCAGCTGTCTTTTTCAAGTTTTGACATCAACGGCCAAAAAAAAGAAAACTCCATTTGTTTTGGTGAGTAGATGTTGATGCAAAACAATAAACGACACTGTAAGTAAATTACAATCTTTCTTTAAAACTGATTATTCTTGTTTTTAGCAAAAATGCCAAAAGATAAAACATCTATGGCTGCTAGTCTAAGCAAATATGTGTGCGAGCATCCGAATGTTCTCAAGACTGATGGTAAAATTCTCTTCTGCAAAATTTGCAACAAGGCTTTAAATTGCAAAAGGAAATCTCAGGTGGATCAACACATGCAAAGTAAAAAGCACAAGGAGCTGCATGAGCGTCATTCAGAAAAATCTAGTCAATCCTTGCTTCCTAGCTCATCTTCACTTTTGGTAGGTACGGGCAATTTAGTACGGAATTATGTAAAGCTTTTGTCGCCGCCGATATTCCGCTAAGCAAATTAAGCAATCCGTATTTAAGACAATTTTTAATAAAATATACGCAAGAAATCATACCAAGTGACTCAACCATTAGAAAAAACTATGTCCAAAAATTATATAATTCTCAATTGACTGAAATTAAAAAGGTTTTAAGAAATAATTATTTGTGGGTGTCTATTGACGAGACAATAGATATTCAAGGGCGATATGTAGCAGACGTTATCTGTGGAATATTGCATGAAGATGAAAACCTCAGGAAAAAGAAATATTTAATAAAGGTGGTTGAATTGGAACGAACTAACCACTTTACAATTGCTCGCACGTTCAATGATTCTATCAGCCTATTAGGAGAAGATTTTGATAAAACCAAAATTCTTTTATTTTTGACCGATGCAGCGCTTTATGTTGTAAAGTCTGCCCGGGCATTTCAAGTTTTTTACCCAAAGCCTGCTTACCGTACGCAATGCACCGTGTTGCTGAAGAAATTAGAAGTTGTTTTAACGAAATTGATACTTTAATATCAAATGGCAAGAAAATAGAAATTTTTAGAGAAAAATTTCCTCTACTGCCACTTCCACCACAGCCTATTATTACTCCGTGGGGAACGTGGATTGAAGCGGTTGGATATTATGCGACAAACTACGAAGAATTCGAAACAGTTATTAATGGGCTCATTGACTCCGATGCTTCTTCAATTAAATGTACTTAATTTCCCATTACTTAAAAATCAATTAATATATTATATAAGTTCCAATTTTGGATTTCTAAGCGAGATTATAACTAAATTAGAAGGGTGGAACTCACTTAACACACAAGTTCAATTAGTTAACGATGCGGTTCGTAAAATACATGCTGTTAAACAACAAATTCAAAAGAAGATGGATAATGTTTTAAAGAAAAATCAGGGCTTTCAAGACATTAAACAAATCTATTCAATTTCAGCACCAACGATCAAAACAATTTTAAAAGTAACTATACAGTAAAAGAACTGCCTTCGTTTAAATATGCTCCCATTACTTCTGTGGATGTCTAGAGGTCTTTTTCGATGTAAAAACATTTTTTAAGGCCAAACAGGCAAAATTTTACCTTTGAAAATTTCAAAATGAATTTTATAATATACGCCAACAAGGCCTTTTCATAAAAAAAACGTGGCAGTATGCAACCTGAATGTGTAAATGTTTTTTGTTTTTTGTTTTTTGTTTTGTTTTGTTTCCTATTGCATTTTTTAAAGCATTTTTTGGGTGGTTTTAATGTATATTTTTCGATTTTGCATGCATATTTTATGTGCATATTTTTCATTTTTTCCTGCATGAAAATCTGGACCCTAGTGATGACAAACCGCTACTTATTTATACAAATGTCAAAGTCTAGTTTAAGAAATAAATAATAAAAATGTGCGTATTTTTCTCTATATAAGGTGTTTGTGCTTTAGTTGTAAACACTTAGTTTTATCGTTTTCAAAATAATGAGACTAATATATTTGGCTTAAAAGAAAGTTGAAGCTAGAAAATTGTCACGAATTTTTTGATGTTTATTAAGTTTTTTTTTTTACAAATTATGACCATTTCGTGCTGAAGTTTTGTACACACTTACACTGCAGTATCTGATAGGTATATCTGCAATCTTATATATATTTGCTAAATACCATTCATTGACTTAATAATCACTGAATGTCAAAAACTAAAATGCCTATGAAGCTGAAATTTTTGGATGGTTGTTGGCCTTATGCTATAGATGTGCAATAAAGTTGGCTTTAAAATTAATGACAATCTTTCAGAAGTAAACACCAAAATCAATATAACTTTTGTTATGCGAAGTTACAAACGATTTGACAACGTTGGCTGAAAAATTTTACCCCGATTTAGCGAATTCATACTTAAAAGAATCATCTCAGCTGAAAGAAAGTTATTCTTCCTACGAAGAATGACACTGTGGTCAATATCTAAACCGATGATCAGACTCTGATCGTGGACTCTGTGGTGGAAGTAGGAGATGCAGTCTATTACCCAGTCGAGCTCAATCCTCCAGGAATTCCACCACACAATCTGTATCTAAAAGTTGGAGCTCCAATAATCCTGCTGCGAAATCTCGTACCTCCTAAGCTTTGTAACGGTACTAGACTAGATTTAATCTTTGTACAATGCAAGAACGTTATAGAAGCAACAATATTAAGCATTCACCGGATGTGTTCACGGGAAGTAGCCTTCATTCCACGAATTCCGTTTATACCATCAGATTACCTTTTCCAGTTTTAAAGACTCCAATTCTCTGTCAAGCTCTGATTTTCTATGACAATAAATAAATCGCAAGGTCTGTCATTGAAAATGGCCGGCGTTGATCTCAGGAAAAGCCGCTTCTCCCATCGCCAGTTGTAAAAGGTGTTTTTTTTATAGTTGTACAAATTCAATATGAAATAACGCACTTGAAGCTATTGTTAATGTCTATGATATTAGCTTTATTTAATAGATAATTTTATGCCATTAATGTTTAAATATGATATCGGGCATATACTCGCAACGGCTAGCTCGAGTGAAGCGCAATCGTGAAGTCCAATTTTCGACAACTGGGGTCGTATATCAGCAATGACACGGCGAATGTTGACATCCAAATCGCCGAACATCTCTGGTTTATCGGTATAGACTAGCGACTTCACATGCCCCCAAAGAAAGTAATCTAAAGGTGTGAGATTATAGGATCGTGGAGGCCAGTTCCATTACGCGAAATTATGTGCTCAGCAAATGTTTCCCGCAATAAATTGACGGTGTCGCGCGCCGTGTGGTACTCGTATGTTGTGCCATCTTGGTGAAACCAAAGCTCTGTCATGTCAATGCCATTTAACTGAGTAACGAAGAAGTCAGAAATCAGCCCATAAGCACACCACACAGTGAGTTTTAATGGTTGTAAGGGTGTCTCCACAAAGGCTTCTAGCTTTTCTCCCCTCAAAATTCGGCTATTTTGCTTGTTATCCATTTAACCAAAAATGGGCCTCATCGGAGAACAAAATTCTACGTTGAAAATGAGGATCAAGCTGAATCATGTTTTCGGCGCATTCACCGAACCTACGACGCGTATAATGGTCACGCGGTTTCAACTCTTGAACAAGCTAGATCTTATAAGCTTTTAAGCCAAGATCTTTCCGTAAAATCTTCCACAAAGCGGATGGGCATAACTCCAATTGATGGCGAATTGATTCATTCGGATTCTCCTCAACACTGCGCACCACAACGGCCATAACTACGGTCACACGCCAATAAATCGGTTTTTGAGAAAAAAAATTGATGAAAAAGAGTCAGATTTTGTTGAAGTCCTGAGTTCAAGCAGCGTGGAGACAGGTAGCTGATAGCTATATTTCACTTAGGTAATGTGAGTGCTGCCGTTGCCTCATTAAAGATCAATCTGTTCGAGCATCTCTTAACAGACCCTGGCCGGATCTTTAAAATCGTTAAAACTTCAATAATGTCCAAGTAACTATCGGGAAGCCTGAGTTTTTGCTTCATTTCGGGGATTTTGTGGTGGTCAGATGCAGTGTCTCTGATGGCGTGCTAACAATGTTACACTGGCTTTCTGCACTTGGTGCTGGTACGTAGAAATTCTGCTTTTTTGGGATACTCAATTAGAAAAGGCTGTATTAGTCTCTTGGGATTTTAGCTGTTGGACGTGAAATTTTACAATACTTCTTCGGTGTTGTTGGCTCCTCGATACGTAGGGACGTCCGGAATTCCAGAGATACACTTTTAATTGGTCGTAACGTGACTAATCTGGTTGATTGTTTTTTTGAAGTTTCTTTGCTGATTTGAGGCGTGGGAAATGCATGCTGGCTATGGTTCCTTAATGCGGATTGCAATTATTCTTTCTATTAGATGTCTGAAGCTGAAGACTTCTTGCATAAGCTTCTTCTGATCCAAATAGGCATTTTTTTTTTTCTGTTGCAAACACCGTACAAACTATTTTCATCTAGGGTCTGCGCTATTTTTCGATTGTAAGTTCTACTCATGGATAGCCGAAAGTCACTATCGGTTTTATGCTCGCGGGGTAATCAGATGAACAGTAAGTACGCCTATGTATATCCAAGGCTGTTTGTTGCTTCACAAAATAAAGTATTTTTGGGGTAATTAACGGGACGGTTCAACCTCCACCCTGGAAAGCCAGATCCTGTAGAGAACAGTACCAGTAGCCCACTATAGAGATGAGTGCCATCGTATACTCATCTGCCACCAAGCTTATATCTGAAAATTCGGCCCATGACCTGAGTTCTGAGTAATTGAAGTGGGAACGAGTATATGCCTCTGATGCACATGTAGACTCCATCTATGAAGATTTCTCCATTCGCTTTCTTTGGATGATGCTTATGTACTGAACTTCACCCAGTGCTGTTCCGAGCGTTTTCTTTCTTCTTTGTCAGCCAGGGTTTGCGAACGACTATGGCGGAATTATTCACTTGTTACAATTTCAAGGTAAAGTAAACGAAATCCATGTTTTCTAAAGCTACAGGTCTATGAATGGTAAGATTTGCAGTGTTTACTGCAATCCTGCAAAACGAAACCCATCAAGTAACCAAATGACCACTAGCAAGAGACCACCGACCTAGGCTGCCACACGAAACAAGCGCGTTTTGAAGTAAGACTAGGAACGTTGTAAAAAAGGGACAAGGAAGATACATAGAGATATCCCAAAATCGGGCGACAAGCAGTAGAAAAACTCTAACGTCGAGGCATGCTGAAACGAGTTCGTATTTATAAAATTGCTACGCAAAGTAAAAGAAAAGTTAACTGCCGAAATATATTGAAATCAAACACGGAAACTTATGAACTGGAAGTAGTGAAACTATCAATAGATGCAAAGATTACATAACCGCGATACTCAATGAAGGATTTCCACGTAGTATCATTGCTATGAGCGATCCAAAAATGAACAGAGGTCCAAGTTCCAGCCAAGGTTCAAAAAGAGACAGAACAAATAAATACAAAAACATCAGCAAACACATATGTACGTCGTGATCCAAAATAGAGTGTCCTGTAGAATGATTCTGAATTCGCAAATTCAGGCAAATCCAAAAGCGACACAATAGAAATCCAGATGCGTGGAAGAAATATGTAGCATTAGAAGTAATTGTAAACCTTACAGGGGGGAAGAATAAGAAAAACAAGTACAGGTACTACTACTAAACCTTGCGGCTCATCTGCTTTTGCTTTGGATTTGTGTGATCATGTTAATTCAAAGTATTGATGCACCCATTCGATTCCTGTGAATATACAATTCATTATACAGAAATTGTATAATCTACCACAGAAAGTCTTATGTGAATTCTCTCCCCTAATTGAATAATAAACATACGAGTACGCTTAAATGAAATAATTGCGGTGACTTGGTCAATAATTTCGCTGATTTTATTATCATGAAAGACAAATATGTGAATGAAATATTCTAATGGATGTTGTGGTGGAAAACCTTTTAATTCCTAGTATTGTATTGTATTTTTATAATTACTATTTTTTATCGTTCGTTTTCGATTTATTGAATGAAGAGCTTGATAACGCTATCTACTCGTACATAGGTAATGGAAAATTTCTTTTTTAAGTGGGCGCTTCAATCGGGCTATTTTTTTAAAAAGAAATACGTTTTATTTGTAAATTAAAACAAGTTGTGAACTTTTTTTTAGAGACTTCAGAGATATCTTTGGCATTTCAAAATTAAAATATTAAAGGTTTACCTTGGGAGTTTCAAGTTTTTTTTTTTAAATATGGCGTTACAAAAAAAAGGTTAAACATTCCGTTTTCTGTTCTTAAAATTCCTAGTTCTGCTGTCTGCAATGTTGGTTTTCCCGTTTGACGGAACATGAAAGGCATGTAAAAAGAACCCCATAATTCCGGAATTACGGCGAAAAGTCCCCTTTTTCATTAACTTAATGCATTTTAAGAATATGCACTCAATATTAAATATCAACATTATGAAGGAAAATAAAATACAAAAATTACGTGTCATCTGATACTGACGGATACTCAACTCGATAACAACCGCTGTCTTAACTACCATACGAGTGCTTACTACTTTTTTAAATAACAACATCCATTTAAATTGCATCTGTAACCCATTATCCATTAAAGTATTTAAAATTCCACTTAAAACGTAAACAAACCGCATCATCTTGAAAAATATTCGAATTGAGCAATCGAACAGCCTCAATTCAGATGCGTTCATTGTGTTCATCTTGAATTGAATTGATTTCCAGAAATTACTCCAAAAGCAGCATGTCTGCGTCCGTCGTCCGTCCTCCTTTTGACTGTGCGATGACGTTTCAGACAATGCACCATCAGTCAATCGATCTGGACTTTGTACCTCAATTAAATAGTCAGTCAACCAGTCGGTTAACTATACAATTCTCGCCACTAATGCATTTCCATGCATGCATGAAACGAGAGTATTTTCGTCGTACGTATACTCGTAACAATCCGTCGTTTCGTCTAAATGTGTTGGTCAGAAATTATGTGAGATGGAAAAAACTGGTTTGGCCTGACCGTGGATTCCCTGGCAATGTTGTTGTTCGTTTGTCTGCTAACTCACAAAAAAATTAAATGAATTAAGTTAGCAGCGAAAATGACGGTCTAATGAATTTTTAATTGAACGTTTGAATAATTGACCGTTGACTAAGTACAATAATTGCAATTGTCTGTTGGTCTGGTAAGGGCTAATTCATTTCGTGCCTAGAAATTGTTATCGATTACATCTCACACTGGCTGACTGGAGAGGGAGAAGAACCATTTGTAGAATGATGTCGAAGGCAGTTTATAATAAATAGATAATGACATCGAACTCATAATATCAAAACTAACTAATCCCTTGCGTACTGCATGATTTTTTTTTGATTGCGTAATTTCACATTGTATAAGGTGGCCAGGTAAGAACGATAAGAAAAAAAATTTAAATAAAACAACAACGGTGAGAGATATTCAATTGATTTTGGCTTTAATTTGAAGCTACGTTCATGCCATTATGTGTGGAATAGCACACTGCCGCCTCGGCTTCGCTGGTAGTGTTGCCAGCGGTCGGTCCAATTTTTGATGACTCGGTCCAATATGCGCGGCGTTATTCCGGCAATAGCGTAGCGAATGTTGGCCTCGAGCTCGTCCAAAGTGGTTGGCTTGCTCGCGTAGACTAAGGGCTTGACGTAGCCCCAGAGAAAATAATCGAGTGGTGTTAAATCGCATGATCGCTGCAGCCATCTCATAACTAATTGGGGAACCACTAACAGAGTAGAATTTAATACCTCCAAAGCACAATGCTGTTTGCTGTCGTTGAAGCGAAATTTGAACACCCAGCCGTTATCCATGAACGGCACTTGCATCGTCGAAACCGATAAACTTTAAATCCTCGGTATGTGTGTCAATGACAACTTATGTTGGAATGACCACATATTTGATGTCGTCAAAAATACTTCGAAATGTCTAGGTTTCCTCAAGCGATGTAAGAAGTACTTCACCCCCTCTGATCTGGCCTCAGTATATAAGGCATTCATCCTCCCGAAATTGGAGTACAATGCCCACAACTGGTAGGGTGCGCCCAAAACATCTCTGCACCTGCTAGATAGGATTCAAAACCGCGCGATAAAACTCATAGGTGGTACTAGTATCACTCAAACAATGGACACCCTCGAACACCGACGTAATGTCTCGGGTCACACTCTGTTTTATCACTATTTCCACCAACAGTGCTCCATAGAAATCGCCAGTAGCATTCCGCCCATTCAAACTTTTAACCGTAACCCCCGCCTCGCTATAAATCATTCATTCATTCGTTCCTGTATCCCCTTGTGGGTCCTAGGGCCTCTACTATGCCTACGCGCCATCAAGTGCGGTTTCTGGAAATGTCCCTCAGCTCTCCCCAACTTTTTCCCAGTTGCCGTGCTCCCCTCTCAACTGTTCCGCCCCACGTACTCCTAGGACCGCCGCGCATCCTGCCGTCCTAAGTAAGCGGGATCCATTACATCGCTTGGTTAGCTATGGACCTGTCACTCTTTCGGAGAGTGTGACCAATCCACTGCCACTTTCGTCATCGTGTGGTTGTGCCTATAGGTTCATGGTCCGTTCTCTGATAAAGCTGTTCGTTAGAGATACGGATTGGCCAGAATATCTTTAAGATGTAGCGTAGGCACCTATTGACAAACGTTTGCAGCTTGCTCGTGATAGTGGTGGTCACCCTCCAGGTACTACATCCATATAGTAGCACGGATTCAACGTTGGAACGGAACAGTCGTTGCTTGGTGTTTAAGCTAATTCCATTACATCCCAAACGCAGATTTTGCTTTGCCTATGCGGTTGGCTATTCCAGTTCGGTTCCGCCATCGGTTGAGACAATACTCCCAAAGTATTGTATTGGAAACTCTCTACTCTCTCAACCGTCTGTCCAACAATACATATATGAGTTGATGAGTTTGGTCTTAGGCTGATCATTTATCTTTTTGCCGAGTTAATTTTCAGCCCAACGACGTCTGCTTCCCTCTCCACATTTGTTGTCATTTGGTGAAGGTCCATTATTCTGTGAGACAGTAGGAAGTTCATATGTAAGAGTCCATCGAATTCCTCCATTTCCTGTTAACAAGGCCGCATTCAGCACATCGCTAATCACCAATAGAAACAGTATTAGTGAAAGTATGCAGCCTTGTCTAACCCCGCTTTGGACTTCGAATTCCTCAGACAGTCTTCCTCTGTGTAAGACGCGACATGTAGACCCATCATATGTAGCCTTGATAATTGCTATTAATTTATCAGGAATGCCTCTCCGGCGCAAGGCACGCCAAATAAATTCCCGATTGACACTATTAAACGCTTTTTCAAAATCGATGAACAGCAGGTAAAGTGGTGATCGGTACTTAACACACTGCTCGATGAAGATCCGCAAGGTGTTGATGTGGTCGACACAAGAGGATCCAGAGCGGAAACCTGCTTGTTCGGCGTCGAGTGTGTCTTCGAGGTGTTCTTTGATTCGGTTCAGGATGATTTTATCTATTATCTTGTCCACAGCAGGCAGCACGCTTATTTGCGTGCCTTTTTTAGGGAGATTGACGATCATTCCCTTCTTCCACTTGTCCGGAAAACTCTCGGTTTCCATGTTCTCCCGACAAGTGGGAAAAGTAGACCAGCTGATGCCGCTGGCGCAGCTAGAAACACCTCCGCAGGTATCCCGTCAAGTCCTATCGCCTTATTGGTTTTCAGTGCTTTGATCGCTGCAATAATCTCTTCCTTACTGGGGGTTGTGGTGTGAATTCGGGAATTTCTTTATATGGACACTTCAGTCTGACTTGGGTGCGTATTGCTGGCGAATACTCGGTTTAGAGCCGAAGCAAAATGCTCCTTCCATCTCTTCAGTTGATCTTCATCCAATATTAGCAACGAACCGTCTAAGCCTTTCACTGGGTGTTGAGTAGAGCTTCGGCCACCTATAAGCTCTTTGGTGATTCTGTAAACGGTTCTCCTGTCGCACCCCGCTGCTGCTTCTTCTGCTTGCGTGGCCAGCGCATCGATGTAATTGCGCTTGTCACTTCTCACGCTACGCTGCATTTCTCTTATCTCCATGGACTCTGGCTCGATCCTCCCTGCTGCTGGAGCTGCTGCAATTCGAGTTCTTAGTTGTTTTCGTTCGTTGATTTTTCTGCGATCGACCGACAATCCTTTCAGCACCTGAAGTGAAAACGGTTTTCCCAACCTCTTATTTCTTCTGAAGAGCCTAGGGTCTTCCCTTCTTTTCTGCTCTTTCTGCAGGACCGCCCGGAACATCCGGTGCTTTTCTAACACCTGTCTGCATTCGTCATCGAACCAGCGAAGTCTTTAATGATGCCCGACGGTCTCCCTGCCAGCTCTTTGGTCTTTTATGCTGTATTTCCCACTGTATTACCAAAGGCTCCCCAAAGGGTGGACATTGTGAACATACGCGGGCTAAAAATAATCACTTTTCTGCGTACGTCCACGTCTGTAAATTCAGTCCAGCTGTTTTGGCACACAGGTAGATCCCCGCCCACACCTCTCAGATCACTCTGATCTGAGGCAACCTGGCTACGAACTAGTGCCACTATTCTTTTATCATCGCGGTCTCGCCATTTACGTGCGTAGTGATGTAGCTTACCAAATTCCACCAGTCTCTGTTCCAACCCGGAATTCAATTTCATGTGGTTAAAATTCCATATCCGTAAGCGAATTATCCACTACTACTTTATTTACAGAAGCCCCAAACTGGACAGCAATTCGACTTTTAACGAGTTTGATGCGCTGTCTGACTCCATACAAAGAATTGCATCCCTGTATCCTCATACTGAATTCGTGATTACGGGCGATATACACAATTCTGGTTAGCTTCGACATTCTGGACAGACAACACCCGAACGACGGTGTGTTGAGATCTTCTTGTAAATAAGCCCACACGAATATCAGACCAGATAGTCATACCGCCAACACCTTCGACTTGTTTTTAACTTCTCACCCTGATAAGTACACCGTCGCGTCGGTGTGCTCTCCCCTCTAGGCTCGACGGACTATGTCATATCAGCTAATTTTTCGTACGCTGTGTGGTCGAGTTAGAGAAAAGATTCCTAAAAGAACTGTATGGCAATACGAGAAAGCCAATTGGAGCGGACTTAACACTTTCTTTAGGAATTTTAACTGGCCGTTACGTTTCCTTGATAACGACGTGGATGCCGCTGCTGATATGATCACTGACACTATTCTCTTCGGAAGGAGATCCTTTATCCCTCATCGGATGAAGGGTGTCAAACCAAAAGAAAAGGCATGGTACGACTCGAGCTGTAAAGAGGCTATCAGGGTTAGAGAAGAGTTTTTACAGTCCTTCAAGACCAATCCGACAGAGGAAAACCGGAAAAAGTTTAAACGACTGTAACGTCTTTCTCAAGTGTTTGAAATTTCAATACGACCAAAAGTTGAAGCAAAATATACTACAATGTCCCAAAGGTAGTAAAAATTTTTAGTCGTTCGTCAAAAATATTAGAAATTCTGCCTCATCCTCCATCCCAAGGCTCATTTACAATGACATTCCAGCTTTAGCTCTTTGCACAAGGCCAATCTGCTTGCTAAGAGTGAGTGGTCAGCTCAACACTCCCGGATTGTGATCTGTCTCCGCCTACACTTGAGTACGTCGAATCTTCAATGGGACGAATACACTTTCGCACTCGTGTAGTAGCAAGAGTACTTAAAGATCTCAACATATATAAATCCGCTAGTCCAGATGGTATATCTCCCCTCCTTCTGAAGAGGTGTTCTTCCTCGCTGGCAAAACCACTGCGTAAGCTTTTTCATCAATCCTACTTTTTAGGACTCTTTTCGAGCAGATGGAAAACAGCATTTGTCCAGCCCGTCCCTAAAAAAGGCGAATCTTCCTTCTCTCCTCCTACAGACCCATCGTACTTAGGTCCCTTCTTTCCAAGGTCATGAAAACGCTGATAAACCGTCAGCTCATGAAATATCTCGAAACACGAAAACCTCTCAATGGCCGGCAATATGGTTTTCGTAGCAACAGGTCCACTGGTGATTTGATGGCATGTCTCACCGAAAAGAGGAACCAAAGCGTACATCAGTCTGGCAAAAGCAAGATAGTTGCACTTGATATTTTAAAGTCATTTGACAGAGTTTGGAATCAGGCTCTTTTGTCGAAAATGCGTGCTATTGCCATCGATGACTCTCTTCTTCAATGGATTGGAAATCAAATTTCGGTGCAAAATAAAAATTTCACAAAATACTCGTAAATGCTAGTGTGCCCCAGAGCTCCGTTCTGTCTCCGACACTCTTTTTTAATTTTCATTAATGATCTCTTGTCTGCTACTTCTAATCCAATATATTCCTTTGCTGACGACAGTACTCTCTGCTTTTCATATTCGTTCCCGAACTCGTGTCCCTGCTCTTCGGCTGTAGAGCGGGAACGCCAGCGTATGTTAAGCTCATAATGCTGTCGGTCGTCGTTAAAGCGAAATTTAAACACTCAGCCATTGTCCATGAATGGCACTTGCATCGTCGAAACCGATAAACTTTCCATTCTCGAGATGTGTGTTAATGACAACTTACGTTGGAATGACCACATATTCGGTGTCGTCAAAAATGCTGCGAAATGTCTAGATTTCTTCAAGCTATGTAAGAAATACTTCACCCCATCTAATTTGGACCCGTATATAAGGCGTTTATCCGTCCGCAATTGGAGTTCAATTCATAGGTGATGCTAATATCACCCAGTTAATGGATATCCTCGAACACCGACGAAATGTTTCGTGTCTCACTTTATCGCTATTTCCACAATCAGTGCTCCATAGAAATCGCCAGTAGCATTCCGCCTCTTCAAACTTCCAACCGTAACACCCGTCTCGCTATGAATCCTCATCAGTATACCCTCAAACCCACTTTCGGACGTACTCTAAAATATCGTGATTCGTTCCTAAGCCGAACAACTCGCTTGTGGAATGCCCTGCCGAGCTCTCTATTACCTAGTCATTGTAACATTCACACATATAAAACCAACGTACATCGGTACCTATCCTTCTTTCCTCCCTAAATTTCCCTCGTCCGCGCTGTGTGCAAACATTTTAAGGGTACCTTAACCCCTTAAGCGCACGCTAGTTTATAAAAAAAAAAAAAACTTTCCTAGCTTGGTATTAAATTCGTCAAGGACGATTTTCACGTCAGATTTAGGCCATTGCTCGTAGATTTAGTCGGACAGTTCGTTGAAGCAATCTTTCGTAAGGTCGTTCTTTTCCTCAGTGATCATATACTCGTATAGTAAGTGACTGCTGAAACTCAAGACTTGTTTCCTAAGTCTTCTTCTTACGGCGAGAATATCACAGCTTTTTGTCCAGCTCATCTCATCGCACTTCTTGGATGGCGTTTTATGTCTGGTTTGTAGCAGTCGAGGGTCTCCACTAGTAGTTCGAACATTCCGTGTGCAGATCGTTGTCCTTTAATCGTTTGCTATGGTCGTTAACTGTGAATCCGTTATTATCCGAGGCTTTTGGGTGGTTCGTCACATATTTTTTTAACTCTGTGAGCTGTAAGCTCTATGACGACGTGGCCAGTACTATGCCTACTGGTCGTGCACGCACTTTTAATTTAGTCTGCGAGGTTTCCAGAAAAAAGAACGATGGATTGGGCCATTGAGGGTCTGTCTGTCCTTTTCTCTGAGGGTGGAATGGTCAGACAATGTTCTCAATGTTGACATATTGATCTCATCCCTCATAGCTACAGTTTCCTTCAATGGGATACCCTCTATATGACGTTGCTGAGTGTTTTTCTAGACGTAAATACTTCTAATTGTATTTGCTTTCTGCGCCTTTTTAGGAGAGAAGCAATCATTCCAGTTGGAGCGCTTAAAATAAAAAATATAAACGACAAAGGAAGGGCAGCGATACTATTCTTGTGGACCTAAATATCTATAGAAAAGTACACATATTATCCAAAGACGGGCAAATGCTGCAATCAATTTTTCGTAATTTTTTTTTTTTTTCATGAAAAAAGCCGCACATACGAGCAGTGCATGCATGACAGATGCATCGTTTTGTCAAATGGGGAGAAAAAAAAAAAAAACATACAAACGCCCCCGGGTGGGCTCGAACCACCAACCTTTCGGTTAACAGCCGAACGCGCTAGCCAATTGCGCCACGGAGGCACTTGCTCCAGGGTGGCCGGAGTTCTATGTTCTAGCAACCCCCCTTCGATTTGAATTCTGGGTGAGTTCGCTTGTACAACGAATCAACCAAACACGGGGTGCGTTTATCAATCTAATTGATCGGCTTGTCATTTCAATGACAAGCAGTTTTATGTCTTTTTTTGTACAATAAGAAAACATGTCAAACTAGTTGTCGGGCCAAGTCGAGTTGTTGTAGATTCTTTATTTGTTTGCGAGAGCCCAAATCAATTATGGACGGGACTTGAAATGAGAATTTATTTTGGCAAATGTATAAATCCATTCAGCTGAATGTTTGCAAATCACTCTTTTCTGTGGAAGTCAATTGCTACGAGTATAATTGGAACTTAATCAAGTTGATGAAAATTAATCAAAGTGTGCTCGGTATTTATTTATTAACGGCACGAGATTTCTTTTTAAAAAAATTTTATGAACTGAATAGGTACGAGTATTTCGATTAGATTTGAATGTTTGCAACATGTTATCCAATTCTCAATGAATTCTACTTATTCTAAAAGACCGTACAAATATCACTTGATATATTCGTCAACCAAATAGTTCAAAATGATTAGGTAAACTTTGTTTGTTAATTTAACCCGGAAATTTACGATCTGTGGACTGCAGATGCCTTTTGATATCTGAAAATCTCATAGAATGACGAATCCGTACTGTCTTTGTAGTTCTGTCGAATTGCGCAATAAGAACGATTTTCACGGCTATTTAGAGCAGTTTTGCTTCTTGTTTTGTGTGCCAAAAACAGAATTAAACTATAAACAAAACGAATTGCATTTGTTGTACTTTGTACCGAAGGCGTATGTACTCTTAGTTTGTTTGAATCATCTCAGAAACTAATGTGTCAGGTTGTACGAGAATATTAGCTAAGAAAAAGAATTTAAATTTGAAAGCGATTACAATCACAGATAGATCTTAAATTTTAAAACAATTTATGCAGACTGCCACTAATGATTTAATCGACTAAAATGCCATTCGCATTTCCCATTCTTCATTCTCTTTACAATAGCTGAAAACAGTTTTTAAACATTTTAACTATGCCGGTGAACTGCTTGTTTTCACAACGAAGGTTCTTAATCAAATGACTAAATGTGAAATCCAATGATGACGAGGAAAAATAGATTGACCAAGTGTACCGTCAATCCTGTTGATCAAAGGCAACCTTTAGAGCCAAGCTAGAGAGATTGAAACGTTCAAGATTGGGTAACTAACACTGATCAATGAACTTATCAAACCAAGGCTCAAGATGGAGTGACTTTAGCGGAAGAGAAAAAGAACTAGAAACATAATATCACATGGTTTAAAGAAGAAAAAAGTGCAGAGTGTTACCTGACTAGCCAAGAGAGACACATATTGTACATCCAAGTAACCCACCTCGCATCAGGGGAAACGAAAGTGTTAACAACACTTTTAAGTGTGTAAATTGCTGGTGGTCGCAGCTCCAAACACCCAAATGAAATGCTTAAACGTTATCCTTCTGACTTCGAGGTTGTAGGACGAACTGAGCAGATGGGGTACTAAATTCCCTGGTCGATAACGATGAACTCCATAAGGCTCGTCGTTTCATAAGTTTAGAAATGGTTGCCGCTATCAATAAGTATACGAGGGTTGTCTGAAAATTTTCCGATAGCGGCACTCGTCAATAAAAACTAGTGAATGCTAGTTGTGCATCTTTTGACAGTTACTTACCGAAGTTTCAGTCATTTTGTATGCGCAGTTTTTAGTTGACAGTCGTCTGAGTGAGTCGATGTGAGTGTTTTTTTGCGAAAATAGAAAAAATTAAATATCGAGCTGTTATTAAATTCTTGTTTTTGAAAGGCAAATCAAAAATGAGTTGGACTCTGTGTATGGGGACTCTGCATTTTATACAGCTGAATTTGAACGTGGCTGTAACAGCTTGGGAGATGATGAACGTTCGGCACGTCCAAAAACTGCAACTGACGATAACATTGCTAAGGTTCACCAAATGGTGTTAGACGACCGCCGAATTATTGGGTATATAATTTATTTCGTGCGGTTTTTTTTTTTTCAAAATTTAAACGTTTATTTAAGAAAAACATGTAAAATAGTATTATTCAAATTATTGTCCATCTGAAGCTATGACTTTTTCCCATCTTTCTGGCAATTTGTGGATCCCATACCAAAAGAACTGCGCCGGCTTGGCAGCCAAGAATGAATCAAGCAAATTTTTGATATTCTGCTCTGATGTGAACCGTATTTCAGTGAGGGCGTTCTGCATCGACCGGAACAAATGGTAGTCAGAAGGTCCAAGGTCTGGGCTATAAGGCGGGTGGGGTAAGACTTACCATCCACTGTTTTCCAAATAGTTCTTAACCGGAATAGCAACGTGGGGCCGAGCGTTGTCATGATGGAAAATTATTGCCTCGTGTCTGGTAGCATATTCCGGGCATTTTGTCCATTGATGGCTTCACCCGGTTTTAGCAGCTCATAATACAGCACACCCATCTGATCCCATCAAATACAGAGCATTACCTTCGTGCCATGGATATTCGGCTTTGCCATTGATTTGGCTGGTTGGCCGGGTTTCACATATGATTTTTTGCGCTTGGGGTTGTCGTAATGGATCCATTTTTCATCACCAGTAACAATCCGATGCAAAAATGACTTCCTTTTGTGGCGTTCCAGCAGCATTTCGGACATGCAAAACCGCCTTTCAACGTCTCTCGGCTTGAGTTCATGTGCAACCCAATTTCCTTGCTTTTGAATATATCCAGCTGCTTTTCAACGTTTTTAAATGGCTGCTTGAGTGACACCCAAAGATTCTGCGAGCTCTTCTTGTGTTTGGCAACAATCTTCATAGAGTAATGTTTCCAGTTCTTCATCTTCAAACTTTTTTGGCTGCCCAGGACGTTCATCGTCTTCCAAGCCAAAATCGTGCAAACCACTTTTGGCACGTTCGCTCAGCTAGCGCATGTTCACCATAAACTTCCACCAAAATACGATGACTTTCGGCAGCAGTTTTCTTCATATTAAAGTAATGAAGAAGAACTCCCCGCAAAAACACTTTTTCAGGCACAAAGTTCGACATATTTGAGTGAAAAAACCATCCATAGAGTTTACCCCTTGCATTATACGCCCGTACAGGAACTTTTGCCAGGGGACTTAAAAAAAAGGATTGAATTTTGCCAATGGCTGCATCAACAAGATGAGAACGAGCAGTTTATTCAAAAAATTGTATGGACTGACGAAGAACAACTGAAAGTTGTTACAAAAGACAAGCACAATTTCCCACAGATATCGTGGACATCCATTGATATCGTTGACATCGAGAAGTAACAAATGGGCGTTCATTGTAATACCAGTACTCGTACAACAGAGTTTTTATAAATAAACTTCCTATCACGATTTGCCTCTATTCCCATCAAACGCATCTTTAAGACGAAGAAAAAAAATAATTCGAATTCTCTGAAATTGATAAAAGATGTGCTTAACAATGACTAGTCGCAACCTAGATTGTGCTAAGAAAAGCTGTTTGATTAGATAATAATTTAGAGTTAGTTGTACTCGTAAAATCCCCACTATTTATAGTTGTTATACGATAGTAACTATTATTCACCTATCTATTTTGTATCTATTATATAAAATTACCTTCAAGAATTGTTGTCATAGTCGTATCAATGTTAGCACAATTTGGTAATTGTTATTCGAATGTGTACAACTGGTTTCGAGGCTGGCAAGTTCAAGGAGAAACCCATACCATCAGAAACTAGATAACGCAAACGCAATCAATTGAAACAAGTTCCCCGAATTTCTTCGTTATAAGAACAAAAAAAAAAAAAAAAAAACATCGAATCTTTTAATTTTTATTTTTTACTTACTCAAAATTCCAGTAGATACCATACATACAATAGATACTCGGCAATATGAACATATTCTTTAATCTTTATGTTTCTCAATATTTGTGAAGGCTCGTCCGCGCTGATAAATTTCTTTCTTTAGCACTCGTGTGCTGTACTCGTACATATTCAGAATCGTGAGTTTATTTTGTTCATTTCCAGAACAGCTCTGGGAACAAGCCCTCCCCATTTCGTAAACAGACAGACAAATAAAAATCAAATAAAAAATTGTATCTATATCGGTAGATAGCGACACTCGAAATGTTTCTGTTGACAACGGAGTGCAAATAAAAACGTGCCTCTGCGACTTTTTGGCTTTTTGACTTTTTGATTTTGAATTTTTGACTACTCTACATGTGGTCGGGCGCTGTTAATGTATTTGTTGTTGATTTTATTCTTCGAGTATGTGATTACGAAAATCTTTTTTGTAAAAATCGCATTGCCACGTTAATTGTTTAAACCTTTTTTAATAATTTTTTTTCTCAAGTACATATCACTATACATTTATACAGTTACAAAAAAAATTATACAAAAATCGCTGACTGTGTAGGTGTGGCTCCCAAAATATCAACTCGCAAGTGGTTGTCAGCATTTGAATTGTATCTTCTGTTCTCAATTAGTCGGTTGCTCTTTTTGTTCTTTGTCCATCTGATGGATACCCGTGTACACACGTTTCTTATAATAAAAAAAAAAAAAAATCAGAAAAATAAGACTTGTGCGAAATTAATTGGACTGAGGTCATTTGAATGTGAATATACGAGACAGATGCACCATAGACACAGCACATGCTGTATGCTGCAGAGTTCTTAAACGAAATTAATTTGCGAACCAATAAAACAATCATCACACTTAAATTGAACTTAAGTAGTTAAGGTCTATTAGCCAGAACTGACGAAGATGCCAGAGCTGACGTCTTCGGGAGGTTCGACAAATACTGAAACGGGTGTGAAGGAGTTCGCTGCAATTTAGGAAGCGAAAGTGGAATGATTTTTTTTAATTTTCATTCGTTTAGATACGTCAGATTGGTCTGGTCACAAATTATCTTTATGACTGTGTCGATGTGTAGAACTTCTCACCCAACATTTGTTAAATTGATGCAGAAATCGTGCCCGTCGCGCAAGAACAACTGGAAATATTGCTCTTGTAGCTTGGAGTGTGGCCGATAACCCGACGAATTGGGAATATCACATTACAACCTACTGAATTTTGGATAAAGATTTAGGTCATAAAGCCAATGAGGTTGAATGGTGGAATGTGGATTTGCAGCGACAGTCCATATGTCTGAGTTTGGTTCAGCACTTACTGCGGGAGCCATCTATTGACAGAATTTAGTTGCACACCTAAAAGAAAACCTCGGTTAAATCAGCAGGCTGTTTAAAGTCATCAAAAGGGGCAAATTTGCCAGATCAGGAACACTTTCAAGATCTGATGCCACCTACACTGAAGTTGGCTGAACACAGCACGCCGTAGCTGGTATCTGCCATTGATTGTAGAGATGTATGAGCCGATCAAATAATCTGTTGTCGCCTGATACCGATTGTATATATCCAGTTATGTTGAAAAAATGGTTAGACCAATTGCTAGTAACTCTGAAGAGAATCTTAACTGCTAACCTGGCACTGGCATACTCGTACATACCAAAACTCAGGGGAACAGTGAGAGTAGCTTTTATATCGAAAATGGCTCCACGCTCGCCAATATCTTCAGAGTAATGAGTTTGACTTGCTTCATGTTGAAGAGCATGGACAGAATTGTTGAACTTCTTTGTGAATGCATCCTCCGTCCAATATGCAAGGGACTGAGATTCTGATGAGCTGAAATCGGGACTTACAAGAGAAGGAGTACGGACTGGGTTTTTTTTTATCGACATTGGGGGTGCTTTCGGCAATGCGAATTTTGACGTCATGTGTAACTCGGTCGATAATACAGCGTAGACAAATCACTAGTTTTGTGGATAAGTACAATGATAATGGATAGTGCCTGGTTGCAATTGCTGACTGCGGCCAATACGTGCTGGCGGTGGTAAATAGAAGTTGTCCGCAGAAGTTGTCTTGTTACTATCGCTTTGGTGCGTGTTGAGACTTACTGCTTAACGCTCTCAATGCTTTTAATCCCTACGACTGGGTATATGCAGTTGATGGAGCTTTATTGTTTCTAGAATCTGGAGACCTGCGCGGTGATTGATCGGGAAACTGTTAACTGCCCGATAACTTGGATAGGGCCAGCAGCAATACTATCAAGTTCGTAGCTTAGTGCTTGCCTTATCTCCTAGTTGTGGTCCCTGGCAACTGCATGAGTAAGCTCTTACTCATGGAAGCTAAAATTGCGACCGTATGCTCGGCCAGTAGCATAATACTGGCCTACGCCGTAATAGGGCTCATAACCCTATACGGAAGAGATTAGAAAGATGTGACGAACCAACTAATGGCCCCGTATAAAAACGGATTCACTGTTGACGACCCTTGTAAACGTTTAACGAACTTCGGATCTGCACGTGGAATGTTCGAATCCTTGACAGACCACGTGCAGCGGAATAATTAGCAGAGGCACTTGATTGTTGCTATCACGCAAATATCACCGCCATCCAGGAAGTGGGATGGGATGGACCGGACAAAAAGAGGATGAAAAACTGAAAAGAATCAGCGCTTATTCGGATGCGTGTTTGTCGTATGGGGACTTGACTTTCCGGCACGTGAAAGAACGTCGTATGACAATCCGCATTCAGACTAAATTCGCTGACATAAGCCAAAATTGCGCTCATGCCCCTAGGGAGGACAAGTACGACGCCATCAAAGAATATTTCTACAAGGTCGCCGATAAAACTTGTGAGCAATGCCCTAAGTATGGCATTACACCAGGATAAAAAAGGAAGACATCTTTGGTAGGACAGTTGGTTAGCATAGCCTACATGACGCACATATGGCAATGGACTTAGGTTTATTAACGTTGCGGCGGGACATATATCACTATAGCAAGCACATGGTTTTCTTATCTCAATATACTCAAGGAGACATAGCGGTCACCGGATCATGAAACGCTAAATCAAATTGATCACATTGCGATAGATGAAAGTCATGCCTCCAGTATTCTGGACTTCCGAACGTTTCGGGCAGCCAACATAGACTCGGATAACCACCTTGTTGTAACTAAGGTACGAATGTGGATTTCCCAATCGCCATAATAAAGAACAACTACTGTGAGAAGATATAAAGTAGAAAAGCTGCAATCGCAAGAGGCCGCCAGAATCTTCGCCGAACGCGTATCCCGAAATCTCTCGACAGCATCAAGTACCGAAAACCAGTACTAACGCTGCCAGAGACGCAGCAACTGATGTGTTGAGTTACACCAGACCGCCACCAAGAAATCCGTGGTTTGATGAAGAATGTCGGTAGGCATGTGCACATGAACAAGAACCGAACAAAGCGCCGCTACGACGATGGACAAGAGAAGAGGGAAAAAGAGCATAAAATTCGCGCGATCAAAGATGTTGCAAGTATGGAAGTTTTACCAACAGGTAAAAAGAACGTGTCAGGGTAACAAGACCCGCACTGAAACCTGTAGAAATGCAAATTGTCTTCGAATGGGGGCAGTCTTTTTGGTGCAGTTCTTGGACAACGACGATGATGTGATGCCTCCGCTTCCTACTCCTGAGTTATTAATACCAGGAGAAGGTGATGATTGCAATGCGTTCGACGGTGATGATTTTCGAGAAATTCCGCTGTAATTTGAAGCTATGTGCGGTGTGCGATAAATACCAGCACGATAAGCCTGTTGACTGGGTAACTTCGGTCTCTTTAGCTTTGGATGATAGTTGTCTCCGCAAAAAGGAGACAACATTGATTGGTCCCGATTTTAAGGCCGCATATGACAGCATTTATAGAGACGAGCTATATAGAGGCATTCCTGTCAAACTCGTCCGTCTATGCAGAATGACAATTGAGAACACTCGCTGCTCCGTTAAAGCTGGTAACGACTTAACCGAGACCTTTGATGTCAGAAAAGGCTGTAGACAAGGTGATGCGCTGTCATTAGAGTTTTTTAAGATCATACTTGAAGGAATTGTGCGGAACTCACAAGCGAACATTTGAGGCAGAATCCTTCAAAAGTCTGCGCAACTACTAGCGTGCGCCGATGATGTTGACATAATTGGCAGAACTTAGCGGACTGCCACCTAAAGTGGTTAGTAGTGAAACGGAAGCTGCCAAAATGGGTTTAAAAGAGCAAAACCTAGTATATGCTGTCAACAAGAAAGGACACACAAGATCGACGAATTGGACAGAACGTCACAATTGACAGCTATAATTTGGAGATAGTAAAAGACTCTGCCTACCTTGGCTCTGCTATCAATTCTGCCAACAACACCTCAGTAGAAATAAAACGAAGAATCACTTCCGTCAATCCCTGTTTCAATAAGGCAATTGAGTAGTAAGGTTCTATTCTGAGACTATATAAGACCTTCATCATACCAGTCCTTCTTTATGGCGCTGAAGCATGGCCTCTATCGAAAGCGGATGAAAATATCGTCGGTCGTTTCGAGGGAAAAATTCTTCGTAAAATATTCGGTCCTATTTGCGTTAACGGACTTTAAAGGAAAAGATTCAACGACGAGCTGTACGGCGACATCGATCTATTCAGAAAACTGCCCATAAGTCGCCTGAGGTGGCTATGATATTTCGAGCGAATGGGCAGCAATGCTCCGGCATGCAATGTCTTCAAATCTAACCCGCGAGGACAGCGCAGTAGAAGAAGACCTTACCTTAGGTGGCGTGCACGAACCGACTTGTAGTTCGAAATTGGAGGCAGTCGGACTACCTGGAGAGGCTTATCCGTTGAGGCACAGGTTCACCCCGAACTGTAACGCCACCTAAGTAAATAATTAATTTTTAATTATTATTTTTTTTTTTATTAATTGCGGACCTGTCAGCATAGGCAGTAAATAGAAGTGACGATATAACGGCGAACTGTACAGGTTCTGCAGCCACATCGACTAAGTGATCAGAGTCCGAAAACAACTATTACGAAAGCTTGGTCATATAGAGCGAACATCTAAGAATCTACCGAGGGGAAATGCCGCTGTGGTGGAAGATATCGTCTAACGTAGTTCATGTACATGGAAAGGGACTCGTGTCGAGTTACTAGACCGGATACCCAGATACACCTTGGACTGTGTCATCACTATCGAAAGTATTATATGAAAAAGTAGTTAAAATACTTCCGATGGCAAATAACTTCTACTGTTTATTTGAATAAAGTTTTCCTGCTTTCGCTTAACCGCATGGATTCAGATACTTCCGACGTGGAAGTAATTTTAGTTACACCTTTGTCTCTTATCGAACATCAATAAAAATCTGTTAGAATAGAAATTGAATCGCCTCAGTGTCACATTATGAAATTTAATATCAATCATCACCTTGTGTTGTAGACAAAGTTATGAATTCATTAATAATTTTCAACATGTATAGGTAAATGTATAAATTTTTGTTAACACTTAAAAACCCGTTTCTTATAGCATGTTTTATTGTTGTGTTATATCGTGTAAACCGATAAAATGAAGCAAACGTGCATAGTAATTAACTTGGTGCCTGTATCTTCAGCATATCCACGGCTATTTTTTGTGCTTTTGCTATTGGAATATATTCATACAAGTATTTATTGGTCTTCCTTTGCAACAGGTTTAACAATTTTGTTTATATTTCTGTGGGAGAACGGGTAAGAGAATTCGATGAACCCATCACGTTATATCCATTCCAGAAGAAATCTTTATTTCATATTTTTCTTTTATTCATTTATCGTAAAACTTGTAAACAATTTAATTAGAACTCTTGTTTTTTTGCTCTTCCACTTTCAGGTATGTACTCGTATCTGTATCTTATATGAATTTTGTATTAAATCGTAAGTATCCGTACAGCGCAATTTAACATATATACGCATCCATGCAAATGTAGGAAAACAAATTTGATTTAGCTGCAGATACTTACACTTTTTGGACTGGTTTACCATCCCAATGGATATTTTTAGACGTAAGTATTAGCAAACCTGATGCTTGGGGTTTTATAAAAAAAATAAAAAAATATCCATAAAAGGCAAAAGGGGCTGCTAGTTGTCTGATGTGTGGAGTTTTATTCAAATTAAATTCGAGGCGCAAAGTATTGCCAATCTACGTCATTCGTGACCCTGTGAAATCAGGGGGTAACGAGTCAAATATCAGCACTTAAATGTACTCAATGTATATGAGTTGGACAATTATCAGACTATCAAACCAAGGAAAAGACATGGTACGACTCGAGCTGTAAAGATGCTGTCAGGGTTAGAGAAATGTTTTTTCGATCTATCTAGACCAACCACGCAGAGGAAAACCGAAAAAAGTTTAAACGAGCCAGGAATGACCGCAACGTCTTTCTTAAGTGTGTAAAGTTCCAATACGACCAAAAACTGAGACAAAAATACTACAATGTCCCAAAGGTAGTAAACATTTTTAGTCGCTCGTCAAAAATAATAGAAATTCTGCCTCATCCTCCATCCCAACGCTCATTTATAATGACAATCCAGCTGTTAGCTCTTTGGACAAGGCCAATCTGCTTGCTGCACATTTTGTGGCCAGCTCAATACCCAGATTGTGCTTTGTCTCTGCCTAAAATTGAGTGCGTCGAATTTTCAATGGGACAAATCCACTTTCGTACTCGTGTAGTAGCAAGAGTTCTTAAAGATCTTAACATTCACAAATCCGCTGGTCGAGATGATATATCTGCCCTCCTTCTAAAGAGATGTTCTCCCTCGCTGGCAAAACCACTGCGTAAGCTTTTTCATCAATCCTAAACTTTAGGACTCTTTCCGAGCAGATGGAAAACAGCATTTCTTCAGCCCGTCCCTGAAAAAGCGAATCTTCCTCTCTCTCTCCTTCTACAGATCCATCGTAATTACGTCCCTTCTTTCCAAGGTCATGAAAACGCTGATAAACCGTCAGCTTGTGAAATATCTCGAAACGCGAAAACTCCTTAATGACCGGCAGTATAGTTTTCGTAACAGCAGGTCCACTGGTGATTTGATGGCATGTCTCATCGAAAAGTGCATCAATCTGGCGAAAGCAAGATAGTTGCACTTGATATTTCTAAGGCATTTGACAGAGTTTGGCATCAGGCTCTTTTGTCGAAAATGCGTGGTTTTGGGATCGACGACTCTCTCCTTCAATGGATTAGAAATTACCTTTCGGAACGTTCAATTCAAGTTGTCTTGGATGGTTTCAAATCTGATATTCACAAAATAAATGCTGGTGTGCCCCAGGGCTCCGTTCTGTCTCCGACACTCTTTTTAATTTTCATCAACGCTCTCTTGTCTGCTACTTCTAATCCAATATATTCCTTTGCTGACGACAGTAGTCCCTGCTTTTCATATTCGTTTCCGGACTCACGTCCCTGCTCTTTGGCTGTAGACCGGGAATTTCAGCGTATGTTAATGGCACTTGCATCGGCGAAACCGAAAAACTTTTCATTCTTGGTATGTGTGTCAACAACAGGTCATGTTGGAATGACCACGTATTCGATGTCGTCAAAAATGCTGCGAAATGTCAAGGTAGGTTTCCTGAAGCGATGTAAGAAATACTTCACCCCCTCGAATCTGGCCTGAATATATAGTATAAGGCATTTATTCGCCCCAAATTGGAGTACAATACCCACAACTGGTCGGGTGCGCCCAAAACATCTCTGGCCCTGTTAGATAGGATTCAAAACCGTGCGATAAAACTCGTAGGTGATACTAATATTACTCAAACAATGGACACCCTCGAACACCGACGTAATGCCCCTCCTAGCTCTTTATTTCCTAGTCATTATAACCTTCAAACATTTAAACCCAACGTTCATCGGTACCTCTCTTTCTATCCTTCCTAATTTTCCTTGGCCCGTGCCGTGTGCATGAAATCCCTTAGGCACCCGGAAATTATAAAAAAAATAAAAGATTAAAAATTCCTTCTTTTTGGATATTATAAGTACTTTGAAGCCAAGTACAATAGTAGTAAGATTTGTAGACAGCGTATCAAGATACAGTGGTTTCTTCGGGGGATCGTATCTAGTGGATGAAAAGGATCAATAGACACTTGAGCGGAGTCTTTAAAAGCGGCCATGTCTTGTACCTTGCCCTGCATTCTTTTTCATTTATAAAATTTCCAATGTCTTTTCGAAGGATGTTGTGCTAATACACGTTCTGCTGAAGTAATGAGTGGTGTACTCGTATGTTGCTTGTTTAAACCTAAAGTTCCAACACAGTCGGCAATCCTAAAAATGTAGCAAATACTACAGGGCGTCATGACTTTAAGATTGGCGGAGATTTTAGGTAGATGACTTCGAATTACAGTGTGTTTAACAAAAACGTGCGCCCAAAAACCAATATTTCAATACGAATTGCGCAATTATATTACATAGTAGGGAGTCCAGTCACCATTATCACTTAAAATTTCTTGGTATCGTCTAAGTAATGTAACTTTCACTTAATTTTTGCGCATATTCTAAACTTAGGCTTCTCCAAATTTGCTTCAAGGTTTTCACATTTGCTTCGTTAAAGATCACACATTTTCTATTGGATTCGCATATTTTTTTTCTTTCCAACGCATGCAGATACGACTAGGATATTTTGGATCCTTTTGAAAAATCCAGTCGTAATTGTTGGATCTATATAGAGATTGGCAAACTCCTCTGGTATAATTTTACCATGAATTGTGCATGTGAACACTTTCCAAATCCATTGGCCGAGAAGCATCCGTAAACATGAACTTAAATTTAACATGAATTGGATGACGTATTGCAGAAACTTTTCATCTATTTTTTGTCAAGGATTTCTTCCAATAATTATTAACAAGAAAAAATGACTCATCTGTAAATTTGATGTTGCTCCAATCCCGGTCTAAATTCTGCGTTTCCCAGCTTAGCCTCTTTTTAATATTTTTTTTTTTTTGTGTCAGTAGCGGTTTAGGTTTGGCACCGCTGTTTTTGATGCCAGATTCTGTCAATCGGGGTCGTATTGTGTTGAAGGACATTTTAATTTCTTTTCTGGACAATTTCTTTTTTTTTTTTGCTTTGCTCAGAATAATTGTGGGTCTTTCCCGATACAATTCATCGACATTACCGCATTCCTTATATAATACCTCTTTATCCACTTTCTCACAACTGCCTCTAATGATTTTAAATATTTTGTTATCGACTTAATACTCATTTGCGGCCGTTTTGGGTGAGTTACTAAGAAAACACTTTCGAAACGCTTTTTAAAGGGCGCACTCATTTTATAATGACGTTAACCGCCGAAGTATGAAATACTGAGGAAATGAAAGCAATGCGGGATCGGCAAATAAATGCAGAAAATAATTTGGCTGCAAACATGTGCGTGTGAGTAAAGAAAAGAAGTTGTTTAGCGCACGTTTTTCTGGAACACACTGTAGTGTGAATGGGGTTTCAACAGGATGATCAAGTGATCGAGAATGGGGAGTATTCTCCATTGTATATCAGGGTGGTGATTGACGCACTTCAATACATCTGAGCGTAGGCGCTTCGTGAGCGTAACCCAATCATGGTACTGACTGATAATGCTTTTCGGGCACAGGGAATTTTGGAAAGAGAGATTTCGTAGGGAGCCCTATTATCTAAAGTCAATCAAGATAAGAAGTTTTATCTAGAACGGAAGTATTACTTGGAGGAGGATAAGACCAAAATCTGAAGAAACGAAGAAAGTGCTTCCCTGAGATGTAACCTTTATATAATGCTATTTATATGATTCGAACAATCTAGTTGAAAGATGTGATAAAAAAATTGAAACAACTTTGTAATGAACACAAGAATAGCATAATAAGGCGAACTGGAAAAGACTCCAGAAGGTGAGGAAACTATAAAACAGGCTAAAAACGGCAAGACAGCTCCGATGGGGCTACAATTAACAATAGTGAGCTGTTCGCACTAAATAATTGAGCAGAATAATATAGGCCCGTCTGTATAAAACAGGAAAATTTAGAAAAAAATCTTACGCCACTTGGCAATGTTTACAGAGCTGCTTATACCAGGTCCTTTTTCTTCCGACGAAGGAAGTCAACGAGCTGATATTTCGAATGAAATTAATGACCTTTAAATTCTTTGAAAATGATAGTAGTGCTAGGTCTCTAGACAACAATTTTCGGTTTGGGAGAGCAATATTCTCAAGAATAGTCCTCGTCTTAAAAATCTTAATCTTGATCTTGTTTTTGATCTTGCAGACTTGGTTTGTGACTTGGTTTTGCATTCACAATCTTGATTTTGATCTTTGTATTGCTTGTCGGGCTTTGATAGAATTATTATCCACACTCAATTTCTCAATCACTTGAGCCTTTATTTTCCTAAGAAAATTGTAGTCTTGGATCTTGTCCTGATTGTGGTTGTAAGAAAAGGATTAACACCACTAGATTATAGCCATTTTATTGCATCGAGTTGGAACCATAATCTAAACGATCGTTCCTCTTTCGTCCTTTGACATTACATATAAAGGTTTTCAAGCACATTTCAAGATCAGACAGTCATTAACCCTTTTCGAAAACCCACAGACCACCGGATCAGTAGATTTTGCTCTTGAAGAATCGCTAATTAAGAGAAAATAAATAGGAATTATGGAATGTTCAATGTCTATTTAAGGCATGTCTACCAACACAAAGTTCGTCGCGTGAAGGTTGAACGAACAAAATAATTCGTAATAATTCGAAAATGACTTTTGTGAAAGTGTGCTATGACTTATTATCTCTATGCCTTATAGAAAAATCACGTGAATTTTGTAAAAAAAATTATTAAATCATTCATGTGCAACTTTTTGACTATCAGTTTAAATCGATCTGTCACTCAATGTGAAATGCCAGCTTTTAGCGTTGAAAACAATATGTCAAATGTGTCATTGTCAAGAAATATTTTCACTTGCTCGTATCTAAATTGTTTCTCCTTTTTCTTTTTTCACTGATTTCCGTTATGTTGCATTCATAAGTCATCGCTCTGTCAAGTTTTTTAAAACTGCAATCAAACGTCACAGTCATTTCGTACGTGATCACAACCCAGTTCGAACTTTGTATTCATGTTTTGAGCGATTTGTTGTTGTTTGTTTTGAGTTTTTCTGATGATGACATCGATTTTTGTAAGTTCAGGCGTAAATTTTGGTTTCAGCTTACAACACGCAAGTGTGGGAAAGTTTGCATATATGACAGTTAACATAGTATGACACATCGAAAAACAGCGATTGACATTCGAATATTCGAACTCATTTCATGGAAATTGAAAATTGTTAACTTAAAACAAACGCCGGTGTTCATCAAGTCTTCACGTGATTACGTGACACTAGTGTTGACTTTGAAATCGTTATCAGCTGTGCAAAACGTGCAATCAATTTGGGATTGCACTAGTAGTAAAAAAAAAAAACAACTGTGATCTTTCTTTGGATTGATATTGTAGATTATTGGGGGAGTATTTTCGAAGTGTCAAAGTCTAGGAGTAGTTTCGTAATTTGAATGCAAACAAGATAAGAGTACGTGCTTGCATTTTCATTTCTAATTGTTTATTACGAAGAATATATCATTAAATATAATAAATTGATAAGTTCCTAGTAATGAGAGGTTTGTTTACATTCATTAAGTAATTACAAACAAGCAATTCTCATTTATTTTGTGAAATTTCTTATTTACATGTGAGTAAGTAAGACAGTAAGACTGACAGTCCTTTTTCAAATTGACCATTCACAGTGGATATGAAAGGTTTAAGATCGTAATTCAAAGATCAATGACAGTTGATCATGCCAGCAATTCAGCTAACAGCAACAGAATCGAACATCATGAATTGCATGTGATCAATTTTAGCTACTCAAAAATAGTTGCCGACTTTCAGAAAACAGAGCTTTCATCATAGATCGTGTAGAAATATTGGCGGAAATATGAAAATGAAAGATCAGCAGTTGTAATCCTGCGAAATACATTGCGTCCTACTAACTCAAATCATTGAAAGCATATTCGGGAATCCAGTATTTAAATGTACCTAAAACGTCTCTCCTTTGCCACGAACGGATAAGTTTTTGACTATCATATACGGAGAAGCAACGCATTCTGGAACGTGAAAACTCTACACGGCTCATGAAAAGAAAGTCCTTAAATAGAACGGTGTTAGGGCTTATTTTTCCATTAGCAGCACGAAAGAAGCTCGTTTTGCTCGTTTACATGCAGTGAACGGATGTTGAAAAGAGTAAGAAAGAACACCATTATATAGTGCTGCGCACCAAAGAAAGCCTCAACTGAACGAGATGAAATGTAAATGAGATGGAAATGTGCTCAAATACTTGTACGTGATGATGCATGCCGTCGGAAATCTATGACAACCACTTAGTAATCGGAGGAACAATATTTGAACACCAGACCTGCCTCAAGATCAGATGGTACTCACCTGAGAGGCAGCGAACTTTAAACAAGATAAATCAGATTATGAAAGCTAGCAATTTGGAAGCTAGCTTTTCGACATCTTAAACGAGCAGAGAATTAGTGTCGGACCTGGGCAGCAGTTAATAAAACTCTTTAGTTAGCGCGATTTTTGGCAGATTTCCTGTAGTTGCGTACTCCAAGATGGTGGAGGTGCGTTTTCAGTTGTACCCGCCGCTTAAAGCGAGACTTTCCTTCCATTGGAAGAGCTTTACATCTCCTAGCCCTCTTAGGCTAGAAGTGCGCACTTTTCTGACCAGGTCGATAGTGGTAAAAAGTTTGTAGAGTTGTTAGTACAATCGCTGTTATATCTCCTTCTCTAAAGTCCGTCAACGCAAACGCGAGACCAAAAACCATTCGAGGAATCCGGCTAAGGATATCTTCAACCATCTTCGATAACCTCCTTAGTTTTCCTGGCCACATTACTGAATTGTTTTCTTAGGCAAAAAAAAGTGAACTCTTGTTTGATTTGAAACAAGGTGTCATTAACAAGTTAATAGCGGGGTAGATCTAGACAAAATCTTTGACAGATCGTTGACAGATGGCTTCAGGCGTTCACACAATACGTCAGACGAAATGGCGTACTTCCCTGTGTAAAGGCGTGTACTAGTAGTAGACTT
This sequence comes from Volucella zonaria, assembly GCA_963966105.1. Lineage (NCBI taxonomy): Eukaryota > Metazoa > Arthropoda > Insecta > Diptera > Syrphidae > Volucella > Volucella zonaria. Next base: position 128,609,119 of record OZ014533.1, on the reverse strand, counting down.
AGTTTTTTATGGATCACGTAAGCGATGCTGAGGCATTTCGGTACACCCTTGGAGATAAGTTGTCGAATGATCTCTTCCAAGATATTTCCCGCTGCCGGGCTAGGCCGTCCGAAATTTTCATTCAGGAGTTTTCGTATCAAGGCTAAATTTTCCAGCGCCATTCTAATATGTGCTCATGCTCCTACAGAGAATAACTACTATGGCACCTTCTTCTCAGAGCTCCTAGGTAAAAAGTACGATCGGTGCCCTAAGTGTGGCGTTAAAATTTCCCACGTACGGAATACCAAGACTTCGTTGGTGGTCCTTTTGGAAAAATTAACCTGCATGACACCATATTTGATAAAGGATGTAGGCTAAAAGATTTTGCAACTGACAACAAATTGTAGTTGCTAGCAGGTTTTTCGCGGATCTTAACATTCATAAAAGTACACAGAAGACCATTAAACATCATCATCAACGAAATCCATGTAGGTGTCGAAATATTCTGACCCAGTATAAAGTATCGGATATCCCAACTTCGATATCATACAGTTACACAATCACAGGAGACTACCAGAATATTTACCGATTTATTGTTCTTTAATCTCTCAAAATGTCTTATGACGCCAGTCTGAAGTACTATAAACTAGAAGCAGTTCTGTCAAAAAGCCATCGGAGATACCGGCTGTGGTGTGCTGGGTTTCTTACGTTCACCACATGCACATCCAGCGAAACAAGAACCGTACTCGCGAACTTTTCCAACAGATGAGAAGGGATGAACAACGGTTTCTCAGAAGGAAAACAAAGAAAAGTATGAGAAAGGATACGGTCGAGGAAATAGAGAAATACTATTACAAGAGTGAGGTTTTGCAGGAGTGAGGTCCAAAAAGGTGGCCAAAGGGCTGAAGAACATGTTGAAGCTACAAAGTTCAAACCGAAGCCTGCGAAGGCGCATAAGGAACAATGTTTGTAGTAGAATCGCATTCGGTGCGACGGTTGACGGTGACGATAATCAAAGTTCTTCTGATAGGAAGAACGAACCGACCTAACCAACAATTCCGTCCAGCTGTCCTGAACGCAATAAATATAGTCATATCAAAGCTAAGGTCTAACAAAGCCGCTTTAATCAAGTAAGGAACATTACCAACTAAACTGCAAAATATGGCAATGTTAGTAGGTATGCCCGGTGAATAGAAGCTGAACATTGTTTGTCTGGTCCATAAGAAATGAAACCCTCTAAACTGCTCCAACTTTAGAGGGATCAGTTTCCTCAACTTAAAGTGCAAGGTCTTGCCTGCGGTATTTGAATTCCTACCTATCCAATGACGATGTAAAGTAAAGGTCTCCTCTGGATCTAAACGGATCTGACGTTGTCAAAATAGTTCTTTTAAAAATTGTGCAAAGCTCACACGCCAACAACAGCAGGAAATCAGTAACGCATTCGCGAATACCGCTAGAGATGGGTCTAGCGGTCAATACGTCTCGGGCGTCTTCACACAGATATATGTTAACTTTGAGGTTGGAAGAATCTTTGTCTATCTAGCCTGATATCAGGTAAATTCTAACTTCTACCAATCGTTTGGAAAACAGTTGAGTAGTAAAGCTCTCTATGAAACAAGTGCAAGTAACTTTTTACAAGAAACCATCCCTTTCGCAGAATCATATTCTTTGTCCGGAATGAATGAGACCGAGCAGGGCAAGGAAACCATCTGCCGTCTTAGCGATGTACGAGCACCATAGATTTATTCTGCAGAGTCTAAATATAATGGCTGGAGTATGTTTAATACCGATCAATTTATCGAATGAATTCCAGCGCTCGGAGATTCTTTGAATCCATTTCAGATCGACGGTAGAGAAAAACCTGGGCCGCTCAAGTGGAAAGGGACCTAACCGCCATGTACAACTGGAGGCATCTAGCTTATGATCGAGCTTTTTTTTTTCTTCATAATTAGCCCGCGCTCAAGGGATTTCGAGTAGCCTTAAATTGCTTGCACACAGCGCGGTCGAAGGTCTTAAATGTTTGCCAATTACAATGACTAGGAAAGAAAAAGCTCGGCAGGACATTCCTTAGGAAAGAATCATGATATTTCAGAATATGGCTCGAGGGTATATTGATAAGCATTCATAGCGAAACGGGTGTTAGGGTTAAAAGTTTGAAGGTCCGGAATGCTACTGGCAATTTGGATGGAGCACGATGGTGAAAATATCGATAGTACAAGGTGAGCCAAGAGACGTTCCTCAAGCGTGTGAATTGACTGTGCAATATTGACGTAACCGTTTTGAATCTTTTGATGAGGTTTTGGGACATCTGAAGAGATGTGAGCGTTGCACTCCAATTCTGGGCAGATAAATGCTTTATTGTATATTGAAGCCAGATCATAGGAGAAAAAGTATTTCTTACGTCGCTCGAGAAAACCTAGACATTTCGCAGCATTTTCGGCGACATCCAAAACATTGTGTTTTGGAAGTGTTAAATTCCACTCTGTTGATAGTTCGCCAATTGGTTGTGCTATAACTACATCACAATGGGACAATAGGCCAGAGAGAGTTGGTCTTTCCAACAGCCACTTTTATCTATGCGATTAGTGTCGAAATTTAATAAGCTTAACATACGTTTCCGTTCCCATCCTACAGCCGAAGAGCAGGGATGTGAATCCGAGAACGAATATGAAAAGCAGAGGTAACTGCTGTCAGCAAAGGAATATATAAGATTAGAAGTAGCAACAAGAGATCATTGATGAAAATTAAATAGAGTGTCGGAGACAGAACGCAGCTCCAGGGCACACCAGCACTTATTTTGTGGATATCAGACTTGACACTGTCAAAGGCAATTTCTAGTCCATTGAAGACGAGATTTATACAGGGTGTTCCAATAGGGACTTACGAACTTTGACAGTTGGTAGCGGCCATATTGTTGAAGCTACATCTGTCAAATTGGCTGTCATTTATTCAGTCTGTTTTGTCAAATCACCATTGACGGACATAGCGTTCCCATTTTACGGTCGGCATAATCGACCTACCGAAAGGACTATTCGCAGTGTGGTGGATAAATGAGTTCAGTAAACGATAAACCAACACCGTACGTCGACAAAACGCAAGATCTGCCGAAAACATCGATATATTTTTTTGAGAACGACGTTGGCCAGGCCAGCACCGTCAACGGCGGGCGCTATAGCTCAATGATTACCAACTTCTTTTGACCTGAATTGAATGATGTGGACAGCAACGACATGTGGTTTAAACAGGATGGCGCTACGTGCTACACAGCTCACGCCACGTGGAGGGTGATGTGAACTGGCCACCGAAATCGTTAGATTTGACCCCGTTAAGCTTTTCCTTGTGGGGTTTTTTGAAGTTGCAGGTCTATGCGAATAAGTCACAAACCACAGCGGCATTATATGCCAGAGTCATGGAAAATTGGACATTTCGGATGCGCCCCACCCAGAGAAGCCGCGGCGGACATTTAAACGATAGGCCTTTTAAACGAATAAAATATTTCGATGATATCTCACACACAATTTGTTCTATTTAAATTTAGATTCCAAATGCACGCATTCTCGACGAAAGAGCCGGATACCAAACTCTGTAAAATGCCTTAGAAATATCAAGTGCAACTATCTTGCATTCGCCAGATTGGTATAGGCTTTGGTTCCACAAAGATACCACAAAGATGAATGGACATACTCGTCGTTTAAGGTTAGTTTAAGCCCAGATTAAAGGTTGCTGCAGTCCTAAGCTTCTAAACGACTATATAAACGATTTATCGTTTCGTGAATTTATTTCCTCTATGATTGAACTCGTTACGCCCTGTAATCTGCGAAAAATAGGATTTGGCATATATTGTGGTGCTACAGCTCGGAATACTATCTATGGCAGTACCAAGTGCTATATGAAAAGTATCGACTTCTGGATTGTCTGACTTTGTGGTCGACAATGTTGACTTGGGTTCAAAATAAAAATCAGCACTCAGTCTCACGTGGGTGCTAAAGAGAGTACCAGTCAGAAAATCTCGTAGTTAATGTCGGCATCAGACTGACTAAGTTCGAATGTGTGACTTCACCAACAGGACCATACGCAGTTGAAAAACGATCTACGTTAGCCTAACGAAACTCAGCCTGGACTCTGTTAACGATCCAAAAACCTCATTGACGTCCTCTCCGTCAATGAGTCTGCACTATATTGAATCGAATGAATACGTAACAACTATTTATATGCATGCACATATTTCAAAATGCAGTGATTTCAAAATAACCCATAAACGGTAATTGCTGCCACGTGCTTCAAAAGATTGCTGCTTACGTACGATGCAAATGTTTATAAACATTTCCATTATAAAAGTCCACTATCATTCGACCTTGTGCATGTCAAACAAGTGAGATTGAAGAATTAAAAATACACCCCCTCGTTATGTGTTGTACATTTCCTAAGCTTGTTATTTGCGAACGTTATTTGAGTAAACAAAGTTCACCGAGAGTCAGAAGCCCTACAATGCAATTAGACTGCAATCGGCGCCGTATTTTACATTTAATAAATCGATTGCTATGCAAAGCCTTATCTGTAGTCTACTCATTGAAAGCACCGCCCAGATAGTTCATCTAAAAACAACAGACTTTAGAACGTGCCCACTGAATCCCACTTCCCAGAGTAGACGAATATCCGTATAAAGAAAAGTAACGACTTTAACTTAAAATACATAAAACAATAGGCTTTTCTTTATTTTTGTTGTTGCTTAAAATAATAGTTAAATTACCAAAAAAAAAAAAAAAAAAACATCTACACAAATAGATTGAAAGATAGAAAGATAGAGAGGCGTAGACACAAGATGAGTGGTGGAAGTGGATTACTAATCTGCTTTACGGCAGTCTTGTCTTATTTCACATGGAAATATGAAAGCGGATTATAAGGTGTTCTCGTGTATCGTTCCGGTTGTACATCAGCTCGTAGGATAACCACACCGGAAGGATTAACTTTGACCTTGATTTTAGTTTGTGGGCTAAGTACACCGTAGTCTACATCTTCATAGAGATCCTGGAAAGGAAAAATTGATTAGAAAACTCATCTCGGGCGTAGTGAATTTATGAAGAGAACATACTTCAACTCTGTAACCAGTTGGTGATGTGAGACCAAGTTCTCTGAGAGTCACAGCAACATCTGATGGAGTACCGTCTGTACGACGATTTACAAATGCAACAGCGTAGGAGTAATACGTTTGGTAAATAGGAACAATTGGTCGGGACCAGATTTCGATGCCTTTATGTTTGTAGATTCTGCGTCCTTGAATTCCAAGTGGATCTTGATCCACACCGATGATCTTTTTGTTTTGTAGGATAGCCTTGAATTCAGGACGAATGGTCCTCAAATCCACAGACATAAGAAGGGGAGCCGCTAGAATGGCCCAAATAGCGAATTGTGTTTTCGATTGTTCATAACTGAGACCAAAGTTTCCAATAATCAACTGTTAGAAGGGGAATTTAAGTTTTTTTTTTTGTTTTAGAGACAAAAGCATCTAGTTAGTTACCATATCGGGATCATTCCAATGTCCGGGACCAGCATTTGGTGCAATCACATCCTGATTATTGCCATAGTAGTCAATAATACTTTCAACTGAAGCCCACGAGTCCTGGATATCATCAAAGTTCCTCCACAAATTGCAGTGCTCAATGATTGAAGAGAAGTTTGGGCTTATTCCAGCGTAAATTTGGTAAACTGGCCAACTGCATGAGTAGATCATAGCACGTCCAGTTCTATTCAAATGTCTTCCAAAATCTGGATAACCGATATCCATGTCCAGTGGAAGAGAATAACATCCATCGAGTTTTACATAATCCACATCCCAATCGGCGAATAACTGAGCATCAAGGCGTTGATAACCAATGATTCCGGGATAACCAGCGCAGGTATAGTTTCCGAAATCCTCATAGATTCCGAACTTTAAGCCTCGAGCGTGGATCTAAGTAGGAAAAGATTTGATTAGAGAAATGGAAAGTAAACCTTTTTTGAACGACTTACGTAATCGGAGAGTGATTTCATGCCATTGGGGAATCGTCTACGATCTGGTACCAATTGTCCTTGTGGCCCACGGGATTTCTCCAACCAGCAATCGTCCACGTTTATGTATTCGTAGCCAACGCGTGCATATCCTTCGGAGACTACTAGATCAGCCATTGTGCGGAAAAGGTTTTCACTGCAATCAAGAGAAAGGCATTTCCATTAGAATAGTTGAAATTGTGACTTAAATTCCGCGATCTTTAAAATTATTGAATAAATTTTAGTTCACTTAACAAAGTTTGAAGTGCGCTGAATAATTTAGAATGCGCCTAAATATATGCATCGTTTTTCACTGGATTTTTTTCTTAAACCTACGATGCGAGCTTAATGACAAAATCATTTTGAATCTGAAGTCGCTGCTAAATAAGAGGTTGCATTTTGATTTATCAAGAAAACACGTATTTTGATTTGATTTTAAAAGAAGGGTTGACATTATTAATGAAAATAACTGAAAATAATATTAGTCAAAAGACCTCCAAGGGCTTTGTTGCAAATCCAGGTTCTTTTGATAAAATTGTTGATCACACTTTCGCACATTTGCGGCTCCATTTCATTGGTAACCTTCTTTTTAACACGACCTCAAAGAAATAAGGACGACCAAAAGACCGCTTATATCCATCGATTCAAGTTCCAAATTCTGAGTTAACTCAGTGCAAAGCTCCGAAAATAGTTTCAAATATCTGATTACAAAGTAAAAGTTTGTTTTTACGATATCTGCACTAAATCTACCAGTCACTTAGTCACTTTCTTTTTTTTTAACATTTAGTTAAGGGTGGGAAACCTAATCTGCAAGGTGTCACTTTCAGATGATTGGCAGAATAGGTATAGCAGAATCATCTCCAGAACATTCTGGAGCCATTAATAGCAGTATCTTGCAATTGCAAAAAAAGGTGCTTGCTATTAAAGCTAAGCAAATCGCCCAGAGACAAAGGAATCAAGAAACTAAGTCGAGCTCCCAACAGCAACAGCAACAGCAACAACAACAACAACAACAACAACAACAACAACAACAACAACAACAACAACAGCAACAGCAACAGCAACAGCAACAGCAACAGCAACAGCAACAACAACAACAACAACAACTACAACTACAACTACATATATGAAAATACAATAAAAGCAACAGAAACATCAAAAAACGCAGCAGCAAAAGCAACAACTGCAGCAGCAAAAGCAACAACCGCAACAGCAAATACATCACCAAAAACAGCTACAACAGCAACAACAGCAGCTAAAAGAAGAAAAGGGAAAAGTTGCCTCCAATCAACACCTACAGGATGGAGGTCCAGGTCACCAAGGACTTGTGTAAGTCGGCCATAGGTAAGAACCTTGGAATTAGGTTTAGACAAAAAAAACTCAATTAGGTTACAAAAAAAACTCAAAATCTGTTGAAGGAAACGACGGCGGAGTTCTTCACGTACACACCGAAAGGTGATAAATTTAAAACGGCTCTACTGAAAGGACTGGAACCGTCCGCTGATCCCGAGGGGCTCTTAACACTGCTTCAAGAGAAAGAGTGCGACGATCTCAAATTTGTTGGGGTTAAGCCTTTTACCACTGCAAGAGCAAAAAGGGAGAAGCTGAAACTACCGTTCTTTCTAGTACACCTCACTCCCAACAGCAAACTGGATAGTCTAAGGGATATCAAAGTCTTCGACTACCAGGTTGTTCACTGGGAGAAACTAAAAAGGCGCGATAACATTATACAATGTGTTCGCTGTCAAACGTTCGGCCACGCCGCGTCGAACTGCCAAATGCAGCCTCGTCGCGTTAAGTGTGGAAAGAACCACAATTCTCAAGAATGTGCTTTGGGTCAGGAGAGAGAGTCAGACAAAAGCCAACTTTCATGTGCTTTATGCAAGTACTCGGGACACACCGCTAACTATCGGAGTTATCCCAAGTTCCAAGATATAAGGAAAGCAAATATGGCTCGTCAGCGGAGGTTATGCGTCCACCCTCGGTACAAGAAGCCACGGTTGCTTCCCCGGCCTCAGCGCCAAGAGCATCAGAAGCTGTACTTGACATGCTAGCTCCCTTGCTCTCTATTCAAGGGCAGATGGCTCAGCTTCAACATCAAGTGCTCGAGCAGGTTAAGCGGCTGGGTGAGATCTATAATTCCGGATAATCAATTCGGTTTTAAGGTGCGGCATGATGTCATACATGCCGCGTCTAAACTGGTATCAGATACCCAATGGAATAAAAGCAAAACCCAGTGTCCTGGAGACTGCCTGAATGACTTGGAAAATATTCTTCATAATATGCTCACCAACAGATAGCTCATCGTGAAAAATGGCGATGCGACTAATGTTGGAACATTTCACATTAAAACCGGTCTGGAACAAGGTGCTGTAAATTCGCCGATCTTATTCAACATTTACACAAGCGATTTGATAGATTCACTTCCCCATAGCATAACGTACGCAGACAACTTGATAGCATACAGAACAGGTCCAAAAGTCGAGATCATTAACTGCTTTTGCAATGTGACTTCGAACAAATTCGGCGATTTTGCGATGACTGAAACCACTCTGTTTAGAACGCCGTTATCTGGTGCCTCTAAGGACACCAGAAAGAATTGGCGAAAATTCTTGATCATTGGACAACACGGATCATTGCTACATGAACCTCATCCGACCTATGGTGGTACTCGTATATTGGTGTCCCGTGTGGTTTGCCTTAGGGTTTGTCTTCATCTTTGCAGAACACCAGAAAGGGAGTACATAAAATTCTATCCCAATGAGTTCCTATACAACAGGGCGAATCTATTAAGAGTGGACAACTTTGCTATTAAGTTGACTCGAGAGTATAGGTAGGGTAGTTTTAAGGTATTTAAGTTTAGCAACCTTGGGCTAGCTAACAATTACATAAGTTAAATATAAGTTATATTAAGAAAAATATCGATTTTATAGATCTAAGTATTAGATTATATCTCTAACTGAAAAACTTTACGAAAGATACAAAAGCTTGTTTAAAGGTTATGAACCTGCTTGGACGGTGGCGGCTTTCAGATCTTCCCGGAGGGTTGGTGGTTGGATTTAGAGCTACTCTTAGTAATATGCTCAAATTTGAATTGCATGAAGTTTCTAGTGTTATAGCAGGTCAGATGGATGGTATAAAGGGCTTTATTGTTCCGGTATACCTAAACTTCAATCTCTGGATTTTTACCTATTGGAAGACCTTCTCGCAGTGCTGGATAAAAACAATATCTTTCTTATGGGAGGCTTCAATAGGAGGAAAACATTTGCTCACCTTGCTTTGTTCCAGGCTTATAATAACGCATTTTTCAGGCTTAGTTATGCATCAGCCATCAAGCAATCCAAGAAGTTATGAGCAGAAAAAAGCATGAGCATCATTGCCATAGCATGAGCATCATTGCCTCCTTGCCAAATGCAAGATCGCCAGAGGATTTTTGGAAAGCTAAGCAAGCGGCAAACGGGTCTAGGCCCTCAAAAGCCTGTTCTATACGTACTTAACCGTTTTCAAACGAATTCTTCAAGGCGTTTGACGGTTTTCAAAATTTTTGATAATAAACCAGCTCAATTTTATAAGTGATTGGATACTACTCTGAGTCCTAGGAAGTGCCACTAAGGCTGAATGTGAGTAATGTACCTGAACTGCGTACACAGCTACACGATCTGCTATCTGCTATATACGCAAAATCGCGTGAAGAATATACTAGTCTGGCAAGGTCTACGCTGCCTAGACAGTATTACTCCAGGCTAAATTTCAACCTATGTGCAGAAAACATCATCCTTCTCATCCGCCGGTGCGTACATGTACGAGTACATATTTCAGGATCATACTAAAGGCCTTAACTTGTCTTCGGAGTATGGCTAGGCTGTCGTTGAGTGTGGACAAAGTGTCACAATCTCTTCCTAACGACAGATCCCATAGCGGATTTGTGCATCTGCAGCAGATAACACAGGTTGCCTTTTTAGAACATCGTTGGCTAGTTCTTTTACAAGGAAGGTGTGTTCCAAAATTCATGCAAATTGTAATTGTTTTTATTGCTTCATATACAGTATAGGGTTATGCATGGAATAACATAGTGGGTAAATGGCCTCCACGGCTTTGCGGCCATATACGCACTCTTGTCGAAATATTCGATGACAGTTTCGCATAAATGAGGTTGAATTTCGTTGATGCAGTGCTCAATTTGCTTCTTCACGGCGTTGGTGAGCGTGGTCTTGTTGGCATAAATCTTAGACTTCAAAATTCCACAAAGAAAAAAATCCAACGTCGTTAAATCGTATGATCTGGGTGGCCAATTCTGATCACCAAAAGGGGAAATTACACGACCAGGGAATTTATCATGCAGTAATTGAATTGTTTCTTGGGCTATATGGTTTGCCTAAACCACATATCGTCCACATCCATATCTTGGAAATTAGGCACAAAAAATTTTATTATCATGTCGCGACAGCGAACACCATTAACTGTTATTGCCTGACTAGCCGCATTTTCAAAAAAGAATGGTCCGATGATGCCCAAAATCTGCACCAAACAGTGACCCACTGTGGATGCACATTATCGTGAATTTTTTAGACCCCAAATTCGACAATTTTGACTATTAACAAAGCCATCAAGATGGAAATAAGCCTCATCGCCGAAGATAATTTTGTTTAAAAAATTATCATCCACTTGTTGTTGTTCCATAATCCATTCAATGAACTCTTTTCACTGTGCATGGTCAGTAGGCTTCTTGGGTTAAATGCCCTTTGTATGCATGACGATGCAAGTCTTTCGTAAGAATTCGCTGTAGAGAATTTCTTGGAATGCCCAATTCTGGACCAAGTTGCCGAATCGATGTTTCTGGACTCTCAGCAACACTTTCACGAACTGCTTCGAGGTTTTCTGTTGAACGACTTGCTGAAGGCCGGCCAGAGTATCTAAGATTCCTAATTGATCCATTCTTCCTGAATTTTTGAATTACGAGTAATCTCCTTATATGTAGTTGATGAAGTTAAATCACTATTGTGATATTATTTTGTAGGAAAACCGCGAACTGTAGCTGTCAAATCTTCATTATTTTTAAATTACTGCCCAATAATGAAAACGCGTTGTTCCTTCGTGTAGCCCTCCGTTTTTAATAACCCTGTACTGTCAGCTATCACGTTGTTTCCTTTTTTTTCGTTAGCAACATTTTACAGCACAAAAGGCGTAAAATTCAAATCTTGCGTGAGTTGAACCCTTTACTTCCTGTGAACCAGTTATGTCAGCATTATACTAATCTAGGATATCTAACTTGGATATAGGCAACCGACTACACAAAATTCGCTCATTCCAAATACACATCCGTAAATTGTGGTCTTTTTGATATTTAAAGGAGCGGGGGTCATCAACTTTAAGGGAAACCGTATTCGAGGCATTTTCTTACTTTTCATTGAAAGTTGCATAATGGTTGCAAGCCCTCAGGAGACGTCAACCCTCACACTGGGTCATGGTTATCTGGGAGACGCAATGTGGACGCAATGCGGACGCTGTGAGTCATCTTGTATTGAGAACGTACAATGGTTGTGCTAGTAATAATTATGTTGAAAACACTTAAACACTTCAATATAAAGGGTGTTTTTTTAGAAGTTTGGTTTTTAAACTGGCAACACTGTTTCTACAGATTGCCTATTTGACAGTTGAAAGTTGATTTGTGGTTAGTACAGTACGTTTGGCTATTTTACGATGAATAGGTTAACTCCAAAACAACGCGTGCAAATTGTGCAAACTTATTTCGAAAACAATGGTTCGGTTCGCCAAACTTATCGTGCGGTACGTCCATTATGTCGACCGTATAATAATAATATATATATATAATAATCGTCCATCTGAGCAAGTTATTCGGAACACGATGAATCGTTTTCGCACCACGTACACTCTAGTGGATAACACGCATCTCCTAAAACGACAGCCATTGCGAACAGATGAAGTTATTGCCGTTATGGAGCGCAGTGTTGAGGAAAATCCGAATGAGTCGATTCGCCATCGTGCACAGCAATTGCACCTATGCCCATCCACTTTGTGGAAGATTTTACGGAAAGATATCAGCTTAAAAGCTTATAAGATCCAGCTTGTGCAAGAGTTGAAACCGCGTAACCATTATACGCGTCGTAGGTTCGGTGAATGGGTCGAAAACATGATTCAGCTTGATCCTCATTTTCAACGCAAAATTTTGTTCTCCGAGAGGCGCATTTTTGGTTAAATGGATATGTAAGCAAGCAAATTTGCCGAATTTGGAGTGGAGAAAACCCAGAAGCCTTTGTCGAGACGCTCTTACAACCATTAAAACTCACTGTTTGTTGTGTTTTATGGACTGATGGAATCATCGGCCCATATGTTACCGAATCCACTTTCGCACTCGTGTAGTAGCAAGAGTTCTTAAAGATCTTAACATTCACAAATCCGCTGGTCCAGATGGTCTATCTCCCATCCTTCTGAAGGGGTGTTCTTCCTCACTGGCAAAATCACTGCGTAAGCTTTTTCATCAATCCTACTCTTTAGGACTATTTCCGAGAAGATGGAAAACAGCATTTGTCTGTCTGTCAGTCTGTCCCTAAAAAAGGCGAATCTTCGTCTCTCTCCTCCTACAGGCCCATTACACTAACATCCCTTCTTTCCAAGGTCATGGAAACGCTGATGAACCGTCGGCTGATGAAATACCTCGAAACACGAAAACTTCTTAATGACCGGCAGTACGGTTTTCGTAGCAACAAGTCCACTAGTGATTTGATGACAGTCTCACCGAAAAGTGGAACCAAAGCGTACATCAACCTGGCGAAAACAAGATAGTAGCACTTGATATTTCTAAAGTATTTGACAGAGTTTGCCATCGGGCTCTTTTGTCGAAAATGTGTGCTTTTGGGATCTCCTTCAATGGATTAGAAATTACCATTCGGAACGTTCAATTCAAGTTGTCTTGGATGGTTTCAAATCTGATATTCACAAAATAAATGCTGGTGTGCCGCAGGGCTCCGTTCTGTCTCCGACACTCTTTTTAATTTTCATCAACGCTCTCTTGTCTGCTACTTCTAATCCAATATATTCCTTTGCTGACGACAGTACTCCCTGCTTTTCATATTCGTTTCCGAACTCACGTCCCTGCTCTTCGGCTGTAGACCGGGAATGGCAGCGTATGTTAAGCTCATTAAATTCTGATATTAACAGCATAACTAATTGGGGAACCACTAACAGAGTAGGATTTAATGCTTCTAAAACACAATGCTGTCTGCTGTCGTTAAAGCGAAAATTAAACACCCAGCCGTTATCCATGAACGGCACTTGCATCATCGAAACCGATAAACCTTCCATTCTTGGTATGTGTGTCAATGACAACTTACGTTGGAATGACCACATATTCGGGGTCGTCAAAAACGCTGCGAAATGTCTAGGTTTCCGCAAACGATGCAAGAAAGACTTCACCCCATCTGATCTGGCCTCAATATTTAAGGCGTTTATCCGCCCGAAATTGAAGTACGATTCCTACATCTGGTCAGGTGCGTTAAAAACATCTTTGCATCTCCTTGATAGGAGTCAAAACCGTGCGATGAAACTCATAGGTGATACTAATATCACTCAAACTATGGACACCCTCGAACGCCGACGTAATGTCTCGTGTCTTACTCTGTTTTATTGCTATTTCCACCAACAGTGCTCCATTGAAATCGCCAGCAGCATTCCGCCCATTCAAACTTTTAACCGTAACACCCGCCTCGCTATGAATGCTCATCAGTATACCCTAAGCCCACTTTCGGACGTACTCTAAAATATCGTGATTTGTTTCTAAGCCGTACAACTCGCTTATGGAATGCACTGCCTAGCTCTTTAGTTCCTCGTCATTATAACCTTCAAACATTTAAAACCAACTTTCACCTGTACCTCTCTTTCTATCCTCCCTGATTTTCCTTCGTCCGCGCTGTGTACAAGCATTTTATGCTTGAGCATTTTATCCTTTGAGCACGCGCAAATTATACAAAAAAAAAAAAAAACGTGACATGACAGAGCTTTGGTTTCACCAAGATGGCACAACATACCACACGGCGCGCGACACCGTCAATTTATTGCGGGAAACATTTGCTGAGCACATAATTTCGCGTAATGGAACTGGCCTCCACGATCTTGTGATCTCACACCTTTAGATTACTTTCTTCGGTGGTATGTGAAGTCACTAGTCTCCGCGGATAAACCAGAGACGTTGGACCATTTGGAAGTCAACATTCGCCGTGTTATTCCTAATACCACCTTGATCAAAAAGTTCCCGCACCACACCACCGTGTGGCGCTCCCATTGTTCCGATTTGAGCTCTGTTTTTTTTTTTTTTTTTGTTAAGTTGGTTGTTGACATTCTCTCTAAATCTTGGCGTCATAGCTTGACGTTTGCAAAAGTTACGTAGCCAAGAGTGCATCTATCTCTGTGTGTGTTGGCGATTTTTTACAATTTTATAAATGGATTTAAATTTGCAAGAACGAACTTGTATTAAATTTTGCGTAAAAAAACGGATTTAATGGTGCGCGAACGTTGGAAATGTTCAAAAGTGGTCGTGAGTCAATCGAAGATGATGAACGCAGTAGCAGACCACCGACATCGAAAACCGACGAAAACATTGATGAAGTACGAGTAAAAGAAATGTTGGTCAATAACCATCAGAGAGATAGCGGAGGACTTGAACATTGCCTATGGATCCGTCCATTTTGGTTAATGGTTTGGGTTTCCGTCGTGTAGCAGCAAAGTTGGTGCCAAAAGACCTCAATTGCATGCAAAAAAGAGACCATGTTGACGTCGCAAAATAGATGATTTGCGAGGCTGAATCCGATCCCACATTCATCAAAAGGATCATTACTGGAGACGAGACGTGGGTTTATGAGTACGACACGCAATCCAGACATCAGGCAAGTAAATGGCGTTCACCAAGTGAGCCGAGACCAAAAAAACCACGTCGTGGTTTTGCTCACGGTTTTCATGGATTACAACGGTGTAGTGCTTCATGAATTTTTGCCAGAAGGCCAGACAGTAAACAAAGAGTATTACGAGTATTTGGACGTTCTGAGACGTTTGCCTGAAGCAATTGGCCGAAAGAAACCAGAATTGTGGGCAGAAAACTCGTGGATTTTGCACCATGATAACGCACCGTCGCACAGTGCCATCATTATTCGTAATTTTTGGACGAAAAATGCAACAAATATCATCCAACAGCCACCGAATTCACCTGATTTGGCTCCCTGTGACTTCTTTCTGTTCAATCGAGTTAAAAAACCACAACGGGGAACGCGTTTCAGCAGCGGAGAGGAAGTAATGGAAAAATCCCAGGAAGCACTGATGGACATACCGAAAACCGAATATAAAATATGTTTCGAACATTGGATCAAGCGCTGGCATAAGTGTGTTGCAATCGATGGGGATAACTTTGAAGAGGACAATACAGATTTAGATGAATAAACTTGTATTTCTAATTTTCTGAATAAATTCCGGGAAAGTGGTATACGGCCCCAGTTGCTCGATAAAGTTGTCGCAGATTGGACTTCACGATTGCGCTTCATTCGAGCTAGCCGTGGCGCGCATACCATATGCCAGATATCATATACCATAAAATTATCTATTAAATAAAGCTAATATCATGGATATTAACACTAGCTTCAAGTGCTCTATTTCTATACTTTGATACCCCACCGTGGTACCGTGGCGTAAAATAAAAGACTCCAAAACTCTTACCCACTTAGCTAGACCAAAAAATTTCGCAAAAAAAAAAAAATTAAATCCTATTTGGAATTTATAATCCATGACAAAAATCTCGTCTCTGACCCCATTTACTATTTTTAGACAACACTTCCTATATGCGCTTGCATTATCTGAAAGCACCTCGCGGTGACTTGACTTTTATGTTTCTGGTAATCCCCAACAATACAATATAACAAGAAATCACATAAAAACTCGCTCATGGCAAGAATATCTTATAAAAGGAACTAAATATGTATTACTATTAATATGTATTAACATAATTTCGAAAATGTTAAATGTCAGTTTGTTCATAGATGACAGCCAGTAGTCACAGATAAAAGCCAGGAAGAATTCTACTCCTATTCAGTTTTGCATATTCATATACCTAACACATTAAGAATTCTACTTACTGAATAAAACATTTACTTTTTAAACATTGGATTATGAGAACTTAGAATGATCAAATTTATATTGAAAATCAGCCATTCACCTATGCCGGGATAATCGAGAATTCGCATTCGAAAAATTGTCATGAGTGACCTTCAGAAATTTCATTAGAGCTTATTGTCTTAATAAGAAAAGTCAAAAACCCACAAAATGGCAAAGTTCGAACCCGAATTAGTCGTAAAGAACTGATTTAATATCTTGAATAACAAAAGACCTTATCTTATTACAGCGAAAACCTTTTTAAATTCGAACTGTTTTCAGCCATTGGTTCTTAAAAATATCAGATCGAAAATTCTCAGATTCTCTCAAAGCAGTCTAGACAACTTTTACTTTTTTCCTTAAAAAGCAACAAAATCTAGTCAAAAACTAACTCAAGTCACATCTTTGAACTCATCCTAGATTATAAAGGCGCACAGCTGTCACAAATTTAATTAACGTCTTCATTGTGTCTTCCTCCGTATTTGACTTACGGGTACGTTTACGTAACGCTCGTAAAATCATCAACAAATTGAAATCCAAAACTCATCTCATAACAATTATTGCAAAAAGAATCACAGTCATTGTTCTCCGTAGTTTAACTTGTTTCACCAGTTCAAATTAATTAAGCAATCTGAGTGATTCTGGGCACTAGTTATTTTTTTTTGACATTTGTTTTCAATTTCGTCACTCATAAAATGTCCATTTACCGAACAATGATCTTTTGTTGATACACGAATGCCATATGCTACCACAAAAGCACTGTCAAATTGACATTTATCACTTAAGCTGTCATACAAGACGCCACCGAAGAATGACTGCATTGAAATGTCGGATTTTTAACGGTCATTACACAATTGTCAATAACGATCATTCAAGAGTGTTTAGCACAAAAACAAAATGGATGATTATTGAAGCGGAGCAATTTTCCCAGAGACTCAACAACTCCGCATCCGCCTGAAAATGGAAGCAATCTCTTTACTTGCTAACAAGCCATAATCTTTGTGATTGAAAGCGAAAGTTTGACGTTTGCATATTAATTAAGTTTACCCATAGTCATTCGTATTTATGTACTCAACGGTAGCAAATGTCATCGTACTATTATAAGTCAACACCAGACAGACTGCCAGTGTTTTATTATTTTTTGCTTAAGCCGGAGGCTAGACTAGCCAAACTAGTTTGGAGGGAAAAGAATGTCATGAGATGTCATTTGACCAGAACGACCTTCAACTTGGTCACTACTGTCAAAAAACAAAAACTACAAAGTTCGACTCAAGTGCGGGCATGAGCTATATTATTTTTATTATGAGTATTTGCATAATTTTTATGGGTTTTCCGCCGATTTCGGGGAATTTATTCATTTGACACTACAGCTGTAGCTATTGTATAAATACGAGTATGTCTGTGTCAATTTAATTTGTCACGATAATTTTAGCCGAATCATTTTGATTAGAAGTTGACATGGGTATTCAGTGGATATGTTAATATGATAAATCGATTTTTTTTAATTTAATTTTCTAATAAATTGCAGTTAAATTTTGGGATTAAGTATTCAATCACGACATGGGTTAGAGCTGTCATGTTAGAAATACAATTTCTTAAATAAGTGGATGAGAGTGTTTTGATGTTGATGCATTCTAGAATATGTTTTGTTTTTTTTTTAGAAAAGAGAAAAAAAACATCATTTTCCATTCTTTGATACGCAGTTTTGTTTTTGACAGGCCAAGACGAATGTGGGGTCGTTGAACGTGCCCGAAAATTGCAATTCAAGGTTGTACAGCATGACGGAGGCAGGTTGCCGGTTTTATTATATTACGCGCAAATGAAATGTCAGAGAGAATATTCATTTGTGATTAGACAAATCGTGTTTAGTAATTAAAAATCTAAAAATCTTTTTGAAAAAAAAAATCTTAAGACGAGTATGTATGTACACTCTTGACATTTAATGAATTAACAGTAACGGTTATTTTTAATTAGTAAATTCAGACTAAATGTCACCCGGTTTTCTATTGCTGTTCAATTTTTAACATGCTCTTTGATAAGTTCTATTCTTGTTGTGAAATTAATTGATAAAATTCTAATTAAATGGAAAGTAAAAACTATGGATCAAATGCAAATTGGCGTACCGATTAAAATTTATATAAACCTCGTGATTTGAAATTCTCACCTGCTTTTAAATTTATGATCAAGGAAGAAAACACCATAGCTGCTCGTAAATTTGGTGCTTTAAAACTTTGATGGAGTTGCTTGACAACTGTTTCTTGACTTTGATTAAAATTAGAGCGGACTAAACTGCTTCTTCGCTTTTTGTTTTTTTCGGTAATGACGTGGATGCCGCTGGTGATATTATCATAAATAATTTTGTCTTTGGAATGAGATCCTTTCTCCCTCATTGGGTAAAAAGTATTAAACTCAAACTGTAAACAGGCCGTCAGATTTAGATATTATGAGATCAAACTGGTAGAGGAAAACCCAAAACAGGTAAAGCGAACCAGAAATAACTGAATCGCCTTTTTCAAATCTGTGAAATTTCAATAAGACCAAAAATTGAGCCAACAAATTTTTACAGTGTCTCAAAGGTAGTAGAAATTGTTGGTTATTTGTCAAAGATATGATAAATTCTACCTTATCCTCCATCTCAACGCTGATTCATAATGAAATGCTAGATGCCAGCACTTTGTACAAAGATAATCGGCTTACCTACTCTTCGCAGTCCGCTCTGAACTTTCTGTGCTATGCTCCGTGGGCGCGTCAAAATTTCAGTTTTCTCACTTTACTTTTGCACTCATGCAGTAGGATTACTTAAATATCTCAACATATACAGATGTCAATATCAACATATACCATCTGGACATATCGCCTTACCCTTGTCCTTTCACGATGGTATAACACTGCATAGGCCTTACCATTAATCCTACTATTTGCAATTCTTTCTGAGAAGATGCAAAACAGCATTTGTCCAGCCAAATCTTCACTATTCTCAGATCCATCATGCTCATGGAATATTCTCAGATGTCTTGATGGGTTCATAATTCAAAGATATTTCACAGATTTCCATTCAAACTACTTTAGACGGTTTAAAGTCTTATATTCACAAAATAAATGTTGATGTGCCGCAGGGCTCCAGTCTGTCTCCGACACTCTTTTTAATATTCATTTCACTCTTCTCATATCTTCTCAATTCAAGCCCATCATTCAATTTTTCTTGGTAGGAAATTGACTATAATTATGAGATGATGAACAACCTAAAATGTTTGCACAAAGCGTAAGCGAAGCAAAATTAGGGAGGAAGGAAATAGCGATACCGATGAACGTTGGTTTTGAATGTTTGCAAGTTGTATTGACTAGGAAATGAAAAGTTCGTCAGACGATGTTATAAGCTACATTGAGAATAGCGAGACGGGTAGATTTGAAAGGACAGAATGCTATTGGAGCACTAGTTGTGAAAATAATGGTAGAACAGCATGAAGCAAGAAACATTACATTACAGATCTGCATTTCTTGATCTGCACGACCACAGCAATAGTGCACGACAAAGATGTAAACTGGCTGGCTACAGCTTCACAGGACAAAACCACCAAACTATGGGAGAGTAGTACTTTGTTTCTCCTGGGAGTTCTTCGAGGCTACCGTCGCGGTGCGCGTCCTGCTGAATACATAAGCAGACTACAGTCTACGTATATGGTCCCTCGCAATCGAAGGCCACGAAAGTTCTGTTCTTCGAGCAGAATTCATTTCCTAGGGTATGGAGGTGGTCTCCGCTGGTTGGAATGGAACATCAAGACCAATGAATGCGCACTGACTTTGGATAAACATGAAGCTCACATTTGGACTCTTGCTGTCGCTTATGATGAGACACACTTTTTCAGCGGCGGTGCTGATTCGAAACTTATCCGATGGAAAGATGTTACTGAGGAGAAGAAATTGGCAGAGATTGAGAAGCGCCAAGAACTAGCTGCACAGAAACAGGAGTTAAACAACTTGATGGCGCAAAAGAAAATGTTGAAAGCTCTATGGTTGGCTCTGAAACTGGAGAAACGGTGTTGGATGATGTGATTTGAATTTTTCTCCAATTTTGAAGAAGTGAAGGTCAATATGTAATTGAAGCCAGATTAAATCTGATGACGTATTTCTTATATCGCTTAAGGTAACTTACTCGTAGATATTTTGGAGCATTTTTGCTGGCATCGAATATGTGCTCGTTACAACCTTTGTTGTCAGTGATACAGATTGCGAGAATAAAAAGTTTTTCAGTTATGACATTCATAGATAATGGCTGGATGTTAAAACCTCGCTTTAACGATACCAGACAGAATTGTGTTCAGAATATCAGAAATGAATGAGCATAAAATACGCGGCCCTTACTGTCCTATAGCCCCAGAGCAGAAGCGTGAGTACAGGAATATACCAGATTAGAAGTGTTTCGGGGACAAAGCGGAGCGCCAACATCTATTTCGTAAATATCCTACTTAAAAAGGTCCAAGATCGCTTGAAATGAAATTGTTCGCATTTTCAACAAAAAAGTCTGATGCCACACTCTGTGAGGTGCCTTTGAAATATCATGCTTTCGCCAGATTGGTGCAAGCTTGATTCCATTTTTCGCTGAAGATTGCGGCATCAAGTCATCTCAAGGCATTTCGTTGGACATAGGCACTGTGGATCTGAGAATAGAGAAGAAGAGCAGAGCATCTGGACAAATGAATGTATTCCATCTACTCGTAAAGAGTCCTAAAGAGGAGGATTGATAAAAAGCTTACGCAATGGCCTGGAATATTCAAAAGAATAATCTGAATTCGCGGATTACTCTACGAATGCGAAAGAAGATTGGCGGTAAAGTGTGTAGCAAAGAGATTGGCCTTGTCCAAAGAGCTGACAGCTGGAATGTCTTTGTAGATAAGCAATGGGATTGACGGTGGCGCAGAATTCGTGATGTTTTTGGAAAAGGATGAGCAGTTTATACTACCTTTGAAACACTTGTATCTTTTGCCTCAATTTTTGATTGTCGAGTAACTTCATACATTTGGGAATGATGTTGGAGTCATTTCTGGGTGGTTTAATAGTTTTCTAGATTTCCTCTCTGCGGTAGCCAACCAAATGAATGACCGTGATAGCTTCTTTAAGTCGTACCATGCGTTGACCTTCGCCTCATCTTCAATTGAAGGTGCCACCTCCTATGCATGGCGCGAATCAGAACACTTTTTGGCCGTAGCAATTTATTGCCAAGTACGTGTCATTTACAGCCATTTAGCGCCACTGGACTTTTTTCGTGGGACTGCGTCGATAATCTACATGACACTTGAATGCCAAACATTTATAGCCGAGCAGAAAATTTCAAAAAAAGAATCGAGGAATGCAAAGTAGGACCTTTTAATGCTATTGTGTTTCATAACATTTAACCTAACAAATGGTCTTGTTTTAGCATTCCTAAAACCTTCTATACAATGATATTATCTTGATTATACGAGTAAATACGAGTATCAGATGTTAAAGTGGTGTTTTAAATAATGTTTTGAAACAAACCACGCATGAATGGTGCATTAAAGGTATTTCTTCTAACTGAGCCACCATCACCTGTAATAACCACTTAAACCAACCAATAAATTTGAACGATTACCGCTTTCGTAATGCTCGTCTCCTTTTACTTTTTCCCATGCCTGACCTAGCGCACTTTTCCGAAAAATAAATAGCGCATTAAAAATCTAACTAAATGCCCTAAAACACGCAAATCTACGACTCTAAGAAATGAACTATGAAGTTTACTCCATGTAAGCCAATTACTATGCCTCAAGTGTACACCATCCATTAAACCGCAACCAATATAAGTTGACCTTTGCGGTTTGCTTCGTAATAACACCGTGAAAAATATTCATTGTTAGGTAAATGGAAACTAGATGATCTCCCGCCAAAAAGAAAACAAAAAAATCTAGATCAAAGGGAGTTCAAAATAAAAGCAAAACAAAGCCACAACAAAATAAGAAACCAATTCAAACAGGCGAAACAATGTCGGTTAAAAAATATTGTACTTGTGCCCGAAATTAAGAGGTACGAAACGAATACTCGTACGCGTTGAACGCGCCCTCGTTACACTTTGCATGTTAATTCACAATGTAAGCACAGACGAACTGCCCAAACAACAATGATGGCGTAGTTTTTCTTTTACGAAATATTGTAATATTGTGTGCATAGGTGTGATTAAATACCTTCTGTTTGTGCACCACTTAATTTTATTGGGCGCAATATGAAAAGAAACTAAATTTTCAGCACTGTTCATGCCAAACAATATTTTCGCCTTAACCTAGATCAGTTTTACATTTGCTGTCAAAGTTGACAGATCTTCGTCGATCTGGACTTTAACGTCAGCAAGCGCGGCCGTTGGTTTGAATTGGATTGATTTGCAGTTGGGTCGTTTTTAGTACAGTTTTCTCGCAAGGCCAAGATGAATTGCCTGACGGTGATAAACTTGTGGAACAAAATTCAATGCAAATCTATCAAGAAGGCAAGTAGATTTCGCTTTGAATGCCCCCTTAACCGCAACGGTAATTTGCAAGGTACTTGAAGTCGGTTGTTTGGTTGATTTCTATTTTGCCGGCATTCTTCGTTCGATGTAAAAAGGGACCAATCAAGCGAAACCGCTTTGATGTTTTTGTGCTTTTTTTTGTTTTTTTTAATGTTGGTGTTTCTGTTTTGCTTTCAGTTTGTATTTTCGACCTAATTATGAGACAACTTAATTTGAGGTGTTTTCGTTAAGATCAAATTGTTGGGGGGGAATGTAGATTACTTGTGTATTGGTTCCGGGAGAAAACCGAAAATTCGTTTCGGATCCGATGGTGATCGTGCTGTTTATGTAGATTAGATTGAGTTGTACTATCTGAAATCAGTTTTCTGGAGAAAATGTGGTTGTATCATGATAGATATGTAATCAAGTTGACATTAATGACATCGCTGGTTGCATCAGGAAGCATCTTGATTGATCATTCTTCTTTTTTCTCCATCTTTCAAGTAGACTACAATAAATCAAAAAAGCACCTTGACTCCTGTTTGCTTCGACTCTTAACAGATTGGTATTATTATCTTTGTCTATACATTTTTGTCATAAGCGCAACCCTTTATCGTTTGTACTCGTTGTACTCGATGACTTTACTCTGTTGTCTTTCATCACTGATATCCACAGGACATTGTAGTGGCGAAAGTATGCAGCCCTGTAGTACTCCTACGACCTTTTTGAGAGGTTTATCTCGGTTCATTGTATAAAAAGACTTGAAGTCGAAAATAGGCGGAAGTAATAGACACCTTTACTCGAAGAATTGCTCTATATCGATGTGTTGTCTTAAGATACAGTATCTTGATAGGTTTGCTTTCTGCGTCCTAAAGTAGTTTAGCAGGGCATTTAATCTGCTTAGGAAGCCTTGTTTACTTCAATGATTCTCATTCCATTATTCAGGTATTCGATGTTTCAGAAGTTTTATTTAAAGGAAAACATTGTTAGGCTTAAACCAGCGTGAAATGCAGTCGTATCCTGATCTCAGCCATCTGCCAGCTCTCTATTGACATTAGAGATCATCATGCTTACGCCCTATCTGACTGCTTAGCCTTCACTATGGCTGAAAGCATTGTACTGGTCTTGTAAACAGGCTTAGGATTGGACAGATGCCGATTTGTCTAAGTTCATAGCCTGTCAGACTAGGAAAACTGAATCCAATGTGGGCTTAAAATACAAACCAAAATGACAGTTAGCGCTAAGGTGAATGAAACTGCAATGAAGAAGAAGATCTTAAGAGTGCGTCCTACCGTTACTTGGAGCAGTGATATCTTGGCAGTACAGATCAGAGAAGCCTTGCCGGTGACGAGCTCCCTTACACTATCAGTAAAACAACAACGGCGTGAGATGTAACATAGATTCTGGCTTTATTTTGAAGATACGTCCATGCCATTATGTGTGGAATGGCACATCATTCAAATGCCCACCTCGGCTTCTCTGGCAGTGCTTCAAGCGGTCGGTTAAATTTTTGTTGACTCGGTCTAATATGTGCGGCGTTATTCCGACAATAGCGTGTCGAATGCTAGCCTCGAGCTCGTCCAAAGTAGTTGGCTTGTTAACATAGACTAAGAACTTGACGTAACCCCAGAGAAAATAATCGAGTGGTGTCAAATCGCATGATCGCGGCGGCCAATTGATGAACGCTTGCCGTGAGATGACCCAGTCGCCAAATTTCTCATTCGTCGCGTCGCTTGTATGGCATGTAGCACAGTCTTGTTGAAATCACAAGTCGGATATATCGATGTTATCGAGCTCTGACTATAGAAAGTCGATGAACATCGCTCTATACTTGAGAAGATTGACGGTAACGGTGTCTCCGATCGATGATTCCGCCATGCCATAAACCGCACCAAACAGTCAATCATTGTGGATGCATTGATGCTTGGCCGAACACTTGTGGATTGTTTTCACTAAAATAATGGCAATTTTACTTCTTAACATAACCGCTGAGCCAAAAATGGGCCTCGTCCGAGAAGATGATTTTTTGGCCAAAATCCGGATCTCTGGCCAACATTTTTAGCGCCCAATTAGCGAACTCACGGCGTTTTCTATGGCCGTGAAGCTTCAGTTCTTGCGTCAGCCCAATCTTATACGGATGTAGGCCCAAATCCAATCTCAAAATAAGCCGGGTTGACTCTCTGGCGCCGAATCGACATTTCTGGGTCTTTCGATGCTGGCCGTCACGGCGGTTATGTTCTCTTCATTTCGCAGAAATCTCTGTCTGGTTGGTGGCTTAAGATCCAAAACAGTGTACTCACGCTCAAACTTTTTCACGGTGCAACGAATTGCCTGCACACTGAAGCTATGATGACAACCGAGCTCAAGATGAAATTTATGTTGCGTATTTAAAGCTGAGCCGGAATTTCGATAAAATTTCACATAAAATTTCACATAAGCAAGCGTAAAACGATGCACGCTGAAACGGCAAACCTTACTTAATATTTTGACAGCTGGATGTCATTGGTAACTTTGACAGCTGCTAAAACATAACAATTGGAAAAACTATCATTGCTAACTGGTCATCAGTTATAATATTACCAGGATGGACGACCAATGGAGATCTGTGAACACTTTTTTGTTTGCAACCAGGAAGGCAAAGATAGCAAAAAGCAGTCTGTTGGCGGGCAACTGGTCGGAGAGCGTACTTCACTTACCATTCAGATTGCAACAGCCATGTGCAAAAAAAGGAAGAAAATACAGCGGAAGGATTTAGCTGCGATGCCCAAACAAACTGTATTTTGACCAAGGGCCAACCAGGGAACGCAACTTCATGAAAAACCTAGATGGTTTCTCGATATGCCCAGGATGTGGGGGAGCATTTCGCGATGGTGTTAGCGCATTTGAACGGCAACATGATTGCATTTCAATTAGGGTTTCCAAGCAACGAATTCCAGCAAAAAAAAATCTAAAAATAGAAAATCTGCAAATAGAAGTTGCAACCACAATTAAGACTCTAAGAAGAACGAGGCGATAAGCATTCACGGTAATCGTATGAAATTTATTTAAGCTGCGCTGGGACCAGTAATGGTACGAGTAACTCCATATGTAGAAACTTTTCAAAGCAAGCGCATTGAAATTAAGCATTTTTTTGAAGGGGAGAATGGAAGGAACATGTTTAGTTTGTTAAAGAAGGCGATCTGACGAATTGCGAAAACTGGCTACATATTTATGTACTCGTGTACCATATGTTATGTATGTGTTCCTCTGGCGGTTGCGAAAAAGTCGTGCGCAGAAACAAAGAACACATGGATAGTCGATTTCGATTCGGTTCTGGACCTTCCTGCATTCATCGCATAAATACCTAGCGAGTTATTAAAGAGCAGTACCTCGAGTATAACATATATGTGCATATCTACCCAAGCTGCTATTTTTCGAGGTCAGGAAAACTTCCAACGACGTGAGTCGAATGAACAGCTATGAGGAGGAGAGGCATTTCTCCAAAATGCCGCGCTCTACACCATCTTTTGAAGCGAAAAGCTGTGTACAAAGGGACTAGACAAACTAAGGTCTCATGGCGGAGAAAATGGCTGTTCAGGGAATTTCGAAGGTCTAAACTACTGCAGTGGATATCGAACACTTGACGTATCCGATTTGTTTCACGTAGCATTCGGCATAATGTTTCCTTAAGGCCATTGGTCTTCGGACGAAAAAGGTGGGCAGATCTTAAATGATACGGGTTGGTATTGAATAGAATTTGGGAGAGTATTGCGGGGCAGTCGATGATGCCGGTTAAGAGTTTGTATATGAAGAGAATATCGGCGGACTTCCGATGTTTTTCCAAAGACGGGAGACAGGGGGGTAAAATATTGTGGCCAGCCCATGGTAGCCCGCGTACTGCGAAACGTAGAAATCTCCGTTGAACAGCTTCAATGCGCAGAATATGTAAGTCGTAGTAAGAGGACCATATCTCGCTGGCATACTCGAGAAGTGGACGAACAAAGATTATGTAGAGGAATTTGGAGACATAGGGGTCGGAGATTTCTTTAGACCATCGTTTGACAAATCCGAGAGCGGAGTTAGCCTTGCTATTTAATTACGGAGTCAATATGGGTGCGAAAATTGAGTTGTGTATCCCAAGTGACACCCAAGTCCTGCATTGACGTAACTGCAGCTACTATTTGATTGGAAGTATCAAACGCCTCCGGGACTAAAAAAATGGCTTGACATTTTTCTTTGTTGAGCTCGAAAAAGTTATTATGGTACCATATCGAGAGCCTATTAAGATCATTTTATAAGAGAGTCAGAGAGGCTTGAAAGCTGTATATACATAGATTTTCATATTATCGGCAGAGAAGATAACAATTAATGGACTAAGATGACTGCCTTGTGGAATACCCGAGGTGGCAAGAATTGGGTCAGAAAAAAGCGAACCAAAATGGAAAAAATAGTAGCGTTTTTTTAATGTAGAAATTAATCCAAGAGGTCAGTCTAGGTTCAAAACCAAGAGCTTTGAGTTTGAATAGGATTAACTTGTGCGAGATTTTACTAAAGGCCTTACAGAAGTCCGTGGCGATTACATCAATTTCTATCCCTTGTTCTAAGGCGCACAGTGTACTACAATAGATCGTTAGATTAACATTGAAAATATAGTGCATCATAAACAATACTTTCAAAAACCTTGCGGGTACAGGATAGTTTAGCAATGGAGCGATAATTGGTGATATCTTGCTTTGGCCCTTTTTTGTGAATAGAGGTAATAAAAGCGCTTTTCCAGAGATGAGGAAAGAGCCCTTCAGGGAAAGATACTTTGAAAATACTAGTGAGGGGATGAATTAGACAACATCCATCAGGACCTGAAGAAAAATCGTCTTTAAGTTTATGTATTTTGTCTAGTAACTGCGCTGAAGTAATTCCAACTGACGAGGGAGATGTTTGACAACAGTTGTTCAGATAACAAAAGTATTCATGATCGGCGTCATCAGATTGGGCCGAAAACGATTGACTGAATAAATTAGCGATGGTTGTTGAGTCATCCGAAGACATATTAGAAAATTTGAGAGTTGATGGATAACAATTCAATTTTTTTTTTGTGTTAATAAATTACTAGAATTTTTTAGGGTCTGATATGATGGTAGATTGCATTTAACATAGCTGAGATATCTTTGGTAAAGAGATTCAGCAACTAGGGAGAAGTGGAGAAGTGATTGTAAGGTAAGAGGAAGTTTTGTTGGTCAATGTCAGAACCAGATTTAACGTATTGGTGCCATAACCTGTTTGTCTTATTACGAAGTTGGGGAATCCAATAAAGATTTATGACTTTAGGAGGATTGTGTAGGTAATTCAAAGTTCAGGGCATGTGGATTAAATTGGAATAGCTTAAGCGCGGGTAGATTTGTTTCCAAGTCGTTTTTGGCTTGTCCTTCGACGCAGTTCTCGAGCGTTTCCAAATGGTCGGGGTTGCATCTTTCAAGCCAAGTAGATCGGAAAATGTTTGGCTGGTGCCATTTTCCATTTTAACCATGTGAGTCATTGTGAACACGATTATTTTTTTTTATTGAAATGGTTGAGTTTGACGTTTGAAAAGGGAAAGAAAACAGCAATAGGGAACCCGATAAAACTAGAAACTGTTCTAACTTCACACTCTTAAGAAAGTTTCGCCTCCTTAAGTTGCAGAAAGCCCCCCAGTCACACATTTTGTGCTCTTTGGTTTCATCATCCTCTAAGCTGAGTTACCAGGCTCTAGTTTCGTTCGTTTATATTGGTATATATGGCGGATCACAGTTTTCGGAGAGAAAGTCGCTCTTATGATTGAGGATGTTTTTGAAGTTGTTCTTTAATGGATAGATAATTTTTTTGGCCCGTCTAATGTCTTGAGTATTAATCCAATACGTTAGGTGTTGCTATTTTCCACAGTTCAGTAGACTGATGAGGTTAAAGTTAGGCTTATCGCAGAAGAGCTCTGCCCCTACCTTTTGGTAGAGCTATTTCTTGTTAACTCAACAGCGACTACATTCACTACTTTCTATAACTCTGTGACTTGGAACCCGTCGGAGTCCGACTTTGTTTCGTTTTTGTAGGTTTGGCGGGGCATTGCATACTTCAGTCTTTCAATTTTAACAATGAGAACTTGAGATGCTTGGCTACCTTTGAATGTATTAATTGTGTCACTTCTTTCATGTCTCTCTTGAGGCTGATGTTGGCCTGGGTATGGAAAATAACTCCCTCTGGAAGACTGGGACACATTTTCAATGTCTTCGAGACCTTGTGATTTGAACCGAATCTATTAGCACCAACACTACACCCCTTATTTGATCCATCGGTATATCAGATTAGACCTTTATTGTTTAGCAAAGTTTCCCAGTCTAAACGATTTGGGAACTTCCAGTATTGTAACACGGGTGCAATACATGGCAATAGACGTTACCAAGACCAAATAGGTCTCTCCGGATCATTTTGGGACGTTTTTTTTTGCCAGACCACAAATCAGCCGCCGATGGATTAGCAGCCACATTGATTAGTCCTATTTGTGTGCACGGGAATACCTACTTGGAATGAGTTGGAGAGAGCTAAAGCGCATAGCTGAAAACCGATCTAGAATTCGCGCTGTTTGCATTGTTGACGTCTTATGGATTACTCGGAATCACAGGAATGATTGCAGAATGATATGCTCAAGCTCTGCACTGAGGCAGGTAACCTGCTTGTATGGATGACTGAATGCCAACTACTCAGATCACTGAGACCGTGAATACCCTCTAGCGCATATCAAAAGGATTTGGATCAGCACAATTATGTCCTTCATTAACCTAATTAAGCCTCCTTATATGGCAGAATAATGCCACTTTAAGTCGTAGTGCGACGTGCTTAAACATCAATAAAACAACACTTACCCCGTTCAAAGATTACTGAGAAAATAATTTTGGTAAAGTCATCTATCATATTGTATGCAACACATTATTTAATTACAAGAATCAACTTGATCCCTTGGAATACTCAGATGACACCAAGATGCTATAGCTGTCAAAGTGAAAGTGCTTTCTCAGTTGGGCCATTGGTCCTTGAGATCCGCAATGCCAAACCATCATCAGTTTGATTTATTCGCCACTTT
The DNA here is from genome assembly GCA_963966105.1 of Volucella zonaria. Lineage (NCBI taxonomy): Eukaryota > Metazoa > Arthropoda > Insecta > Diptera > Syrphidae > Volucella > Volucella zonaria. Next base: position 128,579,381 of record OZ014533.1, on the reverse strand, counting down.
AATAACCGATTTCCTTTAAAACTGAGCCGTTTCTAATTACTTAAATTGTATTCCTAATAATTCCACCATTTCCGCAAGATCAATTTTTGCTTTATGTCTTTATTCACACCACTTAGAAATAATTTACCAATGAGCAATTTTAACCACTCACCCAGGCGGTAATTGAAAGAACCTTGACGTTATTAACTTCAATCTCTATTAAAATTATCTTCCATTTACCACTAACGAAGTTTATTAATTTTTTTCCTTCTATTTCAGGTCAAAATGGCTTAAAAACCGGTAAGAAGAATCTTTAAACTTTTAAAATTAACCAACCAATCACTGTTAGAAGTTCATTCATTGAGAATAGATACACAGATACATTTATAAAGAGAGAATTAATTGAAATCGTCTCACTCACCTTATGCAATTGTCTGGATCACCTTCACAATCTGTATTGCAACGAAATCGTTCCCACGACAACCATCCCATGGGTGGTGTTTTGGCGAGGCCATTCTCTAAACCATCAATTCGATGGATTAAATTGCATCCAAGCAGGAGAAGGAAGCAAACTATAGATTTATGTATCACAGTGGATTGCAGCGGCGGCCGGCAAGATCTTTGAGTTACGGACATCATTATGTAGATAATGTGGGTTTGTCCCTACTCAAAAAATGCAAATACTTTAAACTACTTAGGTTCCTTTTTGCCTAAAGATTATTATTCCTCTCTAATGGCTAATTGATTGATGATGTCTGATGAATCTGAAAAGAAATATAAAAAAAAAAAAAACTCAAGTAAGATTTAAAAAGAAAAAGAAATATATGTATAGCAATTGTGACTTATATCATGACCGTTAACGCCAGTTGTTGATTCAAATATCAATTCACAATGAAGCATGTAAAAAACACTTTTTGCTTTGCATCTTCGTGATCGACTTGCACTTTTAGATTCGTGACCTCATATGTTGCACATTCATTTTCATCGCTTCGTCGAAATTTGCATTTTTTAAATGTGCATGCAACATAGAAACCGAAAGCATCAGGCTGAAACAACAATAATGGAATAACAAAAAATGGAAAATCGAAAACAAAACTGAAGCTCATTGGTTACTCTTCGTGCTACTGACATATTTCCTACACCACAGAGACCTGAACGTGACGTACGAAAATTACTTTTTACTGCAAAAGATTGATGCAATTTAAGAGTTGGAATTAGGATGAGAAAATATTCCATAGAATGGGTAATACTTGATATTGTGAATAGGAATCAAGTCTGGCTGTTCACAAGGAAAATTGAGAAAACATTTTACCGTCTTCACGTGTTAAAATTGAACTGAAAGATTCTTTCGGAACATCAACGGTTTTTAGCTTATTTTATGCGAAAACCGATTTTTTTGTTTTTGAAAATTGAGAGTACGTGAAATCAAATTCACCGACATTCTCAATTATTACTTTCCAGCCAATTTTTGGTCAATCTGTTTCCAAAGTTGCATTACGATAGGTGGTTGGGGTTTGCTTAGTTTGAGTAGTGGATGCGCTGAGCCGCGTCAACCCGACGTTGTCCCGTGCTGCACCTATGACTATGACGATTTGGTAATGTGGTAGCCACCGGGTACTGGTCTCGTGCTTAATTTCTAAACTTTTAAGTGCGACTTTCGAGCAGAGGAAGATAGCAACATTATACTATCCTGTTAAAAATGACTAAATCCCTGAAGGAGGACGAACGTCAGATGAGTTTGCGTAACTGGATAACCGTTGAGTCAAGAGTCATCATGGCAGATTCCTCATATGAGCCACTTCGACGTATTTGGACCCTGACACCGATAATGATTATCAGATGGACTAAGGGGAATTTTCTTGGTCTGGAGCTCTGACCATGGATGTTAAAACTGCGCGTAGAAGCACAAGAATTGTCTACGATGTTTTATAGGGGTGCCTTTATAGAGTTTAGATTATGAATATATTTTATCTTTCTTTAAGATTTATCAGCGTTAACAACGAAATCAACAATTTTTTGTCGGCTCTGAATTTTTCAATAGGTAAAAGCATTAATGTTCAAGAAACATCCTTAAAATGTTTGCACACAGCGCAAGCAAAGGAGATTTAGAGAGGAGAAAGAAAGAGTAGTCGATATCTTAAATTGCACGTTATAAACGTTATAATGACAAATAAATAAACTGCTCGGCAGGGCATTTCCTAAGCGAGTTGTACGGCTTAGGAAAGAATCACGATATTTCTGTGAAGGCGCGAAACTGGGATGGGTGATAAGCCATTAAGGAACGGAATGCTATTGAAAATTTTGGTGGATATGCTATTGAAAATAATGATAAAACAAGGTGAGTTAAGAAGCCAGATGAGATGGGAAAAAGTATGTCTTACATCGCTTAAAGAAACCTAGACATTTCGCCGCATTTTTGGGGACGTCATTCCAACGTAACCTGTTATTGACACACATGCCAAGAATGGAAAGTTTTTCGGTTTCGACGATGTAAGTGCCATTCATAGATAATTGCTGGGTGTTTCAATTTCACTTTCGCTTAATTATAGCAGACATCATTGAATTTTGAAAGCATTAAATTCCATTCTGTTGATGGTTCCCCAATTAATTATGCTGTTAGTATCGGAATTTATTGAGTTTAGCATACGCTGCCGCTCCCATCCTACATCCGAAGAGCAGGAACGTGAGTTCCGGGAACCAGAGTGCCGTCGTCAGCAAAGGAATGCATTGGATTAGAAGCAGCAGACATGAGATCATTAACGAAAATTAGAAAGAGTTTCGGAGACAGAACAGAGCCCTGAGGCACACCAGAATTGATTTTGTTGATATTTGACTTGAGTCGAATGTTTTGAAAGGTAATTTCTAATTCATTGAAGAAGAAATTCATCGATTCAAAATGCACGCATTTTGGGCGAAAGAGCCTGATGGCAAAGCCTGTCAAATGCCTTTGAAATATCAAGTGCAATTATCTTACTTTCGCTAGATTGCTGTAGACTTTGGTTCCGCTTTTCGGTGAGACATGCCATCAAATTACCAGTCGACCTGTTGCTACGAAAAGCGTACTGCCGGTCATTGGGGAGTGTTTGTGTTTCGAGATATTTCATTAGGTGACCTGGGAAAGAAGAGACGTAAGTGGATATATAGGAGGAGAGAACAGAAGATTCGTCGTTTTTAGGGTCGGCCTGAACAAGTGCTGTTTTCCATCTACTCGGACATGATCCTAAAGGATAAATTCGATGATAAAGTTTATGCAGTGGTTTTACGAGGGCGGAAGAACACCTCTTCCGAAAAAGGGGAGATATATAATCTAGACAAGCAGATTTATGTATATTGAGATCTTTAAGTACTGCTACACTAGTGCGAAAGTGGATTCGTGTTTTACGGTTCCACAAGCCTTTTCAAATAAGATTCATTTTCATGAACTAAACGTAGGGTATACGTACGAGTAACTATAAACAGAGAGTTACGAGATAAGATAAACAGAGACTGTTTTAGAAATGTGTAAGGGATCTAACGAAGAGAAGAAAAATGGCGAAGGACTGCACATTTAAAGCGTGTGGCATTAGAAATAGTTCTTGTAGTTATTGCTAGAGAGTTCCATACTGTGATAGCATGAATAAAAAATAAACGGGATAAATTAAGGTAACTATGTTGTAATGGTATTAGAGTAGGAGGTCTAAGTGAACGAGAAAAAACAAGTTTTTCATACAAATACACAGGCGTCTTATGTTTTATAATTTTATGTAGACAAATGCTATTCCTGGCGTCAATGTAGTGTTTGAGGAACATCCCTAGCAAACACTTGGAGTACTGCGAAACATGGTCATATCTTCGTAAACCATAAATGTATCTAACTGCGTTATTAAATGCTACTTGTAGCTTACGCTGGGATAGAGAGTCGTTACAACTGTATACTATTTCAGCATATGTGATAAGAGGTAGAATTAGAGTTTTGTTAAGTTTTAGTCTGGTATTAGTCGGTAGTATTCTTACAATTGACAATTAATAACAAAACCCAGACTAGTAACAGTGTTAACAATTTTAAGTTTATTGGCAGAGACTAGGACATCTGGTAAGGTGCTAAGGAATAAAGTTTTATTATAAATTGGAATAACCTGACACTTATTTGGATTCAAAAGCAATCCAATGTTTGCAGACCAAGAGAAAATACTGGCAAGATCTTCATTAAGATTGCTAACCAGTTCCGATGTATGTATATTTAATAAGTTTTGCGGCATGTAGCTGGACATCATCTGCATAAAGGTGGACAGAGAAGTGCTTACAAACACAAGGAAAGTCATTGACGAACATACAGAAGGGAGTCGGACCAAGAATTGATCCCTGCGGCGCACCTAGATTTACTGACAAAAGTGCTGAGGAGGAAGAGTATTACAACTCATTGGAATCTGTCAGACAGAAAACTGCTAATTAGCCTCACTGCACTGTCGCCAAGACCAAACAGATTTTTCAGCTTCCAGCATAGGATGGTTTACTTCATCAAACGCCTTTGAATAATCAACATTTATCGTAGTCCTGTCTTATTTCCTCTAAAATGTTTACCAGATTGTCCCTCATAAAGCAACTCATTAATGGATAGATGTTGGCTCAGTTGGTTAGCTATTAATTTCTCAAAGACTTTTGATAGACAGGATAATATGCTTATAGGTCTTAAATCTGCTGCGAATACCGGATTGGTTTTTTTGGCAACAGGTATAACTTGGGCAGTTTTCCAAGATTTGGGAAAAGTTGAAGTTTGCGATGCAGTGATTGAGAATGTGAGTTAAATTGGACACTACAAATGGGAGAATCAGCTTAATAAATCGCATATCTACACCATCTTCACCAATCGCGTTAGATTTTATCGCTCCAACAGAATTAATCACTTCATTTTCGGTCACAGTTTGTATTTCGAAGACATTCGCAGAGTGATTTAGACTTTCAGATAGATTAAAATTTAAGTCTTGAGATTTGTTTTCAAGGTCAACTATGTAATAGGTCAGGATCAATCTGAGATCCAGCATTACATTTCCTACCAGAGATACCTGTTTGACGTCGATTGCTCCAAAGCTGCTTCGAAGATAAAGATGTATTTAGTTTAGAAGGATAGTAGTTTCTTTTGGCATTTCGTATAACGAAAACAGATTTGTTTCGCATGGTCTTGTAAATAAGCCAAATTGAGTTTGAGGGACTACGCTTCAATTTACTATAAAGCCTGTTGCGAGCTTTAATTGTATTAAGAACTTCCGATGAAAACCAAGGGTAACTCTTATTTCGGATATTTACCGTTTTAGTAGGAACAAATTGGTTGTATAATTGGACAATTATTTTTTGAAAATAATGCAGTTTCACGTTAGGATCAGTGTTTAGACGACAACAATCCCATTGCACAGATAAGTCAGCAGATTGTAGGGGATCAATATTTATGGATCGATAATCCTGATACGAAAAAGTCAGCGGGATGGCGTGGTGGGTGAAGTTAATATTTTACCTGCAGAAAAGAAGATCATGGTCAGAAATACAGTCGAGCGATAGTTGATCGAAAAGAAGGATAGACGAAGGATCGGATACTATTGTCAGGTCTAAAAGACTAGGGATGCAATTCTTAGCAAAGCGTGTTGGGTATTTATTATTATAGATTTGCAGTCCTAGGGAAGATGCAAAATCATTAATTTGTAAAGCTCGAGAACCATTTCTAAGCAAGTCTGCATTAAAATCTTCACAGACAATAATGTGCTCATATAGAGAAGAAAATGTTGATAGGAAAGAGAAAAGCGGTTGAGAAGAGCAGCTACGGTCGGGAAAGTATGCACAGACTAATAAGCATATCACAGGTCCATCATGTATTTCGGCAATTTTCCATGGTAACTTTGTACATTATGACTACAATCCCTGTCCTTCAATATACTTCCTGGCGTTGCATGTGCTAGCTTTAAAGTAACTTTTCAAGTTCTTGTCACTTCTTTCATTTGGTCTGACTCCACCAATGGCGTGGTACTCTTGTGTAAGGTGTGTTGTGACTTTTCCACTTTTCTGAATCTTAGTTTTCTTTACTAAGGATTCTCTAAGCAGCCAAGTTTCCAGCTGTTACTTCACCTCTTATTTCATTGCTGTAACTTCATTTCAATGCTCAGAAATGGAGCAAAATACTCGTAACCACTGAGCCCAAACATTTTTCTTTCTCTCTCTATCCCATTTTCCAAAAAACTTAACACATGCTGAGGCATTATAAGTGTATTCATACCCACTTGAGTGTTAAGTTCTTTAAAAAAAAGTCATTTTAGACACTCCTTTGGGCCACTTATATTGGTTTTGTCTCAGAGTTGTTCCCCATAGCCACCAGGGGAAATTTTGATCCGCAGTCCTGCCAAACATTCTCAACAAAACGCAAATGGCCTCCATGCAGAAAAGTCATCAAAACACTTTTTTTTAGTTTGGTTTTATATTATACATTATGCGCGACCCATAGCGCATAAACGCGCAATAATAGGTAGTCAGATGACACAAGGCTTGTGGCATACCCGTGAATGCGTCGCAACTATCCAGTCAAACTACTGCGGCGCAACCTTCGTTTCGTCTCTTAAGCAATATTTTATTTAGCGCTAATATCGTGGAATACAGTTCTGGAGCACTACAGTTTCCATTCCCTATCCATGAACTATTCCAAAAAGCTGATTGCAAAGCTTCATTCTATCGTCATGATACGAAGATTCCCAATTTCAATAACATTGGCATGCAACAAGGTTGAATTATGTCCCCGGCACTGTTTTTCACAGATTTGAAATGGCTTAGAGGCAAACAACTTACAAATCTCAGACGGTATTCAATTGTGTCTTAAATAACTAGAACCCGCGCAAGAAATTGTGCCAAAAACTGTGTTTATTTGACCCCTTCAAAACGAAAACAGAACTAATGACAATGATTTTTCGCTGGATATGTTTGCTTTAAAAGTGGAAGAAGATTGTCTGCAATAGTAACCGATCTGTATGGTCCGATATGACCCAATGTGAAACACTTATAGCATCCTTCCAATGTTGCACATATTCTTTAATCACATGTTGCAAAATAGTTTACGAGTAAGTAGAGCAGCGCTCTGGTTATTTTAGAATTTGATACTATTTTACCGAGGTTCTGACACCCCTTAGTATCTAAAAAGAAGAAAATGATAGACTCCATTGAAGACCTAGTTTTACTCCATCCTCTAAATGACATTTGCGATTTCTTGAAGGGGAACCACATGACATTGATGAAAGATGATAGCAAACAGATCTAGGCCAAATTTATATCAAACTTAAGCTCAAAATATTAATATAAAACGTGCTCAAAAGATACTGGGTTAAAGACTCATCCCTGTGGTATTCCAGCGTTGGCGTTCACAAGCAATTTATTTTGCAACATTTTATTTTTTATTTTTTTTACTGTTCGGGTTTTACTTCTTTCTCAACAGTTACTTCTCATTTAAGTTAGAACCTGTTTCTAATTTTCTCTTTACTTAAATTTTTATTTTGAAAGTTTGCACACGTTTTTATAGCCAATTAGGCTGGCTTGTGATACGGGTATAATATACGTGATGTTGTTGTTTTGTAGATTCTTGTGGTGGACCAAAGAAGAGGTTAACAATTCTATCATAAATCAAATAGATATGAGTAACGGATGCCGTAGTTAAAATTTGTGTTATTTTTATTATTTATTATAAGTATTTCAAGTATCACTAGTTTGCACGTACAGAAATTGTGCTAATCCGCAGTTAACTGTCAATTGTACCAAGGTAACTGCTAACTAAGCGCCCCCTTAAGCTTGAAAATGACAACCTATTTTTCTTTTTTTAAACTAATCCGGTAAATTTGTTAAGTGAATCTACGAAGTAAGACTCGTGAGGAGCAGCACAACACCTATAGATTCACTCACGAATGCCCTCGGTTTATGGGATGTAACCAAGCTGAAGTTGAAAGATCAACGGGATTGAGATTTGGAAACTGGTTGGTCCCTGGTGATCATGGTGATCATGGATGTGACTGCAAATACAAATGAATAAAGTCGCCGACATTATGAAACAAATAAAAAACAAAGATCAATTGATCTGGATGCACGGTGGTTATGCAATGTCAGGCAAATGTAATTTATTTGTGGATGTAGGCGGAGTTGTAGAATGCTAAAGAGGAATATTTTATTGAGTCTGATCGACTTGATATGATATAAAAGCTCTTGTCAGACAAAGGTGTGAGAATTGAAGGCAAATTTGTTTAAACGTCAAAAGTATTTGCTCGTATTTTCATGGTCCCACATGATAATCTAAGTGGGGAACTTATTTACTTAAGAATATGAGAGATGTATATTGTTGAAAATTATCCGTCTTCAATCAGTCACTAACACTTCGAACTGTCATTCAACAAAACCTGAATCGAGTTATTGTTCCACATACCTAATCAACAATTCGTCTGTAGTTTGACACAACATCTCACCATGAAATGTCATCGAGTTTTTGACAATTCTGACCCACTTCACATGGGAATTATCTCAAGTGTTTTTTTCATTCACTGTTCTCATGTTATAAAACTGCAATGTCATTGCACAATTTATGACAAATTGATTGAATCGTCAAACGTCAGGTACATAATTAAAATTCTTAAATCTTATGTTGGGCAATTGCCACCAACTTCACAGTCTTATGAAACAGCAAAGTAGATCTAATCCCGTAACGTGAAACGTAATTTTAATACCTTAATTAGCAAAACATTGTCAGCATTGTATTCGTGTGCATAAGATACATATACATACGATGAATGGTAAACCATTTTAGGTAACGATTACAATTAAGTTATACGTGTTCACAATGTTAAGCTAGCTTTGAATTCATTGCGAGCATTCAATTGTCAAATAGCGTATTTCAACGATGCCGCCGCTAATGTTGGCCGAGTTCAACCACAAAACGCCGCGACTGACATTTTTGCTGTGTGTCACCGCCGCAAAATATGATCTCGATTTTCACCCAACAAACGAGTACATCATGAACAAACAAACGTCTAAGAGATGCTTCAATTGAAATGTCATCAGCATAATATTTCGAATTCGATGACGATGATAGTGACGGTGACGGTGACGGTGATGATGATGTTGATCCACTTCAACTTACAATGGAAACCATTGATGACAACCACGGATTAGATATCAATCGGGACGATAAGTATCAAGAGCACTTGCTCGTTTATTTGTACTCATCGTTATCCCACTAATTAGACGATTTTCTGCGGTGGGAGTCATAATAGTAAACTGTCATTGCCGACAAGATACTCATACGGATAATCCGTTTCATACTGATTGAGAGCAAAGTTTGACTGGACGCGATACAAAAGGTAGCCTTGTCGGCATGACATGGTTGTTGCGTAATCGGAAATCGTTATACTGATTACGAACGAGTACGAGTACAGCAAACGTGGGATGAAGATTTACTTTTTCTTCTTCTATTCTGGATTAGACTTTGAAGTACTAAATGTCGAAGAGCGTGTAACCGTGGAGTAAATTGATTTTAATGTCATCCGGTTTAGAATGGCTTCGAGTCTGTCTGACTTTCAAGTGTTTGGCCAGATCGATTGGTTTTTTTCATTATTTGTAACGTTAAAAGCCACTTCACTAACTTTAGAATTGAAGTCAGTGATTGGTGATCTTGAGACGAAGATCACTTTCAAAAAATTTATTACTGAAGTAAGGTAAAAAAAAATTCACATGCTGAAGAAGTTGAGATGACTTTGCCAATTGGTATTGTTGAGATTTGTATTCAGATTGAAGACAGACACACTTGTGCTAAGAAACCTTTCGCAATGGGTATTGGGGCATTTCAAGCTTATAAGTATTTGCCAATAGTTTTTCTGTTGGACTTAAAACAAATAAAGAATGTCAAGCAGTACAATTCAACCAATCATCATGAACTCAAATGGATTGAGGGAGAATATGTACGAAAGTGATCTACTTTTTGGCCACTTAGCACGATCGTACTCTTGATTGTAGATAAGTAGATTGTTTATAAACCAAAATATTTCCATCATTGATCCATTTCACAAAAACTTGTGTAAAAGTTTGTTAATTTAGCGATATCTGCCGATGCTCTTCGATTCAGAGTAAATTTCAAATGCACAACAGAGTGTGGTTAGTTAAAAAAGAAACTTTCAGTAGCAGGAGGCTTAAAACTCTACGCTGAAAATTCTGTTCTCTCATTCTGTTGCTTGAAACTCTCTATTTTGAAGAAAATGGAATCAGCTAAGCTATCAATTCATTCTTTTCCGACAAATCTCCTGTATAGGATAGCATAATACGAGTACCAATAATGATTCCAAAACCAAAGCAGACTGTGACACCATTTCGAAGAAGACTCTTCAGTTAGAGCAATCTATACGAGTATGCTGCAAAATACGGAAGGGAAGCGAAAGTAGTCTTCAAAACAAGTAAGTCCAACTGCACTAAAAAAAATGGTTGGGATGAATTCAGAACTAGCCAAACTGATAACTTGTATACACCAATACACCAATAGGTAAAAGTGGCTGTTGGAAAGACCAACCCACTTAGGCCTATTGGCTCGTTGTGATGTCACGTGGATCTGTGATCCTCTTACTTATGGAACCAATTTGAGCTTATGATGAAGCGTAGCAGACTGTTAACGTCTATATCCTTTAGATCGTTTAAGTCATTGTAAAGGGTGTTTTTCTTTTAGAGGTTTGGTTTTCAAACTAGCAACACGGTTTCTACAGATTGTCAATTTGACAGTTGAAAGTTGATTTGTGATTAATACGTTTTGGCATATTACGATGAATAGATTAACGCCAGAACAACGCATCTAAACTGTGCAAACTTATTTTGAAAACCATGGTTCGGTTCGCCAAACTTATCGTGTGCTATGTCCATTTTACGGTCGACATAATCGTCCATCTGAGCAATTTATTCGGAACACGATGAATCGTTTTTGCACCATGTACACTCTAGTGGATAATACGCATCCCCAAGGACGACAAAGAGTGTAAACCGAAGAAGTTACTGCCGTTGTGGAGCGCAGTGTTGAGGAAAATCAGAATAAGTGCACAGCAATTGGAGCTATGCCCATCCACTTTGTGGAACATTTTACGCAAAGATCTTGGCTTAAAAGCTTATAAAATCCAGCTTGTGCAAGACTTAAAACCACTTGACCATTATACGCCTCGTAGGTTCGGTGAATGGGCCGAAAACATGATTCAGCTTGATCCTCATTTTCAACGCAAAATTTTGTTCTCCTATGAGGCCCATTTTTAGTTAAATGGATATGTAAACATGCAACGAGACGTGTTTCAACGTTTTACAGTCTGTGAAATTATGACCGGAGTTCAACAAATTCAAATCTAGCGAGATTCCTTCGGCAGAATGAATCTATTAATGCTAGTTGGGTAGACGAAACAAGATGAAACATTAACCATGTATATTCGCGACCCCATCTCCTCCCAATCCCCCACTTGGACATCACAATGGGTCTACATAGACGTAAGTTTGATCAGCCGTAGCAAAGTTTTGCAGTGACGGATGCATCATCAACCCATAAACCGAATCAATTGAATTTAAAGGGTCCTTGATTCATTGACCGGATCCTTTTTCAATTTTCATGAAGAATAGAGAATAACTTCCATAGGAGCCTCCGAACAAATCGCAGTCCTTGCAAGACTCCTTACGAAGGACAGCAGTAAGCATGTTGCAGGAATGGGATACCGAATGAAGTTGGAACTATAATTGACTTCAAAAATACTATTAGGGGACACTTAAAAGGCTCCAGAATTAGTGCTACCAAAACATTGTGACTTCAGGAAAACAGCGCCATAGTCCTCCGCCCTCTATCCTCTCATTTCCTCCTGTATGTCCTCGTACAGATCAGAAAATACTCTTCATGTTATTGTGGAAGAACACTCTCTGTTGCACGTTTATCGCCAACGTTTAGCAATTTGTGGATTGAGAATTCGTTCCGGTGAGAAAAGATCTAGGCCTGGAGGCATAATTATTATAGGTCTCCCTTCTCTCCGGAGAAGCCTTCGCTAAGAATTTTGAATGCGCGTTCCAGAACAGTGGTCGCATCTAGGTTAGGAATGAAACGCCTCCCTGTCGTCTCTGCAAAAGCGCAGTGTTGTTCTGTACAGTTTGAGAAGACATACGATCAAGCACTTCTATTTGGAACGTACTGCAGGAAAATGGGATTGATTGCATTCTCTGGGCGCCATTTTGCTTCCTTTTGTTTCACGGACTCGATTAGATAACGCAGCCGTAGTGAAAAATATTTCGCATTTAAAGAACTAAATCAATTGGGTCATCCTTGGGTCCTTCTTGAAAAATGTTAGCGCAAACAAATAAGTTTGTTGTGATGGAGAAGAATGCTTGCTGGAATGGAGAAGTTGACGAGCTTATCAACGCGGTTGGTGTAATGGGACTGCGATTTAAAACCTAGCAAAGTCTTTGTTGCGGGAGCTGACGCAATATGTAATGGCAATGATGACCTGTTTCCACTGATGTGGTGCCCTCTCAATAGTTTTAAAGTATCCGCTGAACCATATTCGGAAGATGTAGATGTACTGTGGATCATGACTACAAACTTTTTTCTCTAAAGTGTTGTCAGTCCGAAACATAATAGACGATTAATGTCCCAGAAATGAGCCATCAGTCAATCCTTCCAAAAGATTTTCTATTCACGATAAGAACGACGCGGATTGTCTTGACGTATTTAGTGCTAGAAGGCGTCACATCTGTTTAACGAGGAAAAGTATCTGAATATCATCCTACAATAGATAGTAAACTTGTCTGACTAAATATGTTGCATGAAAAATCTTCAAGATGCTGTCGGCTTTCTATCGGTAATATATGGCTTGTCACCGTGAAGGGTCCCTTAGGCCTACACGGCAATGATAAGAGCAGACCTATCTTATGCGTTATTTGTTTGGTATGGCAAGCTTTTACGCAAATACGTCACTGCTGCTTTCACCAGGCAGCAAAGTACGATTTGTCTCAGCTGCATGGAGGACTTTTCGTAGCACCGCTTTAGACGCACTGAAAAAAATCTCCTTCCTTTTGTAAGGATGAGGCTTATCATAGTTATACCATAAACTGCAGCCTCCAAACCATCTTCTATTTATAAAGAAGTCATCTTTGGGGCAATTCGCAGTTTTTGGAGTTTCGTTAAACTTGCGCACCGAATGTCATTTGATGACACCATTGTAAAAGTACGATCTCGACTTTCCCTGTACTCAGAACGAACCTTACCCACACCATGAACCGTAATGTTCACAGTTGAATCTAAAACTTTATTGGCGTCTTCGTGGAGGGTTTACTGCAGACGAACATATGTCTGCTTTCCGTCTGAAGAAATACGAAATTCTTATGTCCAAACTATATTGTGAAGAACAGGTGAAAGGGGCGAAATATTTTTGTCTGGAGCGACAGCCTATCAGGGGTAAATGCTTTGTTAACCCTAATTTCTAAACTAGTTTGAAAACTCAAGATTCCGAATCACTATCTGATCGCGGGAAATAAGATCGCTAAGAGGTGGACTTCCAAAATTCAAGGTTACGTTAGAACTAGGATTCACGATGAGAACTTAAATTGACATGGTGTAGGTAAATCAAACGAGTGCTTTCGTTTCTTCTAAGAAGCCAGCGGGAATCTTGCTGACCCTCAGCAGGGGCTCTCGTCCAATTACACAGACTCCGTGAATGTAGGTAGAACAATAGCTGGTTTAAGAGGACATCCGAGTAAAGGGTGACCAGACAAGAACGGTGGAAAAAAAAAATTATGTGTGGGATCCCACATCATTCAAATGGCCGCTTCGGCTTCGCTGGCAGTGCTTCAAGTAGTTCGTCCAATATGTGCATCGTTATTCCGGCAATAGCATGTCGAATGTTGGCCTCGAGCACGTCCAAAGTGGTTGGCATGTTAGCGTAGACTAAGAACTTGACATAACCACAGAGAAAATAATCGAGTGGTGTCAAATCGCGGGATCGAGGCGACCAATTGATGAACGCTCTCCGTGAGATGACCCAGTCGAAAAATTTCTCCTTTACAACATCGAGCGATGCTTCACTTGTATGGCATGTAGCCCCACCTTGTTCGAATCACAGGTCGGATATATCGATGTGTCGAGGTCTGAACACAGAAAGTCGGTTAAAAACGCTAAATGCCTGAGACGGTCCGATGATGCCCCCATGCCATAAATCGCTTCAAACAGTCAATCTTTGCATTGATGCTTGGCCAAACACTTGTAGATTGTGTTCACTAAAATATTGGCAATTTGGCTTTTTAACATAGCCGCTGAGCCAAAAATGGGCCTTGTCCGAGAAGATGATTTTTTGGCCAAAATCCGGATCTCCGGCCAACATTTCCAGCGCACATTTAGCGAACTCACGGTGTTGTCTATGGTCGACCGGCTTCAATTCTTGCGTTAGCTCTATCTTATACGGATGTAGGCCCAAATCCAACCTCAAAATAAGCCGGGTTGACTCTCTGACGATGCCTAATTCAGCTGATCGGCGCCTAATCGACATTTCTGGGTCTTCTTCGATACTGCCCGCTACGGTGGCTATGTTTTCATCATTTCGTCAATCTCTGTCTGGTTGGTGGCTTAAGAACCAAAGAGTGTACTCAGGCTCAAATTTTTCCACGGTGCGACGGTACATTGCGTATTTCAATTTCAAAATTTCTGCAGGTTCGGCAAGCGTAAAACGATGCTGATAAAATGGCAAACCTTACTGAATATTTTGACAGCTCGATGTCATTGGTAACTTTGAAAGCTGCTGAAACATAATTGGAAAACCTATCATTGCTATCTGGTCACCAGTTACAACGCATTTGGCCAGCGACATTTTGAAAGCATTTCAGCGGGCAGTCGATACATGAGATCCGTAGTGACCTGACCAAATGCTTAATTCTGGCACATTGGGGATCAGATGCCCCTTCAGCCTGACTGGTTGAAGTAGGCCGCCAGTGGAAGCGTCATGGTGGATGTGGTTTAAACCTAAAATCGCAGGAAGTGTTTTCCGATTGTCATTGGATTACCTCAAAATTTAGCAAATGCTACAGGGCGCCATGACCTTAAGATTCACGGAGGTTTCAGGTAGGCCTCGCCCTTTACCACAGCGGAAGTCTTGACTACACAGTGACTTCGAATTGGTACTAATCTGAATGGGGTTTGGCCAGGATGATCTAAAGATCGAGAATGTGGATTATTCTCCATTCAAGAACAGGGCGGTAATTAACGCACTACTTAATTCCATGTGTGATGGCACAGCGTGGACTTAAGCTATTCATGGCAGGTGCCCACGTAAAGCTCGTGACAAATCTGTTCCTCAGACCACACACTGACATCTTAACGCGAGACTTCACTTTTGCTTAGCACCTTAATGTGTTAGGATAAATAACCATGCCACGGAGCATTTTCTCTGTAACTGTCCACTGTTGTGGCAGCTGCGATATACCATATCTGATAAAAAGGCGTAAAATCTTAATAAGCATATTTTCTAAGCGTTAGTAGAGTTAAAGTTATGCTAGATTCAAAAAACCAACAGCCGCAAATGATGTCATAAAATCGTGATGTGATGGCCTTTCGATACACTTTCATGATCACAATCAAGCTTCCAAACGACAATTGACAGCTCATGTATAACTTCAATCAAAAACTACGGAATCCTCCAATTGTCATCAAGTGACATGTTTATCAGATAGCAGCAAATCCAAACTTAATAGATTTAAATTACTTAAATCATCAGCATTAATCCAATGCGGATAACTTGGAAAATTATTGATTATCAAATCGATGTTCCACACACGTATAGCAGTTCGTATGAACTGTCACGTCATACAAACCCGTATATCCTCACATATCCAGTGTCACTCGTCTGACTGCACGAATTTATTATTTTTACACACTCGATAATCGTGTTCAGTATGCAAATAACACGGCTATTACGACTACGCGTGATAACAATCGTTCATGAACTTTCTTCTGGCGTTTAGAAGATAATTTGCATTCAAAAAACTAGTTCAAGGATTCTCAAGCAATGAACTTAAGAATTACGAAAATAAACACGACACGCTTTTTGACACAAGGACCGTCAATTTAAGCAAACTGACAGTTGAAGTGTATTTTTTTTTTTTTTTTTTTTTTGGTACGGTCATAAATACAAGTGCAAATTCCATTAAATGCCAAGTTCACGAACTGTCATATCATCTAGGTAAGTTTATTTTATGGTAAAACGTACTACGTTCCACTTCTGACAAGTCGAAGCAGTACGGGAATACTCTTAATTGACAACAATGTGACTTGGATGCGGACATTAAAAGGCCAAAAGTCGTACCTATCACTCGCATCTGTTCACTTAAATGCAAGACCTGCATAATCGTATGTGCATAATTATCCACATCTGTTAAATCAACTGGAAATAAAGTGATTGTAGAAGGAAAATTGGATATGTGCAACATGGCTAAACTAACAGTATAGTCAGATTGTAGTGCCCCGATAAGAGCGGGACCTAAGGAGTGAGATTCACATGAAAACAGGCACATTTGTCGACGTCAGGAGGCGCAGAAAATGTCGAAATGCTAAGAGTACCTAACTCGCATCTTTGGTTAAAGTTGACGGCGGCGCATTCTCAGTGAATGGCTGGTTCGTTCCGTTGATAACTTGGCGAACTTGTAGTCCCACACATTTTGCTGATGTTGTTGTTTTAGTTTTGTATTGCATTTTATGATGTTGCTGTAAAATGTCAGTCGCAATCGTAAAAGCGGCAATGTGGAGAACAGAAATAATCAAAACTTGTATGAACATGCGGAATTGAATGGAGAATTCTTAGGGTACCTTTCGAATTGCGTTTGACATCAAAGAGAGTTGAGAGGCTTTTAGTGTTAAGTAGTGAAAGGTACTAAATTTGAGAAAAGTTAAGATAGGATTTCTGATGTGACCCAATTCTGAATTAAATGCGATTACGATCGCGAAATATAGTGGGGTTTTCCGGTGAAGTTGACAAGAGAACTGTCAACGGAGATAAAGATAAACTGTCACTATTGTAAGAGTAAGTGTCACTAGATGTGATAAATTTGGGAGAGCTATAAAAATATTTCAAATCGACTGAGAGTTGTTTTCACCGCCTTGTCGTCTAAGTTCATATTTGCTGTCCAGTATCTGTCAGAGCATTAAGAAATGACTGTGAGTGGTGTTGCAATGGTGATGGTAACTTGCACGAAACATTAGCAAAAGGTGATTAGTAAAGATTATAGGAGTGCATCGCAATGCATCAAATGTGTTAAGCTTAGATACGGTGCTATGTATGTGCAATGGCTTGAACTTACCTATAAATTTAAAAGAAAAAGATTCTGCAAAGCTGGGAAGAGCTTGATTAAACCGTATGGCCGATAGACGTTAGTGGAGTAGATAACCGAGACTAATAACGCTGGAAGAAGTTGAGGCAATCATCATCCAAGAGTATTGAAAGGACTGATGTGAGAGATGTGTTCATCGCTGGAGTGCGTGGTTTTCTTCTGTAGACTGAACATAGGAGAAAGGTCCCCGAACTCAAATTTCAGCAGCAGAACCATCCGTACCACCACCGAACGAAGAAGGAAAACATACCTTTCTTGCGCTCATCATACTTGACCGAATATTGGCCATGATTGAATTCTTGTTGGGCTGAGAACAGGCCAGGCTTAGACCAAACCGTTCCTATGAAGTCTGTATAACAGAGAGTACCAATGTACCTCCTGATTGTCGATTTTGAGAGACTTTGATGTCTCTCCACAATCGAATAGAAGTCAAGAGAAAACATTCAACACCAGCGTAAGATCAGTTCTACTGTTTGACAGCAAAGTCTGGAGAGCGACGGACAATCAGACTATCCAGACTGCTTACAAATAAACACTCAGTACGCCAACCCAAATAAAACAGGATCACCCATACATTTTGCAAACCATCATCGAAGTGGAATCCACAAGACAGTAGAAAGACGCAGACCAAAGCAAACATGATGCAAGTCAGTGCATCCAAAAATTGAGATGACAGGAATAATGTGGCAACAAATTAAAAGAGTCGTGCAGGATTTGGGCAGTAGTCATTTCATCATCAACATTTATAGGCACATAACAGGTGATTCGAACAGACCCAAAACTGACATATAGATGGCAACTCTAATAACATATCCATACCTTTGACACGATACGTGTCAAAATTTGATGACATTTCGCCCATTAGTCATCGAGATATTGAAGTTTTAATGACGCACATTTTGATATTTTCAAAACCATCGGAAAAAAAACAGTTTCGCACGTTGATAAAACACTGCTATTTGATGAGAAAAAATACTGTTAAAACTCATGAATAGTTTGAAAAAAGTTATAAGGAATTTGCTCCGTCGAAAGCAATCATTTGTCGTTAGTTTGCTGAATTCAAACGCGTTCGTATAGGCACAAATGGTGCTGAATGCTCAGGGGTCCCAAATAAGACTGTTACGCTGGAAAACATCGACAAAATCCAGAAAATCATTTTGAACTACCGTAAAGCGAAAGTGCGTGAGATAGCTGAAACCGTGAAGATATCAAAACGCGTCGTATTTTGAGTATTTAGATTTGCGTAAGCTCTTTTCGAAGTGGGTACCGCGTTTGTTGACAGTTCATTACAAAGAACAGCGTGTTGGTGATTCAGAGCGCTGTTTGTAGCTGTTTAAGCTTAATAAAAATAATTTGTTCATGGGGTATGTGACAATAGATTTAACATGTAAAAAAAAATGGTCGCCGGAGAGAGATACGGCTCCAATGAAGAGGTGATCGCCGAAACTAAAGCTTATTTTGCAATGTTAGAGTGACGTTGAAATGATTGTATCACTGTAGAAGATACGTAAAAATTGTGTTTTTATACATTGTACTCGTATGTTAGTCTCGGGACTTTTTGAACCACCGGTTATAACATAATTCATCTTGATGAACTCTGATAGCTTGCTATCACTAAGAACAATGGGCACTCACAAAATACCAATTTGGAAACTGTTGCGCTGAACGTTTTCTTACGCGATCTTCACGAGAAAAGGGATCAAGATGCGATAGGCATCATAAAATGGAGGTGGCATTAAATCAGGTGGCACCTCCATTGCTTATCATGTAATGAAGTTGAATCCGCTTATACAGGATTCAAGATGAGCAGTTCGAGTGAGACAAAGATGGCACAGAACAGTCGAAGATTAGTCCCAGAACGTGCATAAGCTTTTTCGAAAATGGAAAATGCAGCTCGAAAATTATGCACACATTGAGAGACTTACAAGGATAATGTACGAAAGCGTACTGAATGAAAGCAATAGATCCCACCTAGAAGCTAATAGAGAAGAAATAGGATTCGGTGGTGAAAATATAAAAGAACAATGTTCGCAGTTAGTTAAACTGCGTTGAAGACAAAGATTCAAACTTTTGGCTGTCCTATCTTAGCAAAGCTGTTGGCACCGGCGTACTTTGATCACCTCTTAGCTGAGGCATTTTAACATGTGCAGTTGTATTTTATGTGAATTTCTCAGATCGAGATATAAGTAATATTAGTTGGCTAGAAAAGTTATCCATCGACAAAGTCAAAAGAAATTTTGTATTTTCTTGTTGCATCATATAAAGGGTGTCTTTTTTTAGAGGTTTGGTTTTTGAACTGGCAACACTGTTTCTACAGATTGTCAATTTGACAGTTGAAAGTTGAATTGTCGTTAATACGTTTTGCCATTTTACGATGAATAGATTAACGCCAGAACAACGCGTGCAAATTGTGCAAACTTATTTTGAAAACCATGGTTCGGTTCGCCAAACTTATCATGCGCTACGTCCATTTTACGGTCGACATAATCGTCCATATGAGAAAGTTATTTGGAAAACGATGAATCGTTTTCGCACCAGGTACACTCTAGTGGACAATACGCATCGCCAAAGACGACAAACAGTGCGAACAGAAGAAGTTGTGACCGTTGTGGAACGCAGTGTTCGGGAGAATCCGAATAAGTCGATTCGCCATCGTGGACAGCAATTGGAACTATGCCCATCCATTTTGTGGAAGATCTTACGGAAAGATCTTGGCTTAAAAGCTTATAAGATCCAGCTTGTGCAAGAGTTGAAACGCGTCGTAGGTTCGGTGAATGGGCCGAAATCATGATTCAGCTTGATCCTCATTTTCAACGCAAAATTTTGTTCTCCGATGACGCCCATTTTTGGTTAAATGGATATGTCAGCAAGCAAAATTGCCGAATTTGGAGTGAAGAAAACCCAGAAGCCTTTATCGAGACGCCCTTACAATCATTAAAACTCACTATTTGGTGTGCTTTAAGGACGATGCCGGCCAGAATGTTACCGTCAATGCGCCATAGAAACATGCCATCATGCGACACCATCAATTTATTGCGGGAAACATTTGCTGAGCGCATAATTTCGCGTAGTGGACCTGTGCACTGGCCTCCATCATCCTGTGATCTTAAACCTTTAGATTACTTTCTTTTTGGGTATGTGAAGTCACTAGTCTATGCCGATAAACGTCTCTGGTTTTGGAAGTGAACATTCGCCGTGTTATTGCTGATATACGACCCCAGTTGCTCGATAAAGTTGCTGAAAATTGGACTTCAGGATTGCGCTTCAAATGAGCTAGCCGTAGAGCGCATATTCAAGATATCATATTTAAACACTAATGGCATAACATTATCTATTAAATAAAGCTAATATCATAAACATTAACATTAGCTTCAAGTGTTGTATTTCATATTGAATTTGGGTATCTCTAAAAAAGACAAGCTTTACATACGTAGGTCGATTTCTTAATTATATATAACTAAATTCGTGCGGTTTGCTAAGAGATGGCGTAACTTGTACTATTCCATTGTTATATTATTCCAATGTTATTATTCCATTGGAACATGCGTTGGAAAGCTACTGTTATTGTACGTCATTTCAGTATATGTCATTCATTTGAAGCGTAAACAACAATAATTTTTTTTCACTCAAATATGTCGAACTCTGTGCCTGAAAGTGTTTTTGCGGGGAGTTCCTCTTCATGAAGAAAACTGCTGCCGAAAGTCATCGGATTTTGGTGGAAGTTTATGGTGAACATGCGCTAGCTGAGCGAACGTGCCAAAAGTGGTTTGCACGATTTAAAAGTGGTGATTTTGGCTTGGAAGACGATGAACGTCCTGGGCAGCCAAAAAAGTTTGAAGATGAAGAACTGGAAGCATTACTCTATGAAGATTGTTGCCAAACACAAGAAGAGCTCGCAGAATCTTTCCGTGTCACTCAAGCAGCCATTTCAAAACGTTTAAAAGCAGCTGGATATATTCAAAAGCAAGGAAATTGGGTTCCACATGAACTCAAGCCAAGAGACGTCGAAATTCGGAACGCCACAAAAGGAAGTCATTTTTGCATCGGATTGTTACTGGTGATGATTACGACAACCCCAAGCGCAAAAAATCATATGTGAAACCCGGCCAACCAGCCAAATCAACGGCAAAGCCGAATATCCATGGCGCGAAAGTAATGCTCTGTATTTGTTGGGATCAGACGGGTGTGCTGTATTATGAGCTGCTAAAACCGGGTGAAACCATCAATGGACAACGCTACCGAACACAATTAATCCGTTTGAAGAGAGCAGTGGCCGAAAAACGCCCGGAATATGCGACCAGGCACGAGGCAATAATTTTCCATCATGACAACGCTCGGCCCCACGTTGCTATTCCGGTTAAGAACTATTTGGAAAACAGTGGATGGGAAGTCTTACCCCACCCGCCTTATAGCCCAGACCTTGCCCCTTCTGACTACCATTTGTTCCGGTCGATGCAGAACGCCCTCACTGAAATACGGTTCACATCAGAGCAGAATATCAAAAATTGGCTTGATTCATTCTTGGCTGCCAAGCCGGCGCAGTTCTTTTGGGATGGGATCCACAAATTGCCAGAAAGATGGGAAAAAGTCATAGCTTCAGATGGGCAATACTTTGAATAATACTATTGTACATGTTTTTTCTTAAAGAAACGTTCAAATTTTGAAAAAAAAAAACCGCAATAATAAAACTATATACCCAATATAACCATGCAAATGTTTTAAAAGCTTCTTAGCCAAATCGACCTAAATTGTTTGACTACTACAGACTGTGACAGGTGGTTGCAAATTCTTCCTGCAAGAAAATATAGATACTCGTACGTCTGTAATTCAAGTCCCTCTTGAAGCATTCGGGAAATTAGTTCGTAAGTTCTCAGTCACCCCAGTCAGTCCATTATCTCGAATATCTTACACCGGCCTATTTGCTTGTTTAAGAACAGTATAGTGGGAGCCTTTAATTGTCAATGCTATACAAGAGTGGCATTATTTATGATAAATCTTTAGGAGTTTCTTAATTAACAATTGAAACTCCCCAGAGTGTTTTAATGGCTTGCCATATCTTGTTAACACATAACAAGCCACAGATACTTGATGAAGACCTTCGTGTTCTGCTTAGATGGGAAATCAGAAAAAAATATTGCTCAAAACCACCAAATAGATGTTTTTTTTTATCAAATGACCAAATAGAAATCTTAATCGACATCAGTGCAAAATTCCCTTCACAGTTTCTCCCAGTTTGATCCTATTTGTCGAAATAGCAAATCCGCTTCTCTAAAACCCATTCACAATCACTCCCATTGATATACAAATAATCTTTTTCTCAGGCTTTCTTCTTTTTTGTTTTCTTGTTCCCCTTTTTCGGCAAAGTTAAATCGATTTTGCATTTCAAAGTCTAGATTAATATCTTGATTGTCTATTCATTCGCTATGGGTCATTATGTATCTGACATCATAAAAATCTGACAGCCCCACAAGTTAACATATTTCACACATTTCTCAGTGAAGGTGAGCAAAACTGGTGAAGGAAATTCCCTCGTTTAAAAATTATCCAAAACTTTAAAGTACAATAACTTAGAGATAAAAGTCATAAAATCCGATTGAAAAATAAAAATCACATCTAAACTAAAACTCTAAAACAAAAGAAGCCATTGTGAAGCAGCCTTCACTGCTGCATGCGGTCTGTTGGGTTTGTTCAGTTTGTTTGGTTTGTTTGGTTTTTGGTCTTTGGTTTCTCCTTGGCCTGTTCTACTCTAAATTTCATAACACCCTGTCGTAAGTCACTTTAAAATTGAAACTTAAAGTTCTCAAGATAAATATTCTTTCCCAAACAATAGTACGAGATACTCTTGCGCGCGAAAGAAACAATTTCAAAATGACTTGTGACTCGAATGTCATTCGTTCTACGCGCTTTCATGTCACTCACCTGCAGCTGGTGTCATATGATACTCGTATCTCACGCTGCAATCGTGCAATAAACTATCTCATTAAAACGTCGTCGTCGTTGTTGCTTTTCTGTTGTCCCTTGAGCTTATGCTTCTTTCGTATAGTTTTACAGAATAGGGTGGCACATACCACCAATACATGTGTATAAGTATGTGACAACGGATAGTGGTGCAAGATTGCGAAAATTTTGCACTCAAATAGTGCAACGGGGGTGTAACACAGTTTCCCAGAATTGTTTTCATTCTCATATTTCTTACTGCAACATGAGTTGTTGCTGCAGACTTGTCGTCGAAGTGACTTTTTCATTTTCGGATGAAACTTCAGAGCGCAAGATACTTTTTTTTTTTTTCTTTTCGTCTTTCTGTGTTATGTCCAACCTGTTGCAAAGGCAGTCGAGTTACGTCATTGTGATGTACCTCCATATGTCTGTTACACTGTCCAGAGTTTATTTATACTTTTGGATCAATGCTATAGTTGTTGAGGGATTGGTGGGACGAATCTGTTGACGTCTACTTGTTAGGTTGATGTTTCAAGGTGTGCTATTGCTTGAGTGGGAAGCAAACAATCTGAGTCATACGAATTGTTCTTTCAATGGAAAACGAATTCGATTCACAGTTTCGTGGTTAATTGTGGACAAGTACCAGCATTGTTAACTGTTAATTGTGATCGTGTAACTTATGCTTTGGATGATTGGATGATGGGAAACACCAAGCAGATGGTAGATCTAAAGATAATTGTCAGTTGAAAGCTGTAATTCGCGTTAATCATGTAACCGAGATGACAGAAATGAGTAGCGCCTAAGAAATATGAAATTCCATGGCTTGTTAGACAATCGTATGTAGTTGAGTATGAGTTAGCGAGTGGATTTTGCGAAATCTTAGGTTAAGTGATTGTAATTGAGATATAATTAGAATCGTTTTTTGTTTAGAGTACTTGTTGCATAAAGCCAGAGAGAATTGAAGAAGTTTTTATGAATAAGCAGATTGAAATAGTAGTTTAGCTAAGACATGCAGCTTCAACTCTGAGAAGCTAGAATAAATTGCATCCAGGTGTTGTGTTGACAGAAGGAAATATTTTAATAGTCGCCAGTGGCGAATGCATTGCACAATCTACAGGTGAAAACGCGGGTAATTTGGGATAAATTGCAAATTCCTACAAAATTAAGGGAAAAAAGTATGGTCGCCTAACAGTAATATTTTGAGCACATACAAAACAAAATTATGGAGAAATTATCAACCAGTTGTCCAGGAATGGATATCTCTGATCCCTAAACATGAGTTTTACACATAGAGGTATTAGGTGCGCAACTAGATTGTCAATAGATGGCTCCAGCAGTAAGTGCTGGTCGGTTTTGACATACCCAAAACGTCATGACATATAGTAAACAAACCGTTTTGACACATTAATGATTTTGTTTTGGCGTCATACACTTTTGATTGTGTGAAAATGTCTGATTTTGTGTCAAATAATCGTCATTTGCGGAAAGTTTCGATTTTCTTCTTTCATTCGAAAAAAACGGCGGCTATCGAGGGCTCCAAAAAGTTTATGCAGATGCTGCTTTAAGTGAAACAACGTGTCGTGATTGGTTGCGTCGCTTCAAAGACGATGATTTCGATGTTGACGACCGACCGCGAGAAGGAAGGCCAAAATCCTTCGAAGACGCTGAATTGGAGGCATTGCTCGATGAGGGTCCGTGCCAAACGCAAGAAGAGCTTGTTTCTGCATTAGGAGTTACCCGTCAAGACATTTTCAAGCGATTGCATGCGTTGGGAATGATTCAAAAACAAGGATCTTGAGTTCCTTAGAATTTGAAGCCAAGGGACGTCGTTTTTTCGTCTGTGAACAACTGCTCCAACGGCAAAAAAGCAATGGTTTTCTTCATCGCATCGTGACGGGTGATGAAAAATGGATTCATTACAGCAACTCAAACAGAAGAAAGTCATGGAGACTGCCGGTTTATGTTTCTACGTCGTCGGCTCGGTCGAATATGCACGCTGCGAAAGTTGTGCTGTGCATTTGCTGGGACCAGGTCGGTGTTATTTATTATGAACTGTTGAAACCCAACGAAACCATGACTGAGGAACGGTATTGACTTCAAGTGATGCAATTGCGGCGAGCACTGCGCGAAAAACAGTCACAATACGAGCAGATGCACGAAATAGTAATTCGTAACGTTGCCAAACCTGTTAAAACCTACCTGGAAACGCTCAAATGGGAAGTCATACCGCAGCCACCATATTCCCTAGATATAGCGCCGATTATTATGTACTTGCTCCGTTCAATGGCACATGGTGTGACTGATCAGCAGTTCCGCTCCTATGAAAACATCAAAAAATGGCTTGATTCGTGGATATCCTCAAAATAAAGTTGCATTTTCATCAAAAAGAACAGCGATAACTTAGGTGCGCACCTAATACATATATGCATCCGCACCAACCGATGAAGCTGAAAACCATGTTGATGTTTTGAAGGAGTACGACGTCATAATTTAAGCGCCATAATCGAAGAAGATTTCTTTGGGGGACAAGCAAAACTTTCATAAAATGTCAAACGATACCAACTTCTAGCTATTGGAATTCGCAACTTCACAAAACAATGTGATAAGTAGCATTAAGTTCCCCCGCTTAACTACCCAAATAATTCCAAACCCAGTAAAACGGAGGAAAAGAAAACCCTCCAGATTTTCTCGACACACAAGGAAATACATCAGCTACTTTTAGAAAACCATGATCCATGAAGTAATAAAGAAATTCCTCCCTCTACTCGAGAAGAGGAAACAAGGATGTCGACTCTTACAATCGCATTGGTACGGAGTTATTCAGAGCTAAGGGTAATGCTTTGGAGATAAATTTGAACTCCATGTGTCTCATCTATAGGAGAGGTGATCCTAGGGAGGACCGAGGTACATTCGAGTATATCACTGCTGAACGAGATTCGAATCTCGAATCTTTATACAAATTTTCGAAAGAAATTAATAAACTATTAGACTCCTCGTTATATTGTAAATTATGCGGTGTGTCAATATTGACTCGGATCATCACCATATTGCAGTCAAAGTACAAACGCGGATTTCCTACGCGCCACAACAAAGAAGAACTGCTGTGAGAAGATATAACGTAGAAAAGCTGCAATCACAAGAAACTGCCAGGATCTTCGCCGAACGCGTATCCCGAAATCTCTCAACAGCTCCTATGCAGCTTACATCAAATACCGAAGACCAGTGGCAACGTTGCCAACTTGCCATCAGATATCCCGCAGTTGATGTGCTGGGTTTCATACGACCACCATCAAGAAATCTCTGGCTTGATGAATGCAGCTAAACGAGAAGCCTAAAAAGCGGCGCTACAATGAGGGATGAGAGTAGAAGAGACGAGAAGAACATCGGCTTCTCCAGAAGAAGCAAAAGCGCACGATCGAAAATATTGAGAGATTGCAAGTACCCCAGGATTAATGTACGGAAGTTTTACCAACAGGTGAAAAGAACGTGTCAACGCAAAAAGCCTCGTACAGAAGCCTGTAGGGCTGAAGAAGGAAACCTTACAGTAGAATCACAGTCGGTTTTGAGAATATGGAAAAGTTTTTTCTGCAAACAGTATAACGGCGAAAAAGCCCAACATCCCGCCGTCACCCAGAATAGACCATTCAACTTAGACGATGATATCCAAAACTTCCGTCCACCTGACCAAAACGAAGAAAGGATATATTGCTTAAATTCAACAAAACTGCTGGATCTGACGTCTTGCCAGTCGAGGTATTCAAAGCTGATGAGAGTGGCTTTGTGGAGAGCATACACCAACTCATTTCTTAGATCTGGTCAGAAGGTGATGAATGGAATCTCAGCATTGTTTGCCCGATCCACAAAAAAGGAAATCCCATCAACTGCGCCGTTTATACAGATGATCACAAACAAGATCTTATCTGCCATATTGTGTGAATGTCTGAAACCTTTCGCCAACAACCTAATTGGTCCCTATCAGTGAGGTTTCAGACCGAGAAAGTCCACAATCGACCGAGAGAAAAATCTTTCGAAAAAATATTGGGTTTGCGTTGACAGGCTTTGGAAGAGAATATTCAAAGACGAACTATACAAGCTGTATAGCGATATTGACCTAGTCGGACAACTGCGCATCAGTCGCCTGAGATGGCTGGGACATGTAGAGCGAATGGACACCAATGCGCCGGCCCGCAGAGTCTTCGAATCTATCCCGTAGGGACAACGCGTAGAGTAAGACCTCACCCTAGATAGCGCGCACAAGTAAGTAGAAGGGGACCTCAACCGACTTGGAGTGCGCAACTGGAGGCAGCTAAAGACCGGACTAACTGGAGTAAATAAGTATGTCATACAATATAAGTAAACGAGCGCTTAAAAATCTTGGACTCGATCTCAGCGATATGGATTAGTATTTTGTGGAGAATTTGTAGACATCCATCGATTGTGAACCTTGTTGATATTGCTTTTGTTTTCCGCAAAAGTATCCGTAGCTTTCGAGATCCGCAAAGTTAAAAAAAAAAGAGGTTTAAAACCGGAGTTCCAAAGTAACTAAACTTGTTCTCTATAAAATAGTATTGCAGGATGTGGAAAATACAAGAACAGAAAGTCTGTTGCTTCTTTCATTATGAAGTTGTGAAAGCTAGTAGAAAATGTTAAAAGGATATAAACCATCAAATAATCTGTTAGGCTCTCTAAGTTACACTAATGGTGCTTATTTACAAATACTCAAATTTGATCATATAAAAGCAAAAGGTGATCGAAACATACTCGTACTGTTGTTAACTCTTTAAAATTATCTTAACAGGGCACTTCATTATTAAGCAAGCAAGGTCAACAAACCCCTCATTCTTTAATCGATAGGCAATCGATCTCAACAAATTATTTATTTTCCATTGCCACTGTCTTAAATCTACGATAACATATTTCACCATTAAGTGACTCAGTGGCTCATGTAGTGCAAAATGTTGCATTTATGAGCTAAAATAAAAAAAAATAAATAAAAACCTTTTCTTCTATAAATATTGATAAAATCGTCGCTTTGTTGGAGAAAATTTTCCATTACTCCTACCACACTTTGAAATTAATCAATTTGTTTTCTTTTATTTTACTATCGATAACAATTTGTATTTTCTTTGACAGTATGGTATTATTTTTCAAAACGTAAAAATGGCAAAAATAATTTGTTTACAATTTTCATTTTAAATAGAAAGGAAATAAATAATCTCAACCACTAAAAATAGAAACCACATGCAGTAGATAAGAAAAAAAAAAGAAACAACATCCGAAGCGTTTCATTTTAAATTCGCCTTGTGGAGGGCGTCAAGCGTTCTTGCACCGACACCTCAATGTCCCGCTATTTTTAAAAGTTTTTTTTATCTTATTTAATTTTTTGGGTTAATGGTTGTTTGTTTTTTTTTTTTATTTATTTTTTTTTTTTTTGATATATAGTACATCAGAACCTTACATCAGGGAAAGATAAGAAAATTTATACCTACGCGGTTATAAAATTTAATATTTTTGTAAAGCCGAAATCAGTTTGGGAGAGGCTATTCGAGGGCTTAGCAAGTGAGTTGGGAACATCTTTGTTTTTACCTGGTTAATACATAAATAATGCTACACGACTAAACGCATTCATTGCTTTTGAAGTTTTGAACGTGTCCATTTAATGTGGAGTGCTTTTTGACATTTGACATTGTAGCGTAAAATTTGTTTGGCTTCAGTTGGAGCCACATCAAAAATTGTGCTGTTGCAGTTGACCTTTCCAAATTCAACATGGAAAAAAAACGACATCTTCCGGATCTTGTGATTGCTTGGAATCACCCGTAATTTTCTGCATCGATCAGTTCAGTTGTTCGTGAATACAGGAGGAGTTCGAGACCGCCAAGGATTTGACCGACCATGAAGACTGTGGTGAATCCAAGGAAAATAGAAAATTTTGTTGCGGAAAATGAAAATTCCGTCAAATTTCATGTCTCGCATTATCAAAGAAGTTTTGGCATTTGGAGCATACAAAACACACATTGAACACTTACTCACAGTCGCATTAAAGCAAAAATCGAAAGCGCTGGACAGACTGTTCGCAAAGAACACCCACTGACGAGAAAATCGCCACCGTTGAAGAATTTTTCAATAAATAGGATGATGGAGTATGCTCGGTTATAAAGAAAAGCGGCAGAGATTACTCCGAATACAATCCCTCATCAGTAATGATATAGTGATATGGTAGAGTGACCTTCATTTTTGCTAGAAAGGAGTCATAACTTCTGCGACAGTTTACCAAACAACTGTTTTGGAATACGTTGTAAAGCCCTTCAACCAAACAACTTTCACCAGCAAGCTGTGGATATTCCAACAAGATTCTATTGCAACCCACAAAGCGAAAAACAAGGATCACTTATTAAAACGTATCCTTTGTACCAGTATTTATAACTACCCAGTGTTTTATGGAAACAGAATCCTACTATTTATTTAGTAAATAGGATGTCTTTAATACAGCACGCGGCCGATCCGGATATAATGAGTTGGGCTCTTAAAGCTATCCTAAGTTTAAAATGACCTACAACTGTCACAAGACTTTCAATGATTTGGCGCGACTATATTTGATGCTGCGAACATATGAAGCATGCTTTACATTTGCATAGGAATGGCCATTATTGGTCAAAAGACCTTTGTTAGCTTACTTAGCTTAGGCCTGTCTTATACAATTATTTCAATATATGTAAGATAGAACGAGTGTAGATTTTTAAAAACCTTCCTTAGTGGCAACCCTCTATACTTGCTGACATCTTCAATACACGAAATTTAGTATTCAGGATACCAACTAGGCATTCATATTTAGCTTCATTGAAAAATGGACAACGATCTCTTTCAGCGGATAAGATAGATCAATTTCGTTTGACTGAATACTGCTTTCGAGTAGGCAGTCTCTTGGCACACTGTAGTAACATAATCTACTTATGCCTGAGCGTCTATGCAGAGATTTGACCAATAGGTAGCAGAGTGAACTCGTCGTTTGCTCCATGATGTTCACCAGTAAGGAAGTCAGGTTACAGACAGAGGCAAGCAAACTTATGTTTATGGCATGCTAGTGAAAACCTTCCTTCTCCAAAATAAGATTAATAATAAGCCGCCATGTTTCTGGAACGAAGAAGATGACCTCCTCAAGTGTCTACGTAAGACATACGGCAACGGATTCGAGATAATCAGTTTCACAGCGGAATTCGGTCGTATACGGAATACTCGTAGGTACTTAGAGATCTCCGGTCCATCCACTGTCCACAAGATTGATCACGCATCAATCGACGGACGGTGCTCCTCCTGTTAACTGAATGTCCGAATCTACTGAGAATGGTCGACCTTTGAATGGATGAGGTGTATACGCGATTGTCGAAGACCTTAATCCTGATAGATCGCTGTGTAATCGAGTTTCTTTCCTACAAATTCCCTGTACTATGTATACATAAAGAACTATTGTTACTCGCATGTCGCTACAACTGAACTTCTGCCTTAAGGATAAGTACCATAGACTAATTCCATCGATAAACCTCGATAAACTAAACAAACTCAGCATGTTTGCATATTTTCGTAGCACTTCGGATTACTGCGATTGGAGAAGTACAGACATTTGAAGTATACTGTGATTGATCCTAAGATCGAACGAGTAAACGAAGCACTTCTCATAAGTTTCGTGCGCCAACGCAAAGGACCTTTTATGGTTTCAGTGTGCCGGTTTTGAGCCGATAGCCGATACTCAGGCTGTAAAACCCATTGCAGATAACAATATTGTCGGCGAGGTTGTTACTGTCTACTCAGTTTGCGTTAAGGCTCAGGACTCCGCATTGATAAGATCGTCAAAAAAACAAAAAAAATAAAAAAACATTAATAAAGCTTAGTCCCAAAATACAGGTCTGGCATTCTCTAGACGCTGTCCTATTGGTATTCGTGCAGAACGACTCAGGATTTTCAGTAACGCCTACACTGTTCAACCATTTTGTGTTTCCGAAAGGACTTGATTCTGACAAGATTATTTTCGGCAAATATCGGGCAATAACTCGGCCATAACTTGACGAATTTTCATTTACAAAACGTCAAAATTTTGCGGATTGTGTTCATAAACTTATCCCCACAAAAAGAAATCCAACAGCGACAAATCACACGATCTTGGTGGACATATCACCAAAACGCGAAATAATTCATCCAGGAAATTTTTTTTGCAATAAAACGAAAACAGGTCGTGTTGAGAGATGTGGCACTGTCTTATTGCAACCGCATGTTTTCCACATCCACATCTTCGATTTTAGGCCAGAAAAATTTTGGCTATAGCGACGGGCATTGACGGTGACGGTTACATCTTCCTCATTTTTGAAGAAGTATGGACCAATGACACCACCAGACCAGTGACTTTTTGTGGATGCAATGGTTTTTCGACAGTTACATGTGGGTTTTCACTTCCCCATATGCCACAGTCTTGTTTGTTAACGTGTCCATCGAGTGGAAAATAAGCCTAATCGCTGAAGAGAATGTTGTGTAAAAATTGGTCATTAAAATGCTGACGTTAAAGCACCAATTCGAGGTATGTTCTACGCATTCTGTGATCTGCTGGCTTCAATTCTTGAGCGAGTTGAACCTGTGTGTAGATGCAAATTCAAATTCAAAATACGCCACAATGTGCCGTAACACAAACCCAAATGCTGTGCTCGCCGTGAATACGATAGATTTGGATCTTACAACACTTTCACTGACGACAGCCATACTTTCTGTAGAGCGTGCATTTCGATGTTCGATAGGCCCTAAGACATCTGTAACAGAGCCACTCTCTTTAAATTTGTTTTGCAGATGGACGATTATGTCCACCACAATCTGCTCGTAATGCGCGAAACGTACCTACTGCAGAATCACAATTTTTGTAGTAAGTTTTCACTATTTTAACACATTCAGTTACCGTTAGATGATCCATATTGTAAAATGGCAAACCTTAAACTAAACATACAGTCTCGGATGACAGTTCGGTTTGACGTATGTGGTTGAATCAGGGATGTCAAACCCGGACCACGAATTGGATGACCCTATATAACCTGTTCTTTTTGAGAGAAGATCAAGAACACAATGCAGTTACAATTTATAATACTTCTTGCTTATGATCTGAAGAGTTAAAGCAGAATCGAACCTTCTCCATATCCTTATTTGGGTGGTTCTAAATCAGCTGCCCTTCTAATTAGTCACAATTCATAGTTAAATGAGTTTATAGTGATAGACGGTGAGCTGAATGAACGTGTTTAGCTAAACTAAACATAGGGTTTAATCAAGGATATCTCAAGACAGATCGCGTTTTTGTAACGCGGATATCCGCTATTGGAGAAAAGTAGTTCGTAAGTGCAAATTCCAATGCGGAATAATTAAATATCGTTAACCCGTTGGCAGTGTATTTCTACTGACGTTTTTCTTCAAGCAATCGACATGAATAAGAAAAATCAAATAGTCAACAAAAAAGAACCAAAAATCATCGTATTAACAAGCGAGTATATCCACATAAAAACTAGTACAACAGTGTGATCCATAAGCTAAGTCCATCAATCGTTTCCGTATCTCTAGACAAGCCCCCAACAAATATTTGCATTCGAAATCAACAGAAATTCTCTTGTCTTCCTTTGTTGTAGAGTCTATCTAGCGCTGTCTTTTCCAAGCACATGTTTGCACGGATGCACGATCGAATAAAAAAATTCGCATAAATTTTCGAGGGCGTTTTATTTTTTCCTCAAAAAAACACACAATCAGAAAACAAACTACAAATATGTCGTACTCATATTCGCATTCGTCCATAGTATAGCTCAGCTACTCTTATCCAATTTGGGTAATCTAATCAAAGCGAATCAACAAACGAAACCATTAGTGGAACTGAGAAACATGTTTAGGACAACTATTTTCGGAAATAAAAATTCTGCACTTGCTCGATTGGTTTCGTCGCGAATGTCACGTCGCTAACAAGCGCGCGCGTCCGTCAAATTTTTTTTACCCAATAAAAATCAACTTCCCTCAATTTTTTTTAAAATCAAAAAAGAAAAAAGCGAGGTGATGGGTTTTTTTCTCTAACTTTGGCTTAAGTAAAAGCCGAACGCACTTTTTTTTACATAAATATGTATGCAATCCACACGAATTTAAACGCCTTGTCTACCGTATCCGTAATGTTGTAAAGTTAAGACAAAAAGTTGAACTAAATTTTCTCGCGAGCAGTATAATATCTGAGTATCTGATAGTTGGCTTTGCGCATTATTCGTAGTTATATTTTGCTTAACAATTTCGCGTGTCGGATTGTTGTTTTGTATTCAAATAACGTGCGTGTTTCACACTTCATTATGAAGATATTAAGTAAGTTCATCTG
This sequence comes from Volucella zonaria, assembly GCA_963966105.1. Lineage (NCBI taxonomy): Eukaryota > Metazoa > Arthropoda > Insecta > Diptera > Syrphidae > Volucella > Volucella zonaria. The sequence goes on along the minus strand of OZ014533.1, from coordinate 128,545,729 downwards.
CTTATTTGATAGTGACGGCTTATGAATAAGAAAATTTTTTATTTTTTTTTGTTGTTTTGGTATCATTGGAATTTTTTTCTAAATTAAAGTACACACTTACTGCAAGAATTATTGCGGAACAATTGTAAAAACAAAAAAAGAAAAAAACAATTGTGGAATCAGCTTAACGAATGGCACACAACCTTCAACTAACAATCGACGACAGTTAGCGAGCGTATTGACACTTGTTGGGATACTAAAGACATAAAAGTCGAGCGACTTTGACAAGGAATAAATTCTGTTTTCTGCTTGGAAATATGTATCTACGAGTTGTGATAAAGTGTTTTCATTTAATTTTTAACTTTAGTTGTTTGAATTGCTTGCAATTATTATGCTTATCTGTCATTTCCTATACATACAAACACAAGTGTATAGCGGTATTCTGTGGCATTTGCCACTGTCAATTACAAGGGCTGTTATTTCAACTCGTACTCGTACTCGTACTCGTACTCGTACATTGAAAAACGTGCAGGCGATAAGATGGCAAATAGTCTTGCATTTATCAGTTGATAGTATTATATAAGCATATGCGCTGTGGGCGTGTAATGACTGATTACACACAGTAAGGACAGATAAGTCACTTTTTTATTGTTATAAAATTGAGGAAATATTTATTTTCAATTGATATAAGCTGCGAACTGTGTTGGAGGATAAAGTTCAAATGATTATGTGGTTTATAATAATGAGAACAAAAATCGGCTATCATCACTTGTCAACTTCAATATTTGACACGGTTTTCATGCGCTTGTCCAAGTTGGCATCATTTAAAAATTTGGTCCACTGAGATTAAGCTAGGTTTCATTCACTGAGCTGTCCCATCCCTGAAACTTTCTTAAGACAAGAGGTAATGCCTAAGAGTGACCTATATTTCTGCTGGCCACAATAACATCTCCCCCTTTCTTTCTGTTCATGACATACCCGACAAGTTCATAATTCAACAAGTTTTTTGACGTTACTTACGTTGAAACCAGTAGGATTTTATCTCATCTATTCAATTCCCTGATTACTGGGTTATCTTTCTACACTCTATCTTATTTTCTAGATTTAGTATCTACAAGTCTAATGACGGAAGTTTGATTGATGCGGAGAGTATTTTCTTCGTTAAAATTAGAATAGCTTTGTTCGCTGTTAATTCTAGTGCGTCCAGTGTGCACTAAAAACGCACTTTTGTGTTCGCTGTCAATCAGTGTTTCGCACAAAGTGCACTTAAAATCCTACATATTCTGCGCACTAAACATGCACTAGGTTTGGAACCGGGGTAAGAAAGAAGTGCTGTCAAAATCTTAATTATCTGCTGTCACTTTGCGGAATTCTTTAAGAATGATGTTCTCGTTAAACCTATCTGATGCATGTGCGAGTATGGAATGTTAGGGCAAATATTATGTACTATTACGTTCGCTCTAAAAAAATAAACTTCGAGTAAAATTAGAGTTTGATTTGTTGAGAGCAACCAGCATTTTTTGGTTCTCACCAGTGTCGTGTCCTGGAACAGATATTAAAGCAAACAAACCTAATACAATAGATAAGCAAAGATTGGTTGTATATTACATTTACTCAGGCACTTTGAGATTCGTAAAAGTTCCTTCAAAATGTCTTCTCCTCCTTTCGCTCTATGACACAAATTCCGGCAATAACAAGTTGGCAGGATTCAATTAATTGTCAACGATGGTGGCATATGACATCTCCTTTACCGTTTGCTACAATTTTTTAAGAAAGCACTGCAAAAATCTCAATGGATTTAAGTACCTTTAAAATGCTTGCACACAGCGCGAGAAAAGGAAGATCAGGGAGGATAAAAAGAGAGGTACCGGTGAACGTTGGTTTTAAATGTTTGAAGGTTATAATATTGTAAAGAGCTAGGCAGGGCATTCCATAAGCGAGTTGTACGGCTTAGGAACGAATTACGACATTTTAGAGTACGTCCGAAAGTGGACTTGAGGGCATACTGATGAGCATTCATAGCGAGGCAGGTATTACGGTTAAAAGTTTGAAGGGGCGGAATGCTAGTGGCGATTTCTATGGAGCGCTGGTGGTGGAAATAGCGATAAAGCAGAGTGAGACACAAGACATTACGTCGGTGTTCGAGGGTGTCCATTGTTTGAATGATATTAGTATCACCTATGAGTTTTATCGCACGGTTTTGAATCCTATCTGGAAGGTACAGATAGGTTTTGGTTGCACCCGACCATATGTGGGCATTGTACTCCAGTTTCGGGCGGACAAACGCTATTTTGTGGCCAGATCTGAGGGGGTGAAGTATTTCTTACATCACTTGAGAAAACCTAAACATTTCGCAGCATTTTTGACGACACCGAATATGTGGTCATTCCAACGTTAGTTGTAATTGACACACATACCGAGAATGGAAAGTTTATCGGTTTCGACGATGCAAGTGCCGTTCATGGATGTTTAAATTTCGCTTTAACGACAGCAGACAGCATTGTGTTTTGGAAGCATTAAATTCCATTTTGTTGATAGTTCCTCAATTGGTCATGCTCTTAATATTGGAATTCAATAAGTTTAGCATATGCTACTGTCCTCGTTCTATAGTCGAAGAGCAGTCGTGAGTCCGGCAACGAATATGAAAAGCATAGAGTACTGTCATCAGCAAAGCAATATATTGGATTAGAAGTAGCAGACAAGAGATCATTGATGAAGGTTAAAAAGAGTGTCGGAGACAGAACGGAGCCCTGGGGCACACCAGCATTTATTTTGTGAATATCAGATTTGAAACCATCCAAGGCAACGTGGATTAGAAAGGTAATTGAAAGTGCCTGATCCCAAACTGTGTCAAATGCCTTAGATGCAACTGTCTTGCTTTCACCAGATTGATGTACTCTTTGGTTCCACTTTTCGGTGCCATCAGATCACCAGTGGCCTGTTGCTACGAAAATCGTACTGCCGGTCATTGAGAAGATTTCGTCTTTCGAGATATTTCATGAGCTGACTATGTCGCAAGACTTCTGTTTTCGTAGTATTTTTGACTAATACTCTTAGTCCCTTAGTTAGAACTCGATCATTACCTAGGGCCGCCTTCAATTCATAGAAGTTTCAATTGAGGAACAAAATTGGTATAATGCTTGCATAAGCGAAATTCGGACCAAAGGCCGCTTCACAGATTTATCCTGTTTCGGGTTTTTCTCTCTCTGGACAGGACACTCCAATAAACTACTTAAAAATGTTCTTTGATGGAATATTTCTTCCTCCGTAGAAAGGTGAGCAATAACTTCAGTAGTAAAATGCCTACAGAACCAGCACCCATAATATTAGCGCCAAAATATATGATACGAGCTATGAGCTGTGGACTCTGCTAATCAATGAGACTTGCTGCGAAAGTAAAAAAATGAAGAACCGAAAACATGCCATACCAAAGGAAAAGAAATACTGTAAAATTTCCATTAATTACTTAGGTGGCGCTACGGTTCAGGGTGAGCCTGGACCTCAAGCCTCTGCAGTTAGCCCATTCTTTAGCTACTTCTACTTGTACGCGAAACCTAAGGTGAGCCCTGCCTCTACTGCATTCTCCCTCCGGATTTGATTCAAAGACTATGAGGGCGGTAGCATTGGTGTCCATTCTCTCTACATGTCCTAGCCATTTCAGGCGACTGATGCGCAATTATCTGACTAGGTCGATGTCGCTGTACAGCTCGATGGTTCGCCGTTAATCTGCCCTAGAAAGCCCACCAACGTAAACGAGACCGAATATTTTTCGAAGGATTTTTCTCTCAAAACGACCGAGGACATCTCCATCCGTTTTAGATAGAGTCCATGCTTCAGCGCCGTACAGTAGGACTGGGATGATTAAGGTCTTATATAGAGTCTCGAGATAGGGCCTTACTACTCCATTGCCTTCTTATCCCAAAGAAACAGCGATTGGCAAGAGTTTCATTTTATTTCTACTGAGGTGTTGGCAGAATTTATAGCAGAGCCGAGGTAGACAAAGTCCCTTACCATATCGAAATAACAACTGTTAGCTATGACGTTCTGTCCAACTCGCCGATTTTGTGTGTTTCTTCTTGTTAAAAGCATAGACTTGGTTTTGTCCTCGTTTACCGCTAAACACATTTTGGCAGTTCCCGTGTAGCGAACTCACCGATGATAGCTTGCTGTGTCGTCTTCCTTATTGCGAAAGAAATAAGATCCGATGATGCCGCCATGCCATAAACCGCACCAAACTGTCAATCTTTTTGGAGTCATTGATGCTTCGCCGAACACTGGTGAATTGTGCTTGCTTATTGACATAGCCGCTGAACCAAAACTGGCCTTCGTCCGAGAAGATGTTTTGTTGGCCAAAATCCGGATCTCCGGCAAACATTTCCAGCGCCCAATTAGCGAAATCATGGTGTTGCCGACGGTGTTCCGGCTTCAATTCTTGTGTTAGCACAATCTTATACGGAGGTAGCCCCAAATCCAACGGCAAAATAAGCCGGGTTGACTCTATGGTGATTCAGCTGATCGGCGCCAAATCGACATTGCTGGGTCTTCTTCGAAACTGGCGGCTATGTTTTCTTCATTTCGCACCAATCTCTGTCTGGTTGGTGGCCTAACATGCAAAAGAATGTACTCACGCTCAAATTTTTCCGCGGTGCGACGAATTGCTTGGACACTGAAGCCATGATGACGAAATTCACGTTGCGTATTTACAACTGAACCGGAATTTCGATAATATTTTTAATAATTTCCGCACGTTCAGCAAGCGTAAAACGGTGCACGATGAAATGGCAAACCTTACGGAATATTTTGATAAATGGATGTCATTGGTAACTTTGACAGCTGCTGAAACATAACAATTGGAAAAACTATCAAAGCTATCTGGCCACCTTATATAAAACCTTTTTTGGCATCAAAGGTCGTTATCGACTTTGAGGGAGCAGCGAGATAGGATAAGCTTGGCAGGGATGCCAAAACTAGATATGACTCTGCATACCTCGTCTCTATATATGCTACCATATGCGGCCTTAAAATCAATGAAAAGATGGTGGGTATCGATTTGTAACATACTTCTTGAGTTTTTTCGAGGATCTGCCGAAGGGTTAAGATTTGCTCGATTGCGGACTTTCCTGGCCTCAAACCGCACTAATAAAGGTCAATCAGGTTATTGACAAAGGGTTTCATACTCGTACGTTCACACAATACGGCCGATAAGATCCTGTACCCATTGTGGTCTTCTTTTTATGGATCCGACAAATTTTTTTCTCTCACTGGTATCGGAATATTATCCAGCGAAAATGTAAACTCAAATTTTTGTACCAAATTACGAATTGCGAGTCCGATGGGGGGATTATAACGACCGAAATTTGGCGTTAGCGCTCTTAAACTTGAGGCCACCGACTCCGAATTTTGGTAATAAATTTTACCATGACTAAATCGTTGACAAGCAAAATAGTCATGACTGTTCACAAACGAATATTAAGGGTGTGTGCACATTAAAAAAAAATAAAAAATTATAGTTCTTAATGGAAACCCTGTAGACACATTTGTACTGCAGAGAATACTCGTATCACTATGTTACCTATAATTGATTGATTGATTGATTGATGAAATAAAATTGTGGAAAATTATTCAAATTTAACGATTCGCTATCGATCATAGTTATAATGATTCTGCCTCTATACAAAAATACCTCGTTTATTTTGCCCATAAACCTGGGCCTGCGCCTGTTAACGTCCACCTGGTACGGCACTACTCGAAGAAGTGACAAATAATTGGGCGGTGTGAAAGGTTTCTCCAATAAAATGTTCCATTTTGAGACTTATCAAGAAAGGACGTATTTTTTACGAAATAAGATTAGTAGATGGAGGAAAGGTTTCTTAAATCCAAATACGGAAATTTTGTTATAAATAAAGCCTTTAACGTAAGCTCAAAGTGAATTTTCAGACTTAAATTCTTGCGTCAGTTGAACCTGACTTTATGGCCCAAGTCTTTATGCGGAGGTGTGTTGTTTGTAATATGTCCAATTCCTGAAATCGACAAACCTAAGTTTTCGCCACACAGCTACAGAAGCAATATTCCCAGCTATCCTCGCGAGATCGGCGTGGTTATCCCATTAGCTCAAATATCTGAACCAATTTAACAACTACTGAGCGATAGGGTTGACCGAGAAAGCATTTTTACCATTTTTGTAGTGAATTTTAACAATTTCAGTGCATTGTTGAAGCGTGTATCATTCCATTCCATTTTCATCCATGGAGTAGTTTTTACTTGTCATACGGGTGGCACAACAGCGAACTATTCAAAATAAAACCTTCTATTGGAAACCCTTTAAAAATGTCAGGCACAGGTCTTCCTATTCTGTATGATCTCGACAGTAATAATGTCATTTTCGCTACATAATCCATATTAGGCTTAAATATTTTTCTTTATGTACTGATAAAATATATATAATGCTATTATATAATATTTTTTAATGTGATTACTTTCTTTATTCTCTTCTAGGTAAGGAAACTAAATATAATTTAAGTGAGTAATTTTCTTATAATTTTTAAACTATATTTGTTTTTAATGTAAACTTACAATTGTTAATGAAAAGAAGTTTAAGTCTGAAATAGAAAGAGAACAAATTAATTAATAAGAAATTATCTTAAATTTAAAAATTATTTTGAAGAAAATTTAGCCACAAAAATAAATAGATCTGAGAGTTTTTAAGTTAACAAGCCAGACAGCCGGCATGATATTTTGTGATCTTGTTGATATCACTTAAATTGTTCAAATGGTTTTACTCTTACCCACAGTTCTATCACGCCTTGATCTTCTATAATACGAGTAAATCTATAACGCTTATAGTACACAAGGTACACTAAAAACATTAATCGTCAGCTGTGCAGCGATACATTATGCCCAGATTTGATTCTGTTTTGATTATGAATTTAGCCACAACTCCTTTTTATTTCAACAATTTGAAGAAAAGAGAAAAAGAACCAAAAGGAAAGGTTTGAATTATATTTTTAGATAACCAGTGGCCCGATATTCCAGCCAAAAGCTCCACTGACAGAAATTGTAATTCGAAAGCAAAAGACGGTGTCTAACATCAGATCCTTTAGTCAAATATGGATGCGTTTGTCATGAATTCTATGAAAACGCTTAGCGCAGATGTCTTAAACGGCTTAAGTCTGAAATTTAAAACATAATTTATGGTGACACTCAGGGCTCCATTCTATCGTTGACACTTTTTCTGTTTACGATAGTGACATCTTTTGATTCTCAGTTGTATGGTAGATTGGTCACATATTTGTTCTCGTCAAATATGCGATTTGTTCACTGCTAGTCTTGTCCGATAGCAGGAGATCTATTCAGCATAGCAAAGATCCTAAATATCGAAATAGAAAAGTTATAGATGTTCAGTACAAAAGTCTCCTAAGACTGTTACTGAAAACAATCATTTTGAGAAACTTTTGGCATACTTAAAAAACGCGGCAAATGATATCAAAGATGTTGAATGTATTGCCATTTAGTAGTCATGTAGTCAAATGACAGCTTTTTGCCCAACTATCGATTTTCATTTTACCGATATAATATTGTTACTGCCGTATATAGTGACACATCAATTCAGTTGAAACACATTGGAATGACAGGAACGTCATTATGCTGTGGTGGCTAAAATCGCATTTCCTTGGGACTACCATTAGTATGATATTTCATTTCGACATCTATCAATATTCGATGATTTTTCGATGAAAATTAGGATCATTTTCCAACTGCTCATGAGCCCATTCAGCGAATACACGTCGTTGTCTATGGTTGTTTACCTTCACCTCCTGGATCAGTTGAATTTTTTACGGATACAGGCCCAAGTCACGACGCAAAATTCGCCAAGTTGTAGTCTGCGAAAGGCCGAGTTCCTGTGAGCGACGCGAAATCGATTTCGTCGACGTACGGCTGTTGGTTTATCGTTTACTGAACCAGTGGACACAAATTTATCTACCACACTGCGAATAGTCCTATCGGTTATGCCGACCGTAAAATGGGCGAAGCGCGCGGAATGTTTCCCGAACAGAACACCCATTTTGATAAAACAAATTTATCATTTGCACGCTATGTCCGTCCGTGATTTGGCAAAACAGACTGCATAAATGACAGCCAATTTGACAGATGTAGCTTCAACAATATGGTCGCTATCAACTGTCAAAGTTCGGAAGTCCATATTGGAAGACCCTGTACAATACTTTAGGGCAATTGTCCGCGACCGCTTATTTTGATATGTTTTCTAAGTGTAAGCTACCACCGGCCAAGCCGATAAAAATATTTCAGCATTCAATTATGTTTACAATAAAGTACTCGTATTTCCGAAGTCACCACCGATTTATAGAATTCCGAAAGTCTAAATCTCTCTCTTTTAGAAAACCTCCGACTCTCGCTTCTGTTCGGAATCGGCAAAGAGGCTTAAGTCCCGCTCATACTATGTGTAAAGTAAACAAAATATTCAAGAAAAATTGTAAGACTTTCCGTTAGAATTGGGTTAGGTTGATAGAATGTTGTCAATATGTATTATTTAGAACCCGCATAGGTCTAATAGCGCCCTAAACGCTGTTCGAGGCGTCTTGTAAGAGCACGTTAGTCAAGATTTTGGGAGATGAAGAAAACTGAGAGCTAAAAATTGAGTCCATAGTTTGATCATTTTAAAAAGTCAATATACTCGTATATACACATTCTGTCATGTTCACCAGTTGCTGCAATGGAAGCCCTTCCAGTTTCGCTAGGGCTGAAAAGAAGTGATTTTTTAATGAATCATGCGCTGTTTGATAGTGCTTTGACTATGGCAGAGGAAGCAACCACTGCAGACATGCTATAAGATCGTAAGTCCCAACAAAGTATTTACCTAACAAGTTGTACCCTTGTAGCTATCATCATATCGCTTTTTTTAGGACGACAAAGTCCTTCAAGAGGTTTCTATTAATCTTCGATCATATCATTGTTGCAATGCTCTGTTTTTGGGGATAAAATATTTGATAGAGCAGTACTAATTGTTAGTACTGTTTAAATGGCTATTGGTGCAACTCCAGTTCTAACAAGTCCATATGTTTACTAATTTATTAATTTTCATAGTGATGGTCGCGCCCGAGCACCTAAATAATCCGGATGTTGTTCTGACTTTCTACAGCTCTGAGCGTCTTTCCTGGATGCTAGGCCCCTAATAGAGCCGCTTGAAATTGTCCACAAAGTGGAGCATCATATGTTAGTATAGTTCTAACAAATGTAACTTATAGCCTTACGGACGGTCCGCATTTATTGCCACATATTCTTGGACATAGTCTTTGGTTTTTAACGTAAACACCTGTCGTGTAGACTTAAGTTTACGAGATGCCCATAGATCCATGGGAGCAAGGATACGCCTTGCCATCGCTCTACCGCCTTCCTGAGGTACCAAAGCAGAACTTGTGTTGAAGGCACAAGTTCCACCCTTGGTAAGGATCGAGGCCGATCTAAAACCTTTTACTGTTCTTAGGGTCACAGCACCTAGTACCTATTGCAACTCTACATTGGGTCAAACCAACAGGCAGACCCTTCCCGCGACTTCGGGTTTAAACCACAGCCACCATGACGCTCCCACAAGAGGGCCTACCTCAACAAGTCAGGCCCGGACCGAGATCCGGGGGGCTCCTGACTCCCATAGTACCGTGATTTAAGCCGTGGTAGGGACTACCGGTGGTCCTGCCGGGGCCCCCGCTTTTTATTAGACAACGTCGTTAATGGGCGAAGCCTTGATAATTGGGCGGGGGCCCACATATTCCTGGACAGATATACAAGGCTTTCTTGGCTCTTTCTCTTTTCAAATTACAGGTAAGTGTATTGTCAAAGATAAGACGAAGATATCTGATCCCGTCGATCGTCGGTATCCTGAATGCTAGATAAATTTTCCTGTTGATAAATAACACTTATTCAGTTCCTGTAAAGTTAACTCTAAGACCACCGAACGTAGCCAATTTCAATAAATCATTTAGCCCGGTTCGCATTATATCGCGTAGGAAGTCTTGACTTCACACTCACTGTCAATCACAATTTACCTCAAATTTCATCTCTCTGACAAAAAAAAAGTAAAAAGGAGGAAACAAATCAAAATTTTCATTATGGGCACGGGATTCTCCTAAATAGTTTTGTTTTTGGCTTGCTGACCAAAAAAAGTTGAAGACACCTTAGTTTTTTTATTTACTGAGCGAAAACTTGCTCAAGATGTCTGTTAGATAAAACTAACAAATCTGCTTATGGCCACGATCACAAAAAAAGCGCGTAGATTGCTACTTTTTCTGTCTGTTACTGTGACTGAGTTTCCTAAATTGTCAACGTCAAGATTTAGTTGACACCTTGAAATTAATTTCCTATTTGTCACTCAAAGTCACAAGAGTCCAAAGTAGCGCAAGAAATTAAAAGACAGCTGTCAAAAAGTTGTCTTCCAAACCACCAAGTGAGGTGGATACTTTTTGCACAAACTTTTTCATCAGTGTTGTTTCGCGTTTATTTATGTAACATTTATGGTGTAAAAGAAAATGCATATATAAGCAAAAACGTGACATTAGGTCAAGAATTGACATTTAAATTAAAATACGAAAACTGCAATAGCAGAGTTAGGGACTGCTCAGGAGATCTGTAAACAAAAACACGTGAGTCATCGAAAACGTTCTGAAATCTTGGTAAGTAGCGCCACCAATAACATTTTAGACATCTGAAATGAATCCAAGTCTTATGATCAAGAAATTTGCAACAATCTATTGGCCGATTTGTTGTAACAGTCTACCTTGTATCAGAGTGAATAATCATTTGATAATTAATCAAAAGAATTTGTTATGACATTTGTCCGTGTCATAACAGAATTGTCTTTAAAAGGGCGTATAACCATAGAATTGAATGCACGTAATACCGCTACATGTATCAAACAATAATAATCACCTAGACACATTTTGAATGTTCAATTATTGCCAATGAACCAAACGGTTACAAATCGAATTTAATTTCGTATTCAACACTTCCTCTTTGGCAGTGCACGCCATTTTGTTACATAACAGTTTTAAGGGGAATCTACTGGTAAATCTTGGCTACACTAGTTCATGGCCTAAGGGAGCCAAACCAACAAGGTTTGTCGTTTTTCTTTTTATTTGTCGTTTTCAAATGTCGTGCACACAGCTAAGAGTGAAAGAAATGAACTTTTTCTTTCTTCCTGTCATTTAGTTTAGACCATCTAGCGTTGTAAGCACCCTGAATGCTGCACACACAGTTCGCCATGTAAAAATCAAGCCGATTGACGTTTCACGTGAAAGAAATAGACAATTTTGAACCAATTTCTTTAAGACCATCATCAGCGTCATCGCTGCAAAGTCAATAGATAAATAGCTACGAGTTGAGTAGTCGTCGCTGCGCCAAAGATTTATTTTGTAATCGAAGCGAATCATGTTGGATTTCTTTATGTTTGCTCCGAATATAGCAATGCAGATTTATTGTTATTACAAATGTTCAGTGTATATCACGGTATTTGTTAATATTGACGTAAAGAAGAAGCACCGAGCATGAGAGCAGAGATGTTCATACACATTTATGGTGCATGTAATTTTCTGGCAATTGAGAACAGGTACGAGGTACAGGCGCTTTCATCTGCTGTTTCTTTTGTGTTGCGATCAACCATTTGTTGAATGTTGACGTAAATGTCAATCATCGTAATGAGAGGGTGACCGACCATGTATTGTTTCGTCATGAATTCACTTATACAATCAAATGAAATACATTTTGCAAACAGCAATGGATTTTCTTGGAGACAAACAAATATTTGGTTAAACGATTTACTGATCTGTCACCAATCTGTCATGTGCAAGTTTCGAATGACAGATGTTATTTGCAGTGAGCAATGTAATTCCATAAACAAACTCATATATCTGGTATTGAAAAGGTAAAGAACTCTTAAAAAAAAGACATTAACCGGCTGTTAGATTCCATCTTGAACTTTCAAATGTCATTATGTTATATCGGCTAAAATATTGTCTGTCGTAAAAAAATATTGTATCTAAAAAAAAATAAGATAAGCCCCTCAGACATTCTCTAAAAGTAACATTTGATTATAGGGAACGTTTTATTTTTGGTGAAATTCACCGTGTCACTGCGAAAATTCGCATAACAATGGGAAACCTCGCTGACAAGTAACAATAAGGCGTTTTTTGGACGAAACAATTACTCAATTTATTATTTTGTTTAATAGAGGTGTGGTTTTGGGTTTTGATATGGGTGCACTAAAACGAAAACAATTCTTTATGGCCAATAAACGTTATTATGAATTTGGCGAAATGGGAAAAAATTTAGGTTATCAAATTATTGCCGTTCGGGTAATGATTTACGGCTCCGTCACAATAGGGTAATAAAGTGTTCAGTCAAATTAAAGTCTTCCCATACGGATACCTGCAAAATGTTATTTTTTTTTTATGAAATAGATGAAAGGAGTGAGTACGAAGGCTTGACTTAATTTGTTTCGCATGCCAGTGTCTAGACAGGGGCTAATGCTGTTGAGCCTTATGACACTATAAGCAGTCTTATAACATTCCGCAAAGAGTGACTGTATTACATTTTTCCATTTTGTTTACGAATTCCTGCAGCCTGATGCGAGCGCAGACCGCAGAACATTGATAATTCTCCGCGGTGTAGTCATCAGTCTCACAAAAAACTTTGCAGGATGTTGTGTCACTTATGCCTAACACACTTAGTTTATAAGCAAACGCGTAGTGCTCCATTACGAGGATAGTGAACAGTCTCCTCCCCACCCTTTCCTACTAAAGGACAGCAGAAAGAGAAGTTGTGAACCATTCGTTTGGTTTGCTTCCTACCTGGAGAGTCGTATCTTCTGCAGTTGGGCTTACAGGAAACCCAACTGTGAATGGAAGGCCTATTCGAAGACCCAAGCTTCGTCCCCTTCACAATATAGTTCGTTGCCATCAGGGTTGCAAATATCTCTGCTTGGAAGACAGACGTAACTTTTCCTAACGAAGAGTGAAATCTAACGCTGTCGTCCCCCTCCAGCACCACACGTTAGATCGGTTATGGACCTGACTACATTCCTTTCCTGTCTCAGATTCTAGGCGAAATCATTCCTGAACCCAGGGAAACTCGATTCCGTACTTCCGCAGCTACAGGAGTTCTGGTGTCATTGCGTCCGTCTACGTAACCAGAGACAAACGACAGTAGACGCGCAAAGTCATCAAAACTGCAGTGCATGCTGTACCAAAGAGTGTAGCTCATGATATGAATATCGAGCAATGGAAACTTCATCAATGCGTCTAGAACAGAGGCAGGCGTGCTAGGAAAATCCCCCATGCAGCCCGCATGGACCGTTCTTTGAAGTCTAGTTAAAGCGGCAGTGACGTATTTTCATGAAATCTTGTTCCACAAGGCAACCGACTCATAGGGTGTTATTATAGCCATATGGATCTAAATGACATTTCTCAGTAACAAGTCCCATCTCTTTCCGAAAGCTCCGACGCGATATGCTCAATGCGTTAAGTAGTGAGTCGACCAACATGCGCTATGGCAGTGGAGAAAGGATGCCGCGTTACGGTCAAGCCCTGTTTACTCTTTGCATCACATATTGGTCAGCATCCGCATTCAGGGTCATATTCATCACCATTGCTGTTATCCTTTATCTTTTGCTCGTATGCTGTATTACGAGTATCTAGCCAAATTAAACATGCCGTCAAGAGTCGCGTTGTCTAAAGCATCCTCAATGGGGATGATAATTCCCCACGCGTACTTCTTGACGAGTCCACCTACAATTCTGCGCACTAGATTATTTAGTGCACTTGCAGGATCTTTTGCATTCGCAAAGCAGTTTTGCGCACAAGAAGCTCGGCCATTTTATCCAGCTCTTCAATACGCAGGAATTCAGATTGATTGATCTGAAACTCTTGGAGAGCGTGTGATCATCTGTTTTACGAATTTCTTTATTAAGGTTCGCTATGTATGCCAGTGCCAAGCTAGTAAAGTTGCTCTTTAGAGTTGCCAGCAAATTTTCTTACGCTCTCTAGCATAACTGGATAGATGTCATCGATGCCAGGTGCCAGGCGACTTCAAGCTATCAAAAGAAGCAACAACCTCATCTGTCACCGCAGCCGGTGGCAGGTACCAGCTACGGCGTGTTACTCACCTGACTTCCAGCTTCAGTGACAGAAGTTGGTTTTGAGCAGATTCTAATCAGGTTACCCTGGAAGTGAGCCTCAACTCAAGCATGAGATAGAAAGTCGCAGAGACGACAGAATCGAATTAGTGTAGGTGCCACCAGATCTTCTAAGTGTTTCCAATCTGACTGATTTGCCCATTTTAAGGACTTTGACATTTCCTGGTCTCACAGAGATCTGTTCGCAAAGGCCTTTATGAGAAGTACTCTTCAACACCCTAATAAGTTTCTTATGATCTTTGTGCTACAACCTGTAAAGGCTCCAGTTTTGCTCGAAACTGGTCTTGTTTAGAAGCTTTTTTTTTATAATTTGCGCGGGCTCAAGGGATTAGGTACCCTTAAAATGCTTGCACACAGCGTGGTCGTAGGAAAATCATGGAAGATAGAAAAAGAGGTACCGGTGAACGTTGGTTTTAAATGTTTGAAGGTTATAATCACTAGGAAATAAAGAGCTAGGCAGGGCATTCCACAAGCGAATTGTACGGCTTAAGAACGAATCATGATATTTTAGAGTACGTCCGAAAGTGGGCTTGAGGGTATACTGATGAGCATTCATAGTGAGACAGGTGTTACGGTTAAAAGTTTGAAGGGGCGGAATGCTACTGGCGATTTCTATGGAGCACTGTTGGTGGAAATAGCGATAAAGCAGAGTGAGACCCGAGACATTACGTCGGTGTTCGAGGGTGTCCCTTGTTTGAGTGATATTAGTATCACCTATGAGTCTTATCTCACGGTTTTGATGTTTTGGGCGCACCCGATCAGATGTGGAAATTGTACTCCAATTTCGGGCGGATAAACGCCTTATATATTAAGACCCGATCAGAGGGCGTGAAGTATTTCTTACATCCCTTGTGGAAACCTAGACATTTCGCAGCATTTTTGATGACACCGAATATGTGGTCATTCCAAGTTGTGACTGACACACATACCGAGAATGGAAAGTTTATCGGTTTCGACGACGCAAGTGCCATTCATGGATAATGGCTGGGTGTTTAAATTTCGCTTTAACGATAGTAGACTCTGTTAGTGGTTCCGCAATTAGTTATGCTGTTAATATCAGAATTTAATGAGCTTAACATACGCTGGCATTCCCGTTCTACAGCCGAAGAGCAGAGACGTGAGTCTGGGAACGAATATGAAAAGCAGAGAGTACTGTCGTCAGCAAAGGAATATATTGGATTAGAACTAGCAGACAAGAGATCTTTGATGGGTTCTTTACGTAATCTCTGGAGATCGCTCGTTATACATATAACTCCCCGAAACTACAGATGCGTTTATTAAACATCCATGGTCCCTGTATGAATATTATTTGTGACTGACTTACAATCGACAGCTGGCAACCAATAAAATCTCCAAATGTCAAATATCTAACAAATCCCTCGTAAATGTCATTCTAGATGCCATCCATTTGAACCACAACAATGTTACTTAATTCGTTTGCAGTCATTTCTCACTCATAAACAAAACAAACAACATATTTGCATAGGAGAGAGGAAAAAAACAAGCGTTTACACGATTCTCAGTTGCTTCCGCGTCATCGTTCGTGCAAAGTTCTTACTTTCATCTGAGTTACACAATGGAGTTGCCTTATCTTCAATCTCGTGCCTACGAGGCTGATGACGCAAATTTCTGTATATATTTATCTTTTTCAACCGGCTTCTTACCAGCTTTAGCCATGACCATACAATTTGTTAATTGAAATTTATTTGCATTATGGGTACAATCGATGCCTAAGCGTTACTACAATCTTTTCAATTTCTGATTACTTACATATGGTATACCGCATCAGCATCATCTTATGCATCAGCATCTCCATCTTTGGTTAGCTAAACTGCCAATTTGCCAAATTACAACATCAATAAATGTGTACGGTAAGATACGACTACTCGTATTCTCTACACAGCTGAATTTCGTGACGTGGATTAGAGGAGATCTTCGTTGCCTGAAGATAGATATTGGAATAAACGATATAAATTCAGTAGTAAAGGATACGGTCTGATGTAAACGAGAAAGTTGGACCGCTATTTGATAGAAATATTAAGCAGATCATAACTCTGACGTAGACTTTGTCTTTGTGAACGACTCGTTGCCGAAATATATTTCTAATAAACCACACCAAGATAATCATCGATGGACACAGTCAAGGTTGCAATTAAGGGCCGCAACTATTCACAATTATTTCAAGCAAATTGCAGATAATTGCTGGCAGTGAAATATTAAGTAAAATTGTTGAGACGTAATAAGTCAGTGTTTTCTGAAACGTGATTAATTTGGGTAACCAGCTTTTCTGTTGTTTTTTTTTATAGAAAACAAAAATTGGTCTTTGGACAAGTTAAGTAGTGCAAAGTTACGCGAAGCATGAAAGCTAAATTACTGACGGTATTTGGTGTCAAATCAATTTGTCGCTAGTTCCTTTAGAAAGGCCACAATTATGTGAAAGGTAAAAGGGCCAAAGTTACGTGACTGAACGACGAATTTAAAGGTTACATCATGCACAAGAGAAAGAGCTGATGCTATTGCTTCTTCATGGAATGGATGCTTAGTGGAGGTACACCAAATAATTCCGGTAGTTATCTTTCTCTAGGAAAACTATTGGTACTCGTACATTTTTGGGGCGTCGCATTTGCTTTTGCAGCTCTTTTTTTCCGCACAGATGAAAATAATGGTAAAATACAAATTTTCCGTAAATTGGTCTGCGAAATTCTAATAAGTACACGCCTTAAACACGAAATCCGTTCACCTATTACATTGAAAAGTGAAAACATAATTAAAAAAGCGATTGCGTCTAGTAAGCGTCTTGCTTTATGGAGGTTTGGAAAGAAACTTTCCATGACTTGTACCCCCAAGATTAAACAATTATTTACTAGTCTGCAAGACCGTATAATTAACGATAGACGCCTACCAGCAATTTAAGCAGCAAAAGTCCTCTCGAAACACTATTACGGTTTTTGTAATTTATGACCTTGTAGTCACGATAGACGCATTAATAACGAAAATATGAGACACTGGGGAGGTAAGCGCTGAAAAAAGAACAAGCTTACAAAAAAATTATTATAACCTGTCTTCACATAATGAATTACCGGACTATCTCTGCAAAAATTATGGAGAACTACTTTGTCAAAACAGTCCTTGTGTTTCACGAAAACTACAGCCCATGAAGTAGGTGGTGATGTACCTTAAGTCATTGTGGTAAGCCCCCTATTGTGAAAGCTAATTTATGATAAATACCTATTAGCAAAGCTATTAGTCTCATGGTAAGCGTTAATTAACGACTTTGTGAGCGATACTGCGGTGGTTATTTTAGTCGAAGAACTTGAACTCCCTACAACAACACATTTGGCTTCAGACACCAATGTCAGCATGCACTCCGAAGGATAATGACAATACGTTCTCAAAAACTTCTTACAGCAGCTGACAATTCTATAAGCATGTGCGCCGCAGAAAAATTATTAAGTTCCACGAACACTAAATCCTTACGTACGGTTAATCAAACCCATCCATCGCGTAAGCGAATAGTTTTGAGCAGCTACACTCATTGTATTTTTAATGCTATAACGTACAGGACTGCAAAACTGATTCGGAACACTATGAAGTCGATATTAAGCCGAATAGACCCTTAACGACCAATTTGAAGAACGGCCCACTACTGATATCATGAATTGCATTCTGGGCAATTCCCGAAATGTGATGGTGCATACATATATCCAGCGAATTTTGGCATCTAAAGCGCCAACATAAAGCACATATTTTTAAGCCAATATAGTATATGAGTATTAGGCTTAGTCTTGAGTCCGATTTACGCAAAGCAAAGCCGTTACAGAAAAGCTGTCATTTTCAGCAATGGAGTCCATGTTAGTTGATAAGATCTGGCTAATAACTGACAAACAGTTGAAGCTCCAGCGTTCTTAAAGTTCGGTTTTCCTGATTATCTCAAACCTGAAGGGATGATTCGGACACCGTTTCTCTCCGCGAACAAACTAATAGCTGATGATGTATTTTTCTCGCAGCTGCCCAATATCGAGTCGGCTTTTCTGTTAACCTTTCACCAGCTAGTGCCACAATAAGACTAAAAGGACCAGGATTAAGATATAAGTTTCCTGTTAAGAAGTTTTATTTTTTTTTTGTTCAGCGAGATCACGTTCTGAGAACAGCATTCTCGAATGCCGCAAATTCCTCATTAATTTTGGGCTGAAAATGAGCGATGTTTGTTCTTCCTTTGCTTCCACGTGAAATTTCTCTCCCATACTATGAGTTCTCACAGTTGAGATTAAAGAAAGCACGATCCTTTCCGCTTAAATCCGGTGCCGGTGTAAAAAAGTTCAGATGTATTTTATTTTTTAAACTCTAAAACATAATGCGGTCAGCTCAGGTTTGTACATTAGAGCTTGACCAGTTCTCTCCCGAATTTGTTCACTAGGTTGGAAAGCTCTCCATATGATCTATTCTATCATGCGATGCTCGGAAGTTAAAATAAACTATAGTCTTCTCCAGGATTTATCGCAGTGGGAAACTGCTATTTATTCTGAAAACATAATCTATACTCGATTAACTTGTCTTAATCTCAACGTATAATCATAATAAATATCGGCCAACTCATCTTTCCAGACATGATACTTAAATAAGTTCCCTGACATCCCCTATTACTGTTCCAAAATACGTGAGAAGTGCTGAATTTAATCCAACATACTATATTCACAATACGCTCAGGCTTTAGCTCATCTAGCACAGATTGTTAACCGCAAACGAAAATCGGCCCTAAAGTGAAGCAATACAAAGAGAGCTTTCTACTTTTTACTAACTGCCTCATAATGTCGGCACCTGTTACTGTATATTGGTAAAAAAAAAAATTGATTTAAGCACTTGGTAGCAGAGGCACTAAGCAAAGCGCCATGCACTGAATAGTTGGAGTCACTAATCAAATAAAAAAAAATCTATATTATGTACCTACCTACTCAATCAAATTTAACCGGGTTTACTGACTTAAATCAGTCATTTCCATTTTATTCGAAAAAGTATCATAAAACACGACTTATATGATAAACACTTTTCAAGGCGAACTAATTAGCGGTTTTAACTTGTTTTATAAGTACTCATTTTCATACGACTCAAATGCGTTGGTCAATAGACATCAACTTCATCTATCCACATCCGGAAATTATTTATGCACATGCATTCATATTTTACCATTCCAAACATCTAGATGCAACTGTTATAGTTTTCAGATATATTCATCTCTCATATCTGATCTAAAGCCCTGTTAAATCCAGTTTGTCAATATCTGGAGACTTTCTATTTCTTTTTGTCACGTCTGGTCATACAGATGAGACCAAGTATTTTGACTAACCGAGATGGTAGTTTCGAATTTTATTAATTCCAAATGACAGATGTTGCAGTATGCTCCATAGATGCCACTGAATTTGTTCGCAAGTGCGGCTATTCGTGCGAAACGAAAGTATTTTACGAGTATCTGCAAAAACTAAGTAACGTCAAAATAGTCACCACTTGCTGTCAATTTTAAATTGTTTGACATTCACTTTTACAAGAGAAACCATGTGTCATTTCTTCTGCATGACGTCCCTTTGTACGATTCTCCTCGAAAATACCTAGCTCCATTCTATTCCGCATATCACAGATGTGCAATGGTTCGTCAAGCTCAAACTCTTCCTTCAAAATGTAATCCAAAAACAAATTAATGCGCACGTATATAAAGGGGCCATCACTAATAACTAACCACAACTACGTCATCGCAATTACAAAATAAAATCACGCAATTTCCCAAAATAGCAAATGTCTCTTGATTCTTCGATGTTTTTGCGAAAAAACATCAAAACAAACTAATGCATAAAGCAAAAACAAATTTTCACCCTCTGAATCATCCCTGGTGGCTGCAAATTGCTTGATAACAGCACAAAAATCTTTCAAATCAACATTGATCAGAAAGAGACCACACTACTTTAATCAATCAGCTGAAAAAGCACAATCAACCTCGTGTCTGACTGTCAAAAACCCTCTCCAACTAGTAGTACTTATTTTTCTTTACAACAAGGAGGTGGTTTAGCACAATTCTCTCGCGAAATTGTACAATTTCATACGAATAATCCACAGAAAAATGTAACCAAAACAAATATTAGCCTCTCCTAACAGTAAATATTAATTTTTTCAGTTTCCCTTCGCATGATTAACCCGGAAAATATCGAAAATCGAGGAAAGAAAATCAAAAAAAAATAAATTCATCATCGTCTGATAATTCACCATCGCATGCCATGTATGGCTGTACTACTCCCTCATGTGAAATAACTACACAGTGACCCACAGAGAAGGAAAATACGACAAAAACAAAAACAATCACGATTTGTTTTGAATTGCACAAGTGAATGTAAACAAAGTTCGATTGTGAGTTTCAGTTGGAAAATGGATTCGCAAAGAGACACCAGTTCGGTAGCACCGTCATCCTCATCGACAGCACCACCACCAGAGAGTACTCGTCAAAATAGCTTGCAACGCATTCAGCAAAGGAAACAGAAAGTCTTCAATTTGCCACTGAAACAGCAGCTGGCGAAGTTGTCCATGTACTCAACATGTCAGGTGGAGAACTGCAAGTGCACCGGCTGGAAGACACCTCAGGAGAATCGTCATCGCGATGTAGAGAGCTCATATTGTCCGGATTTCACGGAAGAATGCAGAAATGCAACGTGCTCGCATCCTCTGCAGAGCCACATTTCACATTTGAAGGGAATTTCCAGTCAGCAGATGAATGAGCTGCTGGGCGCAATCATCGACACGGAAAATCTGTTCATGAGTATGCAACGCATTGAGGACGAAGATACAAAGAAGGTGTACATGTACCTGTTCAGGTTGTTGAGACAGTGTGTGGCTAGCCGGCAGCATCCAGTGATTCGAGGGCCGCTGGGCGATCCTCCTTTTGAAGCGCCGTGCATTTCGAAAGCTGTTTCGAATTTGGTGTTTTACAAGTACAGCCACCTAAGTCAGACAGAACTGGGTGTCATGACCGAAGTGGCTAAGACGTTCTTGAATTTCCTGAATCACTACAATTTCGAACCGCCCTCGGTAGGAAGTGGTGAAATTACTAACGAGGATTCGTCGAATTATAAAATCAACTACACCAGATGGCTGGTGTTTTGCCATGTGCCTGCATTTTGCAATTCTCTGCGGCATTTTGAGACGTCGCTAGTGTTTGGTAGGAATTTACTACGCACAGTGTTCCAAGGAATGGCGCAACAATTGAAAAAGAAATGTGTCAGTGAGAAGGATCGCTTTCCAGCTGACAAAAAGGCTATCATCATGCAGATGCCAAAGTTCTTGGAGTCCCTTAAAGCAGAGCTGTTGAGGGATGAATCGCCAATCTGGAATCCAACTTATCGTCCCCCAAGCACATTTATCACTCAACAACGAAAAAGACAACAGGAAGCAGCATCGGGAAGCTCCAAGCGCTCTGCGGACCCACCGTACAAACGACCGAAAAAAGAGCCTGAAAAGGTTTCAGACAATGAAGATCTAACCGATGATTCTGTTTACCGTGCCATGAAAGCCATATCCGAGACCAAAGCAGCAAGCAAAACGGAAGTCCTCTTTCCCGAAAATGTATCACGTGATGCGATAGTCAAAGCTGAAGAATCGAAAGGGGACATCCAGTTCCATGTGGTTGGGAATTCGCTTTCTCGTCCAGTGGAAAAACAGACAATGTTATGGATGCTGGGTCTACACAGTGTCTTCGCTCATCAACTACCGGAAATGCCTCGCGAGTACATTAGTCAACTGGTCTTCGATACGAAACACAAGACATTGGCTTTAATCAAAGACAATCAACCGATTGGTGGAATCTGTTTTAGGCCCTTTCCGACACAAGGTTTCACCGAAATTGTTTTCTTGGCTGTGGTTATGAGTGAACAGGAGAAGGGCTATGGATCACATTTAATGAATCACCTAAAAGACTACAGCATCCAGAAGGGAATTCGACATTTCCTCACCTATGCCGATGAGCACGCTATTGGTTATTTTAAGAAGCAAGGGTTCTCAAAAGACATCAAATTGGCACGGCCCGTTTACGCTGGTTTCATCAAAGAATACGATGGGGCTACACTGATGCACTGCGAGCTCCATCCAAGCATTGTGTATACGCAATTCATTTCCATCATTCAAAAGCAGAGAGAGATCCTAAAAGAATTAATAGCTCAGCGACACGGCGATGTGCAGAAAATCCGTCCCGGCTTGACCTGTTTCAAAGAAGGTGTTCGCTCAATCCCCGTAGAGTCGATCCCTGGTCTCCGAGAAATCGGTTGGAAGATACAAATGCGGGCACAACGAACCTCTCGACCCCTAGAAGAGTCCACCGATCCGGACAAACTCGCCTCATCATTCTCCACCGTCCTACAAGCTGTGCGACAACACACGGCTGCCTGGCCTTTCTTAAAACCTGTCAATGCGATCGATGTCCCTGACTACTATCATCATATCAAGTATCCCATGGACTTGAAGACCATGGGTGATCGCCTGAAGAAAGGATACTACGTAACCCGTCGTCTGTTCATGGCCGACATGGCCAGGATATTCTCCAACTGCCGATTCTACAACCAGCCCGACACGGAATACTTTCGCTGTGCGAATTCATTGGAAAGATATTTCCAAACCAAAATGAGGGAACTCGGCTTGTGGGACAAATGAGCGTGTACTTTTGTAAATGTTTCGTTATCTAATAAATTGTTCAAAACCGACTGAAATGAAATCGCCAGGCTGAGCTGTTGCGTTTTATTTTAAATTGGGATGTCGTAAGCAAGCTCCCTGTTGCGTTTGCGTTTGGTTTGATGGTGATGTCTGTAAAAGGCTTTGCTCAACCGGATGGCTAAGTTGATTGGCTTTTGTGTATGTGTTTTGTTTTTGGTTGAAGAGGAAATTATTTTATGGATGAGATGTGATAAACTGGATCAAAAGTGGACGAGAAGTCAAAATAGGCAAATCAATTGCCGATTGCACAAATAGTTTGGATATAGCGCATTGAATTTCAGTTTTTTTTTTCTTTGCTGCTTGTCTGTAATAGGTGCCTCTAGTTGTAGACATGATTGATCGGAGTTAAAGAGGGCTGGCCAAGAACAAATTGGCTTGGGTAATGCATAACTCATACTCGAGATGACAGGGTTAGGTGATTAATTGCAATTATTTCTTGGTTATGCAATTTTATCTGCAAAAGCTGGGAAAACTTAGATGCGAGCAAAAACCAACAAAAAAAAAGATAGGAAAACGAAACAGAAATTATCCAATCTTATGGGAAACTCAAGATACGAAGTGATACTTTCACCTTGGCTAGGTAGCTGACGATTGAATGTTTATTGCTTAATTGAAGAGGAATTTTCGTTTTTTTTCTCTCTCTTTCCCTTTCCACTCAAAGCGCAGCGAGTTTGTAGAGGATACATACGTCGACAATGTGCTGGAAATTGATTCTTCATCCGTTGCTGATCGGTCATCGGTCAGGTTTTAGTCATAGCAAAGCAGAACGTCTTAAGCCAATCGTAATGAGAAAAAATGCAGAAACTGTCGGAAGATAAGTGTGCTCGTGTAATTGCTGATTTGTTGCAACATACCGGTGTCTACTCATTACTGGTGGATCAATCGTGTATCGTGTGATTCATAAAACTATTCTCCCTTCGAAACTTTTTAGTTTGCTCGTTCCATAGTAAAGTTGATGCATTTTTACAATTTCTGTGCTGGATACTGGTTTCGTGCAAATAGTCTTGACTTCCAAGGCTCTTAAGTGGTACAAGTGCTGGACATCAGAAGGAGAACATTCGGCGGATGAATTCGCTTGACTGAATCAACGGTGTTATTAATAGCCAGCATGGCAGACTCCTTATATCAGATTCATCAACGTATTTGGAGCTAAGGTTAAGGATTTTCATAACAAGTCAGATTGCCGAAATAAAGTTGGTGGCTAATGAACCCCAAATGGGTCAGCGGCAGGTCTTATATCTAGGAAGCGAAAGCGATCCCCGAAAAGTCCCGTCCTTTCAGGTTGAGGGTAGTGTATGGAGTTTGCGAAGCAACAAAGACCGTCAGATAACAACGATCTCACGGTTGACGACCATGTAAAAATAAGTAAAGTGGGCTTCTTTGGTAGTGCAGCTGGTAGGAAAAATAATTTTTTCTGACAAGCGGCTAAGTTAACAAACAAAATTGCTGCATCTAGGGATCGGAAAACCCGCACGTGATTGCTGAGAAGCCAATGCAACAGCAGAGAGTGACGTTTGGAGCGGATTTTGGGGTGGCGGCATCATTAGCCCATTTTATTTCGAAAATATTGCTGGTAACGCCATTTTACTCAATGATGATCGCTACAGAGCCTTGACTACCGAATTTTTGCAGGCGGAAATTGAAGCCATGGACTTGAACGAACTTTGGTTTCAGCACGATGATGCGCCATGTCACACAGCCCATCAAACAATCGATCTTTTGCGCGCCAAGTTCGGTCATCGTATTATCAGCCGCCTTGTGCGCTTCAGAGCCGCGATTTGACCCCGTTGTACTTTTTTTTTGTGGGGTGCCCTTAAATATCGATGTTATGCGGACAATCCAGAAACGATTCAAGCCCTTAAAGCGAATATCGCCCGAACCATTGATGAAACAGAGAAAGAAACAGTCCTCGGTTGAGAGAATAATTGATTTTTGTTCATTTTATTTGTAAAAAGAAACATGTATTTGGACCACCCTGTATAGCAAAACAATTCGCTTATGAAGCGGCGCTCCATAGAAGGACGAGGGCGACTCGCCAAGTGAAAGGACAACATAAATGATGGCTGACCTACCGAGCTATTTAATGATTCGGTAAAGAGCAAACACCAACTCATTTCGGAGACTTTGTCGGAGGAATGTATGCCTGACGATTCAAAAGGAAGCAGACCATCTATGCTTTGGCATTAATCTCCTTAACATTGCGCGCAAGATCTTGTTTGCTGTATTGGATGAACACCATTTGTCAGTAATCTGATTGACCCCAAACAATTTGGTTTTGGCCCTGGTAAAAAAACGTCATCCCATACAAAATGTTGAGCATCTTACATCGTGACCAGATTGTTTCGTTTTACCCATGCTACCACTCCATGTATGATCACAATTACAATGTTCATCAATCACAGGAAGCTAGGGCTCCATTTTAAAGCAATAACCTGTTTCGTGTCTACACTCTTCACAAAAAATATGATTTTAAACTTTGAAGGTACAAATTGTAATTTGCTTAATTTTATTTACTAAAACCGTCGTGATCAAAAAACTGAATCTCTACATCAATTATCGCAACGCAATATTATGATACTCTACGTTGCTTCCGCTTTGACATTAACTTTAACTGTCTATTTGACAATCAAATGCAAATTCAGACAACAGGGAGTTTTAAAATTTTCTACACAGAACACAAATCAATCCATTTGGAATCCAAAGCAAATGGTTTTCAACGAACAACTGTCAGAACGCTCAAACTACGATGGAGCTACTGCGTTCGAATGCTTTGGTAGGTTTGACGATGTCAAAAAACGTCTGAGAGCCCTAACATTTCGCATGGAACCACGATCTATCCTCTTCACGATTGAAGTTATTTGTAACTTGTATACAGTTGCATGGGACCTACGGTTTTTTTTTTTTTCTAACTCCAAGTGAAGTAGTGAGAAATATTCTCTGATTCTGACTTTTAGAGTATACAAATATTTTTCTGTTTCTGTTCTGAGTTTGGTGAAGACCTACGCCTTTTTATGTTTAAGGTGATAAAATGGAACCTGCGCCACGTATTTAAGTATTTTTATGCTACCATGGAAGTTTTTCAGTTTTAAACGATAGGAGTTTGAACATCGCGGAATGCCAAACAAACCAATTCCGTCTCTAAAAATAAACACCACCACCACCAGTTGTAGCCATAAAACAGTTGTGCGTTCGCTTCTCTTTATAGTCTTCAGCATCCTCTCCATAATTTTCCTCATAAAAATCGAAAGCACACCATTTACAAACACTTGATGATTTCTTCTTATTTTCTTCATTGATTTGCAATACCTTACCACCGTTCGTAATGGGCTATGTCCGTTAAACAATTAAAACCAATTGCATACGCATAAAAACAAATTAAACATTTGTAACAACTAGTTAGACCGTTATGCAGTTGCCTTACGCTACAAATCTTTAATGCAAAAATTGCCAACCGGAAATTAAAAAGCCGGTAATATTCCTACAAAAGCCATTACAACGAATCTGCTCCATCTAGCATCCAGTCCGTGCCTTTTTCCAAAGCAAAGATCACTCAAAGATGGTCGTACCAAGATATATTCACCAGTTCACTTGGTCAGTTCTTCCTAGCCCACCGTCCTCGTCGTTGCTGTCAGTTGGCTGGATCAATCTGGTTTGGAAAAGACAATTTTTTTTTTTCTTCTCCCCTGTGTCCTCACTTCTCAACAATCACACGGCACAACCATAAAACTGGTTGTAGATAGATTTGATCATATTTTTTGTACGTATCTCCCGACACTTGTGTCGAACGTAGCTAAATTTGAACATGTAACCGTCACATTAGACACATATGAGTAAATGAGTGCATGCCATTATGACAATCATCTGTGATCTGTTTGTTTGATAGATAAACGAAACACAAAAACAAGGGAACAGTTTTGTTTTTTTATGAAATAGCTGTAATCACTTAATAACATTTAAATGACGGGAATTGTTGTGTTTTTGCCTGACTTTCTTCCATAATGTGTTTGGACTTTCTTGTGCGAAAATCTTTCTCTAAATGGCCAGCGAAAAAGTGACCAACTCTGGTCCTCCAGAGAAGGTAATTGCACTTTACTGGCGTTTCTCTTTGAATTAAGATGCAGACATACATTACATATGGCTTGCTTGAACCTTTACGTTGAAAGTTGCGAATAATGCGCATGGTCCCTGGTCTCCTGACTTTTTAGATCTCCCGGTCTTTGGGTATTCGTGTTGGGGGATTTTTTTTCTTTTCTGTTTCGAGGAAGAGGTTTTTGTACGACTTTTCTTTTCACAAAAATAGTACTGCAAGCAGCTTGCTGTATTCCTTTTGTAGATATAAACGTGTATTCCGGGCGACATACTCGTACTCGTACTGGTACAATCGCATGATTGTGCGTATTGTACTAGTTTAACGTTTTTTTTTTCTTTTTTTTGACTATCTTCGCACACAAATCATTCCTTGGCTCTCCATGGTACTCCATGTATTAGAGATACAGAAAGATACGACCAGAGCTGAGTGGAGAAAAAAAGAAAGTATTGCGCAATACTTCCTTCATGTTAAACGTCAAACGTTGCGCTGTGTCAGTTTGTTTGCTAGCTAGCCAGCCAGCGTGTTTGTTAGCTGTTTATAATTTAGGACTTGTCATTATTTTAAGCGAAAGAATGTTAAATGTGCGCAAGAAGATTAACGATCATGGAAAAATAGGTTTTATTATTATTTTTCTTTTTCATTAGCGAAAATAGTGTTTAATGGCGGATTGTTTATTTTTATGTCTAAAAGAGGGCGCCATGGTTAATTGTTATGATGGGAATTGGTACAGATATTTTTTTTCCTTTTGTTTTCGTCTTGACTAGGAATTTCACAATAAACTAAAGACGTATGTGATCGCATTTAAAGTTATAAACAAAAGATGAACAATTGGGATAGAGTCGTAATATTGAATGGTTTGGGGGAAAAAGAAATGGAGAAACTATTTTACAAAGCAAATGAACTTTTATAAGGCAGAGGGAAATGTATACAAACAGTTGGCAAAGCAATTGATTCAATTGATTTTGCAATTTATCCCCAAGTTTTTGCCATTACAGGTTTTATTTGTTGCAGCAGAGGCCTCAATAAGTTTGAAATGTGAGCAATTCAGTTTTTAATTAGGTGCTTCGAAACTTTGTGGCTTACTTACTGATTTTATTTATAAAATATTAAGTAGTTCAGTTAAACCAAGTTTTGAAAAGATTTCAAAAAAAACTTTTTACAGATGAGTTTCAGCGGGTAAGATTGCTAAGTTGTCTCAATCTTTTACATTTTCTACACACAAAAGCGATCAGTCCGCAACTGTACAATGCTTTGCCGGGAGCTATTTTTTAGCATCAAGGAGGTAAGGAGACCCTGAATCAACTATTTCAACCAGACCTGGATATAAATTGACCTGGATGAAGAAATTTACAATTTTCAATAATGTCAATGGGGACACTCGATTGCAAAAGTATTAGCAAAGTTTTATTTAGTTTATGCATTTATAGTGGTGGCTGTGGTTTTTACCTAAATCGCAGAGAGAATCTTTCGACTTGTCCTTTACAACACGCCATTACTCTTAAATTAGTGAAGACGTTAGATAAGCGACAGCCCTTTGAACTAAAAGGAGACACGTTTGGGCCACAAAAAGGTAGTACCAGTGCCACCCAGAGTGAATTGATTTATGTCTTATTTTATTTCTTGTGCCATGGCGCACCGTGGGCTTAAAATGTACTAGGCATGTACCCACGATTTCAGTTGCGATTGTTTTGCTTCCTCTTTTAGGATTTTTGCCACAACTACCACGGCAACGTTTTCTGCAAATGTAGTAATTGACGTTTCGTTTGAGATGGGTAGTTAAGACTAGAAGTACCCAGAAATGCCGGCGTCGCTATCACTGTCTTTTATGTTATCGTATTATATACCGGCCAACCACAACGACGGTAATAGTGCTTTAAGGCAAACACGGCATACCATCTGCCTAAGGATAGAAACGAAACGTTCTGTATCATGCTGTACTGGGTCCAGTGTAACAACCGGTACAGTCTTAGTGTCGTGATTTCGTGGAAGTTATTAGCATCACTTCTACTTTCCTGTATATCCGCTGCAGGTTCAATCTTATTCAACTCGAAATTGGTTATCCATGTGCTAGGATATCCACTCAGTAACTGGTAGCTTAGTACCACCATGCCGCTGATATCTACTACACCGAAATAGTCTCTATCTGAATACTAAACAGTAGCAAAGGTGGGAGTAGCATGAGTGATTAGATTAAAACAAACCAGCTCACAACCAACAGCTGAAACGGCAAATAAGCTGATGAATACGAGGGTGGGTTACTACGTCTCTGAAAATTAAAACAGATGGCGTTGCCACCTCAAATCCAACATTTTGTCAAAAATCGTCTTTCAAAAGAACGCACCTAAATTTCCAAACAGATCTGTCAAATAGTTTTGTTGTGACAACCATTTGAAACACGCCTACGAGAATTTTCATAAAAATGGAAAAAAGTGAATTTCCAGTGCTCATTAAACACTATTTTTTTTCGCAAAAAAAACCATCACGCAAGCTAATCAGAAGCTTGAAAAGTATTATGAGGACTCTTCACCACCAATTGGAACTATCCACCACTGGAATACTCAATTTCGGTGCGGTCGCCCAATTGAGGTTACCACACCAAAAATGGTCAATAAAATCCATGGCATGACATTGGACGATCGGCGAGTGAAGATGCGCGAACTTGAAGGGGCTACAGGATCAGTGATTTCAGTTTTGCAGAAATATTTAGATACGAGGGCGGGTCAATAAGTCCGTGACTTTTTGAATTTCTGACCTCTTTACTGAAACAGCAACACTGCTCCTGTCAACAGGCATCTGTCAGTTGACTCCTGTCAAAATTTAAACTTGCTGCGTCAGTTGGTTTGTGTTTGACAGCTATTTTTATCAGACTACTCACTAATTTGAGGAGAAAATGGAAAAAAGTGAATTTCGTGTGCTTATTAAGCATTATTTCTTGCGAAAAAAAACCATTACCGAGACCAAGGCTAAGCTTGATAAATACTATGGGGACTCTGCACCATCGATTTCAATGGTAAAAAAGTGGTTTACTGAATTTCGTTGTGGCCGTACAAGCGCTGAAGATGCCGAACGTCCTGGACGCCCAGTTGAGATCTCTACACCCGAAACAATCGAAAAAATTCACGATATGGTGTTGGCCGACCGAAGATTGAAAGTGCGAGAGATTGTGGAAGCCGTAGGGATCTCGCATGGCTCAGTGGTTTCAATTTTGAATGATCACTTGGGCATGAGAAAGCTTTCCGCAAGATGGGTGCCGCGTTTGCTCACAGTCGACCACAAACGCAATCGTGTAACAACTTCACAGGAAGGTTTGGCGTTGTTTAATCGCAATATGGAGGAGTTTTTGCGCCGTTTTGTAACCGTGGACGAAACATGGATCCATCACAACACACCAGAGAACAAACAACAGTCAAAACAGTGGGTTTCTAAGGGTGAATCGGCGCCAAAGAAGGCCAAGGTGGGTTTGTCAGCCAATAAAGTTATGGCGACTGTTTTTTGGGATGCACGCGGGATAATCCACATTGACTACCTTCAAAAGCGAAGAACAATCAATGGGGAATATTATGCCAACTTATTGGACCGATTCAATGACGATTTGAAAAAAAAACGACCTCATTTGGCCAAGAAAAAAGTTCTTTTCCACCAAGACAATGCAAGGGTGCACACATGTGCAGTTGCCATGGCAAAAATCCATGAATTGGACTATGAATTGCTCCCTCATCCACCCTATTCTCCAGATTTGGCTCCGAGCGACTACTTCTTGTTCCCAAACCTGAAGAAATGGCTTGGTGGAAAAAGATTTGACTCCAATGATGAAGTCATCTCGTCATTTTGAGGACCTCGACAAATCATTTTTTTTGGAAGGGATAAAAAAATTGGAGAAGCGTTGGACAAAGTGTATAGAGCTCAATTGAGACTACGTTGAAAAATAAAATTATTTTGTAATCAAAAAATCTGTTTTAATCCAAAAGTCACGGACTTATTGACCCGCCCTCGTACAATCAGTTGTAGTGACGGATGTGGCAAATAAATGTTCTGCGGTGTCCTTTTATTGCCACAAATCACATGATGCTTCTGGCTTATATTTCCAATTAAATGAAAAAAGGTAGAGGCAAGCTGCTACCAACTCTGATGAGGCTTTTTGCTGTCGTTCGCGGCGCCTGGCGTACATATGAAATTACTGAAGAAGAGTTAAGCAGCTTTTATTATATTAAGCATGGCTACTGACTCTCGAAAAGCATCAGAGGCATCTTCATTCCGGCTAAAGAATTTGGTGAGAATGATGCTTCATGCGCACAAAACTGCCTTGTGAATATCTCTTCCTTTGAAGATGTAATATGTTTACGAAGGTTGCAAAGCTAAGAACTTGTAAGAGAGTGTGTTGGATATTCTAATGGTTTAGTGTATACGAACCTGAACCTTGTGTGTAAAAAGATTGTTAGTGAACAGAACTTTCATTGCGGATGCAAACTGCTGTTAATACGCGAAGAGAGAGTTACCTGAATGCGGGGTCCTGTCTCCACTACTGTTGATGAATATTGATAGACTTTGCGTATGATGCTCTTAACAACTCTCAACAACTGATCTCAGACATGTACAGATGATGTTATTGTCTGCTGTCTGGATCAAGTCCACCGACTCGCTGTTTTCAGAAACAGGCACAAATTATGGAATTTCAGTCGCTCTTCTTACATGCGTTTATGTTGCTTAAGTCAAGGAAAGGAGTAAGTTAATCAACCTGACTCAAATACTCCTAAAAACTATCATCATCATATTTTCCAACCAAGCTAGGGTTAGCTATACGACACTAGTTATCGCGACCCCAGAGAACGGGTTGAAGTGAAGTTACAAAATAAGGAACATACACACTTTTCCTTTAAAAACCACTGAATCTATGTGGTCCTCAAAGTTCTTGTGGTCTTCTTCCTCTAAATGTCCAAATAAATATTTTCCTATAAATTTCCTTCAGTGTTGCAATAGATCTTCATACAGAATATGCTCTACATCTCTTTGCGCATCGCAGAACCTCCCAGTTTGAATCATCTGGCATGTCCTTATAATGTAAGGCTGAACAGTGTTCTAGATTTCTTTTCTGCAATGAATGGCTATAGTCAGGAAACTGAACACGACGAAACGGCATAACACATTCTATTTGAATGTATGGCTCTATACGCCATAAGGAGGAATTACTTTTTCTGAGAAATCTTAGTGACCGAAGAACTGCAGAGTATCTCCCCCTGAGAGGTCCTCTAGATTTTTATTGTAAAGTTGTGCACCATCTGGCATCTAAAATTAACAAGTCGCAGTGCCCACAGCCAGTGGCGGAAGAATACCTAAAAAAAAAAGTGGCCATATCTTTAGTAGATATCGACTGCATCCTTTCTGACCAAGCCTGGTTGTTATCCGGTAAAGAAAAATTCTATAGATTTCGCATGGCAAGTCGAAAACTGCAAAGGCTCTATTGATCTTCTGACAGCATTAGGGAGGTTTCGCCAAAACATGAGCGTTGTCATCGTGAAGAGTTCTGTAAATCTACCGTTCGAAGCGGGCATATATCGTAAGAACCAGAAAGGATTAAGATTAAGCTGCACTTAATGCCTAGTACAAGGCTATAAACATTTCTTAGCTCGTTTGAAAATCTAACCTCTTCTGAATGAAGTCTAAGAGCTGAAGCCGCTATGATTAGTCTTGATCAATGTGATCACGGGATGTTAGATAGAAAACTACTCCGGTCCTCAACCGCTATTAAATAGAATGTACTACCAGTGTGATTGATGTCAAAATATTCGCAGGTTTTTCTTGAGCACAAATTTAGTGGTCATAGGTCTGCCAAATGTGGCAGCTTTTCGATCCTTCGAGCCGGATACAATATACCCAATTTTTTTTAAGCTCTTGTTAGGTAATATTTCAATATGGCTTCAATCTCGAAATTGTGTAACATAAAAATAGTACAAGCTTTCGCCTACTAATATTCTCATTAGGGACCCTCTTATTACGGATTCAAAACAACTTAAAATTAGTGACAAGTTTGCAAACATTTGCCACTGTTCCGCAGTAATTGTAAACCTACTTTCCCTTTTAGTAATACTTCATTACACTATGTTTACATTTTTATTTAAATATTTGTAAAAAAAATAAACACCGGTCTTCCTTCTTAGTGATCGACAAGATCTCAATGAATCCTCCACATTTGAAGCAAACATAATTCAATTTCAATTCCTCACCTTTCACTCAGTATTTCTCGCATAAATTGCATCTCAATCAACCAAAATGTACATATACTCTGTCAACAGATACTCAGGCATGTCGACTTCAGAAGACACTAATTTGCGTATTCACTCTTCTCGGATATAGAGACACATTGGACGCTTTTAAACTGCGAAGCAACCGCAACATTGTGGTCAAAACAAGTATTCCGACAAAAATGTTAAAAAAAAAAAAAAAATAAAATAAAATAAAAAATCGCCATCCAACATCAGAGTAACAATTATGGGAACTGATTGTTCTACTCGCACCATCATCTTGAACAAAACTTTCTATTTAACAAGACAAAACGAAGGAAAAAACACCTTCAAATCCAACGAGCAAATACTGTATCTCAAGTGTTTTTGGGAGGAAAAAAAATTTTGAAACAAAATTCTAGCAGAAGATAGGAATTTAGCGCACTGGGAGCTAGCCAGCTGCCGCTATTATTTCGGCGACCACTATCACCAGGGCTGGTTAATTTGTGTGCTACTGCGACTGTCTTTGCCTCTGCCGCTGGTTCAATGACACTTTTATGGATTTCCATTTGAACGCGCGCGCTGAGACAGAGCAGTCTTACTTGGTTTGGTGAACTAAAACACATGGTTGATCGGCCGCCGTCCGATTTACGGAACGAAATGATGAAAATTAATCAGAAAAAAAAATACGCAGATCAGCTCTGGATGGAAGCGTTGCCTGAATGGCTAAACTGACCATTTAGCAGGTCGCTCTAGTAGTCGTGTTCGGTCATACTCGATTTTAATTGAATTAAATTGAATGCGATTGTTGGAAGTAATTTTTGTCAGCGTCGTCGTGTTCGTTCCGAGTTTTGACGGTTTTTAAGGTAACAACAAAAAAGGGACGGTGAACTTTTTTTCTGGGTGATGCCCGAGGAAATGGGCCGCGGAATTGGTTTTTTTTTTTTTTTTTTTTTTTTTTGTATGTTTCCCTCCCCATTTCGCAGTCCATTTGCGTCCGCATTCGTTTTGCCAGTTTTATGGCACAAATTTGGTCTTGCGAATTCGATGGGTTTTGTGAATTAAAGAATGTGGAACATTAGCGAGTTGTTTTGATCACTTGAGTATGTGATTTTGAAAAGGGAGCCACAGAGATTACTGCTTTCACTAGATTCAAAGTCTAAGTGGTCCTATTGAGGTTCCAGGTGGAATTCTACAGCTTAAAGCAATTTGTGACGGGTGTTGAATTTGAGCGGGGTCTTTTTAACTTTTCTCTTGCAGCGATCTTGTTTCTTTTGAAATATATTATGTCCACAGGGCTGAGTGTTAATCACGAACCTGGAAACTGGGTCTCTGGTGTGCGATCTCCAGATTAATTTGAAACGTTCTTAATAAACTTAGATTAGGTTGGGTTCGTCGAAATGGTAGATTGCATCGATCAAGCTCAGCTCGGCCAAACCAGAAAAGTCCCTTTGTGAAACGAGGATATCTCATGTTCAGAGCTTAAAGTAGAGACCAGAATGCCATGCATCTTTTCACAAGCTCCTACATAAATGTGGGCCAAGTTCATTGGAATGCATGCAAATTATTCTGCAGACCGATAAGGAACTCTTTATGCCCCTGATCCAGCTCAGGTCAGGCTACCAATTGGTCTAATTTATTGCATCTAGTTTAAGCATAAATTCACAGGAAAACCTATCCTCCAAACTGAAAAGACATCCAGGATTATGCTTCTTTTGGTAAGTTCATCGGCTTAACCAAGTTCTTTTTACGGATTTGCGGATAATCTTTGGTGTTTAAGTACCCACCCAGTGTGAATTATGAACTGTTTGGCCATCTCGTAGGGAGACAGGCGCCAATTTTTGACTATCTTCCACATTGTTCAAACCAAGCTCGATCTAATATCACTTGGCAAATGCAGCGAAGAAAGAGCCTCTTCAATTTCCAAAATTTCCAACACTTCTGTAGTTAGGTTATGAAAATACATGTAAAAGTACTCAGTGCGAGTTGTTACCGCCGCTCATCCTTGAGTCATTTGCGTACTCGTAAATGAGGGTGTATTCTGTCCTTAGCACGGCTTTACTCACCCATCCAGTCTTCCATACTCCAGATTTTAACACTGAAATTGCTTTCAAACATGGGGGAAGAAATGACCTAATCGTCCATTTTGGCCCAAATTTTCTTTCGATGTTAAGATAGACGGGAGGCTTTGAGACTGATCCATTGCGAGGTAACTTTCAAACGACAGGCAATGCATGTCACAGTCTGTTTCGCACAGAAAAAGTAAATCTAGTGCAGCAGTGAAGGCGATCAGAGCACACCTGTTGTACAATAAAGGCAGACCGATTTCGGAGCCACTTTTTTTAGTGGCTGGCCATCGCACTGCTACACCATAGAAGTCCCCATCTTTTCCTTATAGCTTTTATGTATTTGAATAGAGTTATCCAGATTCTGCTACGCGTTACTTGATACTTGGGTTTCAATTCAATTTATTGTCCAGAATGGTTTACAGAAATTTTTGTCGAGTCATAAAATGAGCTTCTGTATTCTGTTTGTGAAAAAGATAAATTCTGTGAATCTGTTTAGAACCAGAAATACCCACTCCAATGTCATCTACATAAGCGGACATTCTACAGCCTTCCCCTTCCAGACGTCTCTGTACTCTATTGACTACTACGTTCCAAAGAATGGGAAAGAAAACACCATCTTGCGGTATGCCTCAACTGACATGACATCAAACTGCTTTGACATGCCGCGGATACCCTCAGTGCCGAGGAAGACCACCATAGCTTATTCCTTGATACTGAATGTTCTTTTAATTAAACATGCACTTTCATATGAAGTGCATATCCACAGGGATCACGATGGGCCGTTTTGGTGCCTGGTGTCTGTGTAATGGCATATCCATCATACCCCTGTTTAACGTAACCTAACCTATGAAGTGCAGATATTCGCTTCGGTATATATGTATATACACAATGTCTCAATAAACTGTTCCCGGAGTCGAACTATTTCTCATTAACCAGTGACGCCATCTATGTGTTGGAACATACATTTTTTAAGGCTTGAATCTTTTTTACCATCTATCAGAATTTCATTTATTTTGGTTGTCAAATAACAAGCATATGACAGTTCTTCCTAAACTACTTCTCAATTGGCGTTGGAATTTTAGAAAATCAGCACTTGTCACTCGTTCACTGCTGCAAAAAATTATGCAAACTTACTGAAAAGAATTGTTACGGGTGATGAAACATGGTCCTTTCCAGACAATCCGAGGCAAAAACTAAGCGTCAAAGTTCGGAACGGAATTAAAAAAATTCATCACAAGCCAAAAAAACACGAAAAAATCCTTCAAAAATCAAGCCATGCACCTATCATGTGTCTCACAGAAAATTTGTCCGTTTAGGCGTTTTAAAAAGACAAACAGATAAAGTGCATATTGCAAACAATAAACTTGTCACATTTGGACACTGATTTACATATGTATCACTTTCATTCTCATAAAGAACTTGTCTACACATTTAATGACAGCAATAAAATGAAATACACAGAAGTGTCAATCTCATGTCTTGATCCCATAACTTATGAGATTTTACTTTCTTTCTCTATTCTTCGTAGGTCAAATTGGATTATGAGCTTCTAACTGAATAAGAATGAAAGCGACATGATTACTATTTGAATACACATTTTGACATAGACAGGCATTAAATCATGAGAACTTTACAACTCTCAAAAGGCTGCGAGAGTTGTATTTTTGACGTTTTTTTTTCTGAAGGTTAAGGTGGTGACAGATGTCACTTTCAGTTTAACAAAAATTTTAAGCGGATGTGTTTGTTTTGTTTTGATTTTTTTTCTGCGCTATCACTCAAATCTTTTTATAAGATAAAATATCTAAATGACATTTGCATATTTGAAAACATTTGACGTTTTGATCTTTCACTGGCAATCGAATGATATATTTTTTTCAAACTGAAGTCACAACGTTTCTGTATCAACTTGTCTTCGAAAATTTACACAGGGAAGACGACAATGGCGGGGTGTTAACAAACTTCACCATGTTCTAGATCTTGCGGGCCAGAACTAACTTGGATCGCTATTTTGCGGCAGCCAAGGCAAGAATGCAACATCCGTGTTTGCAATTAGCCTTTGGTGTAACGCGGTTACAAAATTGATCGAGTGTTGTGAAAGCAGAAAAATGGGTCTTGTCATATTCTGCGATGCTAACGCCCAAAACACCTTTTGGAGTAGCGGCTATTGGGATGCGCTTGTCTTTGTTACATCGAGGCTATAGCAGATGATTTATATACTCTGTCTAATTGATAAAAAAAATCACCAACACTCAGATTGAGGCTAAGGTCATTGAAGGTCTGAAGGTTCTGCTGCTACGAAAAACCCCTCCAAAAATCCGATTTCGACTGGAAACCCAAAAATGAATTTTGGAGGCTTTCTGTGACAATGGCTAATTATAACAAGTCGAGTGGTTAAAGTCCTCAAAGAAAGCAAAACGATAAACAACCGACTTTAGTTAGTTTGACAATACCTTAACTGAGAAGGCGATGTCCTTAGCCTTTTGCTTGACGAAAGTAGATTTTTCTATTGGCCATAACAAGAAATGCCTAACAACCATCAAATAAACAGCCGCTTCATTCAATGAATGTAATGTTGTGACAAGCGATATTCATACCAAACATGGCTAAGGAAAAGCGAGAACCTATCAATCAGGGATCGTTTTTGCCGTAAGGCTCGGAGAGACTGGTTCGGTCATAAATACACCCTCTTGTTGAGATGTCTTTCTGCACCTAACATCCTCCGAGACTGCGCTCAAAATTGTTGGTGCTAGATTGCGAGTAAGTCCGACAATTTTATAGCATCTTTTGAAAGCACGTAAAACTGCACCAAAAAACACGGAGTAGATAAAATGTAGCTTTCAGATCAATACCCTAAACACAGACGTTTAAGGCAACGACAATGGTTAATCATTTGGCTTCCAGAAGACGATGTTCTTTGCTCACCAATCTTAACATTACTGGTATCTACACTTAGGCCTTTTTGTAAGAAGTTGTAATTTCCATCGGCTCACGCTGGCAAAGGCATGTAGCACTGACTAAATTATCTCTTATCACGATTTCATCATAGGAGCGCTGCTGTAAAAAAAAAATAAAAACGCAGATTTTTAACGAAACGAAATGGTCAATCTAAGGCAATATACAACAGTTTTTTCTAAACGATATCAAGATAGGTATAAAAAGCATATCATGGGAAGAAATTCGTCAAAGAGCGATTTCAAAATGAGGCAAAATTTGTAAGTGACAAGAGCATTGTACTCGTACTATAAAATCTTCATAGATCATAACTTATCAGCGAACGACATTCACTCCACATGTCGAATCGGACGGTGCTCAGTTTTATGCAAGCTTAGGTTGTCAGCTCACACTGTTAGCTATTGAAACAACTTGAGGCACGGAAATAAATGCAACATTTCGTCCTGTCATAAATCTGAAAACCAAAATCTCTGTCTATAAGAATATAAGAATAACTCCCAATTTGAAAAAGAACCGTAGGTCCAACCTATGGGTGTGCAAATAAGTAAATCAGACAATGCATAAAGTAAAGAGACTAATTCGTGATCCGTTGAGTTTAAAAAAATTCCACAATTGACACTTACAAATTTCCTGCTTTAGGATAGCTTGTCCACTATCTCAGTTGAAAAAAATAAAACACCAAAAAGCAAGCGAAACATAGCGCTTGGTAATCACTGTTTTTTCGACTTTACAAGGCACTTTTCCGAAAAGTAAATAAAGCTCTCTATAAATCCTCTGGTGTCCCAACTTCACTCTATGCCACGCATCATGTATATCCTCAAATTTTTTGATATAACCAATTGGCCGAAAACCTTTAAAATTTGCTGAAAACATTTTGGTAAGATTCTCAAATGTAAAAGCGGACTTTTCTTAAGCTCTCGAGTTAGTTATTCTATGTTGACAAATTCTGGAATAATAGTTTTAACAACTAGGTAGCTGTATAGTATAACTAAGACTATACAACAGACGGATATAGATGTTTCGGCTCGAAGGACCTTAATTTTAACACATTAGTTATAAATTAAACCTCAGCCAACTTGGAATCCGTAACAGCAAACGAGTCACTAACTAATGGCAGGCTTGTGTGTTGATGCCTATGTTTCACCACAATCTCAAAAATAAAGAATGTTTGACTCTGATTGGCTTGTTGAGTTTAAAAAAAATCCAAAAAAGGAAGATTTATAGTAAAAATCAATAAATTGCTTAACACAGTTTTATAGCAGTAATTTCTGCTTAAGAACCAAAGATTAATTAACAGGTTCCGAATTAATTAAAAGTCTACGCAAAATGTTTTGTACAATAGAACACGCCTTGAAGTTAATAATGCACATCGTACACAGTAAAACCCCTTTAAGTTTGTGCGAACTATGTATCTAGATTTTAGTTTTGTAATTCACACCGATTAATTGCGGCAATTTAGTTCAAAAACCTCATACAAATTGTCCGATTGTATCTTTTTAAATAGTTTCATTTCATCTTAAAAATAAAAATAAAAAAACACTATAAGCTGATTTTAAAACAAAATTCCCCCGTAAAATGTATTTTAACAAATTTAACGTTCTGTCCACTTGAAAAACGAAAAGAAAATCTACTCGAAATCCACTCTGCCATGCCCACTTAATTTTCCAAATTAGGAATACTTGTTTTGTTGTTGAAAAAAAAAGCCATCTTAAACTTGACTTCAATTTTAATTCAATTGAATTAATTTTCTATTGTTATATATTAATTATTGTTCCCCTCATTAGTTTTAATCGAATTAAATTACCGATTGTGAATAAATTTGGATAATTACAAGTTTTTGCAAATTTTATGCAAAAAGAAACAGATGCGAGTTTGCAATAAGTACGAATACGACAACAAACTCATCATTATTTTCGAATTTACGAATTTACGAGGCAAATAAATTGCAAGGAAAATTATAATACCTATACTCGTAGTCGTACTCGTAGTCGTACTCGTACTCGTACTCGTATCTATAACAATATTTTATTTTTCTTTTCCATTCACTTTCACCTTCGTTTACGAGTAAGAATAGCCCATTTATCTGCATAGAGATTTATCAAAAACTGCACACAGCATTTAAGTTTAAAATTAAAAAAATATTAAAGACTATATAATGGTCTGTTGCAACTTTTTACCTTTTTTTTTTTCTTAAGAAAAACTAATCTTTTTTAATTATGTGTATACAATAATAAATTCTTGGAACACATTAACTCATCCGCGACTGCATAATTATTATTCAAAACAAACTGCCAGAGCTGGGTGGGTATAACCGATTTTCTTTGAAATATTTTTTTTATTTTTTTTTTTTCTTCAAACTCTTTCGTATCTATGAGATGAAAACGGATGCAGGGTAGCCTGAATTGTACTAAAATTCAAATAAATCGATTCAATACACGATCTGGATTAATATAACGACTTTAAGATACACTCGATTTTTTTAAGTAATTTTAAAGTTAACACGAATAAATTAATCGACACAGAGTTTTACACAGAAAAAAAAATATATATACCATATATTTGTTTTTAGGGCGAATTCGCGCGTATCTACTCGTTTTTACAAGTTTGGAACTCCAAGAGAAATATTTCAAACTAAATGCGACCGCCAGCGAGACTGTCTTAACTCTGTCTGAGGACTTGATGTTGGCTTAAAGCGCAGCTGAGGTACCCTACTCGTCTCAGTCTGTCTCTGGTCTGAGTATCTTTTTGATGTTTTTGTATTCATTTAACTCATAGAGAAAAACAGAAGAAAAACGCGTGTGGAGTGGATTCGTTTTAGCGTTTTGTTTTTTCTTTTTTCTTGTCTTTCTAGTCGCTTGTTTAGTCGGTCGTTACATTTTGATTCATCTTCGGCTTTGGCGGTTGGGTTTGGATTTTTGCGCGGCTTATAGAAGGTCTCTTCGTGTCTTCGTTGCGATCACCTCGATCGCTTTGTGATCTGCTTTTTTTTGGTTTTTTTTTTTTTCGGTGTGTCAATATCGCTATGTTGTGGATATCGTGGTTATGGTTATGCACATTTTGCTCGGTTGCAGTTCCACTCAAAACTGAGTGAGTTGGGTTTAAGCTTGGGTTTTTTTTTTGTCTCGTAACTAAAATCGTCATTAGAGCTAGCCTCGATTTGTTGTTTTATTTTTTTAATTCGTCTTGAAGTATGTTTTCGGTTTTTGACTGTTCTCTGAAAAGTTTTGTTTTAGTTGAAGTTCTCAGTACTCCTGCCTAAGAGATCGTTTTTTGAAGCTTTTTTTTTTTTTGGTGTGAAATGTTCTTTTGAATTGTTGGAGTGAATTTGTAGATACTAACTCGTACAAGTGCTCATACAAGTATCTACATCACTCCTGTTTTTGTTTTTTTTTGTAATTAAATTTCAAATGCAAAAAGGTCAAGTGAAACAGAAAGCAAAAAAGATTTACAATACTTGTGTGGTTCAAATTAGAAAAATATCTCTTGTGTCGAAATTTTTAGATAATTTTACCTTAAAATGATAAGAGCTTAAGGTGAAATAGTTGAAAAAATGTTATAAATGGATTAAAATATGCAGAATTGTAGAGAAACAGGTAAATTTTTTTCAAACCTTCTTTTTACACAATTTTTTTTTGAATTATGTTAATGCTTGGTTGGCCTAAGTATAATAAAGCAATTTATACACGCTCTATATGCATATTAGAGTTAATTATGGTAATTCTGTGCACCTAGTGTCATTTACATACGGAAGATAATTTTTATATTTTTTTTAAGAACTTATTTCTTGGTCTTACGTTTTTTTTTTTTTGTTTTTTTTTTTCTTTAAAAATGGAAAGATGGAAAAGTGTGACATAATGCTTCGGTTATTTAAATCTGTTCCAGTTTTAGTTTCAAGTTTGATTCGTTTTTGAAAAAAAAGAGTAAAATTCCATCTAGCATTAATTTTATTTCATGATAAATGCCACCAAAAAAATGTAATTATCTCTATGGTTCGCTTAAAAGTTCTTGAAAATTTGAATCCATAACGAATAAGCTGCAGATCCTAGCATATTTTAATTATTTTAAGTTTCTAAATTATTCCTTATTTTCTAAAATCGAAATGCTAATATATACTAAATAATACATAATAAGAAAAAAATCGATAAATTTGGTTTTTGCTAATTTGAATGATGTAGTAGTAAATATTGATAGACGTCAAAGCAGGTCAGCAAACCAGACACAACAGGGAGCCAGTTATTTGTTTAAAATATTTAAGAATTGAAATGTATGTTTGAATTTCCACGAGTTGGCACATGTGTCCTGTGCTAAACATAGCCACATGGTTGTGCACGTAAGATTCCTGGGATTAAGATCGGTAAAAACCTAAAAAACGGACTCTGTCGGAAAAAGGAGCTCAGACCAAAAGTGTGTCCCAAAGTTCCGTACAGTCAAATACAAAACATCAAACCCCGAAGTCAGAGCTGACATTTATGCAAAACCGTAGCTTCACTTTAAGACAAACAGACTTTTTGTTGAAAGATGTTGGGAAGCACACGTTTGGTCCAACCCCTAGTCTCGCATATTCGTTCGAGAACATAATAAGTCTTAAAACGTGCCTTCCCTTACAAGGTCACAGTCAAACTGCTCTCAATTATGATTGGGGGCTCAACTCTTGAACTAGTTTGAAAGTGACTAAGCAAGGCTTCAAAGAATCACTCGGTAAACCTGATGGCAGAGACTGCATCTCATGCTTGTGACTTACTATCCAGGTAACCAAAACCAGTTCACAACCAGATCCTATTAGCGAAGCTGGTAGTGAGTCGAATAACACAACACGCCCTAACTGGTATATCTCATCGGTTGTGGTGACGTTTGAACTAGTCTGACACTAGCATATATACCGAAACCCTGGCGAAGAGTGGGAGTGTCCCTAATGACGAAAGTCGGAAATGGGGACTACACGATTCAGACCTATAAGTTTGGCTTCCTTCACGTTGAAGAGCACGGAGAGAATAGTCGAGATCCATGTGCGCAAAACTGCTTTCCGAATGCATTTTCTGTCTTAGATACAACATGCTCATCAACGCGTAAGATCCGGAATAGAAGGCGCATTCCACAAGAAAGAATACACGCTGGGCATTTTCATCGATATTGAGGGTGCTTTCAACAACAAAACATTTGACTGCATGCAAAGGGTGTTCTTTTTAGAGGTTTGGTTTTTAAGCTGGCAGCACTTTTTCTACAGATTGTCAATTTGACAGTTGAAAGTTGATTTGTGGTTAGTATGTTTTGTCATTTTACGATGAATAGATTAACCCCAGACCAACGCATCTAAACTGTGCAAACTTATTTTGAAAACCATGGTTCGGTTCGCCAAACTTATCGTGTGCTATGTCCATTTTACGGTCGACATAATCGTCCATCTGAGCAATTTATTCGGAACACGATGAATCGTTTTTGCACCATGTACACTCTAGTGGATACTACGCATCCCCAAAGATGACAAACAGTGCAAACAGAAGAAGTTATTGCCGTTGTGGAGCGCAGTATTGAAGAGAATCCGAATGAGTCTATTCGCCATCGTGCACAGCAATTGGAGCTATGCCCATCCACTTTATGAAAGATTTTACCGAAAGACCTTGGCTTAAAAGCTTATAAGATCCAGCTTGTGCAAGAGTTGAAACCGCGTGACCATTATACGCGTCGTAGGTTTGGTGAATGTGCCGAAAACATGATTCAGCTTGATCCTCATTTTCAACGCAAAATTTTGTTCTCCGATGAGGCCCATTTTTAGTTAAATGGATATGTAAACAAACGAATTTGCCGAATTTGGAGTGGAGAAAACCCAGAAGCCTTTGTCGTGACGCCCTTACAACCATTAAAACTCATTGTTTGGTGTGCTTTATGGGCTGGTGGAATCATCGGCCCATATTTCTTTAAGGACGATACCGGCCAGAATGTT
Source organism: Volucella zonaria (assembly GCA_963966105.1). Taxonomy (NCBI): domain Eukaryota; kingdom Metazoa; phylum Arthropoda; class Insecta; order Diptera; family Syrphidae; genus Volucella; species Volucella zonaria. The sequence goes on along the minus strand of OZ014533.1, from coordinate 128,501,538 downwards.
ATGGAATGTTAATGGAAAACAAGATGTCTTACTAGAGGACGACAGCGTTAGATTTCACGCCTCATTAGGAAAACTTACGTCTGTCTTCCAAGCTGAGATATATACGCAATCCAGATGGCAACGAACTATATTGTGAAGAATAACTGAAAGCGACGAAGCATTTGCATCTGCAACGAAAGCCAAACGGTGCTTAGAGACTTGCTGAACCATTTTACGACTTCCAAGCTAATTCGAGAATGCAAAAGTTCACTGAACGCAGTCGGAAATTTTAATGGACTAGTAAAGTCCTCTCTCGAGCAACCAAAAAGACATTATGCAAGGTGACGCTAAAGTTGTCAACCGATATTCTTTGGCTGTAATTTTTTTTATGAATGAAAAACTTTGGTTTATTTGTTTATTTGATGTCTTAAATTTTGTTTCCATTAAATCGAGAAAAGGACATCGGCTAAGTGGCCGTCGCCAGAATTGATGACCATTCGGCTCCGATTTGTGGCATTTTCCATCACTCTTGCCAGAACTTCCAGCGATAGGTCCTCGTATTCTTGACAGATATTCTCTTTGAGGGCTTCAAGAGTCTGAGACTTGTTGACATAGACTCGTAACTTCAAAAAAAAACCCACAAAAAGAAGTCTGGAACTGTTAAATCAGGCGATCTTGCTGGCCAATGCAAATCGCCAAAACGAGAGATTAGGCAACCTAGAAATGCAGCCCTCAGAATTTCGGTTATGGTTGCGTCGTTGCTCCTTCCTGTTGGAACCATATGTTCTCCAGTCCCAATTTATCTAATTAATTAAGGATAAAGTCGCTGAGCAAGACTCTGTACTACTCGCCGTCCACAGTAGTCGTTTGGCCGGCGGCGTTTTCGAAAAAATATGGCCCGATGACGCCCCCAGCGTAAACAGCACAGCATGCAGCAACTTTCAGCGGGTATAATAGCTCTACGTGGGTTATACGCGGATTTTCGGTGTCCCAGAAGCGATAATTTTGCTTATTCACATATCAACAGAAATGGAAATGGGCCTAATGGCTCATAATTATTATCGATGAAAAGTTGCCTCCCTCGTGGTCGAGATTCGTGATGGCTTGAGCGTAGGTTACATGCGCTTGGTGGTAAGGGAACATCTTACAGTCTTCCGCCGATTAATGCGCAATTGCGTGGCACGTCATCTGCTCGATACTCCGGATCCTCTGCGACATCTTCAACCACAGCTGCGATATTCTCAGCAGAACGGCTGCTTCGGGGCCGGTCAGACTTGGCAGCATCTGTTATCCCATACTCTTCTAGGCGAACGGCTAAACGTCGTAGTGTTTGCAAAATTGGTGTCGGAGAAACACCACCGACGAATTATTCCGCAAAAAAAAATCGTAACAATTATTCCGCGTTCTTTAGGAGTATGGCAATTCATGTCTTATTGACGTGTACTTTGTATCTGTTCACTTCACAAATGTCAAAGTAGAATTGACATTTGCCGCAATTTGCAAAATTTATAGCATCTTCCGATAGGGTGATGACTTTTGCCCCATCTTGTACCAGACATTGATCATCCCAGTCCTACTTTACGCTGCAGAAGCGTGGACACTGATGAGAGCAGATGAAGATGCTCTCGGGCGTATCGATACAGAACTTCTTCGGGTAATTTTCGGTCCCTGTACATCAATGCCGTCCTCCCCGTTCGGATAACACGGCTTGGATAGTTAGGTCCCCTTGAGCGTATGGACACCAGCATCCCAGCCCGGAAGGATTTCGACTCCAAACCAGAGGGTTGATTGACTGGATAGAGAACGACTTCATCTTATGTGGCGCATACAAGTGAAAGGAGACCCCAGCCAACTTCATGTTCAACTGGAGGCAGTTGACAAAAGACCGAGCTAGCTGGAGCGGTTTGTCAGTTGGGGCTCTGGTTCACCCCGGACTGTAGCGCCATCTAAGTAAGTAAGTAAGTAATTCAGTGGCTAGGAGTACCAATTCGTTTATACCTTACCTGCTGACCTCTGCCAACATTCTACATCTCTAGCGTTGTAGTTCAAAAAAAAGTTCGTAGGAATGCTTTTTTTGAATCGTTAAGTGAGTGTTGTCGTTTATATTTGTGTGTCAACACTTTTACTATTCAACAACTAGTATCCCAAAGGCTTAAAGGTAATTTTAAGTTAGAGTGGTCTTTAACAATTTCATTCTCACTGGCAAAGACCGTGTAAAATAACTTTCGAAAACTCTCCCATGTAGGGAATAGCACAAAGCTTGCATCAAACTCATATGCACGCAGATTATACTTCCTTTGAAATTAGGTTATCGCATCAAGTATCTCCTATCTATACTGAGACTGTATAACTACCAACCCATTACCAAAAACAAAATAAAATAAAAACCTGGTAATTTGACCTACCAAATCCCATCGAGATCCCCAGCAGGATGATACGATCTTTCGGCATTTCCGCAATATTTAAAGTTCCGAAAGGAGAAGTTAAAAAAAAAATCATCTCAGCGTATTTACGTGACATTAAACTAATTAGAGAATCCACTTAAGCTCACAGGAGATCTGATAACAATTTTATTGCACCGTGAATTACATTCTACAAAGCAGTTAACTGGGTGCTCTGTCAGAATCACCGCCGGCCGTACGCCTCATCTTGTTAACCCAGTTTTGATGATTCCTTTCACAAAAAAAAAAAAAAAAAACTACAAAATCCAGTGACGATAAAAACGTGACCTTAAATGGATACTTCTCTGAAAAAACAAGAAACAAAAACAAAACAAACAGAACGATCTTCCGGATTAAAAGTGAATTTCAAAAACAGTGTTACTGATCGCGCACGGAATAGAAACCGAAATTAAAATTCGTATCTACAACTCGATATTTTGGTTTTAAAAAAAACTGTAAACTCAAATCAAATGGTTTCATTGAAGGTCAGTAACCAGGATATACTCGTAACATTATCTACCAACTTCTATCAAAGATACGAACATTTGTAGATAGAGTCTTGTGGCTTTAGATTTATGCAATTGTTGTGTTGAATGTTGATCCCGAATGTCGTGTGACGACCTCGACAATTTCGAAACAAAAACCATTTCAATTGAAATGAATTTTTCACGCGTTTCGTGTGAAATATTTCAACGGCTAAGTAGTGTTTCTTTGCTCGAAGCTCATTTAGGGCGTCATTCCAAAAATTACCTAGTGTGAATGCGATTTTTTTAAATTTTTTATTTTCTTTTTTTTTTTTTTGTATTTCGTGCCCGGCCCCAGAGATTGCGGTCTATCTGAGTGCGAGTACCATATATCTGAGACATGGTCTTTGGGAAAATGTGTAACAATTATTGTTATTATGATGGATACAAATACTAAATCGTGATTGTGGCATGTTATATGAGATGTTTAGTTAATTACAATGAGATCTAAGGTAATTTATGATCATTCTTCTCTTCAGTTTTTCTGTTGGCGATTGTGAAATCCCAAGGACAGGAACTGCTGTTTTTTCTTCTTTTTTTTTTTTAGATCACTTAGATTCGACTTAAGAGTGATATGATTATATTTGAGGGATATATGTATGTATACGAGTATCTATATTAATGTGTGTCTTTTTGGATTTATCTAGGCCAAGGTGGAGTCATGACATGGACTTGATCATTTGTTCCGTGTTTTTCAAATTTCCTAAATTTATCGTTTCTGGTAATATGATATTTTTACTCACGGAACTGGGGCATTTCTTTGGATTGTAAGATGTCTTAGAGGTCTGTTCTTTTTTTTTTTCAATAGCAAGGCCTCACTATAAGCTTCGAAACTTTATCAATTTATCCAGCAGATAGAGCTAAAAGTTATCGTGGGCTTGAATTACTGTAATATCTAATTATACTGCTTATCTGTCAACTTACTGCAACCAGGTTAGAGTCTTAGCCAAGCCGCCAAACTTGCCGTAACTACGAGTATGTCATTCACGGAACTATACCATCTCCTTAACCACCTTCAAGTTAGGTGTTATTTCTCCCTGAGCAAGCCACCTAAACTGAGCACTTTATTTCCTGCACCTCTATATTCGTGCCTTCCTTATGCTGTTTTTCGTGGAATCTTCTTCTCCAGTAACACAAGCGATTCCGACTACAGTAATTATCGATTGGTATACAATCGTATTTCTGAACTTTGTGAGTCTCTTTACCTTGAGTACCACTACCGCATGCAATTTAGCTTAGTCTCGGACCCTAAACGCTTCTACCAGTTTGTTAATACCAAAAGAAAGTCAGACGGCTACCCATCTACTCTCAAATTTCTTAGAGAATCTTCTGCCGACCCAAAAACAATTGCAAATTTCTTTGCCTGTCATTTTAATAAATCCTTTTCTAAGAAAACAGCTGAACCCGATCCTAGTTACTTTAACTATATGAGAAACTATCCTGAGACGTCATCCATCTCGCTATATACACCCTGAATGACTCGAACTGCAACCAACTTCAGACTGTTATAATTTCCAAACCGTTCATGACAGTGAGCTCAAATTTTGACACATGACAGATAATTTTATTATTTACAAACCTTTTAAACGATTTGCGTCTCAGTTGTGTTGAAAAATTTTTATCCGCGATGGAATTCAAATGTGATAGTGTGATTGCTTTATATTTGGCTGGAAAACCACAAGTAGCTATTGTTAGAGCCCTCCAGCACCTCAACGTGAATAAATCATTTTTGTCTCGAACCATAGCTCATTACCGTGATACTGGCAGTGTTGCAAAACGCCATGGAGGTGGTCATAAAAAAACAGCAACATCGGCAGAAATGGTTCGGAAAGTGAAGGCTCGAATTGAGTGAAATCCGCGTTGAAGTGGAAGAAAAATGGCTCGTGAGCTCAACATATCGTTGGAACGGATCCAACACATACTGAAAAATGAGCTTGGGCTCAAGCCATTGAAGTTCTAAAAGGCACACGATCTTACACCGCAACAGAAAAAAGCTATAGTCGAAAGAGCGAAGGAGTTGCTACGCTTGCACGAAAGTGGTGAGTTGCCGAATTTGGTTTTTTCCGATGAGTCGCCATTTGTTATCGAGCAATATGTCAAGAAACAAAATGACCGAGTTTACTTGCCAGAGAGGTCCTTCGAAAATTTACACCTTCGGACGGCCACCAGAAAGCAGGCAGCACCGATGGTGATGGTTTGGGCCGCAATAACTGCAGATGGTCGCTCTCCGCTCGTATTTTTGGACCGTGGCGTCAAAATGAATGCGATCGTATACCGTGAAACTGTCTTAGAGGCAGTATTAAAGCCTTGGACAAACAGTCATTTCGGTCGGAGACCGTGGACATTTCAACAAGACTCCGCACCAAGACTCAACCAAGATTGGTTAAAAAACACTGTTCCACACTTCATTTCTTCGACACAATGGATTGCAAATTCTCCGGATGCAAATCCGTTGGATTTCTCTGTCTGGGGTATTTTGAAGGCGAAGGTCGACACTAAAAAATACCAAAGTTTGGACCACCTCAAACAAGCACTTCACCGGGAAGGAGCCAAAATACCGCAGAGCCACTTGCGAGCAGCGTGCGATGCTTTCTTCGGCCGTCTCATCGATTAATACTCTTCAAATTGTCTGCCCTCGGCTTTGAACCCATATCCTCTTACCTCGAAAACCGTTTCTACAGTGTTCGTTTTAGGTCAGCCCACTCCGCTCCATTTTTGGCCACCTCTGAAGTTCCTCAAGGTAGCCATCTCGGTCCCCTTCTCTTTATATTAACCATAAATGATCTCGATAGGATCATCAAACACTCGTCCGTCTCCCTTTACGCCGACGATACCAAATTTTTCAAAACCATTTCCTCTCCTCATGACTCCTTCCTTCTTCAACAAGACCTTGATAATTTTTCGATCTGGTGCCTCAAAAATTGTTTGGAACTTAATATCACCAAATGCCAATCCATCACCTTTTCACATAAGCGGCACAAATCTCCTCCCCGATTCTACCTTCCCCACAACCAACCTATCTCCTCAGTTGAATCTCTTCGCGACCTCGGCATTTTGTGTGATAGAGAGCTCAACTTCCGTTTGCATATGGATGGGATAATCCTTAAAGCCAACTCTGCACCAGATTTTGTAAAACGATGGTCCAAAGATTCACCAACCCATACGTGACCAGGTCCCTCTATATTACCTTTGTTCGTCCCCTCCTAGAGTACGCCAGTCAAGTATGGTTCCCATATCATCGCGTTCATATCTCGAGAATCGAAAGCATCCAGCGCCGTTTTCTTCGATTTGCTCTTCGAGGTTTGCCCTGGGATGATCCTTTTACTCTGCCCCCCTATCAAAACTGTCTCAACCTTATTAACCTAAACACCCTTGAGGAACACAGAGATGCAGCCGACTTTCTCTTCATTCATCGACTTCTTTCAGGTCAGGTTGAATGTGCGTCCCTTCACAACCCTATTTTCCTCAACACTAACCCTTGTAATCTACGTACCCCTCGTCTCTTCTATCTCCCAACCCACCACACCACCTATGGCGCGAACGAACTAATCTCCCGCATGCTACGAAAAATTAATTCAAACCCTAGCGTCTTTGACTTCCACCGCACCACTTCCTACCTCAAATCCGTTCTCCTTCACCACTCTAGCCAACCTTAGTTTTAAGTTTTAGTTTAAGTTTAATTTTAAGTTATAGCTTGTATTAAGCCGAATAAATGGGGGCTTTCGCCCCCACCAAAATTAGTGCCCTTAAAATGTTTGCACACATCGCTGGCGAAGAGAACTTAGGAAGGAAGAAAAACAGAGGTATCGAAGTACATTGGTCTTAAATGGTTGCAAGTTACAATGACTAGGAAGTAGAGCGCTCGGCAGGGCGTTCCATATATGAATTGTACGCCTTCGGACAGAATCACGGTATTTTAGAGTAGGTCCGAGAGTGGGCTTGAGGATATATTGATGAGCATTCATAGCGAGACATGTGTTACGGTTGAAGGTTTGAATGGGCGGAATGGGCGGAATGCCAGTGGTAGTGAAAATAGTGGTAGAACAAAGTGAGACAAGAGACGTTACATTGATTTTCAAGCATTTTAATTGGCTATGCAATATTCGCGTCAACTATAAGTTTTATCGCACGGTTTTGAACCTTACCTACCTGGAAAGAGATTTTGGGCGCACCCATTGATCCCAGATGAAAGGGGGAAAAGTATTTGAGGAAGCTTAGACATTTCGCAGCATTTTTTACCCGAAATCGAATATTTAGTCATTCTAACGTAGGTTGTCATTGACACACATACTGAAAATTGAAAGTTTTTCGGTTGTACATATACGATGTGCATAACATAAGTGCCATTCATAGATAATGGCTGGTAATTAAATTTGGTTATAACGACAGCAGACAGTATTGTGTTTTGGGAGCATTAAATTCCAATCTGTTGATAGTTCCCCAATTGGTCATGCTCTTAATGTTGGAATTTAATGAGCTTAGCATACGCTGCCATCCTCGTTCTACAGTTGAAGAGCAGGGAGGTAAGTCCGGGAACGAATATTGAAAGCAGAAAGTACTGTCATCAGCGAAGGAATATATTGGATTAAAAGTAGCAGACAAGAGATCATTAATGAAAATTTAAAAGAGTGTCGGAGACAGATCGGAGCCGTGCGGCACACCAGCATTTATTTTGTGCATATCAGACTTGAAACAAATCAAGACAACTTGCATCGAAAGTTTCGAAAGATAATTTCTAATCCATTGAAGAGAGACATTGATCCCAAAAGCACGCATTTTTCAAAAAGGAGCCTGATGCCAAACCCTGTCAAATGCCTTAGAAATATAAAGTGCAACTATCTTGCTTTCACCAGATTAATGTACACTTTGATTCCACTTGTTGCTTGTTGCTACGAAAATCGTATTGCCGGTGCTGACGGTTTATCAACGTTCCCCTGATCTTGGAAAGAAGGGACGTAAATGCAATGGGTTTGTAGGAGGACAGAGAAGAAGATTCACCTTTTTTTAGGGACGGCCTGGACACGAAATATAGCGAACTCAGTTGGACGATTATGAGGACCAAAAGTTTTGGAAAAGCGATTTTCTTGCGTTAGTCTAATCTTTATGATTGGTTAAACAATACTGAACATATTGTCAAAGAACTGTCAGAAATGACAGCGCAGTTTGAAAATTATATCTATAAGTCAGGACACCTTTCATACACATCATTGGTTTTGCTTTTTCCGATGGTCCATGCAAGGATTCAATTGAATGGTGCATGGATTTGGGCAGCAAACTAGGTTAACTCTTTGATGATCACTGTAATATAGAGTCCTGATTGTTCCGTGTCGAATGTAATTCTACGTACAGTCTTTGAAAACACTGTTTATTCCCAACGCCGACAAAGATACGAGTATATTTCGCCATGAGTAATTGAGCAATAAGACAAATGCGGAATTTTGATTACAAACTTTGAGTTTTGAATGTGGGTATGACATTAAGTGTGATTCGATTAGAACTCCCAATTATAAACATGCGAATTTTCCTGTCACGCGATCAACCCAACCGTACCAAACAATTAATCTCAGTCGCCAATATTTATTGCTGTTTGTGTTTTCAACACATTTTATGAGAGGAATAGTAAAATCTGCAAGCGAAGATATAAATGAAATGCATAAAGCTGGGAAAGAATCTCTTGTTTCAACCACTAAAACAACAATTAGATTTTATTGTTAAAACTATCTGAATTTCATTTTGTTTAATTGTTATTGATTGATGTTTAGAATCAGAATAAAAGTGCCTCGTACTTCTGACATTGATGAGTGTCAAAAATGACAATTTATTTGGCTTGACATCTGTCAAGCTGTTCACTTTGGTTTCTTATGAAAAAACTGAACTTTTCTCATAGGTGTAGGCATAGCGAGATTGTTCCAAAATAAATTCGCCTTATCTCCGGGTAGGAATCAACAATTTTCATGGAATTTTCCTGCATTTTGGCCGTTAAATTTTGAAATGAATGGCCACCACATTGCTTCCGATTTCACAACAAGTTAAGCAGCCTCCACACGTCACAACTAATTAAGTTCATTCATCAAATCCATATCCATGAATCTGTATCCTCACTTGAGACTCCCACTTCTTATTTGTATTTTTCTTCTTTTGTTTTTTTTTTTGTAAGCCATTCAATATTTTTCTTTGTATTTTCTTTACATTTGTTTTTATCGCATATTCTCAGAAACAACAGCAAATAGAGGAGAGTCACAGAAATGCAAGACAGACGCACCAAAGTAAAGAAATCAAAGTGTCAAGTCAAAAAAAGAATACGAGTACGAGTATCTACAACCCGCGTTGAGTGAATGTGAAGGGGAAAGTTGTCCACTGATATGGTACTCAAGTTCAAATCGTTTTCAATACTTTTTCAGTTGTTTTGGATTTGAATCTCCCACTGTATTAAAGGTGCAGAGATACTCACCAGTCAACACATAAGATACGAAAAACTTGAATATTATTTTACTACAAATCCAGGTGATCACTCATGACGTACATAAGTACGTGTATTCGTATAAAAATATGGCTTTGTGCTGCATCAATGTGTGGGCAAATGCATTCGTGTGGTTGCAGCTTTAGTGTGTCTCTTTATTACCCCAACGAACTATCCATACGCAGCCTAGCTCTCAATAAGCCGGCTTTTAGGTGACAAGAAATGTTTCATTTGAATTGTGGTGTAGTCTCATCGTTGTGTGGAGATTCCGAATATCTCTATATCGTTCTACACAATAGCCTCCATCGGATTCAGTGGTACAAAGACCAACTGAATAAACATAAAATCAGAGGCTCGGCGAGGTTCAGATACAATGGCAGAGTGGAAATTAATTTCATTTCCCCAAATCCAAATTGATTATGTCCGGTGCTTGAGATTGAAATTGAGATTGGTGGTCTTCTTTTTATTTTGATTGAAAGTAAAAGTATCATACGTGCCATTCCACAAAGATTCGAATTAACGAAATTAATTTGTTGTTTAGGCCACAATCAAAAGAATGCCCAGACTAGGTGCTGGAAGTGATGGAAACGTTACAAAAAAAGGAAATTAATTAACACAGATGTACGAGTACATATTTGGGCAATCTCATTGATGAATGGAGAAATCTTTTTCTTATTTGTAAAAACGTTTTCCTTTTCCGTACAAAGATCTAACAACACACAGCTTTATTAGCTCTCTGACTTCCTGTTCAACACAGTTCCAACAAGAGGCACAATTTCTTGGGAGGCCAAGTTAAAACATCCATCCAAATATGTCACAACGCTGGAAAATACGAGGTTCACTGTGCAGTTTGGAAACTATGTACACCCTCAAACTATTGTCGAAGGAACTATATTCAACAAATTTCTCGAACAGAAGATACGCAAAAGATATGCACATCAGCAGTCGCACTTAACGCACCGTACTAGAGGCTTTTGCGACAGTTAAAGAACAGGCGAAACGAGTTAGTCTTAGAGTAAAAGTGGCCGAAACAGTAAGCTCGAAGTAGTAAGTTACTTCAGAGTAAATATTAAACGCACAACTACTCTAGTGAAGATTTAGTGAACACTTAGATACCACAATTCATCCACGACTTACTGGTTAGCTGCATTGAACCATCCCTAAATTGCACCTATAGAGAGTACACATAGAAGATACCTTTAACAACGTTAACACATCCGCAATCACAACTGCGCTCTCAACACTAAAGTAAATGATATGCCAGCAGAGGTACGCCGCAAGGCTGTATTCTTTCACCCATTCTCTGGAACTTAGTAGCCAACAAAGTGCTGATATACCTGGAAGCAGGTGGTAGCATGGTGACTACCTATGCGGATGACATATCAGGAAAGAATCTCATTGTCATTAAAGAACACTTACAGCAAAATCTTAAGAGATTAACCCGTTGGGCGGATCGCTGTGGAGTGGGAGTAAGCCCCCATAAAGCTGATCTTTTCCCCTCTTCTGACAAGCGCATGCATCGAAAGAAAAGCCATACCAGCGACAGTGCTTCAACGTAATGAGTGAAACCTCTCATTCTCAGCAAGAAATAGAAAAAAATAATGTGCCAAGGCCACAAAACCAATAAAGTTTCGGGATCAGACAGGCAGCGGGAGTTAACTACGCAGTATCACATGCCGGGCCGTCCTCTTATTATCAAGGCTTCTTGTATTATTGACGTTGTCTAATAAAAAGCTATGTTAGAGCCACCGAAGGTTGCTACGATTTGACCGGTTACAACTGCCGGTCATAGGCTCTGTTGAGTGGCAGGACCACCGGTAGTCCACACCAGGACTTAAAACACGGCACCGTGGGAGTGAGAGCCCCTGGCTTATTAGAGGTAGACCCTCCAGTGGGAGCCCAACGATGGCCGTGGTTTAAACCTTAAATGCAGCAAGGGTTTTCCAGTTGGTTTTGCCCCGGCGTATAGTTGAAAAAAGGAATGGGTGCCGTGACCCTAAGATTGGCAAGAGGTTTTAGGTCGGCCTCGACTCTTACCAAGATTGAAGCTTGTGCCCTCAATACAGGTTCCGCTTTGGTATCAAAGTGAATTGATGGAGAGCGATGGCAAGGCGTAACTTTGCTCCCATGAACGTATGGCCATTCCGTGAACTGCACGGCAGTCATCCACGTCAAAACACAAAACACAATAGACAATATCACATACCTTCCGAAGTATGGGCAACAAACGGAAATCTTGGTACGAATGGCTCGCTGTATTGTACATAACCAGCGGAAAGAGAGCCTCTTTGTTTCACTATATAAAAGACAACTATCGATCGCTGAAGCAAATGTCGCATACTATGAAAATATACCAGAGAGTTTTAGACAGTCGAGAATGCAATATTGTAAATCTCCATATCAGTCAATGCGGCTTTGTGGAAAGATGTCGGCATAACGGGTGACCATGCGAAATTATTAAAAAATATCGAAATTCCGGCTCAGTTGTAAATACGCAACGTGAATTCCGTCGTGAGGTCGGTCGTCTTCATGGTTTTAGTTGCAGGCGATTCGTCGCACCGTTGAAAAGTTTGAGTGTGAGTTAACTTTTTTGGATCTTAATCCACCAACCAGGCAGAGATTGGTGCGAAATGAAGATAACATAGCCACCATAGCAGCCACTATCGAAGAAGACCCAGAAATCTCAATTCGGCGTTGATCAGCTAAATTGAGCATCGCCATAGAGTCAACCCGGCTTATTTTGCGGCTGGATTTGGGCCTACATCCGTATAAGATTGTGCTGACACAAGAATTGAAGCCAGACGACCATAGACAACGCCGTGAGTTCGCTAATTGGGCGCTGGAAATGTTGGCCGGAGATCCTGATTTTGGCCAAAAAATCATCTTCTTGGACGAGACTTATTTTTGGCTCAGCGGATATGTCAAAACAAATGTTCGGCCAAGCATCAATGCATCCACAAAGATAGATTGCATGGCGGCATCATCTGACCTTATTTCTTTCCAAATGAGGAAGGAGACACCGTTACCGTCAATGGTCTCGGGTATAGAGCAATGTGAACTGACTTTCTGTGGTCAGAGCTCGACAACATCGATATATCCGAGCTGTGGCTCCAACAAGACGATGCTACACGCGATACAAGCGACGCAGAGGTCGCAGCTCTGAAGCAGAAATTTGGCGACTGGGTCATCTCACAGCGACCGTTCATCAATTGGCCGCCGCGATCATGCGTTTTGACACCACTTGACTATTTTTGTTGGGGCTACGTCAAGTCATTAGTCTACGCTAACAAGCCAACCACTCTGTACGAGCTCGAGGCCAACATTCGACAGGCTATTGCCGGAATAACGCCGCACATATTGAACCGAGTTATCAAAAATTGGACCGACCGCTTAAAGCACTGCCAGCGAAGCCGAGGCGGCCATTTGAATGATGTGCTATTCCACACATAATGGAATGAACGTAGCTTTAAAATTAAGTCAGAATCAATTTTATATCTCACACCGTTGTTGTTTTATTTAAAAATCGCTGCCTATCGTTCGTATCTGGTCACCCTTTACAATCAATTCCAAGTTTACGGATAATGATTGAGAAACATCTCTAGGATTCCAAAGGACTGCATATTGTCTTCATCAATTTGGAAAAAGCTTTCTATCGAAGAGATCGCATTTGGACGGCGCTAAGATCTCAAAATGTAACCGAAACATGTATTGCACCATATATGAACGATGGTGTTAAAATGAAAGTTAAATGCACAACGGGAATAACTGGAAAATCCAAAGTTAAAGTTCATGCACACCAAGGCAGAGTGCAAAGTCCCTTGCTTTTTAATGTTGCGCAAAATGTTCTACTGAAGCAGCACATCAACGAGTCCGGAACGAATTCTTTCTTTTCGCCGATGATAGCAATGGCATGTCATTCCTTCACGGAACTCCTAATAATAAGTAAAAGTGCAAATGAGCAGTACTAAAACTGAATTTTATATTGGCCGTTTTTCATTTTACATTGACATCAATTCAATGTAGAAGGAGTCATTGCGCCGCAGTGCGAAAAATTGGTTTAATTTCAGTCGGTCGTAAACAAAGATTGGCGCAATAGCTCCGCAGTATTTTATGACAGAAAAATGTCGCTTAAAGGTTTATATACATAACAGACCTTCATCCAGTTTTATCATACCAATCGCACTGGCAGATGTACGAGATTTATAAAGCAAAAATGACCGATATATATGAAAATATTACAAATGTTAGGTTATGTAAAAATGCGTGGTTTAATAAGAAGTACCCAAAGTTTTGCAAGCTGATTAAGCCATGTTCAACGAAAGTCATAGGAAAATCTGGTCCAAAGTGCAATAGAGGTTTAAGTTCCAACCAAGGAACAAAGAAGAGGTCAGAAGAATGGATAATTCAAATACAAAACCAACAGCAATCTCTTTTACGAGATGATTCGAAATAGAGCGGTCTGTAGTGTAGAATTGTTCTAAGTTCTGAGGCGTATAGCCTGGGAGGTAAATTTATACGCATTACACATTTCAACTGTTGAAATAAAAGAAAAATATTCGAATAATATACAAAAATTCTTTCCACATTATATGAGTACATATATTTTCAAAATTGTAGCTAACTCCTTACGAAGTATTAAAATTATTGAATTTTTTCTTTAACTGGCAATGCCGGATATTTATCCCACTACTCATTCCGCCTAATGTTATACAACAAAAAATTCACTCACATATCGTTCAGCAGGGCGTTGTTATTATTTTTGTTAATTTCCTTCTTCCCACTGTTCGTTGTTAAATGGGCAATTGTGCCTATTTTTCCGTTATTCAAATAAATTTCATTACTTTATTGTCTCTGGTGGAATTCGCAAACAGGAAAGCTTTTGCACTGGATTACGTCTCACAGCAAAACACAAGGACAAAGCAAAAGCGGGCCTCATTCTCCATGACTTCTGGGTGCCATCTCCAGCGCACACTCGGGTAAAGTTCAAAAAACGATTTATTTCCAACTCTCTCTCTCTTTATCACTTCCCTCTTCTCACAGACTATTGGCAGCGATTACATATTCACCCACCCGTTCGCCACATTCGTCATCACTCTCATTTTCCTCACAAAACAAAATGAAATGAAAAGTTTATTCACTCGCTGTCACATTCACGTATTCGTATCGTATGCACCTCAAAAGTAAACACAGGCAATTGGTGTGTTATTTTACCGTTAGCGAATTGTGGAAGCGTCTCTGCAATTTGATTTGGAGCCAAATCTTCTAGCCGGCCTATATGCGCGTCTGTACTTATCTGAGTATACCTACCTGCCAAACGGGAGAGAGTCAAGAGCTTTTCTTTGATTTTTCTGTTGGCCTCTTTTCTAAACGCCAACGAACGCATGAGTACAACTGTATGAGTATTGCCAACGCCGAACGCCGAACGATAGACCAAACGCACGAGCAGAGTCGCTGTGTAGCCGTCGTCGTCGCAGCTCATTGACGTTTCTCTTGTTTCTGTCGTTTGTTTGGAGTTTTTCCCGCCGTGCATGGAACAACCAAATCAAAACAAAGAAAATTTCAATTCCCTGTGCAGGGGAGTAAGCACAAACAAAGAAAACGGTCCGTCGGTAGGCCGAAAAGTTTGGAAAATATTATGTAAACGTCAAAAGATCACGCAAAAATCATAAATCTTCATAATGACAAGCGTTTTTGACAGTAGACCGCAAGTAGCTACGCACTGTGCAAGTGTCAAGTGGCGTGCATTTTCCGCTGTTGACTGATTTAGCTGATTTGACTGTTTGGGACCGAATCCGGAATTTCATCAATTTTAGACGTCAGTCCTTTGGAAAAAGTGTTTTTGTTCGGAGACTCGTATTTCGGTGTTTTTTTTTTGTTTTTTTTTTTTCGTTTTTAATGGCGTGTCCTTGACGTATTTGTTTTTTTGTTTTTTCTCTTTTTCTTATTTTATTGACAAACAATCGCTCGCCTCGAGGATTGTGTATTCATTCAATTTCGTGGATTTTTGAAATTCGCCTTTTGGAAAGAAGATTGTGTTGGGAAAAAAATGTCGAACAGTGCACCAGGAAGCAGTACTCATTCGCCGGTAGAGAAAAAAGAGAAATTATCCGCTTCGTTGGACGAAGAGACAACAATCAATGAGAA
Organism: Volucella zonaria; assembly: GCA_963966105.1. Lineage (NCBI taxonomy): Eukaryota > Metazoa > Arthropoda > Insecta > Diptera > Syrphidae > Volucella > Volucella zonaria. The sequence goes on along the minus strand of OZ014533.1, from coordinate 128,485,990 downwards.
TGGCAAGAAAATTGGTAAAAAAAAAGAAAACTGAATTTTGTTTAGAAATATTCATTCGTGTTTCTCCAAAAAGAAAACAGGCACGCAAACACACTCTCGGAAAGAAGTGGATTCGAAATGGATTCGAATTGGATAACCGGGCGCGGGTGGCAGTGGGAGTGTAGAGGACATCTGAAGGGTATTTATGGCGATGGGGGTTAGGTGTTTCATACGTTGTCCTTGTTTGTTTGTTTATTTTACGTAGCACGAACGTGACGTGGTTTACCGATGAAGCAGTTCATTGTTTGTTTGCTTTGATCTCGGCAGTTGTTTTTTTTTTAATTTTAATTTTGAATCCTGTACTTAAAAAGTGCGTCAAACGACATCTTAAATACATACAGTGACTCACGTAATTGATAACATGTTTTTGAATATGTAGATACGTACGAGTAAATATTATCACAAATTAACGAATTTATTTATAAAATACGAATTTGTTTCAACTACAGCGTTGCTATTTGGGATTAAAATATAAATAATACCGTTATTTATAAACTGTGACACCATTCAAGCGCTCTATGGCACCGCTCGGCCGATATTGCAGCGATTTCACTTCGAATGTTTGCCTCCAAGTCTTCTAAAGTTTCTGACTTTATGTGGCGCCAAACGAAAAGGATCTTAAGGTGTAAAATCGGACGAGCAGAGATGTTAATTAACAAGACCAGAGACAAATTGGAATTTCCTTAACCAGTCCAACACAGCGAGTCGTCCAATCGATCTCTTAGTTTTTATAGAACCGTTGGAAGGTTTCACGTCAGCCATTCGTACATCCGGCCCCGGGTAAACCTTAATGACTCGACCTAAATGCCATCTCGTATCTCGTTGGGTTCGATTACGATGACAATGCCATCTATCTATTCTGGTTTTGTATCCTTATACCGTCTTGTGATAACAGGCAGATAATGGGCGTACCAACGTTTTGTAAGCTCAGCCATCAAGTGTTGAGACCGGTGACTATAAAGTTTACTGCACAAGCCTCTCTCCGAGAATATTCCAGGAGCCGTGACATCTCTATTGTCTTTGCCGAAAGCATCGAATTCGATGTCAGATGTTTGGGGTCTTCAGGATCGACCGGGATGTGAGTGAGTGGCCATCGGCTTATCTGACTCTGAGTCGCCATGAGAGCGTTCCGCAGGACATCTTCTCTAGGCATAAGACCTTTAAGAACGAAATCGATGCTCCTTTTGATGGACTGGATGAGACGCTCCCAAAACTCCTCCCATCCAAGCAGAATAGGCTGGTATGAAGCGCCACAAAATATCCCCGTACCTTGACGCATATTCGCAAAGAGAGTTCTCCATCTTAACATCTTTGTCCAACAAATTTTTTATCCCAAGAAAGTTAAGACCGTTGTCACCGTAGAAAAACCTCGTTACGATACGGTTGATTAGAAAACGCCTAACAGCCATAGTACATTGATCTAGGCATTTGAAAATCATGCTGTAACGGTTCACCGTACCTCGTCCACACTTCACCAACAAGGGGCCGAAACAATCTACTCCAACATGAGTAAAGGGTCTAGTTGGCCCATTAACGGCATGACCGCCTTAGCCTTGAGACGCTTGCACATGAAACATCTTTTTCGCACTCTCTCAACAGCGCCTCGTATGCTGATTATCCAGGCTCTTTCACGAATGCCAGATATAACAGTAGCAGTCCCCATGTGACAGTTTTTTTGGTGATGATAATCGACGAGTAGGTCGACCAAATAATGCCTTTTAGGGAGTATCGATGGATTGCGAGAGGAATATGAGGAATTTGCCTTTTGCGCCCCCGATCGCAGTCGTAACCTACCAATCTCGTCCAAAAACGGCCACAAATTCAGGATTGAACTTGACGAGCTGACCGGAAAAGACTCTTCTTGGATCTTTTGAAACATCCAATCTTCGGCGTGACGAAGACTTTTTTAACGGTGACCGTTTTCTGAAGGATGTTTTTGACCCTGGCTTGAAATCTTGCAGATAGCAAGTTATACGCATCGTAATAACCCTTTGGTTTATAAACGTGGAGCAACATTTTAGAAACCTTTCTTTCGTTGTTCTCTATATCAGACGCAGCTATGCAAGGTATGACGGGCCATTCCTCCAAAGAACGTTCCAGGAAATCTTGGCCTCTAAACCATCTCGTATCTTTTATTTCCCATCGATGATTCGAATCGTTTTGTGTAATCATCTGCCATTTTATCTTTGGAGCCAACCTGAAACAACTGACGGGGTGAGGTGCAGTCCAGGATCTCACCTTGGTGCAGTTGATCCAAGAGAGCACAATCTTCGAATTCGTATGGTATGTGACTCCTTAATAGTGGCTGCCAATCGAATGCCAAGCACTGCAGCTTGCAGCTCCAAGCGAGGTATAGACAACTGTTTAACAGATGCTTCCTTAGCCTTTGCCATAACCTCTACCACTTCAACTTCATCATTGCGATCGAAACGAAAGTAAGCCACTGCTACAAATGCGTTTTCCGACGCGTCGATAAAAACTAACAGACTTACTTTGGAATCGTCAGGGTTCCAAGATACGTATCGACGAGGAATCTTGATATTTTCAATGTGCTTCAATTTATTGGTAAAGCCCAGCCACGAGCTTCGTAAATGAGATGACACCGACCGTCCCAATCAAATCCTTCTCTCCATACGTCTTGAAGTATGATGCATCCACGGATGATGAACAATAAAACATTTCCTAGGGGATCGAAAATCTTCATGATGGTTTTGAGTATCTGTCGCGTCGTTATTATCGCGTCCTCAGTAAACATATCTTTCATGACCTCATCGACCGCAAGTTTATACGAGAAGTGATCAGAGGATGGATGCCAAAACAACCTAAGACCTCGGAAACCAAGCTGTCGGTTTCGTTAGGATTAATGTTTACCAATTTGGTGTTGACATGACCATCCGGCATCTGATGCAAATATCAAAATTCATGGAATGACAAATGCGGACGGCATCTCTCGTAACAGGAACAGCGTCTTCAACTGCGTTATGGCTATTGAAATAGTCATCGACATAGGTGCGTTTGGTCAATTCATCGACAGTTTCGGGGCACTCGTCTTTAAGAAGGATGGCATGGTAATTTTTCACATACTGCGCATGATGTCGATAAGGCGGTCACCGAACTTTGTCTTCGAACTAGGTCGATTGTGGCACGCGCTGTGTGGCCACCCGTTGATACCACCTATCCTCTTAGCCTTCCAGTTACAATTTACCCTAAAAAAAAAAGGTTAACGTGTAGCGATAGCGATATTTATTGACTGACAGCTTTGGTATGAAAAGCTGGCTTACTTATTTACTTAGGTGGCGCTATAGTTCGATGTGATCTTCAGCCTCAACTAACAGGCCTCTCCAGCTAGTCCGATCCTTAACTAACTCCATCCAGTTGCGCATTCACAGTCGGTTGAGGTCCCCTTCAACTGCGAAATCTTTCTCTACTGCGTGCTGGAGCATTGGTGTCCATTCGCTTTGCATGTCCTAGCAATCTCAGGCGACTGGTGCGCAGTTTTCTGACTAGATCGATGTCGCTGTACAGTTCATATATTTTCTAATTGAATCTTCTCCTCCAAAGCAAAATATTTTACGAAGAATCTTTCTCTTGCTTCAGCGCCATAAAGTAGGATTAGTATGATCAAAGTCTAGCGTTTGGCAAGAGTGGTTCTTCGTTTTATTTCTGCTGAAGTGTTGTTAGCAGAATTGATGGCAGAGTCGATTGTTCTGTCCAATTCGTTGATGTTGTTGACAGCATATATGTGTTTATTTGGTTTTGTCCTCATTTACGGCTAAACCGATATTGGCAGCTTCCGTTTCAATACCTGCGAACGCTCCGGCGACAGCCCGCTGCCAATACCAACGGCATTCGCTAATATAGGTTGCCTAATAAATTCCCTCTGCTTTCTTAGTTGCAATTAAAGATTAAATATTTATTGTTAGAAAATATTTTAATCAGTTATACATATAATATGCACCATACCACATTCTGCCACCTTTTGGACAAATTCATAACGCTTTCGTAGAACATTTGGTTTTTCTGGGCGAACAATTGCTCCAAGTGGATTTTACCAGCTCCCGGCGAGACGAAATTTTTTCCATTAAATGAGTTCTGCAGAGATCAAAATAAATGATCATCGGAAAGTGAAAGATCAGTTGAATACGGCGGGTGAGGTAAAACATCCCTTCCAAAGTGCACCAACTTCTGCCGGGTCTGCAAAGAGGCATGCGGTCTAGCGTTGTCTTGATGGAACACGATGCTAATCCGATTAACTAGTTCCGGGGGCTTTTCGTTGATTGCATCCTTCAGTCTATGCAATCAATGGTTGGGCTGTGCGGAAGAATCTCATAATACGCAATTCCCTTCCAATCCCACCCAATACAAGGCTTAGGGTGAAGACCAGCTTTTGAAATGGCTAAAGGTGGCTCATCTGTTTTGCTCCATGATATTTTCTATTCCATGTTGTTGTAAAGAAACCACTTTTCATCGCCCGTTATCAGGGCTCTCTTTCATTGCGTTTCTGCAGGGAATTTCTGAACCCCACAGCAAAACATGGATGATCCACTATTGCTTTATGTACGGAAGCCCCAAACTGGACAGCAATTCGACCCTTAACGAGTTTGATGCGCTGTCTGACTCCATACAAAGAATTGTATTCCTGTATCCTCATACATTTCTGGGGGACTTCGACATTCTGGACAGATAACAATCGAAGGACGGTATGTTGAGATCTTCGCTGGGGAAAATAACTTGAACCAGCTTGTACATAGACGCTGATAGTCATACCGCCAACACCCTGGACAGAAATTCTGCCTCATCCTCCAGCCGAAGTCTCTCATTTACAATGACAAACCAGCTGTCAGCTCTTTAGACAAGGCCAATCTGCTTGCTGCACACTTTTTGGCCAGCTTTACACTCCGCCTATACTTGAGTGCTTCGAATCTTCAATGGGACGAATCCACTTTCCGACTCGTGTAGTAGCAAGAGTACTTAAAGATCTCAACATACATAAATCCGCTGGTCCAGATGGTATATCTCCCCTTCTTCTGAAGATGTGTTCTTCCACGCTGGCAAAACCACTGCGTAAACTTTTTTTTTTATCAATTCTACTCTTTAGGATTCTTTCCGAGCAGATGGAAAACAGCATTTGTCCAGCCCGTCTCTAAAAAAGGCGAATCTTCTTCTCTCTCCTTCTACAGACCCATTGCACTTACGTTCCTTCTTTCCAAGGTCATGGAAACGCTGATAAATCGTCAGCTCATGAAATATCTCGAAACACGAAAACTTCTCAATGTCTACGGTTTTCGTAGCAACAGGTCCACTGGTGATTCGATGGCAAGTCTCACCGACAAGTGGAACCAAAGCATACATCAATCTGGCGAAAGCAAGGTAGTTGCACTTGATATTTCCAAGGCTTTTGACAGAGTTTGGCATCAGGCTGTTTTATCGAAAATGCGTGTATTTGGGATCCACGACTCCGTTCTTCAATGGATTAGGAACTACCTTTCGGAACGTTCAATTCAAGTTGTATTGGATGGTTTCAAGTCTGATATTCACAAAATAAATTCTGGTGTGCCCCAGGGCTCCGTTCTGTCTCCGACACTCTTTTTAATTTTTATCAATGATGTCTTCTCTGCCACTTCTAATCTAATATATTCCTTTGCTGACGACAGTACTCTCTGCTTTTCATATTCGTTCCCGGACTCACGCCCCCACTCTTCGGCTGTAGAACGGGAACGTCAGCGTATATTAAGCTCATTAAATTCCGATATCAACAGAATAACGAATTGGGGAACTATCAATAGAGTGGAATTTAATGCTTCCAAAACACAATACTGTCTGCTGTCGTTAAAGCTAAATTTAAACATTCAGCCATTATCCATGAATGGCACTTGCATCGTCGAAACCGATAAACTTTCCGTGTATGTGTGTCAATGACAACTTACGTTGGAATGACCATATATTCGATGTCGCCAAAAATGCTGCGAAATGTCTAGGTTTCCTCAAGCGATGTAAGAAATATTTCACGCCTTCTGACCTGGGTTCAATATATCCGCCCAAAACTGGAGTACAATGCCCACATCTGGTCAGGTGCCCCTAAGACCTCGTTGCACTTGCTAGGTAGAATCCAAAATCGTGCGATAAAACTCATAGGTTATGCCAGTATTACGCAGTCACTCGACACCCTCGAACGCCGGCGTAATGTCCCCTATCTCACCGTGTTGTATCGCTATTTTCACCACCAATGCTCCACTGAAATTGCCAGTAGCATTCCGCCCCTTCAAATTTTTAACCGTAACAACCGTCTCGCTATGAATGCTCATCAGTTCACTCTCAAGCCCATCTTCGGACGTACTCTGAAATATCGTGATTCTTTCCGTACAACTCGATTGTGGAATGCCCTGCCGAGCTCAGACATATTCAGACATATAAAACCAACGTACATCGGTACCTTCTTTCCTCCCTAAATTTTCGTCGCCGCGCTGTGTGCAAACATTTTAAGGGTACGTTAACCTCTTGATCGCGCGCTAGTTTATAAAAAAAAATAAGAAATTTCAGTAAAAGCAACCTACAAGGAGTACAATGAACTGTTCAGATGGAATCGCTGCCAAATGAGTTCCCCACGTCAATAAAATTTCACCACAGATGGGTGTCCTTCTACGAGTATTATCTCATCAATATTATGATATTCCATCTTTTCAACTATTGTACGTATTTATACGAGTCACTGTCAGTTAAATAAATCCTTTCGGCTGACACTGATAATGGCTCCTTAAGTCCGTGTGTTTTATTTGCTAGTTGCCAACCGAAACCTACACACCACATTGTATTGAATCTCAAAGAAACTCGTTGTGGGTGTTTAGTTGCATAATCTCATTCTTGTTGATATTCATAACTCAGTCAGTTAATCTCAAGAGTAATGGAATCGTCATAAGTGTACAGTTATATCAGCGCAGCAGTTATCAGCATAACAGTTATCAGCCTAACATTTAATCAGATAAAGCCTTAATTTCTATAGAAATGGAGCGCTAACAACCAGAGCAATTGATGATACGCCAGTAAGTGGTAGTCCCCCTGTGAGCACCTGAATCAAGTCAAAGACTAAAACAACATTCCGACAACTCATCCATGTAATACTCGGAATACACACATTGTGCATGCTTTTTTAGTAAATCAGATATTCAAGATGATTCAAAAGGGAGCGCGCAACATTCGAGTGTATATAATTGTATGCCATGGTGTGAGGCACCACCAGGTGGATTGTACACTACCAGTTGTAATATCAAATTTATTTCTATTACGCCATTCAGATACTTGATTACATTCTAACACGAACAACCGAATACGAATATGAATATGAATATGAATACAATCTTTTAATGAGTCTCATCTTTAATGTTTTTTGTTTTGTGTTTTTATTTACAGACCTTGGGGTTGGCAGTTTCGCAAAAACCGTGACACCGTGTCCATTACGAGCACCACTGGTTGTAACCATCGTTGGATTGCCATGTCGCGGAAAATCATTTGCAGCCCACAAAATTGCTCGTCACCTTGGCTGGAAGGGCGAATTGGCCAAAGGTAAGTTCGAAATAAACTAATTTTATAAAAAGGAGGGCAAGAAAAATGTTAAAAAATGATAATCCGTAGGGGACACCCGGGTTTGAACCGGGGACCTCTCGATCTGCAGTCGAATGCTCTACCACTGAGCTATATCCCCGCTTGGCGTGGCCTTGGCAATATTCTAATCAGAATTTTTCATTTTCTAAAGTGCGAACAGCTTGCTGTATTGTTGGAAAGGGTGATGCCACCACATGAGTTTTCTTTACGTTAAATACGTACAGAAAAGGTAGTCAATGGTAGTCCACAATTTGTTAAGTATTCAAGAAGGAACACTAGAGAAAAATATTAACTAAAATGTAAAGGGCGTTTTTTTTAGAGGTATACAAATTCAATATGAAATGAAACACTTGAAGCTAATGTTTATGTCTATGATATTAGCTTTATTTAGTAGATAATTTTATGTCATTAGTGTTTAAACATGATATTGGGCTTATGCGCGCCTTGTCAGCAAATGTTTCCCGCAATAGATTAATGGTTTGGCGTGCAGTGGCATGTTGCGCCATCATTCTGAAACCAAAGCTCTGTCACGTCAATGCCATTCAGCTGAGGAACGAAGAAGGCAGCAATCATGTTTCTATAGCGCTCTGCATTGACAGTAACATTCTGGACGGCATCGTCCTTAAAGAAATATGGGCCGATGATTCCAGCAGCAGATAAAGCACACCATACAGTGAGTTCTAATGGTTGTAAAGGCGTCTCGATAAAGGCTTCTGGGTTTTCTCCACTCCAAGTTCGGCAATTTTGGTTGCTGCCATAGCCATTTAACCAAAAATGGGCCTCATCGGAGAACAAAATTTTGAGTTGAAAATGAGGATCAAGCTGAATCATGTTTTCGGCCCATTCACCAAACCTACGACGCGTATAATAGTCACGCGGTTTCAACTCTTGCAAAAGCTGAATCTTATAAGCTTTAAAGCCAAGATCTTTCCGTAAAATCTTCCACAAAGTGGATGGGCATAGCTCCAATTGCTGTGCACGATGACGAATCGACTCATTGGGATTCTCCTCAGCACTGCGCCCCACAACGGCAATAACTTCTTCTGTTCGCACTGTTTGTCATCTTTGAGGATGCGTATTATCCACTATGACGATTATGTCGCTCGTAAAATGGGCGCTATGCACGATAAATTTGGCGAACCGAACCATGGTTTTATAAATAAGTTTACACAATTTGTACGCGTTGTTTTGACGTTTATCTATTCATCGTAAAATAGCAAAACGTACTAACCACAAATCAACTGTTAAATTGACAGTCTATAGAAACAGTGTTGCCAGTTTAAAAACCAAACTTCTTATAAGTAGAGAACTTTAGCAGGAAAGACGAAACCAGACAAAGCAAAATACCACCTTGATCAAAAAGTTCCCGCACCACACCAACGTGTAACGCTCCCATTGTTCCGATTTGAGATCTGTTTTTTTTTTCTTAGGTTGGTAAATCTGTTGTTGACATTCTCTCTAAATCTTAGTGTCATAGTTTGACATTTGCAAAAGTTACGTAACCAAGAGTACATCTATCTCTGTGTGTAGGCGATTTTTTACAATTTTGGAAATGGATTTAAATTTGCAACAACGAACTTGTATTCAATTTTGCGTAGAAAATGGATTTAATGGTGCGCGAACGTTGGAAATGTTGGAAAAGTGTTTCGGCAACGATTCTCTAAAGAAAACGGTAATTTACCAGTGGCACGAGCGGTTCAAAAGTGGTCGTGAGTCAATCGAAGATGATGAACGCAGTGGCAGGCCATCGACATCGAAAACCGACGAAAACATTGATGAAGTACTCGTAAAAGAAATGTTGGTCAATAACCGCAATTTAACCATCAGAGAGATAGCGGAGGACTTGAACATTGCCTATGGATTCGTCCAAGACATTTTGGTTAATGATTTGGGTTTCCGTCGTGTAGCAGCAAAGTTGGTGCCAAAAGACCTCAATTTCATGCAAAAAAGAGACGGTGTTGACGTCGTAAAAGACATGATTTGCGAGGCTGATCATTACTGGAGACGAGACGTGGGTTTATGAGTACGACACGCAATCCAGACATCAGGCAAATGAATGGCGTTCACCATGGCGAGACCAAAAAAAACACGTGGTTTTCAGTCAAAAAGGCAATGCTCACGGTTTTCATGGATTACAGCGGTGTACGAGTAGTGCATCACGAATTTTTGCAAGAAGGCCAGACAATAAACAAAGAGTATTATTTGGGCGTTATGAGACGTCGTGAAGCGTGATGCAATTCGCCGAAAGAGACCAGAATCGTGGACAGAAACAGTGCCATCATTATTCGTAATTTTTTCAAAACCACTACACGGAACGCGTTTCAGCAGCCGAGAGGAAGTAATGGAAAAATCGCAGGAAGCACTGTCGACATACCGAAAACCGAATATAAAAAATGTTTCGAGGATTGGATCAAGCGCTGGCATAAGTGTGTTGCGGTCGATGGGGACAATATACATAGATTTAGATGAATAAACTTGTATTTTTAATTTTCTGAATAATTTTGATCAAGGTGGTATAGATAGATAGCGAATGTAGAGGGGAACAAGTCTTTATGACATGTATAGTTCAGATTTATAGTCGACTAATATAATATTACCAAATCGATTTAGTCACTTTTGCGAACGGACTTCATGCTGAACTTACGAGGGTAGGCAACCTGCATGTTCTTCTGTAAGTATCTACAAATTTATTTGAACAGTTTTGGTTTCATTGAGGGCAATCCGCCAGAACTTTGTCTACTCATTTATAATATTGAGAGGACTTTTTGGTTTAATTGTTGTTTCTTCGATCTTTCTACCTACTATTAATATAGCAGTATCATCAGAAAGCTAAAACACCCCTCTCTTCTGCGGTATATCACGAGTATATAAGAGGTATAGAAGCGTACCGAAAACGCTTTCTTGTGGTACGCCTGCGTATTATTTTTTTTAATTGCGAGAACTCAGTTAAGTGTATGGAGGAATCTATTCTCGAGATACGTTGTGAGTATTTTATATAGACTTAAAGACAAGACTTGTTGCAATTTGAATTTCAAGCCTTTATCCCATACCTTGTCAAAGGCTCGTGAGACAGCAAGAAGTACGCAAATAAGCAAATCTTTCTTTCTTCGAGAGCTTTCTCAATCGGTGATTCTATGCACCTTATCAATATTTGAATGCTGGCTTCTAACCTAAACAGATGATCAGTCAATAGCCGGCAGTATACGCTCAGAATACAATTGGGAGAACTGAAGTCCGTCTATAAGAACTCTTATCACTCGGCGGTTTCCCTAGTACGAGTACTACATACTGCTACTTTTTTTTGAAGTACATGGAGACAATGATATCTCCAGATGATATCACAACATACAAGTTACGAGTATATATAATATAAACCATAATTTTTCCACTTGTAGATCTTTCAATAGAGATGACTTTCAAACCATGCTGTCAGTTAGTTTGCAGTTAATGCGAAACGAAAAATCCGATACAAAAATGGCACAACGAAATAATAAACGAAAAATTTCGTTCAGCGAAAAAATAAAAATAGTTGCTCTAGTCCAATGATCGTACTAGATTAATATGTAAAAATCTCCACTCACTTTTCGCACCTAAAATACAATAATACATAAAATTAAACAGGGATAAGCTTAAGACAGTAATTGGAATTCTGACAGGATACCGTCTCCTGCGGAAACACGCAAAGAGACCCAAATTATCAGATACGGATAATTGCAGATTCTGCAAGCTTTTGAGGACTTAATATACATGCGAGGCAATATCGCGCAGTGGTAGAAAATTTTTAGGGAAAAAAAAGCAGTAAACTGCTCAAAGTATCTACACGACATGCAGATACATTGGTACATGGATGTCTTATAGGTATACGACGAAAAAACCTTAATTGTTTTACGAGTGAAGATAAATAGAATATAGGGTGGTTGTGCAAAAAAAAAAGATGGTGGAAAAAAGAAACAAGTTCAAAAATTATGTACATATATACTTATGGTATTACCTGTATGAAAAAATGAGTTTAGTTCCAGTATAGTCATCACTTGTTCTCAAATTGTAGAACTCGATGTTATAGGCAATAATGGGCGGTGTGTACTAAAGTAGGAATACAGGTTGAATTACGAGTTGTTGAAATGGCAAGATTGTTGTTCATTTCTTAACCAAGTTGGTTGTGCATAAGTTCTACAAACTTGGCACCATCAGGTCTACGTACATAGATCTAAATTGAGATCACCACTGAGAATTATCGGCATATTGTAATAATTATGCTGTTCTAGATTCTCTAACAAACCCCTAAGCTTCGTACTATAGGCGAGCAAATTCAGAATAAAACAAGAAATCGGAGCCACGCTTTTACCACTAACTTCTTTATGTATCCTTTTAAGTAGGTTGATTTATGAATCAGATGCCGTTTAATATGCACATTAAACGCACAATCGTCATCAAGTTGACGAGGCAGTTCTGAAACCATTGTATTCACGTCCACTGGGATGCTGATTACTTGACCGACAATACTTTTAGAACCATGTACAAAACGCAACAGACGAATTTGCATAAATGGAGGACGTGGTGACACTAATCTCTCGGAGATGGGATCAAGGGGCGGTAAATCAGAGGGGGAGGGTAACGAAATCTGTTAATTGTAGCTAAGCGGGGAACTTTTTTGTGAAGCAGGGACTAATAGCAAGTGACGCACATGGATTAACATATTGATATTTCTCGCGCACAAGATCTAATCCTTTAGACCGAGCGTGCTTCATATCGCTCTCGAACCAGAGACGATCACAAATCGCGCAGGAAGAGCCAAACTTATTCTGATTGAAACGACGTTCAAAATCGCTATCAGCGATAAGACGTTCGTCGATAAAGATTTTTTCCGCTGGATTGGGAAAAGAATCAACACAAATTCCTTCATCAGCTGCTTTCCGTTTAAGCTCTTTCTTCTCTTCTCGTTTCTTTTTCAAACGAGAATCACACTTTCGTTGTTTGTCAGCTTCGCGTTTTGATTCATCACCAACTTGACACAGGCCTGATTTCCGTTTGCGTTCCGCGGCACTTTTTGACACCTTATTCAAAGCGCAAAATTCTAAAAACTTTTCAAACTTTTTTGCTTCGGATATATCAGAACTAAATGGCGTATTGCAAAGAAACTGAAAAAATTCATCACTGCAACGCAAATTGACATCGCGCTTACGATTACGATATTCACGTTTTCTTTCTACCGCAGATTTCGAAGCCATTTAAAATCTCAAATCTTCACTGTTTGATAGTATTTTATCTACTGGCAGTAAGTTAAAGGATGTCCAAGCGACAAATACACTTAACCCTGTGACTTCCCACGCTATGTACTGACAACAAAACTACCACATCCTTTCTTACAATTATTATTTTTTCTATCCACCCCTGTTCCGGCAACCCATTGTACACCCAACTTAAGGTAGGAATGTACGATCAATCGAATAAAAGAAGAGAAGCAAAACAACTATGTATTGACTTTTATGAGTCAACACACACAACCCTTCAACCACCTGCATTACACATAAACAGCGCATCATACTACATCCTTTTCCACAATTGAATGCTTCCTTCCTATCAACCCCTGTTTCCAACAATAAATCGGTGTAAAGGATAAACTTATCCGTACACAGAGTACGATCACTGAACGGTAGAAGGAAAGCAACCAACCAATGCAATGACATAAGAACCGCCAAAGTAGCGGTAGCGGTGTTGGTGTCAGTGGCAGTACCAGCGTTGGGCAAAAGGCTAAAAAAGGAAAACGAAAACAAATATGCACAAAGGATGAAAGGTATATTTGTAACACACACGAAATGTCGAGAAACAGAGCGACGACGATTCATGTGTCCATGGACAGACTGTTCTCCAATAACCCATTCCTTTGCACAGTTGATTCGTTGTGAAGCACACAAACCCAACAACAATACCAAATACACACACAGAGTACAATCACTGAACAGTAGAATTGAAGTAAAAAACGGGACACATTTTGTGACGGACACATTTTTCAGAAAGACAAGCGGTTAGACATATCCTAGAGGAAATAAACGGCACGAACTTTAGGTTTTTGCCATTTGAAGACAAATTTAACTAGTTCCACAAGGATCGCGATGGGCCCGTTTTGGTGCCTGTTTGACCTAACCTAACCTAGCTGATATGTTGTATGTTCTATGTTCGGGGTCTCCACTGACGGTTCTGGGATTGCCTTCAATGATGACCCAATAAGCAGATGTGCTGGTGTGAGTGCTTCATAGTCGTTGGGATCTGTTTACATCGAGGTAATTGGTCGTGAGCTCATTATGGCTTCGATTTCCACCAACGCTGTTGTTAATTCCTCAAATGTCAGCTTAGCAGCACCCAAGCTTCCGTAAAAGTGACCCTTTGCTACGTTTACGGCTACTTCCCAAGTCCCATTCAAGTGGGGTACCCTGGGGGGTATAAAATGAAAATTTATTGCAGCATTAGTACAAAAGTTTACAATCGATTGTTGATTGGCTTTTTTAAGCAACATATTCTGCAGATCTAAGAGTTTTGAGTGTGCACCAACGAAATTGATTGCGTTATCGCAATGGATGTCTTTAGGGATAAATCGACGACCTATCATCCTTTTTAAAGCAGCTATGAAAGCGTCTGGGGAGAGATCTGAAACCGCTTAAAAGTGGACTGCTTTCGACGAAAAACAAACAAAGACTGCAATATACTCGTAGCTTTTATAAGGCACCTTGCCACGAATTTTGAAATGAGTGTATATAGGTCCCATAGAAATCTACTCCACAGCAGATGAAAGGACGTGATGGAGTCAATCTTGCAGCAGGAAGATCTCCCATTACCTGCTCCATAATTTTGGTCGGTATCTGGCACAGTGTGGGCACTGTCGAACTGTTTGACGTGCCAGCTCCCTAACGTTGATTATCCAAAATCTTTGTCTCGTTAGTGCGACAAGCGACTTTGGACCAGCATAATAATTTGATATGCGCAAATGTCGAATGATTTTTTTTTGTAAAACTAGAATTCTTGGGAAGTAAGAATGGATGTTTACATTCTTCTGGAATGTTAGCGTGTTTCAATCAAACTCCCACTTTCAACAAAAGAAAATTATTTTTCTCCTCGATAATAGGGTTCAACCATTTTATGGATCCCGTGGGCTTCGCGTTCATACTTAACATATTGCCCTGATTTCTTCTGTGAAATATTTCATTTGAGTTAGGTGAATTATTCTCTGTAGAGCGTTGTCCAAGTCCTCGACTATAAGATGTTCACTTCTTAAAGATGTTGGATGTCTTAACCGGTTGAGAAACGGCCTCATAGTTCTTAAGGGAAACTTCGCTCGTTTAATTTGTCGTTCGAAACAGTTTGCTAATTTCTTCGGTGTTGGTTCTCAACCGTAACATAAATTTCGTCGTGCAACATATACATTTCAAACTTCGCATTTTTTCGCAACCGTTGACAATCGGTCAACGCATCAACCAAGACCTTCCTATTATGATAAGCGGGAGTTAATAGAGATCCTCCGGTTGACGATTTAATCCCTTGATCATTCAGTGTGCTAAAAAAATAGTGGAGACTACTACCTAGTATTCTAGTACGATTATCCACCTAAGCATCGTTGCGAAATAGCGTACTGTAAATCGTTTACGATTTCGTCATATCATTTTTGTCTGGGATTTTTCGTTTCGCTTCGGGTGGATATTAAGCTATACTAGGCTTTACTCAAGGAATAGCAATCAATTATTTTAGAACAGTCAGGGCAGTACTAATTACGAGGGAGTCTCACATCTGATCCGTCAAACTGGAAATGAAATATCAAAAACCATTGGCGTGACCCATCGGCTGCATTTATTTCGGCTGGTTTGGAATTTTGATCTACTCAACTGGAGTTTGGTCAATAAAACCATCAGAAATGGAAAGCAGCATCAGTTAACTAAAACGATTATTCCTTTTTAAGTTAATGAAATTTATCGGAGTAAGTAAAGTGTTTTGCCATCAACAAATGTCAAGCTACAATCTGCTATAAAACTCGAAAAGGTCCCAAAGGAAAATAAGTAGTTTACGAGTAGAGCAATAATTAAACAATTCTCCCAAAGATATCCTAATCTATTAATGTTGATTTGATTCGATTAAAAACTTTATGTACCATCAATTACCCATAATGAGACATTGAGAGCCACTGCAATTCATTCAACTAACCAGACCCATCGGTAACAAAAGTATTACCAACAATACCGTCTTTAGTTAAACACAATAAATCTAACAATACACTCTCTTCCAGTCAATCAATCGTTCTCGTTCCACAATAGTTGGCAATTCGACCTCCTTGTGACCTTAAAATACCACTTTTGTCCGATTGACTTTCTGTGATTGACATTTGATATCTCAAATCAACGTGTGCCCTATCGGTGGAAGGAAAACGCTTCCAATTCTAAATTTAGTTCAAAGGAAATTGTCTACTAAACAGTTCCTCGAAGACTATCCCGAATAATTACATAGAATCACGCATTCTGCGTGCGATAGGGTATCTAGAAATAGCAAACAACACTCGTAGATAGGCGAACACGACATCCTCTTACGCCTTGGAAATGTATCTGATGAATTGTTTGTTAGTTAAAATACGGGTGGTGGTTAGGCTATGTCGTTGGATTTTACGCGAAAAATCTAAATAGACTTTCTATAGGTTGATGAATAAAAAAAATTCTTTTGGTAGTACAACAGCAAAAAGAGTCTACAAAGGGGACACCCGGGTTTGAACCGGGGACCTCTCGATCTGCAGTCGAATGCTCAGTTTTTTTTCAGTTTAAATGCATTTTTATTTGATCTCTTAATATACTCTTACATGCTAGACAAAAAACGCTTAAAAATTAGCTTAAATAACTTACAAATAGTCTTATTCTAACATACTGGCCCCATGCGGGCACTCTAAGTTAAACCTAACTCTTAAACTAAGTCTTTCGACGAATCTTACAGTCTATATTTAATTTTATATTTACGTTGAAACTAAAACTAAGAAAATACATTTTAATCAAAAACTTAGTATATGGACTTTTTTTTAATTAAACTTACAGACTACCTAAAGAATAAATCTTAATCTACTTAACCTACTTACATATAATACATTCATACACATATATACAATACACAACGCATATACACTTCATATATACATATATGCCTATACAAATACATATATGTATATATTTATATTTTTTTTTGGATTTTTTTATTTTTATTCGTTTTTTTTTTCTGTTTTTTTTTTTTTATTTTTTTTTCTTAAAATCTAACTTAATACTACCTAAAACTATATAAGCCGGCCACGGCTAAAAAAAACAAAAACAAAAATTAGGCTGGCCCACTCTGCTTCACATGAAGCTACCTATCACTGGAGGAGTTCGACGACGAAGCATCCTCGCCCTCATCAAGCCACCAAAATTGCTGGTGCTGCTGAGCAACATCCCTTCTGTCACGACTCCCTACCGCCCTACTGAACCGGAGACGCTCCGCACTGCCATGTGCGACGTCTCTGTCGTAGTTGAGTCGCCTGTCCGCAGCTGTTCGAGCGACGTGGAAGATTAGCGGCACCGCCAATCTGTCCTGGATCAGACCTTTACTATCTAGATAGAGGAACGCTTCTGGAGGAATAAAGCCGTCAAGGCGAGCTCTCTCGTGATACATATAATTGGGGTAGTAAGCCCCTGAGATCAGGTTGTTCGATGAGGTCATTGCTCTCGCAATGTGCCTTCGAGTCAACTTAATGACGAAATTGTCCACTCTTATCAGGTTCGCCGTATTGTACAAGACCTCATTAGGATAGAATTTTATGTACTCAGACTCTGGTGTTCTGTATAAGCGAAGACAAGTCCTAAGACAAGCCCTCTCAAACACCCGAATCTTTTCCAATAAACTTGCTCTCACGTTGAACCACACGGGACACCCAAATACAAGCATGGGCCTGATAAGGGCCATGTAACAGATTACCTTCACCCTCGCATTGAGTTGGCTGCTATAAAACAGTCTCTTTGTAAGGGCAAAAGCACCTCTGGCTCTGGCCAGAGCAACATCTATATGTTTGTTAAAATACAGATATTGATCTAGCCAGATCCCAAGGTATCTGACTACATTTCGACAAGCAAGTGGCTGTCCATGTTGTCCGACGATAGAGAACTTTCGCCAATTCTTTCTGGTATCCCTAGAGGCCCCAGACAAAGGCGTCCTAAACAGAATGGTTTCCGACTTCTGAAAGTTGATTTTCAACTTCCAGTCATCGCAATATTGTTTAATTTTATCGAAGTCACGCTGCAAAAGTATGTTAATGACCTCAATCTTTGGACCCGATCTGTACGCGATTAAGTCGTCTGCGTACGCTATGGCATGGTGAAGTGAACCTATCAGATCACTTGTGTAAATGTTGAATAGGATCGGCGAATTTACCGCACCTTGTTGCAGACCGTTTTTAATGTTAAATGTTCCAGCAGAAGTCACATCGCCATTCTTCACGATGAACTGTCTACTGGAGAGCATATCAAAAAGAATATACAGCAGTGGTTTACTAATGCCCAACCTGTCCAGCTTGAAAAAGAGTCCCTCTAACCATACGGTATCGAAGGCCTTCTCCAAGTCAATCAGGCAAGCACCAGTGCACTGGTTCTTGCCTTTGTTCCATTGGATATCAGAAACCAGTTTCGACACAGCATGAATGATAGCATGCCCCGCCTTGAAACCGAACTGATTATCCGGAACGATATGTTTGTCCTCAACCCACTTAGTCAGGACTCTATTGATTACCTTCTCGAAAACCTTACTGATGTTTGGAAGAAGACTGATCGAGCGGAGATTCGCCGGATTGGAAGTATCTTTATCCCTTTTAGGTATGGGATGTACCACCGCAGTTTTCCAATGCGCTGGATAATGTGCATTATTCATTGCATTATTAAACAGGGTGGTATAAATGTTCACCGCTTCTAGAGGGAGATGTCGAAGCACGATGTTCGGTATTTCATCGGTTCCCACTGATTTCTTACTTCTAAGCGATTCGAAGATCGTTTGGAGCTCCTCCTTCGAAATGAAAGGGGGTAGTACCCTATCGTTGGCGATAACGTTATTTGACCTATTCTCGTCACTAAACTGGGTGAAGCCCGAGTTCTCGAACCGCCAATTCTCTATTTCATTTCGAAGGTAGAAATTGTGCACAAGGACTCGATTCTCCAGGTCGTGGTTTGGGCCAATGATAACATTCGCCTTGTACACTTCCTGGAAAGTCGCTCCTATAGCTTCTACCTGCTCCTGCGGATCCTCGATCACAAAGAAGTTGTCATCATCAACAGCCTCACTTGGATCAATGCCTGCTGCTACAAGTATTTGTTCGTTGTTCGTCGTTCGGGTGATTTTAAGACATTGAAGGTCGTTCTGATTATTTCTCCGAAATATTTTATTTATTTGCGGGAACATATTCGGGTTGCTGGTGTTTACAGCCCGAATTTTGTTGTTCCAATACAAACTTACAGAATTTCTGTAATTTTCTTTTATTAATGTTTGGAGGTTTTTAATCGACGACTTCAATGTCATGATCTCCGGGTTATGTCTGTCAGTAAACTGTCTGTACAAGGTTTTTAGTCTTGACAGCAGTCTACTTTTTTGTCGGTGCAGTGCGTCAATAGTTGCGTTGCGGAATAAGTCTTCGTCGTCAGTGTGTTGATACCGAGGTATCGTTTTGTCCATTGTTCGTTTGATTGTCTCGTCCATTTGTATTAGATACCTGTCAGTCTCCTCGTTTGACAGATTTCTGTTGGATGGTGGGTAGAGCGAATTCGAGGAGAGTGCTCTAGTCAGTGTTCTGGTGAAGTGTGTCCAACGCACCCTACTATAATTGTAGGAATGCCGTTGCACAAACTCATCCAATTCCGCAATTTCGTTGGGAACAGTTATTTCGGTGCTGAGACCGCAATGGTCACTGTCATACACGAAAGTGCGCAGACAGTTTGTAGTTTGTTGGTTAGTACATGTCAGTTGTATTCGTGAGTCGAACAGGAGAAGATCCAAATAGGACCCGTGTCTGGGAAACGACGGACTATCCGTCGCCTTAAGCCCGAGTCGATACGTTATGCTATGTTGACTCCACCAATTGAATAGTAGGTTCCCTCTAGTATTTGGTGTATTATTTCCCCAATCACTATGTTTGGCGTTGAAATCTCCGCCGATAATAAAATAGTTGTCTTCCAATTCCAGCCTCAGGAATCGAAAAAGTGTCTCGAGCTCTGAGATGAATAAGGTGGATTGAGTAGCCTTAGGTGCATAGACAGACACCATGTACAGCCGCTTTCCACTACGGAGGGGAATATACACGATGCATGCTTCCAGCACCTGGAACCTACGTACTACACGACTGTATACTCTTTTAAAACGTATACCTTTTCTTACGAATATCGCGACGCCACCTCCCTGAATGGAGTTGGGTCGGTTTCTCCGTACTATTTTGTATCTTCTGTGCCTCATTTTATGTCTTTTGGTAAGCTTAGTTTCGCTAACCAAAAGCACATCAGGGGCTTGGTCTTTAAGCAACTTAAATAGTGCGGCTCGTCGCTCTAACCTAATCAGTGAATTCACATTCACTGCAAGGACCTTCATGGTCTGCTCCGTCACGTGCGTACCCATTACGACAAAAGGTGCGTTAGACCAGGCAGCAGCGCGTAAACTTGATCCACCCGCGCGGTCTGTTCAGTTAAATGACGTTGTAGCTGAGCCATCTGCCCCTGGATAGAGAGCAAGATAGCTAGCATGTCAGGTACTGGTTCCGGTGCTCTAGGCGCTGGGGCCTGAGAAGCAACCTTTGCTTGCTGTACCGTATTTCCCCTACCTGCCGCCATTTGGGCGTAGGTAACATGGGGAGTAACGGCTGGAGTTTGTAAATGCACGGGTGGACGTTTAACTTCCACCTTCTGCTGCCGGGCCAGATTTATTCTTTTGATGTACTGGAATTTGGGACAACCCCGATAATTTGCGGTGTGTCCCGTGTTCCTACACAAAGCACAAGAGAGCTGGCTCTTTTCTGACGTTCCGTCCTTACCCAGAACGCATTCCTCTGACTTGTGGTTCTTTCCACACTTCACACATCGAGGCTGCATTTCGCAGTTCGACGCGGCGTGCCCGAACCTTTGGCAGCGAACACATTGTAAAATGTTTTCGCTCCTCTTTAATTTCTCCCAGTGTACAACCTGGTAGTCTAGGACTTTGATACTCCTTAGACCATCCAGTTTGCTGTCGGGACTTAGCTGAACCAGGAAGAACGGTAGTTTCCGCTTCTCCCTTTTGGCTCTAGCCGTGACAAACGGCTTGACCCCTACGAATTTGAGCCCTTCGCACTCCTTCTCTTTCAACAGTGCAAGGAGCTCCTCCGGATCAGTCGACGGTTCTATCCCCCTCAGCAGCATTGTTTGCAGCCTGTCCCCCTTCGGGGTGTAGGAGAAGAACTCCGTCGTCGAATCCTTCAATAAACCTTTTATTTTATAATAGCGCTCCACTGTGTTACAGTGGATCGCGTGCCTATCTACGCTAAGTCTTTTAATATAAAAATTATTGCCTATGGCCGACTTACATAATTCTATCGTTTCCTTAAGTTCCATCTTAAATGTGTTAATGGGTGGAACCCTTTGTTGCTTCTGATGATGTTGTTGTTGTTGTTGTTTTTGCTGCTGTTGTTGTTGTTGTTGTTGTTTTTGCTGCATTTGTTGTTTCTGCTGCTGTTGTGGCTGTTGCCGTTGTAGTGGCAGCTGCCGTTGTTGTGGCTGCTGCTGTTTTTGCTGTAGCTGTTTTTGCTGTTGCCGTTGTTGTGGCTGCTCTTGTTGTTGCTGTTGGTGTTTGCTCAGTGTTTGCTCGTGTTGTTGCAGCACCTGCCTTATAGTTTTTGTTTGTGGTTGATGCTGCTTTTGAGCTAGCTGCGTCTGCGTCTGCTGTTGCTGTATTGATTGTTCTTGCTCTTCCCTCTTCCTTCTGAGCATTTGCATTTCTTTAATGGCAAGAACTCTTTGTTGCAGCATTCTGATGCTGCTGCTTAGAGACACCATTTCTTCCTCTTCATCTTCCGATTCCGTTGGAGCCAAGGAAGCGAAGATGTTCTCTCTCAGACAGTGGCTTTCACCACCATCTGAGATATGTGCGTTGTCGTCATTGACTCGCCGTGGACAATTAATTGCTGCTATTGTTGATGGCGAATGCGCCCCTTCCCTCACTCCCTCAAGCAGCTTTTCAGTGGAAGTTTGTCGGGTGGGACGTTGCACCAAGTTAGGAATTGGCCTTAGCTTCCTCCTTCTCTTCGTTTTTGGTGATTGGCTTGAACTGCTTGAAGCCTCACCAGATGTTTCCGCAGATCCCGCTATTAACATAGCGGACCGCTCTCCGCAATCCATAACGTGATATTTATTGCAGTACTAGTATGCAACCTTTATATCACCACACACAATGAAAATTAAATTAAAAAAAGTACTCTTGCCCGACTCGGAGTCGAACTCACAACCTTTGTCCTCTGAAGCGAACACACTACCCACTGTGCTACTTGGAGCCTATATGGGATTTGTCAAATGTCTTACTTAACGATTTAATTCACTATTTATTTTTACTTAAGAAAAGCCGAAACACATGCGCACACTACGAAGTTCCGTGAACGACTCGGCAGTCGAATGCTCTACCACTGAGCTATATCCCCTCACATTTTTTCTTTGACAAAATCAGTAGAACAAAACAGGCATAATTGCATTACATCTCTGTGTTTCGTTCTCTTTTAACATTTTCTTGTAGTTTTTTTTTGTAAGAAGATTAAGAAGGAAGAATATGGGGAATGCTAGCGGCGCCATTACTTAAATACAAACACATTTTGTTTAAAATGGATTTAATGGTTTTTTGAACAGACTATTCTGATTACCTTGCTTTCTAGTAACAGGATACAGGAACAGTCGACCAACTTACGAGTGTGTTAGATTTATACGCCCCGCAAAGGGCTTTTCATTAAATGCTCCCTAGAGGGATTCTCTGAATTGTAAAGGGTGAGCCAGCAGATGGTGTGGATGTTGACTGTCATTTACTGAATTCAATGTGGTTGATCTTTTTGACAGATGTCATACAATTTTTGGCAATTTTAGTCATGGAGTCGTTTACCACGCAACAACGCATTTTTGTTATTCAATCTTATTACGAAAATGGGCGATGTGTAGAAGTAACATTTCGTAAAATTCGTGAATTTTTCGGTCAACATAATCGCCCTAGTGAGTCCGGAATTCGTGCAATAGTGAAGCGTTTTGAAGAAACTGGTTCGGTATCGGGTCAAACTCCATATCAGCATGCTCGGCTAGAACGTACACGCCAATACATCGCCACTGTGAGTCAACAATTGAGTCTCACTTATAGCACTTTACGGCAAATTTTAAAAGTTGATCTTCATTTGCACCTATAAAATCAATTATAGCCTTTGGTCCATTTACGACGTCGACGATTTGTTAACTGGATGTTGGATCGCCAGGACAATTTGTCATCGAATTTGATCTTTTCCGATGAAGCCCATTTTTGAATGGATGGGTACGTAAATAAACAAAATTGACCGGAAAACCTATACGAGATTTACGAAAAACCAATGCATCCCAAAAAAAAGTCACTGTATGGTGCGCGTTAAGGGTTTGCGGCATCATCGGTCAGTACTTTTCCGAAGATGAGACTGAAGAGACAGTTACAGTGAATGGAAAACGTTACCGCAACATGTTGACCGGCTATTTTTTTTTTTTTCAAAATTGAATGAATTGAGTCTGAATGATCTCTGCTGGTGGTGGTACCGCCAAAAATCAATTTATTGCGTACGAAATTTGAAGACCACATTATTTCTGTTAGAGGAGAAGTTGATTGGCCTCCAAGGTTATGCGATTTGACACCTTTAGGCTTCTTCTTGTGAGGTTATTTGAAGAGGAAGGTCTATGAGACAATTCAGGATCTCAAACATAACATCCAAACTGAAATTGCGGCCGCTGACCCACTTATTTTTTAAAAAGTCATCGATAATTTTGAGCTTCGGATGTTCGCTTGCAACAGAAGCCGTAATGGTCACATGTGTTCCATTCATAATTGTCATAGATCGAACTTTACTAATCAGTAAAATCCTACATTTATTTCACAACAAAATTGTGCTTAATTTAATGAAAACTTTCACACTAGCTGTGGGCTCACTCTTTATCTTCGATCTTTTGACAAATGTCATTATTGCGTTCGAGATTGTCTACCATTGAATGGTGGAAGGGCATGCGCTTTTACTTTAACAAACTAGCGGAAATAGGTGCAACCGACGGATCACACCAAGAACTTCCTGAAATGATTTTTGATATCTCACATCCTATTAGAATTTAGGGCGAGTTAATACGAAAATTGTCGAAAAATAGGTTAAGTCTGACCGGTTACGCTTGAAAGGTTTTGGTGGAGCTAAACTAAAGCTAAAAAATAAAGTGCGGCTTTTTTAAATGGAGGATAAGAAAGTGCATTTTCGGCATATTTTGCTTTTTTTTCTTTAAAAAAGTTGTCAAAGCAATAGAGGCGCAACGGGAGATTTGCAGCGTGTATGGAGATTCGGCTATAAGCGTTGACACTTATCGGCGTTGGTTTACACGCTTTCGTTCAGGAAATACAGACCTTGCTGATGCTGTTTGCTTTAGACGTCCAGGTTGACAGGCATTTGACGATACGGGAGATCGCTCAGCGGCTTAACATCGCCCATACAACCGTTTCGCAGAGACTGAAAAAGCTTGGAATGTCGATAAAGGTGGATGTTTCGGTTCCTTTCAGTGAAAGAAACATTATGGATCGCATAATGGTCTGTGAGTCTTCCTGAAAAGATGGGTTACGGGAGACGAAAAATGGGTGGTTTCAAACAGTATTCGGCGTAAGAGGTCATGGTGCGCTCCTGGTGTAACACCGCAATCAGTCGGGACTGGCAAAGTGTCTTTTACTTCGAGTTGCTTCCACGCATTCGGATAATAAATGCAATTAAATATTGCTCTCAGCTCGATACTTTGAAGCAGGCAGTGGAAGAAAAACGGCCAGAGTTGGCACACAGTTTAACTTTAGCCCTAAAATAAAACGCAGAACTTATTGAACAACCCAATATATTGGAGATTGTAAGATTTGTAATTAGTCTTGCTGATCAGGGTTTTAAGCTTTAAAATAAAGAAAGCCTGATGTTTCAGAGATGAATCTCCTTTTATGAAGCATGCAGCTTTTGTTCTATTTAAAGAATTCAACATTGTTGAAAAGCTAAGATTAGGTCTGGAATACTTTGTATTAACGAAATTGTGAGTTGTACCTTAATCGTGATTCTAAAATGTTTGGTATTCCTTGGTGATTCGATGACTTTCTTTTTTTCAAATTTTCGTTAAATATGTTAATAGATTGATAATACAGGACGCATAATAATGAATTAATATTTAACGCATCTAAAATCAAAATGATGCACCTTCGTGATAAGCATCGTCTTATCACAACCGATAATGTACTTGTCCAAAATTACGCATGCTCTAATTCACCTTCAAACCAACCAATCAAGATCGTTGAAGCCTTCAAGTATCTAGTGATAATTCGCAGTCATTTAGTTTGGGATAAGCAGGTTGACAGCTTACGTTTGTCTCGTTTAAGATGCTACACATTGCCGAACCTGGTAAAACAAGTTTACTACTCTCTATTTGAATCAAAGCTGCGGTACGGAATACTCGCTTATTAAAACTGCAAAAGCTGCAAAAGGCGGGGTTAAAACACACGCCCACCTTAAAATATAAAGATATCACCAAATTTTCGTTTTCGATTTTCGGGGTGAATACAAGAACTTCCATATCAGGAAGTTAACGTCATCATTAATCACCGATACAGCTTTCCCTTTGAAAATAGCCAAGTTAGTTGAGGTTTGAAGACCCTTGTAGATAGAATATTCCTCTTATTGTCTCGATATCGCACCGGCTTTTCTGTAGTTTTCTGTTATGAATTTTTTGCTTTGCTTTTCATTTGGTATTACGCTGATTGAATCATAGTTGGCAAGATTAGTCATTTGTGAAATACGTTTTCGGTCCTTCGAAATAAGTGAAATAAGTTGACGGTAGTGTTTCTTCCAACTGATTCTCTCCTAAAGAAGCAGACGAAAATGCTATTATGTAAACATTCACAGTGCATTTGTCCCATAAAAAGAAATCCAATGGTGCTAAATCGCATGAACGAGGTGCTCAGTCGACCGAACCATCTCTTGAGATTACGCGATTACCGAAACTTCCCCTTCAATAGATCAATTGTTTGGCCAGATGTGTAGCATGTGGCACCATCTTGCTGGAACTACATATCACTGATGTCAAGTCAATCCAATTCTGGCTAAAAATAGCCCTCCAACATAGCACGATAGCAAACTCCATTGTTAGTAACATGGCGATCATTTTCATCGACGAAAAAATACGGTCCAATCACACCTCCGGCATGAAATAAATCCACACCACACGGTCACTTCTTGTGGATGCAATGGAGTCTCTTAAAGAACATGTGGGTTTGTTGCTCTCCAATATCGCCCCTTATTCACAGGGCCATTAACCCAAAAATGAGCGTCATCGCTGGAGATGATTTTTCGGCGAAATTCAGGATTTTCTTCAAACCGATTCTCTCCTAAAGAAGCAGACGAAAATGCTATTATGTACACATTCACAGTGCATTTGTACCAGAAGAGAAAATTTAATTGTTTTTTTACCAACAGATCCTTTATTTGGAAAGCTAAAAGAGAAACGATAGTTCGCCTTTCCTTTGCGACAAATGAAAGCGCTCCTAAACCAACTCCTAGGTCCCATTTCAGATAAGTCAATTAAGTATGATTCCAGTATTTAATGTTAGTTGACCTGATGCCTAGTGAATTGCAACTTTAAAAAACCTGCTCGAATATGGCAAGTTAGAATATTGGCGATAGCTTAATCGGCGCCTGAATTGATATACGAGTTTTAAAACGTGAAGTCCTTCTTCTACTCAAGAGGCTCCTTCTGAAAAAGCGAATGTAAACATCGCTTTTGCTAAATTTTATGTTGAAGCTAATCGTTAATCGATGCTTTAAAAGAGTGATCCTAGATGTTCGACGTAAACCCAGAGCCGATGTCATAGTGCACGCAATCTCTATGCTGACATCGTGCATTCAGATAAAGATAGTCTTTAAAAGCCTACGCAAAATTAATTTTTAACCGGGCCGGCATCTACTAGGTGTAAGAGAAAGTTCTCCTATTTTTTTTCATTTCTTATTGAAAAATGAGTCAAAAATGTCATTTCCTTTATTGGCTAAAACTTTTTGCCAGCGTTTTGATAGCTTATCCAATCTGTTGGAAAAGAAGTCCACACTTTTTTAAACAAAAACCAGTCCACTCATACTCATTTCTGTCAAAGAAAGTTTTGTAGAGATCGGAATACATCATCGGAATAAATTTCCGAACTCAACTCAGCAAATGTTTTGCAAGGTCTTCTTTGCCACATGTAGTCTTGCGTTTTCTTTTTTGCGTCCCATGATGAAAGACTACACCCTTTCTGGTGGCGCCAAATATGGACATTTGCGCTTTTCCCTAAATTTGTGTGGTACCCATACAGAAAGTTTTAACACCAACCAAGTCTTTTGATGCGATCCAACGTGATTGGCCAATGAACTCCAAGCTGGAAGACTACATCTACGGATTTGTCCGATTCATATTGCGTAGCTATTTACAACTAACATTTTTATTTTCATATTTAAAAGGAGAATCATCTGAAGGAAATATTGAAAATTACTTGCGGTATGTTTTAGCGGTTATTGCAAACACTCATTGCCAAACCTGTTTTATTAACGTCAGGCTATTTACTAACGGCCGAAACGCATAGACATGCGTGCGATATTGGTAAAAGAAAGAAGTCACAGTACAGGCCTGTACATGGATCTCATTAGTAACATATCGCAGTGACATCAACAGTTAATATATCACACAGAAGCTAAGAGCCCCATATCTCATAAAGAAGAAAGATCTACGGCCTAATGCCAAATATGAAAAGAAGAATAACACCCACCCATTGACTTCGCAGATAAAAGAAGCAACAAGAAGATGCAAAAGCGGAATCTTCTACAGGATTGCTGAAGTAAAGAGATTTCGAATCAATTCAAGTCAATGGATGAAGGGAACACTTCAAAATGACTTGGCCGACAACGATTTGATTCCTGGATAAAGCGAGACTACAGAAACAAGAAATTCTTGAATGCACAACGATTCTTCCAAAATGTCCCAGATAGCAGCGGCTATCAGACTGAAAAACATTCCTACCGTGCTTTTCCAAATCGTTGAATGCATCGGTAGAGCTACAGTATATCTAGTTTTCAACCAAGAAGCCTCTTAAGTTATCCACATTCTTAGCTGACTGCCTATAATTTCAGACTCCAAGTAAGTTTAAGTCTGTGTCTACTAAGATACCACCTAAAGTGCGGTTTTCCCCTATTTTTTTTTTCTTGGTGTTGATGTCTATACACTCTACTACATTGTCTAGCTATCTTAAACTACATAACAACACTTTTTGATCGATGATGCTGTACAACTCGATTGTATTTAAATCTACTTCATCACAGCCCGAGATCAAACATCTTTTACAGAAGCTTTAATTCGAATCCGATAGAAGATTATCTTTATCTGTTTTCAAGAGAAAATGCCAGACGACATACTAAGATGCTTCTGATTATTCCTTGCTAAATCTCTTGAAAAAGCAGGCATTCCCTATTGTCATTCTGAATGTTCGGTGCAGGTGGGTGAAAATATTTTGTTATCATCGTCTAAATTTATTGATTCACGCTGCCTGACATCGGAACTTTGATCTTCATCGCCATTACACCAGCAAAGGTTTCTTCATTGTTCACATCCACAGGTTTCTGTGTAACATTCCTGATAAACTCCCTCTTTTAATACCCATCTCGGGCTTATAATATCTCTTCGCCTTTCGGAGAAGGCTGCATTTTCCCGATCGTTTTTAATCATATTATTGTTTTTTCTTTTTTACAGTTTTCTCAGTGGATCAAAATGCTACCTCAGAAACCTTAAATGATATCTTAAATTGGTTCCTCGATGGCAACAATGTGGCCGTAAGTA
The DNA here is from genome assembly GCA_963966105.1 of Volucella zonaria. NCBI lineage: Eukaryota > Metazoa > Arthropoda > Insecta > Diptera > Syrphidae > Volucella > Volucella zonaria. Next base: position 128,457,224 of record OZ014533.1, on the reverse strand, counting down.
TCAAGATATAATTCCCATTTGCCAAGCTCTGAGCTTTGAAAATTCAAAAATTTGTATTGTAGATCATCGATGGCATGCATTTGAGTCGTCAATCTCGCCAATACATTTCAACTTTTTGTACTGAACATATTTATCATCATCTAATTGTTGAGATCGATTGTGACGAAAAGAGTCTCGAATCGAATATCAAGGAAATGGTGCGTTACTTCGAGAGGACTAGTAACCCCAACGCAGACTGGAGGAAGATATTCGTTGAAAAGGTAAGTACTGCGTAGATATTTAAGTCAAGTATATTTTTTTTTGCTACATTTTATGTTCTTCGACAGCTCCGCGAGTGTTCGCCAAAGTTAGAAAAGTGCACTCCACATGAAAGCCCCATGATCACTGTCAATAACTCGGAGAATCCCTTCCTCCACTCAGTGTTGGCTCGTGGTGTTCAAGGAGCCTTGCAAACTTCTATTTTAGGTGTACTCTCACACCCAGTGATTAGGGAGCAACTATTCTACTTCAGTAGGGTAAGTACAATAGTAGAATTGAATATTTCATGAGCATGATTTTAACAATAGAAAACCTCTTCCTCCTACAGCACGGTGAATCAGATTACAATGTAGTCGGTAGAATCGGAGGCAATGCTGATCTATCATCACGTGGTTGGAAGTATGCCGAACGTTTGACACGCTTGTTCAAGGAGAATCAATCAACTTTGCCTGGTCCACAACTGGTAAATCAACAAAAAATCCAACAAATGATTCCAAGGAAGCTCTAACAAATTTCACTTTTAGATCTGGACCTCAGAATTCCAGCGAACAATTCACACTGCAAAGGATATTCCTGGAGCAAGAGCTGCCGTTAACGATTTGAATGAGATAAATGCTGTGAGTAACTTGCAGTTAGTTTTAGTTTGGTCTTCAAAAATAATTCAATCGATCTTTTCTTGTTTTAGGGTATTTGTGAAGGACTTACATATGAAGAGATTCAAGAGAAATTCCCTCAGGAGTTCGCATGGCGTGATCAGGATAAATTTAAATATCGCTATCCTCATGGTGAATCATATTTGGATTTATTGCAACGCGTTGATAGTGTTATTCAGGGTTTACTTACTAAAACACAAGTCTTGGTTGTATCTCACCAGGCGGTATTGAGATGCGTTATGGCATACTACTACGGCACCAAGCCAGGTAAGAGAATCCAAAAGTTTATTAACATCAATACATCAACACATAAGTTTCCGGACGATTTCATTTCCTGCCAACTTAAACAATTGGATTTGTTTGCTTATTATGATTGAGAATAGAGTTGTCGTCTTTTAGCTAAAGACAAATTCCTGTTAGAAAATCTGACTTATTAGCAACTTTCTGCTGACAATGGGGGCTATTGTCCGCTAGTTGAGCACCTAATGTACTTTCATTGCCTCATTTAACTTGCATTCTTACTTAATTCCTCTGACTGCTTGCCATTGTTCCTTTTTCTACAACGTGCGAGAGAGCTTCTCTAATTCATCCAAAATTGTATGTGTTTCTCCTTTCAACTATTTGGATAAGCGGATTTATTTGCAAATCATAATTCAAAGTAGTTCTCTTCACGCCTTAGAGTGTGGGTAATCCATTCCTACTTCCTTAACCGCATATTAATACTCTCCCAACCTGCCCTCAACTTAGGATGATGATCTATAAAAGTCCGAGATCTGACGGAGCTATCTCTTAGTGGTGCCCTTTCAGATTTTTGCTAGTATACCGAATGCATATACAAAGCTTGTCCCTACACTATTCTGCGGTCACATCAACGCTGGTGCTGCCATCAGTTGAGATGATGACTCCCATGTAAGGAATATTCAATTTTATGAACGGATTTGAAAGGCTTAGGGCTTTAGTTTTGAATGTATAAGCCATACTCTGCTTCCATCAGCTTCTACGTCTCGGATCATTGTCGTGAAGATCCATTATCCTATGCGAATTCAAGCAGATATCGTCAGATGTCCAAATGTTTAATATAAGATGTCGTTGCTCATTGGATTCCACTCCCTCCCTTGGCCAGTGCTGCGCCTGAAATTGGTGTCTATTATAATCTTAAAACAAGCAGTGATAAAATGCAACCTTGTCGCACGCCACTTTGAACTTTTGATACCTTACCGTTGGGTAAATAACAAATAGCGCTTTACCAATAGCGATGATTCAGGCAGCCGAAAATATTTTCGAAGTCAATAAAAATTATGTAATACGGCATACTATGCTCGACGCATTGGTCTTTTTGATTTCGCAACTTCTTCATTACTAGGCATCCGATCCTATTGTCGAACCGATTTGCTGTATCTTCGGCGGGTGCAGATTATGTTTATCACATCTAACACTACGCCGCGCCGTACGATCTTTAGTTTAGATCTACTGCTGAATCTGTAACAATTTTAACTTTGAATGAGTTACGTCGATCCTCCTCAAGTTGTTTGCTGATAGCAATTGCTCTGGTTCTTACAGACATATTTCTGCTCTCTGGTTGCGAAGACATTTTTCACAGATCTCCAGTAGTTTTGTTGAGCTGGAGTCATGACGCACGGCAGGGTTTGAAGTCTGACAATATTGTATCTGGGTATAGATATTACGTATGCGTAGTTGTTATTAGCGGATGCAGTACAAAGGTGTACTTAAGGTAGTGGTCGGCTAACATTATATTTGAAACCAGAATTATAATCTGAAGTCTCCTTGTGTAGAAGATATATTCGGGACACTCAACATCGACGAATCGACCAGAATGTCGCAATCAACAACTATAACTTTGAGGTTGTAAGGGACTTTGTCTACCTCAGCTCTGCTGTCACATCTGAAAACGACATCTCTTCAGAAATCAAACGAAGAATAACGCTTGGCAATTGCTATTTCTTTGGGCCGCGAAGGCCCTCTCCCGAACAACCAAGGAAACTCTATATAAGAACCTTGTAATCCCAGTCTTGCTCTATGGTTCCGAAGCATGTACCCTTTCTGGATAAATATGTGTGATGTTAAGAGCAATAATAATAGACATAGAAAGAACCATCAGACTTTAGCACAACTCAAAGTTAGATGCCTATAAAAGAGCAATTGATGACGAGTTATTGGAAAGGCAAACCAATGGTGGTATAAGATGCACTGGAATTGCAAGAGGAAGATTTGAAGTAACTCTGTGGTATCGCACATACAAGGTTTGTTTTTCACTACGAAGTAATGTTGTAAATTCGTCAATGGGGATCAATATCAATCTAGGACTGCATCGTATTGTAGGTGTCCGTATAAAATAATTTTCTAACTCGACATAATGTCAGCAATCCCACGGCCTTCTGGATTGAGATTCTATAAGCGCTTTACCTAGTACGAAACCAAATTAATCTCCAACAATTTTATCAGTTCTGCCGCTTTAAGCAAACGTTCGGTCATGTCCCCTCAGCTTGTGAAGAGCTCGCCATTCATAGTTCCTATTTTAACAACATGTTGACAAAGCGACTAAACGAAACTCTTATAAAGATCACGAATTTTTCAACCACAGTTTGTTGACAGGGCGCAGTAATATTGAATTTTTCATTAAATTAAAATGTTATGCAAACAGCTCATCTGGAGGCAAATATCTTAATGAAAGTCGTTGAAAATAGATTTGAACTTCTACCCCTAATGAGAATTTTTCTCTGTTTTCCACTAGCCAACGAGTATGTCACGCTTTAATAGGAGAAAAGAGGATTCTATTTTTGGAAAATATGCGTGCATGAGGGTAAACGTATCTCGCTGCATGAGAGCTGAATGCAAATATATCTCTTTGTTTTTTTTAATTGAACAATTACATCTACGCGGAGAATGGCTTGATGTTCACAAAGAAATGGTTCAATTAATTTATTTTTAGGTAATGCAACTATCTGCGAGAGTTTTTTTTTTTTAAACTAAAGATTAAATTAATTGCAACGTCATCTCAATATTTACTCTTCATGTTATATAATTTACTCGGGAATCATCCCAAAGCTCATCTTTATGAAAGGGATAGACAAGAAATTCAAAAATCGTGAGAGTTTCTCTGAATACTTCTGTGCCATTGAAATGTTGATATACCTTTGGATTACCCCATTATTGAGGACAAGATTTTGTTAATGTTTTTAGCATTTAATATATGTTAGTAATCCAATTATTATTTTTTCGGCCGCTTCTTAGAACCTCGTAACCTCGGCCGACACTTGGGCTTCTATTGCTTTTTTGGGCTAGATTTCCCGACGACTTTCGTTGAACATGGTTAAACCAGTTGATTTGCTCAGTTTTTGGGGACTTCCCTAAATGCATTTCCTTCTTATTAGATCATGTTTCGTTAAAAATTCGTAATATTTTCATTTCCGTCGCTGTTATTTTGCCCTGTACGAGAAGTATCTCGTACATCGTTCAACATTGCGATGTGTGTGGTAAAGCTACAAGAATAACTGTCGTGTATAACAAACCTTTAAATATTCAAATTTTTTCCTTGTACATACATATTTGAGTTTGAAAACCGGAGTACATTCGCACGATATGCGACTGATTCGTAAATAGTTATTTTCCATCACCTTTATGTAATCATTAAAGTTGCCTTAAGTGCTGAGGCGTCGAAGCTTATAAGAGAGCTATTATCAACAAAGAGAAACAGTCGTTCTGGACTAGTTAATGTGGTGATGTGTAAGGCAGCGTTTATGCCTACACGATGACTTTTCGCGGAATCGCAAGCGATAGCGTTCACAGCGATTGGATGTTTACGACAGAGCGACATCGCCGAATTCCATTCGTATTTTGACATTGATAAAGTGAACAACATGAGCACTAAAATGTTATTAGAAAGCAACTATGTACCACGTAAAATATATTTGAAAACCTCAAAAATAAAGAAGTAATTTCAATTCCATGAAGAAATTCAAGAAAATTTAAATTATATTGGAAGCGATAGTATTTTATTGTGGTAATCGTATTGACGAAATTCCACAAACGTTGATTCTCGCCCACAAGTTTACAAATTTGCCCGCTGATAAATGTTGCTATTGTACATTAAAATACTCAAATAAATTATTTTTCAATTCAAATAATTTATTTATTTTCAATTCATTACAAAGGTAATTCATTTTTCTGATGGTTTTTAAAAATTATGAAGTTTAAAACATATGCGACATCTTATTAAAAAGTTGTTCATAATAGCTTGTTGTGTTGCAACTCGAATTGCCTCAGTTAATGTTTGAATGGATTGCTTTAATTCCTTCAAGTTTGGTGGTTTCGTTTTGTAGGCTTCCTGTTTCCAATAACCCCACAAAGAAAAAGTCAAATGCTGTCAAGTCAGAAGACCTTGGGGGAAAACGGCATGTAGATTTCCTGGAAATCAGTTTGTGTTGGGAATTTTTCGCCATAACAGACCTGGCTGTATGTGAAATTGCACCATCTTGTTGAAACCAAACAGAATTGAAAGGGATTCTCTTTCGGGGAATAAAACTTCTTCAATATTTTTAAACAACGGTCTCCATTGACCATTTTGTTCAAAAAAATATGGCGCAACAATGCAGCTTGATGAGACTGCACACCACACTGTGACTCGAGCTGGAATCAGTTCCGTCTCATGGAGTATCTCCGGGTTAGAGTCATGCATAGAACAGCATGTCTATGCATAAGCGGAGCCATACGGTCTACTCCCTCTGCGGCATTAGACATTCTGTTTCACTTGACACCCCTCGATATCTTCAGCAGGCAAGTAGCTGCGATTGCAGCTATTCGCCTTAAAGCGTCTACATAGTGGACCAATAATTCATTTGGCTACTCTAACATTAGGAATCCTCATAGAGAACATCGATTACACCATACCTGAACTTTGGTTTGACAAAGACTTCCATGTAAGTTCTAGAAGGAAACTTTAGGTTCTTCTGGAAGGAAGATGCTTTCATGAAGGACAAGTCAATCTGATGGCGGTGTTTTCTCAGATAAACTAAATCTAAGCCTCTCTTTTCGTCTTCTAAATCACTTTAGCGTGTTCCAGGCGGAAATTTTAGCAATTAAAGAAGCTCTGTCCCGGCTGAAGAAAAACATGATATCTGTAAAGGATATCCGCATCTTTTCGGACTGTCAGGTCGCTATCAAGTCCCTCAACTTAGTCTCTTTATATTCTAAAACCACCATTGAATGCCGATCATCTCTTACGCAGATGGCAGACCAGTTCGACCATATCACATTTGTTGGGCGCTGAGCCATAGATATATTACAGGGAATTGTAAGGCCGACGAACTCGCCAAAATTGGAACCACTCTACCTATTCTACTGGAAAAGGGTAGCATAGTTATATCAATCGCTACGTGCAAATTAATATTAAAGTTGGATGCTAATAAAAGAACAGACCTTCGATGGACTGTTGGACCAACACGTCTAGCGACTAAACAGATCTGGCCAAAGCTAGATCTGAATCTCTCTAAGTGTCTGATCTTTCTAAATAGGAAACATCTCAGCGCCATCATAGGTGTCATCACTAGACACTGCCTCATAGGCAAGCATGGAAGAAGACTTGGCGCTTTTACAAACAATTTCTGCAGAAGCTGCATGGACGAGAAGGAAGAGGAGACAATCCTCCACCAACTCTGTACAGGTCCAGCTCTCTCCCAGAGAAGAAAACTTCACTTAGGAGCTTTCTTCTACAATCGAAAGAATATACAGTCTCCTACGCTTCATCGTAAGCTCAAACTGGTTCCATGAGTAAGAGGGTCATAGATCCACGTAGCATCACAATGGGCCAATAGGTCTAAGTGGGTTGATGTTTCTACCTACCTACCTATCTAGAGTCACAGTTTTGCTGGTTTAAATTGCCGTTCAAATCAAAATGGACCTCGGTAGATATAAAAATGAAGTTTAACATGTTGTCTTTTTCCACCATTTGAATGATGTTCTGGTAAAGCTCTAGATGAAAAGGCAAATTAACTGGGTTCAATTTGATTGTAATTTGAACTTTGTAGGTAAATAAGTTCAAATCTTTGTGGAGAATTGTAGTGAATGCCTGCTTATTCCCATTTGAGCAGATAAGTTCCTGGTCGAAGCGTTTGGATGTGTTTGTATGACAACAGCCACAACAGCAACATTTCTGTGGTAGCAGGATTTCTGTGGTAAGGCAAAGTAAAAGAGTTCACGAACCTTATACTAGTCCGTAGGCTCGGAAGAGTGCCGCCAAAAATCCGCCTAAACTCTCTTTGAACTGCATAGCATGATAGCGCGGCACTATCCAAACCCTGCTGCGATCGGTTGCTATTTCAAATTTTCGTGTTTCTCTTACTTTCCAATTATCGGCTACATTTCGATGTACATATGATCCGGTTCGATTGAATAACTAAATGTTTCGCTTACTTCAGCTTACGTAAAACCTTCCGCTGCTTCCGCTTGTCCGTTCTCCAATGTCGCACTTCTTCTATTGACAAGCAATAAAAGAAGTGCCTGCTTATATGTAGGTTTTGGGCGAATCTCTTCTGTCGCACATGCTCTAGTTGCCGCTTCCTTCGCTTCTTTTTTGCAACGTTCATAGTTTAACTCGAAGATGTACTTTATCGGTTGCACTATTTCAGCTCTGAGTCAGCGCTTGTTCATGTTTACTACCTTCGCCCCATCGTTTTATACTACGTTCCGTAGCGCAGAAGAAGTGTCCCTTTTTCATCCATATGATGCTGGTATGCCTGAATGTTTAAATTTATGTACATATATGTGTTTTATTCTACCCCATCGGTAGTCTCCAGATATTGGAATCCGATAGCGCTTACAGGCTTCGGGAAGTCTCATTTCATATTGATGCGCCGCAGGCTGGTCTTAGGTGTTATGAATTTTCTCCATTTGTCCGCTTTTTACAAGTAGGCAATATTCTGTATATCGTTGCATCGCGATATAAAAAAATCGTTGGCTTCATCAGCAACAGATATACGAGTATACGAGTATGGAAATGCTTAGTGGTGTAATGTTAAACGCCTATTCTTTGTATTTTTCCTTCAACTGAATTCTAAAATTGTCCGTATTTGTAGAAATCGTTTCATTTGTTTGTATTTTTCTTTCTAGATCAAGTTCCCTACATCAATGTTCCATTACATACATTGTTGGTCGTGCGTACTAATGGTTTCAACTTTGAAGTCGAGAAAATCCCTCTTCAAGTAGAATGTGTTGACACATATCGTGTCAAGCCTAAGGTAAGTCAATTTCAACTTCAATCATGCTTTATACACATGTACGAGTATGTATGTATTTATTCGGATTTTTCCTTTATCTGCTTTAGAACTGCGACGTAGAACGCACTAGTTCCGATGCCTTGGGTACAGTTCCCGCTCATTTTGATGCACCTCTGCCAAAAGTTGTTCAGGGTCTCACCAGCCGTTAGAGCAATTTGAATTTTACAAGCAAAAATGTTGTCACAAACTCTAAAACAACAGCAGCACAACCCTGCAACAAACAGGATTATAAAATGTTCGATATATTTTTTTTTACCCAACAACAAAAATCTTCTATTGATTAAAAGAAAGAAGAAAAAAAAAAAAACAAAAACAACTTGTCGCTTAATTTTCTCTGTTCAAACTTAATTTTATTTATTCACAAAACCAAGAAAACAAAAAGAAATATATGTTTAGTGCTTTTTTTTATACACATATCCTATGTTAAGCGTTTAGTTAAGAAGCAACAGTAGACTCTTGAAATAATGAATCTAATAGAGAACGACGTCTTCTTTGCTGAATTTGTCTGAATTTATTTTTATTTTCCTTTTTTTTTTGTAAGCTTCTGACGGTTTATTTAATGTATGACAAGTAGGTACATGTACGAAAATGTATTTCTTTAAGAAAAAATAAAATTGTATTTAAGGTTTGCCAGGTAAATTCAAGGGTCAACTGTATGGTTCTCCAATTAACAATTCAAAAATTTCTAAAACACAAAAATTAAGAAAGTCAAAAATATACAAATTAAAAAGCAAATAAATGGCAAAAGTCTTCGTTAAATTAGTGTCTAAAATACTAAAAGTAATTTGTCAATTTTCTACATCTTTGCTTAGTAATTTTGTAAAAAAAAAAAAACAACAATAACAACAAAAACAAACAACTCAAAAAACTCAAGACAAGATAATGCATTTTTTTTATTATTTAGCGTAAATATACTTATAAAATGCTTGAAAGCAAGTTGAGAGAGAATTTCTATGTATGTTAAGAGAGTTTATAAAAAAATTTAACTAAAACGTAAAATGAAATTGTTTATTTGTAAGTTATCTGTAGTGGTATTACTAACAAAACAAAAATAATTATAAATTGTAGTAACTCTGTATTTCGTATGCTTATAATGTTCACAAAATGCTGTGTTTAGGAATATTTTTAATTTAAAACACAAAAACCTTATAACAAAATAAAAAGCAACAAAAAATCTATGTTAGTGTTATTGTTATACTAAAAAAAAAAAATTAAAAACAGAGAGAAAAACTAAATCAATTTAAAAGAAATCTATACAATGAAGCTTTTTTTCTATATATACATATTGTAATACAAAGAAAAATACTTTTTTGACAGATATGACAATTTTTTTTAAACATGTCAATAGATTTATATAAAGAAATAAAGCAAAAACAAAAGAGAAAGAAATAAAATAAAATAAAATACGAAGAAAAACAGAAAAAGATGATATGTACTTGTAGTAAGCTAATTAGGATGATAACAATAATTGTAATCGCATAAATTGTAAGGAAATGACAAATGTTTTCCAAAATAATAAAAGTTATATATTTTATTAAAAAAATCCGTCCTTATTGCTGGATTTCTCATCCTTTTTCAGTGGCATATTCCTAATTATCTGCATCCAGCCGGGTTGTCGAAATAGTGATGGTGGTGGAAGAGTTTCGAGTTGAACAAGGGCCATGAAATCGTGATGCTAATATTGCACAGTCAGTAGGAGCCGTCGAACACGGATGTAATGTCGTCTCCCTTACCTTAAACCGATTTAAATGGCATCGTGGAGCAGTTTGCGGAGCAATCCTCCAAGCAAGACTCAGCAACGACAGCTTGCAATTACAACAGAGTATTTATCTTAAACAAGCCACCGAAGAGGAAATATTTCAAATGATGTGTCGATTGAACCCTAAAAAGGGACCTGGAGCAGACAAAATAAGACCAATAGATCTTAAATTAAGTGCCAGCAGACTTGCTTCTGTTACACAAACAATAATTAATCGCAGTTTAATACAAGTTTATGTACCGCGATTAATGAAGACATCGATTATTCGGACAATCTACAAGACTGGTGTAAAAACAATAAGCAAAAGTGCAGGCCAATTTCAATTTTACCAGTTGTTGAAAAATGTTTGGACGAAGTCAACGTTAAAAGGCTCAATCGCTTTATAAATAAAAACAACATTCTACATCCAAACCAGTATGGTTTGCAAAAAAATAAAAACACAAACAAACTATTAGGTGAATTTTCAAATGTAGCTAATGCAAGTCTAAATAAAAACCACCATGTCCTGGTACTTTTCATTGACTTCAACAAAGCCTTCGATACTCTAATGCAAGACAACCTTATTGAAGGTATAAGCCGAATCGATGTGAGTGGAGTATTATCAAATTGACTAAAATGAGCCAAGAAAAAACAAGTTTGTATCGCGTTCCACATGGCTACAAATTCGGTCCAATTCTATTTATTTTGTTCACAAACAAACTTTTACGAGTTTTTAAAAATAGTACTGCGCTTGCATATGTGGACGACATAGCTAACGTAGTAAAGCAAAAGGATTTAAACTCAGCTGTGGAAATATTACAATTCGATGCTGTCTAAAAATGGTGTCATGATAAATGCTCCGAAAACCAAGTTGATGCATCGAAGCGGAATGGAGAAATCAATCGAACATGTCCACTATTAGCCAAAAACCAGGCCATTGAAGTTGTCCAGCGAATGAAGTATTTCGTAGTAACAATCGACGAGCTATTCCTCAATGTCCTGCATATTCAACTTAAAAGTGCACTTTTTCGATCGTGTATCTAAAACAATACTCTAACTTTGACGTGCAAAAGCAGGTATATCACTCACTTGCACAATCACGAATTAGATATGAAATCTTGGCCTGGGGAAGCGCGGCAAAAACATTTGGACAAAATTTTTCACTTACAACACCGTCTACTTAAAATGCTTAGACCTTTAAATTCATATTTTTAAGTTTTCCAGATGACATCGCTTCAACACTATAAGAATGTCCAGAGATTTCTGCACAGAGATAATCAAGACACACGAAGACGAGCCCAAAGGATGCTAGAGATTTCAGAAACTTATAACGTATATGGGGAACGAGAAATACGACGTACTATTCCAAAAACATTAAATACAGTCCCCCAAAATTTAAAAAAAACATACAAAATGTTGAAGAAGCAAAAATTTTGCTTGAATTTGTACATGCTTTCAACGTTATAAAGTTAAAAGTCACGTATTTAAGTGATGTTTAAATTAAATTAGATCATAGATAAACAGCCACCTGAAGATAAGCACTTTGCTTAGCGGTAATTGTTGTAATTGTATGAATTAGGTAAATAAAGATCTTTTAACTTGAAATTATCGCTATTTCCATCACTAGGCCTCAATTGCCAGTAACATTCCACCCCTACAAACATTAAGCCACAGCATCCGTCTTGACTAAATGCTCGTCAGTTTTCCCAATCCCACTTTCGTACCCTGAAATAGTGTGATTCTTGCCTAAACCGTACAATTCGCTTACGGAATGCCCTGCAAAGCTCTTAATTTCCTAGTCAGTATAACTTGCAAACATTCAAAACCAACGAACATCGGTATGCCTGCAGACTACATTAAGTCCCTTGCTTGCTAATTATAAAAAGAAAAACAATCTGGCCCTCAAGAATCAGGTAAAATTCTTTATTTTAAGCAGCAAAAAACAACGAAAGAAGAATAGATGGAATTTCTGTTGGACGACCCAGCAAACGAAAAATGAGCGACGACTTCAGACTATGTATGTGGAACGATCAGTTTAGGTCTTGTTATGTCGAAAGCCTCTAAGGCGCTGTTGGCCTTCTGGCAATGCAAAGGAGCTGTTGGCAACACATGGGGCCTGCACCGCAAAGAGTCCTTTGGATCTACACAGCTGTAGATCAGGTCAATTATATCCTTGTGTCTTTTGCCTGGTGGAACAAACTCTCGGTCTGCCCCGGCTGCTCGACTTTCGGAAATCGACTTTCCCTGTGTCTAGGATATTGGTTTCGGCCAGAATCTGAGCCATTTAGTTCGAGAATGCAAGACTTCACTGAACGCAGTCGGAAGGCTAAATTCACTGAGTCTTGTCTGGGTCCCAGGTCACAACGAAATCACTTGAAATGAAATCGTCGGTGAACTTGTTAGGCAACGCTCAGAGGAGAGTTTTTCAGGACCCGAAGCTACGTTAGGTCGCCTGCGTTCCCTGCTAGAGCCTACGTTGACAGTTGGATTTCATATGAGCAAAACTAAAGATTCCATGGCTCTTCAGGTTGCCGACAGACCAACCGAATACTTTCCGACGGCTCTAAGAGTTCAGCGGAAAGCGGAAAGACTGACGAGGCACTACGATTTGTGTGCTGGGCATAGGTGATACAACATCCTGCGACGCTTGATATCAAAATAATCACGACACCGCTGAGCACTTCCTCTGTGAATGTCCGGCCTACGCCCGCATCAGAGTGCTGCAACTCAGCCCTGATGTGGTGGGTGCTGGTACTGTAGGCACTTCATCACTGAAGCGCTTACTTGTTTTTCTGCGAAGGACTGAGAAATTTTATTAAGAGTAAAAAATACAGTAGCAAGCGTACAAAGAAAGAAGAAAACCGGAGCAGCTATTGTCGTCTGTTTCAGGCAACCACCACCAACGAATCTCTCTTCCAATCCAGAATGCTAAAAAGTAAAAATCACTGCCATCCAAGAAGTGTGATTGAATGGTAAATGCTGATTGCTATTGAGAGCAGAAGCAGGACATATACAATACAAGAAGTCTGGCACTACAGGCATCTGATGGAAAGTTACGATGTAAAGACTCGATTTCGTGCAATATATTGCTTCTGTAGCTCAAAGTGTTGCCAAAAACTCAAGTTTGTTGATTCCACGTCCAGGAATTTGGCACAAAGATTTCATTCATATGACCTATAAAGTTCGCTGATGCAAAAACTTAAGCCTGCTGACGTAGCAGCGACGTAACTTTGGCAATTGGGTGTGTCAAATGCATGGAATCGATCAAGAATTCGGCTGGAAAATCATTAGAGACAATGAGGCACATTTCCTCTTTCAAGGCTTTGTTACTGAGTAGAATGGGCGCATTTGGGGCTTAGGAAATCCAAGACTGATTAGCAAGAAGCCTCTCTATCCACAACGTGTTAATCTTTCGTGCGGTTTGGGGACAGGAGGTATCTCTGAACCTTTTTTCTCCGAAAATGAAGCGATTGTAGTTATTACAATAAATTGTTATGGTCGGAACTTGAATTCCCAATAAAACGGGACTACTCCCATACAAGTGGAGAAATCATTGCACTTTTGAGAACAAATGTTTCTGGCCGAGTCATTTCTCGAAATGGGGACCATTAGAAGAAACCTCTTATTGAAAAATCCGTTATGAGCAAAGTCCTAAACACAATGTTTAAATCGCCCCCTGTAGCCGATCTCGGAAGAAATACGGGCCAATGACACCTCCGGAATGAAAACCACAGCATTGGTACATACAATGGCTGCTATTGGTACACCTCCGGCTGGTCAATTATCAGCAAAGCCAATTAACTAATAATCGGCCACATCACTGAAGATAGTTTATAGGTGAGAATACGTCTTTAAGTGTAATCCAATCAGCGAAAATTCGACATGCACGATGGTATTTGACTTAAGCCCATGGATCAATATGACCTTATACGAACTTGTAGCCAACTCTTTTCGCAAAATATGCCACAGGGATGTTCGAGTTCAGTTCAATATTATTTTCACCCATGATGTTTTGTTGCACGCGAGGCTTAATGAAAGATACGGATGACTTGTAGACGTTGTTGAAGCGCATACCTTTCCATGGCTCTCTACCATACTCTGAAACCCAGATTTAAAATCTGTCAAAAGGGTATGCGAGAGTTAAGACATTCCCTATTGGCAAAATGGGGCACATCTAATGAAAAATCTGTATATAACACATATCTGCATTGCTATTGCGTTGCTTTTGGCGTTGAGCCCATTTTCAGATTTTAGTGGCATTCTACAGGTTCTTCTTCGAATTTAGACTGAACCTTGAGCTTCTATTGCTTTTTGTTCCTAATTTTTTGGCAATCTACGTTGAAAATGGGAAGACTGATATGCACTGCTTGAATTCTTTGACAGCCGTTATGAATTTTTTCTAACATACGTTTGTGTCATCTCGCAGTTTTGTATCTCTTTTAGTTCAGTCCTTTAAAAGATTCTGTTTTTCTACAGAAACTTGCGTTGGGGAATTTACTTGAGGTTCCTCTCCTCTTGGTTCGGATTTATGAGAGTTTTATGATTGGTTGTAATCCTGGTTTATGGCATTATGGAGTTTGCTCGGAGCGCAGTGGAAGAGTTTTTTTTAGAAATCACCTTCATGGCATTGTGGCCCGTTTCCACCGAACGCCGTTTTTGATGGAATTGTACGGGGCCTCCTTTTCAATTTGTGGGTAGTTCTGCTGAGAGGGCGTATATACATAAGTGACTTCGGAGCATAAGCCACAGTTTGATTTTTTTGTATCAGCACCGCTTCTAGCCTGTGCTTACGCACTTAAAGTTGGACGACGAGATTCACATCAGAGTAACGCCATACGGGTACGGCTTGGAATCATTTCTGTCAATTCATCGAAAGCATCTCGATGCTCCGTTCCCTCTGCAACGCAACTATATTTGCTGGCTCCTTGAGTTTTATTATCACGTCAGCTTTCTTCAGGTCTGCAGGAATTTCGCTCGATGTCAAGGGATGACCTAGAAATCTTATTTAGGTAACACAGACAACACATTTTTCTTCATTAAGTTTTAGCACCGCACGTGAAATGATTGAAATAACCTCATCCACCAGCTGTTCATTTACTTTCCTTTTAACATCATTATGCATAGCACGTATCATTCCTATACTCGTCTCAGATACGTTTTGAAACCTTGGCGCCGTCCATATACGGTCCATATCTGGCAACTCAATCGAACGTTTTTTCCAAATCTTTCAAGACGATATGCCGATCTTTTCCATATGTTTCTACATCATTATTCGTAGACCTTGAATTGAACAGCCAACTTATGTAGGTAATTAGCAAAAGTGTGTCACGATACTAGTAAGCACTTTGCAGTCTTACTTACTGAGGGGCAGAAAAAGAGACGTCGAGAAGCATTGGCTTGGTCTGCCAGCTACCTGGAGTGTCATGTCATTTGCGGTTATGGCTAACTATCAATGGAGGGCCTAAACGAGGATGCAGGCATTTCATTTCCCATCATCCCATTTTGACTTATAATCCAAACAGGACAAAGACTACATGTTTCGCTCACGTTCAGTGATGTTTTGCATTCACGAGCTAGCTTAGAAGTCGTGGGAGAGTTCGGAAAATCATAAAGCGCAGCTTGGGTGTCACCGCGGACATATGTAGATACTTCGATTCTTCATGATACATATATTGCCGTTCATTGCCTTCACAGTTTCGTTATCTACACAAGTTTTCCTATAGAGAAGTGAAATCTAACGTTGTCATCCTCCAGAGAGACACCAGTACCGCATCCTAAATCGGTTTAGGAGTCATTCGTAAACACCCGACTCCATTGCTTTCCTTGCTCAGATTCTGATCGAAACCATTCCCGAGTGCAGGGAGAGTATTGGTATTTTTACAGCAACAGGAGCTCTAGCCTCATTGCATGTCCATAAGACCAGAAAAAAAATAGATTCGCCGCGCAATGTCATCAAACCTCCATTGAGTGTTTCACAAAAAATCATTTCGTTTAAAACGAAAGAAGCTTTGAGAATGCAGTCCATAACAAGAATATCGCGGGAAGAGAGCTTCATCAATGCATTCCGGAATTATCGGAAAACTGATTGGCCAAAATATAGAGGAATACTGTCAGAAGCGCTATCCTCTGACCTCTCAAGTACCCCTCGTGCTGGCTCTCAATTAGGCCATGGCCGGTTCTTATTCAACCTAGAGGCAAGAAAAGCGGCACTGGTGGACATCAGCATTGGGACTGTTTAGAAACATTTGCAGAAAACTTTTCAACCTATCAAAAAGGACAAGAAATGTGACTAATTGAGACTCATACAAAGAATCCCTCAAAATAGACAAAACAAAAAAAAACTGAGGAAGGCAAAGTGACAATCCTGGAGTTCATTTTGTGACTTTGTCACAGAAACCTCTGAGGCATCGCGGCTAAGAAGAATCCTCTCTACAAATCCTATGATGCCTAGCTGTTTGAAAAAAACCGATGGCTCTTGGACAAATGATGAATCACTCAATCTGCTACTGGACATCCACCTTCTAGGTAGCTCCAAAATCGCGGCCAGTAGCAACCCAAACAGGACTACTGCAACCGTGATCAAAATTCATGGTCTGATTACAAGAGACAAGCTGCTCTGGGCGCTGCATAACTTCAAACCATACAAGTCTGCTGGCCCGAACTGTATAATACCTGCCGAGCTACAAAGGTCCTCAGATATTAGCCTGCCTACGCTAGATAATATCATGAGGAGCCGTGTAGAACTGATCCACATTCTACTGTCATGGAGAGAAGCCAATGTATTTTTCATTTTTAAAGCAGGAAAATGTTCTCATGCTGTCCCAAAGGACCTCAGACCTATAAATCTATTATCTTTCCTACTGGAAACTCTAGAACGACTGATTGATATCCATATACGAGCAGAAATTGATTCAAGATTTTTGTCAACGGCTCAATATGCCTACTGTAAAGGAAAGTCGCGCGCATTCACTGACTAGTCACATCGGACGATCCGTATAATATAGAGAGTACACAATGGTTGCATTCCTAGACATAGAGGGAGCCTTTAACAACGTCAACACTTGGGAAGTTGATCAGTTTTATGCTAAATATCAGGATAATCAACTCCGCAAGGCGGTGTCTTTTCTCCCATTCTCTGTAACTTAGCGGCTAATGAACTACTGATATACCTGGAAGCGGGTGGTAGCAGGATGATTGCCCATGCGGATGACTTTGCTATAGCAGTTTCAGGTAAGCATCTCAATACCATTAAAGAACTCCTTCAACTAAATCTTAAAAGATTAATCCGTTGGGCAAATCGCTGTGGATTAGGAGTAAACCCCCAAAAAACTGATCTTGTCCTCCTTTCTACGAAATATAAAATTCCAGTTATAGACCCGCCCTCAATCAAAGGTACCAATTTAGTCTTTTCCGATACAGCAAAATATCTGGGTCTCGTTTTTCACAGGAAACTAAACTGGAAACCTAACATTCAAGAAAGAGTCAAGAAAGCTACACAAGCTTTATTCTCTTGCATAAAAGTCATTGGGAACAAATTAGGCTTTCACGATCGCACAACCCACTGGCTATATGGTACATCTCGGTCATAAGACCGATACTCACCTACGGGGTTGCTGTCTGGTGGACGTGATATCTGCAAAGGATATCCGCATCTTTTCAAATTGTCAGGCCGCTCTCAAGTCCCTGGACTCAGTCTCACTAAATTCTAAAACCGCCCTTGAATGCCAATCATCTCTTATGGAGATAGCACAGCAGTTCAATCTTCACCTTTAATGAGTGCCGGGCCACAGAGAAATCCCAGGGAAATGCAGGGCCGATGAGCTCGCCAAAATTGGAACAACTCTACCTATGTATTCTACTGGAAAAGGGTAGCATAGGTATACGAGTACCTACTGCTACGTGCAAATCAATATTAAAGCTGGATGCTAATAAAAGAACAGACCTTAGGTGGACTGTTGGATCAACAGGTCTAGCGACTAAACAGATCTGGACAAAACTACATCCGAATCGCTCAAGAGTCTGATCCTTCTATATAGGAAGCATCTCAGCGCCATCATAGGTGTCATCACTGGGCACGGCCTCATAGGCAAGCACGCAAGACGGCTTGGCGCCTTTACAAATGATTTCTGTAGAAGCTGCATGGGCGAGGAAGAAGAGGAAACAATCCTCTACCTTCTCTGTACATGTCCAGCTCTCTCCCAGAGAAGAAAACTTTACTTAGGAGTTTTCTTCTAGAATGACCTAAACGATCTAAAGAATATAGACGTAAACAGTCTCCTACGCTTCATCGTAAGCTCAAACTGGTTCTATTAGCAAGAGGATCATAGATCCACATAGCATCGCAATGGGCTAATAGGCCTAAGTGGGTTTTTGTTTCCAACAGCCACTTTTACCTACCTACCTACCTAACTTGTTCCACCAGACAATCGCGCTGCAGATCTAAAGCACCCTTCTCGGTGGCAAGCCTCATGTCTTATCGGCAGCTCCTTTGCACTGCCAGATGGTCGACAGCCCCACAGAGACCCTCGACGTAACTTGTTTAGCCCAGAGAAATTTGTTATTCAGGAAGACATCCAAAAACGTAGTTTCGTTGGAGAAACGGACATTTCCGGTTCATTCTTTTCATGCGCTGCTGATTTCGGTTGCCGTAGAGCTTCCGGTTGCATCTTCTTGCGCGACGGCTAAGGAAATGTTACTTCGTCTACCTAGATTCTGGGCTTTCGTGAGTTCAGCTGCTGCATTTGATGTGGCAGTAAAAAAGACTCGAAGGTTAAATAGCTGTGGTTGCTGAAATTTACAATACT
The DNA here is from genome assembly GCA_963966105.1 of Volucella zonaria. Taxonomy (NCBI): domain Eukaryota; kingdom Metazoa; phylum Arthropoda; class Insecta; order Diptera; family Syrphidae; genus Volucella; species Volucella zonaria. The sequence goes on along the minus strand of OZ014533.1, from coordinate 128,438,479 downwards.
AACCACTTGGCTGTAGCAGCTTCGAATTATAGTGCTAAGAGTAAGTTAATCCCCTCTCTTGAAAGCAGTTACTTAAATAATTAGTAATCGAACTTGTGGAGAGTAGCTGGTGCCAGGCATCTGTAGTGCTTCCTGAGATAAATGGCCCTGTTTGGATAGTAAAATGCCGAAGCTTATTTTATCTGATAAATTTAAATTGATGCCAGCATGTCTATCTGTCAAAGACAAAACTTACAAAGGGTTATTACTCTGCAGAGCCTTATACATATACATATGTGTATGTGGATTTCATAAATAGAGTCTACAATTGCAAAATGAATTCGCATAGCTGTACTCAAAAGTCGTGTCATGAGTGATTCATGACGTAGTCTAACGAACCAGTGAAAGTTGGAAGGTGACACACAAACCCAACCACACAATATGGTGCTTCTGTGAAATTACTTTGACCTTGTCGAAATGTCCTCTGCTATTTTACGTGAGTTGTATTGTTTGTTCACCTCCAACTGTTCGAATACGTTCCGTTTACCCTCTAACACATAGTGAGCATGTATTTCCCTTACGTCTCACTGTCCCGTAGATTATAACATATTTTCGTGAATTCACTCTTGCGTTGGTTTTTTGAACTGTTGGATCACCCAGTTCTCTATCTCGCTTCCTATTGCGTAGCTGAATAGCAGATGTGTTTTCAAAGTCAACGAAAGAAATTTAGAAAGCTTCTTTAGGTTGTTTCCATTCAATATGGTGTAGGGTAATCGATTTGTCCCTTTCTTAGGTCTTTTACGAGGAACGTTATTGAATCGAAGTGAAAGAAGAAAGGGCACATTTTATGTAGGTAAAAAAAGTGCTATTTTGAGGTGGAAATTATGACATCAGTAACAGCTATTGGTACTTGATGAATAAGAACTAGATCTTCCTGATCATTTTTGTGTTCATTGCTAAAAGTGATCTGAAGTCTAACATCTTTGAGAACTATGAGAACTGGAAAGTCCATATTCGTTTTAGCAATCATGATTATCATTTTAAGTTACTCGTATGTGTTCACGTTTATAATGTTTGTAGAAGATAAGTGAAAAACATCTTACTTACTTATTTACGCTGCGCTACGGTTCGGAGTGAACGTGGGCCTCAGCTAAGAAGCCTCTCAAGTTGTCTAGGTTCTTAGCAAAATGCTTTTAGTCGCACACTCCAAGTCAGTGAAGGCGACCCCTTCTATTTGTGCGCGCCACCTAAACGAAGGTCTTCCCCTACTGCGTTGTACCTCCGGGTTGGGTTCGAAGACTCTGCGGCCACATTGGTGTCCATTCACTCTGATGCGCAGTTTTTTTGACAAGCTCAATGCCGCAGTAAAGCTCGTAAAGATCGTCGTTTAATCTTCTCCTCCAAAACCCCTTGACGCAAACGGGATGGGATGCCAAATTAGACATGGCCCTAAATAGTTCGTCTATATAAATACTCTCATATGCGGCCTTAAAATCGATTAAAAAGTGGTAGCTATCAATTTAGACCCCTTGGGTTTTTTCCAAGATCTGCCGGAGTGTGAAGATTTGGTCGATTGTGGACTTTTTTGGTCTGAAACTCTGGAACCACACTGATAGGGGCTAATCAGGTTGTTAACGAAAGGTTTCAGACGGTCACACAAAATGGCTGATAAGATTGTGGATCCGATATTGAGGAGACTTATGCTTCTATGGTTGGCAAAGTTGAGAGGATATCCTTTCTTGTGGATCGGATAAACGATGCCTAGATTACATTCATCAGGCATACCCTCTCCTGACCAAATCTGAGAAATCAGTCACTTTCAGCAGGATTGAATACCTCGGCCGGTACGCCGTCAGGTCTAGTTGCTTTGTTGGCTTTCATTTCAGATATCGCTATTCTTATTTCATTTTGGTAAGGTGGACGAAAGTTTTGGCTATCATCGCCTAAGTTAAATGCTCTCTCCTTTCTTCGCCGTTATACACTACACAGACTCTACTACAAGATTTCCTTCTTCATCTCTACAGGTTTTCTTGCCTTGACACGTTCTTTTTACCTTTTGGTGAAACTTCCGTACGTTATCCCTGGAGTACAACTTCTCAATATCTTCAATCGCGCGCTTTTCGTGCTCTTTTTTCTTCTTCTGGAGAACCCGATATTCCTCTGTTTAGCTATATGTGATTGCCGACATTCTCCATCAAACCAGGGATTTCTTAGTGGTGGTAGGGTGAAAACCAGCACCCTACAGTTGCGGCGTCTCTGACGGTACGTTGGCAGCGTTCCCACTGGTCTTCGATACGGCGGAGTAGGAGTTGTTGAGAGATTTCGGGGCACGCGTTCGGCGAAGATTCTCGCGGGCTCTTGCAATTGTAGCTTCTCTACATTATATCCCTCACAAGAGTTACGAGTATTATTTGTTGCGGTACTTGGGAAATCCGCGTTGATACCTTGGCGGCAACAAGGTGGCGATCCGAGTCAACGTTGGCGGCGCGGAAGGTTCAGACATCCAGAATACTAGAGGCATGCCTTAATTCGATCGCAATGTGATCAATTTGATTTAGCGTTTAATGGTCTGGAGACCGCCAATTTCCCTTGTGAATATTGAGATGAGGAAACTTTATGCTTGCTATAGTGATATTTCGTTCCGCCGCAAAGTTTATAAGCCTAAGTCTGTTACAAAACGTGGTGTCGTGTTAACTATGCTTAGCAGATATCACTGCTCATATGGCTTGTCGAGGAGCTCGTAGAAACATTTGTTGGTGGCGTCCTCTTGGTTTTCCCTGGGGGCATGGGCAAATATTAGGCTTATGTTAGCGAATTTAGCCCTGATGCGGTTTGTCATAAAAATCTTATTCATGTGTCAGAAACACAAGACTTCTTGCTTAATTTTGCCGCGTATGACAAATCGCCACCCGAATTAGCACTGTTTCTGTTCCCTATAGCGATCACCATAGTATTATAGATATCTTAGTTTTCCATCCTCCTTTTGCTCGGCCCATCTCATCCTACTTCGTGGATGGCGGTGATATCTGCGTGGTAACAGTCAAGGGCCTTTGTTAAATGTTCAGCTGCACGAGGCCTGTTAAGGATCTGAACATTCCTCGTGCAGATCGAAAAGTCGTTGTCCTTACATCGTATGTCAGGCTTGTCAACAGTGAATCCGTTATTATCCGATGCTATTATTTTTTTATCTCTTTCGTATAGGTCTGTGGCCCTATGTTGGCAGTCTTTGCAATTTTTTCCTCGATAGTGCCCCTCACTATGCAAAGCGGTGGTTTGTGTTGGCAACCTCACTATTGTCGAATAGTCCTCCTTTTCTTGCAAGCTGGTCCGCTTGTTCATTTCCTTTAATACCGCAGTGTCTTACCCGATTCTGACTGCATAGTGCCTTAAGCACTGTGCAACAGCCCCTTACTGTATCAGAGTTGACGTTGCTTCATTCCATTGCCTTGAGTGCGGCAATGGCTATCGATGTAGATAGCGATATCTTTTTCGGATACCGATATCATTTGCATTAGCTCAGCTGCCCTGAGGACAGCCAGAACACCTCTGATTAGAAGACACTGCTTGCGACACTCTTAGTTCTGGGTCTTCTAAGAAGATACCAAAACCCGTTCCTTCCTCTGTTTCTGAGCCATCTGTGAAAATTGCAATTTCATTCGAACAGATTATTGCACTTTTTTCCCAGTCCTCCGTTTCCGGATAAACTAGTCGAAGTCGAAGAGCCAAGAAATTTAATCCGTTAGAATTGGATTACCTGGCAGTCGCTCTGTTAGGACCGTGCCATGTCCGAAACTACTGCTCTTGAAGTAACCCAGATTAGTAAGACTCATCGCACTGTTGCCAGCAAGATTTTGATCTATAAATCAAGCGGTGTTATGATGCTGCTATGCAAACCGTTATTTGAACCGGCGCTAATTTTCCATAGATCATTTTCTTGTTTGTCACTTTCCACCATACTAGTGCGCCGTATGTAAGTATGGGTCTTACCACCACCGTATACAACCATAGCAGGTTTTAAGCCCCAAATTGTTCCTACTGTTCTGAGCACTATATGCCTGTTTGGTTCTTTCCGCTGCATTAAGATTCCAATTCAGTTTTTTGTCCAGAATCAAACCCAGATACTTCGCACTGTCCGAAAGGGACAGTTCCGTTCCGTTTAGTTTTGGGAGTTTGAATTTTCCTTTCATGTATGCATGCTGTGACTCAGTCAAAAAGCCATTACTGCATCGCTGACCTTTGTTCTTTACGACCTTGTTGAGAGAAAGGACTTAAACGATTCCAGTTCTTTTATAGAGACAAAATAAGATATCTTGACTTCTATACCAGTAGAATATGCCGATTTATTGTTTCAAAAACCCTTTTAAAATCTAGGAATACTCGTAGTGCCATTGTTTTTTTTCCTATTTCCCCCAATTTTCCATTCATTTATTACAAGATTGACTGCCGCTTTATAAGAGTAATTTTTTCTAAATCCTGATTAGAAAGCAAAAAATATATTACACGCCATAAGCTGTTGTTTTACTACGCTTTCCAATGGGGATAAAAGAATATGAATTTGGCTTACTGAATATGAATTTACACGACCATTATCTTGAATCTACTCTGCTAGTCCCTGTGTTCCACAGTTTTCAATTCCAAAGTAACACCGATCTTCAATGTGCTACCACCCAATCTCCCACTGCCCATTGAACTTTTTAAACTTTCACTTCTCACCATCTGAAAACGGAACAAATTCAATTCGAATGAGAAGAAAGCCGGTTAGAGTGAGAAGAAGCACTGGACGCTCAAAAGGAAAGGAATAGGAATATACACACCACCCAGTGGATTTCGTTAAAAGCTCTCTACCAGAAAATAAGATGTGAAATTTGCCCTTGATTTGACACTCGTCGTCTGATAGTCGTGGAGTGAAGTTGTGTATTCTGTCGGTTCTCATTACCTTAGTAAATTTGGTAAGTATCTATTTAGTACATATACACTTCTTTCTTTTTTTTTTTATCAAATTATTCTTGCCACCAACTGTTTTCCAATTCTACTCTTTAGTCATTTGTTTATCGATGGTTTTTGTTTCGTCGTTAATTCGTAATCAGAATTGGTGTGATTCTTATTTAATTTTTATTTTTTTTCTGTATTTCCACCCTCATACAACCGCTTCTTTGATATTGCCTTTTATGCAACGCAATCAACTTTGCGATTTCCTTCCAAAATACAGTTAAACCGGTTGCATACGGTTACAGTTAACTGAAAAACACCTTACAGTTTTATTTGCGGCAAAATCCGTTTAAACTTGCCAGCAAACACGGTCGGTTTTTGCTATGACCTTCAATGACCTTCTCGCAAAGGCACAATTATTTGTCGAGTTTTCAGAGAAAAGAAGTTTCCCATCAAATCTGGATACAGATTTTGAGATTTCAATCGATCTAACTGCATGTATCTGAAGATACGAATTTTGTTAATTTTCGGTACTTTTCGAGTAAATATAGGCCGCATATGTGCCGGCAAATTGATTCGCCACTTTGCTTTGTCTTTTATTTTTATCTCTGGTTTTGCAATCTCCATTGCATAGTGAAACTCTACACTAAAGTCGAAAACTTTCCACAATATTCGTTTCATTTGCCAGTGAATTCCCATTGGTGTACGAGTTGATGTGGAAACAATTTAAAGATACAGGGTGCAGAGGTTATATTTAGAATTTCTTTTACTTATGAAATGCAATGCAGTTGGTAAAAAAAAGAGGAAGACAAAAAAAAAAAAGAAGAAAAACGGGGCCTGGTTGATCTGAAGTTGGAGATGTTTTTAGTTTTAAATAGATGACACGCCTTCTTTTCAAATACGAATAAATAAATGTGAAATTTTATTTTAAAATAGAAAAGAACTTTATCACAGATCTTTTGTCACATAAATATGACATTTAGTAATCGTTGGAATGATGCCTTAGGGACTCCTTCCAAGAGTAAAAATCAAGTCAATGATACTGCGCTGGTCTTTTAAAGTACCATAGACTTGGTCCCATGGCATATTTTGTTATTTTTCTTAATTTTAGATACATTTATTTTAAGCGAAAGCATTTTCAAACTCAAAATTTTGAGATGATTAGGAAAGTTGGCGCACGTCTATGACCTTGTTGTCATTTTGATACGTTAAACCAAAGTCATTCAGCTATTCTATCAGTTTTGTACCGATCCTGCAACGTTATGAGGACGTATACTGAAAATGAAACTGAATTTTATTCATTTGGAATTAGAGGTGTGAGTCCCCCTATTCATTGATGTCTGCGTTGCTGATGCTTCCTTTCTTTCTGCTCCGTTTACTTCCTACTTTCTTTTATGTACACACCTATACCCGCTTCCTTCATCCAAATAGGTCTTTTTCAAAATCATTTTTCATTTAGTTATATCGATACCGAAATAAATGATGTCCCTCTGATTTGGCGTAGTTTTAACGTTTGCTTTACCCTCATAGTTTAAACCTTTTCTCGACATGTTTATATAGTAGAAATATGAGGGCACAAATATGTATGAAGTGAGGCGGGTAGTTTCTATTCATTGCATTTACTCTCATTATAAGCTTTCCTATAACATCCCTCCCTTAAAAGTAAAAGTGTTAAGCTTTTCATTACTTTCTATTTTCCTTAAAAGCTAACGAAACTTGTGACGTCGCTGTTTTCCATGTACCTTCATACAAATACATATACTCTAACTTAAGGGAGTCTTCCTGGTTAAGTTTCTGTTTGAATATTCTGAATTAGCGTTGAGTTGCGATTTAAAGGACTTTGGTTGGTTTAACAGTTCCTTTAAAATTGGAGATCGTATTTTCACTACGGAAACGGTTTCGCATACAGTCAGCTTAAAATCACTTTATTTAAGGTCTTGGACGATAAGGAACCAAAGCGTTGCTTATTCCCTTAGTTCACGACGTGGTGTCCTTGCATTTTCCTCATAAAATTTTTTACTTTGAAATGTCGAAAATTTGAAGAACTCTGGTGTGGTTCTAGAAATTATCCTCTTTCGTCAAAGGAGTATTTTTTTTTAAAGTTGCACGCAAGGGTAACGCTGCAGAATCGTGTTGTGTGGTAAAATATATTAGAATACATTTTTGTTTGCGTTGAAATTACTTTCTTGCATTTTAAATGCATCCCACAGCTTAGACTTGAATGCTCGTAGAGTAGGTGAATTATCAAACCTTTTGCGTGCATAATTTACCAGCTTAACTGTTGACTTGAAACGACATGAGTTTTTATAATAAATAGGTTTGGTTTGAGGTGCATCTTAGATATTCCAGGGGAAGAAGAGCCAAACAATTGACTCGTTATTGACTTAAAATTGGCTTGAAGGCATGTTGTCTATAACATAATCCTTTGAAGTGTAAATTGACCTCTTAAGCTTACATTTGTAACACAACGCTGCGGATAAAGTTTCAGTTTAGACTTCTCTTATGTCTTAAACCTTTTCGAAAGCAAAATGTTTGCCTTGTTAGATTTTTTTTTTTTGTAAAAAATAACCACTTTCCTGAAAACATGTGTTCTTTGGTTTAGAGTGCCCCTATAACGTACGTTTTTAAAGGTCATTTTCTAAGCTGGATTGGAAAAGGTTTTGGTGGTTTATTTGCTTTACATGCCGAGACAAGAGTCTGCTGGCCAAGAAACCTTTGCTACGGATGGATGATTTAAATATCATCTGTTTTCATCCAAACTCTGATAAAAGAATGGATGCGGTCGAAAGTCAATTCCTTCAGTTGTTCTACAGTCTTATTCAGATTGCTCACAGAATGGTTTTTTTCATTGCGCATACTGATTTCTGATAGATTCACTAAAGACTGCTTTACGTGCTGATCGATGTTTAAAATGGGTTGCATGATACTTGCGAACAACTTTTAAAAACAGGGTAAAAGGTTGCGATTGAATACTGGTGTATGTCCACCAACATTACATTTTTTTTTCTGAGCAATTTTAGTGTCTTGAAACTTTTGCGATCCCCGTTCAACGGAGCTCTGTACTCGTCACAATTAAAAAGAGCTTACAAATTTTGTTAGTTCAAATTGGTATAATGTGCTGAAGTTCTGGCTATTGTTCCTAAAGCAATGCTCGTCTTAGCTAGGTTTCCGATTCTGGGGTCACGGAGTCACTATAGCTCTATTCGTTATTGGCACTATGCGCAACCACAACTCTGACAGCGAATTACTTCACCTATTCAAGCTGAACCCTAGAGTGATAAGCTTATATCAAAGACTTAGTTGCGCTTTTACAGTCCACGTAGGACCGCCACTTCATCTTTTCATACCGAGAATTAGAACTATCTTAATAGAAAGTCAGCTTCGCAATATAGTGTCTACTAAAAGAGTTATATCAAAAATGCGAGTTTTGCATTCACGGTATCGACCGAACGATGTAGGTAGGTCTTCAGTTTGAAATTTTACGTTTTCGCCTCGCTGCTAAAACGATGATACAGTTTGGATGGTTTCCAACGATTCTTGTTTTACCTTTCATCTGAGTCAGACTGCCTTGCGCAGAAGTTTGTCAGGGCATAGTTTTCCTTTACAGAATTTCCAAATCCTTAGCGAAACCGTTTCTGTGCTTTCCTCGCCAGCTAGATTTGTAAGGTTTGATCATTTCGCAGCACCCAGATACATACTTCATGGGTCTCTATTCTCTCTATACATTATGGTTTCACTAAATGATGAATCATATAAGGTTTCTTACTTTATCTTAACCATCCTCGGAATGTAAGCCATTTCATGATAGGTGATAGAGTAAAATTCTGTAGATTCTCCTATGGACATCACTGTGCTGTATGCGTATAAAACCAAATCACGGCACATGGTATATTTATAGAAAAAGCTATATAACATGTATATCCTTACTTTACTCCTATCCATGGATGTGATAACCCCAGAAGCCCCATACAATTGTTAGATTATTTCTGATCTTCCTTTGGAAACAGTTTGTAATTTTATTGTTGATGAAGACCTCCAATTTCGAAGGTCAAATTTAACGCGTCAGTGCCCCAGCTACACTGTTGCAATACTACAGATAATTTTGCTATTTTCTGCCTATGACGCAATTGGAGATAATCATAGGCTTCCTCTCTACGTGACACAAAAATGACTCAATCAGCAAGCAGTTGCTCGATGCGTGTGTGCTCAGTGGGAAGTACAGAATTTTATTAGATCTTACTCGATACCTTATCTCTCACAGAATAAATATTTTCTCACATAAAAAAAAAAAAACAAATTCTAACCTTTATTTTGCTTTCCTTTTTCTTTATAGTTTACATAAAGCCATCATGTCGAAAATTGGTATTAACGGATTCGGACGTATTGGACGCTTGGTCCTCCGTGCCGCCATCTTGAAAGGTGCCACCGTCGTTGCTGTTAACGATCCCTTCATCAATGTCGAATACATGGTTTACTTGTTCAAATACGATTCGACCCACGGTCGTTTCAAGGGAACCGTCACCAGCGAAGGTGGATTCTTGGTTGTCAATGGACAAAAGATCGCTGTCTTCTGTGAACGTGACCCCAAGGACATTAAATGGGCAAGCGCTGGTGCTGAATACATTGTTGAATCAACTGGTGTCTTCACCACCATCGAAAAGGCATCAACCCATTTAAGCGGCGGTGCTAAGAAGGTCATTATCTCTGCTCCATCAGCCGATGCACCAATGTTCGTTTGCGGTGTCAACTTGGAAGCCTATGATCCATCAATGAAAGTTGTGTCCAATGCCAGTTGCACCACCAATTGTTTGGCTCCATTGGCTAAAGTTATCCATGACAATTTTGAAATTGTTGAAGGTTTAATGACCACAGTACACGCTACCACCGCCACTCAAAAGACTGTCGATGGTCCATCTGGTAAATTGTGGCGTGATGGACGTGGTGCTGCACAAAACATCATCCCAGCTGCCACTGGTGCCGCCAAGGCTGTTGGCAAAGTCATTCCAGCCTTGAATGGTAAACTTACCGGTATGGCCTTCCGTGTCCCAACCGCCAATGTGTCCGTTGTTGATTTAACTGTCCGCTTGGGTAAACCAGCCAGTTATGATGCTATCAAGGAAAAGGTTAAGGCTGCCGCTGAAGGTCCACTCAAGGGAATTCTCGATTACACCGAAGAGGAGGTCGTCTCATCTGATTTCATCAGTGACAATCATTCATCGATCTTTGACGCCAAGGCCGGCATCTCATTGAATGATAACTTTGTCAAACTCATCTCATGGTACGATAACGAGTTCGGCTACTCCAACCGTGTCATCGACTTGATCAAATACATGCAATCCAAGGATTAAGCAGCTACTCTATATTGTTAGAACAAAACAAACAAACAAACAAAAAAAAAGCTAGAAGACACTGCGAGAGTTGCACCAAACAACACCACCATCATTTACCATTGCGCTCGCATATGTACAACAAAAAAAAAAGAAACTTTCAAAAAAATTAATTAAACAAAAAACAAAAAAACATTGTTCTGTTACTGCGAACAAAAAAGATGAATACGCATTCGTTAGTTGTTTTTTTGTTTTTTAAAAAAAAAGATTGCTTAGGCAGAACAAGTTGTTGATTAAAGATTATTAATATTACTCTATTATTATCATATAAAATTAACGTACTACCACCACCAACACAAATACATATGCCAATACAACAAACATTTAAAACATCAACCAAACAAAAATTGTTAGAACAACATACTTGTAGAAGATACGTTTAAGTTTCTGAGTATTATCGGAAATAAATTATGTGTCGTAAGGTAAAATGTTTTTCTCTGTTTTATTTATTTTTTTTTTTTTTTAATCAAACCGGTGGCGTGCGTATCATCGTTCCTTGAACTATGAGATTATTCCGTTAAAAGTCTACGCCAACCACGCCTTCGTACAAACTGCAAACGGCTTTTTTTGTTGATTTGAAAAGGTTGAAGGTGGTCTGGTGCTTATCACCGAACAGTTGCTACGGGTTTTATTATTTTTTTTTTAATAATAGAAGCGCACGAGAAGTTGTTAGGCCAACTGGAAAAGTGCCAAATTTTTGCGATTAAATTATTTATTGAATCGTATGTTTGGACCAAAAACAAGATTGCTGAACTTGAAATTGTATAATCCGAACTGAAGACAAACGAGAATTATACAATTTGCCTTATTGTTTATTGTTGCCACTTCTGAATTTTAATCTAAAAATGAGCAGATTCCTTCTTTGTGATGGGGCTATGCTAATAATCTTAGCAACTACTCAATTATGTGGCTCTACAGTCCCTCAACTAATAACACTTTCCAGCTAGAAAGATCTCTCACCAGCTGCCTCCAATAGCGTACTTGAAGTTGATTGACGTCCCCTTTCACCTGAATGCGTCATTAAGATGCAGACGCCTGACTAGCCCGACGTCACTGTCCAATCCGTACAATCCTCCAATCTTCATCAGTATAAACGAGACTGAAAATCACACGCAGTATCTTTCTCTCGAAACGGCCAACAAAGCAGCGATTGTTAAGAATAATTCTACATCTGACTTATGCGCTGATGTTAATGTTGCTGCTTGTAACAGCGGAGCTAAGATAGACAATCTTAATTTCCTTAAAATTATCAGTGCCAATAGTTACGCTGTGGAATGCGTCCGTCAGGACTATTTTGGGTGCCTCCATCTCAACACTTACGAAAGTTTCATTGACGGGTCGTTATGTTCGTTCAATCATTTCAGTGTAATCCGCATACGCAAGTTATTTTGCGGACTTAGGGAAGATCGTACCTCTTTTGTTGGTCAGTAAGTTTTGCACGAGTCTTCTAGGGCAATGTTAAAATAGTCACATGACAGCGCGTCGCCTTGTCTAAAACTTTTCTTGGCATGGATGCCCTTGGTTATAATTCATTACCTACTTTGATGGAGCGGCAACAATTCTTCGTAGTCACTTCCACATCCTGACGAGATTGGCATTCACATCAAAACTAGATAGCGAGTTGTATAGTACTTCCCTATGCGAATTTGAAGTCGACGAACATGGTCAGTGCCGATCTGATGTTCCCGGGACTTTTCCAAGATCTGCCGTAGTGTGAATATTTGAGCGATGGTATATGTTACTGGGCTGAAACCGCACTGGTATGGAGCACCCATATTGTTTATGAATGGTAAAGCAGAAATCTTATAGGCGATGCTTAGGAGATCTATTCCTCTGTAGTCGGCGGTGTCAAAAGGGTGTATCGGACGAACGATCCTGAGATTCCTCTGACCACATCTTACAGATTAGCTGATGCGTGCTCCCAATCAGGTCATCTCGAAATGTTCTAAATAGTTCAACAAGCACTCCCTCTGCCCCTGAAGATTTGACCTTAATTTCGATATTGCTACCATGCCTTTGTCCAGGCCAATGGGACTGGTTTTCTGTAGTCTTCGGCCCGGGTGAATTGTTCATTCTGCCTGATACCCGTATTTTGACAATCTTCGCCCTTATTTAGTCAGCAGAAGTAATTTTCGGTATCCTCAGGACCATTCTTAGAGCGGCACTTGAGCGTTTCTCGTACATTCATTTTACTCCAGAGAATCTGGTTATCTTTTCTCTTCTTTTTCTCGTACAGCGCATGAGCCGCTCTTGAACTTTTATAGAGCGCCGCTTCGTACCCGAGTAGTTCTATTATTCGGGTGGAACCTAGCTACGTATATTCTGAAGGCTTCTTGCCATGGATGCCACTGATCTTTAACAATTGATGCAGATTGCAGGAAACTCGTCAAGACGCTGTGGGATGCGCAATGGGCAAAATTTATGACTGTTTGTTGCGATTGTATCCGTTCTACGCTTAATCTCCTTATTGTAGTTCTGTGTAGTTATGGCATCTGGGATATCCGTAAACGTATCTTGGCTGCAACTATCTAGTGCTGCGAGTTTATATTGGCTAGTTGAAATGTGTGAACATTTTTTTTTTATAATTAGCGCGCGCTCAAGGGGTTTGTATACCTTTAGGGAAGATGAAAAGAGAGGTACCGATGTATGTACATTGGTCCTAAATGTTTTGAAATAGAGAGCTCAGCAGGGCATTCCATAAGCGAGTTGTACGGCTTAGGAACGAAGCACGATATTTTAGAGTACGCCCGAGAATGGGCTTGAGGTTATACTGATGAGCATTCATAGCGAGACGGGTGTTACGGGTGAATGTTTGAATGGGCGGAATGCTACTGGCTATTTAAATGGAGCACTGGTTGTGGAAATAGCGATAAAACAAAGTGAGACAGGAGACACATTACGTCGGTGTTCGAGGGTGTCAATTAACTGACTGATATTATTTTACAATATTAAGTATCACCTATGAGTTTTATCACACGGTTTTGAATCCTGTCTAGCAGGTGAAGAAATATTTTACTTCAATTTTGGGCGGATGAATGCCTTATATATTGAGGCTAGATCAGAGGGGGTGAAATATTTTTTACATCGCCTGCTGAAACCTAGACATTTCGCAGCATAAGTTGTCATTGACACACATAGCAAGTTTATCGGTTTCGACGATGCAAGTTTCGTTCATGAATAATGGCTGGGTGTTTAAATTTCGCTTTAACGACAACAGACAGTATTGTGTTTTGGGAGCATTAAATTACAGCATTCCCCAATTGGTTATGCTGTTAATATCGGAATTAATGAGCTTATCATACTCTACCGTTCCTGTTCTGCAACCGAAGAGCAGGGAAGTGAGTCTGGGAACGAATATGAAAAGCAGAGAGTACTGTCATCAGCAAAGGAATATATTGGATTAGAAGTAGCAGACAAGAGATCATTAATGAAAATTTAAAAGAGTGTCGGAGACAGAACAGAGCCCTGGGGCACACCAGTATTTATTTTGTGCATATCAGACTTGAAACAAATCAAGACAACTTGCATCGAAAGTTCCGAAAGATAATTTCTAATCCATTGAAGAAGAGAGACATTGATCCCAAAAGCACGGGATTTTGGACAAAAGAGCCTGATGCTAAACTCTGTCAAATGCCTTAGAAATATCAAGTGCAACTATCTTGCTTTCGGCAGATTGTTGTACGCTTTGGCTCCAGTTTTCGATGAGGCATGCCTTAAAATCACCAGTGAACCTCGCGTTTCGAGATATTTCATTAGCTGACGGTTTATCAGCGTTTCCACGACCTTGGAAAGAAGGTACATAAGTGCAATGGGTTTGTACGATGTGGGGGAAGTTTTAAGTTTTTTAGGGACGGGCTGGACAAATGCTGTTTTCCATCTGCTCGGAAAGAGCCCTAAAGAGTAGGATTGATGAAAAAGAAGGGGAGAAATACAATCTGGACCAGTTGATTTATGTATATTAAGATCTTTAAGTACTCCTGCTATTACGCGACTGCGCAAATGGATTCGTCCCATTGAAGATTCGACGCACTCTAGTGTAGGCGGGGACGAAGCATAATCTGGGAGTGTTGAGCTTGCCGCAAGGTGTGCCGCAAGCAGATTGGCCTTGTCCAAAGCGCTGACAGCTAGAATGTCATTGTAAGTGAACGTTGGGATGGAGGATGAGGTAGAATTTCTAATTTTTTGACGAACGATCACAAATTTTTACCGCCTTTGGGATATTGCAATATTTTTTGCCTCAGTTTTTGGTCGTATTGAAATTGTACACGCTTAAGAAGGACGTTGCAGTCATTCCTGCTTCGTTCGAACTTTTTCTGGTTTTCCACTCTCGGGTTGGTCTTGTAGGACCGAAAAAACATTTCTCAAGCCCTGACAACCTCTTCACATTCGAGTCGTACCATTTTTTCTTTTGGTTTGATAATCTTCATCCGATGAGGGATAAAGCATCTCATTCCAAAGAAAATAGTTTCTGGGATCATATCAGCAGCGGCATCCACGTCGTTATCGATTATTTTTCTTTTATGTGGGCGTGAGCTCATATCAACTACGATACTAATTGTAACAAGGTTTCAAGGACACGTTCATCTTAGATGCAAATAAAGCAGAGGAAACGAATAAAATGTTTACATATGCACGCACATAGCTTACTTGCTTAGTTAGATGACGATACAGTCCGGGGTGGAGCTATGCCTCATTCAATTAATCTCTTCGGTTACCCCGAACTTTGGCTATCTGCCTCCAGAGGTTTTTAGTACACTTATGTTTGTTTGGAAGCAGCGCACACTTTAAGATGGTTAAGGTGCCTTTTTACTTGTGCGTCCCATCGAAGGCGAGATTCTTTCTTTACTATGTCTACTTTCCGAGTGGGAATCGATGACTCTGTAAGCCTTCATACCCTATCCAGGGAACAGATGCACACCAGGTCCATTTGCTGTAAAAAAACGCGATAACTTGATTAAGTAGCCAACAGCATTCGTTTGAAGTTCGTGTATTTGTTTTGTCGAGTCACTTTTTATACAGTGGAACAAAGAGCTGCAATTGAATTTTAAATTGGATAAAACCGCCACGGAAACGTTTTCAAATGTTGTCAACTGCGAATGATGATGAGTGTTTGAGTCGAAATAACGTATTTGAAAGGTATTCACTAGATAAAAATGGTCGCCGGTTGTTTAAAGACGCTCCTAGGGCGCGCCTTCATTTCCATTACGAACGAGAATGTTGAACGCATCCGGCTCGCTGTCTTGACGAGGCACGGTCAAAATTTTCCTTGAGCAAGTAAATTTAAGTGAAGAAGCATTTATAAGATTTTACACGACAATCTTGGCAAAATCGTTTGCTCCCCACACCCTGACCGGGGAACAGAAATAACTGCGTGTGGAGGAACATTTTTACGTTTCTCCCACAAAGCGTCAAACCGCAGAATGGTGCAATCCTAACGAAGCGCTGCCGGTTCAATTACCCGCCTCAAACTCAAAAGTAAAGACGATGCTGATTTCTTTTTCGTTTCCTGTGGTATTGTTCACAACGAATTCGCTCCTCCCGGCCAAACAAGTCAACGCAGTATCTTACGAAGATATACTTGATCGACTTTTTAAACGGATAAGGCGCGTGTTGCCAGAATTGTATCGCACGGGCGGTTGGTTTTTGGCTAAAAAATCAGTTTCTATGATTAATCACTCATCATACTCGTCAGATCGAGGCCCGGTCGACTTTTTTCTATTCCCTGAACTGAAGGCTGCCGTGAGAGGTGAGCGTTTTTCTGACGTGGAAGCTGCGAGTGACGAGGATGTGCGAAGCATTTCTCGACGGCTCTTCGGAGGCTCTACGGCCGTTAACAAATTTGTATAGATAAGGCAGGGTACTATGTTGAAAATTGAATAAAAGTTTTTGTCCTAACTCGTAACCCATTAGTGATAGCTCGCTGTGTTCCGCAAATGATATTAATATCATCAGTGTTGGCTTCGTACAACTTTCTCAAGTATGATTTTAAAGAAAGCACATGACAAGGCATCATCATCAAGAGTTCTTTGATATTCTGCTGAAAGAAAAGGGCCTCGAAATTCAAAAAATTTGCTTAGCTGATGGTAAACGCAGGTCTTCAACGACAAACACCACAATCGAATAAATGTTTCGTTTTTTGTTTCGTAAGATATATTTGAAAAGAAGTATAATTCAATTATATTCGAGTATGAAATCAAAAACACAACAAATCATAGACAGTCCATGGACTTTCGAAAAATATTTTATTAAAGCACTTAACTTCCCTAAATTTTACTCAACAACTATTGAAATAAATCTAAGACCTATCGAAATTCAAAACTTAAAAAAAATTTAAACAAAAACAAACATCTAACCATCTACGTAAATTTTTTCTTTTATTTTATTTTTTGTAAGTGGTGTTATCCTTAACTAATTTTTAATTTATTTTTTCGTGCATTTAAGAGGAAAATTCTGTAAATTGTTCAACAGTTAATAGTTTTGTAAAATTGTTTATTTTATATAGAAAACCACTACCCCCAAAATATCAGAGTCAACACTGGTAAAATGTTTTCTTAATATAACTAAGCGATCATCAGATATTTTTCAAAATATTATTAATATAACTGCCTAGGGTTTGCTTAGAGGATTTTAATTTAAAACAATCTCCGGTGTAGGAGTACTCGTCGACGTCTCCACAAGAAACGATTTGCGCTTTGGCTTAGAGCCCAACTTAAGCGTCTTTTGTGCAGTTGATCGTATTCCTATTTTATCTAATAATAAATGAATTTAACAAACTGATGGTAATGGTTTACTTGATATACTCATACTATAACTCTTATTGAACAACAGACGAAAATTTGTATTCCTTATTTTCTAAGATGATCTTTGATACTTGTAAGTGTACTGCGGTAGTTACTCAACCGCACTAGTCAAAATTAATCGAGTTCTATGCGACTGTCGACAAATATACTGCCGGTGTGCATTTTAGATTCTTTCAATTTATCATACGACTTCATCATGTCTTCCATTGATATCGCAAGCATTTCACTGGGTGTAGATGCTTGTAGGTCTTCGGATGTGCTAGCTGCATTAAGGGCATTCTCGTTTGTCCGCATAAATTGACGCATCCGATACACAGATGCATTGCGACACATTTCCCGAAGATCGGAACCTGAGAAGCCATTTGTTAGTTTTGACAAACGATTGTAGTCCACGGAACTGCTAATGTTTTCAGTGGCGAGAATAAGTTTCAAGATTTGTAAGCGCTGTCCCTCTGATGGAAGACCAATGTGGAATTGAGCAGGCATTCGGCGAATGATGGCTTTGTCGAGATCTTGAGGGCGATTCGTAGCACCCATTACAATGACAGTAGAACCAGCTCGGGTGCTTAAACCATCCCACAGCATCATGAATTGTGTCTTCATCATGGCGGTGGCTTCATGATCGTTGGAACTTCGGCTACGAAGAAATGAATCGATTTCATCGATGAAGATTATGCAGGGCTGCAGTTTGATAGCCAGCGAAAAGACTGCTGAAGCGAGTTTTTGTGATTCACCGTACCTAAAAGAAGAGTTATTGATTAGTATCACAGGATAAAGGATTGAGGTAATAAAATAAAATAAAATACAAACTAACGAAACCTATCGAATGCTCAAAAGTAAATCAAGAACAAAGTAGACTTATGCGCAAACAATTCATAGACTGCTCCATGCTCCAAAGTACTATTTCACTTTTCCACAATCAAAATGCCACCCATCAGGAGATAGATTGCAGGGATTGCGTTAAACGTCTTTCAATTATCTACAAGAATTATCTTTACCTTCCCTGTTTTGTTAAGACAAATTTGTCACAGTTAAACGTAGTTATATAGAATCCGAGAACAGGATTTGTAAAATTAGGTCACTATACAAAAGGTAAAGGCATGGAAACGGCCCTGCATGAAGTTGTCAGCACGATTGAAAAAAGTCTGTACGACAAAGAGCAGGCAACGTCTAGCAGTCTTCCTTAACATCGAGGGAGCCTTCAACAATGTTAACATACCCGCTATGTGTAGAAACTTAGGAAATGCTGAAGTTCATCCTGAATTAATGAACTTGTATGCTCCGCGACGGGAACATCATTGCAACACTAGGTATAAGGGTATGAGGGTCATCACCTCAAGGAGGAGTAATATCGCCTCTTCTGTGGACCGTAGTTGTTAATGCAATACTTCTGAATCTAAAAAGGGAAGGAATAAAAGCCACTGCATACTCGGATGATGTGGTGGCCAACAGCAAGTTCCTCCCAACGATCAGTGAAATTGTAAACTATGCTTTTAGAATCATTGGGGTACGGGCCAACCTCTGTAGGCTCGGAATCAACCCCTAAAAAACAGAGCTTGCTCTGTTCACACATAAAAGGATAATACCACAATTTGACCGTCTTTCCATAGATGGGACAACCCTCCAACTACCCAACAGTGCTAAATATCTAGGTATCGTACTAGATGGTAAACTGAGTTGGTAGTTAAAAATCGAGGAACGTGTAATGAAAGCAACAAGCACCTTCAGGACTTCCAGCCATATATTTGGGAGAAAATGTGGACTTAATCCCAAAACTATCCTATGGATAGATGTACGCGGCTATCGTCAGACCAATCTTATCCTACGGCAGTTTAGTATGGCGGTAATCCACAAAACAAAACTCGGAACCTTAGGTTAATGACAAAAGTACAGAGGACTGCATGTATAGGCACGACTCATGCCATGACAACGACGTCAACGGCGGGACTAGAGAATATACTTGGCTTCTTGCGCCTAGATCTATAATGGGTGGAGACTAATCGCGAAGGCCCACGCCCCAATCCTTAGAAGTAAACTGGGTTTATACTTCAATACGGACTACATGATACCCCATCATGATTTTGAAACAATATTCGTCCGCATTTTTCGAAGCAGAGAGGAATGGGACCAGAACTAAATGATGCTCGATATACATTTTCACGGATGGATCAAAGACGGAGATAGGAACCGACGACGGGATCTTCTCCGATCAACTGAACTACGAAGCAGCAGAACTTGCGGCAACAAAGACAATATCCCACGAGGATATTGGTATATTTATTGACAGTCAGACTGCCATAAAGACCATCTTGGCAGTCAAAATCAAATCGAAGCTTGTAAAGTGCTATCGTGAAGAGCTTAAGACTCTTTGCGTACAGCATAAGGATACGCTATGCTGGATCCCTGACCACAAAAGAATGGCAGACATTGAGCATGCGGACGAGCTAGTTCGAAAAAGATACTCTCTAAAAGAGAACTGGCAGATTAAAGTATCAAACCTCTACTCTGCACTCTGAGAATATAAGTGGATCGAACGATACAAATAAAAGCCAATGAAAGGTGGAAAAACCTTCAAACCTGCGAGATCTCAAGACAATTATGGCAGGAACTCAGCAAATCCAGATTTTCTTGATAAAGAAAGCTGAACTATCTACCCTTGTTGGATTACTCACAGGTCATAATATTCTGGGGGCGCACGCAATAAAGCTGCGACTTACCGATGAGGACCTCTGCGGATACTGTGGGGACATAGGCTCACGGAAGGTACCCTTCACTTTTTGTGCAACTAATCCGGCCTCGGTAATTTGAGTCAAAGAACTTTAGGAAGTTATTACTTCCACAACCTCTCAGAGCTATCTGCTGCTTCACCTACTCGTACATCTCTTTTCAAATTCGCGGATGCAAAAAGATGGCTTAGACCCGCTCAAGAACCAAACGACAACCAATCCGAAACGAAAAGCGGAAAACAGAACTAGGAACCGCAATCAAATTCCCTTCCAACTCCTCCACCCGGGCACGAAAATTCGTCTGCACAGACCTAAATGTGATGAGGTATAGAATGGACTCGGCTCCAGATACCTCATCAAAAGCCGCTAACCTTCACCTAGACTGTCAAAAGGCTTGAAATTTCTGGAATCCACTAATGGAAACTATTACCAACGTTATTAGGAATGCTATTCAATCGGTGGAGTATAAGGGGGACTTTCAGTTAATGTGTAAAACTAGCTAATTCTTCTTCATTCGAAAGAACACAGGAAAAAAAGTCTACACATTGGGGGACTATGCTTAACTGGCGCAGGGGGGTAGAAATAAATGTAATATAGAAGGATCTGGTTACATATGGGTTGAAAAAGTCTTTGGAACACGGTTTGAAAAAGCCGAGAGAGAAGAGTTGGCTTTAACTATTAATAAGTTAATATGTAAACCAAAATCCAGCATTCTACCACATCAAATGCCAAGGTCACGAAGAGAATGAACTATGGGTACAGATTGGGTAGAAGATAAATTCAGAGCTGAGACTCTTTGCACTTGTGTGATAAGATAATATCTTATCGGATCGGAATGGCTGTAAGAACTACTGTCTTTTCAGACTACTTAAACCTTTATATTGGGGCGTCTTTCAGATCAAGTTTGTTGCCATCCGACAGGGCGCTGGGTGATTAGTTGTAAGCGTTCATACATCCATATATCAGCTGTCTCTTTCTCATATCAACCACAAGGGATTTAAGGCAGGGATCACTAGGAAATAGACAGCTTAACAGGGCATTGCAGAAGCAGGTTGTAGGGCTTAGGAAAGCATCACGACATTTCAGAGTACGTCCAAAAGTCAGATTAAGGGTAAACTCATAAGCATTCACAGCGAGACGGGTCTTATGGTTGAAGGTATAAAGAAGCGGAACGCTACTGACAATTTCAATGGAAGAGTAATTGTGAAAATAGCGATAAAATAAAGTAAAATCAAAAACACTATGTCAATGTCGAGGATGTCAATAGGTTTCAATCATATCTAGCAAGTGCAGAGAGGTCTAAGGAGCACCAGATCAGGTGTGGGCATTGTACTTCAATTATGGGCAATGGCTTTGCCAGCATTGAAGAATATCTCTTCAGAAGAAGAGAATATGTTTGTATTGAGATCTTTGAGAATTCTTGCTACTACACATGTGCGAAAGTGGATAGGTTCGACATGCTATAGTTTAGGTTGGGAGTTGACAAAATTTGGATGTGTGAAAACTGCCTGCAAAGTGCCCAGCAAGCAGTTTTACCTGGTCAAAAAAATGACACCTATAATGTCATCATAAATGAGCGATGGGATGGAGGATGAGGCAGAGTTTCTAATGTTTTCGACGAGCGACCAAAACTTTTTACTATATTTGAGAGATTGTTTGTCGCAATTTTTCATCGTATTAAAATTTCACACGTTTTAAAAATACGTTGCAGTCATTGCTAACACTCTCGAACTTTTTTTAGGTTTAGTTTTTCGGGTTAGGCTTGTAAGACAACATTTATACAGCTCCAGTAGTAACGCGAATTTTCTCTTTGATACTCTTCACCCGTATCATCTAATTTCAAAAAGAATAGTATTTATGATCATTTCAGTAGCGGCAGCCAGGTCGTTATCGAGAAACGCAACGACTATTTAACATTCCTTAAGAAGATATTAACTTCGCTCTAGTTCCTTTAAGAATTCGTTTTCTAACTGAAAACACAGTGTACGGGAAATTATCTAATATGACTCAGTGGTCCGACGTGTCTTGAGAGGGCATATCCACGGTTTACTTATCAGGATGAGAAGTTAAAAACAAGTTCAGTGTGTTGGAGGCATAACTAACAGGTATTCACGTTGGCTCATTTCCACACCGGGGTAAGATGTTTTCTGCATCGAAGATCTTAATACACCGTCCTCGGGGTGTTGTATGCCCACAATGTCCGAAGCCACGCAGAATACCATTCTTCTTGAAGAGCCGGAGAGCGCATCAAACTCGTTAAAAGTGTAATTGCGGTCCAGTTGGTGTTTCTGTTGTTATACACCAAAGAGAGTGACTAAGTGCAAGAAACAGCACGATGACCAGGAGTAGTAAAAGTTTTGACAATTTTTTTTTTGATGCACTGCTGATTTTATTTTTATTTTTTTAAACGCATGAGTTAGCGAAGCGAGTTATGAGGGTAGACCCAGAAGTACTCGACCTGACGTATAGATGGGGATTATTGCTTAAAAAGAATGACAATTGTAGAAAGTACCAACCTTATAAAGCTTCAATTTGGAATTTGAAGACGATATGTTGTTTAGTATTTGTTTGGCAGCGATCAAAAGTGAACGCTCTCGATGAATTTTTAAATATGGAAAAAATTGGTCATCGTTATGCGATACAATATTTTCATTTGAAAGACCTCAATCCAACCAACATCAAAACGGAACTGGAACTCTGGTAGAGTGTGGTCCTTCGTTTAAAACAATAAAATATTGGGTGGAAGAATTTAAGCGAGGCCCTACGAGTTGCCAAGACGAACATCGCAGTGGTCGACCAAATGAGATGAGTTCACCAAAAATGTTGAAAAAAATCCATAAAATGGTATTGGATGACCGTTGATTGAAAGTGCGTGAGCAAGCAGATGTGGTAGGCATTTCAAAAAGCGCTGTATATCGCATGTTGACTGAAAAATTGGACATGAGAAAGCTGTCCACAAGATGATTGCCACGATTACCCCTAATGAAAAAAAAAACAGCGTCGTGAGGATGTTTCAATCGAGTGTTTGGCCAAGTTTCACACAATAATAAGGGTGAGTTTTTGCGTCGATTCATAACCATGGATGAAACATGGGTCCATCACTTCACACCCGAGATGAAGGAACAGTAAAAAAATAATGGACTCAAAGGGGAGAATCGGCTCCAAAGACGGCGAAGGCAGTTCCATCTGTAGGCAAGGTCATAGCGTCAGTTTTTTGGGATGCGTGTGGGATAATTTTCATTGATTATAGTATCTTCAGAAAGGAAAAACAATCAACGGCGTGTATTATGAGAACTTATTGCAGCGTTTGAAAAATGAAATCAAGAAAAAACGGCCGGATTTAGCGAAGAAAAAGTTTTTTTCCTTCAAGACAATGCACCATTTCACTCATCCGTCATCGCTATGGCCAAAATCAATGAGTTAAAGTTCGAATTGCTTCCTCATGCCTTAGCCCCCTCGGATTATTTTCTATTTTGGAATTTAGAAAAATGGCTCGGTGGTAAAAGATTTGCCAGCAGTAAAGAGGTGGAGTCTGCTGTTTAAAGTTATTTTACGGAGCTCGACGATTCACACTATAAACACGGTATCGAAGCTGGGAAAAGTGTATTGAACTAAAGGGAGACTACGTAGAGAAATAAACACATTTTTTCTCTTTTTTTTGTGTGTTTTCCTTTTTAGGTCGGGTACTTCTGGGACTACCCTCGTACTAGTGCACTGGTATCATGTGTACACCTCATAGTTTACCTGTCTATTGTTAGAGACTCTTTTTATAAAGCATGTTTTTTTTAGAGGTATAAAACTTTAAAATGAAATAAAATACCATGGAGATGGAAAGATAGTTTTTTGACATTCGATCATGATCATGCAGGTGGTTAGACTAACATACTGGCAAATTTCGATTTTGTCCATCAATATAGTCTCCTTCTGGAGTGATACACGAGTATTTTTTTGAAGTTTGCGAACAGGTAATAGTCGCCATAGTTCATCCACATACATGTCGCATGAAAAAATTATTTTTATTTCGTTTCAATGATTCAAAAGAGCGCCAGAGCTTTCGCATGCCCAAATACTCGTACACGGTCTATTGATATCTTTAAGATGTCAGTAATCTCATGCACTTTCGTTTTACGGTAATTCAAAACGATTTTGTGGACTTTGTTGATGTTTTTCGACGTATCTGCCTCATTTGGGATCTCAGAGCGTTCAGCATCATTTGGGTGTGCACGACTGCGTTTGAAATCACCAAACCAGGGACAAATGGTTGCTTTCGACGGAGCAGATTCCTTAACACTTTTCAAGCCATTCTTGAATTTTAACAGCATTTTTTCCCACCAAATAACAGTGTTGTATCAGCGTACAAAACCCGTTTTTTTCATGGTTTTGAAAATATCAAAAGGTGCGTCACTAAAACTTCAATATCTCGAAGACTAATGGTCGAAATGTCACCAAATTTTTACAAA
This sequence comes from Volucella zonaria, assembly GCA_963966105.1. Taxonomy (NCBI): domain Eukaryota; kingdom Metazoa; phylum Arthropoda; class Insecta; order Diptera; family Syrphidae; genus Volucella; species Volucella zonaria. The sequence continues at coordinate 128,414,198 of OZ014533.1, read as the reverse complement.
TATCGTTTGAAGACTGGTACTAACTAAAAATCGTATGGATATGTTATAAGAGCGCATAGATGGCGCGCCAGTTTCGGGACCACTGTTACAAGTCGAATTTTCGACCATTTTTTCGATCAGCTGAGTCTATATATCGGCAATAACGCACGGTACACCGTCTCTATTGGGGCATATTATCAATTAGAGTAAACGTGGCTCGAATACATGGTTATTCGAATTAGTTGTTCAGACGGACCATCGTGTCAACCATAAAATAGACGTAACACGCGCAAGTTTCGTGAACTGAACCACAATTTTCGAAATAAATTTGTCCAACTTAAGAGCGTTGTCCTGACGTAAGTCTATTTATGGTGAAATAGCAAACCAATTTCTTAAATTGTCTGTCACTTGAAAAAGTCTTGCTAATTCAAAATACATACATATAAAAAAGAAGCTGTTAACGCAAATGCTTCATGATCAAAACTAGCAACTAGCAACTACTACAGTTTTGACTTCTAACTGTCGGTTAGAAATCATTTTAGCGTTTGCTTGTACTCTGCCACAATGCAAACGACGAAGCTTATAAGTCTGAAGTCCTTTGAAGTGATCAGTTATGGTTAAAGAGCAGAGTAGCAAGGATTTGTCTCATCTTAGAACAATATAGGTCGGCTTTTGAGTTCGAGAACACGTCAATGCAATATTTTTGAATTAATTCACAAAAGACATGCGCCGTAGCAGAATTGAAATTCTTCTTAGCCAAAATGCTCTACAGATCTCAGAAAAAAAAACAAGATAATTAAAATACCAACACCGGTGAATTAATAACGCACCACTTTCTGTACCCTTGGAGTAAAAATGTAAACTGTTAAAACATTTTGCAAGCTTTCTTAATCCAACCTTATCTTATCTTCTTACAAATCTTTGTTCATTTCTACTAATTCGGAAAGATACTCGACCATGATGTAGCTATTTGATTTTCCCTCAACTTTATAACAATTTTTCAACTTTTATTTATAGGTACAATATCAATTGGTAAACTCGTATTGCTCTTAGGAAGCGGATCCCGCTTGTGCGGGTGATAATTTTACTTCTTTTGAATAGATCTTCAATAGTTAGTCTCAGCACTGAACACCGAATATGTCATCGAAAAACCAAAATAAATTTGCAAATTGTACTTCCGCAAACACCACAATTACATTACATAACCTCTTTGTGGATGTTATTACTTACCATTTGTCGGTGAGTATAGCAACGTCGAGATTGATAAATCTCATGCCAGCCTCTTTTGCTGTAGCCTTTGCAATTAATGTTTTTCCACATCCAGGTGGGCCATGCAACAGAACACCCTTTGGAGCTTCCCACAACTTTGACTGATTAAACAACTCTCTGTGTCTCACAGGTAGTACGACCGACTCTCTCAATTCTTGAATAACACTGTCCAAACCGGCAATGTCCTTCCAGCTAACTGGAATATCATCTGGCACCACTAAATGTGATGCAATCATCAACTCATAATCATTAAGATTCTGAGTGTTGATCTTGAATCCTTCTCCTTCTCCAAGTCTGCAAAGGCATAAGTACACGTTGAAAAAATTGTAGTGACCATTTTTTTTTCTTCTAATAATACATACCTTCTTAATTGTTCTTCGGCGCGTACTTTAGCCTTCCTTTTGTTCTTGCTAGTTGGATCCAATTGGTTCATCATCCACTTGACTGAGTAAAAGGTAACAACCGATGCAAACGACACACGAAGGATCAGTTGAAGGATTTCATTTCGACTTAGTTGAGAGCTACCTAAGCTTAAGTTGTTCATTTTTACAATTAAAATAAATTTATGACGAAAGTTGGCAAGGATTCTTTAAATAAAATCGTTTAAGTTGATACAAATTGTAATCCCCACACAATATTCACATGTTCAATATCGCAAAATTTGGTGGAAAAGAAGAATGTCAAAAGCCATGACAACTTAAATGTCATTATTTTATTTAGGTTTGTTATGTTTAGTAATTCGTTATGTGAAAATGCTTGCAATTGGATAAGAGAAAATAAAAACCCAGGTAAATAGTTTCAGGAAGTGAATACACATATGTATGTACTCGTATACAGCAGGTATTGAGACTGCAACCTAAATAATGAGTGTTATTTTTTTTTTGACTAAAAGAAATCTGTCAAATGTGTATAACATTTTTTGGTCAGAATAGTGTGCCAAATTATCATGGAAAGGCTTACACCATAAGAACGCTTTATTTTAAGCAGAGATTAAAAATATAGCGAGAGATAAGTAATGGGATGGACTGGAGCGATTTTAGAAATTTATGCATCAATATTCAAGTTTTGTAAACATACCTACATTAACTTCCTAATAAGGTGTTCTGATCATAACCGACTTGCTGAAATAATTTTTTAGGCGGCTGTAGCTGAAACAGAGGACGACTTCCGTGATAAACAATGTACCGCAAGCCGGCTTAAATGGCTAAAATATAATAGCACTTCGACTTCAAATTTGCTTTGACGTTTCGAGTTCAACTATAGGAATTCAAAGCTTTTTTATCACTATGTCGCTTTGAGCTTCGGACTTAAGCCCCATTTACAATACTGCGAGATGCGATACGAGGGTCGGTTTCGAATTCGAAATTGACTGCGATGCTTGCTACGAGACTCGCATTATTGTAAACAAACACATTGAAGTACATGTAACGGAAATATTTTTGACAGTTCATGCGCTCTCTTTTCGAACAACGTATTGCATCTCGCTGTATTGTAAATGGGACTTTACGTTTGGTTAGTTATAATGAAGAACGTAATGATACGTAACGTGGCTTCAAAGTAAAGCAAAGCAAAAGATGAGACAGGCTCAACTTTTGCTTGCTTTTGACAGTCAACAGCTGTGGAAACAAAAGAAAAAAAATGTAAACAAACCAAAACATTTCGTTTAATAATTGGCGGAATAGTTTTGAAAATTTGAACTGATGAATTTTGAATGAAGACATGCTTTCAATTGAAACAAATTAAACACAGACAAATTTTGAACTCTCAAAAAAAGTTTCTCTTTAATTATAGATTCTAGGCAATTCCTGAAATGTCATTTCGAAGCGCACGAAAAGGAAATTAAACGTAACGTGACCAAAGCCGAAGCCGAAGCGCTATTGTATTTTAAGCATTACTGAAATAGTCAGCAAAAACTGAGGCGGCATCTTTTACCAACTTAAGAATTGACCTAACATTTAGAATACCACTGATAGAAGGATTGGCGCTGAAGCTCTCAAAAGCACCAAATTCGTTGGTCTAATCCTTAAGAATAAACTTACCTAGAATATGGATAATGAAAAGAGGTTCAAGGAAGCATTTATGGGTGTACCCATTGGTGAACAGCTTTAAATTACTCTAAGAAGATAAAACTATTAAGCTATATGAAGGGAGCAACATACGCCTTCTTATTTAAGGTGCTCTCAGACCTAGACCTACAGCTGATCCTGAGGTAATACTGCGCATCCTTCCAATTAATTTTTACGTACAATAAACTGCAGCAAAAAATGCTGTACGCCTAAGGAAACAAAGTTGCTAGAGATAGAGCACAGATTGGCATTGCGCTTTATTAAAGAGAATACCAGTTCAAAATACAGAAACCTCCTTTACGTCTCAAAAATAGTGTTTAATTGAAGTGGCGTTATAAGTTCAAAAGCACTGAATTAAACGATATCGTACATGACAGTAAAATAGCCTTTTACACGGATGGCTTCAAATTATTTAATCGTAGATAATAGTACGCAATGCTTAGAAATATCCTCTGAAATACTAAACTACTGTAATATTTTCCAAGCAGAGATATTAGCTACAATTAATTCGAACACGCCAAGCAGATGAGAGCACTTGGTCTATCCTATTAATGTATTGGTAACCCGCCGCTCAGAAATAATAGCTGAAAACAGTCAGAATAACATGTGGATTATTTGAGTGACGGGGCAATGAAATAACAGATGAACCTCCCAGAACTGGAGCGACCGCTGTTTCAGCAAAACAAACAATGGTATTCCTGAATCAAATATTATATCACGGATAACAAACTAGACATAGAGCATTGGAACAAACTGATGTGACAAGGTCCATAAATGCACACAATGAATCACTATAGCTAATATAACAACCACAGTAAGTGTGGAAGGTACCACACACTTCCTCTGTCTTTGTGTTAGCATAAGCAGATGGTGCTTGATTCGTTAGTTAGGTTTTGTTACAATACTTAAAGGTTACATCGGACATATTGTTGGGCGCATCAAACATAGTAAAAATAGCCAGTTTTCTAACTGATCAAATTACTACTAATTCTCTTTTCACATCACTCACCCTGCTTTTTAATCTCACCAGCGTTTTGAGCTGTCACTTTGAATCCCCTAGCAATGTGCATCGCTAAGCAGCCTAGTAAGCGGATGATGGACGTCATTGACGACAGTTCATTAACCTAAGTAAACGTAACAACGCTTGTGTATCGTTGAGATATTTTTAGTTTTTCGCAAAATTTATAGAGCGTTTCGTAAATTTGTTGGTAAATAATCGTCCTTTCAACGAAGCCAATCGTCAAATCAGTATATGTAAATATTCCATATAAACATACGAATTGGATTCCACTCGCGATAACACGGATTCTTCCTTGTGCTTCCAACATAAGGACCCTCTTAAATTCTGAGAATCTACCTCCGAATGCTCTAACTTAATAAATCGAACAAACTTTCATAACTGTCAAACGTTTTTGCGTTTTTTGTTTTGTTTTTCCAGGTATTTTGTTTTTCCATTCGTCAAATGCGAAGTCCAATTGGCTTACTATTGCTCAGGAACTAAGTTTATTTGATTTTTTTTAATCGATATAGATCGAGTTTCGTCCTCATTTCAAAATGAATAATTTCAATTTTGGAAACACTCAATTTACACGTGGTGAGATTATCCAGTTCTTTATTCGAGTATCTCTGGCATCTGTTGTTACATATTTTTCCGTGCGATGGATGATGAAACAATTGGATCCGACAAGCAAAAACAAGAGAAAGGCTAAATCTCGCGCCGAGTACCAACTAAAAAGGTCTAAGCTCATAGAATTTTAAATATTTCATTTCTGTAATTAGTAACTGCTTTTAGACTTGGTTCTGGTTCTGCAGAGGGTTTCAAAGTCACTATACATGAGCTGAATGATTACGAATTAATGATTGCATCACATTTAGTGGTGCCGGATGATATTCCCGTGAGTTGGAATGATATTGCAGGTTTGGAGGGCGTAATACAGGAGTTAAGGGAATCAGTTGTTTTGCCGGTGAAGCATCGAAACTTATTTAGTCAATCGAAATTGTGGGAAGCTCCAAAGGGTGTACTGTTGCATGGCCCACCTGGATGTGGAAAGACTTTGATAGCCAAAGCTACAGCTAAGGAAGCCGGAATGAGATTTATTAATCTCGACGTGGCAATTCTCACAGATAAATGGTAAAATGGTATTATTATGTTTGTTTTATTTATTTGAAATTGTTATTGCTACGATTTTTATGATAGTACATTAATGACTTAAAAAGGTTCTTAATCTACTTTGGTTTGGCATAACGCCGTCTACTATATTAATAGCCGGTCGAGTTTACATACTAAGTTAAGGTAAGCGAACTAAGTGGACATAGAATTTAGAAATCTTTCTCGTTGATACGCATTCTGTAGCGAAACGCATTTACGGTGTAGGAGTATAAATAATTCCATCCTTGTTGTCTGCTCAAGTTATTAACTGTTTGTCTACAACCAGGACCTCTGATCTGAAGTATCTTTTTCAGAACTTCTTTAAAATGGATTCCAATCTACGTGTAAGTTACACTAACAATTTAACCTACACCCTCTAACTTAATGCAAGATACTTATCGTATCGCGGATAGCAACAATGCTTCCAGACCTATTTTCGATTCTGAAAAGTAAAGGTCAATTCACAGCTGAGCGAATTGCGAATGAGCTAACTGCGAACAAATCATTTAAAAACTGGCAAGTGACAATTTTACTATTCCAAGAGCACAGAGCTTAGTTTATCTGTGGGTTAATAAAAAAAACTCAAACTCAATTAGTTTTTGCGAAAAAATCAACGATTCGCTTATTTCTGCGCGAATAATTTTTTTTAGTGAGCGAACACTTAACGGTCGCAGAAGTGCCTGACAAATAATAGACGAAGCTGACCATGCACAGCAAATGATTGAAATTAAATTTTGTTTTTGGAGAAATGTCCGAAGATTTTTTTTTTATTGTAATTTATTTCTTATTCCATAATTTTGCACTTCAAAAATCAAATTACATATATACGTTTATTTTTTGGAATAATAGTAAAGACAGGTGTCATTTTTTAGTCTCAACAGAACTAGAGGCCAATGATCCATCAGCAAAGTTAGTAATAATTACATATGTGTGGGGTAAATGTAATTTGATTTACTCGTATAAGTTACTCGAAAAATTAAAAGTTTAAGAAAAAACAAAAATTTAAAAAAAAGATAAATAAAATTGAGAAATAATTCAAAACAAGACTTCTAAGTTCTATTTATTAGTAAATTTATGACCGAATGTAAAACGCCATTTTTGGCTTTCCTTAAAAAACAAAGTGTTTACGTTTAAATTTCGAATTTCGTTTGGCAATAGGTTAAACAATTTTGGTGCTGTTACAGTAAAAAAGTTTGAGAAATGGGTTTTATTAGAATGAGGGATATTAATTTTTAAATCATAAACATTAGAACTTCTGAGTGTTGAACTATAACCGCTTCGCATAAAGAACACTTTGAGAACTTTATAGACATAGATGTGTTTTATCGGTAGCACACGCATAGCACAGAACCTAGGCCAACTAGCAATCAACCTATTTTTACTACAAATAATCCGTAAGATATGTTTTAATGCTATTAACAATGACTCCAGAGCATTAGAATAAGCTCCACCGCAACTAGATATGCCATATTGTAGCTTTGAGTTGACGAGACTGTGGTATACAGTTGTTAGCAGTTTTTTGGAGCAATATGGCTTAAGAATATACATTTTCCGAGTAACGGATAACATATATTTTTTTAGCTCACTTGTATGCGCTTTCCAGTTCATGTTTTCATCAATTAACACGTCTAGATACTTACAATTTTTACGAATTCAATTTATTAGTACAACAATCATTTTCATAATAATTAACTCTACCGCAAGAGTAGGTAGATAGAAAAAGTTTATCACATGCTGTGGAGTGAAAAAATAAGTAGGATTCTATCGCATCCAATCCTTTCAGATTGCAGCACATAAGTTTCGTTTTGTCACTTATAACGAGTTCGTCTTTTGCAAACCACTGTCTCAGAAGCTTTCTTGAAAATTGAATTTATGTAGACAAGAAAAAGAATAGGACCTAAGACTCAATCTTGAGGAACATCAATATCTAAAAATAAGTCATCACTAAAAACCTTCCCGGTCTTCACTTTCTGATACCTTCCTGTTAAATATGATGCAAACCAATTATAAGATTGTCCTCTGAATCCAGCCTTGTAGAGTTTATCAAGAAGAATTTTGTTATTAACCATGTCGAATGCCTCTGTCATGTCAATGAATAAAGCAATAGTACTATTACCGTTATTAAAGCCGTTACAAAATTTCGCTACATAGCTTTAAAATGGCATCTTCTGTAGACTTGCCCTCACGCAACCCAAATTGGTAGTCACTAAAAAACTTATTTTTGTTTAAGAAGGACACCACGACCTTTCATTACTTTTTCAAAAAGTTTTGCTAATATAGGAAGTAGCGAAATAGGTCTGTATTGGTTTATTAAAGTTCTGTTTCCTTTTTTAAATAGAGGGATAACTTAAGCAGCCTTCTGAGATGTAGGAAAAATTCCTCAACTGATACTCATATTAAATATAAACGTAAGAGCATCAACAACATAGAATGGTTATACCATCAGGAGTACTGGAATTATTATATATTTCAAAAGATGTAAAAGGCTCCAGTACAAAGCTATCCTTTTGAAAATCATCTGCAACTAAATCTGAATACAATTCACATCTACAAGTATTTTGAGGGGAATAAGGCCTCATAGAAGCAACAACAGATATAAAAAACTTATTAAAATTATTAGCGATATCTAAAGAGTTGTAAATTATTTTGCTTTCGACTTGAATATTCTGAATACTGTCTTTATCTTTTTGTTTGTTCAGAATGCTGTTAACCACTTTCCATTCTTCTTTAATATTGCCCTTGCATCTACACAATTTATCAGTATAGTATTTGTCTCGACTTCCACCCAACGTGCAATTCTCTTCCCAACATTGAATCTTAGCGTCCGTGACATATTTTTTCAAGCAAGCAAATTGATCAAATAAATCATTCGCGGAGGCTTCAATATACTCCCATTCTGGGATAATGTCAAGCTCAGTCCAGGCAAACAAGATGTGATCGAATTGCACCGTCTATTTGGATATGTAATTGATGGAACTTTCTGATAAACTTTAATACGGAAAAACTAAATTAATTTAACAACCATAAAACGCCATTGTTATCAGCAGAATCGTTTCTTTTGTAACAGAATGATGGCCTGTAGCAACATTTTAAATTTCCCTCTGTACAGCTGCAGGCGACAATTTCGCGGATTTTCTCTTTTTCAAGGCCGTCAATGTATATGGTGAGAGCGTGGCCAACTGTCATTGCTGGAACATTGTCGCTTTCTATTGTTTTTCATAGTTCGAGAGAAAAGCGATGACTGGAGAAATAATATTCGTACTCGTCGTAGTCAGATATCGTAAAATGGTATCCGTGATATCATAATGATATGCGTAAGTACTATCCTGGGTAACCTTACTTCTTCTGGCCATCACTTTAACCGCATAGCTGAGATGCATCTTCAAAGTGTATAACAACATTGGTCATGTATCGGTTTCTAGATGAAACATGTAATTGGGCGTGTTTTTTGCCAATTAAAAAGTAGGCTTTAGAAAGCATCATATAAGCTTATCTGCTCCTTGGAAAGAGCAGTATTTCCCCACTTGAGCGCAATACAAAAGGCAACGGTTGAGCGAAATAATTTCAGCTCTAGATGTTTTGTCATATTTCGGTTGGCCGATATCAAAATACCCTGGTACTTATGATATATTCGCGTACAATTTCGACCGTTTCACCTTAATACGTCGTCCTTTCATTGCGAGAGTATCTGCTACCGCCTCCTGAGACACCATAATTTTCGATCCCGCTAAATTAACAAAAAAGTTCCAGCGGTTACAATATGCCTTGAGTCTGGTCATCATAAGCTGCATGCCATCTACTGACAATAGAGGAGAGGAAAACAATTTCATCCGCCTACAACAGAACAGGAATTCTTAAACGACTGAGGTCAATTCCTCCTCCTACAAAGACCCGAATACTGTTAATGAACTGTATAATTATAATCAGCAACGTACTCAAGATACACCCCTTTTTCACATCTGTCGGTTTTGGAAATTCCTCAGATATTGTCTGTCCGTCCCATATGCATGCAACGTTAATGTCGTACAATTCTTTTAATACGAGGATAGTCCCAGAAGTATCCGACCTAACATATAGTTATAGTGAAAATGGTCGAGCTCCTTAAAATAGTCATCAACCGCAGATTCCATCTCTTTACTGTTAGCAAACCTTTTACCACACGTCCATTTCTTAAAATTCGAAAATAGAAATTAATCCGAGGAGGCTAAATCTGACGAATGGGGTGCATAATTTTGGCCATCGCGACGCTCCCACAAGGGAGCCTACCTCTACAAATAAGGCTGGACTTGTGCTCCTGACCCCCATGGTACGTAATTAAACCTCTGTTGGGCTACCAGTTAGACCTCTACAGGTCCCTTGTATTTGCTGGCCGCTCGTCGTTCCAATATTGTTTTTGTTAAAATGCTATTTACATCAGTCATTCCAACCTAATGTTCTTTTACATTAGACCAGCTTTCTTCTACCCATGTTTATTATAAGGCTACGTCATTGATGGGCGTGGCCTTTATAATTGGGCGGGAGCACGGTGATAAAGTAGGTTTCCCTAAATCTTGCTTGGAACTCTGGTAAAATTTGATGGCTTCTAACCTACTTTGCAAGTCTCTTGAAGAGCAAAGCCACCAACAATTTTGTTGAAGTACTATGGAAAGATATACCTTTGTAATTAGTTGGACCGCTGTAGTCTGCCTTTTTGTAGCGGAAACATGATTACCTTTTTAAAGGTTTTATTTGAAATATAAGGTCACAAGTACCATATATTAAAACTCTCCCATCTTCAAGGCGAAACACATTTTCACGAAACAACATTTTTCACCCCTGATAACACTCCGAAGAAGTATTGAGTTATGGAGTAACTATTGTTGGTCCCATGTCAAAACACAAAAGTATAATTGAAAACGTAACATTTTGAGGTTACTCGTTCTTTTATATTGAGCCCAAATTATCGTCACACCTTTCACAACATGTACGCCGTCGAACGTCGTAGGCTACAATATTTATGTACGAGTATATCCATTCCATATCTGCATTGTGCATTTGTACATAGGTCGATCTGACATAACTTTTGTTACAAATACAAACGTAGTGGCCATCGGGCTATGGTGGTATACGCGATTTCCATGGACATTGTTGACGTTGCTGCGGTTAACACTGTTTCGAGGGCTTCAAAATTTGTGTGAGGAGTCTTGCAGGTCATGCTCTCCAGTTATAACCGCCAACAATAATCTAGTGGATTAAGATCTGTGCTTGCCTGTGCCCAATCCTCTGCTGCTATAAATCAAGGAACATCGACCCTGAGCCACTTCTGCGTGGTTTTGGTTTTGCCCGCTGGAAGAAAGGTGACTTTCCATACTCTAGCATATCTCGCTGCCAAGCTTTTGTAGCCGTTTTCACGTTTCTTTTGCAGAAATGAAGAAAAAATGTATGACATGGACAGATAGGACTCTTGGAATTATTTTTGTTTCGCTTCTTAAGATGACGTAATATCAACTTTGTGAAAATTTTCTAACCGTAAGCAAAATGTTTTCACGGCCCTTGTCTGCAAGGGCAAAAATCGCGTGCATCTTTTCAGTCTAATTTTTATCAGTTGAAGAGTTAAAAAAGATGACCGTTTGACCGGCAATAGGCTTTCATGCGAAGATTATCCCGAACCAGCCTAAACAAGGAGCCAATCCCTTGGACATGATTTTTTGATTCCGAATGGAAATTCTGCGGATTTCTTCCCGCAGAGGAAGACCAACAAAAGTTCATACGAGCTAGGAATGACTGCAACGCCTTTTTTAATCGTGTCTTGTTCCAATACGGCCAACAACAGACAAAAAATACTACAATGTGCCGAAGCGAGTAAAAAGTTTTGGTTGTACGTCAAAAACAATAGAAAATCTGCCTTATTCTCCATCCCAACGCTCAGTTATAATGACATTCCAGTTGTCAGTTCTTTGAACAAGGCAAATCTGCTTGTTTCATACTTTGCAGCCAACTCAACTCTTTCAGATTGTGTCATTTCTACACCTATATTTTAGCGCGTCCAACATTCTATGTGACCAGTCCACTTTCGCACTTGTGAAGTAGCAAGAATACTCAGAGATCCCAATACACAAATCCGCTGTTCGAGATAGGATATCTCCCCTTCTTTCAAAGGTGTTCTTACATACTGGCAAAACAACTGCTAAGCTTTTCAATCAATCCAACTCTTTATGATTCTTTTTGAGTAGATGGAAACAGTATTTGTCCAGTTCGACCCGGAAAAAGCGAATCTTCTCTCTGTGCACTTACGTCCCATCTTTCCGAAGTCACGGAAACTAAGATAAACAGTCAGTTTATGAAATATATGAAAACACAGCGACTTGTGCGATGATCCTCCATTCTGGGCATAAAATAGGTCTTGGTCAACGCCTGACTGTTTCGCCATGAACTACATTTCCATTAATACCTCTCGCCACCGTGTTCGACTAACAGCAGTTAAGTGCCAAACCTCATTTACCATTGGCCGTTGATCGGACCCTGTCAGGCCGACAAAAGAAATTTTGGTTTCATATCGTAACATTTCATATTCACCACTGGTTGAGACTGTAAGATAGTGGTTGCCGGTGCGGGTATCACTTATTCAACGCAACAACCAACTCTTTTGAAATAGAGAAATGCAGATATAAAAGCAATTCTACGAACTTGGATGACACATATTCCGATTACACACCTGAAAATCCAAAGAATTGGCTTATGACCTATGTCCTATATATGGTTTTTAATTTTCTGACGAGGTGCTAGTGCGATGAAAATAGTTTGACACATATTGTCTCTTTTGTTTATGATATACGTATGGGAACTTAAAGAGTAAATCCAGTTTTCGTTGAGAATTTGACCCATCTTGTGCGTCGGTGATTGGGCTTTTTTTTAATAACCACATGTCTGTTTGGCGTCTTAGTTATTCCCTCATCCTTCTTCATTCTGCAAACCCAAACACTGCTTCTAATCAAATTTTGACCAGAAATTTGAAAGACCAGAAAAATTATGTTTTCACATTAGAGTACGAAGGCATCAGCCCGGCCGAACGTCATTGACGTATATAGATGATGGGCTTAAGATTGGTAACATTTTTAAAAATCTATCATATACGAGTCTGAAAAGTTTCCGACCGAACAATGATACAAGACATTTTTTTTATTTTTCTACATAGTCTCCTTGTAACTCTACACACTTCTCCCAGCGATGCTCCCATCTCTCTAACCCATCCAAATAGTACTTGGCGTTTTTCTCTGCAAAATAATTGTTTATGAAGGTGATTGCCTCCTCATTTGACGAAAATCTCTGTCCTCCGAGCGCAGTTTTTAGATGAGGGAACAAAAAGAAGTCGCTTGGGGCTAGATCTGGTGAATAAGGCGGATGATCAAGTCAAACCGTAATTCATGGATTTTTGCCATGGCAACCGCTGAGGTGTGAGACGGCGCGTTGTCTTGGTGAAACAGAATTTTCTTTTTTTTTGCCAATCTGGTCGTTTTTCCGCAATTTCTGCCTTCAGCTTGGCAAGTAATTATGCGTAGTATGCTCCTGTAATGGTTTTTCCTTTTTGAAGATAATCGATTAAGATGACTCCTTTATTATCCAAAAAAAAAAACAGTCGCCATCACTTTCCCAGCCGAAAAAACAGTTTTTGCTTTTTTTGTAGCCGGCTCGGCCTTTGCAGTCCACTGTTTTGACTGAATTTTTGTTTCGGGCATATAATGGTGTACCCAAGTTCCATCTACAGTAATTAATCGGCGCCAAAACTCGGATTTATTGCGCCACTGCGCCAACAGAGCGTTGGAAATGTTCATTCGAGCCCGTTTTTGGTCTAACGTAAGCAAACGCTGCACCCAACGCGCGAAAAGCTTTCTCATGCCTAAATCTTGATTTAATATGTAACAAACACGTTCTTTGGACATTTTCATAACCTCTATTATCTCTCTCACTTTAATTCGGCGGTCGTCTAACACCATTTGGTGAACTTGAGCAATGTTATCGTCAGTGGTTGCAGTTTTTGGATGTCCCGAACGTTCATCATCTCCCAACCTCTTACGGCCACGTTTAAATTCAGCTGCCCAAAATTTCACTGTGGTAAATGATGGTGCAGAGTCCCCATATACAGAGTCCAACTCATTTTTGATTTGCGTAGGCGTATTGCCTTTCAAAAACGAGAATTTAATAACAGCTCGATACTAAATTTTTTCCATTTTCACAAAAAACGCTCACATCGACTCACTTAAACGACTGTTAACTAAAAATTGCGCATTCAAAATGACTGAAACTTCGGTAAGTAGCTGTCAAAAGATGCACAACTAGCATTCACTAGCTTTTATTGACGAGTGCCGCTATCTTTACGTTGCGACACTTTTTAGACAACCCAAACGAGCGACCCCTCCCAAAATTTTTCTACGTGATATTCGGTTCGAGAGCTTGTTAGAAGGTGTAGGATCTCTCAGCTTAGGTGGTTTAGATATGTTGAGCGATTTAAAATTTAGGATTCCAGATTTATAATAGTCTTATCTTTATTTTCTCAATTTATTTTTTATTATTTTTATTTCAGGTATGGCGAAACACAAAAACTTGCATCAGCTGTCTTCTCCTTAGCGGTTAAATTACAACCATGCATCATTTTCATCGATGAAATCGACTCATTTCTACGTAGTCGCAGTTGTCTTGATCACGAAGCTACTGCCATGATGAAGACTCAATTCATGATGCTTTGGGATGGTTTAAGTACCCAAGCTGGTTCGACTGTAATTGTAATGGGAGCAACAAATCGACCACAAGATTTGGACAAAGCAATTATTCGTCGAATGCCAGCACAATTTCACATTGGTCTACCAACAGATGCACAACGTCTCGACATACTAAAACTTATTCTTACTTCAGAGAACGTTAGTGATACTATTAACTACACACAACTTTCAAAGCTGACAAAAGATTTCTCCGGCTCTGACTTACGCGAGATGTGTCGCAATGCATCTGTCTACCGAATGCGCGAATTTATGCGTATAAATGAAAAGGCTCTTGATTCAGCTAGCACATCTGAAGAATTGCATGCTGTGACTCCTACCGAAATGCTTGCAATCTCAATGGATGATATGTTGAAATCGTATCAAAAGATAAAAGAATCTAAAATGCACACAGGAAATCTACTTGCGGAAAATCGTATTGAACTTGATTAAATTGAAGGAAGACACTATGTAAGAAGGCTGATGGAAATAAGAACAAAATTTCGGTTAAACATGTAATGAGTAATAAGGAGATCTCTATCGTATGCATTGAGTTGGTCAGCTGTGATTTGAAATCATCAAGTTGATCAGCAGTAACAAATGGCTGTTTCTTTTTTCTTTTGTAGACGTAGAATTTATAAGTTAGTTGCATGACATACATACTTAAATAATGAAATGGAAATTCATCCTTTTGTAAGAGTAAATGCTTCCAGTGCATATGAGCGCTCATATGTTACAAGCGACTTGCATTTATTTGTTAAGCATAATTTATAAATCAATCCATCAAATGGAAATCTATTTGATATAAGTATGTTGTACCATAAAAAAACATAATAAACTGTTAGGCAAAATTGATTTTTCTTTTACCATATTTGTTGGCCATTTGTTTCATGAGTGCTTGCAAAAAATTAAAATACCCCATATAATATCAACAGTTAAGTCACTTAAGCCTATGTTATCGAAGGGCGAACTGCACGTGGTATTGGGAAAAAATGTATATGACTTAATTTGAAATTAAAAAACTATTATATATGTATATTGTTCAAGCCAGTGTCACGATAATGCACCTCCACAACGAAGGAGACAGACATTACTTTGCTGAATTCTAATCCAAGGCAAAACCCGTTGAAACCAGACATCATCCATTATTACCCACACCAAACAATAGTCCACCAAGGCATAAAATTACCTCAGAACAATGCAAGCATTTAATCCTAAATGTCATAAAACTGTTTATAATTTTAACCCATTTGGAGCCAGCGTCGCGTTTTCGGCAACGCTAAAGAGCATGTCACATAACGATTTTTTTTGCCGGTACCGCTATTTCTACTGTAGTTTTTTTTTTTTCTTTTCCTTTTTATGTGAATCACAGTGCGTTAGCGCATTATGCTTTGTGGCGTAATCTGTTTCAGTTGTGTTCTTGAAAAGTTTGATCGTTGTTAAAATTTTTTGCGCAAAAAGGATATATGGCAATGGATGAAAGACATTGGTAAGTGAAAGGGTATGCAAGTATAGTTCTATTGTTTATTGATCCTGTTTGTTTATATATGAAACATAAAAATTAACTAAATAATCGTAAATTCTGGCGTTGCGAAAACGCAGCGCCGGGTAAATATATGTGCATACAAAATACATAATATTTAATTTGCTTTTAGGAAAAAGCCTTTGACACTAGCGGAACTTTTGGACGAACTTGAGTTTCATTACGAAGTTCCTGAAGCTATTTACTTAGTGCCCCCTACTGACGGGAATATAACAAATGAAGATTCTGAAGATTAAGATTGTCCTGACCCCAATAGGATGAACCCGAACCAGCTTTTGGCAATAGCAGAAGTAAGTAAAAACGGCGATGATGAAGACTGGACAAACATGGGCAAAATTGAGCAAAGTTAATGTGATGGTAATGAGGACAGCTTGAGCGCAAACTCATTTTTCTACACATTTAAACCTAGGGAAGGAGCGTTGCTGCCTCCTCTAACGTGGAGTTCAGAAATTCACCCATTTGAATTCTTTCAATTATATTTCAATGAAGATATTATCCAAGCGATAACAAATTTTACCAACACGTACGCCAGAGAAAAGAATAACAACTTGAGTGTATCTGAAGCAGAAATGTACGCTTTTTTTTGGGAATTATTATCCTCTCCGGGTATGCTCCATTGCCAAGAAGGAGGAAGATCGTAAAGATCGTATAAATAGATTTTGTGACATATTTACCAGCTTGCATTTCTGTGACAACAAGAATCTCGATCCTAAAGACAAAATGGGTAAGATAAGTCCACTAGCTGACAACTTGAACAAACTATTCGTAAAATATGCACCTATTGAAATGCACTTGTCCATTGACGAAGCTATGACCCCGTATTTTGGAAGGAACCCATGCAAACAGTTCATGCGATTAAAGCCTGTACGATTTAGGTACAAGGTTTGGGTGGCAGCTACTCGTCTTGGCTACTGTGTGCAGTTTGATTTCTATCAGGGACGTAAGGAAAACCGACATCCCTTTACCTTTCTTGGCGAATTCGTCGTGCTAAGCCTAGCAACAAATATTAGACAGGAATACCCTGATGTGACTTTCTCATATTTTTACGACAACTTTTTTGCAAGCCCTGACCTTACCAACAAACTAACAATGATTGGATGCGGTGGTACGGTAACTCTAAGGAAAAACCAATTAAAAAATATAAATATGGTAGATAAAAAGAAGTTCAACAAAGAGGAAAGAGGAACCCAGTTGATACGAAAAATCAACTTTTGCTTACTTGTTAGGAGGATAATTAGGCCGTTTCAATGCTTTCCAACGTGTACGGAGTTCATCCTATTGGTGGAGCACGGAGATTCAACAGTAAGAGCAAAACAAGATTTGAAGTTCCACAGCCCTTCGTCAACAAGCAATACAATAAGTACATGGGCGGGGTAGACAACAACGTATCTAATTGCAGAATTTCGACTCGCGGAAAGAAGTGGTACTGTCCTATTTTTATGTGGGTGGTAGACATTATTAAGAAGTTGTGGGTGGAAATTGAATTCACTAGAGTTTAGAAGTCAAATTGTTTCAACAATCCATGCAAAATATGGATGTGCTCCACTGAGTGGTGGACGTTATTTAAACATTAAATTTATTTTTTATGTACTATACATTTTTTGATTTTGCTCTTATTTTTAAAAGTAAAATAAAAATGTTTTTTCTATAAAGAAAAATGTTTGTGTTTTATTTTTTTTTTATTTTTATGAATACACTTATAATGCCTCAGTATATGTTAAGTTTTTCGGAAAATGGGATAGAGAGAGAAAGAAAGATGTTTGGGCTCAGTGGTTATTTCGCTCCATGGCCATGGGTGGCATCCAACATTTAATAGGGAGACTAAATTCTTAGTGGAAGTTGGCTTGATGTTGATTTCAAGTCAACTACTCGTCTTACTTGATTTTCATTAACTGAAAAAATGGATGATATGTCTTTCGGGCGAGGTTGGGATTCGAACACCGAACCTTCCGATTTGGAAGCCAGTCTACTACCACAGTCAAAACCCAGCGTTGCGTTTTCACAACGCCCTATAACTCTATTTCCAGCTTCGGCGAAATTACTTTGAAGTTCTTAACTGATTCTATAGCTTAATATTACACTATAAATAAAAACTCATCAAAATTGAGAGAAAATATTAATTCGGGTCTAAATGGGTTAACACTAGATGGAGTGAAAAGTGACCTCCTTGGGAATTAAAAATGGTTTTTTTTTAAATGTTTTTTTATATTATTCAATATAGTCGCCTTTTAGTTTAATACACTTATTCCAGCGATTTTCCAACTTCTTGATCCCGTCCGAAAAGTAATTTTTCCGAAGGTCTGCAAAATACTCCTCCGTGGCGTCGATGATTTCCTCGCGTGAGCTGAATTTTTTATTGATGAGCCATCTTTTGAGGTTTGGGAAGAGATAATAGTCCGAGGATCCAAATCCAGTTACCAATCGACGCCAAAAGTCCGCCCGATTCCGCATCAGCAAGTCCAAACACTCATTTGAAGTGCTCTCGCCTTCGTGTTTTTGGTCATTCGCGGCACCCAGCGGCAGGATAACTTTTTCATATGCAAAATATTGCCCAAAATATGGCGTGTGCGCTCAGCACTAATTTTTGTGGTATCTGCTAGCTCGTGCACCTTCACTTTCCGGTCAGCCAACACCATTTCATGTATTTTTTTGACAGTGTCCTCTGTAACCGCATCGGAGGGCCTGCCGCTGCGGACTTGATCGATAGTGGAGTTGCGGCCACCACGAAACTCTCGAAACCAATATTTGACGGTGTAATCTGACGGAGCATTAGCCCCATAATATTTATTCAACTTTTCTTTTGTTTCCTTCGCCGTTTCACCTCTCAAAAAATAATGGTCTATGAGAGAACGAAAATCGTTTTTGTGCATACTCAACATGATGCCAAACACGTCAACAATCAGCTGTCAAACCAAAACTAAAGACAGTATCGCACTGAAATTTGGCATGTCTGCCTAAATATGAACGGACTTCAAGGCACCATAACCTTTTTTGCAGTAGCAGCGCAATCTGGCGGTCAAGGATGCCACTTTTCACTCCACCTAGTACGATATGTACGGTTTGGAAATCGAAGTAAATTGGCAAAGGATGCGCATTTCTGTCAACTGGTTAACCGACCGATTGGCCTACGAATAAATATAAAACTCCTGACCTTATTGATTTCTTCGCAAAATAAATATCAAGAAGGTTTGCTAGAAATAGAAGAAGGAACGAATAAATTTTAGTTCCAATCATTCTCCAATCTAAACTACTCAAAACAAAATAGGGCCCACCAAAGATTTATGTTGATTTTGGTCTAAAAATCACTCTATTGGTAAACATTATCGAAGAGAAGTATTTAACTCTATAGCTTGCATGTCTATGAGTATTTATCAATACTTTGAAGAAACGCATTTCTCTAAAAATTACAACTAATGGAAAATTTCCTGTACTTGTTTTCCTGTCTAATTCTAAGCGTTGTCGCTAAGTGTTATTATTTTCTTCGGCAACGTTATTAATTCCGATTACCATGCCCGGTTCTCGGCATCATCTGGATATCGAAAACGCAGTAAAAGCCGTAAATTTGCTTCAGCAGGGAGAGTCTCAAAGGTCTGTCGCAATTCGTATCGATGTTTCGCGGTGAGCTATCCGAAACCTCTGGGAATGTTTCCAAGAAACCGGGAGTGTAGCAAGGAGACCTGGATCAGAAAGAAGCAGTGTCACAACTGCGCAAGAAGATCGGTACGTAAGAATAATTGCACGTTGGGAGCGTAGCGTAACCGCCCCGGCGTTACAAAATCAACTGCGGCAATCTACTGGCACTCAAGTAAGTGATGCAACCGTACGTAATAGACTCAATGAAGATGGTCAACTGTCCAGAGTGCGCGCCATTCGACCGAAACTGACAAGGACACATGGGGCAGCGCGCTTACGTTACTCCCGTGAGCATTCGGATTTGACTATGGACAATTGGAGACCTGTACTCTTTACAGACGAATGTAAGGTCAAGTTTTTTAGTGACGACAAACGAGTACGCATGTGGAGAAGACGAGGTGAACGTTTTACCCACACATGCATTCACGGAACTGACCGTTTTGGTTAGTTAGAACATGTTTCTTACACATTGACACACAGATTGGAATTGTTTCAAAGTGCTGCTTGAGCAATAAGTGAATCCTCTCAGACATCAAGCAAAGTTCAGCTTGGCGAAGATGTAACATATTCACTTGCACTCAACGGTTGCAAAAATCAGCAGGAATTGGACTTACTCGTATTTAATTATTCAAAAAAAATTCTCGATTGAATATGCAAGTCACTGAATAAGTTTTTAGGAGCACTTAAAAACCACTCTTTAATTAAATACTAATATGGACTCAGCAAACATAAGACAGCTGATTATTCGTCGCGAAAAGCACATAAATATCTCAGAAATCCTATGTACCGGAGTCCACCTTTTAAAAAAATAACTAATTCATGGGCCAAGAGCAATTTGGAACAGTCAACCAGAACACTTGGTTGATATTCTTCATTCGAAATGTTGTCTGACGTTATATTGCCAGAGGATATTTTACAGTCACGCTAAACGAAATCGAGGTAATTATTCAAAAAAGGATGTCTAACTAAAAAAAAAATCCCTAAGTATGCACTTATCACAGAAAAATGAATGCAACAGTTGTCTCAGTGAGTAATGTCCAAGGTAACAGTGATAATAACCGATTGTTTCAGGTTCGAACATCTTCTTTGCTATTGAAAAGTTGCGAGGTCTCATCAAGAGTCATCTTATAGACTCATTTCGTTGTTGCCCGTCATCTCAAGGATATGTAAAAAGAATATGATTAACCGTCTAAAACTGTTGAATGTCGTAGTATGATTCCATCTGATCAGTTTGGATGCAAGGTGAAACGCTACACTATAGAAAAGGTTCATAGAAAATCCTGCAGCTAATGCACTTTATCGAAAAAGCAAAATGATACATGGTGCTTACCTATATTTTCAGACGTTGCCTATGCGTTCGATGATGTATGGGGCGAACATAAACTGAAGTTACTCCACCATTACTGGAGTCTTTTACCTTAGATAGACACTTTCATATCGTCTCCCTCATGCCAGAAGCATGAATGTGCAAATTTTCCGATTTTTAGTTAATTGTTTAGTTTGATTAAGGTAGACTTGCTGTTGCCCAAAAAGAGGAAATAACAGACTGTACGGAAGATGAAGTAAGCGAAACAATAATAAAAATGAACCAGGAACGGATCACGTATCTTAATTTATAGAAACCGGGAGCAGCGATACCAGAAGCAGGACTGCACATC
The DNA here is from genome assembly GCA_963966105.1 of Volucella zonaria. NCBI lineage: Eukaryota > Metazoa > Arthropoda > Insecta > Diptera > Syrphidae > Volucella > Volucella zonaria. Next base: position 128,393,169 of record OZ014533.1, on the reverse strand, counting down.
CAATGATACCAATAAGCGACAAACAACCATTTCATTGTGATTACGTGAAAGGATAATCGAAAGCTTAACTTTTGTGTGTTCTATGTTATACCAAAACCTAGAATCCTATGTGTGCAAGGAAACCATAATATTTTGCAATGTCAATTACATGAATGTAGAGTTCACTTTAACTTTATAGAAAGTTAAGCCAGAAACACGAATGTGGTACATTCATGATTCTGGCTCCCAACTCAAACGTATAAACAGCAGAGTTGCCATGAATGTGTCACATTTGTGGGTCTGGCATAATAGGTAGGTAGGTAGGTAAGAGTGGCTGTTGGAAACCCACTTAAGCCTATTGGCCCATTGTGATGGATTTATGATACTCTTACTAATGGAACCAGTTTGAGCGTACGATGAAGCGTAGGAGACAGTTTACGTCTATATTTTTTAGATCGTTTAGGTCATTGTCGAAGAAAGCTCCTAAGAGATGTTTTCTTCTCTGGGAGAGAGCTGGACATGTACAGAGAAGGTAGAGGATTGTTTCCTCTTCTTCCTCGCCCATGCAGCTTCTACAGAAATCATTTGTAAAGGCGCCAAGCCGTCTTGCGTGCTTGCCTATGAGGCCGTGCCCAGTGATGACACCTATGATGGCGCTGAGATGCTTCCTATATAGAAGGATCAGACTCTTGAGCGATTCGGATGTAGCTTTGTCCAGATCTGTTTAGTCGCTAGACATGTTGGCCCAAAAGTATACCTAAGGTCTGTTCTTTTATTGGCATCCAGCTTTAGTATTAATATGCACGTAGGGATTGGTATACCTATGCTACTCTTTTCTGGTAGAATAGGTAGAGTGGTTCCAATTTTGGTGAGTTCATCGGCACTACAGTTCCCTGGAATGTCTCTTTGACCCGGCACCCAGGTGAAGGTTGAACTGCTCTGGCATCTCCATAAGAGATGATCGGCATTCAAAGTCGGTTTTCCAATTTAGTGAGACTGACTCCAGGGACTTGATAGCGGCCTGACTATCCGGAAAGATGCGGATATCCTTTGCAGATATCACGTTTTTCATCAGCTAGAAGCTCCAGGAGCCAGGAGGAGAGCTTCTTTAATCGTCAAAATTTGCGCTTGGAACACGCTACAGTGTTTGGACGACGGAAGGAGAGCTTAGATTTAGCTTAACTGAGAAAACACCGCCACCAACCCCGCTATCAGTCTGGCATAATACTATTCGCTAGAAAAGGTCCTATAGATAGGAAAAGCTCACATTCATACTCATTGTTACCAATATCATAATTTAAAACATTTCGTCGATGGTACTTCTTTTGATATTTCTTGACTGTTTTAGTAACGGTATTAAAATTAAATAAAGTAGAAAAATGCTTCAGCTAGACTAGCTAATTGTAATTGGTTTATCATTTATGAGCAGAAAAGTTAGGTAAGCACTGATTGCGGGTATCCCACCTCTCCCGCTCCTGGTCGAAGTACTGTTATACTGTAGGGCATAACACCTACAGCAATTTGATTCGGTAAACCAACGTCAGAATTTTCATTTCGCAGTCTTGCTTAGTATCGTCGGCGTTTGTGTTTACTGTGTTTGTTTGTAGTTATGACTAGGGAATTCAGGGTGGACGTAGCCAATATACGCTGGCTAAAAAGTAACTACTTTTCTGCACACGTCCACCTCTGTAAGTACAGACCAGCTCTTTTGGCACTTAGTGAAACACAGGTAGATCCCCGCCCATACCTGTCAAATCACTCCGATCTGAAGCTACCTGGCTACGAACTAGTACCATTATTCTTCTCTCACCGCGGTCTCGCCATTTACGTGCGTGGTGATGTAGCTTACCAAACTCCACCACAATGTGATTCATGTTCCAATCCGGAATTCAACTTCAAGTGGTTAAAATTCCATCTCCGTAAGCAAATTTTCCACTATTAATTTATTTACAGAAACATCAAATTGGATAGCAATTCGACTTTTAACGAGTTTGATGCACTGACTGACTGACTGACTCCATACAAAGAATTGTATCCCTGTATCCTCATACTGAAATCGGGATTACGGGCGATTTCAATATACACAATTCTAGTTGGCTTCGAAATTCTGGACAGACTACACCCGAAGGACGGTGTGTTGAGATCTGCGCTTGACCCAGCTCGTAAATGAGCGTACACGAATACCAGACGTTGATAGTCACACCGCCAGCACCCTGGACTTGTTTTTAACTTCTCACCCTGATAAGTACTCCGTTGATGTGATCTCCCCTCTAGGCTCGTCGGACCATTGTGTCATATCAGCTAATTTCTCGTACACCCACCACACAGTTAGAGAAAAAATTCCTAGAAGAACCGTATGGCAATACGAGAAAGCCAATTGGAGCAATTTTAACTGGTCGTTATGGATGCCGCTGATATGATCACAGAAACTATTCTCTTTGGAATGAGATCCATTATCCCTCACCGGATGAAGAGTATCAGAAAAAAAGAAAAGGCATGGTACGACTCGAGCTGTAAAGAGGTTGTCGGGGTTAGAGAAGTATTTTTTCGGTCCTTCAAGACCAACCCGGCAGAGGGAAACCGAAAAAAGTTCAAACGAACTGGAAATGACTGGAACGCCTTTCTTAAGCGCGTGAAATTCCAATAGGGCCAAAAACTGAGGAAAAAAATACTGCAATGTCCCAAAGGCAGTAAACAATTTTGGTCGTTAGTCAAAAACATTAGAAATTCTGCCTCACTTTCCATCCCAACGCTCATTTGCAATGACATTTCAGCTGTCAGCTCTTTGGACAAGGCCAATCTGGTTGCTGCAAACTTTGCGGCTAGCTCAGCACTCCCAGATTGTGCTTTGTCGACTTGAGTGGGTCCAATCTTCAAGGGGACGAACCCACTTTCGCACTCGTGTAGTAGCAAAAGTGCTTAAAGATCTTAATATACATAAATCCGCTGGTCCAGATGGCATGGTTCCCCTTCTCCTGAAGATGTGTTCTCCTCCACTGGCAAAACTATTGCGCAAGCTTTTTCATCAATCCTACCCATTTGACAGAGTTTAGCATCAGGCTCTTTTGTCGAAAATGCGTGCTTTTGGGATCGATGACTCTCTTCTTAAATGGTTTACAAATTACCTTTCGGAGCGTTCAATTCAAGTTGTCTTGGACGGTTTCAAGTCTGATATTCACAAAATAAACTGGTGTGCCCCAGGGCAACGTTCTGTCTCCGGCACTCTTTTTAATTTTCATTAATGATCTCTTGCCTGCTACTTCTAACCCAATATATTCCTTCGCTGATGACAGTACTCTCTGCTTTTCATATTCGTTCCCGGACTCACGTCCCTGCTCTTCGGCTGTAGAACGGGAACACCAGCGTATGTTAAGCTCATTAAATTCCGATATTAACAGCATAACCAATTGGGGAACTATCAACAGAGTGGAATTTAATACTTCCAAAACTCAATGCTGTCTGCTGTCATTACTACATTAAAGTAATTATTTTGTGCGGATAAAAAGTTTTACTATGTACTCGTATATGCGTGTAGGGTCCTGGTAAAACAATACAATATGACGAAGTGGACGACATCTCTATTTACTCAGACCACCATGATGCAGGAAACCCAAGAAAATAAGGAGTGAGGAGTATGTATGGGTAGTTACATGTCAGTCGTCCGATTTTGCCAGCTCCTTTCTGAGAAAACCCTAACTGCAACTGTTGTACGACCGTAAGTGAAGTTCAGTGCGTGTTGATCTACAAATCATTTAGGGCAATGAATTCTTATAAACATCAAAAAATATACATTGCCCATCATGGAGGGAGACCAGCAGAAGAAGCTTTACGTATCACTACTCCTAGTGATAATTGCAATATGCCGTGAGGTTTTTCTTACAACACTCAATGTATCTGATGCGATGGTAAGAAACTGTAAGCCCAACTCGGCGGTGTTCATCGAGACAACCGTGGCCGACGCACTCCACATATGTAATAAACTCTCTGCCATATCCGCGAAATTTACATACATATCAACACATTTTCAGCTATCCAGCTGTTGAGTCACGTTACTGTCGAGCGAGATCACAAAAAAAATATCTCGATGTTCAACTTAACATTTCATTTATGTATCAGGAGTATAAACTTAAATGTGAAGAAGAAGGATGCGCCCCTCTCACAATATAGAGCAGCTTTCAATGGCTATAACTTAGGGTTCTTCAAACCCAAGAAAAATCAGTGCAGGAAGTGTCTGATTTTTAATGCACAGGCAGATGATGAAAAAGTGGTACAAAGAGACAAACAAGAGAAACACCTGGAAAGAAGAACGTTAGCTCGTCAATCACATGATGAAGACAAAACTATTGCCAAAACTGATCCGATAGTTCTGGCTTTCAATTTTGATTATTATGAAAGTTTCTGAAAAGTTTCCGACCGAACAATGATACAAGACATTTTTTCTTTATTTGTCTACATAGTCTCCTTGCAACTCTACACACTTCTCCCAGCGATGCTCCCATCTCTCTAACCCGTCCAAATAGTACTTGGCGTTTTTCTCTGCAAAATAATTGTTCACGAAGGTGATTGCCTCCTCATTTGACGAAAATCTCTGTCCTCCGAGCGCAGTTTTTAGATGAGGGAACAAAAACTAGCCGCTTGGGGCTAGATCTGGTGAATAAGGCGGATGGTTAAGCAGTTCAAACCGTAATTCATGGATTTTCGCCATGGCAACCGCTGAGGTGTGAGGCGGCGCGTTGTCTTGGTGAAACATAATTTTCTTTTTCCCCAAATCTGGCCGTTTTTCAGCAATTTCTGCCTTCAGCTTGGCAAGTAATGATGCGTAGTATGCTCCTGTAATGGTTTTTCCTTTTTGAAGATAATCGATTAAAGTAACTCCTTTACTATCCCAAAAAAAACAGTCGCCATCACTTTCCCAGCCGAAAAAACAGTACGGGCCAATGATGCCGGCAGCCCATAATCCGCACCATGCAGTGATTTTTTTGGGATGCATTGGTTTTTCGTGAATCTCGTATAAGTTTTCCAGTCCCCAGAAATGACAATTTTGTTTATTTACGTACTCATTCATCCAAAAATGGGCCTCGTCGGAAAAGATCAAATTCCAGTTAGCAAACCCGCGACGTCGTAGACGGTCCAAAAGCTTCAATTGTTGTATAATTTGGATTTTATAGATGTGCAAATGAAGATCAACTTTTAAAATTCGCCGTAGAGTGCCATAAGTGAGGCCCAATTGTTGACTTCTGCGACGAATTGAGGTGCCTGGCTGGTTTTGAACACTTTCGCTGACAGTGATGATGTTTTGGCGTGTACAGCAGGCCGAGCTGATATGGATTTTGACCCGATAGCGAACCAGTTTCCTTAAAACGCTTCATCATTGCACGACTCACTAGGGCAATTATGTTGACCGAGAAATTCACGAATGTTACTTTTGCAGATCGGCCATTTTCGTAATAAGATTAAATAACAAAAATGCGTGCTAAACAACTCTATGACTACGATTGCCAAAGATTGTATTACATCTGTCAAAAAGATCAACCACATTGGATTCAGTAAGTGACAGTAATTGACAGCCAACATCCACACTACCTGTTGGCTCACCCTATACAATCATTCTGAACCGATCAAAAGAGAAGAAAATTGAAGGCCAGCGCACACAGGATCAATTTTACTCCGAGGTATGACTTTTACTTCAAACCCACACTAGGTGAATAATGCGGAGCAAAATTGTGTATATATGAGTCAATTTTGATTGTAGTGGTATTTCTGATAATTCGACAGTTCTCAAATTTTATGCGTGTATTGATTTCTTCACGATGTTCAACCGCTTCAACACTGGTTGAAGATTTTACCCCGTTTCTTACTTTACACTTCATTACCCTCTTCAATAAAACCAGTTTTACCCCGGGGTAATTGTGTGCGCTGGCCCAATGGGTGCATCAATATTTATGCATATCATTAATTAGCATGTCAAACAAAAGATTTACAGTCTGTTTAGCTGGAAGAATAGTCCCTCTAACTATTCGGTGTCAAGATTGTATCAGAAATCAGCTTAGACGCGGCATGTAAGACATCGTGCCCCACTTTAAAACCTAATTGGTTATCTCGAACTATGTTTTTGTCCCCAACCCACTTAGCCACTATTGCTCACGATTTCGAATATCCTACTAATATTCGGATAAAACCAATCGACCGAAGATTCGCCGGATTGGAAGTATTTTTATCCCTTTTGAGAAAATGATGCACCACCGCCGTCTTCCAATACGCTGCTCAATAAGCATTACTAAACGTCCACCGCTTATAAATAGTAGGGAATGTCCTTTAAGTTTCTCTTTTCTCAATGTTTAGAAGATTTCATGGAAACCTGTCATCGCCGGTCACAACATTATTTGCCATATTTTCGGATGATAAGTTATCTTTATAATTACGAAGGTGGAAATTGTGCAAATCCACCCATCGTGGTTCGGGTCAATAATATCATTCGCCTTGTATACTTGCTGAAAAAACGCTCCTGTAAGCTCTTCTTTCTCCTGTGGATCTTCGATCCAAAAAAAGCTGTAATCATTGACAGCTTCTCCTGGTTCCGATTTGAGTTCTGTTTTTTTTTGGTAAGTTGGTAAATCTGTTGTTGACATTCCCTCTAAATCTTAGCGTCATAGCTTGACATTTGCAAAAGTTACGTAGCCAAGAGTACATCTATCTCTGTGTGTGTAGGCGATTTTTTACAATTTTAGAAATGGATTTAAATTTGCAACAACGAACTTGCACGAGTATTAAATTTTGCGTAAAAAACGGATTTAATGGTGCGCGAACGTTGGAAATGTTGGAAAAGTGTTTCGGCAACGATTCTCTAAAGAAAACTTTCATTTACCAGTGGCACGAGCGGTTCAAAAGTGGTCGTGAGTCAATCGAAGATGATGAACGCAGTGGCAGACCATCGACATCGAAAACCGACGAAAACATTGATGAAGTACGAGTAAAAGAAATGCTGGTCAATAACCGCAAATTAACCATCAGAGAGATAGCGGAGGACTTGAACATTGCCTATGGATCCGCCCAAAGCATTTTGGTTAGTGATTTGGGTTTCCGTCGTGTAGCAGCAAAGTTGGTGCCAAAAGACCTCAATTTCATGCAAAAAAGAGACCGTGTTGACGTCTCAAACGGCAAAAGAGATGATTTGCGAGGCTGAATCCGATCCCACCATTCATCAAAAGGATCATTACTGGAGACGAGACGTAGCCGTGTGTTTATGAGTACGACACGCAATCCAGACATCAGGCAAGTGAATGGCGTCCACCAAATGAGCTGAGACCAAAAAAATCACGTCGATTTCAGTCAAAAAAGAAGGCAAGAACGGTTTTCATAGATTACAACGGTGTAGTGCATCATGAATTTTTGCCAGAAGGCCAGACAGTAAACAAAGAATACTCGTATTATTTGGGCGTTATGAGACGTTTGCGTGAAGCAATTCGCCGAAAAAGACCAGAATTGTGGGCAAAAAACTCGTGGATTTTGCACCATGATAACACACCGTCGCGGTCGCCAGTGCCATCATTATTCGTAATTTTTTGACGAAAAATGCAACGAATACCATCCAACAGCCACCGAATTCGCCTGATTTAGCTCACTGTGACTTCTTTCTGTTCAATCGAGTTAAAAAACCAGTACGGGGAATGCGTTTCAGCAGCCGAGAGGAAGTAATGGAAAATCGCAGGAAGCACTGATGGCCATACCGAAAACCGAATATAAAAAATGTTTGGAGAATTGGATCAAGCGCTGGCATAAGTGTGTTGCAGTCGATGGGGACTACTTTGAAGGGGACAATATAGATTTAGATGAATAAACTTGTATTTTTAATTTTCTGAATAAATTCCGGAAAATTGTTGATCAAGGTGGTACGAGTATCATCAATACTAATCACAGTCAGCGTCCAGTGCTTACAGCTTTATGAGAGCGTAGTCCCAAGTGAAATGCTCACCGGTGTCTTCCTCCTCTCACATCAAGAGCCTTAGAAAAAGCGTGGTCCTACACTAAGGCGACGATAAGCGATCCGCAGCCTTTCTACTTAAAGACAGAAGGTAGATTTCATTTGCCAACATTTTGAAGTCATACATTTATGTTAAGAAGAAACTCAACTTTATTTGTATGCCCTGACCGAGAACGCAGATAGTCTTAATGTGAAGTGTTGTCACGGATTATTTTATTCGGTAAAAAGATTAGACAACACCATATTTATATACACGGATGCCAACGGACGAGAAACACCACACTACCAAGAAAGTTTTCTACGAATTCCTATACAGAGCCTAATAGCAATGCCGCATGATCGACGGACAAATCCTACTTGATGACTTTATTATTATTATTATTATTATTATCAAGGGAACGATACAAATTAATTTGTAGGGTCCGGGATTTAACGCCGGGGTACTATGCCCATGTGGCGCGTTTTGTCAAGAGCACGCGGAGTACTGAGTTCCCATGTGGTCACCCACCTACGTACTTACCGCGCCCAAGCCCAACGCTGCTTAATTTCGGTGATCTGGCGGGAACCGATGCTACTTGATGACTTCAATGCCAGAATAATAAAGGAGGGCACTTTTGGTAAAAAATTCAATCACACTCGAAAGCGGACAAAGGCCGTAACAAATATGAATTTCTCCCGTCATGGGATTTACAAAAGCACACATGGTTGCCTGCTGATGAAAACAGGTAAAGCCGGATTGATCGTATTGCGATAGATAGAGCCCATGCATCCAGTATCCTAGACGTCCGAACTTTTCGAAAGGCGAAAATTGGCTCGAACACCTACCTAAAAGCAGTCAAGCTAAGAACGCAGATATCAGTACAGCACAGGGCAAATACTGTGAGAAGGGCTACATTGCCCACCAACATTTCTAATAATCCAGGTAACAATTGAAAAGTCGCCCCTAATATGGTCGGTTTCACAAGGCCACCATATGCAACAAACCTATTGTTTGACAATGGATACCGGCCGGCACTTGTAGCCCATTGTGCAACACTGAACTCGAAGTTGGGGGAAGAGATGAGAGCCTTTTTTACACGTACCAGTAGAGCAAAAAAAAAAAAACCGAACACAAACTTTCAAAAACGCGAGATCAAGGAGATTGAAAGGTGACTCTGATTCCTGCAGTTCGGAGATTTTGCAAGTATGTGAAAAACGACGTATCAGGGCGGCAAAACCCTAACCGAAACTTGCAAGTATAACCAAGGAAACATAATGAAAGAAATGCAGTGTAAGCTTAGAATTTGAGGGAACCACTGTAAAATGGCGAATATACCGCTGTCAGGTTAAGTAAGACGTGCCATCTAACCAAGACGAAGACTCCAAATCCTTTCTTCCAACTCACGAAATCGAAGTGAGAAGAGCGATATCTAAGTTCAAATTCAACAAATCTGCAGCAGCCAATTATTAAGCCGGCGAGCCTTTCAAATGTAGCAAAGGATCTTTAGGAGCTCAGTTGTATTATTTGGTGCAGAAAACGCATGCCAGATGAAAGGAATAAAGAGAGGGACGCCTCTATGTTGAATGCGTACAACTCACTCTGCCATCAATTCAACAAACCACGGTTAAAATTTTGTCTGTGTCAACGTAGTATTTTATAAAGATGTACTTGGTTGACTTTTGAGGCGGATATAGAGCATGCGCTCGAAATGGTCGCACACGGGCGACTGGTTTTTTCTTCACGATAATGCTCCTGCGCATACGTACTTATTGATAATCCAATTTTTGCCTAAAAAATCAGTTCCTGTGATTAATTTCTGACCACACTGGGCAGATCTTGACCCGGCCGTTTCGAACATAAAAATCTTCGAGTGGTTTTTGGTCTTACTGATGAGATTTAACGACGAACTCTACGAACAGTACAGTGACAATGACCTGATCAGAAAAGTGCACAATACATTAGCACTAAAATTGCTAGCACATGCAAAACGATTGAACACCAACGCTCCAGCACGAAGAGTTTTTGATACTAGGATCGAGTAGAGCAAGACTTCGGATTAGGTGGGGCGCAAGTGGAAGGGGACATTGACTAACATGGAGTTCGCACCTAGAGACAGTGCTAACTGGAGCCAGAAACCGTGCTAACTAGAGAGTCCTATTGGTTGAGGCGTAGTCCACTCCAGATTGTTGCGCTTTCTAAGTAAGTAAGTAAGTGAACACTGCCATGAAACGAAAGCATGTTGATGAAGTGAGGGCTGCAAAGCATTCGACGGCCTTTCATATCATCCACGTCTGGTCAAAAATATGTTCTAACTGGTTTTTTCTTTTTTAAGAAAATCGGTCTCGGGATAGCAGCGAACCCGATGACGTTGACCTGGTGTCTAGTTAGGACTAATGGGCACTTACGAGTATGTTGCGAAGAAAGACTTTACCTAAGGTGGCACACAAAAGTAGAAGGGGGTTTCAGCCATCTAACCATATTAACTGGAGGGTTTTATTTGATGAAGCCCAGTTTCATCTCACACTGTAGCGCCATCTAAACAAATAAGTAAGTGAGATGTCGAAGATCTGATGGTAGCGGATTGAATATTTGCACCAGTTCGTCTGATTTAATAAACATCTCGAGCAGCTTAACGGTTTGCCCAAAGATAAATCTGAAACAACCAAATTATATAATCTCTATCAACAGATGGCATTGTCTGGCTGTTTGATGAATACCCGGATTGGAAAATAGGTGGCGCTACTGAGCCAAAATTAGTGTACCATCATTTATTATAACATCTTTTAGCCAGCCCGTCAAAATTTGGTGACAATTCGATGCTTAGTCTTGTTTTGACACCTTTCCGGCCGAAGGTATGGTCTTCACCTTTTTTTGGAGCGCGTTCACCGGGTAAAACCCATTGTTTCGATTCTTTCTTGCTCTATGAATCCAATGAATCCATGTCTCATCGATGGTTACGGAACGATGCAGATACTCCTTCGGATTCCGATTACACAGGGTCAAGCAAGTCTTTGAAATGGTCTCACGATTGCGCTTCTTCTCCGGTGTGAGCAAAAGCGGCACCCATCGGGCGGACAGCTTTCTCATGCCCAAAATTTTGTGCAGGATATGGCTAACGCGTCCAGTTGAGATGCCTGTAATGTCAGCCAACTCGAGAATTTTCACTTGGCGGTCCGCCAATACGAGATTATGGATTATGTTCACGGTTTCCTATGTCGTAACCGTTTTTGGGCCACCTGGGCGTGGTTCATCAAAAACCGACGTGCGGCCACGATGAAACTCTGACAACCAATGGGAAACGGTTGTACGGGAAGGTGAATGGGTCCCATACACACCACCGAGAACGGGCTTGATTTTGCCGCAGGTTTTGCCACTCAAAAACAAGAAGGGGATCACGGAGCGATACAGCTCTTTTTCAATGGTCGCAAAAAACACTAACACGATGTTTTGCAATGGGTGTCAAAACAAAACTAAGCATCGAATTGTCAACAAATTTTGACGGGCGGGCTAAAAGATGTTATAATAATTGATGGTACACTAATTTTGGCTCAGTAGCACCACCTATCTTCCAATCCGGGTACTTATCAGTATAAACAAGTATGCGACAAGGATTGGGATATATTCCAATGATTTCTTTAGAAGGTGCATGGACGAAGAGAAGGAGAGCCTATCCTGCATCTTTTCTTTAAATGCCCAAAAAACTAAATCTGGGATCTTTTTACCATGACGATATGAATGACTTAACTGGTACAGACCTCAAAAGTCTGCTTCAACCCAAGCTGCAAAAACGAAGTTTATGAGCACAACGAAACCTTCTATCTAGAATTCACGTGGCACCACAACGGACCTTACATTGACCTAAATGTGTCAGTTTTCGAGTAAAAAATCATATTATCACTTTAACCCGAGAAAGCATTCAGATAGATGTTCACATCGTGACGTTTGAATTTCCATTTGACATATAAATCAGCTGTCAAAATTTTTTTACTCAAATAAAAGAATTTGGCATGACTAGAAAAGTTCCATCTTATGGGTGACAGTACCATAAAGAATCAACGAAAAAAGAGAACAAAAAAAAAAAACGTTGGTTAAATGCGTTTGGGAGAACAACCACAGCAACGAAAGGCAATAGCAGCAGAACAGCACTACTAGCAGCTAAACTCCAATCCAAGCCACAGAAATGTGTGTGTAGTGTGTACCAGCCGTGTCCCAGAGATCTTTGGTGGTGCCATTCGAAATGACGGACGCCATTCGTGTGTAGAGTGTTCGCAGTACTTGGAGTGTGTTTTAATTTTTTTTCTATAATTTCCTTCCCATTGGAAATGCTCACAATTTCCTCGACCAAATCAATTTAATCAAGTAAATCACGGTTTCGTGCATCTAACGCGAAATGTCATGTGCTCATTTAATTGCAAATAGAAATAGAAAATAAAAACGAAAACTCAAAAAACTCAACAAATAAGAAGAAAAAAAAAAACTCGATTCCGATTAGTAGGCTCTGTTTTGTGTAATTGTATGTGTGTTTGCGCGTGCCGAGAGTGTGTTGTGTTTGACTGAAAAATCGCAGACAAAAAGTTCCTTCATTTGTATCAAATTTAAAAAAAAAAAAAATTTAAAGAAACAGAAAAAAGAAAAAAAAATGGAAAAGGCTGGTCGAAAAGTAGACGTAAAAGACGGTCGGTGAATAGGTGAATATACCACCAATACCAGTGGAGAAAAATCAAACCAAAAGCATATGTACAGTGTAGAGTAGGAGAGTGAGTTTTTGAGAAGAGCCAAAGACAGTGCAAAGAAACACGAACGACAGAGTAGCAGAGACATAGGGTTTCCTTCAAAAACGAAAGAAAAGAAGTAAAGAAAAAAAAAACCGAAAAGATACTCGCGAAAAACAACTTAAAAAAGAGAACTCGATCACCAGAAGGGAGAAGAAAGTCTCCGATAAATACGTACACATAGAAATACTAAAAAAAAAAAAAAAGATTTTGTTCGTTTTTTTAAGCTCTCGTTCGGTTTTCCTTTCTGTTCGTTCTTATTTCAAGTGTGTATTGCCTCCTTTTTTCGTAGTCTCCTCTGGAAAGTCTAGTGCCTAGAATCAGTGCTCTAAAACTCCAATAGCTATTGCTCCATACGCTCTACATTATGGTCCTGCTCCAGTGACATGGATGTAGTTGCCGTGTGCCTTTGACGTTTTCGTACGTGAGCGCCGCGAGTGTTTCTTTCTCTCCGTGGAGCACACACACCACACAGAAATTCGAAAATTAATAAAATCCCAAAATCCTGTCAAAAAGATCAAAAGGAAAAACGATTTTTCTTTTCCTTCGTGTGAAAAAAAAAAATGGAGAAAATCGGTGGCCATCATTGTGCTGTGTAGAGTTTTTTTTTTTTGTTCATTTTTTGATTTTCTTTTTTCTAAATTCGCTAAGTGACATGTGAAATGTGCGTTTAGTTACCGAAATGAAGTAATTACCAGGCAGACCAGAAAGAAGAAAAAAATAAAGATAGACACACTGAGAAAAAGTATTAAGTAAAAATAAATAACGAAAAAGAAGAGACGACACATAACCTAACAAAATACACATACAACAAAGGGTGTAGAGAATTTTTTGACATTTTGCGCAAAGAATGAATCCACCGATATGCCATCCGTCAGTTAGTTACTGTCAGCCAGAATGAGACGGTTATCCTCTGGCAAGTCAACTAATTGCAATAGTGTGAGAGAAAAACGAATAAAAGGGAAAGAGGAAAATAAAAAGACCAACCATCTTGTGGATGTGTATGTAGCAGCACCATCATCGTCAACGAAAACGTGAAGTGCTGAAGAGAGAACAACTTTTTCTTTTATTTCTTTCGTGTTGTTTCTTCATATGTTCATTCTCTGCCTCTGTGTGTAATTTATTAATTTTTTATTTTTTTTTTTTGCTTTCTTCTCAATATAATTCCATTCTGCTTCCCTCTTGATTCCTTTTGTTCTTTGTGGCTGATCAAAATTCGGCAAAAAAAGGGAACAAAATCATTTGAAATCGAAAAGAAAAGAAGGGAATTTAAATATTTTGTGTTAAAGTGTATAGTGTATGAAATGGGAAAAGAAAAAGAAAAAAAAATTCAAAATTCAAATGTGAATACGGAAGAGACTGTGATGTGATATTGAATTGAATATACATGCCTACACATATACACGTATAGGAAGCAAGAAATACAGAGAGATAGAGAAAGAGAGAGAGAGAGAGAGCCAGAGAGTGAGATCCGACAACTAGTACGACTACGAATGCGAGTAGATCTTCAGTTTTCTTCTTTTTTTTTTTTTTTTGTGTAATTCCAATTCGGCAGTAACAGCAGTTCAGCAGCAAATATAATCAGCAACATTGGAGAGCGACCAGAGAAACACCAGTAATATTAGGACAGACACGGCAACCAACCATCCAACTAGCCCAGGAGGACAGCGACCAACAGAAATGGTATGCAATTTGTGTGTGATGTGATGTGATGTGATTTTTATTTCCTTGACATTAGGTATATTCGTTCTTCATCTGCCGCCGTCTTCTTAGTTCTCAGTTCTCAATACTGAATACTCAATACTCAAAACTCAGTCTCACCCCCGTGTGTACATGCAATACATGATCTTCCCTGTGGTGGAGAGTAACCGACACTCTGTCTTCTTTTTTTTCTCATATTTTTTCTCTTTTTTTTTTTTTTGATTTTTTCCATTTTTTGCTTATTGAAATTTCGGTTGGGTAATTAGTAGAGTTTTGGGGCGCATGTTAGGAGAGATTACATTTTCTTTTTATTCATTTTCATTATTTTTTTTTTGTTGCAAAAGTGTGGAGAGTAGATCTGAGGAGCACCGTACTAGAGCCATACTCAACAAAAAAAAAAAAAAAAAAAAAAAAGAAGAAAAATCCGTGTATCCAGGCAAAAATCTTCCTTCATTCCTCTTTGGGTTCGATATTCGCTATGTCTGTCTTGCTTACACCTCGTGTTTTATGCACTCTCTTCTGTCGGTATATGTTATACACATACCCCACAGTCTGAGGTGAAACGATGACACCTAGGGGAGTTTTTTTTTTTGTAATTTAATTTTTTCTTTTTAAATTTTTTCTTAAAATTTGATTTTTCTTATAATTTTTGGAAAATTTATTCTTATAATTAAAATTTTCTTCAATTAAAATAAGTGCGGTTGTGTAAATTAGATAAACATGTCTGTTTGACAGCAGGTTAATTAATATTGATATCTGTCAAACGATTTATGTGATAGAGAAGAATTACTTTTGAGAGTATAGAGAAATGGAGAGTTTTTTTTTGTTGTTCTTTTTTTTTTCTTTTTTATAAAAAAAAAACAATTACATACAAGCTGCTCGGGAGTTATCAGGAAGTAAAGTTAAGACTTTTTGAGTCAATTGTATGATATCTTAGTTGGTAAACTAAGTAAACGTAATCTGGAAAGCTACATACTCGTATGCCATGCCGAGACATTAAGGCACCAAGTCATACGCTGATATCTGTCACGTAGATTAGGTTACAATTTTAAATTTTGCACGTATAATTGGAACTTTGTCGTACATTTTATTAATATTTTTATTTTTTTATTTTTTATTTTTGTTATCGCATTTCTCAGACAAGTGGGTTTTTGTAGAAGAGAGATGGTACGTTTACAGAGTCCTGTAGAACCGGTCAGAATCTAACTCACTTTTAGTTCGTATGTTACACTGCCGGCGAGGGTGGATCAATAAGTCCGTGACTTTTTGAATGAAATGCAAATGAGTTGAAATGAGTTGGAAGTAAAAACCGAAAATATTCATTTGACCTACCTTACCTACCTCATCATCTTCATGTCAATAATAATGTTAAAAGCATAATCAAGCCATCACCCAACAAAAGGATATGTATAGAATGTCAATTTAATGCTGAAACCGTTATGGAAATTAGGATCATATTTGGGATATAAATATATTGCTCATTCAATCTGCAAATTTCGTTGTATTAACATCGATGTAAGGAATTTTAGCTGAATTGTAAAATGGATGTGCTGGAAGAGCATATTCGTCATATTTTATTGTTTTTGTTCCCTAAAAACCAGAATGGAAGTGAAGTCACTAGATAAATCCAAGATGTGTATGGATAAGCTGTTCTGAGCGATTTTTTTTGCAATGAAGATGACCTAACGCATGAAACTCGTTCAGGTAGGCCAGAAGAACTAGACGACTAGCTAGAGCTAGACCACTGTTACGGTAAGGGAGTTTGCAAGGCAACTCAATGTAAGCCTAATAAAGGATTGATTTTTAAACTGGCAACATTGTTTCTAAAGATTGTCAATTTGACAGCTGAAAGTTGATTTGTGGTTAGTACGGTTTGCCATTTTACGTTGAATAGATTAACGCCAGAACAGCGCGTGCAAATTGTGCAAACTTATTTTGAAAACCATGGTTCCGTCCACTAAACTTATCGTGCGCTACTTCCATGTTACGGTTGACATAATTGTCCATCTGAGCAAGTTATTCGGAACACGATGAATCGTTTTGGCACCACGTACACTCTAGTGGATAATACGCATCCCCAAAGACAAACAGTGCGAACAGAACAAGTTATTGCCGTTGTGGAGGGCAGTGTTGAGGAGAATCCGAATGAGTCGATTCGGCATAGTGTACAGTAATTGGAGATATGCCCATCCACTTTGTGGAAGATTTTACGGAAAGATCTTGTCTTAAAACCTTATAAGATCCAGCTTGTGTAAGAGTTGTAACCGCGCCGTAGGTTCGGTGAATGGGCCGAAACATGTTCAGCTTGATCCTCATTTTCAACGCAGAATTTTGTTCTCCGATGAGGCCCATTTTTGGTTAAATGGATATGTAAACAAGCAAAATTGCCGAATTTGGCAATTGCAAATTAAAAGTCATTGTTTGGTGTGCATTATGGGCTGGTGGAATCATCGGCCCATATTTCTTTAAGGACGATGCCGGCCAGAATGTTACCGTCAATGGAGAGCGCTATAGAAACATTATTTCTGACTTCTTGGTTTCACAGTTGAATGGCATCGTCGCGCGACACCATCAATTAATTGTAGGAAACATTTGCTGAGCGCATAATTTCGCATAATGGACCTGTGAACTGGCCTCCAGAATCCTGTGATCTCACACTTTTAGATTACTTTCTTTGGTGGTATGTGAAGTCATTAGCCTATGCCGACAAACCAAAGACGTTGGACGATTTGGAAGTCAACATCCGCCGGTTTATTGCTGATATACAGCCACAGTTGCTCGATAAAGATGTCGAAAATTTTACTTCACGATTGCGCTTCATTCGAGCTAGCCGTGGTGTGCATATGGCATAAAATTATCTATTAAATAAAGCTAATTAATGTCCATGATAACATTAACATTAGCCTCAAATGTTTTATTTCATATTGACTTTGTACATGTACCTAACTCTAAACAAAAAAACACCCTTTAAATATGGGAAAATGCTTACCACACCACCTATAGCAAAATAATCTTCAACAAAGAATCGAAACTTGCACTGCGTCTCAGTCGTTACCGGAGATAAAAAAATGGGTTCTTTGCAATAACGTTAAACGTCCCCACCAACGTCACAAGACAGACCATCACAACATCCCAGCACAATATGCGCAAGGTTTTACCTTCTGTATCGTGGAATGCTGCGGGAATAATTCGTTTTGAGCTGTTGCCTCGTAACCAGGCTATCACATTGTAGATTTAAGTCGGCACTAGAGCAGAAACGGCCGGGTCTGGATAATCGAATGGGTGTTCTATTCCATCAGAAGATTCCCACTTCTTCCGAAGTTTGCAAAACTTCCTTGATGAAAAAAAAATTCTAGATGTCGGCTCTTGGGGTATTTTTTTCCTCAAAGCCAAGCAATTTTTTTAGTGCCGGAATTAGGAGGTTGCTTGAGAGGTGGGCCTATTGAAAGAACTTATACTGACGCGCAATACTTATATTATGTTACAACCTGATATTACGGGAATAAGCGTACCCGGCGGACTGATGTACGGGCAGTACCCCTGAATATTCAAGTGGATTAAAGCAAGCCATATGAAGACTCTTGAATAAATCATAATTCCAAGCAGAATTGACATCAGTTAGGTTTTTATGGTTGTTTGTCCGAAACATTCTCATCTGGATCATTCTCAAATTCATCCCATAATACGTCAATCTTACTGACGATTTGAGAATGCCAAATGGCTTAGGAGCTAGAGTTTTCAGACCCAACTAAAAACTGTTTGCGTTATTAGGACCTTCTAATTTGATCTTCCTGGAAAAAGGTTTATATAACCAAGGTCTGTGCTAGAGAATGCATGAAAAAAAACCTACGAAGATCACACATAAATATTCACCAATATTAGCCAAGCTCTCATATCTTTTAATTTGCAGTCAAAGGGAGTCTCTTCCTGCAGTTTTCAAGATTATATACATTTGAATCCTCAGACTGCTGCTGATGACCTTGCCAAAGGGGGTGTTCTGTCTTCATTGATCTATTCTGAAGTCCAGTCTATTCCTGGAATGTAGAATCTACTTAAAATCTTACCTAACAATGAACCAAAATAAGCACATATGCTACGGGAAACATTTTGTTTTATAATCAGCGCGCGCTCAAAGGGTTAAAATGTTTGCTCATAGAGATACCGATGTGAATTGGTTTTGAATGCTTGCAAGTTATAACGACTAGAAAAATTGAGAGCCCGGGTGGGCATTCCATAAACGAGTTTGACGGCTTAGGAACGAATCATGATATTTCCTAGTACGTTCAAAAGTGGGCTTGAGGGTATACTGATGATTGATGAGTTTGTATTAGGAAGTCGCTTTTTCTGACGTGCAAAATATTAGTACGCACAGAAAACAGTTTATGTTTTTGCGGTCATATGATATTGTTTTGGCATTTTTCCTCTGTAAGTGTAGAAAACAGCTGAAGGGGTTAATTTGTTAATAGGATTTGTCAATTGTTTCCTTTTTCTTTTTTTTTTTTTTATAGAAAAATGGGTCGGAAGGAACATTGCTCGACAGAATTGCGGGGGACTTTAAAAAAGCTAAGAAACGAAGAAAAATCGTTGAGAGGTATTGCGAAAAATGTTTCGTGCTCCTTAGGAATTGTAAGGAATGCTTTAAAATATGGTAATTCGGAAGAAACTCGGGGAGGAAAGCACACAACGTCTCTTAAAGCTGACTTGGATTTTTTTTTTTTCGATTTACTAAAAAAGATAGGTTTCGGAACATCAAATCCGATTAAAGCCGAGTTAAATTTAAATGTCAATACATCGGTAATAAGGAGAAGGTTGATAGAGCAAAACTTGAAAGCTTACCATCCAAAAAAAAAAGTCCTCTTCTATCAAAAAAGAAAATATCAAGGACCGACTCCGTTTTGCAACAATGAATTCTAATAGGCCAACCGAGAAATGGCGAAACATATTTTGGTTTGACGAGAAGAATTACTGTGAGAAGTAGAAAAGCTTCAATCGCAAGAGACCGCCGCATCAAGGATCGAAGACGAGTGGCAACGCTGCCAACGTGCCATCACAGACACTGCAACTGATGTGCACGACCACCACCAAGAAATCACTGCTTTGACGACGAATGCCGGCAGGAACATGCTGTTAAAGCAAAAAGCGTATAAAGTGACGCTGCAACGAAGGACGAGAGCCGCTCGTCAGCTTTACGAGCAGAAGAGACGTGGAGAACATTGGCTTCTCCAGAAGAAGAAAAAAGAGCACGAGAAGTGCGCCATCGAAAATATTGAGAGATTGTACTCAAGGAATAACGTAGTACAGAAGCCTTGTAGTAGAGACACAGCCGGTGCCCAGAATTTAAAAAAAAAAAACTTTTTCTGCAGACAGGCTAACGACGCAAAGGCACAACATCTCGGCGTCAGGCAGAATAGACCATTTAACTTAGACAATGATAGCCAAATCTTCCGTCCACCTCATCAAAATGAAATAAGGATAGGAATATCTACACTGAAATCCAATAAAGCAGCTGGACCTGAGCATCCATCACAACTCATTCCTCAGATCTGGTCAGAGGAGTGCGTGCCTGATGAATGAAATCTCAGTATCGTTTGCCCGATCCACTGAAAAAGAGACCCCAACTATAGAAGTATAAGTCTCCTCAACATCGTATACAAGATCAAGACAAAAATTCCCACTTGAAATCGGTCTTCAATTCGCGAAACTTGTCGAGGGTTACGTGATATTTTTGGTCCTCATAATGGACCAACTTATCTCGCTATTCGTTGTGTTTTGCATCAATTTCGATATTGACTGCACGTATTTTAAGACTAATAGAAATAAATATAAACAACACACTAGTAAAACAAGAAGTTAATATATTACATGAAACAAAAAAAAATTAATAACGCTGGTGACCAACGGTGCATGCATAAAGACTTTTTCTGAATGCAAAAAAAAAAGAAACAATAGTAATGACAACAAAATGATATTGGCGGAAAAGTTTAATAAACTTGTAGACAATGTTAAATGTATAAATAGGACAATGTCCTTTGTCCCCTTTTGTAATCGAATTATACGTAACGAACACGTATTTAAATTTAGAGAAATAGAGCAAACTGATATAAGAAATAACTTATTGTAGGCCCAGCGACAACTCTTCCATTATAGGTTCCGCATTTCAAAAAATTATTAACGTCTCTTTTATTCCGTTTACTATTTCGTCGTGTCATTTTTGTATGCGACTTCGATTCGCATCAGCTGTATACTACACTTCTCGACAACTGGTTGAGACACCACCCTGATTTCGGTTTTTCTCGATAATTTTATCCCGCAGTCGTATATGCTGCAAATATTACTGTTAAGCCATTTTCTAAAAAAAAATCTAATCACCATATATCCTTTTTTTCCTTAATTTTCTTTGAGACAGGGTACAAATACCTTGGAAGTTCAGTTGCGGATTCCATTCGCAGTGTGACCTGTTAATCAGTTTTAGTGATTTGATTTAGAAGAAAGTATTTAAACAGGTCTTAAAAGTTAAAAATGGGATCTCCAAAGACTTTAAATCAAACGGAGACCCAAAACATTAAAAGAATGCGCCTAGAGGGATATTCTGTCAACAAAATTGCAAAACGTTTGAAACGCGGTCGTATAGTTGTTTCAAACTATTTAAAAGATCCAGAAAACTACTGGAAAAGATTTGTACCTGGACGTACTTCAGCAACAACAAGGGAAATCGCGGTATCAGCAGGGATTTCGAATGTGGACAGAAAACTAAGGACTTGCCAGCAGGTGTTATTGTAGCTAAAGCGGAACATATTCAAAGGAAGCGTTTGAAAAGAAAATCCGCTTTACTACAACGTCATCGAAACGCCCGTTTGACCTTTGCCAGAAATCGTTTAAGATGTAAGAAACGTTGAAGAACTGTCATCTTCACCGATGAGAAACACTTTTGCCTTGACCTGACGGATTTCGTCATTATTTTCAACGAGCTGCTTTTAAGACGACGACAACAAGGCGGAAGTGGAGTCATGATTTTTACAGGAATATCATACCAAACTAAGACTAATATCTGCTTCGTAAATGGCAGGATGAAAAGTGACGACAAGAAAAATTCAACAAAAATTTCATCCTGCAATAAGATAATGCAGCAATTCCCACTGCTCGGAAGAGTGAAAGAGTACTTCGAGCGTAACAACGTTTGTGTTCTTGACTGACCAGCATTGTCTCCAGACCTCAACATAATTGAGATTGTGTGGAGATATCTCTCCAGAAGTGTCTACCAAGATGGACGACAATTCAATAACGTAGCAGACCTTAAGACGCCATTGAAACGAATGGCACAAAATTCTAAAAAAATTAATTAAAAAACTTTAAACCTCTTCCATCAAGAATTTTAGAGGTTGAAGTAATGAGGGAGGAAGTAAGTATTCATTACTAAAAAAATAACACCATTGCCATAAAACCTTAAATTTTCTTTTTATGTCAAAAATCGCAATCCTGTCTCGACCACTTGTCGCGGGTAATTAGGGACAAATTGCAAATTTAAAGAAAATTAAGAGAAAAAAAGGATTTATGGTGATTAGAATTTTCTTAGAAAATGGCAATGATTGCCTAATAGTAATATTTGCATCACATACGAAATAAAACTATCGAAATCAGACGGAGGTGTCTCAACCAGTTGTCGAGGAGTGTACTAAAGCAGTGAATAAACCAATTAAAAATCAAAGGAATTACTTACATTTATCAGTTTAACGTCGTATTTTCCAAAAATTTTAACAAAGATTATTGAAATGTTAAAATCTCGTTGCCCTTTATTGTCCCGGACAATTAATTGTGTTCGCAAAGTGAGTGGACACTTCTACATACACTCAGTGAAATTCTATTAAATGCAACATATTTTTCTTTGAAATATTAAATCAACAAAATTGATTTAAGTATAATACTATTTACAAACTTAAATCGACTAAAACAAATAAACATATCTTTACTTATTGTAGTTAAACGAAAAAAAACTCAATTTATGCTGCGAAATTCAATTAAAGGCAGTCAAGGTAAAGTAAAAATTTCAGTATAACAAATAACAGAACGGGCCAGACGGGCACCCAGCAATATTTCTAAAAAAGTGTACCTCCAATCTTTTGCATCCACTTTCCTCCCTATTTCACCTGTCCCTCACACAAGGGGAATTCCCCCAAATTTGGAAGACCTCTTTCATAACTCCGGTTCACAAAAAGGAATTAAATGGGACTACCGTCCCATACCTAAAATGTTCGAAAGTCTTTTATATGAAGTTCTAAGCTTTCAGTGCAAGTCGCTTATATCACCCAGTCAGCATGGATTTCTTAAAGGTAGATCAACTACTACAAATTTAGTTGAATTTGTATCCTTTGCGCTTTCAGCCCTAGAAAATGATCCTTTTCAAATTGTCTTCTCTCGGTTTTGACCCCATATTGTTAAAATGGATAACTTCTTACCTGGTGAACTATTACTATAGCGTTCGCTTTAGGTCAGTCTTCTCAATCCCGTTTTAGCCACTTCTGGTGTCCCACGAGGCAGCCATATAGGTCCCCTCTTTTTAATTTTAACTATAAATGATCTTGACAGGATTATTAAACACTGCTCCCTATCCATTTACGCCGACGACACTAATTTCTCCAAGACTATTTCTTCAGCCAAAGACTCTATTCTCCTTCAAGGAGACCTCGATAGGTTTTTCACTTGGTGTCTAAAAAATCGCTTAGAGCTTAATGTCTCCAAATGCCATTCTATGACTATGTCTTGTAAGTCCAATCAATCTCCCCCTCGGCTTTATTTTCTGCATCACCAGGTTCAATCCCTCGGCGACCTTAAAATATTATACGATAGAGAGTTAAAGTTCCGTTCGCATATTGATGATATAATCCTTAAAGCCAACTCATCGTTCTGTTTTATCAAACGATCGTCTAAAGAGTTTTGCAACCCTTACGTGACAAGTTCACTTTACATTACCCTTGTCCGGGCCCTTCTCGACTATGCCAACCAAGTGTGGTCCCCCTTTCAGCGAGTTCATATATCCCGAATCGAGGACATACAACGTTGTTTTCTTCGATTTGCCCTTCGTGGACTACCCTGGCATAACCCCTTTATCTTACCTCCCTATCGAGACCGTTTCAAACTTCTTAACCAGAATACAATTCTATTTCCTTCAACACTAACTCTCGTAATTTACATTGTCTTCGTCTCTTCTATATTCAACCCACCGCACCTGTTATGGTTCTAACAAGCCAATCTCCCGCATGCTCGGCAAGGTCAACTCAAATTTATCCCTTATTGGTTTTAACCTGAGCACTTCTCGTCCTAAACTACTTCCTAATCCTTTAACTGCTGTTAGTTTTTAAGTTAGTCTAAGCTTGTATTAAGCGAAATAAATTGGGGGCGTTCACCAAATTTAATTTAAGGTAAAAGTATAAATTAATAGTGAGTGCAACCGCCAGACTTAGTTAAAAGTTCGAAAATCCGACTTGGCATCGAATTCACCACGTTGGTGGTGAAATTAGAGCCCGTTCTGTTGTAACGGCCTTGCGTAAATCTTCCACCGAAGCAAATTTGCACCCGTCAGCATAAACACGACGAGACAGATTTCCCCCTATATTTTCGATCGGGTTTAAGTCCGGTGAACTTGCTGACTACTCTAAAAGTTGAATTGCTTTGCCTGAAAATAACTCACGAGTGGCCCGCGATATATGAACGGCAGCATTATCTTGCTGGACAATTGTATTTGAATCCGGCTGATGGTCCAACAAGTCCACCAAAACATCTTCCAACAGAGTAATATAATTTTCTGATTTTCGCATAGTAAGGAAGCTCTCAGGACTTTTTATATCATGCCAATAATAATTAAAACCGTCTGGCCCATCAAGGTTAAACCTTTTTTCGTCCGAAAAGATCACGCTTTTCAACTGTTTAGAGTTTTAGACCATGTCATGTGTTTTTTGGCAAAGTGTAGTCGGGCAATTTTATGTGCTTCTGTAAGAGTTGGTTTGGACTTCAATTTTTTTTCCAAACTAGCCGATTACTGCCAGCTAAAATTTGTTGTACATGCCGTTTAGATATCGGCAACTTTAAATCTGAAATAGTTTTAGAAGCAGTAGCATTTTTTTGCAACCCAGCTCGGATAATGGCCGATTTCTGTCTTGGTGAAATTTTTTGATTGTTTTTATTTCTACGGTTAGCAATTACTTCCTAATTTAATAACATTATCGATTGCGGAAGCCGATCGATTTAATTTAATGGAAATTTGGCGATTTGACATACCGGTATCCTTATACGCATGGTTTTGGAGATTTCCGCATCCGAGAGCGTTTTTCGTGTACCCATTGCGGCCAACAATCACCGAAATCCAAAAGTTCTAAATGTAAAGAAAATATTTTCAATTGTAATCATCAAAAAAAAAAAAACCCTGATTTCGTTTCCAACTTACAGCATAAGCACGACTGCTTTTAATAGAATTTCGCATGATCATTTGTGACAAAACAACAGATGTTGAAATTCTCTGAGCGGGAGTAACGGTACTTTCAAAACACACGTTGAAGAAAGGACACAAAGCAAACACAAAAGAAAAGAATTGGACATTTTCTGGACAAAAGTGCAACCGCCTTTAAATAAATTTCGCTAAGTGTATTAATCTAGTACGATCCATTGTACTGGAGCAACTATTTACATTGTTTCGTTGGGAAGCAGCCTACTGTAAAACGAATCACAGAGCGAAATTTTTTGTTTATGATTTCGTTTCGCATCAGCGGCACGTTAGTTTTAAACGGATACTGGAATCGTTAAAAGTTCTTTTTAAAACTCTAATAAAATATTATTTTCATTAATTAATAATTTTGTATAACGAAGTATGTAAACACATTTTTGCCAATTTGTACTGGAAAGTATTGCAATCAATTATAATTCAGGTAAAGGAATTTTTAAAATCTATGAAAATTAAATAACGCTTAAACAGTTTCAACTAAATTCAGTTACAATTTTACGCATAATTTTAGTACTTAAGAAAATAAATCTAATCATTTTTACTTTTGCTCTAACTATTAAATTAGTACATTGGCATCACTCTGTTTTTTAATGTCATATTTGCAAATTTGACATGACTTTCTGTACATTAAAATTTATCTCCATATTAACTCTAAAGCTTACTATTATTAAATTCGTTATAGGTACAAACATTTTGGAAAATGTGGAGATTATACCTAAGCGGTATACTTAATTTTGTTGTTTGTAAGATCCAATATGTTATAACATACATAGAAGGCGCGTTCCAAAATTAAGAGGACTTTTTAAAAATAAAAATAACAAAAAGATTTTTTGGCAAAACCAATTTATTTTATACAAAATATTCCCCTTCCGACTAAGTACAGCGGTTTAAAAGCATGCGGAATGAGTGTTTTAGATCGTCGACCGGGATGTCCTGCAGGATGTCGGTACAAGCCCTTTGGATGGCTTCTATCGACAAATGCATTTTTATGAAAAGATAAAAGTTACACGGTGTCAGACAGAGTTAAAATGTTTTAAATTTTTTAGCCAAAAAAATCGGTCACAAGTGTCGATCGATAAGATAGCGCAACAAACGCCAACTTCCTTCTGCGCGATATTCTGGCCGAATACGACAAAGACGATGCTTCAAACTCTTGAAAACACCAAGATAGAATTGTTCATTAACTGTTTGGTTCTGTGGAACGAACTTATTGTGGACAATGCCTTTGGTATCGTAAAAGCAAATCAACATTGTCTTCAATTTTTACTTCTACAAACACCACATTTCATCACCAGTCACACTGTTGTAAAGGAAGTTTTTGCTCTTTTTGGCCAACTTGAATGTTGAACTCTGTTCAATTATCAAGCTCGACGATACTCCA
The DNA here is from genome assembly GCA_963966105.1 of Volucella zonaria. Classification (NCBI taxonomy): domain Eukaryota; kingdom Metazoa; phylum Arthropoda; class Insecta; order Diptera; family Syrphidae; genus Volucella; species Volucella zonaria. Next base: position 128,366,883 of record OZ014533.1, on the reverse strand, counting down.
TTTGTTACGAGTGCCATGAACGTATAAATTTGAAAGATGTTGTTTTCAATAGGAGTCAAAACAGAGCGGCGTAAAGCCTTGCTTAAAACCTCTGTATCTAGGAGGGGATGCATTTCCGACCCCCCGCATCAAATCCATACGATTTTTTTTCTTAAAATATTTCAAGGAATGACCTCTTAAAGTCTTCTACACATTATCCGGAACACCCTGTATATAAAAACATAGACTAATCTGTAACTTGTATAAGTCGGAAATTAAAACAGCAAACGACAAACACATTCGATCACAAATCACAATAAGAAGGGGTGGAGGAGGGGGGCAATCAGACACAAGTTTGGCGAACATTTAAAAAAAAAAAAAACTTGTTATAAAAAAGATAATCAAGCGTGCAATTCGGTAACGAGATTCTAAGTGATAAGGGGGAAGTTGCAAATAAATTAAAGGCATGTATATTTCGTGGAGAGTGTTAGTGAAATTATTGCGTCAATTCCAAATGTTCAATTTATTTTACCAGATACATGTACTCGTACATGTGACTATTCGATTTGGATTACAAGTCAATGATATAAGAACAATCTGTGATATAATTAAAAAGTGCAATAATATGATAAGAGGGGCTCTATTGGTATCAATAGCGACATTATTTATCAATCTATTGAAATTATAGGCCCGGTGTGATGTGTTATTGGTAATATAAACAAATCTCGAAGTTCTGGTATATTTCCAAATGTGTGGAAAGAAACAATAGTAGTACCAGTAGAAAAAATAAATATTGCGATACAAGGTGCGGCAAGATAACTTCCTTATTTGAAATGAGCGCTCTGACGCTGATAGGAATCCCAGGCGGCTGTGCGTGGTCTCGTTCGAGAGAGGGAATCCTAAGGTTTTGTTAATCTGTGTTTCAGCCGTCATCATACGTTGGAGTACCGAGCAGCGTGCGCTTGCCTCAGAGGCCGGCCGACCGTTCGGTTGCTTTAATCCAGCGCGCCTTCTGAAATCGCTTCAATATTGCGCCATTGGATCCTTTCCCGGATCTGAGATCAATTCTTTTATGGGTCACAACGTTCAAGGAAACTGGTTCTGTGCAGAAAAGAAAAACTGTAGACGCACCTGAGAACATCGAAGCAGTAAGGGTTGCAGTTTTGCGATGCGTGCAGCGTTTTTTTTTTGCCACTTGAAGTGGATCTATTGCTGTGTGGCGAGAGCACTTACCAGTGAGGGGTGCTTTCGAGTGCTTGACGCTGCACCCAGTTTGACCCCTTGTAACTTCTTTTTGGGGAGATATTTAAAATTCCGTGTCTATACCAACCGCCAACAGGCTCTGGACGATCTGAAAAGAAACATTCAGGAAGAAACGGCCAACATACCCATTAATATGCTGGAGAGAGTGATAAGAAACAGAGGAATTCGATTCAACCAGTGTATCGACAATGAGGGGCCGTCACTTACCCGATAGGATTTAAAAAAATAAAAATAAAAAGTAAAAATTGTTGGTCGTTCGTCAAAAACATTAGAAAAGCCAATCTGCTTGCTGCACACTTTGTGGCCAATTCAACACTTCCAGATTGTGCTTTGTCTCCGCCTACACTTAGGTGCGTCGAATCTTCAATGGAAAGAATACACTTTCGCACTCGTGTAGTAGCAAGAGTTCTTAAAGTTCTTTACATTCACAAGTCTGCAGGTCCAGATGGTATTTCTTCCCTCATTAATAAGAGGTGTTTTTCCTCGCTGGCACTGCGTAAGCTTTTTCATCAATCCAACTCTTTAGGACTCTTTCCGAGCAGATGGAAAACAGCATTTGTCCAGCCTGTCCCTAAAAAAGGCGAAACTTCCTCTCTCTCCTCCTACAGACCCATTGCACTTACGTCCCTTCTTTCCAAGACCATGGAAACGCTGAGAAACCGTCAGTATGGTTTTCGTAGCAACAAGTAGACGGGAGATTTGATGGCATGACTAACCGAAAAGTGGAACAGTACACTTTTACTTCAATCTTGCAAACCAAGATAATTGCACATGATATTTTTAAGGCATTCGACAGAGTTTAGCATCAGGTTCTTTTGTCGAAAATTCGTGCTTTTGGCATCGATGACTCTCTTCTTCATTGGATTAGAAATTACCTTTCGGAACGTTCAATTCAAGTTGTCTTGATTTGTTTCAAGTCTGATATTTACAAAATAAACGCTGGTGTGCCCCAGGGCTCCGTTCTGTCTCCGACACTCCTTTTAATTTTCATCAATGATCTCCTGTCTTCTAGTCCAATATATTCCTTTGATGATGACAGTACTCTCTGCTTTTCATATTCGTTCCCAGACTCACGTCCCTGCTCTTCGGTTATAGAACGAGAACGGCAGAGTATGATAAGCTCATTAATTCCGATATTAACAGCATAACCAATTGGGCAACTATCAACGGAGTGTAATTTAATGATTCCAAAATTCAATGTTGTCTGCGTCATTACATCGTCGAAATCGAAAAAATGCTCATTTTCGGTATGTGTGTCAGTGACAACCGAAATGTCTAGGTTTCCTCAAGCAATCTAAGAAATATTTTACCCCCTCGGATCTGGTCTCAATATATAAGGCATTCATCCGCCCAAAATTGGAGTACAATGCTCACATCTGCTCAGGTGCTCCTAAAACATCTCTGCACCTGCTAGATAGGATCCAAAACTGGGCGATAAAACTCATAGGTGATACTAATATCAGTCAATCAACTGACACCCTCGAACACCGACGTAATGTCTCCTGTCTCAATTTGTTTTAACGCTATTTCCACCACCAGTGCTCCATTGAAATCGCCAGTAACATTCCGCCCATTCAAACTTTCAACCGTAACACCTGTCTCGCTATAAATGCTCATCAGTATATAATCAAGCCCACTCTCGGACGTACTCTAAAATATCGTGATTCGTTCCTATGCCGTGCAACTCGCTTATGGGATGCCCTGCCGATATGTGTTTCCTGGTCGTTACAACTTACCAACATTTAAAAACAATGTACATCGGTAGCTGTCCTTTCTTCCTCCCTAAATTTCCTTCGCCCGCGCTGTGTACAAACATTTTAAGGGTACACAAACCGCTTGAGCGCGCGCTCATTATAAAAAAAAAAGGTTCTGCGCAGAAAGAAAAAACTGGAGACGCACGTCCCGTCAGAACACCTGAAAACATCGAAGCAGAGAGGGTTGCAATATTGCGATCCCCACGGCGTTTTTTTTTTGTGCCACGACTTGAAGAAATTGGCTTAGGGGACATATGGTTTCAATAGGACTGAGTAACAGCCCATATTTCACGGGCATCGATAGCTGTGTTGGGAGAGCACTTCCCAGGGCGCCTCATCTCACTGAGCGTTCACCCGATTTGAACCCTTGTGACTTCTTTTTGTGGGAGTATTTGAAATCGCTTGTCTGTACCAACCGCCCGCAGACTCTGGATGAAAAGAAACATTTAATTGGTATCAATAGATTCAATTCGGTTCAACCGATGTATCGACAATGGAGGCCGTCACTTAACTCACTTACCGTACTTTAAATGTTACTTTTTAATAAAGCAATGATAGTTTTTCCAATTGCTATGTTTCAGCAGCTGTCAAAATATTCACTAAGGTTTGCCATATCATCACGCAAGATTTTACGGTTGCTGAACGAGCGGAAATTATTTGAAGATATTATCTAAATTCCGGCTCAGTTGTAAATACGCAACGTGAATTTCGTCATGAGGCCGGTCGTCACCATGGCTTCAGTGTGCAAGCAAAATTCGTCGCATCGTGGAAACGTTTGAGCGTTAGTACACTCTTTTGGATCTTAAACCACCATCCCGACAGAAATTGGGGCGAAATGAAGAAAACATAGCCGCCCTAGCGGCCAGTGTCCAAGAAGACCAGAAATTTCGTTTCGGCGTCGATCAGGTGAATTGGGCATCGCTAGAGAGTCAATCAATATTTTGCGGTTGGATTTGGGCCTACATCAGATGACCGGACGACCATATACAATGCCGTGAGTTAGCTAATTGGGCGCTGGAAATGTTGGCCGGAGATCCCGATTTGGTCCAACAAATCATCTTTGCGGACGAGGCCCATTTTTGGCTCAGCGGCTATGTCAACAAGCAAAATTACCGTTATTGGAGCGAACACAATCCACAAGTGTTCGGCCATGCATCAATGCATCCACAAAGATTGACTGTTTGGTGCGGTTTATGACATGGCGGTATCATCGGACCTTATTTCTTTCGAAATGAGGAACGAGACACCGTTACCGTCAATGGTCTCAGGTATAGAGCGATGTTAACCGACTTCTGTGGTGGTCAGAGCTCAACAACATCGATATATCCGAGCTGTCATGCCAACAAGACGGCGCTACATGCCGTACAAGCGACGCAACGCTCGAAGTTGTGAAGGAGAAATTTGGCGACTGGGTCATCTCACGGCGAGCGTGTTCATCAATTGGCTGCCGCGATCATGCGACTTGACACCACTCGATTATTATCTCTGGGGCTACGTCAAGTTCTTCGTCTACGTTAACAAGCCAACCACTTTGGACGAGCTTGAGGCCAACACGACACTATTGTCGGAATAACGCCGCACATATTGGACCGAGTCTTCAAAATTTGGATCGACCGCTTGAAGCACTGGCAGCAAAGTCGAGGCGGCCATTTAAATGATATATCTCACAGCGTTGCCGTTTTATTTATTTTCCTATCGGTCACTCTTTATGTATCTTTACTATTTTTAGTTTTATTACAAGTGATCTTGCCGCGCACTTTGTACAATAAAATGTGAGGAGTTCCGTCCTGTAAATACCCTTCCTATTTGCGAAAAACTGATAGAAAAGCTTGTAGGTGACCTAGTCAATTGTTCTATTTCGAAAAAAATAAAATACTAATTAAAGAAACAGCCCGGATTTAGAAACGGCGCGGCGATTCGTGTGAAACTGCAATCAATTATATAGCATGGGAACGTAAAGACGAATGGACGACGGAAACTCGGCTACAGCTGTCTTCCTGGATTTACAACAAAATAGACCGCTCAATGCTATTGAAAAAAACTAGCTATATGGTGTGACTGGGAGGAAAATGAATGGTTCAAGTCTTATTTAACAAGGAGAATACAACGGTTCGAACTTAATGATCGTCTCTCTTTTACAGTGAAATTAGATCTAGGAGTACCTCAAGGATCAGTATTGGGGCTAATACTTCTTTTGGATATACCATATACGAGTATAAATGATATAAATATGTTCTTAAGATATTGTAAAGTAGTTATGTTGGTACGTTATTTATGAGCAATTAAACAAAGATTTAAAATCTATAAATAACTGGCGAAAGATGAACAAGTTAAGACTTAATGGAAACAAGACCAAGCGTATGAAGTTTCGCGTAATTAGTCGAATTGATGTAAATATTGACGACGAAAGAATGGAGTGTGTAAAAGCATTAAATATCTTGGTGTAATAGTTGGAGAAAAACATAATTTTAAAGATCACGCTACTCGTAATTACGTATAGTGATGAACGTAAGTTTTTTTTTTTTTTAAATGGCTGCTGTAATTACATTTGTAATAAATATATACTTTTTGTATTTCTTTTTTTTTTGCAATATGTATATAATAGTAAGAAAGAGAAAAAAAAAACAAACAACTTGGGTGAGTAGTAAATATAATATTAAGTTTTTATTAATTTAAAGTTAAGGCAACATATTTTGTAAGAAATTCAATATTTCGTGTTCAAGAGCACCTACATTTTCTCAATGGGATTCATATCAGGAGAGTTTCCTGGCCGGTCCAAAACCTAGTTTTTTTTTTTTTACTAAGAAACGCCGCTATGACGAGGAGCTCCTTCGTGTATAAATATGAGTTCAGCATCCACCGGAAAACATTTTCAAAGTTGCGGTATCAGCCTTGTTTCCAATACTTTCTTGTATTAATCGCATAGTCTTTTTGACAAGATAAAGCCGTCATGTGCCTTTCCTGGAGAACACATACCAAATTATTGTTGATAATAGATATTTGATTGTGGGCAAAACACTTTTTGTTTTTTCCATCATGACTTGAAAGACAGATTCATCAGAGAAGCAAACCTACGAAAACATGATTTTCAGGTTTAGAAAGCGCTTATTTTTCATAACCTGTAGTAATTGGCTTTACGTTAGTCTTATCATATGACCTTTTTCCAATCGTCAATACGAGGTCGGTTTGATGAGTATCCGGATTGGAAGATGGCGCTACTAAGCCAAAATGAGTGTACCATCATTTAGTATAACCTCTTTTAGCCCGCCTGTCATTTGGTGACAATCCGACGCTTAGTTTTTTTTTGACACTTTTCCGGCCGGAGGTACGGTCTTCGCCATATTTGGAGCATGTTCACCGGTAAAACCCATTTTTTTTTTATTGTTCTTTGGTCTCTGGTTGTACCAATGAATCCGCGTCTCATTGACGGTCACGAAACGACGCAGAATCTCCTTCGCATTTCGATTAACTAAGGCCAAGCAAGTCTTTGAAGTGGTCTCACGATTGCGCTTGTTCTCCGGTGTGAGTAAACGCGGCACCCATCGTGCGGATAGGTTTCTCATGCAGAATATAGCTAACGCGTTCAGTTAAGATGGCTGCTATCTCAGCCAACTCGCCAATTTTCACACGGCGGTCCGCCAATACGAGATCATGGATTTTGTCCACGGTTTCCTATGTGGTAACCGTTTTTGGGCCACCTGGGCGTGGTTCATCGAAAACCAACGTGCTGACACGGCGAAACTTTGCCAACCAATGGTAAACGGTTGTACGGGAAGGTGAATGGGTCCCATACACACCATCGAGAACGGGCTTGATTTTCCCGCAGGTTTTGCCACTCAAAAACAAGAATGGGATCACGGAGCGATACAGCTCTTTTTCAATGGTCGCAAAAAAGCACTAACACGATGTTTTGAAATGGGTGTCAAAACAAAACTAAGCATAGGATTGTCACCAAATTTTGACAGGCGGGCTACAAGAGGCTATACTAAATGAAGGTGAACTCATTTTGGCTCACTAGCGCCACCTATCTTCCAAGCCGGGTGCACATAAAACAGCCCTCGTAGTGAAATATTTATACTTAAGACCCCAATCACGTTAGCAGTCAGTTTTGATTTTCGAGCTGGTTTCCTGGCAACAAGACCAATTTCAGTCAATCTACGCTGCACTGTTCGGTGGGAAATGCTTATTCCTTCATCGAATACTAACGAACGAACAGGAAATTCCCTATTTGCCGTTTAAATATCACAAATTTTGCGATCTCTTCTTCACAGAACTCGCATAATAAATTAACAACCATCCAGTGCTCAATGTACTTGTAAACTGCAAATGTAATAATATAACACATCGCAAAAAGTTTGAAAATGACGCCAAATAGTTACCCGGGTAAAGGGATAATAAATTGAAAAATAATATAAGCCTATTCCATACATTTTAAAAATTTGAAAAAAGAGAAAACTAGATTATTTTGGCTTCGATCTAATAATGTGCCAAGGTGTACTGTACAGTGAAAATTTTCAATAAAAAATTACTTTCCAAAAAAATGTTTAATAAGCATATCACATATTTTTATTACAAGAAAACACATTTTAATATAAAAAACAGAAATTCGCATAAATGTAAATTATTTTGTTTTCTATGATATTGTAAACCAGTTTAAGCATTTGCTTTCTGACCGTCAATCTGCGAAGCATACAGCTCAAAAAAAAATTGTAACAATCGTTTCCCACAGAAAAGAAATATCGTGTGAGATGCGGGAGAGGCCGCTCTTATCAAAAAATTGTACAAACTATAACAAACAATTTTAACGAGAGATTTTCGATTGAAAATAAACTTAAAAATGGTAACCCTCGTAAGCTGACAGACCGTGATGGTGATGACCGATTAAACCGCGAACATCGTCAAAAATCTGACAATACAACCAGGAAGGATGCCCATCCAACAACGGTTCGGATATTGCTGCACCGCCTAGGATATTTTAGCAGGTCACCGCTAAATGAGGGAAAACATTTAGAGTTTGTCAGACTTCCCATTTTGATGGGAACCAAAGGATATGGAAGAAACTTCACACAAACCTTAAAAAAGTAAATTTAATTCTGACCAGGGAGGTAATGCATATCAGCATCTGGTGTAGGTGCGTAATTTGGTAGTGATTGATAAAATTATGGTGTGACGAGTATTTGTATACACTTAAAAAAAAAATAGGAAAGCAATGGGCAAGAAAACTGAACTTGAGATCTTCTTGGAAGTTTCAGCAAGAAAATGAACCTAAGCATACGGCCTTAATTGTGCAAAAATTGTTGATTTACCGAGCTCCAAAACAACTTCATTCTCCACCATTCCATAGCACTTGTAGGATTATCTAGAATGGCAACATAAAATTAGTCACAAAAAAAGGTCTCATAGCAGCTTTAGCACATTAGTAGTTAATTCAGTGCCAAACAGAACAAAAGTAGGTCAACTAAATACTGAAATGGCAAGGAAGTTATTATATTAAACGGTGAATTTTATGTGTACGTAGACTTGCTCCTTTTTTGCGTGATGTGTTTTTTTTTTTTTTAGAGGCTTGGTTTTTAAACTGGCAACACTGTTTCTATAGATTGTCAATTCGACAGTTGACGGTTTGCCAAACACTAGAGTGTGGATAACACTCAACCGTAAAGACAACAAACAGTGCGAACAGAAGAAGTTATTACTGTGTGGAACGCAGTGTTGAGGAGAATCCGAATGAGTCGATTCGCCATCGTGCAAAGCAATTGGAGTGATGCCCATCCACTTTGTGGAAGATTCTACGGAAAGATCTTGGCTTGAAAGCTTATAAGATCCAGCTTGTGCAAGAGTTGAAACCGCGTGACCATTATACGCGTCGTAGGTTCGGTGAATGCGCCGAAAACATGATTCAGCTTGATCCTCATTTTCAACACAAAATTTAGTTTTCCGATGAGGCCCATTTTTGGTTAAATGGATATGTAAACAAGCAAAAGCCTTTGTCGAGACGCCCTTGCAACCATTAAAACTGACTGTTTTGTGTGCTTTATGGGCTGGGGTATGTGAAGTCACAAGTCTATGCCGAGAAACCAGAGACGTTGGAAGATTTGGAAGTTAACATTCGCCGTGTTATTACATACTAGATGAAGTGAAAAGTGACCTCCTTGGGAATTAAAAAAATTTATTTTTTTAAATGTGTTTTTATATTATTCAATATAGTCCCCTTTTAGTTTGATACACTTATTTCAGCGATTTTCCAATTTCTTGATCCCGTCCGTAAAGTAATTTTCCGGAAGGTCTGCAAAATACTTCTCCGTGGCGTCGATGATTTCCTCGCGTGAGCTGAATTTTTTATTGATGAGCCATCTTTTGAGGTTTAGGAAGAGATAATAGTCCGAGGGATCCAAATCCAGATACCAATCGACGCCAAAAGTCCGCCCGATTCCGCATCAGCAAGTCCAAACTTTCGAAGTGCTCTCGCGTTCGTGTTTTTGATCAGGAGTGAGTATTCGTGGCACCCAGCGGCAGGATAACTTTTTCGTATGCAGAATATTGCCCAAAATATGGCGTGTGCGCGCAGTACTAATCTTTGTGGTATCTGCTAGCTCGCGCACCTTCACTTTCCGGACAGCCAACACCATTTCATGTATTTTTTTGACATTGTCCTCTGTAACCGCATCGGAGGCCTGTCTGCCGAGAGTTGCGGCCACCACGAAACTCTCAAAACCAATATTTGACAGTGTAATCTGACGGAGCATTAGCCCCATAATATTTATGCAACTTTTCATTTGTTTCCTTCGCCGTTTTGCCTCTCAAAAAATAATGTTTTATGAGAGAACGAAAATCGTTTTTGTCCATACTCAACATGATGCGAAACACGTCAACAACAATCAGCTATCAAAACAAAACTAAAGACAGTATCGCACTGAAAATTGGCATGTCTGCCTAAATATGAACGGACTTCAAGGTACCATAACCTTTTTTGCAGTAGCAGCGCATTCTGGCGGTCAAGGAGGTCACTTTTCACTCCATCTAGTATATAATGCCCCAGTTGCTCGATAAAGTTGTGGAAAAGTGCTTCATTCGAGCTAGCCGTGGCGCGCATATGCCCGATATCATATTTAAATAATGGCATACAGTTATCTATTAAATAAAGCTAATATCATAGACATCGAGTATCATAATAATATCATAGATATCGATGTCCTATTTCATATTGAATTTGTATACGTCTAACAAAAAAAACATCCATTATTATGTATGCATTTTGAAATATAATATATGTATGTAATGGATTGCTAGAAGTGATTCGTATTTCTAATTTGTTAATTTTGGGATTGTAAGTTTTTTTTTCATAGTTTTGTTAAAATTTTAGGGTGTACGTAGACTTATGCTCATCACTGTATGTAGTAAAATTCCAAAGATGAAAATGAATTTCTTAAAACGAATTAGAAACTCATTGTCATTCGAAACAGCGATACTAATTTATAATGCAATAGTATTGCCCCATTTCAATTACTGCGCAACCAGGAAGCTAAAAATCGACTCCAGAAATAATAAAAAAAAAAAGCAAGGCGATGCGGACAACTCCAAAGCTTAACATTTATACTTCAAGTGGGCATATCGTTGAATGCTTAAAATGGATAAAAAGGTCAAACAAAGATTGACATTCAGTGCAAGGGTCTTCATATTTTGAATGAAAAATGGATTATTACCGAATATACCTATTCGTATGACCAACAGCGTTGTGTAAGTTTCCGATGTCCAGCTGTAAACTTGAGAAGTAACGACAACATTAAGATGCAGATTGAGAAGTACACATCAAGCAATTTTTTATCGAGGAATATTATTTTTTAACAACTTGCCCTTTAATATAAAAAAACAAAAAACAAAACAAGATTACCAGGGTTTAAAAGAAAAATTCGTAAATATATAAATAACCCCGTCTAACGAACTTAATTTTTAAATTTGTTTTGCTTTTAATTTATGTAAATTAAAAATAATAAAAATTGATGATGGTAGCGATACTTCAAAGTTACTTTTAACTAATAAATTATCTATCTATCTACATGTACATATATATAATACATAATTCATATTAATGTCAATAGTAAGAAATTTAAAAATAAAACATAAGTTGTTGTTGCAAATAGAATTAATATTCTAAATAAAGCTATAAATACAAAATACAATACACTGGCACTTGGCACTTAGTGAAACACGAGTAGATCCTCGCCCACGCATCTCAGATCACTCTGATCTGAAGCTACCTGACTATGAACTAGTGATGTAGCTTACCAAACTGCACCACAATGTAGTCCCTGTTTCAATCCGGAATTCAATTTCATGTGGTTAAAATTCTACCTCCGTAAGTACTGCTGCTTTATTTACTGAACAACAATTCGAATTTTAATGAGTTTCATGCGCTGTCTGACTCCATTCAAAGCATTGTATTCATCCCTGAAGTCGTTATTGCGGGGGATTTCAATATACACAATTCTGGATGGCTTCGACATTCTGGACAGACAACACCTGAAGAACGATGTATTGAGATCTTCGCTGCGGAAAAACAACTTGATCCAGATTGGAAATGAGCCCACACGAATACCAAACGTTGACAGTCATACCGCCAACACCCTGGACTTGTTTCTAACTTCTCACCCTGATAAGTACACCGTTGGTGTGCTCTCCCCTCTAGGCTCGTCTGACCATTGTGTCATATCAGCTAATTTCTCGTACACCCACCACACAGTTAGAGAAAAGATTCCCAAAAGAACCATATGACAATACGAGAAAGCCTATTGGTGCGGACTTAACAACTTCTTTAGGAATTTGGATGCCGCTGCTGATATGATCACAGAAACTATTCACTTTGGAATGAGATGCTTTACCCCTCATCGGATGAAAAGTATCAAACCAAAAGAAAAGGCATGGTACGACTAGAGCTGTAAAGAGGCTGTCAGGGTTAGAGAAGTGTTTTTCGGTCCTACAAGACCAACCCGACAGAGGGAAACCGAAAAAAGTTCAAACGAACTGGAAATGACTGGAACGCCTTTCTTAAGCGCGTGAAATTCCAATAGGGCCAAAAACTGAGGAAAAAAAATACTGCAATGTCCCAAAGGCAGTAAACAATTTTGGTCGTTCATCAAAAACATTAGAAATTCTGCCTCATCCTCCATCCCAACGCTCATTTACAATGACATTCCAGCTGTCAGCTCTTTGGACAAGGCCAATTTGCTTATTGCACACTTTGCCAGCTCAACACTCGCAGATTGTGCTTTGTCTCAGCCTACACTTGAGTGCGTCGAATCTTCAATGGGACGAATCCACTTTCGCACTCGTGTAGTAGCAATAGTTCTTAAAGATCTTAATACACATAAATCCGCTGGTCCAGATGGTCCCCTTCTCCTGAAGAGGTGTTCTCCCTCGCTGGCAAAACTACTGCGTAAGCTTTTTCATCGATCCTACTTTTTAGAGTACTTTCCGAGAAGATGGAAAACAGCATTTGTCCTAAGAAAAAAGAATGTTCTCTTTCCTGCTACAGACCCAATGTATTTACGTCCCTCCTTTCAAAGGTAATAGAAACGTTGATAACTCGTCAGCTCTTCACATATCTCGAAACACGAAAACTTCTCAATCACCGGTAGTACGGTTTTTGTAGCAACAGGTCCACTGGTAATTTGATGGCATGTCTCACCGAAAAAAGGAACCAAAGTCTACACCAGTCTGACGAAAGGAAGATAGTTGCACTTGATATTTCTAAGGCATTTGACAGAGTTTGGCATCAGGCTCTTTTGCCGAAAATGCGTGCTTTTGGGATCAGAGTCATCGATCAATGAAATAGAAATTACCTTTCGGACGTTGAATTCAAGTTGTCTTGGATGGTTTCAAGTCTGATATTCCAAAATAAATGCTGGTGCGACCCAGGGCTCCGTTCTGTCTCCGACACTCTTTTTAATTTTCATCCAAGATCTCTTGTCTGCTACTTGTAATCTAATATATTTCTTTGCTTATGACAGTACTCTCTGTTTTTCTTTTTCGTTTCCGGACTCACGGCCCTGTTCTTCGGCTGTATAACGGGCACGACAGCGGTGGTTAAGCTTATTAAATTCCGAGATTAACAGCATAGCCAATTGGGAGTGGAATTTAATGCTTCCAAAACACAATGCTGTGTTAAAGCCAAATTTAAATACCCAGCCAATAAATGACACTTACATCGTCGAAACCGAAAAACCTTATATTCTCGGCATGTGTGTCAGTGACAACATACGTTGGAATGACCACATATTCGATGTCGCCAAAATTGCTGCCAAATGTCTAGGTTCCCTCAAGCGATATAAAAAATATTTCATCCCCTCTGATCGGGCCTCAATATATAAGGCATTCATCCGTCCAAAATTGGAGTCCAATGACTACATCTGGTCAGGTGTCCCTAACGCTTCTTTTCATTTGCTAGATAAGATTCCAAACCGTGCGATAAAACTTATAGGTGACCCCAATACCGACGTAATGTCTCCTGTCTCACCTTGTTCTATCGCTATTTTCACCCCCAGTACTCCAAAGAGATTGCCAGTAGCATTCCACCCCCTCAAACATCCAGCTGTCTCGCTATGAATGCTCATCAGTATACCTCAAGCCCACTTTCGGACGCACTCTGAAATATCGTGATTCTTTCAAAAGCCGACCAAGCTCTTTATTTCTTAGTCGTTATAACTTGCAAACATTCAAAACCAATGCACATCGGTATCTCTCTTTTTCTCTTCCCTAACTTTCCTTCGCCCGCGCTATGGCCAAACACAAAGCCGTCGATGCGTACAGATGTATAATATCCGGAATCGTCGATTCAGCATCGATCGCATCAGTTTGGCGTTTGTCCTTTGGAAAATTTTGCGAAAACATTTTGTCCTACACCCGTATAAGATTCAATTAGTGAGGAACCACGATACCATGGATAGGTTAAAGCTGCTCCTTTATCGAAAAGGCGTGTTAAGTGATGACTTTTGGTTCAGAAGAGACTCGTCAAACCCAATTATAAATCGCAACCTCTTCACACCTTAGAAGCCAATATTCACCTCATTATTGGTGAGATAGAGCCCCAAATGCTTAAATTGAACCGACAAAAAAGCCGAGTTAGTCATAGGAATGTGGATAAAATCGGTCTTAAGAGATACCCGTAATTTCATGAACAATTATATTCATTTGCCGAATCAGGTTTTTATATCTTTTTATGAATTTTGATACCACTCATTGCTCGTGCCACATGTGTGCATTGTGGTTATCAATTTTAAGAATTACCATAATTTTTCTTAGTAACAAGTTTTGCCAAAAAAAAATAGTTCGGATAGCCGAATATCTATGCGCGAAGCCCATGTGAATGTGAAACTAATCTTATCGACCACATACGAGTACAGCGTTATGCAAGCCGATAAACTTGCGCCAAATTTCATTTGATTATTGATCTATTTAGTTTTGTGATAAATCAATAAATACTCGCACTTGTATTAATTTTTTTTTAATCCTGAAATGAGTATTTCATTTCTTTGAAGACCTGATAGATAATTTTTTTTTTTTTAAGTTCGTTTACAATATGAAGTCTTATAATAGGCAGATCTACCAGTGATAACTGAAATGTAATTAAGATTATGGTTTATAGGCTCATTATCCGTCCCACAATCATTTGCCAAGTGTAGGGATTAACAAAAGTTATAAAACGCTGATCTACGAGTATTCAGTTTGCGTTTCATCCTGCATTAAGCGAAAATTATTCATGTCGGTACAAAGTACTCAGCCAAAGACATGTCCATTGTGTGGAGTATGCAAGTGAAAGCTTGAGTGATAAAGTGCATACAGAACCAATACCTATTACATGAGCGTCTGTGATCGCATCAGGTTGCAAACGAAGGCCAGTTATAGGAAAAGTACTCCGCCATGTCGTCGTCATCCTTCTCATAGCAAACGTGCTTAGCAAAAGCGTAGTGCCACATCACGGCGATAGTAAGCAACTGCATCCGCAGAGGTCATCCCGTCTCCAGTTATGCACTAAGGATGCATGCAGTCCTAACGTACACTAAGAAACAAAAAAAAAAGGAGCCGCGCTCAAGTACTTGTAAAACAAAATTTTGACTTTGACCTGACCTGCTCTGTTTACTGTGGTGCTGGAAGGGTGGACATCTCTCGTTTTAATGCATAGCAGGTACTCATACGTCAATCTTAAGTGGTTTAACCAGAAGAGCCAACGCCAGGGTCGTGTTATTTTCGAAAAATAAAAATCTTTAGTAAATATAACTCTTCAACAATAAATCAAACGGCCTAAAAGTTTGATTTATTGCTTTATGGCTTAGAAAATAGATTTAACATAACTGTTGGTTTTATGAGGGTACTTTAGTTGTTAAAATTAAAAAAAATAATGTTTTCTCTTTTCAATATGACGTGTGGCCGCCTTTGGCTTTTATAAGGGCTTCAACCCTATTTGCCATAAAGGCTGGTGATATACGAGTAGCTGCCGTCAATTTTCTTTTTCAGTATGACTTTTTCAATCGCTGCAAATTTCTTGAATTTTTATTTCTGAGTTTTACACGCATTCGATGCCAAACGTGTTCAATAGGATTCATGTCCAATGGGGTGAATTTATCCCAGTTTTTCTTTGTAACTTTGAACCTGGAAAAAGGAATTAGTTAAAATCGATCAAAAACACCATAAAGATTAATACAATTACCAAAGTAACAGTGGACAATTCATTGTTTACTTAATGTCTTAGCACGATGGTATGGTGCGGAATCCGCCTGAAACAAGACACCCGCGTGGTACTGGCTCACTTCCTCTATAGGGAGAATCATTTTTTAAAATCTCTGCATTTTAAAGCCATCCATCCACCATCAAAAGAGTTCCAACTCCACTAGTTGGTCTCCCAAACCATGACACCATTAACCTCTTCGGACGAGCTGCAAAACATTCTTCCTTCCACCGTTCTCCAGGTCGACGTCGGACTTTGGCCTTTTCATCTGAAAATTGCAAGTTGAATTTGGACTCATCTGAGAAGATAACCTTTTGTCGGTCATCTGAGTTACTGTTGCCCATTGCCGTCCGGTAGGACTTCATTAAGTCGTCTTTGAGCTGTTGTCATAGAGATACATATCTATGCCGGTTGTTTCCACAATATCTCTTTTTACCTGTTATGCACTAACGAGCCGATTCCTCAGCGTTGCCTCCCTTATATGGTGGTCGATATTTAGAGTAGGGCGTCTCTCTCGAGAATTTCCAATTTTCCGCTCTAAAACACCACTTTTTTGGTATTCATTGAATCCTAACCGACGAGAAATTTCTTTCATCGATTTGCCTTCCTCCTTAAAAGCATGGATTCGATGGACCCTTAGAACGTGACTCACTATTTTCCCTTCACCATCAAAAAACGATTAAAAAATCAGGGTGACTTCGAAAACAAGGAAACCTGGAACTGAAGCGTTTTTCCCGTTCAGAAATAGAGCAGGTTAAAGTCAAAATTTTTTTGTTTTAATAGAATGCGGCGTTTAAGTGTAGGTTCGGGCCCTGGGCCTATGAGCCTTTCCTGACAAATTCATCGGGAGTCTCTCGAAAACTTATAGAGAAAGCGATTCTCTTTTGACCTGGGGCAGTGAATTCCAGCTTCCGACTGCGTTCGTAGAAGTTTTACATTCTCGAACTAGCTTGGAAGTCGTGAGAAGATTTATCAATGCTTTAACCGCGACTTGGATGTCCCTGCAAACGCCCTCCCCACCGATTTGGACATTGATGACGTTACGTTTAAGTGGGTGCATTTGAATATATGGTGCAATACGCTCCCCTCATAAGCACACACGTCAGAAATTTTGAAGTCCAAGTTATGCTAAGCCCCGCTTATGTGATGGCCTCGGCAAGGGCTTCGTAAGAATGTCCGCTGGCATCTTCTCGGTTGGAGTATACTTCAATTAAATCAATTTCTCCTTCACCAACGTTCACAACGAAATAGAACCTGACTGGTGCGTGAGTGGCAAACGGCGTTTTCTGCCAGGAACTTAGTGCCTTGGTTATCAGTTCCAATCGTAATCTCCATCAAATTGCGTAATCCCATTTGCTCCATGAGATTCCTCAAATACATTGCTTCCTTTGCTGCCTCAGATAGAGCAACATACTCCGCTTCTGTCGTGGATAGTGTCATCGATTTTTGTTTTTGTGAACGCCACGAAATGGCAGCTTTGGAAAGTAGGAATGTGTAGCCCGAGTATGACTTTCGGTTTGACACATCGTTTGCGAAGTTGGCGTCGGAGTACCCACGTATGCCATATACATTAGACTTAAAGACTAGACCACAAGTCAGTGTACCTTGGAGGTACCGAAGAACACGTTTTGCTACTGACCAATGGACATCCCGATGCCTTTCGTTGGACTGGGCCAGTCTATTCACTACAAACTCCAAATCCGGTCGCGTGGCCGCCGCTAGATACATCAATGATCCAATGAGTTGACGATATGGCCTTCCCGTTGGACTTCTTTGGTCGAGCTTCGTATCGTACAAATTTGCTTTGCATTCAGCTGGTGTGCCAACTGGCTTTGAGTCACTCATCCCAAATTTCTTTAATAGATCACGACAGTATTTTTTTTGAGTGAGTCGAATCTCTCGCAATAGCGAGCCTGGTCAACATCCTTTATTTCAAAGTCCTTCGACATCGCAGTTACTAGGTTGGTCAGCCATGCTTGACTACTTGACACAAAAAGAATGCCGTCGACGTAAGCGATTAAGGTGGTGAATTCCCTTTAGTCCACTTTGAAGTACAAACAAGTGTCGCTAAACGATGGCTGCAGTCCCATTCCTTGCAAAACGTGATCCAACCTTTCATGCCATTGGCAGGCTGCCTCCCGAAGTCCATACAAGGCTTTCTGTAGCATGCCTTTCGAGAGTATGCAACATCCCTTCCGCTTTCATTTTCATTTCTGGTGGCTCGGTGTCGCTCTCGACTAATTTTTTCTAGGCTTCACGAAGATAATCTTTAGGCTCCATAAAGATCTCTTCATTTAGTTTTCCATTGAGATACGCTGACACAACATCTAGTTGATACACGGTTAGGCCTCTGCGCACAGCTAAGTCCATCAACAACCTAACGGAGTCCAACTGCGCAACAGGAGCGAAATTATCGACAAAATTAACTCCTGGCCGCTGCGTGAACCCCCTCGCCACAATTCGTGCTTTTCGACCATCTACGGTGCCGTCAGGGTTCATCTTGTTCTTCAGGACGATTTTGTTTTCCATATATTGCTCTTTATCAGACTTCGAACCTCTTCCATGATCGCCTCCAGTGACAGTTCAGCGAAATTCTCAACTTCTTCCATCGCTTTCACTTCGTCCACTGCATCATGAAACACGTCTTCACCATCGTTCTGCCTTTCATTCTCGAAGAAATCGTTTTCCCTAATCCCATCAGGTTCATTGTTCTGTTCCCATCAGAGCGAATAGTCCTCTCTAATTTCATCAGGTTCCAAATTACCATCCAGTCGGGATGCAGATCGGGTGTTGTAGATCTTCCGAGGACCCATGTGTTTTCTGCGGGGTTTTCCTATATCTTTTATGGTGATGGTTGCTGGTTCGCGCCTGTCACTTAACTACCCGTGTTCTCGCTCCCCTGCTCCAGAACGTTTGTCAGCTCACTACACACAGTGGCTCCTTTCCTTTGTAGCCGCTCTTTGCCTTGAGGTCCCGATGCTTCATTTTCGTTGTCGCTCAATTGCTCGCTACATCTGAACTGATACTTGGCGGGTTTACAACCCGCACTACGACGACCTTTCCGATTTCCGTTATTTAGATCCGGTAACTTTTTACCTCATCCGAGTGCCCTACCATCGCGCCTTTACCTTGGTTCGAAGTTTCTTTTCGTTGGATTTTTATTCAAGACATATGTTTCGGCTCCAAATGTTCTTAAGTGTCTCAAATCCGGAACCACTCCTCTCCACGCTTTGAATGGAGTATGAACACTTAGACTCACGGTCGGACAACAATTCTGTATATATGTAGTTCGATTCAGCCCAAAATCATCCCGTCAGCCCAGACTGAATCATTAGACATCTGGCCATGTCCTACGAGTGTGCGATTTTTGCGTTCTGCAACGCCATTTTGCTCTGATGTATGAGCAACAGTGAGACGCCTCGTTATCCCATTTTCCTTAAGGTAGACTTTGAAATCTCCTCCACAATATACGCTCCCATTGTTAGACATCAAGCACTTGACCTTACTACCTGTCTATAATTCAACTCGATTCTTGAACTCTTTGAAGGCTGTGAGAACGTCGCTCTGGTTTCGCAGGAACCATACCTCACACCGCTCATCCTATGGACTCCATCGTGGCAGGCCCCCAAACATCAGAATGTATTATTTCGAGAATGCCGGTACATCGTTCTGACTCTTACTGTTCAGGTGCCCACATCTCTGGTGCCATACTTCCAAGCTATCTTTGGTGCTTTTCGTGTCAGCTAGCTGCGACTGTTCCTCATCGCTGTCAACGAAGTATAGATGTGCACTTCGTTCTGCTTGCAACTTCATCTTTCCATCTCTCTCGCCAATAATTAGAGCCTTGGTTTTCTTGAAAATCACTACATTGCCGTGGTTTGTAATTCTTGCAACCGACAGTAAATTGGTCCTTAATCTTGGAACAAGTAATGTATTTTCGAGATGTACTGACCTGACTGAATTTCCATACTTCGAGACAATGAGCGCTGTACCCTTTGCCACAACGTTGACCCTCGCATCGCTCGCCAAACATAGCTGCTTCCCATCGATCAGCGTTGGCTTTTCAACGAAGAAAAAATGTTGGCACATGTGTGAAGTACAACCACTGTCTAAACACCAACTGACCTCAGCCGACCAGTTTCGTTCGATTCGACCACATGAAAAACTTTAATTTTATCATCTAGAACGTCATCAGTAGCTCTGGCAGATGATGATTCTGTTGATCGATGATCTTTACTTCGCCTTTCCGGACAATCTTTGGCTATGCGGCCAACTTGATGACATCTAAAGCATTTGAAACTAACATGCTGTCTGGCTCTTCTTGAGTCAACATCCGCTTCTCTTCCAGCTTTCTTGGAATTTCTTGTGACCTCTTCGACCTTTGAACGTCAGCATTGCTTCTGACGAATCACCACATTTCTCATGAGTATTGCGGACCTCAGTTTCCTCTAATATTTTTACTCGGATAGCCTGTGGGTCCGGGAGGGTGTCCCTTGCCTCAATTGCGCATCGAAAATTATCGAAATTCGGCGGCAAACTTAACAACAAAATTACAGTCGCTAAGTCAGGATGAATTTCAATGTCCATGGCCCGTAACTTTTTAATTGCTTCGAAAAACTCTCTCATATGCTTTTCCACATCGTCTCTATCAGTCAACCGGTGAGCAACCAAGCGCTTCAACAAGCTCGCCTTCTTAACTGGCCCCGTCGATGCGAATTCACTTCTGAGTTTATTCCACACACCTTTTGCAGTCTTAATTCCATGTACAATTGGTAGTTCAGCTGCTCCGATGGCGGCGACTATCAAATCTGACCAAGCATCCCGCTCTCTCTTCTCCCACTGTGCTATCGCTGAAGCTCCTTCGTCTTTCTTTGCTTCTGGTTTTGCGACCGTACCGATTATGTGTTCCCAGGTACCACTTTTTGTCATCACAGCCTCAACCAGCATTGACCAGGTTTCATAATTCTCACGAGTTAATGACTCGATCTTAAAAGAAGCTTGCGCCATTATGAATGTACATATGCGCTGTCACACAACTTTGTAATTTTGCACGCGTAACCTCCAAAAAACAAAAAAAAATTGTTTTCACAAGTTTTTCTTTTTAGACCGTAAAAATTCACAATCTGGGCCCATAACCTGTTAGAGGGCAGTATGCTCTTGTATATAAAAGAAAAACGATCTTTTAATAGCGAAAGAATTCAAGATGATTTTATTATTAAACGATACAAAAAGTAATTAAAAAGCTAACTCCGATGGCGGAGACATGAAAAAGAAGAGGAAAAGAAGTGATTTAGAGTTTTTTTTTTTTTTTTTTGACATAAAAAGATGACATTGATGACGTTACGTTTAAGTGGGTGCGTTCGAATATAGAGTGCAATAATTTCTGCTTGGCAAAACAGACACAACATTTCGTAGCGAGGAGTAAAACCTAACATTGTTTTCCTCCAAAAACACCCCGTCCTAAATCAGTTTTGAAGCCATCAAAAAGACTTCATTTATTTTTTAGCTCAGATTTGACTGAAACCATTCCTGAATAGAGGAGCACTCCATTTCGTACTTTCAGAGCACCAGGATTTCTGGTGTAAGAGGCAACAGAAAGTCGACGCGCACGGACATCAAAACTTCAGTGCGTGCACCAAGGATCACAGCTTTGTAAAACGAAAGATGGATTTTGGAGTGCAGGCCATGATGTGGAAATCAATGGGAGGGGAGTCAATCAGTGGACTAATGGGAAAGCGCCCATTAAGCCAAGACACTTCTCCGGAATCTGATAAAGATTGCAGTTATGTCTTACCAAAAGTACCTTTACACGCCTAGAAATCGCACAGCGCCTTGGAGGTCTCAACACCTTTTGTCTTCAAGAAACATGCTCTTGAGCCTAAAGTAAACTTTTTGCCAGACTAGCTTCTGCTCTGGTTTAAGTTCAGAAAGTCTAGCTTTAACCAATCTTCTTCTACATAATTAAAGGTTGTTTTTTTTGTGTCGCCGATCGGTCTTTATGCCAGATGAGGATTTAAAAAGGAGCCGTCTGTTTTAGATTATTAAAAAACCATCTTTAAACTTGTGATCTGGCCGACCAACTGCCAAAACGGGAGATAAAATGATGATTCAAAATCTCCATCGTTGCCCGAGCTGTGTAAGCTCGAGACCCAATTCAGTCACTTGCGGCAAAAGAACTCGTTTAACATCTGTCTGTAGCGCTCACCAGTTGGCGTTACGGTGGTGCCGTCGGCGTCCTCAAAAAAATATGGGCCACCCACTTTTTTACTACAAATGCCGCACCAAACAGTCACTTTGAAGGGATGTAATGGCTCTTTGTGCATTTCAAATGGATTGTCCGTGCCCCGGAAATGCAAATTTTCTTTATTTACATAACCGCTTAAGTGGAAATGGGCTTCATCGTTCATTATTATTTTGGATAGGAAATCATCCTCTTTTAGATTTAACAGAGCATGGGAGTAAGTTAACGTCACGGCGACGGCCAGCAGGAAGCAATTGGTGCAATATATAAGGGAGCATCTTCAGGTCTTTCACCGAAATTCGACCCAACGAACGTCTACTGATGCCAAATTGTACGCATCGTTGTCTCGTCCATGTTTGTGGACTCTCTCGGAAGTCCTCGGTATTGATATTCTCGGTCGAATGAGCAATACGGGGCCGGCCACTTCTTGAGACATCATCCGACACTTAGCCAAACGCTTAATTTTTCGCGCACATGGTGCAGGACGACGATGAATACGACAACCAAATTTACGCTGCATTAAAACAACAAACCGGAAATTGGTTAAATAAGCAGTAACAATAATTCCGCTCTGTATCGCTCCATTCCTTGTTGTCAACTAATTCTCTATCCGTCTACAACATAAATGTTAAAGTACAATGACAATAACGACAGCAATTTAATTATTTTTTATTTTACGAAAGACCTTTTCCTATTTGCCGCCCATTGCTTAATATGCCAACCAGGTTTAGTTTTCCTATTCCAATAGTCACTCAGCGTGATTTGAGACACCATATTGCAGTTTCTACGTTTAATTCATTCATCTGAGTGCAGATGACTAGATCTTCCAGGAACTATAAATTGTAAATTTTTCATGGGAAGCTCTCAAGCCAAAGACTGTCAACAGTTTACAAATGAATCATTCAAAGTATTGCCCATCGCTAGCTACAATTTTTTCTGCAACTTTCTGGCAGAGTAAAAGAGTTCATCTTTTGAGGCACTCCACGAATCAAGCCATTTTTTGATGTCTTCATATGAGGGGAACTGCTGATCAGCCAGACCATGTGTCATCAAACGGAACAAGTAATAATCGGACGGCGCAACATCTGGGGAATATGGCGGATGGGGTAGGACTTCTCATTTGAGCTTTTCCAGGTAGGTTTTAACGGGTTTGGCAACGTGGGGCCGAGCGTTGTCATGCTGTAGAATCACTTTTTCGATACCGATACCGTTCCCCAGTAATGGTTTCGTTGGGTTTCAATAGTTCATAATAAATAATACCGACCTGATCCCACCAAATACACAGTACAACCTTCCCAGCGTGAAAATTCGGATCACACGTCACGATACGATGAAGAAAACCCTTCCTTTTTTGCCACTGGAGCAGTTGTTCACAGGCGAAAAAACGACGCTCAACGTCCATTGGCTTCAAATCATAAGGAACCCAAGTTCCCAAATGGCTCCTGAAGCAAGCTCTTCCTGCGCTTGACACGGATCTTCATCGATCAATGTCTCCAATTCAGCGTTTTCAAAGGACTTTGGCCTTTCTTCACGCGGACGGTTATCAACATCGAAATCACCGCCTTTAAAGCGACGGAACCAATCACGGCACGTTGTTTCACTTAGAGCAGCAACCCCCAAACTTTTTGGAGCTCTCGATGCGCTTCAGCCGCCGTTTTCTTCGAATGAAAAAAGAAAGTCAACAACACTTCCCGCAAAAGACGATTATTTGGCACAAAATCCGACATTTTCACACAGCCAAAATCACTAATGTGTCAAAACGGTTTGTTTACCATATGTCTAAGCTTGGTTCATGACGTTTGTGATATGTCAAAATCGACCAGCACTTATTGCTGGACTTGGAGCCATCTATTGACAACTTAGTTGCGCACCTAATAAGGACTGAAACGGATAAAACTTGGAAACTTCAAATTCATGTAAATTTTTTTTATTTGCTTTAAAACTTTGTTTTTATTATTATTATTATTATTAATTCTTATTATTAAGTAATAAATTACAATAATAATATATAAAAAAGAATATATAGCACTAGCTACCACGGCTATCGGCTACGCTTTGTTTTTATTAAATTCATTCACAATTACAAAAAATAAAAAAAATTATTTGGGTTCCCATCTTTCCTCAGCTTCTTTCGAATGTCCTTCATAAGGTTGGTGACAGTTACATCGTGATCTTTTTGGACGCTCTTTTCCATTTAGCACTAAAATCTTTTACGTCCTTTGCACACTGCTCACTTTTTCTCAATTTAGCTTTGACCAAAGCCCAATACCTTTCAATGGGACGGCACTGTGGAACATTGGGTGGATTCATGTCTTTTGGGACAAAGTCGACATTTTTAGCAACAAGAAAGCTCAACGTCGCATGAACATAGTGAGCTGAAGCTAAATCTGGCCAAAATAATGTTGAACCCTCGTGTTTGTTTAAGAAAGGAATCAACCGTTTTTTTAGGAACTCGTTAATGTACAGGGTGAATGACTCGAATTCTAACTTTTTAAAATGCTATAATTTTTTATTTTTTGATAAATTTTATTGTGCCATAGCAAAAAATGTTGGAAAATACATCAATTTTTAAATTGTATCAGTAGTTTTCAATATGTCCACCTTTGGCGCGAATAATGGCCTTGAGACGGCCGAAGAAAGCATCGCACGCTGCACGCAAGTGGCACTGCGGTATTTTGGCCCATTCCCGGCGAAGTGCTTGTTTGAGGTGGTCCAAACTTTGGTATTTTTTTAGTGCCAACCTTCGCCTTCAAAATACCCCACAGACAAATCCAACGGATTTGCATCCGGAGAATCTTGGTTGACGCGCGCTTTGTGAGACGGTGCCGAGTCTTGTTGAAATGTCCACGGTCTCCGACCAAAATGATTGTTTGCCCAAGGCTTCAATACTGCCTCTAAGACAGTTTCATGGTATACGATCGCATTAATTTTGACGCCATGGTCCAAAAATACGAGCAGAGAGCGACCATCGGCGGTTATGACGGCCCAAACTATCACCATCAGTGCTGCCTGCTTTCTGGTGTCCGTCCGAAAGTGTAGATTTTCGAAGAACCTCTCTGGCAAGTAAACTCGGTCATTTTGTTTGTTGACATATTGCTCGATAACAAATGGCGACTCATCGGAAAAAACCAAATTCGGCAACTCACCACTTTCGAGAAAGCGTAGGAACTCCTTCGCTTTTTCGACTCAAACTTTTTTTCTGTTGCGGTGTAAGATCGTGTGCTTTTTGGAACTTCAATGACTTGAGCCCAAGCTAATTTTTCAGTATGTGTTGCATGTGTTCCAACGATATGTTGAGCTCAAGAGCCATTTTTCTTCCACTTCGACGCGGATTTCGCTCAATTCGAGCCTTCACTTTCCGAACCATTTCTGCCAATGTTGTTGTTTTTTTTATGACCATCTCCATGGCGTTTTACAACGCTGCCAGTATCACGGTAACGAGCTATGGTTCGAAACACAAATGATTTATTCACGTTGAGGTGCTGGAGGGCTCTAACGATACCTACTTGTGGTTTTCCAGCCAAATATAAAGCAATCACACTATCACGTTTGAATTCCATCGCGGATAAAAATTTTTCAACACAACTGAGACGCAAATCGTTTAAAAGGCTTGTAAATAATAAAATTATTTGTCATGTGTCAAAATTTGAGCTCACTGTCATGAAAGGTTTGGAAATTATAGCAGTCTGAAGTTGGTTGTAGTTCAGGGTGTACACTTCTCCGGCTTTGACATAAGTTTTCTGCTTTTCAGTAACTTTTGGTATTTTTTGTTTTTTTCGTGTTTTTTAGACCGTTACGTTTTTTAGATCTTTGTACCATTGTTTGGTTGGTATTACATTTCCGAGCAATATCTCTGGATGACATAGTCCGGTTTTTTACGACGGTACCCACTGTTTTCCTGTCCAAATTTGTATCATGTGCTCCACTTTTCTGTTTCCGGTTAACTGTCGTCGTCTCCAAATATCGTTTAATAACAGAATCCACTGTACTGCGTGCTATGCTTAAATTTTTTGCGATGAAATGGTTTGGACGCGAAGTATTTTCGAGCCATTTATCGATGATCTTTTTACGGCGTTCCTCTTGACTCATATTTTATAAATATTTTAAGCCGCACCGAACTAAAATCAATAACAAACTGAAACTGGAGAATATACAGCCAAATTTGGCTACAAAATGGGTTTGCAATTTTTACGCATTGGAAGTATAGCCTGTATTAAAATTTACAGATTTTATTCGTTTCAGTCCTTACTTTCTTCAAATCCAAATTTTCTGAACTTTTCGAACCGCATTTTTATGGATGGATGAATAGATATTGATTGAAATAAAAAGTAAATAAATAGGATGCATGACTGTTCTTGAATATGGAAACATTTCCGGTAGAAAGTAGAAATCGGAAAACATAAGAAAAGCGGGTAGTTTGTGTACAATTACCATCTTCTTGTGAAATCCGCAAGTGCTGCTTAGGTAAACGAATGTCCTTATTATATTCGAAACCGACTTCGTAACCTTGAAGAGTTGATAATGAATAGGAAAACATTATTTCGGCATTCAAAGATAGATATGTGTAGATTTTAGTTTACATATCAGATTACCAAGATTCACGTACATTCTCGCCGATTATTTGGTTATTCACAAACGGTTAGCCACATTCTGTTTTTTTTTTTCTTCATAACAATTAGATGCCGCTTTTATCTTGAATCCTTTTTTTTTTGACTGGTATACGACCATACTATTCACTTCATTCAAGTCATTTATAGCTCATCTTCTCAATAATTTGAAGGTATGAAGAGGAATCACTACTTTTGCCTCCTCTAATCCATCTTCATCTTCTCTGATGGTTTTGGCTCCAGTGCTAGGATTCAAGATTATCGTCATTAAAAGGGAAATTCTTCGGAATTCAGTATTCGAATAGAAAGTTCGAAGAAGTCTAAAGATTCTTCCAGTTCAGTTATAGTTAAAGAATCAGAACTTTTTTGGATTAAGTATGTGGTTTCGAAAAGCTCCAAGGCGCCGTCAGTTCTCTGGCAGTGTAAGGGGGTTTTGTGCAAGGTTTATCACCAGTGAAGTTCCTCTGCGCATTAGCTGTTTGGGGAAATAAACTTTTACACGAGTGTGACCCTGCTCCAAAGAACCACATATCTCGGCTGGTTAGGTGGCTCTCCTAGCTCGTCTTGCTCTGCTCTAGATGCACTGATGAATCTTCCTCTTCTTGATTTTATGTATATTCAAAATATGAACTGAACTCTGAAGAACATCTTATGTTTAAAAAGAGGTGGTCTTTGGTACGACTTGCACTGGGGTTTCGTTGACTTTGCGCATTAGATGTTACTTGACACGGATTGTATGGACATGCGCTCTGGTGAAACCTCGAATGCTGAGGGAATAGATAGTCGACCTTATTTGCATGCAGAATCGGCTTTGGCGGAAATTTGAGCTAGCAAGGGAGTCCGTTGATTCTAAAACCGATCTGGGATATAGCGCTGGCTGAATTGTCAGTGTTTGGTGTTAATCCGCAATAAAGCCGTCCTTATTCAATCCGGACTGATCGGGATTGTAACAAACTGTTTTTAAACATGGTTAAAGGTAAGATATGTTTCGGACGAATGTCTGTTGGAATATGCCTAGTGCAGTGCACTAGAAGAAGGACCATCTTACTCCAAGGACTGTGCACCAAAATTTTACACGATAAATCAGTTTAGATCCAACGACGGAAGTGTAGAGCCCACGGCTCATTTGAGATTGCAATCCTTATTTTTGCCCCATGAATTTTTTTTTTATATATGACTTCCATTTCAATGTACGATCGTCCTTGAAAATTTTGTCTGGTTCACAAAATGTAGTTAGATTCTGTATGGAGCCAGCGAAAGTATGATAGCATTCTATATTTCCTGATAAAAAGAACCACATCCGATTAACTTGGATTTACACCCATGGCGCACTTTTGGGTCCAGTTGCCCCGGTGTTGTTCAACACAAGAGAGCACTTTACAGAGTTCACATTCTATGTTCCATAGTAAGGGATAGCGATCATCACCTTGCGGTGTGTCCAACTGATATACTCGTACCTTCTCTTTTTGAGAAGCTGATTTATCAGCAAGGTTAGAAGGAACTCCGCAACCAGATCTGACAATGCTACTGCTATCCCCTCTGGTATGCTCCTTGAGTTTTGCACTATTGAGTGCATTACAGTAGCTACTACTTGGTAACTTCTGTTTTAGGAATGAAAACCGCATTGGCTTCCGTCAATAACCTGTGCACCAAGTCTAAACATTCATTTAAGATGGGTTCTGACTAAAGATATGTGGTAAAAAACAAAAAGAAGCCGAGTCGACACTTGTAGAAGAGAGTAGCAAGAAAGGATCACAGCCACAAGAACGTGGAAAGTCTCGTTATACCA
This sequence comes from Volucella zonaria, assembly GCA_963966105.1. Classification (NCBI taxonomy): domain Eukaryota; kingdom Metazoa; phylum Arthropoda; class Insecta; order Diptera; family Syrphidae; genus Volucella; species Volucella zonaria. Next base: position 128,338,532 of record OZ014533.1, on the reverse strand, counting down.
ATATTGAACATAGCAGCACATCGGCACCAAATAATGCTTTAGTGAGCGGAAGAGGCAAAGGTCGTGCTAACTCAGCTGATGTAAGCGAAGACGTAGATGAGGGCCATCTACCGGTTCAGACTCGTTTCCCATCACGTGGAAAGAATGTTGAAGCGCAGCCAACAGCTCCATTAGAAGTATTAGAAAACACGGCTAGTGCTTCAAATGAGAAGAGTAAAAAGGTAAGCATTAAACGCCCTATTTTCGAATTAGTTGACTATGAGACTTTCAATACCGATGAGAAGCAAGCAAAGGGATCTCCACGAAATGGAGACTCTGAAAAGCCAACACCAGTGAAACGCTGATGATGATGAAGAGGATGCCAAAAAGATAAAGGTGCTGAAGAAGAGAAATCTGCAACGGCCGGTGAAGTAGACCAAACAACTCCACTTATGGAAAAAGCCGCATTAGATTTGTATGCGATTTTAGCCAATGGAAATCTAAAACTGGACATGACCACAGACTTGGATAAGGATTTAACTACAAATTTGCCAGATACAACAGAGGTTGATGATGAGGACTTAACAACAATTAAACCTGAAGAAGCAGAAACAGTGATACAACAACACCGTCCACAACATCGACAACAGCCACAACGACGGCTACAGAAGCGCCAACTATAACAACGACCTCAACAACCACAACAGCTGCTCCTTCGCTATTTGGTCGTCGTGGTTTAGCTACCGCTGGCAGAAATCAAACCATGTTGGTGGTAGTAGTGCTAGCAGTGTCTAGGTGGTCTGCGTACAACAACGACAACATCAGCGCCAACTGCTTATGAGAGTAGCAATGATGTTAAAGAAGAACCCGATGACGAGAATGAATTGGCTCCCAAATCCGAGAGAGAGACAACAACTGCAGTCACTGCAGGTGGACCTAACAGGTTTAAAACTCACCCACGCCTGCAACTTCAAATGAAGACTGATAATAAACCAAAAGCTTCACCAATCCAATCAAAAACAGAATCAACTGCAGTTGAAGAAACATCAGAAGATATGGCTGAAAATTCTGCTGATGATTCCAAGAAAAAAAGATGCAGAAGCCAGACCGGCTGTCAGAGAAGAGGCGACGCCCGAGGACAACACTGAAGTTGTTGAGACCAATTCGAAAGCCCGGATTCCGAACATATCGGAAAGTCAGATTCCAGTAGAAAGTCAAGGTTTTCTCTATTAAAATTAGTTCAGGAGCCATCTGGAAGCTTCGGAAAACTCTTCTATGTTCTTACAAAAGAGCCACTAGAATATGCTTTGAGATTTCCTTGCCCCAGTTTTGAATTGTTCGAGGGGCTACTTATATGATGATTCCATGTGGATTGCTTTTCTGGTTAAGTGTCATCGACTTGCTGTTATAACACTTTTCACTGTGCCATTAGGACAGGTGTTTTCAAAAGATTTCTTGCTGATGCCAGTTTGTTGACCAGCCGGTTTGCAGAGATAGGATAAGTACATTTTTCGCTTTCGAGGCATCACTGCCCTTATTCCTGCCTGCCTTTCGATTTTTTGGATAGCTAGTTTGGATAAGAAGATGGTTGTTTAGGCTAAAAAGACGATTGATTGATTCGAGAGAGAGTTGGACAAAGGTAACTTCCAGCTTTTAACCATATTTCTTATCTCGTAGACGACGAGAAGACCTCTTGTCGGTTTTTAGTGGCAAGGAGTGATATTCGTTCTTGCACTTGCATCACATTTTAGTCTGAGTCTCCAATTCATATTAATAGTCAAAAATGGTGTCGAAACCACGTTAAGCTCTAACTAGCCACAAGCTTCTCTATCTCTCAGAAAGCTGGTGCCTAAGTTTTTTCTTTGGGTCTGCGAATCTAGGATCCTTAAAGCAGAACGTCGTGCTGGCCTAATTTGAGAAAGCCCATGAAAATGACGACAGAAAGAGGCTTAGAGTGGTGGAGGTTTATCTGCATTTACTAACCGCAGTATCATTGCTATACTCAGGAGACTTCATCTTTTGTTGTTTTGAGTGTTTGTTAAGAGTCAAATCCGAAAGGAAAAGGCTTTTCCGGCACCTTCGGCTTTTGGTGCTGCTTGAATCAAATTGGGTGTCTAACACCTCATGTGGAGCTCATAAGGGGCAGTTGAGGAATCAGGTACAAAGTCAATAGAAGGATTTTGGTACACCAATAAAGAGGTCCGAATACTCGGTTCACGACCGACGCATATAACTGGAATCTTAGCCAAGTTGGTCAGGGGCACTGGTCGTACAGGACCGGCACAAAATTGGGTGAAAAGAAGTGAACTAGAAGTTGCTAATACATACTAGATGGAGTGAAAAGTGACCTCCTTCACCGCCAGAATGCGCTGCTACTGCAAAAAAGGTTATGGTGCCTTGAAGTCCGTTCATATTCAGGCAGACATGCCAAATTTCAGTGCGATACTGTCTTTAGTTTTGTTTTGACAGCTGATTGTTGTTGACGTGTTTGGCATCATGTTGAGTATGGACAAAAACGATTTTCGTTCTCTCATAAAACATTATTTTTTGAGGGGCAAAACGGCGAGGAAACAAATGAAAAGTTGGATAAATATTATGGGGCTAATGGTCCGTCAGATTACACCGTCAAATATTGGTTTCGAGAGTTTCGTGGTGGCCGCAACTCCACTATCGATCAAGTCCGCAGCGGCAGGCCCTCCGATGCGGTTACAGAGGACAATTTCAAAAAAATAGATGAAATGGTGTTGGCTGACAGGAAAGTGAGGGTGCGCGAGCTAGCAGATACCACAAAGATTACTACTGAGCACACACGCCATATCCTGACCAAAAACACGAACGCGAGATCACTTCGAAAGAGTGTTTGGGCTTGCTGATGCAGAATCGGGCGGACTTTTGGCGTCGATTGGTAACTTGAATCCACTATTACACACCAGAGAACAGAATGAGTGCCCGGCAATGGACTGAAGCCGGCACGAGTGCTCCGAAGCGGCCGAGGGAGGCTCGATGGGTCGGAAAGGTTATGGCGTCGGTTTTCTGGGATTGTCATGGCATACTCGAAAAAGGGAAAACCATCCACAGCGAGTATTAGTGTGCATTATTGGAGCGATTGAAGTCCGAAATCGCCGCAAAACGATCTCATATGAAGCGAAAAAAATTTTGTTTTTGCAAGACAATGCGCCGACGTACAAGAGTATCGCAACCACGGCTAAAATCAATGACTTACGGCTCCAATTGCTGTCGCATCCACCGTATTCGCCCGATTTGGCTCCTCGGACTATTATCTCTTCCCAAACCTCAAAAGATGGCTCATCAATAAAAAATTCAGCTCACGCGAGGAAATCATCGACGCCACGGAGGAGTATTTTGCAGGCCTTCCGGAAAATTACTACGGTAACAGGTACCGCGTGGTGGTAACGATGCGACTTTGCTTACTTTTTTGTGTCTTAGCTTTTAAGTAATCGTATATATGTCGACTCTATTAACAAGAGTAAAGTATAAATTTACTGTGCATCGCCCTAAAGCAAAGTGGTGGACAGAGCTGCCTTTGCCAAATTTGGATCATCAGAAAGCGGATTTGTGCTTTGTGTCGTCCATCAATAAAAGTCTTTTTTTTGTCGAAATGATTATTGATCAGTCTGATATTAGCCTTTATGAAATTATTCCTTTGTTTCAACTGAAGCAAACCCCCAACAACTAACTCTGTTGGATCTTTGTTCCTTCCAGTTTACTGTAACAAGTTAACGATTTGTGAAATTCGAAAACTAAGTACTGATGTCATTAGCTGGCAACAAAGGAAAGATAACAACGTTTGCATCAATTTGGTGTCAAAAGATAGCTCATAACCGTAGGCAATTCGAAAGTATTCTCTGGATTTTACCAGTCAATCTTTATCTTTACAACAAAAAAAAAAAAATAATAATAATAAAAAAATCGTAATAAAATTTATTTACAATCTGATCTGAATCATCGGTCCTATCGGTCAATGGGTAATAAAGTTGGTTTATATCGTTAGGCCTTGAACTTATTTAAATTTCAATAGAAAAAAGAAAATACGTTCGTGTCGATTTGGTGGAGGGTTTGATAAGAAATATTTAAGTATTCGTATCTGCGACTACGTGAATCTCTGGTAGGAGTTGGAATAATTTTAAATTGAGTTGAATTAGTTGAATATTGAGTGTGGGATGCTCTATCCCCTTATGGCTCTTTGGCGTAAAAACAGAGGCTTTAGCGAAGGCAAATGAAAATATCCTTGGTGATTTTTGTGTTCACGGTACATATTTAGATGGGGAGATTTGGTAGGGAAACCTATAAGCCGTACAGTGGCATCGATCTGATCAGGAAAGCGCGCATCAGTCGCCAAAGGTGCCTGGAAAAGTAAATGAATCAAAGGCGGTATGATTCTTCGTCATCTGTTTGAATTTATCTATTCCAGATGGCTCGCTCAAGCAATTGAAGAAATACTTGTAGTCAATACCGGACACATATTAACATGATATGTGAGTGATGTTCCTCTTTTAGCTTCCTCATATCTACGCCTTTTGCAGATGTCGCGGAAGGGGACACGAAATCTCCCAGCATGTTACCCACTAAACAATAGCCGGTAAACTCCTACCCATGGTGTACGTTTTATATATGGTATACTAGATGGCGGAAGATGGTATAATTTTTGCAAATGGCGTCGAACGTCAATCATACCATATTTGATATTTGTGAACTAGACAGCTGCAGTATACAAACAGACAAGCAATGGAGCGCTATACTCCGCAAGAGTGTGGAATACTTGTGTCGATATTTTTGACCAATAATCGGTCGGTGGTGTTAGCGCAGCATGAATTTCGACGTCGATTTTCTAATCGTGTGGCGCCAACTGGGCAAATATTCCGGCGCGTAGCTACTCGACTTGAATAGAGTGGAACCACAGGAGACCATGCAGGACGTGGCCGCCACCAGACTGGTCATTCGGCCGAGAATATCGCGGCTGTGGCTGCAGATGTCCAGACGACGGACCACACAATTGGGCATCACCAGACGGACCCTACAGCGAATTTTAGTGAAAAACTTACACATGTTCCCGAACAAAGTGCAAACAGTGCATCAGTTAACGCCTACTGACCGTCAGTCGCGTGTGAATTACTGTAAAGCCATCCTCAATCTCAACAATGAAGAGGACGATTTTGTCTCGAAAATCATCATGAGCGACGAAGCGCATTTCCACTTAAGCGGTTACGTCAGTAAACAAAATCTTCGTTTCTGGGCACTGAAAATACGCGTGTGATGCATTAAGAGCCATTACATCCACTCAAAGCCACTGTGTGGTGCGGCGTTCACGCGGGAGGAGTGATTGGGCCGTATTTTTTTGAGGACGTCATCATCAATACGGTCACTGTTACTGGCGAACGCTACAGGGCCATGATAACGACTTCTTACTACCGGAATTGGATGAGTGGGGCTTGGTGAACTTGTGGTTTCAACAAGACGGTGCAGCCGCACACACAGCACGAGCCGCAATGTATATTGTGAAGGAAGCGTTTCCTGCTGGCGTACTCTCCCATTTTGGCGATTTGGCATGGCCAGTAAGATCGCACGATTTAACCATCCCAGACTTCTTTCTTTGGAGCTGCTTGAAGTCGCGGGTTTATGCCAACAAGCCTCAGACAATCGCAGCCTTTAAGGAGAATATTCTACAGGAACGCGAACAATTATCACCGGAAATCTTGCGGAAAGTCATGGAAAATGCACAAATGTGTATCAGCACTGACGGCAGTTACTTCGTCAATATCATCTTTTCCACTTAACAGAAAAAATTGTCTAAATAAAGATTTCCATCACTCAAAATCGTTTTTTTTTTTATTCAGTAAAAAGGTAATTCAAAAACAAAATTGGATGATTAATTTTGCGTCACCTTGTATAAAGGGTGGTTCTTTTAGGGGTACTTTTTCCAGTGAGGATTTCTTGAGAGATCACGCATCCGTCGTGTCACACTGACATGGTATTTTTTGTCCAGTATTGTCATAGATAAACTAACCTATATGGCAAACTTTCCAGATATTGGAAAATCAAAAACCGGTTTTCTACTGATCGCCTCTACGGTTTGGATCCTGTCTGTGAATACGTGTGAACCTGTCATCAATGGCAATTTCCCTCGCATTTTGCACAAAACCTCTTTCTAGCAACTTTACTTGTAAATGCTAGCACATTCTGGCTGGTTATGTTGTAGAAATGGTAAAAATGTTAGTAATTCACTTACAGTGTCTGTGCGAAAGTTAAGGGTTTGGAAAAGTATTAGTAGGGTTTCCCATCATCATGGAACGACTTAGCCCGGCATAGCGTCCACAAATTATTCAGCTTTATTACGAAAATCAGCGTTCTACGAGGAATGTGTTCTGTGGACTTAGATCAACCTATGGTTCATATAATCGTCCTACCGAACGCTCAATTTGCTTTGCCAACAAAATGTTCGAAACTCATTTAGCACGTAGTGAAGAAACTATAGCGGGGGTAGCGGAGACCGCGATGACCGTATTCAACAACTTGGCGTATTTTACGTGATGATCTGGTTTAAAAGCATATAAAATTCAATTCGAATCGTCACCGTTTCAGTCGTTGGGCTCTTGAAAAGCTTCAAGAAGATCCACTGTTTTCGACCAAAATTTTGTTAAGCGATGACGCCTATTTCTGGCTTAATGGGTACGTCAATAAGCAAAATAGCCGTATTTGGGGTGCGGAGAAACCCGAAGAGGTTCAAGAGATGCTATTACATTCAGAAAAAACAACGGTTTGGTGTGCTTGGAATCATCGGTTCATATTTATTCAAAACTGAGTCCGGCCAGAACGTAACTGTGAATGGCGCCCGTTTTCGTTATCCGATAAAATTGAATTGCTTGACTGTTTCTTATTTTTGAAAAAAGTACCTCTAAACGAATCACTCTTTACATCTTGTGAGGATTGCTACTTAAGTTTTGAGGTATGACATTATCGATGTAGATACGTCAAATCTGACGCCAGCATCGTAAAGTTTGACGAACATTTGGTACACGTGCTCAGAACTTTTTGTCATACGAGTGCTATTTGCGTTTTTTTTACAGAGACTTGCAAAATTCATCTCGGCCAAAAAATGGCATTAAATCGTGAACATTTTTGTGTGATGATTTTTTTTTTATGATTTCCGACGTGGGTTAATTCAACACAGTGTGCGATCACCTCGCTTCGACTTTTGGTGATGAAGCGCCACCATGTTTCGCTGGTTTTCCGAATTCAAACGTGGTCGTCGTTCGCTACAGGACAAATTTCATAAAGGTCGTCCAAAATCGGTTGTTCTTGCAGAAAACATCGATGCTGTGCTGGAACTGATACTGCAAGGCCGACATCTGACTTATCGTGAAATCGAGACATGCTTGGGCATTAAATCCACTCGCATACATTTGATATTGCGTGGATATTTATCCGTCAAAAAGATTCCTCCCGTGGTATCCAACATACTCGTAATTTGACAATCGCTAAAGAAATAGCCTCGTTTCGATTGAACCAAAGAAATGTTCAAAAAATTCGGTTGCGGTGTTTCTAAAGACGTCTATATGATCGTAACAGGCGACGAGTCATGGATCTATGCGTATGACTATTGTGGGTCTTTCAAGACGAGCGAAATCCAACAAAAATTTTTCACACACAGCCTGTTTCTTCGGAAAAACCGGACATGTCGCCACTGTGACAATAGAGCAACTTAGAACGGTCAATTCGGAATGGCACACCACCATTTGTTTGCCAGAGATCTTTGGAGAACTAAGAAAAATGAACCACCCAACATGGACAATGCAAGCTCTCACAGGTCGACTCAAACAAGTGATTTTTTGAGCACTCAAAACGTCGAATCGATGGATCATTCGCCGTACTGACTTGGCACCCAATGACTTCTTTTTATGCCCGCACATCAAAAATAAATTGCGATGTCAGCATTTTTCGACGCCTGAAAAGCGGTCGATACGTTTGACAGGCATGTTTTGGAGTTACCTCGTTCGGGGTAGAAAAAGTGCTGCGAAAATTGGTTCAAGCGCTAACAAAAGTGTATTCTTGAGAGCCGTTTTCGTTGATAAATATTTGTTTTTGCTTGTTTTTCTCAGAACCTTCGTGTTGCTAAAAGTTTTATTGTCCTCTTCCCATCCATACTGGGTCAGAGCAGTCGTGACCTAGGGCGTAAATGTAACGATGGTATAAAGCGGATAGGCACTACCTAGTATATTGTCTTACCAATTTGACCGCTCTGGCTGGAATCTAGCACAGGAGGACCAAACATCTGATAGAATTTTTGATCAGAAATTCGAAGCAATAAATTTCAATCTACTTTCCGACACCGTTAACCCCTTCAAGCCTAGTGGTTACCTTAGTGTCGGTTCCACAATTTCCTACTGGTGTATTTGGTATACTACCTCGCTAATCTACATCCTAAAAGTACGCAAAGGAAATTAAAAAAAAAATGTTTCCATAAACTGCTGGTGAAATACATGCTTCAGCCGTGTTCGAGAAAATGCGCCGAAAAAATAGGAAAAAATATTATTTTTGCGGTTTTTTTCCATTAAAATATACTAAAATATGGCAGGTACGCTTTCTACAATTCATAACTGATAATATATAATCATATTGGGCTGGTTTTGAATATAATACACAAGTTATAGGCAAATATACTCGTATAGATTGTGTGGTTATGAGATCTAACCACTAGGAGTTTGTCGTCCCCAGGTTCAAGACAAGAATGGAATATTCGGGAGTTGGAAGCTATGGAAGAGAATTTATTCAATGAATTCTTGGCCTAAATTCCAAGCGATTGTGAATCCGTTTCCGGATATGTAAATTCCTTGAGATATAAATTTGCTTATTATTGATGGATGTGATACTTGTATTGCTGCGAGTGCCGATTTGGAAGATGGAGTCCTTATTAAAGTGAAAGGAATATATTTTATCAGTTCTACAACGGGAGCTACGGAAAAACATTATCTATTGGACGAACAACGATCTATTTTCTGCGTTAATCAACCCATTTATGAAAAACAGTGGCGTCAATGTCCCTGAAGAAGTAAAAACTTCAATGGAGATGCTTCTTTCTTTACAAAGAAAAGAAGCGCAGAGTAATTTTACACACACTACCAATGCCGAAATTAAGCAGTTCCTTGGAATCGATTTGATAATGAGCTTGAAATATGCCAAATTAGAAAAATTGTTGGTCTAATAAGCAAAGATTGAGAGACACTTACAAGGGTAGTCCCAGAAGTACGCGACCTAACAAAGAAAACATAAACAAAATAGGGAAAAATATGTTTATTTCTCTACGTAGTCTCCGAGGGAGCTAAATCTGACGAATAGGGTGCACGAGGAAGCAATTCGAACTTTAACTCATTGATTTTGGCCATCGCGATGACGGATGAGTGAACCGGTGCATTGTCTTGATGAAACAAAACATTTTTCTTCGCCAAATGCAGCCGTTTTTTTATTGATTTCATCTTTCAAACGCTGCAATAAGTTCGCATAATACATGCCGTTGATTGCTTTTCCTTTGCGAAGATAATCAATGGAAATTAAGCATCGCGCATCCCAAAAAACTGACGCCGTGACCTTGCCTGCAAATGGAATTGTCTTCACCTACTTTGGAGTCAATTCTTCCCTTTGAGTCCATTGTTTTGACTGTTCCTTCGTCTCGGAAACGTGAAATGATGGACCCATTTTGAAACAACACAACACGACGCTGTTTTTGTTCCATTGTGGTAATCGCGGCACCCATCTTGCGCACAGCTTTCTCATGTCCAATTTTTCAGTCAAAATGTGATGTACAGCGCTTTTTGAAATGCCTACCATATCTGCTAGTTCACGCACTTTCAGTCGACGGTCATCCAATACCATTGTGTGGATTTTTTTCAACATTTCTGGTGAACTCACCTCATTTGGTCGACCACTGCGATGTTGGTCTTGGCAACTTGTACGCCCTCGCGTAAGCTCTGCCACCCAATGTTTTGTTGTTGTAAACGAAGGAGCAGACTCCCGCAAAGTAGAGTCCAGTTCCGTTTTGATGTTGGATGGATTGAGGCCTTTCGAATGAAAATATTGTATCACATAACGATGACCTATTTTTTCCATATTTAAAAATTCGTTGCGAGCGTTCACTATTGATGGCTGCCGAACAAATACTAAACAACATACCGTCGTCAGAGTCCAAATTTATGCTTTATAAGGTTGGTACTTTCTACAATTGTCATTCTTTTCTTTTTTAAAGAACAACCGCCATCCATACGTCAGGTCGGGTACTTCTGGGTCTACCCTCGTACATCAGCTTACCTCAGATTTACCTGGTTGTTGTCCCATTTCCACCTGAACGATAATAATTTACAGCCAAAAAGAGGATAAGTCGAATTTGACAAATTATATAAAATTAGACCATTGCTAAAAAGGCTCTTCGAAACGTTTATTTCGTCTATGCATTCAAACAAGTTCCAATGTATCGACGAGTCTATGATAAAGTTCAAGGGCAGGAGTTGCTTGCGCCAATACGAATATATGCCAATGAAGCCAACTAAGTGCGGCTTAGTCATCTGAATACTTGTGTCAGTTCTAGCTCTCTGGAAGTTGATTGGAAAATTTCTACCCAAGGAATTGTATGTGTAAAAGTAAGTAACCATCACAATCCTACAAAGGAAACAACAACAACCAGGAAACAGCCAGATGCCACATCAGAAATGATTCCTTGTCCTCAACTTGTTGCACATTATACAAACATATGGGGTATGTTGATAAATTTGAGATGCTAAGAAAATTATACGAAGTGAACCGAAAATCGCATAAATGGTGTCATCGCATTTTTTTGGTAGTTCTTAGACGCCACTGTGGTGACCGCTTACATTCTTTATAAGCAAAGATATCCATCCAACATAAATTTGAAGGAGTTTCGCCTTGTAACCAATGGACTAATTGGTACAGTCTGCTCTGGTACAAAACCTAGTCGCCTAGTCAGTGTGAATAAGTTTAAAAAATGGTACCACTGAAGCTGTGATATGACAAATATTCACACCTCCCGCAGAGATCAACATCCTTTAGATGTGCACACTGTAGCACTGCAGCTAATGTTCACAGATCCATATGAAAATGCAACTCTTGTGACATCGGCTTGTGCTTAACAAGGACCGAGATTGTTTCTTAGCTGGCCTACCACACAAAGTGGCGCAACTTCCTGCATAACCTTATCGTGTAGGGCAACAAGGACACTTAAAAAAAAAAAATGTTTGCAGAAAAAAATACTTTAATTTATATTTAAAAAAATTACTTTTATTTATATTTATGTATATATCCCGGTCTCAAAGGGTGAAGCCTTTTTCAAGAAACGGAAGTTCTTATAAGTGGTCTTTCATTAAGCGCTTCCTATCTTTAAATTTAAATAAAACAAAGTGTGTGTGAGATATAATCGAAATTTTTTATTCGTTTGAAAGGCCTATCGATGCCATTATGTATGGAATATAACATCGTTCAAATATCCGCCGCGGCTTCTCTGGGCGGCGCGCATCCGAAATGTCAAATTTTCCATGACTCTGGCGCATAAATCAGGCTGAATTTGACCGATGGCATGGGTTATGTTGGCTTTGAGGGCCGCTGTGGTTTATGGCTTATTTCCTTAGACCTGCGACTTCAGAAAGACCCACAAGAAAGAGCCTAACGAAGTCAAATCGCCCGATATTGGTGGCCAGTTACATCACTTCCAAGTGAGATGACCATGCACTCAAATCGCTCCTGTAGAATTTCCAATGTGGCGTGAGCTGTGTGGCACGTAGCGCTGTTCTTTTGGAAGCACATGTCGTTGGTGTCCATATCATCCAATCCAGGCCAAAAGAAGTTAGTAATCATCGACCTATAGCGCTCGCCGTTGACGGTGATGGCCTGGCCAACGTTGTACTCAAAGAAATATGGACCGACCAAAATCCACACCAAACCTGCCTGCCCAAAATCCACACCAAACAGTAACTTTTTCGGGATGCATTGGACGCTCTTGGATCTCATGTGGATTGGTATCGTCAAAAATTCGACAGAAATGGGCCTCATCACTGAAGAGGATTTTTCGATGAAAATTAAGGTCAGTTTCCAACTGCTCCAGAGCCCAATCAGCGAACACACGTCGTTGTCTATGGTCGTTTACCTTCAGCTCCTGGGTCAGTTGAATTTTGTACGGGTGCAGGTCCAAGTCACGACTCAAAATTTGTCAAGTAGTGATCTGCGAAAGGCCGAGTTCTTGTGAGCGACGCGAAATCGACTACCTCGGATTCTCCTGCACACTCTCACAGATAGCGGCGATGTTTTCGACAGATCTTGCGTTTCGTCGACGTACGGGTGTTGGTTTATCGTTTACTGAACCAATGGACTCAAATTTATCCACCACACTGCGAATAGTCCTCTCGGTAGGACGATTATGGCGACCGTAAAATGGATATGCATATCCAGGATACGCTCTATGATTTTGAGTATGAATGATGTATTTATGGCTAATGGCCCCTTTTGCCGATTTTACGGCTCAAACTAGTCTCAAAGTCGAGGGGATGTGGTTGAGTTGAAGGGAGCCATGATAAATGGACATAAACCAGGGCAGAACCTTCTGCAAGTTTTTTTGGAGCATAATCTGTACTATCCCGTCAAGACCTGGTGACTTGTAGAGAGAGAAACTGTTATTGGGCCAGGGAATATTTTGATCGGTTATTAATTCAATTTATTTCTTGCTTGCACATCAGCGCCGCTAACTTTGCATCCCCAGAAATGAGTGTTCACTAGGAGGAGTTCTAGTGATTCTTTAGTGGAATCTGTCGGATGTTCCATTTGATGAATGTCGGATTGGAGTGTTCTTTGCTTAGCCTAGCTGAATCCTTGTGAGTTTCAATGGAGTGGCAGTACTCTGCCCAACCCTGTGACTTAGCCTTGCTTATCGCTTTTTTTTTTTGCATATCTTAAGCCAGTTCTTGGGCTTCCCGAATTTGTGTTTGTAACGAATATTGAAGATGTCCCTAGTCAGCTTTCTTAGATTGGAGAGATTTTCTAGCTACATTTGACAGGACACGAGATCTTGAAGGCTATTGCTATTGTTTTTTCGAGGATCCTCGCCATTGCTCCCAGTGCTTCCACCGATTTAACACTAGGACCGGCGATGCACTTAAGTTTGAGGTTTCAGACTTGACTGAATTTCTTCCAATAAGTTCACTTGGTGTTTTTAAAAGGACTGGAGATTATTAGTCTATGGTCTGCAAAGGATTTAAGATTGGATACTCTCCAGTTATCAACCCCATATTCGGAGTTATTGGTTGTCGACCACTTCCGCCCACTCGCAAAAAGTTGGCGAGCTTGGAAACACGAAAGTTGGAGTGCTGACAAAATTATACACATTAAGATTAGGGGTCATAAGGAAATTAAATGGTTTCAGTGTTCCCCAATAATGGGTGTCTTGAATTGGCATCACATTCCAAAAGCAGGAACTCTTTCTTGGCGTGAAGGTGCGACACTGAGTTTCGTCTGGCGGCGATCGTTTATCGTGGGTCATGTACGCAGAGGCTATGTAGAACCTATAACCACCACTGTTAAGTCATTTGTGCTGAGATGGGGAAAATTTTATTTGTTGTCGCTGATTTCTGGAATGGTCGATCCACTGACCTAGGGGTCCTGGATGATGGCAATGTCATAGTTTTCCTCCCTGAGGAATACTAGCGAATGCACACTTCAGTGCTGAAGATTGAATTGTACTCGTATGACAGTGAGCACGCTATTGTTGTTGTTTTGCCAAATTGATAGGGGGACATTGGTTCGGTCATGTGATCTCCTGAAGCGAAGAAGTGAAACACCCTACTCGACTTCCTCAGTCCTTAATTCCGGAGGAACCGGAGGCTCTGGATTCAAAGAGTCCTCGAAGCGCTCCTCTCTCGGGAAGAACTGACCAAGCAATGCGGTCAGACAATCTTTCCATGCTTATACTCAGCAAGCCCTCGACGAAAGTTAATACCCAACTGACCCATGTTCACAGCGTTGGCCGCCTGAGCCCTTTGGAATAGCTTCCTTAGGTTTCGAACTACCCTTCGCTTCTCTGCCAAACCGCGGTTCCACCAACTTACCCTTTTTTGATTCGCCCTGCGGTTCCTCTCAAAGAGTTCGTCATTAACCCGCCATATGCACTCATTGATGTGCTCGATTTGCCTAGGGTGGTATACTTGCACCATAAACACCTCAATCACTGTGTCCCTTTCCTCTATTACATGAGCAGTCTCAAATTGAATCCAGTTCTGATCACTCACCCCTGAGCGAACCCGCCACCTAAAACTAAACACCGTAAAAGCTGCCTCATTGGCAAAAGTAACGTCGATGTCACTTCTCCCAACATCGAAAGTATACACCTCACTCGGCTCGTTGATGACCTTGACATTGCGCGCAACTACCCATTCGCCAAGAACCTCCCCCCGATCCTGGCTCCGAGTACCCGTTGAGAGTCCGGATACCTTACTGAACCACAGAGGGGAGGTCGCATTTGCGTCAACACCGATGATGAGGGGTTCTCTGCGGGCCAACGAAAACAAACCATCCATATACTCAGTATGGTTTGATACCCTCACTGCACTTGCAGTAGTCGCCGGCAAGAAAAATGGCGCCAAACGCGCCTTCCACGCTCACGCAAACACCTTGTTCGATGGAGGTAACAGGCACGCAAACTAAGTTAACATCCCTTATAGCTATTGCAGCATTTCCTCTGGTATCAGGGAAGACCCGCATTCCTCCAGGCATCCATTAGATATGTAGGGTTCCAGAACCAGGGCAATGCTGCAGCCTAAAAAGCGCCCTGACAGTTTTGTTGGACGATCTTCATAACTAAAATCTACTTTTAGCCCCAGCTAGCGCAGCTTCATGCAGAGGACAGTCAGCTGACCCCGTAAGATGCCTATTTAAAGTTTCCGACGAGTAAATCATTTATTTCATCAACGTGCTCCTCAATTGTTGATGCCGGTGGTTCGCCAGAACATTCGCCATGGGCCACGACTTCACAATCACTTCTGAAGCGTACGTGCCATTGCTAAAACACTTCTTTTTTTTTTTTCAAGACTCCAATGTTTTTGTGACGTCAAATTTCAAATTCGTTGGCTGCTGAGCTTTGGTATCCATTTCAAAAATCTCCGTGAAGAAAAAAACAAAATTCGATGTAAACACAACGCTGTACCATGGTCATGTTATGGCGATAAATTTGATCGGAATGTCAAGAAGAGTTGTACCAACATAACAAGAACAAAAATTATTTCAAATCGGTCAAAGGAAAGCGCCACACGTTGGCTATTTGGGGAACTTTTTTTGAACAAATTGGCATCGTCTCTTCCAAAACACGTCAACCGAAACGGGACCAAAAATGTCTTCATCCGCCTTTGCAAACATTCCTGCTTCTGCGCCATACAGCAGGACTGAGAGAACTAGGGTTTCATACAAAGTCTTCTTGGTATTTCTCTCTAAGTACTTAGTACTCTTCTTCGATTCTTGATAAAGTGTCATTATCAGAGTTAATAGCGATACCGGAGCTGAGGTAGACAAAATCTCTAATTACCGCAAAGTAAAAGATGTTTATTTTGATGTTCTCTTCGTATTGAGCATCTTTGGCGCTTCAGTTGCAATGCTTGCATACGTATCAGAGACAGTCTACCGCGTCTTGCCAATGATATCATAATACAGTCATCGTTTCATTTACAGTGCACCACAATTACCGGGCACCTAACCCTGTGAGTTCTGACATATAGTACATACTCGTATGTAACTGGCAATGAAAACTTACGTTACGGCATTTGTCAATTTACAACTCTTATTAGTCCTTGCAAACACAAACTCAACACAGTGTTGACCTTACTTTGGGTGTCCGCCAGTTGACGGATAAATTTCGTTGAATAGAAGTTCGTTTTGACTTAACTCTGACATGTCATTACGTTACGGAATCAATTGACAATTGTGTACAAATATTCTTGGGGTGATAAAAATCAGACAAGTACTCTGAACTAACTGACATGACATAAATCAAACATATGAGCCACGGGATCTAACGTTAACTTAACGGCGGCGGTGTAAAACAAACGAAACAATAGGAAATAGCCAAAACCATACTTCAAATTAGGTTTCCAAAACCCCTTTTTCCACCACAAGCCTGCCAATCTTTTCAATGGTTTACTGCGAAAAACAGCTTCCAGTTGGTTTTTCGTTTTCTAACAAGTGTGTCATTTTCTTTCATGCGCATAGTGTATGCTTTGCACAACGAGAAGAGAGTAATAAAAGAGAATTTCACAAACTCTCAAACACATTTGGTGCAAAAGGGACGACAATAATACTTTTCATTCCTCATTCTACACTTTTGCATATAACCTAACAAAATTAGTGGAAGTGCATCACGAAAAGGGGCAATAAAGAGAAGGAGAAAAATACCAAGGTACACTATTGGTTCTTGCCCTCCTTGTCTCAACGGACGAGAGTGTGTGCACTGTGCACTAACAACACAATACTGAATCCATTCACTCAAAGTGGAAATACTAACAACAAGAAGAAGAAACCAAAAAAAAAACGAGCAAACGAACGGAGCGAATGGGGGAATGAGCGAAGAAGAAAGATAAAGTAAAACACGACGAAGGTGAAAACATGTGCGCATCATGATTGCGAAATGTTTGTAGACTTTTGTAAACTTGACGGTCTCTTCATACACACACGCATACACATAAAAAAATTCTCCACCGAAAGTTCTCACCAAAGCAAAAACTCCAACAGAACAAAAGACGAATGAACTGCCAAAAAAGAAATTGTCAAATAGGAACTTATAATATGCAACTTTACGAACACACAGAGAGAGAGAGAGAGAGAGAGAGAGAGTAAAAATAAGTTAAAAGAAGGAGAAACCGAAAAAAGCCAAAAATGTGACAGTTCGTGTTTGACAAGTGAAAATTTTTACCTCCCCTACATAGAAGGGATCAAAAGAGGGTTTTTTTTTTTTTTGTTAGTTTATTTTCTTATCTTCGTCGTTATTGTTGGTTTTTTTTTTTTTTTTTTTTGTTTTATTTGCCGTGTTTTCTGGTTCGTGTGCTAGTTTCCTTCTTCGCTCTAAACACCGGCTTCGATTTTCCTTTTTCTTTCTGTTGATTCGTTGGATTTTGGATTTTTTTTTTCCTGTAGATAACTCGGTTCCTTTTTGCCTAGTTATTTAATTTTTTATTTTTATTTTTTGTTGTGTTCCGTGCGTAATTTGAACCAATTTTGTAGTCTTAAAGTGGGGATCCAAAAAGAAAAAAAAAAACAGAAAAAAAGTGAATAAAGATGAGAATGGAGAAACGGGAGGATTCAATTTTTTTCTTCTAGTTTTTTCCTCATTTTTTTTTTGGGTTTTGTTAGTAGGTACAGACAGACAGATTTGAGAACATCTTTCCTTTAAATTCTGAAGTGCTTGTGACTTTTCTTTTTAGTTTTTGCATCGATTTCGTTTGATTAAGTTCGTGAATTAACAGTTTTTGATTTTCCCCAAATATGTACCTACACTTGGTATGTTTTTTTAAAGAGATTTTTTTCAACTAAAAGGTGTTTTATAAAGTTTAAACTTTTAAACTGTCATCGGAGGAGGGAATTGTTAGTGCAGTTTTATTGTTCATTTTAGTGAGTATCATCTTCCTATTGGATAAGGTTTTTTGTTTTTTTTTTAAACAAGAAACATATAAAAATTTGTTTGACATTAGTCAGTTCTTTGACAGATCTAAAGGTATCAGGGTCAAACTTGAGGAAAATCAGTGTTTTGTGTGATAGATCTATTTTTTTTTTTTATTAGTTTTTCCTTGTTAATAGTGGTAAGACATTGCGAAATATAATACATCTGTAAATGACTTTCAGATGAGGTGTAGGTACACCGTTGTATACATCAGTACCTACAAGGAAACAAGCCTAAACTTGCAAAACGAATACGAACTTTGCATACTGCATGTAAATGACCGAATTTCATTCCTATAGGAACAGGAGCTTGGCAAATGCAAAAGGTTGCATCAAGGGCAAGAACTGAAAACGACAATTAGAAATTAAAACAACAAAAAAACGCATTTACCCTTAGTCATGTGGGAGCATAAAGTATCTATGATTGCTAAACGGCTTATCAGAGCTTAGTCATTTTTATGGTAGCTTGTTGGGGTAAAATCTGTTTGACTTGCCAATTCGAATGGACCGTTAAAGTTCAGTGTGTATTTTGACAATTTGGTGGAGAACTGTGCGCGATTACACGTTACAACAAGTCAAGAATAAATTAATCGTTTTTACATCTTTTTTATTTATTGAAGTATTTAAAAAAAAAAAAAGTGTTTTTGTTTTTAGTAGCCTGACGGTAGGTTAGGTTTAAGTGGCTGCCGGCAAGCTAACACACTTCGACAAATGCAGGGTGCATTTTACAGTGGTGGACGAAATAATAGGTTTGAACAGAAAATAAATGAAAAATAAATGTTTACACGATTTTGTTGTAATTTTTTGTATCAGTTCAATGTCATTATTCAAGAATATATACAGTGGGAAGCAAAACTGTCTGGATGTTATTAAAATGAGTAAGCCAATAGCAATTTGGAAAACATTTAAACTTTATTTACTTATAATTAAATATTTTTTTCAAAAACTAGTAAAAAATTTAATTCTTAAAAGAAAAGTTAACAAAAAAACAAAAAAATATTCTATTCGGACACTTTTGGCACTTAAGTGATTTAAAAACAGTATTCTCTTGTATGCATGAATTGCACCGTTGTTTGTGTACCTCAAGAATTCATCATTTTTATGTTGATGTAGTTTATTTGTATTTAATTCATAGTTTGTTGTTCTACTGTCTAGTGGGTTTTTAAAAAAAAAAATAGAAATGAAAAAAATTCCAATCGATAAAGAAAATAATTTAATGATATTAAAAAATGCCGAAATGTAATTTGTGCAAACAACCTTGGAGGCCGACCAAGAATCATGGCGATGCTCGGTTGATGGAGCAATTGCTCCATAAAAACAATAATTGGACAGCAAAAAATGCTGCAAAAGCCATAGAAAAAGATGTCAGTACATGGACAACTAGACGTGCGCTAAAAAGAATAGGTTTGGTATCTAGCAAGCGTAAAAAAAAGAAGCCGGCTCTTTCAGAAAAAAATGTTCAACGTCGCTTGAATTTCTGTTAGAAGCACAAATTTGGACCGATGAGACTAAAATTAACCGTAACCAATCAGATGGCAAGGAGTACTATGTACTGGCACCGCCCTCACGAGCGCCTTCAATGGCATCAGGTGAAGGAAACGATGAAACACTGTGGCGGGGGGATAATGGTTTGGGGCTGTTTTACTTGGTGGTGCGTCGGTCCATTGGTAAGAATCCAAGGGATTATGAAAAGGGAAGATTACTTAAACATCCTGCAAACCAATCTACCCGATTTTGTTGATGAGTGCGCGTATTCAATTGAAGAAGTCGTGTTCCAGCAAGACGGAGATCCGAAGCTAAAATCGTTCAATATTGGCTCCAAATCCAAAATTTTCAATTGATCCAATGGCCTGCACAGAGCCCTTATCCCTGATCTTAACCCAATTGAAAATTTGTGGGCAATCATCAAAAGGAGAAATTCACCGAAAAGAGAATGGAATGAGTGCAAAGAGAATGGCAGAATATTGAACCCGAAATAATAGAAATTAAGAGTGTGTAATAGAGGACTTTGGACAAAATATTAGTTTTTATAAATGGAAGGCGATTACACAACCATATCTATAAAAAAAAAATGCTAATGTGCAAAAGCGTCCGAATAGAGAATTTTTTGTTTTTTGTTAATTTTTTTTTTTTTTTTTTTTATGAAATGAATTTTTTACTAATTTTTATAATGGAATTTTGAAAAAATATTTCATTAAATAATAACACTTAATTCGTTGGCTTACTCATTTTGATAACAAAACCATGGAGATACATTCATCCGGACAGTTTTGCTTCTCACTGTAGGTAAAAAAGCAATTCTTTTTTTTCAACATTGAAACTGGTTTTTTGAGGTTGGGAAAAACTAATAGGTGTGATTCGTAGAATAAGAAAAAAATCAAAATTATATTGGGTTGTACCCAATTTTATTGTAAAAATTTAAAAGCCAATATTATTTTTCCTTAAATTTTTATTCAATCAAAATAGGATCCGTTGGCATCTATGACATTCTTCCAACGTGATACAAGGTCAAATATTCCCTTTTCATAGAAGTCCTGACTTTTTGAAATCTTCAAAGGCTTTCATGACCTCTACTCGGTTCCGGAAGACCTTCTGTCGGCAAAATGAATCCAGATTGGGGAGAAGATGGTGATCTGTTGGAGAGTACGGTTTTGAATTTCAAATCCCAACTGCAACTGTTTTTGCTTGCCCCGTTACTTGTGAGGTATGGGGTATAGCATTGTAATGCAAAAGGATCGGATCCTGCCTACTGACCAACGCAGGTTGCTTTTCAGCCAATTTGGCATGCAATATGTTCGTTTCCCCTTGTTGAAGAAATGAAAAGTGGATTGGTCCTTGGCCTGGAGGTGTGTTTTGGTTTTTCATCTGCATTCAACCACTGCCCAGATCTTTTACGATTACCATACAGTATATACTTTTCATTACAGGTGACTATCCAGTGCAAAAACGGTTCAGTTTGGTGTCTTAATGTAAGCGATTCACAGATTTCCAGGAGCCGTAGTTTTTTCGATTCGTTCAGTTCATGGGTGTACGTACCCACTTATCGAGTTTCTTTATCTTTCCTATGAGAGAAAGGAGTTGATTTATTGTCATTGGGGATACTCCCATTCTTTGTGCAATCTCCCGCAGCGATTTTGTTGGGTCCGCATCCACCGTTGCTCTTAAAACATCGTCGTCAATTAATGTTTTCGGCTTCCCACGTGGTTCATTTTCGAGGCTGAAATCTCACGAACGGACCTTTTCAAACCAACGTCGTCGTATAGTGTGTTTGATTACTGCTACATCTCCAAATGCGTCATTAAGAGGGTAATTTCATGTGCGACCTTAAATTTTGAAGGTTTTTTTTTTTTTTTTTTTTTTGCGGAAAATGAAATATTTCAAAATTTGAACGCTTATGTACAATACAATAGTACTCGTATTATTCAAAGTATTGCCCATCTGGAGCTATGACTTTTTCCCATCTTTCTGGCAATTTGTGGATCCCATTCCAAAAGAACTGCGCCGGCTTGGCAGCCAAGAATGAATCAAGCCAATTTTTGATATTCTGCTCTGATGTGAACCGTATTTCAGTGAGGGCGTTCTGCATCGACCGGAACAAATGGTAGTCAGAAGGGGCAAGGTCTGGGCTATAAGGCGGGTGGGGTAAGACTTCCCATCCACTGTTTCTTAACCGGAATAGCAACGTGGGGCCGAGCGTTGTCATGATGGAAAATTATTGCCTCATGTCTGGTCGCATATTCCGGGCGTTTTTCGGCCACTGCTCTCTTCAAACGGATTAATTCTGTTCGGTAGCGGTGTCCATTGATGGTTTCACCCGGTTTTAGTAGCTCATAATACAGCACACCCATCTGATCCCACCAAATACAGAGCATTACCTTCGCGCCATGGATATTCGGCTTTGCCGTTGATTTGGCTGGTTGGCCGGGTTTCACATATGATTTTTTGCGCTTGGGGTTGTCGTAATGGATCCATTTTTAATCACCAGTAACAATCCGATGCAAAAATGACTTCCTTTTGTGGCGTTCCAGCAGCATTTCGGACATGCAAACCGCCTTTCGACGTCTCTCGGCTTGAGTTCATGTGGAACCCAATTTCCTTGCTTTTGAATATATCCAGCTGCTTTTAAACGTTTTGAAATGGCTGCTTGAGTGACACCCAAAGATTCTGCGAGCTCTTCTTGTGTTTGGCAACAATCTTCATAGAGTAATGCTTCCAGTTTTTCATCTTCAAACTTTTTTGGCTGCCCAGGACGTTCATCGTCTTCCAAGCCAAAATCACCACTTTTAAATTGTGCAAACCACTTTTGGCACGTTCGTTCAGCTAGCGCATGTTCACCATAAACTTCCACCAAAATACGATGACTTTCGGCAGCAGTTTTCTTCATATTAAAGTAATGAAGAAGAACTTTCCGCAAAAACACTTTTTCAGGCACAAAGTTCGACATATTTGAGTGAAAAAAATTTATTGTTGTTTACGCTTCAAATGAATGACATACTGAAATGACGTACAATGACAGTAGCTTTCCAACGCATGTTCCAATGGAATAATAATAACGGAATAATACAAGTTACGCCATCTCTTAGCAAACCGCACGAATTAAGTTATTCTCATGATAGTTATGTGCTATTATTTAGCTATTGAATAATAAAAACAAAATTTTGTTAAATAAAAAAAAAATATTTTAACGTCATTTTGGTGAGGTAAAATAGGTTTCTTCAAAAAAAAAGTAGGTGGCGGCCCCCTGATTGCTCCTTTTGTAATCATCTGAAATCAAAATTTCAAAAATTTTATTATTCAGTAGGGTTGTCATTCTGTCCCGTATTAAATTTAAATTTAGTGAAAAATAACAATATGGCAGCCTTGTAAAAAAAATTTTCTATAGTCGAATGTTTTTTTTCGGTTTTATACCGGATAGAGCCATTCATGTGTAGAATATTGTGCTAAAATTTCAGCCGAATCGGTTTCGAGAAAAACTTGTCTAAAGCTTGGAGAAGAAAAGAAAATGCAGGGTACGCTCTCACCTATTATTTGCTATAACTTTCAAATGACTTACTGTATCGGTCTAAAATTTTCACACTATATTCTCAACTTATTAAACTTTGAAAATATGCAACAAAAAAAAAATCGATTTGAAGATCAAACATGATTAATGTTTTTCATTGCCAATAACGCATTATGCCCCATTTTAAATTCGTAAAGGAAGAGGGTTCCAATTTGAACTGCCGACAGCATGGTAATAATTCCTAAAAAAAAGAAAAAGAAACAGTATTTGTAACGAACCCTAAAATTCTCACACGTCAAGCATACGTACCACTTTATTTTATAAAAAGAGAAAATTTAACGTATGGTACACTTCTTATTTCCGACTGAGCGAAAATTTCATGTGGTACAACCCAAAAGAAGAAATCTACAATGGTGTTCAGAGAAAGAGCACATTTCATCCGTTTTATACTAAAGTCGTCCCTTCTTACTCAAACATGATTTAATATTTATTTTTTCATTTATTTGAAATGTATTTGCCTTTATAAACTTATCAGAACATAAAATAATATTTATAAGTACAGTAAAAAATAAAAAAATCATAATAATGCATAAATTAACTGTTCACAGAAATAGCACACAATGCTTTAATACGAAGAAACTAATTAAAAGTACAATTCTACTATTCCAAAAGCTAGTCTTTGGTAGGATAGCCTTTGCCCTTCATACTAATTTGCATCGGGATGACATACACTCAACAAGTCTGCGACATCGTTCAGTGGGGGTGCTGTACCAGGCCTGTCGTGTGCTTTCCCATAAAAGTCTCAAACTTGATGGTTTTTAGTCCTAAATCTTTTTCCCTATATCGTTCTATAGGTTTTCTATATTGTTAAGATCAGGACTATGTTGCGGCCATTCTAAAACGTTAATTTTTTGGTCTGCAAGCCACTGATTTACAGACGTTGCGATGTGCTTAGGGTCATTATTTTGAATTTCGATGCAAGTGGTAGAAACTGGTTCTTAAGGATCTCTTTGTATTTATATTGATCCAAACGAATTTCTATTTTCCCAGAACCTATTACACTTTGATTCATCGCTCCATAAAACGTTTTTCCAGAAAGAAACTGGTTTGTTAACATGAGCTCTTGCAAATCTCAATCTTTTCAACCTATTTTTCTCCGATACAGCTGGTTTGTTCCTTGCAATGCGTCTATGTTGATTAGCCTCCAAAAGACGGCGTCTTACGGTTACTAATGATACTTCAATATTATATCGATCCTTTATTTGGTTTTTGATTTCAGCAGATGTTAAAAATTGATCCATTTTGCTGAGACGCTACATTGTTCTGTCCATACGACCAGTGGTTTTTCTTGGCGGTGGCTTCGGAATTTTATTGGATGTTGTTTCTTCCACTGTCATATGCTTTATAGCGTTTTGGACTAGCTTCCTGGCGATGTTAGATATTGTCTCATCTTTACGTTGCATGCCTAAAATGACTTCTTGCTTTTCTGAGGTGCAGTGTTTTCCACGACGCATTATTTTTCGTCTAAATTTAATTTCTAGATCTGGTAACGTCGTAGCAAGGATTCTACAAGATTTTGAAACATTCTTCTCTCTTGACTTCAGACCATAAGTTCCTCGTTCGGATTCATATCGGGCGAGCTGGGCAATCCAAAGCTGAGACCTTTTTCCCTTGAAACCAGGCTTTGCGCCATAAAGCAGGACTGAATAATCTGTGTCTTTATAATCTTGTTGGTTGCTCGAGAGAGGGTTTTACTACTCAATTGCTATCTATGCCCAAAGAAGCAGCGTTCTTCGCAAGAGCCGAAGTAGATCAAGTCCCTTACTACCTCAAAGTTGTTGCTACTTATTGTGACGTTTTGTCCTAGTCGTCGCTGTTGTGTGTTCCAAGTTCACGACAGCATATATGTACCTATGTATCCGTTAAACCCATATTTGCAGCTTCATTGACAGCTCACTGTCTCTGCGTCTGCGTATGCGAGTAACTGAACAGACTTTTGAAGGACGGTGCTTCTGAGGTTGACTTGGGGGTCTAGCATTTGTCATCATCTTGCAGCGGGCATATTCCATCGTCATACTGCTTAGTTGAATGAGGTGGGTAGGGATGACAGCCTGTATAGTTCGTTTCTATAGATGCTGTCATATGCGCCTTTGACATCGATGAAGATGTGGTATGTGTCGTTTTGGAACTCCCTTGGGTTTATTTTTTTTAAGATCTGTCGTAATGTGAAAATTTGATATATGGAGGACATTTCTGGCCTAAAACCACACTGATAGGGGCCGATCGAACTGTTGATAAAGACTGTTAGGCGTGTTGAGGACACTCTTTGCTTTAGGATCGGACAAACAATGTTGAGGTTCCATTCGTGGGGGATACTTTCGTCGACCTAGATTTTAGAGATCATTTCCTGATGACTTAAAAAGGATAGTCTGGAGGAGTGCATTGCATCGATCTCGCCGCAAAATCAAAAACTCTGTGTCCGTTTTCGAAGGTGATAGCGTGGAGGCTGTACTTCCTCTCTGTATTGCCAAGCATGCTCCCCATGCCTAGCTTGGAATTAAAACGATTTACACGTTATGCAATATTTATGGCATTGCTCGAAGGTTTTGTGGTCTTTAGTAAGGTCGTCCTTCTCAACAGTCGGAGCGTGAGCGTTTATGTAGCGAATCGTCTTCACGCGTTTCCTTACATGCCTGAGGCTCAAGACTTGTTGCGTAAGTCTTTTTCTTACGGCGAATTCGTATCCATTGTCTGTAACATTCTCCAGACTACTCGTAGGTATCACAGTTTTTCATCCTCTTTTTGTCCGGTCCATTCCATTGCACTTCTTGGATGTCGTTTATGTGTGCTTTATATTAGTCGGGGATTTCCGAAAGTTGTTCGATTGCACGTGTTCTGTTAACATCCAAAGATTATTGTCCTTTAATCGTTTGCCAGGGTCGTGGATAGTAAATCCGGCTGGTAGTCAGAACTTTTTAATCTCTTCCGTATATGGTTGTGAGCCCTGTAACGGCGTAGGGGTTGGGTATGAAATCTGCTTTTCCAAAATCTCTTTTCCATAAGACCCTGTGACAAAATCCCCCGTTTCAATGCAAAAAGCAAATGCGCCTACATTCAAAACAGAGGACTTTCGGGCACAGGGGATTTTGAAAAGAGAAATTTCGTAGGGATCCCACGGCGTAGGCCCGTTGTATGCTACTAGTCAAGCATGCTCGCTACGAACTTGGTTGTTGCGCTGCTGGGCTAATCCAAGTTATAAAACAGTTAGCGCACAGATCGTAGAGGTACGATTCAGTCACAAGTTTTCAGGACAAGCCTCGAAAGTTAGACTAATTTGTTGTGTATCGTGCAGATAAAATTTAAAAAAATAAAATACATGCCACGCCGTCGACGGCATGCTGGTCGGCGCCATACTGGTCGGCGCCGTGATGTCGGTCAAACACTACGAGTTCCACCTTAGTTCCAAAGAACGATGGCGTTGAGATTTGCATTATTGGACCGGCTGTTTTGGAATTTTCCCGTCTTTTTCTTAGAAACCAATTTCGATAAACCCCAACTCTTAATCGGCGGACACATTGCACACACTTCCGCAGGCACAAGCGAAGCTGTAAAGTCGGAGCAAAGTATCTTCTGACGTGGCGATCAATCCAAGGTTACTACTCAGGTTTTTTTTTTTTTTTTTTTTTTTTTGTTGCAAAAAATTTGCAACTGAAAATGCATTTCCCGCAATTGGAGTACAAAGGAAGTGCGCGGAAGTGTAGCCCCATCAACACCTACACCCCATTGGTAAGCAGCAGCAAGCAGTGTGCTGTGCTGTGGTGCGTACTCTGTACTTTGTGCTGAACGCTGATTGCTTTGTTTCTCCAGCAAACTTATTGGTATGCACTGATGTGACGTCATGGACCTTTATTACTACAAGTACATACTCGACTCGTACACTGAAATTGAACTTGGAATTCGGAAGAGTGCTTTTGTCAGGCGACCAAAGCAAATCACGAAGGTGGTGAATGATTCCACAAATGGGCCGGTCGCTCCAGTGTCAGTGGCTATGGCCTTGGACACTGTATCATGATTGCAACAAAATTCGACAGATTTTAGGTGATTTATGTATGTGGACGCAGCGGCTATTGAGAGCTACTCAATGTGTGATGTGATGTGTGTTCGTATTCGGGTCTTGGGTTTGCGGTTAGAGAGTAAAGTGGGGTCTCCCGTCGTCGTTGTGGTCGTCGTTTTCGTATGTTTTGTGACGAAAAGTTGACCGAAAAAAAAGAAAAAAAGACAAAAAAAAAAAAAAAACAAAAAAAACGTGACGGAGAACTCTCGTTAAAACTGGCTGGCGAATATACTTACATAACAGCAATAATTCGTTTTGTTGTTGTTGTCGCCGCTGTTGTATTGTATTGTATTATTAAAATGTACCAGAGTATCGGGTTTGTGGCGCGCGAGTATTCACCAGGCACAGGCAGCAGACGCAGTGTTTTGAGGGGTGTTCACACTGTTCAGTATTTGACTTATTACTGCTACTTACTTACTCTGCTTATTGTTGGCTGCTTACCGCTTAGTGCTTAGTGTGCTCTTATCTCTATTCTATTCTCTACGTCTATTTAGAGAGGTGGATGACGAGACAGGGTTTGTGGTCGAGGGGGGAGCTTATACGTGGCGGGAAAGCGTGGGTGGTTAAATGTGATCTCTCTAGGAATGAAGAGGGTGTCAGCCAGTAGTTCTGTTGGTGGTGGCGGCCAGTAGCACTGTTGGATATGCGGGGCGACATCGACGTCGGCGGGGTTTGTAATGACAATTAATGAATAATTTGCAATTATAATCATTTCACAATTTTCGCCGCAACCGCTGCCATTTGGAATCGGTTAAGGAGTTGGCTGGTGTTCTTTGTGCGCTTGAAATCAATTAATTAACGTCTGCTATCTGTGCGGAGATTGCATGCGAATTGGTCTCACTGTAGTGGTTAGCAACTCGTAGTTATACCTACATATGCTCGTACATACATACATACAGACATGGAAACCAATATTAATAAATAAAATTAAAGAAATACAAAAAATAAAAAACACAAAATATACAACAAATGCAATGCGCTGCTGTTTTGGGGGGAGCGGCAAAAGCTTAGGTAACCGACACGATGGGGTTGACGGGGGCAGTTAAGCAAAACTAGAGAAGAAGAAGGAGGAGGAGATGTGTAAGGAATGGAGAACAAATGATTGATGAGAATGCTTAGCGCATTTGAAGTGGCCTTCAGATCGACGGTCGCTGGTGTTTGCGCTTAGAAACAGTGCAGTGGAATTAGGTGTTTCTTTTTTTTTTTTTTTTTTGTATTTGAATTTTTATTTTTATTTATTTTTTATTTTTTGTATTGTATATTCCTGATCGACGCTGTTAGAGATTCTTTATTCTAGTGATGACGCGTTGCGCGTGCGACGCGATGAAGACATCGAGTCACCTGCGCCATTAATAGATGGATCGATCGATTTTGAATGTCTTTTCTTTCGATTTTTTTTTTTTTTTTTTCTGTTTTAATCTTGTCTATGGAGTTTTTTTTTTTTAATTAAAGATTAGAAGGTGGAGGTTTGGTTTCAAGCTTTTGATAATGGTGATGCACTTGTTGAATCTATTTGTGACTGTAGTTGCCAAAGCAAAATAAAGGAACAGAACAGCCAGGCAAAGAACTAGTCCATTGTATTCGTTTTATGTTCCGTTTGATGGAATTTCTCAGTCTTTCGAAGAGTTGAGATGCCTAAAATACCAGCATACACCACATAAGCAGCGAGTATCTGCAGCCTGCATTCAGTGAAGTCTTGGCAGTTGTAGGAGGGCTGTCGATACATATGCAAAAGCTTCATCTTCTTTACTGATTCTTTGTTACCATCAGGATTGCCTATATCTTCGCTCGGAAGACAGTCGCAATCTTCCTAAAGGACTGCCGTCCAGAAAGACACTAGTGTCGTATTCGAAGCGGGTTTTGGAGCCATCCATGAAGACCCGGCTCAGATTCTGGCC
Organism: Volucella zonaria; assembly: GCA_963966105.1. Classification (NCBI taxonomy): domain Eukaryota; kingdom Metazoa; phylum Arthropoda; class Insecta; order Diptera; family Syrphidae; genus Volucella; species Volucella zonaria. Next base: position 128,309,830 of record OZ014533.1, on the reverse strand, counting down.
AATCATAGGGAACGCTGATTTCGTATCATTCCGGCTATAGGAGTGTTAGTGTCATTGCGCCAATTGCCGTGCTAATAAACAGTGGGCTTTCAGAGTGCTGGTTATGATACTAATATCAAGGGGAAGGAGATGCATCAGTGAGTCTGGAGTAGAGCGTGCAAGTGAAAGCCTCCATGGGGTCGAAATAGACTGTTCTTTGGAGTCTGGTAAAAGCAGCATTTACTATATATTTTCGTGAAAGCTTGTTTCACCAGACAATCGATGCATGTGATATAATTGGCCTTATCATATCATGTTATGCTGAGAGTTCCTTTACACTGCCAGGAGGCCAACAGCGTCCTGAAGAGTTTGACCTAACATTTGTTCAGTTTAAAGAAGTTTTTTTTTTATCAAGAATGACACTCAAACTCTTAGCTTCGTTCAATAAACGGATGGTGATGTTTTTAATCACTAGATGTGTCAGACCAGTCAGTTTCTACCTCTTCATAAAGTGAGAGGATAAACTGAAAGCATCAATTCCTAGTGCATCAATCGTCGATAACGACTAAGGCTTTCTGCGCTCTAAAGAGTACAGTCGCTACATGTGATCCAATAGATATTACAGCTACTCGTAAATCATCTGCATATGCCTCTGGATAGCTACTTCAACGTCCGCTGGATAGTGAACGAAAGTGTAAGTCGAAATAATCCCTCAGCTGAGGTTGTGAGTCGGGCTTGGAACCCACCACGTTAATGAATCTTTCAGTGAATATCTCGATAATGCCTTGGAAATAGTCCTTGATTGCTGATGATGATGACAATCCAGGCTATTTTGATAAACATTTTCTCTATCGCTCTATTCTTTGAGTGTTTCAGAGAAGCGTATTCACAGCATAAATCCTCTCTTGCATATGGTCCCAAAGAAAGAAGTCGCACGGTGTTAAATCACATGATCACGGTGGTTAACTTTAATTATCATTTCGAGAAATCACTTTGTCACCTTGTTCAAGAAATTTCTGGAAAAGCCATTATGTGGTGCCGTCGCGCTTCGAATGTCCTTGACATTCTGACAAAATCTTAGTGTCATAGCATAACATTTTTGAAAGGTACATAATTGCGTTTACCTCTTAATTTACGGCGATTTTTTGGAATGGAACAGAGCAACGAATTTGCATTAAATTCTGTGTTAACAATGAAATTGACGGCACAAAAGCATTAGAAATGCTAAAAAGGTGTTTTGGCAACGATGCTGTAAAGGGAAAAGTGGTTTACGAATGGCACGCTTCAGAAGTGGCCGCCGAAGACGAGGACCGTTCTAGTAGACCATCGACACCAACAATTGAGCAATCACGTTGATGAAACCTAAGATTTACTGGCCGTAAACTTCAAATTAATTATCAGAGAGTTAGCGTAGATGACTAGCATCTCCATTAGACCAGTCCACGACGTTTAAACCAATCCACTCAGCTTGAAACGTGTCGCTACAAAGCTGGGCTCAAAGACTTGAGTTCCCTGCAAAAAAAAAAAAATCAGCGTGTGGACATTTCAAAAGCCATGCTTTTCGAGGCTGATTACGACCAAAGATTCATCAAACATAAACGAGATATCTTGATTACGCTAATGATATCTGCTTGCTTGCGCACAGGGTTTTGCATCTACACTAGATGAGCCACAATTTGGAACCTAAAGCCAACAGAGCGAAGCTTATGCATTAGCTGCATTAGCTAAAAGTAAAGGCATTGGTGTTTCAAGCGCTCTTTCCCAACTTAACATTGCTGGACAGGATGTCGAGAAAGTGTAGAGTTTCCTTATTTCGGAAGCACCATTTCGAATGGCGCAACACTGAACTCGATGTTAGTAGCAGAATTGCGACTGTTTTACTCCAATGTCGAGCCAGTACTGCTGTATGGGTGCAGTACTTGGAAGGTGATCACAGAAATCTCTCGGAAGGTGCAGTTTTGCGTTAAGAGACGTCTGCGCATCATTTCGAGAGTATTTTGGTCCAACCGAATATCAAACGCAGAGCTCCATATTAGAACGGGGCATGAATCAATCGACATCACTATAAGAAGATGGAAATGATTGTCGATTGGTCACACTTTAAGACGCGAAGACAATTCCATTGTGAAGTACGTCATGCAATGAAACCAGCTTACCCCGTCAGGAAGAAGAACTGGCCACCCAAGGCAGACATGGCGCAGAACAGTTGAGAAGGAATCGAGGATACTTGGAAAGAGTTGGAGAAAGCTGAAGCACGTTGCAAAAAACCGAATAAGATGACGCGCAGGCGTTGTTGACGTTCTATACCCCCCGAGTGGTCACAGGAACTAACTAACTACTCGTAACCAATTCGCAAAAAAAGTACCTGAAAATACATTTATGGATTTTGCATCACGATAACATTGATTATTTGCATGCATATCTTGCTAAAAACAACACAACTGTCATCCAACGGTCTCCAGATTCACCTCATCTGGTACCATGTGACTTTTTCCTCTTCGACCGACTTAAAACACCGCTTCGTGGAACGAGCTTTAACAGCGAGAGGAGGCTATTGAAAAATGGATGAGCGCACTGAAGGGCGTACCGAACATCGAGTACCAAAGAGGGCTAGATCAAACGCTGGCTCAAATGCATTGCGGACAATGGGGATTACTAATCTAATTTCTGCTAAAGTTTGCGGTTCTAAAGCTGGCAAATTATCTAGAGAAACTTTCTCTTCGGGTTCAGAATCCTCATCAGTTACATCCCCTGTTGTATTTATAGGAGGAAATATTGTTATTTCTTCGGTTGTAAAGGGTGTTTTTTTTAGAGCTTTAGTTTCTAAACAGATTGTCAATTTGACAGTTGAAAGTTGATTTGTGGTTAGTACGTTTTGCCATTTTACGATAAATAGATTAACGCCAGAAAAACGCGTGCAAATTGTGCTAACTTATTTTGAAAACCGTGGTTCGGTTCGCCAAACTTATCATGTGCGCTACGTCCATTTTACGGTCGACATAATCGTCCATCTGAGCAAGTTATTCGGAACAGGAAGAATCGTTTTCGGCCACGTACACTCTAGTGGATAATACGCATCCCCAAATCCGAATGAGTCGATTCGCCATCGTGCAGAGCAATTGGAGCTATCCACTTTGTGGAAGATTTTAGCGAAAGATCCTGTCTTAAAAGCTTATAAAATCCCGTTTGTGCAAGAGTTGAAACCGCGTGACCATTATACGCGTCGTAGGGTCGGTGAATGGGCCGAAAGCATGATTCAACTTGATCCTCATTTTCAACGCAAAATTTTGTTCTCCGATGAGGCCCATTTTTGGTTAAATGGATATGTAAACAAGCAAAATTGTCGAATTCGGAGTGGAGAAAACCCAGAAGTCTTTGTCGAGACGCCCTTGCGACCATTAAAACTCACTGTTTGGTGTGCTTTATGGGCTGGTGGAATCATTGGCCCATATTTCTTTAAGGACGATGCCGGCCAGAATGTTACCGTCAATGGAGAGCGCTATAGAAACATGATTGCTGACTTCTTCATTCCTCAGTTGAATGGCATTGACGTGACAGAGCTTTGGCTTCAAGCATGGCTCAACATGCTACAAGGCGCGCGACACCATTAATTTATTGCGGGAAACATTTGCTGAGCGCATAATTTCGCATATTGGACCTGTGAACTGACCTCCACGATCCTGTGATCTTACACCTTTAGATTGATTTCTTTGGGGGTATGTGAAGTCACTAGTCTATGTCGATAAACCAGAGACGTTGGACGATTTGGAAGCCAACATTCACTGTTTTATTGCTGATATACTACTAGTTCTCACTAGTTTTTTTTTTAAATAATTAGAAGATCTACTTTATCTTTAAAATTTATAAATATACACATGTACATACATTCCTTTGAAAACGCATGCCGTAATTGTCCATTTCTTGAATTTCACAACTTTCTAATTGCGACCCACAGACTTTTACAATAAAAACGCAACTGCAAGCTTTTTTTTTTGCACGATTACGCCATCTGCGATGACTAGAACAATGCTTTTGCTTCGCTCGAAAGCCATCGCGTGCGTGCATGATCGAACATGATATTGGTCATATCTGGTTAACAACAAAGTTCGCTCAAACTCATAAAGGTAAACCCGAAAAACAGCTGCGAATTCTCTCTCCAACTCGTTGGAAAAATAATACAAGCTATGATCCTTTTGAAGAAGACATGGCCTGCTTTACTCGACACTGAAATATTGAGTCCTTAAGGCAAGATGTTCTCCACGCAGTGGACAATTTTTTCATACATTTGATGTGATCCCTGATTGACCAGAGCACTTCAGGTCGTGTTGGAAGTTAAATGGCGGGCTATTTCGAATAAAAATAATTAAAAAATATTAACTACATCTTATTTTGGATTAATTTTTGGGCTGTACCAGTATTTATGCTCGGACTATGTATGATGTGTTTTCTCCGAAATTATCTGTCCTGTTGGAGGAACTCCCTGGAGTACTTTAGTATGTCTATCAAATCAATTTGTTAAGCGTGTCATCTAAGAAATATGCATCTAAAGGCATCATCATCCGGCATCCACTATCAGGATAGACGATGGCTTCTTGTACGATTAACACAAACACACTGGGCAAGCCACACACCTTCAAAAGACTACAGCCCTTCAACGATAACTTGTCTAAGTCACTTTCCACGACAGCTAAAATTCGTTCAATAGCATAGCTATGGACGAATGTGTAAAATAAACTTGGTTGTGGGTATTCAAGCTACGGAACTCTCCAAGACAGTCATTTCATTTCACTCCGTCTCTGGTTCCTCATAATGGACCAAATCTCGGTTACATTAAAGAACATTGGCTTTAATTCAATGGTCCGGTATCTGGTGAATTCAACCCACATCTAATTCGAAGGCGCAAAACAAACACTTCTAGAATGGTGAGAGTTAATCCCTTTGAAGACGAAGATCGTTTTCTTCAGCAAAAATAAATCAATTCCAAATCCGAAGATTTGAATAACTGCATTTAAACTAGGCCAACGCGTTCTCTATGTGTGATATTAGATTCCATATGAAAATGGAGGGAGAACATCGAAGATTGTATCAAAACTTAAGTGCACTTCTCTACACTTGCATACGGCTCATCATTCTAGTAAAAGTTCTACCAGTTTTCAAACCGTACTGAAATTCACCCTGAATCTGGATTTTTGGATCAACCAGGACCGGATCGACATTGGAGGTCATGTTTTCATTATTGATACAATAACTAGAACCGCTATTAGACCGTGGTAAAAACATCTATAATCATACGCTATCACTGAATGACTTTCCTATCAGAATTTCGGACTACAACAGTGAAGGAATAAACAAATCACCAATCAGGAAGGACTGGCTCTATACCCAGGAGCTGTTGTCTACAGCAAAACCTTCAAAATGAAGCCTGAGTAACTACCATTATCAGGGCAGTAGCAATCTTTATTAAAAATAAATTGCAATTTAGAGACTCTGAACACCGCCATAATTCAGATAAGGGATTTTAGAAATGACTGCTGGAATCTCTCTTCAAAACTAGATATCGAGTTCCAATAACAGCAATCTGAAAGCTGATGAATTGGCTAGAAACAGATTGGCGTTGCCTAACTCATAGGTCTTTCTAATCTGTCAAAGTTTAATTGAGTTCGATTAATAAGAGAATCGAGAAGAAGCTTATCAGTTGGGCTCAACTTGACACGTCCGCAATAACCAAGACCCTTCGCCAAACACACATCACGCTCTCTAGTCAGCCTTAGCCCCTGGAAACTAGAATACAATATATTATCACAGGGCAATGCGGAGTAATTCGCTCGGTAATTCAAGAAATAGTCATATGTAGAGCGGCCGTTTGAGGGCAACGTTTGGTAGTGTTGGCCAATCGTGTCAGATAGTTCTGGTGTTGTCAGAGACCAAATCTCTGGGTCTGGCTCTGGGTCAAAATAGTTGACTTCCGCAACAGATTGGTGGGTGGAAAGAACTTGTCAAAGGAGCCGGAGACGTACAAAAAGGTATAGGAAGCTATTTCTTCCGTTGACAGAGTCTTTTTTATCATGCTGTCAATTTGCATGGTAGACAGCTTTTCGATATACGAGTAGACTTAAGGGCCGTTCAAGAAAATCGATCATTTTTCTCTTTACCAGACACCCAAAGACCTTCAGGCTGGTTTTATGTTAGGTTATTGCTCATACCGTTAAATTCTCTCTGTCCTAGAGATTATAGTTAGATCCAAAAATAACCACTAGGGATTCAGTGCGAATGGCGATACCATGCTGTATTCATCTTTAAACCGTTTTCGCGTTGAGATGACCCATCTGATGTGATCGGGAGAGAACATTCTCTTTGATTTACTCTTGTTTTGTGAATTCTCTGAATCTAAGTGCTTGTAGGAGAAATCCTAGCGCTTATAATGCCCGAGGGGGAATCTTTAACTTCTTGCAAAACATTCTTCATGTGAGTTTCTTTGATTTCCTAACAACAGAGTTGAAGTTCGTCATCGCTATGCATACATCCTGTACTTGTTCTACTGTCACTTGTGTTGTCTATACTACTGATGAGATACTCGTTAACTTTCTAAGCATGGACCAGCCGTATTTTCTCTTAAGATTTTGCCTTTAAACAATTTTTTTTTCTTTTCTTTTTCTTGTTTGTAAAAGTTTTATGTTCGTAAAAAATATTATATAGTATAATGAAATAAATTTTCCTTTTTTGTTTCAGAAACTCAAAGAACTCGACAAACAACGCATTTGCAGTTAGCAGCATAATAATTTTGCTTTAACATTTATTGAAATCATTTGAAAATCACAAAGATTATCAGAGTAAGACATCAGAAATGATACTGAGTCGATATTTTGAATTTATCAATCGATAATGATAAATGAAACCATTGCAACAACTAGTGATCCTCTTGTCGAATATCAATAGGTTTTGAAATAATAAATGTTTAAACCGTCATTACCAAGTGCAACAACGTTGTTGTCGTCGTCGTCGTCTTGCGTGTTGTTGCTAACGTCCGCATCATTGTTGTCGTTTCTTGAATCATCACTAGCAATAGCAGCCGTAGCTGAAGAAGCAACAGTAACAATAACATCAGCAGCAGCAGCAACAAGAACAACAGCAGCAACAACAAGAACAACAGCAGCAACAACAACAGCAGCAACAGCAACAACGAGAACAGTATCATTAGCACAAGTAGTAAAAACCGAAGCAGAACAACTATTTTCTATGTCACGATTTTCAATATTGTCAGCGTGGTTGTTACCATCGTCATCATCGTTGTCGTTATTGTCGTCATCATTGTCGTTGTCGTCGTGGTCGTCGTCATCGTCGTTATCGTCTTCGTTGTCGCTGTCATCGTTTTCATTAAAAAATAGAACAAATGAGTTCCTTCCAAAACGTTAAAACAATTTCTACAACAATAACTAAACAATTCTTCAATAGAAGAACAATTTTTGTACTTGAATCATACCAGAAGCAAGAGCAACAGCAACAGCAACAGCAACAGCAACAACATCAGCAGCATCAGCATCAGCATCAGCCGAAGCAGCAACAGCAGCAGCAGCACCAGCAACAAAAACAAAAACAAATACAAATACAAATAAATCCACAAGAAATCAATCAAAACTCAACAATTGTGATTAAATCGAAGGATAGACAGAGAAAAAGAAGAACTAGCAGCAGAATAAGAAGAGAAATTGAAAGAGAACGCCTAAAGTGTAAAGTAGGAGCAATAAGCATCTGCAGCAGCATAGGTAGATTTAGAAAAGTAAAAAAAAGCGTTAAGGACAAGAGGAGGAGGAGGTGGTGTGGAGGAAGTAAAAAGAAATTAATCTAGATTTCGAAAGTTCCTCGCGATAATCCCTGTATATTCCTCGCAATACACAAATATTTTGAAAGCAAAGCAAAACAAAAAAAAGCCTTCTTTACCCAAAGGAGGTGCAACTTTTACAAGGAAGATAATACAGAAACAAAAAAAAAAAAAAAACAATTAAATAAGGAATAGTGTGTGCACCTGTGTATGAGCGCACGCACTTATTTAAAACAAAAAAGAAAAATCCACCGTCCTCTGTCCGAAAGAGAGAAATAATACAAAACAAAAAATTAGAAAAAAAAAAAAAACAAAAACAAACTATATGTATATTTTTTTATAATCTAAGGAGCAACACACACACAACCAAGACGGAGAGAAACGGAGGAAACGTATTTTTAATTTTTTATAAAATGGCAAATACTTTATCAGTCATGATACGAAGTGTTGTCAGCAAAAAGCGCCGACGGTTTACTGAGGATGGCTATGACTTGGACTTAGCTTGTAAGTTGAATTTTTGTTTAAAAATTTTATTGTAGATCTAATAGACCTAATTGTCGTCTCCTGACAACTTTTTCCCACTATAGATCTATGTGTGTACTATATGCCCACCACTATTGTTTCTTCCTCCTTACAACAAACTATACTTGCAAACCCACCTACCGAACAATAGACACTCAAGATTCTGGCGATTTTTCTAGTTTACGAGGAAGTTTAGCTCAGTTAGTAAGCTGCTGTCTTTTGCCCTGGCAGTAAATAGTACATGTCCATTGATGTGTTCTTCCCTCTAGGCTCGTCGGACCATTGTGTCATATCAGCTAATTTCTCGTACACCCACCACACAGTTAGAGAAAAGATTCCCAAAAGAACCATATGACAATACGAGAAAGCCTATTGGAGCGGACTTAACAACTTCTTTAGGAATTTGGGTGCCGCTGCTGATATGATCACAGAAACTATTCACTTTAGAATGAGATGCTTCATCCCTCATCGGATGAAAAGTATCAAACCAAAAGAAAAGGCATGGTACGACTAGAGTTGTAAAGGGGCTGTCATGGTTAGAGAAGTGTTTTTCGGTCCTACAAGACCAACCCGACAGAGGGAAACCGAAAAAAGTTGAAACGAACTGGAAATGACTGGAACGCTTTTCTTAAGCGAGTGAAATTCCAATAGGGCCAAAAACTGAGGAAAAAAAAATACTGCAATGTCCCAAAGGCAGTAAACAATTTTGGTCGTTCGTCAAAAACATTAGAAATTCTGCCTCACTTTCCATCCCAACGCTCATTTGCAATGACATTCCAGCTGTCAGCTCTTTGGACAAGGCCAATCTGCTTGCTGCACACTTTGCGGCTAGCTCAACACTCTCAGATTGTGCTTTGTCGCCGGCTACACTTGAGTGCGTCGAATCTTCAATGGGACGAATCCACTTTCGCACTCGTGTAGTAGCAATAGTTCTTAAAGATCTTAATACACATAAATCCGCTGGTCCAGATGGTATGACTCCCCTTTTCCTGAAGAGGTGTTCTCCCTCGCTGGCAAAACCACTGCGTAAGCTTTTTCATCACTCCTACTCTTTAGGACTTTTTCCGAGCAAATGGAAAACAGCATTTGTCCAGCCCGTCCCTAAAAAAGGCGAATCTCCTTCCCTCTCCTCATACAGATCCATTGCACTTACGTCCCTTCTTTCCAAGGTCATGGAAACGCTGATAAACCACCATGAACTTCTTAATGGCCGGCAGTATGGTTTTCGTAGCAACAGGTCCACTGGTGATTTGATATCATCACTCACCGAAAAGTGGAACCAAAGTCTACTTCAATGTAGCCAAACCAAGATAGTTGCACTTGATATTTCTAAGGCATTTGCCAGTTTGGCATTAGGCTCTTTTGTCGAAAATGCGTCCTTTTTTGATCGATGACTCTCTTTTTCAATGGATTAGAAATTACTTTTCGGAACGTTCAATTCAAGTTGTCTTGGATGGTTTCAAGTCTGATATCCACAACATAAATGCTGGTGTGCCTCAGGGCTCTGTTCTGTCTCCGACACTGTTTTTATTTTCATCAACGATCTCTCGTCTGCTACTTCTAATCCAATACGGGTGGCCGTGGTGTAGTGGTACTAGCTATCGCTTCTCACTCGGAAGCTCAAGGTTCGAATCCTAGCCACAGCAAGTTTTCATTTGTGTAATTGGAACCCAGTCAGAAAAATCTGCGTGTGAAGGCATAACACTGACATGTAGGTTTGGGTGTTGTAGGGTTTTCAAGCACAAATCAACCGTTAAAATTCACAACCGGAATCATTCCGAGAGAAGAAAATCTCTCCGTCCTATTCGGACTCCCACCCCTGGAGAGCCAATATCGAAACCAAACACACCTGAGTTTCAAACCACTACATCACAACAATGTTTTCCCTTCTCCTCCTTCTATCTTTCCGCCCGCGCCCTGGCAACAGTATAAGGATATTCATAACCCCTTAGGCGCGCGTAAATTATAAAAAAATGTATTCCTCGGCTAATGACAGTACTCTCTGCTTTTCATATTCGTTCTTGGACTCACACCCCTGCTCTTCGGCTGTAAAACAAGAACGAGAACGTGAACGGCAGCGTATGTTAAGCTCATTAGATTCTGATATTAACAGCATATCCAAATGGGGAACACTATCAACAGAGTAGAATTTAATGCTTCCAAGACTCAATGCTGTCTGCTGTCATTAAAGCGAAATCTAAATACCCAGCCATTATCCATGAGTGGCACTTACATCGTCGAAACCGATAAACTTTCCATTTTCAGTATGTGTAGCAGTGACAACTTATGTTGGAATGACCACATATTCGATGTCGTCAAAAATGTTGCAAAATGTCTAGGTTTCCTCAAGCGACGTAATATATAAGGCATTCATCCGCCCGAAATTGGACTACAATGCTCACATCTGGTCAAGTGCTCCTAAAACATCTCTGCACCTGCCAGATACGATTCAAAACCGTGCGATAAAACTCATAGGTGATACTAATATCAGTCAATCAATTGACACCCTCGAATACCGACGTAATGTCTCCTGTCTCACTTTCTTTTATCGCTATTTCCACCACCAGTGTTCCATTGAAATCGCCAGTAGCATTCCGCCCATTCAAATTTTCAACCGTAACACCCGTCTCCCTATGAATGCCCATCAGTATACCCTCAAGCCCATTTTCGTACTCAATATAGTGATTCGTTCGTTAGCCGTACAACTCGCTTATAGAATGCCCTGCCGATCTCTGTATTTCCAGGTCGTTATAACTTACAAACATTTAAAAACAATGTACATCGGTACCTGTCTTTTTTTCCTCCATAAATTTCCTTCGCCCGCGCTGTGACGAACATTTTAAGGGTACACAAACCCCTTGAGTGCGCGCTTATTATATAAAAACAAAAAAAAAAGTATTTTTCAATCATTTCGTTGGTCTGTCAACATTTACAAGGTCATATCATCTGTGATTACGTTTTCTAGTCCCAACAAACAGACCCTTAAAGCCATAACTGGGTCCTTATCTTAAGTTCTCCTTGTATAGTAGTTTTATCTATGAAGATCATTCGAAGTTTTATTTTATACGATTCGATTGTGACCAGAACCTGAACACAAATCAGTTTGGGCTGGCAGATCTAAATTAGTGGTGTTTTAAATTCTCAAAAGATTTTTGAATTGGTTAAATGCACAGTATCAAGCACATCTTGACTGTCAACACAGACGCGAATGTTCTGCTGATCCTTCATATGTTGCAAAGTACAAATTTCTAGCCATTGAACTTGCTTAAATCTCCAAAGTTTAATGATGCTGGAGTTATCTATCCGTAAAAATTGATTTTCTAGTCCAAAGTTTGACCAAACCTTGTTTCGGACATAGTTAATTATAGAAAAGCTGAATCTCGAACATGAATTGCACTAAACGCATCTTTCCTCAATTCGGAATAAAGTGTATTTCATTATGTAAACAGTTGGAGGAGGAATATGATTCTTAACGGAGTATGTCTATGGCAGCGCCAGTCTTGTGAAAGAAGTATTGTAGAAACATGTATTTGAAAGCTTTCTCTTTCAAGCAGTTATTGGCCACAACTGTGTAGTAAATTGTAATATCTATCTCCTAGTAGGGCCTGACACAAAATTAAGTGCAAAAGTATTTGGAGGTTCCATAATCGAACCGAATACACTTCGAAGCTTTCATTATCAACAGTGACGTCTTGTCCTAGGCAATGGACGGCTTCTTCTTTTTTTGTTGACAATGCTTGTTTTTTTACTCATTTACTTCAATATCAACTCGTTTCGACTGTTTTTCAATAAGAAAGACTCCGTGAATGATGTCGATGACATTTTCGTATCCTAGTGTCAGAAGCTGGAGAGATTTTTTTGAAGATAGCATATTCTAGTCCAAATCCCCGGAACACGTTTGGAATAGATCGAAGAAACAAATCCGGCATTGCATCGCGTGGATTTCAGGGTAACCTGCCATGGTCTGACCAGTTTTGCCGGGTTCTGGAATTCGGTCATCGTCTTGTAGACTATGAATGCCATCATATAAGACATTGATGTCGATAAAGGAATGACAAGTCTCAACTTGAAATCGGTGGTATTTTCCCCGATTTGCCTTAATGTGAAAATTTGGTCGATTGTCGACCACACATTGGTACGTGCGGAATAGTGTGTTGCAGAAGGGCTTGATGCGTTCACACAAATAGTTTTACAAGACATAGGATCGTCTTTCGTGAAAATGAAGTTTATAGAGCTCATATGCATGCCGGGAATTCCATCAAAACATCATCTGTATGTTTGAAGGGCTCTGCCGACAGGTTTTTTGTTTATCAGGTTTCTAATATCAACTCTTCTACTCGTAGGAGTATACTTTCTTTTATGCAATATCTTATTTTCCTCCCTTCTTCCCTCGCTGCTTTTGTTTGGCGCTGCAGCGCTTGTGGATGTGCATTTTCTGTGACCTTTTTTCGTCGGACGAGGGGCTCTTTTACAGTGGAGGCTGTTAGCCGAGTTCTAGAAGTTTGTAAATTCGCTACAGATTGCTGTCGGTTTGTCTAAATAACTGCACAGAAAAACTTTATTTTTTATAATGGTGCAAAGACGTTATCCTATCGTGTGGGTCGACTAATTAATTGCATATTAAAAAATATAGATTAAACTATAAATATTCAAGTGAGCGTTCCATTAAGACCTTGATCCTTAAAACGTGTCTTTTAAGAGGGAATGTGTTTGTAGCATTTTAAAATGTCTCTGTACTCTGTGTTCAACTTTTTGAAAATTGCCATTCCGATGAAGTTCATTTGGCCGGTTCTGCCGCCTGCAAGAACGGTATGAGCCACACAATATCGTAACTGAAATCCAATGTTTGTTTCGTTCGTAATATCATTACCACAGTGACTACTAAACGAAGTGTGACGTCTTTATTCCAAGCAATTCTTTACTTAAATACGATTCTTGATGTGGCAATATGGTGGTCAAGTTTCACATTTCCCCGATGAATGTGCTTTGAAATGCCCTCACTGACCTCTAATAGATTCTGGGGGCTATATACATGCCCTATATCATCCCTTTTGTTTTAGTTTCTTTTATCATTAAATGATGTTGCCTTTCTATTTTTTCTCGTTTTAGACATTTGTCACAATATAATCGCAATGGGATATCCAGGAGAAAATTTTCAAAGTGTTTTCCGAAATCCCATGAACGATGTTTGTCACTTTTTCGAATTTAGACATAAGGAGCACTATAAGGTTTACAATTTACGTTCGGAAAAGGCCTACGATGTAAATAAGTTTCATGGTGTAAGTATTTTCTTTTCAATTGAGGATTTTCATTCTCATGAATTTGTTTGTTGATTCGTTTTTGTTTTTTGTTTTTCTTTTGTAGAGAGTTTCAGTGTACGCATTCGAGGATCATAACCCGCCAACAATAGAACTGATAGATAAATTTTGTTACGACGTAGATCATTGGCTGAAAGAACATCCGAAGAACGTTGCAGCTATCCACTGTAAGGCAGGAAAAGGACGAACTGGTAAGTATGAAGATTCCTTTTTTGATTTTAAAATTTTCATATTTAGTTTTTATTTTTTGTTTTTAAAGGAACAATGATTTGTTGTTATTTGCTGTACAGTGGAATCAAAATAACAGCTGAAGACGCACTCTCCTACTATGGTGAGAAACGAACGAAAAACAAAAAGGGTGTCACGATACCATCTCAGAGGCGGTATGTCCAATACTACGCGAGACTGACACGATCGAATATAAAATATGAGAAACGAACGTTTCAGGTGAGTCTTAAACACTAAATTGCTTAGGTTTTGAAACAAAAAAAAAAAAAAAATAAAATAAAATAAAAACAACCCTATTTTGTACTGTCCTGGATGAGATAAAAATTTGAATTGATTGGTAAAGATAATATTGGCGGACAGTAATTAATGATCTGCACGAACTTTGCGGATATGTTGTTGGGACATCGTTTTTGGGGATTGTGTATCAAAAGTGCATCGAATTCCATTGTGGATGCTCGGCTTAACAAGTGGAAGTTGGTTTTACTGCAAAGTAAATAAAAATTATGAAGTTTAAGACGCAACCAACTTTGCGGATGAAGAAAAATGTCGACGCCGTTTAATGGCTATTTGTCACCTTTGAAGGTACGTAATGATTTGTTCAGTTGCCCGATGGTTAAATCCGTTGATTGTTCAATTGTTTACGCCTGGTAGAAATAATTTAGTCGGCGTTTTTATTTTTTTTTTTCGATCGATTGTCTTGTTAGCTTCTTTAGGCTTAGGTCTTGTAATACAGGGTGCGGCAGAACCAATTAAACAGTTTGTAGGGGCAGGTGTTCGGGTGGTGGTGGGGGTAGGCAGCTGCACTAGGTCTCCTTTTGTTCTGTCGGCATCCCCATTAAGTAGCAAACATGGTTTGGACCCGAGTACATCGTGGCTTTGTTGTGCGTGCGTTTTATGAAAACAACCGATCTGTGATTGCGACGCAAAGAGCTTTTCGGCGACGTTTTAACATTCCGCGCAATAATGCTGTTCCTACTGCGAACACAATTCGGTGCTGGATTTGGCAGTTGGAGGAAACTGGTAACATACTAAGAATAGTTACATATAGCCAACGAAGGTCCATCAGAACACCAGAAAATGTGAAGCTAGTGAAAGCAGCACTCGAGCAATCGGCAAGACGTTCTGCTCAAGGCACGCTATTGCATTGGGGGTATCAGACCGCATTTTTAGGAGGATTCTGCATTTAGATTTGAATTGAATCCAGCAGACTAAGCCAACGGCCAAAATCTGTGTGAGGAAATTCTTGCAGCGATGCCTCCTGAGGCAGCATTCTTCAGCAGCAACGAGGCACATTTTCACGTAAGCGGGATTGTGAATAAACAAAACTTTCGCTACGGGGCTGAAAACAAGCCCCAAATTGTTCACGAAAGACCGCTACGTTGTCCTAAACTAACGGTGTGGTGTTGTGCCGTATCACAATTTGGCGTTATTGGCCCGTACTTCTTTGAAGAGGGAGGCGTGACCGTGACCGTGAATTCCGAACGTTATGTTTCAATGTTACAAAATTTTCTGCAACCCCGACTGGAAGTGGTTGTTGAAGAATAGGGATTAAGGGATGTTTGGTTCCAATAGAATAAGGCTACAGCCCACACAGCCTGAAATTTTCTAAATGCTTTAAGAAAAATGTTTCTCGGACGTCTAGTGTCTTTGAGAAGTGATATGGGGTGGCCTGCGCGGTCGCCGGATTTAAGCATATGCGACTTCTTTCTTTGGGGATATCCTAAGGAAAAAGTGTTTAAACGTCGCCCCCAAAATCTGCTAGAGCTAAGGGAGCGAATTGTTGAAGAAGGCAACGCGATACCCCTCGAAATGTGTCAACGTGCTGTTTAAAACTTTAAAAATCGGCTCCAGCAATGTATTGTAGTTAATGGCCGCCATCTTAAAGACATTAGTAAGTTCTACGGATTTCAAAAATAATAACATTCGTTTCATATATACCCTGTTTCTTTTTATAACTCTTCAAAACTGCTCAACTGGTTCTGCCGCACCCTGTACTTAATATTCGTACTCATTGAGAAGTCTACTCAGATCTGCTTCGGTAGTCCATCAGCCACAGCAAATGGCTCAATGTTTTTGGCCACTATTTTCCAATCGTTTAGTACTATGATTTTGAAAAGCCTTCAAAGCAGATTTTCTTTTAATGCTTTGGGGTTTATATTTGACTTCGTTACATGATTGCGTTTGATTTCCGATTGAAATGCGCGCATTTCTTTGTCGTCACGATGTGGAACAGCATTTCTTTTATTATTCGCCCAATTTAGAGTCTGGAAAGATTTAATCTGCTGAGCAAGGTTTTTATCCACCTCCCCTAAAGAACTTGGCCATGATCAACTTTACATCATCCTTTAACCGACATTCGTCTTCTTCTTTAAAATATGTAAAGCGCAATGAATACAAAGGCAATTCTACATATTCTTATCTGCAAAGCTTTGCTGATGTTTTTGTATTAGTTCATCTCTGTCCAACTTGAGTTTCAATTAATCCCGGCTGACCTTCGTTCGGGCCCGACTTGTTGAGGTAGGCCTCCTTGTGGGAGCGGCATGGTGGCTGTGGTTTAAACCCAAAGTCGCGG
This sequence comes from Volucella zonaria, assembly GCA_963966105.1. NCBI lineage: Eukaryota > Metazoa > Arthropoda > Insecta > Diptera > Syrphidae > Volucella > Volucella zonaria. Next base: position 128,293,392 of record OZ014533.1, on the reverse strand, counting down.
GAAGGGTCTTCCTGTTTTTTGACCCAATGTAGAGTTGCAATAAGTACTGTGTGCTGTGATCCCAAGAACAGTAAGTGGTTTTAGATCGGCCTCGATGCATACCAAGGGTGAAACTTGTGCCTCCAACACAAGTTCTGCTTTGGTATCTCAGGAAGGCGGCAGAGCGATGGCAAGGCGTATCCTTACTCCTATGGATTTATGGGCATTTAAGTCTACAGGTGTTTACGTTAAAAACCTAGAGACTATGCCCACAAGGCGCGGCTTCGCCCAATTATCAATTGCCGGTCATGGGTCCTGTTGAGTGGGAGGACCAGTAGTCCACATGTAGAGTTGCAAAAAGTACTGGGTGTCGTGACCCTAACACGGTTCGGCCTCGACTCATACCAACGGTAGAGCTGTGCCCTCCAACACAGTTCCGCTTTGGTATTACATTAATAAATGCAAGCGATGGCAAGGCATGTCCTTGCTCCCATGAAGGTATGGGCATTCTATGTAAGTCTTGCACAGACAGGACTTTAGACATTAAAGACATCTGCAGAGACGTACTGATTGCCATGAATAATAATTATATTGCGACTGTTTAGAACTAATTTGCTCTCCCCAAACTGATTAGTTGTCGGATCTTCTATCATCGTTTTGTTGAACAAAATTGCTAGCCATTATTATCTAGGGTTTTCAACTTTCTTCTACATTTCGGATGCGATCTGGTACTCATTCACGTACTCCATCTTCCGCTAAATCCAAATACGTGTTCCACTTATTGCTAAATTAGATGTTTGCCATTTGTAAACGTCACTGTTCATCTTGTTTGTCTTTTGTCAACTGAATTTCTTACGAGATTTCTTCATTCCGTCTCGCTTGAGCGCGTCGAAAACGGTTTTTGTATTCGTGCAATAGCAAGAGTATTTAAAGATTCCCTCCTTCTGAAGAAGTGTTCTTCTACTGTGGCAAAACCACTGCGTCTCAATATATTTATCTCCCCTGAATTGGAGTAAAACGCCGACATCAAATCAAGTGCCCCCAAAACTTTTTTGTACTGGCTGGATGGGATTCAAAACTAGTAGGTGACGCCAATATTTTCCATTCACTTCCGCATCGACACCTTCCAACACCGATGTAATTTCGTTTGCCTTTAGTTTTTCTATCGCTATTTTCACCATCAGTGCTTTAACGAAATTCACAGTAGCATTTCAAACTTTCAACCGTACTTCCGCCTCGCTATGAATGTTCATTAGATTGCATTAGTTTCCCTTGGCGATTTCTTTATTTCCTAGTCACTATAACCTGCAAACATTCAAAACCAACATGCGCCGGTATTTATCTTTCTTTCGTCCGAGCTGTGTGTATTGTAAGGTGTTCGTAATCCCTTGTGCGCGTGCTCTGAAAAAGTTCGGCAGCAATCTCAAAAATATAAGACGGTTTGTTTATGATTTGACTTTGCACAATCCTCAAAGCAGTCTCCTCGGGAATGCTAGGTTTTCCTCATTAATACGGAGGCGAGTTTTCGAATCACTGAGTAGAACTTTCACACTAGTCTTCCATTTTACTTGAAATTGGTCCAGTTACCTCGCAAGTCTAATTCTTCTATGGCACCTGGAACCAATGTCATAAATTTATAAGACTAAGTAGGCCTCTTTCGATTTTAAAATTTTTCTCGTTCATCTTCTTCACTGACGGCCATTTCATTTTTTTGATTTCTTTGTGAAAATCTCTGTCAAAGTTGGTGCTAACTTGTTGGTGGTTTGCCTAGGATTTCTTAACAATCGGTGCAGCGTAGTGTTTAAATTAGTCGACTGACTACCGCGCTAAAATTTCTGTCCAAAAAAAAAACTTCTCCCGTCGCATTTTGTCTTCGCCCCTACCAATGAAGAGCATTACTACCTTTTATGGTTCTATTGAATAGATCATGGCCGATACTCGTAAATCAGAAAGGATTGAGTGTAATAATTTATGGCTTGCGAAACTACGGCATGGCGTCCGTGTAGTTTTGATTTGCTATGCAGTACCGCTACGGATTTTCAAGCTTAGAGGAAAATCGTTCTGCGTACACTAGCTGCCTAAAGGCTTTATTTTATTTTTATGTACCTAGTCCTGCCATAAATTCTGTTACACAATTTCCGGCGCTTATCGTTCAAAACTTCTTTCCTGGAGTAGAACCGTTAACTTTTTTTCAAAATACAGGCACTGATCAGTGAAGAATACTAGTTAGTTTGGTTTCAGTTTGCAAACTATTAACATGGAGTGGCGCGTTAAAGAGAATCAAGTCGCGGTAATAGCGTTGCATAAGTGCGAAAAGAGTACTGGCCAAATTTTCGAGTTGCTAAAATAAGTCGGAATATCGAGAATATTCGTTTATCGGGTTATAGTTCGCTTTGGCGAATTGCCTGGAGCAGAGGACAGGCCAAGAAGTGGTCGCCCGCGCGTCGTCCGTACGAATGCGGTAGTAAAGGCAGTGCATGAACGAATTCGGAGATATCTCCTTAGGAAGTAGAAGATCATGTCCAAGGAATTGGATATATCAGCCAGATCCATGTCTAGGCGCTGATTCGGGATGATCTGCATATGAAAGCCTATCGTGGGTCCACAGGTCATCTTCTATAATAGCTCCTCAACTAAAAAAAATTAGGCTGGAAAGATGCAAGCGACTTTTGCAATGGCACGCGGACAACCCGTGGACATCATCCCGCTGCCGTAATGGTTTGGTGGAGGGAGTCTCTCACCATGGTGTCGCATCCGCCCACTTCTGTGAAAGAGGCGTAAAAACTGGTGCAAAGGTTTACCAAGAGGATGTGCTAGTAGGTGTTGTGAAAGGTTTGACCAAAACCCTTTTCAATGGATACAGATTGATCTTAAAAAAGGTCTCTGCTCCAGCGCACAAAGCCAAAACCACGCAGGAGTGGCTCAGAGTCAATATTCCTGGCATTATAGCATCAGAAGATTGGCCGTCGGGGAGTCCAGATCTGAGTCCACTGGATTATGGTTTGTGGTCAGAATTGGAGAACATGGCCTGCAAGACTCCCGACAGAAATTTGGAAAGCCTTAAAACAGCATTAACCAGAGCAGCGTCCACGATCTCCATGGAAACCCGTACGTGCCGCTATAGCCTAATGGCCACACCATTTGGAAGCTTATTTTAAAGTAAAATTCAGTCATTTAGAGTGAATCCAGTTTTTTTTTAATAATCAAAATTGTGGTCTAATAAATGAAACAATTTTGAATGCCAATATCTTTACTGTTTTTTTTTTTATATCGTTTTCTATTTGTAACAGAACTTATGGCAGAACTAGGTATAGGGATTTCATACTTTATCCACTCCAACGTCGTTTTCTATTTACACTAAAAGAATTTCGTTCTGTATCACAATTATCTAAGTAAATTTTATTATTTTTATATTTTAAGCTATGCGAAATTCGATTCACATCTGCGCCCGCTCTTCAAAATCAGGGCTCTGTGCAATGTTTAATATCCACAATGGAAGAGATTGATTGCACAGAATCTCGAGCATATAAAGCCAACGATAGCGACTGTGCGGGAACTTCGACAAAAGTCACAGTGAAGGTAAATTGCATTGGATTAAATGTGCTGGTAAATGTTTAATTGGATTTTTATTTATTTATTTATTTTTTTTCAAACAGGAACTGATAAAGTTTCCAATCGATTTCCGCAAGACATTCAATTTGGTACTGGAAGATCAATTGGTGTTAGTAACTGGTGATGTTAAAGTTGAACTGAAAAAGTTTTTTCACTTTTGGTTTAACACGTATTTTGTTTGTGATACTGCCGGTATGGATTTTCAACGAATTCTTAGTTGAATTTATTATTTATTGTATTTTCTTGTTGTATTTAGTAGAAAAACAAGGCGAAGGAGAGGATATGAAACTGATTTATACGCTTCCCAAGTGGGAATTGGATGATGCTCACAAGGATAAGGAACATAAATTGTTTCGTGAAGATTTTAAGGTAAGAAAATAAAAGCGAAAATATGAATGGCTATACTTTTAAGAATATAGAACACTTGAAACTTTATTTGAATCTCAACCTCTACGAAAAAGATAAAAAGATAAAAGTTACAAACGTATTTGGTGAGTCGCCCGATTTTATTTTGTGTAGGGAGCCTACTGTATAAACTTAAATGCTACTTGAAAATTTGACATCTGCAAAAAGTTTCTAGACAGAGAGTAAACCAATCTGATTTTTCTGATGAGCAGGTATCCACAGATTTGGATATTTTGGATTTGATATAGTACACTTCTCAATGAGCAAGAAACTTTTTATGTTGTCATCGATTGTATGATTTCAACACTACTTATCGTACATACAATGATCTAATCTAGGAATGAAATACAAACGAATACAATTTTTGGGAACTTTATAACGTCTTAATAAAACATGCTTTAGCAAAACTATGAAATGCACCTGAACAGATTGCAGTTAATCTATTGAAAACCTTTGAAATCCAATCAGATTAAGTCAACACTGTGTTAAATTTAAAGTCTGAATGGTTCCAGGACAGACTTTACAGAAGAACCACTAGAGATCCTTATAGATCTATTTCAATCCTGAGAAAAGATTGAGAGCCACCGTAAAATCAAGGTCGTTACCATCTTGATGCAATTGCACCTTTTTTGTTTTGTAGCATGTGAGGAAGGTTTGGAGAAAGAATTTTGCCAAAACTAGTATTATTCGCTGGACACATTAGTATAAATAAAATTAAATAAAGTTAAAACTCTCTTACCAAGACACATGTATGTATCTATCATTAATATTCTAGACAAAGAATTAGTAACAAAATTTGAAATCATTTATATAAAAAGCGGCTCATAGTCATCAACCAAGTCACGTCTGAACTCGATAGAAATATCATCGAAGAAATAGCTAATTTATATGTCGTGGGTATTCTGTCATAAGCTACATGCGTTCTCTTCAGTGCTTAGTGGAATCAGAATCTGCCTAAGCTAAGTGTTTGAAAGCAAACTGCGAACATGTCGTTAACATGAATCAATTTGAACTGATGCTATATTACTAATACAAAATTCAATGAACGTCCGGGATCTATGATTAGGTTGCCATGTAAACATGCACAACTGAACTAATATACTAACCATGCTTCTGCACCTTTTGCCTGATTGGCGACGACATTCTACGATCACAGTAAATCTCTTGAGATGCGAGAATTAGCCTGAATTTGTTTTTTTCTTTTTAAAGAACTTAAAACTCAAGAGCACGTGTTAAGTTTTTCGGAAAATTGGATAGAGCGAGAGAGAGAGGGAGAGAAAGATGTTTGAGCTCAGTGGTTATTTCGCTCCATGGGTGGCATCCAACATTTAATGGGGAGACTAAATTATTAGTTTAAATCGGACTTGATGTTCTATTTAGGCAACCATTCATCTTACGAGATTTTAGTTGCCTAAAAAAAAAGCGTTTCAAGCACGGCTGGTACTGAACCCCGAATCCTCCAATTGGTAAGTCAATACACTACCATTTGAGCCACGGCCACCTGTTGAATCCATAAAACGCTTTAAATCTATCTTCCTACCCAAAAAGAGTGAAGAGCACACCGCCTTCTTATAGAAATACTGATGTTCCACGACAACTTTTGTATTGTGCGGCGCGGAATCTCTGACAGTAAGAGAAGCGCGTATGCTACTCAATTCAAGCCACCCATTTGAAAACAATATATTAATATGCAACGATGGTTCAACGATCTTATCCTCTGAATTGATAGAACAGAGAACGAATTACCCTGGTCAGAAATGGAGTTAATGTTGCTTTTCCTTGGGTTTCTTGATATTCCATTGACGGGAAAGAAGCCGCATGGTGTCTACCGTGTCCATGAATTCGGTACCCTCTAGGTGTCGTCACGGATAAATCTTTTGGGAAATTTGGTTTGAGTAACCTAAAAACACATCTTCTATACCCATCTTCTGGATAGTGTACGAGGGCTGTTTGAAGAGTACCCGGATTGGAAGATTGGTGGTGTTACTGAGCCGAAATAAGTGTAACATCATTTAGTATAACCTCTTTTAGCCCGCCTGTCAAAATTCGGTGACAATCCGATGCTTAGTTTTGTTTTGATACTTTTCCGGCCGAAGGCAGAGTCTTCACCTTTTTTTGGAGCGCGTTCATCGGATAAAACCCATTCTTTCGATTCTTCCTTGGTCTCTGGTATGTACAAATGAATCCATGTCTCATCGACAATTACGAAACTACGCAGGAACTCCTCCGGATTTTGATTAAACAGGGCCAAGCACGTCTTTGAAGTGGTCTCACGATTGGTGTGAACAAACGCGGCAGAATTTTTCATGTTCAGTTGAGTACCTGCTATCTCAGTCAAATCGCGAATTTTCACGCGGCCGTCCAATACGAGATCATGGATTTTGTCCACGGTTTAATATGTGGTAACCGTTTTTGGGCCACCTTGGCGCTGTTCATCAAAAGCGGCCACAGCGAAACTGTGCGAACCAATGGTAAACGGTTGTGCGGGAAGCTGAATGGGTTCCATACACACCATCGAAACTGGGCTTGATTTCCTCGCAGGTTTTGTCACTCAAAAACAAGAATCGGATCACGGAGCGATACTGCTATTTTTCCATGTTTTGGAATGGGTGTCAAATCAAAACTAAGCATCGGACTATCACCAAATTTTGACAGGCTGGCTAAAGGGGGTTATACTAAAGGATGGTATTTTGGCTCAGTTGCGCCACCTACCTTCCAATCCGGGTACTAATCAAACAGCCGTTGTACGTATATTTTTGGAAAAATTATTTTAAGGTATTAAAGTGGGATACTTAAGGTTAAGTTCAACTTTACCTTTTGCTGCCTCGTTCAGAATGAAGTACATCAGGGCCCAACTTAGAATAACACATTGGCTGAAAAGTCAGTGCCGTTTTATAGTAAAACACAAAATTTTGGCAAAATTCAAGTTTATTTATCAATATAGTTGCCTTCGAGGGCGATAAACTGATTGAAACGATTTTTCAATCGTTCGATAACAGTTTTGTAGAACGATTCCGGTTTAGCCTCAAAATAGGCCTCTGTTTCGGCGATGCGGTCTTAAATCTCTTTCCGGCGAGCATTCTTTTGAGGTCTGCGAACAGGAAATAGTCGCTGGGGGCCAAATCTGGAGAATACGGTGGGTGGGGAAGCAATTCGTAGCCGAATTCATTCAATTTTGCCATCGTTTTCATCGACTTGTGACACGGTGCATTGTCTTGATGAAACAGCACTTTCTTTTTCTTCAAATGCGGCCGTTTTTCTGCGATTTCGTCCTTCAAACGCTCTAACAACGCAATGTAATAGTCGCTGTTGATAGTCTGCCCCTTTTGGAGATAGTCGATGAAAATTATTAAATGTGCATCCCAAAATACGGATGCCATAACCTTGCCAGCCGAGGACGAGGTTCGTCGCCTGCTCGCCACTCAGCTGACTGCCGACTTGACTCTGGTGTGAAGTGATGGAGCCAAGTTTCATCCATTGTCACATACCGACGCAAAAATTCGGCTTTATTGCGGTTGAACAACTTTGAACACAGCTTTCGCATGTCCAAATATTCGTGTATGATATATCCAACACGCTCTTTTGATATCTTCATTTTGTGGACTTTTTTGAAACAGCCTCTTTTGGACGTCCACTGCGTGCATCATCTTCGGTGCTTGTATGGCCACTTTTAAATTTTTCAATCCACTTGCGAATCGGCTGGTGCAGAGTCCGGGTAACACTTATCAAGCCATTTCTTTGCATCGGCTGCATTTTTTCCCATCAAAAAGCAATGATAAATCAACACACGAAATTGCTTTGAATCCATTTTTTTCACAATAACAAAAGTTGCTTCACTCAAAACGCTATATCTCGAGAACTAATCGTCCGACAGCTGTCAAATAAATTTATACACGTATCTTTTGAAGGTTGGTACTAACTGGAAATGGTATGGATTTAATTCAAGTGTTGCCCTCTCTTAGAAACGGCACGGACTTTTCAGCCAATGTGTTAAATAAATATCAGAACAGTACGGTGGATGCGGAAGAATTGTAAATCCCAACTGTAGCAGTTTTTGCACCGTTGCGCGTGATGTATGGGGTCTAGAATTGTCATGCAATGTGATCGGATCATGCCTATTTGCCAACGCAGGTTGTTTTTCATCCAATTGCGCATGCACTACGTCCACAATATTTGCTGCATTTATCGTTTCCCCTGGTTGAAGAAGTGAAAAGTGAATTGTCACCATCACTTTTTCTGGGCCAAAACCTAGTTTGGGGATGTGTCTTGAGCGCGTGCGATGGGCTCGAGTGAAGGGCAATCGTGAAATCCACTTTTCCACAACTTTATCGAGTAATTGGGGCCGTATATTAGCAATTACACGGCGAATGTTGACTTCCAAATCGTCCAACGTCTCTGGTATATTGACATAGAAAATAATCTAAAGGTGTGAGATCACAGGATCGTGGAGGTCCTTCATAGGTCCAATATGCGAAATTATGCGCTCAGCAAATATTTCCCGCAATAAATGAATGGTGTCGCGCGCCGTGTGGAATGTGGGTGGCCGTTGCTCAAGTGGTAGTGTGTTGGCTTCCCAATCGGATGGTTCGGGGTTCAATACCAGCCGTGACCGAAAGACTTTTTTTCAGGCAACTAAAATCTTGTGAGATGAATGGTTGCCTAAATACAACATCAAGTCCAATTTACACTAATAATTTAGTCTCCCCATTAAATGTTGGATGCCACCCATGGAGCGAAATAACCACTGAGCCCAAGAATCTTTCTCTCTCTCTCTCTCTGTCCAATTTTCTGAAAAACTTAACACGTGCTCCGGCATTTTGAGAGTAGTAATATCCTCTTGAGTGTTAAGTTATTTTTTTAAAAAAAAAAAAAAAAAAAACGTCAATGCCATTCAACTGAGGAACGAAGAAGTAGAAATCCTATAGCGCTCTCCATTGACGGCAACATTCTGGCCGGCATCGTCCTTAAAGAAATATGGGACGATGATTCCACCAGCCCATAAAGCACACCAAACTGTGAGTTTTAATGGTTGTAAGGGCGTCTCGACAAAGGTTTTCTCCACTCCAAATTCGGCAATTTTGCTTGTTTACATTGAACCAAAAATGGGCCTTATCGGAGAACAAAATTTTGCGTTGAAAATGAGGATCAAGCTGATTCATGCTTTCGGCCCATTGACCGAACCTACGACGCGTATAATGGTCACGCGGTTTCAACTCTTGCACAAGCTGTATCTTATAAGCTTTTAAGCAAAGATCTTTCGGTAAAATCTTCCACAAAGTGGATGGGCATAGCTCCAATTGCTGTGCACGATGGCGAATCGACTCATTCGGATTCTCCTCAACACTGCGCTCCGCAATGGCAATAACTTCTTCTGTTTGCACTGTTTGACGTTTGTCATCTTTGGAGATGCGTATTATCCACTAGAGTGTAAGCGATGCGAAAACGATTCATCGTGTTCCGAATAACTTGATTAGATGGACGATTATGTCGACCGTGAAATGGACGTAGCGCACGATAAGTTTGGCGAACCGAACCATGGTTTTCAAAATAAGTTTGCACAATTTTCACGCGTTTTACTGCCGTTAATCTATTCATCGTAAAATGGCAAAACGTACTAAGCACAAATCAACTTTTAACTATCAAATTGACAGTCTGTAGAAACAGTGTTGCCAGTTTAAAAACCAAACCTCTAAAAAAAAACACTGTATTTGATCGACAACCATCAACAATGAACGCTCTCAATGAATTCTTAAATATGGAAAAAATTGGTCATCGTTTGTGATACAATATTTTCATTTGAAAGGCCTCAATCCAAGCAACATCAAAACGGAACTGGATTCTACTCTGGGGGAGTCTGCACCTTCGTTTACAACTGAAGGGGGTGAATCGGTTCTAAAGACGGCGAATGCAATTCCATCTGCAGGCAAGGTCACGGCGTCAGGTTTTTGGGATGCGCTTGCCATAATTTTCATTTATTGCCTTCAGAAAGGAAAAACACTCAACGGCGTGTATTATGCGAACTTGTATAGGCGAAGAAAAAAGTTTTGTTTCATCAATGCACCAGTTCATACATCCGTCATTGCGATGGCCAAAATCATGCACCCCATTCGTCAGATTTAGCCCCCTCGGATTATTTTCTATTTCCGAATTTTAAGAAATGGACGTGTGGTAAAAGATTTGCTAACAATAAAGAGATGGAATCTACGGTTGATGGCTATTTTAAGGAGTTCGACCATTCTCACTATGAACTGGGTACCGAAGCTATCGAACATCGTTGGGAAAAGTGTATTGAGCTAAAAGAAGACTACAGTACGTAGAGAAATAAAGATATTTTTTCCTACACTTTTTGTGTGTTCTGTGTTAGGTCGGGTACTTCTAGGACTATCCTCGTATTAAAAGAATTGTACGACATTAACGTTGCATGCATATGGGACGGACAGACAATATCTGAGGAATTTCCAAAACCGACAGATGTGAAAAAGGGGTGTATCTTGAGTACGTTGCTGATTATAATTATACAGTTCATTAACAGTATTCGGGTCTTTGTAGGCGGAGGAATTGACCTCAGTCGTATAAGAATTCCTGTTCTGTTGTAGGCGGATGAAATTGTTTTCCTCTCCGAGTCAGTAGATGGCATGCAGCTTATGATGACCAGACTCAAGGCATATTGTAACCGCTGGAACTTAATTGTTAATTTGGCGGAATCGAAAATTATGGTGTCTCAGGAGGCGGTAGCAGATACTCTCGCAATGAAAGGTCGACGTATTAAGGTGAAACGGTCGAAATTGTACGCGAATATATCATAAGTACCAGGGTATTTTGATATCAGCCAACCGAAATATGAGAAAACATCTGGAGCTGAAATTATTTCGCTCAACCGTTGCCTTTTGTACGGCGCTCAAGTGGAAATACCGCTCTTTCCAAGGAGCAGATTAGCTTATATGATACTTCCTAAAGTTTACTTTTTGATTGCCAACAAACACGCCCAATTACATGTTGCATCTAGAAATCGATACATGACCAATGTGGTTAAACTCTTTGAAGATGCATCTCAGCTATGCGGTTAAAGTGATGGCGAGGAGAAGAAGTAAGGTTACCCAGGATAGTACTTACGCATATCATTACGATATCTGACTACGACGAGTACGAATATTATTTCTTCTATCATCGCTTTTCCCCCAATAGAAAGCGACAATGTTTCGGCAATGACAGTTGGCCACACTCTCAGCATATTCAGTGAAGCCCTTGAAGAGAGAAAAAAAAACAGCGAAATTTTTTTCTGCAGCTGTATACAGGGAAATTTAAAATGTTGCTAGAGGCCATCATTCTGTTATAAAAGAATCGATTCTGCTGATAACAATGGCGTTTTATAGTTGGTAATTTTAAATTCCGTTAGTTTTTCCGTATTAAAGTTTCTCAGAAAGTTCCATCAATTACATATCCAAATAGACGATGCAATTCGATAACATCTTGTCTGCCTGGACAGAGCTTGGCGTTATCACAGAATGGGATGAATGGACTGACAATGATTTATTTGATCAATTTGCTTGCTTGAAAAAATATGTCGTGGGCACTAAGATTCCATGTTGGGAAGAGAATTGCACGTTGGGTGGAAATCTTCGGACATTTCTCCAAAAAAAAAAATTGCTTTAAATCATTTACTTGGATGGTCAGCTTCGTCTATTGTTTGCCAGGCACTTCCGCGTGCAAACCACTTTTGGCACGTTCGCTCAGCTAGCGCATGTTCACCATAAACTTCCACCAAAATACGATGACTCTCGGCAGCAGTTTTCTTCATATTAAAGTAATGAAGATGAACTTCCCGCAAAAACACTTTTTCAGGCACAAAGTTCGACATATTTGAGTGAAAAAAAATTATTGTTGTTTACGCTTCAAATGAATGACATATACTGAAATGACGTACAATGACAGTAGCTTTCCAATGCATGTTCCAATGGAATAATACAAATTACGCCATCTCTTAGCAAATTAAGTTATAGACCCAATAGACAAACAGTTAATATCTTGAGCGGTGAGCCTACACCGTAAATGCTTTTTGCTACAGAATGCATATCAACGAGAAAGTTTTTTAAACTCTATATCCACTAAATTCGCTTAAGGACTGAAACGAATAAAATCTGTAAATTTTAGGAGTCAAGGGGAACGCCGTAAAAAGATCATCGACAAATGGCTCGAAAATTCTTCGCGTCCAAACCATTTCATCCCAAAAATTTAAACATAGCACGCAGTACAGTGGATTCTGTTATTAAACGATATTTGGAGACGATGACAGTTAAGCGAAAACAGAAAAGTGGAGCTAAAAGTGGAGCACATGATACAAATTTGGACAGGAAAATAGTGGGTACCATCGTAAAAAACCGGACTATGTCATCCAGAGATGTTGCTCGGAAATGTAATACCAACCAAACAATGGTACAAAGATCTGAAAAACACGAAAAAAAACAAAAAAAAAAGTTACTGAATAGCAAAAAAAAAAAGTCGTAAAAACACGAGCCCGAAAGCTATAAGTTGATCGGCAACAAGAAAGCGTGCTTGGTTTTGGATGACGAAACTTATGTCAAAGCCGACTTTACTACTCTTCCAGGTGCGCAGTTTTACAATTCGTTTGAAGCTGAGATTCTTCCGCAATCAACAACATCGATTGGGATAAAAAAATTCGGGTCAAAACATCTCGTTTGGCAGGCCATTTGCCAATGTGGACACAGAAGCTCATCGTTTATTACAACGGGAACAATTAACGGAGAGGTGTACATTAACGAGTGCCTAAAAAAACGGTTGATTCCTTTCTTAAACAAACACGAGGGTTCAACATTATTTTGGCCAGATTTAGCTTCAGCTCACTACGCTCATGCGACGTTGAGATTTCTTGTTGCTAAAAATGTCGACTTTGTCCCAAAAGACATGAATCCACTCAATGTTCCACAGTGCCGTCCAATTGAAAGGTATTTGGCTTTGGTCAAAGCTAAATTGAGAAAAAGTGAGCAGTGTGCAAAAGTCGGATGTATCTGTCACCAACCTTGTGAAGGACATTCGAAAGAAGTTGAGGAAAGAATGGGAACCCAAATAAGTTTTTTATTTTTTGTAATTGTGAATGAATTTAATAAAAACAGAGTTTTAAAGCAAATAAAAAAAATTAACATGAATTATGAAAATATATTTTTTTTTTACTTTGAAGTTTCCAAATTTTATTCGTTTCAATCCTTAGTAAAGGGTGTTTCTTTTTAGAGGTATACAAATTCAATATGAAATAAGACACTCGAAGCTAATGTTAATGTCTATGATATTAGCTTTATTTAATAGATAATTTTATGGATAGCTCGAATGAAGCGCAATCGTGAAGTCCACTTTTCCACAACTTTATCGAGTAATTGGGGCCGTATATTAGCAATTACACGGCGAATGTTGACTTCCAAATCGTCCAACGTCTCTGGTTTATCGACATAGAAAGTAATCTAAAGATGTGAGATCACAGGATCGTGGAGGCCAGTTCACAGGTCTATTACGCAAAATTATGCGCTCAGCAAATGTTCACGCAATAAATGAATGGTGTCGCGCGCCGTGTGGCATGTTGCGCCATGTTTGGAACCAAAGCTCTGTCACGTCAATGCCATTCAACTGAGGAACGAAGAAGTAGAAAGTAGCGCTCTCCATTGACGGCAACATTCTGGCCGGCATCGTCCTTAAAGAAATATGGGACGATGATTCCACCAGCCCATAAAGCACACCAAACAGCGAGTTTTAATGGTTGTAAGGGCGTCTCGACAAAGGCCTCTGGGTTTTCTCCACTCCAAATTCGGCAATTTTTAAGCAAAAATGGGCCTTATCGGAGAACAAACAAAATTTTGCGTTGAAAATGAGGATCAAGCTGATTCATGTTTTCGGCCCATTGACCGAACCTACGACGCGTATAATGGTCACGCGGTTTCAACTCTTGCACAAGCTGTATCTTATAAGCTTTTAAGCAAAGATCTTTCGGTAAAATCTTCCACAAAGTGGATGGGCATAGCTCCAATTGCTGTGCACGATGGCGAATCGACTCATTCGGATTCTCCTCAACACTGCGCTCCGCAATGGCAATAACTTCTTCTGTTTGCACTGTTTGACGTTTGTCGTCTTTGGAGATGCGTATTATCCACTAGAGTGTAAGCGATGCGAAAACGATTCATCGTGTTCCGAATAACTTGATTAGATGGACGATTATGTCGACCGTGAAATGGACGTAGTGCATGATAAGTTTGGCGAACCGAACCATGGTTTTCAAAATAAGTTTGCACAATTTGGACGCGTTGTTCTGGCGTTAATCTATTCATCGTAAAATGGCAAAACCTACTAACCACAGATCAACTTTCAACTGTCAAATTGACAGCCTGTAGAAACAGTGTTGCCAGTTTAAAAACCAAACCTCTAAAAAAAAACAATGAATTTTTAAATATGGAAAAAATTGGTCATCGTTATGTGATACAATATTTTCATTTGAAAGACCCCAATCCAAGCAACATCAAAAGGGAACTGAACTCTACACTGGGGGAGTCTGCACCTTCGTTTACAACAATAAAATATTGGGTGGCATAGTTTAAGCGAGGGCGTACGAGTTGGCAAGACGAACATCGCAGTGGTCGACCAAATGAGGTGAGTTCACCAGAAGTGTTGAAAAAAATCCACAAAATGGTATTGGATGACCGTCGGTTGAAAGTGCGTGAACTTGCAGATATGGTAGGCATTTCAAAAAGCGCTGAACAAAAACAGCGCCGTGGAGATGTTTTAATCGAGTGTTTGGCGAAGTTTCACAGCAATAAAGCCGAGTTTTTGCATCGATATTCATAATCATGGATGAAACGTGGTTCCATCACTTCACACCCGAGACGAAGGAACACTCAAAATAATGAACTCAAAGGGGAGAATCGGCTCCAAAGACGGCGAAGGCAGTTCCATCTGCAGGCAAGGTCATGGCGTCAGCTTTTTTGGGATGCGCTTGGGATAATTTTCATTGATTGCCTTCAGTAAGGAAAAACAATCAACGGCGTGTATTATGGGAACTTGTAGAGGCGAAAAAAAAAATTTTGTTTCATCAAGACAATGCACCAGTTCACACATCCGTCATCGCGATGGCCAAAATCAAGGAGTTAAAGCTCGAATTGCTTCCCCATGCACCCCATTCGCCAGATTTAGCTCCCTCTGATTATTTTCTATTTCCGAATTTTAAGAAATAGCTCGGTGGTAAAAGATTTGCCAACAGTAAAGAGATGGAATCTGCGGTTGATGGCTATTTTAAGAAGCTCGACCATTCTCACTATAAACATGGTATCGAAGCTATTAAACTTCTCTGGGAAAAGTGTAAAAGGTGACTACGTAGAGAAATAAACATAGTTTTCCCCAATTTTTTTTTTATGTTTTTCTTTTTGTTAGGTCGGGTACTACTGGTACTGCCCTCGTATTACGTCTCCGCGAATCACATGCCAGAAAGGATCATCCGCGCGTAACCCGTACGAGTAAAACCAGTGCTTTTACGATTAAAATCATGTCTACCTAAAAGAATTTGGCTTATCGCTTATCTGCTTATATTTTGTTTAACAAAAGTCTTGTAATAGTAAAATCATATTTAGTAATAAAAATAGTCCAACTAACAATAACGTCAACATGAGTAGAAAAAAAAGAAAAGAATTTAGAAAATTGAAATAAAATTTTATTGAACAAATACAAATTACAATTACTACAATACAATGGAACTACAATAAAAGAAGAAAAATAATCACAACATATATAATAATACATAATATGAAAACATACATGATATATATATATAAAATTGTACGATCAAAATTAAAACTGCATATAAAATTTAAGATTTGTACTGGTATATCATTGCAGTACATAGTTACTACGAGTAAATCAATTAAATAGTCCGTTGGGACTTTCACTGGAAACACTCACTGGTCTCCATCTATTTTGAAGTTTTTATTTTGTTACATCAATGCGTTTTGATTTTGTTGCTCCAGCTTAGCACTGAGCTTCTTCTTTTTCTCCTCGCGTCCCTTAAACATTTTACACTCGTCGGCACATTTCGTAGTGATAGCCATGCGAACTTCCTTTGCGGTTGCATTCTTTTTTCTCGTAATGATGAAAATCATATCGGCAACTTTGTACGTGTTTAGAGGTAGCTTTTCAGGCTTGTTAAGATCTTTAAAAGCTGGCGATGGTCTGCCGGAAAGACTGTGAGTTGCTAAAGTGGCACGACCGAAAATTGCCATGAGAATTCGTCTGGTTACATTCGGTGTCGATAGAGACCAGTTAATTTTCTCATAATCAGATTTTAACATTTCTGTATTGTTTGGTCCAATGATAATTTTATCCTTACAATTTGGCGATGGTATTGGATAGAGGTTGTTCTCGTTTTCAATGTCAGAATTATTTCCGAAATGATAGTATGGTCGTCGGAATTGAACTGGAGTGCTGCTACCTTGTTCATCGTAGAAGCTAGTTGACATTTCTGTTGAATTACGATATGCTTGAGGTATTGTGTCGGCGGTTATGTGTAATGGAGTATCGTTAATGGTTTGCTGGTTGTCGTAGTTTTCCTCGCTGGCTGGTGGCGATGCAAATGGTTGAACGTTGATAATTTCTTCACAAACCATAACACCCTCCTTCATGAAAAACTCATATTCATTGTAGGAACGATTTCCACTGTTGAGGACATCGGAGACACGAATTTTCTGAATAAGTCGTTGAGAGTTATTTCCCAATGAATCGAATTGTTTTGAGACGTCCGGACAAGGTTGGGGTTGGGGTTGGGGTTGGCGTTGGTTTGCTTGATTGCGAACGCTCAGTTGTTTAATCAAAGGTGTATTCTGAAATATTGAATTTACTTGGGGAATAGTTGTACTAAGAGATTCTAAAATACTGTTTGTCTGCATGGGCTGAGCATGTAAATTCTCCTTGACTTGATTGATCTTCTCCAGAAGTAGAGTCGATGGTTTTGGATCGGGTGATGCAACATGTTTTGTTGGTTCTTCAAAAGAAGCTTCCAGACGTTGTTTGAATTTATTTATGGCATCCAATATGGCAATAGATTTTGGTGTCAGGACAAGGGCTTCGTTTATATAATTCTCCGCATCAGGTGATATATCTAAGGTTTTGTTTGGTTCTTCGATTTTAATTTCGGGCTCCCATTCTTTAGGTGGAGAATTCGAAGAGTTACTTTTGTTGTCTGTATGGACTGAAGATGGTGGTGAGAGTTGATTATCCATTCCGAATAAAGTAAGTCCTACCTCATTTTGATATTCTTGGAGTAATCGCTTGCGAAAATGCTGTTGAAAAAAAGAAGGCTAAATATGTTAGAAATCGGTTTGGATTTTTTATTTTTCAATTCAGCTTGACTTACCATTTTAGAACTCATGTTGGTAAAGTTATTTTTTCTTTAAATATGTGTTAACAATTTTTACAATGTAAAATTATTGACGAATATATCTATGTGTACGAGTAGTTTTGTTTAATTTTGAAGAACGTCTTAACGTACTGACGGTACCAGATCGAATAATGATGTCAAGCACTTAGATTGGCCTTAAATATGATATCCAACGTCTGTTGGGACAAGAAAATCACAGGTAAACGAGAAGTATATCCAATATTGCGCTTAATCATACATTTATAACTCTAAATGCAGAAAAGGACACAATCTAATAAAATTGTGCAGACAAGTGGGATTGGTTGACTAGCAAGCATTTTTACCTGCTTAAAATTTGTGTCTCCTTTTCGTGAAGTTACGACTAATTGACCAATTCTACGTACTAGTTAGCTAAAGGGATTCCGTTTTTGGTGGGTGGAACTGTCCGTTCTATATGACTTTGCACGAACAGTATTTTTCGCTGATTAACCAATTAACGATGAGTTTTGTGTGCAGTGTGTTGTTATTGTCTTTTTTGTTAGTGAATCCTGCAGAAAAAGGAACATACATACATAATTAGTTTGTTTTGTAATGTTACCTCTCACTTTGACAATCAGGACTGTTGCTATTCTGTTTTTTTTTTTTGTAATTGAAGATGGGAAATGATTAGACTTTGATTTGAAATTTGTTCCTTCTTCTGTTGTATCTGTCAAAGATAAGTGTAGTTATTAATTATATTTTTAAAATGACATAGTTTAGGTATTTCATATGAGAAATTAAATTAAAATTGTTTTGGAAAATAAAATAGACAGTGTTAGGGCCAGCAAACTTTGATTTATTCATCAAGCGATGATTTCGTTTGGGATTTTTTAAGTAATCAATGCCATCGGTCTAAAATCTAAACAATAGTGTGGAATTTTCATCGGCCTCAACTCATATTTTTGCAATAAGAACTCTATATTCACTTAACAATTGATCTGAAATTATTAACTTTTATTTAATAAGAGAAATATGGCAAGTGCTTCACATGGTTTATGCGGTTAAGAGCTTGTCCCACGTTTTAAGTTTGATCTGCTCTGTATCGTCATACTTTGTTAAATATACATATGCTATTGTTAAAATAAAAAATTAAAATATAAAACACATCGTCTTTAACGCTTATTCTCGATACTTTGGTTTCATGATTTATTTTGTCTTATATTCTCGAAGCAGGCTCTGCAGGTATTTGGCGAAATTAACATACGTTGTTATTTAATACATTTATAAACCTACTAATACATAAAATGACTAAGTGACTAAGATATCGCACTTAATTCTCCTACAAAATTATGGCCCAAATATATTTTTTTTTTATAGAGAGATGAAATTCCTCTAAAAGTCAGTGCACTTTGCAGCTAAAAATATCTAACTCCTTGCACTTAGTTTGTATTTGATTAGTCAATATGTTTTCGTTTCGTTTTCGAATACTGTTTTGAATTTGTCCGTAATCCTTTTTTTTTTATTCAGCGTCAAGGGTCAACGGCAAAGCTTTTGCAACTTAATAAGATCGATTTACAATTGAAGACAAACGTCACAATACGTAGGCTTTGTTACGAACCCGGTGAGTAGGTAGGAAAAAAACTAGGATTCCACTTCGATCTCAGAGTGTTATGCGTTCTAGAGTTGTTGCTCGCGATAAACCCAATTATTAACAAAAACTCTGAGCGATGACGAAGTCCGTCTCAACACGGGTTAAGGTTCATAAAAGTCCCTCTTTGAGCTTTACAAAGAAATTTACTCGAATTTGATGTATTTACATAATGCAGAGTTATGATTGAACTCGTAGCAGTCAAAATGTTGCTACAGAAGTACTTTATTCAACCCCTTGTAAGTATCTTCCGGCTTACTACCTCAAAGGTTGCTTTTCCTCGCCTCTCGAAAAGCGCTTATATAATCTCTATTCATAAAAATGGACTCAAACATGATATCACCAACTACCGATCCATTGCTAAGTTATCTTGCATTCCCAAGATCTTTGAGAGCATCCCTTATGATGCAATGTGTATTCATTGTGGATCTACTCGTATCTTTGCACCGAACCAACATGGATTTCTTGATAGGCAGATCAACCACTACTAATCTTATTGAGATCGTTTCTGATTCATTTAGTGCCTAGAGCAAGGGTAAGGAGTGGATATGGAACGACTGACTTTAGCTAGCAAGCCTTTGATAACATCGCACAGAAGTTAATTATTTTCAAACTTAATACACTTGGTTTCCAACCTGGGCTAATTTCTGTTCTATTCCATTTTCGTTCTTGTTTGTCTGAACCAATTAAAGCCACTTCGGCTATTTGACTATTAGTGATGTTGTAAATATTATAAAGAACTCACACATATCTATGTATGCCGATAATATGAAAATCTATAGACAAATTTCTAATTTTTCTGATTCTCAACCTCAAAATGGTGCCACAAAGACTTCCTTGAGCTCAACATAAAGAAATATCAAGTCATCTCATTCTCTCGGAAGCGTTGTACGCTTTTTGGCTGAACTTACTGTATATCAACGTAAGCTGTAACTTCGGTCACTTCAACGCAAAACTTAGAACCTGAACTCAATTTCCGTACCCGCATTGATTCCATAATTAGCAGAGCTAATAGAGAGCTGTTAAACGCTGTTCCAAACATTTCTCTGATTCTTGTGTTACAAAATCCCTTTACATCACCTTTGTTAGGCCACTTCTCGAATATGTTTTCAGCAATGGTCTTTTTAATATGAAAACCATATTCTACGTATCGAAGCTGTCCAACGCAGGCTCCCATGGGCTGATCATTATATCCTTCCGCGCTATGATGACGGACTCAAATTGCTGGGGGGTCTACTATCTCTGGGAAAACTTCGCTGATATTCTCTTTTTACACCAGTTCTTAACTGGCACCATCAACTGCTGTTCACTGCTGGATCAGTTTTTTTTTTTTAATATCAACTCACGTAATTTAAGATCTGTTCCTCTTTTTCGTCCAAATAACTAACGAACGACATATGGTTTTAGCGAACCATTGTCTCGTATGCTACGTGGAGCTAATATAAATCAACATGTGTTCGATGTCCATTACATCAAACGTACCCTCAAAAATGCCCTCAATTATAACCTCTCTTGATCCTGATCTTCCCTGTGCTTTAGTTTTAGTTTTTTTTACCAGTTAAATATCTTCTTATTCACAATATAACTTATGGGAGAACAGAGCCAAATACTTGTCTAACGCAGCGATTGTCATCGTTTACGAAAACGTTAGTGTCACACCTTTAATTAGTCATCCAAGGCGTTTGGAAATGCTTGTCTAGTTTTTCGTTCAAAAATGCTGAATCCGACTAAACTAGGTTTTCGAGATTACACAACGAATGGGGAAGCCTTTTAGTATTTGTCGAGTCGGGTGAAGCTAAATCAGTTTCTATATTTTCGTAATTTCAAAAGGGTCTACTGAAGCCCTATTCCACGGAGTCATTAAAATGCTGGATTTTCGACCACCGCTCATTTGTCCTATTATTACCCACTTATTTGTCCTATACACTCAGCGAAATTTAATTAAAGGCAGATGCACTTTTGTCCAGAAAATGTGTCGTAGTGTAAACAAACATTTATGCCCAATTTTTTTCTTTAGTTTTTGCTTTGTGTCCTTTTTTCAACGTATGTTTTGAATGTACCGTTACTCCCGCTTAGAGAATTTCAACATCTGTTGTTTTGTCACAAATGATCATGCGAAATTCTATTAAAAGCAGTCGTGCTTATGCTGAAAAGGCTGTGAGTTGGAAACGAAGTCAGGGTTTTTTTTTTGTGATTACAATTGAAAATATTTTTTTCACATTTAGAACTCTTGGATTTCGATGATTGTTGGCCGCAATGGGTACACGAAAAACGCTCTCGGATGCGGAAATCTCCAAAACCATGCGTATAAGGTATAAGAAGTAATTGCAATGCGAACCGTAGAAATAAAAACAATCAAAAAATTTCACCAAGGCAGAAATCGGCCATTATCCGAGCTGGGTTGCAAAAAAATGCTACTGCTTCTAAAATTATTTCAGATTTAAAGTTGCCGATATCTAAACGGCATATACAACAAACTAACGAAGCACACAAAGTTGCCCGACTACACTTTGCCAAAGAACATGGCATAGACATGGTCTAAACAGTGGAAGAGCATGATATTTTCGGGCGAAAAAAAGTTTAACCTTGATGGGCCAGACGGTTTTAATTATTATTGGCATGATATAAAAAGTCCTGAGAGCTTCCTCACTACGCGAAACTTTGGAGGTGAATCTTTGATGGTCTGGGCTGCTTTTAGCTATCATTGCAGGACTCCAATATGCGAAATTTCTGGTCGAATGAAATCAGAAAATTATATTACTCTGTTGGAAGATGTTTTGGTGGACTTGTCGGACCATCAAGATAATGCTGCCGTTCATATATCGCGGGCCACTCGTGAGTTGTTTTCAGACAAAGCAATTCAACTTTTAGAGTGGTCAGCAAGTTCACCGGACTTAAACCCGATCGAAAACATGGGGGGAAATCTGTCTCGTCGTGTTTATGCTGACGGGTGCAAATTTGCTTCGGTGGAAGATTTACGCAAGGCCGTTACAACAGAACGGGCTCTAATTCCAGCTTGGGAGTTCAAAAACGTGGTCAATTCGATGCCAAGTCGGATTTTCGAACTTATAACGGTTGGACTCACTATTAATTTATACGTTTACGTTAAATTAAATTTGGTGGGGGCTAACGCCCCCAATTTATTTCGCTTAATACAAGCTTAAGCTAACTTAAAAACTAGGGCTTAAAAACTAACAGCAGTTAAAGGATTAGGAAGTAAGGGAATGGTGGAGGAGATCAAGTTTAAGACGAGAAGTGCTCAGGTTAAAATCAAAAAGGGGGAGGTTTGATTTGACCTTGCCGAGCATGCGGGAGATTGGCTCATTAGATTGGCTAACAGGTGCGGTGGGTTGAATATAGAAGAGACGAGGACAGTGTAAATTACGAGGATTAGTGTTGAAGGAAATAGAATTGTAAAGGGCAGAGCAATCCACAGACCCAGAGAGCAGTCGATGAATGAAGAGAATGTCAGCTACGTCTCTGCGTTTTTCGAGGGTATTCAGGTTAAGAAGTTTGAGACGGTCACGATAGGGAGATAAGATAAAGGGGTCATCCTAGGATAGTCCACGAAAGGCAAATCGAAGAAAACCACGCTGAATGTTCTCGGGGGACCACACTTGGTTGGCATAGTCAAGAAGGGGCCGGACAAGGGTAATGTAAAGTGAACTTGTCACGTAAGGGTTGCAAAATTCTTTAGACCATCGTTTCATAAAACCGAACGATGAGTTGGCTTTAAGGATTATCTTATCAATATGCGAACGGAAGTTTAACTCTCTATCGTATAATATTTTAAGTTCGCAGAGGGATTGAACCTGGGGTACAGGTTGGTGATGCAGAAAATTAAGTCGTAGGGGAGATTAATTGGACTTACGAGACAAAGTCATAGATTGACATTTGGAGATATTAAGCTCAAAGCAATTTTTCCTTGAAGGAGCATAGTCTTGGGCTGAAGAAATAGTCTTGGAGAACTTAGTGTCGTCGGCGTAAATGGATAGGGAGCAGTGTTTAATAATCCTATCAAGGTGGTTTATAGTTAAAATTAAAAAGAGGGGACCTAGATGGCTGCCTTGTGGGACACCAGAAGTGGCTAAAAACGGGGTTGAGAAGACTGACCTAAAGCGTACGATAGTAACGGTTCACCAGATAAGAAGTTATCCATTTTAACAATATGGAGTCAAAACCGAGCGAAGACAATTTGAAAAAGATCAATTGATGTGATATTTTATCGAAGGCCTTAGCGAAATCTGTAGCAATAACATCGATTTCGTTGCCATTTTCTAGGGCTGAAAGCGCAAAGGATACGAATTCAACTAAATTTGTAGTAGTTGATCTACCTTTCAGAAACCCATGCTGACTGGGTGATATAAGTGACTGGCACTGAAAGCTTAGAACTTCATATAAAAGACTTTCGAACATTGTAGGTATGTGAGAAAGCTTACTAATGGGACGGTAGTTGGTTACTCAATTTTTTGATCCCTTTTTGTGAACCTGGGTTATGAAAGTGTTCTTCCAAATTTAGGGGAATTCCCCTTATGTGAGGGACAGATGAAATAGGGAGGAAAGTGGGTACGAAAGATTGGACACTTTTTGAGAAGTATTGCTGGGAGCCCGTTTGGCCCGTTACGTTATTTGTTATACTGAAATTTCTTTTGTTTTTAGTTTACCTTGACTGCCTTTAACCTTAAATCAACTTTGTTTTTAATACTTCAAAAGACAATAAGTTGCCTTTAATTGAAGATCACTCAGTGTATAGACATACACAGTACGTAGGTACTTCATGAGGTTCTTATCAAATGGCACGCTTTGATAACTACGAGAATAATCACTCATATAACATGATCATTGATAAAGGCAAAGCCCGAATGTGCCTCACATCAGACAGTAGATAGGAATGCTTCAAGGAAAAGTACATCGACATTATCCTGAGATCATACATTAAAAGTTCAATCAAAGAGTCGGAGAGTGGAACATAATGGCGGAGGTGTATGTACTTATTTACGGCGTAATTGCCAGCCCGATATCCACAAAAGCGCTCGCTAATTTATAAAAAAAAAATATTCGTTCATATTCTGCGCATGTGGCATTCTAGACCCAGAACGCTGGTAAGAATCTTAGTCATTAATTGTATCTTCTTTTCCATGACGGATATTAGACTAATATCAGCTTATAACCCAGCAAAATAACTAACTGGTATAGATATTTTCAGCTTGTTAGATATGGGCCCTTTTGCTTGGAGTAAAAGGTTCTTTTCTATTGACTTTCTATAGATGTGTTCTTTATTAGTCACAAAAACTAGGAGGTATCACAACGAGTACGTGCATATTTTCCAATATTTTTCAATGAAAATTTTACTGTATTTCATAAAAGTATCTACTACTCGTACTTCGATATATTTAGTTTCTTAAACTGGATCTTATCTATTCAAGTTCATTTCCTAATACTTTTCACTATCCATACAAAAAGGGGATAATAGAAAATGTAATTATTCGTCTTTCTCATTACAAATTACCTAAGCTCCCTACTTATTTTCGCGGTATATGAACCTCAGTATACATAGAATAATTGCACATGTGCTAAATTGCAATTCTGGTCAGACTGCGGATCCTTTGCAGGTAGATTTTTTCCTCAACATCTGCCGGCGGATGATCAGAGCTGATTTAAAATACGAGTATGTTTTATGACTCTTTCCTTTTATTGCTGTCTGTAGTAATAAAAGTTACAAACACTTTGTTTTTTTTTTTTGTTAAATAGAAATATGAGTGCAATGCGACGCTATTTGTGGGTTTTACGGCATGTAAAACTGAATCTGCCCAATTTACAGACGACGTGGAAATGTGTTTTCTCGGAAATGTGATGATTGAGGTGACTTTCGTCATTTGTTTCCTGTCGATTTTACGGAAATTTGGTGAATTTTGCTTGTCAGAAATACCGAAATCTTACTTGGGTTTACTCTGGTCAGAATAGCAAGGAATTGCCGAGCTGATTATAGTTAGAAGTGTTACTAAGGCAATTACAAAGTAATGAGGTGTTAGGCTTTGTAGAGTACGTAGGATAGTAAATTCGTAATCGCTATACGCAATAGAAACATCTTTAATACATATAGATGTGCAGGTGTTGGTCATGACTTGTCGTATAATGTATGTACCTAGTCCTTGTGTTCTACTGGTTCCTGTTATGATTTCGATTGAATTTACATTAACGGGTTAGTCTATAAAATTATAGCTAATATACGATGATAAAATTTAACTTCACCGAAATATCAATATCAATCTGCCTATCTGCCTTGAAAACTCATCCTTCTGTATTTAATTATCTATCTTCAGGGTATAAGTAAAACCTTGATTATGAGTTTCTAAATGGGATGAATTGAGGCCCGGGTCAATACCGGACAGTTTATTGAAATGTTTAATACTGTATGTTTGTGATCTTCAATTAAAGATAACTTATTTTCCTTTGAAATATTAAAAACAAAGTTGATTAAAATATAATACTATTTACAAACTTATTGAATGCAACGAAAAAAATTTACTAAAACAAATAAACATATCTTTACTTAGTTAAACAAAAAAAAAAACTGAATGTATACTGCGAAATTTGATTAAAGGCAGTCAAGGTAAAGTAAAAACAGAAGAAATTTCAGTATCAGAAATAACATAACCGGCCAGACGGACTCCCAGCAATATTTCTCAAAAAGTGTGCCTCCAATCTTTCGCACCCACTTTCCTCCCTATTTCATCTGTCCCTCACACAAGGGGAATTCCTCCAAATTTGGAAGACCTCTTTCATAACTCCGGTTCACAAAAAGGAATCAAAGAATGAAGTAACCAACTACCGTCCCATTGCTATGCTTTCTCAGATACCTAAAATATTCGAAAGTTCTTTATATGACGTTCTAAGCTTTCAGTGCCAGTCACTTATATCACCCAGTCAGCATGGATTTCTGAAAGGTAGATCAACTACTACAAATTTAGTTGAATTCGTATCCTTTGCGCTTTCAGCCCTAGAAAATGGCAACGAAATCGATGTTATTGCTACAGATTTCGCTAAGGCCTTCGATAAAATATCACATCAATTGATCTTTTTCAAATTGTCTTCGCTCGGTTTTGACTCCATATTGTTAAAATGGATAACTTCTTATCTGGTGAACCGTTACTATCGTACGCTTTAGGTCAGTCTTCTCAACCCCGTTTTTAGCCCCCTCTTTTTAATTTTAACTATAAACCACCTTGATAGGATTATTAAACACTGCTCCCTATCCATTTACGCCGACGACACTAAGTTCTCCAAGACTATTTCTTCAGCCCAAGACTATGCTCCTTCAAGGAAAAATTGCTTTGAGCTTAATATCTCCAAATGTCAATCTATGACTTTGTCTCGTAAGTCCAATTAATCTCCCCTACGACTTAATTTTCTGCATCACCAACCTGTACCCCAGGTTCAATCCCTCTGCGAACTTAAAATATTATACGATAGAGAGTTAAACTTCCGTTCGCATATTGATAAGATAATCCTTAAAGCCAACTCATCGTTCGGTTTTATGAAACGATGGTCTAAAGAATTTTGCAACCCTTACGTGACAAGTTCACTTTACATTACCCTTGTCCGGCCCCTTCTTGACTATGCCAACCAAGTGTGGTCCCCCGAGAACATTCAGCGTGGTTTTCTTCGATTTGCCTTTCGTGGACTATCCTAGGATGACCCCTTTATCTTATCTCCCTATCGTGACCGTCTCAAACTTCTTAACCTGAATACCCTCGAAAAACGCAGAGACGTAGCTGACATTCTCTTCATTCATCGACTGCTCTCTAGGTCTGTGGATTGCTCTGCCCTTTACAATTATATTTCCTTCAACACTAACCCTCGTAATTTACACTGTCCTCGTCTCTTCTATATTCAACCCACCACACCTGTTAGCCAATCTAATGAGCCAATCTCCCGCATGCTCGGCAAGCTCAACTCAAATTTACCCCTTTTTGATTTTAACCTGAGCACTTCTCGTCCTAAACTACTTCCTAATCCTTTAACTGCTGTTAGTTTTTAAGTCCTAGTTTTTAAGTTAGTCTAAGCTTGTATTAAGCGAAATAAATTGGGGGTGTTCACCAAATTTAATTTAACGTAAAATTAATAACCAACTAAACGTCGGATTGTCACCAAATCTTGACAGGCGGGCTAAAAGAAGTTATACTAAATTATGGTACACTCAGTTTGGCTCCGTAGCGCCACCTATCATCCAATCCGGGTACTCATCACACAGCCTCGTAGCCTGGGTAATGAGAAACGTAGACATTTCCGTTGGACAGCTTCAATGCGCAGAATATGTAAATCGTTGTAATTATATCCCAATACTCGAGAAGTCAACGAACAAAGATTATGTACAGGGGTTTGATGACATAGGGGTCGGAGAATTCTCTAGACCACCGTTTGACAAATCCGAGAGCGGAGTTAGCCTGGCTAATCACGGAGTCAATATGAGTGCGAAAATTAAGCTTTGAATCATAAATAACACCCAAGTTCCGCATTGAAGTAACTGCAGCTACTCTTAGATTAGATAGGTGATGGTTTCAAGTGTCAAACGCCTCCGGGAGGAGCAAACGGCTTGACATTATTCTATGGCAAGTTATTATGGCACCATATCGAGAACCTATCAAGATCATCTTATAAAGGTTGAGCGTCAGAAAGTCTTGAAAGCTGTCTATAGATTTTCATATCATCGGCATAGATATTGTAGATATGTTGGAGTGCTTTATGACGTTAACAGCTAGTCAAGATAAAGATTAATGGACCAAGATGACTGCCTTGTGGAACACCCGAGGTGGCAGAAGAAAGGGAATCAGAATGGACAAGATAGTAGCGTTTTTTAATGTAGGAGTTAATCCAAGAGGTCAGTCTAGGTTCGAAACCAAGAGCTTTGAATTTGAATAGAACTAACTTGAGCGAGATTTTATCAAATGGACCTTACTGAAATCCGTGGCGATTACATCAATTTCTTTCCCTTGCTCTAGGGCGCACAGTGTACTAGAAACAAACTCAATGAGGTCGGTGATCGTTAGATTTTCATTGAAAATATAGTGCATCATAAACATTACTTTCAAAAACCCGGATGAAGGATAGTTTAGCAATGGGGCGATAATTGGTGATATCGTGTGTTGGCCCTTTTTTGTAAATAGGGGTAATTAAAGTGCTTTTCCAGAGATGAGGAAAGAGCCCTTCGGACAAAGATAGTTTGAAAATACTACTGAGGGGATGAAGTATTGTAGATTATCAGCACATTTTTTTTTTTAAGACAACTGCGGCAATCCATCAGGACCTGGAGAAAAATCGTCTTTCAGTTTATGTACAACATTTTGTTTAGTAACTGCGCTGAAGTAATTTCAACTGACGAGGGAGATATTTGACAACAGTTTAGGTAACAAAAGTATTTAGGATCGGGGTCATCAGATTGGGTCGAAAACGGTTGACTAAAGAAGTTCGCAAATAGATTAGCGATGGTTGTTGAGTCATCCGAAGACATATTAGAAAATTTTAGAGTTGATGGATAGCAATCGGATTTTGATAGAATTTTTTAGGGCCTAAGATGATGGTAGATTGCATTTAGCTGAGAAATCTTTGGTAAAGAGATTCAGCAACTAGGAAGAACTGATTGTAAGGTAGGAGGTAGTTTTGTTGGTCAAAGTCAGAAGCAGATTTAAAGTATTGGTGCCATAACCTGTTTCTCTTATTACGTGGTGCATGAAGCTCTTTGTTATACCAGGGAGGAGATGACGAAGGATTTCTGCTTCGAATAAAAGGATTAGTTTGCTTTATACAGTGGAAGATCTTATCGTAGAAGATAACTACAGCAGAATCTACGGTTACGTTACCGTTGTGTAGAAAACTAGTGGAAAGAAGTTTCTGAAAACCTCAAGGAATTATTATTATCATATGAATAAATAACGAGGAGAGGTGGGTGTAGACGGTCTAATTTCGAAAGAAGAAGTTCACGCTCGAGAGCAAGACAGTTCATGGTGTCGGATGTAAAGATCAGATCTAATTTGCGACCCATGAAGCTGTACTCGTAAATTGGCTTTACTTGAAAAACGCCAGATTTTGTGAGACAAGATAGGATTCTTCATCCGAGTGAGTCCATTGGAGATGGGGGAGATTAAAATCGCGGAGAACAATGATTTCATCACAGGGATCTGTGATTTCAAAGAGGGAATCGACCACATTAGTAGCGAGCTGATTTGTGTTTGGAGGGAGTAACTTTAACACAGATGAATTCGAAATCGGCAGTGGATGATTATTTGACGAGCTCAGGGTTTAAACGAACTTTGATTGCCAGAAGGACACCTCGTCCTATAGAATCATTGTTTTCACATCCATCGTCGCAAAATAAACGGAATTCAGGTGTGAATAGTTCGGAATCCTTGATATTAGATGTTAGATTAGATATTAGAAGCTTTTCAGAGTTGAGATAAATAGAAGATGTTACGCAGTCCCTGTCACATTTTGATAGTAAAGTGATAAACGATTGCTTGCTGGCGCGTGTTAGTACTTATTAAAACTAGAGCGCGTTTTTTGGAGATGCAAGATACACTTGGTGGAGACATGCGGGGGGTATGAGGAGAGATCGTCATCGACGTCTGTAGAAGAGACATTGAAATTGTTGTGAAAATCGACAAAAATTCGTCGAAGATCTTTGGGATCATTGACAGTCCTTCCTGTTGGATTGAAACCATGAGATTTGTATAAGTTGTACCGTCGATGCAGATAGATAGATGTGTTCACATTTTAGAACTGTGATGACGTCTCATGCTTGTACGAGTGTAAGTGTAATAAATTATATTGAAGTACCCCTCGTGTACAAGTCCGAACAGAGCATCAAATTTTCGTTTATAAAAAAAAAAAATATTCGGTTGCATGGCAACTTCGCGCTAAATGGAAAAAATAAACTCAGCTGTGCAATTGCAATGGAGAAAAATTAAAAAATATTTCGCCGATGTAGGCGAGTAATAATAGAACTGGTGGTTTTGTATGATGTTAAAGAATCATATGACGTCGCATCACCTTGCCTAAACCCTTTTTGTAAATTACTAACGATAAAAAATTGTTGAAAGAGTATTTTAAAGTTCTACTTTATTGCCGCCTTCGTACGGTTTTAATTTAAAATTGATTATAAACGCTTTCCATAGTGCTGGCTTTTGTTATAAAGGCGTACACAACGAGAAACAGTAACAACAACCAATCAATAAGGATAACTTTACAATTTTACGACGAAAGAGTCAAAGAAAAATTGCAAGAAGTTGATATCACTGTATAAGTAGCTTACCTTCACCACAGTCAATGAGGCCCTATGAGCAAATAGAAATTCTGTGCGACTTCGGGCTTACGGAGAAAGAAACATCGTGTCGGCTTGATATGCAATAGAAGTACTTCATCAACGCATTACCTGTCAATTCATAAAAGAAAAAGAAAGTTAACCTTAGAGCTCGAAGTAATCGAAAAAATAAAAGGTTGGAGATTTCAATGTTTTATTCAAGAATTTCCTCAAAACTAAATTTCTTACATACTCGTATATTATTAACAATATTATTATGAGGCTAATAGAGAGCAATTTTCATAGAATTTTGGCTTCGAGTTCTCAATTAGAGTATTCAAAAAGTCGATATGTGCTAGCTCATGAAGCCTGTGTGTTGAGTAAAACCGTGGTAAATTTAGCATCATTTTAAGAATTTTATTTTGACATCTCTGAAGTT
This sequence comes from Volucella zonaria, assembly GCA_963966105.1. Taxonomy (NCBI): domain Eukaryota; kingdom Metazoa; phylum Arthropoda; class Insecta; order Diptera; family Syrphidae; genus Volucella; species Volucella zonaria. The sequence goes on along the minus strand of OZ014533.1, from coordinate 128,262,632 downwards.
TAATTTTATGGGTTTTGGCGCAATCGCCTTAAGCAGGGTCACCGTACAAGAGGATGGCTTGAAAAATAGGTTTAAATAAAACTAGTTTATTGTCGATATTGAGTTTTGAATTTCCACAGTGGTGGATATATGTTTTTGAAAATCTATTTTCTTGTCTAGCATAATACCGATGTACCTACAATGCTCAGACCAGTCTATGCTGACCGAACCCAATTGAAGATTAACATCACCTGGTAGAAAACATGCGTAAACCAAACTGCTTCGGTTTTTTGGGCATTAACTTTCATTTTCCATTTGAAAAAATATTCTTCTAACGTGAAAAGTGATTGTTGTAAGGTATGATGAACATTCTCGTACAAAATTCCTGATTTAAAAATGGCCGTGTCAAGGTCAGGAAGGTCGGCGACAAATACATTAAATAGAATGGGGCCAAGTACCAAACCCTGAGGAACTCCAAATTCAGTACGTCGAATTGAGGACATTTCATTTTGCACTTTTACTGTAAATTTTCTGTTGGATAAAAAACTTTGAATTATTTTTAAAGTTGGCATTGGAAGATTAATATTAAGAAGCTTGTGCAGTAAGGCATCATGCCAGACCATGTCAAACGCCTTTTCAATGTCTAACAATAATAGACCTGTCGATTTTTTTAAATGAAAACTATCAGAGATGTATTTTTTATCCTGACAACTTGGTGGTTGGTGTTGTGGTATTACTTAAAACCGAATTGATATTTGCGTAAAATATTGTTTGCGTTTAAGTGATTTTCAAGCTTTCCTTTAATAATTTTTTCTAATAATTTGCTGAGACAGCTAAGAAAGCTAATAAGCCAGTAACTACTGACGTTATCTTTAGGTTTTCCCGGTTTTGCTATTGGTATTACCATTGCTGATTTCCAACATTCCGAAAAGTAGCAAAGCTTAATACATCCATTAAATATAACTGTTAAATATTTAATACCCACGGGAGGAAGTGCCTTTAACAGTTTATTATTGACACCATCTTGGCCAGGAGATTTTTTTTATTTTATAAGCTCGCTTATTTTGTTTGGACTTACAAAATAGGAAGCTGGGAAATCAACATTTGATTGCAAAATAGTAGTAACGGAGGTGGAGACTTCAGAAATAGTGTTGTGATCGCTTAGAACCAGCAACATTGTGGTTATTGGAGAAATTTGTTGCTAATAAGTTAGCTTTTTCTTTTGGTCCTATGTACAGATGGTTTAGAGCTTCTTTTCTTTATTATTTTGGAAACCTTCCAGAACGGCTTGCTTGCTTTGTCAAAGGAAGACAGCAAACTGCTCCAACGAGTGTTTCTGAACTCGGAGATCTCCTTAGCGATTGCTTTGTTTAAAATCTTTTAAGCTATTTAAAAAAGAATCGTATCGATACCGAAGCCATTTTCTCCTTTCCAAATTTCTGAGTCGTATTAAAGACAAAATATTGGATGGTATCTTTACCTTATAACTATCAGATTCAGGACACTTGGGTATCGCGAAATCTGCCGCTCTTCTCACCAACGAAACAAAGTTGTTACACAAGCAATCAATTTGAGAAGTGTTGTTTATGATGTACAATGAGTATTCTCTTCCCTTATGCACACATCTGGTCAGGTGCACCTAAAAAATCTCTGCACTCGCTAGATAGGATTCAAAATCGTGGAATAAAACTCATAGGTGATGTTAATGTCTGGTGTCTCACTTTGTATTATCGCTATTACCACTACCAGAGCTCTATAGAAATCCCTAGTAGCATTCCGCCCCTTCAAACTTTTACCCGTAACTCAACTTCAACCTCAAGCCCACTCTCAGACGTGCTCTTAAATATTGTGATTCGTTCCTAAGCCGTAAAACTCGCTTCTGAAATGCACTGCCGAGTCTCTATTTTCTAGTCATCATAACTTGCACACATTTAAGACCAACGTACATCGGTGTCTCTCTTTTTTTCCTTCGCCCACGCTGTGTGCGAACATTTTAAGGCTATAATAACCCCTTGAGCGCTAATTAAAAAGAAAAAAAAATTGGGGTATTTAGAAAAACACTAAACATGTGCTATCTTTCACCTAGCCAATCATATAAAACAGTGCAACAAGTGTTCGTTTAAAACGCAATAATCGGGTTATAATGATACGGACATACTATTGGTGCCATTTTTTTTCTTTACTAAGACCAGCAACTGTTTCGGGCATATGAAAAGATAAGAAAAGTTATGACTATAAATATCTTTTGCAAATATTAAGCGGCGTTGCTTGTGAAATATCACCAACAAAGAAAGAAACGAAATGCTCTTTTAAAGATAGTAGACAATGGAACGACAACTTGACGTATTCATATCTGTGCAACATCTTCTAATTTAGAAAGTCTAGACACTAGATAAGGCTGAAAAAACTGCCATAAGCATATTGAATATTATGAATTTGCGGGATGAAATCTATTGATACGCTCCGAACTTATCTGTGAACATTGTAACGGCTTAGCTGCTTATAACCATGTATTAAGATTTACCTCAAATGCGTCATGATTATACCAGAAAGTAGAAGTAGCATCATAGACAACTATAAGTAAACAGCAGCTCAAACAAATAGCTTCAAATCATTTAACGAGACTCCATCAACCGAAACATTCGGTTAGAGACAAATTAGCTTTTCGAAAATCAATTTTGTCGATCCGAAACGCCTGTAAAACCCTTTAACAAAATATTCCGAATTTGTGTTATCCCTATGTATATGTCAATGCATTAAAATTAATTCATACAAAAATAACACGACCATTTGTTGTTTTTCGTTTTTGAAGCAACTTCTTGACAAGTAAAATGATTCATAATCTTGATTGCAGGAAATCATGATGTCGCATTCTTGTTTAGTTATTTATACAATCAACTATTCTCTCGGTATGGTAGTTTACATTGTGCAGGGTGATCACGTTCAGACAGATGCTCAGAGCGTCTGCAGTTCGTGGATGTTTGCATCGTTGACACTTATAAGAGAATTACCCAACAGTCAAACTTTTAGCAATTGAAACAAATCTCTTCAAATATAAATACATTTAATTAGATTCGGAATTTTATTAATAAACTCTATGAAGAAACCAATAACTAATTAATATATATATTTTTTTGTTTCTTTTTAGGTAAAACTAGTCCTTAAACCGTTTAAACCATCGCCTCCCCACTCCCGAAACAATGTTGATGGTGGTGGTGAAATGCCGCAAATGCGACAGCACAATAATCACAACAATCATGTGAATAGCTTGATGCATAATTCACTTAACAATACAAATATGTTGCTAACACATGGCGCAACGTCTAGTAAAAGCGGAGACTCGACTATCGACTATCATAATTATATTCAACATCAAGCTGAGCGAAGTAAAAAGCCCATAAGTTTGCCACCATTTTCACCACTTGCCAGTGGGGGCGGTATTGCTGGTGGGAGTAATCATTTGCAAAATTTAACGCACCGACATCATCAGCAGCAGCTGCAGCAACAACAACAGCAGCAACAGCTGAAGCGTAGTAGTGAACCAACACCGTCCGTTTATCCCGAATCAATAAATCGATCAAACAACATTTATCACAACAATAGAAGTCATCACCACCCCCACCAACAGCAACTGCAACTGCAACAGCAACAGCAGCCACAATCACAACAACAACAACCACAGCAGCAGCAGCAAAAACAATCGCAACCTCAACCGCAACCGCAACCGCAACAACATACCCACCACTTTCACTACCAGCGTCCAAGGGTGCATGATACCCAACAGCAGCATCAAAATCAAAATCAAAATCAACAACAGCTGCAGCTACAGTCACAATTACAAAATAACAGTACGAGCAGTAGTAACATCCACAATGTGAGCAGTAACAGTAATAGCAGCAGCAGTAGCAGCATAAGTAGCCAATCATCATCGTCGTCGTCAGCTGGTGTCGGTGGCGGTGGTGGCGACGGCGGCGGTGAGGAGGACTGGGAATCCGGTGAGTCTTCCACAACTACTACTACTACTTCTACTACTACTACTACTCCTACCACTACTTCATATTTTCCATTCAAACGTATAATTAGTAGTCAAAATGATGATGATGATGATAATTCAAATAAAAACGTTCAAAATGATGATGACGATGACGATGATAATGACAATGATGTTGTGCTACCAGTTAGCTCTGTTAGCATCACTAAACTTCCAACAAACACCACCACTACAATCATTTGTTCGAAACCTTCCAACATCACCTCTACCACCATCACCACCACTCTAATCACAACCCCAAAAATTGCTACCAACGATAGCAAAAGCAAAACAACATCACCAATTGTCGTTGCCCCTAAAATAACCAAGAACTGTCCACCACCTCTAACTCTATCATCAGTTACAACTCGAGCGTCCGGTGGCAATGGTACAATTTCAGTTACCACACCACATCCCCTTCCCATGCCTTCACCATCGACTGTTGCGAATTTTTTCCATAGAAAATCTTACGAAACAACCATTAGTAGTAGGGATAGTAGCAATGATAAATCACTGGATACCCAACAAAAGTATACGACAGCGGGTAGTAAATTTCTCAAACTAATCCATAGTCAAAGATTTAAGGCGAAAACTATTAGTCCGTCGATGGGTTCATCTCCTACATTGAATAGCATCGTTAGCGGTAGTACTCCATCTGCAGTGGCACAGAATCAAATGCTTAAGAAGAAAAAGGCGAAAAGTAAAAAAATTCCCCCCTCGAAAACATTTCAATGGCTACAAAACTATTTTCGCACAGATCCAGAGTTTCATAGGAATTTATCACAACAGACCACCATACCAATGGGACGACGGAACAGTGCTGCCAGTATTTCCAGTCGTAATCATTTAAATTCCATTGGGAGCATCAGTGGCATTGAAAGAGCTGGCTCTGTTGAAAAAGGCTTTCGTGTTGGTAGTATAGATTCGAATCATATACCCGAGCATTGTGATTCGCCTGATGAGGAGGAAGATTGTCATTTTGTAGCAATCCACGGTAGTGGACTACACACAATCAGTGGCTCTAAAAATAAATCTTTAACCGATAACTCAATTTTAAGTGAGTATCGAATCACAGTGCCTAGTAAAAATACGAGTATCTATGAGAATGAAACTATAGATGACAATGAAAATAAAAATGAGAATCGTAATTCAATTGCCATTGAGAATTCCCAAACTAAGCGTAAATCAAATTTTACGATAGAAAATTATTCGGGCTTGCATAGACACCAACAACATAGTCTTAGGCTTGGTACATCGCCAATCGACAAAACTCTAGATAGTATAATTGATGTTGAACCGGAATTAAATTCATTGATTGAAAGGGAGGGATTTCATAGTGATCTCGATCACTCTCTGAGTCAGTCGAATGCGGCGGCCTTACTTACTGTTAAGAACAACTTTAGACCGACATTATTGGGTAACTCAAATTGTGATGATAAATCTCCAGATGTTGGGGCCAGTCTGCCAAGTGTTGGACTTGGTAAATTTGTCTCGTCTCCGTCGAATGAACGAACCATATCGATTGGTAGTAGTTCCAATTCAATGGACCATTTATCTGTACCATATTCGAATATGTATTTGCAGCAGAATTCGACTTTAGATGATAATACCATCGATACGGATGCGTATCATGATCACGATGATGATCACGATCACGATCACGATCACGATCACGAAGACTACTACTCATCTATATGTGATAATCAATTGAGTTTTAATAACTCACCATGCAAAAGTCCACGTTCCCTCTCGGACATAATCGATCTCAAGCCGGCCATAACACATCGAATTTTACTGCCTCAAGCAGAGAATTCGTCATCAAAAATAAAGGCGACAGTGATTGCAGGAGCAGCAGCAGCAGCAGCAGCAGCGGCGGCGGCGGCGGCGGCGGCAGTATCTTCGTCGGCTCTTGCAAACACCTGTAATGCCGTCGTTAGTAGTAGGAAAAATGCAATCAGTAGTGATGGAATTGTGATTGCCAAACCAGTTGAGTCTCATTCGATAGGATTCAATGTAGGGCTTTCGTCAACGACGCCGAATACGAATACGAATAGTAGTAGCCTGCCTCAAATTTCGCAAGCATCGCAAGCTTCTCAAACCACCGAAAAGTACAATGTAAATAGTGATTGCAATGCTGATGATGGTGATAATTCTGATGATGATGAAAATGATGATGATACTTATGACGTAGCAATTGATTCTGCGGCGTTAAGCATCAATGCCAATGCGAAAACTAAACGAAAATCTCCTGTTGATTCTATGCTTAATCTGATCATCATCAAATCTGAACAATTTTCTCAACCTTCTCAATCATCTCAATTATCTCAATCATCTAAATCGGTAGTTTCAATTCATTCTGTTATCGATGTCGAAGGTAATGGTGATGGTGACGGTGATGGCGATGGTGATGGTGATGCTGTTGATGAAATCGACTGCAGTCCGGATGATATTAGCACAAATAATCCGAAAACCAGTGGCAGCACTAGCAGTAGTAGTGGCTATTGCTGTACCAGCGATGGAAGTCAAAGTGGTGTTAGCTTAACCAGCAGTAGTGTAGTTGATGCCATCAACAGCAGTGGTACCACATTTAGTAGTTCAGATGCTTGCAGCAGCAGTAGCAGCACTAATATGGCGGCTATTGTTGACTCAAAGAAAAAGTACTCTCTGCCAACACCAGAGATTGAGACCACTGAAATTGCTATGACGCCAAATCGAAGCAGTAGCGTTAGCAGTAACACAACCCATTGTAATATTAGTTTTTAGCTTTGTCATCGACGTCGTTCATCGTCGTCTTCATCGAGTGTGGTAGTTCGATCGATAACAATTGATAAACATTTTTGTAGTTGGTACTCTTTTGATTACGTTATAATTTCTTTTTAGTTTCTTTTATATATATATATATATATGTCTAAATATATATATATATATATAAATATTTAATATAAGAGAATCTATCCACTCTCTTTCATCCCATTTTTTTCCTCACACTTTTCTTCTACTCTTAAAAATAAGAAAAAAACAAAACAAAATCAAATAATGAAAAAGAAAACGAAACACGTTATGTTATAACATTTTTATTTGTTTTAAGTTTCTCTACTTAAAATTATTTGTTTATTTTTCTTAATCGAGGATACAAAGTGGAGTCGGTTCTCCTCCACTCCACTCTCTGTATCCTTATCTCTTTTTTTTTACAAATAAAAGTATATCTTTGAATAAAAGCAAGATTTTTTTTTTTTTGAAAAAAGAAAGAAAAAGAAAACACACACAAGAACTTAAGAAACAGAAAAAAAAATCTGAAAATAATGTTTTTTTTTTTAATCAATAGAAATAGTAATTTTTAATTAAATAATCTATTGTTAATATATAACTTTTTTTTTATTAATTTAATGAAACAAACAGTTTATATAATCTATTATTAATATATGTATAATATATGTTTATCTCTAAAATGTATTCTTTGTAGAAAAAAAAAAAAAAAAAAAAAAACAAAAAATCGAAAAAGAAGGCAACAACTCTATATAAATGTAGTTTTTTTTTTTTTTTTTTAAATTTTAATTTAAGTGGAACTAGTTTGTGGTATTTAATTAGAACGAAAATAAATTGTAAAAAAAATAATATATATGGTACTTTATAACAAACAGTGGCAGATAATAATGATAACGAAAGAATACAGTTGAAATACGTAAACAAAGAAACAAAAAACAAAAAAACAAAACAGAAAATATATAAATACGATAATACTAAGCAAAATTAATTATGAAAACAAATTTTATTTTATTTTTATTTTTTTCGCATCATCATTTAACAAGAAGTACTTTGAAAATTAATAACAAAATTAGTAAAATCGTACTATTCTTTGCTAAGTATGTTTGGAAACGGGACGGGTTTGGTTCTCATTTGTTTAAACCAGACTACGTGATGTCTTTGTTATGGTTTTGATCGGGTGGAACTTAAATTAAAATGCCATTCATTCACCACTGAATGTTTGTGTATGGTTTGGCGTATGAACTTCTGTTTGAAAGACTTCTTTGTTGTGTTGAGACATGGTAACATTCCTAAACTGATAGGTGATACAAGTGTAAACTGATTTTGGTCAGCCCATCATCTGTCCATAACTCTTAAAATTCGAGGCAGACCTTGAATTTCAGTCTAATACATACAGTTGTGATGAACTAATTAAGGACGATACACTGGAATCATGTTTTTCGAACGTTTTTATTTTTATTCATCTTGGGTTGTTAAATTTTTTTTTTTTATACCATGTACCAGACAATAGCAAAATGAGTAGCAAAAAGATAACGGAAACATAAAATTTAATGCAAAATGTTTTGGTAACAAGAATTTAGCTGGCGATCTAATTAAGAACGATAAGAGAATATGTAAACTAGTAGACTAGTGCCACTATTCTTTCCCCATCGCGGTCTCGCCATTTATGTGCGTAGTGGTGTAGCTTACCAAATTCCGCCACAATTTCATGTGGTTAAGATTCCATCTCCGTAAGCAAATTATCCACTACTGCTTTATTTACAGAAGCCCCAAAACTGGACAGCAACTCGACCTTTCAAGAGTTTGATACGCTGTCTGACTCCATTCAAAGAATTGTATACCTGTATCCTCATACTGAAATCGTGATTACGGGCGATTTCAATATACACAATTCTGGTTGGCTTCGACATTCTGGATGTGTGTTGAGATCTTCGCTCCGGAAAATAATTTAACCCAGGTTGTAAATTAGCCCACGCGGATACTAGATGTTGATAGTCATACCGTCAACATCCTGGACTTGTTTTTAACTTCTCACACTGACAAGTGCTGCGTTGATGTGCTCTCCCCTCTAGGCTCGTCGGACCATTGTGTCATATCAGCTAAATTCTCGTACGCCGAATACACAGTTAGAGAAAAGATTCCAAAAAGAACCGTATGGTAGGCAATACGTGAAAGCCAATTGGAGCGGACTTAACAGCTTCCTTAGAAATTTTAACTGGTCGTTATGTTTCTTCGATAACGACGTGAATACCGCTGCTGACATGATCTATTCTCTTTGAAATGAGATGCTTTATCCCCCATCGGATGAAGAGTATCAAACCAAAAGAAAAGGCATCGTATGACTCGAGCTGTAAAGAGGCTGTCAGGGTTAGAGAATTGTTTTTTCGGTCCTACAAGACCAACCCGACAAAGGAAAACCGAAAAAAGTTTAAACGAGCCAGAAATGACTGCAACGTCTTTCTCAAGCGTGCGAAATTCTAATACGACCAAAAACTGAGGCAAAAAATACTGCAATGTACCAAAGGCAGTAACAATTTTTTGGTCATTCGTCAAAAACATTAGAAATTCTGCCTCATCCTCCATCTCAAGGCTCATTTACAATGACATTCCAGCTGTCAGCTCTTTGGACAAGGCCAATCTGCTTGCTGGACACTTTGCGGCTAGCTCAACACTCTCAGATTGTGCTTGGGACAGCCTACACTTGAGTGCGTCGAATCTACAATGGAACGAATCCACTTTCGCACTCGTGTAGTAGCAAGAGTACTTAAAGATCTCAACATGCATAAATCCACTGGTCCAGATGGTATATCTCCCCTTCTTCTGAAGAAGTGTTCTTCCACGCTGGCAAAACCACTGCGTAATCTTTTTCATCAACCCTACTCTTTAGGACTCTTTCCGAGCAGATGGAAAACATCATTTGTCCAGTCCGTCCCTAAAAAAAGCGAATCTTCCTCTCTCTCCTCCTACAGACCCATTGCACTTGCGTCCCTTCTTTCCAAGGTCATGGAAATGCTGATAAACCGTCAGCTCATGAAATATCTCGAAACACGAAAACTTCTCAATGACCGGCCGTATGGTTTTCGTAGCAACAGGTCCACTCGAGATTTGATGGTATGACTCACCGAAAAGTGGAACCAAAGTGTACTTCAATCTGGCGAAACCAAGATAGTTGCACCTGATATTTCTAAGGCATTTGACAGAGTTTGACATCAGGCTCTTTTGTTGAAAATGCGTGCTCTTGGGATTGATAATTCTCTTCTTCAATGGATTGGAAATTACCTTTCGGAACGTTCAATTCAAGTTGTCTTGGACGGTTTCAAGTCTGATATTCACAAAATAAATGCTGGTGTGCCCCAGGGCTCCGTTCAGTCTCTGACACTCTTTTTAATTTTCATTAATGAAATTCTGATATTAACAGCATAACCAATTGGGGAACTATCAACCGAGTGGAATTTAATGCTTCCAAGACTCAATGCTGTCTGCTGTCATTAAAGCGAAATTCAAATACCCAGCCATTATCCATGAATGACACTTGCTCGTACATCATCGAAACCGATAAACTTTCCATTCTCGGTATGTGTATCAGTGACAACTTACGTTGGAATGACCAGATATTCGATGTCGCCAAAAATGCTGCAAAATGTCTAGGTTTCCTCAAGCGATGTAAGAAATATTTTACCCCCTCTGATCTGGCCACAATATATAAAAAATTCATCCGCCCAAAATTGGAGTACAATGCCTACATCTGGTCAGGTGCTCCTCAAAGATCTCTGCACCTGCTAGATAGGATTCAAAACCGTGCGATAAATCTCATTGGTGATACTAACATCAGTCAATCAATTGACACCCTCGAATACCGACGTAATGTCTCCTGTCTCACTTTCTTTTATCGCTATTTCCATCACCAGTATTCCACTGAAATCGCCAGTAGCATTCCGCCCATTCAAACTTTCAGTATACCCTCAAGCCCATTTTCGGACGTACTCTAAAATATCCTGATTCTTTCCTAAGCCGTACAACTCGCTTATGGAATGCTCTCCCGATCTCTGTGTTTCCTGGTCGTTATAATTTACAAACATTTAAAAAAGTACCTGTCTTTTCTTCCTCCCTAAATTTCCTTCGCCCGCTCTGTGTACGAACATTTTAAGGGTACAGAAACTCCTTGAGCACGCGCTGATTATAAAAAAAAATAAAAAATTTCATTGTATTTTGCGGTTTTTCCTCAATATTTCGTCGGGAATCCTTTGTTTGCATTTACAGCCATACATCGCCCTGGCATTGGAAAAATTAGGTCCTGTCATTTTTTCGGTGTTATTGCATTCTTGGAATATCCTTGCGATTTCATAGAATTAATTTGTATTGCTAATTTTATGCTTTTTATCTTTTTTTTTTTGTAACTCGTACCAGGGGTTTTCGATTGGATTTAGGCCCGGACTGCATGACGGCCAATCGATGACATCCACAGAATTATTCTGAAACCATGGTTTGGTTGACCTCGCAGTATGTTTCGGGTCGTTGTCCTGCATAAATTTCCAATTTACTTTCAATTCTGCCTCAGTATAGGGCAGCATTACATTTTAAAGTAATCCTACGTAGCTTTGAGCGTTCATCATACCTTTCACTCGGTGTAACAGTACGGTACCTTTAAAAGACATGCAACCACATAGCATAATACTCCCTTCTCCATATTTGAGGGTGTAGTGTGGTGTACTTAGGATTGAATGCTCCATTTTCTGGTCGTCTAACAGACTGTTTACCATCGGAACTCTTTCCATTGATTTTAGTCTCATCACTCCAGAGTATTTTTTTCCATTGTGAGATGGGCCGATCTTTGTGTTCCTTTGCAAAAGCTAAACTAGCCTTTCGGTTTTGGCTGATCTCCTAAAAAGCTGACTTTCATTCAATCGCTTTCTAATGGAGCGTGCAGAAAGTGAATTTGGGTCCTCGCCGAAAACTACTTTCCGAATACGGTTCGAGCTCAAAAAAGGATTTTTTTTGCCGTGCGAACTATCAACCTGTCTTGAGCTGCATTCGCTCAACAAAAATTTCAAATGAATTAGTATGTTTACCAAAAAACCTATTTCGTGGACAGCGATAATTACAGTTTAACGTGAAAAGAGACGTGACTGAATAGATAGCGGTACTCTTAATTTTGGTTGCCATCTGTCTTATTATTGGAACGATGGTGTTGCCAGTACTTACGAGCGTTCTTAATTAGTTCGCCACAACTGTATGTACTAAGATTATGTTGCTTTTTTATTTCAATTTTTTTTCTCTTGTTCCTGCAACTCGAGTAAATTGAAATGCTTATAATCCTTTCACATAACAAACCTAGTTAAATTTGGTATGACAAAACTAACTCGCAGATATTTTGAAGTTACACGCAAAACTGTGAGGTTATTCCCACTTTTGATAGCGAGTGTAGATCACGCTATGTCAGTCAAAAATACTTCACGTACCTGTAAGTCACTTATGTTTACTTCTAAAAGGTTTAACTTGAAAATATACAGAGTTCTTGTGCTCATTGTAAATGGAATACACTGTGACCGGTTGTCTTGTCATTTTTTAAACAGAGAGAAGTACCTTCCGAGAATGAGAGATTTTATTATAGGCAAAAACTTTTAAGTTTCAGACGTTTTTTCTATTCCGAAATACGTCCAAATCCTTGGAAGCTACACACACGTAGAATTTTAAGGAGAATTTCTAGGACGTTTGAGTTGGGAGAAATTCGATTCGATGTACGATTCTACACACGTTCCAATTGTTTTTTTTTTGTTTTAGAACATTCTTCGATTTCATTCAAGTGGATGTCCTGCTGCTGCTGGCATTTGTCCTATTCAAAATGTTTGATGAACAATTTTATGGATGAGTGAATCGAATCCAATTCATTTTATGAATGGGTTTTTTAAAACCATGTTCCAGTGAGCTGTTGGTTGCATCAATAATTATTGTATAAAAGAAAATATTTTAATGAGATAAAGCCTTAAGACCGAACAATAATCATTAATTGGTTTTTAATTGCCTGGTGTTTTTCCAATTCAAGTTATGTTTAAAGCGTCAGATGTGTAGGACCTTTGGGCTAATGAACTAACTACTGCTCTACGTCGACAATAGAGTACATATGACCATGTGTGTTCATGCCTTTATTTATGTATCATGTTGAGTTCGAACAAGTGACTGTATTCAGCCCAGACCTTAGCTTAATGCCTCTTTATACAATATGATCATGAATTACAACATATTCGAAACAAATGTGTTTATAACTCAACAGCAACAACAAACTATCTGCCTTGGCTCTAGTATCTAACTCTAGTTAATTTCTACATTTGGTCTTCTATTGCACGCAGCGTCTACTTAAGTTTACTTTTATACTCCATTACTGCGTCTAGGCTGACAACCAAAAAAAAAAACGTAACACCCTCTGTTCGCTTTGAAAAAATTGTGCTCTTCTCACCGTTTTGTCGAGTATATCGAGCATAATTCAGTTATGCAGTATATTGTGAAAAAAAACTCACATGATGCCTGTTTGCATTGTGAAGGTGGACCCTCATACTCGTACACATATTGCTTGCGTAAATGTACAAACATACATTGACTCAACTATTTGATCACATGCATACCAAATAATCTGACTTTTGATTACAACTTTTTTATTTAAAAATAAATTTAACGATTTCGTATGGCCTTCTTTTGCTTTGAGAACTCAAGCAGGCATGGATCCTATTAATGTTTTGCATCGATTTGGATTAATATTTTGCCAAGCAGTTTGAGTGCGATGCCATGATGTTAGTAAATTTGCACAATCTTCTGGCAAATCTGTAATTGCACGTTTGATTTCAACCCAAAGATGCTCAATCGGATTGAGGTCTGGCGATTGTGGTGGCCAATCAAGTACTTCGAAATGATTACTTTGCAGCCACGCTTTGGTAATTCTGGCTTTGTGTTTCGGATCATTATTTTGCTGGAAGGTAATGTCCGACATATTTTTGTTCCAGTTTCCAAGACTTGTTAAAAGCCCGCCTTCCAAAATGGTGATGTATTGAGCGGCATTAATGCGACCCATTACCCTAACAAATTGACCAACTACATCCATGCACATGCATCCCCAAATCATAAGATTTCCACCTCCAAACTTTAATGTTGGCTTGATGTGGGTAGCGATCGCTTATTGGCTCACTAGGCTTTCTCCACGTCCACTGACGACCATCGGACCCAAAACGACTAATTTTTGTATCGTCTGACCAAATCACCTTTGCCCAGTCACTAACACTATAGTTTTTATACTTTATGGCGGTCAGTCAGAAGGCGCTTCATTCTGAAATTTCCCTAACAGCCTCAGTTGTTATAGTAATTTTATCGTTTTGTAAAAAAATTTTATTGATCTGGGCCGCCATACTTTATTTGTCGCCAGATAGAATTCGAAATTGGCTTCGTTCCAGCACTATTTTGTTTTCTATTTCAGTCCCCAAATTCTTGCGTATTTTAGATATGGTTCCCACTGACATTCCAAGTTTTCGAGAAATTTTTCTATGGCTCATTTTGGAAACAATTAACATTTCCACTTCCTTTTCTTTAGCTTTACCAAATTTTTTTATCTTCTGTCAAATTCAAGTTAAAAAAAAAAAAATGCTTTCTTAAACTGAAATTTAAACTTGCCTTATGTTGGATTCCAATATAATAATCAAATTTGTTTAATTTCGAGAGAAAACACTTTAAAAAAACCAAGCTTTGCAACCCTTTGTGCTCAAAATACGATGCTTCGCAATATACTGCGCCAGTCCAAACAAATTGATCACATGCATTGTCTAAGAACTTTTAAAAATACTCACGAAATAGAATTAAGTTTGGCAATTCCTCTTAACCACGGAAAATCAAATTGGGGTCTTAAACGTGTGATCGATCAAACTTTTATTGTTACAAAATTGTAAACTCAAAGGAATTGTTATTTTTTGCAAGCCTAGTTACTCGTAGGACTCTGATGCTAGTCACTGGCTGCTTACCGATTTCGACTCTGCTCTTGCAGTTGTGCACAATTGCAGGCTTTGTAGACATTCCCATTTTAGGACGTGAAAATGTTTTACTGTCTACGTTCTTATGTGCGTCCTCGATTATTTGCATTCGAGTAGATGCTGATAGCACAAGATTTAAAAAGAATGGAATTGTGTATAGACATTTTTCATTAATTCGCAACCTATCATCTAGTGTTAGTCCTGCTGTAGTTCGAACAGATTGATATCACTAGAAGAGCCATACATTTCACATATCTACAATTTTACAAATTATTCAGAAATGTTGACGATAAATAGTTTATAGTTTCACTTTAGTTTATAGAGTCCTAGCAAAATGATTGCTAATTGCTCCACGAATTCAAAACTGCTTTCATGAAGAAGTCTTCTTTATAATCAACTTGCGCATAGCTGATTTGGATAAAACAACTTGGCTTTGTGCACTATGCATAATTCCAAAAACAAACAAAAAAAATATCAATACCTTTGAACCTTTGAAGTATGCTAACGCAACATTCTATCTTATTGATTGGACGATTGAAGCCTAAATTTCGCCGCTGGTCGGCTTTCGTGAATAAACAAATTTAGAGCAGGCTTTAAATTTATACAAGTACTTTCGCCTTTCAATGTGCTATTACATTAAAATAAAAATATTTGGACTACAAAGTATTGAGTGGAATGATTTGAACTATCGCACCTTCATTTTTATTGAATAACCGGTAAGGAGAGAGCAAGGGCATATGCTTTCCATCCGGTGTTATATCACAAAATTTGTCTGTATAATCTGTAATCAGAGTAACTTCTTAGAGCCAATGACAATGTCAATAGTCTAACCATAGTACACACTTATTTGTTTCTCAGAACATCTTTGTGGCATGAGTCACTGCCTGCATAAATATTAATTTGGTTTCCATTGTTTAATTGCAATATTTTCGATCTTAACTTAATGCTCGCTCATGCGGGAGTTCAACGCTTCACAAGAATTTCTCTAGGAGTACATAGAAATGCTCCATATCACAGATTTGGATAATTTTTTCTAGCATACGAACAGGGAACTCATTGTAATATACTGCTGCTTATGGCTTTATTTTCCATTTGCTTATTCAGAGTGTGGTTTTTGCAAATGAGAAAAAGGCACGAAGCATATACAGTCAAAAATATTTTGTACATTGTTTAGTCAATATCTACTTCACTATCAAAGTAAAAGCTGATATGTTTCGCGAACACGGTTGAGTTTGATCATTGTTTTGGGTCCGTCTGTTTCGAAACAATTCCTCTATGAGCGTGGTGGGTGGTATATGAATTAATCTGCAAATATATGCTCACCATCATCTCAATTTAAATGCAGTAAACTTGATTTAGACATTTGATCTCTCTAATATAGCACTCACAGAACTGTTCCGAAGGAAACAAATAGCCCAATTTGCCTAGAAAAATCGATTGAGACTGATCCACGTAAAAATTTTTGCCGTAAAAGACTCAAAAATAGATTTGGTATGATATTTGTAAAAACGACAAAAATTCAAAGTTTTTGTCTGAAGAATTGGTCCATCAAGATGGCAATTAATTCAATTAAGACTATTTGCTTGCATGGTCGAACTTAATTGCAGTTTCTCACCGGCTCACAAGCACAAGACCAATTTTGTTTAACTTTTGTCTTTCATTTGTAGGAGCTTTCATCAAAATTATCAACAAATTCTCATTGTGAGTTTTTGTTCATAACTAATGCAGGGACTCGTCTAATTAAAAACAAAAAAAATAGTAAACATATTGTATTCAAAATTGTTCCATTTATTAGGCCACAACATTGATTATTAAAAAAAATTGGATTCACTCTAAATGACTGCCTTTTGCTTTAACACAAGCTTCCAAACGGTGTGGTCATTGGGCTATAGCGGCACGTACGGGTTTACATAGAGATCGTGGACGCTGCTCTGGTTAATGCTGTTTTAAGGCTTTTCAAATTTCTGTGGGGAGTTTTGCAGGCCATGTTCTTCAATTCTGATTCAGATCTGGACTCTCCGACGGCCAATCTTCTGCTTCTATAAAGCCAGGTATATTGACTCTGAGCCATTGAAAAGGGTATTGGTCAAACCCTTCACAACACCCTCTAGCACATCTTTTACGTCTCTTTCACAGAAATGGAGGGATGTGACACCATGGTGAGAGACCCCGCACAAAACCATTACGGAAGCGGGATGATGTCCACGCTGAACCCTTGGAACAAATTTTTCCGCTTCCTTAGATGAAGTGGCATAAATTGTGTCATTTTGTTTGTTGAAAACTCCTTCCACGGTAAAAATTTTCTCATCCGTAAATAGAATGTTTTCATGGCCATTGGCCGTGTACCACTGCAAAAGTCGCTAGCATCTTTCCAGCCTATTTGTTTTTTAGTTGAGGAGTTAGCAGATGACCCGTGGACCAACGATAGGCTTTCTTGGCCTGTGCTCTACTCCAGACAATTCGCCAAAGCGAGCTATAGCCCGATAAATAAATATTCTCGATATTCCGAGTGGTTTTAGCAACTCAAAAATTTGGCCAGCACTCTTTCCGCACTTATGCAACACTATTACCGCGACTTGATTCTCTTTAACGCCCCTCTCCAAGTTAATAGTTTGCAAACTGAAACCAAACTGACTAGTATTCTTAACTGACCAGTGCGTGTGTTCTGAAAAAAAAGTTAACGGTTCTATTCCCGCAAAAAGTTTTGAACAATAAGCGCTGGAAAATGTGTAACAGAACTCAATGCATTAATGCAGCAATTCCACCTTTAAGATGTTTATGGGCATCACATTTGTATTGTACTTGAAATTTCAAGAAACCAACAAAATTTCTTAGTGTTTTATGAAGAGGTCTACACTTGTCGGCATTTTTTATTTTTTATTTTTTTCAAAGACCCAACTATTCTACCCCATACAATGATGTTATTCTTCAAAGCAAATCCCCACCAACGACCACATACTCGCACAAAGAAGAAACTTTGGAAAATCATTTAAAAAACCAACTCCTCTCGCCAGAGTTGATAAACAAAATTTTAGTTAAACAAAAATAAAAGAAAATTCAATTAAATAATCACATTTATATATATATAAAGGAGAAAAAACAAAACCCTAAAATTATATGTACATATACGTAAATAATCAAAGAAGAAGAAGAAGAAGAAACAAAAAATATCGAAACGAAAAAAACAAAACAAAATAGTGATTAAAAAAAACAAATTTCTAATTTTTAAACAAACAAAACATTTTATTAAAAATAACATTACATTTAAAATAAAATTAGTTATTTAGATATAATTGCTGTTTATTAATAATTCTTAATCTTATCTACATTATATATACATACATATATATATAAACACTATTTTCTTTCTTTTTTTTTTTCATTTAACAACAAAACTCAAGTGAAATAGAATTTCCTTTTCTTCACTCTCGGAAGCAAAAACAAGAGAAAAAAGAAAACAAAAAACGTCTCCATTGAGGCCATTGCCCATTATTTTCAGTTCTTCCCTTTTCTTTTTATAAATAATCGAAAATAATAATAAATATTTTATTTGTACATTGTTTTTATTTTTATTTTTATTTTATATATCCTCTTTTTGTTTTTGTATTCTACTCTATAATGGTTTTCTCTTTTTAATTTTTATTTTTTTTTTTGTTTTGTTTTGTTTCCTTATTAATTTATTTTATTTAAACTAATGAAAGTCATATGAATTAAATCTAAAACGAATAATTTTAGTTCTTTTTGTATTAAAAAAAAAAAACAACAAAAACACAAAAAAACAAAAAAAAAACAAAATATGTCTACAAACATAAAAAGTAAGAAAATTATTATTTTCTTATATCTCCTCCTCTGTTTTGTTTTAAAGATAGAAATGTAATTTCTGTTTTGTATTTAATTTTATTTTTGCGCAAACTTAGGATTAAAATCTTTTTAGTTTTTCTTTTATTATTATTATTTTTTTTTTTGTTAAAAAAAATTGTTATTAAGTTTTTATTATTATTATTTTTTTTTTAAATCAATTTATTTTGATTCCATGCATAAAGAAAACAAAAAAAAAGTTTAAGAAAAGAAAAATGCAAAGAAGCCGGTAGAACGCAAATCATGTTTTGTTCAGCTTTTGTTGTAATATGATCAAATAAATTCATGGTCGAAAATTTTACAAAAAAAAAAAAAAAAAAATACAAAAAACAACACTTTCTTTTTACTGTTTTTTTTCTAAAAAAAAGAACGATGAGTTATAGAGCGGAGGCTTTTGGAGAAGAAAACATTAGAATGTAGGTCGAGTAGTTAGAATAGATTTTTCTTTATAGAGAAGCTTCAGATTATTTATATTGTAGCTAAATTTGTTTCTTATCTTTCAAATAATATTTAATATTAGTACAATATTATTGTCCAGATAATAATCTGTTGGGAATATATAGTAAATTGTTTATCAGAAGAGTTTGATGTATTCCTGTGGTATTAATATGGACATTCTCGAAACCATCAAAAAGAGAAGAGTGTGTGTTTCTTTTTGTTAAGAATAATAGAATTCGTTTTTTAAGCAATAATAACAGGAATTCAATTTAAATTCGAAACCTTTATTCATTATGAAGAATGGTTTTTGGCGTTTTGTTTTGAACACTACTTCTTTAAGCACTTTAGACAGGCATTGGTCCAATTTTGAACCACGCTTTTGGGCTTTAGAGGCTCGCTAAACCTTGGCTTCTTTCACGGCATGAATACGGTAGTTTGCGGTTTATCAGCATTCATCAAAGACTTTACTTTACATGTCCCGACAAGAAATACGCGGGTGTCATCGAATAACACAATCTCTATGGCCAATTCAACAATGGCAATATAAAGTTGTGGGTACAATGGCATTGCAATTTGAAAGTTATCCAAATCAAACTGTACTCGTACAGCGCCTGTTGTTTAGATTATGTCTATTAATGCACTATAAAGCTTCAGGAGAAACATTTCAAATCGGATCCAATGCCATGGAGCTGTTTTTATTTTTCAATGTACTCTTGGCATCCGCGTGAAATGAAAATCACAAAAATTTGAAATAACTTTTATTTTTCCTGTTTCACCTTAAGGGGGGGCTAAGGTTAATTCGTATAAAAAAGGCATGTTTTTGTGAATTTTTTGCGACGACACAGTTAAAATCTCTTTATTAAAACCAATAGTACATTAAAGTATGACATTCGAAGAATATTGTATAAAATTTTCACGAAGAAAAATTAAAAAATACAGCAATGGCAGCAATTATTCGGACGTGTCTAGGAAAAAAAGTAGAATTGCTAGAATTGCGCGGTGCCCCACATAACTTGGTGGTGGATCATTTGAAATGAAAAAATCAAAGTTCATTCGTTAGATAATAGTTTTCCCCAGGTAACACGGGGAGGGTTTTTCCAAATTTCAATTTTTCACTTTTTTGGAACACTTTGAAGGGAAAAACGCGATTTTTTGCCAAAAAAATTGGCTAATTTGTTATTGTAAAATAAAAATTATTAATAAATTTGAAAAAAAAAAACTCTCCAGCGTTATCTCGTAAATTATGTACAGAAATAGTGTTCAATATTTCAAAAGGATTGGTGCAATAGTTTTGAAGTTATGAGGGGCACCGACTTTGAAAACGTGAGTTGTGGGGAAAACGCTTTAAAGTTTTGAACACTAAAAAATCTGGTATAAAGCGTTCATAAGCGAATTTTATCGGCTTACCTACCTCACTGCATCATTAATGCCAGGTCCATAAAGGATGTTGCTATCATCCATTATGTCTAAAGCACCTTTTTGCTCCTGTCTACGACGAATCCTACCTTCTTTAGTTTGTCTTTCAGCTTCCTGCTCTGCACTACTTATAGGTATGGAATCAGTTGATCGCGCCCAGTCATGAGCACTTGATCCACTACTGATTCCCATGTCCTACATGAAGGTCAGTAAAGCAAAAGAAGCTTCATTGAAGACACTGGCTGCCACATAAGCTGCAATTTCAACGATGACAGAGGTTCCACTCAAGTGCTTTGGTGAGTGAGTGAGTGAGAAATCAATTATCCTATAATGTTTTTCAAGATCCTCCGTAACTTGATCTTCAACGGACACTTTTATTTTTTTAATTAACTTCGTCAATTTTGCTCCAATCGACTTGAATTTTTGACACAATATTCTTAAGATATCATGCATTCAATTAAAAAAATAAAAAAACAATTTAATACCTTACCCTCCACTTAATGCAATTATTAACTTGTCAAAACCCTGTAAAAAAAAATGCCGCTCTTCATTGTCAGAATACCGCTTTCTACGAAGATCTTTTAATTTAAGAAATATTGGGTTGTACCACATGAACTTATAGTAAACATTTAAGAGCCAATATTATTTGCCCATACATTTTTATGCAATCAAAATAGGATTCATTGCCATCATGACATTCTTCCAACGTATTAAAAGGTCAATTATTCCTTTTTCATTGAAGTACCGAATTTTTGAGGCAATGAAATCTTCAAAGGCTTTTATGACCTCTGCTCGGTTCCGGAAGACCTTCTGCCGGCAAAATGATTCCGAATTGCGGAAAAGATGGTAATCCATTGGAGAAATATCAGGAGAGTACGGTGGATGCGGTAGAATTCCAAATCCCAGTTTTTGCACCGTTACTTGTGAGGTATGGGGTATAACCTAGACGGGAAACTTTCCAGATATTGGAAAATCAAAACCGGTTTTCTACTGATCGCCCCCTATCCGTCTGACCCTATCTGGCAATTTCCCTCTCATTTTATACAAACCACGCCCATTTTAATCAAAATAACGTCATCCACATTACACACACTCGTGCTAATCGCTCTCATTCTAGCAATTTTACTTGTAAATTGCTCTCATCAAATTTTGAGAAAGTTATAGAGAATGTAAAAGGGTTGGAATTCATGTACAGTGTGTCTGTGTGAAAGTTAAGGGTTTGCAAAAGTATTAGTAGAGTTTGACATCTAGGTTAGTTTATCTATGGTATGGGGTCTAGCATTGTCATGCAAAAGGATCGGACCGTGCCTATTGACCAACGCAGGTTGCTTTTCAGTGGCATTTAATTTGCCGATTTCCTGACAATATTTGATAGCGTTTATCGTTTCTCCTGGTTGAAGGAATGAAAAGTGGATTGGTCTTTTCGATGTCCACCAAATTGTCACCATAACCATTTTTGGGTGAAGATCGGGCTGGGGGGTGTGTTTTGGTTTTTCATCTGCATCCAACCGCTGCCCAGATCTTTTATGATTATCATGCAAAATCCATTTTTCATCACAGGTGACTATCCAGTACAAAAACGGTTCAGTTTGGTTTCTTGCAAGCGATCCGTAAATTTCCAGGCACCGTAGTTTTTGGGATTCCTTTAGTTCATGGGGTACCCACTTATCGAGTTTCTTTACCTTTCCCATGAGAGAAAGGTGTCGATTTATTGTCATGCTTTGTGCAATCTCCCGTATTGATTTGGTTGGGTCCGCATCCACCGTTGTTTTTAAAACATTGTCGTCAACTAACGCTTCCGGCTTGCCACGTGGCTCATTTTCGAGGCTGAAATCTCCCGAATGGAATTTTCCAAACCAACGTCGTATAATGCGTTCGTTTACCGCTATATCCTCAAATGCGTCATTAATGTTTTTCATTGCCAATGACGCATTATGTCCCATTTTAAATTCGTAAAGGAAGAGGGTTCCAATTTGAACTGCCAACAAACGAGTCCTAAAATTCTCACACGTCAAGCACACGTACCACTTTATTTTATAAAAAAAAAAGAAAAATTAAAGTTCTGGCACAGACGTTCACTCGAGCACTTTTTATTTCCGACTGAGCGAAAATCATTTTCATGTGGTACAACCCAATAGGAAATATTACTTTGTGCTCGCTCGGTCCGGACTATAGAGTGGGTCATTAACTTCGTCGAAGTAAAATTTTCGCAAAACATCCTGAGAAACACACGTGTTCATTGGTGCCTTGTTGTGAAGATGGGACACACTGTCGGTCAGTTTCCTCGTCGTTTTTATTTGATTGCCTCCCTCAAATTACGCAGAGTGGTTGCATAAGTTGCTGTGTTTATGGATTCACTTTTTTTTGAGTCCCAACAAAATTGACAATAACTTTTCTCGCTAATGGTGTGGCTTTAAATTTCTTTGGGTAGCCTCCTCCTTTATAATGCTACTTCATGGGTTTCTACTTTCAGGGTCATAGTGATGAACCCATGTTTCATCTTCAAATAAAGATCACCAAAAACCCTCTAAGACACACCACTCGCACTTATAACGGGTTATAACTAAAAATCTGCACAAACTTTATTTCATCGTAACTCAAAGGATAATAATAAAACAAAAATAAACTATTTCATTTAGTATAACTACATATATTATTTTAAAAAGGAAAAAGTCAATGAACTTCAATCTACGGGCCATTATCGAACAAGCACGTTGTACACCATTAGTATCAACTTCCTTAAGGCACTGTTGGATGCGACGCGTCAACTGCTTCACATTTTGAGCCTTCCAACCATCCTTAGCCTTGACTTCTCCAAAAAAGTCCTTAATCGGTTGGCATTGTGGGAAGTTTGTTGGATTCTTCTCTTTAGGTATAAACTTGATGTTTTTGTTTACCAAGAACTCCAATGTCGCTTTAGCATAATGAGAAGAAGCCAAAATACGTAGTCATCATTTTTATGGTTCTTATTTATAAAAGGAATCAAAATTTTGTTCAAGCATTGACTAGTGTATATTTCTTGATTTATTGCTAGGCCATTTGGTTCAAAGAACGGCTCAGAAATACCCTTAGCAGAAACTGTTATGTACAGCATAATTTTGGGTTAAATTTTTTTTTTTAATTCATACTTTACATCAGGAGGAGTTGTAGAGAGATTGTTGGTGTAATAGAGGTCGTTGTGGACCGCTGAGTGAAAAGCAACTCTCGTCATCCAAAATGAATGATTTTCCACGAAAATTGTTGCACATTCACCGACATTGCGATTTCACTTGCTTTACTATACCAGCTCTTCAGTGTATCCTGGACAGCGCTGCTTTTTTCTGGCTTTAATGTTAAGTCGGTTTAAAGTTTTACAAATATATGGCTGTGAGCAATTGAGTTTTCTAGCTGCTTCTGTTTGACTTATGCAGTCCTTATTGTCAAATGCGGTTTTCAGCTTCCGAATATTTTCCGTTGTCATAATATTCGGCTTTCTTCCAGCTTCCGGCTTCCTTTCTATCTACAGAGTACTTAAAATTGCATAAATTGTTCTTCTGGGCACGCCTTCCGCTATAAAATGCACACAAGTCAACTTTTTCCTTTTGGCCTCATGTTTTTTATAAAAAGTTACAATACGCTCGCAGGGGTGTTGCTGCTTCGATGCGATTTTACGCACTGATCGAACGTGCAAGCTGTTGCAAGTTAGATGTTAAAAGAAGATAAAACGACAGGCCATTGAAATTAGTGCAGATTTTTAGTTATAACTCGTTATATGAGAGTCGTGATTATTCGCAGTAACCATTTTGCACTGACGTTTGAATGATTACGATCATCGTGAAGGATTTTGTGTTACTACAAGTCATCTTGTTCTTTATTTGGCCACCTTTCAGTACACATCTCTCAACTCTTTTTACATTTTCTTCCGTAGAAGTAACCGGCTCGCCAGAAACCGAGCGAGGGCTATCTTTAGTGCTTCCTTCTGAACAGTTGATAATGAAGTTGTAGAATCTCTGTTAACAGGCACAACATCTGTATAATTTATTTATTTTCGTTTTTCCTTGCTTTGCAAAGAATTTAATAATAATTAGCAAGAAATGTCATAATAATTTAATACTGAGAGTACATTGAATGCTCCATAATTCATGCAGCCTGAATATTTACGACCAAAAGCACACAAATGGATTATAATTTTCTGTTAAATACGTCTTCCTCTTTCAATAGATGATTACATATTTGGTTCGAAACGTTCGTTTGGTCATAGATTTTTTTGCCAGGTAGCTCCTTCTCAAAGTAGAGATGAGGCTTAGATTTTTGAATTGAATTTATATCAAGCGGTTAAAACTATTTTAAGAATGATTGTTGGAAGATTCCTTTCGTTTTACACCTTATATTCCTCGATTTCATGCGATGCTCTCTTTATTCAACTTGCTTTTATTTTTTTATTTTATTTTTAAGTGGCGTTAGTATATTTAATACGAAATGGGAGAAGGAATCTATCGAAATTTATATTCAACGGTGTTTGTCGTTCCTAAATTGTATTATTTCGTGTACTCCGCCTACGTGAGATTTAAACGAAAATAATCACGGTATCCCCTTGGTATTGCCAGTCTACTAATAAGATTAGGCTTTTGGACAAATGTTTGTTTGTAAGGATATAAAGGTATTCATCCAGTGCTAGCTGGTCTCAGTGAAAGCCTTAAAAATGGATTTATAACATTTCAAAAAAGAATCGCAAATGTAATGCTGGATAGCATATCAATTTTCGCAGTATCATTCCTTCTTTATGTGTCTTTTTTGTTGCTGCTACTGCAATTGTTTCTTATTTAATTGTTGGATGCAAATTCGGTCAGGGATAAACTTACGAGAAGTAACAAAAGCATGGAGAAAATACTACTTATTTGAGCGTTAAAATATAAAAGATATTTGGTAGGAGACGATCAGTCTTACAAATTATAACTTTCATGGTTCATAGGCTTTCCTGTCAGAACTCTTCTAGTAAGCAGTCTTAGGTCTAATTTTCATTCAGGCTCAAAGATACCACTATTGATTTTGACTTCTTTTTGTTTATAATTTGGTCTAAGTTAATCAAATCAATCTCATCAAAAACCTTGTGGATCCCAAGCGACATAAACATAAAGAGACTTCAGTCTCTGTTTAGACGTTGACTTTAATTACTTAGCATCCACAGTCTCCTGAATTTTACATTTGTCCAAAACATGGTCTTTCACCACTTAATCTCATTCAGAATTCCCTTCTGGGCAAGAAGCTACCACTTTGGTGCATTTCATCTTTGCAATCTGGACAAAGATTTTGTATTACAATTTACTGTCTTTGTTTTCTTCAAATATACTTATATATAAATCAAGATTAATTAAATTAACCGAATAAAAAGTTTGTCCATTTGGAAAAAAATTAAGCATATTTTTGTCTTAGTCGTTGTAGTCAGGATTTAGTGAATTGTTAGGCCTACCAACCAATATAAACACTTGAATTTATTTAGTTTAGTTTAGGATTATTGGAAAATATTCCCACAAACAAAGATCTGTTCAAAATAGACCCATTCAGTAGCTTCATGGAAGTACTTCACAGAATAGCATTAGGTTTACACATAGGTTCATTCTTAGTATTGTTTTGATAGTTTTCGAATAGATTACCGCATCATTTCTATTTGAGTTGAGTTCAATTGTTTTCAGTTACTTTGTGATAATTTTTTGGTCCACATATTCTTTTTCCCTCCTCGGCAATTCTTATTAACTATTTTTGATTTTATTCAACAAACAATTAAATTAGTTACACGTACTTTGTTAGGCAAGGATGTAACTTAAAAATTCATACTCTCTTCCGAATTTCTAATGAATTTCTTATAGAAAATCATCAATCAAAAGAAATTCTTATCAATAATACACCGATAATTGTATCAGCTAAAGCAGCAACAACCACAGCAACAGGTAAGACCTCATCAATAACAACTTCATCATCATCATCATCATCATCTCAACCAACAACATCTAATACATTTTCAACAACAACCAATTTTCTACTAGCAAATCATCATAATTTCAATTCAACAAATCTCTTTCATTTGAATGAATTATTTTGTAATAAAAAAAAATCAAAGGACAAAGACAGCAATAATGGTGGAATAAGTATTAAAAAAAGAAATTGCACCACAACTGCCACAACACCAGTTAAAAATGATAAATTCTCTACAGCACTAACCACAACCCCTAATACAACAGCTACCGATGGAACTGGATTAGTTTATAGACAGGATACTACGAACTTACCATTGAGTGCAGCATTAAAATCAATGTTGTCGAAAAATTTCAAAACTCGTCCAAGACGAGAATCAACTTAAACCAAAGTTGCAAACTAAATAATTTAAATATATGGTATTTCCTTTTTGTACTAAATCTGTATTTTGCATATAGAATAGGAACATGTGTCAATGTTTTATAAAATTCTTTTTATTTATCCTTTTTTTTTTGGTTTTTTTTTATATAAACAAAAAACTAGAATGGGAAAACGAAGAATGTAGTTTTGCAAGAAATATTTAAGAAAGAGAAAATACAAAAAACAAAAAAAAAAAAAAAAAAAATGTGTGTGTTTTGATTGTGTTTAGAAAGGAAAGAAAAATATAGAAATTGATGAAGAGAAAATAAACAATGAAAGAATATGAAATAGAAACAACTAATTAACAAAATAATTATATTTTGTATTTGTAGGATTAAAAACAAAAGTAAATTGAATAAAAAAGTAAAAAAAAATTAAAACAACAAACAATTTAATGTAATATGAAATGAAGAGACTAGTGATTAAGTAAATTTTTCTGTGGTAAAATAAAAACATTAACAAAAAGAATAGGTTTAGAAGAAATGTTGGAACGCAAACCGTCTATAAAGAATTAATTAAAATAAAAACTAAAAAAACAAAAAAAAAAATGAAAAGAAATGAATCACAAATTCTACAAGAGAGTATAGTCGTACATAAAAGAGAACAAACAATATTCAAACGTAAACCTAACACAAAATCGATTTGAGATTTCTCTTTTTTTTTTTTTTTATTTATTTAGAGAGACATATGATAATTGTTTAACTTTGTGGTTTACTGCTGGCGGTGATTTTTATGTTGTCGTCTGCATGCAGCTGTTAGCGCGATGCTTGTGAATGATTGCTGTTTTTTTTTTTTGCTATGTTAGAATGCCTTCCTTTTCAATGTAAAGAGTTTACAATTTTACTTTCAGTTTCTAAGCGAGAGACATTTAAAAAAAAGGTTCTTGAAAAAAGCCTACAAGTTTTTTATCGGATTGCTTAACATGCTCTAGTTATTAAATGATTTGTTTCCTTTTATGGCAAATACTTACTGGTCACTAGTCTACAGATCTTACTAAAATATTTCTCTTAAAACCCATTAAATGCTTATCTTCCTATAATGTCTTACTAGTCCGTCATGGTAATGAAACATAAGAGCAGCCACTCAGCCACTTTAACTTCCATAAATTGTCTAACCTATGATTAACACATTGGCTGAAAAGTCCGCGCCGTTTTATAGTAAAACACAAAATAGTTGCCTTCGAGGGCGATACACTGATTGAAACGATTTTTCCATCGTTCGATAACAGTTTTGTAGTACGATTTCGGTTTAGCCTCAAAATAGGCCTCTGTTTCGGCGATTACTTCTTCATCGGTCTTAAATCTCTTTCCGGCCAGCATTCTTTTAGGTCTGCGAACAGGAAATAGTCGCTGGGGGCCAAATTTGGGGAATACGGTGGGTGGGGAAGCAATTCGTAGCCGAATTCATTCAATTTTACCATCGTTTTCATCGACTTGTGACACGGTGCATTGTCTTGATGAAACAGCACTTTCTTTTTCTTCAAATGCGGCCGTTTTTCTGCGATTTCGTCCTTCAAACGCTCCAACAACGTAATGTATTGGGTGTATAAATTAATTCGTGCGGTTTTTTTTTCAAAATTTGAACGTTTATTTAAGAAAAACATGTACAATAGTATTATTCAAAGTATTGCCCATCTAAGGCTATGACTTTTTCCCATCTTTCTGGCAGCCAAGAATGAATCAAGCCAATTTTTGATATTCTGCTCTGATGTGAACCGTATTTCAGTGAGGGCGTTCTGCATCGACCGGAACAAATGGTAGTCAGAAGACTTCCCATCCACTGTTTTCCAAATAGTTCTTAACCGGAATAGCAACGTGGGACCGAGCGTTGTCATGATGGAAAATTATTGCCTTGTGTCTGGTCGCATATTCCGGGTGTTTTTCGGCCACTGCTC
This sequence comes from Volucella zonaria, assembly GCA_963966105.1. NCBI lineage: Eukaryota > Metazoa > Arthropoda > Insecta > Diptera > Syrphidae > Volucella > Volucella zonaria. The sequence continues at coordinate 128,233,870 of OZ014533.1, read as the reverse complement.
TCTTCAAACGGATTAATTCTGTTCGGTAGCGGTGTCCATTGATGGTTTCACCCGGTTTTAGTAGCTCATAATACAGCACACCCATCTGATCCCACCAAATACAGAGCATTACTTTCGCGCCATGGATATTCGGCTTTGCCGTTGATTTGGCTGGTTGGCCGGGTTTCACATATGATTTTTTGCGCTTGGGGTTGTCGTAATGGATCCATTTTTAATCACCAGTAACAATCCGATGCAAAAATGACTTCCTTTTGTGGCGTTCCAGCAGCATTTTGGACATGCAAAACCGCCTTTCGACGTCTTTCGGCTTGAGTTCATGTGGAACCCAATTTCCTTGCTTTTGAATACATCCAGCTGCTTTTAAACGTTTTGAAATGGCTGCTTGAGTGACACCCAAAGATTCTGCGAGCTCTTCTTATGTTTGGCAACAATCTTCATAGAGTAATGCTTACAGTTTTTCATCTTCAAACTTTTTTGGCTACCCAGGACGTTCATCGTCTTCCAAGCCAAAATCACCACTTTTAAATCGTGCAAACTACTTTTGGTACGTTCGCTCAGCTAGCGCATGTTCACCACAAACTTCCACCAAAATACGATGACTTTCGGCAGCAGTTTTCTTCATATTAAAGTAATGAAAAAGATCTCCCCGCAAAAACACTTTTTTAGGCATAAAGTTCGACTGTGAGCAAACGCGGCAACCACTTTGAACACAGCTTTCGCATGTCCAAATATTCGTGTATGATATATCCAACACGCTCTTTTGATATCTTCATTTTGTGGAGTTTTTTGAAACAGCCTCTTTTGGACGTCCACTGCGTGCATCATCTTCGGTGCTTGTATGGCCACTTTTAAATTTTTCAATCCACTTGCGAATCGGCTGGTGCAGAGTCCGGGTAACACTTATCAAGCCATTTCTTTGCATCGGCTACATTTTTTCCCATCAACACACGAAATTGCTTTGAATCTATTTTTTTTCACAATAACAAACGTTGCTTTACTCACAACGCTATATCTCGAGAACTAATCGGCCGATAGCTGTCAAATTTATACACGTATGGTGCCCTCTCTTAGAAACGGCACGGGCTTTTTAGCACATGCCGAAATGACGCGCTTAGCAATTTCAAAGCTTATAATAATTTATAGACTGTTCCAGAGGGTAGTAACATTTTTCAGAAGGACTGGGTAGGAGCTTACTATTGAGGAATTACGAGTATTTGCTTTTATAAACATTTTGTACGACCGGTGAGGCTACAAAGTAAGAAATTTGATCTTATCATATATATTTGTGGTCCTTCATGAAACTAAGAGTAGTAACAGATTTTCGAAAATTATGTCTATCCGATTTGACAAAAAAAAAAAAATTAAAGGATTGTTCGCCTACCCAATTAGTTGGAAAGGAAATCTTCGCTTTTGGCGGCGAAAAACAGTTAAACTTCCATTTCGACGTTCTCGAAATTGAAATACTCATTTCCAACTGGAAATTTTTGTAGAAATTGGAATAAGTAGAATATATGGTGTTGCGTGTTATCATGATGAATGACCATTCTTTCTGTTGGCCAAACAGAAATAGGCGTTTGCGCTAAATCTCTGTTTTCTCAAGCAATTAGCATTTATTGTTTCATTTTGTTTAAGGAGCTCATAGTAGACCAGCATATTACCTACTTTTGATGCACACCAGCTTTTGATGTAAACATAGGTTCTTACAACGTTATTAAAAACTATTCACTTTCCATCTCCAAGAACCAAGCTGTCGAAAAATACGGCTACTTTCTCTGACGAGCAAGATTTAAGGCACATAGAAATTTGGCCCATTCAATTTTATTCGCATAATTCGTTTGGCAGAAAATTTTGACACAAAACCAAGTCTTTTTATGCGATCCAACACAATTGTCCGATGAACGTCAAGCTTGAAGACCACACCGGCTTAAGTTAATGCATTCTTTTATCAAATGATATTGCGTAGCACTTCCTCTTAAGCATTTTATGGTCTTCTTGGGGAGAGTATGATAACTTTGGTTTCAAAAATTGATAACGGTTTTTTGTAGTGGGGTCAAAAATAAGCATTTTTTTACTATGGGCGGGGGGGGGGAGGGATATATCTCGTGCTGTTTAGAAGGTAGGAGCAATTTTAGAAAAAAATTATTTAAAATGAAAAAAAAAATGATTAAAAAACAACGGCAACACTTACAATAAAGTATTATACCGGTTTTGAAAGCCAGAAACCTGTTTTTTAATCCTAAATTTAAATTAAATTATCTATGTCAATAGTTTTTTTTGGAAAATTCGCATGCAAACTTACAATTTTGATAAAAAAAAATGAAAAAACAAAGTTTTTTTTGGCGCCAAAGTTATCATACTCTAGCCGTCTTCTTCATCATTCAAGTTCATTTCAAGTCTTCCGTAAGGGATTTTAAAAACTTCCTTTGGCATGTTGGAGCTGTTACTGACTTGCTTGCACCGCGTTATTGCCTTTTTGGAACTCACATGCAAAACTTTATATAAATTACGTAGTGTTCTAGTCTATTTAACCAAACCGGTAATATTAACGTCAGATTATTTACTAATGATTGACAACGCATTGAAACTTTCCCTTACACAATGATCGACATTATAAAAAATTCATCGATTTGACGGGTGTGATAAAACTAAGTATGTATATATTAAACGTCGGCACTTCTACAGTTGAGCTTTCCACAATGTGATCCTGGAAAGATTTGATGGTCTTCTCTCCACTCCTCTTGTCTATCCTCGGTCATTCGCTTTATGTTAATTTGGCTACCTTTTGGTGATAAGTTGATCTTTATCTTAAGTCGTGGCTCAAGTGGTAGGTTCGATGTTCGAATCCCAGCCTCGTCCGAAAGATATTCATTTTTTCAGTTAACAAAAATCAAATAAGATGAGCAATTGACCAGAAATCAACAACAAGGCAGCTTCCACTAAGAATTTAGTCTCTCCATTAATTGTTGGATGTCACCCATGGAGCGAAATAACCTTTCTTTCTCTCTCTATCCCATTTTCCAAAAAACTTAACACTTGCTGAGGCATTATAAGTGCATTCATACCCACTTGAGTGTTAAGTTCTTTAAAAAAGCATGTGTCCTCTTGGAGTACATGCATATGGCGTAAAAACACTTGCGGGTCCTCTTTCTGTTTTTTTTTTTTAAACTAACTTCCTTCAGCCCCGTTAAGCTTACCTCCAAGTGTTTACGCTTTCATTTCAGTTGTTCCAAACCACGTTTGTCTAGCAAACGGATTTCTCAATGGAGTCATCTGCCCCTTCTAATGATGTCTTTCGGCTCATGACGTATGCTCATGTCCTTTTGAGTCTTAAAATAATGCACTGTTGAGGTGACTGTAGCAGTGATTGCACACGTCCTGCTCCCACATAACCGTATTGACGGCTGAAAACATTTCGAAAATCATAGCGAACTCAGATTCCTGATTCGATTGTCCATATCAAGTGGCCCCGCCACGGGGTAGAGCAATACTAGTCTCATCCTAAACGCTTTCAGATTGACATCACCAAGGGTTGCTACGATTTGACCAGTTACAAACGGTTATAGGTCCTGTTGGGTTGGCAGCACCGACTTCACCAGGACTTAAAACTCGATACCAGGGCCTGACTGTGGTTTACACTAGAAGTCGCAGGAAGGGTCTTCCATATTTGGTTGAACAGTTGTGGAGTTGCAAGTAAGTGCTGGGTGCCGTGACCATAAGATCGGCAAGAGGTTTTAGTTCGGCCTCGACTCAAACCAAGAGTGGAACTTGTGCCTTCAACACACTTGGTCCAACTTGGTATTACTGAAACACGGTAAGCGCTGGCTAGGCGTCTATATCCAGGCCCCCATGAATGTATAGTCATCCCGTGAATTTAAGTGTGCACGTAAAACACAAGAGGCATCTGTCCTTATCAAGTTTGGGGTCTATGTCTGCCGCAACTTCTACTTAGATACGGAATGTATTCAATTTCCTCGTACTTCTTTCCAGCTGTGTTAAATTCTGTGCTTAAGTGGTAAACCGATTTCATGTCCGACACGTTTTTCTTTAGACCCACTTTACTTCGCTAGGCTTTTAGGTTTTGGATCTGTTCTTCTGATGATCACCTTGTGTAATTAGATATCGTACCGTAGCCAGATATCGTAGTCAGACGTTTGTATTCCCTTCTATATAATAAAGTTAATTACCTTCAGGAAAAGAAAGGGTGATAATCCTGCGGTGCGTTTTTGGATTTCGAAATCTTGAAAACTATTTGCACCTTTCGTAAGGCTGTCCATTTCACGATTGAACATTGTCTAAAATCTTTTAGAAGTCGAAAGTAAAATGAAGAAAGGTAGATACCTATACTCGACAAATAGCTCTACTATGATCCGCAAAGTGCTTATAATTTCTTAAATTGATTCCTGAATCGTTGGCGCAATGCGAAATTCCGACATTTGTCGATGTTATCCCGAACAATAGTAAGCACGGATACAGGATCAGACTTACTTGTTTAATCCATTCGTGTCTACTTTTTGATTTTGCAGTAGTTTTGATTGCTTTGTGTTTGCTATGCCTTTATACATATCAATAAAGCAAAAAGAGTGGTACACAATGTGTAGTTTCTTACTTCCGACTCTGAGCTCAGACACTAAAAGCTTCCATTTTCTCTCATTAGACCAATCATTCTTAAGTCCACGATAGCTTGTTATTCAAAACGTAGCTTCGATCTTACTGCTCGTCTAGAAGCTGGGTATAAGACTCGAAGACTCGCTTAGCTGAACGGCTAAGCATCTAAGCCAATCTACTAGCCACGTCTGGGATTCGTAAAAGTATCCATATTTCAACCTATTTTGCATCTGTCTGGTTTTTAGCTTATTGTCCATAAACCTCGACGACAACACTTCTGATAGCATAAGAGTTTTATAGACTCTAGGGTACATTGCTTTCACTCTTAAATGTAGAAACTTTCAATTTAATTATTGTTTTAAACTGAAGTCTGATAGTGCGGATTTTTTTTTGTTCATCGACAGTGTCGTGTTAGCTGGGATTGAAGATCAAAATCCGTTGTCACGGCCATTGCTGATATATCATACATAAATACTGCAACAAAAGTCGATGTGATAGGCTTGTTGTTGACTGATTGTAGGTTTCAGAATGAGATTGAAGAGCTGTAGCTTCTCCATGTTATACGTATTTGTATGGCGCTGAGTCAACTCATGCTATTTTATAACCTCTAATAAGCTTCTTCTTTTACCATTGGGAATACAGAACTATCTTCGTATTCCAGTAGCTGGAGGGATGCACTACTTCTCTTCATAGTGATTATTGCTGAAAAACACCTTTAAATATGGATTAAAACTTCCTTTGTAAGAATTCAGCATTTGTTTTAGTATCCTGATGAGCTGTTGTATTGTACGGTACACTTCTTATTTTTAATCGCTGTTGAATAGTTCTTTTTTTACAAGTACGTACAGCAGACGCAACGCTATGGCAGATTCTTTTAGCGAACTATTCAAATTCTATCACACTTTTTCAATGTTCAAGGCGTTAATATTGATAGAGTTCTAATTTGAAAGTACATTTGATTGTCATATCGAAGAAAGACAATCTGCAATTATTGACTACGACTGTCGTTTTTATTATGGTTGTTGAGTCATTAGCATATGCTCACAGAGCTTATAGTTTTGTGGGCTATGTTCTCCGTAGTATAGAGAATTGCATTGCGTTTTAAATATCTTGGTGGCGTTAGTTCAATGTGCAAAAAAGATAAGGTACCTTAGGATAGAATTCGTTTCTCTTAACCGGCTTATAAAATCTAGGTAGGGTTTGTTTTGCCATACAACAGACAAAATTAATGTTCGACAAATGAAAAGAGTTTTCACATGTTTTTCGTGTTTCACAAGGTTCGATTGCTTAAATGAAAAACTGTATACCACCAGATCCATATTAAGATGTGATTGATCAGTCTTAAAGCTACTAAAATTCTTAAGAGACATTGAAGCAGATGCAAAACCTTGAAACGACTGATTTATTCTGATTCGTGGAATCGACTTTAAGATTTTCTTTTATCTTTTGCTTTATATCTCAAATAATTTCAACGGGCTCTAAAGTATAAATACGACTTAGGCTACGAATTAAAATCCATTCTTTTTGATTGGAACTTGTTTGTTCTTGTGCAAAACTACCTCCAGTAAATCACATCGTTGTACCATACCAAAAGTGAAAACTTTATTATTAAACATAACTTAACAAATTTACTAAACAAAACAACAATATAGGAAAAATACAATATTAGGGATAAATAAATAAATAAATAAATAAATAAATGAAATAAAAAAACTAAACAATTGCATGACAGATTATCAATTAAATTTTTCTTTTATTTGTTAGGCTTATAGTTTTGTTTTTTGTTTGTTATTTATTTTCCTTTTAATATATGAATAAGTTGTTTAATAGACTTTTAAAATTATGTGAACATATGTTGTATGTATAGAGAACAAAAAAAAAATGTAATGTGTATGTAGTGACAATGTTCTGTTGTTTAATAGATCATCATCATCAAAAAAAAATAATTAATTATAATATGATAGAATAACAAGAAAATACTCTCATCTCAGACTAACACAAATCATTTTCATCTTTTCGTGCACTAATAACGCAACAAGCAAATTTGGTGGTAGTTTGATGGTAAAACAAAATAACTGCTTAATTATTTATATTTAATAGTAATTGTTTAATCGAATCAGAATGTGAAAAAGTAAACGAAGCAGGACCTCATAATTTTGCAGCGCAATGTGATGATCTATAAAATAAGACTTTGAAACCAAAAAATATTATTGAAGTCCTCATTTTGATTTGGTAGTTTGATCGATTACAGGGTATATGGATCTGATCATTAGTTTCAGATTTTAAAAAGAGAAAATTGGTGCTTGCTGCCGAGGTAAAATACACTGAGCGAAACCATACTACATTGATCAAAAAGTATTTATTCAGAGAATTGGAAATACAAGTTTATTCATCTAAATCTATATTGTCCCCTTAAAAGTAATCCCCATCGACTGCAACACACTTATGCCAACGCTTGATCCTCGAAACATTTTTTATATTCGGTGTTCGGTATGGCCATCAGTGCTTCCTGCGATTTTCCATTACTTCCTCTCGGCTGCTGAAACGCGTTCCCCGTACTGGTTTTTTAACTCGATTGGACAGAAAGAAGTCACAGTGAGCTAAATCAGGCGAATTCGGTGGCTGTTGGGTGGTATTTGTTGCATTTTTCGTCAAAAAATTACGAATAATGATGGCACTGTGCGACCGCGACGGTGCGTTATCATGGTGCAAAATCCACGAGTTTTCTGCCCACATTTCTAGTCTCTTTCGGCGAATTGCTTCACGCAAACGTCTCATAACGCCCAAATAATACGAGTACTCTTTGTTTACTGTCTGGCCTTCTGGCAAAAATTCATGATGCACTACACCGTTGTAATCCATGAACACCGTAAGCATTGCCTTCTTTTTTGACTGAAAACGACGTGGTTTTTTTGGTCTCGGCTCATTTGGTGAACGCCATTCACTTGCCTGATGTCTGGATTGCGTGTCGTACTCATAAACACACGGCCACGTCTCGTCTCCAGTAATGATCCTTTTGATGAATGGTGGGATCGGATTCAGCCTCGCAAATCATCTCTTTTGCCGCTTGAGACGTCAACACGGTCTCTTTTTTGCATGAAATTGAGGTCTTTTGGCACCAACTTTGCTGCAACACGACGGAAACCCAAATCATTAACCAAAATGTTTTGGACGGATCCATAGGCAATGTTCAAGTCCTCCGCTATCTCTCTGATGGTTAATTTGCGGTTATTGACCAGCATTTCTTTTACTCGTACTTCATCAATGTTTTCGTCGGTTTTCGATGTCGATGGTCTGCCACTGCGTTCATCATCTTCGATTGACTCACGACCACTTTTGAACCGCTCGTGCCACTGGTAAATGACCGTTTTCTTTAGAGAATCGTTGCCGAAACACATTTCCAACACTTCCAACGTTCGCGCACCATTAAATCCGTTTTATATGCAAAATTTAATACGAGTACAAGTTCGTTGTTGCAAATTTAAATCCATTTCTAAAATTGTAAAAAAAATCGCCAACACACACAGAGATAGATGTACTCTTGGCTACGTAACTTTTGCAAATGTCAAGCTATGATGCTAAGATTTAGAGGGAATATCAACAACAGATTTACCAACTTAACAAAAAAACTAGAACTCAAATTGGAACAATGGGAGCGCAACACGGTGGTGTGGTGCGGGAACTTTTTGATCAAGGTGGACGCTAGTCTTTGTCTTGGATTGAAGTCAATTCTTACAGGCACGTGATCGGTGCGGTCCTTTTTCTCTTTATGGCTCCATGACTGCTTTAGCTAGCAGGATCCTTTTTGCGTATCCAGGTCCGCCAACATTCGGCAGTATTCTATAGAGTGCCGCTTGTAGCGCTGACGCTTTTTTCCTCATGTAGTCCACATGTTGTTTGAACTCTAGCCGATTGTCTAACATCACTCCTAGGTACTTTACCGCTTCCTTCGATCGGATGTTCTGGTTACCGACGTGAATATTGATATATTCCATGGTTTTCCTGCTCGTAATAAGAACGGCTTCTGTTTTTTTGTTCCGCCAGTTCGAGACCCACAGATTCGAGCCACTGCTTTATTTGAACAATGGCTGCGTTTGTGCTTGATTCGACTTCATGGGTGTGTTTTGCGACGACCACGATAGCTATATCGTCTGCGAATCCGATGATACTGACTCCTTCGGGCAGCAGGTTCCACAGGTGTGGACCTAACACTGATCATTGCGGTATCCCAGCGGAGATGGTGTAGTATTTAACCCCTTCATCCGTGTCATACCGTAACTTCATCCATGTCATACCGTAACTTCATCCGTGTCATACCGTATCTTCTTCCGTGTCATACCGTAACTTCCTGTTCGTGAAATAGTTGGCGATTATCTTTAGCAGGTAGTAGGGTATTTCCATCCTTTCAAGTGATCGCCTTATTTGGGACCAGTCGGCAGTGTTGAACGCGTTCAGTATCACCACCGCACAGTACTTTTTTGAGCCCCATCTCCAATAATGCCCTTCTATGGCTGCAGATGCATAGTGGAGCGTGACTTTCGAAATCCAAACTGGTGGGTTGAGGGGGCTTCCTTCTCCTCTGCTACAGTCAGTAGCAGTCGTATATTATACGCTCATGCATCTTTCCCATTGTGTCTAGAAGACATATTGGGCGATATAACGATGGTTCTCGTGGTGGTTTATTTCCTTTGGGTAGTAGCACTAAGTTTTGCAACTTCCACGGTTCTGGGAACACTGCCTCCTCGAGACACTTTCCCCATATTGCGATGAAAAGATCTGGTTTTATTTTGGCAGCAGCCTTTATTGCTGTGTTCGATTAAGAGCTCTCTGCAGTTCTTCCAGTGTAACGACTGGGATATGTCCTACTTCTGTTTGCCGGGCGATTGTGACCATGTTGTGTAACCATTTGAGGAACAAGTGCTCCACTATGGTTATCAGTATTTTTGGGCATCTTATTTGTGGAGACCTGCAGGATTTCAGTTTGATCATAACCATTCTGTAGGCCGTGCCCCATGGGTTGTTATCCGCTTCGTCGCATATACGTTTGAAGTCTCTTGATTTGCTCTCTTTGATCGCCTTTGTAAACTCCCGTCCTGCCTGTTTAAAGCTTTCTAGGTGTTGTTGGAAGTCATCTCTCCCTCTAGACCTTTGGACTTTACGTCTAGCTTTTAAACACTTTGCCCTGAGTGTTTTTATTTCATCGTTCCACCAGTAGCATGGGGCGCCTCTTCGATTTGCTGTTTTCCAGGGCATTGCCGCATCACAAGCCGCTACGATATTTTCTGTAAGTCGATTTTTTTTTAAGTTAGTTTTTTTTTATTCAAAATATTGGCCATCGGCTTCTACACATTTCGCCCATCTTTCAGGTAATTTATGAATAGCATGGCAGAAAAACTGCTGGTCTTTTCCGGCAAACCATTCGTCGAGCCATTTTCAAATTTCTTTGAAATCGCGGAAGGGGCGCCAAGTCTGGAGAGTACGGCGGGTGCAGGAATACCATCCAAGCGATTTCAAGGTGTCTTTCACCAGCAGCAATTCACAAGAAGTGACCGCGATTTTCCATTTGACGCTCATTCAAATCATATGGGACCCATTTGAGTTTATTGATCTTCCCCGTTGCTCGTAAACGTCTGTTGATTGTTTCTTGTGACACATGTAATCCTTCTGCTAATTGCCGTTGAGTTTGAGTTGGGTCCTCATCCAATAACTCCTGCAATTTCTCGTCTTCGTATTTTTGTGGTCTACTAGAGCGCTGATTGTCTTTCATATTGAAATCTGAAATCACCACTGTTAAATTGTCGAAACCATGTTTCGCATGTTCAAAATGATGGAGCGTGTTCACAATACGTTTCTAGCAGCAAACTATGACTTTCAACAGCCTTTTACTTTTGATTAAATAAGAAAAGCAATGCCTGCCGCAAATGCTTTTTTCAGGCACAAAACTCAACATGATCACTGAACGATAAAACAAAAACGCAAGTTAAATGTCAGACCAACAAAATCACGTATAGTATGTATCAATTTTAAACCCCGCGTACTTTTAACCGGCGCCATCTCTTAGTTAAACCGATAAAAACTTATGCATACACCTGGTAGATCTCGCCTGGAGAAACAATAAAGTTTTCACTCTATTGACCCAAGTGTTCCACAAGGTTCTGAATCCATTCGATCGGATGTTGTTGGTTCTTTATTTTTAGTTATTTCGTGTGCTGCAACTTCTGCTCTTTCCATCAAATGTTCAACGGTAAAGGAATGTTATCATTAAATACCGCGTTGAAATGCTCATTCCACTCTTTTTGTCATTTCTTAGTTGAGCAACAATCTCAAAGCTATTAGCACGTTTGCCTGCGCAAAAGATTGTCGCCTATTTATCGATTTCGACAAGTAGACTACCTCCTTAGTCCAATGTTACAAAGTCTGCATGCCTACCGCGTATGTTCTACATTTCTTTGGGTTTTTTTTACACTGTTCGAATACTCATTTTAGGCGGAATTTATTGTGTTGCTACTCTACTTTCGATGGACTCGGTGTGCATTTGAAAGTTTTGTTTTCTGGTCACACCTTCTTCGGCACTATATTTTTACTAGAAATTGTGCTATACAATTTTTTTCACTTTGGCATTACGGAGCCAATGTGGCAAATTAATTGCCTAGTCCTGGCCTTTTTCTTATTAACATTGTGCCAATTTATTTTATGTCCGGTGCAGGTGCTGGTTTCTTTAGATCGTGTTTGTCAGTGGTAATTTATCCGTCTTCATGCTGTTTGAAAAGCGAAGTAACATCTCTTTCCGAATTCAAATTTGCTTGATAAAAGAGTTTGCTCTGTTTGCTGTTCTTGGAATCTTTTTATGATAGCATATTTTTAGTCATCTTAATATAATACTCCAGGAGAAGTTCCATTTTCAAATCTTGGCCAATACCGAACAGCAGAAAGAACTCCCGAATTCAAAATCTTTCGCATATGAAAATGTCTTTCACACACTCGCCGTTCGCAAAACGTAGGTTCTTGTCTGTGGACAAAGTGAAAAGGTGAACAACACAGTGAGTGGAAAGACTAGGTCTTAGTCAAAACCAATAAATGTATTTATTTATTAATAGAGAAGCCGCGTTTAGTAAAATCTTTTTAAAAGTCTACTGCATGTTGATAATATCTGAAGATTGTAAAGGAACAGTTCAAAGCGTCACGAATGTTGGGTCTTAAACTAAAGTTATTCACATTATGGACTAAAACGTTATGCACTTTGTGAAAGAGGCATCTGGTTGACCAAAAACCATAAATTAAAAGGTCAAATGTCCACCTTGCTTCATATTAGTTCCGCTATAACATTAACTTTCTTTCTAAGCCATGTTTTGATCAACTCGCAAGTGGACGAAAAGAGTTTGCTGATGTGTTTGCATTTTAGTGATAGGCTCTGCTTTGAGTCTCATCTGCAGCTTTCTGCTCATCTTCTGTATAATATTTTGGCTATTGAATATCTTGCGAGTTTTGCTTTGTGGTGCCAGTGCTTCTGCACTTTTTCTAAATCTTGTCGCCTTCTTTCAACTCAAGTGGCTATTTATAGATTTCACTTTTTCCGCTGTACTTAGTTTAGTCTTTAGTTTTTCATCGAAATGCTTCGACATACATTGGACACTCTTGGATCTCATGTGGATTGCTGTCGTTCCAAATTCGACAATTTTGTTTGACGTACCCATTCATCCAGAAATGGGCCTCGTCGCTGAAGATGATTTTTCGATGAAAATTAGGGTCAGATTCCAACTGCTCCAGAGCCCATTCAGCGAACACACGTCGTTGTCTATGGCCGTTTACCTTCAACTCCTGGGTCAGGCTCAAGTCACGACGCAAAATTCGTTGTGGTCGACGCGAAATCGACTGTCTCGGATTCTCCTGCACACTCTCACGGACAGCGGCGATGTTTTCGGCAGATCTTGCTTCGTCGACGTACGGGTGTTGGTTTATCGTTTACTGAACTAGTGGACTCAAATTTATGCACCACTCTGCGAATAGTCCTCTCGGTAGGACGATTATGGCCACCGTAAAATGGGCGAAGTGCGCGGAAACTTGCGCGAACAGAACACCCATTTTTATAAAACAATTTTATCATTTGCACGTGTTGTTAAACGCTATGTCCGTCCATGGTGATTTGACAAAACAGACTGAATAAATGACAGCCAATTTGACAGATGTAGCTTCAACAATACCCTGTATAATAGTTAGACCGTGTGATTTGCTTTAGCTTAGTATTATATATCTTCTCCTGCTAAGTTTTTCATTCCGGAAATGTTTTTTTTTCATGGCTTTCTTCTTATTCGTAATTTGATTACCTAGTGTTTGTTCCAATCTACTCCGAGAAGAGCATTCCCTCCTTGATATTGCATATTAAAGCTCACCAAAGTTTCGTTAAAGTACTAACTTTTCTATTTGAAGTGCATAGATGCTAGCAATATCCCCAGTTTCAAGTTCAATTATCGGTTTGATAACCATTATTCGGTTGCTAAATTATGATTCGCGCACGATCTTATTTAATAGTTCATCTATTGAGGTGATGGCAATTCCCTTGTTATTATGTTTCGTTCCGTAATAATTAATTTTGTAAGTTTTCTTTGGTAAATTCAAGTAGCTGACCCTGTTTCCGACATTTCGCTGCTTTATATTGCGGACACATACTACATATTGCATAGTCCGTTTTATCACCGTTGATGTTGATTGCACTGAGTCTCAGAGCGTGCTGATTATCTGCTTAAATGGCATTGGATAATGTATTGTGGAAAAGATCAGAAGCCGATATTGACCGATGCGAAACCAGAGTGGAGAGAGAATGCATGGACGTGGAAGGCGTGTCCATTGTATATTTTTTTCAGTGGAGTTGGCAATAACGATTTTATGTAAAGCACTTTCTGCACAATTATTGTGTTGAAAAGAAGAAATAATGTTTTGCTAATATGAATTTGAATTTGCTTATGATGCGAATGGGTTAAATATGAAAGGAAGTGGAGAAAGTTCAGCCGTTTCGTAAATATCATTTTCCAGTGAGCAGATGAGTAGCATACGCTTCCAGGCCGTCTTTGCGTAGTTTTCCAATTGCACGGTGATTTGAAACGGACTACATGTCGATTTTACGTTGCCGTAATACGTTTTCTGGTATGAAACGTTTGTAACTCACTGTGCCAATGTGTCTGGATCTGATTTTTTCCATTTAGTTGCATTTTTAAGAAAGTTAAAAGCAAGTATGAAATCATACTCATACAAATATTTGATTTAGAAGGAATTTTTTTTATTTACTCCTAACAGCTTGTAATTGTTAACCATCAAACAATCATCAAATGTTACTCATTTAACTGTAAGACTTGAAAAGAAAAATATTTTGTTGTCGTTTTCAATACCAACTAACCAAAATGCAAGCTCTAATTCTAATTCAAAAAAAAAAAAAGAAAAAAAGAAGACAGAGTTTGTGTAAGTGACAATCTTGTATTTTAACTATTTTTTCTTTTATTTTGTCCATTGCTATTTTTCTACCCCTATTGCCATCTTATACTCAAATTTGATTTAATTTCATAACCTAACAAAACAAAACAAATATATATGGTATACATATATATATATTTAACAAATTTACAATAATAACTATAGCTGATATGTATTTAAAAGAATTTTAATTTAATTTTTGTTTTCAATATATTTTCTTTGTTTAATTTCATGCTGCCGATATATTTTTTAACAAAATATATAATATACTCCTCGTACTCGTATCCGTACTCTAAAACGATTCTAAACCAAAAAAAAAAAAAAACTATCCAAATAAAAAACCAAATAACCACCCACAAATGTATGTATTATTAAAAAATTTTCCTTAAAAACAAAAAAAAAAACTTTACAAAACAAAATCAAAACGTAAATTATAAACAACAAAAAAAAAAAAAAACAAACAAACTACATTTGCTTTCATTTATTTGCTTGGGTTAAATTAAATAAAAAAAATATATATACATCATATATAATATAATATAATTCAACTTAAAATTTTAACTTCGTTTTTAAAAACAAATAACTTAACAAATTTTGAAAAAATAAGAACAATTGTCATCACCGAATAGTTGCTTGACGTTGAATCGATATCGATTACTATCGGAAAATGATTTTAGTGAAATCTCTGACATAACATCGATTTAATAAATTTTTGTAATACAAAAAAAATACAAATAATACAAATATAGAACCAATAAATTGTTTAGCAAAACATAAAAAAAAAAGTTAATAGGAAAACAACAAAGTGAATGACATTTGTTTATAAAAAGAATGCAGATCTGTTTGCGAGGGTTTTTGATAGCAAAAATTAGAAAATTAATATCCATTAACTAGTTTCACATACTTTTTGAAAAATTCTCAAAACCAAATTTCCATAAAGGCTTCTTCATAAGGCTTAACTTCATGAAACCTGAAGAGGTTTTAAATATATAGGGGTCTATACGGATGTTGTCAATTTTTCAGCTGCCACAACGTTGAAAACTAGGGTCCAATGCACAGTTACATTGTTTCATTCAGTGGACTAACTAATCTATCAAAAGTTTATCAAAATTATTGGATTTTGGAAAATATAAGAGCACGCCATTTTTCACTGAGTGATCCACAGTATTGGCCCTCAATCCAACCCTAGTATAGGGCAAAATCACCTTTGCTTCAATTCGTTTTTAATTTTTTTTAATTCACACTAAACGATAACATTTAAGAAAATAGTATAGAAATGGAAAACTGTATTAACTTAAAAGTGGAAATGCAAATTTATAAATTCCTGCTCTTTGCAACACATATTCCATTACCCTTCATTCATATAGGGTATGTATGTTCGTTTTTAGTTGGAGGATTGCTGGTGTCTTATTGACGTTCACTTGTTCGTGCAAACAAAAGGCGCTGTGATTAAAGAACCTAGGGGTGAACCTGAGCCTCAACCAACAAGCCTCTCTAGTTAGAACGATCTCTACTACCAGTGCTGCACTCCAAATTTGTTGAGATCCCTTTGCACTGGCGGGTGCCATAGTAAGATAAGGTCCGTCCCTCGGGATTAAACTCGAAGATTGATGTCATTTTACAGGCTGTACAGTTCGTGGTTGAATCTCCTCCACCATTCCTTGTCAACACAAACCAGACCGAAAATCACGCGCATCATTTTTCTCACGAAACAGCCAAGTGTTTCTTCATCCGCTTTCAACAAGGTCGAAGCCTGAGCGGCAGAGAGCAGTTTTGTATAAAGCCAGTTTAGTCTTACGAGAAAGGACTCTGTTACTCAATTGCATCCTGAGCGTAAAGAAACAGCCATTGGCAAAAGAAATTCTTCGTCTGATTTCTGGACGCAACTGCTGAGCCAAGAGTGAAGTTATAACTTCCAATGATGATGTTCTGACCAAAAAGTCGGTGATCTGTGTTCTTTTCTGATAACAGCATGTACTTTGTTTTATCCTCATTTACCGTCAAACCCGTTTTGATTGCTTCCACTCTAATACTCACGAAAGCTGTGTTCGTCCAATTACATCAATGTTTTAGATTTTTTGTTTCTAATTGTAAAAGAAATAAAATAGACAAACACAATTATGGAAAAGAAATTACTTACAAATCTTTCTCCTGAGTACTTTTGTCACATTTGTTTTGACGTCGGAAGCAATCGGAAAGATAATCATGTCATGCATCGCGTGAATATGAGACGCGTTGCTGTTATTTTGACATTTTGCAGTCATACATCGCACCAAAAAATTTGTTTTCGGAGGTCTGCCCGATTAGGTCATCGGAACAGATACCATGATACAAAATTCGTAAAAATCGGAGAAATCGGAGGAAATTCCGTTCCGATCGGTTAGGATGATAGACCTAATAGTGCCTCTTTTTATCGGCCAATAAATTTTGCATGATTCATTCTAGGACGATATTGAAAAAGCCACATGAGAGCGGGTCTCCTTAACTAAATGCTTGCTTCTCATTGAAGGTCTCGATTAATTCAGCGGCAATTCTTCATAGTTATCCTGCAAAACCTGATGACTTTGTTAGGGATGTCAAGGCTAGACACGGTATACAACAACATGCTCTTTTCTATGCACGCTGTCATATGCGGCTTTGAAAGTAGCTACTGAGCGAAATAATGCGCTCGTCGAAGACATCCCGTAACAGAACCATTATGTGCCTCAATCTTGTCAGAACCACAATTGTGTATAGATTTGCATAACTGCTTTTGTCAATATCTTTCGATATTGGCAGCATTCTTCGGATCTGCGCCGCTGGGTTCATTTTCAAAGAAATGTGAATCGTTTGCAACTTTCCGACGATATACTGCACCATAGGTACAGGTGGGTATAACCTCTTAGTGATGAACTGCTATTGAATTTTCTATCATGCAGTTTTGCTTGTTGACGAAGCCATTTAACTGGAAAGAAGCTTTGTCGCTTACTATCCAATTGTTCGTAAAATTTTAATTTTGCCTTGCACTTGACTGCAACGAGCGAAATAGCATAATCAATATATTTCTAGTTGTTTATAGCCTTAAATTTTTGCACATGTGCCAAAAACTGATAGCTGATGTCCCTGAACAATCCAGTACACACGCTCTATAGTAAACTTTAAATATTTTATTCCGCTTGCACTGTAGGTGATCTTCCGACACCTGACACTTCTAAACATACAACCAAACAATTTGTTCTTGACATTAAAATATCGACGATATTCACGTTGATGCAGCGTGCAGTTGAACGTTGGTTTTCGAAATAAAATTCGATGATTTTAGTTTCTTCTTCTATTGTGTGCCGTCCCATTTAAAATTCCCCAAGACTTTTATAACGAATTTAAATTTGCTCCTCAAGATGCTTTCGTGCACAAGATGATCATGAGACCAATAGTGGGCTCTTTATGATCAGCACAAAGGGGTTTTCTCGTAGCTTGTAACTTAATTTTTTCCCTTACTAACGATAGGGCGACCAGGGCCTAGTCCGCCTAGTCATTACAATGTCTTTTTGGTCTGGGATTAAATCTATACATAATGGCTTTGCAATAGAGACGCTCTCCATTAGAAATGGATTTCATACAGCCGTATTAATTAAAACTGAAATGATGAATAAAATCAATACAGTATTGTAACAGGTATTACTACTTGATTGGATTTTTATATCAAACAGGCGCTGGTTGACAACATTTTTCTTTGCCTTTTACTCAGTGCACTGGCGTGATTATTGGCAAAATTAACTATGCCTGTTTGACCTCTTCAGTATTCTTATACTGTATTCACAGAGATGGAGGTCTGTGGTAATTTGATTACAAGAGCAAATCACAAGATATGCACTTTTCCAGGATCAAACATAAGCTGAGGCCTTATTTTTCCTGTACGTTCTATTCGTATAAGATGTGCCAATACATGGCCGTTTTCGAAAACGTAATCTACATCAAATTGCTTTTGCAAAATGTTCTTAAATGCAATCTGCGAAAGTCGTTTTTTCGAAAACGACATTATAAAGGCCAAGACCCATAGAATCCGTTGCATGCGTTGCGTCGACGTTATCGACTGACAGCTGGATAGAAGAATATACACTTTGTTATGGAAGCATGCCCATAAACAAAGGATATGATAGAACGGACGGATGGAGTAGATTTACTTTCTACTTTTTAATCACAGTTCCCTCATTGAGGACCATACATTCACATATTGAGGTTTACGTATTAACAAATTGAGAGTAAGCACTTTCATTGGTGGATACATTGAGAGAATGAAGAGAAATTGTTGTAGCTTGAAAAGAAAACATTGAGATTAATTGACATTTCAATTATTTTGTTTCGTTTCGTTTGTTATTGTGCCAACGTATGTCATGAATTCCGTCAAATACGTCAACATCAACCTATCCGGCATCGTAACGGACGCAACGTATTCTATGGGTCGGGCCCTTAAATCACCCTGCGTTTGCAGCATGTTCGATAATGCAGTGTATGCGGGGCTGATGTTCATAAACATCTCATGCGATTGCAAGAATCAGGCAGATGACAAAGATCAACGATATCAAATAACATTTGCAATTTGACGTTGCAACCCTTAAGTGCTGCAATGTCGATCAAAATGACGATCAAGTGACGTTTCCGAAAACAGCCTATTTGTTTGGAGTTCCGACAATTCTTATTCAAATAACAGTTTCTTAAGGAAAACCGGTTTGAAGCAGAAGAAAGGAAAGGAAGGAAAGCAAGTACGAGGAAAACAATTTAAAAAGTTCTTTTAACTTAACAGAACAGGTTATCTCGATTTTGTTCACTTTTGCTTTTCTTGTTAATGTTTCTCTCAAATACGGCAATAACAATGAACTCTAGAAATTCATGGTCTTCTTCCTGCTAACACCACTTGATATGTAGAATTCGAATTAAGTTCGGAATATGTCGACATTGTCTCAACAACGTAATACAGTATCCCTCTGAACAGTGTTTGCGATTTCTGATTCGTTTCGTGGCTCCACAGTCATCAATAAATTTTCCTAAGAATTTACTACTATTCTCGGGTGCTAAACTTTAAGTCTTTCTACCCATTTTGGTATTTTTGAAATTCCAAAATACCAGATTCGCAGTTGATTTGGGTTATCAAAGGAAAATAATAGTCTAACGTTCACATGTTTAGTGGGAAGGTACCACCTCAAAGGTAGCCAGGTATTGAAAGAAAGAAAGAATTCCAACCGAGTCGCAATTGTTACATATTCATACCTGGTCTAGTCGAAACCGACTTGACGCTGAATTAAATTGCATACGGATGCCAAATGAATTGAAATGGGTTTGTGACTGGATTTGACCACTATTACGATGCTGAATTCAACTAAAAATTGTGTTTTGAGTTCGTTGGCTTCAAAGAACAAGGAGTTATTTCATAATTGAATACAATAAACATATAGAGTTTGCTCTCCTGTGATTTTGTTGTGAGTATCTCCTTACTCTATCCCAACAATCTTTTCTTAAATGATTTCTTTGTGGGAGCTTATATTGATGAGATAGTGGTACACAATGTGGATGGGCATAAAAACTTCAACAGCGAGAAATTATGTTCATAGAAATTAGTGATTGATCTTGTAATCAATCATTGTCATGTATGAAGCAACTTATTCCTTTTTTGTCAATATTCAACTTTGTTTATTTTGATAAGTAATTGAAACTTACATATATTTGCATTAACTACATGCCCTATATACTCCTCACACCTTCAGGCTTCAGCAGCTTACAATACCTCTGTAACTCTTACTCAGATAGCCGGTGTTGTAGTCGTTCTAATTCGACTGAAAATGACACTGAAGAAGTATAGAAGCAACAATTCAACAGGGTTTTGTAGAAGCCATAAATAACACACTTCTGCAACTCAAAATTTTGCTTAGTTTAAATCAGAAAAGTTATAGATATATTGCCGTTTATAAAATTTCAAATAGAAAATCAAATAACAACGTAAACAGATCTCAAAAATCCAGGAAAAAAAAAATATGACGAATTTTTTTGGAAAATTTTCTTAGATGCATGCATAAGTTTCTCTTTTAATCCTTTTAATTCCCTTTTTCCCTTCATTTATATTTTATTCGCCTGCTTGCTACGCGTTTCATTGGTCTTAATTCATTTGAATGTAAAAAAGAATTTCGTTAGTGCACATTTATTATAATTATTTTTGTTTTTTTTTCAGAATTTAAATCATCCTCATCATTGCTTAGTTAACAAAAAAAAAAAAATAAAAATATTTCAGTCGTAGTTATGGGATAGTTTCAGAGAAATTTTTTTCTATTCAAGTTGCTCTTTCTTAAAAAAATTGTTCAAGTTCTTCCCTTATACATTTGTGTATGTACAATATACCATATGAATTTTAGAAAAGATGCACAAACCGAGATCAAATAGTTACAAAGGCTCAATATCAACTTGTCAAATGGTTGAGAGAAGTTCAGTCAAAACCAAGAGTGTTAGGTTGTACAATAGCTATCATGCGAAAATTATCAGCAATCACTCAAAATATCGCAACAGTTTTATAACTAACGGTGAAGAAAGGAATATTACAAACAAAATTGTGAAAAGTCTGTTTTTTCTTTTTAACCAGATTATCAATAGCGTTACAACATCCACTGATCCCACTTTGAAGAAATTCAACAATGATATCATTTAATAATAACTCATTTCCGAAGACATTTCAGTAGTTACTTGCAGGATCAAGAATAATTTACCGCGACTCCTTGATCACTGATCATATCTTAATGATCCATATCCGCAATTTTTTTTATGGTTTACGATAGAACCTAAGTTTAAGTTGTGCTTGCAGGTTCCGAAATAAAACTTAATTCGGTCTTAGTACGACTGATTCGGAACCCGTTGTCTTCTAACCGTTATGAAATTATTAAGCGTTACCTGAGAGGCATTCACATTGTTGCTTATGGTAGTGCTACCACCGGTGAAGAAAAGAAAATCCTTCCGGATTCGTCAAAAAGTTGTTTTAAGAGAAAGTCAGATCTTGACTTTGTACCCTGCCTTGGTGTCTCCAACTTTAGCTTTGATTTTTCCAATTATTCTCGGAATGTGCATTTTGGTTTCATTTTAACGTTACCTTACCACTTTCGTTTTAACGTCATCGCGTACCATTCAGGGCAGATCAATGAGTACCCATGTTAGGAATGAAAACGCAAGTTTTTCAAAAAGTTTTATTTTATTTTTCAACGTAATCTCGTTTTAGGACGATACACTTTCGATAAATGTTCCTGGAATTTTTTTTAAATCATCGAAAAATATGATTTGTCAAATTCTTCTTCTGCCTTGCAGATGACCTCCTCGTTCGAGTTGAAGTTTTTTTTCCCGCGGACCATGTTTCCAGGTTGAGAAACGAAAAAGGAAAAAAAAAACACGGGGAGCCAGGGTGGGCAGTACGGTGGATACTATGGGAATTCGTATCGTAATTCTTGTAATTAGGCCACGACAATTCCAGATGAATGAGCTGGTGTGTTTTCGCCATTGAAAAGCACGTTTTTCTTTGCCAAATGGGGCCGTGTCTCTGGCAATTTCTTATCAAATAGGTATAAAAATTCACTGTAGTGGTGCCTTGTTTTGGTGCTTCATTTCTTCAAAAAGGAATTCCCATCTTTGTCTTCTTCGGAGGGAGATTCACCAGGTCGCCAGGTCCCCAGATCTCTGGCGTGTGGTAATAGATAAAAGGTTTATCAACGATGACGGCGGATTTTGCTTAAAGAGTTCCAAAAACTGCTTCGAAGTTGACAGTCGTATTTGCTTGTTGTCCGCTGTGAGCTATCGCGATACCCATCGAACCTTCTATGCTTAAATTATCATGTAAAATGTTGATTACCGTGTTGTACGATATGCCTACGGCCTTCACCACTTCGCACAATTTCGATTGGCGATCAGCAAGATCAAGTCACGGATCTTTTCAACGATTTTCTCAGTAATCACGTCTGCTAGGCGCTTCTCATCAAAAACAGTTGTACAGTCACGTTTAAATTTGTTGAACCAGTACCAATTTACATCAACGATGATTATCAGACATTGCCCAGGTTATTGGTGAACCTTGAGCAAAGTGACCTTTTCGAAAAGCCAGCATTAGAACAATGCAATAATTTTTTCGATTCTCAAATTGAAACGAGAAGCGAGATTTTGATTCTGAAAAAATGAGGGGAAGTGGTGTGACGTCACTTTTCTTCTTTCGAACGCGAAGAAAAGCCCAATGGAAAACGACAGTAATGTAAGCGATGCGCAGATTTCCAGGCACCGTAGTTTTTGGGATTCGTTCAGTTCACTTATCGAGTTTCTTTACCTTTCCCATGAGAGAAAGGTGTCGACTTATTGTCATTGGGGATACTCCCATGCTTTGTGTAATCTCCCGCACCGAATTCTCTACCGCTACATCCTCAAACGCGTCATTAATGTTTTTCATTGCCAATGACGCATTATGTGACATTTTAAATTCGTAAAGGAAGAGGGTTCGAATTTGGACTGCCGACAGCATGGTAAATAATTCCTAGAAAAAAAATAACAGTACTTGTAACGAACCCTAAAATTCTCACATGTCAAGCACACGTAACACTTTATTTTATAAAAAAAGAAAATTTAACGTTCTGGCACTGATGTGCACTCGAGAACTCCTTATTTCCGACTGAGCGAAAATCGGACATTTCATGTGGTACGACCCAACACATCTCGTGGTCCTACGTTTACCGATTTTTACTCGAAAGATATTATATGCGGTTTTGTATTTTGTGGTCTACCAATTTCGAAAAATATATTTTAACGACAATATAAACTTGAAGTGCGTGAAACATTTTTGAGTGTCATTACTTTAGATTTTTTCACGTTCAATCGTTGGTTTAAATTTAACCAAGTATTCTAAAATCAAAACTTTCATCGCAACATGTTTTGTGCCGTTCAGGTCTTTACGGAAGACTTTTGACACTTTAAACCACATAAATATCATAGTAAAAACCAAACTTTTATCGGGACTTAATTTGTAAGCCATATTTTATGCTGCCGGATATTTGACACGTTCTGAACCCGGATAAAAATCGCATTACCTTATCCAAATTGTACACTTGATCTCTGTGCATTTGAAAGAGCATTCTGAAACTATCCCAAGAACAAAGTATTGATTTTGTTTATTTATTTCTATATTTTTTCTTTAACATTAAATATATTTTTTTAACTTAAGTGTATATATTTTATTTGATTTTATTTGTTTGTTATGTCCTTTCAGGTGAATCCACTTATCTTTAAAATTAAAAAAAAATCAAATCAAATTTGAATAAATATTAAAAAAACAAAAAAAACCAACCAACTCTCATCCACTCATAAATGTAAATAAAACAAATTTACAATAAAACAAATTCACATTTTGAAAAAAAAAAAAAAATATTTAAAAATATATTAACTGTATATATTTTGTATTTTTGCTATTTAAATGTTTGATTGATTCATTCGTATATATGTTATTTTTATACCTAATTATTTACTATTGTTTGTTTGTTATTTTATATTGTATGAATACTTTTTTTTTTTTATAAAACAGCTAAATCATCTCTATAGAAAGAAGAATAAGAGAACAAAAACTATAACCCTTTTTTTTTGCAAATTCTTTGTTTGCTTTTAGAAATGTTTATTCCTTTTTTTACTTACTTTAACCATCAAAGAAAAAAGTCTTAAAGGCCCCCTTGAAAAGATTTATAGAAGTTTTCACCATTCATTCAAAAAAAAAAAAAAAACATAAAATCGATATATTTGCTCTCTTTTATAAAATCGAATTTTGCACTTTTTTTTGTTAAAAGCACAAGTGTGGAGTTTATGTATAAAAACTAAGTGTTTACCAATTTTTTCTTCCTGTTAAATTTGTTTAAATACAATTTAAAGAATGTTCTTTTTTTTTTGTTTTATACTTAAAAACTGAAAATTTTCTCCCTCCAGATAAGAATTGAAATAGATAGATATCCGCAGGATAGTTTTCAACTTTTAGGAAAAAACAAAAACGGTATAAGTAAAAGGATTAAGATTTTGTATAGTTTTTTGTTTATTTTCTCTTAGTTTTGCGTATAAACAATGTTTTTTCTGTTAATCATAGATGTTTACTTGATTTGTTTTTGTTGATTTGACGAGGTTGTGACTGATGCATGTTTGTTTTTTTACTGAAAGCAAATCGATTGGTCTTTGTTTATAATGAAATGGATTCAACATGCAATGATGTGGTTTTTAAGCTTCATAGACTTACTTCAAATGTCCCCATAGAGACCAGTTTTCATGTTCAAAACTCTCAGAAGCCACAAACTTGATATTTCGCGCATGTTCTCAAGATTTTTGTATAATTACGCCGGTTTTCTATTAAATCGTAGAAGGGACTCTGTATTTTGAGCCTGTCATGCTGCTTCTCTGAACTTATTTAACTTTTTCCAAAAAATATGTGTTTGCCTTTGTATCATGTTCATTGTCACTGAAATGACTTGGGTTTGCAGTCCTGACAATTCTAGTATTGTGCAATAGCTAAAACAATAGCTGCTTTAGTTCCTTTTTCCACAATGTTGAACGGCAGTTAAATAGGCAAATATTAAATGTCGCAACTTTTTGTTTTCATACTCATAAAACTTATGTACTCTACAAAAATGTTCATCACATTATTTGCAAAAAATTATCTGGTTA
Organism: Volucella zonaria; assembly: GCA_963966105.1. Taxonomy (NCBI): domain Eukaryota; kingdom Metazoa; phylum Arthropoda; class Insecta; order Diptera; family Syrphidae; genus Volucella; species Volucella zonaria. Next base: position 128,209,114 of record OZ014533.1, on the reverse strand, counting down.
ACTGGATTGCTAGCACATAGAACTCCGGTTAAATTTCTGATCTTGGTTTGACCTCTTTCTTTTTCGAATTTTCCATGTATTTCTTCTCTTCATTAGATCTGCTGGCAGTAATGTATATAAACCCCATGGTCAATCAAATTTTATCCCTAGTCAAGCCCCTTTCAGGGGGAGCTGATTAGACGAAAAGTACTCTAGACCATTGCTTACTTAAACCAACGCAAGCCTTTTATCTGTCTTCAGGATTTTAGTTTTTCTAAGCTCTTCCTTCAGTGAGATAAAAGATAGGCAAAGGAGAGCACATGATTGAATTAGAATGAAGCTTGTCTTAACAAAAGTATTTCTACTAATTTGAACATTAACTTGTACACCGCTACAAAAATTCTATAACCAACACATTCCAAGAAGCTGTATTGTGATCTGTTTCTGTTCCCTTTCATTATTGTCTCTTTATTGCAAATAGACCTTTGGTTCTTAGACACGATCGATAAATAAATGTGTAAGCAATTTCGGCGTAAATTATGTCCACTTTTGGACAAATTTGAGTTATTTATAGCTTCCTGTAGTACAATGCCAATACATCGTTGAACCAAAGTTAGATTTTGTCTTACCTCACTATTCTTAAACCCAACTTGTTTGAAACTCCACGTTCGTCTCAAAATGCGCTACTTATTTGGAGCACATAATTCAGTTTGGGCCGAAGCTGCGCCGCTATGGTCTTCTCCTTCTTTTGCCGTTGATATTGACTTTTGATTTTCTCTATAAGTAAACTCAATAGTGCTTCTGAAGATGGTTTTTGAATTACTAAAAAGGTTTTCATTTCCAAAACTTAAAATACGTTAGATAAAATGATATTTGTTTCAGCAACGAACGACGAACATCCTTATCCACTTTTCTCATACTATCTTTTGAAAGTCTGAAAGGTCGATAAGCAAATTTGTATTCACTCTTGTATTTCATACGGCTTTGAGCAAGAGATTGAAAAGAAAAAACATAAGTTGTCTTTCATTCTGTGGCTACATAATAAAAGTAAGGCCGTACATAGTTGGTCTGCCACTTTCCGGATCGTTGACAATATCTTTCCATTCAAATGCAGTCTGTTTGGATTCTGGATGACCTTTTTATTATCAATTAACTAAAAAATATCATCAGCAAAATTCAAACGATGAAATTAATCATGCGGTGTCCCTAATAAAATTGTGCCCAATTTACAATTCTTAACGCAGCAGTACGCGTTGTACAGCACAGATTATAACTGTTATGAGCTTTGTGAAAATGATAAAAAACGGATAGAACAGATTGTAGTGCCATTCTGCATCGCTGCTTAAATTCCAAAAAAAGGAAACTTTGGATGTACCTACTCTGAAGCACTTTCTCAAAATTTTTATTCCACCAATGTTCGTTGAAGAAGAAGAATAAGTAAATCAGAAGCTAAGTTCAATTTATTCGTTTTCTGTATCAATATGTACTCGTTCTCTAATCAAAAATGTAAAACTTTTGACCCACACAAACTTAGTCAAAATTATAAGGCCACTGGAAAAGTAGTTATAAGTTCAAAAAGAAGCAGGAAAAACCGTATGAATTATTATCTGTGCTGCCAGTTTTGACTGCTACTTTCATGCTTATCAACTTGCGGCACTTCTCTAATTTTATTTCATTCCACTCTTACTCCGGATCGAGTATAATCGATTTTTTTTCTTATGTTATTGAGTATGTCCAGATAGAACACCAATTTTGCCCAATTGCGTTGTAATCTGAGACTTCTCAGGCCATGTTCAATGTCAATGCCATTTTCATGAAACCACTTATTGTGCCTCAACGGCGAGGGGGTGAAAGTCCTCACCATGAACGTCGTCTTCACATTTTCATGGTTTTGAAAGACTTTTTGACAAGCGGAACACTTGAATCGGAGCATTTTTAATTTTTAAATTTGAGCAGTTGGTGCAAGTAACCCTTCTTCTTCCCACTTCAATAAAAAGCATTCCCTCTCTTTCGGACAATCTTCCTGCTCGCGCCAGTGTGAACAGGCACAATGCAAACAAGCACATTGAAAGAGTGGACTTTTGATAGCGGCGTTATTTTGTTTTAATTGGACGTTTTTCATATTGTGTTTTGGAAAATCTCATAAATATGCAATCAGGGTTATAAATTATCAGTCATTATGACGATTAACCTTGAAGTTTGTTTCATCTTACCACAAGAGCTTACACTAACCTTCATTAGTAGTGTTGGTATTTCTTTTCTTTCATCTGACAGCACTTAAGCCCTGCTTCTCGAGTCTTTTTTTAATAAGGTGTTGGTATTTAGTTGCCTAAAGTGGTATGTCTGTCCGACAGCCTTGGTTTTTCCCTCGACTTGCGATTTTTAAGCCCAGCCTATCTAAGTCTTTTTCAGGAAACTGTGGATTTTTGTTTTGCCTCGAGTGCCATGTGGGGAATTTTGTCTTTTTTCGAGAGTTATGTTTTTTCCTCGGCTTACAATCTTTAAGCTTCTCTAATCCTAATCCAGTAAGGTGTTGGGTTTTTTTTTAACCAGATAGATTGCTTTGTGGGTCATTTTGGCTTTTTCCGAGAGCCGCGGTTTCTTCCTTCGCCTTGCAATCTTTAGGGGGGTTAAGGTTAATTCGTACAAAAAAAGGCATATTTTTATGACGACACAGTTAAAATCTCTTTATTAAAACCAATGGTATATTAAAGTATGGCATTCGAAGAGTATTGTATAAAATTTTCACGAAGAAATATTAAAAAAAAAGGCAATGGCAGCAATTATTCTGACGTGTCTCGGAAAAAAGTAGAATTGCCGTGCCCCACATAACTTGGTGCTGGATCATTTGAAATCAAAAAATCAAAGTTCATTCGTGTTTTCCCCAGGTAACGCGGGGAGGGTTTTTCGAAATTTTAATTTTTCACTTTTTTGGAACACTTTGAAGGGAAAAACGCGATTTTTTGCCAAAAAATTGGCTAATTTGTTATTGTAAAATAAAAATTATTAACAAATTTGAAAAAAAACTCTCCAGCGTTACCTCGTAAATTATGTACAGAAATAGTGTTCAATATTTCAAAAGGATTAGTGCAGTAGTTTTGAAGTTATGAGGGGCACCGACTTTGAAAACGTGAGTTGTGGGGAAAACGCTAAAAAATCTGGTATAAAGCGTTTATAAGCGAATTTTATCGGCTTACCTCACTGAGTCATTAATGCCAGGATGTTGCTATCATCCATGATGTCTAAAGCATTTTTTTGCTCCTGTCTACGACGAATCCTACCTTCTTTAGTTTGTCTTTCAGCTTCCTGCTCTGCTCGGCTTATACGTATGGTGTCAGTTGATCGCGCCCAGTCATGAGCACTTGATCCACTACTGATTCCCATGTCCTACATGAAGGTCAGTAAAGCAAAAGAAGCTTCATTGAAGACACTGGCTGCCACATAAGCTGCAATTTCAACGATGACAGAGGTTCCACTCAAGTGCTTTGGTGAGTGAGTGAGTGAGAAATCAATTATTCTATGATGTTTTTCAATATCCTCCGTAACTTGATCTTCAACGGTCACTTTTATTTTTTTAATTAACTTCGTCAATTTTGCTCCAATCGACTTGAAATTTTGACACAATTTTCTTAAGATATTAAAATTTAATACCTTACCCTCCCTTAAGTAAGCCCGGGTTATCTAAGCCTTCTTCAGTAATTTTTTGGTAGTTTTCTGCGTAAAGTGCTATGCGAGACATTTCATTTTTCCTTTAGAGCCATTCCTCTATGATTCAGGTGAAATCCAGTTCACTGAAACGGTTTTAATGCATTATGTACGACAAAACGCGGACATTTTACTATTTTTCATTCTTGTCTTATTCATACAAAAATTGGATTTTCAACCTTCGCCATAGACTCATCTTAGTTTACCCCTTTTTTGGCATTTTAGGGAGACAACTTCAATATCGCGACAAAAAATATTAAACTAACATCCGGGGTACAAACTCCACCAGCAATTTTACACTGATCTCGCATCGCACTTTAGAATCGCAACAAGAAATATTAAACTAAAACCCGGTCTGTCTATAACTTCAGTCAACAATTAATCTGGGATCAACTATTGCAATTTAAACGACATTGACACTGTAGGTTTTCCCTGACATGAAACCCTTTAAAAATGGGCAAACAAATAAAGGTAATAATTGAAAAAAATAAAATACAGAGTCCCCAGTATATTTAGTCAAGTTTGTATATACTTGAATCGACGTCAGATTCAGCGAACAAAAATGAATAGGTCTTCGATGAAGTAAAACCCGTCTACCAATCTCAAATCAGATGCTTCCTAACAATCCAAAAATGAACACAATCACTCCTCGTCAAATCACTTATTCGTACTTCCAATCCATCAGGACATCTTTATATATTTTCTTTTGTGCTGTGCTGCATAAACACAGAAGTGATCAAACGAATAGTAAAAAACCGCCGAAATTATTTCGGTTCCAGCATAAAAAAAAAACATAAATAGATTTTTTTTTGTGTAAACATTGTTCATTATTTATATATTATTCTTAATTTTTTTTTTAATATAACAAAAAAAAATTGATTTGTTACTTGTACATTATATACAATATATTTTCTTTTTAAATTAATATTTAAACATCAATAATTGTAATTATTTTTATTTTCTATTTACTTAAGAATAAAACAAAAAAATCTATATACATATATACATAAATATATATGCATCCATATACATATATATTTTAGGATTAACGAATTGCAGAAATGAAAAGATAAAAATATTGAAAAAAAAAACCCAATTTGTGATATAATAAGTTAATGGAATATGAAAATGTTTAATAAGGATTTTTTATATACATATAAAAAAAACTACTCACAATATAAGAAAGAAAATTAAAAAAAAAAAGAAAACCGAAAAAAAAAAACAGAATAACAAATTTAATTATATTTTAGATAGAGTTTAAAAAAAAAAGGCTATAAAAGTGGATATAATGGTAAGAAAAACAAAGTAAAACAATTAAAAAACAAAAATTAAAACAAAGAAAAAAAATGGGAAATAGAAATTTAATATGAAGACAAACAAAAGGCAAGCTATTTATCAATAAATGTATATATATAAATATACAAAAAAAAAAAAAATAAAATAAAATCAGACCCTTAAGATATTGTATATGAAAGTAAAAACACATAAATAATTGAGAGAAGTGAAATGAAGTAATTATCTTTTTTGCAACAATTTGAAAAGTATTTTTGGCAGATTTCTAAAACCCGAGTCTACTGCATAGGATTTGAGTTGAGCTGAAATAGTTAGGTAAATAATTTAGAGTACCCCATAGACATTTATGCCAAAAATTTAATCCTAAAAAGTTGATCTCGACATTTTTGCGCACCATTCGTCCAACAAAGAAACAAAAATATACGCCTATGTTCGTATTCGTTTCACTTCAACACACCTTCATATTTATAGAAAAAAAGAAAAATGCTTAGGCTGTCAAACCTGTGTTTTATAGCGAAAACATTAAAATAACATTAAAACCTAAATAAGAAAGGGTTAGGTACAAGAGGTCCAAAATCAAAATCTCCAAATCAAAATTCCCAAATCAAAATCTCCAAGCACAAAATCTCCAAGGATAGAATCCCCATATCTCGAGTACATTGAAGTAATCATATTTGGCGCTAATCAAATAAGGGCCGTTTTATTCACTCGAAGTTGAACACAACTTCGGGATTTTTATCGTCAACTTGAGAAATTGCTATTATTCACTCAAAGTTGACTCTCTCAATTTACGATATTCAAAAGTTGAGAAAGTTGATCAACTTTTGATTTCTCAACTCCCCGAAATAGTAGAAGTTATTCGAGCAAACTTGGGATTTGGTTTAATTTCTGTTTATTCACTATAGTGGTTGACAGTTCGCTCTTGACATCGGATGTCGAAAATAAGGACTGAACCGAATAAAATTTGGAAACTTCAAAGTAAAAAAAAAATATATTTTCATAATTCATGTAAATTTTTTTTATTTGCTTTAAAACTCTGTTTTTATTAAATTCATTCACAATTACAAAAAATAAAAAAAAATTATTTGGGTTCCCATTCTTCCCTCAACTTCTTTCGAATGTCCTTCACAAGGCTGGTGACAGATACATCCGTGATCTTTTTGAACGCTCTTTTCCATTTAGCACTAAAATCTTTTACGTCCTTTGCACACTGCTCACTTTTTCTCAATTTAGCTTTGACCAAAGCCCAATACCTTTCAATGGGACGGCACTGTGGAACATTGGGTGGATTCATGTCTTTTGGGACAAAGTCGACATTTTTAGCAACAAGAAAGCACAACGTCGCATGAGCATAGTGAGCTGAAGCTAAATCTGGCCAAAATAATGTTGAACCCTCGTGTTTGTTTAAGAAAGGGATCAACCGTTTTTTTTAGGCACTCATTAATGTACACTTCTCCGTTAATTGTTCCCGTTGTAATAAACGATGAGCTTCTGTGTCCACATTGGCAAATGACCTGCCAAACGAGATATTTTGACCCGAATTTTTCCATCCCAATCGATGTTGTTGATTGCGGAAAAATCTCAGCTTCAAACGAGTTGTAAAACTGCGCACCTGGAAGAGTAGTAATGTGGGATTTGACATAAGTTTCGTCATCCAAAACCAAGCACGCTTTCTTGTTGCCGATCAACTCGTATAGCTTTCGGGCTCGTGTTTTTATGACTTTGTTTTGGTTTTCAGTAACTTTTGGTATTTTTTTGTTTTTTTCGTGTTTTTAGACCGTTACGTTTTTCAGATCTTTGTACCATTGTTTGGTTGGTATTACATTTCCGAGCAACATCACTGGATGACATAGTCCGGTTTTTTACGATGGTACCCACTATTTTCCTGTCCAAATTTGTATCATGTGCTCCACTTTTAGCTCCACTTTTCTGTTTTCGCTTAACTGTCAATGTCCCCAAATATCGTTTAATAACAGAATCCACTGTAGTGCGTGCTATGTTTAAATTTTTTGCGATGAAATGGTTTGGACGCGAAGTATTTTCGAGCCATTTGTCGATGCTCTTTTTACGGCGTTCCTCTTGACTCATATTTTATAAATATTTTAAACCGCACCGAACTAAAATCAATAACAAACTGAAACTAGAGAATATACAGGCTAATTTGGGTACAAAATGGGATTACAATTTTTACGCATTGGAAGTATAGCCCGTATTAAAATTTACAGATTTTATTCGTTTCAGTCCTTAATTGTATTAAAATTAAAATACGACCAATAAATAAAAATGTTTCACTCTAATTATTTCTGGGAGAATTGGCCATCATCTTCTTCGAGCAGCGAAGATGAAGAAAACGCAGAAAATTTATCTGTTGAAAGACGGCAATGGAACAACAGCGACTTTATCTATCGTTGTCGTCTCTCAAAATGGACAACAATGATGGTTCTTGAATTAATAACGAATTCGTTGCCGTACGACAAGAGACGTAGTGTACATTACAAATTTGTTCGAATTAATTAGCATTTATATTCTTGTTGTTTTGCTTGTTGCTAGATCGCGTGAACTACGGCCAATTACGCAATTCTTAATCGTTTTACGATATTATGCACTCGGATCAATTCAACTGGCGATTGCAGATTTCATTGGGGTTAGCATTACAACAGTGCACTATGTGTTAAAGCGTGTGTCTAGAGTTATTGCCAATCTTGCACCCCGATTCATTCGTATGCCGGAAACGCAAAGGGAACGACTGCTGGCAGCACGTGACTTTGTCGCTAAAGCCAAATTCCCTCGAACAATTGGCGCGATAGATTGCACACATATCCGCATTCAGTCACCAGGTGGAACTGATCCGAAAAATTTCAGAAATCGTAAGGGATGTTTCTCCATAAACGTTCAGACGGTGTCCGCTGCGAATTTAAAAATAAACGATATCATCGCTCGTTGGCAGGTATTGAGCTCGTATAATTAGTACAAATTTTAAAGCAATTTTTATTGTTTTCTTCTTTAAAAGGGCTCTACTCATGATCAGCGCATTTTCAATGTGTCTGGCTTTTTTTCACTTATTTCGATTTTTTTTGAAAACGTTACTGCTTTTGAATAACAGTCCGCAATTATAAATCTCAAATCCAAAGTTGAGACTGATATATTTGTGTTATCTGTCACAAATATCCCAGGGAATTTTTCGAAACAGCACGTACGCCAACTTGTGAATTTTAACTTCCAAACCGAGAGTTGAAATAGTGAAAAAAAACAGTTTTCAACTTGCCGTTCAACTCTCGAGTTGAAATCAACTTCGAAGTTAGCCAACTTGGGAGTTATCGGGAAGCTGAACAATAGTGAATAAAACGGATCTAACTTGGCTTTATTTTTTATATTTTTATCAACAATAAATGTACCTAATACTATTACAAGAAAAAGAAATAGAAATTATTCGTAATTCAAACTTAAATTAACAAACAAAATATTAGGTCTGTTTGGTTACTTTTTGTGGTGAAATGGGTAAAAGCTGTCAAAATTCGTTCAGAGAGAGAGAAACTTGCAAGAAAGTAAACAAACGCAGTAAAGCACATTTTGTGTATAAAACGTCAAAAGTCAAGTCAAAACACCAATCACAAGAAATAACAACAAATCAAATAAATTCTTTCGCAGAATAGCTGTTTGCTTTGACAGTTGTTACACAGCTTACCCACAGAAATGTATGAGGCAGAAAATTGCAACTATTTCAATGGAGGGGAAATGTTTATCTCTCTCATCGCCTCTCTTTGTTGCAACTTTTTGGAGTAAACAAACAGAAATTTGTAAAAAGTTGTACGAATTTGTACGAATTGGGCAAATCTTGAATTAAGGCATATAATCCAGGCATATAAGCCAGGCTTCCACAGAATTCTGGGTTCGAGGGAAATTCTTCTTAATACTGTCAAAAGTGGACCAAAATTCGAATTCGCAATTTGTTTTTGTACGAGGGCTATTCCAAAATCAACCTCCGAAGTGAAAAATATTTTTAAAAACAAACCAAAACCTTAAATTTTTGCACAAAATAGTTTTACTAACATCTAAATTATTTTTCTACATAGTCTCCGTTTAAATCTATACATTTTTGGTAACGTGGGACGAGCTTTTGTATACCCTCCTTAAAAAATGGCACCCCCAGTGTGTTGAGGCATTGATTCACACCGTTCATAAGTTTAAATGTTGAGATGCAATGCAAATCAGGACTGCAGGGAGGGTGATCAAAAATATCCCAATTGAACTCCTCCACTAAAGTTTTTGTGCGTGCAGAAGTGTGTGGTCGTGCGTTGTCATGCAGAAGCACCACACCTTTGGTAAGCATTCCTCGTCTCTTGTTCTGGATTGCTCTTCTCAACTTGCGTAGAGTTTCACAGTAAATCGCTGCATTTATTGTGTTTCCACGTTCCATAAACTCGGTCAACAATATGCCTTTACTGTCCCAAAAAACTGTGGCCATCATTTTTCGATAGGAAAAAGTTTGTTTGAATTTTTTTTGGCTTGTTTGGGGAATGAGTGTGCATCCATTGCTTTGACTATTCTTTGCTTTCTACTCGTAAGTTTACATACTGGACCCAAGTCTCATCTCCAGTCACAATTTGCTGTAAAAATTCTTCACCTTTCATTTCTAAACGTTCGAGAAATGCTTTTCCTGAATTGACACTATTGTCTTTCCACCTTACCAATAAAAGTTCATCTTTGTTGTCAAACCTGTAGTCATAGGTATCACGTTCTTTCTTTTTCATTTCCTTTGTGCTAATCAGTGGACATTTTTTAGTCCTATTTTCTCGTATTGTTCCCGTAGCGCGGTAGCCTTGGCTTTTCAATTCCAGTAAAAGGCGGTAGCTGGTAAAATAGTTGTCAAAAAAAACTTCATGATTAGCTGGGGTACAATTCAGTTTTGACTACTCGAGAACCTAACGGATCAGTAGTCGGTGTTTGCTATTTTCCACAGTAAAAATCGAATGAGTAACAGTATCTGGTTGAACTGGCTGCTACCCAATTCTTGTACCCAAAACGGACTGGTTTGCCACGAATGAATTGTTTGGCAGTATGGTGGCCATAGTATTTCACCATTGATTCGTCGACAGAGATACAATCATGAAACACAACCCCACCGTAAAAATTTCTGCATAAGTTTCTCTCCCAATGGTCTTATTTTGGACATTTTATCGTTTGACGTTGCGGCTATGTTGTTGTCTACCAGATGAAGGTTTCTTTTTATATCCCGAAACCTATGTCTTGACATGGCTTTGCCGACCAATTCTACGCCTATGTCTTCATCTAGAGACCAGTACATTGGTTCTCGAGGTAGCTTATGGTATCCGGATAATATCAGAATCCCTAGAAACTTTTTCAAATCAGAAGAATCCAGTTGAAACTCATGTCTACTAGATGGAGTGAAAAGTGACCTCCTTGGGAATGAAAACAATTTTTTTTTTTAAATGTTTTTTTATATTGTTCAATATAGTCCTCTTTTAGTTTGATACAGTTATTCCAGCGATTTTCCAACTTCTTGATCCCGTCCGTAAAGTAATTTTTCCGAAGATCTGCAAAATACTCCTCCGTGGCGTCGATGATTTCCTCGCGTGAGCTGAATTTTTTATTGATGAGCCATCTTTTGAGGTTTGGGAAGAGATAATAGTCCGAGGGATCCAAATCCAGTTAACAATCGACGCCAAAAGTCCGCCCGATTCCGTATCAGCAAGTCCAAACACTCTTTCGAAATGCTCTCGCGTTCGTGTTTTTAGTCAGGAATGAGCATTCGCGGCACCCAGCGGCAGGATAACTTTTTCATATGCAGAATATTGATCAAAATATGGTGTGTGCTCTCAGTACTTATCTTTGTGGTATCTGCTAGCTCGCGCACATTCACTTTCCGGTCAGCCAACACCATTTCAAGTATTTTTTTGACATTGTCCTCTGTAACCGCATCGGAGGGCCTGCCGCGGAGTTGCGGCCACCACGAAATTCTCGAAATCAATATTTGACGGAGCATTAGACCCATAATATTTATCCAACTTTTCTTTTATTGCCTTCGCCGTTTTGCCTCTCAAAAAATAATGTTTTATGAGAGAACGAAAATCGTTTTTGACCATTCTCAACATGATGCCAAACACGTCAACAGCAATCAGCTGTCAAAACAAAACTAAAGACAGTATCGCACTGAAATTTGGCATGTCTGCCTAAATATGAACGGACTTCATGACACCATAATCTTTTTTGAAATAGCAGCGCATTCTGGCGGTGAAGGAGGTCATAGTTTGCGTATAGTTTGCTATTTGATACAATCATATCAACTATATCACTATCAATCAACTTTTCAAATATTTGTACAGGATTGTGACCCTTGAGCTCTTCATAAATAGCCGTTTTCTTGTCACGTACTTCGGAAGTACTTTCAGCAGTTGAAGAGTATGAAGGGGCACATTTCCGCCAGGTTGGGTTCGGATTCGGAGTGGTTTGGACGGTAACATCCTGTCGTCTTATTTTTGACGTCAGCGGTTCATCATCACTGTCGTCGGACGAACGGCTCATAAATACCTCAATAGAACCATCAAAAGACTTTTCGCTTAAAACGAATAGTTCGCCTTCTGAGTATCGTAATTCGTCGGGAATATAGTATTTATGGATGCTAAATCTGCCGGTTCATTAAAAATTGCATCTTGATGACGAATTCGCCTCACCTTTATTTTTTGAGCATGTTCAGATGGTAAATATGTTATACGCGGCATTCTGCTTCACATTTAACAATATTTTCCCGAATTACTTGCGATGATTTCATCAATGTTGAACTTGTCATTTGTTTCAACTCGTTGTTGGTTTTAGTAATATATATTTTATGTGCCAAAGGGACATGGTTATGTTCCAATGAAAATCTTTGAGTCACGTGATTTTCTTCAAATATTTTCTTTCGTTACCACGACAGCTTTGCACAAATATTCTTCAATACTGCTTGACATAGTTTTGGCATTGCGTTCATTAAAGATCGGCATTTTCGTCTGGAATGACCTCCCTTTACTTTTTGGAAAAGCTCGTCAAAGTTAGAGATATCTTGGACATTGACAACCTTCCTAAAATCGCCCCATAAAAGCTCGATTGGATTCAAGACTTTGCTAACAGTTTGCCCATCTAGAACAATTAGAAAGTTGTTTTTGAAAAACTTTTTTGTGAACTTCGGGACATGTTTGAAGTTATGTCATTTTGCAACGTCCAAACAACTGCTAAATTTTTGTTTGCCCACGGTACCATTGCATTTTGTAGAGCTTCGACATACGCTGACGATCACTAGGATGAGGCCATACATTTTGCAATCGATTTTCAAGAAGTTCAGCGTTTGATCTTGGGAAATTCCAACGGTCATTTCTTATTTACCCTTTAATTTTATGGCTTCCTATTGAGAAAATATGTACCTATTCAGAGGTAGTAAAAGTTTGCAGGTACAAAATTTCAAACAGGTCTAACGAATGAAAATCGATTGCAAAATGTGTGGCCTCATCCTAGTGATCGCCAGTGTACTTCTCCTTGGTTAGTATACTGTTTATTCGATGAATTGATCCGACTCTTTTCTATGAAAAGCATCATCATGCATTTATTGATCCTCCGCCGTCCTTTACAACTGGCGAAACGTACTTTGGAATAATAGCGACATTTTTGGGCGCTGTATATAAAGGATGTCCAAAAATTCATTCAAGATTTGAATTTTTGCGCGTTAAAGTATGGCCAAAAAAAAGAAAGATATCGTGACAGATGACAGTTCAGGGCTATTAAAAATGGAGCACTACACGAAAGAACAACAAGTTTTCATAGTTGAGCAATATTTTAAAAACAATTGTCGGAATGGTGATTTTAACTTCATGAACTGCGAAGAGATTAATTCAAAAATTCAGAAAAACTAGATCAATTAGCAATCTTAGACACTGTGCTTGTCCTTCAACAAGTCGTTCAAGACAAAACTTCGAAGCAGTTCATAAGAGTGTTGCTGAGAATACAGGAACATAAAATCGGCACCATGGTCAAGAATTGACTCAAGAGCTGAAGCATACTGAACACGTACATCAAAGAGAGTTCGTTGAATGCATTACTGAACAACAAGTGGATGCTGGGTAGGTGTCATGTATATTGAAACGACCAGAAAACTTTATTTCGACTTGCTTTGATAGTCGTTTCGACTTCAATTTTGTCATCATGATAAATTCAATCGACTTATTAGTACGTTTTGTTTTTACTTATCTAACACAAAATACTTTTAAAGGTTTGGGACTTGTGTAAAGATGGTTATTTCCACATGCATTTCAGCTTTCGACGATGATACATGACACCGATTTGATTTTGAAACGACTTCTAATTTCGTTACGACTTGAAGTCGAGACAAAGCTACATGACCGCACCCATTGCATTTTCAAACAAAATCATCTTTAGCAATGAGGTTCATTTTTATCTTGATGGTTTTGTCAATCGTCAAAATTATCGAAAATCTACTAATGATGGTTGAGAAACAACGTCGTCTCACTGATTGGTGCTGACCATTCTTCTTTGAAAATGCGGCTGGTCAGGCAAAAACAGATCCTACCACCTCACATCTTATGCAGTAGTCTTTTGAGGAAAATGAATTTATTATTTTTTTTTTGCCTATCCCAAATTTTACAAAATCCAAAATTCAAATTTTCGTTGTTAATTCTTCTTTTTTTCTTGAAATATTTACAAAAAAAAAGAAAAAAAAAATTGGAAAAAGTAAAGAAACAAACTGCAATGCAATCTTGAATGCACAATGTTATAAGAAAATAAAATTACAGAACAAACTAAATGTACTTAAATATAAATAAATGTGCTTAGATATATTTTCTTTATTATGAAGCTCTCTTAATTTATAAACATTAAACGAAAAAAAAAAAAAAAAAACAAACAATTAATTAGTAAAACAAACAAAAATCAAATGTTGTTGTAAAAATGTCATTCTGCCTTTTCATTATTTTCTTTTACTTTATGTACGATATACATATGCAATCTTTTAAACAAAAATTAAAAACCTAATAAAAAAAATCCCTAAACAAATAACGAAAACCATAATTATCCACAAAAAAAATCTCAATACAATATCCGATAAATAAAAAATAAAAAAACAAAAAAAAAACAAAAATTTGTAGTACTGAAAAACAAAAGTTCATATTAAAAGTAAGAAGAAAAAGAAAAATTAAAAAAAAGAAAAGTATTAACACTTAACGAAAAACAGAAATTTAAAATGAACAAAACCATCGCAACAATGTTTTTTAACAAAAATTAAATATAAAATGTAAAAAACACACACCCACGTACATACATTCATACTCGTATATACATTTGTTAAATAAGAAAAATCGTAACTACAAAAAAAAAAACAAAAAAAAAACGAACAATGAATGTACTGTCTTTTTAAAAACAAAAAAAAAACAAAAAATACAATAAATGGATATAAAGTAAAGAAAATAAAATAATATGATTTACCTATAGAGTACAAATCAAAACTCAAAAAAAAAAAAAAAGAAAATACAAACTTAAATATTTAATTAACAATTATAAAAATTAAAAAAAGAAAAAACAAAAAAAAAATACAAAAAACAAAAAAAAAACAAAAGAAACAAATTGATATAGGAGACAAACGTGAAAAAAGGTCAATAAAAAATTACAAAAAAAAATTATATAAATTTAATCGAAGTGTGTTTAAAATTTAGGAAATTAACAAATATCGTATACAACCGTTTTGTTTTAGATTTTAGAAGTGAAGAGCTACGACCCAAACGCTAAATAGCTGGCCCATTAACATTTCCTCTTACGAAATCCGAAAAAAAAACTGATTAGCACTCTAAAGTAAACAAAGTACAGAGCCTCGATAATCTGAACACCCAAAATTTATACTCTGTTTGGATTATAGTATGCAGACATTTTGAAGGCATTTTTCGAAACAAAACAAAGTTTTTCGTAATTTAATATTCCATATATTTTAATATGGATTAAAACACAGATTTTTTGATAAAAAAATAATTTTATTTTTCAACGTAGTCTCCCTTGAGCTCTATACACTTTGTCCAACGCTTCTCCAATTTTTTTATCCCTTCCAAAAAAAATGATTTGTCGAGGTCCTCAAAATAGGCCTTTGTTTGCGAGATGACTTCATCATTGGAGTCAAATCTTTTTCCACCAAGCCATTTCTTCAGGTTTGGGAACAAGAAGTAGTCGCTCGGAGCCAAATCTGGAGAATAGGGTGGATGAGGGAGCAATTCATAGCCCAATTCATGGATTTTTGCCATGGCAACTGCACATGTGTGCATCCTTGCATTGTCTTGGTGGAAAAGAACTTTTTTCTTGGCCAAATGAGGTCGTTTTTTTTTTTCAAATCGTCATTGAATCGGTCCAATAAGTTGGCATAATATTCCCCATTGATTGTTCTTCCCTTTTGAAGGTAGTCAATGTGGATTATCGGATATCCCGCGTGCATCCCAAAAAACAGTCGCCATAACTTTATTGGCTGACAAACCCACCTTGGCCTTCTTTGGCGCCGATTCACCCTTAGAAACCCACTGTTTTGACTGTTGTTGTGATGGATCCATGTTTCGTCCACGGTTACAAAACGGCGCAAAAACTCCTCCATATTGCGATTAAACAACGCCAAACCTTCCTGTGAAGTTGTTACACGATTGCGTTTGTGGTCGACTGTGAGCAAACGCGGCACCCATCTTGCGGAAAGCTTTCTCATGCCCAAGTGATCATTCAAAATTGAAACCACTGAGCCATGCGAGATCCCTACGGCTTCCACAATCTCTCGCACTTTCAATCTTCGGTCGGCCAACACCATATCGTGAATTTTTTCGATTGTTTCGGGTGTAGAGACCTCAACTGGGCGTCCAGGAGGTTCGGCATCTTCAGTGCTTGTACGGCCACAACGAAATTCAGTAAACCACTTTTTTACCATTGAAATCGATGGTGCAGTATTTATCAAGCTTAGCCTTGGTCTCGGTAATGGTTTTTTTTCGCAAGAAATAATGCTTAATAAGCACACGAAATTCACTTTTTTCCATTTTCTCCTCAAATTAGTGAGTAGTCTGATAAAAATAGCTGTCAAACACAAACTAACTGACGCAGCAGGTTTAAATTTTGACAGGAGTCAACTGACAGATGCCTGTTGACAGGAGCAGTGTTGCTGTTTCAGTAAAGAGGTCAGAAATTCAAAAAGTCACGTACTTATTGATCCGCCCTCGTACATATGGTATTAGAGTGTAATGCAATTTACCACCTTGATCAAAAAGTTTTCGCACCACACCCACCGTGTGGAACTGTGTTCCACTAAATACGGTGGCCAGGATCAGGAACAATGAATACGAGTAGACAAAGCTGCGACATATTTTACAGTTGCAACAAAAGGTTACTTTTATTAGGATGCGGATTTACTGGGGGAAAACGACTGCGATCGACAGTGATGGGCTTTAAGCTGGTAAGTAATCGCCTCGTTGTAATCCTCTCAGATCACATTTTACTATTGTACATACGAGTAAGCCTTACACATACCACCTTGATCAAAAAGTTCCCGGCCATCCCCACCGTGCGGCGCTGCCATTATTCCGATTTGAGTTCTGTTTTTTTTTTTGTTAGGTTGACATTCCCTCTAAATTTTAGCGTCATAGCTTGACATTTGTAAAAGTTACGTAGCCAAGAGTACATCTATCTCTGTGTGTGTTGGCGATTTTTTTACAATTTTAGAAATGGATTTAAATTTGCAACAACGAACTTGTACGAGTATTAAATTTTGCGTATAAAACGGATTTAATGGTGCGCGAACGTTGGAAAAGTGTTTCGGCAACGATTCTCTAAAGAAAACGGTCGTTTACCAGTGGCACGAGCGATTCAAAAGTGGTCGTGAGTCAATCGAAGATGATTAACGCAGTGGCAGACCATCGACATCGAAAACCGACGAAAACATTGATGAAGTACGAGTAAAAGAAATGTTGGTCAATAACCGCAAATTAACCATCAGAGGGATAACGGAGGACTTGAACACTGCCTATGGATCCGTCCAAAACATTTTGGTTAATGATTTGCGTTTCCGTCGTGTAGCAGCAAAGTTGGTGCCAAAAGACCTCAATTTCATGCAAAAAAGAGGCCGTGTTGACGTCGCAAACGGTGAAAGAGATGATTTGCGAGGCTGAATCCTATCCCACATTCATCAAAAGGATCATTACTGGAGACGAGACGTGGGTTTATGAGTACCACACGCAATCCAGACATCAGGCAAGTGAATGGCGTTCACCAAATGAGCCGAGACCAAAAAAACCACGTTGTTTTCAGTCAAAAAAGAAGGCAATGCTCACGGTTTTTTTGGATTACAAAGGTGTAGTGCATCATGAAATTTTGCCAGAAGGCCAGACAGTAAACAAAGAATACTCGTATTATTTGGGCGTTATGAGACGTTTGCGTGAAGCAATTCGGCGAAAGAGACCAGAAATGTGGGCAGAAAACTCGTGGATTTTGCACCATGATAACGCACCGTCACGCCGCACAGTGCCATCATTATTCGTAATTTTTTCACGA
Source organism: Volucella zonaria (assembly GCA_963966105.1). Classification (NCBI taxonomy): domain Eukaryota; kingdom Metazoa; phylum Arthropoda; class Insecta; order Diptera; family Syrphidae; genus Volucella; species Volucella zonaria. The sequence goes on along the minus strand of OZ014533.1, from coordinate 128,191,570 downwards.
AAAATGCAATGAATACCATCCAACAGCCACCGATTTGGCTCCCTGTTACTTCTTTCTGTTCAATCGAGTTGAAAAAGCACTACGGGGAACGCGTTTCAGCAGCCGAGAGGAAGTAATGGAAAAATCGCAGGAAGCACTGATGGACATACCGAAAACTGAATATAAAAAAATGTTTCTCGCATTGGATCAAGCGCTGGCATAAGTATTTTGCAGAGGGGACAACATAGATTTAGATGAATAAACTTGAATTTTTAATTTTCTGAATACTTTTTGATCAAGGTAGTATGAGTGTGCCTAACTACCATCATGTGGTCACAAAATCGGTCTTTCCCCGGTGCTCAGAACTAGCTTTAATAACAAATCTATGAGACTTAGGCTTCACCCCTCGTTAGAGAAATAAGTGTCCCAAGCGAGTGATTTGAAATGGTAATATTGTGAACTAGGGTCATTACATTTACGTCTATAGAAGTAGAAAACGTCCAACTACTTCTTAACCAATTCGAAATTGCAAGACTGTTTTAAAGATAACTGAAAAAACTGTATACATTGCCGGATCCGAAGTCCCAATAGTATGGGAGGACTTTTCGGGACTTGATCATTTCTGAGAAATATAGGACAGCGATGTAAAAAAGAGTTGCTAAGCTCTAACCGCGACGGTTTTCACGGTCCTGATCCTTTCTGAAATAAATATGTGGTAGAGGCAGTCAAATAAAAAACAGTATCTCTTGAGCCTACAAATGAGTATTACTAAATTTATCTCAAAGTTCGTTTTATTTTTTTTCTTTTCTAATTACAGGTCATACTATTTATTAAGGAGTCCCGGTGAAGGTAAACTGTCAAACCCTTTTGTTCTCCTTGCTTCCACATATTTTTTTCATGATCTTCCATCGGTTTGCTTTGGATTCATCGGAGCATTTTTTCGCTATAGCATTGCGTACTTCACTTTTAGTAGCATGTGTTCTTCCAGTGATCAAGTGGATTATATCTTCAATTTTACTAGGATCAAGACGTCCTTTTATTTGCTCACTACTCGTATCTGATGTTGATGGTTTGCCTGTCAGACTATAATGAGCTAATGTATCACGACCAAAAACGATGGTCAGAATTTTCCTGGTAATAGCAGCAATAGAGCGGTTCCAATCGATAATTGCCCAAGCTACTTGTGGTATTTCGGTTCCATTAGGACCGATGACTATGGTACGTTTGTCCTTTGCCAAGGTGAGGGTAAGCTTTTCAAATTTCTCCGACTTTGAGTTTTTTTTGAACAAATTGGGTTTGCTTATCCATAGTTCTTGATGAAATGTATCAGCAAAACCGGACAGGAAACTAAAACTGGAGAATTCTGAAGTTGACTGATTAATTTGCGACATCTTAGCTTCATTTGTGTCCGGGATAGCTTCTTTCTTGCTGGTGATGGTAATGGTGAATCAATTCGAGTGTTTGAGGTGGTAGTTTTAGAATTACGAGGGAAATGCTCATCAGAGTCTGAGTTTTCTCCGTTTTTAGCCGATGTTGATACGAAGTACTTTTCTTCAGATTTAGTGGCATCACTTGCAGATGTGGCACGTTCGTATTCTAAAAGGATCCGTTTCCGAAAATGCTAAAATAAGAAGAAAAGGAAATGAAAAGTTTGAAAAATGGTTTTTAACTGTTGAAAGGACAATTTCGACTTACCATCAGAGTACTCATTTCGAGTGGTTCGTACGTATGTGTCTTGCTGTGAACTTTTATAAAAAAAACTTCTTCCAGAGTGAGAGAATTATACAGTGAGAACGGAGTATGATAGCAGGTGTGCGTGACCTTTGTCTTTTCCGGAAAAACCGTCCCTGCAATTTGTGAAATCTTAGTTTTATTGCTTTCACTAAATATTGCGGCTGTTGATCTAATAAAAATTGTGGGGTAAGCTAAAATTTTATAGAAAAGGTTGTATGGAGCCAATCTTTGGTGTCTTGTACTTAACATAATGCCGTAACTGGTGATGCACAGTTACTATGACTACACATCAATTGCGCAACTGACTAATGGTCCCTGAAAGGCTTAACCCTCCAAGTCGACTGCATAAGAACCGGATGGATGTGAATCAAACAAAACGTTAGGATAAGGACGAATTCACTGTTGGCCCCAGTGAAAAGAGGATAACGTTATTCTGCTACGCACATGGATTGTTTGGATCCGGAACAGCCCACACGCAGCCAAACGGCTAGCGGTGAGTCTAGACTGATATAAAGCAACCAGAAAGTGCGCAGGAATCAGTCTGACAAAGCCAGAGTATGACACGGTGACATATACTACAGTAACTGCCACAGGGTGCTTATAAGTGACGGGCTAATGCAAGAAATCTTGAGTTTTCGGCACGTGATCGAACTTTCGTATCAATCCGCAGCAAGGCTAAATTCCCATAAAGGAAAAAGTGATGCTACCAAATAATGTTTCTACAAGCTCCTTGGTAGAATAGTGGGTACAGACTAACAGAATGGGCAATGTAGATCCGGGTTACTACCTGGTTGCAACCAAGATACTTCCACGTATATCTAAGATAAACAACATCCGAGAAATATTGCGAGGAGATTTCACGCTAAACGGCTGCAATCCCAACAAACCACCATAATCTCCAAACACCCAATATCTCAAATTCTTGTGACAACGCCCTTACCGTCCTTACCGTCCTTTGGTATTTCTCTGTTTTTCTCCCTATCTTTCCTTCGCCCGCACTGAAGTTTTTAAGGGTACTAAAAATCCTTTCAGCGCGCGCTCACATATTATAAAAAACCTACAATAGTGCTGAACATCAAAGGGATCGCTGCCAAGAAGTCGTCAGAAATACCGCAACCGATATGGTGAGTTTTACCAGACTTCGCCAATGAAATCCCGGGTTTGATGAGTGCAGACAGGCACTTATTGCAAAACAACTCGGCCAAGAATGGCTCGTGCGCTCCAATGTCCTCTCCTCACATTGGAGGCTTTTCCAAAGAAAAGGGGAAGGACTTGAGAACCCGATCAAGGTTCGGAAGTTTAGTTAAAAGTTAAAACGAACGTGTCAAACCATCAAGGCCCGAACAGAAACCTGTAGAGATGAGTAGCAAGTTTAATAGGAGTCCTTCTACTCTGAGCATCGAACTTGTCGAGTTGTAGCGGCTGGGTAAAGTTAATGACTCTCGGGAAGTTCTTCTCCGGATGGATTCTGAAACTGAAGGATGCTCACCCCCATTCCCACTCTGCTTCCTTTCCTTCCTTCCTTTCTTTCACCACTGGACTGGATCAAGCTGTTATACGACCAATGCCGAGGATCAGCTTAGTCGTGAACAGAGTATCCGGATACCTGACGATCTCCAAATTAGCTAACTTTATCTGCATACAGCGGATGTCTGTATCATCCCTTACTCCGCTACTCGTGGAAACCCTTATGGAATCAACAATTTTAATACGGTGACAACACCTACCACCGGCAAGGCTCTGGCAATACCGACCAAAGACAAAACTGTGGCAGGGCATGGTGTACCTTCTAAAATCAAACGCATCGATCCAATCTCTAAAGAAGTGGCAGGACAGGCAGTTGGTCAAGCTAAAGCTTTCGGGCAGCTTCTTGACCATCATGGGCAAAACTCTGTACCACCTCTCATCACAAGCGATGTGGGCTGGTACCAAGGCCACGTAAAGCTTATCGCTTGTGCCGATCAAAGATCTCTCGATCTTTATACATAAGCCGTAGATGGAGTAGGAGAGTTCTGGCAGGTCACAAAGCTCGAGGTGGTGGCAAAGGAAGATATCTTTAACAGACCTAGAACCTGCAGCTAGATCCCAGCTGGACCCTCTCCACCAGAATTCATTCTGGCGATTATTAGGCTTAGTAACCCGACCCTTCTGACTCATTACTGGAAAGTCGCGAAACTGGAGGAATTAAGGGTTGATTGTGATCGATAAGGAACTCTTTATTCCTCTGGGGCTGACTAAAGGCATGATTCGGTTCGGATTCGACTCTATAACCTAAGGAAGAGCTGAATGCTGATAAGCAACCTCCATCTCCTTTAACTGAAACAGGAAATACAGATCTCGGAGCGTCGATATCCTTTTCTGAAACGGATAGCGACGACTCCAATCTTTCCGAGGTGACAACCAAGCCGACGATCTCCACCTCTGACACCCTGTCGGAAATGGAAACCGACGACGAACCAAAAAGATATCATTTACGGTCAGAGGATGAAGATGAGCCTATGGGGACATTTTCAGAATCGAAAGACTCGAATGACACCGTGGTGGAGGCTTCTCCTTGTTGATTGTAGCAGTGGTGTTGCGGTTTCTTCAGATTAACCTCCATCACTTCAAAAGGCATCTTCGTCTATCCAAAGACGCAGAAGACATCATCCTAATCCAGGAACTATTGTATAATATGTTTCATTGTGTCCTTTCACCCCTTCTCCCGAAATAAGCGGTCAACGAACTGCTGATATACCTGGAAGCGGGTGGTAGCAAGGTTGTTGCCTATGCTATGACGTCTAAGTAAAGCATCTCAATATCATAAAATAACTTTTACAGCACATCGGCGGATCGATGTGGATTGGGAGTAAACCTCAATAAAACTGATCTTGTCCTCCTTTCCAGGAAATATAAAATTCCAATCACAGACTCTCCCTCAATCAACGGTACCAACTTAGTCTATTCCGATGCACCGAAATATCTGGGCCTTATTTTTGACAGCAAACTTTAACAGGAAACCTGATATTCAAGAAACAGTAAAGAAAGCTACAGTAGGTGTATTTTCTTGAAAAAAGACCATTGGGAACAATTGGGGCCTTCAACCTCGCATTATCCACTTCGGAGGGTGGTTATCTAGTGGAGGCCCTTAGACAATTAGGCAAACTAAGCAAAGCCCGAAGGACAGAACGACAAGTCAATCCATTTCTATACGGATGGACCCACGATTGATAGCTGGGCTTGTGGCGGTGTTATCTCAGATAAGCTTAACCTAAGCGTCTCTTTCTGCCTTCCAAATCACTGTTCCAGGCGAAAATTTTGGCGAAAATTTTGGCGAAAATTTTGGCAATTAAAGAAGTCCTGTCCTGTCTGAGGAAAAACGTGATATGTTCAAGGTATCCGCATCTTTTCGGATAGGCAGACCACTATCAAATCTCTGAACTCGGTCTCACAAAATTCTGAAACCGCTTTTGGGCAGTTCAATTGGTGTTGGATGACAGACCACAGGAATATTCCAGTGCCGAAGAACTCGCCAAAATTGAAACCACTCTACCTATCCTACCGGAAAAAGGTAGCATCGCGCAAACTGATGCTAAAGCTGTTAGCTAATAAAAGAACAAACCTTAGGTGGGCCGTTGGGTCAACATTTCTAGTGACCAAAACAAATCTGGCCAAAGGTGGATCTGAATCTGAATCTGTCTAAGAGTTTGATCTTCAAAATAGGAAACACCTCAGCGTCATGGAAACACCATAGGTGTCATCACTCGACACTGTCTTATAGGCAAGCATGCAGGAGGAGACAATCCTCCACCTACTCTGTACATCCCCAGTTCTCTCCCATTAATTAGCGATCTAGACTCTATATGTTAGACGTCAACATTCTCCTACGCTTTGTCAGATGCTCAAATTGGTTCCAAGCGTCAGAGATCCACGTCATAATGGGCCAACTTAGGTCTAAGTTGGTTAGTTTTTCCAACAGTTACTCGTCCCTAACCCTAAACTTAGTAATAGTCACAGTCGGCCTACATCTGTAGACTCGTAGACGGCGGGAACGACCCAGACAGATAGAACGGACCATTCAATCTATGAGATGAAAGCTAGTATTTCCAAAATGAAGTAAAGAGAGCAATATCTAAACTTCGTATAGAGCATACACCATCTCATTCCAAGATTTGGTCGAAAGAGAATATTCCTGATGAATAGATCCTCAACGTCATTTCGCTGATTCACAAGAAAGGAAAAAGGAAACTCAGACAACTATAGAGTCGTCAATTTCATTTGCATCACGTGAAAGATCTTGTCCGGCTGAATGTGTGAATACTTGAAACCATCATCGTGAACGATGTAAGTGACCCCTATCAGTGGGGTCTTCGGCCTGACAAGTCCACAATTGCCCAAATGGTCACACTACAGGAGATCCTGGAGAAAACCTGAGATGTTCAGAACGATAACGTTTAGCCTTTTCATCGATTGTGATACCGCTTGCGATAGTATTAGCAGAGACGAGCTGTACAAAGTTAACTTGGTTTTGAATGACCATGGCTGATCGTAAATTTTGGAAACAATCTCACCAAGACCTTTGATGTCATACAAGGGTTTAAATAAGGAGGCACAATTTTCCAAAAGTCTGTTAAGCTTCAACATCCAATTGGTCCATTAAGACTTGCCAAGAGTAAGAATTTTCTTGGAATGAAACGGTTGTAGCCTGTAAGGTCTTCAGTTGACTCGAGCAATAGGCACTGTCTAAAAAACAAGCCAAGCGCAGCTCTTGCTAACTGAGATTTTCCTGATCTAAGAAGGTAATTGAATAGAAACCTTAACAGCCCCAGGCGCAAGCCCTCTCACTTTGAGTTTCGGTCTCGTCAGTAGTCCTGTAGGAGAAGAATACAATGATTCACAGGCTATAACACCGAAGATGAAGACATCATCTAAAGTGAAGCGATCAAATAGAAGTGCTTCTCTTGGAGGAACTACGAGTAAAAACAATTATCTTGCAATCGAAAGGCTTTTGACGGTAAGATATTTTAGATAAAGAGTAAGCCAATAGATGGTGTGGATGTTAGCTGTCAGTTACTGGACTCAATTTGGTTGATCTTTTTGACAGATGTCATACAATTGATGTTGGCAATTTTAGTCATGAAGTCGGTTACCATGCAACAGAACAACACATTTTGTTATTCAATCTGATTACGAAAATGGCCGATCTGTAAAGGTGACATTTCGTTAAATTCGTGAACTTTCCGCCCTACTGAGTCCGGAAATCGTGCAATGGTGAAGCGATTTGAAGAAACAGCATGCTCCACCAAAACATCACCACTGTGAGCGAAAGCCTTCCAAACCAGCCAGGCACCTCAATTCGTCGCCGAAATCACTTATGGCACTTTACGGCGAGTTTTAAAAGTTGATCTTCATTGGCACGCCTGTATAAAATCCAAATTACACAACAATTGAAGCGTCTGGACCATCTACGACAACTGGATGCTGGATCGCCAGGACAATTTGTCTTCGAATTTGATGTTTTCCAATGAAGCCCATTTCAGGATGGATGGGTACGTAAATGGGCAAAATTGTCGTTTCTGGGGACCCGAAAATCCATACGAGATTCACGACAAACCAATGCATCCCAAAAATGTTACTATATGGTGCAGACTATGGGTTGGCAGCATCATTGGGCCGTACTCTTTCGAAGATGAGATGAGATGTTGACCGGCTATTTTTTGAATGAATTGGGTCTGGACGATCTCTGGTTTCAACAGGATGGTGTTACCGCCCACACAAACCATCAATCAATCAATTTATTGCGTACGGAATTTGAAGACCGCATTATTTCGGTTAGAGGAGAAGTTGATTGACCTCCAAGGTAATGCGATTTGACACCTTTAAACTTCTTCCTGCGGGGTTATTTGAAGAGTAAGGTCTATGCCAGTAACCCAGCGACAATTCAAGATCTCAAACATAACATCCAAACTGAAATTGCGACCATTTTCTTCATTATTCTTCAAAAAGTCATCGATAATTTTGACAATCGGAGGGCCGCTTGCAACAGAAGCCATGGTGGTCATATAAACGATGTTGTATTCCATTTATAATTGCCATAAACCAAACTTTATTAATCAATAAAATTCTACATTGGTTTCATAGTAAAAGTGTGTTTAATTTAATGCAAATGTCCACAGTAGCTGTTGGCTCACCCTTTACCTATGTGAGAAAGCAAGTAAGTATAACTTAGCAGCTACTAAATAGTCAATAGCTAGAAATGAAACATAATATCCGCTTTGCATTGATTGAGACGTATGGACAAAATCATTGCCCCGATGTGCTTGTGAACACTTCGAGCCGCTCGATGCGTAAGAGTGCGACTTACTATACAGAATTAAATGTCGAGTCACTGTATTTTTAATCACTTACGAGGGTTGTCTGAAAAGTTTCCAACGTAAAGATAGCGGTACTCATTAACAAAAGCCAGTAAATGCTAGTTGTGCATCTTTTGACAGTTACTTGCCGAAGTTTCAGTCATTTTGGACGTCCGCTGTCTGCGCGTTGGGTGCCGCGTTTGCTTACGTTAGACCAAAAACGTGTTCGAATGAACATTTCCAACGCTCTGTTGGCGCAGTTTAGGCGCAATAAATCCGAGTTTTGGCGCAGATTAATTACTGTAGATGAAACGTGGATACACCATTATATACGCGAAACAAAAATTCACTCAAAACAGTGGACTGCAGAGAGCGAGCTGGCTCCAAAAAAAGCTAAAACTGTTTTTTCGGCTGGGAAAGTGATGGCAATTATTTTTTGGGATAGTAAAGGAGTTATCTTAACCGATTATCTTCAAAAAGGAAAAACCATTACAGGAGCATACTATGCATCATTACTTGCCAAGCTGAAGGCAGAAATTGCGGAAAACGGCCTCATTTGCAGAAAAAGAAAATCCTGTTTCACCAAGACAACGCGCCGTCTCACACCTCAGCGGTTGCCATGGCAAAAATCCATGAATTACGGTTTGAACTGCTTGACCATCCGCCTTATTCACCAGATCTAGCCCCAAGCGACTTCTTTTTGTTCCCTCATCTAAAAACTGCGCTCGGAGGACAGAGATTTTCGTCAAATGAGGAGGCAATCACCTATTTTGCAGAGAAAAATGCCAAGTACTATTTGGACGGGTTAGATAGATGGGAGCACCGCTGGGAGAAGTGTGTAGAGTTACAAGAAGACTATGCAGAAAAATTAAAAAAAAATTTTGAAAAAATGTCTTGTATCATTGTTCGGTCGGAAACTTTTCGGGCAACAATCGTACATGCTCAGTTCTCTCCTATTAATTAAGTGATATAAACTATATAGACGTCAACATTCTCCTACGCTTTGTCAGATGCTCAAATTGGTTCCAAGGGTCACAGATCCACGTCATAATGGGCCAATAGACCTAAGTTGGTTAGTTTTTCCAACAGTTACTCGTCCCTAACCCTAAACTTAGTAATAGCCACAGTCGGCCTGATCGTAAATGTTGGAAGCAATCTCACCAAGACCTTTGATGTCATACATGGGTTTAGATAAGGAGGCACAATTTTCCAAGTCTGTTAAGTGCGATCGATCTGGTTTGAAAAGTGCATGTCATTCGCTTGAGATGGCTGTGGCAAGCAGGGAGAGCGCATGTATGCCAATGCTTCGCTGCAAAGGGTTCTAGAAAAAATAAATGTAAATTGGCTTCAACATCCATTAAGGGTCTTCAGTTGACTCAAGCAATAGACACTGCTAAAAAAACAAACGAAGAGTACGTAGCTCTTACCAATTGAGATTTTTCTGTTCTAAAAACGTGATTGAACAGAAACCTTAACAGTCCGCTTTAACAGGCGCAAACTCTTTCACTTTGAGTTTCGGTCTTGCCAGCATTTTTAAAGTAGAAGAATACAATAATTCACAGGCTGTACTCATACTCGTACAGTACCACCGAAGATGAAGACATCATCTAAAGTGAAGCGATCAAACAGAACTGCTTCTCTTGGGGGAACTACGAGTAAAAACGACTTGCAATCGAAAGGTTTTTGGCTGTAAGATATTCTATGGGGTGACCAGATAGCAATGATAGTTTTTCGAATTATTATGTTTCAGCAGCTGTCAAAGTTACCAATGACATCCAGCTGTCAAAATATTCAGTAAGGTTTCCCATCTCATCATGCATCGTTTTATACTTGCCGAACGTGCGGAAATTATTAAAAAATATCGAAATTCCGGCTCAGTTGTATAAATTCGCAAGGCGAATTTCGTTGTGAGGTCGGTCGTCATCATGGCTTCAGTGTGCAGGCAATTCGTCGCACCGTGGAAGAGTTTGAGCATAAGTACACTCCACCAACGGAAAACATAGCCACCGTAGCGCCCAGTATTGCGGAAGACCCAGATATGTCGATTCGGCGCCGATCAGCTGAATTGGGCATTGCCAGAGAGTCAACCCGGCTTATTTTGCGGTTAGACTTGGGCCTAAATCCATATAAGATTGTAATAACTCAACTATTGAAGCTGGAAATGTTGGCCGGAGATCCGGATTTTGGCCAAAAAAATCATCTTCTCGGACGAGGCCTATTTTTGGTTCAGTGGCTATGTCGACAAGCAAAATTACTTTTGTTGGAGCGAACACAACCCACAAGTTCGGCCAAGCATCAATGCATCCACAAAGATTAAACGTTTGGTGCGGTTTATGGCATGGTGGCATCATCGGACCTTATTTCTTTCGAAATGAGGACGGAGACACCGGTACCGTCAATGGTCTCGGGTATAGAGCGATGTTAATCGACTTTCTGTGGTCAGAGCTCAACAACATCTATAAATCCGAGCTGTGGTTCCAACAAGACGGCGCTACATGCCATACAAGCGATGCAGCGCTCGAAGTTGTGAAGCAGAAATTTGGCAACAGAGTTATCTCACGGCGAGCGTTCATCAATTGGGCTCCTCGATCATGCGATTTGACACCACCCGATTGTTTTCTCTGGGGCTACGTTAAGTCCTTAGTTTAAGCTAACAATCCAACCACTTCGGACGAGCTCGAGCTCAACATTCGACATGCTATTGCCGGAATAACGCCGCACATATTGTACCGGGTCATTGAAAATTGGACTGACTGCTTCAAGCACTGCCAGCGAAGCTAAGGCGGGCATTTGAATGACATGCTATTCCACACATAATGGCATAAACGTAGATTCAAAATAAAGCCAGAATCAATTTTATATTTCACACCGTTGTTGTTTTATTTAAATTGTTGTTCCTATCGTAGGTTACCCAGATAAGAAAGCAAGTAAGTAGATCTTAGCAGCTGCTAAATAGTCATTAGCTAGCAATGAAAAATAATATCTGCTTTCCATGATCGAGTCAGCTATCCAATAAGACAGCTGGCTCCAATGATCCATCAGTGGACCTTTATAACCACAGGCTGAGCTTATGATGCATGTATGGTCCCCGCTGACGAAGGCCGTATGGAAGGGCTTACTTATTGTGCTTGATAGCACTTCGAGCCTCTCTGTAATGCATTCATTGGTACGTAAAAGTGCGGCTCACTATACAGAATTACATGTCGAGCCACCGTATTTCCAATGACTTAAATGCCGCATATGAAAGCAATTTATCGCGAAGAGCTGTATCAAAGCGAGCTGTATCGCGTGACTATGGATAGCTCCCGATACAGTATGCATTTTGGGAATAGGTCTTTCAACAATTCAGAAAAACCTTTAACTGCTAATAGTTTCACTGTTGAGTTGCTGGGGAACCTTTTCAACGTGCTGGGCAGGACGGAGGAACCAGCCGATGTAGAAGCAAGCGACAGAAAAAACTGCAATTTTGTTTAGAAATTAGAAAATATATTTTACCGAATAGGTTTTACGAGGGCGGGTCAATAAGTCTGTCACTTTACTGAAACAGCTCTTTACTGAAACAGCAACACTGCTCCTGTCAACAGGCATTTGTCAGTTGACTCCTGTCAAAATTTAAACTTGCTGCGTCAGTTAGTTTGTGTTTGACAGCTATTTTTAACAGACTACTCACTAATTTGAGGAGAAAATGGAAAAAAGTGAATTTCGTGTGCTTATTAAGCATTATTTCTTGCGAAAAAAAACCATTATCGAGACCAAGGCTAAGCTTGATAAATACTATGGGGACTCTGCACCATCGATTTCAATGGTAAAAAAGTGGTTTACTGAATTTCGTTGTGGCCGTACAAGCACTGAAGATGCCGAAAGTCCTGGACGCCCAGTTGAGGTCTCTACACCCGAAACAATCGAAAAAATTCACGATATGGTGTTGGCCGACCGAAGATTGAAAGTGCGAGAGATTGTGGAAGCCGTAGGGATCTCGCATGGCTCAGTGGTTTCAATTTTGAATGATCACTTGGGCATGAGAAAGCTTTCCGCAAGATGGGTGCCGCGTTTGCTCACAGTCGACCACAAACGCAATCGTGTAACAACTTCACAGGAAGGTTTGGCGTTGTTTAATCGCAATATGGAGGAGTTTTTGCGCCGTTTTGTAACCGTGGACGAAACATGGATCCATCACAACACACCAGAGAACAAACAACAGTCAAAACAGTGGGTTTCTAAGGGTGAATCGGCGCCAAAGAAGGCCAAGGTGGGTTTGTCAGCCAATTAAGTTATGGCGACTGTTTTTTGGGATGCACGCGGGATATCCGATAATCCACATTGACTACCTTCAAAAGGGAAGAACAATCAATGGGGAATATTATGCCAACTTATTGGACCGATTCAATGACGATTTGAAAAAAAAAACGACCTCATTTGGCCAAGAAAAAAGTTCTTTTCCACCAAGACAATGCAAGGGTGCACACATGTGCAGTTGCCATGGCAAAAATCCATGAATTGGGCTATGAATTGCTCCCTCATCCACCCTATTCTCCAGATTTGGCTCCGAGCGACTACTTCTTGTTCCCAAACCTGAAGAAATGGCTTGGTGGAAAAAGATTTGACTCCAATGATGAAGTCATCTCGCAAACAAAGCGTTGGACAAAGTGCATAGAGCTCAAGGGAGACTACGTTGAAAAATAAAATTATTTTTTTATCAAAAAATCTGTGTTTTAATCCAAAAGTCAAGGACTTATTGACCCGCCCTCGTATTATATCCTTGTTGATTACGGAACCTCCGAATCTATCAATTTGAAAATTCCACCTGCCCTGGAATAAACATCCACTTCATAACGGACACCGTAGTGGTTCGGCGAAACATGACCTAGAAAATTATCCTTTTTACTTTCAGTGAGCCTGAAAATGCAGGGTACGCAGAACCCTATGGAGGAGCACAACTGGACCCTCTGAACAAAAATAGAGAAGAGTACAAAAAACCGAACATTTGCTCCAGCCATATTCTTAGAAAGACCACTAAGTCGCGGATGTCAGAGCTCTTGGTCCACCTTAAGAAGACATTTTTTAAGCTTGCGAAATATTGCCTTAGCTGAAAGAAGTGACTAGAATTTAATGCAATTAGATCAACACTCGCGATTTAAAGTCAATAGCAGTAAAAATGAGTTTCCGCAAATTTCATTTAACTGGTTTTCCACTGGATTTTCATGGTAAATGATTTTTAAAAAAGGCTACCTACCTGTCTTCCTTTTTCTCGCAATTAAGAGTACATCAGGCGAGTACTCCTATGCAAGTCATTTACATAAGAAAGGCACCTCCCAAGCTTACTTTATAAGTTAGTGGCATAATTAAGAACACTGTCGGTCCAGCATTGGAGCAGTTGCTGGGAAGTAAACAAATGATTCATTTATTCCACTCTAGATACGAGCTCGTAGCTCTATAGTTCGGGTTCAAGACCAGTGCGTCAAACAATAAAGTTCTCTGGGCAGTTCGCTCCAGCCTCCTACACAAAGTTTAATAAACTAGATTTTCCACTATGTACTCCAGTTAATATGGGGCTTGTCCTTACTGTGTCATCCTTCTGATCTGAATCCCCTGTATTGTAGACACCTGCAGTACATTTTTCGCATCGCTGAAAAGGTCGTATAATTCGCCGTCGAATCATTCACTCTACTCGTATATTCCACTGGATACGTCGAAGGCTCCTTGCTAGTTATATTCACAAGATGGACGTGTAACAAAATTCGAAACAAATATTCAAACATTTAGAACTGGAACAGTCCATCTGGGTCAACTTCAGAGTTGAAGTCTAGCCTCCATTTATCATAGAGTCTACGTGAGTCTCTTGATATCAATCCTAAACGATTACATAGTGAGTAGGAAGGTTAGAGATTGTTGATCCGTTTGGCTTCTATGTAAAATCGATCAGGAAGACCGGCGTACATTAAATAATTCGTAGTAGCTATGATCTACAAATCACTTGGTCTGATGCTCATAAACTCGTAAGAGAAATCCCACCGACGAATCAAGGATATACTTCGGATAAATGTCGAACCACCATTGTTGACAGAAAGTTGAAAAAGTAGCTAATTTTCTACATCTACAAGCACCACTTTTATGGAATACATCTAACTACCAACAATCTCAGATAAATCCGATCAAGGACTAAGCAGCCTTGCATAAAAGTGTTTGAATTCGCTGCGATAAAAAAAAAACAAATGTTGGGTTCCTTTGTAGTTTTCAACTAAGCAGACGGAACAGTTACACCTGATTGACATAATTGTAGCAGTTGACTGGCTTACAGGACAGTTGCCAGTGTTTGGGAATACACTAATGAGAGAACAACTAAGTAGACCTCCTGTTTAAGCACCGTTTTCCATTGAAAGAACAACTTTTGTCAGACGAATAAAATAGAGTTTCTTAAAAATACCACAAAAGAGGATCGGCTTGGACTTGTTTAGGGTCCGAGATTTTGATGAGAGTTTTCATAACGATGCCAAATCCAGAAATCAAGAATAGAATAACGGAGCAGCCAAGGAATTTTTTACAATGAATAGACAAGCAAAATGACTTACCTGTATCGAGTGATTTTTAACCAGGAATTCTACTGCTGTTCCTTTATACGTACTCGTATGTATGTACTCGTATTTAATGACGTTTTAGTATCGTTCGTTGTTTTAAAGTTATATTCTGCGGATTAGAGGATTCACCGCGTCGTAAGTAGGCAAACAGTCACTAGTCACTTTTGAAAATTGTATCACAGAAAATACACAAAAATTTGAATAAAAATGCAGAAGGTCAGGGAAGAGAAATCGAATAAATAAATGACGAGACAATGTTGGGACAAGTTCACTGACACGAAACAGTAGTGTGAATAGTCGAATGTAGAAATCCCATTGTGGGCTATCCTGTTATTCTTTTGCTGTCTTTATTTGTGGCCAAGCAAACAGCTGTCCGTTAATTCTTTAATTCGAAAATTCATTTCTCAACTTTACGCAGTTAAGTATTGAAATACCAAAGTTCCCGGAATTTATTCAGAAAATTAAAAATACAAGTTTATTCATCTAAATCTACACTTGCGGTCATAAAAACCGCACCATATCAAAATGATTGAAAAATTGTTAATAACTACGATAATAATTTTTATAATGAAATGAAATTTTTGTTGAGTACTCCGCAGTAGTTTATAAGTATTTCTATCTAATTTCCATCTGTTTATTGAATGTTTGAAAGATATTAACAAAGAAAGAAAAACCAGTTAATTTTCTTATTTTTTTAAAATATTTTAATACAGTCATTGGTTAACAAAATCAAACGATACATTTTTTATGTACATATGTGTATATAAGATGTTTAGATATGCCACTTTTAACAAAAAATTATCAATACCGAGTTGCTCCTCCTTTGGCTGTTATAACCGCTTTTATTCTAGAAGGCATCGAGTTTACTAGAAGTTCAGTAATATCCCTTCAAATTTCAGTATTCCATACATGTACCAGAACTTCATTTAGCTTTTTTTTACTCTCTGGTTTATGTTCAGCCACCTTACGTTTCATTACATGCCACAAGTGTTCGATTGGATTTAAATCGAGCGAATTAGCTGGCCAGTCTAGTCTGGTAATTCCGAGGTCATCAAACGTTGTCTTGAGCTGAAAATTATTGAAAGACTCTAGTTACTTGTCTGTTTATTATTTATAAAGTAGACATCTAGAAGTTGATTTATAACACTTTATTTACGGATTTGGCGCCGTGGCAAGGTGTAGAATCATCTTGAAAAATGCAATTGTCAGTATCCGAATGATGCTGTTCAATTGCTGGTACCAAAAACTCCCTTACTACTTCTCCATACATTTGAGCGTTCATAGTTCCATTAACAAAGTGCTAAGGGCCCAAAACGTAAAAAGAAAAACATCCCTAAACCATCTGGCTTTTAGGAAACTTCGCTGTTTTGACTATGCACTCGTCCTTGAACCTTTCACCTGTTGACCGTCGTACGTATGGCAAATTGTCGGCACACAACAAATTAAATTTACTTTCATCGGACCATATCACACATCGCCAATCATCCTCCGTCCAATCTTCGTACTTTTTTGCCCACGTCAAGCGAGCTTTTTTCATTTTTGTGGTTAGGAGAGGTTTTTTCGCTGGTCGTCTTCCATATAAACCTATCTCCCGTAGCCGTCGGTGTATGGTTTCGGCGCTTAGATCAACTTGATGAAATTCACTCAGCTCTGCTCTTATACGGACAGCTCTTTTAAAGCGATCTTTCATGCTAATTCGTTGTAATACATTGTCCGTCTTCTGGGTTGTTTTACGTTTTTGTCACGAGCCTTTTTTCCTTTCCAGTGGATCCAAATTTTCTTTTTTCTTCAAATAGTTGAGTGACAGCATCCTATTTTAACCGCAATCTCACGATAGTAAAGCCCTTCTTCGACTAAAGTCAATATTAGAAGTTTTTCGTCCCAAGTCAGTTGATGATATTTACCAGACATTTCACTTTTTTTTACCTGTCACCGTCACAACTCAATTCAAACTGATTTTTTTTGCACTGAATACAAGGCGGAACTCCGCTATGGGGAATACCCTTAAGATCTGATGTAATTAGGCATTTTTTTAAAACTAATTAGGTGGTGCGGTTTTTATGACCGCAAGTGTATATTGTCCCCTTCAAAGTAATCCCCATCGACTGCAACACATTTATGCCAGCGCTTGATCCAATCCTCGAAACATTTTTTATATTCGCATTTCGGTATGTCCATCAGTGCTTCCTGCGATTTTTCCATTACTTCCTCTCGGCTGCTGAAACGCGTTCCCCGTAGTGCTTTTTCAACTCGATTGAACAGAAAGAAGTCACAGGGAGATAAATCAGGTGAATTTGGTGGCTGTTGGATGGTATTTGTTGCATTTTTCGTCAATTAGGTGCGACGGTGCGTTGTCATGGTGCAAAATCCACGAGTTTTCTGCCCACATTTCTGGTCTCTTTCGGCGAATTGCTTCACGCAAACGTCTCATAACGCCCAAATAATGCGAGTATTCTTTGTTTACTGTCTGGCCTTCTGGCAAAAATTCATGATGCACTACACCGTTGTAATCCATGAACACCGTGAGCATTGCCTTCTTTTTTGACTGAAAACGACGTGGTTTTTTTGGTCTCGGCTCATTTGGTGAACGCCATTCACTTGCCTGATGTCTGGATTGCGTGTCGTACTCATAAACACACGGCCACGTCTCGTCTCCAGTAATGATCCTTTTGATGAATGGTGGGATCGGATTCAGCCTCGCAAATCATCTCTTTTGCCGTTTGAGACGTCAACACGGTCTCTTTTTTGCATGAAATTGAGGTCTTTTGGCACCAACTTTGCTGCTACACGACGGAAACGCAAATCATTAACCAAAATGTTTTGGACGGATCCATAGGCAATGTTCAAGTCCTCCGCTATCTCTCTGATGGTTAATTTGCGGTTATTGACCAGCATTTCTTTTACTCGTACTTCATCAATGTTTTCGTCGGTTTTCGATGTCGATGGTCTGCCACTGCGTTCATCATCTTCGATTGACTCACGACCACTTTTGAATCGATCGTGCCACTGGTAAACGACCGTTTTCTTTAGAGAATCGTTGCCGAAACATTTTTCCAACATTTCCAACGTTCGCGCACCATAGATCCGTTTTTTACGCAAAATTTAACACAAGTTCGTTGTTGCAAATTTAAATCCATTTCTAAAATTTTAAAAAATCGCCAACACACGAAGAGATAGATGTACTCGTACTCCTGGCAAATGTCAAGCTATGATGCTAAGATTTAGAGGGAATGTCAGCAACAGATTTACCAACTTAACAAAAAAAAACAGAACTCAAATCGGAACATTGGGAGCGCCACACGGTGGGTGTGGTGCGGGAACTTTTTGATCAAGGTGGTATGTCCTTTGATATTTTTGCTAGATTAGCGCTACATTAGTGAGGAATTTTCCCTGAATACCGATAGATAACTTTAATGGTAAATGAACATCATTGAATGAAGAAGGTAAGCCGCCAACCGAGCTTCAGTACCGTCTCTGGTTTATTGGCTTCGAATAGCGACATCATATAACCCCACGGAAAATAATCACTCGATCTTGGAGGCCAATTCACTGGTCCATTACATGAAATTATGCGCGCATCAAATGTTTCCATTAATAAATTGATTGTGGCATGCGCTCTTTGGCATGCTGCGCCATCTTGTTCAATCTACAAGTCTTCCACATTACTGTCATTCAAGTGGGGAACAAAAAGCTGAGTAATCATGGATCTCAACTGCAACGTTCTGGCTGGCGTCATTTGTGAAGATATACGGACAAATGATTCCACCATAGGTAAGGTACAATAGATCATAGACTGCCATTAAGCAGATATCGCTGCCATCCAGAAAGTGCGGTGGAATGGGCCGGATCAAAGGAGGTTGGAAAACAATGAGCAGTAGACTTGTTACTGCCCGAATGACGCATATCATTTATTAGTATAAAACGAACATGCCAGGGCTACAGAATGGAAGGTTTCTAAGAAGAACCTGTACTTCTAGTAGTAATGTCACAGTTAGTGTTGAAAATATAGAGAGATTACTTCTGTAGGCTGTACTACGGCGGCGATTTTCAAAATACCGCAGGCAGAATGAAACATTTACTCTGGGCGAAGGCGACAGAGAATCACTTCCCCTTGATCTAATCGAAGCTAAACTCTAACGAGTATAAAGCTGCTTTCGCAGACGTAGTGTCTTTTGAACTATTTAAAGCAACTGGAGCTAGCCTGGTAGGGAACATGTACCAACTTATCCGAATGATACGGTCAGAGAAAAGCATTCGGGAAATGAGATCCGCTCTTGATTGCGCCAACTTTAGAGGCATAAGTCTTCTAAATATCGCCTATAAGATCTTTTCTGCCGTATTATGTGAACGTCTGGAACTATTCATCAACAATCTGGTTGGTCCATACCAGTGCGGTTTCAAGTCAGGAAAGTCCATGATGGGTTAAATATTCACACTACGGCAGATCCCAGAAATATAGGGACGAACTGTACAACGCCATGTCTAGTTTTGACATCTCCGAAACGCTCGCTAAGTTATGAAGGAAGATTATGGAGAATTTTCGCGCCTCTAAAATCGTGCAAAACTAACTGGCTATTCGCGAGTATTGACATGGAAGCAACCAAAATGGATTTGACGGCAAACGTGTGTAAAACAAGCAACATGCTGTCATCAGAAAAGGACGCACATCCCGACAATGTGTGGTAAAGACTTTATCTACCGCTCATAGATCAGACACAAAATTAACTTTGCCGATTGCTTTTTCTGTGGGTGCAGGAGGGAATTGAGTAAGAGGACCCTTTCCCGTAAGACCAAACTGGCTTTATACAAGTCCCTTAACATCCCGGTCCTACTCTATGGCCCAGAGGCTTGGACCTTGTTGAAAGCGGTTGAACAAATATTTGCTCTGTTTGTGCAACTGTTTGTCAACTACGAACTGTATGTGCTGTACAGCAACGTCGGCCTAGTAGGCCATCTAAGCTGGCGCACGCAAGTTGTCGGGGACCTCAACCAACTTGGAGTGCGACTCTTTAGTGATCTGACGAGAGATCATGCTAGATGGACAGATTCGTAGGTTAAGGCCCAGTTTTACCTCGAGGTGTAGCGAAACCTAATTAAGTACGCAAGTCATATTTCGCCCAATCACTATCATAGATGACCCCGGAAGCTATAATGAGAAGTAGTGAAAGGATATTAGGTCAATGATACAATTTTGGTGTGCACTTCTATACGTTATCGACTTTTAGGAAATAATTTGACGTTAATAAGACGGGTTTGGGTAAGTAGGCTATCACAGGTGACATCAGTCACCTAATGTAATGCTTTGCTGCATATATAAGTCAACAATTGAATCGTCAACATAAGTGAAAAAGAAGTACACTTGAGACATTGTACACTCTATGAGTTAAGGAGAGTCAATAATGCTGTGCAAGCAGAAAGGTAATTATATGGACCGTTTGTTGCGGTAAGGTAACAGCTCGAACATGCCAAAGCCAGTTCGGGAGATTTGTCTTTGAAAAATAAACCAAAATCAGGAAGACTATAAGATGTTAATGGAGAAGTGCTACACAATATGATCCGACCGAATCCTGCATTAACTTCTGTAGCAGTGGTTTTTAAGCTCGGTGTTCATTAGACAACTGCATTGGATCACACCAAAAGGGTTGGTTTTGTGTTAAAGCTGGCGCTACATTCCGGGGTGTACCCGAGCCTCAGCCAGCTCAATTCTCAGCTAGTTGCCTCTGGATTCACACACCAAGTTGGCTGAGATCCCCTTCCCATTGCGTGTGCCACTTTAGTCGCGGTCTTCCGGATTCAAAGACTGTTCGGATCGGAGCACTGGTCTCCATTCACTCTACATGACCCAGTCAGCTCAATCGTTGTACCATCACTCTTCTGGTTAAGTCGCTGTCGCTGTACAGTCCTTACATTTCGTCGTTGTATCTCCTCTTCCACTCACCGTCTATATAAACGGGACCGAAAATCAGGAGTTTTCCTCTCAAATCAACCAAGAAAACCCTCATCCATTTTTTATAAAGTCATGCCTCTGCGCCATAGGACCGGACTGGGATTATTAAGGTCTTATATAGGGTCACTTTTGTTGTTTGGGAGCGGGATTTGCCAGTCAATTGCCTACCCCAAAGAAGCAGCGATTGGCAAGAGTTACTCCTCGTTTGATATCAGCGCTGGTGTCGTTGTCTACTACTAACTACTTTAAAGTTATATCTGTCGAGGATGACATTCGGCCCGAGGCATCGGTGTTAGGTGTTATTTTTTGTTAACAGCATACTATGTATATACATGGTCTTGCCTTCATAGCCACTTCAGTCTCAATACTCTCGAAAGCACCACTGGATTGTGCCTCTTGTGTTGGCGCATGAGCTTCGCACTATGCTTTCAACAACGATGTTAAGTCACATGACAGCGCATCTAAATCTTTTTTTTGACATCAAAAGTCTCGGTGAGTTCTTTACCGACCTTGATGGAGCAGCGTAAATTTTCTATCGTTATCCTGCACAAACGGGCGAGTTTGGCAGGAATGCCAAAACTAGACATTGCTCTGTATAGCTCATCTCTATAGAGGCTGTCATAAGCGTCCTTAAAATCGATGAATAGGCGGGGTGTATAGATTTGAAGCTCATGTGTTTTTTTTCCAAGATTTGCCATAGTGTTAGGCCGATGAAGGACTTTCCAGGTTTAAAGCCGCACTGACATGGACCAATCAGGTTGTTGACGACCGGTTTCAGACATTTACGCAATACTGCAGATTAGATCTCGTAGGCGATGTTAAAAAGACTGTTGCCTCTGTAGTTGGCACAGTTCAGAGGGTCTCCTGTCTTGAGGATCGGACAAACAATGCTGAGTTTCCATTTATCGGGAATACTTTCGTCCGACCATATTTTACAGATGAGTTGGGGTGTGCTACTTACCAAGTTCCTTACCGTCCGCTCCAGCATCTTTGTTAGACTTTCGCTTAGATGTCGCTATCATCACTCCATTCAGGTCGGGTGGATGGAATTGTTGATCTGCATCGTCCAGGTTGAAAGGTTAATTCTGCCTGACAGCGATATTTGGTTCGTCATCGCCATTATACGACCCCTTCCCATGCTCCTTCTTCTTCCTCCTGAGAATTGACCGTGAGATCATGAACAGCTTTGTATGCATCTGGCTTAGTTGCACGTGCTTGCGGGACTCGTCGTTAAACCAGGGGTTTCGTTGTGGTGTTTTCTCAACCGACCGCTTCTCATGCTACTTCCTTTTCCTCCGGAGAATCCGGTGTTCGTCTCTACTCTTAGTCCTTCCATGCAGTGCCGTTTTGTATACATCTTGCTTAGCTGCATGTGCTTGCCGGTGGGGGTTTCGTTGTGGTGTTTTCTTCATCCACGGCTTCTCATGCTCCTTCGTTTTCTCCTGCTCGTAGAACTCGTGAATGGCTTTAGTCCTTCTATGTAGTGCCGCTTTGTATGCATCTGCATGTTCTTGCCGGCGCTCGTCGTTAATCCAGAGGTTTCGCTGTGGCGGCCGAATGAAATCCTGCACATCAAATGCGACATCTCTAATGTCTTTTCGGCGATGTTGCCACTGGCTTTCAATACTTGATGTGGACAGCATAGGACCTTTCAAGGGATTAAGAGAGACTCGATCGGAAAAGGATTTGGCGACCTCTTGCGATTGTAGCCGTCCGACGTCAAATTTCCTCACAGTATTAGCTTGCCCTTGGCATGTTCGGAACATCCGCAACTGGATACCTTGGCTAGAACTAGAGGACTGCCTTGCATCGAGCGCAATGTGGTCAATCTAGTTGGCGGTTGGTTGATCAGAAGATCTCCAAGTCCCTTTATGAATTTTGAGATGGGAGAACTGCGTGCTGGCTACGACAGTGTTTCGTCCAGCCGGAAAGTCTATAAGGCTGAATCTGTTATAGGAAGTGGTGCCGTGTAGGCTATACTTTCCGACAATACAACCAAAGATGCCCACTCTTTCTAGCTTTGTATTAAAGTCTCCGAGGACAATTTCAATGTCATAACTAGGGCACTGCTCGTAAGTTTTGTCCAAGAGCTCGTAGAAGCCATTTTTGGTGTCATCATTTTTCTTCTCTGTGGGAGCCTGGGCGCATATAAGGTTAATGTTGGCGAATTTAGTTTTATTACGGATTGTTAAGAGACGCTCTTCAAAATGACGGAAACTCAAGACTGCTCGCCTAAGTCTGCCTCTAACAAATCCGCATCCAAATAGGCGCTGTTTTTGCCCCAGATAACAACAGCCTTAGTAGGTGCCACAGTTCTCTTTTGTCCAGCCCATCCCATAACATCTGCCTTACAGCAGGCCACGGCCCCGCAAGTTGCTCGTTTCCGATGCGAAATTCGATGTTCTTGTTTCGTTTGCAGGGGTTATCAACAGTATCCGAGGTTTGTTGTTGCCTCGTAACTTAAGTTATTTTTCTATGACTGGGCTGTTACCTCAGGGGCACAATCCCCAACGTCGAGGGCTAACCGCACAAATTTAGGGAAAAAAGTGGAATGGGCCGAATTTCTACGTGCTTCAAACTCTGCTCTGATGTACTATGAGTTGGTTTTGAAAATTTTACCGCGGCTACAATACTTGGTTGGTAGTGCATCACCGGGTTACCTCCTATATACAATTTTCTTGGTGGAAATGAGTATTTAAATTTTGAAAGAGTTCAAATGGCTGCGAAACCGATTTTCGGGGCCAATACCGAGAATTGGATAAGCTGCCAACACGCTGGCAAACAGCTAAAGACCACCTCTTCAGAAGAATGGAATAAATCCCATCTAAGCCCGGCAAATTTGTGAATGATATGATATTTAAGTACTCTTTCTTGTTCACTAGTGAAAATATGGACATAGAAAACATGCAATGTTCACCACGTTACAATACTCATGAAACTTTTGTTGGTCTCCGATAGCAAGCGTCCCTGCACATCATCAATTTGTCTCCAGCATGGAGTCTCTTGCGATATTTTTCTTCGTCGTGGCGTAATCTTAAAAATATCAGCCCGTTTGCCTGTGCTGCCATGTTGCAGTTCTTCTTCTCGTTACATGCTATTGCTGCTTTCATCTGGCTCAAAGCAAAGGTTTGTGTCGGCTTTCTGTTGCATCCTCTGGTTAAAAGGCTTTTCCTTTAGTACAACTCGCACTGAAGTTTATATTATGACCTTGTTCGTATTTGCTACCTGTGAGGTGGTTTTAGATGACGTTTACGAGGAACTTATCTTTTGCTAGCGCGAATAATGGGAGTTACGTGACAGATGACAGATAATGCCACTTAAACAATCAGTGTTACCATGTTATTGGATTTCGGCTTCAATTGTCAATTTAGCTTCAGTGGGACCATAGTGTGCGAAGCAAAACAATTTTTTAGTTGTTATAAATAAAACTAAATATATTTATTTGCTATCTACAAATATTATATACAATACCTAATAAATAGTTATATAGACTTGTGTAATTTTGATACCTTCCTAGTACTCCATGAAGTCCCCGACGCGGCCGGCGCGTAACTGCACTGTTTAACTTCCATATACACCTGACTCTAAGGAAAAGGTTTGTATCTAGAGCTATCTTAGCTAAATTAGCTTTACCTCTGCTGCAAAATGGCAATTGTCCTCAAAGCAATTCAACTAATCAACTTGCTTCATTTCCTTCAGCTGGCATTTCGCGTTTCTAAAGGACGACCACCGTTTTAACAATCAATTTTCATACGAGTAATTAGCTCAATAAAACTAAATTACTGAAGCTGAGAGTGTAAGAGTTTATAATCCAATTTATCGCAAGTGTCCTTTATTCGGGATAAAATTTGCATCAATTCATCCAGGTCGTAGGATTTTCGGATAATGATACATTGATGGGCTGTCCCTCCTTCGACTATATACGCAACCACATTTGGATATTGATTTTCCTCCTTCCATGTGGTGTCGGAGTATTTAATAATAGTGTAAACAATATTATTGTTATCCTCGTAGTATTGAACCAGGAAATATGATTTATCTAAACCATTCATCTCGACTTCGTGATCCTTTTCTTTATTCTGAAAGTGTAAACCAAATGATAAAACCGTCTTTTGACGCAATAAAGGCAAACTCACCAATAAATTTTGCATGAAACTGTCATTTAGAAAGGCAATCTGCTGAGACAATTGCTGCTCTGACTCGATTATGTCGAGCATAAAGACCGGAACGTGTGCCTTATCCCTTTCCATTAAGAATTGTTTCGCCATTTTTATAGGATTATTGACACTTGTCAATTTTTTGGAGCTGACAATTGTCAGGCGAACTTTTGCACAATCGATGGTATTCCGTACGAGACACCATAAATCCAATTTATTTGCGTTCTCCGCTTGATAGAGGTCTAGTCTTTCTTTTGTCAGTCGTTTCTTTTCAGTGTTAATGACGTCAAAGTTATCCGAAGCCATGCGAATAGTCCCGACGCCTAGGGTCTGGTTGTGAATGAATTGTACCTTTCGACTAACGTAGATGTTGTTTAGATTTCCCAATA
Organism: Volucella zonaria; assembly: GCA_963966105.1. Lineage (NCBI taxonomy): Eukaryota > Metazoa > Arthropoda > Insecta > Diptera > Syrphidae > Volucella > Volucella zonaria. The sequence goes on along the minus strand of OZ014533.1, from coordinate 128,166,457 downwards.
AATTCCTTGAATCAACGTTCAGGTATTCCACGCCTGATTCGTTCTCGATTTCTACGAGACACCACCGGAGTTGGCAAGATGATTCAGCCGGACTGTGTACTGCTTTAAGCATTTTGGTGCGAATACTTGCTTAATTCTACAGAGGGTTCCAATAGACTGTAAGGATAACTTATAGTCACTAATCTTTTATACTCCTGTTATGCCAGTGAGAAGGAAAAAAAAAAAAAGGAGAGAGGGAAATCATATGGCCAGATTCTGAGTGCTATGGTATAACTGTGTCGCGATTTATTGAGCCCAGTAGAATAGGGAATCCATAATCGGCTTAGTTCACAGTGGGCGGACCTAAACGCAGCGCGGAGAGCCAGGACTTTCCCTGAAAACACAGTAATTACCGAAACATATTTACACGCAAAAGAAAATAAAAATATACACTCCAAGCGAAGGGATGAGAAAACGTCCAGCACAAATGTACAAGTTATACAGGTACACGGCTGTTTCGGATGATGGTCATAAAAGTCACAAAGTGACAGGTAGATGGAAAGTAATTCGCCCAGTTTTCGATCTAAGTTCAAAGGTTTTTTCCAAATATGGAAATGATGTCAAAAGACGTGTTACCAGGGCAAAAATCTGTCGTTCGCATAAGTCCGTTTATGAGCTCGTTGCATTGGCAAATGTTCAAGAGTTCGTGTTTGGTTTATGACTGCGCACACTTTTGTTGAGCACTGACAGCCACTAAGACTAGGCGTCTTTATTGTTTTATTATGGTCTTTGATAAAACAGGGATTTTTCTGTTTTATGATCTTGCAAAATTTCTTTCGTGATGGCTGGATAAAAACTGCTAAGAAAATCTGAATATAAAGGGACAGATATGAATATGAAAGAAACAGAGGCCAACATTCTTTGTTAACCAGGCAGAAGAAGGAATCTGTTTCGTTTGTGTAGAGATATATAAATGACAACCCGTGGTGGCTTATGGAACCGCTTCATTGGAACCTCCAAGTGTCCAATAATTTCTTCAAAATGACTTCGCATGATTGACAGGACAAATAACCCTGTTAGTAATTCATTTAATATTTGGAAATGAATTATTGGCGCGACACTAGAAACACTTCTTTAAGAAGGTCAAATATGGAATGAAACATGTCCTGTAGTCAGCAAAATTGACAAATTCGACATCACATAAGCACTTTTCAGAAGTTGTTCGCTTTCAGCTTCCGAATAAAGTACTTTTAGACGGTTACAAGGAAATGGACGGATTTTTTTACACTCTTCTAAAAAATCCGGTCTTCTGACCCGAAGCTCTTAACTCTACGCAAAGGCATGGACTGTATTTTCCTCAACATCGTTGATTTTTTGCGATTGCGCTGAGGTTCAACATTGTTTCTTGTGCATCGTTTTTACATTACCGTCTTTACGAAGAAATGGAACCTCTCGCTGCTTGCTCGCGCTGAAATTCGCTCCATTCTTCTGAGAAGAAAACATCCCGACAACAAATTTGGACATAGGAAAATAAAGTGTTCTGTAAAATCAGGATTTGTTAAAAGCTATTTTAAACGCTTCAAATGACTTTCAGGCATCGGAGATGTAGAAAAATTCTGGATGAATCTTCAATATCAACCACATAGGCCCAGAACGCTGCTCGATATTGGCACTGGAATATCCTTAACTCTAAGTGCTTTAACTCTTTAAAAGAAAATTGAAGCCATATTACGTTAATCGTCACGTTCATATTTCGCAAGCATTCCATAACTTTCTACTAAATGATCAATCAACTATCCATATTCAAACAAGTGCATTTATTGAAAGTAAGTTTTGGCCGAAAACTCACCCCGCGCCTGCTGTACTCAAGTTTGTACAAAAAGTTCGTGAGGCTGAATTGCTTGCGGATAACACTCACGGTCCCGTCATTATCCGGTACGTACATACGACATACGGCTGCTGTGGCCGAGAATATTCGACTCAATCTAAGAAAATCGGCTCGCCATCGATCTCAACAACTAAACATTTCACGCATCAACCTGATGAGGATTTTGCACAGAGATTTTGGACTATACCCTTACAGAGTCAAATTGATTTAGGAATTGATGGCAAACGATCGCTTCGTTATCGCTTCTCAGTTTGGGCCTTATACGTAGTAGCTCGAATTTGACCGAAAAATCAGTTCCTCTAACGAGGTGTATTTTTATCTCGGCGGCAATGCTAACGAACAAAATAGCCGCATCGGAGGAACGGAAAACCCGCATGTAATTGTCGAGAGGCCAATGCATATCCTGAGTAGTGGCATCATTGGCGCATTTTATTTCGAAAATGCTGCTGGAAAGGCCATTATTTTAATCAACGGTGAGCACTACAGAGCCATAATTACCAAATTTTGGTGGGCTGAAATTGAAGACTATAATATTTATTAATATTTATTTTAATCTTTATTCAAATCTCTCTTAACACAATATTTCAGCACACTTAATTGTGCAGTAGTCGGCGGAAGAGTGCCATTTCACTTCATTGTCATATGTACGGCTGGTTGTCAAAACTAATACAGTGAATGTCAAACTGTGGTATACGTTCCCTGTGCATGATATATTACAAATACATGGACTTGCACAAACTTTAGTGTCAGCACGATGGCACGCCATGCTACACAACCCATGAAACAATGGATATTTTGCGCGCTAAGTTCGGTAATCGTGTTATCAGTCATCTTGGCGGTGTCAATTGGTCGCCACGGTGCTACGATTTGACCCCGTTAGGCTTTTTTTTTATGGGGGCGCTCTTAAAGATCGATTTAACGTGGACAATCTGGAAATGATTTAAGCACATAGAGTGAATATCGTCCGAGATATTCGTGAGATAGGGCCAAAAATTGGGCTGGTAGGATGCGTTGCTGCGAAACCAACCGATGCAGTCTGGTGGTATATTATCTGCTTTGCACTAACCCCTTAGCATCTATATGGCGAAATGCCTCTGGCGGGATGATAGAAGTGAGCTCTCGTTGTATATTTCATTGGGGTCAAAGGCCCCAAAGATCAGGCTATTATCGTTGGTTATTTATTGCCTTTGTAACGTGCCTTCGAATCACCTTAATCAATAAATTGTTAATCATACGAGGGCGGTTCAATAAGTCCGTGACTTTTGGATTAAAACAGATTTTTTGATAAAAAAATAATTTTATTTTTCAACGTAGTCTCCCTTGAGCTCTATACACTTTGTCCAACGCTTCTCCAATTTTTTTATCCCTTCCAAAAAAAATGATTTGTCGAGGTCCTCAAAATAGGCCTTTGTTTGCGAGATGACTTCATCATTGGAGTCAAATCTTTTTCCACCAAGCCATTTCTTCAGGTTTGGGAACAAGAAGTAGTCGCTCGGAGCCAAATCTGGAGAATAGGGTGGATGAGGGAGCAATTCATAGCCCAATTCATGGATTTTTGCCATGGCAACTGCACATGTGTGCACTCTTGCATTGTCTTGGTGGAAAAGAACTTTTTTCTTGGCCAAATGAGGTCGTTTTTTTTTTCAAATCGTCATTGAATCGGTCCAATAAGTTGGCATAATATTCCCCATTGATTGTTCTTCCCTTTTGAAGGTAGTCAATGTGGATTACCCCGCGTGCATCCCAAAAAACAGTCGCCATAACTTTATTGGCTGACAAACCCACCTTGGCCTTCTTTGGCGCCGATTCACCCTTAGAAACCCACTGTTTTGACTGTTGTTTGTTCTCTGGTGTGTTGTGATGGATCCATATTTCGTCCACGGTTACAAAACGGCGCAAAAACTCCTCCATATTGCGATTAAACAACGCCAAACCTTCCTGTGAAGTTGTTACACGATTGCGTTTGTGGTCGACTGTGAGCAAACGCGGCACCCATCTTGCGGAAAGCTTTCTCATGCCCAAGTGATCATTCAAAATTGAAACCACTGAGCCATGCGAGATCCCTACGGCTTCCACAATCTCTCGCACTTTCAATCTTCGTTCGGCCAACACCATATCGTGAATTTTTTCGATTGTTTCGGGTGTAGAGACCTCAACTGGGCGTCCAGGACGTTCGGCATCTTCAGTGCTTGTACGGCCACAACGAAATTCAGTAAACCACTTTTTTACCATTGAAATCGATGGTGCAGAGTCCCCATAGTATTTATCAAGCTTAGCCTTGGTCTCGGTATGTTTTTTTTTCGCAAGAAATAATGCTTAATAAGCACACGAAATTCACTTTTTTCCATTTTCTCCTCAAATTAGTGAGTAGTCTGATAAAAATAGCTGTCAAACACAAACTAACTGACGCAGCAAGAATTTGTTGTACTCTGATTCTGGAGTTCAAACAAGTAAGCAAGTTCAATGCAAGCCGAGACCGGTCCTAAGACGTTGCCTTTCAAACACCCGAATCCTTTCCATCACAACCATACGCGATGACAGGCCTAATAGCATATGACCCTCACCCTGGAATCAAGTTGACTGCTGTGATACAGCCTTCAGCTTTCCACCGTTAATGCCGATCTGTGCTGTCCAATGATGGTCAAATTTCGCCAGTTATATCTGGTATCCACAGAAGTCCATCTCAATGCAGTTCTAAACAAGATTGTTGTCGATTTTTGAAAATTGATTTTCAATTTCCAATCATCGCAATATGATCAAAATCACAGTCAACGGCCTCGCCACACTGAAAGCATCGGTTCCCAGTTCCCACTAGATCACCGAAATCAAGCAGTGTTGGGTGCGGTAAGTACCTAGATGGGGGGGACCACATGGGAACTCGGTACACAGCGTGTTGTTGACAAAAAAACGCAACAAGGGCATAGTACCCCGGCGTAAAATCCCGGACTTTGTATTTGTATCGTTCGTTTGAAAATAAAAAAAATGATCGAAATCACGCTGCAGAAGAATATTGAAGACTTCGATTTTTGGACCGGATCTGCACGCCACTGAATCGTCTGTATACGCTATGGCGTGATTGAGGTAAACTACTAGATCACTGGTGTAAGTGTTAAACAGTGTCGGAGAAACCGCAGCCCTCTGTTGCAAGCCGTTTTGTCAAAGACCTTTTTCGAAATGACGTTGACAAGGAACTTTTTTCCCATTCCCATGCTTTGACGCAGAATGAATAGTGTCATGACTCGCCCTAAAACCAAACTAATTTTCTGGAATTATATTATTTTCTTCAACCCTCGAATACCTTGTTAATACTCAGAAGCAAACTAATTGACCGAAGATTAGTAGGGTTAGTGCAAACTTTATCCTTTCGGGATTGGATGTACCACTGCTGTTTTCCAATGCGTCGGATAATGCATTATTCAGCGCATTGTTAAATAGCGTAGTAAATATATCCACCGCTCCAAAGGCAGGTGTCTTAATATAACGTTTACAACACCGTCTACTCCCGACGACATTTTGTTTTTCAGAGACTCAAAGATGCACAGGAGTTCATATTTTCGCACGAACAAATGCGAGGAAGCTCGTACATCGGCGATCATGACGTTTGCTGCGTTTTCTTCACTGAATACGGTGAAACCGTGATTCTCGGATCACGGTTTTGAACTTCGTTGCGCAGGTAATAGTAACTTATGTAGGCGCTGTTGTCCAACGTCCTGATTGCGGTAAACCGGATTATTCACCGTATACACGGTCTCGAAAAAAGCTCCCATCAAATCCACTTTCTCCTGTGGGTCTTCGACGACAAAAGGGCCGTCGCTTGAGTCGGCATTTTCTGGACTTATGCCAACGGTCAGTAGTGTTTGTCCATTTTCTGTCGGTGCCGTGAAATAACGCCGAGCGCAATAACGCCGAATTCAAAAAATCTACGTTTCTATCAGTAAACTGTCTATACAGCTGCTTAAGCCTCGAGAGCAATTTACTTTTGTGTGCGTACCATGCGTTGGTTGTTGGAGTTCTATAGTTCTCGACACGGCTTTCGGCGGAGTATTCTATTCGAGGGATAGTCTGCTCCATAGTTCGTTTGACAACGTCTTGCATCGCCGGTAAATTACAGTCGATTTCTTCGTTTGTCAAGTTTCTGTTAGTCAGGGGAACAATTCCACTCAAACGTCAATTACGCTTTAAGATTCTGGACAAGCACGACCACTGTACTCTATGGTATTCGTATGAGTACACTTGATCATACTGCTCCATCTGCGTTTGCTCGTTTGGGAGCAAGTCCGTAGTGATCACTATCGTACTCGAACGCTCGCAAACAGTTCCTTGTGTTTCGATCCGTATTAGTCAGTACTAGTCTACTGATGGGAAGGATGGGATATCCGTCGCGTACAGTTGAAGTCTGTACTCAATCACATGTCGACCCCACCAGTAGTATAACTGGTTGCCCCTGGTGTTTGGAGGATTATATCCCCATGCCGTATGTCTAGCGTTAAGATCTCCGGCCGAAAAATAATAATCTTCTTCCCATTGAAGCTGCAGGCAACAAAAAAGGATGTAGAGTTCAGTTAGAAACTGTATGGGAGCAAGATAACCACTGGATGTGATTGTACAGACATGGGTTTACAGTTGGCTTTGGAATCGTGCAAAACTGATGATTAAGCACAATACAGTGTTATCCAATGGCATTCTGCTACGATGTATGGCTTGTTAACTTTGATTTTTCATTTTAATTTTAGCAAAAGATAGCCTAGCAGTTTTTGCTCAAGTTCATGTGGCAGTAAAAAAATTTCTACAAAGTGATTAAAAGCACAATTAAACCCAAAGATTTTTCATTAACCAGCCTTCTCAATGTCGAAAATGCTACAGAAAACTTTTCAACGGCTTTCTTATACCCCATTGTGTTGTTTCGTACTGCTAAGAAAGATTTTCTTCATTTCATTTGGAACCATCTTCTTCCTCTTCGGTTGTATCTTTGGAGAAAGATTCATCTGAGGCATCTGAAACCATAAAGATGCACAAATAATTTACATCGCAATACTGAAACCAACAAAGTTGTTACTCTCTCCATTTACGTGCGTAGTGATGTAGCTTACCAAACTCCACCGCAATGTAGCCCCTGTTCCAATACGGAATTCGATTTCAAAATTCCATCTCCGTAAGCAAATTACCCACTATTGCTGGACTCCTACCAAGAATTGTATCCCTTTACTCTCATACTGAAATCGTCATTACGGGTAATTTCAATATACACAATTCCGGGTGGCTTCGACATTCTGGACAGACAACACCCGAAGTACGGTGTGATGAAATCTTCGCTGAGGCAAATAACTTAAACCAGCTTGTAAATGAGTCCACACGAATACCAGAAGTTAATAGTCATACCGCCAACATCCTGGACTTGTTTTTAACCTCTCACCCTGATAATAACTCTGTTGATGTGCTCTGCCTTCTAGGCTTGTCGGACCATTGTGTCATATCAGCTAATTTCTAGTATACTGACCACACAGTTAGAGAAAAGATTCCTAAAAGAACCGTATGGCACCACGAGAAACCCAATTGGAGCGGCCTTAACAGCTTCTTTAGAAATTTTAACTGGGCGTTATGTTTCTGCGATAACGACGTGGATGCCGCTGCTGACATGATCACAGAAACTATTCTCTTTGGAATGAGATGCTTTATCCCTCATCGGATGAAGAGTATCAAACCAAAAGAAAAGGAATGGTATGACTCGAGCTGTAAATAGGCTGTCAGGGTTAGAGAACTGTTTTTTCGGTCCTACAAGACCAACCCGACAGAGGAAAACCGAAAAAAGTTTAAACGAGCCAGAAATGACTGCAACGCCTTTCTTAAGCGTGTGAAATTCCAATATGACCAAAACCTGAGGCAAAAAATACTGCATGTCCCAAAGGCAGTAAACATTTTTGGTCATTCGTCAAAAACATTAGAAATTCTGCCTCATCCTCCATCCCAACGCTCATTTACAATAACATTCCAGCTGTCAGCTCTTTGGACAAGGCAAATCTCAGCACTCCCAGATTGTGCTTTGCCCCCGCCTACACTTAAGTGCGTCGATTCTTCAATGGGACGAATCCACTTCCGCACATAGATAAATCCGCTGGTCCCCTTCTTCTGAAGAGGTGTTCTTTTTCGCTGGCAAAACCACTGCCTAAGCTTTTTCATCAATCCAACTCATTAGGACACTTTCCGAGCAGATGGAAAACAGCATTTGTCCAGCCCGTCCCTAAAAAAAGCGAATCTTCCTCTCTCTCCTCCTACAGACCCATTGCACTTGCGTCCCTTCTTTCCAAGGTCATGAAAACGCTGATAACCCGTCAGCTAGTGAAATGTCTCGAAACACGAAAACAGGTCCACTGGTGATTTAATGGCATGTCTCACCGAAAAGTGGAACCAAGGATACATCAATCTGGCGAAAGCAAGATAGTTGCACTTGATATTTCTAAGGCATTTGACAGAGTTTGGCATCAGGCTCTTTTGTTGAAAATGCGTGCTTTTGGCATCGATGACTCTCTTCTTTATTGGAACGTTCCGAAAGGAACGGAAAGTTGTCTTGGACGGTTTCAAGTCTGATATTCACAAAATAAGTGCTGGTGTGCCCCAGGGCTCCGTTCTGTCTCCGACACTCTTTTCAATTTTCATTAATGATTTCTTGTCTGCCACTTCTAATCCAATATATTCCTTTGCTGATGACAGCACTCTCTGCTTTTCATATTCGTTCCCAGACTCACGTCCCTGATTTTCGGTTGTAGAACAGGAACGGCAGAGTATGATAAGCTCATTAATTCCGATATTAACAACATAACCAATTGTGGAACTATCAACCGAGTGGAATTTAATGCTTCCAAAACTCAATGCTGTCTGATGTCATTAAAGCGAAATTTAAACTCCCAGCGATTATCCATGGATGGCACTTGCATCGTCCAAACCGATAAATTCTTCATTCTCGGTATGTGTGTCAGCGACAACTTACGTTGGAATGACCACATATTCGATGTCGCCAAAAATGCTGCGAAATGTCTAGGTTTCCTCAAGCGATGTAAGAAATATTTCACCCCCTCTGATCTGGCCACAATATACACCCTGAACGACTCGAACTGCAACCAACTTCAGACTGCTATAATTTCCAAACCGTTCATGACAGTGAGCTCAAATTTTGACACATGACAGATAATTTTATTATTTACAAGCCTTTTAAACGATGTGCGTCTCAGTTGTGTTGAAAAATTTTATCCGCGATGGAATTCAAACGTGATAGTGTGATTGCTTTATATTTGGCTGGAAAACCACAAGTAGCTATCGTTAGAGCCCTCCAGCACCTCAACGTGAATAAATCATTTGTGTCTCGAACCATAGCTAGTTACCGTGATACTGGCAGCGTTACAAAACGCCATGGAGGTGGTCATAAGAAAACAGCAACATCGGCAGAAATGGTTCAGAAAGTGAAGGCTCGAATTGAGTGAAACCCGCGTCGAAGTGGAAGAAAAATGGCTCGTGAGCTCAACATATCGTTGGAACGGATGCAAGACATACTGGAAAATGAGCTTGGGCTCAAGCCATTGAAGTTCCAAAAAGTACACGATCTTACACGCAACAGAAAAAAGTTAGAGTCGAAAGAGCGAAGGATTTGCTACGCTTGCACGAAAGTGATGAGTTGCCGAATTTGGTTTTTTCCGATGAGTCGCCATTTGTTATCGAGCAATATGTCAACAAACAAAATAACCGAGTTTACTTGCCCGAGAGGTCTTTCGAATATTTACACCTTCGGATGGCCACCAGAAAGCAGGCAGCACCGATGGTGATGGTTTGGGCCGCCATAACCGCCGATGGTCGCCCTCCGCTCGTATTTTTGGACCGTGGCGTCAAAATTAATGCGATCGTATACCGTGAAACTGCCTTAGAGGCAGTATTGAAGCCTTGGGTAAACAATTATTTCGGTCGGAGACCGTGGACATTTCAACAAGACTCGGCACCGTCTCACAAAGCGCGCGTCAATTAAGATTGGTTAAACAATGTTCCACACTTCATTTCTTCGACACGATGGATTGCAAATTCTCTGGATGGATTTCTCTGTCTGGGATATTTTGAAGACGAAGGCTGGAACTAAAAAATACCGAAGTTTGGACCACTTCAAACAAGCACTTCGCCGGGAATGGGCCAAAATACCGCTGAGCCACTTCCGTGCAGCGTGCGATACTTTCTTCGGCCGTCTCAAGGCCATTATTCGCGCCAAAGGTGGACATATTGAAAATTACTGATACAATTTGAAAATTGATGTATTTTCCAAAATTTTATGCTTTGACACAATAAAATTTATCAAAAAATAAAAAAAATATAGCATTTTAAAAAGTTGGAGTTCGAGTCATTCACCCTGTATAAGGCATCCGTCCGCCCAAAATTGAAGTACAATGTACAGATCTGGTCAGACAGGTGTGCTTCTGAATCCCCTATACCTGCTAGATAGGATTCAAAGCCGTGCGATAAAACTCATAGGTGATGATAATACCACCCAGTTAATGGACACCCTCGAACACCGGCGTAATGTCTCCTATCTCACTTTGTTTTATCGCTATTTCCACCACCAGTGTTCCATTGAAATCTCCAGTACCATTCCGCCCATCCAAACCTATGACCATAACACCGTTTTCGTTATGAATGCTCATCATCGACTTTCGGACGTACTTTAAAATATATGATTCGTTCTTAAGCCGTTCCACTCGCTTGTGGAATGCCATGCCGAGCTCTCTATTTCCTAGCCATTATAACATTCAGACATTTAAAACCAACTTACATAGGTACCTATCTCGCTTTCCCCCTCTAATTTTCCTTCGCCCGCGATGTGTGCAAACATTTTAAAAGTACCTTAACCGCTTGAGTGCGGGCTACTTTAAAGTGTAAAAAGACTGGTTTTCCCTTCAAAATATCAAGTGAATGATGGTTAACAATTCGACTGATCGCAAGACAAAGTTTTTAACAAATTTTAACAAAATTCTTGAATAAACCAATCAATCGAAAAATGTTCCGTATCCCATGCGAATAAAATTTCCTTCCAAGTGTCACACATCAGCAGAAATGCGCCCTCTACCCACATCTAAACTCACAGAGACATGCGTTTAATATATCATCTTGCGCATAGATGGCGCTTTTTGCAAATGGGAGTGCACTTTACCAGCACTACCAGTACCATCTTACCACCTCTTCCTCTACACTGATCAAACTGCAATACAAACAGGAACAATTTCTAATTAAAACGTCACACGGGTCCACAACCATAACACAATGACAACTTGTTTCGATTTCCCACTCCTCCATTCAATTTAAAATTTAATATTTAGTAAAATCAAATTACAAGCAGCTAACACTCCTTTTTGATCCTTTTTTCGAAGCAACATTGTACAAGAAAAAGGAGACAAAAAAAAAACAAAACCTCATCAGACAGATGGAAAGGAAAATTCAATTAACTCCTCCGTGATCCTTGTTGCCATACCTACGACATTTTCATGCTGTGAGAAGCCAAACTGTCATTCGGTTTTAAAAGTTCAATCACGTGCCAAGCATGCCTTCTTGCACCGTTTTATCCATAAAACGAAATGAATGAATGAAAGGCGATACGGTGAAGTTGTAAGATACTCGTACACTCCCACAAAACGCAGGAGCGACAAGAAAATTGGAAAACTTTTTCCAAGTTTCTTCAATCTGTAAGTACTTCTATGCAACACATACGAGTACTCGCACTCAACCAACGTCATCCGACATTCCGAGCACTAGAGTATATGTAGGTATGGGCTCAAGTAGGTTTCAAGGATAATTATGATTTCCTTGTTCGGGAGTTCCTTTCCAAAAGCTCTTTTACCATTCTCAATTCATGTTCAACAAATTGCTTGTCATGTTTGTTATTTCGATTTTTGTTTTGGGGCAATCAGGTGCATACACAATGTTCTCAACATACATAAATGTGCCCCCCTTCGATGCATCGTCCTAGTCGAAAGGACCATATAATTTACATAATAACCAACACTATTAGGCAAGGATCGCATGTTCAGGACAATAGGGGTAGTGTCTTCATTTGAGTTAATCACACTTTAACTCTTAGAATTCTACTTGCATCTATGACTTCATAAAATGCACTTGGTAATGTCCATCAAGAATCTTAAATGTAAAGGAATATCCTTATCTCTGTAAGGAGCAACCAAGTCCTTAGCTATCCTTTACTTCTAGGTTTGAAGGGCTTGAAATAAACAATTAAATTAAGTTGTATCTTACAATAGAATTCTTCGAAGTTCTTCGAATGGAGTTCTGCTGTACCGTGTGGTAGACCAACTGCAGCACCACTAGGAGAAGACAAGAGACGGAGTCCTTTTGCGAAACACATTCTTGATTGTTTAGTTCCTTTGAAATTGAAGTTTTATTTCGTTTTTTTTGCTTTTTTTCTTTTGCCTTGTGGTCTATGCTTTAGATGGACTTTCGGCTATAGTTCCTTAATTACAGTAGAATAAAACCCAAAATGATAGGGAGTACTAGGTACTCGGTATTCAGCACTTAGTACTCGTATTGCATGTGATTGGAGATACAATTCGTTTCCTTTTTGTTCGTGCATATGTGGCAGGGTTGCCACTTTTACATATTCCCATCGGAGTAACAATGACGAAAAAATCCTCTTCAGTGTAAGTAAATCTATAACTCCGATCATCGAAACTCGGGGGTCTATCTTAAGTCACAAAACCAATTTTGGGTCATCTTGAGTCGGATTGTTTGTACGATAAGAAGGGTGTATATTGCGTCGTGGAGTTGCTTTATCTGCCGAAGTGTGGTGGATAAATCTGAAAAAAAAAAATTATTATTAGTGCCGCACTCCAAGTTGGTTCAAATCGCCTACCACATGACATGCGCCAAGCCGTTCCTAAGTGTTAGACTCGGAGACTCTATAGTCCGAAGCTATGGTGTCCGTTCACTCAATATGGTCTAGACATATCAGACGTTTGGTCCGCATACGCCTGACTAGACCGATTTCGGTATGCAGCGCGTGCAGTTTATGGTTGAATCACCTCCTCCAATCCCCGTCAATACAAACAGGACTTAAATCCAGGCAAATGCCTCTTCATCCAACTGTCCAAGGTATGATAAGGGTCAGCCAATGTGGTCTTACTCAATTGTCTGCTGAGCCCAAAGAGACAGCGATTGGAGAGAGTAATTCTCGTTATCGACTGTAATTGCTGTCCTAAAACAGAACTAGCTAGTCAAAATATGACTGCCCCATTAATGCGCCTTAATTCCCAAAATTTCTAAAACGTTCTGGTTGACCTCTAAATAATAATAACACTATTCCGATGTTAGCCTGCAGAATACTAAAAATTTTTCGATCTCAAGAGAGAATTTTCGAGAATTTTTGAGAATTTAATCGCTATCTAGATCATTGTCAAGTGATTGTCAAGATCGCTGTTAAGATCGCCCGTCATTTACAGGATCACATTTTTGAGAACTTGATTCATACCAAAATCGCGTGAAAATCGCCTTCGAGATCGTTTAAAAGATTGCTTTAAATCGCTCTCAAAATTGCTGTGAAGATCGCTTTCAAGATCGATAAGCCACTAAAAGTATCGAATTTTCGACAATTTTATCGGTCCAGATCGCTGTCACGATTGCTGTTAGGATTGCGGATCGCTGTCAGGATTGTATTAAAATCGGATTCATATGTTTTAGTCCTCCTAGATGTCACCACACAGTTCGTATTCCATGTTCTATAATTTTTAACTCTATGACCCGTAAACTATCTGCCATCAGCTATGTCGTATGCCCCACCTTAAGAAAGGAGATTTTATTTCTTGATAGAAATATCGAGGCATATCCCTGCTTAACGTCCCATGTAAGATCATATCCAATGTACACGAATTACGTCATGCCCTTTGCCAAATCTGAGTACCAGTTGCGGCTCTCTTCGTCGATGTCAAAGCTGCATAGGACGGCATTCATCGTCTTGAGATCCGCAGGGCGATGGCCGAATTGGGGAGACCAACAAAACTGATCCAGCTATGCCTCCTGACCATGGAAAATATGTGGTGCATTGTGGATTTTGGAAACAGTTGCTCCGAGTTATTCTAAACATGCACTGGATTTTGACAGGAAGATGCAGTGCCATATGATTTCTTCAGCCTAGTGTTGGGACAGATAGTGCACAGGGCAGGCGTTAACTCGGACCTATCCAGCTGCTGAGACACGATATCAACATTATTGGTCGTTCCCAACATACCATCATAGAGGCCCTTACAATAAGCGAAACGATTTGGCCTCGAAAGAAATGAGGGCAAAACCAAGTACATGTTGTCAATATACAAAGAAGCATCTGCCTACTGACATGAACAAAACGTCGCTGTCGACAATAGTAACTTCGAAGTGGTTAAGGAGTTCACCAACTCCTGAGTAGACATCAACTCCACGAGTGGTACCTAGTGAAGCTTAGACGAATACTTAGGTAACCGCTGCTACATACTTCGGCTTGGCGAAACAAATGGGTTCAAAACTGCTAGAAATCTAGAAACTGGAAACATCGTGACGTAAATCGAAAGGAGTGGAAGTCTGCCGTGTTTCAAGCAAATACTCGTCATGAGTCGGTTGCCCCTTTAGTAAGCAATTTTAAACTGTCAACCCGAATGGAATGCCTCGAGGGTGGATTTTTTGACCACCATTATTTTAGTTGAGAAGAAAATAAAAGAGCACGAGAAGCGTTCGTTCGAGGCCTTACAGAGATGCGACCGAACGAATATGCCAAAGTTGTAAAGCCCGGACAGAAATCTGCAAGAATGGAGAAGGAAAGCTCTGAGAAGAACCACAGTCAGTGCTGAGAATCTAGAAAAATTATTTCTGTTAAACGGTGATGGCAAATAACATCCCACCCTCAGGCAGAATGAACCTTTCAACCTGGATGCAGTCCACATCTTTGCAACGGTGAGCCCACCCAAGACTTGTTTTCGGTTAAGAAAAGCCCGGCGACAGCGTGTATTTTCACCAACCCTGAAGATAGAAAGCGTGAGAACTTGCCTTTCTGAGGCAACTTGCTATCTTTTTTCAAAAATTGTAAGCAATATGTTTTCAATGGTTTTTGAAATCCTCGTTGTTTTCCCTCGTTTAGGTAAATAGTCAATGTTCCCATGTACGATAAAACGTTTTTCCTCGCAGAACTCTCAGATACTCGGAGATACTTTGCTGCCGCAAAGTCCCTATGTGCAACAAGCAACATACGAGTACCTTCAAACCGCACGTTATATATTGTTCCCTGAGACCTTATGTAGACGGCGCTAAAATTTCAAAATGTACATGGCGTACCATCGCAAATTAAACAGCAGAAATAACCGAAAAATTCGTATCTAATGTTGGCGTACACCAAGGCGGTTGCTTTTTAATGTCGTGCAAGATTTTCAATTGAAGCAGAGACCGAAACGACTCTTCTTCTTTTCGCCAATGATACCTACTCGTAGCGCTACTCGTATAATTGAATGTCGTTGGTAGTCAATGGGCTAGGAACCATTGGTACTAAGACAGAATGTCTGCACTGTCGTTTTTCCAAGGCCGCAAATCTAACTCCTGGCATCTATAATACTTTGAAAGAGTCAGCGTCCCTGGCTTATATGGCGCGAAAACTTCGCAATATTTTGTAACAAAAAAATTACACGCCCTGTTGAAAAATTTCCAGATAACGCAGATGGCGTCCTAAAAGCGTATTCGATGGACCTTAGAGCATTCAAGGAGTTGGATGGCAATTTAACTGCCTGACTCTATACAAAGAATTGTGTCCCTATATCCTCATACTGAAATCGTCATTACGGGTGTGTAAATTGACACAATTCTGGACAGACAACACCCGAAGAACGGTGTGATTAGATCTTCGCTGAGGAAAATAACTTAAACCAGCTTGTAAATGAACCCACACGAATACCAGAAGTTAATAGTCATACCGCCAACATCCTGAACTTATTTTTAACTTTTCCCTGCGAGAAATATAAGGTCAATGTGCTATCCCCTCTAGGCTCATCGGACCACTGTGTCATATCAGCTAATTTCTCGTACACCGACCACACAGTTAGAGAAGAGATTCCTAAAAGAATTCTATGGCAATACGAGAAGGCTAATTGAAGCGGGCTTAACAGCTTATTTAGGAATTTTAGCTGGTCGATATGTTTCCTCGATAACGACGTGGATGACGCTGCTGATATGATCACAGACACTATGCTCTTTGGAGTGAGATCCTTTATCCCTCATCGGATGAAGAGTATTAAACCAAAAGCAAAAGCCATGGTACGACTCGAGCTGTAAAGAGGCTGTCAGGGTTTGAGGAATATTTCTTCGGTCAACCCGACAGAGGAAAGCCAAAAAAAGTTCAAACGAGCCAGGAATGACTGCAACGTCTTTCTTAAGCATGTGCAATTTCAATACGACCAAAAGCTGAGGCAAAAAATACTGCAATGCCCCAAATGCAGTAAAAAATGTTGGGCGTCCGTCAAAAACATTAGAAATTCTGCCTCATCCTCTACCCCAACGCTCATTTACAATGACATTCCAGCTGTCAGCTCATCGGACAAGGCCAATCTGCGTGCTGCACACTTTGCGGCTAGCTCAACACTCCCAGATTGTGCTTTGTTTCCGACTACACTTGAGTGCGTCGAATCTACAATGGGGCAATTCCACCTTCGCACTCATGTAGTAGCAAGAGTTCTTCAAGATCTCAACATCCATAAATCCTCTCCATCTGAAGAGGTGTTCTTCCTCGCTGGCAAAACCACGACGTAAGCTTTTTCATCAATCCTACTCTTTAGGACTCTTTCCGAGCAGATGGAAAACAGCATTTCTCTAGCCCGTCCCTAAAAAAGGCGAATCTTCTTCTCTATCCTTCTGCAGACCCATTGCACTTACGTCCCTTCTTTCCAAGGTCATGGAAACGCTGATATACCGTCAGCTCATGAAATATCTCGAAACAAGAAACTTTTTAATGACCAGCAGTATGGTTTTCGTAGTAACAGGTCCACTCGTGATTTGATGGCATGGCTCACCGAAAAGCGGAACCAAAACGTACATCAATATGGTGAAAGCAAGATAGTTGCACTTGATATTTCTGAGGCATTTGACAGAGTTTGACATCAGGCTTTTTTGTCGAAAATGCGTGATTTTAGGATCGATGACTCTCTTCTTCAATGGATTAGAAATTATCTTTGGGAACGTTCAATTCAAGTTGTCTTGGACGTTTTCAAGTCTGATTTTCACAAAATAAATGCTGGTGTGCCCCAGGGCTCCGTTCTGTCTCCGACACTCTTTTTGATCTTCATGAACGATCTCTTGTCTGCTACTTCTAATCCAATATATTCCTTTGCTAACAACAGTGCTCTCTGCTTTTCATATTCGTTCCCGGATTCACGTCCCTGCTCTTCGGCTGTAGAATGGGAACGGCAGCGTATGCTAAGCTCATTAAATTCCGATATTAACAGCATAACCAATTGGGGAACTATCAACTGAGTGGAATTTAATGCTTCCAAAACTCAAGGCTGTCTGCTGCCATTAAAGCGAAATTCAAATACCCAGCTATTCTCCATGAATGTCACTTGCTCGTACATCATCGAAACCGATAAACTTCCCATTCTCGGTATGTGTGTCAGTGACAGCTTACGTTGGAGTGACCACATATTCGATGTCGCCAAAAACGCTGCGAAATGTCAAAGTTTCCCCAAGCGATGTGAGAACTATTTCACCCCCTCTGATCTGGCCTCAATATACAATATAAGGCATTTAATGCCCACATCTGGTCAGGTGCTCCTAAAACGTCTCTGTACCGGCTAGATAGGATTCAAAAGCGTGCGATAAGACTCACAGGTGATACTAATATAAGTCAATCAATTGACACCCTCGAACACCGATGCAAAATCTCCTGTCTCACTTTGTTTTATCGCTATTTCCACCACCAGTGCTCCATTGAAATCGCCAGTAGCAATCCGCCCCTTCAAACCTTTAACCGTAACCATGTCTCGCTATGAATGCTCATCAGTATAACTTCTAACCCACTCTCGGACGTACTCTAAAATATCTAAAATGCCCTGCCTAGCTCTTTATTTCCTAGCCATTATAACTTTCAAACATTCAAAACCAATGCTCAAAAAAAAAACTCTTGGAGTTTTGCCGCCGCCTTCAGATAAAGATTTCCAACCAAACAACCGGAATGAAAGGCACGCGGGCAGTAAAACCTATCTCCTAATGTCAGGAATTGAAATGAACACAACAAATCCCCAAATCAACAAATTCTAGTACTCAAAAGTCAAAGCTTCCCCTGCGGAGTAGATTTGGGATAAATTGGGAAACTTCTCTCCAATCTGGCAACTCTAATCGGAATATCTGCTGCAAGGAATAACAAAAGGATGCAATTAGAATTTTTGCTGAGTTAAATTGTCTTGGATTTTATGGTTTTGCAAAAAGGATCTGGCTGTCAAGGGGAAGAGTAAAAAAAGGCGAACCCCAACCAACTGGACAAGGCTATGAACAATTAAATTGTAAATTATGCAATAGAGAGTAAGGTTTATATTGTAACTTGGCATGTCCGAATACAAAATGGCAACAGTTAAAGGACTAACTGATGTGAGGGTAAAGTACAAACGACAATTTTGGTAAATTTTAGATAAAGACCAAGAAATTGCTTTCCTCAAATGGTTATAGGCAAAGGACATAACATATTTGTCAAATGTGTTAAGCTCTTTGTTGTGGTCGAGATACGAGTACGAGTAGTTTTCATGGGCTTGCTGTCGGTAACAGTTTAAAGGAGGAACACACAGAGTTAAGGCAAAAAGGAATCTTTACGAGATTATTCAATGGGCCAAATGGTTTTTGTTGCATTAGTTATGGCATATCAGTAAGTGTGGTGCTCTTATCAGGGATCTGAGTAATCTTGGTCGAATCTTGGGAATGGAATGCTGGAAATTCTCTCTATTGTGGTTTGGAATGGAAGATGTGATGCCAGCGATGAGTGGCATTTAATGGCATTTCAGTTGAAAGGAATACCAATTCAAAATGGTGCAGGTATACGAGGTTAAGAATGTTTATGAATAGAAGTTCTATAGGTGCGCCGACACTAAGACAATTTTGTTAAAATCAACTGCAATACAATAGACTCTGTTCCAGCTTATTTTTACAAGGATGATGAGGTGAATTATGCAATGAAGTGGGTCTTATGAAGTCAGCAGAACCCTGAAAAACAGTTTTGACCTCAATCGATTTTTCAATTGCTGCAGCGAAGAGAGACTGCAACCTTAAAGTTCTAGAATCGTTCTACACTACAACAATATTGTCAAGATGCCATCTACTAAACACGAAATTCTCAAGTTCTTCATTGTGCCGTGTGGGGATGGCAGACTGATCAGAAGGATGGATAGTAAAGGCCAAAAGATATTCTGAGAATTCTTTGGCGTGGATTTCATTAAAGCATCAAATAATCAGTTGAAGGCCACTATTGTCTTACTTACTGAATTAGGTTGCTCCGCAGTTCGGTGTGAACCTCAGCTAACCTCCAATTGCTTCGATCCTTACCTATCTGTCTCCAGTCATGAACTCCAAGTCGGTCTACTTGTGCCCGCCAGCTAAGGTGATTTGGAATGAAGTGAAATGAGGAAACCGTGTGTTTCTTGATATTTCATCCGACGGCAAAGTCAATAAGTTTAAGTGCGTTGCCATACGTGGTGTTGTCTAGGTCATGCTTACCAAACATGTCCTGGCTTTAAAATCACCTAGTACGATTAGAATGTCCTACTTAGGACATTGCTCAGATGGCTTGTCGAGGAACTCGTAAAAACATTCTCTGCGGTGTCGTCGTTTTCTTCCGAGGGGGCATGGGCACATATAGGGTGACCAGATAAGAACGATAGGAAAACAAATTAAAATAAAACAACAAAATTGATTCTGGCTTTATTATGAAGCTACATCCATGCCATTCCGTGTGGAATAGCACATCATTCAAATGGTAGCCTCGGCTTCGCTGGCAGTTCTTCAAGCGCTCGGTCCAATTTTTGATGACTCGGTCCAATACGTGTGGCGTTTTTTCGGCAATAGCGTGTTGGAATGTTGGCCCCAAGTTCGTCCAAAGTGGTTGTGTTGGTTCCCAACAATATTTCCATCGCTGTGGTGCACCCTAACTCAAACGTCATGATGGGTTGTCAAGATGCACTTCCACTTCTTGGGCGTGGCATTTGATTGCTGCAGCGCGAACGTAGTATACACGACGCCACTAAATATCTTGCAACGCAAACAAAATATCACAAACCACGAAATGATCTGTCGAACTGTCACAAGCAGGTCAAAGAACACGCCGACTCACTCACACCTACGCTAAATCCACGAGGGACTGGGAAAGGGTCACTCCAACCACCTTCAATCAAATGGGAGTGCTGTCAACACATGAAGTGAGAGAGCAATCAGCGATGGATCCATCCCGTTCCCACAATGTAAACAATAACAATATTAGTGCATTATAAATGAACAGTAGGGCACATAAAATGCAAGGCAGGCTCAATGACCATATACGTACCAATGTAAAGAAAAACCAGCTGTTTTACAAGGTACAGAGATTACGAGGTTAGTGCGTAGAGCAGATTGAACAATTGAATCCACCTCTTCATTAAATAAAGTTCTAAGCGTTCGGAGACTTCTTCTCCAACTATGAAAAATTAATTCTCGGCTCATCTAGCCCAGAACAGGTTGGCTTATAAGCGTAGATTAAGGACTTGTCGTAGCCCCAGAGAAAATAATTGAATGGTGTTAAATCGCATGATCGCAGCGGCAGATTGATGAACGCTCGCCGTGAGATGACCCAGTCGTTTGTATGGCATGTAGCGCCGTTTTGTTGGAACCACAGCTCGGATATATCGATGTTGTCGAGCTCTGACCATAGAAAGTTGGTTAACATCGTTTTATACCTGAGACCATTGACAGTAACGGTGTATCTTTCCTCATTTTGAAAGAAATAAGGTCCAAAGATGCCGCCATGCCATAAATCGCACCAGACAGTCAATCCTTGTGGATGCATTGGTGCTTGGTCGAACGCTTGTGGATTGTGTTCGCTGCAATAATGGTGATTTTGTTTATAGACATAGTCGCTGAGCCAAAAATTGGCCTCGTCCGAGGAGATGAATTTTTGGCCAAAATCTGGATCTCCGGCCACCATTCAGCGCCTAATTAGCGAACTTAAGGCGTTGTCTATGATCGTCCGGCTTCAATTCTTACGTCAGTACAATCTTATGCGGATGTAGGCTCAAAAGCACTTGCAAAATAAGCCGGGTTGACCCTGTGGCCATGCCCAATTCAGCTGATCGACATTTCAGGGTCTTCGTCGACACTGGCCGCAACGAGCTATATTTTCTTCATTTCGCAGCAACCTCTGTCTGGTTGGTGGTTTAAGTGTTCTCACGCTCAAACTTTTCCACGGTGCGATGAATTGCCTGCATACTGAAGCCATGATGACGACCGACCTCACGACGAAATTCACGTTGCCTATTTATGAAATTGAGCCGGAATTTCGATATTTTTTAATAATTGCCGCACGTTCGGCACGTATAAAATGATGCAAGATGAAATGGCAAACCTTACTGAATACTTTGACAGCTGGATGTCATTGGTAACTTTGACAGCTGCTGAAACATAACAATTGGAAAAACTTTCGTTGCTATCTGGTGACCCGTTATTAGGCTTATGTTAGCGAACTTGACCTTGACGCTCGTTCATGTATCAGGAGCTCAAAACTTCTTGCCTAAATCTGTCGCGTATGACAAATCTGTTTCCGAATCAGTGCTGTTTCTATTCTCTATAGCAAAACAGTTTTTCATTCTCCTTATGCTCAATCCATCCCATCGCACTTCCTGGATGGCGGTGATATCTGCGTGGTAGCGGTTAAAAGCCTCTGTTAATTGGTCGGTTGCACCTGGTAAAGGTCCGAAAATTTCACGTGCAGTTCCGAAAATCGTTGTCCTTTAATCATTTGCCAGGCTCGTCGACAGTGTTCGTCAATTTTTTTTTATCTCTTCTGCATATGGTTGTGAGCACTGTGACGGCGTAGGTCAGTATTACGCTACACGACATTTTAGCCTGCATGGGGGACTGTCAGCAGTTTTTTTATCAATTGTCGCGCAGATCCACACTATTGTCCTTACTATAAATTAGTCATAGTGAAACTTGTATCTACAGCAAGAAACACATCTGTGCTTAATAGACTACGAGTACCATCAGCAATTTTGAATTATTCGATTTCCAGGAAAAAAATGGCGAGTCTAACTCCCGCATACAGTCAGAATGTCGTTTTCTACTGGCGGTATTTCCACGCAGATGCACTAAACTTTTTGCAAGAAAGTACGGAGGATAGTAGTACAAAGACAGAGTAGTACCACTACACAAACGGCATTTTTTTACGAGTCAACGTCTGCAAAAGGCCTTAGACTAATTAGTTTTGTGGCGGCAGTAAATCTGACCGTATTCGGATCACTTCCTCCGATTTTCACTCAGCGGTCTCTTTGTTGTGTCCAAAATACAAACATGACCATTCGAGAAGACTTAAAATAATGCAAGTGTTGCGCAAAGTACATCATTGAGAAGCTGAAACCGCAAACGAATTCCAGAAACTTCACCGATAGGATATCCTCAGATATTCTGACCAGGCCAGTGTCGTTATAAAGCCCATACATTTTGCTGTTATATTTTTTCCTCCAAAATCCTTTAATGCTGACGGGGGAAAAAGACTTGAACTATCTTGGGTGCTGAAGGATCAATGACATACTTACCGTCCTTCGCTTACGACCATGTTCCTGTAAAAGTTTATGTAAAGTCCCCTCAATATTTCTCGACAAGGCATTATACTCGTAAGCTTCGGATACGGACAGATGTAATATGGACATGGAATGATGGGGTACTTAACAGACCACGTGTTGCCGAATAACTCGCAGAGGCCCTAGACCGCGTTGAAGTAGATATTACCGCGATCCAAGAAATCCGATGGGATGACCCGGTAAAAAGCGGTCGAAAGACTACGATATCTACTACGGCAACTGCTACAAATAAATAGGATGATGCGTATTTGGATATGGATTTGGTTTAGTGACAGAGGTAGGCAAAATATCTTAAGGTCTCGGCATGTAAACGAACGCCCAATAACAATCTACTTCAAGGCCAAATCGGAAACTGAAGCACGCCACTAAAGAGGATAAAGAAGAATTCGTTAAGCGGGTCATCGCAAAAGACAGTCTGCATAACATCACTACTGACAATGGTTCCTTATGCATTATAGTAGTTGACACTCGGCTTCTACATTTCAACATCCGTAAAGAGATTTGGATTTCTCCTGATCAGTCCACCATCACCCATATGTTGATCCCACTTCGACCGATGCCAGACACTCCTTCAGCATTGTGGATGTGCGCACTTTCCGGATGGCCAACATCGACTCGGATCATTACATTGTTGCAGCCATCGCTAAAATCTTTGTCAATCGTGTTTCCCTCAAGTTCTCTGAAAATCCTAGCCCTCACATACAGGACATAGAATACCAATGGGGATGTTGTCAACGACCCATCAGAGAAGCTGCTTCTGATATGATTGGCTTCAAAACGCCGCCATAAAGAAACCTTTGGCTTGACGATGAATGTAGGCAGCCCAACAAGAAGCATATAAAGCTGCGCTGTATCGAAAAGCGAGAGCTGCTCCTAGGCTCTACGAATACAAATGAAGGGAAGTGCACATGATTCTCGGAATGAATTAAAGAACACGAAAAGGACGCTGTTGATGAAATCGGAAGACGCTGCAGCAGGATTGACTTTCGAAATTTCTATCAGAGAATCAACCGAGCATGCCAGTGCAAGAGTATATAGTGGTGCTGAGAATATTGTAAAACCACTTCTGCAGACTGAATAACGGAGATGATTATCAAAATACCGCTGTCAAGCAGAATGAACCATTCCCCCTTGACGAAGGCTCCAGAGAATTCTGTCTTCCTGATCTAGACGAAGTTAATGTAGCAAAATCGAAGCTATAGTCTAAAAGAGATCCTCTAATAATAAGAAACTTTTGACTGCGTCAACTATTGAGGAATAAGCCTCCTACTCGTACATCGCTTATACAATTTTTCCTTTCGTGTTATGTTATCATCTGAAACCATTCATGAACAATTTGGTCCATATCAGTGCGGTACCAGGCCAGGAAAGCCCACCATCACACTACAGTAGATCCTAGAAAATATCCAGAAATTTCAGATCGACACCCACCATGTATCATATTTTTCGACTTCAAAGCTACATATGATAGCGTGCTTATGGACCTACTTAGCTTGTCAGTTTGTGCAGTTTGTGCGACAAGGTCGGTAGTGAATTAATCGAAGCCTTCACCAAGAATCCAAGGGGCAGGATCTTTTTTAAATATGAGCAATCACTTGTGTACGCGGACGAAATTGATGTGATTGAACGAACTCAGTGAGCCATTAATGAAGTTTTCGTGAATGTAGGCAGGTACATGCAGCCAAATGAGAAGAATACAAAGCTGCACTGCGTCGAAGAATATTGAGCTTGTGACCTATACGATCAGAAAAGAGGGGGGAAAAACGCATGTTCGAAGATATGGAGGATCACGTTCGAAAGTTTTATCAGACTACTTCTGCAGACTGTATAACGGAGATGAGGATCAGAATACTGCTGTCAAGCAGAATGAACTATTCACACTGTATGCTGAGGCTAGAAATTTCCTTAAACTGTCCTAGACGAAGTTAAGACTTACAAAACTGCTTGCTCAGACGGATTGCCTGTAAATCTATTCAAAGCAACTGGAGATGACCTGGTTGGCAATATGCACCAACTCGTCTGTAAGATATTGTTACCTGCATGGATCATGGTTTGTTCGATCCAGGAGAAACGAGAACCTTCGACTGCGCCATCTATAAGGGAAAAAGTGCCCTAAACATTGCCTAAAAGATCCTTGACTGTGTGAAACCAATCATAAACAATCTGGTTGGTCCATATCAATGGGGTTTCAGGCCAGGAAAGTCTACCAACGAGCAAATATTCACACTACAGCAGATCGGGAATTGCAGGCCCACACTTACCATCTAGTTGTTGGGTACACTTGATGACATTGATGTGATTGAATAAAGAGCTGTTAGAGAAGCTTTCGTGGGTATGACGGTAAACGAGCAAAAAGCAAAGGAAACACACCACTAACAGCTTGGCTGGCACGTACTAATTGGCAGTTAAAACTTCGAGGTTGCTAAGGACTTCGTTTTCCTTGGCTCTGTATTTATAAGCAGTAACGACATCAGTGCAGAAATCAGACGCAGAATTACACTACAGGCAATTGGGTAAGACCAGGCTGGGTTTACACAATGTCTTAATCATCCTATTGACGGCGAATGGAGTAGCAGAAACAGTCGAGAAAAGCGATATCGACATCTGAGATGGGTGGGAGGGAATGGACGCCACAGCTCTGGCTTAAGGTGTCTTTTAGTCTAGGACGGCGCAGCAGAGAACTGCTGAGATAACTTATAAAAGGATTCTGTCATGATGATTGTTGGCGCCACCGCTGATTAAATCGCGTGAATTCGTCAGCCATACGTCCCGCTTCTGATGGTTGTTCATATGCAATGGAGTACTGTACTAGATGGAGCGAAAAGTGACCTTCTTGACCACCAGAATGCGCTGCTACTGCAAAAAAGATTATGGTGTCATGAAGTCCGTTCATATTTAGGCAGACATGCCAAATTTCAGTGCGATACTGTCTTTAGTTTTGTTTTGACAGCTGATTGCTGTTGACGTGTTTGGCATCATGCTGAGTATGGACAAAAACGATTTTCGTTCTCTCATAAAACATTATTTTTTTCGTGGCAAAACGGCGAAGGAAACAAAAGAAAAGTTGGATAAATATTATGGTGCTAATGCTCCGTCAGATTACACCGTCAAATATTGGTTTCGAGAGTTTCGTGGTGGACGCAACTCCACTATCGATCAAGTCCGCAGCGGCAGGCCCTCCGATGCGGTTACAGAGGGCAATGTCAAAAAAATACATGAAATGGTGTTGGCTGACCGCAAAGTGAAGGTGCGCCAGCTAGCAGATACCATAAAGATTAGTACTGAGAGCACACCCCATATTTTGGGCAATATTCTGCATATGAAAAAGTTATCCTGCCGCTGGGTGCCGCGCATCCTCACTTCTGACCAAAAACATGAACGCGAGAGCACTTCGAAAGAGTGTTTGGACTTGCTGATGCGGAATCGGGCGGACTTTTGGCATCAATTGGTAACTGGATTTGGATCCCTCAAAAGATGGCTCATCAATAAAAATTTCAGCTCACGTGAGGAAATCTTCGACGTCACGGAGGAGTATTTTGCAGACCTTCCGGAAAATTACTTTTCGGGCGGGAACAAGAAGTTGGAAAATCGCTGGAATAAGTGTATCAAACTAAAAGGGGACTATATTGAACAATATAAAAAACATTTAAAAAAAAAAAATTTTTTTAATTCCCAAGGAGGTCACCTTTCACTCCATCTAGTAGTGTAGCTATTTTCTTCCTGATCAACACTTGTTCTCACAAGTTTGACATGTCAATTCTGGTTAAACGGGACTCGTATAGGGCGGCTGCCACTAGCAGTCAAAATAAGCACAATATCGACGTCAGTCAGTGAACACCCTACTCGTTCAACACCCACCAGCCGCAATTACAAAAACCAAATTTATTTTAATCGGAGATAATATTTCCTTTCAAAACCACATCGTGCAAATGCAATATTTTTGTTACGCATTTTTTATTGTAATAACGTAGATCTATTGTACTACGGTTTCCGGGACACGAAATTAATAAAATTTGTATTCCAAACATTTAATTAATTTGCTTTGTTTGGCCATCACAGATAATCAATGTCCGTTGTGTTGTTCTCATTTCAGGATACAATGTCAACAGCTAAATAATTATTTCAATTGTCAAAATAATTTTTAGAAATTTGACATGTGATAAGAGTAATTAGAGTAATGGCATGCATACGAGTGCATGTGTAATTTAATTTGTGAAATTGCACATATTGACTCCAGGCAGACATTCATCACAAATGTGCAATGTTGCACAATAGAAATGTAAACTTCCATTACGTAGAATTGGGTGCTTATGAATAGTTAATTGCAGCATGAAATTAACAAAAAACAGGAGAATGTATGCATATTGCATACACAATCGAAATGGTGTCATGCATCTTTAGACTCTTGAATGTTGCATTTAAATTTGTTTGCGGAACATTGATTTTCGAATAAATTCATCGATGACTTGCAGCTGACGAGAAGAAGCTACTGCACCTGTCCACATACGAGTATGTCCATCTTTCTAATTGCTTGCCTAAGAACTTCTGCGGAATTTGCTATCGGAGGAGATGAACGGCAAGCTTTCTACAGTAGAAAATGTGATAATTATTAGTAGGCATCTGCGCCATGGAAATCGACTGAGGACATCAATCGGATAAGAACCTAAATAACATCCTTGGCTTACTCATAATATATGATGGCTTTCAGGACGTTAGATTTCTTCAACAGGAAAGGGAATTCATGAACGAACAATGAATAATAGAATTATTCTTTTTTAAACGATCTTTTCGCCAATTGTGGGGTCACAGCGACCTAATAGACCTTTTATGCCACAAAATTAGTATTAGTAAGCCATGAGAAGCTAAGACTCAGCTCTTTTGATGAATTTGAGAATCTCTCTGCTGGAGATATTGAGAATTTCCCAGAATCTCCTTAAGACTCTTAGAGCCGAGCCATGTATTCACATAAAATGTGTTCCGCAGTTTCGTCGTCTTCCTTATGAAGACGACATACATTCGGTTTCCTGAATAAGAATTGTTTTATGTTTTTCGAAGGTGTACCCGGTTAGAAATCCATAGTTTGAGTGCTATACGAAGACTAAGAAAAGCTTTATTAGACAAAAGTAAGGAGAGCAACAGTATATTCAGTATGTACAGTATGTATGAGAGCTATGTGTCTACACTTTTATAAAATGCTCAACACTCCCACTTTTATAAGTATGTAACACATTTAAATAATAATTCGCGAATATATTCCAAATACATTTTCAAAACTATGATAGAGAGAGAAAGAAAGATGTTTGGACTCAGTGGTTATTTCGCTCCATGGGTGGCATCCAACATTTAATGGCGAGACTAAATTCTTAGTGGAAGTTGGCTTGATGTTGATTTCTAGTCAACTACTCGTCTTACTTGATTTTCGTTAATTAAAAAAATGGATGATATGTCTTTCAGGCGAGGCTTGGATTCGAACACCGAACCTTCCGATTTGGAAGTCAGTCTACTACCACTTGAGCCACGGTCTCACCAAAAGCAGCTTCATTGCCAGCAGGTTGACTACCAACAGTCTCATTCCCTTGATTTTCCTCATCAACATGTACTGAAACGCCACTTCCCTCCATGCAGTCAGCTTCTGAAGAAATTCCAAAATTGTTGAACACTACATTTCGAGTAGTCTCCACCTTGCTTTGCTCAGGAATACTATATACACCCTATAGCCCTTTAAACCATCTGCATAACCAATGACAATTCCCTCTTTGGACTTAGGATCCAACTTTCTCCTTTTCTGGTCTGGAACATGCACAAACACCTCTGTACTAAAAACTCGAAAAAAATCGCTGTTAGGTTTAGAGCCAAACCAAAGTTCATGCAGAGTTTTTCCTTGTACTGTGCTTGTACCTGTTTTATTTAATACATAAACAGCAGTACTAACCACCTCTGTCCAAAACTTGTAGCTCAAATTTTTAGCATGCAGCATCGATCTAGCTGATTCTATTATGATTCTCATTTCGCGTTCAGCTGAGGCGTTCTGCTCCGCTGTGTAGGGCACTGCATAACTAACAACTGTTCAACACTTCTGTTGACATATGGTACTCCAGCCCATTATCACTTCGTAAAACTTTTAAGCGATTTCCCGTCTCAGCTTCTACCTGTTTCAAGAAAATATGAAGAAATCTAAATACTTCAGACTTTTCCTTTACAAAATAAACCTTTCGGTAGTGCGAATAAGCGTCCTTGAATAAGAGGAAGTGTTTTGATCCTCCAATTGATTTATGCTGCAAAAATCCGCAAATATCTGTAAGAACCAGCTGCAAAATGGATGTAGACTTGCTCTGGCTTCGACTGAACACGGAATTTCAAGATCTCTTAAAATATGCCACTCTTGAGTTAAGTTCTGATGGCCTAGTCTCTCATGCCACAACTGTAATGTGCCAGTTTTCTTTAGAGCAATATTCGCATAAACCTTGTCGTCTTCCATCATCACTTTGATCAGCAGTTTGAAAAGCTTAGACTCACGCACTCCCACTGCAAGAGTTGGTCCGTTTTTAGTCAATTTGCATTTTTCCTCAGAACAAAGACCCTTGCCCAAAGCGCTATTCAAAGAGAACAAATTTACATGTATGAGTATGCCTGGAACATACAGTGCATCAATCATATGATTCGGCTTCCAGATGGTGTCGACGAAAGAGAGCACATTTACGTCACCTTTACCAATGGCATTGATCGTTTTAAACGGTGTACATATAATTCACCTATGATCGCTATTCGTCTTATGATCGCTCGCACCGGAGTCTAGAAACCACTCTTGTTGTTTGCGAATTTGTTCTGCTGCTTCTGTTTCGCAAATAATACAATAGCTTCACCTCTCTTAGAGCTTGGGTTATTTTTTGTTCATCTCTTTGGACAATCTCTCTTCCAGTGTCCCGCTTTTTTACATACGAAGCATTTACCTTGCTTAAATTGGTTTCTTCCTCCCTTTTCCTGTGGCCGCTTAGAACTTTGCCCAAATTTTCTCGCTATCAATGCAGTACTGCCATCTGGCCCGCTGCCCATCTGATGCGATTTAAAACGAGCTTCTTCCATGACTAATCGCGATGTTAAGTTATCTAACGGTTGCGATTCTTTTTCAGTAGACTCCCATGTACAAACAAAAAATTACGAACTGTTCTGGCAATGTCCTTAGTACCTTTGTAATGATCATGGAATCGGAAACTTTTTCTCCAACGTCGGCTAATTGCTAGACCAGTCCTTGTAATTTTAATATATGTACGAGTATGTGTAGCCACGTCATCAGCAGGGTCCATCGAGAACCTATAAAAATTTGTTGAAGCATATGAATGCACTCCTTAAATTTTATTTCCTACATTGTCTCTAGTTTCAGCCACATTTCTCTAGCGCCGTTGTACAATTGATTATGTGCAAAAGGGGCTGATTTGTCATGCTGGTAACAATGATCTTTTGTGCTTTGTTAATGCTACTCCAACCACCGGATAAGTAGCACTCCCATCTATATACCTTAGTAAATCAGCAGCATTAAGCACTCTTTTTACCTGGAATTTCCACAAGTTCCATTGTTCTTGACCTGCTAGTTTCTTGATCCTAAATTCTGCTTCTGCCATTCGGCCTGATATTTCCATTAACCCGTCAATTCTTGCCACAAAAAAAAAAACGTTTTCCAAAAAAAACCAAACGCATGGTTTGAGTGCTATACGAAGACTAAGGAAAGCTGTATTAGACAAAAGTAAGGAGAGCAACAGTATATTCAGTATGTACAATATGTATGAGAGTTGTGTGTCTACACTTTTATAAAATACTCAATAGATATCATGCCTTTTAAATAGTATGAATTCTTTAGATACATTGTGGAAGGGCTTGATGCTTTTTTTTTTAGTATTGCGAAGCCCTGGGATGTTTTCCCATTGGGATATACACCTTTTGTTCTCCCAGGTCTTTATTGCTGAGTTAAGTGCTGAATTTGGAATATTCCATAAGGGCTCAGGGCTAATGAAGGAATCAGCCAAGCCGTTTCTGGTCAATTTGTCGGCTATTTAATTTCCGATAACGCTTTTATGACCAGTTTTACTTCACTCTTATACGAGAGTATAAGCATTGCAAGACAATTTGGAACCCATGAGGTCAGGGCCTAATGCTTTAATATCTGCTCGACTGTCCGTTAGTATATGGATGGGGTCACCCTTCATTCCTTACGAGATTTTTACACACCTGAATGGCATGTATTTCCGCTTGAAATATGCTGGAACTTTTTCCCAACCTTATAAGCGATCCTAAGTCCTTTTCCAATTTGTTAACTACAAATGAAAGGCCGATGGCTGCCCTCCTTCCCTCTCTTTCAACAGCAAGTCATCAACCGATCCACTCACCATTGCCAACTTATTTGCCACTTTTTTTTAAACAATCCTTCATCAACGAATCCTTTGTACTAGATTCATCCTATTTTACTGCATTACCTACTGAATTTTTCCAATGGCCCAGTACTCTCTCTCACCTTGCACCCGTCTTATATTGAATATAAGTTACACCAACTAAATGATGAATTCTCACCCAGCCCAGATGGCCTCCCTGACATATTTCTTAAAAAATATTCTTCCTCTCATTCCATTGCCCTTTCTAACCTCTTTCGTCTATCCCTTTCACAAGGAGAATTTCCGCAGGCTTGTAAAACCTCTCTCATAAGCCCTAGAGAATGGTAACGAAGTCGATGTAGTTGGAACCGATTTTAGCAAGGCCTTCGATAAAATCTCTCATCGATTAATACTCTTCAAATTGCTTGGCCTCGGCTTTGAACCCATACTGTTGAAATGGAAATCCTCTTATCTGGAAAACCGTTTTAACAGTGTTCGTTTTAGGTCAGCCCACTTGGCTTCATTTTTGGCCAACTCCGGAGTCACACAAGGCAGCCATCTCGGTCCCCTTCTTTTTATATTAACCATAAATGATTGCGTTACGATCATCAAGCACTCGTCTGTCTTCCTATACGCCGACGATACCAAATTTCTCAAAACCATTTTCTCAGCCCATGACTCCTTCGTCCTTCAACAAGACCTTGATAGTTTTTCGATCTGGTGCCTCAAAAATTGTTTGGAACCTAATATCGCCAAATGCCAATCCATCACCTTTTCTGCACAACCAATCTATCTCCTTCGTTCAATCTCTTCGCGACCTCGGCATTTTGTGTAATAGGGAGCTCAACTCTGAGAAAAAATTTCGCCAAAGAAATGCTTTAGATGCCTCGAATTTGGACATATGGCAAGAACGTGCAAAAGCCCTACCGATCGATCGAATGCTTGCCTCGGATGCGGAGAAAACGGGCATAAATTGCAGGACTGCAAGGCAAGACCAAAATGCTTGCACTACTGTAGTGCAAACGGAGTAGACTTTGGGCATATAACCGGTAGATGCCCAGAGTATAAAAAAGCAATTGAGAGCCTACACGCGAAAACATGAAAATTTTGCAACTTAATTTAAATCATTGTAAGGTAGCTCAGGATCTATTGCATCAAACGGTCCATGAGCATAAGGTCGACATTGCAATACTCTCGGAGCAATATTGCAACATTAATTCGGGAAACTGGGCGCATGATGCGACGAGAAAAGCCGCCAAATGGGCATGTGGTAATACCACGCTTCAGATACCACCTTTCGGCGAGAAAAACTACTTCGTACGAGCAAAGTTAAACGATATACTCGTATACAGCTGTTATGTCCCTCCAAGCCTTACTATTGAGCAATAGGAACGAGTCGTCGAAAGCATAGTTCTTGATGCTAAGGATCATACGCCAGCTATTATAGCCGGTGATTTCATCGCATAGGCTTCTACTCGAAGCGCTCTCTAGTTTGGACGTCGTCGTAGCTAATACGGGAAATGCGAACACGTGTAGTAGAGCGGGTGCAGGCTCGATTGTTGATATTACGTTCCTTAGTAGTAGCTTATCTAGGCATACGACATGGCGCGTCAGCAATCACTACACCCACAGTGACCATAATGCAATTATAATCGATCTCCATAGTCTTACACGACCTCGAAACACCCAGTCTCAAACTAGCAAGGCGAAATGGAACGTAAACACCTTAGATGAGGAGCTCTTAGGAGTACGCAATCGCTGAAGCTTTAGTTGAAGGGAGAACAACTAACGAGATCGTGCATCAAGTAACGCGACAACTGCACGCTACCTGCGATATATCAATGGCTTGAACGGGGACGCAAAACCACCGGCGTCCAACGTATTGATGGAACTTCGATCAGCCTGTGTTAAGGCACGAAGAAAATACCAACGGTCTAAACCCGATACGGATAGACATTTGATATTGAGGACAGCGTACAGCGCACGCGTCGCACTCAAATCCGCCATTAAGTCTAGCAAAAGACAGTGCTTTAAGGATCTTTGTACGCAATTGAACGGAAATGTATGGGGCAAAGCGTACAAAATCATAACCGCGAAACTCAAAACACCTCAGAGACCGGCACCAACTTGCCCGCTATTTCTCAGCAGAATCGTAGAAACTCTGCTTCCCTTTCAACATGACGGAGTTCTACGAGTACTACGCGAGATCGGAGAAATATGTTACGTGAATACATTGCTGCCTTAACAACCGATCAACTCACCGCTGCAATCGAGAGGGTAGAAGATCGGAAAGCCCCCGGTCCAGACGGCATACCAAATAGGGCTTTAAAAATAACGATGAAGGCGCGCCTAGACGTTTTCGTTAGCATGTATAATGCGAGGGAATATTTCTAGAACAATGGATATGCCAACGGTTGGTATTATTACCAAAAGGAAATAAACCGCCGGAGGAGCCCTCATCTTATCGGCCGCTCTGTATGCTCGACACTATGGGCAAAATATTAGAGCGAATTATATGCAACAGACTGAAGCCCATGATGGACTTGCGGAATTAGAAAGGCCCAATCGGCCATAGAAAGGAGGCAGTAAAAAGTACTGCGCCGTGGTTACACTTGACGTGGAAAATGCTTTTAACTCAACGAACTGGTCGCGTATTTACAATGCCTCGAAAGATTAAATGTACCGAAGTACATATTAAGATTGATCAGGAGCTGCTTTACCGATAGGTTGCTCCTCTATGACTTCGACATAAAATTACAGGGGGCGTGCCCCAAGGATCAGTGTTGGGTCCCTTACTGTGGAACGCGATGTATGACGACATTCTACGACTCCCAGTCCCCAGGGAAGCCACCATTATAGGTTTCGCGGACGATATTGCTGTTGTAGTCGTGGTGAAACGACTTGAAAAAATCGAGTTGTATTGCAACGAAGCAATATCACAGATAAAAAACTGGCTACGCGATGTGAGACCTCGCGGAACTTAAAACGGAATCCGTTCTCATTACGAGTAGAAGGGTGCTAGAGAAGGAGAGCACACAATTATTTCCAGCCCATTTATAAAATACCCGGGATTGGTGATTGATGCTCAGCTTAATTTTAAGCATCACCTCGCATACGCTTGCAAGAAATCGTCGAAAACAATAGGCGTTCTTTCGAGACTTATGTTGAATATCGGCGGCCCGAAACAAAGCAAACGATTAAGCTTGCGAGAGTTGTAGCCTCCATACAGCTGTACTGGCCACAAATATGGTCCGACGTCACGAATAAAAAGACACACATGAAACCTGTGTACAGATTATGTGGACTGCGAGTTAGCAGTGCGTTTCGAACGGTATCCCACGACGCGATATTGGTACTATCCTCTATGGTACCAATCGATATCCTAGCTTTAGAGCTACACTTTATGAAAATCGCGTGCAAATCGGGCCATCCATAAATCAAGCGAAGAAATTCGAAAGAGGCTGTAGTATAGAAGCGTGGCAACAACAATGGAATGAGTCCCAAAAAGGGAGATGGACGTACCGACTAATTCCAAGGATTGAAAGTTGGGTAAAACGAAAACACGGCGAACTAAATTACTATCTTACGCAGTTCTTGACGGATCACGGTTGTTTCCGGGAATATCTATTCAAGCGAAACCGTCCTGTCCTCGGTGCGTAAACGCGGTAGAGAACGAATGTGTGCGGTATGCAAACGAAAGAGCTATATTGTGTGAAGAATTTGGTGAACGGCCAACACCGGAAAACATAGTTCAATACATTGGGTCTATAACTTAATTCGTGCGGTTTGCTAAGAGATGGCGTAACTTGTATTATTCCATTGTTATTGGAACATGCGTTGGAAAGCTACTGTCATTGTACGTCATTTCAGTATATGTCATTCATTTGAAGCGTAAACAACAATAATTTTTTTTTTCACTCAAATGTGTCGAACTTTGTGCCTGAAAAAGTGTTTTTGCGGGGAGATCTTCTTCATTACTTTAATATGAAGAAAACTGCTGCCGAAAGTCATCGTATTTTGGTGGAAGTTTATGGTGAACATGCGCTAGCTGAGCGAACGTGCCAAAAGTGATTTGCACGATTTAAAAGTGGTGATTTTGGCTTAGAAGACGATGAACGTCCTGGGCAGCCAAAAAAGTTTGAAGATGAAGAACTGGAAGCATTATTCTATGAAGATTGTTGCCAAACACAAGAAGAG
Source organism: Volucella zonaria (assembly GCA_963966105.1). NCBI lineage: Eukaryota > Metazoa > Arthropoda > Insecta > Diptera > Syrphidae > Volucella > Volucella zonaria. The sequence continues at coordinate 128,131,181 of OZ014533.1, read as the reverse complement.
CTCGCAGAATCTTTGGGTGTCACTCATGCAGCCATTTCAAAACGTTTAAAAGCAGGTGGATATATTCAAAAGCAAGGAAATTGGGTTCCGCATGAACTCAAGCCTAGAGAAGTCGAAAAGCGGTTTTGCATGTCCGAAATGCTGCTGGAACGCCACAAAAGGAAGTCATTTTTGCATCGGATTGTTACTGGTGATGAAAAATGGATCCATTACGACAACCCCAAGCGCAAAAAATCATATGTGAAACCCGGCCAACCAGCCAAATCATCGACAAAACCGAATATCCATGGCGCGAAGGTAATGCTCTGTATTTGGTGGAATCAGATGAGTGTGCTGTATTATGAGCTGCTAAAACCGGGTGAAACCATCAATGGACAACGCTACCGAACACAATTAATCCGTTTGAAGAGAGCAGTGGCCGAAAAACGCCCGGAATATGCGACCAGACACGAGGCAATAATTTTCCATCATGACAACGCTCGGCCCCACGTTGCTATTCCGGTTAAGAATTATTTGGAAAACAGTGGATGGGAAGTCTTACCCCACCCGCCTTATAGCCCAGACCTTGCCCCTTCTGACTACCATTTGTTCCGGTCGATGCAGAACGCCCTCACTGAAATACGGTTCACATCAGAGCAGAATATCAAAAATTGACTTGATTCATTCTTGGCTGCCAAGCCGGCGCAGTTCTTTTGGGATGGGATCCACAAATTGCCAGAAAGATGGGACAAAGTCATAGCTTCAGATGGGCAATACTTTGAATAATACTATTGTACATGTTTTTCTTAAATAAACGTTCAAATGTTGAAATCTGAAGATCTTTGGGCTGCGGTGAACCATGCAGCAGTACGAATAATGTGGGATCTAAGGAATTTAGAACAGCAAAGGAACGCGAATTCGCTAAGCACCCCGTGACGAAGCAAGAAACTCAAATCCGTCCCTAGCGAAGTAATACTTAGTGGTAGTTCCGCGGGGGAATAAACGGAAAGATTCCCCGGGAGGTGGTTTTAGTCAGTAAGAATCTGACACTACCAATGTACGTTGGACCATTGGTGCCTATGCAAGGTTTCCACCTTCCACCGTCCCACGCAAAAAAAAAAAAAAATAAAAAAACATGTGGGGAGGCTACATGTTCGTCAGAGATATCGATTGTCATTAAAAGATGATGCACCACTGACATGGAAGTGTGCCAGTTCTCCGAAGCAGGTTCAGTGCCGACAGAGCCGCTATATTTGACTAGAGAACTGATACATGCGGACCTCGCCAAGACTTCTGCAGAAGATTGTTAGTGGTTTGCTTAACCGCCAACCCTTCATAGATCGGTACTTGGGATGACCACCTTTTAGTTTCGGAACTTCTAAAGTGCGTTCGGAACTGACACTTGCCGATCTGTTACTATAAGACGTCAGCTGTAGTTAAGCTGAAGCACCGCGTCGAGATGGGTAGTTTGCGGAAAAATGGATTTGCTAACAAATTGCGTATCAGTCGCCTAACATGGAGGTGAAATAAGTTGGTGCTGTAGATTTACTAGTATATCTTGTAAGAACCTGAATTATGGGTCTCAGAACTTTACGATTACAGCAAAGACCTATGTCCTATGTCCACCTCCCCTAACAAGATTTTAAAGTAAAGCACTAGGTCGTAACCAAAATACTGCTCTGCATTAAGAGTCCAGTTTGCCATAGTTACAACCCCTTTATCGTCTGATGTCGTCAAAATCTAATTAAACTGATCATCCAAAGTGTCTCTGGAAAGGCATTTAAAACACCTGCCATCAGCACCCGCATACATCTACCAACATTCCATATCTAAGATGTGATTCAACAGCATGCACGGAATCTCAAATTCAATCGAACGTAACATACCTGATACCAACAGTGTTTAGACTTTGCTGTCAACCATAACTGCCCGTATATCACCAGATACGAGTAGATGTATGCATTCGGTATATTGATTGCATAACGCAGCCCCTTAACCTTCAAGCGCCCATTTTCCAATTGAACCACTGCCAATATGTCTGCCAATTTTCAATCAAATAAATTACCTCTAAGCATTCCTTGCATACTCGTACTTCATGCTCATGTTCGACTATAATCATCTGGTAGGAGCAAAACTCCACTGAAAATGATGATGAAGTCACCCCATCAGACCCTTATGTTGGCCTCAATGTCCCTACACCAATCAGAATCGATTCAAATTCAAAGAAAATGCATACTATGACCCTTTTGCCAGGACACAAGAACACACACTTGGCTTTTCACTTGTTTGCCATTGAAGCTTTTACTTAATGGTTGGGTTCCATCACTAGGAATCCTCTCCAGAGAACTCAACCTGCCATGCCATTGTGTGTATGGCACTTCAAAATGCATTAAGACACCTCTATGAGTGTTTACCCATCACACTACGAATAGCATTGAAATTGGAAAAAAAAAAAAAAAAATTCTAGAGAACCAACTCGTCCTGGTGGTTCTGCAAAAATGTTTGCAAATAAATTTGAGTCTCCACTTGAATTGGCATTACAGTTCCAATGGCTCTGCCAGCGGCAGTTCAAGTTCCTATCGCCCGGAGCGCAGTTCCTATCCCCATTGGTGGCCTATTTAAATTTCGAAAATTCCCAACTAAATTGTTACAAGATTTTCCAATAAGCCGGCCGAGATTTAAATGCCAATGCCGCAAAGTTCTACAGATAAATAGTGCGTAGGCTTCATGGTGGACTGCCAAGTATAACAAGGATGGCAGTGTAACCGATTGCCAATTCAGGTCTAATGATCCGCGTGCTCACTAAACAAAATTCTCTGTATCTCGCATTCTGTGATGAAGATATTTTCATCTCATTGAGTCTCCAATGAATTAATAACGGTATTTGTACGATTTAAGCGGATTGATAACTCCCAGTGGTTAGGAACCAATCTGGGCCGTTCAAAGTCACACTCACACGTATGTTGGGCAACGTGGATTCGTATAGTGCATCCCTGGTGCGTTTCTGTGGAAACCGGAAGTGTAACCAAATTGAAGCTGCCAATAAAATATCTAATGGAGGCTTCTGTGGCCATAAAGGATGCAGATCAAGGGTTGCTAGGAGTTGCAAGTAAGTTGAGAGTTGGCAGCGAATCGATTTCGTTTCCCATTCCGATTCGGGTTCTGAGTCAGATTTGGATACTGATTCTGATTGCTGTGGCGCCCAGGCGGATGGCGGCTTACAGGTTTCCGTTAGGACTACAAAACAAAGTCCGTCCTTCGATTTATTGCACTTGAGGCGGTGGTGTTCGTGAAAGGGCTCTCCAAAAGTTAACTCTTGTGTAGAGGATGCCGTGTATGTGTACGTTGCTGGTAGTACATTTAGAAAAGGATTTGCGGAATACAGTGGTGGGGAGAGGAACTGGTACATACTGGTACACCAGTTTATCGTGTTACTGCGTCACTATGCTGAGAGCGTAGTGGTGCCTTGAATTATCGAGATGTTGGTAATGTTTTAGGTGCACTCGTGCTGAAATTGTTTTTATTCCGCTGACGTTTTATTTGCGGCAGCTACTCGTGCTCCATGCAGATGGATTCGAGGAAGTGGAATTAATCGCATCAAAGGAAACATATCCTGATTGAGAGTGGAAAGCTGAAAGCCTATTGGAATTTAGGTAAAGTACAAATACGAGTATGGATACCTGTACAAAAGAACGAAAACTCGTAGAACAAACGCTTAAAGCGCTTAGGCAGGTTTCTAAACGAGGATTGATGGACGGATTTTGTAGGGGTTGATGCCGGATTCCAATTTTCATTAGAAAGTGGAATTGAATTTTAATGAGTGACTGTATTACAAAATGTACATACAGCAGCAATGCAGTTGCTAGGGGGGAATTTAACGAAGGATTTCGAAATTTTATTCGATAGCCGAGTCCAGTTATGTGGTTTTAGAAATGCTGTTTCCTTAAAGCGAGAAAAGAGCCCGACTTCGCTAGGAATCACAAATGTTTGGATCTGGCATATACATGGTAAATGGGCAATTTAATAAGGACTCAAGTTTGTGGGGGTAAAGCCATTTACCACAGCTAGAGCCAGGCGGGAGAAACGGAGTCTGCCGTTCTTCCTGGTGCAGCTCAGTCCCGAAAGCCGTCTGGATAGTCTAAGGAGTATCAATGTGCTAGACTACCATGTGGTTCACTGGGAAAAATTAAAAAGGAACGAAGGCATTATACAATGCGTTCGCTGCCAGAGGTTCGGGCACGCCGCGTCGAACTGCCAAATGCAGCCTCGATGCGTGAAGTGCGCAAAGAACCACAGTTCCGAGGAGTGTGCTCTGGGTAGGGACGGAGTATCCGATAGGGCGCAGCTCTCGTGAGTGTTATGTGGGAACGTGGGACACACCGCAAACTATAGGGGTTGTCCTAAGTTCGCTGACATTAAAAAATCAAAACTGGCTCAGCAGCAGAAGGTGGAGGTCAAACGTTCACCTGTTAGGTTTCAAACACCAGCCGTCACGCAACAAATTTCCTACGCCCAAATGGCGGCAGGTAGGGGGGCTACGGTACAGCAAGCGACTGTTGCTTCTCCGGCGCCAAGGCCGAGAACAACGGAAGCGACACCTAACATGCTGGCCATCTTGCTCGCAATCCAAGGGCAGATGGCTCAGTTGCAAAAGCAGGTGCAAGAACAGGCCAAGCGGGTGGACCAGATCTACGCGCTGCTGCCGGGCCTAACGCAACACATGTCGTAATGGGTACGCACATGGTGGAGCAAACTTTGAAGGTCCTTGCGGTGAATGTTAATTCACTGGTTAGGATCGAACGAAGAGCCGCGATGTTTAAATTGCTACAAGACCAAACTCCTGATGTGCTTTTCGCTAGCGAAACCAAGCTAACCGATAAGCACAAACTGGAGTACAACAATTATATTGTTAGAAGAAGAAACCGGCCCGGATCCGAACGTGGAGGCGGTGTCGCGATGTTCATCAAACAAGGTATAAAATTTCACAGAGTGTACAAGGGAGTGTTGCGTAGGTTCCGGGTGTTGAAGGCAGTCGTCATTTATATCCCGCTCCGCAGTGGAAAGCGGCTATACTTGGCTTCTGTTTATGCACCTGAGACTTCACAATCCACTTTATTTATTACAGAGCTTGACACGCATTTTCGACTTCTGAGGCTGGAATCGGGGGAGAATTATTTTGTAATCGGCGGGGATTTCAACGCTAAACACAGAGATTGGGGAAATAATTTGCAAAATACTAGAGGGAACCTACTACTCGATTGGTGGGGTCAGCACGATGTCATGTACAGACTCGGTCTTAAAGCGACGGATAACCCGTCGTTTCCCAGAGGCGGGTCTTATTTGGATCTACTGCTGTACGAAGAACGTATACGACTGACAGCTACGAATTTACAAACGCTTAACTGTCTGCGCACATTCGTGTATGACAGTGACCATTGCGGTTTTAGCACCGAAATTACAGTTCTCAACGAAATTGCGGAATTGGAGGAGTTTGTCCAAAGATATTCTTACAACTACAGTAAGACTCGATGGACACGCTTCTCTGCAACCTTGACAAGAGCACTCGCTTCGAACACGCTCCATCCACCGGCCAATAGGAATTTGTCAAACGAGGAGATCGACAATTACCTAAAACAAATGGACGAGACAATTAAACAAACTATGGACACTACAATACCGCGATATCGACATACGACTAACGAAGACCTGTTCCGCAACCCTACGATTGACGCACTGCACCGACAGAAAAGTAGACTTCTGACAAGACTCAAAAACTTGTTCAGACAGTTAACTGACCGACAAGACCCGGAGATTAGGACACTGAAGGCGTCGATTAAAAATATTCAAACGTTAATAAAAGAGAATTACAGAATTTCTGTAAGTTTGTATTGGAATAACAGGGTTCGGGCTGTAAACACCAGCAACCCGAATATGTTCCCTCAAATAAATAAACTATTTCGGAGAAGAAATCAAAACGACCTTCAGTGTCTTAAAATAGCCTGGACAACAGACAACGAACGGTTACTGACAGTAGCAGGTATTGATCCAAATGAGGCCGCTGATGATGATGACTTCTTTGTGATCGAGGATCCACAGGAGAAGGTTGAGGCCATAGGAACGACTTTCCAGGAAATATACAAGGCCACCGATACCATTGACCCTAATTATGACCTGGACAATCGCGTCTTGGTGCACGACCTCTGCATTCGAAATGAAGTAGAGAACTGGCGATCCGGGTTCCACCCGGTTCAGCGAAAAAAATATGGCAAATAATGTCATTACCAGAGAGGGTGACCTACCCCCGTTCATTTCGAAGGAAGAGCTCCATGAGATCTTCGACACAATCAGGGCTAAGAAATCAGTGGGGACCGATGGTATTCCGAACATCGTGCTTCGACATCTTCCTCTAGAAGCGGTTGACATTTACACCACCCTGTTTAATAATGCGATGAATAATGCACATTGTCCAGCGCATTGGAAAACGGCGGTGGTTCAACCTATCCCCAAAAAGGGAAAGGATATATCCAATCCGGCGAATCTCCGTTCGATAAGTCTCCTTCCGAATATCAGTAAGGTGTTTGAAAAAGTAATCAATAGAGCTCTGTCTAGGTGGGTTGAGGACAAGCATATAGTTCCGGATAATCAATCTCACATGCCGCGTCTAAACTGGTGTCCGATATCCAATGGAATAAAGGCAAAAACCAATGCACTGGTGCCTGCCTTGTTGACTTGGAGAGGGCCTTCGACACCGTATGGTTAGAGGGTCTTTTCTATAAACTGACTAGGCTGGGGATCAGTAAACCACTCTTGTACATTCTTTATAATATGCTAACCAACAGATGTCTCTTGTGTTTTACGTAGGTACCTGCCGTGAGGGCTTAAGCCTACGGTGCGTCTTCGCACAAGATATCAAAATAATGCGTTGATAAGCGCCCTTCGGGTAGTACAAGTACTACCACCAGTACCAGATTCGAAGTCGTGTGTAAGGCACGAGCTTCCCCTTTGGTGAAGGGTCGAGGCCTATCTAATACCTCAGCCATTCTGTGGGTCATGGCACCCGGTTGCAATGCAACTCCACATCGAGCAGACCAATTGGTTCCATAGCAATCCCATGGTTTAGCACAGGTCGTAGTAAACTACACACATGCTAAGCCATGAGATGTCCAAGATCCATTCGGTCCATTCTCCCCGCGATTTTGGGTTTAAACCTACAGCCACCACGATACTCCCCCAAGGGGGCCAACTCCTAGGTCAGGCCGGAACCATAGTTCCGGGGGCTCCTGACCTCCCGTGGTACCAGAATATAGCTTCCGGTCGAGCTTCGCAACCTTGAGGTTACTTCCAGTTGGGCACCTCACTGCCTAGGACTGGCGGCCTTGCAACAATTTCAAAATCTACAAACTTCCCGCTAGCTGCCTACTGCGCCTTCTATTGAATACATCTTTTGCAAAACTACGGGTTCTTTCAAACCGTACGGTATCAGTGATAATTCCACTGACATCGTAGGTCTCACCATTAAAGGTGATGCCCATAGCCTGCAAGTTCCTTATGTCAGCGTAATTGGGACACTCACATAGGACATGAACCCAGTCCTCATAGGTAGCTCCACATGAGCAGCTCGCAACCTCGCTAAGCCCCCTCTTATGCAAGAATGCATTGAGAAAGCCATGCCCGGTCAACAAAAAGCCGAGGCTGAGGTTAAAATTCCGTTCAGGAAAAATTCTCATGGTTAGGACATCCCTTAGGAAGCCGTAAGTAACCCTACCATTTTCGCTAGCATCCCATCTAGATTTCCATCTAGATAGAACACATGCGTGTAGCAAGGTTTTACGCTGCTTCAGGGATAGGCCATCCACTTCTTCCGGGGAAACCCAATCGCGCTCATTTAGAGGGAGACCTTTTCTGATCTTGAAAGTAATACCACGACGTATCACTTCCAGATCCAGAGGTGGCACTCCCAGCAAGACCTGCATTGCCTCTGTGGAGACAGTATGGCACACCGGTAAACAGCCAAGCAAGGCGACTCTTTGACAAGCCAGGATCCGCTTTCGACCATCAACAGTCATAACTCTGTCGTACCATACCGATGCTCCATATGTTGCACAGGCAACAAAAAGGCCATCGTATATGATACGAACAGAACGCCTGCTGAGTCCCCAGTCGGATCGCAAAATGCGCCTTACCTGGCCTACAGCACTCAGCATGCGTTGTCTGGTTCGAACTAGGTGAGGCATGAAGTTCATACTCTCACCCATCGTTATGCCCAGATACGTGACCTCAGTCACACATCTAATACCAACGCCGTTCAGACGTATCGCAGGAGCCCGACGTCTTACATTCAATTTGCCCTTGAGCTTCATTGAAACAGTCTTATCCTGCGACACACTTACCCCAACGCTCTCTCCCCATTCAGCAACGACTGCTAGAGCTCTTTCTCCTAATACCTCGATTTCGGCCCTAGACTGGCCCTCGAGGATGAGGAGCAGGTCATCTGCGTAGGCGCAGCACCCACAGAGCTCATTTAGTCGCCGCAAGAGTGGATCTATCATCAGGTTCCAAATAAAAGGACCACAGATGGACCCCTGGGGGCAACCTCTCTCAACATTGATTGAGACGCTATCGTGCGTACTTACCACACTTGCTTTTCTGTTGGAAAAGTAGCTTCCCCAAAGCCCAATTTCTCGACAGCCCAATTCTTGCAACCTGGTTACTATTTTCTGCCAGTTCAGGTTATCAAAGGCACCTTTGAAATCAATAAAGATGCCTATAACCACACTGGCCCTGCTTCTGAGGACTCTGTCTTTTAGGAAAGACCATGCATCCTCGACACACTTGCCTTTTGTAAAGCCGAATTGGAAGGGGGACATTGGTTCCGCCATGCTCTCCGAAAACCTTTCCACCATAACCCTTTCCAGTACTTTTCCTAGTACCGGAAGCAGGCTATGCTAACCAACAGAACGTACCTGGATTTTTAACGTAAACCTCCTGTCATGTAGACTTAATGTTTACGAGGTGCCCATACACCCATAGGGAGCAAGGATACGCCTTGCCATCGCTAATCACTCGCTTGTATTATTTAATAGTTCGCTTTTGAATTATACCAATTCGGAACTGTGTTGGAGGCACAAGTTCCACCCTTGGTATGAGTCGAGGCCTACCCAAAACCTCTTGCTGCTCTTAGGGTCGCAGCACCCAGTACTTCATTTGAAACTCTACAATGGGCTAAACCAAAAAGGAAACCCGTACCCGCGATTTGGGTTTAAACCACAGCCACCATGACGCTCCCACAAGGGGGCCTACCTCTAACAAGTCAGGCCCGGACCGAAATCCGGGGGGCTCCTGACTCCCATGGTACCGTGATTTAAGTCCTGGTATGGACTACCGGTGGTCAAGCCTACCAACAAGACCTATGACCGGCAACTTGTAACTGGTCAAATCGTGTCATCCATTCATGCTAAAAAAATCTGGATGTTTTCGATAAGACCAGTTATAGAATAATCTACCCCCGCTTTTTATTAGACAACGTCATTGATGGGCGAAGCCTTGATAATTGGGCGGGGGCCCTATGCTAACCAACAGACAGTTCATCGTGAAAAATGGCGATGTGACTTCAAATGGAATATTTCAAATCAAAAATGGTCTTCAGCAAGGCGCGGTCAATTCGCCGATCCTATTCAACATTTATACAAGCGACTTGATAGGTTCACTTCCCCATACTATTGCGTACGCAGACGATTTGATAGCGTACAGAACAGGTCCAAAAATCGAGGTCATTAATACTCTCTTGCAGCGTGACTTCGATAAGATAAGACGATTTTGCGATGACTGGAAGTTGAAAATCAACTTTCAGAAGTCGGAAACCATTCTCTTTAGGACGCCGTTGTCTGGAGCCTCTAGGGATACTAGAAAAAATTGGCGAAAGTTCTCGATCATTGGACAACGCGGGCAGTCTCTTGCCTGTCGAAATGTAGTCAGATACCTTGGGATCTGGCTAGATCAGTTTCTGTATTTTGATAAAAATGTAGATGCTGCTCTGGCCAGAGCCAAAGGCGCTTTTGCCCTTACAAAGAGACTGTTTTATAGCAGCCAACTCGATGCGAGGGTAAAGGTAATCTGCTACATGGCCCTTATCAGGCCCATGCTGGTATTTGGTTGTCCCGTGTGGTTCAATGTGCGAGCAAGCTTAATGGAAAAGATTCGGGTTTTTGAGAGGGCTTGCCTTAGGGCTTGCCTTCGCTTGTACAGAACACCAGAGTCGGAGTACAAAAAATTCTATCGTAATGAGGTCCTTTACAACAGGGCGAACCTAATACGAGTGGATAACTTCGTAATTAAGCTGACTCGAAGGCACATTGCAAGAGCAATGGCCTCGACGAATAACCTGATATCTGGGGCTTACTACCCCAATTACCTTTACCACGAGAGTGTGAGCTCTGACGGCTTCGTTCCACCGGAAGCATTCCTCTACCTAGATCAAATAGGGTTGATCCAGGATAGATCAGCGGTCCCGTTAATCTTCCATGTCGCTCGGAAAGCTGGGGACAGGCGACTCAACTACGGCAGAGACGTCGCACACGGCAGTGTGGATCGTCTCAGGTTCAGTAGGGCGGTGGGGAATCGCGATAAGAGGGATGTCGTTCGGCAGCACCAGCATTTCTGGTGGTTGAATGATGGAGAAGATGCTTCGTCGTCGTTTCCGTCAATTACGGACCAGCCTCACTAATGAGGCAGAGCTGACCAATCTATTTGCTCTGTAAATAGCGATGGCCAGCTTGCATAGATTTAGGTTAGCAATTAAGAAATACATATATATATTAGTATATACACAGGTATATACTAGTATATGTATGTCATTGTGTATAATGTTTATGTGTATGTATGTGTGTATTGTATAGATAGGTTAGCTAGACTAAGGTTTATTTTAAGTTAGATATTAAGTTTTTATAAAAAATAAAAAATGATGTCCGTACGCTAAGTTTTTTGTTAAATTCTTTTCTTAGCCTTAAGCATAGAAAGAAGTATTAATAAATAAAATGTAAACAAAGTCGAAAGACATATATATAAGAGTTTAGAGTAGCTTAGAGTGCCTGTGTGGGGCCAGTAAGTTAGTGTAAGATTGTTAAGTAATTTTAAGCTAGCATTTAAGCATTTTTTGTTAGTATGTAAGAATTAATGATTTAGAAAATAAAATGCATTTAAAACTAACTAACTAAACTGGGCAATTTAATAATACGTCCAACTGAGACTCGTCCCTTCCTTAATTTTTGGTAGAGCTTCAGTTTGGTATGAGTTACATCCACTTTAGGCAGCACAGTTCTTAATAAATAGTTAGTAGTTGCGTATGATTACCTTCCACAGCCGTTTTATGCGTATTTGTCCAAGTGTAGCAGGGAAGCTCGTATCTTTAGCAGTTAAGTCTATTCTTTCAAATATTGTCAGCACTGGCAAGAAGAGCTCTGTCTCTGCTTGATAAAGTTTGGTGATATCCTATCCGACAAAATCCCTCCCTGGCTTAGATTCTGACAGAAATCATATAGGAACGGGAGTTCCGGTGTCATTGCATCAGACGAAATGGCGTGGGAGCCTATGACATCAAGGAAAGAGAGATCCAAAAGTGCATGTAGATCAGAGTCAGGTGTGCTTGGGAAACCCCCGTGCAGCAGCGTAAGATCGTTGCATGGTGTCTGGTAAAAACAGATCCAGAATGACCCCTCTCGGTAGCAAGGCCGCCCATGTATTACCAAAAATTGACAGAGTTTAAACGACCTACGGCCCGCGTGATGCCAAAGAAAGGTTATTAGCGTCGGTTATCAAGTCTATATTACTTCACGGCGCCGAAGTGTTGGTTGATGCGCAATTGAGATGGGATCTTTGAAAATGTCTTACCTGGGTACAAGGCATCGGGTTCCTAGAGATCCATGGCAGCCGTTATGGTAATTGCAAGAGCTCAGGAGCGCCGATAGAAATTTTTGGCCAGGGAAGACGAACAGGATACGAACAAGAGGAATAGAAAGTTGGTATGCTGGTAGCAGTAATGGGATGAGGAGGCGGTGGGCTATATTCGCGCTGAGCCCGTGACTGAAGCAAGCCGTGGTGGGGTGGTTTACTACCTTATCCACCAGCTTTTCCCCGGACAGCAGTTCAACGCACATCTCTACCGCATGGTGGTAAAAACATCACCCAGACGCGATTTTTGCCCTGCGGTAGATGTTATCCCTGAGCACACGTTATTCATCTGCGCAAGGTGACATCATGAGTGAAGGGGGTAAAGGAAACGGCTGGGCCTGGTGCTCAAGCCTGAAACTATCGTTCCCGCAAAAGAAAAGAAAAGGCAGGAGCCAGATGTGGGCGTGGCTGGGTGACCATTCTTCACATGCTTAGGCATAGATTGGTATGGAGCAAAGCTGCTCTGGCGATGCATGTCTCTACTAGAGCCTCAGATCATTCACGTGAATAAAGTGAATGCAAAATTTCACATAAAATGACGTGAATCGCGTGAATAACGTACACAAATAATTGCATGAAATGAAAAACACGATATGAAGAAACATATAAGGCCATCTATCTATATCTATATCTATCTATATACATATAATAAAACTGTAGAGTAAAAAGTGGTGGACTGCGCATCACGCGGAAACTACTGGACGGATTTTGATTAAACTTGGCGTAGTGATTGCTTATATTCTGGGACATGAGCAAAGATACGTTTTATCCCGGAAAATGAAATGGTTCCTACAAAATAGTCAAAAAACTGCATATCTGCAAGGAAAATTATACTCTACCCAGCCCTAGTTCAATAATAGCTCATCGGACTTAAAAAATAAAAACTAGGTGAATTTAGTAATTTTACCGCTGATTCATTTCAGATATTGGGTCTGCAAGTAAGTTTCCAGCGTTCGTCAGAGATGGCGCCACCAGTGGATCCCGGGCAGAAATGTAAGACCCCATGTGTTTTATTTGTAGGTTTTGTATCTGTCAACAACTTTGTAGCGTTATATTTGAGCAGTTCTATCGGTGTCGTACATTTTATCGATCAAAATCATGGCAAGTTTCCAGCCAAATAAACGTCATTTGCGGAAAGCGCTGCTTTTATTCTTTAATATGAAGAAAAGTGCGGCTGAGGCCTATCGTTTGCTTTCGGAAACTTATGGGGCGGAATGTATTGGTGAATCGACGTGCCGCGAGTGGTTCAAACGGTTCAAAAGTGGTGATTTTGGAGTTGAAGACAAAGATCGCCCCGGAAAGCCGAAAAGTTTTGAAGACGAGGAATTGGACGCTTTACTGGATGAGGATCCGTGTCAGATTCAAGAAGAACTTGGTGCATCATTGGGCGTCACGCAACAAGCCGTTTCCCTGCGCCTAAAAGCACTGGGATTCATTCAAAAGGTTGGAAACTAGGTGCCGTACGAATTGAAGCCAAGAGATGTCGAACGGCGATTTTGCATGTCCGAAATGTTACTGCAGCGGTATAAAAATAAATCATTTTTGCATCGTATTGTCACTGGTGATGAGAAATGGATTTATTATGATAATCCTAAACGCAGAAAATCGTATACAAAGCCCGGCGAGCCCGCCCAATCGACGCCGAAACGAAGTATTCACGTGAATAATGTCATGCTCTGCATATGGTGGGATCAAAAGGGTGTCGTATACTACGAGCTGCTTCCGAGTGGTGAAACCATCAAAGGACCATTATATCAAACCCAACTAATTCGTTTGAAGCGGGCATTAAAAGAAAAACGGCCAGAATATGAGACCAGACATGAGTCCGTCATTTTTCATCACGACAACGCTCGGCCACATGTTGCGGTTTCGGTGAAAAACTATTTGCAAAATAGTGGATGGGAAATTCTGCCTCACCCGCCTTACAGTCCAGACTTGGCACCATCTGATTACCACTTGTTTCGTTCGATGCAGAACGCTCTTACGGGAATACGCTTCAGCTCAGTAGAGGAAATCAAAAATTGGCTTGATACGTTCTTGGGCTCGAAAGACGAGAAATTTTTTTGGTCCGGAATTTATAAATTGCCAGAAAGATGGGGGAAAGTTGTAGCTTCCGAAGGACGATACTTTGAATAAAGCATTGTAACTATGTTTTCATAATAAAACTTCAAATTTTGGAAAAAAAAAAACGCTGGAAACTTACTTGTAGACCCAATATAAATTATCCTTCTGCGTTTTCCTGGGACTGAGTAATGCTAAAAACAATTAATCAAATCGTCGTATATAAAAAAAAAGCTGTTAACTTTGACTGTCTCTACATTAACTTCTTTTAGTAATCGTTGTCGGTCGTATGCGATATACAAATGTTTGTATGCACGTGCATATGTAAGTTAATTTAGTTTTATTTACTTTTCAGTTTTATTATAGTTATACGGACATAGTTATATTTATAAAGAAAAGAAAAAGAAAATAGGAAATCTATCGACTTGGTGTAAAAACGGATCTTAAGAATTTCGATTACGACTTGGATATTTTTGATTGGGAGACTTATATCGTTACCAATGCCTTCAAGAAAAAATTCATAGGCGGTATGACTGCAAGTTGCAATTATTGCTGCGCTCTCAAATGGAGAAAAGAACCAAAGTACTTCTTAGACAGTATCCGTTCATATAATAGCGCATTTCAAATGACATCTTTTGGTGCTAAGCAAATTACAGAAGGACCGTTTATGCCGACCTTTAAGGTGCAAGGCCAAATTTATCATCTCATAGGATCTTTGCTACCACAAGATGAGCCAAAATTTCTTCAGATTTATTTCGTTTCAGATTATAATGAACAAGCCAATATCAGAAATCTTAACTGTCCTCAACTAAATAGTGACCTTATATCTCTACTCCATGCAGTGCTTTTAGTTGATCAAGAATGCGGTAAGCGTGACATTGTGTTGCGCACTCACGACGATCACCTGCAATGCATTTCCGAAACACACCGAGCTTACGACGCCCTACAATATCCTTTGATTTATTGCCACGGCGAAGATGGTTATAATTTCGAAATCTGCCAAATTAATCCAACAACTAGGGTTGTAAATTTTAATAAAAAAATATCAGCCCTACAATTTTATTCATACCTGCTGCAGATAAGGAGCGATCGTTTTATATATTTGCAACGATTTCGAGGATTGTTCAGCCAATTTATTGTGGACATGTATGCTAAAATAGAGACGGAGCGTTTAGTGTATATACGGACTAATCAGAGACGCCTACGCGCCGAAGATTACGTGCATCTGCGGGACGCCATGCAACAAGATAATAACGTGGAAAACTTAGGACGATTAGTAATCCTGCCATCAAGTTTTACCGGTGCATGCATGAACGTACGCAAGATGTTTTCTGTTACATCCGAAAATACGGCCGACCTGACCTTTTCATAACTTTTACAACTAATCCAAAGTGGATTGAAATTTCCCAAGAACTTCTCCCAGGACAGGCGTCTTATGATAGGCATGATATCATAGCCAGAGTATTTCACTTAAAACTAAAGCTGATGATCGACCTGGTTACAAAAGGAAAAGCTTTCGGTTCTGCTCTTTTGTTTTATGTACAGCGTTAAGTGACAAAAGCGTGGCTTGCCACATGCTCACATTCTCCTGTGGCTGCAAAAAAAAATTCGTCCCGATGCTGTTGATACGGTCATAAGTGCTGAATTTTCTGACCGGAACAAGGATCCAGTATTGCACGAGATTATAAAGACACACATGGTTCATGGGCCATGTGGCGCTTTAAATAGAAACTCTCCTTGCATGCAAGAGGATCACTGTTCTAAAAGATACCCAAGAGCACTAATAGAGCACACGGTGTCAGGGGAAAAAGGATATCCATTGTATCGTCGAAGATCACAGCAGCAAGGCGGTTTCACAGCTACAGTCAGGTTACATGGTCAAGAAATTGTTTTGGACAATAGATGGGTTGTACCCTATTCACCTGTGTTATCAAGAACATTTCAAGTCCACATAAATGTCGAAATGTGTAACAGCGTCGAGTCCATCAAATATATATGTAAATACGTCAACAAGGGCAAGTGACCAGGCCACGTTTGCGTTGAGAAATAATGAATACGATGAAGTCACGAGGTTCCAATCTGGACGATATATAAGTTCTTCTGAGGCGGTTTGGCGTATTTTGAGCTTCCCCATTCACGAGAGATATCACCTTGAAGGCGGGCAACGGGTGTATTTCAACCCTGAAAATATGAATGAGCGCTTAGAAAACCCAAGACAAACCACTTTGCTGGCATTCTTTCGTCTTTGTGAAACAGATGATTTCGCAAAAACACTGTTATACGACGAAGTTCCATCATATTACACTTACTCGTACAACAAGCAGCAAGGTGTTTTCAACCGTGGAAAACGTGGAAAAGCTGTAACTGGCAAACCCGGAATTTACAAGGACCACATCATTGGACGGGTCTACCCGGTGCATCCAAACAATTCCGAATGCTATTATTTACGCCTACTTCTATGTACAGTGCGAGGACCTTCTTCTTTTGACGAATTGCGAAAGGTTGACTGCATTGAATATCCCACTTACCTGGCTGCTTGCCGAGTGCGTCGCTTGCTAGATGGTGATCAGCATTGCGATGATACTTTGTCCGAAGCATGTGTAAGCGATAGTCCACAACGCTTGCGTCATTTGTTTGCTATGTTGCTGGTATTTTGTGGACTTTCCGATGCTGCACAGTTGTGGCGAAAATATCAAGAAAAACTAGCTGAAGACTTTTCTAATGCACATCGCAACAATCAAACTAACCGCGAACTCAACGATGTTTGCTGGCTATTCAAGGTATAGTTACATCTATAGGGGGTATTGCTCTCTCTCAATCTGGTATGCCCGCACCAACTTTAGATGGTGAACGCATTAATAGGGAATACGCAGTGGAAACAAACTATAATCCAGCGGAACTGGCCGAAACGTTGCAAAACGGTATCTTGAGTCTGACGGCGGAACAACGTCTGGTATTCGATCACGTGTGTCACAGCGTAGATGCTGCTTTGGGTGAAATCGTATTTTTAGATGCACCAGGTGGGACGGGAAAAACATTTCTCACCAAAGTTATCTTGGCCCAAGTACGCGATTAAAGCAAAATTGCTCTAGCTGTCGCCTCATCGGGCATAGCAGCTACATTGTTGCCCGGAGGCAAAACGGCACATACAATGTTCAAAATTCCGATAGACATAAACGATACGGAAAGTCCAGTATGTAACGTTTCCAGAAATAGCGACAAAACAAGGGTTCTACGCGATTGTTGCTTAGTGATATGGGACGAGTGCACCATGGCAAACCGTAAAGAGAACCTTGCGAGACATCAGACAAAACGACCGTCCCATGGGTGGCATTACAGTGCTTTTCTGTGGCGATTTTAGGCAGACTTTGCCAGTAATACCACGAGGAACGAGGGCTGATGAAATTAGAGCCTGCCTAAAGAGCTCAAGTTTGTGGCGCAATGTTGTTCTGATGCATTTATGCGGTAGCTATCTATGGACTATGGAGAGGTCTTAGTGCAATGAAAATTCTTTTTGTCTTAAAAGTGGCAGACGGGTGAAGCAAGGCGAGCACGGGTCAGCTCAGTTCAGTTTTTTTTTTTTTTTCAGTTTATATGCATTTTTATTGTATTACTTAATTTACTCTTACGTGCTAGACAAAAAAATGCTTAAAAGTTAGCTTAATTAACTTAAAATTATCTTATTCTAACTTACTGGCCCCATGCGGGCACTCTAAGTTAAACCTAACACTTAAATTATGTCTTTCGACGTACCTTACTACTATACTATACTATTTCTATTAATTATAATTAAAACTAAGAAAACATTTTTTACAAAAAAACTTAGTAACAGGACTGTTCTTTTTATTTTATTATAAAACTTAAAACTAAAATCCTACAAACTACCTACAAATAAATTTTAATCTACTTAACCTACTTACATACATCTAATACATACATCTATGCATATATATATATATATATACATAATATATATATACTTAATATATATACACATGCATACACACATGTTTGCAAGAACTTCGGACCGTGCCACCATTGCTGATTTTGAAGAAGAGCTGTTGGAGGAAGTCCTCTTGACGCTATGTCTGCTGGATTATCTCTTGATGGGACATACTTCCAGCAATTAGGATCTATGAGCTCCTGTATTTCTGCCACTCTATTAGCGACAAAGGTAGTGCGTATGAATGGAGGGCTTGCGATCCACGCGAGTGTGATTTGTGAATCACACCAAGCATATATTTTTGCGTTCTGAAGTTCCATTGTCTTCACGGTGTGCACCAGTAGGTGCGCAAGTAGCTGCGCTCCACATAACTCTAAACGTGCCAGTGATTTGCATTTGAGCGGTGCGACTCTAGTTTTTGATACAAGAAGGTTCGTTGACATGCTGTTTCTGTTAATTGCTCTAATATATACTGCTGCAGCATACGCCTTTTCCGATGCGTCGCAGAAACCGTGGATTTCAACCTTTGATTGCTTGGTAAGGTCAAGCCAGCGAGGAATCTTTATGCCGTTGAGGGCGTTTAAATCAGTCCTTAAATTCTGCCAAGCTGAAATGATTGTTGATGGAAGCTCACTGTCCCACGGTTGATTTTGTTTCCAAATCTCCTGCATGAGGATTTTCCCAATGACGACGCACGGAGAAATCCATCCCATCGGATCATAAAGCCGGGCAATATCTGACAGGATCTTTCTTTTCGTCGTCCTTCGTTGATTATTCATACAAATTTGAAATGAAAATTTGTCCTTTCCTGGATGCCACTGAATACCTAGTGTTTTTATGACATTTCCTTCATCAAATGCGAGTGGTACTTGGATTTCTCTGTCATTCTCAGGAACTGCAGACATCAACCTCTCACTGTTACTAGCCCATTTTCGTAATAGAAAACCTCCACGCTTTAACATCGTCCGAAGCTGGCGCTGCATTTCAATGGCTTCGTCTTCCGAGTCTCCCCCGTGAATGACGTCATCAACATAAAAATTCATGCAGGCGATTTTTGAAGCAATTGGGTAGTCTTCTCTTTCGTCTGATGCCAATTGTTGAAGAGTGCGTACTGCTAAATATGGTGCGGCGGCCGTACCGAACGTCACTGTATTGAGTCGATATATCTTGACATCTTCTCCATCTTGATCTCTCCACAGAATTAATTGGTATGCAGCATCTTCGGACGGAACCCAAATTTGCCTATACATTTTACTAATGTCTGCTACGAAGACGATTTTGTGCTTTCTAAATCGCGTAACGTGGACAAAAATGTCATCTTGGAGTCGTGGGCCAACAAAGAGGTGATCGTTTAGTGATGTGCCATCAGAGGTTTTGCAGGACGCGTCAAATACAATCCGCAGTTTTGTAGTGGAACTAGATTCCTTAATTACCGCGTGGTGAGGAACGAAGTAGTGAGACTTTGTAAGTATAGTTGGGCTTATCTCTGTCATGTGTCCAAGCTCCTTATACTCCTGAAAAACTCTTTTATATTCCTCAAAAAACGAAGAATTTTTTCGGAATTCTCTTTCTAACTGTAAGAACCTAACAAGAGCTGCTCGATGAGACAAATCTAACAGGGGTCGCATTCCTTCTTTAAAGGGAAGTTCAACAACATATTTTCCGTCCTCTTGACGCTGGTGGGATCGGCGGAAATGCATTTCACATTGCTCTTCATCTGATGAAAGTGGTATCTTCTTAGCCATTTCTTCTAGCTCCCAAAATTTGTGCAAAATGTGGTCTAACTCACCCCCTTCAGCGGTCGTATGGTGAGTCCTTATTGTTATCTGATTGTTGGGAGCGATATATCTTGACAGCACCCACCCAAACTCCGTCCGCTGAGCCATTGGAGTGCCTGGATCTCCCTTTACTATGCCATCAAGTAAAATTGATGAATAGACATCACTGCCAAGTAAAATATCAATTTTTCCTGGTATATTATAAGTTGGATCGGCAAGTTCCATGTTTTGAAGATGACTCCAATTAGCACCTTGAATGTGTCGTGTTGGAAGATTAGTAGTGAGTTTGGGTAAGACCAACACTGTCAATTGTAAATTGAAGTCGTCGTTTACTCTTGAGAATATGGTGAGCGAAACCTTATGCTTGGCTATGCTAGCATCAGTTGCTCCAATCCCGTGAACGTTTACCCAGCTCCTTTTCCTTTTAAGCCTCAATTGTTGTACGGCAGCCTCAGAAATGAAAGAGGCCTCCGATCCAGGGTCCAGTAGAGCCCGAAGCACTAACGGTTGGCCAGCAGTTGTAAAAACTTTAATGAGCGCAGTAGCCAGAAGAGCAGTAGTCTGTGGTTGACTAGTTTCGGCTACGTAAGTGTTGAGTGCTTGAGTTGTTCTGGTGGAGGATGTTAAATTATCTTGGTGCACCGACTGTGGGTTTTGAACTAAAGAGAAGTTTGGTTGAGTAGGTGGCGAGGTGACTACTGTTGAAGCTGGTTCCTGACTATGTATTGCGTTATATGCCTCATTAGAGTGAAGCAACGAATGATGTCGTTTGTGACATGTAGAACACGTAAACGTGCTAGTGCAATTTTGAGTAAAATGTGCACTTGACAGACAGTTGACACACAATCGTTTCTTTTTAACAATATCCAATCTTTTTTTTGGATTTAGTGCCTTGAATTTGAAACAATTCCTAATTGAATGTGTTCCTTGGCACATGGAGCATTTCTGAATGATGGAGTTGTGTGCACGCACTGTGCCTGGGGAGTGTTTTTTAAATTTGCTTTGTTGTTGACTTGATAATGCTTGTCCCATTATGCGTAATTTTTGTGCATCGGAAATCGATACATTTTTATTCACTATACTTTCAAACAGGCCCTTAAATTCAGGCCAGTGTTGAAGGGAGCCGTCAAAGGTGGGAATTTTTATTGGCGGGAGTTTTAATTCAACTGTCGGATTCTTGTTTAGCGTCGTTGAATTGTTTAGCGCACTTTGTGTCTGGTTGTGACTATCGTTGGTGGACAACTGATCCTTTAATTCAGCCGAGTACTTAAAATAAAGCTCTTTTAGTTGATGAAAGGTGAGAGCTTCCATATACTTTATCTTATTTTCCTCACTGGGAGCGGCAATAATTTTTTGATGAAGCTCTCTGGCCTCATCGAAAGATTTTTCTAAGTTAATTAATCGCACCTCATTCATATGAACTAATTTACTAGTCTTTGCAAGAGCAGCATAGGCCTTATACTCGACTTCTAATTCTACCTGAATTAACTGTATCGACTCTATTAGCGTTCCTAATTTGCCCTTACTCATTTTGCCAAAATTAAAATCTAACCCCTTTTTGGTAGTACAAAATTTTATTTTCAACAAATGTTATATGTATAGTTAAATTATAATGTTTTAAAAATTATTATATGCCACACACCCGTTCTTTCTGCGTTGCTCCCTCGCTGCACCAACTTCTCCGGATGAGGATTATTATTGTACTTCAGGATGGATTGACGACTTTAAATTAAACTCATTTACCGCACAATTGCAAAAGCGCGCACTTAGTTGCGATTTTGTCGTTCGCAATGTTTTTTACGTATTTAGTTTCTTATGTTGTACACTGTCTAAATCCTTAAAATCCGGCTCGAAGGACCATATGTTTCGCGTAGAAACTAGCAAACTTCGCGAGGACTTTCTTTAAAAAAAATGAAATTTAAATAAATACCCCAAGGGCAACTGGCGCCACTGGATCTAGTCAGCTATTTTAAATGCTCATACAAAAAGGAAAACACGAACCGATGGAAGTGATATTATAGTGTATATTTCTTTTGACCTTTCTTTTCGGTGGTCTACTGGAGAGTGTTACAATTTTTTTTTTCTTCATCTCTAACGAAAACTATCGATGTCATGGCCTTGAAAGTGCATCTCGGTCATTGCTTCTTAATTCCGTAGTTGATGCAGTTTAGGAAACAGCTGAGCATGAACGGCGTTGTCACAGCGTATTATGCAACCGGTCCGCCGGTCATTGACCTCAGAGTTCATTTCCCCAATCGGCGATTAATAGAATGTGTATACCAAAGCAACTATTGATAGTTCCCTTTCTCTTTCTTTCCTCTTTTCCTTTTATCTTGTGTTCTTCCTTTGTAGTGGGAGGGGCCATAGACAAAACATAGAATTTTGCCTATGCACCTTTTGCGAGTTGCTTCACGCATTGATCTCCACTATCATCATTGCCAAAATTGGTTCTATTGCCGACGGAATTTTATTGATTTAATTATCCCGGCAATTGATTGACAATCTTTGTTTCGATGTCATGTTGCGTTGCAACAACACATATACATACATATATGTTGTTGTTGTTTTTTTTTTTGATTTTTTATTTTTATTAATTTTTTTTTTTTTTTATATCTATTTTTTTTTTCTTAAATCTAACTTACTCCTACTTAAAACTATGTAAGCCGGCTAACGCTAAAACAAAAATTAGGCGACCCACTTTGCTTCACATGAAGCTATCAAGTATTGGAGGAATTCGACGACGAAGCATCCTCTCCTTCAAAAAGTCACCAAAATTGTTGGTGCTGCTGAGCAACATCCCTCATGTCACGACTCCCTACCGCTCTACTGAACCGGAGACGCTCCGCACTGCCGTGTGCGACGTCTCTGTCGTAGTTGAGTCGCCTGTCCGCAGCTGTTCGAGCAACGTGGAAGATTAGCGGCACAGCCAATCTGTCCTGGATCAGACCTTTACTATCAAGGTAGAGGAACGCTTCTGGAGGAACATAGCCGTCAAAGCGAACTCTCTCATGATACATATAATTAGGGTAGTAAGCCCCAGAGATCAGGTTGTTTGACGATGTCATTGCTCTTGCAATGTGCCTTCGAGTCAACTTAATAACAAAATTGTCCACTCTTATTAGGTTCGCCCTATTGTACAAGACCTCATTGCGATAGAATTTTATGTACTCCGACTCTGGTGTTCTGTATAACCGAAGACAAGCCCTAAGGCAAGCCCTCTCAAACACCCGAATCTTTTCCAATAAACTTGCTCTCACGTTGAACCACACGGGACATCCAAATACTAGCATAGGCCGGATAAGGGCCATGTAGCAGATCACCTTCACCCTCGCATCGAGTTGGCTGTTGTAAAACAGACTCCTTGTAAGGGCAAAAGCACCTCTGGCTCTGGCCAGAGCAACATCTATATGTTTGTTGAAATACAGATATTGATCTATAGACCCCAAGGTATCTGACTACATTTCGACAAGCAAGTGGCTGTCCATGTTGTCCGACGATAGAGAACTTTCGCCAATTCTTTCTGGTATCCCTAGAGGCCCCAGACAAAGGCGTCCTAAACAGAATGGTTTCCGACTTCTGAAAGTTGATTTTCAACTTCCAGTCAGCGCAATATCGCTTAATTTTGTCGAAGTCACGTTGCAAAAGTGTATTAATGACCTCAATCTTTGGACCTGATCTGTACGCAATTAAGTCGTCTGCGTACGCTGTGGCATGGTGAAGCGAACCTATCAGATCACTTGTGTAAATGTTGAATAGGATCGGCGAATTCACCGCACCTTGTTGCAGACCGTTTTTAAATGTTAAATATTCCAGCAGAAGTCACATCGCCATTCTTCACGATGAACTGTCTACTGGAGAGCATATCAAAGAGAATATACAGCAGTGGTTTACTAATGCCCAACCTGTCCAGCTTGAAGAATAGTCCTTCTAACCATACGGTGTCGAAGGCCTTTTCCAAGTCAATCAGGCAGGCACCAGTGCACTGGTTCTTGCCTTTGTTCCATTGGATATCAGAAACAAATTTCGACACAGCATGAATGATAGCATGCCCCGCCTTGAAACCGAACTGATTAACCGGAACTATATGTTTGTCCTCAACCCACTTAGTCAGGACTCTATTGATCACCTTCTCGAAAACCTAACTGATGTTTGGAAGAAGACTGATCGAGCGGAGATTCGCCGGATTGGATGTGTCTTTATCTCTTTTGGGGATGGGATGTACGACCGCAGTTTTCCAATACGCTGGATAATGTGCATTATTCATTGCATTATTAAACAGGGTGGTATAAATGTCCATGTTCGGTATTTCATCGGTTCCCATTGATTTCTTACTTCTAAGTGATTCGAAGATCGTTTGGAGCTCTTCCTTCGAAATGAACGGGGGTAGTACCCCATCGTCGGCGATGGCATTATTTGCCATATTCTCGTCACTGAACTGGGTGAAACCCGAGCTCTCGAATCGCCAATTCGCAATTTCATTTCGAAGGCAGAAATTGTGCACAAGGATTCGACTCTCCAGGTCGTGGTTTGGGCCAATTGTGTCATTCGCCTTGTACACTTCCTTGAAAGTCGCTCCTATAGCCTCTACCTTCTCCTGCGGATCCTCGACCACAAAGAAGTTGTCATCATCGACGGCCTCATTTGGATCGATACCTGCTGCTACAAGTATTTGTTCGTTGTTCGTCGTTCGGGCGATTTTGAGACATGGAAGCTCGTTTTGATCTTTCTTCTGAAATATTTTATTTATTTGTGGGAACATATTCGGGTTGCTGGTGTTTACAGCCCGAACCCTGTTGCTCCAATACGAACTTACAGAATTTCTGTAATTTGCTCTTATTAGTGTTTGGAGGTTTTTAATCGACTACTTCAGTGTCATGATCTCCGGGTTATGTCTGTCAGTGAACTGTCTGTACAAGGTTTTTAGTCTTGACAGCAGTCTACTTTTATGTCGGTGCAGTGCGTCAATGGTTGCATTGCGGAATAAGTCTTCGTTGTCAGTGTGTTGATACCGTGGTATCGTTTTGTCCATAGTTCGTTTAATCGTCTCGTCCATTTGTTTTAGATAGCCGTCAATCTCCTCGTTTGACAGATTTCTATTGGACGGTGGGTAGAGCGAATTCGAGGACAGTGCTCTCGTCAGTATTCTTGAGAAGTGTGTCCAACGCACTCTACTATATTTGTAGGAATACCTTTGAACAAACTCTTCCAATTCCGCAGTTTCGTTGGGAACAGTTATTTCGGTGCTGAGACCGCAATGGTCACTGTCATACACGAAAGTTTGTAGACAGTTTGTAGTTTGTTGGTTAGTACACGTCAGTTGTATTCGTGAGTCGAACAGCAGGAGATCCAAATAGGACCCGTGTCTGGGAAACGACGGACTATCCGTCGCTTTGAGGCCGAGTCGATACATCACACTGTGCTGACCCCACCAATTGAATAGTAGGTTCCCTCTAGTATTTGGTGTATTATTTCCCCAATCACTATGTTTGGCGTTAAAATCTCCGCCGATAATAAAATAGTTGTCTTCCAATTCCAGCCTCAGGAATCGAAGAAGTGCCTCGAGCTCTGAGATGAATAAGGTGGATTGAGTAGCCTTAGGTGCATAGACAGATACCATGTACAACCGCTTTCCACTACGGAGAGGGATGTACATGACGCATGCTTCCAGCACCTGAAACCTACGTACCACACGACTGTATACTCATTTCAAACGCAGTCCCTTTCTTACAAAGATCGCAACACCTCCTCCTTGAATGGAATTGGGTCGGTTTCTTCGTAATATTTCATATCTTCTGTGTCTCATTTTGTGTCTTTTTGTAAGCTTAGTTTCGCTAACCAAAAGCACATCAGGGGCGTGATCTTTAAGCAACTTAAACAGTGTGGCTCGTCGTTCGAACCTAATCAATGAATTCACATTCACTGCAAGGACCTTCAGGGTTTGCTCCGCCATGTACGTACCCATTACGACTGAAGGTGCGTTAGGCCCGGCAGCAGCGAGTATATTTGATCCAGCCGTGTAGCCTGTTCCTGTATTTGACGCTGAAGCTGAGCCATCTGCCCCTGAATAGAGAGCAAGATAGCCAGCATGTCAGGTACAGGTTCTGGTGCTCTAGGCGCTGGGGCCTGAGAAGCTACCTTTGCCTGTTGTACCGTATTTCCCCTACCTGCCGCCATTTGGGCGTAGGTAACTTGGGGAGTAACGGCTGGTGTTTGTGCCTGCACGAGTGGACGTTTAACTTCCACTTTCTGCTGCCGAGCCAGATTTACTCTTTTGATGTATTGGAATGTGGGACAACCCCGATAATTTGCGGTGTGTCCCGTGTTCCTACATAAAGCACAAGAGAGTTGGCTTTTTTCCGACGCTCCGTCCTTACCTAGAGCGCATTCCTCTGACTTGTGGGCCTTTCCACACTTCACGCATCCAGGCTGAATTTCGCAGTTCGACGCGGCGTGCCCGAACCTTTGGCAGCGAACACATTGTAAAATGTTTTCGCTCCTCTTTAATTTTTCCCAGTGTACAACCTGATAGTCTAGGACTTTGATGCTCCTTAGACCATCCAGTTTGCTGTTGGGACTTAGCTGAACCAGGAAGAACGGTAGTTTCCGCTTCTCCCTTTTAGCTCTAGCCGTGACAAACGGCTTAACCCCTACGAATTTGAGCCCTTCGCACTCCTTCTCTTTCAACAGTGCAAGGAGCTCCTCCGGATCAGTCGACGGCTCTAATCCCCTCAGCAGCATTGTTTGCAGCTTTTCACCCTTAGGGGTGTAGGAGAAGAACTCCGTCGTCGAATCCTTCAATAAACTTTTGATTTTGTGGTAGCGCTCCACTGTGTTACAGCGGATCGCATGCCTATCTACACTTAGTCTTTTAATAAAAAAATTACAGCCTATGGCCGACTTACATAGTTCGATAGTGTCCTTTAACTCCATTTTAAAGGTGTTAATTGGTGGCACTTTTTGTTTGGTGGCTTTCTGCTCTTGCTGTTGTTGTTGTCTCTGCTGCTGTTGCTTTTGCTTATGTTGTTGTTGTTGCTGTTGATGTTGCTGCTGTTGTTGTTGCGGCTTATTCTTCTGTACATTTTGTTGTTTATGTTTTTGCTGTGTTTGTACATCTGTTTTTGTTAATTCCTGTGCCGGTTTCTGTGTTTTTTGTTTTGCCAGAGGTTGTTTCTGTTTGTTGTTGTTGTGGAAGCTCCACGTTTATGTTTGGTTATCCCTGAGGTCTCTGGAGTAGTTGCTGCTTCTCCATCTCCCTCCTTGCCGCTTGCTTTGCTTTTATGGCTAGCACTTTTTGTTGTAGCTGCTTAATGCTACTGTGCAGAGCCTCGACCTACTCCTCTTCGTCATCTGACTCCGATGCAGCGAGGCATGCAAAGCTGTTGTCTGCTGCGCTTGCTGCTATCCTCGCAGCTCTCCCCCGCACTCTGCCATGCAGCATTTCAAGCGAAGCTGAATGCGCACGCGTAATGATATTCGGAGTCGGGTCCAACTTCCTCCTCCTCTTTGTGCCAGTGTCTGTTATTGTTGTTGTTGCTGATTTTGCGTGGACTGGCTTAACGGCTTGATCATCAGACGACATCGTGCCATCTGCTGACCCCGCTATTGGGATAGCGGACCGCTTAGTTCCACTCATCACACGATCGATCTCACTTTTTGTTTATCGAAATTGTCTACTCAATTAAACTTAATAAAAATTAAAAATTCGATGGAAATTTTCCGGGAATCGAACCCACGACCGCTGCTTTGTCGGCCGACACCACTACCGCTGTGCCACCGATGCACTTGGACAAAATGTTTCTAATAAACTTTATCGATTTTTTTTTTTTATTTACTTTTTTCACTTTGAAAGCCGAAACACGTCTATTCCTCACGGAGGTCTATGAACGACTGTCAGCACGGGTCAGCTAGTCAGAAATAAATTCAAAAGAAAAAATAAACGTTTACTCGTATCTTATTGAATTTAAATATGTTTGTTACAAAGTATTACGATTTTGTAACTTCTTCTTCTTTTATTCGTAACAATGTTTCCGGCTGTAGAAAAACAACGTTCTGAGCTGACAAAAGTTGCTGGTATGCACAAATATTTTTTTGCTAAGAATGCCAAAGCAGGATATTTTACTGCTTTGTGTTTCCACCATTCAAGCTGAGGCTCTTCTAAGTATGATTGGAGCTGCTTTTCGAAATTTGATGGATTGACTCTAGTTTCTTGGTAAAGAAATCCAACTCCTTTTCTGTATCGTCATTGTTTTCTATTTGGCTAGAATCTTGAAGCTGTGCTTGAGGGAAATTTTCTTCAAGGAGTTGTCTCAACTTATTTTTTTATTGCACCTCAAACAGAATTCTGCATTCATGCTGCAGATTTTTGTAGTGTGGATCTAGTAGAAAAACAATTTGTCATGATGATATGGTTTCAGGTATTTCACTGATCTGTAGGTCTAAGCGTTTACGTAACTCGGAAGAAAATAAATTTTTGACTTGTTTTATTATTTCGATATCAGCATCGGATTCTTCCATATACATTTATAGTAGCTTATGCGCAAGTGGTCGAATCATCATAGATGTTGGTGAGTTCTCCCTGCTTACCATCGGGTTGAGTACATCTGAAAGTTGTTTCATCAATGTCCACTCCTGTTTGGATATTCCCAATTTTATGGCCGATGCAAATGAAGTAACAGTTCGATCTGCTAACGTATTAGGTGATTGGGTTTCGGTTTTGTATCAGTCGCTGCAGCATAAAGTAAATGGAATTCCATCTTGTGTTATTCGCTTATAATAAAGATTGAATTGGCAAAGACAACTGCCTCTGCTTCTCTTCTAAAGCATATTTAGCTACACTAGAATGCTTAAAATGTCCAACAAGTTTGCTTGGTTTTTCGATAATTGCTTGAGTATCTTCCGACGAGATCGACGATTTTTATTGCTATTTGAAGACTGTGAATGGCACACGTCAAATTTTGTTCATCTTGTGTTTCCTCCAAATTTCCAACTGCCCTCACGATGTTAGCAGCATTATCGGTAACAACAGCCATTTACTTAACGTATTTTTCATATTTTGAAGGAGATTTTCAGCAGTGTGACGTACATCTACTTCATTTCTGTTAAGAGTGTACGAATGTTTAATCCAATCTTCATCTATAAAGTGCACCGTCATAGTCATGTAGGAGTCCTGTACCGCGGAGGTCCAACAATCAGATGTGCATGATACTTTACAAGCCTTTTCTAATTTCTCCTTAATTAGGTTTTCTTTTTGCTGTCTCAAGGCCTGAAGCCGCTTATAATTTGGCTCAACAACAGCCATAAATTGACGGAAACCCTCGCTGGAACAAAAAGATATTGCCATTTGATTCACTGCTATCATATTTGCCAGTGCCTGATAAATTTCTTCCATTCTTTCTGGGAAATACTATTTGAAAACCTTGGAAATTTGTTTCTGTGTGCTGTAGATGTTGACGGTTGGTTTGCCGCTAGAGGACTGTTTGATTCGTACGTTCCATCATTTTCAGCATTGTCAATCAAGCTGAAATTAAATGTCATAATTTGTACACCTTTTACGAGGGGCGTTCAAGATATTCTCGGTATCGGGGTGAAGCTGTGGTTGCATATATAAATTGACTTATTTATCAAGTAATACTATTATTTTAGTGCATTCATGTAAAATTTCATATAAATGTGATTATTTATTCGCGTTTTATCTCTAGTTAAACAGAATCATAATGGCAACTGAGACGATGATGGTGAAAATTTAGCATCGCGCTGTAATTAAATTTCTCACTAAGCAAGGAAAAAGTCAAAAAACTATTCATGAAGAGATGGTGGCTGTTTACCAGGGTTCCGCACCTTCATTATCAACTGTGCAAAAGTGGTCAAGTGGGTTCAAGAGAGGCAGAGAGAGCATTGAAGACGACCCCCGCTCCGGCGCCCCGGCTACTGCTTGTACGGGAGAAAGCATCAAAGAAGTCGAAAAACTTGTTCTTGAGGATGCCCGAACAAAGGTGAAAATGATGGCAGAGATCACCAAGCTTTCAATTGGTACCATTCACACCATTCTTCATGACCATCTTAACCTTTCAAAGGTCAGTGCAAGGTGGGTGCCACGAATGCTCACAGCGCCTCAGATAAAAAGTGAGAATCGCATGCTGTAGAGAGCTTTTGGAGATGTGTAGTGAGAACGCGGACGGTGTTATGGATCGAATTGTTACTGGGGACGAAACATGGGTCCACCACTATGACCCTGAAAGCAAACAAGAGTCCATGCAGTGGCATAAAAAAGAAGTTCAAAGTCACTCCGTCTGCCGGGAAGCTCATGGCCACAGTTTTTTGGGACTCAAAGGGAATCTTGCTCATTGAGTACAAAAAAAAAGGTGAAACCATCAACGCCACATCCTACGCTTCCACTTTGCATAATTTGCGGGAGGAAATTAAAAAGAAAAGACGGGGTAAACTCGCAGCGGGTGTGTTGCTTCTTCATGACAACGCTCCTGTTCACACGGCGCGAGTTTCCAAGGCTGCTGCGCGAGATTGTGGTTTCGAAGAAATCCAACACCCACCCTATAGTCCAGACCTTGCCCCTAGTGATTATTTCCTGTTTCCGGATTTGAAAAAATGTCTTCGTGGAAAAAGATTTTCGGATGATGAAGAACTCAAGTCGGTATTTTGCAGAGAAAGAGGAAATTTATTATTTTGAGGGTTTAAAAAAGCTTATCTCAAGATGTAATAAATGCATTGATGTTAGGGGAGATCATATTGAAAAATAAAAACAATTTAAATTGAATTCGCATTTTCCTTCATATCGATACCGAGAATATATTGAACGCCCCTCGTAATATGGTCTATTAAAAATTGAAATCCAAAACAAAAAAAGATATAACATACCTGCTATTGGCAAAAGTAAGATTATTAACTCCATGAATAATTCGTAAATGTCGCAATATTGATCTTGTCGTACCGCCGCGACAAGAGAGTGAATTACTATTATCTTCACTACAGAATTTGCATATTACTCGAGCATATTGCCATACCCAGCTAGGTTTAATATTTTTAATTATATACACAACTTATATTTTAAACTTTAATCAGAAACAGATCAAGTTAAAAAAAAAAAATGTGTCAATGCAGTATAATACCTCAGTTTATACACATTTGTAAATTCAAAGTGGCGGTACGCTAAACGATGATTCTGATTATGATTTAACTTGTTAATGAATTTGCAATGAGTAAAAGTCCATCATCAATTTTTTTATGAATGAAGTAATAACTCTTAATCACTCAACAGTTCCCGAAAAAGGGATGACTACAAATATCCGGAGTTTCCAAATGCTAGGCTGTTCATAAAAGTGTAAGTAGGTAGAGACCAATGTAATTTGTTTTGCTTTCAATCAGGGAAAACTGAATTGAAAAATTCTTCGTAAAAAGACACTGTTCACGTAATTTACGTGTTCACGTTATTCATGCAATTCACGTGAACCCGCTTTCACGTAAAATCGTAGGCTCTAGTCTCTACTGCACTGACTTCTCCAAGTTGTCAGCACGGTGAAAAATCAGAACGAACAGTCGCTATGAGAGGTCTGAATAAAATTTACTTGCTTACTTGAGCAGCAATTAACAAGCCTTTCCAGTTAGCATGGCCTTTTGCTAAGTGCCTCTAGTTGTACACTCCAAGTAGGTTGAGTTCCCCTTCTACTTATATGCCCCACTTAAAGAGAGATTTCTCTATACTGCGTTGTCTCTCCGGGTTAGATTAGAGGACCCTGAGGGCCAGAGCATTGGCGTCCATTCGCTCTACAGCTCTTGTAGCTCGTCGTTGAATCTTCTCCTCTAAAGTCCGGCAAATGCGAGCGGGACCGAATATTTGTCGACTGAGGATAGCTTCATCAGCTTTCGATAGAGTCCATGTTTCTGCGCCATAAAGTAGGACTGGGATGATGAAGGTCTTATTCTTAGTTTTTCGGGATAGAACCTTACTATTCAATTGCCTTTTTAGTCCAAAGAAACAGCTATTGGCAAGAGTGATTCTTCGCCTTATTTCTGCTGAGGTGTGATTGGCAGAATTCATAGTTGAGCCAAGGTAGACAATGTTTTTTACTACCTCGAAATTATAGCTGTCGGTTGTGACGTTCTGTCCAATTCGTCGCTGTTGTGTGTCTCTTCTTACTGGCCATTTGGGCAGCTTCCGTTTCAATACTACTGAACGCATTATGCCGACATCATCGGCATACGGTAGTAGTTATTCAGACTTTTAAATGACTGTGCCTGCACTGAGTTTGGCACAATTCTTTCAAGTCCGATGTTAAAGAAATCATATGACAGCGCGTCACGTTGTGTAAAATCTTTTTTTGACATCAAAGGTCTCGGCTAAGCCGTTACCGATCTTGACGGAGAAGTGAGCGCTCTCAGACGTCATTCTGCACAGACGGACGAGTTTAGCAGGTATGCTCTATTTAGCTCGCCTCTACATAGAAATGCTGTCATATGCGGCTTTAAAATCGACCAAAAGGTGGGAATCGATTTGGACTTGTTGAGTTTTTTCTAGGATCTGCCTGAGTGTGAAGATTTGGGCGATTGTGCACTTTCCTCATCCGAAACAGCTCTTATAGGCACCAAACAGGTCGTTGACGAAAGGTTGCAGACGCTCGGACAATACAGCAGATAAAATCTTGTATGCAATGTTGAGGAGACTGATTCCTGGTAATGAGATTCGATTCATCAGGCATATACTCTTTTGACCAGATGAACATCTGCTTGACGACGGGATGTTGGCCTTCTTCGCCATTAAACAGTCTACAGAGAAAGTTTTTCCATATTCTCAGCATTGACTGTGACTCTACTACAAGGTCTACTTCGTCATCTCTACAAACTTCTGTATCTTGACACGTTCTTTCTACCTTTTGGCAAAACTTCCAAAAGTTATTCCTTTAGTACACTTCAATTGGGTGCTTCTCGTGCTCTGTTTTCATCTTTCTGTCTCTTCTACTCGTAAAACTCATAAGCGGCTCTCGTCGTTCATTGTCGTTTTGCACGCTTCTTGTTTAGTTGCATGTGCTTGTCGATATTTTTCATCAAACCTAGGGCATCAGTTGCTTCGTCTCTAATGGCACTTTGCAGAGTCGCTACTAATCTTATGTACTTGACGCTGGTGGTATAGGAGTTGTCGGGAGATTTCGGGATACGCGTTGCGCGAAGATTTTGGGGGTCTCTTGCGATTGCAGCTTTTTTTACGGTTTATCTTTGTTGTGGCACTTGGGAAATCCGTATTCGGACATTGGCTCCAACAAGGTGGTGATCCGTGTCAAGTTTGGCTGTCCGGAACGTTCGGACGTCCAGAATATTGGAGCCATACCTTATGTCTATCGCAATAGGATCAATTTAATTTAGCGTTTTAAGATCTGGAGACCGCCATGTCCCGTTGCGTATATTGAGATGAGGAAACCGTGCGATTGATGTGGTGATATTTCGTACCGGCGCAAAGTCAATATGCCTAAATACGAGTATGTTCGTATCGTAGCCTATGCTTACCAACTGTCCTACCAAGATGCCCTCTGTTCCTATCCTGGTATTCAAATCGCCTAGTACGATTTTAACGTCATACTTCGGACATTGCTCATATGGTCGAGGAACTCGTAGAAACATTATTGGGTGACATCGTCCTTGCCTTCAGTATGGGCATGGCCGCATGTTTGGATATTAGCGAATTTGGCCATCATGCGGATTGTCATAAGGCGCCCACTTCAGTGTCGGAAGCCCAAAACTACTTGCCTAACCCTGCCGCATATGGCGAATCCGTATCCGAATAAGCGCTGATTCTTTTCCCTATGCCAATCACTCTAGTAAATATCACAGTTTTTCATCCTCCTTATATCCGGCCTATCCTATCGCACTTCCTGAATGGCTGTGACATCTGCGTGAAAGCAGTCAATTTCTTCTGCTAATTGCTCGGCTGCATATGGCCTGTCAACGATCCGAACGTTCCATGTGCAGACTCGAAGGTTGTTGTCCTTTAGACGTTTGTAAGGGTCGTCAAGAGGGAACCTTTTCAATCTCATCCGTATAGGGTTGTGAGCCATACGACGGCACAGGCTAGTAATATGCTACTGGCCGAGCATGCCCTTGCAATTTTAGCCAGCATGAGGAAATCCTTAAGGGGACCACTATTGGGAGGTAAGACAAATACTTCGCTACGAACTTGATTGTTGCGCTGCTGGCCCAATCCAAGTTATAGGACAGTCAGCAGTTTTCCAATTAATCGCCAAGCAGGTGCATGTCCTTGTTATGTTCACTAAAATGCAGATTGTGCAGAGTTAGTTATCTAATCTATGTGTTCCAAACCGTTGATGTGTCACGAGAGATTGCGTCACCATTTTCTAAAGCTCGAGTACCGTGTTCAGAGATATCCAAAATTTTCCATTGTGACATGGTAGGACCATTTCAGATGGAATCATCGGGATGTGCTAAGTATTTTTTGATAATCATAAATAGCAGTACCAGATGGTCCGAGGTGAACTCCTTGAAGGAGGAGAGTGGTCTATTCGACGCATTCTGAACCACTATTTCTTAGAGAGCCAGACTGGAATGAAAATAAAATTTTTGCAGTCAGACAATGGACGTGAGTATTTTAATTTAGAGTTAGAAAATATCTGGCCGATCAAGGAATCGGAAACAAAACGCAGTTGGAGAGCGAATAAGCCACCCTTTGTTGGACATGACTAGGTGTTTGTTGCTGCAACCTGATCTGTAAGCGCAATTTTGTTCAGATACCATTGCTACTGCATGCCATAGACCGAGCAGTGTAAATGGTAAGATTCCTTATAAGATGTGGACTGCTTAGCCACTCAAGATGAATCACCTTATGAAATTTAGTTTCGAAATCCGATCCTAGAAAAGACAAGCTTGCACAGAGATCTGTTCGAAGGAGTTTTTGTTGGAAATCTTAGAGATGGAAAGGGATATAGAATATGGATTCCATGTAAACATCAGATTGTTAGTGCCCGAGACGTGAAGTTCCTTGAACAGCTGCAAAACAATGCTTTTTGCCTCGTCCTTTAATCGATAATCTAATTCCTCAAAATGTAACAGAAATAAAATCGATAAAAAGAAACCCTAAAGAAGAACTCAAAAGGACTCCTGGTAGCCCTAAACTTATACGGTCAGGTAGCAGAGGACGTCCGCGAAAGCAATTCCGTACTCCACGTTCAACTGCAGCACAACAACAACTTTAGGTTTTGAATATGATTCCGTGATAAAGGACGAAGTTTTCGTTGGAGTTGTAGAAAAACTAGAACGAAGCATGTGACGAGTGGAAAAATGCTATAGAGGCAGAGGTGAAGATTTTTATTATGTTTTTTTTTTTGGTTGCGTTCAAGGATGTGGCAATCTTCAAAAGATACTAATACCCCGGACTATCAGAATGCATGATTCGCAAACCCCAAGTACTCGATTTCGGGGGTGCGCCTACGTACTAACCCACTTCCTGCACTCTTCTACCACTCTCTCACGGAACTGCCGTGGCTGGTAAGCACTTTATGCCATTCTTTCTCCGTTTGCTGGTTCGACATTGTGTACAGTATTTACTGTTCTTTGTTGTATTAGAGATTACGTCTGGGTTTGATTTTCATTAGTGCTCTCTCTGACTCTTTCCAACCGCCGAAGTTCCTTTATTATTTTTGCCGCAGCCTGTTTCACCGCATCCCCAGGAGTTGGTATCCAATTTTCTCCTCTAGTTCTCAGCGCTCTGTTCTGAATACGTACTGTGCATCTTCCCTGGCCGCTCCGCAGTTTAAGCAGAAGGGAGATTCCTTCAGACCAAACCGGTATAGATATGATTGAAAGCAGCCATGTCCAGGTAGGAGCTGACTTAAGTAAAAATCTACTTCTCCGTAATTACGTTCTACCCATTTACGAATATCGGCTATAAGTCGGTAGGTCCATCTCCCCTTTGTAGACTGGTTCAATCTCTCTTGCCATGCACATGTGCTGAGCTGCTTTTCTCCCAGCTTGATATCTTTGACTGAAACTCCGAGTTCCCGAACTTTGGCATCCGGGTCCTTTGTAGCTCAGTAGCCAGTATATCTGCTGGTAGCATTCCCACAATGATATATACTCGTATAGCATCATCTGACACTGTCAGATATGCACAGCAAACTCTCAGAGCACATAGTCTGTTGACAGAGTTAGTCTTTCTTGCATATGACTTAATTTTCAATGCCTTCGCCCATATTGCTGCCGCGTACATTGTGATTGACTGCACCACCCTTGACAGAACTAGTCTCATTTACTGTTTGGCTCCACCTATGTTTGTCATTATTCTGGATAAGGCAGCGCTCACATATGCGGCTTTGTCGCACGTTCTTTCAAGGTGTTCCTTGTAAGTGAGCCTAGCATCGATCATCATACCTAGGTATCTGATAGCCGGTTTTGATGTTACCATATATCGTGATCATCCACCCTGATGGTGATTGTTTCTCTTTCCTTGCGACTGGTTACCAGAACTGCTTCCGTTTTATGTTATGTTTTATGCCAGCTCTAACCCAACTGTTGCCATCCACCGTCTAACTTTTCGAATACATTCATTGCCAATGTCTTCTATTTCTTCTAGGTGTTTCGCCGCCACAACGATTGCAATATCATCTGCAAAGCCTATGATTTTAGCCTCAATCGGAATTCCAAGTCTTAGAACTCTGTCGTACATAATGTTCCATAAGAGAGGTCCTAGTACCGATTCTTGTGGAACTCCGCCAGTTATGTGGTACTGCCTTACTCCATCGTCGGTATCGTAGAGTACTAACCGATTGTCGAAGTAACTTAGCATAATTTTTATTAAAAACCTCAATTGACACCTCCAGTCGGTTGCATATTATTCGCTCCAGTATTTTACCCATAGTGTCTAGTAAGCATATGGGGCGGTATGACGAGGGCTCATCTGGTGGCTTATTCCCTTTGGGCAGCAGCACAAGACGTTGCTTTTTCCATTGGTCTGGAAAAACCCCTTCTGTTAAACACTTGTTATACATTTCCATGAATGCTTCTGTGTTTATTTTGACGGCCAGCTAAAGGAGCTTTTTTGGTATGCCGTCCAATCCAGGTGATTTATTATTGCTAAATCGTTTGCATTCATCCAGAAGTTCCGCTTGCGTAACTGGTGGGATCTCAGCAACTTCCTGCGGTGGTTTTATATGCTCTGTTGGTACTTGCGGTGGAAATAATCCCGACACTATTTGTTGCAATAGCAAAGGGCAGGTAGGCAGTACCCCAGGGATGAATATCTGCTTTCTCGGAGAGCTGTTGTTTTTGCTTCTCCGAATGGCTAATTTAAGGTCTCTACGTCTATCTTTGTATTGCACCTGTAAATGCTGCTAGGAGGCTGACCTCTGGATCGCTTGCATAGTCTTCTAGCTCTATGGCACTTGCTGCGTAGCTCTGATATCTCTTGATTCCACCAGTGTACTGGTGGTCGGCGGTTTGTTGACGTTTTCCGTACCATAGATGCGTGGCAAGGCCTAGATACAGTTTTAATAACTTCCGCAGCCATCGTGTTTGCTGCTCCTAGGTTTATTGTGGATTCTCCAAAAAATCAGGAAAGGTGTTTTCGTCCAGTGTGCTTGTTGTCCACCCCATTCGTTGTGCCTTCTTTAGACGGCGCTTCTGGGTTGGTCTCCTTGTTTGCACTTCAAATAGGATGGCCTGTTTTCTATTTTGATCCTCTCACTAGGGAACTTGTTACAAAAGTTACATCAACTCTGGAGCCTATGCCGTTTCAGGTGAATGTGTGCTCGTTGCCCGTATTAACCAGTACCGCGTCAAGTGGGTGGTCGTGGCTCAAGTGGTAGTAGACTGGCTCCCAAATCGGAAGATTCCGTGTTCGAAGCTCAGCCTCGCCCGAAAGACATATCATCCATTTTTTCAGTTAACAAAAACCAAATAAGATGAGTAGTTGACTAGAAATCAACAACAAGCCTACTTCCAGTCCAGTCTCCCATTAAATGGTGGATGCCACTCATGGAGCGTAATAACCACTAAGCCCAAACGTCTTTCTTTCTCTTTCTATCAAATTTTCCAAAAAACTTAAAACATGCTGAGGCTTTATAAGTGTATTCATACCCACTTGAGTGTTAAGTACAATACTGCTTCTAGCAGATCCTCTCTTCTCCTATTGGTCCGTATGCTGCCCCAATTAGTGGCCCATGCATCTAGCATCATCCACAAGCCTATCTAGCATTCTCTGGAATTCTTTCAGCCTTCGATTTGGAGACGCGTAACAACTGTATATATGTTATATACCCCATTGACCTTCGCTCGGACGAACCCTATTCCAGTTGTCATCATTCTTTCTTCAAATCCGTCCAAATAGCAGCTCTCTTTGAGGCGTCCGCTGCCCAACTTTTTTCGTCGAGGTTCCTATACTGCTCGCTTATTACGGCCACATCAATCTTCAACTCTCGAACAGCTTGTGTCATAAGGTCCTGTGCCGCTTTGCAGTGATTTAGGTTAAGTTGCAGCACTTTCATATTCTTCTGGTGGCCTTTCCAGCTTCTTAGTATGCAGGGCATACTGAACTACATGCCGCGTGTTTGGTATTGTTACTTCTTCTTTCTTCACAAAGGACGCATCTTGGGTCATTGTTGCAGTTCTTGGACACATGACCTTTCTGCCCGCACTTGACGCAATTTTCGCCTCTGTCCACAGTACCCAAAGTTAAGGCATCTGAAGCATCGTAGTAGTACTACTTTTTCCCGTATTCGGCATACCGTCCATCCGATTTTTACTCTTCCTACCTCCAGAATATTTTTGGCAGCGTTAATCGGGAGGCTGATGACTGCCGTTTGCGTCTCTGTGTAGGCTGTCCTCTGAGATTAAATGGCTGATGCCTGAGTACCTCGAAGTTCTTCACACTGCTCGGACAGGGCTTGGCAGGTCTCTTGCTTTGTAGTGACGCCATCTAGATCTTTGCATTCAATAAGCACCTCGTGCGTTAGGCACCTAACTTCCGCAACTTCCCCGAGAACTTGTCCAATTTTTATTCGATGCTCTGAGGTTCTCTCATCCGATGCTTTTTTGGGCTCAAGAAAACGGCTCCATTAGCCGTCTTCCTTATGCGAGTTACATCAGAGCCTAGTCCATTTAACTCCGGGTTGGTCTTCTTTTTGAGTATATCACAATAGGATATTTCGCCAGTCAGCTTAATTACCAATGCATCCGGCTTGACGTGTATCTTGCCTCGCCTTTTTTCCACCACTTTTGTCCACTCTGCTTTCTTATCCTTACGTCTTGTAGTTTCTACGCCTGGCTTAATGTCTAGAGGTTTTGCCTTCAGACCCTTGGTCTTCTTCGTTTGCTTTTCCTTCCTTGGGCCCTTATGGGCGGTTTGTTTTACCTTTGTTGCCCCATTTTTCGTGACGATGTCGGCGTATGATGGTGTCAATGCTTCGGTGCTTAAACTAGTCCTTTTTCGCTTGGGTAGTTGTTCCAACGACTGGGGAGCAAAAGCCAATTCGCTGATCTCTGGTGTTTGGCTTGTTCTACGGTCTACGGTCTACACAGTCTACGGTCTACACAGTCTACGTATTGCACTTGCCAGCTTCCTTATTTCATGGTGAACATTATTTTTCCCTTTGATAAATTCCACCAGCGCCGTGATGTTTTTTCCCAGGGATTTTATGTCTTCACGCTTTTCTCTTTCTTCGCTGGTTTCGGACGTCAAACCGCTGGTTGGTGTTTCATCGAGCTGCTCGCTACTGTGTTGCTGCTCACTTAATAGTGGTGTAGATGGCGTCTGTGTCGCCATGCTTTCTTTTTGCGTCGCTGCGTCCGTTAATTTTTAACGGAGGTGAACGCCTTAGTACACTATTTCTTCTGAACGGACTTTCTTCGGTCCTTTGGCTCCTGTGTTTTTGTTTTTTTTTCCTGTTTCCTGTTTGTTTGTAAAAAGTTCATAGTTGGATCCCACGAGTATGGGGGAAAGGAGGTCCACCACATCAGAGATCTCAGTAATGTGGTAAGGCTACGTTACAACCAGAGTTCGCCAGGTATCTGGAGGGCTTCGTTAGCGATGCTGTATGGATTTTATGTTCCTAGTACCATTCAGGCCTCGAGTCGCATAACGCCTTGCCTTAGGGGACAAAATGCCTATTTATGGGCGGCATCTACTCGCCCTGTCACAAAAATTTCACTCGGCTTGTGGGTTTTTTCCGGCACACCCTTCATTTTTGCCGCTCTTGGTCGGGGCTAACCTACATATCTGTATGCCGTTCAGCTATCCGCCACCGTTCTGACCCCCTCGGTAGCCTAAGCCCGGCCCCGAGTGAAGAATTTTATTAAAAGCTATTCTTGGTAGATTGTTAAGAAAGATGCTCGTACAAACGCAGTTGGATGTCGAGCACAGATCCGATGGAAAAGCAGTAAAGCAAAGTCAATAATTTGGCGTTCCACTCTTCTCCCAAACGCAAAGCACAATAACTTTCTGAACAGGAACACCAAAGTCACTGGAATAATGTTAAAGAACTCGGACAAGCCAAGAGAAACATCAATTGCTTCATCAAAACTTTAGGTTTTTCAAACTACCCGTCGGCTGTTATGGTCTGAGATATCACTTACACAAAATGAAGCTGCCTCTCTAAATTGAAAAGCGACTTGGCTTAGAAGGCGACTAAAACAGAGAACACATATTGGCGGTCTTCACCAAAAAAGGACGATATTCCATAAGAATAGGATAACCCCAAAATTTCGGATAGTGACCTCGTCAAATTCATAAAGATAATTGGGCTAGTTTGCAAATCAAAAAAAAAAAAAAAACTGGTGGAGGTTGC
Source organism: Volucella zonaria (assembly GCA_963966105.1). Classification (NCBI taxonomy): domain Eukaryota; kingdom Metazoa; phylum Arthropoda; class Insecta; order Diptera; family Syrphidae; genus Volucella; species Volucella zonaria. The sequence goes on along the minus strand of OZ014533.1, from coordinate 128,090,679 downwards.
CGCCGCTTAGTAAGAAGCTAATTCCTGCTAAGACCCTTAGGATGCTATTATTTTCCAGAGCTAAAACGATTAGTTCTATCAAGCTATCAATCACTAATTCACCACAAGTCGTTGCAGAGCACCCAGTACAGTGTGTTACCATGTTGAACAATATAAATTTGAATTTCCATAATCCATGTTTCGCTGAATTTTACCCCATATCCAATTGGATCCAAGATCCACGTCTAAATGCAAATGCATCCGTAGGATAACACGTCCATAAACCTAAGCTCCTACTCGTACATAGCACTCACACTAAGCCCTACTAATTAAAACTATAAATTTTGCGAGCTTCATTGCACTTAATCGACCGCACCGCACCCATAAACCAATTGTGGTCGGGAAATAATATCTAATAAATCATAACCGTTACATTAAGCCGGCCGTTAATAGATCCCACCCATTAGCAAATTCAATTCCAATGACTCAGTACATCTACTCCATGTTTAGCTGAGGTGGAGGCACCAGCAGAGTCGTAATTTTTCATATTTGCCGCGGATTCAGAATTTAAAATTAAAACTAACTGACCACAAACAATGAACATAATCGTTTAACTGCTATCCCCGTCAATTACCTAACTTCCATGTGAGTTGAAATTGAAAATAAATTCACCAAAAATGCATTGACATTAGTTAATGCCGGTGATTGAGGTACCAGATTAAATATTGAATTAATTTTCAATTTGAATTAGGCACTTCCGACTTCCGATCCAAAGTGGACACAGAAATAAAATTGCGAGGGAAGAACGGGTACCTGGATTGGGAACGCATAGCATGGCAACAGGTTGGTTTTGGTTGGATTATAAAACCGTTGAGGGGGTCGTTAAAGGTTTATTGGTCATAAAACCCACGAGACAATAACCGTGGAATTCAGGTGCCAATTTCCAATTTTCAGACTGTAAACTGTTGCGACTGAGGATATCCGTCGCTTGCTTTATCCTTGAAATTGAAAGAGTAGGAGACGGCGAGGATTATGAGTACCCATAAAATTTTTGCACACAGTGCAAGCGAAAGTATTGTATAATTGGGAAGGAAAATACGTGGATTGATAATGGTTATGAAATCAAGAGTTCAGCAGAACGTTCTATAAGTGGTTGGTCAATAAGTCACTGAAAATTTAAATAAGGAACATTCTCTCCGTTTTATTTTTCAACATAATCTCCTTTTAGTTCGATACACTTCGTCCAAAGTACTCGTATATCAAATTTTTTGATGTCCTCCAAATAATACAATTTCTCGTGGCCCTCAAAATAGGCGTTTGTTTCATGACCCCTTCATTCGACCCACTTCTTCATACAAGGTGGCGCAAAATTAATGGAAATCTTTTGTATGTGGATCCTTATAATTGTTTCCGTTAAGTGAAAAAGATGATATCCGACAAGTGGCTGCCGCCAGTGTTGATACATCTTTGTGCCCGTTTTATCGCATTTTCCAGGTCTTTCCGCAAGATTTCCGGTGATAACTGTTCGCATTCCTCTCGAATATGTGGGCTGCGATTGTCTGAGGCTTGTTGCCATAAAAAAAGAAGTCTGGGATGGTTAAATCGGGCGATCTTGCTGGCCATGCCAAATCGCCAAAAAGGGAGATTACGCCACGAGGAAACGCTTCCTTCACAATATACGAGTATGTACCTTGTGGATCGTGCTGTGTGTACGGTTGCACTATCTTGTCGAAATCACATGTTCACCAAGCCCCGCTCATCCAATTCCGGCAGTAAGAAGTCGTTTATCATGGCCCTGCAGCGTTCGTCAGTAACAGTGACCGAATTGCCGATGGCGTCCTCAAAAAAATACGGCCCAATCACTCCTCCCGCATGAATGCCGTACCATCTAGTGGCTTTGAGTGGATGTAATAGCTCTTCGTGCATCACACACGGATTTTCTGTGCCCCAGAAATGTAGATTTTGTTTATTAACATAACCTAACGCTTAATTGGAAATGCGCCTCGTCGCTCGTGATGATTTTCGACACAAAATCATCCCCTTCCTTCCTCACTGACAGTCAGAAGGCATTAACTGATGCACTGTTTGCACTTTGTACAGGAAAATGTGTAAGTCTTTCACTAAAATTCGCTGTAGGATCCGTCTGGTGATGCCCAATTGCGTGGTCCGGCGTCTGGTTGATGTTTCTTCATTCTTAGCGACATCGGCAGCCACAGCCGCGATATTCTCAGCCGAACCATCAGTTCGGTGGCGGCCATGCCCTGCATGGTCTCCTGTGGTTCCACTCTGTTCGATTCGAGTAACTAAGCGTCGGAATGTTTGCCCGGTTGGCGTGACGCGATTAGGAAATCCACGTCGAAATTCACGCTGCTCTAACACCACCGACCGGTTATTGGTCAAAAACATCGACACAATTATTCAACGCTCTTGCGGAGTATTGCGCTCGATTGTTTTCTGTTTATATACTGCAGCTGCCTAGTTCACAAATGTCAAATATGATTGAGTTACGACGCCATTTGCAAAAATTATACCATCTTTCAATAGGGTGATTAATTTTGCGCCACCTAGTATTTGGAAACAGAAAATAGTCGCAGTAGCTAAATCTGGAGAATATGCTGGATGAGGGAGTAATTCGTAACCTAATGCATGCAATTTTGCCATTGCAACTGCGGACTTGTGCGCCAGTGCGTTAGGTTAGCTTAGGTAAAAGTGGCTGCTGGAAAGACCAATCCACATGGCCCATGGTGATGCCATGTGGGTCTGTGGTCCTCCTACTCTTGTAACCAATTTGAGCTTCTGGCGAAGTGTAGGAGACTGTTGACATCACTATGATGGCGCTGAGATGTTTCCTATTTAGAAGTAAAAAGAAATCTTGGAGCGATTCAGATTTAGCTTTGACCAGATCTGTTCGATCGCTAAACCTGCTGATTCAACAGTCCAACTAAGGTCTGTTCTTTTGCTAGGTTTCATATTAATTTGCACGTATCTTTTTCCGGTAGAATTGGTAGAGTGGTTCCAATTTTGGCGAGTTCGCCGGCTCTACAATTCCCAGGAATGTCTCTGTGGCCCTGCACCCAACATAGGTGAAGGTTGAACTGCTCTGCCGTCTCCATAAGAGGTGATTGGCATTCAAGGGCGTTCTAGAATTTAATAAAACTGCGTCCAGGGACTTGATAGCGGCCTGACTATCCGAAAAATGCGGATATCCTTTGCAGATATCACGTTTTACTTCAGCCAGTTATTTAATCTATACGCTACAGTTATTTGGAAGACGGAAGGAGAGGGTTAGATTTAGCTTAGCTGAGAAAACACCGCCACTAACTCCGCTGTCAGTTTTAGATCCATCTGAGTAACAGTGGATTGACTTGTCCTCCATGAAAGCATATTTCTCCCAGAAAGATCTAGAGGAGAAGCTTACATTAGAGTCTTTACGTCTTTGCCAAACCAAAGTTCAGATAAAGTGCAGGTTTGTTAGGTCTCCTAATCTATTAGCGTGGTCAAATAAATTATTTCTCCACTGTGTAGTCGCTTTAAGGCGAACAGCTGCAGCTACTTGCCTGCTGAAGATATCAAGGGGTGTCAAGTGAAACAGAATATACAGTTTCGCGAAGGGAGTAGAGCGTAGGGCTCCGCTTATGCAGAGATATGCTGTTCTTTAGACTCTGCTTAGTTTGCAGCAGTTGACTGCATTGTCTAAGGCCGTCCACTAGACAACAACCTCTAAGGTGAGTATCGGTCCTCACTTTTTTTGCAAGAGAATAAAGTTACCGTAGCTTTCTTGACTCCTTCTCGAATGTCACGTTTCCAATTCAGTTTCCTGTCAAAAACGAGACCCAGATATTTTGTTCCATCGGAGAAGACTAAACTGGTACCATTTATTGAGGGAGGATGTATGATTGGAATTTTATATTTCCTCGAAAAGAGGACAAGAGGGCATCAGCCCAACGGGCTGATCTGTTAAGATTTAGCTGGAGGAGTTTTTACGATGCTTACCTGAGACGGCTTTAGCATTAAACACAAAGTTCCACAGAAGGAGCGAAAGGACACCGTCTCGCGGCGTACCTCTGCTGACACATCTTTTAGCAGCAGCGCAGTCGTGATTGCGGATGTATTGATTGTTGTTAGAGGCATCCTCCATGTCCAGGAAGGTACCATCGTATACTCTCTGTATTGTAGGGATCGTTCGATGTGGCTAGTCAGTGAATGCAGAACCGTTTGCACGGACTTTCCTTTACAGTAGGCATGTTGAGCCGTTGACAAAAGCCTTGGATCAATTTTAGCTCGAATATGGATATCAATCAGTCGTTCTAAAGTTTTTAAGAGGAAAGACTTATAGCTCTGGAGTCCATTGGGTTAACATGAGATAATTTTCCGGCTTTGGGAATGAAAACTATATTGACCTCTCACCATGAGAATGGAATGTGGATCAGCTCTACACAGCTCCTTATTCTAGCGTATGCAGGATAATACCTGAAGACCTTTATAGCTCGGCAGGTATTATACCGTCCGAACCAGGAGACTTGTATGGTTTGAAGCTAGACCATGGTGCGTTGTCCTCGAGGAAGAGTATCGTTTTGCTCGCCAAAACCTGCTGCTTTTGCTTTAAATTGGCGTCGAATCGATCCAACAGTTTGCCCTTTTTAAGGTAATCGATGTGATTACCTGCATGCATCCCAAAAAATTGTCGCTTCATTTCACCAATGTGAACACTTGTGGGATGTGTACTGAAAAGCCAGATAATAGCAGGCAGGTCTCGAACGAGAGTATGACCAAATCTTTTACGGCTTTGCCGTTCTTGTCGATGTCGAATTTCTGACGGAGAGGTTCAATTATTGGATGGTCTGCATTGGTTTCCAAGTATTTAGTTGTTGACAGCCATGTATCACATGGTAGAGCAGTCACGGAGAGATTTTGCTTTCATGATACATTCCATGTCAGGAGGCCAGCGTTACTGCGATGTAACGATATAGTAGGGTGACTCAAATTTGATTGATTTCATCACTTTGCACTTTGGTTTCCGAATTTGGCTTTGTCCTCTTCGCGCTTTTTCTTTTCTTCGTCATTTTCTGACAATTCAAGCCCTTCCTGTTTATTTGTTACCAAAATCAACTGCTTACCTTTGTATTCTTTGAGGCGTTGGATGACATACTCATCGATTGGTTTAGGCATGTAAACGACCTTGAAGCTAATGTTTCTTAAAAAATTCCGCGACAGAGCGATGCCCCGAATCAAACAATAACTTTGCTTAGGATTCCGCTATCCCAGCTGTGGGTTCTTCCAAGTAGCGCTTTAATGGCAGCTAAACCTGCATAAACGAAAATAGGGACCACGAAACCTTTTTGAGAGGCAAAGAAAAGAGGGTAATCTTCGACGAGTTGAAGCTCGTCGATTTATTTCTTGTTAATTTGTTAATGGGACATTCGTCGGTAAACTGACCCGCTATTTTTACAGTCCCGAAAAACACAAAAACCCTAGCTAACTGGTCGCGTGTCCCGTCCGTTCTCGAGAATCCTAAGGCACGCGCGGCCGACCAGAGTCTTCAATTCACAATAAAAAAAAAACGGATTTTCGTTCTATACTGCACTACACTACCACTATACTTGGCATTTGTTTTGTGTCGTAGCGGTGCTGTGGCCCTTCCTGGCACAGTTCCTTAGTCTTTCTGTCCCGCCACTACTGCTTCAATGCTTCAGTTTGGCCACGCAAATCTCGCGAATTATTACAGAAAAATCTACTCTACTGTACTCGTAACTTGGAAAAGAAAAAAAATTGCTGCTCGCAATTAGCCAAATTAAACTTGTTCGCACAACTCACAACCTCTATGCTGACCCTCTCAATTGATGGTCGTCACCAAAGTGACTTCCTAATATTTTTCGTTCCACAGCTCCCGCCAGACTCACACACACATTCCCACACACGCTCCCTCACACATTCATTTGGCTCTAGCGGACCCAACAACGAGGTTACTAGCTACGACACTAGCAAGCTTTGCTAGTGTGTGCACGCGTCTCGAACTAGGCCTCTCATTCACACCAATTTTCCACATTCACATTAAACTCATAGATACTCGTAAACTAACCTAGATGTCAAACTCTACTAATACCTTTGCAAACCCTTAACTTTCGCACTTTCACAAAATTCCTAGAATGAGACCGACTTGGACGAGTGTATGTAATGCGGATGAGGTTTTTTTGAATAAAATGGGCGTGGTTTGTATAAAATGAGAGGGAAATTGCCGTTGATGACAATTCACACGGATTCACAGACAGGGTCATACGGATAGGGGCGATCAGTAGAAAACTGGTCTTGATTTTCCAATATCTGGAAAGTTTGACATCTAGGTTAGTTTATCTATGATGAAACTCCTCAGTCTCGGAGTCCGCTCCCACTTCCAGTAATGCCCAGTCATCTCTCCACTGAGAGAGTTTATGGAAGCTGTGGATCCTAACTATGCCTACCATTTCCCCTAAAACTAGATTTCGTTGTGGAACTTCCGAAAAGCAATATTTCTTTCTATTTTGATGCCCGGGTATTTTTCCTCATCGAATCACACTGATACAATTTATTGTAAACCAAAACGATCACCCCTGGAGAAAATAAATTCGATGGAAATGTAGCTGGAGTGTTGGGACGAAAGGAAAAGAGTGTAGATGCAATCCAAAAGAGATTGTATCTCGATCCAGCTATCTTCTAGATCGCCGCCCCTAATACAAGCCATTTACATTTATGTCTGTGCAAATTTTTATATTTTATACCTGACTGCTCCGGTGGATCGGTGCTCAGAATGGGGGGGGGGAGGGGCCTGACTAATAACAGGTCACTCCTTACAATTATGTATTTATTTATTTTTTTACCTACACAAAGTATGGGCCTTTCTGCCCCCGGGCCACGGCCGATTTTGCAAAAAAATGTTACTCATTGATTTTGGTGTTGTTGGTTGTTTGTTGTTTGTCGTTGATTGGTGGTGTTTGTTGTTGTTTGTTATTGCTTATTGCTGTGCTGCTCCTCCGGTGCTCCATCGGTGGGGTGCTGGCTTATAAAGGAGTCGTCATACCTTCACCCATCGAACCTGACTTTTAAAGCTGGTACGACGTAGGGGTGTGTTCGATTGTGTTGGCCGTCTGCCTACACACCACTGTTGCCCCTCTGTCGCTCGTTGGGGTGTTGCTATAAAAGAGATCGTCACCTCTTTACCCATCGATCAATTGGCTCGGTGCATCCACATCTGTTGTAGAGATGTGATGCCGGTCCTCGAACCCATATCGGTAGTAGGATGGGGTGTTCCTTTAGCCTCATCTTACTTCTTGGCTATCGTTGGGGTATAATTTCCAGGGATCGTCTTATCCCACCCGCCATCATCGTGTTGGGGTGTCTGGATTGAAAGTCCGTCCGTCCATACGGATTTTCAGAAGCCCTGTCTGATACAGCCTCCCGTCTATCTATGGGATCCGACAACAGTATTCCCGATGGACTTCCTGTCGCAACTTCTTCTCCTGGTCCATCGTGAGTCTCTCTACTGTCCTTAGGGCTTCACCGACCGAATCTCCTCCTTCCCTCTGCAGGGAGAACCGTCTGTGGGATCTACCACCTTGATCAAAAAGTTCCCGGGGGATACCACAGTGTGGCGCTCCCATTGTTCCGATTTGAGTTCTGTTTTTTTTTATTAAGTTGGTAAGTCTGTTGTTGATATTCCCCCTAAATCTTAGCATCATGGCTTGACATTTGCAAAAGTTACGTAGCCAAGAGTACATCTCTATCTTCGTATGTTGGCGATTTCTTACAATTTTAGAAATGGATTTACGAGTAAATTTGCAACAACGAACTTGTACGAGTATTAAATATTGCGTAAACGGATTTAATGGTGCGCGATCGTTGGAAATGTTGGAAAAGTGTTTCGGCAATGCTTCTCTAAAGAAAACAGTCGTTTACCAGTGGCACGAGCGATTCAAAAGTGGTCGTGAGTCAATCGAAGATGATGAACGCAGTGGCAGACCATCGACATCGAAAACCGACGAAAACATTGATGAAGTACGAGTAAAAGAAATGCTGGTCAATAACCGCAAATTAACCATCAGAGAGATAGCGGAGGACTGGAAAATTGCCTATGGATCCGTCCAAGACATTTTGGTTAATGATTTGGGTTTCCGTCGTGTAGCAGCAAAGTTGGTGCCAAAAGACTTCAATTTCCTGCAAAAAAGAGACCGTGTTGATGTCGCAAACGGTAAAAGAGATGATTTGCGAGGCTGAATCCAATCCCACATTCATCAAAAGGATCATTACCGGAGACGAGACGTGGGTTTATGAGTACGACACACAACCCAGATATCAGGCAAGTGAATGGCGTTCATCACATGAGCCGAGACCAAAAAAACCACGTCGTTTTCAGTCAAAAAAGAAGGCAATGCTCACGATTTTCATGGATTACAACGGTGTAGTGCATCATGAATTTTTGCCAGAAGGCCAGAGAGTAAACAAAGAGTATTACTAGTATTTGGGCGTTATGAGACGTTTGCGTGAAGCAATTCGCCGAAAGAGATGAAGGCAGAAAACTCGTAGATTTTGCACCATGATAACGCACCGTCACGTCGCACAGTGCCATCATTATTCGTAATTTTTTGACGAAAAATGCAACAAATACCATCCAACAGCCACCGAATTCACCTGACTTGGCTCCCTGTGACTTCTTTCTGTTCAATCGAGTTAAAAAACCACGACGGGGGACGCGTTTCCACAGCCGAGAGGAAGTAATGGAAAAATCGCAGGAAGCTTTTCAAATTCCTTAGGTACTTAGATACTATTGCCAGGAGCGATATCGGTCTGTAGGATTTTTTGTCGTTTGGTGGCGGCTTCGGCGACTTTCCATTGTCTTGGAACGTATAATAATCTTAGCGCGGGATTTATGATATGCACAAATTTGGCAATTCCTTAAGGATCTGTCCGGTTATAAAATCATATCCAGAGGCCTTGCTATTTTTTAGTTTTTCTATTGTCTGGCAAAATTCGACCAACGACACTCTTTTTATTTTAAAGTTGTCAGGTGTCGTAATCGTACCACCAAGGTCTTTTATTAGCACTTGTCCACAAAATGATTTAAACGTTTCTCCCAGGTACTCGGCAAATAAGTCGGCCTTCTACTTGTCTCCTTGTGCCAATTCGCCACTGTTTTTTTTTTTGGTTTTGGGTTTTTTTTAATATCTCTCATGGCTTTCCATAGCGAATCAAGTCAAGCTTTCAACATACACAGAGATCTCCCGATTTTTGAAATCTTTGATTGCTTTCTTGAGCTCATTACACAGAAGGTTCATGAAATTTTTGTGTTGGGGAGCTCGGAATTGTTGCTATCTTTTGCGTGCTCTTCTCTTTTGACGTATCAGTTCTTTTATTTCGGGATTTTATTACCGCCGCTGTTTACAATTTCATTCCTCCTAATGGGAGTGTTGTTCCATGCGGCGTTTTGTATGACTTCGATGAAACTGGCCACTTCAGATTCTATTTCACGTGGTGCTTTAAGCGACACATTAAGTACAATATTTTCTATACAAAATGTCCTAAAGCCTTCCCAGTTAGTTTGGTTGGTTCTACGGGCTCCTTCTTTTTCATTAGACGCTCGCTTATTGTCAAGATTGCTAGTGAATGATCTGAGGAGAGATCAAAACTTTCCTCGACGTTTGTAAGGTCTTTAGCTAGAACTCTTGCAATGAAGAAGTTTACGAGGTTTGGAGTTTTTGCTCTGTCGGTTTTTCCATCGAAAAGAAGTCAACATTAAACGTAGAGTACTGTAGTCTGCCATTAGTTGAATCTCATCTTGAGCCCCAAAAGGTGTGTTTCAAGTTAAAATTACCACCAGCAATAAAAATCGTTCTAAATGAGTTCAAAAGATTTCCTTTTCTAGTCTTTTCTAGCTTGTATTGCGGAGGAGAATAAATGGACGCGATATTGTTGTACAAGTGCTTATTTCTTACGCGAACTGTACTTACGTGCATCGCATCGGTCTCTATTTTTGATGAATAGTGAAGTTCCGCCTCTAGCCCTTTCGGATGGATGGTAAGCATGGTAGGCGCATGCTTCCTTTTTTTTTCTTTTTCAAGCATACTCATATGTCAATAGTGCTTTACGAAAGAATACTTCTAGTTCGTCCATCTTTTCCAATAGTCCGTTTCCATGTTAATATTTTGAGCAACTGTTTCACACTCATATTTGGGCTCCTGTTTTGCGAGTTTTATCTACGAAATTGCTAATTTTTTCGCATATGAGTTTATTGCTTTTGGTTTGCTCGCTCTTCAAGTTTCGCGAGAATTATAGAAAAAGCTCGTAAGATTGGATCTGGAGCAATACCGCTTTCTTTATTTTCTTGCCACGCAGCTTGTCAGTGTGTCAGGACAATTTCTAAAAGAGACGAATCTGGGTGTATGACCAAAGGATATGCTATCGATTCTAGCGAATTTCGTTTCTGGAAGTAGCATCGTCTCAAAAGCGACGCCGATGTAGCAAGATCCGAGTGGAGTTGAGGAAGAGTCCTAAAAGTATTTATGGGACCAGATGAGCCCATTCGATTAGCCGAAGTAAAGATCGCGATAGAAGTTTTCAGAAGACCAGCAGTTAAGTTGGCTAGTTAGGACAAAATGCCGCAAGGGGTTGTGGGGAAATAAATTCTTTAAAAACAATCGAACACAACACATTTGATTTCAATATACTCCGTCACTCATTGCCGCAGTATTCAACTAAAAATGAAAAGTTAATTACTTTTCTATCTCGTACTTCAGTAAAAGAAATTCTAAGCCCGAAGCGGAACGCAGGACTTTGAAGGTAAGTCATTAATAGGCCGCCAATAAGAGTCTTGATAATTTTTCCAAACACTGAACTGCAGAAACTTGTAATTAGAATACTGGTAGGGGACTAATTAATTCATCTTCCAGCCTGAAGCAATCAGTAGAATCCACTGAAGCAACCCTTAAATGGATGATCCTTTTCGTGAGAACTAATTTCACTTGTGTAAACCAAATTGCGGAAATCCACAGGTGCTGTCTGTGCCTAGCGAAAACAAAGTCGAGTATCTTTTTTTTTTTTTTTTAAGTAAAACGAAATTCAATTAAAGTCATATAAGAGAACACCCCTAGCCACGTTGCCACTCAAGCCCACTTAATTACTTCATGACGAGAAAGAAATTCCAGCAATAGTGTGTTTCTGTTTGAAGCTTCATTTCACACGTCCTTTGTGAATAATTAACAAAGCAACATTAAGAGGATTCTTCTATCTTCCATCTGATCTCTTTGATAAGTGAGTACATTCCTTACAGCTATATCCTTTTCACATAATCCATGGCATTCTCTCAAAGGACAATTAAATTCAATGCTCTCTCCCACTTTCGTTAGGATACATTCGGCCCTTAACCAGAAGGAAAACACAAAAAAAAATTAAGCAACTCTCTCTGGAGTCCTTCTCCTTTCTGCTGGTGCATTTCTATTACTTCATTTGAAACCGGGACACCGGACACAGCCACAAATTAAAAGAAAAGGGAGAATTTTCGAAGTGAAAAAAACATCAGAGTGCATGTACACGCATATTAAAATGGAACCGCACAAATGTTACTAATTTGCATTCCATTATGCGCATATCCTTCCATTCCTGACAAAGGGCGAACAAAAATCCCTAGATGACCGAGAGAGAGAGAGTAGAAAGCTGGGAACAGGATTCAAGGTACTTGTACCAGTACGAGTAAGAGTAGGAGTACATACTCCTTCTGTTGCTGCCGCCTGTTCCAAGTGGGAGGAATAAAAATCGTATTACCAACCAGAGAATTACCAGCTTCTCTTGCTCCATCTCAGTGGGCAATTTGGTCGTTTTTAAATGCATTTTCGTTATGACCAGTTGAATTACAAAACAGGCCCCGAACCCAATCCCCCACCATGGATACAATTGGCTGTTGGCTAAACTACTCGTACCAACGCGAGTACTGGTCCCCAGTCAGGACTGCAGCAACCACTCTCCGACTGTGTGGGGTAATTATTTCCCTCTGACACATCAAGTGAATAACAAATTTAATTAAAATTAATTATCCTTGCATAGTCGAGGAGTCAAAGAATGTTTTCTTTCAATTGCAGCGCGTATTTACAAGCTGCAGTGCAAAATGATTGCAAAGGAATTTCCATTATACGAGCAAGTCTTGTCTTGGTTCCAACTACGAGTACCGCTCGATTCTTTCCATCCTAGAAACACTCTGCAACTCGCCTGATCAATCTGGAATGGTGGCAGGAGCTGGGAAAATTTTCCCTTTTGACAGAATACTCATTTCAATACGCTTCGCGTGTCATTTCTTTTTTCCCATTTGTTTTTTGGGTTCTTTCCGGGAGTTTTGATTTGTTTTACTTTTTCATCGTGTTTGGGTTTCAATTGAAGAAAAGGTTCCCCCGTAAAGAAGACCACCACCGGTGTGGGAGAGAGGGCGAACCATTCAAAGATGGATACAACCGACCAAGTCCTTGGCTTTGATTTTCGGTTTCGTTATTTAACTAGGAGCCCTAGCCCCATACTCAGTCCTTTAGCAAAGCATCCCTACTACGAGTAAGTCCTAGTTCAACTTCACTGATGGTTGATTTTCATTTGACACACTTTCCGGTTTAATTGAAAGGAAGGTAAACTTCGAGTGAAAGGACTCTGGCCATTGATGAGGGTGAAATGCTAAATCAAAATGGTAAATGCAAATAGGGGTAAGTAGGGCAAACTGGAATAATCGGTTTGTTTGAGTTTCAGTTGGCGTTGTTTTTTTTTTTGTTTCTCCTTTTTCCAGTTAAAGATACAAGTTACATCCCGTGGCCCATTATACTGGCATTTGTACAAGCTCTATTCACAGAAATAAGGGATGGATTTGTTTTATTTCTCATTCATACATACATACCGATGAATCTGAAGTTGGATTGCATTCCTTAGAAAGTCATGGATTAAAGTCCTTCTTATAATTCAAGAACGCCTGGACCGATTTCGATGATTCGCACCAATTCGGACTGGTCTCGGCCCAAACAAGAAGAATGCCCAAGAAAATTGTTACGTTGTGACAATTTTTGTTTTTGTCAATTTTTTGCGACAATTGTTTTTGCACCAAATTTGTGTGACAATTGTTTTTGAAGCAATTTTTTTTGTCACACATTAAAAACGAACATATCGAATGCTGGTTCCGGTATTGCCAGTAGACGGCGTTGTGTGCATCAACTTTTGACAGCTGATTCATATGCACAGTCTTTCCATCGCATACTATTGTGCTGTGCAGACGTGTGTTGCGATTTATCAGCATTTTTTCAAGTTTTATCAAATTTTTATCAGCTTTCAACAGTTAACAGTTATTTTAATTCAATTTGATTTAATAGATTGTTTGGAAACGAGCTTTTGTGAAAATTACCAGCGAGGTGAGTTCAGTTTGATGAAATGCACATTGTGAATGGTTATGTTCGTTTTGATTGCGTTGAGCATCGACAATCAATCCAAACGTTAATTTCGGATTGTGCAATTAATTTTTAGGTGGATTACTTTGAAAATCAATTCGAATTCGCTGTTCTTTTCATTCAGATTGATCATTTTGGTGTGGAATTCTATTTTCAAACGGTAAGTTGCCAACGAAGATGTTTATTTTGTGAGGTTATGACATTTGTACGCATGAATTATCGATAATTCCTTAATTGCTTTTGTGACATTCATTTCTCAGTGTTATTCACAATGCCGCGAGCCAGAAGATTTAATCTTTCGCATCGTAATGGAAGTAAAGCTCAGAATATCGCCAATCAATTAAATACGGATGCAAAAATCGCACGAGAATAGCACCGTGTTTGTACGGCCCGATTTCGTGCATCACAAACGCAAGAAGAAAGACAGGCGGCAAATGAAACGGCGCAGTTAACAATGAGAAATCGTCGAGCAAATCAAACAACTCAACAACGTGAAAATCGAAATCAACTCGTAAGAAGATGTGCTTCAAGTGTTGATTTGAATCGAGTAGCGTTTCATTACGATTGCACAATTGACTACAGCTCGCATCCTACCATTTAAATTGGCCCAATGGAGATTGTGTGCATGGCGTGATGGCGGTGCATTGAAGTTCGCTGGAGAAACGCCTGGATTGTACCACCATTTCTCTTACCACCAGAGACATTGCATTCTTTGCTTCATGGTGAAACACCAGAATTACGTAATTTTCTATAGAACACTCAGAAATATAACGGATGATTTCAAATGACTTCATTTGGAGCAGATATTATTGATGAACGCACATTCAATCCGATATGCATGGTAATAAAAGATTAAAGAAATTAAATTTAATTAAAGGAATTAAAGAAAATCATTGATTCTAATTTCGTCATCGACTCTACAGATCCAAGGCCAAATTCATCATCGAATTGCATCCTTGCTACCGCTTGAAGACGCACAACATAAATTCCTCCAAATCTACTTCATGGACAATGTGGAAAATCAACTTGATCAGCACCAAACAATCAATACGGCAATGAGAAGAGGAATTCTTCGAGATCTGCAGCAGCTACTTCATGAACATCATGCATTGGTTCGGTTATTCTAAACTGCGTTGGATCGCATGCCAAGTGATGACTATAAAGTCGTGATCAGAGCGGATAAACGCCCTGGTGCAACGCACGAACGGCATTTTAACGCTCCAACAATAGATGAGGTTGCAGTTGTGATTGTTGGCGAAAATCTGGAATCACGCGATATTGTGCTCACACGTCGGGACTCTGGGCAATTGCAACGAATATTTTGACAAGGAATCGATGGATATTATATCAACATCAAGATGATAAATCCATTGACCGGTGAGTATCGAATTCAGAGCTACTAAAGACTGCAGTACTTTGGTACTACAATCAGAAAGTCGCTTTTAGTCTTTTGACTAAAATAATTTAGTTTCCTAGAATTGCAATACTTCAATCATCATTTTAAATACAATACGATCCACGAATCTATTGGCCAATGGTACTGTGTAAGAGTAATCATTGCATTCAACCATAGTTTCGAAAGAAAACAAGGCCTTCTTTTCATTTAGGAATTTTTCATATTTTATTAAGTTTTTCTTTTATAATAATTCAGTTTTCTGCGAAAAACACATTTTAATTTTTGAAAAAAAACTGAAAAAAGCACAACTAATTAAATAGAAGCATTTCCCTAAAACGCAAGAATAAGGCACATGCATAACACACATATGTACATTTTAACAAAAAATTGGAACTTTAACAAACGTTAAACATAAAATAAATACGAGTATGTATAAGAAACTCAAATAAATAAAACACTTATAATAAATTCGTTGGCCTTTCTAAAATGCTATACTTGATGATCACTATTAACTTTCAAGATCAACAATTTTTCAAAATTGTAGTCTGAAAGTGCTCCCCGCCTCGGAGCGTTTAGTAAGCCAGCTATAGAAAAAACCCGCTCTACAGCTGCCGATGAAGGTACAGGTGTATTGTACCTTAAAATTTTTTCTTTTAAGTTGGGGCACTTGTTTAACACCTCCAGCGATGGAGACGATTGAACTAAGTACGAATCGAAATTTTTGTTTTGTTCAGATATGCAGCTAGAAGAAGTATTGTCCTCATCATCTGTAAATTTGTATAAATCATGTGTTTTGTAAAAACAATACTGTATGTAAAATAGAACTTAGAATTTGTACCGGCCATGGCAAAGTCGAAATATTTATTCTCAGGTGTATGTATGGGTTGCTTCTTGGGAGTTGTGGTACTACATCCCGCGATTTTTGATCTTACCAGGGAGCTTTTTTCGCAAATTTTGGTTTCTCTAAAACTTGGGTCAAGTGCCGGGACTCCATTCAGCTGAACAGAAGGACAGAGCACAGATGCAACGATGCCATCATGAACTTGTGGAATAAGATTAAAATAATCAGCAAATCTTCGCACCAAAGCATTTTCCAAACTCAACACTACGTCCATCGGGATGATCTTCAAAGTGTTGTAAGTTGGTAGTAAAAAACCAAAAAGCATTTTTCTTTCTTGTTGATGAAAATCAAGTGCCTCGGCAATAGGTTTCATGACCATCGAAAACTCTTCCAAATATTCAATCTCAATGTCAAAAAATGTCTGAACACCCAACTTCTTGCATAGATCATTGAGTTTGTTTTTTTTTTTTTTTATAATATCACGGACAGAGTCATACAGAGAGTTCCTTGTAATCTTTCAGTGGGGGACCCAAAGTAGCAACAATTTCTTCTGAACTCTTTGGTCTGTTTACCTTATTCCACAGGTTAGAGCACTTTTTGCATTATCTTTAAAATATATATATAATTGTATAATTATTACATTTTGATGTTTAGCGAAGGTCTGGGTGTTTTCCTTAATAATTTTTGAAAAGTCAGTTGAGGTTAAGGGTATGTGTCGCGCATTTGATATGTCTTGGAAGAGAGTTTTCAAAGATTTCATTGCGACATTTAATAATAATAGCAGCTTCATCGTCAATTATTTCTCCGATGTTGGTAACATCATCGTCACCATGATAGTTATAAATATAATTTGTGAAGTCAAACTCTTTAAATGCTTTTACAAAATTTGAGCCGTTGTCAAGTTCAATCGTAATTTCGTATGAATTTCGAGGATCATATCATGAATTCGGTCATACGTATGTGATCCTGAAAAACGTCTGCACGCAAGGGCAATTGACTTTCCCTCGAAAGCTTCATTCAACCAGTGGCATGTGTAACCAAAAAAACTATGATGCTTGGTTGACCACACATCCGCTGTAGTACAAAAATATTTGTTTTTCGATAGAACGCCCTCGACATTTTCAATCATTGATGCATACATATCATCAATAACTCTCACAGCGGTTTGCAAAACACATGACTGGTAATGTAGGGTTTGCGAAATGTATCACCTTTCTAAATGCTTCACTTTCGACAAAAGATACTGGCAATGTATTTTCGGCGATCATTTTAATAACCAGCTTTCGAAACTATTCATGTTTAGAAGAGCTATTCACTTTTTTGCTTGTTTTGCCTTAGTTTTAGTTTTAAATGCATTTTATTTTCTTAATCATTAACTCTTACATACTAACAAAAAATGCTTAAATGCTAGCTTAAAATTACTTAACAACCTTATACTAACTTACTGGCCCCACACAGGCACTCTAAGCTACTCTAAATTCTTATATCTATGTCTTTCGACTTTATTTACATTTTACTTAGGAATATTTATTTTCTATACTTAAGGCTAAGAAAAAAATTGTTAACAAAAACTTAGCATACGGACATAATTTTTATTTTTTATAAAATCTTAATATCTAACTTAAAATAAACCTTAGTCTACCTAACCTATATACACAATACACACATATATACACATAGACACTATACACAATTACATACATATACTAGTATATACCTTTATATATACTAATATATATATATATATTTCTTAAGTGCTAACCTAAACCTATGCAAGCTGGCCATCGCTATTTACAGAGCAAATAGACTGGTCAGCTCTGCCTCATTAGTGAGGCTGGTCCGTAATTGACGGAAACGACGACGAAACATCTTCTCCATCATTCAACCACCACAAATGCTGGTGCTGCCGAACGACATCCCTCTTATCGTGATTCCCCACCGCCCTACTGAACCTGAGACGATCCACACTGCCGTGTGCGACGTCTCTGTTGTAGTTGAGTCGCCTATCCCCAGCTTTCCGAGCGACATGGAAGATTAACGGGACCGCTGATCTATCCTGGATCAACCCTATCTGATCTAGGTAGAGGAATGCTTCCGGTGGAACGAAGCCATCAGAGCGCACACTCTCGTGATAAAGGTAATTGGGGTAGTAGGCCCCAGATATCAGGTTATTCGTCGAGGCCATTGCTCTTGCAATGTGCCTTCGAGTCAGCTTAATTACGAAGTTGTCCACTCGTATTAGACTCGCCCTGTTGTAAAGGACCTCATTACGATAAAATTTTTTGTACTCCGACTCTGGTGTTCTGTACAAGCGAAGACAAGCCCTAAGGCAAGCCCTCTCAAACACCCGAATTTTTTCCATTAAGCTTGCTCGTACATTGAACCACACGGGGCACCCGAATACCAGCATGGGCCTGATAAGCGCCATGTAGCAGATTACCTTTACCCTCTCATCGAGTTGGCTGCTATAAAACAGTCTCTTTGTAAGGGCAAAAGCGCCTTTGGCTCTGGCCAGAGCAGCATCTACATTTTTGTCAAAATACAGAAACTGATCTAGCCAGATCCCAAGGTATCTGACTACATTCCGACAGGCAAGTGGCTGTCCGTGTTGTCCAATGATCGAGAACTTTCGCCAATTTTTTCTGGTATCCCTAGAGGCTCTAGACAACGGCGTCCTAAAGAGAATGGTTTCCGACTTCTGAAAGTTGATTTTCAACTTCCAGTCATCGCAAAATCGTCTTATCTTATCGAAGTCACGCTGCAAGAGAGTATTAATGACCTCGATTTTTGGACCTGCTCTGTACGCTATCAAATCGTCTGCGTACGCAATAGTATGGGGAAGTGAACCTATCAAGTCGCTTGTATAAATGTTGAATAGGATCGGCGAATTGACCGCGCCTTGCTGAAGACCATTTTTAATTTGAAATATTCCAACAGAAGTCACATCGCCATTTTTCACGATGAACTGTCTGTTGGTTATCATATTATAAAGAATGTACAAGAGTGGTTTACTGATCCCCAGCCTAGTCAGCTTATAGAAAAGACCCTCTAACCATACAGTGTCGAAGGCCTTCTCCAAGTCAACAAGGCAGGCACCAGTGCATTGGTTTTTGCCTTTATTCCATTGGATATCGGACACCAGTTTAGACGCGGCATGAGAGATATCATGTCCCGCCTTAAAACCGAATTGATTATCCGGAACTATATGTTTGTCCTCAACCCACCTAGACAGAGCTCTATTGATTACCTTTTCAAACACCTTACTGATATTCGGAAGGAGACTTATCGACCGGAGATTCGCAGGATTGGATATATCCTTTCCCTTCTTGGGGATAGGTTGAACCACCGCCGTTTTCCAATGCGCTGGACAATGTGCATTATTCATTGCATTATTAAACAGGGTGGTGTAAATGTCCACCGCTTCTAGAGGAAGATGTCGAAGCACGATGTTCGGAATACCATCGGTCCCCACTGATTTCTTAGCCCTGATTGTGTCGAAGATCTCATGGGGCTCTTCCTTCGAAATGAACGGGGGTAGGTCACCCTCTCTGGTGATGACATTATTTGCCATATTTTCGTCGCTGAACCGGGTGAAACCAGAGCCCTCGGATCTCCAGTTCTCTATTTCATTTCGAATGTAGAAGTCGTGCACCAAGACGCGACTGTCTAGGTCATAATTAGGGCCAATGGTATCGGTGGCCTTGTATATTTCCTGGAAAGTCGCCCCTATGGCCTCAACCTTCTCCTGTGGATCCTTGATCACAAAGAAGTCGTCATCATCAGCGGCCTCATTTGGATCAATACCTGCTATTGTCAGTAACCGTTCGTTGTCTGTTGTCCGGGCTATTTTAAGACACTGAAGGTCGTTTTGATTTTTTCTCCGAAATAGTTTATTTATTTGAGGGAACATATTCGGGTTGCTGGTGTTTACAGCCCGAACCCTGTTGTTCCAATTCGAACTTACAGAAATTCTGTAATTCTCTTTATTAATATTTGAAGGTTTTTAATCGACGCCTTCAGTGTCCTAATCTCCGGGTCTTGTCTGTCAGTTAACTGTCTGTACAAGTTTTTGAGTCTTGTCAGAAGTCTACTTTTCTGTCGGTGCAGTGCGTCGATAGTAGGATTGCGGAACAGGTCTTCGTTAGTCGTATGTCGATACCGCGGTATTGTAGCGTCCATAGTTTGTTTAATTGTCTCGTCCATTTGTTTTAGGTAATTGTCGATCTCCTCGTTTGACAAATTCCTATTGGCCGGTGGATGGAGCGTGTTCGAAGCGAGTGCTCTTGTCAAGGTTGCAGAGAAGCGTGTCCATCGAGTCTTACTGTAGTTGTATGAATATCTTTGGACAAACTCCTCCAATTCCGCAATTTCGTTGGGAACTGTAATTTCGGTGCTAAAACCGCAATGGTCACTGTCATACACGAACGTGCGCAGACAGTTTAGCGTTTGTAAATTCGTACCTGTCAGTCGTATACGTTCGTCGTACAGCAGTAGATCCAGATAAGACCCGCCTCTGGGAAACGACGGGTTATCCGTCGCTTTAAGACCGAGTCTGTACATGACATCGTGCTGACCCCACCAATCGAGTAGTAGGTTCCCTCTAGTATTTGGCAAATTATTTCCCCAATCTCTGTGTTTAGCGTTGAAATCCCCGCCGATTACAAAATAATTCTCCCCCGATTCCAGCCTCAGAAGTCGAAAAAGCGTGTCAAGCTCTGTAATAAATAAAGTGGATTGTGAAGTCTCAGGTGCATAAACAGAGGCCAAGTACAGCCGCTTTCCACTGCGGAGCGGGATGTAAATGACGACTGCCTCCAACACCCGGAACCTACGCAACACTCCCTTGTACACTCTGTGAAATTTTATACCTTGTTTAATGAAGATCGCAACACCGCCTCCACGTTTGGATCCGGGCCGGTTTCTTCTTCTGACAATATAATTGTTGTACTCCAGTTTGTGCTTATCGGTTAGCTTGGTTTCACTAGCGAAAAGCACATCAGGAGTTTGGGCTTGTAGCAATTTAAACATCGCGGCTCTTCGTTCGATCCTAACCAGTGAATTAACATTCACCGCAAGGACCTTCAAAGTTTGCTCCACCATGTGCGTACCCATTACGACATGTGTTGCGTTAGGCCCGGCAGCAGCGCGTAGATCTGGTCCACCCGCTTGGCCTGTTCTTGCACCTGCTTTTGCAGCTGAGCCATCTGCCCTTGGATTGCGAGCAAGATGGCCAACATGTTAGGTGCAGCTTCCGTTGTTCTCGGCATTGGCGCCGGAGAAGCAACAGTCGCTTGCTGTACCGTAGCCCCCCTACCTGCCGCCATTTGGGCGTAGGAAATTTGGGACGTGACGGCTGGTGTTTGAAGCCTCACAGGTGAACGTTTGACCTCCACCTTCTGCTGCCGAGCCAGTTTTGCTTTTTTAATGTCAGCGAACTTAGGACAACCCCGATAGTTTGCGGTGTGTCCCACGTTCCCACATAACACGCACGAGAGCTGCGTCCTATCGGATGCTCCGTCCCTACCCAGAGGACACTCCTCGGAACTGTGGTTCTTTGCGCACTTCACGCATCGAGGCTGCATTTGGCAGTTCGACGCGGCGTGTCCGAACCTCTGGCAGCGAACGCATTGTATAACGCCTTCGCTCCTTTTTAATTTTTCCCAGTGAACCACCTGGTAGTCTAGGACATTGATACTCCTTAGACTATCCAGACGGCTTTCGGGACTGAGCTGCACCAGGAAGAACGGCAGACTCCGTTTCTCCCGCCTGGCTCTAGCTGTGGTAAATGGCTTTACCCCCACAAACTTGAGTCCTTCGCACTCCTTCTCTTTGAGCAGTGCCAGGATCTCCTCAGGATCAGAAGACGGTTCCAACCCCTTCAGCAGCATCGATTGCCGCTTTTCACACTTCGGTGTGAATGAGTAATGCTCCGTCGTCGTTTCCTTTAGGAGCTCTTTCACTTTCGCGTAGCCCTCCACTGTATTACAGTGGATGGCATGGCGATCATTCCCCAATCTCTTAATGTTAAAATTATGACCAATGACCAGCCTACACAGGTCCTTGGTAGCATTTACCTCTAGTTTATAGGTGTTTATAGGAGGCACCTTCTCCTTCTTCTTCTGCTGTTGTTGTTGTTGTTGTTGTTGTTGCTGCTGTTGTTGTTGTTGTTGCTGCTGCTGTTGTTGTTGATGCTGCTGCTGCTGCTGTTGTTGTTGTTTTTGCAGCTGTTGCTGTTTCTGCTGCTGCTGTTGTTTCTGCTGCTGCTGTTTTGTTTGCTGCAGATGTAGTTTCTGCTGCTGCTGGTTTTGTTGTTGCTGCAGTTGTTGTTTCTGCTCTTGTAGCTTTTTTTGTTGGGAGCTCTCTAATTGTAATTGCTCCTTCTGCCTGCGTGCAGTTTGTCTTTGCCTAATAGCAAGCATTTTTTCTTTCAGCATTTGTATGCTGCTGCTAATTTCTTTTATTTCTTCATCCTCATCTTCCGATTCAGATGCTGCTAGAGAGGCAAAGTTGTTGTTGCCCCCCTTATACTGGACCTCTTCAGAGATGTACATCAACCCATCATCTGGTTGTTTTTTGCTCTGTTGTGTTGTGGTTGCCGTATCAGCTGTTAAAGCGGCACTTATTTTTACTTTCGATAAATTAGGAGTGGCTTTCAAGCTCCTCCTCCTTGTGATGGCTTTCGCCACAGCACCGGCAACTCCCGTCATGCGACGAGTAGAACGCTCTCCACCATCCATCACGTGATGTGATTTCCTCACTTTTTGGTTTTGTTTTTATACTATTTTTATTTCAAAATAAGCACAAAAAAAAAAAAAAAAAAAAAAAGCCTTTGGTTTGGCCTGGGATTCGAACCCGTGTGCCACGAATCACGATTCGTTGACCGACGCCAGTTTTCAGTTTAAATGCATTTTTATTTGATCTCTTAATATACTCTTACATGCTAGACAAAAAACGCTTAAAAATTAGCTTAAATAACTTACAAATAGCCTTATTCTAACATACTGGCCCCATGCGGGCACTCTAAGTTAAACCTAACTCTTAAACTAAGTCTTTCGACGAATCTTACAGTCTATATTTAATTTTATATTTACGTTAAAACTAAAACTAAGAAAATAAATTTTAATCAAAAACTTAGTATATGGACTTTTTTTTAATTAAACTTACAGACTACCTAAAGAATAAATCTTAATCTACTTAACCTACTTATATATAATACATTCATACACATATATACAATACACAACGCATATACACTTCATATATACATATATGCCTATACAAATACATATATGTATATATTTATATTTTTTTTTGGATTTTTTTATTTTTATTCGTTTTTTTTCTGTTTTTTTTTTTTTATTTTTTTTTCTTAAAATCTAACTTAATACTACCTAAAACTATATAAGCCGGCCACGGCTAAAAAAACAAAAACAAAAATTAGGCTGGCCCACTCTGCTTCACATGAAGCTACCTATCACTGGAGGAGTTCGACGACGAAGCATCCTCGCCCTCATCAAGCCACCAAAATTGCTCGTGCTGCTGAGCAACATCCCTTCTGTCACGACTCCCTACCGCCCTACTGAACCGGAGACGCTCCGCACTGCCATGTGCGACGTCTCTGTCGTAGTTGAGTCGCCTGTCCGCAGCTGTTCGAGCGACGTGGAAGATTAGCGGCACCGCCAATCTGTCCTGGATCAGACCTTTACTATCTAGATAGAGGAACGCTTCTGGAGGAATAAAGCCGTCAAGGCGAGCTCTCTCGTGATACATATAATTGGGGTAGTAAGCCCCTGAGATCAGGTTGTTCGATGAGGTCATTGCTCTCGCAATGTGCCTTCGAGTCAACTTAATGACGAAATTGTCCACTCTTATCAGGTTCGCCGTATTGTACAAGACCTCATTAGGATAGAATTTTATGTACTCAGACTCTGGTGTTCTGTATAAGCGAAGACAAGTCCTAAGACAAGCCCTCTCAAACACCCGAATCTTTTCCAATAAACTTGCTCTCACGTTGAACCACACGGGACACCCAAATACAAGCATGGGCCTGATAAGGGCCATGTAACAGATTACCTTCACCCTCGCATTGAGTTGGCTGCTATAAAACAGTCTCTTTGTAAGGGCAAAAGCACCTCTGGCTCTGGCCAGAGCAACATCTATATGTTTGTTAAAATACAGATATTGATCTAGCCAGATCCCAAGGTATCTGACTACATTTCGACAAGCAAGTGGCTGTCCATGTTGTCCGACGATAGAGAACTTTCGCCAATTCTTTCTGGTATCCCTAGAGGCCCCAGACAAAGGCGTCCTAAACAGAATGGTTTCCGACTTCTGAAAGTTGATTTTCAACTTCCAGTCATCGCAATATTGTTTAATTTTATCGAAGTCACGCTGCAAAAGTATGTTAATGACCTCAATCTTTGGACCCGATCTGTACGCGATTAAGTCGTCTGCGTACGCTATGGCATGGTGAAGTGAACCTATCAGATCACTTGTGTAAATGTTGAATAGGATCGGCGAATTTACCGCACCTTGTTGCAGACCGTTTTTAATGTTAAATGTTCCAGCAGAAGTCACATCGCCATTCTTCACGATGAACTGTCTACTGGAGAGCATATCAAAAAGAATATACAGCAGTGGTTTACTAATGCCCAACCTGTCCAGCTTGAAAAAGAGTCCCTCTAACCATACGGTATCGAAGGCCTTCTCCAAGTCAATCAGGCAGGCACCAGTGCACTGGTTCTTGCCTTTGTTCCATTGGATATCAGAAACCAGTTTCGACACAGCATGAATGATAGCATGCCCCGCCTTGAAACCGAACTGATTATCCGGAACGATATGTTTGTCCTCAACCCACTTAGTCAGGACTCTATTGATTACCTTCTCGAAAACCTTACTGATGTTTGGAAGAAGACTGATCGAGCGGAGATTCGCCGGATTGGAAGTATCTTTATCCCTTTTAGGTATGGGATGTACCACCGCAGTTTTCCAATGCGCTGGATAATGTGCATTATTCATTGCATTATTAAACAGGGTGGTATAAATGTTCACCGCTTCTAGAGGGAGATGTCGAAGCACGATGTTCGGTATTTCATCGGTTCCCACTGATTTCTTACTTCTAAGCGATTCGAAGATCGTTTGGAGCTCCTCCTTCGAAATGAAAGGGGGTAGTACCCTATCGTTGGCGATAACGTTATTTGACCTATTCTCGTCACTAAACTGGGTGAAGCCCGAGTTCTCGAACCGTTGACCGACGCCGCTAACCACTTGGTTATCGATTCAATGACGAACTTGCAATTATTAATCTTTACCAGGAAAACTGACTCACTATTTTGTTAGGAAAAGCCGAAACACTTCTATTCACTGCGAAGATCTGCGAACGACTGTGCTTGTTTTGCCTTTTTCTTATCTAAATGCTTCAAAAACGTGCAGATGCCTTGATTTCAAATGGCGCTTAAAATTGGATGTTATTAATATTGAACCTTTCAACCTTGTTTTGCAGTTTTTTTTTGTTCAAAATTTGAACGTTTATTAAAGAAAAACATATACAATAGTATTATTCAAAGTATTGCCCATCTAAAGCTATGACTTTTTCCAATCTTTCTGGCAATTTGTGGGTCCCATCCCAAAAGAACTGCGCCGGCTTGGCAGCCAAGAATGAATCAAGCCAATTTTTGATATTCTGTTCTGATGTGAACTGTATTTCAGTGAGGGCGTTTTGCATCGACCGGAACAAATGGTAGTCAGAAGGGACAAGGTCTGGGCTATAAGGCGGGTGGGGTAAGACTTCCCATCCACTGTTTTCCAAATAGTTCTTAACCGGAATAGCAACGTGGGGCCGAGCGTTGTCACGATGGAAAATTATTGCCTCGTCTCTGGTCGCATATTCCGGGCGTTTTTCGGACACTGCTGTCTTCAAACGGATTAATTGTGTTCGGTAGCGTTGTCCATTGATGGTTTCACCCGGTTTTAGCAGCTCATAAACCCACCAAATACAGAGCATTACCTTCGCGCCATGGATATTCGGTTTTGTCGATGATTTGGCTGGTTGGCCGGGTTTCACATATGATTTTTTGCGCTTGGGGTTGTCGTAATGGATCCATTTTTAATCACCAGTAACAATCCGATGCAAAAATGACTTCCTTTTGTGGCGTTCCAGCAGCATTTCGGACATGCAAAACCGCCTTTCGACGTTTCTCGGCTTGAGTTCATATGGAACCCAATTTCCTTGCTTTTGAATATATCCAGCTGCTTTTAAACGTTTTGAAATGGCTGCTTGAGTGACACCCAAAGATTCTGCGAGCTCTTCTTGAGTTTGGCAACAATCTTCATAGAGCGATGCTTCCAGTTCTTCATCTTCAAACTTTTTTGGCTGCCCAGGACGTTCATCGTCTTCCAAGCCAAAATCACCACTTTTAAATCGTGCAAACCACTTTTGGCACGTTCGCTCAGCTAGCGCATGTTCACCATAAACTTCCACCAAAATACGATGACTTTCGGCAGCAGTTTTCTTCATATTAAAGTAATGAAGAAGAACTCCCCGCAAAAACATTTTTTCAGGCACAAAGTTCGACATATTTGAGTGAAAATAAATTATTGTTGTTTACGCTTCAAATCAATGACATATACTGAAATGACGTACAATGACAGTAGCTTTAGAACGCATGTTCCAATGAGATAATAACAACGGAATAATACAAGTTACGCCATCTCTTAGCAAACCGCACAAAGTTATAGCCCAATATTTGCTTCGATTTCGCCGAATTGTTTCAACAATTTTGCGTCGATATGTACGTAGGCCAAAATAGAAGCGGAGCGCCTCCTTTTTATTAGTTTAAATCAAACCAAACTACGTACGGAGGAGTACATTCATTTACGCTATGCAATTTGCACCGAAGGAAATGCAGCTGATATTGGACGGTTGATCATTTTACCGGCGACGTTCGTTGACAGCCCACGTCATATGCATGAATATGCGCAAGATGCAATGCCATACGTTATGTCATTACGGCCGTCCATACCTGTTCATCACCTTCACGTGCAATGTGATAGTGGATAGAAATTGTTCAACTGGCAAAAATCCGGTCGCTGATGGACTATATTGTTAAGTATCCTGTCTTCCGAGATACTCGATATTGGATGTTTTCGATTGAATGGCAAAAAAGAGGCTTGCCGCATGCGCACATTCTTATTTGGTTAGTCGAAAGAATGCAACCAGACCAAATTGATGACATCATATGCGCCGAGATTCCGGATCCCGAAACCAATACAGACCTGCATGATGTCGTAATTACAAACATGATTCATGGACCGTGTGGCGCCATTACCCCACAATCACCGTGCATGGTCGACGGCAAGTTTTCCAAGTATCGGCGTCGATCATCTGATGATGGCGGTAGGATAATCACAGTCAAAGTGAAAGGAAATGATTTCGTGGTCGACAACTGTTGGGTTGTTCCGTATTGGCCACTTCTTTCCAAAACATTCATGGCGCATTGTAACGTGGAGTATTGCAATTCAGTGAAGTCCATCAAGTACATGTGCAAATATGTCACGAAAGGCAGTCACATGGGGGCTTTTGGTCTTAAAGCTTCTGATCCAAATGATGAAATCATGCGCTATCAAGTTGTCGATACGTAAGCTGCAATGAGTCGATTTGGCATATATTCTCATTTCCCATTCATGAACGCTATCCGACTATTACACATTTAGCAGTGGCTCTGGAGAACGGTCAACGAGTTTATTTCACTGCAGCAAATGCCGCTCAAAGTGCTCAAAACCCACCAGCGACAACATTGACCAGTTTCTTCTCGATTTGCCAAAGTGATCCGTTTGCACGTACCTTACTTTGCTCAGAGATGCCGCGTTATTACACTTGGAATGCTTCATCAAAGAAATTTCAACGTCGAAAGCAAGGCGATGTAGTTGCTGGTTATCCGGATGTGTGTTCTACTGAAGCTCTTGGCCGTATTTATACAGTTCATCCGAAGAATGACGAATGCTTTTACTTGCAACTATTGCTGATGAATGTTCGTGGCCGACATCATTTGAATCATTTCGAACTGTCAATGGTGTAGTGTTGACAACATTTCGTGCTTGAAAACGATACGCATTGAGTTACGACAATCGCTGAAGCAACTGTTTCCGCATCTCCAAGTCAGGTACGTACATTATTTGCGATCATTATTTCCACATGTTTTCCATCGAATCCACGTGAATTGTGGGACAAGTACAAGGATGACATGTCAGAAGACATTTTGCATCGAGTTCGTCCCATTCAGAGAATCCCCATCTAGAGATGAATGAAGAGATGCACAACCAGGCTTTCGTTTTGATAGAAGACATGTGTTACCTCATGTGTGGCAGTTTGTTATTCAGATTAGGAATGCCATCCCCAGATCGTGGAATAAACGACGCTTTCGAACGAGAATTGCAGCGTGAACGTGAATACGACGCAAATGCATTAGGCCAATTGGTTCGAACGAATGTACCTTTGCTGAATCCCCAACAAAAAGAAGTGTACGATACGGTGATGAAGGCAATTGATGATGGAAATGTTGGCATGTTTTTGCTTGATGCGCCTGGTGGCATTGGCAAGACATTCCTCATATCATTGATTTTGGCTACAGTTCGTGCAAGATCAGAAATTGCTGTAGCAGTTGCTTCTTCTGGAATAGCGGATACGCTGCTGGAAGATTGCTGAACCGCTCATTCGGGATTGAAATTTCCATTAAAGCGAAACATTCTGCAATGGTCAAAGTTTTGGTGCCCTCCTCTTCAACAAGGTGGAGACTTTGCATCCAATTCTGAACTCGATGTACTTATGGTCTTACATGGAGACCTCCGATGGTACTTTCCAGCCAGTAATCTCCTTACTGGCCTTGCTATCCTTGCTATCTTACTCTGGTAACAAAATTTGGGCGATAGGCAACATTGTTGACAGCCAGGTTAGTCAGTCAAACGAAAGTCCCATCCCCTTGGCATCACGGTATTCAATGAGTTCAGCTACCGCCTTCGGTGGTGGTAATAACGAATCATAGGCAGAATAAGCAGACGCAACGGCGAATTTGTGCTATCCGCAGCTCGTTTCGTAGCATATGTTTGCAGCAACTATATCTTGGTTGCAAAAAAATTGCGCAAGTTTAGATGGTGAGAGTGAGTTCGGCACAAAAAGACTGCTCTGTCTTTCCGATCGCTCGTCATACAGTGATGTGAAAGCCCTTAAGCATCCGACAGATGCATTTATTCCTCCCACAGCCATGTGGATATCTAAATCACATAGGCAATAACGATTTGGAACCAAGTTCAGGTGAGATTCTCGCAGCAACAAGTAGCCGTGCTCGGAAAGAAAAATTATGCATCTTCCGCAGGCAGGTGAGTCTTGCACTATTCTCTCCAGAATGATGTCAAAGAAATAGCATGACAGCACATCACCTTGTGAACTCTTTAACGACCTTGATAGAAAAGCGTGCATTCGCCATCGTCATCCTACATAAATGGACGAATTTGGGTCAAAACTACACTCGTAGATGGTGAGTATCGACTTGGAACTCATGGATTTTAGCCAAGATCTGCTATAGTGTGAATATTTGGTCGATAATGGCCTTTCCTGGCTTAAAACTACACTTATATGAATCAGGTTGTTAACGAACAGCTTCAGGCGTGCACACAATGTGGCAGATAGGATTTGTTAAGAAGACTTATGCCTCTCTAGTTGACGCAGTTCAGAGGGTCTCCTTTCTTGAGGATCGAATAAACAGTGCTGCGGTTTCATTCATCGGGCATACCTTCGTCTGACCATATTTTACAGATGAGTTGGTGTATACTCCATACTAAGTCATCGCCGGACGTTTTGAACGGTTCGGCAGTCAGGCCGTTCATTCCAGCAACTTTGTTGGACTTAAACTTAGATATGCCTAACTGCACTTCATCTAGGTCGGGTGGACGGACTTGTTAGTCTAGATCTTCCAGGTTAAAAGGTTCTTTCTGCCTGACAGTGGTATTTGGCTTGTCATCGCCGCTATAAAGCCTACAGAAATGATCTTTCCAAGTCCCTAGCATTGACTGGGACTCTACTACTATGTTCCCATGTTCATCTCTACAAGCTTCGGGTCAGGGTTTGCGTCCATGTTTTTTTTTACCTTTTGGCAACACTGCCGGATATCATTCCTAGAGTAGCCTTCCTCAATTCGCTCGACCGCACGCTTCTCATGCTCCATCATTTTCCTCCTGAGAAGCTGGTATTCGTCTCCCCTTCTGCTCGTAGATCTTGGGAGCAGCTCTAGTCCTTCTATGTAGTGCCGCTTTGTATGCATCTTACTTAGCTGCATGTGCTTCCGGCAAGCCAGGATGTTTACAGGATGCCCATACATCTATAGGAGCAAGGATACGCCTTGCCATCGCTCTCCGTCAATCCTTTGATACCAAATTCGGAACTGTGTAAGAGCACAAGTTCCACGCATGGTATGGGTCGAATCCGATCTAAAACCGCTTACTGCTCTTAGGGTTACAGCACCCAGTATTTGACTCTACAATGGGTCAAACCAACAGGAAGACCCTTCCCGCAATTTGGGTTTAAACCACAGCCACCATGACGCTCCCACAAGGGGGTCTACCTCAACAAGTCAGGCCCGGACCGAAATCCGGGGGGCTCCTGACTCCCATGGTACCGTGATTTAAGTCCTGGTAGGGACTACCGGTGGTTTTGGCGCTAACAAGACCTATGACCGGCAACTTGTAACTGGTCAAATCGTAGCAACCTTCGGTGGCGTCTTCTGAAGATGTTTACGATAAGACCAGTAATATGCTCTGCCCCCGCTTTTTATTAGACAACGACGGGGGCCCTTCAGCAGTGACAGTTGATTGATCAAGAGATCTCCAAGTACCCTTATGTATATCGAGATGTGGGAACTGCGTTCTAGCTACGACAGTGTTTCGCACCGCCGCCGGGAAGTCGATTATCGGAGGTGGTGTCGTGCAGGCTGTACTTTCCGACAGTACTACCAAAGATGCCCTTGCTTCCTTGCTTTGCATTGAAATCGCCGAGGACAGTTTTAAGGTAATAGCTAGGGCACAGCTCCTAGGTCTTGCCTAAGAGCTCGTTGAAGATATCTTTGGCGTTATGGATTATTACGAGGCGCTGGTTCACATGTCGGAAACCCAAGACTTCTGGCCTAAGTCTGCCTCTAACAACAAATTCTCATGCAAATAGGCTCTGCGTTTGCCGTTATTTACAATCGCAGTAGTAAATGTTGCAATTTTTCATCCTCTTTTTGCCCGCCCATCCAATTGCATTTCCTGTATGGCGGTAACATCAGCTTTGCAGCAGTCCAGGGCCCCCGTCCAGATTCAAAGTTTGTTATCCTTGTTTCGTTTGCAGGGGCTGACAACAGTAGATCTGTCCATATCGGAAGCTTGTTGTTGCTTCGGAACTTCCATAGCCTGGCGGTTACCTCGACGGCATAACCTGGAGGACTAGTTCCATTATGGATATCTTTAAGACGAGGAATCAGTTAGACCGAAGCCAGAAACCAGTTTATAGCGCTTCGATTTTTTTCTGGTGGTCAGCAATCGCGTTTATAAGTTTATCAAGTCGATTCCGAATGGATATCGACCGGTGCCGGGTGGGTACCATTTGGAGGTACAACACTGGGAATCACCAAGTTGACACCTCTCATTGTCTACTCTTCTTCTATACCACCCAACGTTTTCACACGGCGTAAAATGAGCTTCGTCGGTTATGATCAAAATTCAAGTTCATCAGCAGGGATGTTCTGCTGTTTCGGCGACATTGAACACGACGCTGCAGCAATACTTTTTGAGACATTCGTATCTTGTATGGGAAGTTTGCAACTCGTCGATAGATGCAAGTCAAACTGCTGAGCGCGGCGATGATAGATGCTGGCCTAAATGAGTTTTTAAAATATATAATTGATCTCATTGATCTCACTTCGACGTGGACAAAGTTTAGCCGTTGGCTTTGCCACACTACCTCTCCTATTCAACGTGGTCACTAAACTTTTTATTGCTTTGGCTGTTGGCACTATTAGACTACAATACGGCGTTAACACTGTAGGCAATTTATTTTCAAGGTAAAATTGAATAATTTCAGCGCATTCTTGTGACTTGTTCTGCTTCATGGTAGAAATTGTAAAAATTGTCGATTTGACAATTCCTGTAATTCTTATTTTATTTTAACATCAGGTACCACAAAAACATGACAACCCAACGTTTACTAGATGGAGTGAAAAGTGACCTCCTTGACTGCCAGAATGCGCTGCTACTGCAAAAAAGGTTATGGTGCCTTGAAGTTCGTTCATATTTAGGCAAACATGCCAAATTTCAGTGCGATACTGTCTTTAGTTTTGTTTTGACAGCTGATTGTTGTTGACGTGTTTGGCATCATGTTGAGTATGGACAAAAACAATTTTCGTTCTCTCAGAAAACATTATTTTTTGAGAGGCAAAATGGCTAAGGAAACAAAAGAAAAGTTGGATAAATATTATGGGGCTAATGCTCCGTCAGATTACACCGTCAAATATTGGTTTGGAGAGTTTCGTGGTGGCTGCAACTCCACTAGCGATCAAGTCCGCAGCGGCAGGCCCTCCGATGCGGTTACAGAGGACAAGGTCAAAAAAATACATGAAATTGTGTTGGCTGACTGCAAAGTGTAGGTGCGCCAGCTAGCAGATACCACAAAGATTATTACTGAGAGCACACGCCATATTTTGGGCAATATGCAGAATATTGAAAAAGTTATCCTGCAGCTGGGTGCCGCGAATGACCAAAAACACGAACGCGAGAGCACTTCGAAAGAGTGTTTGGACTTGCTGATCGGAATCGGGCGGACTTTTAGCGTTGATTGGTAACTGGATTTGGATCCCTCGGTCACTTTTTACTCCATCTACAATAGTATAAGTAAAACTACGAGCATTTGTTACCAAAAATTAAGATTGAGAATGAAACTAGATCTCTGATTTTATGACGATTTTTTATTTGATCTGATTTCATGAAGCGGAGGAGGTACAGTATATTATAATGTTTTTTGTTTTGCCTGTTATTCCTTATTATACAATACATTTAATACATTTCTCAATATTTTATCGATTTCTATTGAAAATTCCTTACCTTTCTGGTATCTGTGTGTATATTTTACGTTCATCTTCAAATGATTTCGCTTTTATGCAACTACAATATGGCAAGACATTTCGTCAATATATCATAGAACTTTTATCCATTTATACATCTTTATATAATTTATTTGTTTCTTATTTAAAATGTCAATTTTACATTTATGTATATTCTAGGCTATTTTAAAATGTTTGCATTCTAAGTATCTCTTTGTATTTTTTATTTAAAAATTTGGCTAATATAAAAACATTTCTTGTTTTGAATGAACACCCTGTAAAAAATTGATTTTTATCTTTTTCTTTTTAATTTAATATTTTAATAATTTTTTTTCTTTCACTTTTAAATTATTTTTTACATATTTCTCCATACATCGTACTATAAATAGTTTTTGTCTTGATTTTGTTTTTATTTAAAAAAAATTTGCTAGTTGCAGTAAGTTTTTAAGTTTACGGTTTTTTTTTTTTTATTTCTTTAATTAAATTTTTATGTATGCTTATGTGGTATGTATAGATGGTAGATACATTAAGAAAATCTAGATATCTCGAATAGATAAAATTCATTAATTTTTTCAACTCTGTATATCAATTTTTTTTTTTGGCAACATTTATAAAAACTTCTATTTTTTATTTTGTGGAAACAATGTTTGCTTTTTATTGTTTCTTGTTTTTTGATTTTGGTAAAAATTATTGTTATTTGGATTTAGTAGGACGTATGTAAATTTTTCTTTTATTTTGTGGTGCTCGCAATTATAGTTTCTGTATATCAATGAAGAATTTTTAACAATTTAAAACAAGGTTCGTTAGATGCATTGTACTAATGGTAAAATAAGGAAGACAATTGTAATACACCAATGTAGATCCTGTATATAAAGCAGTGACGCAGACTGTAGCGAGGCAGTCAAAAGTTGTCATTGAAGCAGATCGCCAACTAGAGTGTGCAAAGTAATAAACGAAGAATAAATACGAAAAAGGATTTCCTTTTGTTCAATTTCACTCTTATTCTACAGAGGACGGTGACGCCAATATTGTACAGTCATTTGACACGCTTGGACACTGAAGAAGCGTCTCTTACCTCACCTTGTTCTATCGCTTTTTGGCCAATAGTTCTTCACCACACTCTAAACCCCATTTTCGGACGTACTCTAAAATATCGTACTCCAAACTAGCTTATGGAATGCCCTGCGGAGCTCTCCATTTCTTAGTCGTTATAACTTGCAAACATTTAAGACCAATGTACATAGGTACCTCACTTTCTTTCCTCCATAAGTTTCGTTCGCGGGCACTAATAACTTTCTCGCTAATTATAAAAAAAAAGAGTAAGACTTGGTATATTGCTAAGCCAAACACGAAAATGAATTGATGCGCAAAGAAAAAAGGAAGTAGAAAAGGAAATAACAAGTGGGGCTTGCTGACTCTATGAGCATAAGGGAGAGGAAGAACATAGGTTCGTCAGAGGAAAAAAGAAAGAGCACGAGAAGCGCACCATCGAAGCCTTAGAGCGGTTCAGAAGAAGTTTAGAGGGTTTTGTCAAAAAATAAAGCAAACCGGGCTACAAATCCAGAATGGAAGCCAGCAAATATGAACGTGGACAACTAGTAATAGAGTCGCAGATGGTGCTAAGAATATTGAAACACTACTTCTGCATACTGTATAACGGTGATGACAGTAAAAATTACCACTGTCAGGTAGAATGAACCATTCACCCTGGACGAAGATGACACAAAAGTACGTCCCCTGACCGACAATAGATGATGTTTCCGTAGCAATATTGAAGCTAAAATCTACCTAATAATACCGCTGTGAAAGACAGACTGCATGTTGGGCTATTTAAAGCGACTGGAAAGGATTTGGCAGGAAACATGGACCAGCTCATCTATTAGATTTGGTCAGAGGAGGGCTTGCCGGAAGCTTGGAATATTGCTTCTTGATTGTTTTCTTGATTTTTTCGCGTTGTTTTTGTTTTGTTACAAAGTTTGTTGGAAATGCTTCGACAGTTATATCAGCTTAATACTAACAATGACGAATTTGTTCAACGCTAGGGGTATCTCCGTTCGTAGACCCAGTTCTCGGCAGCTGGAGCCCATGGAACTACTTCATTTTCGGTGAACCACAGAGCGATTTCCTTGTTGGCCGATTCGACAGCATCGGAACCGTGGATGATATTGCGCCAAACTTGAATGCAAAAATCTCCACGAATGGTTCCCGGTAGGGAGTCAGCTGGATTGGTGGCACCCAAAATTTGGCGGCCAGTCTAGACGACGTTCAAACCTTCCCACACCATTGAAACTATTGGTCCAGAGTTCATGTAATTAACCAAACCGGGGAAGAATGAGCGGCTAGACAGATTGGAGTAGTGCTTCTCGAGCAAGTCCTTGGAAGCCCACAGGAATTTCATGGCGACCAATTTGAAGCCCTTCTGCTCGAAACGTTCGATGATCTTACCAACGATTCCACGCTGGACGGCATCAGGCTTGACCATGATAAAAGTGCGCCCCTTATTTGCTGCCATTGCTGATCAGAGCAACGAGAACAACATCGTTAGTTCGATCGACGAGAAAGGAGACGCTAAACATCGATTATAAGATCTTTTCTGCCGTATTATGTGAGCGTCTGAAACCATTCAATCATGAACAATCTGGTTGGTCCATACCGGTGCGGTTTCAGGCCTGGAAAATCCGCCACCAAACACTAAGGCAGATCAGGAATTTCAAACCGGCACTCACTACCTACTTGCCGACATCAAAGACGCATTTGACAGTTAGCACGCCATGTCTAGTTTTGACATCCCTTCTAAGCTCGTCAGGCTGTGCAAGATAACTCTGGGAATTATCCGTCCTCCATCGAGGTCAGTAATGAATCAACCGAGACCTACTATGCCGAGAAAGGTTTCAGACAAGGCTACGCGCTATTATGTCCGCATAATTGCGTACGCAGGTGACATGGATGTGATTGGAAGAATACAACGGGTCGCCAATGAAGCTTTTGTGGCGATTGAGGCGCAGCGGCCAAAATGTGTCTGACTGTAAAAGAGGGCAAACCAAAGTCAATTGAAAAAGACGCATATCCCCGACGGCTCGGCGAAAATGTCACCTGTGGCTGTTAAGAGTTGGAGGTATTTAAGAACTTCCTCTACCTTCGCTCCGCAGCTACAAGCCGCGTCGCTATAAACGCAAAAATTAGACGCAGAATTACTCTTGCTGGTCGCTGTCGCTTTGGGCTTAACAGACAATTTAGAAACAAAGCCGTCTCTCATAAGACCAAATTGGTCTTGCTTTATGCCGCTGAGGCTTGTACCTTGTCGAAAGCGGATGAAAAAGGATTTGGTGGTTGCAAGAGGAAGATACTACGGGTAATTTCGGCCTCGTTTAGAATGACGGGGAATGGAGGAGAAACTGTACCCGTTGTACAGCGACATCGGTCTAGTTAGGCGTCTACGGATCCAACGTTTGAGAGATCTAGGTTATGTTGAGAGAGTGGACACTATAGCTCCGTCCGTTTTATCAAAATGGGTGTTCTATTCGGGCAACCGTCGCCATAATCGTCCTACCGAGAGGACTATTCGCAGTGTGGTATACAAATTTGAGTCCGCTGGTTCAGTAAGCGATAAACAAACTAGTACGTCGACGAAACGCAAGATCTGTCGAAAACATCGCCGCTGTCCGTGAGAGTGTGTAGGAGAATCCGAAGCAGTCGGTTTCGCGCCGCTCACAAGAACTCGGCTTTTCGCAGACCATAACTTGACAAATTTTGCATCGTGAAGTGGGTCTGCACCAGTACAAAATTTAACACGCCCAGGAGCTGAAGGTAAACGGCCATAGACAACGACGTGTGTTCGCTAAATGGGCTCTGAAGCAATTGAAAACTGAACCTAATTTTCATTGAAAAATCATCTTCAGCTATGAGGCCCATTTCTGAATGGATGGCGTCAACAAGCAAAATAGACCAATTTGAGACGATACCAATCCACATGAGATCCAAGAGCATTCAATGCATCCCGAAAAAGTCACTGTTTGGTGTTTATTTCTTCGTCAACTGCGAGCGTTATAGGTCGATGATTACCAATTTCTTTTGGCCTGAATTGAATGATATTGACACCAACGACATGTGGTTTCAACAGGACGGCGCTACGTGCCAAACAGCTCACCATTCGAAATTCTGCACGAGCGATTCGAGAGCATGGTCATCTCACATGGAGGTGATGTTAACTGGCAACGGAGATCGTGCGATTTGATCCCGTTAGACTTTTTCTTATGGGGTTTTCTGAAGTTGCAGGTCTATGCGAATAAGCCACAAACCACAGCGGCCCTCAAAGCCAACATAACCCATGCCATCGGTCAAATTCAACCTGATTTATGCGCCAGAGTCATGGAAAATTGGACATTTCTGATGCGCCCCGCCCAGGGAAGCCGCAGTGGACTTGGAAAGGCCGTTAGGCCTTTCAAACGAATAAAAACTGATGCCTCACACACGTTTTGTTTTATTTACAGATAGAAAGCGCTTGATGAGAGTCCCTTTAGTAGTAAGTTTCGTGTTTTGAAGCGGTAGCCGAGTTAACCGGCTACGCAAGTCCAGGTATGGGGTGGAAGTCAGTTTGTGAAAGAAGAAAATCTATGGAGGTTTTACATCAAATTTACTACCCAGAGCCCCTGACTAAACCTGGCACGCGGACCACTACGAGGCAAAACGAGTTGGTAGATCAAATGGAGAGATTTGGCGCCCGAGCGTGGACTAAGACTGGATTTGTTGGAAACAAACGTGGAAGCATGGAAGCCAAAGCTAGATCAATTAATTGCAGCAGTAGATCTCAACTTCAGACAGCGATTTGATGGAAAATCATCTCTGTCACTACACCGATCAATGTGTAGTCAGCTGAATAATAATTTAGAAGAGCGGAACTAATTCCACTGAATTATCAACCGTATACAGTAGATAGACCGATTTTGCGTAACATGGCGGAGAGGGAGGATACATATATTTCATTTCGTGGATAGATGTCCCATGATTCGAGAAATAAGCCGGCACTTGGCGTAGATCATATCCACGGTAAAGAAGTCATCCGTAGACTCAACGAATTAAACGTAACTATCTGGATCTAGCTAGCGCAGGCCTATGGTCAAAGAATTATAACGGACAAATCTTAATTGTGAATCAAAAAAATACATTTTGGAGAGTAAAACATTGCCAATTGGCAGACCACTTATTGCCATGCCTTTACCGATTTTTGATTTTTGTGAAAATTGTAAAAATTAAATCAGCGATAAATTTAATTCTAATTCTAAAAGAAAAAAGCTCTAAGGAGATCTGAGCGCACAAGGTACGTGGAACACCCTGTAAGAGTTCTCTAAAAACTCTGCTCAGTGTTTCAAAAGATCGTCTCCAAATAAATGAAACGTGGTGTTGGGACGATGAGACGAAAATGATGGTAAGGAACAAGAGAAAAGCCTTTCTAGCGTGAGCTAAGTATACTGATACCGATCAGTATATCTTGATTAACCCTATGATGGTTCCAGAGTGGTAGCCAAAGTACATGCGGTAGCAGAAGAGGTATTGTATCGGGAATTAGAAGAGGTACACACGACAAGCAGTAGAAGAAATGATACATTGGAACTTGAGTAAACGAGCTAATATTTTTAACATTGCTGCACTACGCAAACAACTCCCAAGAGATTCGCTTTCCGAAATATATGGATAGGGAAGCCTACTACCGTGAAACTACGAGATGTGCGATACATGGAAAGATTATTTTAACGCGTTACTAAACGAAGAATTTCTTCTGCAGTGCCGTTTCCTCAGATATCGCGCATGAAGAGGAGATACCGAATTTTACGGAAGCCGGAGTAAGCGAAGAATTACAAAGAGTGAACCGTGGGTGTGTAGTCAAACTTGATAGCATACCGTCCGATATCAAAAATTTTAGGCCTAAATGGCTCGCAATTTTGTTCAATAAAATGATGAGAAGCGATCGAATAGCTAACCAGTGCAGGGAGAGCTTTGTACTACATAAATGCAAGAGCGTCACGAAAAACTGAAACAACTACCGATCGGCAAAATTAATGTCGCATTATAGACAGTCGAAAGTGCAATATTATGGCAGTCCATGCGGCTATATTGGAGGTAGACTGACATACAAATATATGATGCGATTCAAATTTGACAAAATTTCGTGACGCTTCGAGCGATCCACATATTATCATCATAAAGCCTTTGACTGATTTCTCAGGGATTTTAGTATGAACTTACTAAATTTCTAAATGCCTCTAGGATGTATATAAGAATGGTACGCAATATGTACGATGATGTTAAAACGAAAGTTAAATGCACAGCGGGAGTAACCGAAGAATTCGAAGTTAGAATTCTTGGCAATGACAGTATCAGCGCTACGACCTGACAGGCATTTAATTCTATAAAGGTGATGAAATGATGAGTTATGAATAAATGCAAACGATTTAGAAATCGCCTACCACCACCGAAATTTCGGCATCGATATCGCCCATAGAATTAGCATGGAGGGCTTATATGCCGCCAGAAGTCAGCAAATTTAGCCAACCCCATAAGCGGCGCAGTAGAAATGTAAATACGAGGAAGGAATATGTAGCATTATATGTAGTAATACGCGCTACTTATTCAAACGGCTAAAGACAGAAAGAAGTGATAAATGTGAAGTATTTCACATCCAAAAGGATAGTTTTTGCGACCATATTAACAGCATCGGAGTGTCGACTCTGATTCAATTGGCTTTCTTCTATTGCCATGGGTTAGTTTAGGAATCCTTTTTCTACCGGTGTAGTCAGGGTTCAAGAAATAAGCTGATATAACACAGTGACCGACGAGGGTAGAGGGAAAACAACATCAATGGTGTACTTATAAGTTATAACCATGGGAAGTCAGGGACCATCTTCGATAGATATTCTTAAACTATTTTTGCATTTTCGTTTAAGTCAGGGGCAAAGTTGCAAGGTATGTAGATGAAGGAGAAGATTGCTCTGTAATCGATTAAGGTCAGCTTCTACTCTTACGACTCACTTATTAAATCGTTCTCAGAACTCTGAAAAGTTGTTCCAATTCCAATTTGATGTCGTTCAAATTTCTAACATGGAGCACCAAAAATTATTTAAACAACTGAATTCGTTCTGTCGAGGTTAAGAAATACATTATGTCTTACCTATTATATTTTTAAAATTTAAAATTTTGGAGAAGTTCTATTTAATTTAAAACGAGATTAAAAATAAACACTCCCCCCTTAACAATTATAATAAAAATCAACTTTCAAGCTTAACACCAGCAAACACATCTTAACATAAAAACAATCCTATAATCCTGACACAGTGTCCTCGATAGTTTATGCTTTTGTTTTGTTTTTTTTTTTTTCTTTTCTTATTTAATAAAATATCTATTTTAGTATCTATTTATAGAATTTTTATTATTTTTTTATTTTTAATACTTACACCTAAACGTTAGATATATCGTATTTAATATTTAACTTAAAATTAATTCTATATATATATATAATGTTTTTTTTTTATATCATATATAAATCATCTCTCTAGTTATTCGTCTGTCTGTCTGTTTATCTCTGTCCTCGTTTGGCTATAAAGTAAACCTAACCTAGAAAAATAAGTATTTTACAAAATGGTACGTAACTTTCCGAATGACATACGAGTATATGAACATTGTTTTTTGAATAAATTAAAAAAAAAGAACGTGATGAAGGAATGTAATCGGACATTTATTTTTTGAGAGACATCTGCATGAAGTGATTTTGTTTTGTTTTGTTTCTTTTAAACTTATCCTTATGTATACTTTCGTATTGTAATCGTTTTGTTTTTGGTTTTTCTTCGATACTCGAACTTAAAACTGCGTTTGTAAAGGCATAAAATTAATAAAGAAAGCATCGCGTGAAAAATTCACCACAGGAATGTTGACTTTTGTTGTCTACTTTTAAGTCTGCCACAGCAGATACCTCACAATCCATGGTAGAATTGTTGTGTCAGATGCCCTCTAGCGTTGGGTTGTCGAACAAAAAAATTATCACTTACAACGAGTACAGCAAGGGAGAAGAGTAAAACTGGTATGACTTGCAGAATGTTGACATTTCGTCCAGCACCACTGGGCGGTTCATTCGAGAGGGTGGTGAATTTTTCAACTCGGGTCCAGTCACTCAACCCTGCGAGATTTTTAGATGCAGCCCGCATGAGGTAAGTTGTATTGTGTTCCAAGTTTCCGATTAGAAAAGTTGCTCCTGCAAAAAAAAAAAAAAAAAAAAACCATCATCATGCCACAGACAAGTTCAAGTCATGCGTCAATTTTGAACAATAGACGAGAGATGTTAGAGAATCTGAGTACTTACCATCTTCGAAGGGAAAATCCTTTCGCTTGGCATGGCTCCAGTTACCAGCAACGGACTTGAATTCATGGTCGGTCATGTACTCAATCCGGAATCCATTTACATCCATCAAATTTCGCACTGGTGAACTTCGTATCGAGCCAACGTCTACGTCGAATGTATTCGAATTGAAGCCGCGAAGTTGCAAATGGGCCGGTGGTGGTGGTTTGACTCCTTTTTCTAGTTGTGTAGCACGTTCAATGGAACCCTGGCTATTGGATGCTTTGCATTTGTATGTATCGTAGACGGTATCGTCCTTAATGTCGAGCACTAGAGTTGACACATACGGTTCAATGTAAATAGTATGCTTATCGGAGTGGAGGCGTTTTTTGTTGCGATACCAGGTAAAATTGGCCGGAGGTTCTGCGATTGCTTCACATGTAATACTAGCCCGACCACCGACATATCCATACTGCTGACTGAGGTGATGTTTGTGTGTCCAAAATGGCTTATCTGTGAAAGAGGAAGGAAACACATACGAGTACTCGTACACAGTCATTTACGGGCAATTAAGCTTCAGTTCCACTACTGAGTGTAGTCAGCCACCGATTGCCTACATATGAAGATGCCCATACTCGTCCTCGTACTGGTACTTTATGGAGTTTTTGGTATCCGAAGGATTTTTCCAAGAGCAAATGGGCTACAAAGTTTATCTGTAGAATAGTTTCGATGCAGAAGGGTAGGGTGTCTTTTGAATTAGAGAGGAGAGAGCATGCAGGCATGCAGAGATACCACAACTCTGCATGTGTGGACAAGGAGAACGACCAGTAATTTGGAGTTATACAACAAATCTCTGTGGGTTCTGGGGGTAACTTTCCGTGGAATAGAACTACAACAGTCAGAAGGTGGAACAGTGGTTTTTGGTCGTTATTGTGAAAATTGAAATTTCATTCTTAATGCAGTTGCTGCATGAGATAATCGCGCGGTTAATAGTATCTTT
This sequence comes from Volucella zonaria, assembly GCA_963966105.1. Taxonomy (NCBI): domain Eukaryota; kingdom Metazoa; phylum Arthropoda; class Insecta; order Diptera; family Syrphidae; genus Volucella; species Volucella zonaria. The sequence goes on along the minus strand of OZ014533.1, from coordinate 128,048,575 downwards.
GGGATGAATTTTATCATCATCGTGAAAGTTGAAGTAGGACGATTAAGCGCTTAAAGGTAATGTGGCCTGTAGGTAATGGTAAATTGAAAATGCTCAAGCATGCAATTAGCTAATTAGAAACGAAAGCTGATGGCTTAACATTGCATTCTGGAGCTGGTCTGGTAAACTAATCGTTGAGTCTTAAGAACAAAATTAAGAAGATTAAGACGGTATACGGTGGAATGGCTCCCTGATAATTAGAGAACAATTAGGTGAAACTTATGTCCTTAGATTGTGTAGGGAAGTTGGCAATGAGAATTTGAATGATAAGGAAGTTTCAAGTTCCCTTAAGTGAGTGCGAACTGTTAACATGGGAAAACTTTGCGAGGATTACTTTCAGTCTTCAAATCACTTAATCTTTTCTAATTGGTGATTTAGAAATACACAATATGAAAGGCATGGTAAGTTCCATCAAGGGCGAAGATAATCTGGGATGATATATCTTGCGGGGCATAAGGCACGTGGGAGAAAAGTTTTAAGGCTATTAGAGGACTGGGAATAGACGTGAAGGAGAACAATATCCCATTTAAGGAGCTTAAAACTCTGGAAGTGGATTTTATGGAATGAGTTTCTGGAAATAACGCACTACGGAGACGGTGAAAGCCAAGCAATGAATTCTTGGGCTCTTAAGAGGCTAAATTGTTAATCATAGTCCTCCAGAAGGTTTCAAGTCTCAAAGGTGATTGGAGATGTGTCATCCGGAACCGAGATGCAACCCAATGCAACTAAGCTGACAAAATGTGGTGTTATTGCGTCAAAAAGCATGTGAATGAGTGCGGAATCATTGAATAGTTTTCAGAAAACCAGCGATAGCTTTGCAGGTAAAGGGACTACTTCAATCCACTCGAAGATGTATTGTAGTACCAGTTTTACTTTGAGCAATTTAGTAAAGTACGAGTGTTGGGTGAACGATCTAGAAGAGTCTTACCCTCCCTGGTCCGCGTCGATAAGAATGCTGATGGTGGTACTATAGATGAAAATGAAGTCATAGCTCAAGGTACAGGGAATTGATCCTGAAAACATTTTGACGAATCACAGTACAATGTGATACGTGGGACTTCTTGACTTTAGTGAGGTGTATATACATAGTGTACACATATGTATACGCTCCAAACAAGGAGCCACAATAAATTTCTTTGCCATCCCTGATCTTAAGACCGAGTCTAGCAAGGTTGACTAGTTGTAGAACTGAGTAAACAGGAGTGACAACGTTAAGGATTCAGATGGCATGTGGTTTAATTTAAAAATCAGACGAACCACCAAAGAGTCAAATGAAGGCTGCTTTCCAGAGGATGTGCAAAGCGCCCTATTAACCAATGTATGCGAGATATTATTGATAAGAGCAAGGCACTGCATGAGCTGTCCACGACCGAAATGCATGGCGAAAGATCAAAATGCGGTCAATGAACTAATAGCAGATACTTCTTTGATGTTCCTGTCGACCAAGGTTTCTATTTTTTCGGTGGCAAAGTGTCTAGTACCAGCACTCAGCACTCAGCACTCAGCACATCAGGGTCTAGTATCTGCAGTCTAATGCGGGATTAAGCCGGGTATTCACAATCAAAGTGCTCCTTAGTATCGTCAATATTTTCATCGGTGGACAGGCTTCCAAATCGGAAGGTTCGGTGTTTGAATCCCAGTGTCGCCCGAAAGACATTTCACTTTTTAGTTAACGAAAATCAAGTAAGATGAGTAGTTAACTAGAAATCAACATCAAGATAACTTCCACCAAGAATTAGTCTCCCCATTAAACGGTGGATGCCACCCATGGAGCGAAATTACCACTGAGCACAAAATCTTTCTTTCTCTCTCTATCCCATTTTTCAAAAAAACTTAACACATGCTGAGGCATTATAAGTGTATTCATACCCACTTGAGTGTTAAGTTCTTAAAAAAGCGTAGTGACCCGTTTAGACGCCAATGAGCAGTCGACGGCGTTTCACACTAAAGGTAAGCAGAAACGCCGCGCGTTTATAGGAGGCATCCAGAAGCATTGGTTTAGCCTGCCTGAACAATCTTGTTATCTAAGTCTGTATTCATAACAGACTGAACGTAGGTCTGTTACCTATTGTAACCTAGGTCCCAGACAAGACTCCTTGAATTCAGGTTACTTCAAACTGCGTCTAAAAAAACCTTAGATTAGAGTAGAACTCAGTGATCGGAGCTTGGATCTCGCTACAGATGCAGACACTTCACCTCTTTTAAGTGGTTCTTACACTATTGTTCGTTGCCATGAGGTTTTCTTACATCTTCGCTTGGAAGAAAAGCGTTCGGCTTCCTAACTAGTACTGATGGCAAAGGTTGTCGTCCTCCACAAGGTCACTAACATCACATGCTATATCGGTTCTAAAATCAATGAAAATGGGACTGCATTCCTTTCCTGGCTCAACTTCTGGCCCAAAGCAGTCTTGAAAATAGAGAGAGTCAACATTGTCCTCCTGCGGCAACTTAAGTTCCGGTTTCATTAAGTCAGATGATTTGTCCTATGTCCATAAGATCGGAGTTAAATGGCAGTCGACAACACCATATACCATTTCCTTTTAAATGGAAGATGACCTTGATGATGGGATAATCAAATGGAGAAAGATTCATCAGTTAGAGCAGGGACTGGCCTGCAAGGGAGATCTCCTATACAAACCCGAAAAAAGCCAAGACAAATCGTTTTATTAAGTCTGGCGAAAGCAGCGGTGACGCATTTGCGTTAAAGTCTATTCCACCAAAATGGCAAACGGCAGAATTGGTATGAACATGTGTAATTCAGACGACCATCCTCCGTGAGAAGCCTAGAGTTTTGATAAGAGCTCTACCGGAAAGCCGAGTTTGCTTAAAAGAAACTGTTTGTGAAGCCTTTTAGGATAAGACTAGACTAGGCCAGTCGGCTTTCTCCTTCTTGTGAAAAGAAAAAAATCTCAGTTTTGGGAGGATTGGCTGAAAACTTTGTCGATTATGTCGGATCCGACAGACAGTATAGCTACAGCATCTTCATATTTCAGAGCGCAGGCAAACATATTGGAAGTATTAAGAGCGTTAAACAGAGGGTTGATTAACCTGAACATTACAGTGGTGACTGCAGACAGCACCCGCAATGAAAACCCCCAATACGCACTCCTGCGTACATCTCGTTGAATGCGGACTCAATTAGGGGGCATAGAAGCGTATTTAATGGCCTAATCCATGACTTCAACGGATGACAGATGCCAACTATGGCGGGTTGTATTACTTAGATAAATTGCAAGCCCAGTTAGAGGACCTCGTAATCAGCTAGTTATGATCATATTACTAACAGTCTCTGCTTTTCAATCACTGTAGCTGCCTTTTGAGCACCTTGACTTGCTAGAGGGTTTCACCGAGTGCCTAGAACATTTTGCAAAAGTCTTTTTTCTAGGTCACGAATTGAAACCCGAATTAGACTCTTTTATTTATCTTGGATTCCTATCTTCTACACAATTAGTCCTAGGTGACCTGTTGTAGTGTAGTCAGCTATTCCGACATATTCGGAGCTCAGATCAAAAAGAAGTCCCCGAAGTGCGTTACTGGTATCAGAGCATCCAGTCCCTTGCCCAATGCGTTAAAACGAAGGACCTAGACCTTCATATGGATGACCTTACTGTTGAGGACCACAGCAAACGAAACAAGGAAATGCACTTTCGGATCTGCACGTGGAGTCTAACTATTAGCAGAGGCCCTTGATTTCACCGCCGTCTAGGGAGTTCGATGTGATGGGCCGGACATAAGGAGGCTGAAAAGCTGTGATATCTGTTATGCTGATTACTGTAGGGAAAAGAAATAGTGCTTATTCGGGTGCGAATTTGCCATATGCGGCAGACTTAGGCAAGATGTCTTGAGCTTCCGACAATCTTATAACAACCAGTATCAAGGCTAAATTTATTAACATACGCCTAATATGCACTCAACCCCTCTTGGAAGACAAGGACGATTCCACCACAGAATGTTTCTACAAGCTCCTCGACAAGACATACGATCAATGTCCGAAGTATGACGTTATAATTTTAACCCTAAGATAGGAAAGTAGAACATCTTTGGTTCCACAGTTGGTAAGCATAGTTTACATGACACCTAGTCTGGCAACGGGCTTAGGCTTATTGACTTTGCGACGGGACGAAATATCACTATAGCAAGCACACGGCTTCCTCATCTCAATGTACACATAGGGACATGGCAGTCTCTGGATCATATCAGCAAGGTCAAGCACCGAAGACCAGTTGGAACTCTGCCAAAATGCCATTAGACAGACTGCTACGTGCTGGGATTCACCACCACTAAAATTTGATGAAGTACCTCCAAAAGCGTATGCAGCTAAACAAAAAGCCTAAAAAGCGGCGCTGCAACGTAGAACGAAATCCGCTCGTGAGCTGTATGAGCAGAAGAGACGAGAAGAACCTGAGCTGCTCCAGAAGAGCAAAAAAGACCGAATGATCGGAGATATTGAGAGTTTGTACTCCAAGAGCAACTTACGGAAGTTTTACTGTTCTTAGGGTCACAGCACCCAGTACTTATTGTAACTCTACATTGGGTCAAACCAACTGGAAAACCCTTCCCATGATTTGGATTTAAACCATAGCCACCATGACGCTGCTCCAAGGGAGCCTACCTCAACAAGTCAGGCCCGGACCGAAATCCGCGTGGCTACTGACTTCCATGGTACCGTGATTTAAGTCCTGGTAGGGACTACCGGTGATGCTACCACCCAACATGGCCTATGACTTGCCGCTTGTAACTGGTCAAATCGCAGCAACCTTCGGTGGCGTCATCTGAAAACTTTTACGCTTTTTATTAGACAACGTCATTGATGGGCGAAGCCTTGATAATTGGGCGGGAGCCCTCAAAAGCGGACGTGTAACGCACAGTCTTTCAAAAGTCTAAACAATTACTAGCGTACGCCGATGATAGGCATGATTGGGAGAACTCAGCGGGTGTTCGACAGTGCGTTAGCTAGTATTGAAACGGAAGCTGCCAAAATGGGCTAAGCGATAAATGAGGGCAAAACACGGGACAAAACTTCATAATCGACAGCTAGAATTTCGAGGCAACAAAGGACTTTGTATTTCTCGGCTCTGCTATAAATTCTGCCAACAACAACTCAGCAGAACAAAAATGAGGAATCACTCTTGCCAATCGCTGTTTGTTTGAGCTAAGAAGGTAATTGACCAGTCCGACTTTATACCGCTGAAGCATGCATTCTATGAGCTGATGAAGATATGCTCAGTCATTTCAACGCCCGGTTTGCGTTGACGGGCTTTGGGAAAGAAAATTCAACAACGATCTATACGAGCTGTATAGCAATATCGATCTAGCCAGAAAATTGCCCATCAGTTGGCTGAGATGGCTAGAACATGTAGAGCGAACGGATATCAATGATCCGACCCGAAGAGTCTTCGAATCTAATCCGTAGGGACAACTCTGTCCGGGAAGACCTCGTTTTAGATGGAGCGCATAAGTAGAAGAGGCCGGTGACTGTTGGATAAAGACCGAGCTACTGGAGAGGCCTGTTAAATTAGGCACAGGTTCACCTCGACTTGTAGCGCTACCTAAGAGAAAAAGAAGAAGACTTGTTGAGAAGCTTTCTGGCGATCTGCAAAAGGTTTTACTGGCTTGACACTTCAGCACAAAATATTTGGTGATGCCGCCGCACAGAATCTGAACAGGTTCGTCTATCGTCTGTTTCCTTCTGAATTTCAGTGACAATTGACAGATTTGACGAGCTCCTCCTTAAAGTATGCCAATTCGGTTTCTCTATTCAGCAAGGTCGAAATTCTATCCGGAATTCAATATACCGACACGTGCAGGAGCTGCTAAGACGAAGAAGAGAAAGGAGTCATCGTACTAGTTAACATGAAAAGTTCTTGGTGAACAGAGCACGTCCGAGAGGGCTGTCGGGAATAGAAGTATTCAGCGGTACTTAGGCTCGTTTGGGTACCAAACATCCACCCCACCTTCATATTTTAGGAACCATATTCAACTGAATCAGAATAGGACCTACTTGTGCTAGTATAGCAGGTTACGTAGCATCATCGTGTGTCACTGCATTTGCGTTTTCCCTTCTAACTTAATTGTAACCGAATATTTTTAGGCGCACGTCAGGATACAGGCAGAACGAACGACAATCTGCTCTCAGTTGTAAAACAACACAAACATTCCCTTGTCATATTGTCTGATTAGTTGTGACTTTATCTTCACAAGTCACTTCAAAAAATTAACAAAAGTTAGCTGCTCCCTAAGCATTGTTTCGTTGGCAGTTACGTAATATCTGACACTGTCATAAGATCTGAAAAGCCTCTGGGTTTGTCTACTTCAATTAATTAATCTTGAAAGTACAGATCCGAGGACACTTTTTTTTCCCCTAAAAGTCATGAGATAAGACCCAACTTACCTTCACAAACACACAAAGGAGGTTAACAATTGTAAAGGATGCCGCACCCACGGATACAATCCTAAATTCATGACAGTTGTCTGTTTCTGTATTAACCGCTTAAAGCTGTCAAGATTCTCTGCAGTATCGCATCATTAATTCCCAGATAATCTCCAAAGACATTACTCAAGCGCAATTAGGAAACCGAAAATTAAAAAAAAAAAAAAACAAAAAGACATTTCCTCCGCGGCCAAAAATTAATCCATCCCTGAGTACAGTTCTACTGGCAAAATATGCAAATTTCGCATATCCCACAGACGAATGAAAAGTGTGACAAATGAGTTGAAGATCCTGAGTGTCTCTCCAGCTTCGTATTTAGGCGATTTTTGTTCTTCCACCAAAGGGGCAAAGACTTGTGGTTAGATGACATTTTCTGCCATATCCTCTGGCTCAGACATTACGAATACATACGAGTACTTCTCTGCCTTTGCGCGACTTCTGTCAGTATCCCAAAAAGTCCACAGATACGAGTATGAGTACGAATACCTTCTGCATAGATTCACTAACTGAATCCTCCATCCATTTCCCAGAAATGGAAAATAAAAAAAAAAATAAAAAAAAAATTATTTGAAAAACTGAAATGATACTCACGTTCGATTTTCATCAGGACAGTTCGCTCCTGTACATCGGAGATATCCGGTGTAAATTGATACGCTTTGCACGTATACTCTCCGGTATCATTCTGTGTCACTTTGTGGATCAGTAATCCATCAGCCAGCTTGCGAAACTTGGACGTAGCAGCTGCAAAAGACAAAACAACAAACAAAAAAAAAACGACTTATGCAATCCTTCAACAGGCAAAAAAACAAGGACGAAATGAAAGTCCATCAGTATTCCATGGAAACGAGAACATTCCCGGATCCACAAGTACATCTACGCACGAGTATATGCATACATTTTCGTATCGAGAGAAAAGCCCCCCTGTTAGGATTCAATTTTAATTTTTCCCATCAATGCAACAGGATACGTAGGATTAAAAAACGACACAAGATTGGATAGGGTGTGGTAAAACTTTAAAGAGGATCCTTCAAAAAAAAAAAAACAAAACAAAAAAAAAACAGCACACACTCTATAGAAATACGTACAAAATTCAATAGGTTGACCATTCAGTTGCCAGGATACGGTTGGCTCTGGATCGCCCTTAACCTCGCACAGGATTGTCGCATTCCGTCCTTCTTTAACAGTCAATATTGTGGCATTCTCTGTGAAAGAGATTTTCTCTACAAAAGAAAAAAAAACACAAAAAGCACAGAAAATGAAAGGGGAAATATGATTTTCAATCGAAGAGTCCTTTAGTTAAGTTCACTTACGATAAACGATGAGGTTAAAGGTTTTGTTAACAGCTGCCGTTCTATCGACATCTTCACAAGTCCAATTGCCCTTGTCGGCAAGTGCGATGTGTACAAAGACGAGAGCCAATTGACCTGTTATTTATTGTATCGACACCATACAGATACATAAAATGGCATTAGATGAAATTTCTATAGCGCTTGTGGATTGTATGGAATGTACAGGATACATACCTGGTTTTCGTTCCTCGATGTGAATTCGTCCTTTGACATCTTTCATGATCTCACCCTTGGGGGACTTCCAATGGACTTTCATGTTCTCGGGTGAATTGCACGAAACAATGTGGGATTCGTTGGTGAAGCGGACAATTTTATCAGTGGATGGACTCAGTGTAAGGACATCTTCTTGGCCAGCAACAGTATAAGCTAGGGGGGCGGGCGATTGAAAAAGTTGAAGAAAGTTTTAACAGCATTTCATTAAGCGGTCAAGGGGGAGTATTAAATCATTGGATACTTCATTCGAAATATAGTTGCTGAAATGTTTTAGGACATTTCTTACATTTTCTGTGATCTTTTCACTGTCAACTGTATAATAACCCAGCTCAAGGAGTGACAGCTTTATAAAAAAACGAGTATCGTAAATTAAGTTAGAAGTTGGATTCCGTAATATGTAAGGCTTCCAGCAACTGGAAGGTGTACTCATATGAGAGAGAGAATGTCCTTAGATTTGCGGGCAGTGAGACCTGATATCCACGCAGAATCCAATATATATACAGCGAGCAGCAAAAATGAGCAACTTTAATGTCGCATGGAGCGTGTGACTTTCTTGCATTCATCAGTGCTTACATAATTCCGGCCATAACTCAGTGATGTGGTTCTTGAGTCCATTAAAGTTTGTCTGCTTAGTCCCGGTTTTCGAGTTAAATCAGAGGACTGGCGTGCTTAAGCGTGTAATCAGAACCGAAAAGACGCATGCATATTTGGAAACAACCAAAATTGTTACATTGCCCTGTAGGATCGTCAATTTTCCCGCTCCAAATGAGAAAAGATATTCTCATAGCACTATATTCTTTCGCAAAGATTTTAAAGAAAGTTTGGCAGACTTGTACAAGAGCGACTCACAGTCTCTCCTCCTGACGTGAACTCTGGCGTGGCACCCAGCCAACATTTACATATTACGAATGAAAGACAACCAGTAACCGACCGGTACGCTAAGAAGATTAGAAGGTACTAACGGAGACTGGAAGCAGACTCAAATCTCTATGGATCGAAGCAAATTTCGATTTCGAAGAGTGCCTCTTGTAAAAGTTTTCATCAAAAGGTCGAAAGAGTCAGTGAAACGAGCCGGCTAGTCAAAGCCCTCAAAAGAGGAAGATCAACCAGGCTGGAATCACTCAGAAATCTGATGGTAACTGCTCTGATTCGAGACAGGGAATTTCTGTCACAAGCTTGAGGCTTACTTCCTGGCAACCTAATTAAAACCAGCTTTCAACAACCTCCAATCAACGAAGCTGCAAGTAATCTGAGCAAAAAGACGTGTCGTAGCTAGTACAAATCTATTATCGAATGAGGCCATCAAACATGCTGTTTCTACCTTTGATGGCTTCAACATGCCTGGCAGCGATGGGATTTATCTGGTTATGCTACAAAAATGTACAGGCCAGGGCCTGACAACTCTGCAGAAAATCTGGCCTGGGGCTGACATACAGAATCCCTGGTGAACAGTGAGAGTAGCCTTTATACCGAAAATCGGAAAAGACGACTACCTATACAGGGTCTTCCAATAGGGACTTCCCAACTTTGACAGTTGATAGCGGCCATATTGTTGAAGCTACATCTGTCAAATTGGCTGTCATTGTCTGTTTTGTCAAATCACCGTGGATGGACATAGCGTTCAACAACACGTGCAAGTGATTGGTGTTCTGTTCGGGCAACGTTCTACGCGCTACGCCCATTTTACGGTCGCCATAATCGTCCTACCGAGAGAACTATTCGCAGTGTGGTAGATAAATTTAAGTCCATTGGTTCAGTACGTCGACGAAACGCAAGATCTACAGAAAACATCATCGCTGTCCCTGAGAGTGCGCAGGAGAATCCGAGGCAGTCGATTTCGCGTCGCTCACAAGAACTCGGCCTTTCGCAGACCACAACTTGGCAAATTTTGCGTCGTGACTTGGGCCTGCACCCGTACAAAATTCAACTGACCCAGCAGCCGAAGGTAAACGACCATAGACAAGGACGTGTGTTTGCTGAACGGGCTCTGGAGCAGTTGGAAACTGACCCTAATTTTCATCGAAAAATCATCTTCAGCGATGAGGCCCATTTCTGGATGAATGGGTACGTCAACAAGCAAAATTGTCGAATTTGGGACCAATCCAATCCACATGAGATCCAAGAGCGTCCAATGCATCCCGAAAAAGTCACTGTTTGGTGTGGATTTTGAGCGGTCCATTTTTCTTCGAGAACGACGTTGCCCAGGCCATCATCGTCAACGCGAACGCTATAGGTCGATGATTACCAACTTTTTTTGGCCTGAATTGGATGATATGGACACCAACGACATGTGGTTTCAACAGAACTGTGCGACTCGAGGGCATGGTCATCTCACTTGGAAGTGATGTGAACTGGCCACCGAGATCGTGCGATTTGACCTCGTTAGGCTCTTTCTTGTGGGGCTTTCTGAAGTCGCAGGTCTAAGGGAATAAGCCACAAACCACAGCGGTCCTCAAGCTAACATAACCCATGTCATCGGTCAAATTCAGCCTGATTTATACGCCAGAGTTATGGAAAATTTGACATTTCGGATGCGCGCCGCCCAGAGAAGCCGCGGCGGACATTTGAACGATGTTATATTTCATACATAATGGCGTCGATAGGCCTTTCAAATGAATAAAATTTTGATGATACCTCACAGATACTTTGTTTTATTTAAATTTAAAGATAGGAAGCGCTTAATGAAAGACCCTTTATATGCTCGCTAAGAGCTACAGGCCCATAAGTCTGACTTCCTTCATGTTGAATAGCATGGAGATATCGGTCGATTTCCAAGTGCGCAAAACTGGTTTGCGAATGCATCCTCTGTCTAAGATGGAACATGTTTACCAACGCGGAAAATCGCGCGGGAATGCGCTTCAAAATCTGGTAGGGAGATTGGCATTTTCATTTGACAGCGCGTGGAGTTTTGTGGATAAAAGCATGCAGGTGAATACGACACTGGTTCCGGATGCTGACTGCAGTCAATATGTTCCGGGGTAAACCGGGGTTTCCTCCACTGTTATGGCGGATGTCGGTCCACTCATTGCTTAACGTTCTCATTTGCTCTGACGTCTATGGCCAGGCATTCGCAGATGGTGTATCTGTACTGTCTGTTGGATCATGTGGGCTCGCGGTCAATTATCAAGGCTTCATCCATTAATGAATTTGTCTAATAATAAAAAGCGAGGGTAGAGCAAATACTGAAGGTTGCTGCGATTTGATGGGTTACAAGCTGCCGGTCATAGGTCATTTTGAGTAGCAGGACCACCGGTAATCAATATAAGGACTTAAAACACGATACCGTGGGAGTTAGGGCTCTTTCAGACTTCGGTCCGGACCTGTCTTGTAGAGGTAAGCCCCCTATTGGAAGTATCACGATGTCTGTGATTTAAAACCTAAAACGCAGGAAGGTGCGACCGATGTAGAGTTGTAATAAGTACTGGGTGATGGAGCCCTAAGAGCAGTAAGAGGTTAATGAGTACGCCTCGACTCATACCAAGCGTGGAACTGTGCCCTAAACATAGTTCCGCTTTAGTATCAAAGAAATTGACAGAGGGCGATTGCAAGACGTATCCTTTCTCATACGAAAGTATGGGCTTTCAGAGGTATCAAGTCTTTACAAGACTTGTGTTCACTTTAAGACTCAAGAGACGTTCTGTTGGATCACGTCCAGCCAATATCTGGTTTAAAGCGTAAATTACTCTAGACGTGATTGACGATTGGTTCCCCAGAAATGGGCTTACAGTGAATCCTTCAAAACTGAGGTTGTTCTGCTTATACCTAGGTGCCATCTTGCGTAATTAATTTCTTGGGACTAAACTCGTTACGTCGAAAGACTCCAAGGTGTTTTCGGCCTTTTAGCAGTGTAAATGAGCTTTCGGCAAGACATGGGGCCTACCATCGAGGACGGCCCTCTTAATCACGGCTATGATAAAGTCAATTCACGAAAATACGTTACTGCTGCTTCTAGCAGACTCCAAAGAACGATAACCTTAGTATACCTGTCTCCGCCGTAGACGCTCTGATAAATTTTCCTCAAAGCCATCTTCTATTTAAAAAGAAGTGGTCTTAGGTACAACTGGAGACTTGACGACCTTGCACACCGGCTGTCTTCTGACTCTGGTCTTATGGACATGCCCTCTGATGCAATGACAACAGAACTCCTGCTGCGGGAAAAAAAAACAAAATTGTCTTTTCCTGTACCCAGGAAGGGTTTAGGCCAGAGTAAGAGCCAACAAGAATGTATTCCGATTTTCGGGGATGGCTTCCAAAGCGATTTAGGATGCGAAGGGGGATTACGTTACTTCAAATTTCACTCCACGTTAGGTAGACTTGCTTCTGTCTCTCAAGCGGGGATATACCTACGCAACCCTGATGGCAACGAACTTTGTATATTGTCAAGAACAAGTGGGTGGAGTAGGGCATTTCTGCCGGTAGCGAAAGCCAAGATGGTGCTTAAGGCCTTGGTATGTTTGGCTTCTAGGTCACCAAAGGAATTACGGGAAACGAGATCGTTGATGAATTGGCTAGGCAAGGCTCAGAAGAAAGTTTTTCAGGTCCCGAACCTGTGATAGGAGTTCGTGCGTGTATCGCACATTTGAGTTTTACGTGAGCATAACTGCAGAAGGCAGCTTCTCTAATAGGCCTGCAACTTTCCTCCTGTCTATCAGTAGCAAAGACTGCATACTGGCTTCGTGACGGGTGCAGTAAAAGTGACACAACATTCTGCGATGCTTGCTGTGAAAGTGATGACGACACCACGGAGCGCTATTTCTGTGAGTATTCTGCCTACAACCGCATCAGGCTGCAGGTATTCGGCGCTGATATGATGGGTATTGGTACTGTACATGCTTAATTACTGAAGCGCTAACTCATATTCTCACGAAGGATTCAGAAACACCAGTAAAAGAACACGCAGGGGCCATAAAGAACTAATCCTTTGCTAAGTGCTGTGATACGACAGAAAAGAAAAAAGGGGTTAAAAGGTAACTATCTTACTAATAGCGAGAAAATCCTGCAGTTTATTAGGATGAGAATCGTGGCCCTATATGGTTTGATTTACATAACAGTCGTGAGCTTAGTTTTGACTCTAACATAGCAGTGCTTAATTTCAACTTCAATTGAAGCCCGCAATCCTAGCCAAACCCACGAGGAACGAAGAAGAACACTTTCTTCAGAGCAGATGAAAGCGCTGTTAGCAGCTGAAAGATTCTTCCGTCTGCGTATGGTGGTAATGGTCCAACTTGTCTCAGGTAGTTATTTAAACTGTGTTTATGGACGATTCCGAAATGGCTCATTCAGTAACTCTAAGGAATGTGATCCTGATTTTATGATTACAGATCACTCTATGACTGGGTCTTTATCTTGCATTTCCAACAGCAAGATTATAATTAGCTCAAAGTCTTCAACCAGGGTAATGAAGGTAAACCACAGCAAGCTCAAATACAGTCTTTCTTATCGGCTTTGGGAAGATGTTTTTCTGTGTTCGGTTGCTTAAACTTATTCAATATTTATTGATTCTCTATAGGAGTGTATTCTTAGTTGTTCCCCTGCATTGCCTCCTAAAAGTTCCTTCAAGAGACCCAAACCTTGGATTTCCAAGTACTAGTTGGAAAAATAAAAGCCTAAAAGCAAACTTAGACTTAGGTTACAACAGGATGCTTGATGGATATACCATCACACACACACTAGGCACCAAAACGGGTCCATGTCGATCCCTGTGGAACTAGTTAAATTTGTCTTCAAAAGGCAAGAACCTAAATAATCTCCCTGGTGAAACATTCAACAGGAGACAGTGTCCTGTCGGGATTCCAATTACTGTCTTAAGCTTATCCCTGTTTAATTTTATTAATATTCTAGATCTTTTGCCGTCAGAAAGTGGCCCGAGAGCCTGTGTCCTTCCAGGCTTGACCACCTTCGGTTGTCAGTCTTTGTAAATAATTTTTTCCTCGATAGTGCCCCTCACTATGCAAAGGGGTGGTTTGGCTACCTCGTTATTGTCGAGTAGCCCTCCATTTCTTGCAAGCTCATCCGCTTGTTCATTTCCTTTAATACCGCAGTGGGCTGGTAGCCAGCACAGTCTCACTTTGTGCATTGAGCACTGTGCGATAGGCCCTGACTGCCTTTTAAACGATTTGCGTCTCAGTTGTGTTGAAGAATTTTTATCCGCGCTGGAATTCAAACATGATAGTGTGATTGCTTTGTATTTGGCTGGAAAACCACAAGTACCTATCGTTAGAGCCCTCCAGCACCTCAACGTGAATAAATCATTTGTGTCTCGAACCATAGGTCGTTACCGTGATACTGGCAGCGTTGCAAAACGCCATGGAGGTGGTCATAAAAAAACAGCAACATCCGCAGAAATGGTTCAGAAAGTGAAGGCTCGAATTGAGTGAAATCCGCGTCGAAGTGGAAGAAAAATGGCTCGTGAGCTCAACATATCTTTGGAACGGATGCAACACATACTGAAAAATGAGCTTGGGCTCAAGCCATTGAAGTTCCAAAAAGCACACGATCTTACACGCAACAGAAAAAAGTTAGAGTCGAAAGAGCGAAGGAGTTGCTACGCTTGCACGAAAGTGGTGAGTTGCCGAATTTGATTTTTTCCGATGAGTCGCCATTTGTTATCGAGCAATATGTCAACAAACAAAATAACCGAGTTTACTTGCCAAAGAGGTCCTTCGAAAATTTACACCTTCGGACGGCCACCAGAAAATAGGCAGCAGCGATGGTTATGGTTTGGGCCGCCATAACCGCCGATGGTCACTCTCCGCTCGTATTTTTGGACCGTGGCGTCAAAATTAATGCGATCGTATACCGTGGAACTGTCTTAGAGGAAGTATTGAAGCCTTGGGCAAACAATCATTTCGGTCGGAGACCGTGGACATTTCAACAAGACTCGGTACCTTCTCACAAAGCGCTCGTCAACCAAGATTGGTTAAAAAACAATGTTCCACACTTTATTTCTACGACACAATGGATTGCAAATTCTCCGGATGTAAATCCGTTGGATTCTCTGTCTGGGGTATTTTGAAGGCGAAGGTTGCCACTAAAAAATACCAAAGTTTGGACCGCCTCAAACAAGCACTTCGCCGGGAATGGGCCAAAATACCGCAGAGCCATTTGCGTGCAGCGTACAATGCTTTCTTCGGCCGTCTCAAGGCCATTATTCGCGCCAAAGGTGGACATATTGAAAACTACTGATACAATTTGAAAATTGATGTATTTGCCAACATTTTTTGCTTTGGCACAATAAAATTTATCAAAAAATAAAAAGATTATAGCATTTTAAAAAGTTGGAGTTCGAGTCATTCACCCTGTAGTCACTAGTTTACAATCAGATCCTGTCTAACCTCCTTGCCTCACCTGTTCGACAACTGGTTGCTGTGCTGAACCAATTCTATGTAAGAATTTTGTATTTGAGTCTATCACTTCACTTGAAGTTTTAAAAGGTATAGCAACTCAAGATGCACTAGAAGATGCACTTCCACAGTTTTATGGCATATTAATGGCTAACCGTAATGGCAAAAAGTCCACTACTAGGTTGAGGACATACCTGAAAAATTGGCTACAAAGAGTGAAGTTTGAGGAAATCAGGGGCGGTCTTATGGTCTTCATCTTAGGAATACCTCAAGGCTCTGTTTTAGGTCCTATTTTCTTTCATATCTACATTAACTCTCTATTTGCACTTTATTTTAAAGGCACACCAACTGCTTTTTCGAATGAGGTACGTTTCATATAGTTCGGACAGTAGCCCAGTCCTGAATTAAGAAATAAATTCCTCGGAATTTCATCTTTTAAAAATCTGGTTCTCTAAACACAACTTGTTTACAAGTACCAAGACTAAGATTATGTGTTTTTCAGTTTATCGTCTATACCAGATCTTGATATTAATGTTTAATTTCGAGAACCAGAGTTCCGAAAACTCAAACTTCACACCTGCAGTCGTAAGTCTGCGTTATTTGCTCTATCCTGCCTTTAATGCCAGCCGTATTCTGCAGTGATAAATGTTTCCTGATCGAAAATCTTAATGAATTGAAATACCTGGGTCTTCTCGAAGCATGTAGGAGCATAGTTCCGCATATTCGTTCCACGATTAGGCATTTCCTCTATTTGCGTAATATTTGTTCAAGTGTTAAAAATTGTTTATTATGGTATTTTTCGTTCGAAATTACAATATGGTATTGCTTGCTGGAGAGGTACTTTTAAAAGTAGAATAAATATTGATCTTACAGGAATATCTATGTTCTTCGAAAATTAAGCCTGTGAGACATCCTAGTTACCCTTTGTCCTGTGACTGGTAATCGTAATTTCCCATTGATTTGTGACTATAATCTACGCCGTAACTTTTCGTACTCTCTATCTGTTCCTCCTTTCTATCGTAATTTTTATTCTAAATTGTCTCATCGTCTATACAACAAACTTCCTCAGTCCTTAGGAACAAACGGTGGTGGTAAGACCCATACTTACATATGGCGCAATAGTATGGTGGAAAACAACAAACAAGAAAACGGTTTACGTAAAATTATCGGCGGTTTAAAGAACGGCTTCCATAGCCATTACAGGTGCGCTCCGTACCATCCCTACGGCAATATTGGACACCTTTCTGCACCTTTGCTGACGACAGTAATCTCTGCTTTTCATATTCGCTTCCGGACTCACGTCCCTGGTCTTAAACAATATTAACAGCATAACGAATTCGGGAACTATCAGCAGAGTGGAATTTAAACACTCAGCCAGTATCCATGAATGGCACGTGCATTATCGAAACCGAGAACTTTCCATTCTCGCTATGTGTGTCAATGACAACTTACGTTGGAATGACCACATATTCGATGTCGCCAAAAATATTGCAAAAAGTCTAAGTTTCCTCATGGGATGTAAGAAATATCTCAACCTCAATTATGTAGCACTCATCCACCGAAAATTGAAGTCCAATGCACACATCTGGTCAGGTGCGTCTAAAACATTTCCGCACCTCCTAGATACTATTCAAAACCGTGCGATGAAACTCATACGTTATGCTAATGTCACCCAGTCAATGGACAGCCTCGAACACCGACGAAATGTTTCGTGTCTCCCTCTGCTTTATCGCTATTTCCACCATCAGTGCTCTCCTTCCCCTTCAAACTTTTAACCGTAACACCCGTCTCGCTACAAATGCTTATCAGTATACCCTCAAGCAAACTTTCGGACGTATTCTGAAATATCGTGATCCGTTCCAAAGCCCAACAATTCGCTTGTGGAATGCCCTGCCGAGCTCTCTATTTCCTAGTCGTTATAACATTCACACATTTAAAACCAACGTACTTCGGTACCTCTCTCTCTTTCCTCCCTAATTTTCCTTCACGTGTGCTGTGTGCAAACATCTTAAGGATCCCTTAAGTCATTGAGCGCGCGCTACTGTAAAAAAAAACCCAACACCGCTTGATTTACAGTGCGATACGACTATGTAACTAATCTGGGTTACTTCAAGAGCAGTAGTTTAGAACATGGCACGGTCCTAGCGGAGCTACTGCCAGGCAATCCAATTCTAAGTGATTAAATTTCTTCCTTGCTCGACTTCTACATTCCGTATGATATAATATATCCAGAGAGGGAGGGCTCTCAAAAAAATGCAAAAATAAGGTCAAATGAAATTGCAATTTTCACAGATGGTCCTAAAATGAAGGAAGGTACAGATAGAGTGTCTATAAGACTACCGGACGCAAGCAGTGTCTTCCAACCAGAGGTTCTGGCTGCCCTCAGGCCGGCTGAGCTAATGCAGATGAGATCGGTATCCGAAAGAGATATCGCTATCTTCATCGATAGCCAGGCCGCACTCAAGTCAATGGAATCGACCAGTGCTCAAGGCATTATGCTGGGTACCAGGACACTGCGGTATTAAAGGAAATGGACAAGGGGACGAGCCACTATAGTGAGGTTGCCAACGTCAAGCCACCCCTTTGCATCGTGAAGGGCACTATCGATGCCAACTTAAGGTGGTCAAGTCTTGAAGGACACAGGGTATCCAAGGCTCTTTGGACGCTTTCTGACAGCAAAAAATGTAGGAATTTAACAAAACTAAACAGGGATAAGCTTAGGAGAGTAATAGGAATCCTGACAAGACACTGCCACCTGCGGAAACACGCAAAGAGACTCAAATTGTTAGATACAGATTCTTCGGCGATCTGCAAGCTGTTGAGGACATAACACACATATTGTGTGAAAGCGTGGCAATATCGCGCGGTCGAAGAAAATTGTTAAGGTGAGTCTAACAGATCTTTAAATCCATCCTAATAGAAGAACGCACTAAAGAAAGACTTTGCCTAAGATCTTCTACCTGAATTAGAGTATTCAGTTGAAGGAGGACTTCAGCCGATTCAGCGCGTCCAACTAAAGGTAGTTAGCTCTAAGTTGAGGTGTCTTGTATTCCATGTTGGTTAAATCCCAGGAGCACCTTGTTTTATTGTCTGACTGCAAAAGTTAAATCCATCAGGGTTACTGGGTCTTTCGGCCCTTGTCAGCGTTATCTACAATAAATCGGATATCGACAAATATACCAGACGTATAGATCAAGTGAGAAAAGGACGAAATAATCTTAAAAAAAATTCCCGAAATCTAACCAACAGGCTAACCCTACATACATATTCCCAACATCCACTATCAAACATTGTCCACAAAATTCTTTAATCAATCTACCTAGACAATGAATAAATTCCAGCATCCTTCAAACGCTGATGGCCTATTTCGAGGGTGGTCACTCATTTTACGAACAATTGTTCCACTCTTTCCACCCTCACTTTGATTTCTATATCAAGTTACATCTGCAAACTGTCATCAGCCCTTCATCTGTCCACTACGTTCTGTGATATCAATAAACGTTCTCGTTCATCAACTAACCACAAGAGCATACAATGCAACCAAACCGATTGCAGATTGTTTTGTTTCTAGTCCAACTGCTAGCCGCATTGAAATTAATCGAAACCGCTTCAGATCGTCACAGTGATGATGATGTCCATGGTGTGCTACTAGCACGACCCCCTCAATCGACTGCTGTTGGGACAGCATGCGATTCACCTCAACTTAGCATCCATACACGTCCATTTGTGTCAACTGCAGCGTTTTACGATGAAAATCATCACCAAGACCGCAATGACATCTATTTCCCGACAGATAGTCAGACATACTCGTACAATGGAATGGGAAAAGCAACGAAAAAAAAAAAAAAAAACCGCCACTCTGTCCCACTTTCATTCCCCATTGACCACAGTAACTACTGTCAGTTACATGGATGTTGTGAAATTTGAAATTGCACCCCAACGCGGCATCGTTTGACTCATAAACTCGTTAAAACGGTTAAAGGGTGAACGAAAAAATTTACAAAAAAAAAAATAGAAATTTTCCGAATCATCGCGTTGACTGTGAAGCGTCTACCTATACTTACCGTGCTACCGGGGTGTCAATTATGCAGCTTCGACCGTAAAAAATTGACGTGCAATATTAAACCGCATCAAGCATCTACTAGAGCTCACTATTGCTCTTTGGCACCCTTTAGCACTTACCACCACCCACTTCAACTATTTACCTAACCACGTTTACCCTCATAGAGGTATTTACCTGGACAATAAAATTTTATGGGCTTTGCCACGACATGTGTAGTTAATGACCGATACTACCAGCAAGCGCCTTTGCGACTTGTGGAAAGGGAGGCACCGTTCAGGTATCGATGTAAAGGACGGACCATAGCAACATAGGAAAAATAACTGAAATTGGAGCGTAAAGTACATTTAACCACAGACGACTCGAACTGGTAAAAATTTCAACCCTTTTATACAACTTACAACCCCGAAGCGAAGCCATAAAATTGCAAATTTATAAGGATGCACGTACAGGGTTTTAGTTTGGGGTATCATACACCATACACCATACACCATTCACCCACTTGTACTGGGGGTAGAGTGTCAACCTTCATGTTGGTGAACGAACAAATCGCCACCATAAAGAGGTGCAAATGTTTGAGGATGCTGGAAGCCACGATATTGGCCCCAGTACCTTCTGCCCATGGTGGTGGCGGCTGGTGGTATTGCAATCATTGGTTGAGGTTAAAAACGGTTCAGCTCTCTGTTCGCGAATTTCTTAAATTCAAAGGAAAAAAGTGCGGTTTGGATCGGTGGATGCCGAAACCGCATTCAAATAAGCGTTTGTGGAAGTCCATAAATCGCTGCGCTAAACGAGGAACAGTTGGCAAGTTGGATTGTGAATCGAGGTTACAACGACCAAAAGGAGCAAACTCTGTGAAAAACGCAAAAAAAAAGGAGAAAATTAAAAGCAATATAGGGACATGGCAATTTATAGTGAGGAAGCGTACAAAGTTATGTGATGGCGATCAAAATGTCAAGGAAGGACATTTTTGTGATTTCGACTTTCGACGGTGGTCCAGCGTCGTTTGCTTTATGCGAAATGGATTTGGAATCACTTAAATTCGAATGAAATAACCCTTTGGAGGCTTTTTGAATCGACTTGTGAGGACGCAAATAGTCCCTTCTCTGACTTTGTCTAGCAAGTTCATTGTGATCTGGAACACAGTCGAAGTGAAGTAGGCCTTCCTACTATGTTCAGAGAAGCCCTGCGTTCCAGGAGAAATGCTTTACGTACAATAAGGAGGTCTGTTGGCGTTGATCATCCCCGTGTGTCCGGCTCTCTCCGCATGCTTTCGGATCATACGGACACAACCACCCTGGGACCGCTCTTCGCATTACTTCAAGGGGCTGTGATCCTACACCCTTTTGGGTTTACGTGCTTTCCCGGTATTGTTCTTCTTCTTTTTCCTTGCTTCTGAGAATATCTTCCATAAACTGGCTGAACTTCCCCAGTCCAGATCATTTGTCAGCATTTTATCCACTATGGCTTTTGGGTTGAAGGCACCAATGCTGTTTTCCAGTGCTGTGCGTTGGGCTTCCCATATTCTGCAGACAAAAAATGTGTGTTGTACGTCGTCTGCTGGGAGTCGCCGCCGTACGGGCACCGTTTTGCCGATTCTATGTAAAAAGCCTTTGAAATTTCCATGTCCGGAGAGGAACTGGGTGACGAAGTAGTTGACCGCCCCCTGTTTCCGGTCTTTTCACATTTCTTATCCACCTTCCTCTGCTTTCCGAGGTCCAGCGCTCTTGCCACTTCCGTATCGTTTGCTGCTCTGCTTGGTCGATTGCCGTTTCCAATCCGATTTCCGCCTTGTTTTCGTGGACGTACTTCTTTTCTGCCACTAGGACATCGATGAGAGTCACTCCTGCGACTAGCCACGCGTAGAGCTCCGCGTCTTTGCACTTCCGCCATCTGCTTCCGGTACTTTTCTTGTCGAAGCGCGTCTGCCCAGTTCTCACTTCCATGTAGGAGAATGGCATGCGTTGTCGACATTAATAGCCTGCGCTTACTTGGCGTTGGACCACCTATGTTCGCCCATAATCTACTGAGTGATGTTGCAACTCTAGAGGCCCTTTTCGCTGCGTACTTTATCTGTTCAAAACTTAATCCCAAATACCTCACCGCGTCCTTGCTGTTAATGACTTCAGAGCCAATTTGGAAGTCTATTTGTGTCGGAAGTTTCTTCGTCGTCAGAAGGACTATCTCGGTTTTCTCTGTTGCCAAACTAAGACCGTGTTCATCCATCCAGAAGGTTGTTCAACGCATGACTTGGTTCAACTTTTTTTACGCGTTTTCAGTGTCTCTTGTCGTTATCACTGCCGCGACATCGTCTGCGTAACCAACGAGAAAGGTGTTTTCGGGCATCTCCATCATAGGAGATGTTCCAGAGGTCTGGTCCCAAGATTGATCCCTGTGCTGCTCGTAGATCAGCTCCCGATCCCTGAGATAGTCCTTCATCATATGTAATAGATAGGCTGGCATGTTGTATCTATTTTCTAGCGCATTTAGTACATCACTCCACCTGGCTGAGTTGAATGCATTTCTTACGTCCAGGGTTGCCAGCAAAACAATCTTCTTAGAGCGGCAACTTCCTTGTTGGGCGGTTTGAACAGACTTCACCACTTCTTCAGTAGCTCCGACCGTGGAGCGTCCTTTCCTGAATCCGTACTGCCTTCCTGCCAAGTCTCCCCCTCTTTGTACTGCATCTGTGAGCCGTGATTTGCGCAGTTTTTCCATCAGTTTTCCCGCAGTGTCCAGCATACATAAGGGCCTGTACGCTGATGGGGAGTCTGGGTCTCCTTTTCCTTTGCTGATCAGTACCAATCGTTGCTTTTTCCAGGTCACTTTTATTACTTCTACCGGAATTCCATCTGGGCCGGGTGCTCTTTTGTTTTTCACTGTCTGCACGGCTAATCCCAACTCTTCTTCGCTAAAACCTGGAGTTTCCTGTCGTCGGGTTGGTGTGTTGTCGGGAGGTCTGACCGGATGAGTTGGGAAAAGGGTGTTTACAATGGGCTCGCAGTTTCCGCATTACGACCTTGTAGCCTAGCCCCCAGGGGTCGCTGTTTATGTCTCGGAGGAGAACCTCCCACTTCCGTTTTTTGCTCGAATTGATGGCCCTCTTGAGCTCGGATCTTTTGGTTCTGAACTTCGCTAGAGCTTCCTCTATGTTTTCAGCGTGTCTTCTCCTTCCCCTGGTGACTATGCGCCTAAGTTGTTGGCACCTCTTGCGGAGCTCAGCTATCTTGTCTGTCCGCCAGTACATTGGATTCCTCCTTCTGTTGTTGCAGCTTTGCCTGGGCATTGAAGCATCATGGGCATTTTTTGGCTTTGAAAGTCCACGCTGCGAATGTCATGAGGAGGGAATTTAACTAGGGTGTCTGAGCACAGCCAGTTGGGTCAGGGCAAGCTCTCAGCGGACGAGACAAATTGTTCTTTCAAAATTGATGAAAGCAGCTGGGGCGTGTTTTCGTGAAAACTTGTTCCCCCTTGCAGTGATGCATAGGATAGAGCGGGTCTAATGATGTGAAACTCGGAGAACTCTTTTCAGTGACGAGTCTTCTGCTTTGCCAAAAGTTCGTTTGCACTGCTAGAAGGTCTCACAGGATCTTCGGTATTGGTAAGCACAGTAAGGCTATTTATGCATTCGCAAAGCGATTCTATGCACTCGAATCTCAACGATGCTCTTCCAGACTGATGGGTCTGAAGCTCTTGATGGGGGGGCTGGTCATTTTTAAAAATTTTCATTGCAAAGGCTTTTCTCACGGTGGACTAAGGGTTCGGTATGGAAGACAGTGAAAGGCTAGTAGTGAAGTTTCTTTTCAAAACTTACAGCAGCTGGTCTATAAGTTATCGCAGCGTAACCTAATTAATGCCATCGGTATTAGGCGACTAGGAGGCATCAAAGGACGCAGAGGCGCACCACAACCGATGACAGATTAGAACTGCGGCAAGTAGTACTACTCAGCTCACTTTCAGATCTAGTGAAACGAGCTGGTTGGTTACGCAGGAAGCTAGTTTTGAGAAAAGGAATCTCTCTCTATCCTTTCGGGTTTATGCTGTCTGATTTTCGGATTTTATGGCCCGTCTTGAGGATTTTCCGTTTTGGTCGTCTTTGAATTCTTTGTTTCGATATTTTCGCAGAAGTCTTTATGGAAGGAAGCCCGAATTAGGCTCTCACATTCTTTTCGCTGCAGCTTTAAAAGATTTAACTGTCCCTCCAAATTAGCAGTAAGAAACTTTGTGGTTTCTTTATGCAAATCTACATTATACGATGTAACAACAGATTTACAAGAGTCTTTTTCTGGCAGGATATTGGCGAAGGGATATTTGGCACCACAACATCAACTCTCAATGAACCCATAATCTCTAGCCTGATCACAGAGAATAGAATAACATTGGCGATCAAATAGTTCAACGCCTACAAATCGGCGGGAACAGACGGGATAATTCCGGCCATGTTACAACAAGCTCTTCAACACAGCATGCCTTGGCTTAAAATTATCTTTACCGGTTGCCTAATGAATGAAAACACCTTCTAACAATCAGCAAACGAATGGAGTCGGCCTTGAAGATACTCGCAAAATGGACACCACAGAATACAACAGTTTAGGGATAAATCCATCAAAAACCGAACTAGTGCTGTCCACAAGAAGAAAGCAGGAAAAGTTTAATCTTCGCAGAATCAACGCTGTTAGGATCCAACTCTCATCCGAAGCTAAATTTCTAAGAATCATCCTCAACAGTAAGCTCAGTAGGAAGTGTAACATCGAAGAAAGAACCAGAGCACTAAGAGCATTCTACATATACCAACGAACCTTTGGGGACTAAGACCATGTGTAATATGCTTGATGTACATGGCCATAGTTAGCCCCATTCTTACCAATGGTGCGCTGGTATGGCGGAAAGCCGCAGGAAAGACAATTTATCTCAAAACTCTCACACAAGTTCAAAGGCGCTACCGTATGTCGCAGTAACAAGAGCCTTAATGTCTACTCCTCAAGCAGCACTAGGGATAAAGTTCGAGCTCATTCCTTTAGGGGAACTCTTTAAATGCACGACTTCCAAAAGCTCCATCAGACTAAAAGAATCAGGCATGCGTCTATAATACAGGAGTACGAACCATCAAAACTGACGAAGCGTAGTGACTACATCGTGCCAAGCGTGGACTTTGATATGAGTATCCCCACCTAACAGACTTTCTGGTTAACTAACTCTGCCACCAGCAATGGAAAACTCCACCTCTACATGGATGGCTCCGAAATCGAGAAAGGTGAAATGATACTACAGATCCAGGCTCCTTCAAGATTCCAGACGAATGCAGAATTTTTCCAGCAGAAATATTTGGCATTCCTAAAGTTGCACAGGCCGTACTACTCATGGAACGTGATTCCTCAGAGATCGCCATCCTTTTGGACAGTCAAGAAGCTATAAATGCTTTGGCAAGTGAAACCATCAAATCACAAGAGGTACAAAAATGTCGTCAAACAAGTTAAGTCTGCGAATCTATCCGAGTGAATATCCTGCTGGGTATCTGGACATACAAAAGTGAAAGGGAATGAGAAAGCTGATGAACTAGCAAGAGAGAATGCACAGGAGTAATACACACAACGTCATGTACGAGGTGTGTTCAAAAAGCCTTGAGCTCTTCCTGCGATGCCGTTTTTATTTCCTCAATCGTTGCAAATCTCCGTCCTTCCTTAGGTCTCTTCAGTTTTGGGAACAGGAAAAAGTCCCATGGCGCTAAATCCGGTGAATATGGTGGCTAAGGCATGATTGTCGTGTTCTGTTCGGCCAAAGAATCTCTCACAAACAACGATGAATGAATTGTTTTTCCGCAATTCTGGACGTCTTTTCGTATTGCTTCTCGCAAAACGGCGCATAACTTCAAGTTTATACTCCTGATGCAGTACGCCACGGTAATCGAAAAGAACAGTGCCCAAAACTTTGACATCTGATGGAACTTAGCATGCTTTTTTCGGTCTTGGCTCTCCTGGGTGCTTCCATTGGGACGATTGGGCTTTGGTTTCGACGTTATACCCATGATTCGTCACCAGTTATGACAGTTTTGAGCAAGTCAGGATGATTATTGCCGTCATTCAAGAGCTCCTGAGCGATGCTCGTGCGACGGTTGTTCTTCTGATCAAGCTAACACACGCCTCATGCCCAAAACATTCGAAAAAATTGCATGACATGAGCGTCCGATATGCCAACAATCTCAGCAACTCCTCTTATGGTAATCCGACGATTTTGCAAAACAATTTTCTTCACAGCTTCGACATTATCATCTTTTGTTGATGTGCTGGGCGTCCAGAACGAGGCTTGTTATTGGCATCTTCACGGCCATCTTGGAAGAACTTATACCGCTTGTAAACATTTTTTTTTACTTAGAACAGACTCACCGTATGCCACTGTCAACATTTCAAGTGTTTTAGAGCACTCGATTCCATTTTTTACACAAAATTTGATGCAAATTCTTTGCTCCATGATTGAAAATCGCCGAGCACACCAAAACACGTCTAACCTTTCTATCTGTCAAAAACAAACAAAGTACGCTATATACCTGAAACTGTGAACATATGTTCGGGACATGTGTACCAACACAGCAAAAAAAAAAATCGATAATCGATGTACGATGTACGTTGCCCGCGAAATTTCAAAAGTCGCCTTACTTTTTGAACACACCTCGTATACACCAATTGAAGCCCTGAAACGCAAAGCATGGATCTCCAAGAGTGATTGTGTCATATCACGATCCCTTTGAGCGGGAGAACTCGTAACCTACTCGGATTCAAGAAAGAAGACATCCGTATCGCTACAGGAGTTCTAACTGGCCACCGCTCCATGGTTCATTGGAAAGACGACCAGCAAGATAGCAGCCTCTTCTCAAGATTATTGTAGAAGCGAAGAGGAAAGAGTCTGTCCCAACCTCCACATACGCCGTGCCAAACACCTTTTTTGAGAAAGCAAATCTGAAAGATCGAAACTCAATAGAGTTGTTCAAAGCCCTGGCTTATTATCTTAATACAAGCTTAATCTAACTTAAAAACTAACAGAAAGACTTCAGAGCTAGGGACCAAGGAAGTGATGGAGGTGATCTTGTTTGAGACGAGGAGTGCTCAGGTGGAAATCAAAAAGGGAGAGGTTTGAGTTGACCTTTCCGAGCATTCGGGAGATTGGTTCGTTGGAGCCATAAGAGGTGCGGTGGGCCGGTAGACAAAAAAGACGAGGACAACGTAGATTGCGGGGGTTGGTATTGAAGGAAATGGAGTTCAAAATGGATGCACAGTCGATGGAACCTGAGAGAAGTCGATGAATGAAAAGAATGTCAGCAGTATTCCTACGTTCTTCTAAAGAATTCATGTTTAGAAGTTTGAGGCGGTCCTGATAGGGAGGTAAGATTAAAGGGTCGCTCTACGGCAGACCACGGAGAGCGAATCGGAGGAATCGACGTTGAATACCCTCGATTCGAGAAACATGAAAGGGGGGCCAAGCTTGACTGGCATACCCAAGCAGGGCACGAACAAAGGTAACATAGAGAGATCTGATTACATACGGGTTAGAAAATTCCTTGGACCACGTTTTAATAAAGCCAAGTGATGAGTTGGCTTTAAGGATCATCTTATCGATATGCGAACGGAAATCAAGCTCACAGTCGAATAATATGCCAAAGTCTTGAAAAGACTGAACCAGGGGAATTGGTTGACCATGGAGAAAATAAAGTCGGGGAGGAGACGGGTTGCATTTAAGTGAGAAGGTTATCGGTTGTCATTCGGATATATAAAGTTCCAGGAAGTTTTTGAGGCACCAGATTGAAAACCCATCAAGGTCTTGTTGAAGAAGGGCAGAGTCATAGGAAGAAGAAGTGACGACACAGAGTAAGGAGAGAGGGAGGAGTGTTTAATGACCCTCTCAACATCTTTAATAGTAAGAATGAAGAGAAGAGGGCCAAGATGACTGCCTTGTGGGACTCCAGATGGGGCCAGTAATGGAACAGTAATATCGGTTTACCGGCTAAGAAGAAATCCATTTTAATAAGAGAGGCTGAAAGCCGAGAGCAGACAGTTAGACCGGGATCAATTTATGAGATATCTTATCAAATGCTTTAGTGAAACCAGTTGCGATCACATCGATTTCTTTGCCATTTTCTAAGGCTGAGAGAGCAAACGACGCGAATTCAACTAGGTTTGCGGTAGTTGATCTGGCTTTTAGAAAACCATGTGGCCGGAGCGAAGTAAAAGGCTTGAATTTGAAGCTTAAGGCTTCGTATAAAATGCTTTCAAAGAGTTTGGGTATATGAGAGAGTTTAGCAATGGGACGATAATTGGTAACTTCATGCTTTGATCCCTTTTTGTGTATCGGGATTATAAAAGAGGTCTTCCAAATCTGGGGAAATTCACCCTGTGTAAGCGATAGACGAAAAAGGTAGGAAAGGGGTAGAGACAGGTTGAAAGAGCATTTCTTAAGAAACATGGCGGGGAGTCCGTCTGGGCCAGGTACAAATTCATCTTTGAGATTTAGTAACTTTTCTTTAGTAACTGAAGGATCGAAATTTTGGGTGAGAAAGGAACCAACCGAGAAATTTGGTAGGTCATTGTAGTAAGAAGGATCTGGCACGTTGGCAAATGATTGCTTGAAAAATGTAGCAAAACAGTTGGCGATGGTAGAAGGATCACCTGAATATTTGGTTTCGAAAGCGATTTAGGAAGGATAACCATCAGTCTTACTGTGGATATTGACAAATTGTAAAAAGGATTTGGGGTCATTTACAAGATTGGTTTGCACACTATACAGGTAGCATAGAGAGAGTTACAGAGTTCAATGAAATGAAGATATGTACCTGGATAATTTGAATGGTCGGATGAAGAGTGGGTGCGAAGGAATACCGCCCATAAAGTGTTTCTTTTGTTTCGTAGAGAGCGGAGTCTACGATTATACCAAGGAGGGATGTAGAAAATGTTTTATTGAGGTCACATGAAGGGACAAATTGTGGAAAAATGAAAGATGAACTGGAGGATGAAAGTTATCAATAGTTTGAAAGAGGTAGGGGACAACTTGAGACTGAGGAGTTGATTGGATCAGTTGTGAAGATAAGGTCTAATTGGCCTTCCATAGACATAATTGGAAACGCCACTGACTTGACATAGACTAGAGTCTGTTAACCGATCTAAGAAGAGGCCTTCCTTAGTAGAAATGGGATTGGAAGCGATGGAGTCCACTTCCGCTGAGGCAGATTAAAATGGCCGAAGATATTGATATCATCAAGCGAGTCTGATAAGTCGATCAAATTGTCAATTGCTGCAATAACAAGTTGGTAGGATTCGAAAGATTGCACCGGAAGAATGTAGCAACACATATCACTCAAGCCTCTACGAGTAAGTGCTATTTTGACTGACACAAAGTCGAGCTTAGGAGAAGACGAAGTTGCAACGATAGAGCAGTCAAAGCTGTTGTGTCCCGAAACACATTAAAAGAAAAAGGGAACAACTCCTGGTTTTTTATGTTGGGGATAAGAGCGTAGATACCAAATGGGAGAGCATGAGATTGGCGGAAAACGGCATGGGTCTTAGAACGTAGTCCTCTTACGTTCTGGTAATAGAAGGTGAGAGGGAAGTTTTTCCATGACTTTTTAGGGTCGAAAAAATGTATCGTGGTCAAGTCGACTGCGTTGGAGGTGTGAGATACTTTTGGGGGGGGCGTGCTGAAAATCCCGTGATACTTTATATAAAGTTTCCTGAGGCTGGTAACTTTGATAGGGAGGCCTTCCTGCTAGATAGAAACCATGACGCTTAGTTTTGTTTTACCCTCGTAGCACACCGAGTCGGATTTATCGTGCAGATAGGCGAGATATCGACGTATATTCTCATATATCTTTTTATCTCTAAGCCTAGAGAGCGCATAGCGACATTCGGTGGTATCGCTAGTTTGCTGCGTTAATTTAACAGTGGGTGGCGAAAGGAGGTCAATAGAAGAGGGAGTGGTTAATGAGTTTGGTGTCGCAACGGGTGGGGTTTCTGAAGTAGGGTTTAAAATGTGAGAACTGATGAAATTAGGATACTTAGCTCCAGTTCTGAGGTCGAAATTAGGGAAAGGTGTGTGTGTTAGGAACTGAGTGGTGGGAGTTTGGGTTGTAGGGGTTAAGTCGAAAGAGACACGTTGACGTTGGGGCTTGATTTGGGGTGGGACCCACCACTATAATAATAACTATAATAATACAATACACTAACAATATCAAGAGGGAATCACGGTAGATCGAAAGGTCTCTTTAGAGACTAGCACATTCCTTATTACCTAACCTAAGGTGCACATTCAGAACAGATTTCTTTTTCTTCAATCTTGTTACGGACCTAAACGGTTTTCCACAGATTTCACAATTCCAAGATTGTTCTCAAAGGGTACCCAGATGGTTATTGCCTCCTCAGCAGGGCGAAGACTGCATCCGATTCGGAATGCAATATACTCGTAGATACCTATGGTGGGTCATGAACATCTCAGAGAGTACTTCCCATCAGGTAATCTTCAAGGTGTGTGTTGTTGGATTATGCATTCTGTCTTCCTTTTGTAAGAAAAGTTGGTTGAGAAAGAAGTCAGAAGCATGAGGAGATGACTGCCTCTCGAATATTTCGTTTTGCTACAGAAGGTCCTGTAAGCATTAAAGTCGCGTGAAAAGTCCCATCTTCCTCGAGTCACATTTAATGAATTCGCTTACAGCTTTTGGCAGAGATCATAGTACCGAATCAGAGACAAAATAAGCTAACGCGACGACGAGCTTGTACCATTCATAGTGAGAAACCAAATCGCAATCGATAGTCAAAAACCCAGCTGTCACTATGCAAATGGCAAGGAACCGAAATGATGATGTGTTTATGCAGGACTGTGAAGCAGTACTCTTAAAGCCCCCAGTGACTCCGAAGCTGTTAAGTACTTCATTGAAAGTATTGTAGTTCTCACGCTTTACAAATACGAATACCATTTCCCACAGGACCAACGAGGAAGAACAAAACTTCAGCTGTTTACTCGAACTACAACGAAGTACGGACGAACCCAAAAACTTTTTAAAAATTGTGACTATTCCGAGACTTCGACGGAAAAGTTGACATAGAAATCTCCATCCCACTGCCATGTACTCGTATGCTACGAGTACATATTCGAATACTGAGAAGCATCCCCTTCCGTTTCTTTTATTTCGAAACGAGCGAGTAATTTCATGGATAAGGGCTATATGACTTTCTCAAAAAAGGACCAACCAAAACAAACAAAAAAAAAAAAAAAAAAAACATTTGGAAACTTTATTAAGAATATTTTTCTTCGCAATTTCTCGGCGAAATTCTATTTTAGGCCACATACGAGGGCCGGCGAAAAGAGAATGCTCTATGTACGTTGCAACGTCGTCCTTAGATCCTCATATGGAGCGTTTTTTTTTTTGTTGAAAGAAAATTTACATGCAGTTGAAGTTTTTCCATTTCAACATCAAAATGAAATTAAAATGAAAAGGAACCCAACTCGAAACTCGAAAACACATGAGAAGTGGAAGTTTACATTTCTTTATGGTGCGCTCCTTCATCGGCATGTTGTCGTGTCGTATCGTGTCGCCTAGGTCCTGGGTCTTTGGCTATGAAACTGCTTCTTTCTGCGGGCTTCTTCCACAACTTCATTGGTAACAAATAAAATGCATTTCTTTTGCAGGCAAATTGCAACCCTTTCCACGTTTTTTCTTTCTTTTTTTTTTGGCCAGAATACGAGTGTTTACTTGTGTGCGTGTGGTTAAGGGGTATGTTACAAATGATGAAAAAGTTTCTTTGAGAAGTTTGTTTTTTATTTTTTTTACAATTTTTTACTTTTAATGGAGTAACACAAGTTTGGAGAAATGGATCAATACTTGGTACTTGGGGATAACGAAGTAAGAGGATTCCCATGCAATTGCGGATTTTCGCAAATTTTGGAGACCAACACGAGACCAGCATTATACTTGTGAATTCTTTTAGGGGACTTCGTTTTACAAATTTACAAAAGCATCTTGAGGACTGGTATTACAAAGAAAAAAAAATGGAGGCCGTACCAAAAGGAATATGGGAATCTGCAACAGCAACTTCTGCGATCATTACGGAATTTGTCAGATCCAGTTTGACAGGGTAAATTGAAATAATAATTCTGGACCATGCTGTAGAGATGATATTACCTTCCATCCTGATCAGAATAGTTTGGTCCTTCTAACATCTGAAACGGCAGCTTTTCACACAGTCACAGGGAATTTGGTATTCAAGCAAAATTCGTAGAAACTGCTATCATATGACGAGAGCCATATAGCAAGCAGGGAACCCAGCTTCAAATGATGACGGTCCCCTTGGACCATTGAATAAGTTTGTACAGTGTGATAGAAAGATGCGTAAACGCTTCAGTGATAAAGTGTCTACAGTACCAGAACAAACCATGTCACCACCAAGTAACTGGAGCAGAATGTTGTTTTATTTATGTCCTACTCATACTGGTGTTTACGAGACCAAAACGTCTCTCATATTTTACGTGATCTGCTGCTATGAGCTTTTTGTTTTTCTTTTATAATTTGCGCGCACTCAAGGGATTAAGTACCCTTGCACACAACGCGGGCGAAGAAAAATCAGGATGGAGGATGGAAAGAGAGGTACCGGTGAACGTTGGTTTTAAATGTTTGAAGGCTATAATGACTAGGAAATAAAGAGCATGGCAGGGCATTCCATAAGCGAGTTGTACGGCTTCGGAACGAATCACGATATTTTAGAGTACGTCCGAAAGTGGGCTTGAGGGTATACGGATTACGGTTAAAAGTTTGAAGGGCCGGAATGCTACTGGCGATTTCTATTGAGCGCTGATGGTGGAAATAGCGATAAAACAAAGTGTGACACGAGACATTACGTCGGTGTTCGAGGGTGTCCATTATTTGGGTGATATTAGTATCAGTTATTAGTTTTATCGCTCGGTTTCGAATCCTATCTAACAGGTGGAGAGGTGTTTTAGGACAACCTAGACTTTTCGTAGCATTTTTGACGACACCGAATATGTGGTCATTGACACACATACCAAGAATGGAAAGTTCATCGGTTTTGACGATGCAAGTGCCGTCCATGGATAATGGCTGGGTGTTTAAATTTCGCTTTAACGACAGCAAGCAGCATTGTGTTTTGAAAGCATTAAATTCGATTCTGTTAGTGATTCTCTGCTGTTAATATCAGAATTTAACGAGCTTAACATACGCTGCCGTTCCCGTTCTACAGCCGAAGAGCAGGGACGTGAGTCCGGGAACGAATATGAAAATCAGAGAGTACTGTTGGCAGCAAAGTAGTATATTGGATTAGAGGTAGTAGACAAGAGATCGTTGATGAAAATTAAAAAGAGTGTCGAAGGCAGAACGGAGCCCTGAGGCACACCAGCATTTATTTTGTGAATATCAGACTTGAAACCGTCCAAGACAACTTGAATTGAACGTTCCGAAAGATAGTTTCTAATCCATTGAAGAAGAGAGTCGTCGATCCCAAAAGCACGCATTTTCGACAAAAGACAAACTCTGTCAAGTGCAACTATCTTGCTTTCACCAGATTGATGTACGCTTTGGTTCCACTTTTCGGTGAGACATGCCATCAGATCACCAGTGGACAATGTGGTCCATAATAAAGGGTGACCACATAAGAACGATAGGAAAAAAAAATTTAAATAAAACAACAGCGGTGTGAGATATAAAATTGATTCTCGCTTTATTTTGAAGCCACGTTCATACCATTATGTGTGGAATAGGACATCATTCAAATGGCCGCCTCGACTTCGCTGACAGTGCTTCAAGCTGTCGGTACAATTTTTGATGACTCGGTTCAATATGTGCGGCATTATTCCGGCAATATCGTGTTGAATGTTAGCATCGAGCTGGTCCAAAGTGGTTGGATTGTTAGCGTAGACAAAGGACTTGACGTAGCCCCAGAGGAAACAATCGAGTGGTGTCAAATCGCATGATCGCGGAGCCCAATTGATGAACGCCCGCCGTGAGATAACTCTGTCGCCAAATTTCTCCTTCATAACTTCGAGCCTTGTATCGCTTGTATGGCATGTAGCGCCGTCTTGTTGGAACCACAGCTAGGACTTATCGATGGTGTCGAACTCTGGCAACAGGAAGTCGGTTAACATCGCTCTATACCTGTGACCATTGAGGGTGACCTTGTCACCTTCCTCATTTCGAAAGAAATAAGGTCCGATGATGCCACCATGCCATAAACCGCACCAAACAGGCAATCTTTGTGGATATATTGACGTTCGGGCGAACACTTATGGATTGTGTTAGCTCCAGTGACGGCGATTTTGCTTGTTGACATAGCCGCTGAGCCAAAAATTGGTTTCATCCGAAAAGATGATTTTTTGGCCAAAATCCGGATCTCCGGCCAACATTTTCAGCGTCCAATTAGCGAACTCACAGCGTTGTCTATGCTCGGCCGGCTTCAATTCTGGCGTCAGCACCATCTTATACGGATGTAGGCTGAAATCTAACAGCAAAGTAAGCAGGGTTAACTCTCTGACGATGTCCAATTCAGCGTGTCGGCGCCGAATCGACATTTCTGGGTCTTCTTCGATACTGGCCGCTATGGGGAATAAGTTTTCTTCATTTTGCACCAATATCTGTCTGGTTGGTGCCTTGAGATCCAAAAGAGTGCGAACATGCTCAAACTTTTTCACGGTGCGACGCATTGCCTGCACACTGAATCCATGGGGATGACCGACCTCAGGACGAAATTCACCTTGCGTATTTACAACTGAGCCGGAATTTCAATAAAATTTTTTAATAATTGCCGCACCTTCGGTAAGCGTAAAACGATGCATGATGAAATGGCATAACTTACTGAATATTTTGATAGCTGAATATCATTGGAGACTTTGACAGCTGCTGAAATATAACAGTTGGAAAAACTATCATTGCTATCTGGTCACCCAGATTTTTTTGTTGTTTGGTTTTTCAGTGTTCTATTTTTGACAGCTCACTCCTGATTCGCGATACGTGTCAAAGCCAAATATGCTCGGTTAGCATTGCCATTTCATCATGAAAGACCTACACTTGAACAACGCTTACAAATCATTGAATTTGTATTGATTTGAAAATTCGCGATGTGTGAAAAATGATTCTCGCGCATTTCGGTCATTTTACCGTCGTCATAATCGACCTACTGAGCAAGCAATTCAAACCATAGTGACCAAATTTCGCACCAATTTCATGCTGTTGGACATCAAGCCACCTATCCGTATGCATGGAGTGCGTAAAGAGGAAAATATTGCAGCTGTATCCACCAGCGTTAATGATGACCGCGATTTATCCATTCGTCGTCCTTCGCAACAATTGGGATTGTGTTATGTACTCGACTACTCGTACGTTGAAGATTTAACACAAGGATCTTGGTCTAAAACCTTACAAAATACAGCTCGTGCAAGAACTGAAGTCGAACGACATGCCACAGCGTCGAATCTTCGGTGAGTGAGTCTTAGAAAAGCTTTTTTATCGAAAAATTGTCTTCAGTGACGGAGCTCATTTCTGGTTAAAGGGGCATGTTAATAAACAAAACCGCCGTATTTAGTCCCATGAGCACCCGGAAAAATGCACTGTTCGGTGCGGTTTATGGTCCGGCGGAATCATTGGGTTTTTTTTTTTTTTCAAAGATGACCGGGAGCACAACGTTACCGTCAATGGCGCCCGCTATCGTTCAATGATTTCGAACTTTTTTTTGCCCAAAATGCACGAGCTGAACCTGGTCGGCATATGGTTCTAGCAAGACGGTGCTACATGCCACACAGCAAGCGAATCGATGGACCAATTGACAAATGAGTTCGGTGAGCAATTTATCTCTCATTTCGAACCGGTGAATTGGCCGGCTAGATCGTGCGATTTGACGCCTTTGGATGATTTTTTATGGGGATACGTCAAATCACTTGTCTATTCCGATAAATCAGCATCAATTGCAGCCTTGGAAGACAACGTTACACGTGATGTTAGCGAGATACCAGCCAATATACTCGAAAAAGTGATTCAAAATTGGACTCTACGTATAGACCACTTAAAACGTAGTCGTGGTCAACATTTAGTTGTGGCCAACATAATTCCACTTTTCGGGAGAACATGTGAAGCCGAGAGTTTTCCGGACGACTGGAAGACGGAAATGATCGTTAAGCTCCCTAAAAAAGGCAATCTAATGCAGTGCGAAAACTGGAGAGGTATCTGCGTGCTGCCTGCTGTGGCCAAGATATTAGCTAAAATCATCTTGGAGCGAATAAAAGAACACCTCGAAGACATGCTCGACGTCGAACAAGCAGGTTTCCGCTCTGGATCCTTCTGTGTCGACCACATCAACACCTTGAGGATCATCATCGAGCAGTGTGTTGAGTACCGATCAAAACTTCACCTGCTGTTCATCGATTTTGAAAAGGCGTTTGATAGTGTCAATCGGAAATTTATCTAGCGTGCCTTGCGCAGGAGAAGCATTCCTGATAAATTAATAGCAATTTGAAAGGCTACATATGATGGGTCCACATGCCACGTCTTACACAGAGGAAGACTGTCTGACGATGCTATCCACAGTTTGGCGAAGTAATGCCAAACACCAAGCTACGACTCTTCCGTTCCAACGTTGAATCCGTGCTACTATATGGATGTGGTACCTGGAGGGTGACCATCACTATCACGAGGAAGCTGCAGTAGGTGCCTACGCTACATCTTAAGGATATTCTGGCCAAGCCGTATCTCTAACGAACAGCTTTACCAGAGAACGGACCATGTACCTAGGCACAACCATACGACGATGAAAGTGGCAGTGGATTGATCACACTCTCCGAAAGGGTGACAGGTCCATAGCTAACCAAGCGATGCAATGGAACTCGCTTATTCAGAACGGCATGATGCGCGGCGGTCCTAGGAGTACGTGGCGCAGAACAGTTGAGAAGGAAGCACGGCAACTGGGAAAAAGTTGGAGAGAGCTGAGGCACATTCCCACAAACCGCACTTGATGGCGCGTAGGCATAGCAGAGGCTCTAAGACCCACAAGGGGATACAAGAACGAATGAATGAATGAACATAATCTTTAAAAAGTAAATGGCAAGCATTGGTTTACCAACTCAAATAACTATTTTATACACTTTTGCCCTTTTCCTGTGTTTATTTTGACAATGAAAAACCAAACGCTTAAAAAATCACCCATTGCATGCATACTCGTATAATGAATCCCAGCCTCTGAAGCCTACTGCTTCCTCCATTCGGAATTCCTTAAGAATCGGACATTCTGCTACAAAATGGTAGATATCCTCAAGTTCTTTCCGGTTGCATATATTACACAGGATGGGAAGCTCTGGTCGATACGGGATATGTGCAATTAAAGGGTAAGAGTCCACCCCTATTTTTAAAAATTGTACTCATCCTGTCGGTGGTATTGTCAATGCGCAAATAGTTGTTCAGTCTGCTCTAGCAATGTAGTAATAGTAAGAATTCGAACCATGACAATGGACAATTGCCTGGTTTTAAAGATCTCAGTAAGAGCTCTTAACTTTTTACCTTTTCCTGTTCATTTGAGTTGAAAGATCTTAAACAAAAAAAGTAGGTGGTCCTGCCTTCGAACGTGAGTGGACAATTGATAAAGGTCACGAATTTTTCTCAAACACTCACCAAATGCTTCATTAATTTCACTTCTACTTATCCCCAAATTGTGTAGAGTCCTTTCTTTTCTTACCTGTCCCGGATGTTTTCATTAAAACAATGTCCCTTCCTTCCAGTAACAAGGAAAAACAACAGAGCAACCCCTTCACAATAAAAACACTCGTACTTCAAATTAAAACAATAATCACCACCTTTTTCCGGCTATTCAACTCTTTTTATCCGGCCAAGTGAAGTAAAAGTTAATGAAGGCTCCCAGCCCGGTCTCAGATAAAATGCCAAGTCGAAGTCCAAGTCAACCCTCTTGTCCATTAACCCACATTAATCATGCTTCCAACAAAAGACCAAAGTCCTGAATGGAGCAGCAATTTATTGGCACATTAATCCCTTTGGAGGCACAATGAATGCCATGCTGCCATACTACCACCGTGCTGTCGTTTTGCCGTGCTGATTTACAAATGGACATGCCATTTCCAACTTCCCCCCCTGCATCCAACATCCGCATTAGCACCGAATTAACCTCATCTCGCGTCCATCCCCGAAAATGAACACATAAACAAAAAAAAAAACCCAACCGAAAAGTGGACTTTAACAAAAAAAAAAAAAAAAAGCCAAAAAGCCAAAAAGCCAAAAAACAGGAAAAAAAAGAAAGAAAGGACGTGAGAATTGCTCTTTAATGTTTTGTTTCGTCCTTTTTTCTGTTGTTGACTTAGAATGAGGGGTTACCTCAATGAAGGACCACGCTGTAGAGCAGATGAAAGGTGGGAAATGGAGAAATAACGGATTAAGGACTACAGGACAAAGGTAAATATTTTGTACTTTTTATCACTTGGCGAGTTGTTTCGGTCTCTGGCCTCTAATAATTCCGTCATTACGATAAATGCCAAAAAAATGGACTCTGGAGGAATTTCGCCAGTTTTCCATTCTGTGACACAATTCGTACGAGTACTTTGTCCTGTCGCTTGGAATTTGAATGGAAATGAGAAGCAAGGATTCCACATGCAATTCTTGCCAAGTGGATACAAGTCAGTCAGGAACAATTAAAAGTTTTACCTTAGCAATTTTCCGCAAGGAAATGCGCAGCTTGTACTTAAAGCATGCACTGAAAGTCGTTGGAATGGTTGCGTTCAAAAAAGGACACGGAGGAATTGTTACTGTGAACTGTATGTGTGTGTGTGTGTGTGTTGAGATTTGAACGCCCAGAGGTGGAGTCTGTTTTACTCTGGATTCATTTTACATCCAAATTGGCATTCAAATTGGCTACTTTCTGTCATTTATATGGCATGGGGCTTCCGGGAATGCCAGGAATTTTAACTATTTCTAGAAAGACCGATGAAATGGTAACGCTGAAGTTTCACAAAATCTGGGCTCATCTTTGTATGCACCTTTGAGCGTACTTGCGAGATTTGCTTTTGTAAATGAAGAAAGTTTCACCCGTCGTTGGTTTACGTATAAAAAAAATCTCACAAGCAGCTTAGTCTCATCAGGATTAGTCATAATAGCCAACCAAGTGTGAATTGAAAGCTGACAGTCCACATTCTTAAATCCTCTCTACCTGTTAAGATTGGAAGACTAAGTCAGAATGTTTCTGAAAGAAGTAGCTACGTCTCGGCATCAGGAATGAAATTTTTAGACTCACACAGATGACACTTTCAACAATATTGATCAAAGATTTATCCTCTTTAATTACTAATCTTGTCACGTCGAGGAGCCCCCGTAATTCATTCAGATGTCAGAAAGCGATTGATTTGATTTGCGGCCCGGGTCAACCCCGGACAAATTTATTAATGCTTATTGCAGGCTTATTCTTAGAACTAACAATTTTCACTTAAAACTAAAGGGCGGGAGCGGTTAAAAAAAGTTAGGACGTGAGGCATAGGAGGAAATAAGAGTGTTTTTAAGAGAGAGTTTGGTGAGTTGGTAGTCGAAGAGAGGCAGAATATCGTTAACTTCACGAAGCATTCTAGACATTGGCTCCAAGTGTCCGTAATTCGTTCGGTGAAGATTGAGCCGGAAAAGTGGCACAGACCTAAGATTGCGTGGGTTGGTGTTAAAAGAAATAAGTTGAAGTAAAGTAGGACAATCGATACTACCCACTAAAATTTGACGAATAAAGAGAATATCGGCAACTTTTCGACGTATAGAAAGGGGTTGTAAATTTATAAGTTTCAGCCGGTCAGTATAAGGTGGTAAGTTTTGGCTATCATCCCAGGGAAGACCACGTAAAGCGAATCGTAAAAACCTGCGTTGAATAGCTTCTATCCGGTGGATGTGTGTTCTGTAGTAGGGCAACCAAACTTGGCTTGCATATTCAAGAAGAGGCCTAACAAAGGTTATTTAAAGAGATTTGGTAACATAAGGATTGGAAAACTACTTAGACCAACGCTTGATGAAGCCAAGGGCAGAGTTGTCTTCCTTTATTATATTATCGGTGTGAGAACGGAAATTGAGTTCCTTATCGCAGATAACACCTAAATCACGCAACTCATTTACTAAGGGAACAGGCAGATTAAAGATTAGATAGCAGCGAGGTGAAGTAGGGGGCCGCTTGCGGGTATACGTTATAACCTGACACTTATTGACGTTAAGCTCAAGAAAATTCTTCTGACACCAAGTACAAAATCTGTCAAGATCTTCCTGCAGTGGTAGGTTTAGTTTAGTTTATTACGAGTAGTTCAAAAAAACACTGTACATCAAGGTAAACTTATAATTAGTACAGGATATAAAATAACATAATATAACATTTAAAGAAAAGAATGCTTATTTAAAATTAAAGAGAACAATAAGAAAATACATGTAATAAATAAAAGAAAACAAAATTTTGAGTTAAAGAAAAATTAAGCGCAACCAAGAACAAGAGAAAGGAAAAAGGACTTATAAAAACAAGAAGTTAAATCAGTTCAAACTGGAGAAGTATTCGAAACAAGCTGTTAGGAATTTACGGCGTTCGATTAAGGACTTCACACGAATGGGTAGACCATTCCAGATCTTAACAGCGTGATGTTGAGTAGGTGAATGTGGCAGGACGCAAGACTATGTAGCGAATTGATGAACATAAATGAATTTTGTTAAACAGGTAGATAGGTTCCTTCACGTGAATAGTTTTAAAGAGCAAAGCACAACAACGATATTTTAAAAAAGTCTCTAAGTCACATCCAAGGAGTTGACGAGCTTCAGAAGAAATGTGATCAAATCTACGAACATTGAAAACATACCGCGCAATTGAGTTGAAAGCAACTTTTAGTTTTTGAAACGAGTACGAGTCAGAATCTGCAAACAGTTCACAGCCGTATGATATTATGGGTATTATTAGTGCCTTTACCAATTTGAGTTTGACTTGAGTAGGTAAAATTGTTTTTGTACTGGATAATCCACGTAAAGACGCATATATTTTATTGATTATAGAATTTATGTGAGCATCCCAAGTTAACTTATTGTTAAAGGTTATTCCAAGGTTTTTTACCTGGTTAACGTACTCAACTTGCGAGGAATTTAAAAGGATTGGGGGGAAATCAGGAAGATGCTGTTGATGTTTGGATATTGGTATGGCTTTAGTTTTGTCAGGATTCAGCTTTAGACCATTACGTGTTGACCACTCGAGAATAGAACATAGATCGTCGTTTATTTTTGCAACTGCATCTTCAATCATGCCAATAGGGAAACTAAAGTACAATTGAACATCGTCAGCATATATATGATATTGACAATGCAATAAAATGGAGGGTAGATCATTTATAAAAAGGGAGAACAATAATGGACCAAGAATAGAACCTTGGGGAATA
Organism: Volucella zonaria; assembly: GCA_963966105.1. Taxonomy (NCBI): domain Eukaryota; kingdom Metazoa; phylum Arthropoda; class Insecta; order Diptera; family Syrphidae; genus Volucella; species Volucella zonaria. The sequence continues at coordinate 128,007,730 of OZ014533.1, read as the reverse complement.
CCACGATTAACAGGAAGAAACGAAGACAGTTTACTATTGCACGAAACAGCTTGCAGGCGATCAGTCATATATGAATAAATTAATTTATTAGATGTGTTAGAGAAGTTAAAATATGTCGTAAGTTTATCACAGAGAATATTCGGATTTACACAGTCAAATGCTTTAGAAAAGTCAAGTAGCGTTATCACAGTTTTATAATCAGCGTCTATTGCTTGTCTTACATCGTCAGAAACTTTAAGTAAAGCTGATGTACAGCTATGTCTGCACCGGAACCCTGACTGCAGAGGATTAAGAAGCTGTTTGTCTTTAATAAACTCTTTTATTTGGTGGCTTATAATCGATTCAAAAGCTTTGGATAAAAAGGGGAGGATAGCTATAGGTCGGTATTCAGAATTTGTACCTTTTTTAGGAATCGGTATGGTTTTAGACTTTTTCCAGGCTAACGGGTAGGTAGATGTCATAATAATGGTGTTAAAAATATGGGTGATGTAAGGAAGTATAAAAGGAAGGAGAATTTTTACGAGGTCAGGATGAATATTATCTAGTCCGACGGACATGCTTTTGATAGAGAAGATTGCTTTTCGCACATTATGTATGTTAACTGCAGTCAAGGAAAATTCATTTTCTCTATCATCCTGTAATGACGTTAGGTTGGTGTCAGGCGGTGCGCTTGGGGTAGAGAACTTTCGATTCAAGTCTTCTAAATCAATATTGTCATCCGAGACTATGGAGTGTTGCTTATTCACACCAATATTCCGAATTTCGCTTCACAGAAATTTTGAGGAATGATTGGAATTAAATCTATTATTGTAGTACCTTAGCTTAGCGGATTTAATAAGGTTAGTTACAATGTTACGATTAAATTTAAAACTTCCACGTTTGAAACGGCGATATGATACGAGTACATCTCTCTTTTTGATTGCCCTAAGAATATCATACGAAAGCCAAGGGCAGCTGTGCGGCTTTATAACACGGGTCTTAATTGGAACATGTTTGTTAAAGAGGTAGTCAATAGCGTTGGTTAGGAATTCGATTTGTTTATTGACGTCAGGTGTCAAGTAGATTGAGTACCAATCAATGGACGAACAATCGATAAAAAGACTTTCAACGTTGACATTGCGAGAATCACGATACTGGATGGACTGAGACACGTATTTAGGAAAGTGTAAGTCAAAGGTTGCAAAGACGAGATCATGATACGAAAAAACGGGGACTGATAATTGGCTAGAACATTTATAAGAAATACATCTAACAGAGACGGCACGCAATTTGGTTTAAAGTGCGTTGGTTCAGTAACGTTTACAAAAGAAAGGCCAAGAGAGTTCATAGAAGTTGTCAAGCTACTAGATGAACAGTGGAGAAGATTTATATTTAAATCACCACAAAGAATGAATTTAGGTACTAGGTGACATATTTCTTCAACAATTGGGGATATAACGAGCGAGTTTGCAATGTGCGGTGGCATATAAAATGTTTCGATAATGCATTTATTTTCGCCATTGAGGATATCGATGAAATAATAGTCACAAGACTGGGTGCCGTCAGAGCACTTGATAAGGCTAGATCTAATGTATTTTCTCACGTATATTGCAACACCTCCTCCAGTGGAGTGAGTTCGATCAGCTCGGTAAGGCTTTTTAAATCCTCTTAGGGAAAATGGGTTACTTGATAAATTGGGGTGAAACCAAGTCTCAGATACGCAAACAATGTCAATTAAACTGTTCTCAAATATCATTTTGAACTCATCAAATTTATTAACAAGACTTTGTGCATTAATGTGACAGATATGAAGGCCATTTTGACTTTTGCAAAGAGTGTTTAACAAAAAAATAATTTTTTTCATTTATGCTGCCAGAACTAGTGTCATTGCTGCTGGTCATGGTCATACTTACAACACACAATGAAGTCGCAATCGAACGCAGACAATTGTTCAGCATTTATTTTATGTACAGGCGACAAAGAACAGAAAAAACCAATGTGAACTGAGATAACTTTAACATTAATAAATGAAGTTAAAAGAAACAAGTTAAGTAAGGATTCTTGGTGCGAAAAGAAAAAAAAGTTAAAAGTGCGAAACCAAATAAAAGAAAATTTGTGCATACAAAAATAATTAATAACGATTTTCATAATGAATAACATTGTTGACGTCAGTCCCGACAGCATTCCTCAGTTCTCCAATATTGTGAATAACAAATGAATTTTGACAGACTGGTTGTCTGAGGAAGAAGATATATACTCGTATCTAAAGATTCTCATATCGTCTGCGTAAACAGATATGTATGAATTTTTAATGATGCAATTAACATCATTAATGGTCAGAATAAATAGTAAGGGGCCAAGATGGCTGCCTTGAGGGACACCAGAAGAGGCTTTAATTGGGTCAGAAATCATGGACCTAAATAAAACACAGTATTGTCTTTCATTTAAATATGATTGAAACCATGTTATAAAGTTTATTTGGAAACCAAGAGCTTTTCATTTCAGAAGGATTATATCATGTGAAATCCTATCAAAGGCTTTGCTGAAATCGGTGGCAATCACATCAACTTCATTTCCAGATTCCAGTGCACATAAAGTGCTTGATACGAATTCCGTCAAGTTGGTGGTCGTAGATCTATCTTTGAGAAATCCGTGCTGGTTTTGGGAAACAATAGGTTTACAATGGAAAAGCATTATGTCATAAATATGTTAATGCTCTCGAAAAGCTTAGGTATGCAGGACAGCTTAGCAATTGGTCGATAGTTGGAAATATCATCTTTTCGGCCTTTTTTTATGTAAGGGAATAATAAATGACCTTTTCCAGGTCGAGGGAAATAATCCCTGGGTGATAGAAAGCTGAAAGAGAGCTGTAAGAGGTTGGGTTAGGTGCATTTCACATTTCTTTAAGAATAATCATCTTTGAGGTTTATTATTTTATCTTTGATTTGCTCTAAAGTTATGGACACAGATTCCAAATTTGTTTGTGGCCAGCTATTTAAGTAGGAAAAGTAAGAGTGGTCTGGCTCTTGGGAATGGGTGGCGAACGCTTGGCTAAAAAAAATTGCGAAGAGATTTGCTATAATTTGGAGATCGCCCGAGGACTTATCTAGAAAATTCAGAGATGATGGATAGTTATCCGATTTACTTTTAGTTTTGATGAACTGAAAGAATCGCTTGGGGTCGGAAATGAATGTGCGGTCCATTTGATTTAAATAGTTGTTTATAGAGTTTGACAAAGTACAGAGAAATTTATTTGGGCAGACTGGTAGTAATAGAAATCGATGTCGGATCGCGATATTAAGTAAGTACGCCGGAGCTTATTTCTCTTATTACGAAGAGATCGCAGCTCTTTATTATACCAGGGTGGTGATGATGAGGGATTCTTTTTGAGTAAAAAAGGTACAGATTGGGAGAGACATTTGAAAATTTCGGTATAAAAGGATGCGAGAGCATCGTTAACCGTGATGTTGGGATTATCGTAAAGAAAGTCAAAATTGGCCATACTGAGGAGGTTATTCAGTTTGGCGTAGTTAGCCCTATGAAAATTAAAACTGTAAGAATACTCATAAGAAACACGATTAAGACCATTGTCATACGCCAACGTAAGAGAAAGGGGACGGTGGTAACTATCCAACTTGGAAAGAAGATGTCTGCTTTCTAAAATGATGCAGTTATCAGTGGCGAAGACTAGGTCGAGCTGTCTGCCAATGTTATTGGTGACACCACTTAATTGATACAGACCAGAGTCAGTAAGGCAGTCGATGAAAAGATTTTCTTTATCAGAGGTGGGATTTGTTGCAGTAAAGTAGCACTGGTCAGTCTGAGCCCATACAAGCTTCTTAATACGAGTATTAGGGGTGAGATTGGTTTCTGTGAGTGCAAAATTGTCGTAGGGCAGAATCTGCGAATTAAGATATTTAGCAGAAATCTTAGTTAGTAATCCTCTTACGTTTTGATAATACAGGGGCAGATATTTGGGAGGCTTCGGCAAAGAATTGAGTGGTGGGTTAGGAGCGATGATAGGTTTTGAAACTAGACCGTGTTCGCTGGAGGTGTAGTATGCGTTTGGAACTTACGCGAGACGCAAAAGAAGAGAGATCATTAGCCACATTATCAGAAGTCATATTTAATTGCTCATGAAAATGTATAAAAAGTTGCCGCAGATCATTGTGATTAGTGGGAAGGCCTTCTTGCAGAATGGAAACCATTACATTGGTTTTCGTTATACCGTCTATACAGACAGAGTCTGGCTTATCATATAGTCTGCGGTCTCGTAGTCGAGAGAGAACATACCGGCCATCTTCCCCTGAATCGATAAGGTGCTTGGCTAACTTTGCCTTTGGAGGAAGTATGGGATCTAAAAAAGAAGGTGGTGTGGTATTAGGGTGGGACTCTAGCTTAGACGATAGGGAGGAATTTAAAATATGGGAGCGAATAAAGTTAGGGTATGTTGTTTTTGTTTTAGTGGGATGAGGAGATGTTGTTGGGTTTTTTAAATGACTGAGAGGAGGATCAAGATTAAAAGATACACGTTTGGGAATTGGGTTGGACGGTGTGGAAGAACGTTTTGTGTATACGCGATTAGCAGTATGAAATGAAGAAGGACTGAAGAAAGGGAATGTCCCAACTTTAAAACTCCAGTTTGGATCAGGAGCTTGTTTGTTAGGCTTTGGATTTTTTTTTTGTGAAAGTTGGGCTTTGGTAGAGGGTTAGACTGCTGTTTTCTAGGTTTGGTGGGATTTGGATTGGATTTTAATTTTTCCATGGTTATTCCACCCAGATTGATGACGTCGGAAGCAGGGTTGATGAACATCCATTCATATTTTAATGGGATGCTTAGCTTGAGGGTGTTGGTGGAGATCTTACGGCAGTTGATGACATCAATTTTAAATTTAGATTTGAAGAGACTAGTTAGCCTGGCTCGACCGATTCGGCTTTGTTGGAATTGTTCAATTTTTTGATTCTCTTGTTCCATTCCGAAAGTGTCCATAAGGTGCCAAGTCGTGAGATTGTGGGTTCAGGAGTTGGTGTATTTGGATCAATTTCCGGAGCGGGTTGTGGTGGAGGAGATGATGACCCAGGAGTTATTGGTGGTTCAATTATTGCAGATTCAAGCATCTCAGTCAGAATCGAGGTGTTGTATGATGCAGTCGGTAGAGCCTGGGATTGCACCGGTATATCGTCGATTTTACTGTTATCTCGTTGCTTAAATCACTCATTTGGCACATGATATTTATGAGCAACTGATCATTATTTGGCGGAGAGGGAACGCTGCTTCGTGACGTACTTTGGAGATGAAAATCGAGGGAAGACCGTAGAGAACTTAAAGAGTCTGTCATTGTGGGGATGTACGATTTAATAATGGATTTAACACTATGGGATAAACAATTTTTTAAATCTACACTAATTTCGTGTTTATCGTTTCATTTAATTAAATCCACTATTTTGAGCCAACCTCATACATAAGTTTCGAAATTGACTCTTATTATAGCTTGCAGATTGTTCGAGGGAAATTGATAAGTCTTCAACTGTTTTTAAAATGTCATCATATTTGGTGAATTGATTTTGAATCGATTTCAATGCATGGTTGTTTTCCGCCGCAAAATTGTTGACCGAATCACTGAGACACTTAATAGCAAGCAAGATATGGGACTGAGTGATGTCCTTGCACTCATCACAATAGAACAAAAAGTTGCTTTTAAGGTCGCTTAAATACGCGATGGATCTTTTACTCAAGCTAATGCATAGGGCGTGGAACGACTTGCAACAAAGACCACTGCAGATCACCGTAACAGCATTTGGATCATTTGTTAAGGAGCAATTTGCACTTTCACATAATTCAGACATGATGACGATGAAGTTAGGGTGGGTCAGTTGAGAAATTTACGCAAAAGGCAGTGAATGAGAATTGGATTAACTTTAATATTATTAGGCACTTTTACTCAATAAAACAACAAAGGCAATAACCGAGAAATAGCTTATGCGAATTATTGCAAATTAGGCAGGAACAAATTAAATGAAAATAAATAAGCGGAGCGAAATTTAAGCATTAAGTCTGAACTTAATGAATGACAACAATCATGCAGGACTTTCCCGGCTTTGTGACATTAAGTCAAAGCCTAATAATCTGATGCTAGTGGCGATATGAGAACATAGTCCACCGTGTCGGACGATGAAAGGCAGTTACTAAGGAGCCTTTTCCAGCAGTTTGTCAAGATTTGCCGTGGTAGTGTGTTATTGCCTTGAAATCAACTTTCTGACTTCCTTCGAACGGAGTGCACAATTCCTAATGATATCAGGTCGCCTATTTGGTGGCTCTAAAGCGAAGTATTTCTCAACTACGTTGTCTGTTAGGGTAGAAATCTTAGCTGTCAAGGTTGGCTCTGCAGAGTGTGTTCCCAATATCCTCACTATCGACTATGACAAGCTATCTATCTATACAAGCCAAACTGAAGAAGAACGCGAAGCACATACAGCAGTCGAAAGAATGGGACATCGCATAAGACCAGATCAACGGGCAAGCAATTTGAGAGTGCATCTAATGACAACTGCGTCAAATCGTACTGCTGCTGGGAGAGAGCAAACAGGTTCAAATCGATGAGTGACAAGACGCGCATCGTTGCCAACATACGAACGACTGGTATTTCGGTACGAACCAACAGAAAACTACAGTGGTGATGCTATTTTCGATATTGGAGCGATGACTATTGTGTGCCAACATTGCAACTCGCTAAAATTCAAAGGCGTAACGCCCGGTCTTTGCTGTGCGAGTGGCAAAGTGAAATTGGTTCCCTTAGATGCACCTCTGGAGCCATTGAAATCGCTGTTTGAATCGAATGATTTTCTCAAGAACATTCGACAGTATAACAACAGTTTCCGTATGACTTCGTTCGGAACAAACATCATTCAAGAAACTGGTTTCATGCCGACTTGCTGGGTGTTTTTTTTCTTTTATACATCATGCAAACAGACCTGTTCTAACAATGACACGGGATTCTACACTGCACAATTCAGGTTCACAGCTTCAGACGCACACCAATATCTGCAGGTGTACTTCATTTCGTCGGGGAATGATCAAGGCGATAGACGGTACAGAGGGCAAATAGGATTGACAAAAACCGTCATTCGACAATTGCAACAATTCTTTAATGCAAACAACGCTTTGGTTGCGATATTTACAACGACGATGGAGGAAATGAACTCAGATAATCCCAGATTTGTCTTCAAAGATGATGGCGCTCCATTTACATTTACGGCGATACAATGCTCCAACTTCTGCAGACATTTGTGCATTGGTTGTTGGTGGTTCTTCGGCGAAGAACCATTGGACCGTGCCAAAGAATATCCGAAGCGCATAAATCATATGACGCTCTGCAGTACCCCATCATTCATTGGCAGGGTCAATTTGGATACGACATTACAATGAAAACGTTAAATCCAATTACAGGTAAAATGTTAATTAACACTTGATCCTTCAACTGTTCGTTTAAGGTCCTTGCAGTGAATGTTAATTCACTGATTAGGTTCGAACGAAGAGCCGCACTGTTTAAGTTGCTTAAAGACCAAGCCCCTGATGTGCTTTTGGTTAGCGAAACTAAGCTTACCAAAAGACACAAGATGAGGCACAGAAGGTATGAAATATTACAAAGAAACCGACCCAATTCCATTCAAGGAGGAGGTGTTGCGATCTTTGTAAGAAAGGGACTGCGTTTCACAGTCGTGTGGTGCGTAGGTTCCAGGTGCTGGAAGCATGCGTTATGTACATCCCTCTCCGTAGTGGAAAGCGGTTATACATGGTGTCTGTCTATGCACCTAAGGCTACTCAATCCACTTTATTCATCTCAGAGCTCGAGACACTTTTTCGATTTCTGAGACTGGAATTGGAAGGCAATTATTTTATTATTGGCGGAGATTTCAACGCCAAACATAGAGATTGGGGAAATATACCAAATACTAGAGGGAACCTACTATTCAATTGGTGGGGTCAGCACAGTGTGATGTATCGACTCGGCCTCAAAGCGACGGATAGTCCGTCGTTTCCCAGACACGGGTCCTATTTGGATCTCCTGCTGTTCGACTCACGAATACAACTGACGTGCACTAACCAACAAACTACAAACTGTCTACAAACTTTCGTGTATGACAGTGACCATTGCGGTCTCAGCACCGAAATAACTGTTCCCAACGAAACTGCGGAATTGGATGAGTTTGTCCAAAGGCATTTCTACAATTATAGTAGGGTGCGTTGGACACACTTCACCAGAATACTGACTAGAGCACTCTCCTCGAATTCGCTCTACCCACCGTCCAACAGAAATCTGTCAAACGAGGAGATTGACAGATATCTAAGACTAATGGACGAGACAATCAAACGAACTATGGACAAAACGATACCTCGGTATCAACACACTGACGACGAAAACTTATTCCGCAACGGAACTATTGACGCACTGCACCGACATAAAAGTAGGCTGCTGTCAAGACTAAAAACCTTGTACAGACAGTTTACTGACAGACATAACCGCGATCGAGGATCCGCAGGAGAAGGTAGAGGCTATAGGAGCGACTTTCCAGGAAGTGTACAAGGCGAATGACATCACTGGCCCGAACCACGATCTGGAGAATCGAGTCCTTGTGCACAATTTCTACCTTCGAAATGAAATTGCGAATTGGCGATTCGAGAGCTCGGGTTTCACCCAGTTCAGTGACGAGAATATGGTAAATAATGTCATCACCAACGAAACGGTATTACCACCGTTCATTTCGAAGGAAGAGTTCCAAACTATCTTCGAATCACTCAGAAGTAAAAAGTCAGTAGGAACCGATGAAATACCGAACATTGTGCTTCGACATCTCCCACTAGAAGCGGTGGACATTTATACCACCCTGTTTAATAATGCAATGAATAATGCACATCCAGCACATTGGAAAACTGCGGTGGTACATCCCATACCTAAAAGGGATAAAGATACTTCCAATCCGGCGAATCTCCGCTCGATCAGTCGTCTTCCAAACATCAGTAAGGTTTTCGAGAAGGTGATCAATAGAGTCCTGACTAAGTGGGTTGAGGACAAACATATAGTTCCGGATAATCAGTTCGGTTTCAAGGCGGGGCATGATGTCATTCATGCTGCATCCAAACTGGTTTCTGATATCCAATGGAACAAAGGCAAGAACCAGTGCACTGGTGCCTGCCTGATTGACTTGGAGAAGGCCTTCGATACCGTATGGTTAGAGGGACTTTTTTTCAAGCTGGACAGGTTGGGCATTAGTAAACCACTGCTGTATATTCTTTTTGATATGCTCTCCAGTAGACAGTTCATCGTGAAGAATGGCGAGGTGACTTCTGCTGGAACATTTAATATAAAAAATGGTCTGCAACAAGATAGGTTCACTTCACCATGCCATAGCGTACGCAGACGACTTAATCGCGTACAGATCAGGTCCAAAGATTGAGGTCATTAATACATTTTTGCAACGTGACTTCGACAAAATTAAACGATATTGCGATGACTGGAAGTTTAAAATCAACTTTCAGAAGTCGGAAACCATTTTATTTAGGACGCCTTTGTCTGGGGCCTCTAGGGATACCAGAAAGAATTGGCGAAAGTTCTCTATCGTCGGACAACATGGACAGCCACTTGCTTGTCGAAATGTAGTCAGATACCTTGGGTCTGGCTAGATCAATATCTGTATTTTAACAAACATATAGATGTTGCTCTGGCCAGAGCCAGAGGTGCTTTTGCCCTTACAAGGAGACTGTTTTATAGCAGCCAACTCGATGCTGCTACATGGTCCTTATCCGGCCTATGCTTGTATTTGGATGTCCCGTGTGGTTCAACGTGAGAGCAAGTTTATTGGAAAAGATTCAGGTGTTTGAGAGGGCTTGCATTAGGGCTTGTCTTTACAGAACACCAGAGTCGGAGTACATAAAATTCTATCGCAATGAGGTCTTGTACAATAGGGCGAACCTAATAAGAGTGGACAATTTTGTTATTAAGTTGACTCGAAGGCACATTGCAAGAGCAATGACATCGTCGAACAACCTGATCTCCGGGGCTTACTACCCCAATTATATGTATCATGAGAGAGTTCGCTTTGACGGCTATGTTCCTCCAGAAGCGTTCCTCTACCTTGATAGCAAAGGTCTGATCCAGGACAGATTGGCTGTGCCGCTAATCTTCCACGTTGCTCGAACAGCTGCGGACAGGCGACTCAACTACGACAGAGACGTCGCACACGGCAGTGCGGAGCGTCTCCGGTTCAGTAGGGCGGTAGGGAGTCGCGACATAAGGGATGTTGCTCGGCAGCACCGACAATTTTGGTGGCTAGTTGAAGGAAGGGAGAGTTCGTCGTCGAATTCCTCCAGTACTTGGTAGCTTCATGTGAAGCAAAGTGGGTCGCCTAAGTTTTTTTTTTGGCCACGGCCGGCTTTCATAGTTTTAAGTAGTTTTAAGTAGGAGTAAGTTAGATTTAAGAAAAAAAAATATATAAAAACCAAAAAAAAAAAATTAATAAAAATAAAAAATGAAAAAAAAGAACATACATCTATATATATATATACATATATTTATATATTAAGTATATATATATTATGTATATATATATTATGTATATATATATATATGTATGTACTAGATGTAAGTAGTTTAAGTAGATTAAGACGTATTTTTTAGGTAGTTTTTAGGATTTTAGTTTTAAGTTTTATAATAAAATATAAAAAAAGTTTTTTTTTTTGGAAAAAATGTTTTCTTAGTTTTAATTATAAGGAATAGAAATAGTATAGTATAGTAGTAAGGTACGTCGAAAGACATAATTTAAGTGTTAGGTTTAACTTAGAGTGCCCGCATGGGGCCAGTAAGTTAGAATAAGATAATTTTAAGTTAATTAAGCTAACTTTTAAGCATTTTTTTGTCTAGCAAGTAAGAGTAAATTAAGTAATATAATAAAAATGCATATAAACTGACTGACTTCAACTGTTCGAGATCCCCTTCCTTCCGACAAATAAGAACCTCAGCTCCATGAACTACTACGCCTATCGAATGATGCATCGTCCGAATGATGAGAATATCAACCAGACAAAACTACGATGCGACGACTACATCCACTTGCGAGATGCTGTTAACACTGATGGAAATGCACAGAATCTTGGACAACTGGACAATTTTACCATCGACTCATGTTTGAAGTCCTCGCCATATGCATGAATATCCACAAGACGCAATGACATATGCATGCAACTACGGAACACCGGATTTATTTATCACTTTTACGTGTAATCCGAAGTGGAACGAGATTAAAGGGGAGTTGTATCAGGGACAAAAACCCGAAGACCGTCACGATATAATTGCGAGAATATTCAAGCAGAAAGTGAAGATGATGATGGAAGTGATCGTAAAGCATCGAGCGTTCGGCATTACAAGATGTTGGATGTATTCGGTGGAGTGGCATAAACGCGGTCTACCCCACGCACATATTCTGATTTGGCTGATGAACAAATTGTTGTCTGATGCAGTAGACGATATCATATCAGCGGCGGATCGCCGATCCAGAACTGCACGAGATTGTCAGAACGCAGATAGTGCATGGGCTGTGTGGCGCATTGAATCCAAAATCACCATGGGTGGTTGATGGAAAATGCACGAAACGATACCCATGGTCATTAGTAGCTGAAACAGTCACGGGATCAGATCCAGTTTATCAACGACTCTCAAAGGACAATAATGGCCGGACAATCGTTGTAAGAGTGACAGTTCTATCGTCAGAATCGAGAGATTGAGATCGAAAACAGATTCGTTTGGCCGCATTGTCCATTGTTTTCACGTAAACGTTGAGAGCTGTTATTCTGCTCAAAGGAGTTCAAGGATGCTAAGGTCACCAGACACCGCACGAGCACCTTTAGGGAGAAGCACTGAAAACAGTGTTTTTTCTGCGACAAAAGAGACGGCATTTGAACCAAATTCGCAGCTATATGCCTTCCACAAACTAGGTGAACAGATACGGCAACTGGTGGAAATGTTAGAAGATGGGAAAAGGCGTTCAATACATCAACCTATGAGAGACGCAATTGAAAACATTACATCCCTATATGAGCCTTCTGCTATTCAACTGTAGGACGAAAAAGCAAAAGAGGTGACAAGGAAACACAACTCCTCACAAACCTCTCCCTGGCTGAGAAACGCACAAGAACCCAACAAAAGGCAGGGTCAAAATGGCAGAGTCGAATCAAAAACAAAACAATATTGGAGGCATAACTCCAAGGATCAAGGAGAAGAACATCGCCATTCCGACAAAACAGAAGTCAAACGATGGCAAACAGTTGAGAAAAACTAAGAAGGAGACTAACAAAAAAAGCTTGAGGCGAAAAGAAGTAAGCCGGACGCATTCGTCATCGAAGCAAGTGAAGAACTATCTTACGCGGAGATTCTTCGTAGGGTAAAAGCAGACCCCAAACTAGAAGCTATTGGAAAAGCGGTATCCAGGATAAGACGGATCCAGAAAGGAGAGCTCCTAATACAGCTCAAGGAAACTGGAAATAAGACAGAAGAGTTTAAAAGTGTCATTGGCGAGGTTTTAGGAGAGCGAGCGAGTGTAAGGACACTCACACGTCGCACTACCATCGAGCTGAAAGACATCGACGAAGTCACCGGAAAGGAGGACATTTGCGAAGCAATAAGGACTCAACTCGGGGTGGAACCCAAACAGCAACAATTGGTCTTCCCGTCGGATTGGCAAAGAAACTGTTAGATGCAGGAAAGGTAAAAATTTGATGGGGTATTTGTCGCATTCGGGAGCGAATGCTTCTCCAAAACTGCCTCAAATGTCTTGAATTTGGGCATATAGCCAAGCATTGCAAAAGCAGTGAAGACCGCTCCAAGCTATGTACAAGGTGTGGAACATAGCAAAGAACTGCGATAAGGAGCCATCATGTATGTTCTGTAGAAAAGAACACCCAAACGATTCGAAGCATGTAGCCGGAAGCAGCAAGTGTCTAGTTTTTAGGAAGGCCATCACCAACAAGAAAACATGAGGATAATACAGATTAACTTAAATCACTGTAGAATTGCACAGGATATCCTGACACAAACGGCTAGAGAAGAACAAGCGGACGTTATTTTGATAAGTGAACCGTGAAAAACTCTGGACAGCAATATATGGATCTGCGATAGGACAAAGCATGCTGCTATATGGATATTTGGAAGGCATGCCTTTCAAGAAACTAACGGACTTACGGAGGGCTTTGCACGGGCCAAAATAACTATTTTTACAGCTGCTATGCACGTCCAAGCTGGACCATTAACGAGTACCAGGCAATGCTAGACAACCTATACGCCGATGTTCGTGGTAGAGCCCCTATGGTTATCGGCGGCGACTTTAATGCATGGGCAACGGAGTGGGGTAGCAGACCTACAAACGCCAGAGGCCGTTTGCTAGAAAGTTTTGCAACTCTTAACATAGGCATTGCAAATCAAGGCCGTGCAAACACATATCGTAAGTCAGGAACGGACTTGATCATTGACATTGACATATATAAAATGGCGAGTCAGCGAAGAATACAAGCACAGTGACCACCAAGCAATAATTTTTGAGACGAAGGAGAAGGAGAAGAGTACCGTGCAACGCGTTAAACGAACGGGCCCACGATGTAAGGACCCGCACTTCGACCTGGACGCGTTCGAAGAAATGATAAATACCGGAAACATAATTCAAAGCGAAACTATTCGTATATCGATTCATGTTTTGTTGACGTATATTTTGTATCTGTTTACTGCTCAAATGTCAAAGTAGAATTGACAATTGCCGACATTTGCAAAAATCTCATAAGAGATTTGACATTTAAAGTTGATTGACATCTGAATAAAAGGATCATCGGGACCAGTCCAAAATAAAGAATTTGAGGCCAAAATTGAGGACAGAGCGCCTGTCAAAGTTGAATGCTCAGCAATGGTGATAAGAGAACCAAGAGAACCACCAGGCAGCTGAACCCATCCCTTCAATAGATTTTAATATGGGATTAAGGTGCATCCAAGTTAATCTACAGCATGCAAAAGCCGCCTCTGCGGTGTTAAGATATAGTTTTAATAAGTATCACCTAGATATTGTCTTTATCTAGGAGTCGTACACATAACATACAAGAGCCGGATAAGCGACCTCTCAGGTAAGTTACTCTACGATTCCGTAAACCTAGAGAGACTTAGAGCTTGTATTATGATAAATCAGATTAAAGACACGGCAGCGGCAATAGTTGAGCTACCCACTAAAGGCAGTAAGACAGACGCAGTATTATGCTCAACCTACTTGGCTTGTGACCCCTCCGACCTGGACTTTCTGCCATTGCGAGGGCTCATAGATTACTGTGCAGAAGAACACTTTAGCTGATAATTGAATGTGATCCGAACATCCACCGTAACAACCGGGACAGCTCAAATATCAACAAAAGAGGTGAGCCCCTTCTAGAATTCATTTACAAAAACAATCTTGGAATTGCAGTCTATGAAAATAGCCCAAATTAGGGAAAAAGTCCTTGGCTTCACTGCAACTGAAACAGTCTGATCATCAACAAATCTGTTTCAACATCCTATTAGGCTCCAACATTTCCAAATCTTATATACAGCTTAAGTTCACAGATTGGGACAATATACGAGTATAACATAGAGCTCATGGAATTCACGGCCAATTCCTATAAAAGCATAATAGACATTGACAGCCTAGAACTTGGCTGTGAAAGTCTCAACACTGCAATCATCATCTTGCCCAGAGAAAGAAAAGTCAGGCAACCGCACACCAAAGATCTCTCTGACATTCGAAGTAGTGCTCGTATCCACAGGATTCTATCCAAACAGCACACAAATCGAATCGGACTATCGAAAAAACCGAATGGCAGCTATGAGGAAAGCGGTTTACAGACGCTATAGCTCTTTCCCAAATTCCACTACCACATCCATTACTCCCGATATTCCACTCCAGAGAAAGATCAATTGACCAAACAGAGATGACTGGAAGAGGTAAAAGGGAATTTTTCATGAAGGCGAAATAAAATGGGTCATCAATTCATTTGACCCATTTAACGTCCCTGGTAAAGATGGAATCTTCCCAGCACTGCTCCCCGCTTCTGATAAACACATTCAGAACCAGTTATGCCTCTGGTTGCATACCAAAAAGCTGGAAGGAGCCAAGTTTATACCCAAAGCATGTAGTAGACCAACTGAACTACCCGAACCACATAGACCTATAAGCCTCACCTCGGTTTTCCTAAAAGCAATGGAAAAAATACTTGACAGACATATCTGGGATGGTCCACCAGGCAGTGACAGAATCAGCGTCACGGCCGGGAAATGTTGCCCCAGAAGAATGGTTTTGCTTCCCCCCTGCTGTGGTCGATCGTAGTAAATGAATTGCTAAATATACTCAGCAACGACGGTTCCTATGTTCAAGGATACGCTGATGACACTGCGAGCCTTATCAGAGGCAAATTCGAAGAAGCTATCTCGCAGCCCCTCCAGACGGCACTCAACCTTATTTCTGACTGGTGCAGGAAAGATGGCTTAAACCCAAAAAGAGCTTCACCAAGAGAAGCAAACTGGACAAAATTAAAAAATCAGCGGTTTTTGGTGAAACCAGTTTTCAAGTGAAGTTAAATTCCTAGAGGAGAGGTTACTCTGGATCGAGTTGTTGATTTTGGAACACGCATATCAACACAACCATAGATAAAGCCAGGATCTCACTAAGGATCAGCAAAGTCTACTTTGTAAAAACTGGGGCCTTAACTCAAAAATGACATTCTGGATGTACACAGCCATTACTAGACCTATAGTCACTTATGCATCTCCAATATGGTGGCATGAAGCTAAACAAAAGTCTACACAGGCTGGACTAAACAAACTTCAAAGACTTGCCTGTGTGTGCACTTAGGGGACAATGGGAATGCTATACCCATTGCAGCATTAGAAGTTGTAGTGTACTTTCCACCTCATCATCACCACATACAGAAAGGAGCGTAGGCATATCCCTACGTGCTTATCTCAGTGGATGACAATAATAAAAAAATTTCCGGAAACCCAGGAGAGATGAACTATTAGGGGTTGCTCTTAGAGCCAACTATCTGAAGAAGTAGGACTTCAACCAGAACCTTAAGGTCACATTCCCTGATCAACAGAATAAACACCTGTTCACAAGAGATTCATTGGTGTGGTATACTCTTTGCTAAATGATCCCAACATTTCTAACATTAATGATGTAGCTGAACACTTCTGTGCAATCATGCCCAACGAGTGTTTGCTATTGAGCGCATGCAGCCCCATCGATGATTGTTGCGCAAGAAGTGGATTTTTAGTAACCCTTTTCAGAAGTAATTTTGTCCTCTTTACGAGAAGGATACTAGACTTATCTTGTGCTTAAAAGGATTATCATTTGTTCCACCACCGAAGCTAAGTATATGAGTGTCATCCTAAATAGCAAACTTCTTTATATTCAGAGAGCTTTCGACAAGACATGTGAACTGTCACCGAAATGCGCCCTCGAAATCTATACCAATTCTATTGTATGTATAGCTTGTTTCATGGAATGAGGTTCAGCGCAAAAACATCACCGCTGCTCTCACCAGTCTCAAAAAAACTGTTTGCGTCGGCTGCTTGAAGGCCTTCCTTATTATGCCTGACTCCACTCTAGGGAACTAATAAATCTCCTTTCCCTTGTTATCCATCTAACAGGTTGCACTCCAAGAGCTGTCTTCTGTTTAAAAAGATGTTGTCTTTGGCAGAACTTGTAGTGGAGTTACGACGACCTTGCGTGACGTTTGTTTATTGGCTCTGGTGCTATGTCATTGGAACTCCTTTTGCCGCGAAGTCAATTTTTATATACTTAGGGATGGCTTCAGCAGATCTTAACGGATGGTATCAAACAGCCACAGCGGCTTTTGTCCTTGTGGTGGATGACAATCCTAGAAATAATCATTCGCATTTACATGAGAAGGTTATAGATTGGCATTTGGCGATGTTTCCGAGGCACGAGGTTGAAAACCGATCTAGGTCTTCTTCAAGAAGGGTGGAGTCATAGGGAGAAGAAATAGTTTTACAAAATTTTGTGTCATCAGCGTAAAGGACGACGGAGGATTGTTTAATGACCCTCTCAAGATCGTTAATAGTAAGAATGAAGAGTACGGGACCAAGACGGCTGCCTTGTGGAACCCCAGAGGAAGCCAGGAAAGGAACTGAAAGGGCGGATCTAACCGAACACTATAATATCGGTTAACCAGCTAAGAAGAAATCCATTTTAATAAGAGAGGCTCAAAGCCGAGAGCAGACAATTTGAAGAGGATCAATTGAGGAGATATTTTATCAAAAGCTTTACAGAAGTTGGTTGCGATAACATGGATTTCTTTGTCATTTTCTATGACTGCGAGAGCCTTTCAGAAAACCATTTTGTCTTGGTGAAATGAAAGACTTGCACTTAAAGCTGAAGGCTTCGTATAAAATCGATAATGGTAATTTCATTCTTTGATCCCTTTTTGCGTATCGCGATTATAAAAGAGGTCTTCCAAGTAAGAGGAACAATGTAGTTAAAATGTTGGCGATGGTAGGAGGATCACTTGAAGATTGGTTTTCGAAACAAAGGGAGGAAGGATAACCGTTCGGTCTTACTTTTGCAATTGAAAAATTCAGAAAAGGACTTGGGGTCGTGTAGAAGATTGTTTTGCGCACTATTTAGGTAGTGCTGATAGGGAGAGATGTAGAGTTCGATGAAATGATGACATATACCTAGATAGTTTGAGTGATCGGATTACGGAGGTATGAGGACAGTCGTTCATCATTCCTGTGCAAGTATCTAAGAAGATAGAATCGGATATCACTGATAATGCCCAGCTGAAAAAGTCACCTACAGTTTGGCTATTGTTATATCGACTTGCATTTGTCTGACTCTTTCGGATTTATTTCTGAAGAACGAGGTATATTAAGGAGGGAACTTGGGATGTGGTTAGATAGATTACATTACAAATGTAAGTATCTACTTCGAGGATTTGTCGAGGTCAAAGGCTGTTTTTGAGAAAAGACCTAGACAATTGTATGTAGTTATGTATACAGAAAACTCAAAGCACAAATGAAACAGTTCGGAGTTTGTACGAAGTCCTTCTGGCCATATAGACGTGTATTAAGAAATCCAGAGAACTGGACGAATCAATTTGGCTGAATTAATTTTGAAGGTGCTGAACTCCAACCACATGTTCTACAAAAAACAAACTGTTGCGTCCAAAAGTTTAATGCACGCCCTTCATTTTATATTTTCCAAGCGGACTTATCCTTGGGTACTTTGTTTTTGTATTGGGTAACCTCCTTTCTCAATCGAGTACTATTGACTTTTGTAGTTACTTACTACTCATAATACATAACATGCCACGCCCGTCTTTATTTTTTATTAAAAATTCATTCATGTGAATCTAAAGCTGTTTACATGGACTCCCATCATATGGAACTAAATGAAAGTGCTGCCCGTCTACTGTTGAAAGTCTGGTTAAAATTTAATTCAAATTGACTTAAGGGGTTTTGTTTTAAAGAAGAAAAAAAATGTGCGGCAGAAACATAGTAGCTTTCCCATCGAATGGATTAGCCACAAATGAGCTAGAGTTATGGTAGCGAAAAAATGAAGATGCAGCGGTAGAAAGTTGAATGGGAATGGAAATTAACGGAAGAGATCGAGGGAATACTTTGAATAAGCGGAAACCTACTTGACCAACAACGGATACAAATGATATCAGCGTTGATGACTCGAAAGAGGCAGGCGATTTTCTGCACTGCGTGGTGAATTTTAGGTCGATTAACAGACCACATGCACCCAAACGACCCGTAATTCCACAAATGCGATGGATTGGACCGAGTACAAGAATAATGAGAAAATGCGATGGGTACTACGATGACTGCTATCAAAATTTGGATGCGGATTCTCCAGTAGAGGCAGACTTATGCAAAAAGTCACGGTCGCCTGTGATAATCCGCATCAAAAGTTAATTCTTATCAGGGCCAACATAAGCCGCATATTCGCACACGCCCTATGGAGGAGAAACCCCATGGCGCAAAAAACTGTTTCTATGAACTCGAGAAAGGTAGGACATTTCTGCTAGCATAGTCGGGGAATATAACCTGCTTGATCCTACCACCGACAACGGATTCAGGCTTATTGACTTCCCTTTGCGGCGAAACACCATCGTAGCAATTCATAGTCATCTGGATATCCATAATCGATCTACCAAAGAGACTAATCATTCACTCGGATCACTAGATTATTGTGGTCACGTTATAAATGTGGATATCCCTTGGAAGGGGAAATACCGTGGGGAAATTCGACATTTTGAGGTCGATAAAGCGTCTCTTAACGCTCGACGTCATACACTGCCAGCCTTTTGTCCCAAAACCGTGACAAAGATGATAAGAAGCCACCAGAGAAGCTGCCCGACTGCGACTAAACCGTAGTCCAACAAGGCTGCTCGTACTGACGGCCTAGCTGCTGAAATATTCAATATGCAATGTGAAGTGTAGTTCGTTTGAACTATTCTTAATTAGATTATATCTCAGGTTTTTCCGAGGAGATGCTTTATCGTTTGACCTCTCCTGTTTTGAGCTGGAATCAATGGTGCTTAGGCAGGTGTTTGCATGGAGAACCCAACACAGTATCCATTTGTGTGGATAGCCAGAGACAAAATGAATGAAAATTTATAACAGAGACTGGATTGATGCTTAACATTTGTAAGGATTGCTTGGCAATAACCTCTATTTGAAGACGAATGGATTGTGATATCGAAACTGCTCTATTTCAATCCTTCTACAATATATTGCAGTATGTTCTTTTCCTGAATTTTCCCAATCTTTCGTTTGTGAAAAGGGTGTCTACAGCCACCACAGTAGCACCGAATAGGTACCTACATCCTGATGTAAACGTTGAATGGAAACCCTCAAAGATTATCATTTTTACAGCAACCGTAACGATGTTCTAACAAATGATATGCCTAACAAAGAAAGAGAAGTTTGCTGTTACGATGCCAGTAAGCAGTCTTCCAACTGAGCATAGCAGGAAAGTCCCTGATCTTTTAGCTGCTTCGGGAAGTATCTGTTTGGTCTGCCAGCATCTTATAGACTCATGCTATCTGCAGTTATAATCACAAGAAACTGTCGTCTGAGCCAAATAAGGCAGACGAATTGCCTTCAACATTCATGTTGCCACGACTGGTGGTTACCAACTAGGTCCATAAAAGCTGGCTAAAATCAAAGACATTCCATTACTAGATGGAAACTGAAGATAACAGGCAAGCCAACAACTTTTTGCCAACACTTTCCCGAGTTTCTAGGCGTCAGATACACACACTAATCCGATTTCTATTTCGTCGCTGCATAGTCAAAAAACGCCTTATGACCATGGGAAAAGCACAAGACAACAACTGTAGCAGGGCGAAAAAACAGCAGAGCATATCCTTTGCCACTGTAACCGCGTAAGCAGAACACGTCTACGTCTTCTAGGTAGGCCATACCCTGATACCTCACTCAAAGACATAGCAGAATTTATTAAAATCTCAGGCATCATGGATAAGCTTTAACTTGATGAAATTACAATAGGCCTAACCTCGCCGCCATGATAAGGGTACATAGCCCCACCCCCTTTAAATCTAAATTCTATGCAAGTATTCTTCTCAATTCTTCTCAAGACCTACTAAAAGAGCCTCATAAAAGTACCGAAACACAGTAAAACGTCATTCCGAAAGCCAGCTTTTTGATTCGTTGTTTGTCCTTCAAACCCACTGCCCAAATTAATCAATAAAAAATAGAAAAGGACGACTTAAAAGGACAAAAGAAATTTATTTTTATTCTCTGTCATTCGTCATTGGAGCAGTTTTTCCCAAATCTAAGAGCTCATAAAGGAACCTCATAAAAGTGGATTTATTGCAGCAACTTTTTTATGTTGTGTTGATTTATAGGTGGAAGTATGTGTTGGTTTAGATGGTCTATTTAAACGTAAAAAGGATTTTTGTTGCCGTAATTCGTTTGCCACATACTCTTCGTGTTTTATAAGTAGCTTCCATCATTACTCGTATGTTCGTAATGAACAAATACATTAAGCCAGTACATAGATACTAGTAATTGGAGGGCCAACATAACATATGTCAAGGATGCCTGCCTTAGATGCTTTCTCCTGCAGTAGCAATACTTTTAACATACTTCTCTTTAAATTGTTTAACTCTTGTGTCTGTTTGCGATAGCAGGTTGTAGTACCCAGTTTGCTGGATTGCGAATTCAAACTCCTCATTGTTAAATAACTTTGTGGTCTAATTGTGTGGCTGCATTGTGCTATATCCAAGGCCAATACAACGTCAAAGAGTCACTTTTTGAGGATATTAAATGATTTGATATGCATTTCACTGAGATTCATCCTTCGATGTTGCCAATTGTCTTCAGCCCTCTTCAAATTGCAAGCCATCATCTTTTTGGGAGTCTGACCTAATAATTGAAGAGCCCCCGGCGCGAACAACGCCACCGACAAACTCACTTCAACACAATCGACGACGACATGGCTGCCTGGATAATTATCATTTACAGTCAAACTGATGTCATATGAATCATACTCAACATCATCACCTGGATATACAGTACTTCGAGCTATGGAAACACGAAAATTGATTGCCTCTTCCAAATTGCAGCATCGACCATTCATCTAGATACGCCATCGCCTCTTCTATTACCCTATCCATTGCAGCACCTAGCAAATTTCTGATGAACTTTGCTGGAATTCTTCGGAATCCTCCAATAGACGACGGCTTATTGAGCTGCTTCAACAATTTTCGAGCTGGCGAACAGAAGGATTTTCGAGAGTATTCAGGATGCGGAAATAGAGATGATGGCGGATTAACAACGACAGCTCTTAAATTCCGCAAGGTGGTGTCGGAAAATTCATCACCTTTTGCCTGCCCCTTCTAGTGGTTGGGGTTCGTGTGTGTGGTTATCTACTAAGCCGTTCCTGTTGACGTTCGAATCTGAACATAGAATGGACAGACCTTGAATAGGTCACATACGTAATTAGAGGAAGCCGTGGACTGCTATAAAGCAGATTTCGCCGCCATATAAATGTAGGATGACAACTGTGACATATGGTGACTGCTACAGAGAAAAGAAACAGTCTCTATATGTGGCCTTGTAAGCGGTAGGCTAAGACAAGGAGTCTTTAAATCTCAGCACTTTTATCGAACGCATTGTAACAATAGCAATATGCCCTCTTGCTCGTACAGAAAAAATAAACTAAAAAAATGTTTCTGCCTCCTTCCTGACAAAGCTTCAGAGCTACTAGTACATTCTACTACGCCCAAAATTAGCAAAGAGGGCATCTTTGGTAGTACAATGGGGAAGCACAGCCTGGAGGACACCACGTCAAGAAATGGATTTCAGTTGAGGCTGATTGGCCTTGCAGCAAGGCAGAATATTACTATAGAGCAGTGGATAAGCTCGTCGCGTACTCCGTAAGAGGTTCTGAGTTCAAATCTCGGCCAGTACCGAAAAGTAGAAAAAGTTATTTACTTCTACGAATGTCTTCCTTTAGGACAAGCAATAGCAAACTTTGCAGAGAGGATTTGAGTATGAACAGGACTCTTACCGTTCAGCCCAGCCGTTCAGAGTTGGAAAAAGTCCCTAGGTCCTATCTTACTGTCCACACAATAACAAAAAATGACATTGCAAAGCCGAAGATCATTAACGTCGATGGCAAGATGCCGTCAGTAATGCTGCAACTCATGTATTGGGTTACAGCGGACAATTCCCTCGATGAAAATGAGTCCGGCCTTATGAAGCGGCGCTACATAGTAAGTACAGAGCGTTTCAGGTACTCATAGGCAAAGAAGGAAACATGATAAACGACTAGTGAAGCATGAACATATGAGTAAGAAAATGTTGTAGTGAAGTTACAGTCGAGGCGGATGATACTGAAAAACCAGTAAAAAATGACAAGGGCGCTCCAAATTCACTGTCAGGTAGGATGAACTAGCCAACACGAGCCGGGAAAGGCAAAAACTACTTCCCTCTGAAAACAGAAAATACTCCCTTACAAAGCTTGACCGGAGAAGAAAGTATGTGCAAAATCTAATCATTGTATAACAGATCCACAAGGAAGGAGACCCTGTAAACTGTGCCAACTAGACAGGTGTCAGTGTCCAAAACAATGCGTGTAAAGTCGTTTTTAAAAGTAAACGCCTGTCACCATTAGTCAATGATCTATCATAATCTAGCCTAATTCAATAGACACCACTTTCTTATTGATTTGATCACCGGGATGACCAGAGTCCTGTATATGTATAGTCTTTTCGTAGCTCGAGGGAGCTCTTTACTACTCAATTGCCTGCTAAGTCCTAAGAAGCAACCTATAGCAAGAATGGTTCCTCGCATGATTTCTGAGCTGATGATATTATAGGAGTCGAAGCGGGACCAGGATATGAAAAGCCCCTGACTATCTCAATGTTGTAGCTGCCTTTCGTGACGTTTTCGTGTAGGGATTGATATTGTGCGTTCCTCTTTGTTGACGTCATATTGGTGCGCAAGTGATTTTACGTGAAAATGCAACTTTATTGTGAAAAAATGGTTACAGATGAATCGTTCAAAGTATTGCCCATCACTAACTCTTTCCCATCTCTCTAGCAGTGTTCATCTTTTGAGGCTATCCACGAATCTAGCCATTTTTTGATGTCTTCATATGAGCGGAACTGGTGATCAGTCAAACCATGTGCCATCGAACGGAACAAATAATAATCGGACAGCACAATATCTGGGGAATATGGCGGGTGGGGTAGAACTTCCCATTTCAGCGTTTCCAGGTAGGTTTTAACGTGTTTAGCAAAGTGAAGCCGAGCGTTTTCATGCTGTAGAACCACTTTTTCGTGCCTCTACTAGTATTGTGGCCATTGAAGTCGATACCGTTCTCCAGTGATGGTTTCGTTGGGTTTCAGTCATAATAAATAACGCCAACCTGGTCCCACCAAATACACAGCATAACCTTCGAAGCGTGATTATTCAGTCGAGCCGACGACGTAGAAGCATGACCGGGCAGCCCCCATGACTTTCTTCTCTTTGAGTTGCTATAATGAATCCATTTTTCATCACCCGTCACGATGCGGTGAAGAAAACCCTTCCTTTTTTGCATCCAAAGCAGTTGTTCACAAGTGAAAAAACGACGTTCAACGTCCCTTGGCTTCAAATCATAAGGAACACATGTTTCTTGTTTTTGAATCACTCCCAACGCAGGCAATCGCTTGGAAATGACTTGGTGGGTAACTCCTAATATTGAATCAAGCTCTTCTGGCATTTGGCACGGATCCTCACGGATCAATGTCTCCAATTCAGCGTATTCGAAGGATTTTGACCTTCTTTCACGCGGACGGTCTTCAACATCGGAATCATTATTTTCAAAGCAACGGAACCAATCACAGCACGTTGTTTCACTTAGAGAAGCATCTCCGTAAAATTTTTGGAGCTCTCTATGAGCTTCTGCCGCCGTTTTCTTCGAAGGAAAGAAGGAAATCAACACTTCCCGCAAATGACGGTTAATTGGCACAAAATCAGACATTTTCACACAACCAAAAGTATATGACGCCAAAAACAAAATCACTAAGCTTGGTTCATGGCGTTTTAGATATGTCAAAATCGACCAGCACTTACTGCTGGAGCCATCTATTGACTGAGAACTTAGTTGCGCACCTAATATTTGGTTATTTCCTCCTTGACCGCTTAGCCCTAGCCGCTTCCGCGTCATTAGATACACAGCTCTATGTGTTCTTCCCATTATGCCAATATTGTCTGCGATGATAGTTGGCTTCCGAGTTTCGTACAATTCTTTCAAGAACGATGTTGATAAGTCACACGACAATGCATCGCCTGGTGTAAGTCCTTTTCTGACATTGAAGGTCTCGATTTTATCATTACCAACCTTGACAGAGCAGCGTGCATTCTACATTGTCGTCCTGCACAAACGGAGGAGTTTGGCAGAGATGCTAAAACCAGAAATTGCTCTGTATAGCTCGCTTCTATAGAAGCTGTCATACACGGCCTTGAAATCGATGGTGGTTTGTATCGATTTGGAGCTTATGGATTTTTTAAAAGATCTGCCATAGTGTGAATAGTTGGATGAGGGTGGACTTTACTGGCCTGAACCCACACGGACATAGACCAATCCGGTTCTTGACGAACGGCTTCAGGCGTTCATGATCCCTCTGTTCAGGGGCTCTCCTTTCTTGAGGAACTGACAAACAATGCTGAGGTTCCATTCATCGGTCATACTTTCGTCCGACCATATTTTATAGATGAGCTGGCGTATGCTCCTCACCAAGTTGTTGATTGCCGCCTTGAAGAGCTTGGCAGACAGACCGTCTGCTCCAGGACTTAAACTTACGGCTGTCTTCACTTCATCCCGATCGGGTGGGCGGTTACGATGTAGACCAGGTTGAATGAGCCATTCTGCCTGATAGCGATATGTGGTTCGTCATCGACGATATACAGTCTACAGAAATGCTCTACTACTTCGGTTCGGGGTTTGGCCGAACTTTCAAATCTCATTCCGGGAGTAGCATCTCTCAATTTCCTTGACTGCGCGCTTCTTATGCTCCGTTTTTTTCTTTCTGAGAAGCCGGTGTTCGTTTGTGTTGCTCGTCAATCTGGTCAATCTGGCTGACGGTTGATGGATCAGTAGATCTCCCAGTCCTCCTATGGTCATAGTGATGCGGGCACCGCGTGCTTACTACGACCGTGTTGTGCCCCGCCGCAAAGTCAGTTAGCCTGAATCCGTTATCGGAGGTGGTGTCGTGCAGTCCATACTTTTCGATAGCACTACTAAAGATACTCCTTCTTCTTAGATTAGCATAAAATCAGCGAGGACTATTTTCATATCATAGCTAGGACACTGCTCGTAGGTCTTGCCCAAGAGCTCGTAGGTCTTGTCCAAGAGCTCGTAGGTCTCGCCCAAGAGCTCGTAGGTCTTGTCCAAGAGCTCGCAGAAGCTATCTTTGGTTTTGTTATCATTCTCCTCTATGGGGGAGTGCGCGCATAGAAGGCTAATATTGACAAATTTGGCCTTAGTACGGATTGTTACGGAAACTCAAGACTTCTTCCCCAAGTCTACCTCTAATAACAGATCCACATCCAAATAGGAGCTGCTTCAGCCTCCAATAACAATCGACGTAGTAAATGTCGCAGTTTTTCATCCTCTTTTTGTTCGGCCCATTCCATCGCATTTCTTGGATGTCGGTAGTATCTACTTTACAGCAGCCCAGAGCCACTGCTGGTTGTTCGGCTTCACGTGGCCTCTTAAGGGATCTAATATTCCACGAAGGCCACAGTCCCTATTTCGTTTGCAGGGGTTGTCAACAGTGGATCCGTTCGTATACGAGGCTTGTTGTTGCTTCAAAACGTAAGTGTTTTTTTTTCATGGCTGTGTAGTTACTCCGGCGGCATAACGCCCAAATCCGGAGCGCCAGCTCCATAACATAGACTCCTAGAACGAGGGGTCGGTTAGACCGAAGCCAGTAGGTCTGTGAGCGCTGCCGTTGGTCGATTAAGGGCTCATCCGCCACCATATCTTCTCCAAGACTTTGATCAGTCTCGGAAATCCTTACCGGCCTGATCTTAAAATTTGTCGGACTACCCCGAAAAAAGGTCTTATTTGTCTTATTCCGGAATTTTCCCTCACTGTTGATTCCATCTGGGGAATTCATCCCGTTTATAGAGCTGCAGGACAGAACTCGCGCTTATAAGTTTGGCAAGTCGAGTTCGGTGGTTATCATTTGGAGGTAAAATAAGCACAATTGATTGTGGAAACAGTTACAACACCGGGCATGGCCAAGTTCACACTTCTCAGTGCCTAACTTATCTGAGCAAAGAAATACTTTATTGGTGCGTCTGGTAATTTTGCGCTGGTGATTTAGAAGTACTTTGACAAAATATTGATTAAATCGAATATCAAAGCATTTTACAACCGTTTGAATATGTTTCCCACGCCCACCAAGCAATCGGCC
Organism: Volucella zonaria; assembly: GCA_963966105.1. Lineage (NCBI taxonomy): Eukaryota > Metazoa > Arthropoda > Insecta > Diptera > Syrphidae > Volucella > Volucella zonaria. The sequence goes on along the minus strand of OZ014533.1, from coordinate 127,980,726 downwards.
AAAATCTCGAGTCCCTAAGTTGACTACACAATTATGCTAGACTTCGATTTGGGAGAGAACTGCTCGGACAGTGATTTTCGTATTGAGGACCATGATGAGAATGATGATGATGATGATGATGGTTCGAAGGCTAAAGAAAGCGACCAGGATGGTAAAGGAGACTCTGATTCCAGTTCAGGTGATGAGGACAATGATAGCTCTGGTGATGGATGTGAATCATCCGTCAAAGGTAGAGAACAAATTAAAGGATGCCTTGGCGAAAGTTGTTACTTCTGCTTCATTGAAGGATAAGTTGCCTGCAAAACCAATTTTCTGCGTCTGCCTGGGAGAACGACACAAACGAGGTAATAGAATGTGACAGTTGTGGAGTATCAGTTCACGAGGGATGCTATGGCGTGAGTGACACAGCTAGTGTGTCAAGCATAACATCATCATGTTCAACGGAACCATGGTTTTGTGAAGCATTTCGATCCGGAGTTACAAATCCATCATGTGAACTTTGTCCAAATAAGGGTGGCATATTCAAGGAAACAGAATTTGTAAGTGAGTCCATTTGGTTTGTGCTCTCTACGTCCCAGGAGTGGCATTCGGTGTAATTGGTCAATTGTCATCGGTAACCCTTTTTGAAATGCAATACATCAAATGGGGGGCTAAAACTTGCACGTTATGTGAAAATGAACGCTTCTCCCGTACTGGAGTTTGCATAGGTTGTGACGCTGGCATGTGTAAAACGTTTCTATCCGAAGCTCATTCACAGGAGGCAGATCACGCGGACCCGTTCTATGACCATTGCAAAGTGCACTCGGATAAAACAATGATAAAACACAGGCAACGGCAGTTCAATACCATTAAACCGGTAATGGAGCACAAGAGATTGGAGAAGCCAGAACAAAAAAAAATGAGAATCCAACGCCCGGTTAGATTCGCATTCAGAGAATATTGGCCAAATATCAGAACAAATATAGAAACAATAAAACTCTTAAAATTGAGCCATGGTGCCACAGCGTGCAATCGTCTAATGATGAAAGCGAAGATAATGGATGTGGATATTGCCGCACTTGAATTGCAAGAAGTTTAGATCTCATCGCTAAGAGACATTCAAAAGAAGTGGCATATAGCACCAGCATTTAGTGTGGAATTCATTGGATATTACTTACGAGCAGATAGAATCTCTAGAGTGAAAGAAACAAAACCTTGCTTACAGAGCAACAAAATCTACGTGAACAGTGTGATTGTAAAGTTAGGGCGAATACGGAGTTAAAATCAAAGCGTGAGATACTGCAGGCCAGTGTTCGTGATATTCATAAACAGTTGGATGGTCTTTGCCCAAACAAAACTATGCCATCCCTTGAAAACATTCGTCGACCAGTTGTGGCTCCAAACCCAATAGTTACTCCACCTACGTCTGTACCTACGACAGCTGCTCCTAAAATGGGTGTAGGTTATCCTCTTGCCCATCTTCCTGGTACAAAAGACGACACTGGACCTGTACTTAGCACAAAATCACAAAGCAAGACTGCATTAATGTGGTATTGGCAAACGCTGTACTGATCAGCATTTATTCGCAAAATGTGACACCTGACATTTTCACTGAATGCGATAAATCCGATGATTCCGATGTAGTACCCGACTTGCCCAAGGGACCAAGAAAATCACGAACACGAATCAGTAAGGATGGTAAGTACGATTGTTCCTGCAGATCCGAATCTATCAAGTTCCAACCCTGAAACCAGTATGTCTCCGAAATCTGTTTCCCCTGCAAAAAGAAAGTTTACAGATTCAGCAGTGCGAACGGGAGCAAAAAGAACGCGTCTGGAATTCAATCAGAATGGAAAATCAATCGCCAGTGTCCCATTACAAAAGGCATCACGTAAATCTTTCTATTCAGTAGAAAAGATCCCTTCAAACGAGGAGTCAACAGCTGTTGCAAAGAGATCTAGAAATAAAGCCCTAGACACCTATCATTGCCCAAAATCCAACGGTCGTTCTTGAGGACGAGTTGCATAATAAAAACAGGAGAAAGCGAAAGGATAAACATAAAAGTAAATATTCTTCCGATAATGAAAAGTCGCCAGGTAAGGAGCACAAAAGGAAACCCTAATGACAATGAACCGGCAATTCCTAAAATAAAAATCAAGTTCAAAACACTGCCCTTACCGGGAGAAGTAGCCCCTGAAGCACATTTCTTTTACGTTTCCGCCGATATGGTGCGCCCGAACGATACCTCAAGGCCCACGTCGGTTGAAGCAGTTGAAGACTTAACAACAAATGCAGATGATGCATCACAACCTGAGGTTTTGCCTTCAATTGATACTGAAAAACCAATACCAGTTAAAACTCCGAGTAAGCAACAGGTTACACCAACGGCAGCAGCAAAGTCAGCTCCGTTATCAGGTCGACAAATGACTCTGCGAAAAACGAACAAAAGGAGTTCAGTTGGTTCATCAGTTTCAAGTAGTGCGCAACAACCTCTTGCAGAGATAATCTGTGATGTCTGCAAAGAAGCAGGAACACCAGAAAATCTTGTATTTTGTGACGAATGCCACAAAAATTATCATTTTACGTGTCTAGATCCACCGCTCAAAGAAACACCAAAACGAAGAGGATACTCATGGCACTGCACGGATTGTGATCCATCGGATGATGAAACCACGTAATCATCTACAAGCTTAAACAAGCAATTACACCTGCTTTGGCTATGGTTACATTTCGATCGTCTCCGGAGCTCATGTCGTGGAGGCTGTACTATGCGGCCGTATTACCAAACATGTACTTCTTCCCGAGCTTGGCATTAAAATCGTCAATGTCGAGGGGTTCGTAGGAGGAATTTTTGGTAAGGTCGTACTGGCGTATGCATGTTTACTCTTTATGCGAATTGTCGCTATGTGTTCGCTTACATGGCTGAAACTCAACACGTGCTTGCTTAGTTTACCTCTGAAATAAACCTGGCCTTATCGCACCGGTTGTCTGTAGCCGTTTGCATAGAAAATCCCCCAGTTGTTTGTCTTCCTTTCGGCGCAGTTAGATCTGATTTATAGCAGTCTGGGCCCCCCGGAAGTTGTTGGGTCTGTGGACGGACCTAACATTCCACGTGCAGCACCAAAAATCGTAGGAATGATATCACAGCATGGGTCGTCAATCAAAAAAAAAAAAATAAAAAAACAGTGAGTGTTTGGTTCCCCCTTGATATCAACTGGGATTGGTTCGGTCTTGTTTCATCCTGCCTCCCTGCGATAACTCCTAAATTGCTTCTTATCCCCCAAACACTCAATAACAATCCGATTGACACTTAACCATGAGATCCCCAAAGTTCTTATGTCTCTAGGCCGCCTCTAATAACCACCCTCACATCCATTCCACATGACATCCAATAATAAATTAGAAATATAATCCTACCATCTCCACCTCCGTACGCACACCGGTAAGCTGATATAATTTATTGCGCAGCTGGATTCAAGTGATTGCCCCAGACACACTCATTTTTCCAGCTTCGTACAAATTCCACCTGGGAAAGATAATCCCCTTTCGTGGGCTTTCCATCATTTTTACCAAAAACGTTTCATTCATCCACAAATGGAACTCGCAACAAATGTCTATTTTTGGCTAAACCAACGAAAACACTTCCCATACGTCCTTTGGAATCAGGCAGCATTAAAAGCCAAGCGTAGGCGAAAAGGTATCACCCACACAATGACAAATCACGATCAGATTATGGCTGATGGCAAATACCAAAAGTAATGAAAAGAATCAGCAATAAGAGAACTGACGTCAAGTTGTTTTCTTCCTGGCTGGTTGCTACGGATGTCATTTTTAGAATAAACACATGAACAATTAATACGACGGAGATTCCGAGAAAGGAACTTCGCTTCCTTCCCTGGAAAAACAATCTTTTTGTCGTCGAGTCAATTTCTTGTGCATCGGCTGTCATGGATTTCACATAATAAATTGCTTCCGTATGGCGCAGGAGCAAGCACAACACAAGAACAACTGTAATCAAAAGAAGAGACACCAAGGAACATACTCGTACATCTCGTTGCATCCAGATACTTATCCTCATTGTGGTTTCTGGGCACGTTTATGTTGTTCCCTAGTGGACTTAAGGCGCCTCTAAAATTTACTCTCATCATTGTGAAAGCTCTCTAGGTATCCCGGGGCTTGGGATATTGAAAGAGCCCCCCTGACCTGATAGATAGTTGTTGCTGCCATCAATGCAGACAAACACGCTCCAATAAATACATCTAAAATAGGGTGCGAGAGGACAACTTAATGTAGGAAAACACAACCAGATGAGGTACTGAATCTTGCAGGAGTAATGCACTATAGCGAGGCCTTAGGGGACATGATTTGAACTTTTAGTTATTTGCTGTGACTCTCGCTACCATCAACTGGGTCCTGTGAGCCAGGATGCGTTAGTAAATTTAAATACAGATTGAAAATACTGTAGGGGAGGAATGGAATTCATTTTTCCAGCTCGGCGGAGAGATACGAGAACGATAATGGGTTTGGAGAGTCAGGAGTCAGGAGTCAGGATACATGACAGCGAAGAAAATTGAATTGGAAGTTTTATTTAAATGAAAAGGTCTTCATATGGAATAGGACACGCAGGTGCTTTGAACTCGGTAGAAGTAGCGCCAGATAGGATAATGCGTGCATCAATGTGTGATGGGTGTTAAAAGATGTGCTATTAGCAAGGTAATTCCGTCCACCGTTTGTCATAGCGATCAACTGCGTTAGGACTTGCATATTCTACAATACATTTGAGAAACGCAAGAAGTATATCAATTGAATATTGCTCAAGAGCAGTGTCAATGTCAGGCAAAAATATTGATCTTGCCAGATCCCGAGATCTCTGATTAAATATCTGGCTGTTCGCGTAACTTCGCGACCAAGGGTTTTTGCAAATTCTTTCTGATATCCGTTGAGCTTGGAACCCTCTATGTTACGAAATCCTTCAGTGAATATCTTGAGAGGTCCTCTCATAAAATTCTAAATTGCTGATGAGAAGCTGCGCCAATATATATTAGAAAAAGGTTTAAGTTTGTGCATAAGATGGTTCTATCCACGATGCCGATGTGGCATAACAATAAAGCTGAGGTCACTGACATTTGGCTACCTTGCTACGATATTTAAATCTATCTGCGTGATTTCAACGTCAAGAAGTACGAGGATAATATTTTTAGCTTAACGATCGAAAGATTCAACCTCCTCGACCAATCCTCCGACAACGAAATGAAGTTGATAGCTTTCCAGCATCAAAGCATATTCACCAGATTCCAACATTTCGGTGCAAATTAGCCCACTAGACGATCATGTCGGAATCGACGCATGGTACTCTTTTAGTGATATGGATATTCGCACGATTCGGGGTGCAAAATGCAAAAAACTTACAGAACTCGATGTAGAGAAATCTCGACGATGGACGGCTGTAATCAAAACGGATATTCCAAACCTTTGCCATTCGACTCTCACTTCTACTCGTAGTTGCACAAAGGCCGTTTAAGCTCCATAGCATATGGGCGTAGTGGACACATATCCCCTGTTCTATGCAGACTTGTGGTGTAGAGGTACCATCGGAGTAGCTAGTAGTAGGACCAAGAGTTTTGGAAGGCTACTAAAGCAAAATACGTAGTATATTGCAGTCGGTTGCAGTTCGAGTTGCCAAGGTGCGGTTCAAATGCAACGATGCCTCAGTGTTAATTTAAAAAGCAGAGCCTCTATCTCCAGAGCCAAAAACGGTAGTCTTGTTGAAAACTGTTTAAAGCTTGTTAACGATATCGAAGGAGCACTTCTCCAAACTGCTGATAGGTAACAATTAAGCAGGTGAAGGCTTCGATGTTTCAACATCCAACTGCGACGAAGTCTTGGAAGCTATTGCCTGACCGAAAAACAGCAAACTGCCGGCGCGGATGACCTGCAGCACATGCATATGCTCTTAATCTAAATATGGTCTGAAGAAAGCATGTCCACCAACTAGAATCTCAGCATTCTTCGCCCAATTCACCAGAAGGCTTAGCTCACCAAACTCAGATAAGTCATCTGAGTATCGCATTCGGTAAACCAACGTCAGAATTTTCACGTTGCAGCCTTGCTTAGCATCGTCGGTGTTTGCGTTTTTGTGTTTGTTAATTTGTAATGACTCGGGAATTTAGAGTGGAAATAGCAAATATACGCGGGCTAAAAAGTAATCACTTTTCTGCGTACGTCCACGTCTTCAAACTTACACCAGCTGTTTTGGCACTTAGTGAAACGCATGTAGATTCCCGCCCACACCTCTCAGATCACTCTGATCTGAAGCTATCTGGCTACGAACTAGTGCCATTGTTCCTTCCTCATCCCGTCCCGCTACACAATGTACTCCCTGGTCCAATCCTTAATTCAATTTCAAGTGGGTAAAATTCCATTACCGTAAGCAAATTATCCACTAGTGCTTTATTTTCCGGAACTTCAAACTGGACAGCAATTCGACCTTTAACGAGTTTAATGCGCTGTCTGACTCCATACAAAGAATTGTATCCCGGTATCCTCATACTGAAATCGTGATTGCGGGCGACTTCAATATACACAATTCCGGTTGGCTTCGACATTCTGGACAGACAACACCCGAAGGACGGTGTGTTGAGAACCACACTCAGCTTGTAGATGAGCCCACGCGAATACCAGACGTTAATAGTCATACCGCCAACATCCTGAACTTGTTTTTAGCGTCTCACCCTGACAAATACAAGGCCAATGTGCTATCCCCTCCAGGCTCGTCGGACCACTGTGTCATATCAGCTAATTTTTCGTACACCGACCACACAGTTAGAGAAAAGATTCCTAAAAGAACCGTATGGAGCGGGCTAAACAGCTTCTTTAGACATTTTCACAGAGCGTTATATTTCCGCGTTAACTTCGTGGATGCCGCTGCTGATATGATCACAGACACCACTCTCTTTGGAATGAGATCCTTTATCCCTCATCGGATGAAGAGTATCAAACCAAAAGAAAAGGCGTGGTACGACTCGAGCTGTAAAAAGGCTGCCAGGGTTAGAGAAAGGTTTTTTCGGTCCTTCAAAACCAGCCCAACAGAGGAAAACCGAAAAAAAGTTCAAAGGAGCCAGAAATGACTGCCACGCCTTTCTTAAACGTGTAAAATTCCAATATGTCCAAAAACTGAGGCAAAATATAGTATGTACCTACAATGTTCCAAAGGTAGTACAAATTCGGCCTCATCCTCCATCCCAACGCTCATTTACAATGACATTTCAGCTGTCAGCTCCTCGGCTAATCTGCTTGCTGCACACTTTGCTGCTGGCGCAACACTTCCAGATTATGCTTTGTCTCCGCCGACGAATCCACTTTCGTACTAGTGTGCTACTACACGAGTTCTTAAGATCTTAACATTCACAAATCGGCTAGTCCAGATGGTATATTTCGTCTTCTTCTGAAGAAGTGTTCTTCCACGCTGGCAAAACCACTGCGTAATCTTTTTCATCAACCCTACTCTTTAGGACTCTTTTCGAGCAGACGGAAAACAGCATTTGTCCAGCCCGTCCCTAAAAAAAGGCGAATCTTCTTCGCTCTCTTCCTACAGACCAGACCCATTGCACTTACATCCCTTCTTTCCAATATCATGGAAAAGCTGATAAACCGTCATAAACTTCTCAATGAAGGCAACAGCAACAGGTTACTGGTGATTTGTAGAATCAAAGCGATCGACGACTCTCTTCTTCAATAGATTAGAAACTATCTTTTGGAACGTCCAATTCAAGTTGTCTTGGACGGTTTCAAGTCTCATATTCACAAAATAAATGCTGATGTGCCCCAGGGCTCCGTTCTGTCTCCGACACTCTTTTTAATGTTCATCAATGATCTCTTATCTGCCACTTCTAATCCAATATATTACTTTGCTGATGACAGTGTTCTCTGCTTTTCATATTCGTTCCCAGACTCACGCCCCTGTTCAGCTGTAGAACGAGAATGGCACAATGCTGTCTGCGTTCGGTAAAGAGAAATTTAAACACCCGAAAACCTTTCCATTCTCGGTATGTGTGTCAATGGCAAGCTATGTACTTTGGAATGACTACATACTTGATGTCCCCAAAATGTTCTGAAATGTCTAGGTTTCCTCAAGAGATGTAAGAAGTACTTCACCCCCTCTGATCAGGCCTCAATATATAAGGCATTCATCTGCCCAAAATTGGAGTACAATGCACACATCTGGTCAGGTGCGCCTCTTAAACCTCTGCACCTGCTAGAAAGGATTCAATCAGTGCGCTATTTAAATCGCCAGTACCATTCCGCCCATCCAAACCTATAACCGTAACACCGGTTTCGCTATGAATGCTCATCAGCCGATTTTCGGATGTACTCTGAAATATCGTGACTCTTTCTTTATCCGTCCAACTCGCTTATGGAATGCCCTGCCGAGCTCTTTATTCCCTAGTCGCTATAACCAGCTAACATTTAAAACCAACGCACATCGGTACCTCTCTTTTTTCCTTCCCTAACTTCCCCTCGGCCGCGCTATGTGCAAACATTTTAAGGGTACACAAAATCCCTTGTGCGCCCCCCAATTATAAAAAAAAGATATATGCGAATGATCCTTTACATAACAAACATATATGGGATTCCAGATACAGATAAACCAGACCTTGCTCCAAATCCTGGAGAAAATCCAAGAAAAGTAGTTCGACACCCACCATCTATTTCTCGACAAAAAAGCAGCATTCGACAATACGATCACTGGCATGCCACCTTGTTGGGATTCGATATCCCTTTCATCCTTTGCAACATGAGACTGATACAGTGAGTCAGCCATTGAAACATAGCGAGGTTTGCTCTTTATTCCCATATCCCTTCTTGAACTTGATAGTAGGGAAAATGATCCGTGCTACATACGAAGATATCTGCGCGACATTACCATCTCCTACAAGAATGTCATGCTGTTCGCAGACACCGGTGATATTGACATCATTGGCACTATCGAATCCAATACAAAATGCCTTGTGTCGACAAACACTTCCCATCTAGGCAACGATTTTGTCCAGCTTGAATCTAGTATACTCGTATACGATAAAAACGACAGCCTTGAGATGTAACAGTATGCCAAGAGGTGTTACTCCGGGCTCAGTGGGCAATTGTAAACTAAAGACAATCTAACTGGCGCTATAGGGTACTGAGTGAGTGTTTTGAATAAGAAAAACAGATAGGGCCTATAGGGTTAGATCCGGCATGTTCGGGTCTATCACGATAGGATAGGCCCAACAGGAGCACATTACTTTGGTACATCTATATATCCAGTTCGCCTATCCGACAATAGACCTTAGTTATCTGCTGCTGAACCGAAGACCTGAAAACCAGCAAGACAGATGTAGCCTCTGGGGCTCTAGATGCCGAAGTTTGAGGTGCGACCTTGGCTTATTGTACTGGGTTTGTTCGTCCTGTCAATGCTTTGTTTTTTTTTTATGTGTTGAAACTTGGTACAACTCTAACAGTTTGCAGTACTTTCCAATTCCCTCCATAATACACGAGAACTGGTGTTTGGCGTTTAACTAGAGCGCTTACTTGGATTTGTGGTCTTTCCACTTTTGTCACATTAATGCTGCATGACCCGACTTGAATTTTTGAAAGCGAATGCATTGTAGACTTATTCTTTAAATGTCTCTCATCGTGCAACCTAGTAGTCTGGATTTTTGATACTTCTTAGGCCGTGTTCTTTTGGGAGATAGACTCATGTTCATTTGACTTCGCTCTCTTGGCTCTATCTATGGTGTATGGATTGGGCCTAACGAATTTGAGATTGTCAGACTGTTTATCTTTGAAAACTTCTTTCAGGATCTGTAGATTGTTCGATACCCTCCGACGGCATTGCCTGCTTCGCCGTCGAATCCCTCTTTTTGCACTATTTTTTGTGAATGACTTGATCCCTACGAATTTAAGATTGTAACACTCTCTTTCCTAGCTCCTAAGGCTAGCTCTTCCGAAACTGTACATATGTAGTTCGATCCTTCAAAGCGGCATTGTCTGCTGTGTAGTTTCTTTTTTTGGTTTTGTGAAAACGCTCTACTGTATTGCAGCTGTTGTTATTCCTGTTGTTTCAGCTATTCCTGTTGTTGGTTGCTGTTGTTATTATTTTTTTTCCCTACATTTGTTGAGACTCTGACTTAAGCTACTGTTACCGATGCCTTTTCCTCAGTTGTTCTTTTGTCTGCAGTTATTCCTGTTGTTATTGTTCCGGCTGTTTTAATTGATCTTTCTGTTGGTATCGCAAGTAATAAAGCAGAACTTTCTGCATTTGCCCGCTCATCCTGAGGATTTGTTTAGCGTTGAAGGCAAGCACTTATTGTTTCAGATGTTCAAACTTCGTATTTTGTGAAGACTCACGGGAGGCGGATCTGCTGTTAAAAACCTCTATCTTTGCCAAAGAGATTTCTTATTTCTTGTTACTTGTGACGTTGCTGCTCTTTACTTGAGACGCCGGAATTATGGTCGAACCTAAAAGTTAAAGGCTCTAAGCTAAGTTAGAAGCCTGTCTCCTCATCCGTTTTTATGTTGCTTCACTAACTACTGTTGCCGATAACTTTGATAACTGCTCTAGCAGCTGGTGTCGTCATGCTATCCGGTTTTTGGTTTCAAAAAATCGTTTTTGAATTTCCAGTCACAATGACAACATTTCAAATATCTAATTTGATTTGACAGTTGTGGGCTCCTAATTATAGACCTCCTTAAGTCTGGCTAACGTTATGACATTGACAGAATGTAAGATAGGTAAATGTGTGTCACAACAGTCACTTTTAGTTGAAATTTAATGCCACCCTTATTATGCAAGCCCCTTCATTTGGACTCCCAACAACGCGTCTACATAATTTAGCCTGACGCAACCACCGGCTTAATGTCAGTCACCCGATATCGACTTCTGGCACTCTGATGCATTCAACTTCGCTAAGCCCCTTTTCATGTAACACACTTCAATTACACATTTCAGTGATTACTGCATAAGCAGTGCACGAAGTACTCGTAATTAAGATTACTGGTCCGTTTTCGACCTACAACTCTCCACAGTTATTCGAAACCATTATCAGATGGCCTAAAGGTGTTAAATCTACTATTTAGCCGACCCCATTAATCTCGCATTACACACAAACCCTCCGGGAAATATATTTCATCAGAATTACCGATAATCACGTGCAAATTAAGGACTCTCTCATATCTGAGAATATGTATCTACCACGCAATTTGTAATCGAAATGCAGTTTCCAAATTGAGAAATGTTCTAGAAGCCGTCCCCGTCGACCATACCCAACACTAAGTCTCTGAGGTGGTAAATATTCAAATCTACGAGTAACTTTAAACAAGGACTCTTTAACTTACTCCAGGCATTTGAGGACTATGTACGACTTCTGCAGAATTAGAAAACTTTTTCAAATTTCAATTAATCTCTCCTAATAGATTCCTGCTCCTCTTCAACGTTTTGTCGTTGCTTCAAATCATGCCCAAGCACCACCAAGGGTAGGTATGTTCTATTTTCGACGACAATTTCTAACGGTCGGTCGTTTTGGAGAAAAGATTTTCAAATGGCATTTTTCGGGACAATTTCCAGTTGTACTTTAGCAATTTCGTACAGTTTATTGCGTCCAAGATAAAGAAGAAGACATTTCGCTGCTCCTTTAGTGTTCGTTTCCTTTTACTTTTCTAGAAACGAACAAGAAAACTTCTACTTCACCTCTTCGAAAATGTTGTTCAAAGCGTTTTCAACCGTTTTTTACTTTTTGGACGATAAAAAAATACCAGGAAAAATGGTTTCTTTTGTTTTAGATTGTTGGTGATGGGTGCTTTGGTTTTAAGAGGATGGCAAAGCCAATTTGGAAGTGTTCTTGAGTTTTCCAAAAAATTGTTGGCTTTCGAGGGAAATTTAATTTTGTTTTCGAAAACAGATTTCCATTGGGATTATGTGGAGAATATGTTGTAGACAGGAGTAGGAAAGTTGAGATTGTTTTTTTCGGGGAGTTAGGTGATTGACTGGCAGACGTTTATACCAAAGGATTATGAGCAGGGTTGAAAGTAATTTCAGTCTTTGAAAAATAATAAATTTGATTTAGATTTTGAATTAGACTGACACTCAGGATTGCAGTTGGATTTTCAACGATTGCAGTCTTGTTCAGTTAGAGTAGGAATGTCTTGTCATCTTTTTCATTGCACTACCGGAGCAGTCTATATATTTAGATCTATTGAAAGAAAGTTTTAGTGTTTTTGGCAGAGTAACACTGACCACAATACAGACGACAGCTTTCGAAATGGATAAACTTAAGGATTCACAGTGAAAAGGAACATGTGGTCGGTATGTTGTTTATAATTTTTGCTCACTGAGTGTTGAGTGCATTCAACACTTAGAAGCAGGTCATTAATCTCGCCACAAAGCACCGGTCCCTAGGCACTTCTTCATGTTAACGAGCCCCCCGTGTCTTAATTTAACTTATAACTAGAAGGCGCATGTTACCTCAGTAACGTACCGGCTTAGGAGAGTGCATCATCTCTCTACCCTTTCCGAAGCCACTCGAACTCCATGTATTGTTTGTCAGTATCGATCTGATCTCTGACCGCAATTGCGGGACTAAACCGGAGGACATTCTGAGTATTGGTGATGTAACCGCAGATTTACACTAGCTCTTTAGAATCAATATGGAGAAAAGCTTTTGGCGGAAAATAGAGCTCCCAGGGGCGAACTCTCGTGGTACCTTTCATTGGGGTAATAAGCCCTGAACATGAGGTCATTATACTTAGATGAATATCGTCCTTGTAACGTGTCTTCGAATCGACTTAACCAGAAGATTGACAATCCTGTGCGGTCGAGGAGAGTCTTCTTGGGATAGAATTTTTTGTACTTTGATTCAATTGTTCTGTACAGTTTGAGTCAGGTCTTAAGGCACTGCCTTCCAAGCTACATTGAATCACACGGTTCAACCAAACGCGACTATTGAATTGATTGGGGCTACATAACACTTGACTTTCACCCTGGAGACAAGTTGGTTGCCGTGGAATAGCTGGTTAAAGCCATCTTGGTCTCAACAAGGCCAGATATCAAGGTATCTCTGCTTCTCACCGCCAATGATAGTTTGTGATATCCAGTCCAGTCATTTCTGGTATTTCTAGAAGCCCATCTGAATGGAGTTCTAAGTAAGACCGTTTCCGACTTTTAAAAATTAATTTTCAATTTCTAGTCGTCGCAATACAGCTTAGTATAACTGAAATCATGCCGCAGGAGAGTATAGATGATCTGAATTTTTAGACCTGATTTGAGCTTTTACTCATGTAAACGTTAAACAGTATCGGAGAAATCACCACCCCCTGTTGTAAGCCGTTTTTAATGTCAAAGACTTTGTCACGTTAAATAACGAACTTCTTTTCCATACGGGTTTAGGTCTCGACATTCTGATTAGCTTAAAGGAAAGCTCCTCTAACCATGCGGTGTTGACGTCCTTCTAAGAGTCAACCCGTACCCTGGTGCTGGCATTCATTCTATTGAATGTTGCCAAGTCTTGGATCGCCAATTAAAAAGTTCACTGCACAGATAGCAGTGATTCATGTTGGTCTTGTTTTGAATGTCGTCATTACACCAAACTCGATTGCGTATCATATACACGTCTCAAAAAAATCGCCCAACATATCAACTTTCTCCTGTGGATGTTCAAATATAAAAAAGCAGTCGCCCGAGCCAGCACTTTCTGGACTTATGGCCACCGATCAGGAGTGTTTACATGCTCTTGTCGCCTGTGGAATTCGGACGCACTGAATGTCATTGTGAACTTTCCGTCTGTACAATTTATTTATCTGAGGGAACATGACTACTGAAGCTTATATCCAGGATCTTATTGCCCAATTAACAGATTTACTGTAGTTTTCTTTGGTTAATTGTTTCTGTTAGTAAACTGTCTGTTCAACAGCTTAAGTATCGAGAGGAGTCCATTTTTGTATGCATACAGGAGTTCTGTACTTGCCGGTTTGACCTCCTTCGGTGTGTTCTACCCGAGGAATAGTCTACTCCATATATCGTTTGAAAACGTCTTCCATCGCCAGTAAACGTCGGTCGATTTCGTCGTTTGTCCAGTTCTCTTAGCCGGGAATTTTGCCATTCAAATGTAAATTACGTCTTAAAATTCTAGCGGGGCCACCGATCTCTGTCGTTAGAGTATACTTAATCATACTGCTCCAGTTGCGGTTACTCGCTTGGAATCCGTATTAGGCCATCGAGTCCATAGTAACCACTATCGTACTCGAACGCTCACAAACAGTTTCTTATGTTTTCATACACGTTCGTGAGTTTTAGTCTAATATTAAGGCCAAATCTAGAAAGGAACCAGCTGATATTCACCGCGTACAACTCAAGTTTGTACTCAATCAGAGATTGGCCCTACTAATAGTGTAACTGGTTGTCCCTAGTTTGGTACTTCTCTCGATTCTAATCTGTGACCTCCGGTATCCATTGTCCCTCGGTGCTCTTACCATTTTTATTCTGCTTTGTATTTAAATGAAAGAAGGGGATATTCCGTGAATTTCAACTGCGGCTTGAACCTAGATCCTACGCGCTTCTAGTCAACTACTGCTGCACTGAGCCAGACTGCAGCTTGCTTATTTTACAACTAAATAGACTGCACTTTTACTCGTATGCATACTTCTAACAAGACGACCGTACTCGGTGAGATAGCCCCATCTTGATTGTTTTCAGTTGATATATTTGTAATTCATCTTTCCCCAAACGGGCTATCATTTCTGTCCATGAGTAGGTTAGGTTAGGTTAAAACAGGGGTGTGATGGATATGCTATCACATAAACACTAGGCACTAAAACGGGTCCATCGTGATCCCTGTAGAACCATTTGATTGGCAAAGACCTAAATAATCGCCCTGGTGAAGCACCCAATTTGCCTGCAAAAGCCCAGCACGCTTTTGAAGTTCGTGCAGTCTATTCCCCCTAGGTTTTCGAAGAAGCATTTCCCTAAAAAATTTCATCGACTACGCGATATTGTCTCGCATTCACACAGTATGTGCGTTATGTCCTACAAAACTTGCAGATCACCGCAGAATCTGCAAATATTCGTATCTGACAATTTGAGCCTCTTTGCGTGTTTCCGCAGGATACAGTGTCCTGTCAGGATCCCTATTACTGTCCTAAGCTTATCCCTGTTTAATTTTATTCACTTCCTGGATCTTTTGCCATCAAAAAGCGGCCAGACAGCCTTGAATACCCTGTGTCTTTCAAGACTTGACCTTTCTTTTTCCTCGATAGTGCCCTCACTATGCAAGGGGATGGCTTGATGTTGGCCAGCTCACCAATGTTGAGTAGGCCTCATTTTCTTGCAAGCTAGACCCCTTGTTCATTTCCTTCCTTCCTTCATTACCGCAGTATCCTGGCACCCAGGACCGTCTTACCCGGTTCTGACTGCATAGTGCCTCGAGCACTGTGCGACAGCCCCATTACCTTCAGTGCGACCTGGCTATCGATGAAGATAGCGATATCTCTTTCGGATACCGATCTTATCAGCATTAGCTCAGCCGCCCTGAGGACAGCCAGAACTTGCGTCCGGTAGTCTTATAGACACTCTTAGTTCTGGGTCTTCTGAGAAGATACGAGTACCAGAACCTGTTGCTTCCTCTGTTTTGGAGCTATCTCTGAAAATTGTAATTTCATTTGACGTGATTATTGGATTTTTTTGCCAGTCCTTCCTCCGCGGATATATTATATCATATGGGATGTCGAGGTCGACCAAGCAAGGAATTTCATCCGTTAGAGTCGAATTGCCTGGCAGTAGTTCCGGTAGGACCGTGGTGTGTTCGAAACTACTCCTCTTGAAGTAACCCAGATTAGTGAGTCGTATCGCACTGTTGCCAGCAAGATTCTTGATCAGTAAATCAAGTGTTGTTAGGTGCAGAAAGGCGTCCAATGCTGCCGTAGGTGTGGTACGGAGCGCCCATGTAATGGCTATGGAAGCCGCAACAATCTAACCAAGATGAGTGCTGTGTATTAGTGGTAAATTTATTTGATCTTTTTGGTAGCACATTCGGTAAATACCACCTTGATCAAAAAGTTCCCGCACCACACCACCGTGTGGCGCTTCCATTGTTCCGGTTTGAGTTCTGTGTTTCTTGTTAAGTTGGTAAATCTGTTGTTGACATTCCCTCTAAATCTTAGCATCATAGCTTGACATTTGCAAAAGTTACGTAGCCAAGAGTGCATCTATCTTTGTGTGTGTTGGCGATTTTTTACAATTTAAGAAATGGATTCAAATTTGCAACAACGAACTTGTAAAAACCGGATTTAATGATGCGCAAACGTTGGAAATATTGGAAAAGTGTTTCAGCAACGATTCTCTAAAGAAAACGGTCATTTACCAGTGGCACGAGCAGTTCAAAAGTGGTCGTGAGTCAATCGAAGATGATGAACGCAGTGGCAGACCATCGACATCGAAAACCGACGAAAACATTGATGAAGTACGAGTAAAAGAAATGTTGGTCAATAACCGCAAATTAACCATCAGAGAGATAGCGGAGGACTTGAGCATTGCCTGTGGATCCGTCCAAAACATTTTGGTTAATGATTTGCGTTTCCGTCGTGTAGCAGCAAAGTTGGTGCCAAAAGACCTCAATTTCATGCAAAAAAGAGACCGTGTTGACGTCGCAAACGGTAAAAGAGATGATTTGCGAGGCTGACGCTGAATTCGATCCCACATTCATCAAAAGGATCATTACTGGAGACGAGACGTGGGTTTATGAGTACCACACGCAATCCAGACATCAGGCAAGTGAATGGCGTTCACCAAATGAGCCGAGACCAAAAAAACCACGTCGTTTTCAGTCAAAAAAGAAGGCAATGCTCACGGTGTTCATGGATTACAACGGTGTAGTGCATCATGAATTTTTGGCAGAAGGCCAGACAGTAAACAAAGAGTACTCGTATTATTTGGGCGTTATGAGACGTTTGCGTGAAGCAATTTGCCGAAAGAGACCAGAATTGTGGGCAGAAAACTTGTGGATTTTACACCATGATAACGTACCGTCGCGTCGCACAGTGCCATCATTATTCGTAATTTTTTGACGAAAAATGCAATGAATACCATCCAACAGCCACCGATTTGGCTCCCTGTTACTTCTTTCTGTTCAATCGAGTTGAAAAAGCACTACGGGGAACGCGTTTCAGCAGCCGAGAGGAAGTAATGGAAAGATCGCAGGAAGCACTATTGGACATACCGAAAAGCGAATATAAAAAATGTTTCGAGGATTGGATCAAACGCTGGCATAAGTGTGTTGCAGTCGATGGGGATTACTCTGAAGGGACAATATACATTTAGATGAATAAACTTGAATTTTTAATTTTCTACAACCATTCCGGGAACTTTTTGATCGAGGTAGTATTTACACTTTTAAATTAAATAATACAAGTAATACGATAAAATATTTGTTCCAGGTTTTTAAATTTCAGTTTGAATGAAAATTTTTTGAGAAGTTATTATGTAGGTGTGGTGAAAAGTAACCTCCTTTTGAATTTTTTGTTTTAAATGTTTTTTTTATTTTATGTCCCCTTTTAGTTTGATACACTTATTCCAGCGATTTTCCAACTTCTTGATCCCGTCCGCAAAGTAATTTTCCGGGAGGTCTGCAAAATACTCCTCCGTGGCGTCGATGATTTCCTCGCGTGAGCTGAATTTTTTATAGATGAGCCATCTTTGGAGGTTTGGGAAGAGATAATAGTCCGAGGGATCCAAATCCAGTTACCAATCGACGCCAAAAGTCCACCCGATTCCGCATCAGCAAGTCCAAACACTCTTTCGAACTGCTCTCGGGTTCGTGTTTTTGATCATGCGCGGCACCCAGCGGCAGGATAACTTTTTCATATGCAGAATATTGCCCAAAATATGGAGTGTGCTCTCAGTACTAATCTTTGTGGTATCTGCTAGATGGCGCACCTTCACTTTGCGGTCAGCCAACACCATTTCATGTATTTTGTTGACATTGTCCTCTGTAACCGCATCGGAGGGCCTGTCGCTGCGGACTTGATCGGTAGTGGAGTTGCGGCCACCACGAAACTCTCGAAACCAGTATTTGACGGTGTAATCTGACGGAGCATTAGACCCATAATATTTATCCAACTTTTCTTTTGTTTCCTTCGCCGTTTTGCCTCTCAAAAAATAATGTTTTATGAAAGAACGAAAATCGTTTTTGACCATTCTCAACATGATGCCAAAGACGTCAACAGCAATCAGCTGTCAAAACAAAGCTAAAGACAGTATCGCACTGAAATTTGGCATGTTTGCCTAAATATGAACGGACTTCAAGGCACCATAACCTTTTTTTGCACTAGCAGCGCATTCTGACGGTCAAGGAGGTTACTTTTCACTCCACCTGTTGAGGTGCAAAAACGATCCTCGAAAGAAGTTTCGTTTGGAAACAAAAAGGGAAAAATAAAACGCAATTTGTTGTGAATACAGAATATGCCTTTTATTCTTAAATTGATCTTACCTCGAAGAAGGTTAGTAACAAAAAGAGGAAGTGTAAGATATAAACGTGGTGAGGTTGCCCGAGAAGATGTACAACTTTGCTAACACAAGTGCCATCTGGGCGTTCTACATTTTATTTTTTATTTAAGGGTGATATTGCATCGTATAAGAGTAGAATTTAGTTTAGTGTATAACATTAGTTGAGAGCTGTTTTGGGTTAAACACCACCTACGTTTTATAAATTTTTGGTGCATATTTTTATTTTATCGCCATGACAAACCGAGGAGTGTTGAATTATAGTGAAATTGAGAATTTATTAATGGAAAATGAAGAAGTTATATCGTCAGAATGTGAAAGTGGTTATGAAGATTTCCTCTTAGAGGCCGACGTGCAGAATGACACTGAAGACGAATTTATTGTTTATTTATTGGATGTGCCCGATAGCTCTGGTGAAGAATAATCAGCGTCAGGAAGTAATTTAACCTCATCTTCAGATGACCGCATTATTATTCGACATAAGCGTAAACTAAGAGGTCGTAACAAGCACTGCTGGACAACTATCAAGGCTAAGAGTCACGGAAAGATCCCTGTAATAAATATTGTTCGAACAAATAGAGGGCCAACCAGATCTTCCAAGAACATCTTCGACACCTTGCTGTGTTTTAACTTATTTATAACAGATGAAATAGTGAGTGAAATAATGAAATGGACAAACAGAAATACCTCTGAAACGTATAGAAAAAGAGGATAAGGACAAAGAAACTGGAAAAGAGTCAATGACGTTTGTGCTACACTTAGATACACTAATGAAGCTGAAATCCGTGCATTTATTGGAATCCTTACTTTATCCGCCACTATGAAAGGTAAGGAAGAACACGTTGACAGCTCTTTTTCGGGAACTCGTTATGTAGCAGTTATGAGTTGTGACAGATTCGACTTTCTTGTCAGATGTATGCGCATGGATGATAAATCACTACGCCCATCACTCAGAGATACGGATCCATTTATATCTATTAGAAAAGTTTGGGACGTATTCATGAATCAGTGTTTGATCAATTACACACCGGGATCACATCTATTCATTCACGAGCAGCTATTGGGATTCCGGGGGAGATGTCCTTTTAGGATGCACATTACAAATAAAGACAATAGGTATGGATGTGTGACAGCGGTACAAAGTACGTGATAAATGCCATTCCTTACATCGGACGGGCAACCAATACCAATGGCATTCCTCAAAGTGAGTACTATGTCATAGAACTGTCAAAGCCGGTGCATGGCACCTATTGACAATTGGTTTACTTCTGTACCCTTGGTGAAATCCGTACTTCAGCAACCTTATAAGCTTACACTGGTGGGCACCATACGTTCCAACAAACGAGAGATTCCAGAACTGATGGAAAATATGCATTCACGTCCTATAGGCAGTTCAATGTTCTGTTTGACACTTGTTTCATATAAACAAAAGCTATCTAAAATGGTATGTTTGCTTTCATCTTGCGATGAAGAAGGTACAATTAACCAAACAAATGGAAAACCAGAAATGATCACGTACTACAATCAGACGAAGGGCAGTGTCGACACGTGTTCGTATTTGTCATGCTCCAGAAAAACCAACAGGTGGCCAATGTCAGTACCTTATGACATTTTTAACATAGCTTTCGTTAACGCATATGTCATTTACTGTCACAATATGCAGTCAAGAAATGAAAAACCTCTCAGCCGCAAGAATTTCATGAAAAAACTAAGCACAGAACTCACTTCACCTTAGTGAAGGCTACGCTAGATGCTCCAACTTTGAAGAGGACTCTTCGCCATAATATTTCGGAGTTGCTACCTAATGCTAGTGGAAATAGTGTTCACTCAAATGAAGAAGAGCCTACTAATTGTCCATCAAAAATTCGCAGAATGTCAAAAATATCATGTGTGGTATGCAAAAAGGTGGCGTGCGGCAATCATAAAAATGACGTGTGTCATTCTTGTATTTAATCTAATCGTATGCAACTCAAAATTACTAAGATTTATTAGTACATTTATTTTTAACCAAAAAATGTTAATTAGGCAACTATTAAGGCTTAAATTCAATTTTAATGTTCCTTTAAAAAATAAATTATTTTTTTTTATTAATTTGTAATGGAGCTTAAGTTTTTTGTTTTTATTGTTTAAATTTATATTTATTTTTACTGAACCATTATTTCATTTCTCTTAATATGAACTAAATTAATATATAAAACATTAATATTTTATAAAAAGTTCATGGGTTCCATTTAATACGTCTCCGAGACGTATGATTATCTTTTACGTCATAAAAAATTTGATTATCTTTCTAGGGTTAAGTAAAGCCTTACGCTATCCTGCTTTGATTTCTATTGGAAATAGCGTCTTCACAATTTACGCGTATATGGTAACAAATGGGGTACCAATGCACTTGTAATCATGAGTACTTTCATCGTATCGAAGTAAATATTGCCCTAAAGCTAATTTGTCAAAAGTTATTGAGGTTCAAATGCGATTTGTTTTTTTAAAAAAACTTACAATTTTGACTTTATTATCATTTCTTTCCGGAAAATATTAAAATTATTAACCCCCACCTTTTGCAATTTTGAAACGCGTACCTAGTACTTCCGAAGAAAAACCAAAATCAGGCCATTCCATCTCAAATCAGTAGTTTCCAAGATACAACCTAACTTGTTCCAGCAATAAAACTTAAAAAATGGGGTATTACGAGTATTTTACAACAGACCTATAAAATTAACTATTGTAGTTACTTGGGATTTTTTTGCCATAAAATAAGTTTATTATGTAAATCCGATAAAAATTTGTTGGAAAAAGGTTCATTTTATGACCAATAAAAAGGGAAAAAGGAACCACCTCCGCTAGGTACTGTCCATTTTTTCAGGTTAACAAAAAGTTACAAGACCTTTTCTGGAAAAAAACACAAGCAGATCTCTTATGAAACAATATAAAGGGTAGGCAAAATTATTTGCATAACCAGCTTGTAGTTTTTAACCGAGATATTGACGTTGAATTTATAATATCCTCGATGATGTAATTTTCAACACAAGATTAGGCAGAGAGATTAGAATATCTAAGATGATGCCCTGATGGGACTGCCTCAAATGGGAGGACATGAATTTTCAAGGGTAAGAGAGACATCTTGCTTTAGCAGAAGGAGTTTGTAGCTACGAAGGCGTTTAACATTACATCAGAAACTAAGCAGTACTTACATCTTCAGAAGGCATGCTTGCATTCCATCATATACCAGTACAGCTACAACCCGGGGAATTGGAATTCTGCAATCACATTCTGAAAAGAGACTTGCGAAGTGAACTTTATTGACCAATTCACGAGGGGTGGAATCACTAATTTCCAAAATTTACAGACCTGGGCAGAAAGTAACACCCACTCCACGAAATACAGAGCTTTTCTGTCTGTCTCAGTGATTCGGTCAACAATTTTGCGGCGGAAAACAACCATGCATTGAAATTGATTCAAAATCAATTCACCAAATATGATGACATTTTAAAAACAGTTGAAGACTTATCAATTTCCCTCGAACAATCTGCAAGCTATAATAAGAGTCAATTTCGAAACTTATCTATGCAGTTGGCTCAAAATAGTGATTTAATTAAACGAAACGATAAACACGAAATTAATGACGATTTAAAAAAATGTATATCCCATAGTGTTAAATCCATTATTAAATCGTACATCCCCACAATAACAGACTCTTCATGTTCTCTACGGTCTTCCCTCGATTTTCATCTCCAAAGTACGTCACGAAGCAGCGTTCCCTCTCCGCCAAATAATGATCAGTTGCTCATAAATATCATGTGCCAAATGAGTGATTTGAGCAACGAGATAACCGAATCACGCGCGCTTTTAAACGAAATTGCTGATCACATCCGGATAGCTTCCAGCAAAATCGACGATATACCGGTGCAATCCCAAGCTCTACCGACTGCACCATACAACACCTCGATTCTGACTGAGATGCTTGAATCTGCAATAATTGAACCACCAATAACTCCTGGGTCATCATCTCCTCCACCACAACCCGCTCCGGAAATTGATCCAAATACACCAACTCCTGAACCTACAATCTCACGATTTGACACCTTATGGACACTTTCGGAGTGGAACAATAGAATCAAAAAGTTGAACAATTCCAACAAAGCCGAATCGGTCGAGCCAGGCTAACTAGTCTCTTCAAATCTAAATTTAAAATTGATGTCATCAACTGCCGTAAGATCTCCACCAACACCCTCAAGCTAAGCATTCCATTAAAATATGAATGAATGTTCATCAACCCTGCTTCCGACGTCATCAATCTGGGTGGAATAACCATGGAAAGATTAAAACCAAATAGAGGAAACAACAAACATCGCAAGGATACTACGTTTAATTCAAATCCCACCAAACCTAGAAAACAGCAGTCTAACCCTCTACCAAAGCCCAACTCTCACAAAAAAAAAAAAATCCAAAGCCTAACAAACAAGCTCCTGATCCAAACTGGAGTTTTAAAGTTGGGACATTCCCTTTCTTCACTCCTTCTTCATTTCATACTGCTAATCGCGTATACACAAAACGTTCTTCCACACCGTCCAACCCAATTCCCAAACGTGTATCTTTTAATCTTGATCCTCCTCTCAGTCATTTAAAAAACCCAACAACATCTCCTCATCCCACTAAAACAAAAACAACATACCCTAACTTTATTCGCTCCCATATTTTAAATCCCTCCCCATCTTCTAAGCTAGATCCCATAGTTCCTCCAAAGGCAAAGTTAACCAAGCACCTTATCGATTCAGGGGAAGATGGCCGGTATGTTCTCTCTCGACTACGAGACCGCAGACTATATGATAAGCCAGACTCTGTCTGTATAGACGGTATAACGAAAACCAATGCAATGGTTTCCATTCTGCAAGAAGGCCTTCCCACTAATCACAATGATCTGCGGCAACTTTTTATACATTTTCATGAGCAATTAAATATGACTTCTGATAATGTGGCTAATGATCTCTCTTCTTTTGCGTCTCGCGTAAGTTCCAAACGCATACTACACCTCCAGCGAACACGGTCTAGTTTCAAAACCTATCATCGCTCCTAACCCACCACTCAATTCTTTGCCGAAGCCTCCCAAATATCTGTCCCTGTATTATCAAAACGTAAGAGGAATACGAACTAAGATTTCTGCTAAATATCTTAATTCGTAGATTCTGCCCTACGACAATTTTGCACTCACAGAAACCAATCTCACCCCTAATACTCGTATTAAGAAGCTTGTATGGGCTCAGACTGACCAGTCCTACTTTACTGCAACAAATCCCACCTCTGATAAAGAAAACCTTTTCATCGACTGCCTTACTGACTCTGGTCTGTATCAATTAAGTGGTGTCACCAATGACATTGGCAGACAGCTCGACCTAGTCTTCGCCACTGATAACTGCATCATTTTAGAAAGCCGACATCTTCTTTCTAAGTTGGATAGTTACCACCCTCCCCTTTCTCTTACGTTGGCGTATGACAATGGTCTTAATCGTGTTTCTTATGAGTATTCTTACAGTTTTAATTTTCATAGGGCTAACTACGCCAAACTGAATAACCTCCTCAGTATGGCCAATTTTGAATTTCTTTACGATAATCCCAACATCACGGTTAACGATGCTCTCGCATCCTTTTATACCGAAATTTTCAAAGAATCCCTCATCATCACCACCCTGGTATAATAAAGAGCTGCGATCTGTTCGTAATAAGAGAAATAAGCTCCGGCGTACTTACTTAATATCGCGATCCGACATCGATTTCTATTACTACCAGTCTGCCCTAATAAATTTCTCTGTACTTTGTCAAACTCTATATGACAACTATTTAAACCAAATAGACCGCACACTCATTTCCGACCCCAAGCGATTCTTTCAGTTCATCAAAACTAAAATTCATCTCTGAAATTTCTAGATAAGTCCTCGGGCGATCCCCAAATTATAGCAAATCTCTTCGCAACTTTTTTTAGCTAAGCGTTCGCCACCCATTCCCAAGAGCCAGACCACTCTTACTTTTCCTACTTAAATAGCTGGCCACAAACAAATTTGGAATCTGTGTCCATAACTTTAGAGCAAATCAAAGATAAAATAATAAACCTCAAAGATGATTATTCTTAAAGAAATGTGAAATGCACGTAGCCCAACCTCTTACAGCTCTCTTTCAGCTTTCTATCACCCAGGGATTATTTCTCTCGACCTGGAAAACGTCATTTATTATTCCCTTACATAAAAAAAGGCCGAAAAGATGATATTTCCAACTATCGACCAATTGCTATGCTGTCCTGCATACCTAAGCTTTTCGAGAGCATTAACATATTTATGACATAATGCTTTTCCATTGTAAACCTATTGTTTCCCAAAACCAGCACGGATTTCTCAAAGATAGATCTACGACCACCAACTTGACGGAATTCGTATCAAGCACTTTATGTGCACTGGAATCTGGAAATGAAGTTGATGTGATTGCCACCAATTTCAGCAAAGCCTTTGATAGGATTTCACATGATATAATCCTTCTGAAATGAAAAGCTCTTGGTTTCCAAATAAACTTTATAACATGGGTTCAATCATATTTAAACGGAAGACAGTACTATGTTTTATGTAGGTCCATGGTTTCTGACTCAATTAAAGCCTCCTCTGGTGTCCCTCAAGGCAGCCATCTTGGCCCCTTACTATTTATTCTGGCCATTAATGATGTTGATTGCATCATACATATCTGTTTACGCAGACGATATGAAAATCTTTAGATATACATATATCTTCTTCCTCAGACAGCCTACCACTGCTGAAAGATCTTGACAGATTTTGTACTTGGTGGCAGAAGAATTTTCTTGAACTTAACGTCAATAAGTGTCAGGCTATAACGTATTCCCGTAAGCGGCCCCCTATTTCACCTCGTTGCTATCTAATCTTTAATTTGCATGTTCCCTTAGTGAATGAGTTGCGTGATTTAGGTGTTATCTGTAATAAGGAACTCAATTTCCGTTCTCACATTGATAATATAATAAAGAAAGCCAACTCTGCCCTTGGCTTCATCAAGCGCTGGTCTAAGGAGTTTTCCAATCCTTATGTTACCAAATCTCTTTACATAACCTTTGTTAGGCGTCTTCTTGAATATGCAAGCCAAGTTTGGTCACCCTACTACAGAACACACATCCACCGGATAGAAGCTGTTCAACGCAGGTTTTTACGATTCGCTTTACGTGGTCTTGCCTGAAATGATAGCCAAAACTTACCACCTTATACCGACCGGCTGAAACTTATAAATTTACAACCTCTTTCTATACGTCGAAAAGTTGCCGACATTCTCTTTATTCATCAAATTTTAGTTGGTAATATCGATTGTCCTTCTTTACTTCGACTTATTTCTTTTAATACCAACCCTCGGCCTTTTCCGGCTCAATCTTCACCGAACGAATTACGGTCACTTGGAGCCAATGTCTAGAATGCTTTGTGAAGTTAACGATATTCTGCCTCTCTTCGACTACCAACTCACCAAACTCTCTCTTAAAAACACTCTTATTTCCTCCTATGCCTCACGTCCTAACTTTTTTTAATCGCTCCCACCCTTTAGTTTTTATCTTTAGTTTGAAGTGAAAATTGTTAGTTCTAAGAATAAGCCTGCAATAAGCATTAATAAATTTGTCCGGGGTTGACCCGGGCCGCAAATCGACGTTCATGTGTGGGCAGACATATTGGGTAACAGGCCAATCGGACAATAATCGGACCCTATCGGCTTCCTCCAAAGCTTAATTCGAATCTGCTCGTATACTCGTACCTGGAATTTTTGTAAAACAAATTACCAGAACCACTGCAACAAAGTATATACAGCCATTGTGTACCAGCTGGATAGCGTTCGCGCACACTATGGGCAAGCAGTTAGAGACTGGTTAGATCGCGAGCTCAACCAAAATGGTGGAATAGGGAGATAGGCTTAAAAACGAAAGAGGTTAGGAAACTCTATAATAAAGCGAAGCTTTTAGAAGCGACAGTACATGGAATGAATACTACGAAACAATTCAAGCGGCTAGTTAGAAAGTCAAAAAGGACTTCATAGCAGAAGTACTGCGAGGTTTTGAGGTTACGCAAAATGTTTTCAAAGCAACCAAGCGTTCCTGGCTACCTCAGTAAAAATTACGAAACCTGGGCTGAAAGTAGCTAAGAGGTTCTGGCCACACTGGTGGAAATCCCAGGCGACCCTGACATGCTACGGCACACTGTGAACATCGATCTCTCTCCGAAGAAGAAATAGGTGTTCTTATTAACAGGAAAAAATTACGGGTCCAATTCAGTCCTTTAAGCCGTACAAATCTCCCGGTCCGGATGGTATTCTACCGATTATGCTACAGAAAGCACCTGAAGTAGCAATCCAGAAAATTATAGAAATTCTCAGATACAGGGTACATACCAATAGCCGGAGGGAAGTTAAGGTGGTCTTTATACCTAAAGCTGGCAAACAGGGGCATATAACAGCAAAAGATTTCAGACCAATAAGTCTGCTATCGTTTATGCTTAAAACACTGGAGCAATTATTGGAGATTCATATTAGGAATAGAGTCAGAGCCAGCATATACTCGTATGAAACGAAAATTTGTAGAAACCGCCCTAAACGAGGTAGTGGGGAAAACAAAGCACAATCTACATTTCGGTGAGTTTGCGATAGCGGCCTTCCTCGATATTGAAGGAGCCTTCAATAACGTGCAGTGCACCGCCATTAAATATGCTTTAGTAGACGCTAAGTTTGAACACGGTATTACAAACTGGGTTTGCAACATGTTTGCAAGCAGAAAATAAACTGTTCAATTGGGCAAAGCTCGGTTAGAATATTTGTAACCAGTGGAACCCCTCAGGGACGAGCCATATCTCCACTCCTGTGGATTATGGGTGCTGATTATCAATGACACCCTCAAAAAGCTTAGTACAATGGGTATAAATGTCATGGCATACGCAGATGACGAGGTCGTAATAGTGCAGGGAAAATACTTAAATATTATGGAGGTTGCCCTGAAGAGGAAAGGTGTGGTCATTTCAAGGCAGCGTAGGACTTTGCTTTATACCTCTGTATCTCGACATTTTTCTCAAAATATGTCAGGGGATCTCCCCATAAGGCCTTCGACATTACCCGCAAAACCCTTTGTATGTCTCATAGCTTATTAAAGAACGGTTTGCCTTGTGTTTAGCTTTGGACAATTCTAGACATCCGCAGAGAAACTGATAAACTAGCCAACTTCGGCCACTACCGTGCCTTATAGCCACTAACCCGTGCTAATAGCCACTAATCTACGTTTTGCGGTCTTTAACGAGGTTCTGTGCTCTGGATTTGCTGTATCTAGGCCAAATCTTTCTGGCATAAGAGAAATATGTCAGATTTTTACCTTCACGAATCATAGATTTCCACTGCCGAAGATTCCTCATGAGTGGGCCCACGTCTGACCCCTTTATTAGCTGTTCTATTCCGTTCTCTCTTCCTATGGCCGGAAACATATGTATAGTTGTGTGGTATTTTAAAATGACTCTTAGCCGTGCCAATGTCTCCTTGCAGCCCTCAAAAAACTTGGATGTAGTCGTAGTTGTAGTTACACGGTTTGCTGATTCCCAAGACTTGGATATGCTGAAGTAACGCCGACATCTATTCCGCAGTCCATTTTGTATCATTCTCCACATGGAAGCATGGAAATTATTCAAAAACCGCTTCTATTTCAGCTAGCGCATATTGGTGGTGATGAATTGGTCTATCAATTGTGAGCACAACCTCATCACGGGCTGTTCTTAGGCTAAGAGGTTTAGGATGCGTTTTAATGTTTTAGGTACGAGCGAGGTCAAACTGCTGGGAATGAAGTATTTTGGCCATTAGTGGTTTGGTAATGTCCTCCCAAACGTGCATCAACTACAGGCGGATATGATCAAGTAGGAAACAGCTTCCGCAAATAGCGATCAGCCAGAGCGCCATTGTTCCTTGTAATTTTTGTGAATTTATGGGGAGCATGCCGACTAGGTCAGGTGTACCCTTCCATACTATCTACCTACTCAAATAAACCTTCTTTAAAGTTAAGTAAACTTTAAAACACTTAAGCCATTCTATCAGGTTTTATCACAGATATGCCGAGAAGAAGCTCAGCGGGACTATTCCTATACCTAAATTAACGGTAGCACAATGGGAAAAGGATTAGACAGTCGTGGTGAAGAGGCTTAAGAAAATGGCAGGCATATAAAGGAGTAATGGAGAAGGATAACTGGTGGTTCAAACAATTTTTAGCCAAAATTCGATTGTATTCATCAACATAGTCATCTGCTAGAGTAATACAATCATACCAGCGCCGCTCTAACATTTCTACGCCTTTGTTATACGAGTACAAGGTGGAATAAAGGGCATCACCCTATGGGAAGATGCTACAATTTTTGCAAGTGGCGGCAAATGTCAATTCTACTTTGACATTTGGAAAGTAAACAGATACAAAATACACGTCAAGAAGACATGAATCGCTATACTCCTAAAAACGCGTGTTGGCGTAGAGTGGATTTCTGCGCAGATTTCTCGGTCGTCCACAAACTGGGCAAACACTACGACGTTTAGCCGTTCACCTACCAGAGTATGAAGCAACACGAGATGCTGCCAGATCCGGCCGGCCCCGGAGCAGCCGTTCTGTTGAGAATATCGCAGCTGTGGCTGAAGATGTCGCAGAGGATCCCGAAATATTGACCAGACGACGTGCCGCGCAATTGAACACCAATCGGCGGTCTTTACAGAGAATTTTGGTGAAAGTCTGTAAGATATTCCGCGCGTGTAACCTACGCTCAAGCCATCCTGAATCTCGACCACGAGGGAGACAACTTTTCATCGAAAATCATTATGAGCGACGAGTCCCATTTCCGTGTCTATGGATAAGTGAATAAGCAAAATTATCGCTTCTGGGAATCGAGAATCCGCGTATAAGCCACGAAGAGCCATTAAACCCGCTCAAAAATACTGCATGGTGTGCTGTTTACGCTGGAGTCGTCATTGGACCTTATTTTTTCGAAAACGAATACTGTGGACGGCGAGCGCTACAGAGCCATTCTCAACGACTTTCTCCTTCCTAAATTGGATAAATTGGGACTGGAGAACAATGGTTCCAACAGGATGGAGCAACGGCGCATACAGCACGAGCCACAACCGAAATTCTGAGGGCTGCATTTCCGGATCGCCTAATCCCTAGATTTGGCGATTTGCACTGGCCGGCAGACTTTTTTTTGGAAGGTTTTTTGAAGTCACAAGTCTATTTCAACAAGCCTCAGACTCTTGAAGCCCTCGAAGAGAATATCCGTCACGAATGTGGGACCTATCGCCGGATGTTCTGGCAAGAGTGATGGAAAATGATACAAATCGGGCCCGGATGCTGATCAATTCTGGCGGCGGCCACTTAGCCGATTCATTTTGTCGGCTTAATGGAAATGGACATTAATGAAACATAATCCAAAAATAGCCAAAGAACACCACCTTGTGGAATGGTTTGTCCAACCCTTTTCCGGAGAGCATTTTTTCGAGGTTTGCGAACAGGTACTAGGATTCATGTTTCATCCGTTGTTACATACCGCATGAAAATATCCTTTTTATTTCATTTAAATAGCTCCAAATCGCGCTCTAAATCAGCATCACATTGTTGTTTTTGGTAAACTGCGATCAAATGCGGTACTCACTTCGAACACTACTTTCGCATGCTCAAATACTCATGCAAAATAACGGGTGAGCAGATAGCAATGATAGGTTTCGCAATTGTTATGTTTCAGCAGCTGCCAAAGTGACCAATGACGTCCAGCTGTCAAAATATTCAGTAAGGTTTCCCATCTCATCATGCATCGTTTTACGCTTACCGAACGTGCGGAAATTATTACGCTTCATCATGGCTTCAGTGTGCTGGCATCGTAACAAACTAACCAGACATAGATTGGTACGAAGTGAAGAAAACTTGGCCGGAGCGCCAGCATCGAAGAAAACCCAGAAATGTCGATTCGGCGCCGTCCAACTGAATTGGGCATCGCCAGAGAGTCAACCCGTCTTATTTTGCGGTTGGATTGAAACCCGACCACCATAGACAATGCTGTGAGTTGGCTAATTGGCTGCTGGAAATGTTGGACGGAGATCCGGATTTTGGCCAAAAAGTCATCTTCTCGAACGAGGCCCAGTTTTGGCTTAGCGGCTATATCAACAACCAAAATCGCCATTACTGGAGCGAACACAATCCACAAGTGTTCGGCGAAGCATCAGTGTATCTACAAAGATTGACTGTTTGGGGCGGTTTATGGCATGGCGGCATCATCAGGTCTTATTTTTTTCGAAATAAGGAAGGAGACACCATTACCGTCAATGGTCTCAGGTATAGAGCGATGTTAACCGACTTTTTGTGGTCAGAGCTCGACAACATCGATATATTCGATGACGATTTGACACCACTCGATTATTTTCTCTGGGGCTACGTCAAGTTCTTACTCTACCCTAACAAGCCAACCACTTTGGACGGGCTCGAGGCCAACATTCGACACGATATTGCCGGAATAATGCCGCACATATTGGACCGAGTCATCAAAAATTGGAGCGACCACTTGAAGCACTGCCAGCGAAGCCGCGACGGCCATTCGAATGATGTGCTATTCCCCACATAATGGCATGAACGTGGCTTCAAAATAAAGCCAGAACCTGGTAACCCTTACAAGGTTTCCTGCCTCACTTTTTCAGCCGTCTGTTAGTGTCTTCTTGCCTTAACGCATTCTTCTTACCGTTGTTCCAGGCGTACAATCCCTCAACATTTTCGATCGCGCGCTTTTCGTGCTCTTGTTTCTTGGAGAAGCCGATGTTCTTCCCGTCTTATCTGCACGTAAAGCTCACGAACGGCTCTCGTTCCTCGATGCATCGCCGCTTTGTACGCTTCTCGTTTAGGTGTGCTTGCCAGCATTCTTCATCATCATTCATCATTTCATAGCAGTTGCAGCGTCTCTGGTGTCACGTCGGGAGCGCAGGCACTGGTATTCAGGACATGATGCTAGCGGCATAGGAGTTATCGGAAGATTTCGGGATACGCGTTCGGCAAAGATTGGCAGACAGTAGTTGATCTTCGTTGCTGAGCTTGGAAATCTCCATTTACACCTTGGCTGCAACAAGGTGGTGATCCGTGTGAATGTGGGCTGCCAGGAATGCTCGGACGTCCAGAATACTGCCTCAAAATGATCAATTTGATTTAGCGTTTCATGACCCGAAGATCGCCATGTCCGCTTGTATATATTGCGATGAGGAAACCGCGTGCTTCCTATAATAATATTTCCTCCCACCTCAAAGTCAATAAGCCTAAGTTCGTTGCCATTCCAGATGCAGACTTCAAGATTGTTACTGGATTTACTCGTGCAGGTACCGGAGACCCTGATTGGGAGGTAAGGCAAGCATTTGGCTACGAACTTGATTGTTGCGCTGCTGGCCTAATCCAAGTTATAGGGCAGTCAGCACTTTACAGATCAATTGCCACCCAGGTCGCCTATTATAACGATCATAGCTAATTCTATTCTTGCCAGGCCTTATTCTGTACTGATAGGGGCGAATTTGATCGTTCACAAATGGTTTCAGCCATTCGCCCAACACGGCAGACATGATGCTAGAAGCGACGTCAAAAAGACTGATGTTTTAATGGTTGATGGAGTTTATTGCGGATCGAAATAACGATGCTGAAGATCCATTCACCAGGCATACCTACTTTCCTAACCCAACCTCTGACAAGATCTTGGAAATGATTTAGTGTATGGGCTCAGTCATTTCTTGCTACTTGAAATAGCTCAACAGTTATACAGTCGGTAAAGATCTGCTTCTGAATATTATTTCCAGATCACGCGATTTCACGCTCCTTTTTTTCCTCCGGAGAAGCCGTTGTCCTTCTCTCGTCCCTTGCTCATAGAGCTCACTGGTTGTTCTGCTTCATATGAGTACAATCACTATTCACCAAACCAGTGGTTTCGTGGGACAAGTGAGCCCCAGTATATCACTTACGGCATTTCTGACGACTTCTTGACATCTCTGCCACTGGGCAAGTATTGCAAGTTATGAAGGCGTTTACGAGAGGTTGAGGGAGACGTAATTGCGGTCGTTTAACATTTAATTTTCTCACAGTATTTTGCAATTGTTGTGACGTCTGAGATATACGAAGCAGTACCTAGGCCAGTCGGTATGTTCTAACATCTATAATACCGGAGGAGTGTCGTGCGCCGATCATAGGACGATCTACTTTGTATATGACTTGATTATATGATACCTGCCCGTAACGCCGTCCACCTACAGACGTGACCTCGAGAAGGCTATCCTTTCCGACTGTTCTGCCAAAGATATGCTTCTTTCCTAATTTGGCGTAATATTGAGGAGGCTACATTGGCAAAAGAAATTGCCGTATTTGGAGTGAAAAAAATCCACATGCCATTCAGCTAGAAGGTCCATGTAGCTGTAGATCCATTATTACTTACTTTTTCATTTCTCTATTGAACGTCACCAATGTGGAAAAGCTCTGGTTTCACCAAGACAGCGCTACATTCCACACAGCACGTACCACAATCAATTCGTGTTAAAGGAAACAATGGAAGAGCGCATAATTTCGCGTAATGGGCCAGTGCGTTGGCATCTAAAGACCGCGTGATGTAACACCCTCTGATTATTTTCCGTCAGTCGCTTTTCTACACCGACAAACCAGAGTGAAAATTGGTTTAAAACCGGACTCCACATTGCGCTTTATTCCAGCCAGCTGCGGCGTCCATATACCCGAAATCATATAAGCACCCTCGCACTTTAAAATTTAGCAAGTCAAGTCCATTTAAGAAAGACTCGGAGAAAACTCCCTACCCCAAGGCAATAAAACAAGCACAAATGATGCGTAGCCATAGTTGGCAGGACTCAAACCTTGCCTACCTGTAGTACTCACAACCACTTAAACTTTATTTGCTCCTGCAAACCGATGGCTATGAATTCTTGAACAAAAATCACGAACTTTTTAGCATTGTCCTTCTCCTATGAATTATATCTGTGATGCTGGCTGGAAAGTTTAAAGTACTTTCCAGAACGACACTGCAGTGGTAATACTTGAAAATATTCTAGTCTCTCAGATAGTCTCACATACGAGTATGTATAGTCTGTCACTTTTGAATTACAGTATAACAGAAGGAGCTTAAGGATGTGCTCAATAGGAAACATTTTACAAAGGAAATTGCCGAGTGTCAGTTTCAAACTTCTTAAGTCCTTGTTTTGCCTCTAATATTCAAAGACACACTATCAAAAGATTAAATTTATTTTTCGTATTTATTTCAAAACGTCCATTTCAACACCTGCCATCGTCTTTGAACTACCACGATGATGCCTTGAAGCTGCCAGAGAATGCAAAGTCATCATCAATCACTCTCATGTCAAATTAACGCCAACAACCTGAAAGCAGGGTTTCCTCCTTTCTGTTTCTTTTTTAAATAGCACCTAACTCGACTTCATGTTCCAGGAGGAAACTTTAAAAATCATCTCTTTAAGCTTGTGCCGTCCGTACCTCATGCAGATCTCGCTTAACATGGCGTATGCCGTAGCATTTGCCTTCGCTTCTTAGCAACCCTCTGGCTAATTTTCTTTAGAAAACTTCCCCATAAAACATAATTCCAGGGAGCGCTCACAATATCGGTAGAAGGCCATCCATTTGGGGAGCCAACTTTCCCAAAGAGAAGAAGATTTATGTTTAAAAGGTCCAACCAAAATCACATTTCTTTTCCCCGCCCCCCAGAGGCAATAACCTTTGCCACATCGTCACCATTGCCACAAAATTGAGGTTATAATGCAATTCACATGCAGGTACGTAGTAGGATAGCTGCAGTCAGGATGATGGCGCTCGAGGTTGGGTAAGAGGACATCATAGTGATGGTTATGGTGATTATGAGATAGGAGGAGGACACAAGTTTCACACACCAGTATATCTCATGTATATGAGTCCTTGCTGCAGAGTGGTCCATTAGGAAAATATCACTTTAGCTGGGGGAACACATAAATCTTTTGGAAAAGCATTCTTCGTTTCCTGCACGGCATATGGCGTGCGTTCTTCTATTCCGCCTCCTAACACGTGGGATGGTAATGATGATGCTCCAAGGAGGCTCACCGATAATGGGTATGGTCTCCCCCTCCCCGCCCACCTTCATATGTATGCGCTCCCAAACTCACAGCAAACCTCGTGGCACATTTAAGGTTTATGCATATTCGTATGTGCTCCTCTGGGCTGAGAGTTCCATTTTAATGTAGTCAACTTCTGGTGGAAGGAATTGCGACTTCCCAGTTCCAAATCATTGCTTTCTGTAATGAGATCTTGAGTGTGTGACTTTTGAAATTTCTCTAATTTGCGTATGCGAGAAATGAAGCTCATTAGCATTTCATTTGCATGTGCAAGCAAAATTTTAAGTTTCCCTCTCGTATCGTAGAGAATTAATGGAGATTCACGAAGCTGGTAGTTGTGGAGGATGCAAATGGATATCCAGGCTTCTGGAACTAATTAGAGGTATTCCTCTGAAATGACTTGGCGAATTCAGTGGAGTGATGCACTTATTTTGAGCCGAATCAATTAAATGAAAACTTACTTCTGGAGTGAAGTGGCGTTTTGGAAGTTTCCACCGAAGTTAACAAATGTGAGATTGCACTTGCATGGCAATATTCTACAGTGAGGCTTCAGAACGAGCCGAAAATAATGAGATGAATCAACGTAGTTGCTGGGAAGGCATTAATCAAGGAGCCACTTAAGAATGATATCAAATTTTTGATAGTTAGGGCGCAGAAACATTTGGCTCATTTCATTTCTGGGTAAGCATTCACTACATAGAAGACCCCGACTTCAATCCAAAGCCAGCGAGGATTGATTGAATTCGAAGCTTGGTACTCCTTAAGATCTCTGTAATAAAACAAAGCCTGTGAGCGATAGGCATTGGAATGGGCCACAAGTCGCTGGAATAAACGATAACCCATTTGGAGTCTGTAAAAAGACCAATAAGAGGGCCTAACTACGGCAGAGACTTAAACGCTACAATAATAATAATCGAGGGGCCTTAAATCGAATAAAAGGCTTTTTTCGAATCAAGAGTTTTAGAACATACCACGTATCGAGAGGTCATCGGAAAAATGCTTATAGTGTCGACTTCACTATTATTCCATGAGGAATGAGAAACTTTTACTCGTACTATACCCCAGGACGGCTTTGCCGTAGATGACTTCTA
This sequence comes from Volucella zonaria, assembly GCA_963966105.1. Lineage (NCBI taxonomy): Eukaryota > Metazoa > Arthropoda > Insecta > Diptera > Syrphidae > Volucella > Volucella zonaria. The sequence goes on along the minus strand of OZ014533.1, from coordinate 127,944,978 downwards.
CGAACTCCTCGTACGAAAATACGAGTAATATTTCAATCAGGATGCTAAAACCATTTTTACTGATCCCAGAGCAATTCAAAGAAGAGAAGAGACTCTCTGCATGGAAGTGGATTAAGACTTACCAACGAAGTACAATGTCACTATGACACTCACACCACCCGGCATCCATAAAGGTTTCTGAATGGTCCTGATTAGCAGATAGTCAATTAGATTCATCTTATATACCTGAACACCCTAAGAACTAAATATGAGAAGAATATGAGAAATTGATATGAACCACTGTCAATATACGAATGCGAAGTGCCAGGATACTGTAAACAAGTTTATTAAATGCAAAGGGCAAGAAACTACTATGCGATGGACTCCACAGGACCAGCAAACCAAACCCTTGCTTTGGTAAGCAATACCGATAAACGCATGCAAGCCGCAAACCCTATGAGCAAAGGACATGCATTGAGAGTTTACGAGGGTTGTCTGAAAAGTTTCCGACCAAATAAAGATGCGAGACATTTTTTCTCAAAATTTTTCTTTATTTTTCTACATAGTCTCCTTGTAAATTCTCCCAGCGGTGCACCCATCTCTCTAACCCGTCCAAATAGTACTTGGAGTTTTTCTCTGCAAAATAATTGTTCACGAAGGTGATTGCCTCCTCATTTGATGAAAATCTCTGTCCTCCGAGCGCAGTTTTTAGATGAGGGAACAAAAAGATGTCGCTTGGGGCTAGATCTGCTGAATAAGGCGGATGGTCAAGCAGTTCAAACCGCAATTCATGGATTTTCGCCATGGCAACGGCTGAGGTGTTGTCTTGGTGAAACCGGATTTCCTTTTTCTGTAAATGTGGCCGTTTTTCCGCAATTTCTGCCTCCAGCTTGGCATGTTATGATGCGTAGTATGCTCTTGTAATGGTTTTTCCTTTTTGAAGGTAATCGATTAAGATAACTCATTTACTATCCCAAAAAACAGTCGCCATCACTTTCCCAGTAGAAAAAACAGTTTCTGCTTTTTTTGGAGCCGGCTCGCCCTTTGCAGTCCACTGTTTTGACGAGCGTATAATGGCGCATCCAAGTTTCATCTGCAGGAATTAATTGGCGCCAAAACTCGGATTTGTTGCGCCTAAACTGGGCTAACAGAGCGTTGGAAATGTTCATTCGAACACGTTTTTGGTCTAACGTAAGTAAACGCGGCACCCAACGCGGGGACAGCTTTCTCATGCCTAAATCTTGATGTAATATGTAACAAACACGTTCTTTGAACATTTTCATAACCTCTACTATCTCTCATTTGGTGAACTTTAGCAATGTTATCGTCAGTGGTTGCAGTTTTTGGACGTCCCGAACGTTCATCATCTCCCAAGCTCTTACGGCCAAGTTTAAATTCAGCTGGCAAAAATTTCACTGTGGTAAATGATGGTGCAGAGTCCCCATACACATAGTCAAACTCATCTTTGATTTGCGTAGGCGTAATACCTTTCAAAAACAAGAATTGAATAACAGCTCGATACTCAATTTTTTCCATTTTCACAAAAAACACTCACATCGACTCACTCAAGCGACTGTCAACTAAAAACTGCGCATCCAAAATGACTGAAACTTCGGTAAGTAACTACCAAAAGATGCACAACTAGCAATCACTAGCTTTTATTGACGAGTGCTGCTATCTTTTCAGTGCCAAAGCAAAAAATGTTGGAAAATACATCAATTTTCAAATTGTATCAGTAGTTTTCAATATGTCCACCTTTGGCGCGAATAATGGCCTTGAGACGGCCGAAGAAAGCATTGTACGCTGCACGCAAGTGGCTCTGCGGTATTTTGGCCCATTCCCGGCGAAGTACTGGCTCGAGGTGGTCCAAACTTTGGTATTTTTTAGTGCCAACCTTCGCCTTCAAAATACCCCAGACAGGAGAAATCCAACGGATTTGCATCCGGAGAATTTGCAATCCATTGTGTCGGAGAAATGAAGTGTGGAATATTGTGTTTTAACCAATCTTGGTTGACGCGCGCTTTGTGAGATGGTGCCGAGTCTTGTTGAAATGTTCACGGTCTCCGACCGAAATGATTATTTGCCCAAGGCTTCAATACTGCCTCTAAGACAGTTTCACTGTATACGATCGCATTAATTTTGAAGCCACGGTCCAAAAATACGAGCGGAGAACGACCATCGGCTGTTATGGCGGCCCAAACCATCACCATCGGTGCTGCCGGCTTTCTGGTGGCCGTCTGAAGATGTAAATTTTCGAATGACTTCTTTGGCAAGTAAACTCGGTCATTTTGTTTGTTGACATGTTGCTCGATAACAAATGACGACTCATCGGAAAAAACCAAATTCGGCAACTCACCACTTTCGTGCAAGCGTAGCAACTCTTTCGCTCTTTCGACTCTAACTTTTTTCTGTTGCGGTGTAAGATCGTGGGCTTTTTGGAACTTCAATGGCTTGAGCCCAAGCTAATTTTTCATTATGTGTTGCATCCGTTCCAACGATATGTTGAGCTCACGAGCCATTTTTCTTCCACTTCGACGCAGATTTCGCTCAATTCGAGCCTTCACTTTCCAAACCATTTCTGCCGATGTTGCTGTTTTGTTTATGACCACCTCTATGGCATTTTGCAACGCCGCCAGTGTCACGGTAACGAGCTATGGTTCGAGACACAAATGATTTATTCACGTTGAGGTGCTGGAGGGCTCTAACGATAGCAACTTGTGGTTTTCCAGCCAAATACAAAGCAATCACACTATCACGTTTGAATTCCATCGCGGATAAAATTTTTCAACACAACTGAGACGCAAATCGTTTTAAAGGCTTGTAAATAATAAAATTGTCTGTCATGCGTCAAAATTTGAGCTCACTGTCATGAACGGTTTGGAAATTATGGCAGTCTGAAGTTGGTTGCACTTCGAGTCATTCAGGGTGTACTCTAATTACTCGTACACAGATCTTGCGAAAGATCCTCGAGAAAAAAGTGCTAGAAAAATAAATGTTAACACGAATAACAGATGTTTTGTAAAGTCCCGATTCTAATACATAGATGGCGACTCTAATAAGATCTGTGGCAGCACAATAAACACAACGTTAGGAGTTAGAATTATAATTTTGCTCACTCTTGCCTCTGACGTTGTTGCAATAACTTATGAAATAAAGTTGTCAGATTTATTTAAACCGGCTGAATTTTTATTTATCTATAGTTAACAGTAGTATCAAACGATTGTAGATTTACAATGGACTTAATTAGTTAATATGCACAATCACATGAAGAAAAAAATTATTCAAGAGTTGATAATTATAATGGAGCAAACCAATGCTTCCTTCGGGAACTCCTTGTAACATCGCAAATCCTGCCCAAGAGGTGCCACAATCCATCAATCCATTTAATAATAAAGTAACAACGGCTTCTGGTGACATGGATAGGGAAGAAATAAACGCGTTACAAAATCTAAGCATACCTTCATTGTGAAAAATTAATCCGGCACTATGGTTCGTTTAGGTCCAAACCCAATTTCAGGTCCGATAATAACAAATTTAACGCCGTCATCACAGCACTAGATCCATTTGGAATTAGGAGACGACTTACCAGCCTTCTCAGAGAGACGCGCAGATAGGCTGGTGGAAACGTGTCCGATGAAGTGTTAACATCAATTTGGAAGACACGCATGTTCAACTATAGAGAGGGAATTTTATCAGCTAATCGGAGAATCCCACTTAACGCACTGGCTGAAATTGCAGATAAAATCATCGACATGTCCAACCCAACTCTTTGTTCGACGAGTACGCATGGAGAAGAGCCAACTACCTACCAACATGATGCACATTAACCCTTACATACAATTGAAGGCACACTTGCCAGTTTAACTAAGTTAAGTCAACTGGTCAAAACAAAACCCACAGACGCAGATCTCAAGACCACGAAATCAGGTGATCGACACCATATGGTGAAGCTCAGGTTTGTTATTTCCACCGCGAATTTGGCGATGTAGCGAGGAAGTGTACAAAGCCCTGTTCGCACTCCAAGTTAACCTGAAATCGCCGTCTACATGTTTTTGATAAAAATACGAAGCGAACATTTTTGATTGATTCAGGCTCTACAATTCCATATTACCCCACTCACAAAATTGTAGGCCATCTTCTGAACATCCAACTCCCTATGCAGCGAAAAATTACTCCTATTCACACATGCGGTAAACAGATACTAACCCACAACATTGGACTGCGTCGTATAGTAAAGTGGCCTTTCATCATTGCTGATGTCAAAATATAGATAATTGGTACTGATTTACGAGGGTAGGCCCAGAAGTACTCGACCTAACCTGACCTAGTCTTCTTTTAGTTCAATATACTTTTCCCAGCGATGTTTAATAACTTTGATACCCTGCATATAGTGAGAATCGTCGAGCTCCTTAAAATAGCCATCAACCGCAAACTCTGCCTCTTTACTGCTGGCAAATCCTTTACCATGGTGCCATTTTCTCAAATTCGAAAATAGAAAATAATCCGAGGGGGCTAAATCTGACAAATAGGGTGCATGAGGAAGCAATTCGAACTTTAACTCCTTGATTTTGGTCATCGCGGTGATGGATGAGTGAGCTGGTGCATTGTCTTGATGAAATAAAAAATTGCAATAAGTTTGCATAATACACGCCGTTCATTGTTTTTCCTTTCTGAAGATATCCCACGCGCATCCCAAAAAACTGACGCCATGACCTTGCCGGCAGACGGAACTACGAGGGGTGTTCAATATATTCTCGGTATCGATATGAAGGAAAATGCGAATTCAATTTAAATTGTTTTTATTTTTCAATATGATCTCCCCTGACATCAATGCATTTGTTACATCTTGAGATAAGCTTTTTTAAACCCTCAAAATAATAAATTTCCTCTTTCTCTGCAAAATACCGACTTGAGTTCTTCATCATCCGAAAATCTTTTTCCACGAAGACATTTTTTCAAATCCGGAAACAGGAAATAATCACTAGGGGCAAGGTCTGGACTATAGGGTGGGTGTTGGATTTCTTCGAAACCACAATCTCTCGCAGCAGCCTTGGAAGCTCGCGCCGTGTGAACAGGAGCGTTGTCATGAAGAAGCAACACACTCGCTGCGAGTTTACCCCGTCTTTTCTTTTTAATTTCCTCCCGCAAATTATGCAAAGTGGAAGCGTAGGATGTGGCGTTGATGGTTTCACCTTTTTTTTTGTACTCAATGAGCAAGATTCCCTTTGAGTCCCAAAAAACTGTGGCCATGAGCTTCCCGGCAGACGGAGTGACTTTGAACTTCTTCGGGGGGTCTGTTCCTTTTTTATGCCACTGCATGGACTCTTGTTTGCTTTCAGGGTCATAGTGGTGGACCCATGTTTCGTCCCCAGTAACAATTCGATCCATAACACCGTCCGCGTTCTCACTACACATGTCCAAAAGCTCTCTACAGCATGCGATTCTTACTTTTTTCTGAGGCGCTGTGAGCATTCGTGGCACCCACCTTGCACTGACCTTTGAAAGGTTAAGATGGTCATGAAGAATGGTGTGAATGGTACCAATTGAAAGCTTGGTGATCTCTGCCATCATTTTCACCCTTATTCGGGCATCCTCAAGAACAAGTTTTTCGACTTCTTTGATGCTTTCTCCCGTACAAGCAGTAGCCGGGGCGCCGGAGTGGGGGTCGTCCTCAATACTCTCTCTGCCTCTCTTGAACTCACTTAACCACTTTTGCACAGTTGATAATGAAGGTGCGGAACCCTGGTAAACAGCCACCATCTCTTCATGAATAGTTTTTTGACTTTTTCCTTGCTTAGTGAGAAATTTAATTACAGCGCGATGCTCAATTTTCACCATCATCGCCTCAGTTGCCATTATGATTCTGTTTAACTAGAGATAAAACGCGAATAAATAATCACATTTATATGAAATTTTACATGAATGCACTAAAATAATAGTATTACTTGATAAATAAGTCAATTTATATATGCAACCACAGCTTCACCCCGATACCGAGAATAGTTTGAACTTCCCTCGTATCTTCGCCTACTTTGGAGCCGAGTCTCCCCTTTGGGTCCATTGTTTTGACTGTTCCTTCGTCTCGCGTTTGAAGTGATAGACCCATGTTTCATCCATGGTTATGAAACGACGCAAAAACTCGGCCTTATTGCTGTGAAACTTTGCCGAACACTCGATCGGAACATCCTCACTGCGCTGTTTTTGTTCCATTGTAAGTTTTCGCAGCATCCATCTTGTCCAATTTTTCAGTCAATATGGGATGTACAGCGCTTTTTGAAATGCCTACCACATCTGCTAGTTCCCGCCTTTTCAATCGACGGTCATCCAATACCATTTTGTGGATTTTTTTTCAACATTTCGACCACTGCGATGTTCGTCTTGGTAACTCGTACGGCCTTGCTTAAACTGTGCCACCCAATATTTTATTGTTGTAAGCGAAGGAGCAGACTTCTCGAGAGTAGAATCCAGTTCCGTTTTGATGTTGGTTCGATTGAGGCCTCTCAATTTTTTCCAAATTTAAAAATTCATTGAGAGCGTTCACTACTGATGGCTGCCGACCAAATACTAAACAACATAGCGACGTAAGGTTTACAATGTTGGAACTTTCTACAACCGTCATTATTTTTAAACAACAACCGCCATCTATACGTCAGGTCGGGTACTTCTACCCTAGAACTACCCTCGTACTTGCCAAACATGGTCTAATAATCGATCTCAATCACAGACGTCTCATTGATGTAATCACATTGCTAATGACATTGAGTAGTGTTCTACTCGTACCAGTACCTATTTTCGGCATATCCACAATTGACGGACAACATGCCTACGGTGATATTCTATGAAAGATCTTATGAATCCAACTATTAACATCAACCCAAAAATCAACACTGGTCAACCAGTTTCCGAACAACCATGAAGACTCACTAAAATAGGCTAAGCCCAAGTTGGATTATTTAGTGCAGTCAGCCCAACAGTCCATGGGCAAGTCCTCTGCAACTGGTACAGAAAAAAACTGGAGGATGGCGATTATGTAGACACAATAGGCGTCTAAGCTCTCAAACACATCCCGACTGCGATCCAATATTACCGAGTCCCGAAATACCTGTGATGGCACTGCTGCTCACTTCACGGTAATCATATTTTTCCAGAATCCAGATGTCGTAGTCAACCACAGATCTGGTTAAGAATATAAAAAGACTTTTGTAAAGTGTGTCCTTCTCTTGACTTGTAAATCTCTGAGACGATACGCAATACAACAAGTAAAGCATTTATACGCATTGATTCGACTTATTGAATTCCTTTCATTCTTGCATGTGTAGTCATATTGTTGGAAAACTTTCCCCACATATCCATACGAACCTCCACATCGTACGTGTCAAAATTTGATGACATTTCGACCATTAGTCACCGAGATATTGAAGTTTTAGTATTTGATATTTTCAAAAACATAAAACAAAGACCAGTTACGTATGGGGATAAAATACCGAGAATACTGGCTTGAAAAGTGTTGTAAAGAATCCGCTCCGTTGAAAGCAACCATTTGCCGCTAGTTTGCTGAATCCAAGCACAGTCGTACATACACATGAGATGCTGAACGCTCTGAGCGCCCAAATGAGGCTCTTACACCAGAAAACATTCAAACAAATCCCCAAAATCGTTTTTGAATAAACATAAAGTGTAAAGTAAAGATGTTGTATTTAGACCACGGGCTGGTATTGAACCCCGAACCATCCGATTGGGAAGCCAATACCCTACTACTTGAGCCACGGCTGAAGCTAAATTCATGCCATTACGAGTGGAATAGGACATCATTTAAATAGCAGCCGCGACTTTGCTGGCAGTGCTTCAGGCGGTCGGTCCAATTTTTGATGACTCACGGCAATAGGGTGTCGAATGTTGACCTCGAGCTCGTCCAAAGTGGTTGGCTTGTTAGCGTAGACTAAGTACTTGGCATAGCCCCAGAGAAAATAATCGTGTGGTGTCAAATCGCATGATTGCGGCGGCCAATTGATGAACACTCGCCGTGACATGACCCAGCCGCCAAATTTATCCTCCACAACTTCGAGCGCTGCATCGCTTGTATGGCATGTAGCGCCGTGTTGTTGGAACTACAGCTCGAACATATCGATGTTGTCGAGGTGTGACCACAGAAAGTCAGTTAACATCGATCATTATCTGAGACCATTGACGGTAACGTAGGGTCCTTCCTCGAAAGAAATAAGTTTCGATGATGCCGCCATGCCATAAACCCCACAAGCAATCAATCCTTGTGGATGCATTGATTCTTGGCCGAAAACTTGTGGATTGTGTTCGCTCCAATAATGGCGATTTTGGTTGTTGACATAGCCGGTGAGCTAAAAATGGGCCTCGTCCGAGAAGATGATTTTTTTGACCAAAATCCGGATCTCCGTCCAACATTTCCAGCGAACTCACGGCATTGTTTACGGTGGTCGTGCTTCAATCCAACCGCAAAATAAGCCGGGTTGGCATCTGGCGATGCCCAATTCGGCTGGTCGGCACCGAATCGACATATCTGTCGGCAGTTAACTATTCAACGGTGCGACGAATTGCCTGCACACTGAAGCCATGATGACGAGTAATAATTTCTGCACGTTCGGCAAGCGTAAAACGATGCATGATGAAGTGGCAAACCTTACTCACTATTTTGACAGTTGGATGTCATTGGTAATTTTGACAGCTGCTAAAACATAACAATTGGAAAAACTACCATTGCTATCTGGTCATCTGCTAGTAGAGTCACAGTCGGTGCTTAGAATATGGAAAAAGCATTTTTCAGGAGACTATTTAGTGGCGAAGATGCCTGACATCCTGCCTTGGGACAGAATCGACCATTCAATTTAGATGATGATAGCCAAAGCTTCCGTCCACCTGTCCAAGACGAAGTAAGGATTGTAATATCTCAGCCAAAATCTAACAAACAGCTGGACGTGACATCCTACCTGCCAGGGTGTTCAACACTGTTGGAAATGATTTTGTGGAGAGCATACACCAACTCATTTCTGAAATCTGGTGAAAAGAGTGTATAGCTGATGAATGGAAAGTCAACACCGTTTTGCCGATCCCCAAACAAGGAGACCCCCTACGCCAACTATAGAGGTATAAGTCTCCTCAACATCGGATACATGATCTTATATTTTGTGAACGTCTGAAACTCTTTGTCAACAACCTGATTGCGATTTCAGACCAGAAAAGCCCATAATTGGCCAAATCTTCTCACTACGGCAGATCCTGGAAATCTTTTATGTCGAAAAAGCTTTCAGACAAGGCGGGCTGTCATGTGACTTGTTCAACATCATACTTGAAAGAATTGCGCGGAACTTACCATCGAACACTGCAAGAACAGTCTTTCTAAAGTCTGTAGAACTACTGGCGTCGATGATATAGACATAATTTGCAGAACTCAGCGGGCTAGCACCGATGCGTTCGCTAGTATTGAAACGGAAGCTGCCATAATGGGTTTAGCGGTAAATGAGAGCAAAACCACTCTCAGTGGTTTTGACAGCTACAATTCCGAAGAAGTAAAAAACATTGTCTACCTTGGCTCTGCTATCAATTCTGCCAACAACACCTCAGCAGAAATACGAGTACAACAGCAAAAATCACTTCTACCAACCGCTGTTTTTTTGGCTTAAGAAGGCAATTGGGTAATAAGGCCCAAGGCCCAAGCCCCTGAGAAACTAAGGAAACTCTATATAAGACCTTGGGTCCGACTCTATGGCACTGATGCATGGACTCTATCGAAGGCGCATGAAGATGTCCTCAGTCGTTTCGAGAGAAAAATATTCGGTCCCGTTTGCTTTGACGGGTTTGTAGGAGAAGATTCAATGACAAACTCTACGAGCTGTACAGTGACATCAACCTAGTCAGAAAACTGCGCATGAGATCGCTATTTCAATTTCAATTTTTCAATTTTGGTGGGGGCGACAGCCCCCATTTATTCGGCTTAATACGAGTATAAGCTATAACTTAAAATTAAACTTAAACTAAAACTTAAAACTAAGGTTGGTTATTCTGGTGAAGGAGAACCGATTTGAGGTAGGAAGTGGTGCGGTGGAAGTCAAAGACGCTAGGGTTTGAATTAATTTTTCGTAGCATACGGGAGATTCGTTCGCGCCATAGGTGGTGTGGTGGGTTGGAAGATAGAAGAGACGAGGGGTATGTAGATTACGAGGGTTAGCGTTGAGGAAAATAGAATTGTGAAGGGACGTGCATTCAACCTGACCTGAAAGAAGTCGATGAATGAAGAGAAAGTCGGCTGCATCTCTGCGTTCCTCAAGGGTGTTTAGGTTAATAAGGTTGAGACGGTTTTGATAGGGTGGCAGAGTAAAAGAATCATCCCAGGGCAAACCTCGAAGAGCGAATCGAAGAAAACGGCGCTGGATGCTTTCGATTCTCGAGATATGAACGCGATGATATGGGGACCATACTTGACTGGCGTACTCTAGGAGGGGACGAACAAAGGTAATAAAGACGGACCTGGTCACGTATGGGTTGGTGAATTCTTTGGACCATCGTTTTACAAAACCTAGTGCAGAGTTGGCTTTAAGGATTGTCCCATCCATATGCAAACGGAAGTTGAGCTCCCTATCACACAAAATGCCGTGGTCGCGAAGGGATTCAACGGAGGAGATAGGTTGGTTGTGGAGAAGGTAGAGCCGGGGAGGAGATTGGTGCCGCTTATCTGAAAAGGTGATGGATTGGCATTTGGCGATATTAAGTTCCAAACAATTTTTGAGGCACCAGATCGAAAAACTGTCAAATTCTTGTTGAAGAAGGAAGGAGTCATGGGGAGAGGAAATGGTTTTGAAAAATTTGATATCGTCGGCGTAAAGGGAGACCGACGAGTGTTTGATGATCCTATCGAGATCATTTATGGTTAATATAAAAAGAAGGGGACCGAGATGGCTGCCTTGAGGGACTCCAGAGGTGGCCAAAACTGAAGCCGAGTGGACTGACCTAAAACGAACACTGTAAAAACGGTTTTCGAGGTATGAGGATATCCATTTTAACAGTATGGGTTCAAAGCCGAGGGCAGACAATTTGAAGAGTATTAATCGATGAGAGATTTTATCGAAGGCTTTGCTAAAATCGGTTACAACTACATCGACTTCGTTGCCGTTCTCTAGGACAGAGATAGCAAAAGATACGAATTCAACGAGATTTGTGGTGGTTGACCTACCAGGAACCTAGGAAGCCATGTTGTCTAGGGGAAATAAGTGATTTGCATTGGAAGCTTAGAGCTTCATATAAAATACTTTCGAGGAGTTTGGGTATATGGGAGAGTTTAGCGATTGGACGATAGTTTGTTATTTTGGTCTTTGATCCTTTTTTGTGGATCGGGGTTATGAAGGAGGTTTTCCAAACCTGAGGAAATTCTCCTTGTGAAAGGGATAGACGAAAGAGATCAGAAAGGGCAAGGGAAAGAGACGAAGAACATTTTTTAAGAAATATGGCAGGGAAGCCATCTGGACCGGGTGTAAATTCGTCATTCGATATAAGAGGGGTCCAAGATGTGAGAGAGAAGTGGGCCATTGGAGAAGTTCAGTAGGTAACTAGAATAGGATGGATCTGGTACAAAGGAGTCGTTGGTGAAGGATTGTGTAAAAAAAGGGTGGCAATGGTGAGTGGATCGGTTGATGACTTGTTGTTGAAAGAGAGGGAAGAGCTTTTGTAGTTAACAAATTGGTGTAAGGACTTAGAGTCATTTATAAGGTTGACTTGCGCATTATTAAGGTAACGCTGGTAAAGGGAATCGTAAAGTTTGGTGAAATGGAGATAAGCACCAAGATAGTTGGAATAGTCGGAAAAGGATCTGGTACGCAGGAAAACAGCCCCTGTTTCTCTTATTTCGTAAGGAACGAAACTTGCGATTATACCAGGGAGGACTAGTAGATGATGTTTTAAGGCAGGAAAACGGAACGTAAAGGCTAAAAGAATTAAATATTTCTTTATAAAAAAATGGATAAGGCATCATTTACACTTAGGTTGTGAAAGTTAAAGAGGGATCTGATTTTGTGAAAGTTTGCTTTATGAAAGTCGTAGAAGAAGAGAGTTGTGGAGGGAGTGGACTGGAAAGAAGAGTTATGAAAAAACGGTTATTGAGAAAGATAGAGGATAAAGTAAGACTGAGGAATTGTTGTGAAAATAAGGTCTAATTGCCTGCCCATATACTATAGTGGGATACACCACTGGCTTGGTATAGACTTGAGTCTGTTAAACGATCTAAGAAGAGACATTCCTTAGCTGAGTTGGCATTGGAAGCGATGAAGAACGATTGATCGTCCGATGGAGTCCACTGTAGCTGAGGAAGATTAAAGTCGCCGAAAATAAAGATATCGTCAGTAGAGTCAGACAGGTCAATTAAATAGTCGATCGCATCGACAACAAGTTGGTAAGATTCGGTAGGTTAAGTTGGCAGGATGTATGCTAGCAACATAAAACGTAAAGAAACTTGAAGGAGAGTGATATTTTTATAGCGACAAAGTCGACTGAAGAGATGGGAATGGGAAAAGAGTTAAGGCTGTTCTAGATCGCCAGTAGGACGCCTCGACAGGGGGAATCATCATGTGGGCGGGTAGGATCGTCGTCGCGAAAAACATTAAAAGTAGGGAGGAACAATTCCTGGTTCTTTATGTCTGGAATCAAATTGGTTTCAGTCAAGGCGTAAACATCAAAGGGAAGAGAATGCGATTGACGTAGGACAGCATTGGTTTTAGAGCAAGTAACTCTTACATTCTGGTAGCAAAATGTAAGAGGGATGTTGTGGGGTGGAGATGTAAGGCGTTATGGTTTAAGTGCTGACAAGGGACGAGAAAATTCATCATGGTCGGCTCGGCTTCGCTGTAGGTGTGAGACTCGTTTAAAGTGAACGTAGTGGCCGAAAGCAGCAAGGTCGTCTGCTACTTTCTGAGGGGACATGCTAAAAATCTCGTGGTACCTGACATAAAGGTTTCTGAGACTGGTAGGGTCGGTAGGGAGGCCTTCCTGATGGATGGATACCATGACGCTGGTTTTGGTCTTCCCTTCGTAGCAGACCGAGTCCGATTTGTCAAGTAGATAGGCGAGAAAGAGACGAATGTTTTCATATATCTTTCTCTCTCTAAGCCTAGAGAGTGCCTAGCGACTTTCTGTATTTCCATTGGTTTGCTGGGTTAGTTTAACTGTGGGGGGAAAAAGAGGATCAAGAATAGGGGCAGTGGAGGAGGGAAATGGATGAGATGTTGGGTTTAGGGTATGGGAGTTAATAAAATTAGGGTACTTAGCTCCAGTTTGTAGGTCGAAGTTAGGAAATGAGTTGTTTGCTGGGATCGGTGGAGTAGAAGATTGAGAAGGGATAATATGGGTGGTTGGGGTTAAGTTGAAAGAGACGCGTTGGCGCGGGGGCTTGGGTGGAACATTGGGAATTAGCGGATTAGAGGATTGGTGTGTAAGGGCTTTGTGTCGGATAAGTGAGGAGGGGGACTAAAATCGGGGAACAAATTCGTTTTGAAGCTCCAGTTGGGATCGGGATTAGAGCTTCGTTTTTTAGTAGCGTGCTTTTTAGTTGGAAGGGGGTTTGGGAGCGGTCTTTTTTTAAGCTTATCGTTACGTTTATTTTTAAATTTTTGATTATTATCGAGATGTGGGTTTTCTCGTTCCTCAGAGCATTTGGTGATACTTATCTTCCCAGGTTTAGTGGCCTTACCAGGGGAAGTGGGAAACAACCATGAATATTTGGTTGGGATGCTGATTTTGAAGCTGGAGGAACTATTGGAGTTAGCAGGGGAAATCATCTCGGACTCGCTAATGTTGATGGTATAATTTCGGTGAAAGAAATTCCGCAGCGAAGAAACATCAGCATGTTGAGGAGCTCCTTCAACGTAGAATGCTGTATGGTTTCCCTCTTTTAGCTTTTCGAGTCGGCTTTTCCATTCGGAAGGGTATCATGAAGTTCCGAATTGTTTGAGCAGTTTGCGAGGGGTGGGGGCGGGGGCGGGCGGGGTAGGCAGCGCGGTTTCGGTTTCTGTTGTTAGGGCGGCGGCGCTAGGACATGTAGACAATGGACATCAATGTTCCGGCTCGAAAAGTCTTCGAATCTAATCCGTAGGGGCAACTCAGTAGAAGTAGGTCTCACCGTAGGTGTCGCGCACAAGTAGAACAGGACCTCAACCGACTTGGAGTGTATAACTGGTGGTAGTTAGCTAAATACCGGGGGGCTAACTGGAAAGGTTTGTTAGTTGAGGCTTAGGTTCACACCGAATTCTAGCGCCGCCTAAGTAAGGAGAGCTCCCGGAAAAGGCCATTGAAATGTGGAAAATGACAATGAAGAACGATCGTTGCTTAGCTAAAGGCGGAAGGAATCTGATTGAGGTCTTTGATGTCGAAGAGGTTTTAGATATGGTGATGCGCAATTAGCTGGGCTCCGGGTTCCTGATTTCGAAATATCCTTTAATTTTTGGAGCAGTGAAATAGATGCCTACTTAAGGAATTGTCGGACCAACCAACTTTATATTTAGATCTATGGCTCAATGCCATGGAGAACACCAATTAGATCAATCAACACCAGACATGTACTGAACAATTGAAATAAATATGTCTTCCACAGATGTCCTGTCCTGATGATTTGGAAAATAATTTCTTAGCCAAATTTGACGATGGACAAAAATAGGGCAATAACTAGTAATTGGCAAGAAAAGGAACCCTACAATGTAGTTAATGTAGTGTGCAGGTGGATCAAGAACTGAGATTTATCAACTCATTTTCCAGCTATAGCTTGCTGATCTCCAGTGGTAATGTGCCTATGTATAGACACCCGTCACACCAGCATTTTGCATTTATAGCAAACTGCGACCGTAAGAAGGACATTCACGCGAAAGTGTTCTGCACTGTCCTAATTAGTTATTGGGTCTATAACTTTGCGTGCGGTTTGCTAAGAGATGGCGTTGCCTGAAAAAGTGTTTTTGCGGGGAGTTCTTCTTCATTACTTTAATATGAAAAAAACTGCTGCCGAAAGTCATCGTATTTTGGTGGAAGTTTATGGTGAACATGCGCTAGCTGAGCGAACGTGCCAAAAGTAGTTTGCACGATTTAAAAGTGGTGATTTTGGCTTGGAAGACGATGAACGTCCTGGGCAGCCAAAAAAGTTTGAAGATGAAGAACTGGAAGCATTACTCTATGAAGATTGTTGCCAAACACAAGAAGAGCTCGCAGAATCTTTGGGTGTCACTCAAGCAGCCATTTCAAAACGTGTAAAAGCAGCTGGATATATTCAAAAGCAAGGAAATTGGGTTCCACATGAACTCAAGCTGAGAGACGTCGAAAGGCGGTTTTGCATGTCCGAAATGCTGCTGGAACGCCACAAAAGGAAGTCATTTTTGCATCGGATTGTTACTGGTGATGAAAAATGGATCCATTACGACAACCCCAAGCGCAAAAAATCATATGTGAAACCCGGCCAACCAGCCAAATCATCGACAAAACCGAATATCCATGGCGCGAAGGTAATGCTCTGTATTTGGTGGAATCAGATGAGTGTGCTGTATTATGAGCTGCTAAAACCGGGTGAAACCATCAATGGACAACGCTACCGAACACAGTTAATCCGTTTGAAGAGAGCAGTGGCCGAAAAACGCCCGGAATATGCGACCAGACACGAGGCAATAATTTTCCATCATGACAACGCTCGGCCCCACGTTGCTATTCCGGTTAAGAACTATTTGGAAAACAGTGGATGGGAAGTCTTACCCCAACCGCCTTATAGCAAAGACCTTGCCCCTTCTGAATATCATTTGTTCCGGTCGATGCAGAACGCCCTCATTAAAACACGGTTGACATCAGAGCAGAATATCAGAAATTGGCTTGATTCATTCTCCGCTGCCAAGCCGGCGCAGTTCTTTTGGGATGGGATCCACAAATTGCCAGAAATATGGGAATAAGTCATAGCTTCAGATGGGCAATACTTTGAATAATAATATTGTACATGTTCTTCTTAAATAAACGTTAAAATTTTGAAAAAAAAAAACCGCACGAAGTTATATACCATAGCTAGCGGCACAGGAAGTGGTGACATTTATGCCTGGCACATCTAAATATTTAACAAAAGCGAACTGAGATTTTATGATTGCCAATAATTGGATTGCAGTCCTGGAGTAGGACATTAGTAAGGATCCTGATTTTTAAGAGACCTTTGGAAGCATTTGTTTGGTCTGCTGTAACCTGGAAATTCATTTTGCATACGTGATTTTTGCCTAACAGGCTTATACCGATCTCATTACGACGTTGAATCTTTAGATAAGTCACCTAGGTTTAAAGAAGCCTTACATTTTCGAACCAGCACGAAGGTGATTAGGGAGGACCTAGCTGACACCACAGACGCAGATCATTTCCTCCGCCACCTGTTATATACAATGCAGTTCTTTGCTGTAAGGATTTCGTAGGTCTTCGACTAGAAAATAGAAGTCTTAGGTTGTCGTCCTTTACAAAGGTCTCAGAGGTATATTCTACATCGATTCTGAAGTCATCGGTGGAGATCTGGTCTCGACTATATTCCTTTCTGGACTCAGATTTTGGTCTAAGGCAGTCCTGGTAGAGGGAAATTTGACATCGTATTCTCGTAGAAACCTGGTGTCTGGTGTCATTACGTCAGGCGACGTCTCTATAAGATCGGAGTCAAATGTACGATTAAACTCGAATTAAAGAAACGTGACAGTAAAACTTAGTGAACCTAGTTTCGTATGTCTACTCTGCCTGCTCACAGAGTCTTCCACTTCCTCAATTAGTCAAAAGCCTGGTCTTGTAGTTTTTGATTTCTTTAGCTTGGAAAGGCCATTACTCGTAGATGAGGTCTTAAAAGTTGTCTGCATCGTAGCTCGTACACGATAGCTTCTCCAACTAGCCACAATATCACCAATTGCAAGAGGATTTCACACTAACTTATAAATTCGCTGTAATAAAACCTTTTACACACCACATTAAACACAACGGACTGGACGAGCAATGTTGGTCGCGATTTTACCATACACTCGGCTATTGTCTCAGATGAGATATTTTAATCAGTCTAAAAAGTTCCATGGCATCGGTTAGTGCTGATGATACATTGTCAGACAATCGTAAAGTACACAATTTTCTACACCTCTTACTGCTGCCCAGCCCATTCCGGAATCTCTTCCACTCGATATACCGTCTAATTACTTTCTGTTACTCACCAGTGGATAAATCCTTATCATGCAAACCGAACCCTACGAGTAGACGAGTATGCTGGAAACATCTTTTCCTGGACGGATGCAAAGTAAAAGTAATTTCCCCTGCTGCTTCATGGACCGTAAATCCAATAAATTCACGGTTAATGTCCCTTTAAATCCTAATTAGTGTCGAGGCTTGTCCATTATAATCTCAGCCATCTGGAGTGTAATTCAAGTCCAAGGATTAGAATGAGTAGATTTTCAATATACGAGTATGTATGTAGATACAAACTCGTGTATATAAAAAAAAAGACAAATGATGTATCACTCAAAGTTTAGCCGTTCAAATTACGAGCCAGTGCTACGTACAATGAGTGATTATCCTGCAGAAATGTCGGAGCAGTGGGATGAAGATTGCTCCCAGCCGCAGTGCACTGACCTCGATTTTTGTGTATCTTTTGTATGTGTATCGTAGAACCGACCAGTCATCCATCATCAAAGCAGCAAATTAACTTATCCCGGACACGTTTCAAGCGCATTCCTTAAATAATTACACAATTACTCAAATGACACCACAGGCCTGTATACCTTCGCCCCAGAAGGGTAAGAGGATACGTGTCTGTATCTACAACTGACATTTGCACAGACTATATAAAGTTGAACAAAAGTTTTAGCCTCTCCACCCCTAGAAGTGCGAGCATGTCCTGATGATGCCACTGACTGTTTGCGCCTCAGCGGAGATAAACAAAACTTCTTGGATAATTTTGTCGTTTTAGCACGGTTCACCCAAACAACCGGCCATATTGAGTGTTGAGCCATCCGTTTCCTGTTTTTTTTTTTTTTTTTTTCGAAAAAGTCGTTATCCTGCCACTTTAACCTGAAGGGCTGCGACAACCACTTGTTAGAGAACTTGAGGGTTTTTGTCTTTGTGTTAACATGTTAGCAGTTCCCCAGATTGTCAAGTCACACCCTATTGTCGCAAGGGTTGACACTTGCCATTAGGGTTATGTTATGCTGAGGAGTATGCAGACGGTTTATTGTCTGTCTTATGACTGAGTTAGTGAGTTACCAACCCCGGAAGGATTTTCTTTAGCGACTTCTGAAGAAGTGGCACAAGCAATGGTTAAATGGTGGCATTTGGTAAAGTTTGCTGTTGTTGATTCTAAGTGGTTCCGTAGTACATGCTTAGAGGATTTGTGGTAGATTTTGAGTTTGAAAATTGTTTTCTTCCATTTCATAGATGTTTTCTGCGTTTGAGATTACAATGTGGGCTAGCGGACTGCGCTTTGGGGAGTATAAGACCAATATGTGCAGTGGATCGTAGTTAACAGAAGACCTCCTTCTTTAAGAACTGAAAGGTGGAAATAATGGCTTTATGACGTGGTCCCTGTTAATTCTTGATGAGGAGAAATCGACTTTAATAAAACGATGGACTTGCGAATCCACTCGGACTTCTTCTATTACAAGTTGCTCGGTCTGGTGAGTAAAAGTTCTGCTGAAGCCTTAATTTCTCTTTGGATAAGTCACTCAGGACTAAAATACTGGCGTCTTTACAGATCGAAGCAAAAATAATATTAGAAACTAATTGAGGTTTCGAAGAGTCGCTCTTTTACAATTGAAGCAGTCGGTGAAACGAGCATCCTGGTAAAAGTCCCCAAAAAAGACTGTAAATACCTAGAAGGCCTGTTCAAAGACTATCTGGCTTATACTTGAGACCTACTTCCCGGGTAACCTAATCAGAGCCAGCTCGCTACAAGCTCGCAACCAGCTCGCAATCAGCTCGCACCCAGCTCGCAACCAGCTCGCTACCAGCTCTTATTAACGAAGCTGCAAGTGAGCTGCATAACACAAAATGCCGTAGCTGGGATATCCTATCGGTTGTGGTGACGGATGAGTCCATAAGGCACGCTGTTGCTTCCATCGATGGCTTCAAGTACTCTGCACCGATGGCATATACCCAGTAATATTACAAAGGGCATAGAGCAGCTGCTAGTAATCTTGCTGACAATCTTCACTGCTAGCCTGGCAGTGCCATTCATACCGAAACACATTCTCCAAACACTTCAGACCCATAAGTCTGACTTACTACATCTTGAAGAGCATGGAGAGAATGACTGAGCCCTTCTGCTTTGCGAAGGCATCCTCTGTCTAAGCTGCAACAGGCTTATCAAGGCGAAAAATTCGGTGAGAGTGCGCTTCAAAATCTGGTAGACAGAACTGAAGGCGCGCTCAACCAGAAGACGTATCTACACTGTTTGTTGAAACGTGCCTAGCGACTGTTCGGTCTAGCTGTGATCGGCGATTGGTGCATTAGGAATGGGCTTTCAGTCAATCTTCTCAAAACTGAGGTTATTATGTCTGATCCATCGATCATCATCATCCAATTCTCCAAAGAAGCTAAGTATTTGGATGTCATCGTCGACAGCAAACTTGTTTGGACGTCGAGGTGCTACAGTCTTTCTGGCAGTATAAAGGAGCTTTCAACGAGACTGGAGCTTGTCATTTGGACCTAAACGGCTACGATAAGGTCAATTATATCCTATGCGTCGGTTGTCTGGTGCTACAAGCTCTCATGAAAATACATCACTGCTGCTTTGGGGACTGCATGGGGGGTCTCCTTAGCTCTGCTCTAGACGCATTGATGAATCCTCCTTTCCTTGATAGTCGTCATATCATGGGCTGCACTCTCAAAGCCATCTTCCGTTTAAAGACAAGTCATCTGTGGTGCAGCATACACTGGGGCTTGGATTACCTTGCGCCATGACTGCTCTTTGGCAGTGAATCCGAACTTCTTACCAAACTCACCAACGTTGTGGGACAGGTAAGGCGCATTACGCGGTTTGACTGGGGGCTTGGTAGGCATGCTGTGGGCACCATATATGGTGGCCTTTTTGTTGCTTGTGCAACATTCGGGGCACCAGTGTGGAGTCACATAGTCATGACTAAGTGGGGTCTCAGAAAGATCCTCTCTTCCCATAGAGTGGTCTTACTTGGCTGCTTACCCGTTTGCCGCACTGTCTCTACAGAGACACTACAGGTGTTGTTGGGAGTACCACCCCTTAACTTGGAAGCTATCCGTCGTGGATTAGCCTTCAAAGTGAGGAGAGGTATAGCACTAAGAGAGCGTGATGGAGTCAACCAGATGTCCTTCCGGGAGCGTAAGCGCTTGCTAGACGAATGCGTCATATCTAGATGGCAATCTAGATGGGACGATAGCGTAAACGGTAGAGTCAGTTACCGTTTCTAGAAAAATGTCTTATTCATGCGAGAGCGGCCTGAGCTGAGTTTTTACCTCAACTTGGGCTTTCTTCTTACTGGTCATGGTTCCTTTAATGCATTTTTGCATAAGAGGGGTCTAAGCCGGGTGTAAGGCTGCCCGTGTGGAGCTCCTTTTGAGGACTGTTCGTATGAATGTATGAATGTTCGCGGTATGATGATGTTAGAGATCTTGAAGCTATGGGCGTAGGTTTTGAAGACGGTGTTTGTGACGTTAGCAGTGTTCTAACTGACAACGCGCAAATACCAAAGATTCAGGACTATGCGAACATAGTGTTTGCTAGACGTCGAAATAGGTAGCTTAACCCTGGAGCTCAGTGAGCAGGGCCAAAAGGTGGGCAGTCCTGGGCAATAAGGTGCCCCACTGGAAGTAACCGCAACGTTGCGAAGCTCGACCGGAACTTAGTTCCGGCCTGACCTAGGAGTTGGCCCCCTGGTGGGAGTATCGTGGTGGCTGTGGTTTATACCCAAAATCGCGGGGAGAGTAGGCCAAGTGGTGTTTGGACATCATGTGGCTGAGTATATGTTGTAGCGTGCTATGATCTGTGCTCAGCTATTTGATGGCCGTAACGCTAATTGGTCTGCTCGATGTGGAGTTGCATTGAAACCGGGTGCCATGACCCACAGAATGGCAGAGGTTTTAGATAGGCCTCAATCCTATACCAAGGGAGAAGATCCTGCCTTACATACGACATCTAGTAGGTACTGGAGGTAGTATTTATACTATCCGAAGAACGTTGATCGACGCATTATTTTAATCCTGTTATGAGCGTAAGCGCTCTGTGGGATAAGGCCTTCACGGCAGGTGTCCACGTAAAACACAAGAGAGGTTTTGCTCTTTAGCAGTGGTCTTATTGACGTGTCGTCTGATGCATTGACCTTTGCTGTGGCCAGGAATGGAATTTAATCCTCACAAATGGCTCCAAAATCGATTTAGAATTCAACGCTGATTGGGAAAACTTGCCTCTGTTTTCCAAACTGAGATAAACGCAATCTTGGTGGGAACGAATTATATTGTGAAGAATCGGTGGAAGGCAAAATTCAATGAGTCTCGTTTGTGTCGCAGATTTTAATGGATGCGCTAGGCAAAGCTCAGAGGAGAGTTCTTCAGAACTTCTTCAGTCAAGTTGCGCTTAGAGTCTTCCTGGACACTCTTACGTCTTCCAAGCAATTTCTATAGTGTAAAACTTCGCTGAAGTTTAAATTGACAGGGTCGAAGGTAACAGTGGGATCACGGTAACTGAAATCCCCAATGAATTTGCTGCACAAGACTCAGAGGAGAGTTTTTCAGGACCCGAACTTGGGTTAGGGCTTCGGTTGAGGATAACTTCAGATGCCATGATTCTCTAGATTGCTGGCAGCCCAAATGAATAGTTCCCGACGTCTCTAAAAGGTCTGTGGGTTTCCTGCTGTCCCTCTGTAGGAACGATTGCAGGCTGCTTTCTGGCGTCGTCACGGACCACTGCACTTTTCCTAAGCACCTTGCTGGGCATAAGTGTAATAACTCCCTGCAGCGGTTGCTGTGAAAATGATGACGACGCCGTGGAGCATTACCTCTGTGAATGTCTGTTTACGCTCGCATCTAGCTCCACGCTCACGGCGCTGAGGTGGTAGGTGATGGTACTGTAGGCACTTTAGCACTGAAGCGCTTCCTCATCTTTCTTTGAAAGACTGAAGAACTTAATTAAAACGACCTTACAAGCAGGGCAATGACTAGTTCTTTGCCTAAGTGCTCTGGTCCGACAGAAATGAAAAGAAAGCTTCAACTGACAATTAGCAACTGCTAAAAAAAATGCAAACATTGACAAAAGCGGGAATAAATAAACATAACGCAATCTGTTTGTAATTTTTTTTCCACACAAAGATAAACAAGATGGACTGGGCCATATGCACTTCAATTTTACACTTAAAATGTCTTAATACGCCCATTCCACAGACCGCTCTGTTTTGGATCACCTCGTTATTGAGCCCCAGGCTACAATAATATCAGTCAGTCCATTAACACCAATACCGACGTAATGTCTCTTATCTAATTTGTTTAATCGCTATTTCTACAACCAGTGCTCCAATGAAATCGCTAGTAAGATTCCGTTCCTTCAAACCTTCAACCATAACACCTGTCTCGCTATGAATGCTATACCCTCAAACCCATGTTCGGATGTATTCCGAAATATCGTGTTTCGTTCCTAAACCATGGAATGCCCTGCCGACCTTTGTGTTTCCTGGTCGTTATAACTTGCTAACATTTAAGACCAATGTACATCGGTACCTCTCTTTTCTTCCATCCGCACTGTATACAAACATTTTAAGGGTACAGAAATCCCTTGAGCGCGCGCTAATTATCCAAAAAAAAAAAATGGAAGGGACACACAACATCGACGAATTGGACAGAACGTCACGGTCGACAGCTATAATTTCGACGCATTAAGGGACTTTGTCTATCTCCGCTCTGCTACAAATTCTGCCAACAACACCTCAGCAGAAATAAAACGAAGAATCACTCACGCCAATCGCTGTTTCTTTGGGCTAAGAAGGCAATTGAGTACTGAGGCCCTATTGCGAACAACTAAGCAGACTCTGTAACGGACATTGATCATCGCAGTCCTACTTTATGACTCAAAAGTATGGACTCTCTCGAAAGCGCATGAAGACATCCTCGGTCGTTTCGAGATAAAATTGTTTCGTAAGATATTCGATTCCGTTTGTGTTGGCGCTCTTAGGATGAGAAGATTCAACAACGAACTATACGAGCTGTACCGCTCACCGACTTAATCAGAAAACTCCCCTTCAATTGGGTGTTATGCTAGGACATGTAGAGCGAATGGACATCAATGCTCCGGCCCGCATAGTCTTCGAATCTAATCTGGAGGCACAAAGCAGTAGGGAAAGGCTTCTTCTTAGGTGTCGCGCATAAGTAAGAGGTTGGCCAAGGACCGAACTTTAAGTCACTTCCCAGTATCAAACTTCCAACCTTTATTTCGTTCAATTTGCAACATATCATCTCCCCGTTCTTGTGTCAAATTTCCTCAAAATTCATTCTGGACATAATTTTCTGTCAATCGTTAACGTTGGTGTACCTCATATTTTCGCTCAATTCGACAACTAAACCTGCACTAAATACGTATGTAAGTTGTATGTAACAGCCCCTAGCAACGATCCTTTCCTTTCATCTCCTTGACATAAAAAAATGTCGGTCAGAGTTGATTAACACCACCATTAACGACAACCATTGTATTCGTATCCTGGAAAATCTCTTCCTCTACAAATTATTCTTTATTCCTTTCAGGACACGTCAACAAAACACCTCCCACGGACTTACTTCTATCGTCCTGTTTTCGTCTTTTCTTGTTTTTGCTTGCCTCACTGTTGGAGGTTTTTTTTTCAACGACCGATTGTGGATCGAAAATAAATTGCTCACAAAAATTTGTCATCGTTGTTTTGCTGGATGTAGAGGAAGTGTGAATCTTTTATCCTGCCAGCAGCCGCGGACGCTTGTAACAATTGAACAATGCCCACATGTTCGCAAACCCATATACAGATGCAGCTACAAATCTATGTATGGCTGATACATATGTATGTACATTGTACATACGCCAAAGGGAAGCCATAAATCTCCAAAAGAACGAGATTTCTATTGAAGTTTTTCTGCTTTCTGGTTGTCCTTGCAGAGCTTTCCTCTGCTCCTTTCCCAAGAGGACGGGATAGAGTGCAAATGAACAAATCTGTTGGAAATCCACTTTCAACACAGAAATACCAAAACACTCAGGCAGTACAGGGAACAGTGTAAGGATACAATAACGGCGACGGGTGGTTATAGTTTGTATCCCGGCAAAGAACAATCCAATGGAGAAGAGTCACAATCAGAGGAAGAGGAAACGGATTGATTCCGATACACATCGTCAAACTCATGGTGCACACAGGATGCACAGGATGTGATGTGCCATCATAGAAGCTCGTACGTGTGTGGGTGCAACTATGTACTCGTATATGCTTATGTGCTGAGATACGTCCTATTGTTTCTTATCCTGGAGCAGTTTTTATCCACCTCTCGCTTCGTAGTTAAGGACTTAAATTTCATTTCGTTTTTTTTTTTTGTTGTTTTTTGTTTTGTTTTGGAAACGTTGTTTGGTGGTTCCTATGGATGGCTCTGTTGTGGCCAATGGTAAACGAAAAAACTGTAATCCCCTTTAGTGACACTAACTTTGCAAGGACACCACCAGAAGGCAAAAACCAACAGCCAAGTTGGTGGCGATTTTTGGCTGGAATAGGTGCTAGGTAGCACCATAAGTGGTTCTCCTATTCAGGGGACTGTTCAGATTGTGGTACAGGACGCGAAATATTTCCAATTATTTTCCTGTTACTCCATTTTCACAATCAAAAAGCACAAGATCGTATTTATGTATTAAAGCAAGCTCGTTTGTTACGTGGTTGCATTATTTATTACCCACAAAATACTACGAGTATCTCTGGTCCGAAAAATGAATCTCATTTACGCGGATCGATATTGTGAACGTGGTACTCGTATTCGCATAACTACAACCACCTTCTACCTACTCTCTTTCTGTAGCTTCTACCTCGGTGTCTCCGGATTTATTTAATTAACACGATGGATGTGCAGTTTCATTGATCCGAGTGCTGGGGGATGTTTTTAGTTTTCCAGAAACTTGATGCAACACAGAGACAGAGATGGAGAGTTGTTAATGCTAGTCACGGAAATGTGACTCTCGAAAAACTAAATAGAATCCACAAACCTGCAGAAGCACAAAGGACACTGTAGATGATGTTGACTTTTATTTAGGTGGACTGTCTGCCAGGGGATGGAAGATTTTAAATCAAAAATTCTTCTCTAATTTAATTTGTGTGAAAGTTATTTTCGAATTGAGTGACGCTTTGAAAAGGATTGCGGATAGCTGAGTTGGTCAGCAAATTGTAGGATGTTTTGGAAAAGTTTTGGTTGCTCATAGATTTGGGCAAACAGGGAATGTATTTGGTAATACGTAAATTGACTCTTAACTCTTACTCGCTTACTATGGATAATGATACAGCGGTGTTAGTTGGACCGGTACTGATGACGTTGCCTGTTTTTCATTTGCGAGGATATTCGAAAAGTCATTTTGAGATTGTTGAGAAACTGTCCGTCATCAGAGGAATTACAATTATAGCACAAAACCATCTACAAAAATAGATGACGGTAGGGTGGGTAGGGTTAGGGTGGTCTGAGCTGGGATAAGTTTTAAAAGAGTTCTATATCGGAAGACATTTTTAAAATTCGATACATCATGGGGCGATTATTATATAGCCACTGTAGGTCTTTGCTGAAAGTAACGAAGCGAAGGGATTTTGAGGCAGAATCTCAGCTACGAAGATGAACTTATGCTGTTGGATATTGGACGTAATGAAGGCTGCCATGTAGACAATGGCAAAGATATTTTCCACCCTTTCATCGATGAAGAGAATGAATCTGAGAACGTGAAGGACTACGTCGAAAAGAGTCGACAGCCCAAAGCCATAGCCCACAGATAGACTACTCAATAAAGGTAAGTTTCCAACGAGATTGACAATGCGCAAGGATGCTATTTCTAAAAGACCAGTCTCTCAAAAAGGTGATCTAGTTTTTGACATCTTGCGCCGGAATTTCGTTGAGAACAGGGTCGGAGCTGAGATATCTTCAAATATTTTTTTTTTTTACATTTCGTTCTGGCACAATTCCTAATGCGCAGTGGACGTAGGCCAAGCTTTTTTATGTCATCATCATTGTCTTGATTATCCTGAAGGAGGAGGATGGTGCGACAAAATAAGATCTTCAGCAAAGAAAAGGTCTAAGCTTGAGCCATACCCAATAACCTATTTTTAAAAGGACATATCTCGGCCGTAGTGAGGATTTTTTTAGTTTTAAAGTTAATGCATTTACCTTTTTAAGATTTTGTTTTGCAACTATACTCACAATAATTTTAAACAAATGAAATAAAAAAAATTGTTTATTTTTATTTTATGCGTATGTTTTGTATTTTTAATTGATGGAGCTTTTACTAGATGGAGTGAAAAGTGACATCCTTGACTGCCAGAATGCGCTGCTACTGCAAGAAAGGTTATGGTGCCTTGAAGTCCGTTCACATTTAGGCAGACATGCCAAAGACAGACGATTGTTGTTAACATGTTTGGCATCATGTTGAATATGGACAAAAGCGATTTTCGTTCTCTCATAAAACATTATTTTTTGAGAGGCAAAATGGCGAAGGAAACAAAAGAAAAGTTGGATAAATGTTATCGGACTAATGCTCCGTCAGATTACACCGTCAAATATTGGTTTCGAGAGTTTCGTGATGGCCGCAACTCCAGTAGCGATCAAGTCCGCAGCGGCAGGCCCTCCGATGCGGTTACAAAGGACAATGTCAAAAAAATACTTGAAATGGTGTTGGCTGACCGGAAAGTGAAGGTGCGCCAGCTAGCAGATACCATAAAGATTAGTACTGAGAGGACACCCCATATTTTGGGCAATATTCTGCATATGAAAAAGTTATCATGCCGCTGGGTGCAGCGAATGCTCACTCCTGACCAAAAACACGAACGCGAGAGCACTTCGAAAGAGTGTTTGGACTTGCTGATGCGGAATCGGGCGGACTTGTGGCGTCGATTGGTAACTGGATTTGGATTCCTCGGACTATTATCTCTTCCCAAACCTCCAAAGATGGCTCATCAATAAAAATTTCAGCTCACGCGAGGAAATCATCGACGCCACGGAGGAGTATTTTGCAGACCTTCCGGAAGATTACGTTTCGGACGGGATCAAGAAGTTGGAAAATCGCTGGAATAAGTGTATTAAACTTAAAGAGGACTGTATTGAATAAAATAAAAAAAAAACATTTAAAAAGAAAATTTTTAATTCCCAAGGAGGTCACTTTTCACTCCATTTAGTATAATGACATTCCAGCTGTCAGCTCTTTGGAAAAAGCCAATCTGCTTGCTGCATACTTTGCGACCAGTTCAACACTTCCAGATTGTGCTTTGTCTCCGCCTACACTTAAGTGTGTCGAATCTTCAATGGGGCGAATCCACTTTCGCACTCGTGTAGTAGTAAGGGTACTCAAGAATCTTAATATCCACAAATCCGCAGATCCAGATGGCATACCTTCCCTTCTTCTGAAGAGGTGTTCATCTTAGCTGGCAAAATCACTGCGTAAGCTTTTTCATCAATCCTACTCTTTAGGACTCTGTCCGAGCAGATGGAAAACAGTATTTGTCCAGCTCATCCCTAAAAAGGGCGAGTCCTCTTCTCTCTCCTTCTATAGACCCATTGCACTTACGTCCCTTCTTTCCAAGATCATGGAAACGCCGATAAACTGTCAGCTCATGAAATATCTCGAAACACGGAAACTTCCCAATGACCGGCAGTACGGTTTTCGTAGCAACAGGTCCACTGGTCATTTGATGGCATGTCTTACCGAAAAGTGGAATCAAAGTGTACTTCAATCTGGTGAAACCAAGATAGTTGCACCTGATATTTCTAAGGCATTTGACAGAGTTTGACATCAGGCTTTTTTGTCGAAAATGCGTGCTTTCGGGATCGATGACTCTCTTCTTCAATGGATTAGAAACTATCTTTCGGAACGTTCGATTCAAGTTGCCTTGGATGGTTTCAAGTCTGATGTTCACAAAATAAATGCTGGTGTGCCCCAGGGCTCCGTGTTGTCTCCGACACTCGACATCAATGACCTCTTGTCTACCACTTCTAATCCAATATATTCCTTTGCTGACGACAGTACGAGTATTTTTTGCTTTTCATATTCGTTGACGGGCTTACGTCCTTGCTCATCAACTGTAGAATGGGAACAGCAGCGTATTCGAAGCTCATTAAATTCTGCTCTAAACAGCATTACTGAATATGGAACCACCAATAGAGTCTGCTCTCGTTAAAGCGAAATTTAAACACCCAGCCATTATCCGTGAATTGCACTTGTATCGTCGAAACCGAATAACTTTCCATTCTCGGTGTGTGTGTCAATCACAACTTACGTTGGAATGACTACATATTCGGTGTCGTCAAAAATGCTGCGGAATGTCTATGTTTCCTCAAATGGTGTAAGAAATACTCTTCCTCCCTCTGATCTGGCCTCAATATATAAGGCATTTATCCGCTCAAAACTGGAGTACAATGCCCACATCTGGTCAGGTGCTCCTAAATTTTTTTAATTTTTGGTGGGGGCTGAGGCCCCCATTTATTGGCTTAATACAAGCTTAATCTAACTTAAAAACTAACAGAAAGACTTAAGAGCTAGTGCCCAAGGAAGTGATGGAGGAGATCTTGTTTGAGACGAGGAGTGCTCAGGTGGAAATGAAAAAGGGAGAGGTTCGAGTTGGCCTTTCGGAGCATTCGGGAGATAGGTTCGTTGGAGCCATAAGAGGTGCGGTGGACCGGTAGATAGAAGAGACGAGGACAAAGTAGATTGCGGGGGTTGGTAATGAAGGAAATGGAGTTCAAAATGTTTGCACAGTCGATGGAACCTGAGAGAAGTCGATGAATGAAAAGAATGTCAGCAGTATTCCTACGTTCTTCTAACGAATTCATGTTTAGAAGTTTGAGGCTGTCTTGATAGGGAGGTAAGATTAAAGGGTCGTTCCATGGCAGGCCACGGAGAGCGAATCGGAGGAATCGATATTGAATACCCTCGATTCGGGAAACATGAAAGGGGGACCAAGCTTGACTGGCATACTCAATCAGGGCACGAACAATGGTAACATAGAGAGATCTGGTTACATACGGGTTAGAAAATTCCTTGGACCACGTTTTAATAAAGTTAAGTGATGAGTTGGCTTTGAGGATCATCTTATCGATATGCGAACGAAAATCAAGCTCACAGTCGAATAATATGCCAAGGTCTTGAAAAGACTGAACCAGGGGAATTGGTTGACCATGGAGAAAATAAAGTCGGGGAGGAGACGGGTTGCATTTACGTGAGAAGGTTATCGGTTGTCATTCGGATATATAAAGTTCCAGGAAGTTTTTGAGGCACCAGATTGAAAACCCATCAAGGTCTTGTTGAAGAAGGGCAGAGTCATAGGAAGAAGAAGTGACGACACAGAGTAAGGAGAGAGGGAGGAGTGTTTAATGACCCTCTCAACACCGTTAATAGTAAGAATGAAGAGAAGAGGACCAAGATTACTGCCTTGTGGAACTCCAGATGAGGCCAGGAATGGAACATAAAGTGCGGATCTAAACCGAACACTATGTATAATATTGGTTTACCAGGTAAGAAGAAATCCATTTTAATAAGAGAGGCTCAAAGCCGAGAGCAGACAATTTGAAGAGGATCAATTGATGAGATGTCTTATCAAGCGCTTTAGTGAAATCAGTTGCGATAACATCGATTTCTTTGCCATTTTCTAAGGCTGAGAGAGCAAAGGACACGAATTCAACTAGATTTGTGGTAGTTGATCTACCTTTTAGAAAACCATGTTGTCGGGGTGAAATAAAAGGCTTGCATTTGAAGCTTAAGTCTTCGTATAAAATGCTTTCAAAGAGTTTGGGTATATGAGAGAGTTTAGCAATGGGACGATAATTGGTAACTTCATGCTTTGATCCCTTTTTGTGTATCGGGATTATAAAAGAGGTCTTCCAAATCTGGGGAAATTCACCCTGTGTAAGCGATAGACGAAAAAGGTAGGAAAGGGGTAGAGACAGGTTGGAAGAGCATTTTTAAAAAAAAAACCGCGGGGAGTCTATCTGGGTCAGGTACAAGTTCATCTTCAGGATTTAGTAACTTTTCTTTAATAACTGCAGGATTGAAATTTTGAATAAGAAAGTTATCAACGGAGAAATTTGGTAGGCATTGTGGTAAGAAGGATCTGGCACGTTGGCAAATGATTGCTTGAAAAATGTAGCAAAACAGTTGGCGATGGTAGAAGGATCACCTGAATATTTGGTTTCGAAAGCGATTTAGGAAGGATAACCATCAGTCTTACTGTGGATATTGACAAATTGTAAAAAGGATTTGGGGTCATTTACAAGATTGGTTTGCACACTATACAGGTAGCATAGAGAGAGTTACAGAGTTCAATGAAATGAAGATATGTACCTGGATAATTTGAATAGTCGGATGAAGAGTGGGTGCGAAGGAATACCGCCCATAAAGTGTTTCTTTTGTTTCGTAGAGAGCGAAGTCTACGATTATACCAAGGAGGGGATGTAGAAGAAGTTTTATGGCGGGAGTAAGGCACATAAAGGGAGATGGATTTGAATATTTCTCTGTAAAAAATGGAGAGGGCATCAACCAGAGATAGATTGGTAAACTCAAAAGAAGCACTGCTTAGATAGGTATTAATTTTACGGAAATTAGCTTTGTGAAAATTGTACTCTTCCTCCCTCTGATCTGGAAAATAGAACTGCGGGGGGAGGCGACTGAAGGGGAGAGTTGTGAAAAAATGAGAGAAGAAGTGGAGGATGAAAGTTATCAATAGTTGAAAGAGATAGGGTACAATACGAAACTCAGGAGTTGATGGGATCAGTTGTGAAGAAAAGGTCTAATTGCCTTTCCATATAGTTGGAAACGCGACTGACTTGGCATAGACTAGAGTCTGTTAGCCAATCTAAGAATAGGCCTTCCTTAGTAGAAATGGAATTGGAACGATGAAAAGAGATAGGACTTCAGATGGAGTCCACTTCCGCTGAGGCAGATTAAAATCGCCGAAGATAATGATATCACCAAGCGAGTCTGATAAGTCGATCAAATTGTCAATTGCTGCAATAGTAAGTTTGTAGGATTCGAAAGTTTGCGCAGGAAAAATGGAGCAACACATATCATTCAAGCCTCTACGAGTAAATGTTATTTTAACTGACACAAAGTCGAACTTATTAGAAGACGAAGTTGCAACGAGAGAGGTGTGAAAGCTGTTGTGAATGGCCAGTAGGACACCTCGATAAGGTGATTCAATCCAGAGGGCGTGCGATCATCATCCCGAAAAACATTAAAAGAAGGAGGGAATAACTCCTGGTTTTTTATGTTGGGGATAAGATTAGTTTCAGTCAGAGCGTAGATACCAAATGGGAGGGCATGAGATTGACGCAAAACAGCGTGGGTTTTAGAACGCGGTTATCTTACATTTTGGTAATAGGAGGTGAGAGGAAGGTTTTTGCATGACGTTTTGGGGTCGAAAAAATTTATCTTGGTCAAGCCGGCTGCGTTGGAGGTGTGAGACTCTTTTAGAGTGTACATATTGGCGAAGAGCGGCAAGATCGTCTGCAACTTTTTGGGGTGGCGTATTGAAAATCTCGTGATACTTTATATAAAGTTTCCTGAGACTGGTAACGTCTGTAGGGAGGCCTTCCTGCTGGATAGAAACCATGACGCTTGTTTTTGTTTTACCCTCGTAGCACACCGAGTCGGATTTATCGTGCAGATAGGCGAGATATAGACGTATATTCTCATATCTCTAAGCCTAGAGAGCGCATAGCGACATTCGGTGGTATCGCTCGTTTGCTGCGTTAATTTAACAGTGGGTGGCGAAAGGGGGTCAATAGAAGAGGGAGTGGTTAATGAGTTCGGTGTCGCAACGGCTGGTTTTTCTGAAATAGGGTTTAAAATGTGAGAACTGATGAAATTGGGATACTTAGCTCCAGTTCTGAGGTCGAAATTAGGGAAAGGCGTGTGTGTTAGGGGTTGAGTGGTGGGAGTTTGAGTGGCAAGAGTTTGAGTTGAAGGGGTTAAATCGAAAGAGACACGTTGACGTTGGGGCTTGATTTGGGGTGGAATAGGGGGAGTTGGAGTTTGGGTGGGCTGCTTAAAATTAGGAAAAATTGTTGTTTTAAAACTCCAATTGGAGCTGGGTTTATTGTGGGACGAGGAGGTGGGTTTTGGCAAATTGGATTTAATTACTAACTTATTTGTTGGTTTAGGTATAACGGACTGCTTGGCTTTATCCTGCTTCTTGGGCGTATTTTCCAACCATTTGCAGACACGCATCTTTCCAAGATTGAAATTGTTGCGGGCAGGATTATGAAACAACCATTCGTACTTGGTTGGAAGATTGAGCTTGAAGCTGCGCTTGCTTCTGTGGTGAGATGTAGGAAGCAAATTGCAGTGGCTAATGGTAATGCCATATTTCTTTTCGAAGAAATTTGAGATCCAATCAACATCAGCGCTTGGGGGGGCGCCTTTGATAAGAAGCGTAGTGACCAATTGATTCTTCGAAGCAAGCTTATCAAATCTACGTTGCCATTCGGAAGGTGTCCAAGTTGAATTGAAATGACTGATAAGCTTCCGTGGGGCAGCGATTGGAGGAGCTGACATAGAAATATTTTCTGCTGTTAAGTTGGAAGAAACTTCGCAGGAATCAGTGGGTTGAACCGTCCGCAGATGACTTATATGTGGGGGTGAGCGTGAATACACTTCAGGTTCCATTAATTCAGCCATGAGTGATGTATTGTAGGGAACATTCTGGTGAGGCTGCGGCAAGTTTTGTGTATCAACGATTTTGCTGTTTATTGTTGCGATGTGATGTTCAATATCGCATACGAGGGATCGAGTCGCAGTAAGTTCGTCGCCGACATCGTTCACTTTATCGAAGATAACTTCGAGCATGGGATCACTGTGTTTGGGAGAGAGTTGTTTGTGTGACGAGGACTGAAAACTGTCTTTTTTCCCTCTTTAACTTCCTTTCGCCCGCGCTATGTGCAAACATCTTCAGGATCCTAGGAAACTGCAGCTACTTCGACTTTGCACAAAGATTTGCTCCAAAGCTCCATGGTCTAAACACCGAATTTGGGTTTTACCTTAAGAATTTCTTCGTTGGAATCAACGGTGTACGACAAGGCTTTTGAGAACGAAGTTAGAATTTCTGAGAAGGAGATGAGTCCTGCAACGTGATGGTTGTGCTAGCATCCGACCATTAAGCGCTACGAAACACAACGTAAAGTGAACAGCAATAAAAAGACAATTGCATTGCAGCTTGTCATTCATAAGAACCTCTTTCGCCGACTTACTCCATTCGTCTTGCTCTGAAATAAAAACAGGACACGCCAGAGAAGATTTTTCATAATAAAACACTAAAACAAATGTTGCTTCCAACTAGCAATTTTAAAAGCATTTTAAGTGGCCAAAAACAAAACAACAACAAATGAGACAGAGTTAAAAAAAAATAAATTAATTTTGATACGACTCTAGTTGGCAAACAAACGCGCGGGACGACAAAAATAATTCCAGCAAAATGCACATTACAAAATTTGTTACGCAAAGTACGAGTAGGTACGAGTATACGAGTAATAGTTCCTTTTTTAAAAGAGATGGAATAATAATTGCACAGAGAGTGGGAAATAAAGGAAAAAAAAGAAGCAAAACACGAAAATAGTAAGTGTTCTTCGTGGAACAAATCCCTCGTTACGCAACAGTGAGTTTTCCCATTGCCATTTCAACTTTCTTTCTCTTTTAAGCTGCAAATTAAAAAGTTGAGTGAAGCATTTTTCAAGTTTTTCAACTATGAAATCGACAATTATATCCTTACGATAGTTTACGAATCGTTGCTTTTGTGCTTTTGAGTGATTTCGAAACAAAAAGATGGTAGCTGACAAGAAAAGGTAGCTCCAGAAACTATGATACGAGTATGTGTACATAAAAATCTCAAGACCATCCATCTGCAAACCCCAATGCACAGTATACAAATCCCAATTTCAACCCTAAAGATACGAAGTACTCGTATCTAAACACATACGAGTATGCACCTCCACTATCGGGAATTTTTTCCTTTTCGAAACAATAAAGAACAAGCTTATCCACATTGAGTCCATGACCTAAGTTTGTCTGTCGCATAAACCTTCTCTACTTATCTACACAAAGTCATCTCAAGGATCAGAATTCGAATATCCTTCAGCAGAAGTCTAATGAGGTGGATGAGACTTGGGAAAACAAAAATCGCTTGCCAACTGACGAAAGTATCCGTACATATTTGCTGAAGTCTCACTCCACCTACGTACACACACAGTTACCATCTTTTTTTTTTCTGTACTTGAGTATCTACTAGAGAAAAACGACACTATGCTCAAGTATCCGCACGTTTATTTGTGTATCGTTTGCTACGACCGTAACGTTGGATGTCGAATAAGCAGGTGATTAGGACCGGTCGTCCTTGTGCTGAAGAACTTTCATCAGCCGTCGGAATTGGTCTTTCGATTGTGTTCGCTACTGGAATGGATACAAGTGTATCGACATTGAACAGCATTTGGGAATTGTTTATTATTTGTTCGTTCACTTTTGTGTGTGTATTTGGCAACTATGGTGCGCTAAACGTGCCCATTATTTGGAAAAACATTGGAATGTCAAAAACACCATGAGCTTATGGATACATAACGTACAAATCAATAAGCGTACTTCACTTGTCCTTGTTTTAAATGGTTTTTTTTCGTTGGTTTTTTGTTTTGATAAAGAAAACAGAAAACAAATCCAGGCAGGGATTCGGTTTAATTATCTGTGAAAGCAACAAAGATATCAGAGAAAATTGCCACCCGGTCTGATGAAGAAATTTACATAAAAGCAAGGACAACATCTAGTTGGAACCAATATTGCTACATTGTCAAGCAGGCTTTGGCCCATGATTTAATTGTAAGAAGTTCCGAAACCAAGGTTAAAGGCAGTTCAGAGAGAATCTTTCAATTTATCCGAAACTGTTACTGGATTTCGTTTAAGAGCTCCGCCATCGTTTTTCGTCAGAAAAGATTTTTGTTTTTGTCGGAACAGACCACACAGCAATGAAATAGTCTGTCGTACCCATTTTTACTAAATGAGTAAGGGCTTCGATGAAAATCTTCCTGAGAAACGTCAGGAAGAATTCCTTTGGTCGATTGGCATCCTGGAAGTTTTGCAGTTAGAAGAAATCAAAGTGTCAATGGAAACTTCTTTAACTGAGGACGTAGACAGTAGGCTCAGGTCTTGAGACACTTCCCTACGGACCTTCCCTAGCAAGCTCAACAGGAATCTAATTTCGTTTGACTGCAATGCTACCTGGGATTCTAATATGACTCCAAAAATTCAACTTTTTGATTGTACACGTACAGGGGACCTCTAGTGAAAAGAACGAGAGTGGTTCAGGCTCCTCAGAGAAAAAGAAAGGGATTGAGGCCTTAGAGAGGTGCTTCCGGAAGAATGAAGCTCAGAAGTTCAGCATGAACATAAATCTGCAAGAATGGAGAAGGAAACCTTATACTCGAACCACAGTAATGATGAACAACAAAATGAACCATTCAACCTGGACGACAAGATGAGTTCAGGACAGCCATTTCCAAGCATAGTTCTAACAAATTTGCTTGACCCGATGGCTTAACCACCGACCTGATAAAAGCAGCAGGTGATAATTGGATACGGAGCATCATCAATCTCATCAACTCATCTCTAAAATTTAGATCAAAGAAAGTAACCTTAACATGGTTTGCTCCATCCTAAAGGAAGGATTTCCCCTGAATTGCGCCAACTACCGGGGCGCACAGAAAACCTTGTCTGCCATATTACGTGATCGCAAACACCATAAATGTTCGTCAACAGTCTATCAGTGTGATCTTATGCCAGGAAAGTGCCCCTTAGGTCAAACCTTCACATTATGGCAGATCTTGGAAATAAACTTACGAGTTCCAAGTCGATACATATCACTTCTTCATCGATTTCAGAGAAGCATATGACAGTGTCTAGGTTGGCACCCCTGCCAATCTCAGTCGACTATGCAGGATGGCGTCAGAAAAGGACTTAAACAAGGTGATCCGTCGTGTGATTTTTTCAACGTTGCTCTTGAAAGAATTGTGCAGAACTTGCAAGTCAATCTTAGATGACCCATCTTTTAAAAATTTCTTTAGACAACATTGACATAATGGAAAGGACTCGGTGAGCTGTCAATGGAGCGTTTGCGGCTATTTAAGCAGAAGTGGCAAAGATGGGCTCAATAGTCAACGAAGGAAAAGCAAAATATATGCTGTCAACAAAGAGGACCGCAAAATATCGACGCGTATGGCAAAACGGCAGCTACAACTTTGAGGTACTAAAAGACTTTATCTACCTCGACCCCGCTATCAACACCGACAATGACACCAGCGAGGAAATCATGTGAAGAATCACTCTTGGTAGTCGCTGCTTATTCGGAGTTAGAAGGCAGAGGAGTAGGAAAACCCTCTCAATCAACCACATTTTATGCAAGACACTGATCATCCCAGTCCTGCTTTTTTATGGTGCAGAAGTTTGGACGTTGGCGAAAGCAGATGAAAATACTTTCGAGGGCTTCGAGTGAAGAGTTCTTCGGGTAATTTTCGGTCACAAAATGGATCGAACATTGTAGATGAAGGAGACATTTCAAAAGCGACTGTAGTACGGGCTGTTGCTCGGAAAACTCGGTTTGGACGGCTACGTCACATGGACATCTGCGTCGAAGTCCAAAAAGTTTTCGACTCCAACACACTGTGACAAAGCAGTATTGGACGACCTCATCTAATGTGGTGTACAAAATTGGATGGGGACCTCAACAAATTTCGTGTTCGCTATTGGAGAGAGCTGGCAAAATATAGCCCTAGATGGAGAGTCATGTCAGCTGAAGCCCTTGTCCATACCGGACGGTAGCGCTAAACAAGTAAGTAAGACTGCGCTCAGTGGAGCCATGCAATTGCGCACTTTGCAGTGGTGACAGGGTTCAGCAAGGCTTTAAGTGAAGCATGACTGCAGCTACAATTCTTCAGGGTAGCCCCAGAAGTACCTGACTTGACGTATAGATGGCGGTTATTGTTTAAAAAAAATGAGAATTGAAGAAAATACGAGTACCAACCTTATAAAGCTTAAATTTGAAGTTTGACGACGCTATGTTGTTTAGTATTTGGTCGGCGGCCATCAGTAGTGAACGCTCTCAATGAATTTTTAAATATGGAAAAAATTGAAAGGCCTCAATCCAACCAACATCAAAACGGAACTGGATTCTACTCTCGAGAAGTCTGCTCCTTCGCTTACAACAATAAAATATTGGGTGGCACAGTTTAAGCGAGACGGTACGAGTTGCCAAGACGAACATCGCAGTGGTCGAAATGTTGAAAAAAAAAATCCACAAAATGATATTGGATGGCCGTCGATTGAAAGGGCGTGAACTAGCAGATGTTGTAGGCATTCCAAAAAGCGCTGTACATCCCATATTGACTGAAAAATTGAACAAGACTGGAACAAAAACAGTGCCGTGAGGATGTTTTAATCGAGTGTTTGGCAAAGTTTCACAGCAATAACGCCGGGTTTTGCGTCGATTCATAACCACGGGTCCATCACTTCACACCCGAGATGAAGTAACAGTCAAAATAATGGACTCAAAGGGGAGAATTGGCTCCAAAGAAGGCGAGGACGGTTCCATCTGCAGGCAAGGTCATGGCGTCATTCTTTTGGGATGCGGGTGGGATACTTTTCATTGATTATCTTCAGAAAGAAAAAAACAATCAACGGCGTGTATTATGCGACTTATTGCAGCATTTGAACAATGAAATCAAGAAAAAACGGCCGCATTTGGCGAATAAAAAAGTTTTGTTTCATCAAGACAATGCACCAGCTCACACATCCATCACCGCGATGACCAAAATCAAGGAGTTAAAGTTCGAATTGCTTCCTCATGCACCCTATTTGTCAGATTTAGCCCCCTCGGATTATTTTCTATTTTCGAATTTTAGAAAATGGCACGATGGTAAAGGATTTGCCAACAGGAAAGAGCTAGAGTCTGCGGTTGATGGCTATTTTAAGGAGCTCGACGATTCTCACTACAAACAGGGTATCGAAGATATTGAACATCAGTGGGAAAAGTGTACTGTAACACTACATAGAGAAGTAATCATATTTTTCCCCCATTTTTTTGTGTTTTCTTTGTTAGCTCGGGTACTTCTGGGACTACCCTCGTAATACTACCTTGATCAAAAAATTCCCGGAATGTATTCAGAAAATTGGAAATACAAGTTTATTCATCTAAATCTATATTGTCCCCTTCAAAGTAATCCCCATCGACTGCAACACACTTATGGCAGCGCTTGATCCAATCCTCGAAACATTTTTTTATATTCGGTTTTCGGTATGGCCATCAGTGCTTCCTGCGATTTTTCCATTACTTCCTCCCGGCTGCTGAAACGCGTCCCCGTAGTGGTTTTTTCACTCGATTGAACAAAAACAAGTCACAGGGAGCCAAATCAGGTGAATTCGGTGGCTGTTGGGTGGTATTTGTTGCATTTTTCGTCACACAATTACGAATAATGATGGCACTGTGCGACGGTGCGTTATCATGGTGCAAAATCCACGGGTTTTCTGCCCACAATTCTGGTTTTTTTTGGCGAATTGCTTCACGCAAACGTCTCATAACGCCCAAATAATACTCTTTGTTTACTGTCTGGCCTCCTGGCAAAAATTCATGATGCACTACACCGTTGTAATCCATGAAAACCGTGAGCATTGCCTTCTTTTTTGACTGAAAACGACGTGGTTTTTTTGGTCTCGGCTCATTTGGTGAACGCCATTCACTTGCCTGATGTCTGGATTGCGTGTCGTACTCATAAACCCACGGCCACGTCTCGTCTCCAGTAATGATCCTTTTGATAAATGTGGGATCGGATCCATCTCTTTTGCCACGTCAACACGGTCTCGTTTTTGCATGAAATTGAGGTATTTTGGCACCAACTTTGCTGCAACATGAGGGAAACCCAAATCATTAACCAAAATGTCTTGGACGTTCCATAGGCAATGTTCAAGTCCTCCGCTATCTCTCTGATGGTTACTTCTTCAATGTTTTCGTCGGTTTTCGTCGGTCGATGGTCTGCCACTGCGTTCATCATCTCGTGCCAGTAGTAAACGACCGTTTTCTTTAGAGAATCCTTGCCGAAACACTTTTTCAATACTTCCAACATTCGTGCACCATTAAATGTAATACTCGTACAAGTTCATTGTTGCAAATCTAAATCCATTTCTAAAATTGTAAAAAATCGCCGACACACACAGAGATAGATGCACTCTTGGCTACGTAACTTTTGCAAATGTCAAGCTATGACGCTAAGATTTAGAGGGAATGTCAACAACGGATTTACCAACTTAACAAAAAAAAAAACAGAACTCCAGGGAGCGCCACACGGTGGTGTCCCCCGGGAACTTTTTGATCGAGGTGGTATGTACGAGTATATCGGTTTTGGAGACAACATGTGACGACACGACTACATTTCTTTCCTTATTCAGATTCTAGGCGAAACCTTTCATTGGCACAAGAAAAATCGACTGCAAACTTTTCCATTAACAGTTATTCTGGCGCTACTGCATCAAAACAACCATAAGACGGGGCTTAAAAGATTGTTGGTGCTCATCTCAAGTGTTTGTTGTACCGAAGACTAGAAGTCTAGAGCAGAGCCAGGCATGCTAAGGAAAGCCTTAATAAAGCAAAGCCAGACTATTCTTGTAGTCCGGAAAAACCAGCATTGACATATTTGGGTGACTGCTTGTTCCAAAAAACAGCCGACGCATATGTAGACCGAAAGAACCTCTTCGCCAACAAGCCCTTTGGCTTATCGAAAGTTATTATGGGTTATAGTGAACAGGGTTTCGTTTGCTGGTAATTAAAAATAATCTTCCAGCCATCCTTGTACTATCTCAACCTGCTCGTATCTTGGCACCGTCGACGGCAGCAGTAACTTGGGTCGGCAGGTAGCCAGCCCGGCAAATAATTTTCGATGACCAGGTTCAAATCGCCGTGTAGGAACATCTTTTTTTTTCTCTAGTTTCAATGGTTCTAAGTAGTTTCCTCATTGCGCGATCCGACCTCATAATTATTATATGGCATGATATTCCTTCGGTTAGGATTAGCGGATGTGGAAAATCAGGAGATGTGGTCTGATCTGATGAACCAGTTGAACAAGGGAAAAAACGGATCTGATAAGTGGTACGAGTTTGGAGAAAACGGGCGACGAGGAGGCTGCCATTGATAGTGGAGTTGAGTTTTAAGCAGTCAAGCAAGCAGTTCGGAGGAAGGAATAGATCGCAAAGTAGTTCGGAGGTCGTTTTCAAATTTATTGGAACTGAAATTGCAATTTGCGGTTGGAAAAGACTTAAAAAAAAACAAAGAAAAGGGAATAGAAAATAAAAAAAACAACTCAGGGAAGAGTTTGGTAGTGCGAGTAATAGAAAGTCTCTCAAGTTAAAAAAAAAGTGTTTAAAACAAAAACAACATACGTATTACAAAAAAAAAAGAAGGAACCGCGAATTTAATAGTGTCAAGCAACAATCTAAAAGACAAAAGTGACTCTTCGTGGTGGTCGGGCACTCTTCCGTGGTACGGCGCATTGAACGGAGAATTCAGCGGTAACAAAGTTCCTTTAAGTTTCCGACTTGTTAAGGGTGCCTAGTAAATAAAGTTCATTATGCAAACATATGTAGTTCTCTATCAACTCACAAGGAACATATAATCGCTCTCTATTAGTGCACAAAGTATATGCTGTAAAAGGAAAGGCCTACGGAATTTTTTAGTAAAGCCGCCAAGAAACTCTTTACAATTTACATGAAGTTTTTCATTTGCTCGAGGTCTAATGAAGTCTAATGAAAATCAAAATTCTTAGTGGACCTTAGCAGAAAAAGCCTCAGGATGCTAAAATGATTTTTGGTGGCCACTGCGGCCACCAACACATCCACCACGTGGGTCTCCCGAAAAGCAGACTTATCCCTCAACGTCTTAGAAAATGTATTAAGGTGGTGCTATAGGCCGGGGTAAACCACTGCCATAAGTAACAAGCATTTTCTGTTAGCTCGATTTGATTAAAAATTTATTCTACTCGTACTAGTGTGTGCAATTTAAGGCGTCTTTTGTCTAGAAGTTTTAATCGAAAACTTCCAAAGCCGAAGCATTATTAGCAAGTGCTCCAGACCATATCCTAGCAATGTCAGAGTACTGCTTCCGTACAGGTGTCGATGGTGCATCGAAGTGATACCATTGGAAATGTAAAAAAAGTGACAAGAATAACCGAAATTTAGATCCAACCTTTTTTAATCAAATAAGGTTATGGCAACAGAAAAAGGCGTCAAAAATAGTTGAGTGCAAGGATGGTCATAGATAAACATTTCGCAGTGCGGGGATTCCCAATACAATTTCAGCATTTCTTTAAAAACGGACCTCAATTGAAGAGTCAAATGATAATCATGCGCCCCGGAGGATATGGTACTTAAAATTGAACTTCCAAGTTCGGTTATAATAATATTGACCAGGGCAGATTGCTAACTCTCTGGCTGGGTATTCACTTGTATGTATTTCTCGGTTATTGAGAATCTGGAAAAATGTGTGATGGTAGTTGTAGTGATATTTTTCAGAACAAAATTGTAAAAATACTTACCAACTGCTCGATAATTCGTGTTTTGTAGTTCATACCTGAAAGCAAAGGATTCATGTTAATGACGCAAATAATGCATGTTCACATGTGTATAACGAATATTAATAACGAATATTTATAAATGAATCTATTTAAACCAGAACAATAGTTAAAACTGTTTAACAAAACTCGAAGATTCGGCTTGCATAGAGGAATCTGCAAGGACTTTAATCAATTTTGCGTTGATTTATTCCAGAAATGACCATCAAAATGTGTCCACAGTCAATTGGAAGCCAAAACTTACTGACAGCGATAAACTATCCGATGCCCATTTATTTTATGAGATTCACATGTCAGGAATATTATAACTCAAGTATTTCAAAATTTTTTAAACTTTTTTTTAATCTCCCTTTAGGACGATACACTTTCCCAACGTGTGTGATATTTTTTTTAAACCATCGAAGAAATATGGTAGGACAAACCGTTCAAAACAGTTATTTGTCTCGACGATGATATTCTCGTTCGAGCAAATTTTTTTCTGCAACAAACCTTCTGATGTTGGTGAATAAAAAAAAGTCTCAGGAAAGTAGGTCAGGCATGCGTTGTGGATGCGGCAGCAATTCGTACGTAATTTACGAAATTAGGCCACAACGATTCCGGATGAATGAGCTGGTTTGCCTGTTGTTGTCCACTCTGTGCAATCACGGCAGCCATCTGTCCAACAGCTTGCACTTGCTTACCTTATCATCTGAATTGTTCAGTGCTGTTCCAGACAATACGCCAACTTCGTGAAGTTTGCCAGCCTAGACGCTCCTCATCAAAAACAGATGTATGGCCACATTCAAATTCGTTGAACCAACATCTCACGGTAGTTATAGATACGGATCGATATTGCCTACCCAATGTGTCAAAAAACACTACAAATGCCTGTCAAATCTGATGCCGAGTATGGCGTCGTCTCAAAGATGTAGCTATTCGATGTTAATGCCAACTTTTCATAGCAACGCCACCTGTCTTAAGAAACGGGTGCTTATTGACCCTCCGTTGCATAAAAGGTTTTTAACTCACGTTCTAACGGTGCCATCATTTTTGACAGTTCTTTGACATTTATGTTCAGTATTGGTTGACAAATTATCATGAGTGGGCTTACATGCATCAGAAGGACGCTTCCGCATTATTCAAACTTACGAGTATTTTGAAAATTTGTATTCAAATTGCGAAACGTTACGAGTATGTGCATACAGAGTAAATTATAGCCGCTTTAGTGAAAGTGTGGTTCGAGGTCGATTGCAACAGCTTGGCATTTGTCCGTTACTACTCGTATATGGGAAATTTTGCGAAAACAATTTGGGCCTACACCCGTATAAGACCCTGTTGGTGCAATAAGTTAATCCACGAGACCATGGCTTGCGATGGAAGTTCGTTGAGCTCTTGAGCAACTTGAAATCGATTTTTTTTTTTTTTTAAAGAACTTAACACTCAAGTGGGTATGAATACACTTATAACGCCTCAGCATGTGTTAAGTTTTTTTGGAAAATGGGATAGAGAGAGAAGGGAATATGTTTGGGCTCAGTGGTTATTTCGCTCCATGGGTAGCATCCAACATTTAATGGGGAGACTAAATTCTTAGTGGAAGTCTACTCGTCTAACTTGATTTTCGTTAACTGAAAAAATGGATGGTATGTCTTCCGGGCGAGGCTGGGATTCGAACACCGAACGTAAAGAGGCTAACTTTCAACACAAAGAGATTGGGAACAAGCAAAATTGCGGTATCTGAAGTGACCCTAATTCAGAAGACACTTCTTGGACCCAATAATAACCATAAATCACGCTGGTGGCAATTCGGTTTTTAATTTTCTTAAAAATAAGGCCGAAGCTCACATTCTGATCAATGGCCAGCCAGGACAACATTGATCCGTATTGTCATATAGCCGCTGAAACTATCGACTTACGAGATCTAATCCGTTTTCTCAAATCCACAGGCTGGATCTAGGCACCGACTGTCTCACATCCTCAACACCTTAGAAGCACACATCAACCACAAGGTCACACGAGTCGTGACGACATATTCTAGTGCTACTTGGGTTCATGTTGAAGCGCTAAATTTACTTATCTACCTTATGAGGAGAGTTTCAATACGATAAATTCAAGGCGGCACAAAAGTTGTCACCCGATGTTCTTTGGCTGTAACTTTTTTATGAATGAAAAACTTTGGTTCTGCTTTTGGATTATGTTTACTTGATGGGTTAAATCATTAAGTCCAGAAAATGATATCGGCCGCCGCCAGAATTGATGACCATTCGGGATATTTCTAAGGCATTGGACAGAGTTTGCATCACGCTTTTTGTCGAAAATGCGTGCTTTTGGGATCGACGGCTCCCTTCTCCAATGTATTAGAAATTACCTTTCACAACGTTCAATTCAAGTTGTCTTGGTTTCAATCTAATATTCACAAAATAAATGCTGGTGTGCCCCAGGGCTCCGTTCTGTCATTGACACTCTTTTTAATTTTCATCAACGATCTCATCAATATATTCCTTTGCTTACGACAGCACTCTCAGCTTTTCATATTCGTTCCCGGGCTCATGTCCCTGCTCTTCGTCTGTAGAACGGGAACGCCAACGTATGTCAAGCTCATTAAATTTTGATAATAACAGCATAACTAATTGGAGAACCACTAACAGAATCGAATTTAATGCTTCCAAATGAAAGCTGTCTGCTGTCTTTGAAGCGAAATTTAAACACCAGCCGTTATCCATGAATGGCA
Source organism: Volucella zonaria (assembly GCA_963966105.1). Lineage (NCBI taxonomy): Eukaryota > Metazoa > Arthropoda > Insecta > Diptera > Syrphidae > Volucella > Volucella zonaria. Next base: position 127,900,460 of record OZ014533.1, on the reverse strand, counting down.
CTTGCACCGTCGAAACCGATATGTATGTGTGTATGTATGCCAGGGACATATTAGATGTTGTCAAAAGTGCTGCGAAATTTCGGGTGTGTCCAAAAAATCTCTGCACCCGCTAGATAGGATTCAAAACCGTGCGATGAAACTCATAGATGATACTAATATCACTCAAATAATGGACACCCTCGAACGCCGGCATAATGTCTCGTGTCTCACTCTGTTTTATTGCTATTTCCACCAACAGATCACAATAGTAATTGCCAGAAGCATTCCGCCCATTCAAACTTTTAACCGTAATACCCGCCTCGCTATGAATTGCCCATCAGTATACCCCCAAGCCCGCTTTCGGACGTACTCTAAAATATCGTGATTCGTTCCTAAGCCGTAACACTCCCTTATAGAATGCCCTGCCTAGCTCTTTAATTCCAAGTCATTATAACCTTCAAACATTTAAAACCAACGTTCACCGGTACCTCTCTTTCTATCCTCCCTGAATTTCCTTCGCCCGCGCTGTGTGCAAGTTCCCACTAGATCACCGAAATCAAGCAGTGTTGGGCGCGGTAAGTACGTAGATGGCTGACCACATGGGAACTCGGTTTGTGGCATTTTCCATCACTCTTGCCAAAACTCCCGGCGATAGATCTTCGCATTCTTGATGGATATTCTCTTTAAGGGCTTCACAAGCCTGAGGCTTGTTGATTTAGACTAGTAATTTCAAAAAACCACACAAGTCTGGAACGGTTAAACCAGGCGATCTAGCCGGCCAAGTGCAAATCGCCAAACCAAGAGATCAGGCGACCCGGAAATGCAGTCCTCAGAATTTCGGTTGTGGCTCATGCAGTATGCGCCGTTGCTCCATCCTGTTGGAACCACTTGTCCTTCAGTTTCAATTCTTCCAATTGAGGGAAGAGCGGCTCGCCGTCGACAGTAATCGTTTAACTCGCGGCGGTTTTCGAAAAAAATAAGGCTCAATGGCGCCTCCAGGGTAAACAGCACACCATGCAGTAACTTTGAGCGGGTGCAATGGCTCTTCGTGGATTATATGCAGATTTTCGGTGCCCCAGAAGCGATAATTCTGCTTATTCACATATCCGCAGAGATGGAAATGGGCCTCGTCGCTCATGATGGTTTTCGCTGAAAAGTTGTCTCCCTCGTGGTCGAGATTCAGGATGGCTTGAGGGTAGTTTACATGCGCTTGGCGGCGGTCAACAGCTAACATCTGATAGACTGTCATAAATGCCAAAGTAGAATTGACATTTGCCGCCACTTGCAAAAATCTATCTTCCGATAGGGTGATGATTTTGTGCCACCTAGTAGTATAGCTGGGGCATGTATAGTATAGGGCAAATGAACATCAGTGCTTTCAGTGGTGTGGTTCGGAGAACTGCAGCACAATAGAGGACGACATCGACTCAGGGTGTGGACACAAGTATTCCCCTCAACTCACGCAATAACTATCGAGCTGGATAAAGAGGTTGGGATCCTGGTTCAACCCGGACTATAACTCCAAGTAAGCAAAGCAAAGAAAAGAGTTCGTTGTATGTAAATGAACTTGTTTAGGTATGCAGACACTGGCAATCGAGGTCTGTTCTTTAACCGTGTGTCCCTCCTAAAATGTAGTATCCTGTGTTGTTCTTGCGGGAGGGACACAACAATTCGTTGTTGTTCTTTCAATACTTTCGATGATTTCGAAAACTTAACACACATAATTTTATCCTACCATTCTCTTTGTCCTAAGAAGTCACTCTCCGTTCTTTTCCGGTGCTATACTATAAATTTGCGCTGCATATGCAAGTAGTCGGCCCGACATCTCGCAAACAGTATGGAATTGCCTTGTTGCTCTACAAGATCTGTTGGAGCATTTGAAAATATATTGTCAGATGATATAGACGTTGATATAGCATGGTAAGTGGTATTTTAAGAATATATTTAGGAGACAAGCTCATTTGTGGTCGATGTAGTTGATGCATCACCTCCAACAAAGGCAGCCAAAGGTCCGTTTAATCGATTTGTCAGAATCCAATAAAATTTTTGGGATGAATTGTTGTTTGTCTCTTACAAACTTAACAGGATAAGGTTTATTCTTCTTATCAAACATCGTCTCTACAGAAGCTTCTTGAATTCCAGCGCATTCTGCCCATGCTCGTTCTATTGTCTTTGATGATGTTCGGAATGAACATACTTGTACATTTGTGTCTAAATGTTCTCATCAACTTGAAAACACCCGTCTGGATGCGTGTATAGCTTTAACGCTCAGCTTTAAAAGGATTTAATCCATTCAACGATCAACTTCGGGGAGCATTAGCATTACACATTACACAACCCTAATCTGGCCCTACTCTGAGATGCATATTTTATGATGGAAACACCCACTAGCTCTCAATCTCATAATTAAATTATTTCACTCCAAGTGCGCACTTGAAAATGCATTCAAAACTTCACCTGTCCATCTCTTAGATGACAGATTTTGTTTTCAACAATTTATTCACGTCAAAACCTCCCTCCCCGCCCAAAAACAAAAACCCTCTACAGAAACTGAGATGAACTTTGGCGAAAACTTATGACAAAAGAACGGAAGACGAAATGCCTGAGCGCACAAGAAATACGAATACTCATAAGCCAATTGTGTGATATTTGGAGCTCTCGAGCTAAACACAAAATAATGGCATTCTGCAGCCCCAAAAAGGATATTTTGTCGGTGTAGTTGTATTGTCATGCCTTTAAAAGTTTCCTCCTTTTGAATACATAGACTGAGCCATGTCGTCAGAGTTGAGAGAGAATTTCATTTGCCTCCGGTGCTATCATGCCGTCGTCATTGTCGTCGTCGTCTTGGCGATACAAGTTTTCGTTAGGATGCATTTATCACCGGGAACTATGTGATTTATCTCAGTCAGAAAAGTCTTACCAAATGGATTCCAACAAATTACTCGTAAATGAAAGGAGTAAGGAAGTGTAAGGATATTCGTTTGTACGAGTACTCGTATCTGCTGCAGTGGAATACAGTCTAACAGTCCTACGAAATCGCTGACTCATGTATATTCAATTGTTTGGTTCTAGCACACACCCTTATATCATCGATTTCGTAGAGAATATGCCAAAGCTGTGCAAATTTCAAACTCGAAATTGTATTGGCCAATTAGCCACAGACCAACTTTGCATTTCCTTTTACCCTACCATCCATAGCAACTTCAAAAATCCCACAAAACTTGACGCAAAAAAAATCAATTTTTAACCACTTTTCACCCTCGAGCCAGTTGAAAACTTATTTGGAGATTTCAAACATTGCCAATAACACTCTCTTCCATGGTCGATCATATGTATGTAGATAGCCATGGTCTGCCATACTCGTAAGCAAGGAAGCCACTACAAACGAACCAATGTCCTGATCTCTGGCTAACCTTTGTTGTTTGATGTTGCATAACTTTTCTTTTCTTAACATACGAGTACACTCAAACGATTCTCATAAAAGTAATCCTGAATTGGGATTCCAGAATTGTTGACTGCCTTGTGAACGATGCATCCATATGCATGGTACGAGTATATCCAGCTCCAGCAGTTGTTCGGTACTTTCGATTCACAAACTGAAAATTCGTCGTTTCAGATGTTTTTCTCGTTTAAATGTTCGATTTCGATTCCAAGTGAATGGTTAACATTATTCCGACACATGAAAGTCCAGGTTTGCGGTGGTTCCCTTTGGAATCCGTGTAGCCATGGCCATCAATTTATCCTCATGTGTAAATCTTGGAATACAGTATAATCTGGGGACCGTAAAAACAGTTCCGTGATAGTGTGTTGATGTACAATTATCCTGATGCCAACAGCGGAGTCGTACAAACTAACGACAGACTTCTTGATATTAATCCTGCACGACTCGGATGCATCCAGAAGGACGAGAGATTTTTTTGGACAATTTGATTGAAGCGTGGTACATGGCAGCATGATGCCTCATGCATTATGTACACACCAAAAGGAGTTGTTCGACCATGGGTTTAACTCCGATTTTATATATTAGTCAGAGGGTACTCGTAGATGCACGTCCGTTATACTGGGCAAATCAGTTAGATGAGCAAATGCATTCAATTTGAATGAGGTTATCTGTTAGGAATGAATAATTTGTGAAACCTTTTAGAGATTGCAACCACTTTGGTTATATGGGTGGACAAAATCACTTCATCATCGCCTCGCGGTGGGTAACGAAAAGCTACATCGTGGCGACTAAAATCCTACACCCGGGAATGTACTCACTCGTGTGGGCGGATTACTTAGTTGTGGGCCTTAGAATCATTCCACAGTCGGCCCTTTTTTGGATCATCTGGAGCATTGTGATGTTTCTTCATCATTTTTCGCAATTATCAGACTCCGCTGCACACCACCGTTCATGCTTTTTAATTCGGCTGATAGTCTTTTATATACTCGTATTTCGGCAATTGGATCTCTACAAAGTTGTTCCGTCATTGTGTGCTTGTCGTCTGCTTCTAAGGTATTTCTTCTAGATCCTGATACAAAAAAACGCATCAATTGCTCTAACAAACGAGTGACCAGATAGCAATGATAGTTTTTTCAATTGTTATGTCTCAGCAACTGTCAAAGTTACTAATGACATTTAGCTGTCAAAATAATCAACAAGGTTTGCCACTTCATCATGCATCGTTTTGCACTTGCCGAACTTGCGGAAATAATCAAAAAATTTTGTCGAAATTCCTGCTCAGTTGTAAATACGCAACGTGAATTTCGTCGTGAGCCCGGTCGCCATCATGGCTTCAGTGTGCAGTCAATTCGTCGTACCGTGGAAAAGTTTGAGCGTGAGTACACTCTTTTGGATCTTAAGCCACCAACCAGACAGAGATTGGTGCGAAATAAAGAAAAAAGAGCGGCCAGTATCGAGGAAAACCCAGAAATGTCGATTCGGCGCCAATCAGCTAAATTTGGCATAGCCAGAAAGTCAACCCGGCTTATTTTGCGGTTGGATTTGGGCCTACATTCTTATAAGATTGTGCTGACGCAAGATTTGAAGCCGGACGACCATTAACAACGCCGTGAGTTTCCTAATTGAGCGCTGGAAATGATGGCCGGATATCAAGATTTTGGCCAAAAAATCATCTTCTCGGACGAGGCCCATTTTTGGCTTAGCGGCTATGTAAGCAAGCAAAATTGCCGTTATTGGGGCGAACAATATCGACAAGCATCAATGCATCTACAAAGTTTGACTGTTTAGTGCAGCTTATGGCATAACGGCATCATCAGACGTTATTTCTTTCGAAATGAGGAACGAGACACTACCGTCAATGGTCTCAAGTATAGAGCGATGTTAACCGACTTCCTGTGGTCGGAGCTCGACAACATCGATATAGCCGAGTAGTCATTCCAACAAGACGGCACTATGTTGCAAGCGACGCAACTCTCGAATTTGTGAAGGAGAAACTTGGCGATCGCCGCCGCGATCATGCGATTTGCCAACACTCGATTATTTTCTTTGGGGCTACGTCAAGTCCTTAGGAATTTTAACTGGTCGTTATGTTTCCTCGATAACGACGTGGACGTCACTGCTGATATGATCTCAGACACTATTCTCTTTGTAATGAGATGCTTTATCCTTTATTGGATGAAGAGTATCAAACCAAAAGATAAGGCATGGTACGACTCGAGCTGCAAAAAGGCGGTCAGGGTTAGGAAAATGTTTTTTTCGCTCCTAAAAGACCAACCCAAGAGAGGACAACCGAAAAAAATTCAAACAAACCTGGAATGTAGGTAGCAAGAGTTCTTAAAGATCTTAACATTTACAGATCCACTGGTCCAGATTTCTTCTGAAGAGTTGTTTTTCCACGCTTGCAAAACCACTGCGCAAGCTTTTCCATCAGTCCTGCGCTTTAGGACTCTTTCCAAGCCCGTCCCTAAAAAAGGCGAATTTTTTTCTCTGTACTCCTACAGACCCAATGCACATACGTCCCTTCTTTCCAAGGTCATAGAAACGCTGATAAACTGTCAGCTCATGAAATATCACGAAACACGAAAACTTCTTAATGACCGGCAGAATGGTTTTTGAAGCAACAGTTCCACTGGTGATTTGATGGCATGTCTCACCGAAAAGTGGAACCAAAGCGTACATCAATCTGGTGAAAGCAAGATAGTTGCACTTGACAGAGTTTGTCTTTTGTCGAAAATGCGTGCTCTTGAGATCGATGATTCTCCCCTTCAATGGACTAGAAATTACCTTTCGGAACGTTCAATTCAAGTTGTCTTGGATGGTTGCAAGTCATGTATTCACAAAATAAATGCTGGTATGCCCCAGGGATCCGTTCTGTCTCCGACACTCTTTTTAATTTTCATCAACGATCTTTTGTCTGCTACTTCTAATCCAATTTATTCCTTTGCTGATGACAGCACTCTCTGCTTTTCATATTCGTTCCCGGGCTCACGCCCCTGATCTTCGGTTGTAGAACGAGAAGGGCAGCGTATGTTAAGATCATTAAATTCGGATATTAGCAGCATAATGCATCGTTGAAACCGAAAAACTTTCCACTCTCGGTATGTGTGTCAACGACAATGTACGAGTACGTTGGAATGACCACATATTCGATGTCCTCAAAAATGCTGCGAAATGTCTAGGTTTCCTCAAGAGATGTAAGAAATCTTTCACCCCTTGTGACCAGGCTTCAATATATAAGGCGTTTATCTGCCCAAAACTGGAGTACAATGCCCACATCTGATTTGGGACCCCTAAGACCACAATAATTCCATACCCTCGAGCACCGGCGCGGAGTAATTTCTCCTGTCTCACCTTGTTGTATCGCTATTTTCACTACCAGTGCTCCACTGAAATTGCCAGTAGCAGTCCGCTCCATCAAATTTTTAACCGTAGCACCCGTCCCGGTGTGAATGCTCATCAGCACACCCTCAAGCCCACCTTCGGACGTACTCTGAAATATTGTGATTCTTTCCTAAGCTGTCCAACTCGTTTATGGAATGCCCCGCCGAGCTCCTCATTTCCCAGCCATTATAACTTGCAAACATTTAAAACCAACGTCCATCGATATCTCTCTTTTTTCCTCTCTCTAACTTCCTTTCGGCCGCGATAAGAGCAAACATGTTAAGGGTACATAAAATGCCTTATTCGCTCGCCAATATTTAATATAAGATGCAAGATATAACTTGAAAATTAAAGATTTAAGTTGATCGTGAGTGGCATATCGATTGCGTTGTATATTTTCCTTTAAGCTCAGGAATTTGTGGGTAACTTACTGCGTACGGTCACCTGGGCTAGTAAGGAGCCTTTATCTTGATCGCTTTAGTTAAAGTGTACTTATTATTATTTTGGGTATGACCCCCTTTACAATGTATGCCAACAGAGTGCCATTACTTATGGAATTAGAATGTAGTAAAATCGGTGCCTTTAATCTTAGTAGGGAAAGACACCCACTGGTCGATGAATTTGGACTAGAAGTTTTGCGCAGGCGTGCACATCGCCCTTTGTTGAAGCGTAAAGCGTATTTAACACCGCCGCCAATTTCATTTTTATTTTGATGGGGGTTTAGGCCTCCATTTATTGGCTTAATGCAAGCGATCTAACTTAAAAGCCAACAGAAAGATTTAAGAGTTAGGGACCAAGGGAAAGATAGAGGAGATCTTGTTTGAGACGAGGAGTGCTCAGGTTGAAATCAAAAAGGGAGAGGTTTGAGTTGACCTCTCGCAGCATACGGAAGATTGGCTCGTTGGAGCCATAAGAGGTGCGGTGGACTGGTAGTTACACGGGACGAGGACAACGTAGATTTGATGGGTTGAAGGAAATAGAGTTGAAAATGAATGCGCTGTCGATGGAACCTGAAAACAGTCGATGAATGGACAGGGTGTCAGCAATATTCCTACGTTCTTCTCACGAATTTATATTGAGAAGTTTGAGGCGGTCCTGATAGGAAGGTAAGATCAAAGGGTCGTTCCAGGACTGACCATGGAGAGAAAATCGAAGGAATTGGCGTTGAATACCCTCGATTCGGGAAACATGAACTCGGTGAAAAGGAGACCAAACTTGACTCAAGCAGGGGACGCACAAAGGTAACTTAGAGAGATCTGGTTACATACGGTTTGGACAATTACTTGGATCACCATTTAATAAATCCAAGTGATTAGTTGACTTTGAGGATCACCTAATCTATATGCGAACGGAAATCAAGCTCACGGTCGAATAATATGCCAAAGTCATAAAAAGACTAAACCAGGGGGATTGGTTGATCATAGAGAAAATAAAGTCGGGTAGGAGACGGGTTGCATTTACGTGAGAAGGTTATCGATTGTCATTCGGATATATAAAGTTAAAGGAAGTTTTTGAGGCACCAGATTGAAAACCCATCAAGGTCTTGTTGAAGAAGGGCAGATTCATAGGAAGAAGAAGTGACGACACAGAGTAAGGAGAGAGGGAGGAGTGTTTAATGACCCTCTCAACATCGTTAATAGTAAGAATGAAGAGAAGAGGGCCAAGATGACTGCCTTGTGGGACTCCAGATGGGGCCAGTAATGGAACAGAAAGGGCGGATCTAAACCGAACACTATAATATCGGTTTACCGGGTAAGAAGAAATCCATTTTAATAAGAGAGGCTGAAAGCCGAGAGCAGACAGTTAGACCGGGATCAATTTATGAGATATCTTATCAAATGCTTTAGTTAAACCAGTTGCGATCACATCGATTTCTTTGCCATTTTCTAAGGCTGAGAGAGCAAAAGACGCGAATTCAACTAGGTTTGCGGTAGTTGATCTACCTTTAAGAAAACCATGTTGTCGGAGCGAAATAAAAGGCTTGAATTTGAAGCTGAAGGCTTCGTATAAAATGCTTTCAAAGAGTTTGGGTATATGAGAGAGTTTAGCAATGGGACGATAATTGGTAACTTCATGCTTTGATCCCTTTTTGTGTATCGGGATTATAAAAGAGGTCTTCCAAATCTGGGGAAATTCACCCTGTGTAAGCGATAGACGAAAAAGGTAGGAAAGGGGTAGAGACAGGTTGAAAGAGCATTTCTTAAGAAACATGGCGGGGAGTCCGTCTGGGCCAGGTACAAATTCATCTTTGAGATTTAGTAACTTTTCTTTAGTAACTGAAGGATCGAAATTTTGGGTGAAAAAGGAACCAACCGAGAACTTTGGTAGGTCATTGTAGTAAGAAGGATCTGGAACGAAGGAGTTGTTGGCAAACGATTGTTTGAAAAATGTAGCAAAACAGTTGGCGATGGTAGAGGGATCACCTGAATATTTGGTTTCGAAAGCGAAGTAGGAAGGATAACCATCAGTGTCGCTGTTGCAATTGACAAATTGAATAAAGGACTTGGGGTCATTTACAAGATTGGTTTGCACACTATTCAGGTAGCATAGAGAGAGTTATAGAGTTCAATGAAATGAAGATATGTACCTGGATAATTTGAATAGTCGGATGAAGAGTGGGTGCGAAGGAATACCGCCCATAAAGTGTTTCTTTTGTTTCGCAGAGAGCGGAGTCTACGATTATACCAAGGAGGGATGTAGAAGATGTTTTATTGCGGTCACATGAAGGGAAAAGTTGTGGAAAAGTGAAAGAAGAACTAGAGGATGAAAGTTATCACTAGTTGAAAGAGGTAGGGGACAACGTGAGACTGCGGAGTTGATGGGATCATTTGTGAAGATAAGGTCTAATAGGCTTTCTATAGACATAGTTGGAAACGCCACTGACTTTACATAGACCAGAGTCTGTTAACCGATCTAAGAATTGGCATTCCTTAGTAGAAATGGAATTGGAAGCGATGAAAAGAGATAGGACTTCAGATGCAGTCCACTTCCACTGAGGCAGATTAAAATCGCCGAAGATAATGATATCATCAAGCGAATCTGAGGGTTAAAGGTCTATTTCCCTGCATTTGCTTCAATTGCGGGCAAACCAACAAACTGAGGACTTTTTAAACTACCCCAACAAGTCCCAAGACGGATCGTTTGCAACTTGCAGATGTTAAAATACATCGAGAATCGGGTTCTGCAAATGTGAAACCTTTTTACCAAGAGACAACCTATTAATCTGCCCCTGACTCCCTGAGAGGGAGCAATGGTCACTATGGGATTTTTCTACATCTGCCTACGTTTCTTCTATCCGCTGGCGTTTTCGGAGGTCCTTTCCCGTAGAAACATGGTGAAAATCGGCTAAACCTCACTTCTGATCTTGCAAGTGCCTCCATATTTTTTCACTTCATTCAGAAATTCAATATAAACTTATGGGGTGCAGATAAGGCCGGAGACGCATGCTTTGGTTGAGACGGATATGTAGATGTTTGCAGTTTGGTCATCGGTAATCTTATTTGGAACTGTTTTCAAAGAAATAAGCGCTGATATCGTCGTGGCGACTGAAAAAGAGCCTCGGCCAAATGCAACTTTAATGTGTGTAACCCCAACCCGGAAAGCTAGGGCAATGACTTCAGTTATGAACATAGAGCGTTCGGACTTATCCAATAGTTAATATACATAAACGCTACTCAACGCATTGGCTGGGCAAACCAAGCTGGCAATAATAGTAGTATTTGCTGTGGAGCAAAAGCATCACTGAATGCTGATTTTTCCCTTACTAGGCACAAAGCTCCAACGAGCTCTTCGGAACCAATTTAAATATAAGCAATATCCTCCCAAAAAAGGAGCACATAATTGCGAGGAACCCAATGCAAAGGAAATTGAGATTGAGGTGATATCCGAAGGAGACAATAAAACGACATGATGTCCGGAAGCCTACAGTAATAAACAAGGGAAGGAGGGAAGTAGTGGATTCATAGTCAACGATATACCGATTCACTTGACCAAGTCCAAGGACATGACAAGAGTTCTAGCATTGCATCGTATTTATCTTCAGGTCGCCTTTAGGCCCCAAAACCAATCTCAAGGGCAAGAAAGACGAGTTGGCATACACGCTCCACGAGGGCCAACATTTGAGAACGCTTTTCAGGTTTATTTTCGTCACCAGTGGAGTCATATTGTAGGTTCCACCGATGTAACATATAGCTTCTCAAATTTCTACTTAATTTTCCTTTATTTCTCTATTTGTCAGGAACGCTTTCATTTGTCAACTACGTGCAAACGAATACAAATTACGACATACCTACGAGAATATTGTAAAGGAATTATATGTTTGTACATACTCGTATATGTCACCATTAGAACGTTTGTCCTGCAAACTTGCCCAGCAAGTCTCCTTGTTACAGTCCTTGTAAACTACATCCAATCATTTAAGGAAATATTAACTCACATTACTCTTAGTCGCACCCCTGTTTTCCTAAGGTTGCTCCAATATTTGACTCCAACTGTACGTACAAAGTTAGGTACTACATAGTAGGGAAGTTGTTCGACCATGTTGCCTTGTCGTGAAAAATGCTAAACAACTCCTCAGTAGGTCCTGGTTGTACAACATACTCGTAGAACCAGGATACTCACTTGCTACTCCCAAAGAACAAACAACCATGAGAATAACCATTGCAACTGTAATTACAATTATCATGCCAACACCTGGGCCAGAGGAAAAGGCACAAAACGGGACCAGTTGTTGTCGGTTATACATACTCGTATGAAACACCGAAATTTCCTTGTCCCGCCTGAAGGAATTTCATCCTCTTTAACGCCAGGAATACAAGGAAAGCTAACAGATGCATATTCTTCTATGTACTATTGGTGCCAACCCACCACCAGAATGAATGCGGAAAACCTTTCTGAACTTAGGCTTCTGGGTCAATTACTTGTTCACGAGAGTGTATGCTGAACAGAACTCCGGCCGGCAGTATCCAAGTGAAGTTGTAGCCCAGTCATCAAGGGAGTAATGAGGTTCATATGCAGGGTGAACCGGCCAGATGGAACATGGACTTATGCGTGGGTTAAGAATCTGCTTGTTGGTTTTTTTTTTTTTTTGGTTGGTACCTACTCGTACTTGGGCTTCGTCCTTATCGTTGGTATCTGTATGTTCGTGTTAAGGGTGCGGAACACTGTAAGCAAACAGGAAAAACTGGAATTTTTAAAAACATGTGCAAAGGACTTGAGTCGTCCTGTTTTGTGTGTTTTTGAAGCGAAACATGTTTACTCGAGGAAGTGAGGTTAAAAATGTGGTTATACGTTGTTAACTGTTTGCAGATGGAGATAAATTTGGGTTGGAGGTGATTTTAAAAGCATACGAAAGTAGTGAGTTGCATATACATACATACATACACTGGAATTCTGATATTTTTTTAGAGGTATACTTTAGGAAGAAGGGATAGAATGTCCATTCCCCTGCGTAGTGGAAGCGCACACCATATGTATGTACATAGACTGCTACTCGTCTATGTGTAGTAATATTTTATCGACAGGACGAACAGCTATAAATATGAAGATATCTAGCGGATATCCCGGAACATATGGAGAGATTTGCCCAGCGATGGCGACAACAAGAAATGAAATGAAGATACGGAAAGCTAGTCGAGAATATGGCGTGCCAAGGGGAACCTTTCAAGACAGACTGCATTTAAGAGTACCAGAAGGACCGTGGAATATGGGACGAAAAGCCATCCTGCCAATAGAAAAGGAAATAGCAATTGCTGATTGGTGCATCAACCTCACCAAATGCGGATTCCCTTTGAAGTCCGATGATCTTCTGAACACTAACCCGTTTGTTGACAATCGACCAGGCAATCCTTTTTAAAAATAAATCCAATTCTGTGTTATAGGGCTCCCGAAGACATATCAAAGGATCGAGCCGTTTTAATAGAAGAAGAGATAAGAAAGTGGTTTTCAGATTCAAAGAAATACTTAGACACTTTGGGTACCGGCGACAAATTGAAAGATCCGGAGATGAGACCATTTTCAGTCTTTGTCCAAGGAGTGGTAAGGTAATAGCACCTCGTGCAGACAAGAATGTCTGCCAGATCTCACAAGGAAAAGAAAAAGATTCTTTGACTGTTCTTCTCTTTTTTTCTGCAAGTGAGAACGCGTGTAGTTTTTCCTTACATAAGACCCCCAAAGGACGTTATTAAAAGCATGCCCCATAATTGGTTTCTAGGAAAATCTGATACCGGCTGGATGAAGTCCGACAAAAGGGCTAGGCAAGTGGATAACGGACCAAAATGTTAAAAAACCAATCCTTGTCTTGGTTGACGGACATCGAAGTCATTTAATGATGAGCTTGAGCCAATTTTGCTTTGACAAAAATATAATTTTGCATGCTCTTCCACCAAATAAAGGGCGTTTTTCTTAGAAGCTTGGTTTTTAAACTGGCACCACTGTTTCTTCAAGTTGTCAATTTGACAGCTGAAGGTAGATTTGTGGTTAATACGTTTTGCCATTTTACGGTGAGTAGATTAACGCTAGAACAACGCTTGCAAATTCTGCAAACTTATTTTGAAAACCATGGTTCGGTTCGCCAAACATATCGTGCGCCACGTCCATTTTACGGTCGGCATAATTGTCCATCGAGCAAGTTATTCAGAACACGATGAATCGTTATCGCACTTCGTTCACTTTAGTGGATAATACGCATCGCCAAAGACGACTAACGTCAAACAGTGCGAACAGAAGAAGTTCTTGCCATTGTGGAGTGACGTATGGAGGAGAATCCGAATGGATTCGCCATCGCGCAAAACAATTGGAGCTATGCCCATCCGCTTTGTGGAAGATTTTACGGAAAGATCTTGGCTTAAAAGGTTATAGGAGCTTGTGTAAAAGTTGGAGCCTCTAGGACCATTAGACACGTCGTAGGTTCCGTGAATGGGCCGAAAACATGATTCAGCTTGCTCCTCATTTTCAACGCAAAATTTTGTTCTCCGATGAGGCCCATTTTTGGTTAAATGGATATGTCAACAAGCAAAATTGCCGAATTCGGAGTGGAGAAAACCCAGAAGTCTTTGTCGAGACGGCCTTGCAACCATTAAAACTCACTTTTTGATGAGCTTTATGGGCTGGTGGAATCATCGACACATATTTCTTTAAGGACGATGCCGGCCAGAATGTTACCGTCAATGGAGAGCGCTATAGAAACATGATTTTTGACTTCTTCGTTTCTCAGTTGAATAGCATTGACGTGACAGAACTCTGGTTTCAACAAGATGGATGGCGCAACATGCCACACGGCGCGCGGCACCATCAATTTATTGCGAGAAACATTTGCTGAGCGCATAATTTCGCGTAATGGACCTGTGAACTGGCCTCTTCGATCCTGTGATCTCACACCATTAGATGACTTTCTTTGGAGGTATGTGAAGCCACTAGTCTATGCCGACAAACCAGAGACATTGGACGCTTTGGAAGTCAATACTCGTCATGTTATTGCTGATATACGGCCCCAGTTGCTCGGTAAAGTTGTCGTAAATTGAACTCCACGATTGCGGTTCATTCGAGTTAACTGTGGAGCGATTATGCCCGATATCATATATAATCACTAATGGCATAAAATTATCTATTAAACAAAGCTAATACCAAAGACATTGGCATTAGTTTCAAGTGTTTTATTTCATATTGAATTTGTATGCCCCTAAAAAAACACCTTTTACAACCCACAATGCAAACTGCCGAAGTAAGTGTTTCCAAGCCTCTTAAGTCGAAATGGAATGACACGCTTCACTAATGGATATGGGGCCTGCATGGCGATTGATCGGGAGACTACTAACTATTCAAAACATGGATTGGACCAGTAGCGCAACAATCAAGTTCGTAATGTAGTGCTCGCCTTACCTCCTCGAGGTGGTCCCCGGACAACTACGTTTATAAATCCTTATACAGGTAGGCCAAAATTGGAAGTACGTGATTGCCTAGGGTCTTATGCCTTGACTAGGTAACCTGGGCCAGCAATCCGCGTTACCGAAACCAGCCCGCTACGGAAACCGAGTTAATGCCTCGGATAAGGACTGATAATACGTTGACGACCTTTGGATAACGTACCCGGACTAAGATTGGTTTCTAGAATGTGAAGACGCTCCTTGACTCTCAGAGTGAAGGGCCTCAGAACGCCAGATTCCTTCAATTATAGCATGACTTTATGCGATATAAGCTGGACATATTGGGAGTAAGCGCGATAAGATGGTTAGATGCGGGTGAGTACCAATCCCCAACGTGTGACACTGTATTACTCTACTCCGGAAGACCAACCGGAAGCCCTCGTGGATATGGAGTTGGACTGCTGTTAACACCTACAACACGCAGAGGCCTAATCTCCTGGCAGCCGCATGGTGATAGGATTTTAACGGCCAGATTCCAGATTACGTCGCGTCACCATTATACAGTGTTACGCCCCCACGGATGGTTCGTCTGAGGAAGAAAAGAAGACCTTCTACAATCAGCTGGGAGCTGTTTAAGATGCAACACCCAACGGCGATATTGTCATTGTGATGGGGTACCTTCATGCCAAGGTAGGCAGTGACAACGAGGGGCTCAAACATGTTATAGGATGGCACGGATTAGGCAATCGCAATGACAACGGCGAAGGATTTGCTGACTTTTGCAACGCAAATCGACTTGTCATAGGTCGCACCATGTTTGAGCACAAGGCCTACCATAACATCAGTTGGGTGTCAACTGACAGGCAAGCAACCTCCAACCAAATGGACCATTTTGCCATCGGTCGCCGTTTTAGAAGTAGTCTTCTAGACGTCCGAAACAGACGAGGAGCGGACATGGGGTTGGTACGAGATCACCATCTTATGACAGCTACTGTCCAATTACGCACTGCTGCCGTTCGAAGATCTAGCGACACAAGAATACTAAGGTTCAACGTAGACCGACTGAGAGTTCCCACAGTGTGCCAGGAACTAAGGGACCATCTCTCACGAGGAGTAGAAACAATCAGCAGCTCACTGCCCGCCACCATCCAAGACCATTGGTGTGCTGTGAAAACTGTTTTCGCATCAGGTGCTGAAAGGATTGTCAGTCGATCGCGGGGAAGCTATATGCCGTGGCTTTCCGAGGATACCAGGAGAAGGATCAACGAACGAAAACAACTAAGAGCTCGAATTGCAGCAGCTCCAGCAGCAGGGAGGATCGAGTTAGAGTCCCTATATCGCATGAAGATGAGAGAAGTGCAGCGTAGCGTGAGAAGTGACAAGCGCAATTACATTAATGCGCTGGCCATGCAAGCAGAAGAAGCAGCAACGAGGTCCAACAGCACAAGTGTTTAAAGAATCACCAAACAGCTTATAGGTGGCCGAAGCTCTACTCAACACCCAGTGAAAGGCTTAGACGGTTCGTTGCTAATATCGGATGAGGATCAATTGAAGAGATGAAAGGAGCATTTTGCTTCGGTTCTAAACCGAGTATTCACCAGCAATATGCACCCAAGTCAGACTGAAGTGTCCGTAGAAAGAAATTCCCGAATTCGCACCGCAACCCCCAGTAAGGAAGCGATTATTGCCGCGATCAAAGCACTGAAGACCAATAAGACAGCATACCTGCAGAGTTATTTCTAGCTACGCCAACGGCATCAGCTAAGCTACTGTTCCCACTTGTCCGGAGAACATGGGAAGCCGAGAGTTTTCCGGACGAGTGCAAGAAGGGAATGATCGTCAAGCTCCCTAAAAAAGGCAATCTAATGCAGTGCGAAAACTGAAGAGGTATCTGCGTGCTGCCTGCTGTGGTCAAGATAATAGCTTAAATCATTCTGGAGCGAATCAAAGAACACCTCGAAGACACACTCAACGCCGAACAAGCAGGTTTCCGCTCTGGGTCCTCCTGTGTCGACCACATCAACACCTTGCGGATCATCATCGAGCAGTGTGCTGAGTACCGATCACCACTTCACCTGCTGTTCATCGATTTTGAAAAGGCGTCTCAAAGTGTTAATCGGGAATCTATCTAGCGTGCTTTGCGCAGGAGAGGCATTCCTGATAAATTAATAGCAATTAGCAAGGCTACATATGATGGGTCCACATGTGACGTCTTACACAGAGGAAGACTGTCTGAGGAATTCGAAGTCCAAATCGGGGTTAGGCAAGGCTGCATACTTTCACCAATACTGTTTCTGTTGGGGATTAGCGATGTGCTGAATGCGGCCTTGTTAACAGGAAATGGAGGAATTCGATGGACCCTTACATCTGAAGTCAAACACCTTGACTTCGCCGACGATGTATGCCTTCTGTCTCTCAGAATAATGGACCTTCACCAAACGACAACAAATGTGGGGACGGAAGCAGACGTCGCGGTCGTTGGGCTGAAAATTAATTCGACAAAAACAAAAATGATCAGCTCAAGACCAAACTCATCAACTCATATATGTATAGCTGGACAGATGGTTGAGAGAGTAGAGAGTCTCCAATACCTTGGGAGTATTGTCTCAACCGATGGCGGAACCGAACTGGATATAGCCAACCTCATAGGCAAAGCAAAATCTGCGTTTGGGATGCTATTCACAGTTTGGCGAAGTAATGCAAGCTACGACTGTTCCGTTCCAACGTTGAATCCGGCTGCAAACGTTTGTCAATAGGTGAATAGGTGCCTACGCTACATCTTAAAGATATTCTGGCCAAGCTGTATCTCTAAAGAAAAGTTTTATCAGAGAACGGACCATGAACCTATAGGCATAACCATACGACGACGAAAGTGACAGTGGATTTGTCACACTCTCCGAAAGGGTGACGGGTCCATAGCTAACCAAGCGATGAAATGAATGGCAAGATGCGCAGCGGTCCTTGGAGTACGTGGCGCAGAACAGTTGAGAAGGAAGCACGGCAACTGGGAAAAAGTTGGGGAGAACTTTGGCACATTTCCAGAAACCTCACTCGATGGCGCGTAGGCATAATAGAGACCCTAGGATCCACAAGGGGGTACAGGAACGAATATACATATACATATGTATAATAATATATATTCTTAATTCTCGCGCCGCGCCCAAGTACGAGTAGTCTTTATGCCTTCTTCCAACCTCGACCTTCAATTCTTAATGCAGAGTTAAGGAGCTGACATAAATTTTGTTTATTTCGTACGCCACAATGATATTTTCAATGCCAGTGTTTCTGGATCTAATGGGTCTAGCAGCTGCAAACATTGCAGAGTGTTTATGTCTGAACCAAGTCTGGGCATTGCCTTTGGCTTGTCTACCTCGGATACTTCATTTTTGTTTCTTGCTATCCACTCTACTCGCCGTTCTAATAAGACACTCCGAGATTCTATTCTCTCCAGCTTACCTACTTTGCAGGGGCAAGTTGGTCTGTTAGATTTCATTGGTAGGTCCTTGAGCTCATTATCCAGTTGTACTAAATGCTGGTTATCCGTTTTATGCAAAATAAGGCTTAAGCTCTAAAAGTTTCATCTCAATCAATGAGCCACGATTCTAACTTGCTTTTGAAATAAGAAGTAGCACGTTCTCGGAAGTCTTGATATCTTTCAGCTCACTATTAGCCAGAATGTACTCGAAGGTATGTTGTACTTCAAAATCAGGGGCTGAGGGTACTCTATATAGCGTCCTTCTCGTTTGAAATCATCGAAGGTATGAGAAGATTATGATGGATAACCATTCAGGTGCTGGTCCTTATTTTAGTTTAAGCCCAAACACTGGGCATTCGAAAGCAGCTGTTTACCCTTTAAAAGATCATTCGCTATCATTTGCATTTTAATACTTTGGTTTGCCTCAGCTTTGAATATCGGAGGAGCGCATATAGGTTGTGTACCGCCCAGATGTTGTAGCTGGTCTTCCTCCTTTTGAACATATGTTAAATGCTTCACCGTGATGATGATATAAACCTCGAAATGGGAAAGGCAAACGAGCTTCTGCTTCTAAATACAACCGCTCTCGTCTACCAGAATGCAATTTATTCCGCATTCTCAGCTACTTGTTTCCATGTTTGTGAAGCTGCAATAGACACGACGACATGTTCTTTCCATAAAACATCCTATCATCTGATTCCCGACTGGCTTAACAGCTTCGAAGCAAAAAAAAAAAATCGTTCAAATCTCATAGAGCTAAAAGTATCTTTTGCAACCATACGAGTACATCTCCCCACACGTTGCCGCTGGTATACACGAGTTTGTTTCGTGTATTTGCAACCAATTGTTATACTCGTAATGAAATGACAGTTCTAGGAATGAGGAAAACAAGAGATACATTTTGGAATATACGAGTGTGTTTATACTTAGAAGAGGAGCCTCAAGGGAGATAACAAGGAAGCAAAACAAACCAGACGATCAATTTAATTATTTTTGAAGTACCTAGGGTACTAAAGCATGGCACAAGGCAGTTGTTGAAAGATTTTCGGAAGTCTTTCTCGTGCATCTTCACCAGGCGTGCTTTGCGGATCTTCTGCTTTTTCATGTTTGGATAATTAAATTAAAATTTACGAGTCTTGATGTTAAACCGAAATTTAATTAACTATCCAATTTTCGTGTAAGAAGTTTTCATTGTTCGGGGGTGGATTGTTATGCCCTTGGGGGGTGTTCCGAGTGGCTTTGTTGTTTCATAATTTTCTCCTTTGAAGTGGAGATATGAAAGATACGATTATTGAACTTTTTGTCAGAATGAAACCATCGATTTCGCATTGCGCTGGTACATCAAGTTCAATGAAAAAGTGAGGCAAGTCGTGATTAAGGGCAGACGGCTTTTTTAAGTTGTTTAATACTTCAAATTTGGTTGTGTGTTAGACCAGGATCCAAAAGCAGAATTGTTTTAATATATTGTAGAGTCACTAAGGACTGATAGGTTGTCATAGTCCACCAAGTCAAGTGAGCAGGTTGACCATTGCCGAAATCGGTAAAGAAGTGACACTGGCTTCACACAAAATCGATGGAATACCCGATCAAATTCAATTCCAAGATAGTTTCCCGTACAATGTCTCAATTCATAAAGAATTAGTAGACACGGAGTCATTTTCAAATACTCCTCCCGCCGCCCTAACAACGGAAACCGAAACCGCGCTGCCTACCCCGCCCGCTCCCGCCCCCGCCCCCACCCGTCGCAAACTGCTCAAACAATTCGGAACTTCATGATACCCCTCCGAATGGAAAAGCCGACTCGAAAAGCTAAAAGAGGGAAACCATACAGCATTCTACGTTGAAGGGGCTCCTCAACATGCTGATGTTTCTTCGCTGCGGAATTTCTTTCAGCGAAATAATGCCATCAACATTAGCGAGTGCGAGATGATTTCCCCTGCTGACTCCAATAGTTCCTGCAGCTTCAAAATCAGCATCCCAACCAAATATTCATGGTTGTTCCCCACTAGCCCTGGTAAGGCCACTAAACCTGGGAAGATAAGTATCACCAAATGCTCTGAGGAACGAGATAACCCACATCTCGATAATAATCAAAATTTTAAAAATAAACGTAACGTTAAGATTAAAAAAAGACCGCTCCCAAACCCCCTTCCAACTAAAAAGCACGCTAACAAAAAACGAAGCTCAAATCCCGATCCCAACTGGAGCTTCAAAACGAACTTGCTCCCCAATTTTAGTGCTCCGTCCTCACTTATCCGACACAAAGCCCTTACACACCAATCCTCTAATCCGCTAATTCCCAATGTTCCACCCAAGCCCCCGCGCCCAACCACCCATATTATCCCTTCTCAATCTTCTACGCCACCGATCCCAGCAAACAACTCATTTCCTAACTTCGACCTACAAACTGGGGCTAAGTACCCTAATTTTATTAACTCCCATACCCTAAACCCAGCATCTCATCCGGCGCCCAACTCCATATCCAACCACGAATCTCCATCTCCCTACTCCACTGGCCCTATTCTTGATCCCCTTTTTCCTCTCACAGTTAAACTAACCCAGCAAACCAAAGGAACTACAGAAAGTCACTATGCACTTTCTAGGCTTAGAGAGAGAAAGATATATGAAAACATTCGTCTCTTTCTCGCCTATCTACACGACAAATCGGACTCGGTCTGCTACGAAGGGAAGACCAAAACCAGCGTCATGGTATCCATCCAGCAGGAAGGCCTCCCTATCGACCCTATCAGTCTCAGGAACCCTTATGTCAGGTACCACGAGATTTTTAGCATGTCCTCTCAGAAAGTAGCAGACGACCTTGCTGCATTCGGCCACTACGTTCACTCTAAACGAGTCTCACACCTACAGCGAGGCCGAGCCGAACATGATGAATTTTTTCGTCCATAACGTGCCTCCCTTGTCAGCACTTAAACCATAACGCCTTACATCTCCACCCCACAACATCCCTCTTACATTTTACTACCAGAATGTAAGAGGTCTTCGCTCTAAAACCAATGCTGTCCTACGTCAATCGCATTCTCTTCCCTTTGATGCTTACGCCTTGACTGAAACCAAGTTGATTCCCGACATAAAGAACCAGGAATTGTTCCTCCCTACTTTTAATGTTTTTCGCGACGACGATCCTACCCGCCCACATGATGATTCCCCCTGTCGAGGTGTCCTACTGGCGATCCACAACAGCCTTAACTCTTCTCCCATTACCATCTCTTCATCCTCTAAAGTCGACTTTGTCGCTATAAAAATATCACTCTCCTTCAAGTTTCTTTACATTTTATGTTGCTAACATACATCCTGCCAGCTTAACCTACCGAATCTTGCCAACTTGTTGTCGATGCGGTCGACTATTTTTGTTTTCGGCGACTTTAATCTTCCTCAGCTACAGTGGATTCCATCGGACGATCAATCGTTCTTCATCGCTTCCAATGCCAACTCAGCTAAGAAATGTCTCTTCTTAGATCGTTTAACAGACTCAAGTCTATGCCAAGTCAGTGGTGTATCCAACTATATGGGCAGGCAATTAGACCTTATTTTCACAGCAGATTCAATTAACTCCTCAGTCTTACTTTGTCCCCTATCTCTCTCTACAATCGATAACTACCAGCCCCCCTTCTACTTTCACTTTTTCATAACTCTTCTTTCCAGTCCACTCCTCCCACAACTCTCTTATCCTACGACTTTCATAAAGCAAACTTTCACAAAATCAGTGACTATCTTAGCAGATCCCCCTTTAACTTTCATAACCTAAGCGTAAATGATGCCTTATCCATTTTTTATAAAGAAATATTTAATTCGTTTAGCCTTTACGTTCCGTTTTCCCGCCTTAAAATATCATCTACTAGTCCTCCCTGGTATAATCGAAAGCTTCGTTCCTTACGAAACAAGAGAAACAAGTTATGAGCTGTTTTCCTGCGTACCAGATCCTTTTCCGACTATTCCAACTATCTTGGTGCTTATCTCCATTTCACCAAACTTTACGATTCCCTTTACCAGCGTTATCTTAATAATGCGCAAGTCAACCTTATAAATGACCCTAAGTCCTTTTACCAATTTGTTAACTACAAAAGAAAGTCCGATGGTTACCTCTCCTTCCCTCTCTTCCAACAACAAGTCATCAACCGATCCACTCACCATTGCCACCCTTTTTTTACACAATCCTTCACCAACGACTCCTTTGTACCAGATCCATCCTATTTTAGTTACCTACTGAACTTCTCCAATGGCCCACTTCTCTCTCACATCTTGGACCCCTCTTATATCGAATATAAATTACACCAACTCAATGACGAATTTACACCCGGTCCAGATGGCCTCCCTGCCATATTTCTTAAAAAATGTTCTTCGTCTCTTTCCCTTGCCCTTTCTGATATCTTTCGTCTATCCCTTTCACAAGGAGAATTTCCTCAGGTTTGGAAAACCTCCTTCATAACCCCGATCCACAAAAAAGGATAAAAGAACAAAATAACAAACTATCGTTCAATTGCTTAACTCTCCCATATACCCAAACTCCTCGAAAGTATTTTGTATGAAGCTCTAAGCTTCCAATGCAAATCACTTATTTCCCCTAGACAACATGGCTTCCTAGGTTCCTGGTAGGTCAACCACCACAAATCTCGTTGAATTCGTATCTTTTGCTATCTCTGCCCTAGAGAACGGCAACAAAGTCGATGTAGTTGCAACCGATTTTAGCAAAGCCTTCGATAAAATCTCTCATCGATTAATACTCTTCAATTTGTCTGCCCTCGGCTTTGAACCCATACTGTTAAAATGGATATCCTCATACCTCGAAAACCGTTTTTACAGTGTTCGTTTTAGGTCAGTCCACTCGGCTTCAGTTTTGGCCACCTCTGGAGTCCCTCAAGGCAGCCATCTCGGTCCCCTTCTTTTTATATTAACCATAAATGATCTCGATAGGATCATCAAACACTCGTCCGTCTCCCTTTATGACGACGATATCAAATTTTTCAAAACTATTTCCTCTCCCCATGACTCCTTCCTTCTTCAACAAGACCTTGATAGTTTTTCGATCTGGTGCCTGAAAAATTGTTTGGAACTTAATATCGCCAAATGCCAATCCATCACCTTTTCACATAAGCGGCAATAATCTCCTCTCTGACTCTACCTTCTCCACAACCAACCTATCTCCTCCGTTGAATCCCTTCGCGACCTCGGCATTTTGTGTGATAGGGAGCTAAAATTCACATGTGCTGCTCTTTGCTGGCTTTGAGGATGTATTTGACAGAGTGAATTAGCACCATTTTTGAAAAAAAAAACCTTACTTTGAAGATCTTCGGAAAGATGTACGATGACAGGATATTCCAGGAGTTCTATTGTAATATTATGATTTAGTCGCTGCTGTTTAACATTTGGAAATGCCTGACATCCCTCTCTTTGCTTTAAGATATCGTGATACAATTACTATAGTCGATATCGATAGACAAATTTCTCATCTTTTTGGAACGTAGATGTGAGGCATTAGAAAACGGTAGCTGTTCACCTGTTCGTCAAACATTTAAGGCTAGGAATACTGTTGTACGGGGCAGCCATGCGTCGTCTCTTTCGTCTTCTAACTGCCCCAAATTTGGGGGATCGCATGTTCTGCCCCAATGCGAGGGTGTGTAGGGTTACTTTACTTTATTTGAAAAGTGTGGGGTAAAATGGGGGGCAGGAAAAATGCGGTTTTAAATGAAACAGGTCTTTTCTTCTTCAAGTGTTACAGCAAAGAGCACCAGTATCCTGTCTGTTAATATCGTGACGGGTAATAGCCATCAAATGACCTTTAGCTGTCATTATCGTACATCACACAACAAGGCTATAGAACTGCAACACAGCATTCATTTCTTTCTCCACCGACTTTCGCACAGCTTCTATTCCCAATACTTGGAAAATTTCACAAATATCGTTAGAAAATGTTCGTACTGGATCTACGAGTACATCACGTTCACTTAAAACCTTCATCATCGATGTACCACCATCAGTATCTTCGAAGATACACCAGCAAAATGGAAAGTATTCAATGTCATCTGTGTGGCAGGCTCACCAAGAGACTGAGCAGTTAACGCACCCACCATTTCACCCGGATTAGCTTGGGCTTGTTGAAAACGTGTTTCAATTTCTCCGATCAACCACTCGAATGCCTCTGTAGAAAGGCGAAATTCTTCTGCGACATATTTTGTACATAAAGTCGAACGCACCAAACACTTTAACAGCAATGTGGCGTTTTCGTTAGTCTGCTTCGAAAGACGATCGTTACCAACCCCAATTACACAGCGCTTCAGTAAATCTCTGACGCCATGAATGACGTGCAACTAACTCAAATCTATCGATACACGTTTGTTGATGTGGAAAATTTTTTGTACATTCCAAATCATACGTTGCAAATTACAAGGCAATACTACTTTCGATTCCCCACTTGGGAAGATTTCTCGTAATGCCACACGATCGCTACACAATTGTTCCCATTCTGACAGTGCACTATTCGATTCACTTAGTTCCTTTATAACATCATCTGCAAACACCTTTCGCATATATCTTTCGTTGGACCAGTCAAATTTGAATCGTTTTTCAAATGATTTGTTTGAAAGTTTAACAGTAGGTAAGTTCTGGAATTCCACAGTTTCTCCACAAAGACCGTCCTCTCCATAACGCAACTGAATCAACTGACCTACAGAATTATGTACTGCACCATCGTAGTTAACCATGACAGACTCCATAGCCTTTATCAGATGACGCTGAATATAACCAGTTTCAGCTGTTTTGACAGCAGTACCGATAAGACCTTCTCGACCACCCATAGCGTGGAAATAAAATTCGGACGGCGTGAGACCGGCAAGATATGAATTTTCTACGAAACCCCTGGATTCGGGATCATAATCGTCTTTGATGAGATGTGGTAAAGTTCACTTTCGGAATCCGTAAGGTATACGTTTACCTTCAACGTTCTGTTGCCCCACACAGCAATAACCTGGGAGATATTAATATTTGACCCCTTCGAACCAGACACCACCGTGGCCTTTAAATTGTTGTATTCTGTTAAAGATTTCTTAGCTGAACCTCCAGTCTTGTCACGAGCGTCGTTCAAGATACGATTTACTTTGTTTTCGAATGTCTGACGTAGAGTACTCGTACCATAGAAACGACCGGCAATCTCGTGACCCGATTCAAGAAAACAAATATGCAACAAGGAGCCTGCCGAGGTACCCAGAGTCTTCTTACATAAGATCCCCATAATTAAATCGCCATGCTCGACCATGACTTTTGTGTCTCCGGGTGTTCAGTTCAGTTTATATGCATTTTTATTGTATTACTTAATTTACTCTTACTTGCTAGACAAAAAATGCTTAAAAATTAGCTTAATTAACTTAAAATTATCGTATTCTAGCTTACTGACCCCATGCGGGCACTCTAAGTTAAACCTAACACTTAAATTATGTCTTTCGACGTACCTTACTACTATACTATACTATTTCTATTCCTTATAATTAAAACTAAGAAAACATTTTTTCAAAAAAAAACTTAGTAACATGACTTTTTTTTATATTTTATTATAAAACTTAAAACTAAAATCCTAAAAACTACCTAAAAATAAGTCTTAATCTACTTAAACTACTTACATCTAGTACATACATATATATATATATACATAATATATATATACTTAATATATAAATATATGTATATATATATAGATGTATGTTTTTTTTTTGAATTTTTTATTTTTATTAATTTTTTTTTGGTTTTTATATATTTTTTTTTCTTAAATCTAACTTACTCCTACTTAAAACTATGTAAGCCGGCCATGGCTAAAAGAAAAATTAGGCGACCCACTTTGCTTCACATGAAGCTACTAAGAATTGGAGGAATTCGACGACGAAGCATCCCCTCCTTCTAAAAGCCACCAAAATTGTTGGTGCTGCCGAGCAACATCCCTCATGTCGCGACTCCCTACCGCTCTACTGAACCGGAGACGCTCCGCACTGCCGTGTGCGACGTCTCCGTCGTAGTTGAGTCGCCTGTCCGCAGCTGTTCGAGCAACGTGGAAGATTAGCGGCACAGCCAATCTGTCCTGGATCAGACCTTTGCTATCAAGGTAGAGAAACGCTTCTGGAGGAACATAGCCGTCTAAGCGAACTCTCTCGTGATACATATAATTAGGGTAGTAAGCCCCGGAGATCAGGTTGTTCGATGAGGTCATTGCTCTTGCAATGTGCCTTCGAGTCAACTTAATAACAAAATTGTCCACTCTTATTAGGTTCGCCCTATTGTACAAGACCTCATTGCGATAGAATTTTATGTACTCAGACTCTGGTGTTCTGTATAACCGAAGACAAGCCCTAAGGCAAGCCCTCTCAAACACCCGAATCTTTTCCACTAAACTTGCTCTCACGTTGAACCACACGGGACATCCAAATACAAGCATAGGCCGGATAAGGGCCATGTAGCAGATCACCTTAACTCTCGCATCGAGTTGGCTGTTATAAAACAGTCTCCTTGTAAGGGCAAAAGCACCTCTGGCTCTGGCCAGAGCAACATCTATATCTTTGTTGAAATACAGATATTGATCTAGTCAGACCCAAGGTATCTGACTACATTTCGACAAGCAAGTGGCTGTCCATGTTGTCCGACGATAGAGAACTTTCGCCAATTCTTTCTGGTATCCCTAGAGGCCCCAGACAAAGGCGTCCTAAGCAGAATGGCTTCCGACTTCTGAAAGTTAATTTTCAACTTCCAGTCATCGCAATATCGCTTAATTTGGTCGAAGTCACGTTGCAAAAGCAAATTAATGACCTCAATCTTTGGACCTGATCTGTACGCGATTAAGTCGTCTACGTACGCTATGGCATGGTGGAGTGAACCTATCAGATCACTTGTGTAAATGTTGAATAGGATCGGCGAATTTACCGCACCTTGTTGCAGACCGTTCTTAATGTTAAATATTCCAGCAGAAGTCACATCGCCATTCTTCACGATGAACTGTCTACTGGAGAGCATATCAAAGAGAATATACAGCAGTGGTTTACTAATGCCCAACCTGTCCAGCTTGAAGCAGTGTCCCTCTAACCATACGGTATCGAAGGCTTTTTCCAAGTCAATCAGGCAGGCACCAGTGCACTGTTTCTTGCCTTTGTTCCATTGGATATCGGAAACCAGTTTAGACGCAGCATGAATGATATCATGCCCCGCCTTGAAACCGAATTGATTATCCGGAACTATATGTTTGTCCTCAACCCACTTGGTCAGGACTCTATTGATTACCTTCTCGAAAACCTTACTGATGTTTGGAAGAAGACTGATCGAGCGGAGATTCGCCGGATTGGAAGTATCTTTATCCCTTTTGGGGATGGGATGTACCACCGCAGTTTTCCAATGCGCTGGATAATGTGCATTATTCATTGCATTATTAAACAGGGTGGTATAAATGTCCACCGCTACTAGTGGGAGATGTCGAAGCACAATGTTCGGTATTTCATCGGTTCCCACTGATTTCTTACTTCTAAGTGATTCGAAGATCGTTTGGAGCTCTTCCTTCGCAATGAAAGGTGGTAATACCCTTTCGTTGGTGATGACATTATTTGCCATATTCTCGTCACTGAACTGGGTGAAACCCGAGCTCTCGAATCGCCAATTCACAATTTCATTTCGAAGGCAGGCATTGTGCATAAGGACTCGACTTTCCAGGTCGTGGTTCGGGCCAATGATGTCATTCGCCTTGTACACTTCCTGGAAAGTCGCTCCTATAGCCTCTACCTTCTCCTGCGGATCCTCGACCACAAAGAAGTTGTCATCATCAACGGCCTCATTTGGATCAATGCCTGCTGCTACAAGTATTTGTTCGTTGTTCGTCGTTCGGCCGATTCTAAGACATGGAAGGTCGTTTTGATTATTTCTCCGAAATATTTTATTTATTTGCGGGAACATATTCGGGTTGCTGTTGTTTACAGCCCGAATTTTGTTGTTCCAATACAAACTTACAGAATTTCTGTAATTTTCTTTTATTAATATTTGGAGGTTTTTGATCGACGACTTCAGTGTCACGATCTCCGGGTTATGTCTGTCAGTAAACTGTCTGTACAAGGTTTTTAGTCTTGACAGCAGTCTACTTTTATGTCGGTGCAGTGCGTCAATGGTTGCATTGCGGAATAAGTCTTCGTTGTCAGTGTGTTGATACCGTGGTATCGTTTTGTCCATAGTTCGTTTAATTGTCTCGTCCATTAGTTTTAAATACCTGTCAATCTCCTCGTTTGACAGATTTCTGTTGGACGGTGGGTAGAGCGAATTCGAGGAGAGTGCTCTAGTCAGTGTTCTGGTGAAGTGTGTCCAACGCACCCTACTATAATTGTAGGAATGCCTTTGCACAAACTCATCCAATTCCGCAATTTCGTTGGGAACAGTTATTTCGGTGCTGAGACCGCAATGGTCACTGTCATACACGAAAGTGCGTAGACAGTTTGTAGTTTGTTGGTTAGTGCATGTCAGTTGTATTCGTGAATCGAACAGCAGAAGATCCAGATAGGACCCGTGTCTCGGAAACGACGGACTATCCGTGGCTTTGAGGTCGAGTCGATACATCACGCTGTGCTGACCCCACCAATTGAATAGTAGGTTCCCTCTAGTATTTGGTGTATTATTTCCCCAATCACTATGTTTGGCGTTGAAATCTCCGCCGATAATAAAGTAATTCTCCTCCAATTCCAGCCTCAGGAATCGAAACAGTGTATCGAGCTCTGAGATGAATAAAGTGGATTGAGTAGCCTTAGATGCATAAACAGACACCATGTATAACCGCTTTCCACTACGGAGAGGGATGTACATGATGCATGCTTCCAGCACCTGAAACCTACGTACTACACGACTGTATACTCTTTTGAAACGCAGTCCCTTTCTTACAAAGATCGCAACACCACCTCCTTGAATAGAATTGGGTCGGTTTCTTCGTAATATTTCATATCTTCTGTGCCTCATTTTGTGTCTTTTGGTAAGCTTAGTTTCGCTAACCAAAAGCACATCAGGGGCTTGGTCTTTAAGCAACTTAAACAGTGCGGTTCTTCGTTCGAACCTAATCAGTGAATTAACATTCACTGCAAGGACCTTCAGGGTTTGCTCCGCCATGTACGTACCCATTACGACTGGAGGTGCGTTAGGCCCGGCAGCATCGCGTATATTTGATCTACCCGCTTAGCCTGTTCCTGTATTTGACGCTGAAGCTGAGCCATCTGCCCCTGAATAGAGAGCAAGATAGCCAGCATGTCAGGTACAGGTTCAGGTGCTCTAGGCGCTGGGGCCTGAGAAGCTACCTTTGCTTGTTGTACCGTAGTTCCCCTACCTGCCGCCATTTGGGCGTAGGTAACTTGGGGAGTAACGGCTGGTGTTTGTACCTGCACGAGTGGACGTTTAACTTCCACTTTCTGCTGCCGAGCCAGATTTACTCTTTTGATGTATTGGAATTTGGGACAACCCCGATAATTTGCGGTGTGTCCCGTGTTCCTACATAAAGCACAAGAGAGTTGGCTTTTTTCCGACGCTCCGTCCTTGCCTAGAGCGCATTCCTCTGACTTGTGGTTCTTTCCACACTTCACGCATCGAGGCTGCATTTCGCAGTTCGACGCGGCGTGCCCGAACCTTTGGCAGCGAACACATTGTAAAATGTTTTCGCTCCTCTTTAATTTTTCCCAGTGTACAACCTGGTAGTCCAGGACTTTTATACTCCTTAGACCATCCAGTTTGCTGTTGGGACTTAGCTGGACCAGGAAGAACGGCAGTTTCCGCTTCTCCCTTTTGGCTCTAGCCGTGACAAATGGCTTGACCCCCACGAATTTGAGCCCTTCGCACTCCTTCTCTTTCAGCAGTGCAAGGAGCTCCTCCGGATCAGTCGACGGTTCTAACCCCCTCAGCAGCATTGTCTGCAGCTTCTCCCCCTTCGGGGTGTAGGAGAAGAACTCCGTCGTCGAATCCTTCAATAAACTTTTAATCTTATGATAGCGCTCCACTGTGTTACAGTGGATCGCATGCCTATCTAATGATAATCTTTTTATAAAAAAATTGTTGCCTATGGCCGACTTACACAGTTCTATTGTTTCTTTGAGTTCCATTTTGTGTGTATTTATAGGTGGAACCCTTTGTTTTGCAATTTGCTGTTTCTGCTGTTGTTGTTGCTGTTGCTGTTGTTTTTGCTGCTGCTGTTGTTGTTTCTGCTGCTGCTGCTGCTGTTTTTGCTGCTGCCGTTGTTGTGGTTGCACTTGTTGTTTTTGCTGGTGGTTTTTAAGTTTTTGCTGGTGTTTGTGTAGCACCTGCGCTATTGTGTTTGTTTGTTGTTGTTGGCTCTGATTTTGAGTTAGCTGCGTTTGTTGCTGGGATTGCTGTTGCTCTTCCCTCTTCCTTCTTAGCATTTGCTTTCCTTTAATGGCTAGTACTCGTTGTTGTAGCATTTTGATGCTACTACTAATTGACTCCATTTCTTCCTCTTCGTCTTCCGATTCGGTTGACGCCAAGGAAGCGAAGCTGTTCCCTTTCTGATGTTGGTGAACATCTGAAGCGAATGGGTTGCTGTCGGTAAATTGTCCGGGCGTTGATTGCGCCCCTTCCCTCACTCCACCAAGCAGAGTGGAAGTTGGTAGGGAGGGGCGGTGTGCTAAGGTGGCAGTTGGCCTTAGCGCCCTCCTTCTCTTTGTCTTCGGTTCTGTTTGGCTTGAACCACTTGACGCCTCGCCTGATTTATCTGCGGATCCCGTTACTGGCATAACAGACCGCTCTTCACCATCCATCGCGTGATGATTTTATCACTCACTATCACTATCAGTTTAGTTTGTTTTTTTTTTTCAATTGAACAAAAAAAAAAACAAAAAAAAAAAAAAAAAAAAAGTCTATTCGACCCGGAGTCGAACCTGCTACCTTTCACTTGGTAACCGGGCGCACTACCTCTGGGCTAATTGGAGCCCTATGTCACTTCTGTCAAATTCTTTTATACTGGTATTACTACCCAACCGAAAGCCGAAACACGTCAATACTCTACGGAGCTCAATGAACGACTGAGTGTCTCCGGGTGATATCCATTTGTATGGACCATCATCTTCTTCATCGGGATGTGTAGAATGTGTACGAATCATGTTCACATTGCCGGGGATGATCAAGGAGAAAATCTGTTTGCCTGTCCACGTTGGCAAAAACATCAGCAGATTCATCATTTGTTCGCGATTTATGAACACATCTCGTTTTGTCATCTTTCTTACGGCTGTAAGGGTATCCTGCACAATACCCATGACAGGTTTGTTCGCCTGCGGTGTAATAATTTGTCGAGGAGTTATGTGAATGTTTTCGATTACTGCTCTTGTCTTCATCGATTGGGGAACGTGTAGATTCATTTCATCTCCATCAAAATCAGCGTTATAGGGTCAAGTACAGGACAAATTCATACAAAATGTCGACCATGGCAAGACCTTCACACGATGACCCATCATACTCATTTTGTGCAATGTTGGCTGACGATTGAAAATCACCAAGTCATAGTCACGCAAATGTCGCTCTACCTTGTAGCCACATTGTAAATGAAAATCACTGGGTTTTGGGTGAAAGCGCAAATCTATACGCTCTTCATTGTCTCGAACGATATATTTTGCTCCAGGATATTGTGAGTTACCGCGACGTACCAGCTCCTGCATTCAAATGTTGGGGTGTGTAGGGTTTAATAACTTTAATAATTTGTGTAGGGTAAAAAATGTGGGGTATAAAAAATGCGGTTTTAATGAAACACGTTGTTACTTCTTCGAGTGTCACAGCAAAGAGAATCTTTATTCTTCTTCCGGAAATTACATCCATATTTACATTTTTACAAAAGCATCGCTGTTGAACTTGTAACACTAGCCACCATAGTCTCGTTCATCTCGATACAACAACTTCATCGCAACTATACACGATTCTTGAAAATGCCTTACTGGAAAAACCAGAGGCAGATTCTAGTACCAGCAATAGCTTTCAAACTCTATCTAAGTTATCCTCGGACCGTCACGTTTCGACGCATCATTCAATAAGGGAATTGCATTGTCCACCACAAATCTTATTGCCAACTATTGTCGGCAATGCTTTAGACAGCCGTGGTAATTATCAGCGAGTTCGCCTTCTTTTAGACTCCGGATCTGAAGTATCATTTGTGTCGGAGTCCTGTGCCCTGCGGTTAGGGTTGAAACGGCAGGATGCACGTGTATTAATAAATGGAATTGGTTCTACCAGTGCGGGAAGGACTAGAGGCTTAATTTCGATGCGCATCAACTCTTGTTTGGAAACAGAAAGCATTTCTGTGGATGCCTACGTACATATTGCCTCAAGTAACATCCAACTTACCGACGACTTCGTTTAATGTAAACACTTTAGCCCATCTTAAGGACCTGGACCTCGCGGACCCTTACTTTAACAAATCGGGTTCGATTGATATCCTGTTAGGAGCTGATAAGGTGAAGGAAGGTACCCCATTGCTCAAAAAACAATTTTTGGTTGTGTTTTGGCAGGAAGGTCCATAGATTCAGAGTCACAAATAGTTCAGTCGCATAATTGTATTCTTAATGTTGATGAAATTCTACAAGCTTTTTGGAATATTGAAGAAGCTAATCCAAAATCTCTTCTTACAGAAGAGAAAAGGAACATCGAAGACCATTTTCATAAAACATATTCTCGTGACTCACCAGGGTAAACCATCGTCAGAATTTTCACTTCGCAGCCTTGATTAGTATCGTCGGTGTTTGTGTTTACTGTGTTTGTCTGTAATTATGACTAGGGAATTCAGGGTGGACGTAGCCAATATACGCGGGCTAAAAAGTAATCACTTTTCTGCGTACGTCCACGTCTGTAAGTACCGACCAGCTGTTTTGGCACTTAGCGAAACACAGGTAGATCCCCGCCCACACCTCTCACATCACTCTGATCTGAAGCCACCGGGCTAGGAACTAGTGTCACTATTCTTTCCCCATCGCGGTCTCGCCATTTATGTGCGTAGTGATGTAGCTTACCAAATTCCACCACAATGTAGTCCCTGCACCAATCCGGAATTCAATTTCATGTGGTTAAAATTCAATCTCCGTAAGCAAATTATCCACACCATTCAAAGAATTGTAATCTTGTATCCTCATACTGAAATCGTGATTACGGGCGATTTCAATATACACAATTCTGGTTGGCTTCGACGTTCTGGACAGACAACACCCCAAGGACGGTGTGTTCAGATCTTCGCTGCGGAGAACAACTTAACCCAGCTTGTAAATGAGCCCACACGAATACGAGACGTTGACAGTCATATCGCCAACACCCTGGACTTGTTTTTAACTTCTCACCCTGACATGTACTGCGTTGATGTGCTCTCCTCTCTACGCTCGTTGGGCCATATCAGCTAATTTCTCGTACGCCGAGCACACAATTAGAGAACCGCTTGGCAATACGATAAAGCCAATTGGAGCGGACTTAACAACTTCTTTAGGAATTTGAACTGGTCGTTATGTTTCCTCGATAACGACGTGGATGCCGCTGCTGACATGATCACAGAAACTATTCTCTTTGGAATGAGATGCTTCATCCCTCATCGGATGAAGAGTATCAGACCAAAAGAAAAGGCATAGTACGACTCGACCTGTAAAGAGTTCGGTCCTTCAAGACCAACCTCATCGGAAGAAAACCAAAAAAATTTTAAACAAGCCAGGAATGACTGCAATGTCTTTCTCAAGCGTATGAAATTCCAATACGACCAAAACCTGAGGTAAAAACTACTGCAATGTACCAAAAGCAGTAAAAATTGTTGGTCATTCCTCCATCCCAACGCTCATTTACAATGATATTCCAGCTGTCAGCTCTTTGGACAAGGCCAATCTGCTTGCTGCACACTTTGTGGTTAGCTCAACACTCCCAGATTTTGCTTTGCCCCCGCCTACACTTGAGCGCGTCGAATCTACAATGGGACGAATCCACTTTCGCACTCGTGTAATAGCAAGAGTACTTACAGATCTCAACATGCATAAATCCGCTGGTCCAGGTGGAATATCTCCCCTTCTTCTGAAGAGGTGTTCTTCCTCGCTGGCAAAACCACTGCGTAAGCTTTTTCATCAATCCTACTCTTTAGGACTCTTTCCGAGCAGATGGAAAACAGTATTTGTCCAGCCCGTCCCTAGAAAGGGCGAGTCTTCTTCTCTCTCGTCCTACAGACCCATTGCACTTACGTCCCTTCTTTCCAAGGCCATGGAAACGCTGATAAACGGTCATGAACGGTTTTCGTTGCAACAGGTCCACTGGTGATTTGATGGCATGTCTCACCGAAAAGTGGAACCAAAGCGTACATCAATCTGGCGAAAGCAAGATAATTGCACTTGATATCTTGAAGGCATTTGACAGATTTTGGCATCAGGCTCTTTTGTCGAAAATGAGTGCTCTTGGGATCGATGACTCTCTTCTTCAATGGATTAGAAACTACCTCTCGGAACGTTCAATTCAAGTTGTCTTGGACGGTTTCAAGTCTGATATTCTCAAAATAAATGCTGGTGTGCCCCAGGACTCCGTTCTGTCTCCGACACTCTTTTTAATTTTCATCAAAAATCTCTTGTCTGCTACTTCTAATCCAGTACATTGCTTTGCTGCTCTTCGGCTGTAGAACGGGAACGGCAGCGTATGCTGAGCTCATTAAATTCCGATATTAACAGCGTAACCAACTGGGTAACTATCAACCGAGTGGAATTTAATGCTTCCAAAACTCAATGCTGTCTGCTGTCATTAAAGCGAAATTCAAATACCCAGCTATTCTCCATGAATGTCACTTGCTCGTACATCATCGAAACCGATAAACTTCCCATTCTCGGTATGTGTGTCAGTGACAGCTTACGTTGGAATGACCACACATTCGATGTCGCCAAAAACGCTGCGAAATGTCAAAGTTTCCTCAAGCGATGTAAGAAATATTTTACCCCCTCTGATCTGGCCACAATGTATAAAGCAGTCATCAGCCCAAAATTGGAGTACAATGCCCACATCTGGTCAGGTGCTCCTAAAACATCTCTGCACCTGCTAGATAGGATTGAAAACCGTGCGATAAAACTAATTGGTGATACTAATATCAGTCAATCAATTGACACCCTCGAACACCGACGTTATGTCTCCTGTCTCACTTTATTTTATCGCTATTTCCAGTAGCATTCCGCCCATTCAAACTTGCAACCCGTCTCGCTATGAATGCTCAGTATACCCTCAAACCCATTTTCGGACGTACTCTAAAATATCGTGATTCTCTCCTAAGCCGTACTACTCGCTTATGGAATGCCCTGCCGATCTCTGTGTTTCCCGGTCGTTATAACTTACAAACATTTAAGAACAATGCACATCGGTACCTGTCTTTTCTTCCTCCCAAAATTTTCTTCGCCCGCGCTGTGTACGAACATTTTAAGGGTATAACAACCCCTTGAGCGCGCGCTAATTATAAAAGAAAAAAAAAAGAGAAAAATATTAGGCAACCGATGAAATTGTTAAAGTCCAACGTTGAGAGGATAAATAATAATTCGAGAGCTAAACGTTATAATATATTGGGTATATAACTTCGTTTTTTTTTTTTCACAATTTGAACGTTTATTCAAGAAAAACATATACAAAGTATTATTCAAAGTATTGCCCATTTTTCCAATCTTTCTGGCAATTTGTGGGTCCCATCCCAAAAGAACTGCGCCGGCTTGGCAGCCAAGAATAAATCAAGCCAATTTTTGATATTCTGCTCTGATGTGAACCGTATTTCAGTGAGGGTGTTCTGCATCGACCGGAACAAATGGTAGTCAGAAGGGGCAAGGTCTGGGCTATAAGGCGGGTGGGATAAGACTTCTTATGCACTGTTTTCCAAATAGTTCTTAACCGGAATAGCAACGTGGGGCCGAGCGTTGTCATGATGGAAAATTATTGCCTCGTGTCTGGT
This sequence comes from Volucella zonaria, assembly GCA_963966105.1. NCBI lineage: Eukaryota > Metazoa > Arthropoda > Insecta > Diptera > Syrphidae > Volucella > Volucella zonaria. The sequence goes on along the minus strand of OZ014533.1, from coordinate 127,864,380 downwards.
CGCATATTCCGGGCGTTTTTCGGCCACTGCTCTCTTCAAACGGATTAATTGTGCTCGGTAGCGTTGTCCATTGATGGTTTCTTCCAGTTTTAGCAGCTCATAATATTCGGCTTTGCCGTTGATTTGGCTGGTTGGCCGGGTTTCACATATGATTTTTTGCGCTTGGGGTTGTCGTAATGGATCCATTTTTAATCACCAGTAACAATCCGATGCAAAAATGACTTCCTTTTGTGGCGTTCCAACAGCATTTCGGACATGCAAAACCGCCTTTCGACGTCTTTCGGCTTGAGTTCATGTGGAACCCAATTTCCTTGCTTTTGAATATATCCAGCTGCTTTTAAACGTTCTGAAATGGCTGTTTGAGGGACACCCAAAGATTCTGCGAGCTCTTCTTTTGTTTGGCAACAATCTTCATAGAGTAATGCTTCCAGTTCTTCATCTTCAAACTTTTTTGGCTGCCCAGGATGTTCATCGTCTTCCAAGCCAAAATCACCACTTTTAAATCGTGCAAACCACTTTTGGCCCGTTCGCTGAGCTAGCGCATGTTCACCATAAACGATGACTTTCGGTAGCAGTTTTCCTCATATTAAAGTAATGAAGAAGAACCCCACGCAAAAGCACTTTTTCAGGCACAAAGTTCCACATATTTGAGTGAAAAAAAATTATTGTTGTTTACAATGACAGTAGCTTTCCAACGCATGTTCCAATGGACTAATACAAGTTACGCCATCTCTTATAGACCCAATAATTTATTGTATGTTACCAATCTCGTTTCTGGTCCAATCACCTTAGTCAGGCATTCGAATCTTTTAGAATTAGTTAGTCCAACATTCGGCTTTGTTTGAGCAAAACAGTTTAATTCAGAAACGTCTCTTCATCTGCTTCTGTGCATAACTCACCATAAGTCGATAGTAAATCCCACTTTTTTAGATTCAACTGAAACCCCTCAAATCCAATTTGAATACTTAACTATCGCTAACCTTTTCGAAATTGGTTTAACAAATCTGATCACCAAAAATCAATTTTTCAAAATTCGAAAATAACTCTGAAATGATTTAAAGTCGATTAAGTTCAATTTAAAATCAGCTCAAAGGAGATGGAATAAAAACGAGGACAAAATAGAACTGAAAAGTCCTGCAAATGTTGTCCTTTACACAGCCTTTAGCAGCTAAGGGAGGATAACGATGAAGAACGGCTGGACTAAATGGATGAATAAAAACTATGATAATCTTCTTCGTTTCCTGTTTAAGTTTGTCCTCAGTACTTTCTCTCTGTTTCTTTTTGAAAAATAAGAAATTTTTTCCGCATCCTTCTGCGCCAATAATCGAGGGAGTACTCGTACTCAAAATAGAAATGGAATTTCTATTTCTGTCCTCCGCAATAAAATCATCGAAAACTTTATCACAATCAATGAACAATTTCAACTACTCGTACTATTCCACTGCTGTATCGTAGGGTACGAGTATATGGATACTCGTACATGTATCCGTGCTCTGATCAATTTTATCTCTTCCGTCCTAAAGGGATGCTAGTTTAAATTTAAATACCTAATGAATACTAAATTAGCTTTGGCAAGGATGGCATCACACATGTAGTCAAGACTGTCACGAATTTTGAGAAGCAAAAATGTGGAATGAGGTCAATGGAGTGAAACAACTGCCGTATTTAGATAACTGGTGTGTGTAAACAAGGACTCTGGGGTATAAAGCGTTCGATGAACGATAGCAGAGGCAACATATGATGTGGTTGCAATGGAACACTTTAATAACTTTGTGACAGTACAAATACCCAGTCACGGAAGGGATTTTTATTACTGCTACTCGTGTATACAACGTGGCGCAAAAGCCATCACCCTATCGGAAGATGCTATCATTTTTGCAAATGGCGGGAAAATACACGTTAACAAGACATGAATTGCTATACTCCTAAAGAACGCGGAATAATTTTTACGATTTTTTTGCGGAATAATTCGTCGAGTGTGTTGGCGCAGCTTGAATTTCGCCGCAGATTTCTCGGTTGTCCGACACCAACTGGGCAAACTTTACGGCGTTTAGCCGCTCGCCTAGAAGATTGTGGCACAACACGAGATGCTGCCAGGTCTGGCCTGATACGGTTTCTCTAGATTAATCTCTAAAAAAGGCTTCGGCCGCACTCATTCTGCGTCTTTCTAAAAATGCAGAAGACATTATCCTAATCTAGGAACCATGGATAGCAGAAGGCGTGGTTCGTGGACTTTGGAGACATCCGTACACGTTCCGCTCTATACAAGACACAAAGATAAAATCAGAACTTGTATATTAGTGAAACGTAGCCTTAATGCATTTTTACTTCCTAGTCTCAGCGACCCCGACTTAACCGTTGCCAAACTAGAGACTACCAAAGGCTCCTACTGGCTGGCATCGGCAAACCTTGGCCACGATCTTGTGGGCCCTCTCCCTGGTGATAACCTAGAAAGGGTGGTACTGGAGGCTGGAAGGTAAAAAACTGGCCTCATCATCGGATGCAACTCTAACGCTCACCACACGGTATGGGGCAGTACCGATATCAATGATAGAGGTGAGTCATTTTTTGACTATATTATAAGTACTAACCTCTTTATTTGCAATCTTGGCAATGAGCCCACTTTTATAGCCAGAAACCGACAGGAAGTGCTGGACATCCCTCTTGACTTCGACAGCATCACTCAAATGCTAATGAACTGGATGGTATAGTCTGAACACTCTTTTTCAGACCACAGATACATCCAATTCAGCCTGAGTGATGCATTCCGGAACTACCGGTAAACTGATTGGCTAAAATACAGAGGAATACTGTCAGAAATGCTATCCTCTGAACTATCAAGTCCACAGCGTGACATCAATGAGCTTGACAGGAAAGTCAGGGAATTCACCCTGACTCTCAATCAGGCTATGGCCGCTTCCTGCCTTCTTATTTAGCCTAGGGGCAAGAAAAAACCGCATTGGTGGACATCAGCACTGGGACTGTTCAGAAACACTTGCAGAAAACTTTTCAACGTAGCAAAAAGCACAAGAAAAATGACTGATTGGGATTCATACAAAGAATCACTCAAAATATATAAAAAAGAACTGAGGAAGGCAAAGCGAAAATCCTGACGATCATTCTGTGACAAAATCCTCTCTACAAATCCTATGATGCCTAGCTGTTTGAAAAAAAACCGATAACTCTTCGACAACCTCAAGTGATGAATCACTCGACCTGCTACTGGACACCTATATTCCACGTAGCTCTCAATTCGCGGCCAGTAGCAACTCAGACAAGCGTACTGCAACCGGGACCAAAATTCATGGTCTGATCACAAGGGACAAACTGCTCTGGGCGCTGCATAGTTTCAAACCAAATAAGTTGGCTGGTCCGGACGGTATAATACCTGCCGAGCTACAAAGGTCCTCAGACATTAAGATTCCGACGGTAGAATATGTCAAGAGGAGCTGTGTAGAACAGATCCACATTCCACTGTCATGGAGAGACGTCGATTTAGTTTTCATTCCCAAAGCCGAAAAATCCTCTCATGTCGTCCCAAAGGATCTCACACCTATAAGTCTATCATCTTTCCTTCTGAAAACTCTAGAACGACTGATTGATATCCATGTACGAGCTAAAATTGATCCAAGACTTCTGTCAACGGCTTAACATGCCACTGCAGAGGCAAGCCGGTGGAAACAGCTCTGCATTCACTGACTAGCCACATCAAACGATCCCTACAGTATAAAGAGTACACAATGGTAGATGACTCACTTGGGGAACTGATCAGTCTTATGCTAAAAAGCAGGATAATCAACTCCAAACTGGGTGAGACTTCTGCCAAAAGATGTGTCAGCAGAGGTACGCCGCTAGGCGGTGTCCTCTCTCCCCTTCTCTGGATCTTAGTAGTAAATGAACTGCTGATATACCAGGAAGCGGGTGGTATAGCCGTCTCAGGTAAGCACCTCAATACCATTAAGGAACTCCTACAGCTAAATGTTAATAGATTAACCCACTGGACAGATCGCTGTGGATTGGGAGTAGACCCCCACAAAACTGATCTTGTCCTCTTTCCAAGAAATACAAAAATCCCAATCATAGACCCTCCCTCGATAAAAGCTACCAGTTTAGTCTTTTCCGATACAGCAAAATTTCTGGGTCTCATTTTTGACTGGAAACTAAACTGGAAGACTCTTTCCAGCTACATTAGCTTTACTCTCTTGCAAAAAAGCCATTCGGAATAAATGGGGCCTTCAACCCCGCATAACGCTCTGGCTATACATCTCGGTCATAAGACCGATACTCACCTACGATTTTGTTGTCTAGATAATGCAGTCAACTGAAGCAATCTAAACAGAATCCAAAGTGTGTCTATGCATAAGCGGAGCCCTACCTCCGCGGCATTGGATATTCTGTTTCACTTGACACCCCTCAACATCTTCAGCAGGCAAATAACTGCAACTGCAGCGACTAAACAGTGGATAAATAATCCATTTGGCCACCCAGTATTCTTAATACATTAGGAATCCTCACAGAGAACATCGATTACACCATACCTGCACTTTGGTTTGACAAAAACTTCCAATCTAGATCCTTCTGGGAGGAAGATGCTTTCATGGAGGACTAGTCAATCCATCTCTACACAGATGAATCTAAAACCAATAGCGGAGTTGGTAGCGGCGTTTTCTCAGATAAGCTAAATCTAAGCTGCTCCTTCTGTCTTTCAAATCACTGCAGCGTGTTCTAGTCGGAAATTTTGCCGATTAAAGAAGCTCTGTCCTGGCTGAAGAAAAACGTGATATATGCAAAGGATATCCGCATCTTTTCGGATAGACAGGCCGCTATCGAGTCCCTGGACTCGGTCTCATTAAATTCTAAATCCGCCCTTGAATGCCGATTATCTCTTATGGAGAGAGCAGAGCAATTCAACCTTCATCTTTGCTGGGTGCCGGACCACAGAGACATTCCAGGGAACTGTAGAGCCGATGAACTCGCCGAAATTGAAACCACTCTACCTATTCTACCGGAAAAGGGTAGCCTAGCAATATCAAAGCTGGATACTAATAAAAGAGCAGATCTGTTGGACCGTCTAGCGACCAAACAGATCTGGCCAAATCTAAATCTGAATCGCTCAGAGCGTCTGATCCTTGTAAATAGGAAACATTTGAACGTCGTCATAGGTGTCATCACTGAACACTGCCTTACGGACAAGCATGCAAGAAGACTTGGAGCTTTTACAAATAATTTCTGTAGAAGCTGCATGGACGAGGAAGAGGAGGAGACAATCCTCCACCTACTCTGTACATGGCCAGCTCTCTCCCAGAGAAGAAAACTTCACTTAGGAACTTTCTTCTACAACGACTTAAACGATCTAAAAAAATGTAGACGGAAACAGTCTCCTACGCTTCGTCATAATCTCGAACTGGTTCCATTAGCAAGAGGATCATAGATCCACGTGGCATCACAATGGGCCAATAGGCCTAAGTAGGTTAGTATTTCCAACAGCCACTCTTACCTACCTACCTACCCTACACCCTTTCTCCAAGATCCGGAAAATTCTGCAAAAATTCGCTTCAAAATCTGGTGGCCAGAATTGAAGGCCAACAGGAGAAGAAGGAGGAATTCTTCAAATAAGCTCAGTATTTAGATGTCTTCCGAGATAACAAACTTCTTTGGAGTGACCATATAATGACGAAACCCTCCAAGACACTGTCGGCCTTTTGGCAGTGTTAAGGAGCTTTCGGCAAGACATGGGGCTTGTCACTTGGACCTTTGGATCTACATGACTACAATTTTATTCCACGCGTCGGTTGACCGATGGAACAAACTCTCACGAAAATACGTCACTGCTTCTTTTACCAGACTCCAAAGACCGATATGAGTCTTTCGCTAGCACGCCTGGCTCTGCTCTACATGTACTGATGTATCTTCCTTCCGCATTCTCAAAGCCATCATTCGATTAAAAAAAATGTGGCCTTTGGCACAACATGCACTGGAATAGATGATCTTGTATGTCGGCTGTCTTTTACCTCTGGTCTTATGGCCATGCCGTTTGATGCAATGCCACCAGGACTTCTGTTACGAAATTGGCCTTCTCTGTTCCTAGGATTGGTATCGGTTGGTCTTCACGAATGGCACCATAATCGGTCTAGGATGCCCCTTTGATATCTTTTCAGAGATTTGCAAAACTTGGATCTGTCTTCCAAGCGGAAATGAGAATCCTGCAACAGCCAAAGTTGCGTGGAAGTTAATTTGAGAACACAAGGCTTCTCTGAGTGCAATAAAAAGGCTGCATTCATTGAGCAATTGCATCGCGGGAAATGACATCGCCGATGAACTTAGTAGGGAAGCGGACTGTTTCTAAGGACCCAAATCTGTGTTAAGACTATCTGAGTTAGGGCTTCCATTGACAGTTGAGTTTCATATGAACGGAAGACCAATGCTTCAAGTCGTCTCTAACAGGTCAGTCATTTTCCTGAAATTTCTCAGTAGGAAATATTATGTTTTGCTTGCTGGCGTCGTGACGAGATACTGCGCTTTTGTGTATTAGACATGGCACAATATCACGCGGAGCACTATCTCTGTGAATGTCCGGCCGCTCACGTGGTGGGCTTACTAATTTTTCTACGAAGGACAGAAATTGCGGTAAAAGGGACATAAAAGCAGTAAAATGGACTAGTCATTAGTTTGCGTGTACTGTTCCGACAACGCATATTCGAATTCGAAAAAGGTTGTGCAACCCCCTGAACGTATCCCTGACATGAACTACAATATTCTGATTTATCTAAACTCTTCATCGGTTTCCATTGTATTTCTCAGCAGACATCGATATACATACATGTTATGACCCCACACCAAGCTACGCGCCACCGTGTCGCCAGCATAAACATCATCCCCCTCCCCCCTGCTTTCATTAACGAAATGAATAAAACGAAAACGAAAACGAAAATGAAACGAAACTTCCTTGCAACTTAAATCATTTTAGACGCCATAAGTTTTCCAGTAATTCAGGTCAACAAGACAAAAACCAGCGTCTCTCCATGATTTAGAAGAACATCCCCAATAACATTGTTTGCAACCTCAGGCTGCAAGCAGGATTCAATTGGATTTCTCTCCGCACCGAATGAAATACGACGAAACACGAGCTGCCAAAGTGGAAGAAGAAAACCCAGTATACCTACTTGGGAGCAAAAAAAAAAAAAACCAAACGAATTGAAGAAAAAGAAAAGTATCCTCTCACCCTTATGCGGTGGAAAGAAGTTCCTTACTCATAAAATTAGGTCAACAAGTCATGTTAGATAACAAGGAGCGAGCAATATCTGCCAACAGGCTCTGCCAGCTGCAGTGGCTAGTATCTGGGAGGGGTTGCAATGTCGACAAACATTGGTCCTTGATCCGACAACGAGTCAAATCGATACATCTTCTCTCAACCACTCCCGGAATCCCCGGGTCAATTTAGACACAGTGGTGGCTACTGGCTATCCCATGAACTCTCTCGTACCTACTCTACTATACTCATACTTGAGTTGTCTTTTTCTCACCCCTCAAAGCAGAAGCACTTACCAGTCCCACCCACCCCCCATACTAATGTGGCGCAACATAATAATGCTGGCGCATGAAAACACAAACAAACACTGACAGACTCTATGTACACGAGTGTGTCGTATCGCCTTCCTCGGATTAAATGTACGGATACATCGGCAGTGTGTATCCCAGTAGCCGGACTCTTATGCTGCTTTCCTACTCGTATTTGCCATTTCCGGAATGGCATTCCTGCCTGGGTGCCATGTTAAAGGCTACAATCTTCGACCCATATTCATCAAATGCGTTCCTTCTTCAAGAATTTGCTCGTATCCCAGCATAGTAGTGCCATCCATGGGGGATTGGGATTTGGTTCATCCCCTACACTTGGCGTCCAGACGGCGCCCGAAAGTTACTGCCAAAAGGGGGAAAAGAATAAAACGAGAGAAAATTTTGTCATTTGCTCAGCGAATACGTAGAGTTGGTGGTGTTCCAAAGCGGCATTTCAAGCTCCAAGGGAGGTTGATGGGCTGTTACATCATGTCGAAATAAAAGGACGACAGACCTTTCCTATGAGGAGCCAATGTTTCTACGTCGCTCTGTCGCTACGTCGCTATGTCGCTTTGGGTGGGTTATACGGATATTTGGCGAGCAAGGACCGCTTGTGGGAAAGCAGCCTCAACGACTTCTGATTGATGAGAGTGTAATTTATTTAAATTGCGCTGTAGATATATTGTAATTTGATGTGATCCGAGCACCCAGAAACGTTGTAAATTTGTGACGGATTCCTTAGTTACTCGTACTTGGTTATCTGTGAGTTTGTTTCGGTGAGCCTGAATGACATGCCACGAGGACAAACTTTGTGAAGCGTTCAATTCATGTCAAGTTTAATGTTTATTGATGAATAAGAAAATATTGGTTTGTTGTGGGCTCGTCACAGTAGACGACTACTGTGTGACTTGTGGTAACTCAAGCGAGATCGACAGTCAGTGGGCTGTTTTTTTTTCTTGCTGCTGCAAAAAGCAAAGATGAAAAATGAGATTCAATCAGTTGGATGACAAAACCGAAATACGTTTCGCATGGTTTATTGATGGAAGGTCTTGACTTTGAGGTTGACTTTTGAAATTCTTGGTCGTTGTCGTTAAGTAGGACGAGAAGTACTTCGACATTTTGTCACAGATTATTGGATTCACGGGAATTTAAGTCAAGCGCATCCGGGATAGGATAATTTCTTTTTTTTTAAATATATTGTACCTCAGTGCATGGAAGCGCTTCATCTCATTTATCAATTTAAGGACCATTAGCCTTATTATATTGGTAGTCATCGTATAACAGAGTTTTTGAAATGAAATAAGAAGCACACGGAAAAGGATTTTCTTAGCTGAAGGGCTAAGATCAGATGGGAGAGATGCTCTTCTATAAAGTGGATATATGAGCTTTCAGAGGGTCCAAACGCTGACTTGAGGCAAATCCCTCAAGCTCAGATGAATCGTCATCATTACGGATAATGCTGCTGGAATATACATATGGTAAGCCAAAGTCAGCTTTGGGACCAGAAGCTATCCGAATGGACACACGATGGAAGAGATAAAACAGACTGTGAGCTGTTTTTCTTTTACCAATGCTCTCAACAAGGGACAGCATTCGTCGCTGTCATGTAGTTCAAACGGTGTTAGCGGCAATAAAGGTGGCCAAAACGTAACAGCAAGGGGACAAGCTACTGATTTCCATAACATCGAGACGGAGGTGACACCAATGACGGCTATAGCTTTACCGAAGGCACCTGGTATTCCATTCACTGCACTGCTTCTTGCTGCATCTCAATCTTCTATTCCAGTGGCCGTACATCCGTTCGATAGTATCAGTTCGTGGACAGACTACCAACGGCAGTTTGAGACTGCTGCAGGATATGCCAGAGGAGAAGGACTTTCGGTATTGAGTGCTTTACCCAGACTACGAAGCAGTGGTCAGTTTATTGCGGCAGCGATTCTGCGAAAATAGCAGATCTTGCTTCACTCAGCTGCGATGTCGTGTGCAGGTGCCCAAAGAGTGTTTCTCCGAATTTGCTTTAGCTCTTCAGTGACTGTTAGCTTCTGCTCTTCCTGGATGTCCAGCAAAAGTCGTATAGGAGGTCATGGTCCGCCAGTTCATAGAGCGACTGAGGGATGACTCTACCCAGGACTTAATTACAGTCGGACGTCCTTCTACTTTGACGGTTGCTGTTAATCTGACCCAGTAATTGAGTGCGCGGAACAAACGAAGGAGAGTTTTTATGGTAAAAAGCAGTCCTTCATCAACGACAGCAAAAAACTAAAGCACGGTGGCAACAAGAAGAGGTGATTCACCGTTAAAAACTTAAGAGCTTCTAAACAAACAATGTCGAACCTGGATTGCACAACGGACTATGAATACGAAACAACGAATTACAGATATGAAACGCAAAACCGATTCCAAGTTGCAGCGGAGACCTTAAGGAAGAAAGTGATTTCCGCCACACTTTCATTGGCACCACGGGGGATGCGAGTCTCTCCCTGGATGGAGAAGTTTTTTTTGTTGTAGACTCTGGAGCGAATGTATCTGTGCTGGCAGCGAAACATCTTTTCGACACGAATATTCCAAGCGGTTCATCGATAAAGTTGGTAGGCATTTCCGGAGGACCGATTTGGAGTGAAGGAATGGCACACGAAGAGATCGATTTTTTGTTGAAGCAACAGTGCCACTTAGACTTTGAAAAATAAACATTTCAACTAAAAGGTAAAAAGCATCCTCTAACGTTGCCAGCCGGATCAGCATCACAGCTAGTAACAATTGCGTCGGAAACCCCTACAGCCGAACGCGAAGCACTGGTTGAAGTAAACCGATCGACGACTATAAAAGGGCCAGCAGCACTAGTTGTGCCTGCGCCCGGTTTTGAACTGCCAAAAGGAGTAGCAATCGGAAGAAGCCCTATCGACCCCCGTGGCAAAACGCTCTTCGTAAGGATGACAAAGGTTTCATCACGTGCTACTGTTCTACCTAGAGACACCATGGCGTTATGTGAGATTCCAAAAAGCACGGCGTACTGCAAAGTGGTAAAAATGAGTGATCTGTTGCAGGAAGAGCAGCCACGGGGGACTACTGAACCCTGAAAACGGAAATAAAGGAATGCTTAATATGAATCCTTCCCGAATAGGCTTAACGACAGAGTTCATAATACCAGTGGTTGACAAAGCCGGCAGCTTTGATTAACCCTTTGATGGAGCCTCAGAGAACGAAAGTATATTTCAACCGATGATGATCCTTCACATGATTCGCTACTTGTATAGAGGTAAAGAGGATATCATGTCGCGTGATCTAGGATGTGGAAATTTCCTTGTATTTTGATGCGCTTCACCATGACTTCTTCAAGTTTTTTAATGAAGTTGGTCAGTCTTTGGTAAACAGATGAGTAATCCCAGCAGTGATAGGAACAGCTGAACCCACAATGTCAACAACTTATTCCTATAGCCTGATGTGAGCAAATTCCGGACACACGAGTTCATAGAAGAAACTTATCTGTCTTTTTTTTTATATAATTGGCGCGAGTACAAGAGATTTTGTGTAGCCTTAAGATGTTTGCACATAGCGCGGGCGAAAGGAAGTTAGAGAGAGGAAAAAAGAGAGATGCCGATGCGCGTTGGTTTTAAATGTTTGAAGGTTATAACGACTAGGAAATAAAGAGCTCGGCAGGGCATTCCATAAGCGAGTTGCACGGCTTAGGAAAGAATCACAATATTTCAGAGTATTTCCGAAGATGGGTTTGAGGGTGTACTGATGGGCATTCATAGCGAGGGGGGGTCCATTGTCTGAGTGATATTAGTATCCCCTATGAGTTTTTCCACACGGTTTTGAATAGTATCTAGCAGGTGCAGAGATGTTTTGGGCGCATCCGACTAGATGTGGGCATTATACTGCAATTTCGGGCGAACAAATGCCTGATATTATTGATGTCTAATTAGAGGGGGTAAAATATTTCTTACATCGCTTGAGGAAACATAGACATTTCGCAGCATTTTTGGCGACATCGAATATGTGGTCATTCCCACGTAAGCTGTCACTGACTCCCATACCGAGAATGGTATGGTCAACGATGCAAGTGCCATTCATGGATAATGGTTAGGTGTTTAAATTTCGCTTTAACGATAACAAACAGTATTGCGTTTTGGGAGCATAAAATTGGTGATGCTAGTTATCTCGGGATTTAATGAGCTTAGCATACGCTGCCGTTCCCATTCTACAGCCGAAGAGTAGGGACGTGAGTCCGGGAACGAATATGAAAAGCAGAGAGTACTGTCGTCAGCAAAGGAATAAATTGGATTAGAAGTAGCAGACAAGAGATCGTTGATGAAAATTAAAAAGAGTGTCGGAGACAGAACAGAGCCCTGCGGCACACCAGCATTTATTTTGTGAATATCGGACTCCATCCCAAAAGCACTCATTTTCGACAAAAAAGCCTGATGCCAAACTCTGTCAAATGCCTTAGAAATATCAAATGTATACTTTGGTTCCACTTTTCGGTAAGACATGCCATCAAATCACCAGTGAACTTGTTGCTACGAAAACCGTACTGCCGGTCATTGGGAAGTTTTCGTGTTTCGAGATATTTCATGACCTGACAGTTTATCGGCGTTTCCATGATCTTGGAAAGAAGGGTCGTAAGTGGAATGGGTCTGTAGGAGAAGAGAGAAGAATATGCGAGTTTTTTAGGGACGGTCTAGACAAATGCTATTTTCCATCTGCTCGGAAAGAGTCCTGAAAATTAGGATTGAGGGAGACAAAGCACAATCTGGAAGCATAGAGCTGGTTGCAAAATATGCAGGAAGCAGATTGGCCTTGTTCGATGAGCTGACAGCTGCAACGTCATTGTAAATGAACGTTGGGATGGAGGATGAGGCAGAATTGCTGAGGTTTTAGACGAACGACCAGAAGCTTTAACTACCTTTGGAACATTGTAGTATTTTTGCCTCATTCTTGGCTCGTTTAAACTTTTTCCGGTTTTCCTCTGTCGGGTTGGTCTTGAAGGACCGAACAAACATTTCTCTGACCCTGACAGCCTCTTTACAGGTCCAGTCGTACTACGCCTTTTCTTTTGGTTTGATACTCTTCAATCGATGGGGGATAAATGTTTTCATTCCAAAGAGAATAGTGTCTGTGATCATATCAGAAGCAGGCTCCACGTCGTTATCGAGGAAACATAACTACAAATTAAAATTCCTAAAGAAGCTGTCAAGTCTGCTTCAGTAGGCTTTCTCGTATTGCCATACGGTTCGTTTAGGAATCTTTTCTCTAACTGTGGTGGGTGTACGAGAATTTAGCTGATATGGCACAATGGTCCGACGAGTCTAGAGGGGAGAGCACATCAACACAGTACATGTCAGGGTGAGAAGTTAAAAACAAGTCCAGGGTGTTGGCCGTACGACTGTCAACGTGTGGTATTCGAGTGGGCTCATTTACTATCTGCGTCAAGTTCTTTTCCGTAGCGAAGATCTCAACGCATAGTCTTTCGGATGTTGTCTGTCCAGAATGTCGAAGCCAACCAGAATTTCGTATATGGAAATCGCCCATAATAACGATTTCAGTATGAGGATACAGAGACATAATTCTTTGAATGGACACAGACAGCGCATCAAACTCGTCAAAGGACGAATTGCTGTCCAGTTTGGTGCTTATGTAAATAAAGCTGTAGTGGATAATTGCTTACGGAGGTGGAATTTTAACTACATGAAATGGAATTCCGGATTGCAGCAGAGGTTACATTGTTTTGGGTTTTGGTAAGCTTTGTCAATACGCACCTAAATGGCGAGACCGCGATATGAAATTCCAAGCCTCAGATGCAGGCAGTCCTAACCCAGATTTAGGTTGCAAGATGTTGTACCCTGATTTTTGTCGAGCAAGTTTATCAACGATCACTTTTCCCTCGATCGTTTTCGAATTCGATCAGAAACTGAATGTGGTAAGAGGAAACTTGGCCATTTCATCCTTTTTTTGTCAAAAAACAGATTGCGATGTTTTCGTTTCGAAGACAAACTGTTGTTTAATGGATGAGGAGCGAAGTGTTCGACTGTCGCCTGCCTCGAAGACGCAAGCGACATATTTTTGATCGGTTTTTGAAGCCATCCGTGAATATGTTTCTTTTGACAAAAGCTAGTTCTGAATAGAGTAAAAGTTTACTTCGTATTCCCACACAAGTTGGTGTTCTGGTGTTATTGCTGCAGACAGTATGGCATTTACACTACAGACAAAAAACAGCCAACCGAAAGGTCACAGATAGTTCAGTGCAGTGGTCAAAGGGAATTTTTAAACTGCAGGTATCCTTGAGAGTGCAGGTCATAGTATGGCTATCAAAAAGAGAGGGATTACTAGTTTTCGACGCGACATGTTTGTGTAAGATGAGACCTAAATACGAGGCTAAGGAAGTGCTGGACATCACTCTTGTGTCCGACAACATCATTCAAATGCTAAGGAACTGGATGTTATTATCTGAACACTAATTTTCAGATCACAGATACATCCAATTCAGCCCCAGTAGCACCAACGAGCTGGGTATGAAAGTCAAGGATTTCATTCTGGCTCTCAATCAGGCAATGGCTGCTTCCAGCCGCACTGGTGGACATCACCACTGGGACCGCTTAGAAACGTTTGTAGCAAACTTTCTAACCAAGCAAAAAGCACAAGAAAAGTGACTGACTGGGACTCATATAAGGAAAAAAGAACTGAGGAAGGCAAAGCGACAATCCTGGTAGTCATTCTGTAACAAAAATAGGCCATGGTTTTGCCAGCAGTGAAGAACACCTTTTTAGAAGACGGGCAGATCTGGACCAGCACTCTTGCTACTACACGAGTGCGCAAGTGGATTCGTTTCATTGAAGATTCGACGTCCTCAGGTGTAGGTGGAGACATGGTACAATCTGAAAGTATTGAACTGGCAACGAAGTGCGCAGCGAACAGATTGTCAAAAGAGCTGACAGCTGAAATGTCATTATAAATGAGCGTTGGGATCTAGGATGCGGCAGAATTTCTAATATTTTTGGCGAGCGACCAAAAACTTTTACTAGTTTTGGGACATTGTAATTGTTTGTAGATTTTTTGTCTTAGTTTTTGGTCGTATTGAACTTCCATACGCTTAAGAAAGGCTTGAGGATGGAGTACTGTAATAACCACCTAAAATGTAAACAGCGTCATCTATATTTGAATGGCAGAAGACTCTGCCATTGGAGAATGGAAATTTTTAGCGATTATTCTGGTAAAATGGAAATATCTATGGCTGGATAGTACAGAACGTTCTCGAAAGATGTCGTTGGAGTTTTAATATCAGCGTCCCACAGGAGGTGCAAGTTCAGTTCTAAAGTGGATTTTGAAATGTAAGTTACGAGTAATGATAAAGTGGTTTAAGTAAAAGTAAAGATGGTTGAGAAGAGCGATGGTATTGAAAGGAATAAGTTCCATCTTTGCACTTTTGAGGAGTTTTATTGTTTTCTTATGAAGTTCTGCACTTTTATATTGATATACACCTACCAGTTCCGAGTTTAGCTATCTCTTAGCTTCCTACAATACTTGATCCAGTTGGGATTTCGTCAATACTATCACTTCAACAAAGCTTTGACTTCACATTGGATACTTGTTAAAGGCAATAGGTTAAGGACTTATTAAAGCTTCTTGTTAAATTTTGTTGAAATCCGACTTGTGTTTGTCCGAAATTCTACCTCTCGTCAATAGTCGTTGACAGTTACAGGAGCACGTACTGCAACGATTTGCCTCAGCCCATAATTTATTGATCGATAAATGTATTCAATAGATACGAGTAGTTCATTCATATTCACTGAATGCAAACACATGCCATCTGTTCTACGATTTCAATGGACTTCATTACAGCGCGAAAAACTTTCATCTGAATGGAACGCTGGGCTTGACATTGACAGTTTTTGTACTTATTTCCACTCAATCATACACCCACTCACTCGTTAGCTCACTCATTTAACCATTCGATAAACAAAGAAAAGTACTTGTATCCATCAGTGGTGTGAGTACAAAGTCCTTGTGTAGCAAGGATACGAATATTTGAAACTCATACGCCTCTGCACATGTTTCAAGGGAAACTGACTTCAAACCCTCTGTATGGTTGCAAATCCATAAAAAAAAAAAACTAGAGCACTTTATACGAATATGAAGCGTACATCCACTGATGCGAGAGTAGCATTCCACGTCATACATCATGATGACTGGCGCAGGGAATGTATACGTTCTCTCAAGGATCTTCCACATGGCTGGTAGTTTTGTTCCTTTTCATGTCCCTGGTCTTAATATTACTCAACTGCTCTTGGCCAGTTTCACACTTCAGTGGGTGCGTTCTATCAAGTTTTAAGGACATCGAGCTTATTGTAATCAGTCAGGGAAATGACTTCTTCAATTGGTTTTGTATCTTACAACGTATCATACCCAGCCGCGTATCTCTGATGTCATATGTGTGTTGAACGCCAATGGAATACCCCAGTGGCCCTGCCAACAAATAAATGGAGAACTTTCGACACTTGTGTCATTTGCTGTTTCTGCTCCTCAAAGGCATTGACAATCTTGGCGTTCAGAACGGTGCTTAAGGTACATTGTGTGTACATACATGTCTGTATGTACTTGCCGATGCTCCTTTAGTATTTATTAGATATTAAAATTTAAACAAGCAACCCTTATGAACCGGAGGCGTGCACGAGTATCATGTCCTACTGGAGCAGTCACTGAAGTTTTAGATTGATTGTGATGAATAATTGATTTCTTTTTATCGTAGGAAAATCTTAAGAGAAAGACAAGGATAAAAGAACGAAGATTTTGCTACGTTTCAACAACCCCTTCTTGTCGCCGATACTGTGTAAATTGAAGTAATTTTCTCCGGCTTTTTTTCAAATTAAAATTAATCGTTTGGAAATTATTTTTGAATTGTTTTTAAATTTCGAATGTACGAGTACGAGTATGCTGATTGAATTTCTGTAGTAGAGCAAGGACGAGTAATACGCTGGGGAAATTTCATTTGTAAAGCGCAGAACCTGCTCGTAAACAGTCAAGGAACAGGCGTAAACTTATTATGATGAGAGCGACACGTGTTGAAGCTGAAGTGAGCACTTATACAGACTCTCACTTCTTTTGTAGAATTTCCTCAAAAGTTTATGGATGTCCTTAAAATATTTCCACCCGCGCGGGGAATTGAGAAAAGGAAAAGATGGTTTGGACATCATAATGACTAGGAAATATAGAGTCCGGCACGAGTTGTACGACTTAAGATGGAATCAACGCATGAGCTTCTTTCAACGTATTTAGAGCTGAGGTCAATAACAATTTCATAGGACTTGTCAGGTTACTGAACTAAAGTTGGTGGCCACGTAAAAACTCTCCACTGCTCCGAGTCAACTAATTTTCTCAGATTAGGAACGATTAGACCCTCCACAATGAAAAAAAATCAATCCCGTTTGGACCTGCATATTAAATGTATGGGGGCATCCCACGAGCTAGAGTTTCTTGCCGCCGTATTAACCTGCAGAGTCTTCACTCTACCGTGTGCGGTGTCTCTGTTGTAGTTGAGTCGCCTGTCCGTAGATATTCGAGGACCTAGAAGATCACCTCTTTACTATCAAAATAGTGGAACGTCTCTGGTGGTATGAAACCCTTAAAGCGTACATTCTCGTGATACAAGTAGTTGGAGTAGTAAGACCTCGAGATCAGGTTATTCATCGAAGTCATTACTTTAGCAACGTGCCTTTGAATTTGTTTATTAACAAAGTTGTTCAGTTTCATTATGTTTGCTCTATTGTACAAGCCCTCGTTAGGGTGCTATGAACTCCGACTCTGGTGTCTGCAAGCCCTTAAGCAGGCCCTTTCAATTACTTGAATCTTGTCCAGTAAACTTATTCTCACGTCTTCTAACAAAAAAATACCTTTGCATCGAATTTGTTACTATAAAACAGTCTCGCTGTCAGGATAAACACATCTTTGGCCTGACCTAAGAAACAGGCATTCTAAAACGAATGCTTTCCGACTTCCGAAAGGTCATTCTTTAAGTCATGTTCGAAGTCCAGTGGCAAGAGGTTTTCGGACCTGATCTGTACGCGATCAATCCGTCTGCCTATCCCAAGACATGCTGACCTCAATCCTATAAGATCGCTTCTGTTGATATTGAGTAGAATGAGAGAATTAATCGAACCTCGTTGCAGATTGTTTTTAACTTTAAATATTCCAGCAGAAGCCACATCGCCGTTCTTCACGATGAACTGGTGAGCAATAATTGCAGTGTTTTACTTAAGCCCAACCTATTCAGTTAGAAGAAGCGTCCCTGCAACCAAACGCTGTCAAAAGTCTGCACCATGGAGTTGTGTTTTGCTTTGCTCCATTGGACATGAGATACTAATTTAGACGTGATAAGTGAGGTATCGTGTCCCGCATGAAAACCGAATTGAAGGAGACCTAGCAAATGAAGATTCACCCGATGTATGTGTCTCTTTACTTTTTGAAAATTGGATAGGCCGCAATATTCACAAAGGAACATTGCTTTTACTGTTGTAGCTTATGAAACAGTCAACTCACTTGATCATGTTGCAATCGATTTACTCTCCAGCAGCCGATGTTGACTCTAACCAACACTTTGTCGCAGGCAAGACACGTCCTTGGATATCTCAGAGGCCACAACAGCATAGAAATAGTGTGAGAAGATTTTCCGTTGGATGGCTGCAAATACAGCAAACCACAAGAAACATTGCCGATCGTGTATCCCTCAGCCCGTGCAACCTACATTAAGTTCTGTCGATCAGTGGCATCGATACCAAGATGCCCTATGAAATGTACTACGTTTTAGTCCGATGTGATGAAGAGTACATGCAAGCACATGTAGCAAAGCATGAAGCCTTAGAAGCGACGCTGCATTAAAACACAATGGCAGCACGTGCGGTCTACTAGAAAAGGAGGAAGAAATAGCATGAGAAGCGAGCAAGAAAATGGAAAGGTTTTACTTTTTAGTGTCATCGGTATTTGTGTTTTTTTCAAAATGACTTGAGAATTTCGACTGGATATAGCCAATCATCGCGGGCTAAAAATTAATCACTTTTCTGCGTACGTCCACGTCTGCAAATACAGGCCAAGCTATTTTGGAGCTTAGTGACACACAGGTACATCCCCGCCCACACCTGTCGGATCAGTCTGACCTGAAGCTGCCTGGCTAGGAACTAGTGCCACAATTCCAAATGTTCCAAATTCCTCTCCACAATGTAGTGCCGACTCTAATCCGGAATTCAACTTCATGTGGTTAAAATTCCATCTCCGTAAGCAAATTATCCACTACAGCTTTATTTAAAGAAGCCCCAAACTGGACAGCAATTCGACCTTTGACGAGTTTGATGCGCTGTCTGAGTCCATTCAAAGAATTGTGTCTCTGTATCCTCATACTGAAATCATTATTACGGGCGATTTCCATATACGCAATTCCGGTTGGCTTCGACATTCTGGACAGACAACACCCGAAAGACGGTGCGTTGAGATCTTCGCTACGGAAAAGAACTTGAAGCAGCTAGTAAATGAGCCCACTCGAATACCACACGTTGACAGTCATACTTCCCACCCTGATAAGTATACCGTTGATGTGCCTTCCCCTCTAGACTCGTCGGGCCATTGTGTCGTATCAGCTTATTCCTCGTACACCGAGCACACAGTTAGAGAAAAGATTCCTAAAAGAACCGTATGGCAATATGAGAAGCCAATTGGAGCGGACCTAACACCTTCTATAGGAACTTCAACTGGTGATTAAGTTTCCTCGATCGCGGCCTGGATCTCGCTGCTGATACGATCACAGACACTGTTCTCTTTGAAATAAGATCCTTTATCCCTCATTGGATGAAGATTATCAGACCAAAAGAAAAGGCATGGTACGACTCGACCTGTAAAGAGGCTGTCAGGGTTAGGGAAATGTTTTTTCGGTTCTTCAAGACCAGCCCAACAGAGGAGCCCCGAAAAAAGTTAAAACGAGCCAGGAATGTCTGCAACGCCTTTCTTAAACTTGTAAAATTCCAATACGTCCAAAAACAGAGGCAAAAAATACTACAATGTCCCAAAGGTAGTAACAATTTTTGGTTGTTCGTCAAAAACATTAGAAATTCCGCCTCTTTCTCCATCCCAACGCTCATATACAATGGCATTCCAGCTGTTAGCTCTTCGGACAAGGTTAATCTGCTTGCTGCACAGTTTGCGGCAAACTCAACACTTCCAGATTGTGCTTTGTTTCTGCCTACACTTGAGTGTGTCGAATCTTCAATGAGACGAATCCACTTTCGTACTCTAGTAGCAGCATTCATAAAGGTCTTAAAATTCACAAATCAGCTAGTCCAGATGGTACAACTTCCCTTCTTCTGAGGAGTTATTCTTCCTCGCTGGCAAAATCACTGCGTAAGCTTTTTCCTCAGCCTTACACTTTAGGACTCCTTCCGAGCAGATGGCAAACAGCATTTGTCCAGCCCGTTCCTAAAAAAGACGAATTTTCTTTTTCCCTCCTCCTACAGACCCATTGCACTTACGTCCCTTCTTTCCAAAGTCATGGAAACGTTGATAAACCGTAAGCTCATGAAATATCTACGGTCCACTGGTAGTCTGATAGCATGTCTCACCGAAAAGTGGAACCAAAGTCTGCATCAATCTGGCGAAAACAAGATAGTTGCACTTGACATCTTGAAGGCATTTGACAGATTTTGGCATCAGGCTCTTTTGTCGAAAATGGGTGCATTTGGGATGGAGTCCGATATTCACAAAATAAATGCTGGTGTGCCCCAGGGCTTCGTTCTGTCACTGACACTCTTTTTAATTTTCATCAACGATCTCTTGTCTGCTACTTCTAATCCAATATATTCCTTTGCTTACGACAGCACTCTCAGCTTTTCATATTAGTTCCCGGACTCATGTCCTGCTCTTCTTCTGTAGAACTGGAATGACAGCGTTTGTTAAGCATAATTAGTTGGGGAACCACGAATAGAGTAGAATATTGTGCTCCCAAAACACAATGCTGTCTGGTTTCGGTAAAGCGAAATTTAAATACCCGAAAACCTTTCCATTATCAGTATGTGTCTCAATGGCAACCTATGTACTTTGGAAAGACCACATATTTGACGTCCCCAAAATGTTTTGAAATGTCTAGGTTTCCTCAAGCGATGTGAGAAATACTTCACCTCCTCTGATCTGGCCTCAATGTATAAAGCAGTCATCAGCCCAAAATTGGAGTACAATGCCCACATTCTGGTCAGGTGTTCCTAAAACATCTCTGCACCTGCTAGATACTATTCAAAACCGTGTGGAAAAATTCATAGGGGATACTAATATCACTCAGACAATGGACATCCTCGAACACTGCGTGGCTCACTCTGTTCTATCGCTATGTCCACCACCTAACACCAAACCACCAATCTTTTAACCGTAACACCCGTCTCGCTATGAATGCTCATCCGTATGCACTCAACCCCACTTTCGGACGTACTTTAAAATGTCGTCATTCGTTCCTAAGCCGTAAAACTCGCTTATGGAATGCCCTGCCTAGCTGTTTAAGTATTTCCTAGTCACTATATCTTGCAAACATTTAAAACCAACGGTCATCGGTACTTCTCTTTCTATCCTCCCTTATTTTCCCTCGCTCGCACTGTACGCAAGTATTTTAAGGGCGCTCAAGTCAAAGTATGGAAAACGACTTCTTTTGTTGGGAAACGCCAACTGATTTCTATGATTTGGTCGGAGCATAGTATGTCCAATGCACGACAAGGATGACTTTCTAAGTTGTGTTAACGACAGAGACACGGGTCCCTTTAACATCATGTACAAGGCCTTGTCTTCTGTATTATGCTTACGCCTGAAACAATTTATTTAGGATTTGATAGGGCTCTATCAGTACCCTTTTGAGCCGGAAAATTTCACAATTGACCAAGTGTTCCTAGTACCCAGGAAGACTATATCAATATAGACCACTTCATTATAGATTTCAATCCCGCATGTGGCACCAATTATAAGGACAAGCTACGCAGAGACATGCCTAGCTCCGGCATGCTTGCCGAACCTCTTCAAATTGTACAGAATGACAATAGAGAACGTTCACTGCTTTGTGGAAGTGATGGTTTGCGTTTGATAAAATTGAAACAGAAGCGGTTTAGCTGAGATTGAGAGTAAACGCAGTTATACTCGTATTCTCTCAACAAGATGAGATGCACAATATCGACGAATCGGACAGAAAGCTATAGCTTCGAGATATTGGCTCCACTATTAACTTGATAATGGCACCTCATCAGAAATCTAACGAAGAGTTTTATTTTCGAATCGCTGTTTCTTTGACCTAAGACGACAGTAGTGTAAGATGCACTAAGGCGATTCATCCCGGATGATGCCATCCTTTATTGTTCGAAGGAATTTTGTTCCATTTGCACTGGAGAAAGAGATATAACAGCGAACTTTTCAGGCTGATCAACAAATGTGCGTCAATCGCTTGAGATGTTTACGACATGCAAAGCGAGGGAAATTAACGCTGCGCTCGCAATAGTCGTCGATTCCTACGCATAGGAAGAACGCAGTAGAGGAAGACATCGTTTTAGATGGCACGCACATTGGAAGCGACCCCAACCATCTTGGAATATGTTACGCGACTTATTGATAAAAGTCGAACATTAGTTACCGGAAAGGACACCCAACACCAATAGCTCGAATACTATAACTTTGAGGTTGAAAAAGACCTCGTTTGACTCTGTTTCGCTCTAAATTCAAACAATGACACCACGAAATCAAGCGGAGATTGCCAATCCAAGTTTCCTGCACCAAAACGGAAACTGAGAAATAAGTCCCTCTCACGAACAACAACGAGAAGACTGAGATCTTGAACTTTATTTAAGGCAGACAAAAATGCCCTTGATTGCTTCGAGAGTAAAGCTCTTCGATCTATTTTTGGTTGCATCTGCATAGATGCACTTTGGAAAAGAAAATGTAACAACGAACTGTACAGCCTACACACCGATTTTGATCAGAATGAACACTACCGTTTCGGTCGGAGTGCCCTACCATTCTGAGGGGTCAATTCTAAGATGACTTCACCTTATGTTGCTCGCTCGGCCAACTGGTGTATTGTATATACTCGTACTTGTAATAGAAGACGATTAGCGCAAGATCGCGGTAAGTCGGAAGAGCTTTAGTTGAGGCACAAGCCGAGTCCGGACTGCACTGCTACCCAAGCTAAGTAAGCGTTGTTAAAAGGACTTGATTTTTAGTTCACTGCTTGCCAATGAAAGATGATTGATCTTCATATTGAGCGTGTCAACTAGCTAGAAAGGCGCTTGTTGCCGCCGCTACTTACATACATTGTCTAGCTTCCATGTAAGTTAAGGTTTGGAATCCTTTTTCACTTGGCTCTCCTGCCTGACTGACTGTAGTCAAATGTTGTAATTGTTAATACACAAGTGTGCTTATCCTACCTAGCCATCGCATACGGGTTGGTCTGAGTTCGGACTCGACCTGCTGAAATTATAGGCGTGAGTGTTGAACAAGAGGCAAAAATAGCAGCTGGATTTCTGTCAACACAGAAGGCACTACCTTCAACAAATCTTTCCGGCGGCTGGCATACACAGATGACATCGCACCGTCACAGACGCTTTCGCAGTAATTGGAGAACAGGCGAAATAAGTTAGCCTTGAAGTTAAAGAAGATGAAATCAAGCACATGATGTCAACAAACAAAGAAGCATCTGTCCACTGCCCAGAAAAAGTATCACTGTTGACGGTTGTAACTTTAAAGCGGTTAAGGAGCTTAGGAGTAAACATCACCGCCACGAATGACATTCTAGTGGAGATTCGTCGACTTTACCTAGAAAACCAATGCTACTTCGGTTTGACGAAACTAACAGCCTCAAAACCGTTAACCTGGAAGACAAAATTCATGGTCTACAAAATATTGATCCTGCCAGTTCAACTATTTGGAGGCGAATGGTGGACGATAAATAGGAAATATTTGATCCCGTATGCTAGGGGGGCGAATGGAGAAGAAGACACAACCGCGAACCCTATGAGCTATATCAAGATGTGGCTACATCGAGCAAATGGACAATAATGATCCAAGAAGTAGGATCTTCGATTTACAGTGCCCAGGTTTGAGACAACGAAAACGGCTGAACCTCAGTTGTAAGGATCTAAAGGGTGTTTTTTTTAGAACTTTGGTTTTTAAACTGGTAACACTGTTTCTACAGACAGTCAATTTGACAGTTGAAAGTTAATTTCGTGGTTAGTAACGCCAGAACAACGCGTGCAAATTGGGCAAACTTATTTTGAAAACCAAGGTTCGGTTCGCCAAACTTATCGTGCCTTACGTCCATTTTACGGTGGACATAATCGTCCATCTGAGCAGATTATTCGGAACACGATGAATCGTTTTCGCACCACCTACACTCTAGTAGATAACACGTATCCCCAAAGATGACATACAGTGCGAGCTGAAGAAATTATTGCCGTTGTGGAGCGCAGTGTTGAGGAGAATCCGAATGAGTTCATCCGCCATGGTGCATAGTAATTGGAGCTATGTTCATCCATTTTGTGGGGGATTTTAGGGAAAGATCTTGGCTGAAAAGGTTATAAGATCCAGCTTGTGCAAGAGTTGGAACCTCTAGGACCATTATACACGTCGTAGGTTCGGTGAATGGGCAGAAAAAATGATTCAGCTTGATTCTCATTTTCAACGCAAAATTTTGTTCTCCGATGAGGCCCATTTTTGGTTAAGTAGATATGTAAACAAGCAAAATTGCCGAATTTGGAGTGGAGAAAACCCAGAAGCCATTGTTGAGACGCCCTTACAATCATTAAAACTCACTGTTTGCTGTGCTTTATGGGCTGGTGGAATCATCGACCAATATTTCATTAAGGAAGATGCCGGCCAGAATGTTACCGTCAATGGAGAGCGCTATGGAAACATGATTTCTGATTTCTTCGTTCCTCAGTTGAATAGCATTGACGTGACAGAACTCTGGTTTCAACAAGATGGCGCAACATGCCACACGGCGCGCGGCACCATCAATTTGAAACATTTGCTGAGCGCATAATTTCGCGTAATGGACCTGTGAACTGGCCTCTTCGATCCTGTGATCTCACACCATTAGATGACTTTCTTTGAGGGTATGTGAAGCCAATATATCTATGCCGACAAATCAGAGACGTTGGACGCTTTGGAAGTCAACACTCGTCATGTTATTGCTGATATACGGCTCCAGTTGCTCGATAAAGTTGTCGAAAATTGGACTTCAAGACTGCGCATCATTTGAGCTAGCCATGGCATTGCATATGACCAACATCATACTTAATAACTAATGGCATAAAATTATCTATGAAATGAGGCTAATATCGTAGACATTGCCATTAGCTGCAAGTACTTTATTTCATATTGGATTTGTATAGGTCTAAAAAAAACAAACACAAACTTTAGATATCGCGGATACCATGGCGTTTGGTCTGTAAAACTGGAAACATTGTGGCCAGGATCAAAGAGAGCGGATGGCTGCCGTATCTCAGGCAAAATTCTTCACAATTTCAAGGCAAATAAAGGATTTTTCATTGAATAAATAATTTTTTACAAATATAAATGATCCAGGATACAATGAATTTGTCTAAGAAATAGCTTTGGACAATCTGTTGCCATATGGCGAGTGGCGAAAGTACAAGAAAAAATTTAAAATATTGTATAATAACAAAATAAAACAATATTTTTGGGGTAAAGTAGTAGAATATTTCAAATTTAAATGCAATGTAGATAAAGAAAAATAATAAGAAGTAAATTATAGTCAGTTTATAACATTGGAATGAGAATCGAATCTATTTCATAATGGTTGAAAGTGAAAAGCAATTTTTAACATTTTTTTAAAAATACAGCTTTTGTCTGCTCACACTTAAGGTTTTCTGCCAAAGAATTAAATAATCTGGGAGCTGTAACATAGTTGAATCGACAAAAGTGTGCTTTATAAATAGGTGGAATAGTTACGAAGCTCCTCATGTTAACACGTAAATTATAATTTTCCTGAAACCG
Source organism: Volucella zonaria (assembly GCA_963966105.1). NCBI lineage: Eukaryota > Metazoa > Arthropoda > Insecta > Diptera > Syrphidae > Volucella > Volucella zonaria. The sequence goes on along the minus strand of OZ014533.1, from coordinate 127,838,808 downwards.
AACATCATAGAGACCTGAATTTTTGAAAAATATCTTTAGCACTTTATAACAATATAAATGTCTTAATGGAAGAATTTTGGAATAGTCCAAAACTAGGCGTTCTCCGATTTACCTTAGACATAATTCTTAAGACATGCTTTTGTTTAATTAATAAGGGTTCTATTTTATTAAAATACGCACCAGCCCAGCAAGAAATACCATACTGCAACTTAGATTTGAATAAGCCATTATAAACCATTTCTAGAACTTGAATATTGCAATAGAAGCTTAGATGATACATTTGCCTGACTACCCTATTAAAATACTCATAGCGTGAACGTTCCAATTGAGCTTGTTATCCAGAATGATACCTAAATACTGGAAACTATCGACACTTTCAATACGAAAACAATTTTCACTACAGTTCACATCTGCATTGAAGGTAACATGACCTCGAGCAGTTGAATCAACTAAGCAAAAACGTAGGCAACTCGGAGAGTGATAAAGGAGGGGCAGATCTTCAATTTGTTTTAATGCTGATTACCAGTATATGTTTATAAAACCATCATCTTAGTAAATCCAAGTCGTTATTAACGTCCAGATACAAATTTACGCAGTTATCCCTTGAATATGAAAGTGCAGTATCATCAGCAAATGCTGTGATTCTGCCTTTAAAGGGTTGGATGAATAGCGTGTTAACATACATAAGGAACAATAAAGGACTCAAAACTGAGCCTTGCGGGACTCCAATATTCATGTATCTTATAGAACTAAAAGCATTATTAATTTTTACTAATTGATTCCGGTTTTGAAGGTAGTAAAAAAGTAAAGCAATCATAAATAAAACCTCTGAATCCAGAATTAAAAAGTTTATTTAAAAGAATGGTATGGTTTACTGTATCAAAAGCCTTGGTTATGTCAATGAATAGGCAAGATGGAATTTGAGAAGTATTCAAGCTGTTATATGTTTCCCCATATTTCCCCAGTTTTAATAACGCACTTTCGGTAGACCTACCTCTTCTGAAGCCAAATTGGAATTCGCTAAAGAACTGAGACCTGTCTAAGAAAGACATCATTCTTGTTTTCATTCCTCTTTCAAAAACTTTAGAGAAAACCGATAACAGCGAAATGGGGTGCTAATTGTTTAATGACATAGTACTGCCTTTTTTGTGAAGGGGTATTACGAGTGCAGTTTTTAGGGCATCGGGGAAAACACCAATATGCACACAAGAATTAAAGATATAGCACAGAACATCCGAGATCTGAAAAGAAATTTTTTTTAACAAAAAGCTTGATCCAACATGTTGAATTGGATGTTTTAAGTTAAGATACTCGTATTATTTTATGAATTTCAAGAGAAGTCAATTCGTTGAAGTAGAAGCTTTCGGGTTGAAAAGTGGCTTCCTGTATGCTATCACTATTATACAAAGTTGGATTATCAGTATTTGATGCATTAAGAAATGAGCCTACTTTGGAGAAGAAGTCGTTAAATAAGTTAGCTACTTCCAAAGGGTCAGAAATCGTAGAGTTGTTACTGTTAAGTATAATATCACTGCAAAGTGTGTTTTTGTTTAAAATAACTCCATTCTTTTTTGGAGTTACCTACACTTTCAGCTAGGTTTTTGCTATAGTAAGTATTTCTACAGTATGGTATTTTTATCCTTAGCTCATGATATGTTAGGGTGTTTTTTAACGAGTGAGCAAAGCGTATTTTTTTTTTGATTTTCTTTAAGGACATCCATTGCTTCAGAGGTTTTAATTTGTTATCAGCTCTAGTTTTCTTTTAGCAACAGATCGAAACATAATATTGTAACTTACTTAGAAATATATCAAATGCTAACAACGGATTAGAAGTTGTATAGACTTCATCCCAGAATTCATAATTAAGTTGGTTTTTTAAAGCAGTGAAATCTGTGGTTTATTTAAACGAGTAACCTTACTACCAAATTGAATGGAAGTTAAACAATGATCTGTAATTCTTAGATCGTAGACCATGGTTTTATAGTTCACTTGACTATTTCGATGTTGTCTTATAAAGATATGGTCCAATCAAGAATTAAGACGAGTAGGTTGATTAAGAGACGATATAAAACCAAACGAAGATAGGGCAAGCAAAAAGCAATCTGAATCAGATGAATCACAGAGGATATTAATGTTAAAATCACCTAGCAATACAACATTCATAGATTTCTGACGTTCTAAAAACACTGTAAATTCTTCCAAGAAGCATTTAACTGAAAACTTATGAAATCTGTAGACGCAAATGAAACAATATTTTACACCAGAAATTTCGCAATTTACACTGATAACATCAGAACTTTCCAACTTATATTTATTAATTACACAATCTTTTATACTATTCCTATAATATACCGCAACTCCACCGGCTGCATACGAGTTATTACAGGTAGCATCAAAGATATTGAATACCACTTTGATCAAGAAGTTCCCGCACCACACCACCATGTGGCGCTCCCATTGTTCCGATTTGAGTTCTGTTCTTTTTTTGTTAAGTTGGTAAATCCATTGTTGACATTCCCTCTAAATCTTAGCGTCATAGCTTGACATTTGCAAAAGTTACGTAGCCAAGAGTGCATCTATCTCTGTGTGTGTTGGCGATTTTTTACAATTTTAGAAATGGATTTAGATTTGCAACAACGACCTTGTACGAGTATTAAATTTAAGGGTGCACGAATGTTGGAAGTATTGGAAAAGTGTTTCGGCAAGGATTCTCTAAAGAAAACGGTCGTTTACCAGTGGCACGATCGGTTCAAAAGTGGTCGTGAGTCAATCGAAGATGATGAACGCAGTGGCAGACCATCGACATCGAAAAACGACGAAAATATTGAAGAAGTAACCATCAGAGAGATAGCGGAGGACTTGAACATTGCCTATGGATCCGTCCAAGACATTTTGGTTAATGATTTGGGTTTAGGTCGTGTAGCAGCAAAGTGGGTGCCGAAAGACCTCAATTTCATGCAAAAAAGAGACCGCGTTGACGTCGCAAACGGCAAAAGAGATGATTTGCGAGGCTGAATCCGATCCCACATTCATCAAAAGGATCATTATTGGAGTCGAGACGTGGGTTTATGAGTACGTCACGCAATCCAGACATCAGGCAAGTGAATGGCGTTCACCAAATGAGCCGAGGCCAAAAAAACCACGCCGTTTTCAGTCAAAAAAGAAGGCAATGCTCACGGTTATCATGGATTACGACGTGTAGTGTATCATGAATTTTTTTCAGAAGGTCAGAGAGTAGACAGACATTTGCGTGAAGCAATTCGCCGAAAGAGACCAGAATTGTGGGCAGAAAACTCGTGGATTTTGCACCATGATAACGCACCGTCGCGTCGCACAGTGCCATCATTATTCGTAATTTTTTGATGAAAGATGCAACGAATACCATCCAACAGCCACCGAATTCACCTAATTTGGCTCCCTGTGATTTATTTCTGTTCAATCGAGTTAAAACACCACTACGGGAATGCGTTGCAGCAGCCGAGAGGAAGTAATGGAAAAATCGCAAAAAGCACTGAAGGACATACCGAAAACCGAATATGAAAAATGTTCCGAGAATTGGATCAAGCGCTGGCTGGCAGAAGTGTGTTACAGTCGATGGGGATTACTTTAAAGGGGACAATATAGATTTAGATGAATCAACTGGTATTTCCAATTTTCTGAATACATCCCGGGAACTTTTTTATCATGGTAGTATTTCTGATTAGCCCATAGGAAAGGAGACCGTAGATGTTAAAACTATCATCGAACTTCGTTTTCAATAAGTCGATTGTGGCACGTGCTGTGTTCCAGTTCCAAAGTCTCCCAAAACCAATGTTTAACATGGAGCGGTAGTAGTCTCCATTGGCAGTAACCAACTCGTCAGCATCACCACAGAAACTCACAACCCAATGACACAGCGAAAGTTAAATGTGCCAACGGTCATTTGGCTTCATCTCTTGGGTCGATACAATCCCATACAGACGCATAGCCAAGACGTTCGAGAAATGCTCAATACGGACTCCCATCTTCTCCCATTTCGCTGTCTCACCAAACGAGCCTTTACTTACTTCGCCAGAAGGATAGCTAAAATACTCGTACATACTTGCGAATACAATTTGTCAAGAGCCCGAGGCACTATCATGGAGTGGGTTTTATTAAAAGCAAATTCCAAAAATTTTGTAAACCAGGCATTCAGTATCGAAATATGAGAGTATCCTCTCCATCTCGCGCTAACCTCAATTTATTTTTAACCCTTTTTTCGAAAGTCGGCTTGAAGACAACAAGATGGAACGACGGAGACTCACAACTGATTTCCTCGCCTCTTGCTCTAGTGCTGTCATTGCTCCAGACCCAGTTCGCCTCATCAGCATCGTCCCATATGACTGAGCTCATTTCTTTGGCGTCATACATAGTACTCGTATGAGCACAGCAATAGCCGCAGCGGTACCAAATCATTAAAACTACGAACATCTCTCCACTCGTACATAGCTTTGGGGCCCAATAAAAATCCCAATTAAGATCACCCGAGTATGGCACTGAGTAAAATTGCAGATGACGTCAGTTATGAGTAGCACAACAGCACCAACTTCAGCCAAGTGGTTTAAAAAAAAAAAAAAAAAATACCGTGCAATCCGAAATAGTCGCCTGTCATGACTCTAAGGACACTGTACACCAGTGTTTGGGATTTTTATTATTTTTTTTTGTTTTCAATTCAGTACAAGGCCATTTAGTACAGAGAACAACGACAATAACGACGAGTATGACGACAGCGAGAAGCGAGAATGAAATCGGCAAGGATACAACAGAAATACAAAAGAAAAAGTACCGACACAATCCTCAACGCAAGGATACAACCCCAAGACATTCCATTAATGTACAATAGAATGGCATAGTTGCTATGCTATTTTGTGCTGTGAGATGTATTCGTACGGCACGGCGGGCATACTCCCATTCCTCTCATTGTCTTTGAATGCCATTCCCGCGAAAAGACTTTTGGTCCTTATCACCCTTCACGCCGGCAAAGCCCGCATAGACCACATTCCTCTTATACTCGTAGACGTGAAAATTGGTTCGCTTGCCATCATCAATGGCGTCGTCGTCTGTAAGGTGCCAGGAAACCGGCAGGAAGGAAAGTCTCCTGCTTCTCTATGGCCTTTTCTATGACCAAGGAACAAATGCTATCTTGATCCTGAGACAGGCGAGTTCATAGCAGTGGTGAAGTGCTAGTAGTGGTGGCAATGCCAAAGGGTGAATTCGAAACTGATTAGGGTAACTTAGTACAATCGTTTGACAACAACACAACAACACAACAACACAACAACACAAAAACGAGGAAACCAGTGCCAGTGGGCTTATTATTGGAAATTGTATTTCGGTTTGGGGGTTATCCTTGGAATCTAGGGAATTCCATGAATAGACGCCAATTACATTGTGTTGTTATCATTGACGTTTGAACGGCAGAATACGAGTACCACTGTTCGGTGGAAAAAGGCTGAAAAACAATTTAATTGGCGATGGGATGGCTATGCGTGAAATTGTTTTCTGATTTAGAGCTGCCATTTAGTTGGAGTCCTTTGTTTAACAGATTTAAGACAGTGAGACCATTTGGAGAGGGCACTTGTGCGGAGAATAGAAATTATTTCATGCTAATCGGGGTTTTCGTCTAAATTTAATTGTTAATCCATAAATTCAGAGTTAAGTGGATTTTCATTGTTTAACGTAATGGTTTCCTCGTGGAATAGGGATCGAGGGATCGAGGGATCAAGGGATCATCCTTATTGTACTTATAAGCTTTCAACAAAGTAATCAAACTAGTTTTCATATTTTCGTGGCAAGAAACTAATTTAGTTCGCATTATGATAGCAATCTTTGCGTAGAGAGTTAATGAGAATACTTCCTGTTGGGGAAGAAAGATGTCTATGCGGAGCGGGTTTCTTATTCCAGTCCCTAAACGCCTCTTAAAATCAAGAGTTCTTTAAGTGCCAGATTCGGAGAATAGTAACCCGTGCGTGGTTTAGGGTCAACCATAGGATCAGAGGGTTAGCAGGACTTTCAACCCGAAGTTGGGTTGGGGGTTTCTATAGGAGAGGTGGAAAATTCACTGCCACAGAAGTCCGCATGGCAATGGTAAATGCTGTGTTGACGTCTGCAGTATATATCTTCTAGTCATTGAAAGGAAAGCCTACAACATGGCGATCTTGCGGTTAGTTGGTAGTTTACAATCTGGAACAGGAAAGTGAAGCGCAGGAACTGATTCAAGAATTACGCTGCACTAAGTTTTGGAGGCCCTCTGGCTTCAGTGGGTCATATCTTTCTTCTTTTATCTACATATTGCCCAACTTCTATCTGAGTATCGAACTTGTCATTTTGTAGAGGATGGGTAGGGTTAATGAATCTCGAGACGTTCTTCAGATGAGTCCCGAAACTCCTCCCTCCTTCCACCCATCCACCACTCCTTTTTCCCCTGGGCTGGAGCAAGGTGTTATACAACTCGTGCCGAGGATCAGCCTGGCTGAGGGCCCAGCAACTCCAAAAATAGCTCAGTCTCGAACGGAGTATTCGGATATCTGGCGACCTCTGAAATAGCTAGCCTTAGCTGTATATAGCGGATCACTGTACAGAGGCTTTTGCATTGTCGAGGGAAAGTAAAGCTGTGGCAGGCCATAGTATACCAACTCCTAAAGGCGAACGCAATGAGCCTAAAACCAAATTTTCAAAGAGTAATAAGACTGTAGCCAGCCATGCAATATCACTTCCTCCAACCCCCAAAGAGGAATCAGGGGCTCAGCCGTATCGGCGAGCTCCATCTAAGGCGTTCTACTTAAGACGCCAGAATATTTTACGCATTATGAAAACCTTCAGACCCATTCCGGAGGTTGAGAGAAGTGCGGACATTAAGTGCAAGATTGAGTGGGCTAATAACATCCATTGATCCAGTGATCGTTGGAGGAAACCGTGCCGGTTCCCAAGAGGACCAAAATTTATAACCCCAAAACCCTTGGGCCATCCAACAGCACATATCTGAAGCCTTTTAGCGAAGTTCTACAAGATGCAATAACGATCGCGGTAATCGACAAACCCGATACCGGCAACTTCTTGGCCATCATGCGGGAAAACCCCGGACAACTTCCCATCACAAACGACGCTGGTTGACACCAAGGCCACGTCAAGCTTCTCACATGTAACGAACAAATATTTCTCGAAAACCATAGGAGAATTTGGAGAGGAGAGATTTGGCTAGGTGCAAAGGAGGATATTCCTAGCAAACCTAGAACCCGTAGCTGTATCCCAGCCGAACTCTCCGCCCCAGAAAGCATTTTGGAGATCATCAGGCTGAGTAACCCGATCCTTCCGACTCGTGACTGGAAAGTCGCGAAACTGGAAGGACTAAGGGGCCCTTATATATATATACGCGTTAATAGTGATCTATAAGAAATCCCTTAACTGGCACAGACTAATCATATGATTCGGTTCGGTTTCGAGTCAATACAGCCGCATAAGCAATCTCCTCCTCCTTTACGGAGACACTACCAAACACAACCTCAGATCCTGGAGCGCCGATATGCTTTCCAGAAATGGATAGCGACGACTCCGGTGGCAATTAAGCCGTTGGTCTCTTCTTTTGACACCGTGTCGGAAATGGAAATCGATGACGAAGAAAAAAGAGGTCCTATACGACCAGAGAAGAAGATGAGCTCTTGGGCACATGTACAGAATCGGAGGATCTCAACAGACAGTGGCGGAGGCTACTCTGGAAAACTGTAGCAATGATACGGTTTCTACAGATTAATTTCCATCACTCAAAAAAGGCTTCGGTCGCACTAATTCTGCGTTTTTCAAAAAACGCAGAAGACATTATCCTAATCCAGGAACCATGGATTGTATTGGGTCTACAAGTAAGTTTCCAGCGTTTTTTTTCCAAAATTTGAAGTTTTATTATGAAAACATAGTTACAATGCTTTATTCAAAGTATCGTCCATCGGAAGCTACAACTTTCCCCCATCTTTCTCGCAATTTATGAATTCCGGACCAAAAAAATTTCTCGTCTTTCGAGCCCAAGAACGTATCGAGCCAATTTTTAATTTCCTCTACTGAGCTGAAGCGTATTCCCGTAAAAGCGTTCTTCATCGAACGAAACAAGTGGTAGTCAGATGGTGCCAAGTTTGAACTGTAAGGCGGGTGAGGCAGAATTTCCCATCCACTATTTTCCAAATAGTTTTTCACCGAAACCGCAACATGTGGCCGAGCGTTGTCGTGATGAAAAATGACGGACTCATGCCTGGTCTCATATTCTGGCCGTTTTTCTTTTAATGCCCGCTTCAAACGAATTAGTTCGATGTAATGATCCTTTGATGGTTTCACCACTCGGAAGCAGTTCGTAGTATACGACACCATGTTGATCCCACCATATGCAGAGCATGACCTTATTCACGTGAATATTTCGTTTCGGCGTCGATTGGGCGGGCTCGCCGGGCTTTGTATACGATTTTCTGCATTTAGGATTATCTTAATAAATCCCTTTCTCATCACCAGTGACAATACGATGCAAAAATGATTTATTTTTATACCGCTGCAGTAACATTTCGGACATGCAAAATCGCCGTTCGACGTCTCTTGGCATCAATTCGTACGGCACCCAGTTTCCAACCTTTTGAATGAATCCCAGTACTTTTAGGAGCAGGGAAACGGCTTGTTGCGTGACGCCCAATGATGCAGCAAGTTCTTCTTGAATCTGACACGGATCCTCATCCGGGGCGATCTTTGTCTTCAACTCCAAAATCACCACTTTTGAACCATTTGAACCACTCGCGGCACGTCGATTCACCAATACATTCCGCCCCATAAGTTTACAAAAGCAAACGATAGGCCTCAGCCGCACTTTTCTTCATATTAAAGAATAAAAGCAGCGCTTCCCGCAAATGACGTTTATTTGGCTGGAAACTTGCCATGATTTTGCTCGATAAAATGTACGACACCGATAGAACTGCTCAAATATAACGCTGCAAAGTTGTTGACAGATACAAAACCTACAAATAAAACACATGGGGTCTGACATTTCTGCCCGGGATCCACTGGTGGCGCCATCTCTGACAAACGCTGGAAACTTACTTGTAGACCCAATAGAAGGCGTGGTTCGTGGACTTAGGACACCCGTATACGTCCCGCTCTATATAAAAGACAAAGGTAAGATCAGAACTTATATATTAGTGAAACGTTGCCTTAATGCATTTTTACTTCCTAATCTCCGCGACCTTGACTTAACCGTTGCCAGACTAGAGATTGTCAAAGGCTCTTACTGGCTGGCATCGGCATACCTTGTCCACGATCTTGTGGGCCTTCTCCCTGGTGATAACCTACAAAGGGTGGTACTGGAAACTGAAAGGCTAAAAACTGGCCTCATCTTCGGATGCGGCGCTAACGCTCATCACACGGTATGGGGCAGTACTGACACCAACGATAGAGGTGAGTCAAATTTTAATTATATTATAACTACTAACTTCATTGTTTCCAACACTGCAATGAGCCGACAGGAAGTGCTATATATCACTTTTGTCTCCGACAACATCACTCAAAAGCTAACGAACTGGATGGTATCGTCTGAACACTCTTTTTCAGACCACAGATACGACCAATTCAGCCAGAGTGATGCTCCCCCCAGCCGACCAGCATTCCGGAACTATCGAAAAACTGATTGACCAAAATACAGAGGAATACTGTCAGAAATGCTATCCTCTGAACTATCAAGTAACCCGCGGGACACCAATGAGCTTGACAGGAAAGTCAGGGAATTCACCATGACTCTCAATCAGGCTATGGCCGCTTCCTGCCTTCTTATTCAGCCTAGGGGAAAGAAAAAGCCGCATTGGTGGACATCAGCATTGGGACTGTTCAGAAACACTTGCAGAAAACTTTTAACGTAGCAAAAAGCACAAGAAAAATGACTGACTAAGATTCATACAAAGAATCCGTCAAAATATACAAAAAAGAACTGAGGAAGTCAAAGCGAAAATCCTGACGATCATTCTATGACAAAATTATAGAAACCTCTAAGGCATCGCGGCTAAGAAAAATCCTCTCTACAAATCCTATGATGCCTAGCTGTTTGAAAAAAACCGATAACTCTTCGGCAACCTCAAGTGATGATTCACTCAACCCGTTACTGGACACTCACTTTGCAGGTAGCCAGTAACAATCCAAACAGGACTACTGCAACCGTGACCAAAATTCATGGTCTGATTGCAAGTCTACAAGTTTGTTGGTCTTGACAGTATAATACCTGCCGAGCTACAAAGGTCCTCAGACATTAAGATTCCGACGGTAGAATATGGCAAGAGGAGCTGTGTAGAACAGATCCACATTCCACTGTCATGGAGAGACGTCGATTTAGTTTTCATTCCCAAAGCCGAAAAATCCTCTCATGTCGTCGCAAAGGACCTCACACCTATAAGTCTATCATCTTTCCTTCTGAAAACTCTAGAACGACTGATTGATATCCATATACGAGCTAAAATTGATCCAAGGCTTTCGTCAACGGCTCAACATGCCTACTGCAAAGGAAAATCGGTGGAAATAGCTCTGCATTCACTGACTAGCCACGTCAAACGATCCCTACAATATAAAGAGTACACAATGGTCGCTTTCCTGGGCAACGTCATCACATCCGCAATCATGACTGCGCTGTCACCTCTGCAAGTAGACGACTCACTTGAAGAGTTGATCAGTCTTTTGCTAAACAGCAAGAAACTGGGTGTCAGCAGAGGTATGCCGCAGGACGGTGTGCTCTCTCCTCTTCTCTAGAACTTAGTAGTAAATGAGCTGCTGATATACCTGGAAGCGGGTGGTAGCAGGGTGATCACCTATGCGGATGACGTTGCTATAGCCGTCTCAGGTAAGCATCTTAATACCATTAAAGAAGTTCAAGTAAATCTCAATAGATTAACCCGTTGGGCAGATCGCTGTGGAATGGGAAAAAACCCCTATAAAACTGATCTTGTCCTCTTTTGCAGGAAATACAAAATTCCAATCATATATCCTTCTTAAGTAGACGGTACCAGTTTAGTCTTTTCCGATTCAGCAAAATATCTGAGTCTCGTCTTTGACAGGAAACTAAACTGGAAACCTAACATTCAAGAAGAAGTCAAGAAAGCTACGGTAGTTCTATTCTCTTGCCGAAAAGCCATTGGCTATACATCTCGATCATAAGACTAATATTCGCCTACGGGGTTGTTGATCGGTGGACGGCCTTAGACATTCCAGTCAAGTGCAGCAAACTTAGCAGAGTCCAAAGAACAGCATGTCTATGCATAAGCGGAGCCTTATGGTCTACTCCCTCTGTGGCATTCTGTTTCACTTGACACCTTCGATATTTTCAGCAGGCAACTAGCTGAGACTACAGCTATTCGCCTTAAAGCGACTTCACAGTGGACAAATAATTCATATGGCCACGCTAACATTCTTAATACATTAGGAATCCTCACAGAGAACATCGATTACACCATACCTGCACTTTGGTTTGACAAAAACTTCCATGTAAGCTTCCAATCTAGATCCTTCTGGGAGGAAGATCCTTTCATTGAGGACAAGTTAATCTACTTCAACACAGATGGATCTAAAACCGATAGCGGGGTTAGTGGCGGTGTTTTCTCAGACACGCTAAATCTAAGCCTCTCCTTCCGTCTTCCAAATCAGTGTAGCGTGTTCCAGGCGGAAATTTTGGCGATTAAAGAAGCTCTGTCTTCGCTGAAGAAAAACGTGATATATGCAAAGGATATCCGCATATTTTCGAATAGTCAGGCTGCTATCAAGTCCCTGGATTCAGTTTCATTAAATTCTAAAACCGCCCATCTTTTACGGAGATGACAGAGTAGTTCAACCTTCACCGTGCGGGGCCACGAACTCGTCAAAATTGGAATCAATTTAGCTATTCTCCCAGAAAAGTGTAGCAAAGCAATATTAAAGTTGGATGCTAATAAAAGAACAGATCTCAGGTGGACTGTTGTACCAACATATCTAGCGGCTAAACAGATCTGACCAAAGCTACATCCGAATCGCTCTAAGAGACTGATCCTTCTGAATAGGAAACATCTCAGCGCTATCATAGGTGTCATCACTGGACACTGCCTTATAGGTAAGCATGCAAGAAGGTTTGGCGTCTTTGAAAACGATTTCTGTAGAAGCTACATGGACGAGGAGGATTAAGAGACAATCCTCCACCTACTCTGTATATGTCCAGCTCTCTACCAGAGAAGAAAACTTGACTTAGCAGCTTTCTTCTACAACGACCTAACCGATCTAAAAAAATGTAGACGTAAACAGTTCAGTACGTTTCATCATAAGCCCAAATTGGTTTCATGAGTGGCAAGATCGCAGATCCACGTGGCATCACAATTGGCCAACAGGCCTAAGTGGGTTGATCTTTTGAGCTGCCACTTTTACCTAACCGAACCAAACCTATTGCCTATATTTTCCCCTGATCAAATTCGGAACAAGAGTTGGCTATTGCTGGAGGAAACCTCTTTAGTGGTTGATCAAGATTCAACACATCCTTTAGTTCAAGTAAGTTGTTATATTCCCACAAGAAGTTTGTGCCTACGATTGTCCTGGTAGTCTTTAGAAATAAGATTTCATCATTCAGCTCCGTCATGGACTGCTTTGAAATTCCAAACGCGGTTAGGTTCTTCTTGACTTGGTTCTGCATGTGTACAACAGAATAGGCTTCGTAGACCGATATTTGCGCGTATTTATGAAGGTTTCAATTCTTCACTAAGGAACAGTGACAGAATGCGTTATTCTAGACCGCGAAGCTCTTTGTTCGTTGATCCCCACTTGACGCTAGACAGACACTCACCAATTGAAGGCATTCGCTTTCAAGTCCTGAGAATAGTGGTCATTTCAGGTTTAAAGCCAGGCTAATATGGTCCAACGAGTTTCTTGATGATGTGTTTCAAAATTTCATCTTCATTTGTAGCGCCCTTGATAGATCCTTAAGGCGAACCTTAAACGTTTGTTAGATTATCTTTCCTCTTCCTCTTGAAGTTAGGGCAGCATTAAATCAGAACAACAACCGGGAACACTTTGCTTGCTCAACTACCTTTGCGTGTAATAGCAACATCATCACTTAAACAACGCTTTATGCAACATTTGAAGACAGCTTTTAGTGTGCATGCCATATCGTTTGAGCAGAGGAACATATGGGACTTAATGTGGGCGTCATTTATGTTAGTACACATCGTTTTTAACTTCACATTTATCATTGTTCCGCATCCTTCTTGCATTCAGTTCTATTCAGCGATTGCAAGCCAGATAAACCTCCTTAAACCCGGAGTATTCCAGTCACGATTCCTTTCAACGTTCCCTCTGTTTAAAATGAAAGGAAACTTCTCTTTCAAATAATGAAGCAAAGAATTTTCCCTTCCTTCTCAAAGTCGGATAGGACTGCATTTATATTCGCACAACATGTATTGCATGCTTACGAAGGAGTAGACGGATATACATTAACATACGACGGAAAGATATTCCGAATCTGATGGTTCAGAAAGATTATTGGTACTCGACATTAGTGTCAATGTCCTTGTTTCTGGCATAAGTCATGTCACAACCCACATGCTGTGTCTATAGTGCAATCATTGTACCATAAACTCGCACCGTCAGCGATGAAACTGGATTAACCTCGGCGATAACCTATCCTCTAAGGACAATCCTCGAAGGACTACCCTTTAAATACTAGTTACTGAGAACTAGGTACTCTGCAAGGACTTACCCTCTAAAGTGTGAAGTTCTTGCCGCTGCAATTGACTTATCAAGGAGTCCTGCCAGCTCCACTTAACCATCTTTAGTAGGACAAATGCGAATGACTTAGGACTAAAAGCACTATCTCTGTACTATTCGCATCTACTGCAAGTTTTTTTTTTTTTTTAATGAAGAGCATCTGATATTGCCAAAGGAAGCTAAAGCGGAAGCCCTTTACTCCGCGAATGAGTTTCCTTTCTTCTTTTCCGCTTTCATGAAGTGATTTCACTTAAGCGTTTAAGTAGGTAATCCTCAAGGATATTGCAGTTTCTTTGTTTTACTTTTTTTTTCTCTCTCCTAACTCACTGCGGGTTGAAGTGGGTAAAGTGTAGTAGATCTGCCATGCAGCAAAGGAAATTGATTTGATAGATAATAACAGGGTAAGTACGAATAAGATTAAAAAGCAATCTGAAGTGTGTGTTTGCTGTAATCCAACAGAAGTAAAAAGGAAGACATGCTCTGAAGTACGAGTACCTTAACCTGGAATCAAGTGAACTGATACAAATGTAGAAGAGTCTTACAACTCTTTTCAACTGCAAAAGATAAAAATGATTTCACTTAGAAGCAGCACAGGAGAAGAAAGGGGAACTTGGAGAGATTGATGCGATTAGAGAAGTAATGTCACAGAAAGTTTCGTTTATGGTAAAAGGGGATTATTTTTAGGGTCCTGGGGTCGTAGCTTGGTCACATTGGAGCACGAACGATTTCATTCGTCTAAACGGCTAATTTCTTTTTTGTGGTTCTGCGACACTAAAATCAAAGGAACAAGCTAAAATGTACAGAGCTTCGTACACCTGGTTAGACCAGTTGCTTTCATCAGAAATAACTAAAACTAAGGACCATAGCGAACCTCCGGAATTAGGAACTACAAAATCAAGATGTACCTTTACTGAAGTAACAATGGACACTGCACTTATTTAGACAGTGAGAATGTAAGACAGTTTTCACCAAGGCATGGTACTTGCTACCGAGAATGATCATGACATCTACGTCGCTATGACCACTGTTGCATGTTTGATGATATAAAACCTCGTACTGTGGTTTCGATAACCACTGCCCAACGAAATGGCACGTGGTCCTGGTCTCATAACTCTCTATGTATATCAACCGTCTAGGTAGTAAAAGGAATAAAGCCAAATCTTCACAGGATACGTTAAAACAAAACAGAAAGGAGTGTGGCGTTGGTATACTTTACTTACATAGGCGGCTCTATAGTTCGGCGTGAACCTAGGCCTCAACCAATAAGCTTCTCTAATTAGCGCGGTCTTTGGCTAACTGACTCCAGTTCCTCACTCCACTTCCGCGCGCCACCTAAAGTGAGGCCTTCTTCTACTGCGTTGTCCCTCCGTATTAGAGTCGAAGATTCAGTGGGCTGGAGTGTTGGTGCTCATTCGCTCCACATTTCCCAGCCATCTCAAACCCCCAATGCGCAGTTTCTTGACCAGGTCGATGTCGCTGTACAGCTCGTAGAGTTCATCGGTGAATCGTTTGCTCCAGAACCCGTCAACGCATACGGGACCAAATATCTTATTTTTCTCTCAACACAACCAAGGATATTTCCTCCGCTTTAGAAATGGTGCATGCTTCGGAACCATAGAGCAAGACTGGGATTACAAGGCTCTTATATAGAGATTCCTTGGTTGGTCGGGAGAGGGCCTTCCTACATATAGTTGCCTTTTCGGCCCAAAGATGTTTTCTGAAGGAATGGCGTTTTCAGATGTAAAAGCAGGGCCGAGGTAGACAAAGTCCCTTACTACCCCAAAGTTCTAGCTGTCGATTGTGACATTCTGAGCGATTCGTCGATGTTGGGTGTCCCTTCTTGTTCACCGCATGTACTTTGTTTTGCCCTCGTTTACCGCTAGACCCATTTTTGCCACTTCTGCTCCTATATTCGCAAACGCACGAGTGACTGCTTACTGTGTTCTACCAATAATGTCAATATCGTCGGCGTATGCAAGCACTTGAACAGCACTTTGAAAGATCGTACCTCAAGTGCTGGCTTTCAAGAATGATGTTGAATAAGTCATATGGCAGCGCGTTCCCTCGCCCAAATCCTTTTTTGACATCAAGCGCCTCGATCAGGCCGTTACAGACCTTAATGCAGCAGCGAGCTTTCTCCATTGTCATCCTGCACAAGCGTCCGAGTTTGCAGGGATGCCAAAACTAGACATGGCTCTGTATAGCTCGCCTCTGTAGATGCTGTCATATGCGGCTTTAAAATCGATAAAAATTTTAACTTTGGTGGGGGCTTACGCCCCCATTTATTTGGCTTAATTCAAGCTTAAAGAACTAGGCCTTGAAAATATTTAATTAGGGCTTTAAGGCTAGGGATGGTGAAGGAGATCGAATTTGAGGGAAAGTGTCCTGCGACGGAGCCTGAGAGGAGTCGGTGAATGAAAAGAATGTCTGCTGCGTCCCTTCGTTCTCCAGGGGTATTCAGGTTAATGAGTTTGAGACGGTCTCGATAGGGAGGATAGATTAGTGGATCGTTGCAAGGTAGACCTCGAAGAGCAAATCGAAGAAAACTACGCTGGATCCTCTCGATTCGGGTTACATAAACTCGCTGAAAGGGACACCACGTTTGACTAGCGTACTCGAGAAGGAGGCGAACGTAAGTGATATATAGTGATCTGGTCACGTACGGGTTACAGAATTCTTTGGACCATCTTTTAACGAAGCCAAGCGATGAGTTTGCTTTAGTAATTATCTCATCGATATGCGAGCGGAAATTAAGCTCCCAGTCGCATAACATGCCAAGGTCGCGGATAGTCTGAACAAGGGATATAGGTTGGCCGTGGAGAACGTAAGTTCGGGGAGTAGACCTGTTGCACTTACGTGAACAGGTGACTGACATTTGGTGACATTGACTTCTAAGCAGTTCTTGATGCACCGGGTGGAAAACCTATTTAAATCTATTTAAAGGAGGGTGGAGTCATGTTGGGAGGAAATGGGTTTAAGAAATTTGGTGTCGTCAGCATTGAGAGAAAGTACTGAGTGGTGAGTGACACTTTCAAGATCGTTAATGGTTAGGATGAAGAGAAGTGGACCTAGGTGACTACCTTGAGGAACACCTGAAGTGGCCAGGAAAGGGGCCGATAGGACAGACCTGAAACGAACACTATAAAAACGATTATCCAGGTAAGAAGATATCCAAGTAAGCAAAATGGGTTCAAAGCCCAGGACGGACTATTCGAATAGGATTAGCTTATGAGATATCTTGTCAAGGCCTTACTGAGATCAGTTGTTATAACGTCAGCTTCTTTACCACTTTCTAAGGCTGAGAGAACAGAGCATACAAATTCGACGAGGTTGGTGGTAGTTGATCTACCTTTTAGAAAGCCGTGTTGAATAGGGGAAGTAAGAGATTTGCACTGGAAGCTTAAGACTTCGTACAAAATGCTTTCGAGGAGTTTGGGTATATGTGAGAGTTTAGCTATGGGGCGGTAGTTAGTGACCTCGCTCTTTAACCCCTTTTTGTATATCGGTGTTATGAAAAAAGACTTCCATATCTGGGGGAATTCACCTTGAGAGAGCGATAATCGGAAGAGATTTGCAAGACGGTGGGAGAGTGTTGAAGACCACTTTTTAAGAAATCTAGATGGAAGGCCATCTGGGCCGGGTAAGTATTCATCTTACTGTATGGTCAAACCTTTGAGAAATAGAGGGGCCAATGCGGAAGTCAAGTGGTATTTGAAATAAGAGGGATCCGGTACGAAGGAATAATCGGCATAAGAGTGTTTAAAAAATGTGGCAAAAAAGTTGGCTATGGTATGCGGATCGATTGATGATATGTTTCCGTACGAGAGGGATTGGGGAAAACGAATTGGTAGGATCGTTTATAAGCTTTGATTGCGCACTATCAAGGTACCGCTGGTAGAGAACGTTATAAAGCTGGTCGAATTGAAGGTATGACGCGAGATAGTTTGAAAAGTCAGCAAAAGAGTTGGATAGGAGGAAAATTGCCCATAATTTCTTTCTCTTGTTACGTTTTGTAACACGGGGGGCTCGTAGAAGGGGTCTTATTACGCGAAAAAGGAACATAAAAATCTATTTGAATAATTCTCTGTAGAAAATAGAGAGAGCACTTTTAAGGGGCATATTGGCGAAATCAAAAGAACACTTACTAAGATAAGCGTTAATTTTGCGTAAATTCGTTTTACTGAGGAGCTCATGGAGTCAGTGGTAGAAATGAGGTCTAATTGCCTACCCATATAGTTGGAGACCCCACTAACTTGGCATAATCTAGAGTCTGTGAGCTCATCCAAGAAGAGACATTCTCTACTCGAGTTAGGGTTTGCGATAAAAAAAAGATTCATCATCTGATTGAGTCCAGTGCAGTTGAGGTAGACTGAAATCGCCGAATACGATGATATCATCGAGAGCATCAGATAAGTTAATTATTTGATCAATTGCAACGATAGCTAGTTAGTAGCATTCGATTGGTTGTTCCGGTAGGATGTAAAAACACATAACGTACAGGGACCTGCAATGGAGTGTTATCTTTATTGAAACATAGTCAAGCTTGGAAGAAGTAGAAACAGCGATTGGAGAAGAGTTTAGGTCATTGTGGGCGGCCAATAGGACAGCTCGACAAGGAGAATCATCATTTGGACGGGTAATATCGCCGTCTCGAAAAACATTGAAACTAGTGGGGAACAATTCCTGATTCATTATGTCGGGAATTAGATTAGTTTCGGTCAGAGCGTAGACCTCAAATGGGATAGCGTGAAATTGGCGCAAGACGGCACGGTAAGAGGAATATTATTTCGAGGGTGAGTAGGAGTGGATGGTCGAAACACTGGCAATGGTAGCACGTTAGGGACGAAAAAATTTGTCGTTGTCAGCTATGCTCCGTTGAAGGTGTGAGATCTTTTTGAGTGCACATAGTTTTCGAAAGCAGCAAGGTCGTCTGAGACTTTTTGGGTAGACATATTGAAAATCTCGAGGAACTTCATGTACTAGATGGAATGAAAAGTGACCTCCTTGACCGCCAGAATGCGCTGCTACTGCAAAAAAGGTTATGGTGCCTTGAAGTCTGTTCATATTTTGGGCACACATGCCAAATTTCAGTGCGATACTGTCTTTAGCTTTGTTTTGACAGCTGATTGTTGTTGATGTGTTTGGCATCATGTTGAGTATGGACAAAAACGATTTTCGTTCTCTCATAAAACATTATTTTTTGAGAGGCAAAACGGCGAAGGAATCAAAAGAAAAGTTGGATAAATATTATGAGACTAATGCTCCGTCAGATTACACCGTCAAATATTGGTTTCGAGAATTTCGTGGTGGCCGCAACTCCACTACCGATCAAGTCCGCAGCGACAGGCCCTCCGATGCGGTTACAGAGGACAATGTCAAAAAAATACATGAAATGGTGTTGGCTGACCTGGAAGTGAAGGTGCGCGAGCTAGCAGATACCACAAAAATTAGTACCGAGCGCACACGCCATATTTTGGGCAATATTCTGCATGCGAGAGCACTTCGAAAGACTCTTTTGACTTGCTGATGCGGAATCGGGCGGACTTTTGGCGTCAATTGGTAACTGGATTTGGATCCCTCGGACTATTATCTCTTCCCAAACCTCAAAAGATGGCTCATCAATAAAAATTTCAGCTCACGCGAGGAAATCATCGTCGCCACGGAGGAGTATTTTGCAGACCTTTGTACGGGATCAAGGAGTTGGAAAATCGCTGGAATAAGTGTATCAAACTAAAAGGGGATTACTTAGATTGAATAACATAAAAAAACATTTAAAAAAAAGTAATTTTTTAATTCCCGAGGAGGTCACTTTTCACTCCATCTAGTATAAGTTCCTCAGACTTGTAAGATCAGTAGGGAGACCTTCCTGCTGAATGGAGACCATGACGCTTGTTTTAGTTTTTCCCTCATAACAAACTGAGTCTTTGTCTTTGTTATGCAGATACGCTAGAAGGAGACGTATATTCTCATACGTCTTTTTTTCTCTCAGCCTAGAAAGTGCATAACGACATTCTGTTGTGCCGATAGTTTGTCGGGGCATTAGACACTTTTTCATTGCGATATTTAGCTCCGGTTTTAAGGACGAAATTTGGGGTTGAGGTTAATTTGAAAGAGACGCGTTGACGCGGGGGCTTGGATGGAACGGAGGCAGCTGGTGCAATATACTGGTGAAGTGGGTTCGGGATGTGAGTGGTAGGGGATGACAAATTGTTCCACGTTTGATTTCGAAAAATTTGGACTTCGTTTTTGATTTGGTAGTTTATAGTAGAATCTTAAGGTTAGTTTTAAATGTCCAGCCTGTAATGAATCTTACCATTTTGACTTAAGGTAAGAACATTGTCTCTTTGGGATGGATCATCTTCTTCTCTTTTCATTGTTTTTTCAAATGAATCAGTGATCATGTATATCTTATCGCACAAATAGAGTCGAAGCCCATCTTATGAGGAACAATCGACTACTGAACATGATGGCGGTAGTGTTTGACATTTGACAAGGGGAATGCCGGGGTCTAAAACCATGGTGTCATTTAGGAGACGTATTTTATAAACAATTCAGAGGTAACTAGTATCTTCCTTTTAATTGGGTCATTGATTGCTCGGTTTCTGGGAGCAAAAACTACTCGTATTGCTATCACCATCCACACAACGTGAATATTTTATCTAACGATATTTTGACAAGGGATGACTTCTTGGTTAACTATGATTTCGTCGCTATTTTCTACTCAAGAAACCACCAACATATACTCCTACTTTGTTAAGAGGAAAAATCACTGCACAATCTTCCTTAAAGACAACTTCATTGATTTAAAATTCTGTTTGTTGTGATAAAGGATGTATCTTATTATCTCTCTTTAGACAAATGAAAATATTTTTTTATGGAAACAATGTCTTGGGGATATTGTCTTTCCCTCGTTCCGAAAGGATTTCCACTAAATAAATAAAAATTCGAATTTCACTGTATTCCAATATCGTTCTCAGGCTTCTTCGTATTAAGAATTTGCGTACGACCTTCCCATGAAGGGAAACTTATAAACGTAACTCCTTATCTGATCTGTTTAACGTTCTGATACCATTCTCCATTATTTTCTTAGCTGGGATGGAAAATTCATGTCAAAGGGCGTTGTGTAATAACATTACGTAAATATTCTTCTTCGCATCCTTCAGATAATTTTCCAAGGATAAATTGGAAACATTTCAAAATATGTGACAAGGGGTATACCACACGACAGCAAAAAAGAAAAAAAAAAGAAAATGAAAATTCCACGTACGACACCGAGATTAAAATGTCGACTTCCAGAGGAGATACTCGTACGAGTGCATATTCCCTTGGGGACCCACCCCCAAAACTGTGTATCTAATTGAAAATTTAACAGCAAAAAGATTATTTAAATGCAATTTTGCTGCGTGCTAGTGCACCCTGTAGATTTCATTCTTTCCACTTTACGACGAAGAAAAAAAAAACAAAACAACAACAACAAACGCATCCTCCGTCGGGGACGCAGATTGTAAATTGTAACGCTGTCTGTCGCTTGTCATCAATTCTGCAGCAAAACGGCGGATAAAACTGAAACAAAACTCTATTCCCTAGCTGCAGTGGGTCTCTTTATCTCTGCAGTCCTCCGGCCTCAGTTGTGATAATGCCAAGTAGTTGCTCCATTTATCTCAGTAGTCCTAGATTTCCAGCGCGTCGGGGGTAATGCAGTGAATCTCTACAACTACAACATGGATACGCTCGCGTTATCTCATTGCACATTGCCCCAATCCCCGAGGAGCGAAGACAGCAGCAATGCACAATAAAATGCAAACTAAATGCCGCATAAAACAAAACCCCCGTTAGCGGATATGGAAAGGGATGTACCAGAGTCCAGGCGTCCCAGAGTCCCTAGAACACCCGCCGTCATGTCATGCTCCAACGAGCGAACTGTGTTCAGTGAATTGTTCGCTGAAATTTAATTTACCAGTAAGAGCACGCGAAACATTCAACCGTTAGAATATAGTAGTGCCGTTGGTGTGGGAGGAAAGGACGAATCCGTCAGCTACTACTATCTCAAGGACGAAGTTACTAAGTTTATTGCCATCTAGTTTGCCAGGAATTGAATAAGCAAAAAAGAAAACTCCTTGAAGATGCTACAAAAAGGGGCAGGGCAAATTGAATTCTTTGGCATCATTATCTTGTCAGGAATTACTCCTACATCAGGGATGATTCTGGTTTAAAGGAGCTACGCGTCCACAACCTGTTAGCTAGCTATGCTAGAGATGATAGTGGTCCTGGAGTTTTTGGCTGGTATTGGTGCTTTGTTTCTGGGAAAGTAATGCGCCGTTTATCTGTTCCTCAATTGATTCAATAGAACATTCAAGACATTTACTCCATTAGGTTTATCTGACACAAGTATAACTGGTATTATTCCTTCCAGGCAGTGAATATTCGATAGAGGTTGAAGGACTATTTCATGTCAGTTAGAGCTTGGATTCCTTTCAATTCGCAGGGTAAGAATTGCAATTGTTTAACGTACTTGTTGACAGTAGATTCGTTTATAACTTACTCTGAGGGGGTATATTGTCTAACCCCCGACATTCAGTTTCCATTCTTATATGAGATGTTGGACGTAATTACCTGGAAAGGGAAATAAAAAGAAGAAAATCAATGGACTATGCGGACGACATTGGCAAAATTTTGTCTTAGTCTAAAAGGACATGAATCTTAACATACAATCCTCGTCCTAATTTCAATAGTATCATGCAAAAGTTAAGTGAACTAGGATCTTAAACTGAAAGCTAATTCAATCAAAAGGAGAACTCCAGCACGTGTTGTAGTACCAAAGAATTCTTTTTGAGTGGAAGATGGCTTTGAGAATGCAACTCATGTTATGAATATCAAGGGAGAAGATTCATTGGTCCGTCTAGAGCAGATCCTGACGTGTTGCGTCGCACACAGCGCATTCTAGAGGTCCAATTTTCGACCACTTTTTCGCGCAATATTATTCGAACAATGGTTTGCTCCATCATTGCTGATTCATCCGCATAGACCAGTGACTAGACTTAGCCCCACAGAATGTTTTCGTTGGTAATATGGGGTGGGGTCACAGTTCCTCCACAATGATTTAACGTAATTTTGGGAACAAGAAATCGTTGATCATCGCATTGTACCGGTGTCTATTGACAGCAACTTGTGCTCCGGCCTCATTTTTGAAGAAATATGGACCGACGATGTCACCGGCGTACAATCCGGCACCGTATGGCACATTTTTCTGGATGATGCAATGGCATCGGGTGAATTTCTTGAGGATTGTCCTCGCTCCAAACGGGGCAATTCCGCTTGTTTACGTAGCCGTTTGAACAAAAATGAGCCTCATCACAGAACCAAGTTTTACGGTGAAAAACGGGGTCAACTTCCAGCATAAAGCCCAATCATTGAACGCCCAGCGTAATAACTCTAGAATCAGTAGGATCTTTTAAGCCTGTAGACCAAGATCTTAACCCAAGTGGCTGCGAACGACGACGAATCAATGAATTAGGTCCACTTTAACACGAGCTTCCACAGCCGCGATATTTTCCTCCGAACGCACTGTTCTCATCCTTGTTGGTGTGTGGATATGCAAAAGCCTGATTTGAGTGCGAAATTGTTCAATAATTCGATAAGTAGCATGTTCAGATGATAGTTGTGTGCTGTAGAAATAGGGCAGGCACTGGGTGGTGTCAACTTGGCAATGCCGAGTGTTGTAACTGTTTCTACACCTCAATTGTGGTTATTTTACCTCCAAGTGGTAATCATCTGGTACTGGTCGATGCCCATCTGAATCGACTTGCCAAACTTATAAGCGCAAGTGCTGACCAGCAGACAAAAGCCGGACAGCGGGCGAATTTCCCAGATGAAATCAACCGTGAAGTAAAATCCCGGAATAAAGCCGGCCTACTCCGACATATTTGGAGGTCAGGTCGGTAAGGATTTCCGAGACTGAGACAGGGTCTTGGAAAAGAGATGGTGGCGGTTGAGTCCTTAATGAACCACCGGCAGCACTCACATCCCCAAACGGGTTAATGGCTTTTCGGTCTAACCGACCCCTCATCCTAGGCGTATCTACAACGAAACTGATCCTCCAGGTTGGGGTTTGTGCCATAGGGGTAACTGCCCAGTCATGGAAAAAAAAAAGTAAGTTACGAAGCAGCTTGTTGTTCCTTCGGAAACGGAAGGATTCATTGTTGACGAATCCATTTCAACGAACTTCGGATCTGCATGTGGAATGTTATTGTAGGTCCCTTAATAGGTCACGTAAAGCAGTTAACGCAGGCTCTAGACTGCCGTAAGCAGATGTTACCGCCATCCAAGACATGTGATGGGATGGGCCGGACAAAAAGACGATGAAAAACTGCGAAATATACGAGTACTACGGCGATTGTTATCGTTGGCAAAAGCAGCGCCTCTTTGGATATGAATTTGTTGTTAGAGGTAGACTTAGGTATGAAGTCTTGAGTTATGGGCATGTTAACGCCTGATAACAATTCGTATTAAGGTTAGCATTAGCCTTATATGCGCGCATGCACCCACAGAGGAGAAAGATGGCGACACCAAAGATAGCTTCTACGAGCTCTTGGACAAAACCTACGACCAGAGTCTTAAATTTTAATGCAAAGCTTGGAAAAGAGGGAATCTTTGGTACTACTGTCGGAAAGAATAGCCGGCACCACATCACCTCCAACGGACAACGGATTCAGGCTAATCGACTTTGCGGCGGGATGAAGTATTTTCGTAGCTAGCACGCGGTTCCCGCATCTTGATATTCGTAAGGAGACATGGAGAACTCCTGATCAATCAACCATCACCTAGATTGACCACATTGCGAGCGACGTAAGGCACTCATCTAGCATTATGAATGCTTCGACGGGCCAACATCGTCTGGGGCCTTGTTGTAGCCAAGGTTGTAGAACATCGGAAAGACTAGCTAATATTGTGGGGAAGTTTGTCGTCGGACGGTTACAAACTTACGAGATTGCCAAATCCTTGTCCAATAGAGTCTCCCTCAATCACTTAAGAAGTCCTATGAGGCCATTATCAAGTATGGAAGACCAGTGGCAACATTGCCAAAAAGCCATCAGATATACCGCCACTGATGTGCGTCCACCACAATGAAACCGCAGCATATGCAGCTAAGCAAGATGTATACAGAGTGGCGCTGCATAGAAGAACTAGAGCTGCTCACGAGCTTTACGAGCAGAAGAGGAAAGACAAACATCGGTTTATCAGGAGCATGAGGAGCGCGCGGTCGAGGAAATTGGGAGATGATACTAAAAAGAGCATGTCATAGGCACAAACCTCGAACCGAAGCCTGTAGAGACAAACAAGGGAAGTAGGAGTAAAGTCGCAGTCGATGCTGAGGATTTTGAAAGCGCATTTCAACAGACTGTATAACGGCGATGACGAACCAAATGCCTCTGTCAAACAGAATGAACCTTTCAACTTGGACGATGTAGATCAACAATTCCATCCACCTACCCTGGATGAAGTGAAGATAGCCATGCCTAAGCTTAAGTCGAACAAAGCTGTTGGAGCGGACACGCGACTGCCAAGCTCTTCAAAATAGCAAGCGATGACTAGGTAAGGAGCATATGCCAACTCATCTGTAAAGTATGGTCGGAAATTGTTTGTCCGATTCTCAAGAAAGGCGTCAATCTTCTTAACATCGCCTACATGATCCTATCTCCCGTATTGTGTGAACACCTGAAGCTGTTCGTTAACATCGTAATTGGTCCATACCAGTCCAGTTTCAGATCAGGAAAGTTCACCACCGAACAAATATTCACACTACGGCAGATCTTGGAAAAAATCCATGAGCTCCATGAGGCCGTATATAACACCACCTATAGAGGCTTCTCTGCCAAACTCGTTCGCTTATGCAGGATGACGATGGAGAATGCATGCCGCTCCATCAAGATTGGTAAAGAAATCACCGAGACTTTTGATGTCAAAAATGGATTTAAACAAGGCGATGCGTTGTCAAGCCATTTCTTTAACATCGTTCTTGGAAGAATAGTGCAAAACTCACGCTCCAACACAAAAGGCTCAATCTTTCAAAAGTCCGTCCAATTACTCGCATACGCATACGCCAACGACATTGACATAATTGGATGAAAGCAGCGTGATGCCAGTGGCGCTTTGGCGAGTATTGGGACGTAAGCGATGAAGATGAGTTTAATGTCAACCAAAAAGGAAACCTAACACCGTCGTCTCGGATAGAACGCCACCCTAGATAGATATATGATGTAGTTAAGGACTTTGTCTACCTAGGCTCTGCTATCAATTCAGACAACGACACCAACGCTGAGATGAAACGAAGAGTAACTCTAGCCAATAACTACTTCTTCGGGCTAAGAAAGCAATTGACTAGCAAAGCCCTCTCTCGGACACAGGCATGAACTTTATCAAAAATGGATGAGGCCTGCTCTGACTCTGGCCTGCTTTTAGAGGGAAATTCTTCGTGTGATTTTCGGTCCCGGCTTTACAGCGACATCGACTTAGCCAGAAGAGTGAAGAGCCAACGACTCAGGTGGCTGGGTCATGTAGAGTGGATGAATATCAATGCTTCGGTCCGAAAGATCTTCGAAGAACGGCGCAGTAGAGGAAGACCGTGACTCAAGTGGCGCACGCAAGTGGGAGGGACTTTAAGCAACAACAACTCAAGCAGCAACAACCGGAGGTAGCTGACTGGAGATGGTTTTTGGTTAAGGCCCAGGTCCACCCCGAACTGTAGCGCCACCTTAAATATATAACTATGGACCAAGGATAAAGTTGCTGCGAACGACGGCGAATCGATGAATTAGGGTCTTCTTCGAAACTAGCTTTTCTTCCGAACGCACTGTTCTCGTCCTTATTGGTGTATGTGTATGCAATAGCATGAATTGGGTTCGAAATTTTTCAGTAATTAGATAGATAGCGCTTTCAAATGGCCGATGATGGCTACTTTCACGAAGTGCTCTAGAGCTTCGTTGTTGCGGCATCAATCCTTCCATGATGAAATGGCAAACTATTATACTCGTATACCGAAAATAAATGTATCTTGGCAGCTCAATGTGACGGCTGATTTGACATTTATTAGCGATTGAAAAATCGCCTTTATAAGGGGGCTCTATTGAGTGACCCATGCCCCATGTTTTTCCGAAGGGTCTTTCACACTGCCAGAAGGGCGAGAGCACTATCGAGGTTCTTGAGGTGATATGTTTAGTCCAAAGAAGTTTGTTGTCGAGATTGACGCCCAAATACAAAGCTTCGTTGGAGAAATTCATGGTGATCAAGCACAGGATGAGCCAGATCAGTCAGAATCCTCATTTTCATAAAGAAAGCAGCCTTAGTTTTGAGAGGATTGACTGAAAGTCAATTTCTGGTGCACTAATAGTCGATTAGACGCCTAGGGCTGTCTGCGCTTTAGAACCTTGGGTTGCGGGCAACCCGGTTTATGCCCGCCATCACAATTGGCTGCAGACTGCACTCGCAGTTGCAGGTCATATTTACCAGCATTGCCCTTATGCACAAATCTGGTAATTCGTCTAGACCGTGTTGTCAAAAGCTGTTTTGTCGAAAGCGCCCTGAATGTCATTGTCTATTCTGCCTTCAATCCTGCACACCAGATTTTGAAATGCATTCCCAAAGGAACTCGCCCGTTGGTAGGCATGGTGCGTCTAGACAAAGGATGCATTCGTTATACAGTTTTGCACACATGGAGTTCAACCATTCTTTATGCTCTTCAATATGAACGAAGTCAGGCTAAATAGTCTGAAACTTTTGGCGTATAGTCACCTTTTCCGATTTTCGGTGCAAAGGCTATTCTCACTGATTGTCAGAGTTTTTAAGTATGCCAGTGCCAGGCTAGCAGTGAAGATTCCCTTAAGAGTTACCAGCAGCTGATCTATACCTTTCTCCAGCGTAATTGAATATACGAGTATGCGATCGGTGCTAGGCGATTTGAAGCTATAGAAGGAAGAAACAGCGAGTTTGATGGCCGATTACAGAAACTGGTACCAGCTGGGGCGTGATGTAGAGCTCGTTGTGAGCTGGCTTTGATTAGGTTACATGGTACCATCATACTTAAGTGTGGTGATAAATGTCAAAACGTTCTGAGATGCTAAAATTGGTTTGGAATAGTTTTTTGTTGTAGCTGGGATACGCTGGAATACGCTTTGAAAATATTGTAACGAAGTAGAATGTTAGGCGACTGCAATGGCAAGTAATCGTAAGGCTTTCGAGCTGGCTGGGATGACCTGAAACTAGTACTAGTAACTAGAGGATGCAGTGAAATGAGAAACGTAAAATTCTATTGTATTTGCTATAGCTTCAGAGTGGTTATAGGATGACAATAGAGAATGTATCAAAAGAGGACTTTTGCAAGACGCTGCACTGTTACTATCGGTCTTAAAAAAAATTAACAAAGTTTACATGCCATTAACACAGGTACAACCTTCCTAAAGTCCTTTCAATTACTTCCAAACGTCAAATGTAAATTCGTTGCTGACTTCTTGTATCCATTTCAAGAGATGAAACAAATCGAAACGCTGTATCTTTCACAATTGCCATGGTATGACGCTAAAATTTGGCGGAAATGTCAATGACAGTTGTACTTACCAACATAAGTAAAAACAAATTGGCTATTCCGGAAATATGTTGAACAGGGTTGTGTTCTTGAATATATCACCATGGGTCCACTATTACTTATTATTCCGACCACAGTCTTGGAAGCAACGTCACTGTAAACCTCAGAATGGCGACCGCTTAACATGTCCAGACTCCACTCGATCTGAAACTAATCCGCCTAAAACCAGTTTGACCCAGAGAGTCCCCATGTACACAAGTTTTGTAGGCATACGTACAAGTACATGTTGCCAATGGCATACATGAAAAGTTATTCGCAACCAATTTTATTTGAAAATGGTTAGCCATAAAGACAACCTTTTTAGTTCAGCCCTGATGTCACCTTGCTTTTATTTATGCTGGTTTTCATTTAAACAACAAACAATGGCTACAAAAGGCCATAAAAAAAAACCGCACACACCGAAATCAAACAGCGATTTCTGGTTGTCGGCTTTTTTTTTAAAAAAAAAAAACAGCGACCACTGAACAATTTTATTCTATTGTTAGTGTTACCGCTCCAAGTTGACCATCACAACAGCTTCCGCTGTGTAGTTTTTCTCGGCAATAAATGTCCCTGACTATGCATACTTGTACGTGTATCTGTGTTCTATAAATTTTTCGCCATTGGAAACCCTACAGCAGAAGCAAATGACAGACAAAACCACAGCAACATCGCTATTTACCACCAGCACCAGTTGGCGTAGAAATCTATGAAATTTAGCTTTTGTGTGGCCCCACTTAACTTCTATGTCAACTACCAGACCTGCCACTATTACTCTCTACTGATTATTTCCATAATTCACTGTAATTTAGGACTAAGCATTTTTATGCACCCCAAAGGGCCGCACCATGTATCCCTGAGGTGCACACGTCCCATCATTTGCACAAAGGACGAGCACAGTTTTTAGTTTTTTTTTTTTTTTTTTACTTTGTCGCTGTTTTCGGTGTGCAATTGTCATCCGGTGGATGGCGCATAATGTAAAAGTTGAAAGTCCTAACACTTCATGGTAAAAAAGTTTACAAAAAAAAACAAAATGGGAACGAATGGTGTCATCTGAAGGAGTCAGTAGAGAAAGGCAGCTGGAGGGTTGCACAGATTTCACATAGAGCTCTGCAGAGCTGTTCATCATTCTTGACAAAAGGCTTTCGAAGCAAACCAAAGACCGCTCACTTATTGTTTACACGGAGTTTTCAGTTTTCAGTTTTCAGTTTTTTTTTATTTTTTTTTTTGTATTTTTGAAAGCCATCAGGATGGGTAGATAGGTCCGTTGGCTTTGTATCCAGAGTACTCAGCTTATAACCTACATTGAGAGTGCACCTCTGTGAAAAGCAAACAAAAATGCGGAACTTTAGGTGGCGCATCCTTGTAGTTTCAATACTCCCTCACAGATACTTTCACTACCACTACTAATTGCAAGAAACAGGGGCAAATTCCCTGGGGCAACAAAAAAAAAGAAAAAAAAGAAAAAAACCTCTCGATGCTGCCATGTTTTATTGTTTCCTCTTGTCACGGGATACGTGTGAGACGTGGATTTATGGGAACGAGTCCCTGTGTGAACGGAATAACAAAGGAGCCCTGGAAAGATATATGAGGAGAACGATTTAGGGATGTGTTGTCATATGCTTGGGTGGACAGGTTTTTCATGACACCGAAGAAGAGCAACACTGCCCGTAAGGCATTAGATATGAGTGCGAGTATTGTCAATGGAATGATGGTTCGCTTCGATGACTGTAAGCAATCGCATCGATTTGATAATGTTGGAATCACGATTATCAGGATATGACACCGATATTGATTGGTTGCCGAGGAGCTTTTTCGATGAGATAAATGTTGGACACGTTTTTGTGTAACCCAGTACCCAGGTGAATAAGAAAAAGATTCGTTTATTTGTTATAGGAGACTTCATGGAGATTTGCGATTTGTTTATGTCAGATGGGATCCTTGGCGCTTTTGTTACGAGTAGTATGCGAATGCCTTGTCGGATTAAAGATTTGAATTTCTGGGTATTTGAGTGGAAAGTTTTTTTTTTGTAATTTATTTGCGTCAATGAATTTGAATGGAGGGCGGTGTTGCGGATGTATCTACTCGTATAGATGGTGAATTCATTTTAATCTAAAGCTGCAATCTGAAATTCATCTTTATATGCGATAGCTTGAGGTGTAATTTTGAGTGAGTGGTTTATGTAGAGCTCATCTTCAGAGATATATTTCTGTGTCCCCCATTCGCTGCGAAGAATATTTGTCACAGTCCGCTTTGAGGGGGTACACACATAGGAATACTCGTATTGTTCCTTTCTTCACAGTTTCATATTAAACCTACTACGTACATATGTTACAGCTCAGGATGCCTTGAACATGCTTTCCTTTACTCGGTGATTCCGGATATTGACGAAAAGCAGATTCGCAGTCTCTGGAACTAGATGTGGTCTATTGAGAGTTCCAAGATTCACATACAGATTCGAATATTCAGAACTTAGGAGCATAAATCTTTAGAAAATCTCATCCAAGGACGTCCCAAGGTTGCTTCAAAATGAAGGAGGGTTGCAGTGGATATTCGTGATAACGATATTCTTGACTGCCTAAATGTAATTGAATACTTGGAAGCACCTTTTGTTGAACTTCAGTGCAAAGTCTTGCACCATACTTGTCAGATGTATCAGTGGAGGAAATCATTAAATGGAGTCAAAGGCGATGTCATGCAATGAAGGCAAGAGATGAGCCTCAACTTCAAGCAATATCTTATGACAATGCGAACGGAAATTTAGCTCTTGTCACGCAAAGTGGATGGATGGATGTCTTAGTGGATGTCGATGCTTCGACAGATTGTACTATAGTTACAGCTCGGCATTTGGTTATGTCTGCTAGAATCCTTATATTTAATCATTTCGCAATAAGAGTTGTTTTCTGTGTCTCAGATCTGTCCGGTCAACCTGCAATTGTTCCATTTGTCCACCTACAATTGACCTTCCTTCTACGTGTGCTGGTATGAATGCTTTTCAATTTTAAGCACAGACTTTTTACCTATCATGATCTTGAGCTCTGCCTTCTAGTTTCCGCCTTCGTCACTGTTAACCGCCTAAAGTTTTGCCTCTGGCTATCGCTCCCCCAGTTGTAAAATGGAAAATCTAAAGAAGTGTACAGATCTTCTAGTTGCAAGCGCGATATGTTTGACCTTAATTCCATCCTGTGTCACGAAGGGTTAGAGCTGTTTCAGTATGTTCCTTCAATATCTTGTCTAATAACACTTCTATTTTACTCCATATGGTTAGACGTTATTTTGTTGTCCTTTTCGCTGTGGTATATAAGTGATAACTCGGTGAAATCACGAAAAGATTTGCTTGCCAGTATGCTGCGTATATCCATATTTTTTGGTAGGGATTCTACCTACGGGAACCACTGTATCTATTCTACCTGCAAAACGTATCATCGGTATACCAATCGCTTCGTGTAAACTGGTACCAGAGCTGTAATCTATTAGAAGAACAAACCTTAGGTGGGTTGATGTCTAGCGACCAAACAAATCTGCCCAAAGTTGGGTCTGAATCGCTCTAAGAGTTTGGTCTTTCAAAATAGGAAATATCTCAATGCTGTCACAGGTGTCATCACTGAATACTGTCTTGTAGACAGGCATGCAAGAAGTCTTGCAGTTTTTACAAACGACTTCTGCATAAGCTGCATGGACTACTCTGTACGTACCCACCACTGTTCCAAATAAAAAAAAAAATACGCTTCATTAAGCGCTTTCTATATTTAAATTTAAATAAAACAAATTGTGTGTGAGGTATCATCGAAACTTTTTATTCGTTTGAAAGGTCTGTGGCTTATTCGCATAGATCTGCGACTTCAGAAAACCACACAAGAAAAAATCTAACGGGGTCAAATCGCACGATCTCGGTGGCTAGTTCACATCACCTCCACGTGAGATGACCATGCCTTCGAATCGAATCATGGCGTGAGCTGTGTGCACGTAGTGCCGTCCTGTTGAAACCACATGTCGTTGGTATCCATATCATGCAATTCAGGCCAATGGAAGTTGGTAATCATCGACCTATAGCGCTCGCCGTTGACAGTGATGGCCTGGCCAACGTCGTTCTCTAAGAAATATGAAACCATGACGCCGCAGCCGAAAATCTACACCAAACAGTGACTTTTTTGGGATGCATTCGACGCTCTTGGATCACATGTGGATTTATATCGTCCCAAATTCGACAATTTTGTTTGTTGACGTACCCATTCTTCCAGAAATGGGCCTCATCGCTGAAGATGATTTTTCGATGAAAATTAAGGTCAGTTTCCAACCGCCCCAGAGCTCATTCAGCGAACACATGTCGTTGCCAATGGTCGGTTACCTTCAGCTCAAGTAACGATGCAAGATTCGCCAAGTTCTGGTCTGCGAAAGGACGAGTTCTTGTGAGCGACGCGAAATCGACTGCCTCGGATTCTCCTGCACACTCTCACGGACAGCGGCGATGTTTTCGGCAGATCTTCCGTTTCATCGATGTACCGGTGTTGGTTTATCGTTTACTGAAGCAATGGACTCAAATTTATCCACCAAACTGCGAATAGTAATCTCGGTAGGACGATTATGGCGATCGTAAAATGGGCGAAGCGCGCGGAACGTTGCCCGAACAGAACACCCATTTTGATAAAACAACCAATCCATGGTGATTTGGCAAAACAGACTGAATAAATGACACCCAATTTGACAGATGTGGCTTAAAAAAATAACCGCTATCAACTGTCAAAGTTCGGAAGTCCCTACTGGAAGAGCCTGTACATATGTACAATGACATAAGCGCTTCCTACTCTTAATTAGCTCAAATTGGTTCAAAGAGTATGAGAATCACAGATCCACGTGGTCTGATAATTGGCTAATAGGTCTAAGTGGGTTCCAACAGCCACTCTTACATAGCCTAACCTAATGATGCTTTTTACCGGCTTAATCCTTTCCCGAATTTTACATAAAGACGGCTTGGGCTGGACTAATTCTGGGCTCTTTTGACGCTGCCATAATAAGATATTTTCTTAGTCCATTCTAGATAATACTTGGTTTCCGTGCTTAACTCCAGCTGGGGAATGCATAGTCAGGGGGTACCAGGAGGCGAAGTCCCACACGGTTTCCTCTGTTAATACGCTTCAATGATGTGACTCTTTGTTGAGGACGTGTGGTACGGTTCCACTCTAAATTTGGTGCTACTTGGGCCAGGTTTGGTGCCAAAAACCCTAACAGCTTATAGACTAGTGTAAGAGGTAAGCGCAATCGGTTAGGTTAGGTTTCGGGTTGATGGGGTATCTGGAGCCGAAAGGCGCATTAGTACTTCACTGAATTTAGGTATGTGTGGAGTCATTGTCTCCTGGGGGATCGGGAGGCTATGCCAATATGAATACGGTTGCTACATATTTGTAGTTTCCGCCTTCCATTATCCGAGAGATGTACAATAAATGAAACACCGGATAGCTCTGAGAAATCGTTGAAGTAGTGACTTCCTAAAGTTACAGTGCTGTGCAAAACCTAAGCAATCATCTGGAGTCAGCACTTCATAGTAAATCTTTTCAACTTTCTACTCCACCAAATAAAAAGAAATGGATATCTAATGATGTGTAATAGAGTGTATTTTGAAATTCACAACTTTCTATAAAAGTAATAATACTTGAGATTAAAAAAAAAAACCCAAAAACCAACAAAGGTCTCTTCGACTCCATTTTTGCCCAAAAGCGTTGGATTCCACATAGGCGCATTCAATGACATTGCTTTCACCACTTAGACCTCTCAACAAAGAATTGGTCAAACGAGCACCAGCATAAGCCATGGAAAGGGTGGCAGAACCAGCACCAGCCTTAGATTTTACGACTTCAGTACCGGCGTCTTGGATTCTCTTGGTCAAAGCATCAATATCGCCTTTGTATTTGGGATTGCTCTGGGACAAGATTGGGATGATTGTCACACCAGAGTGACCTCCGATGACATTGATGTCGACTTTCTGTGGATCGGCGCTAAGGGATTCACCGATAAATGCTCGTGAACGAACAACATCTAAGGTGGTAACACCAAAGAGACGTTTTGGATCGTATTTTCCAGTGTTAACTGGATTGGTGATAATTGCAACAAAGGCTTTTGGGCAGTTTTGGGCGATGGCAGCGGCAAGATCCCTTACAATACAAGCGTTCGTGTTGAACAAATCATCACGAGTCATACCGGGTTTGCGGGGAACTCCAGCTGGGATGACGACAAGATCGGCTCCTTGTAAAGCGGCTGCCAATTCTCCTGGGCCAGTGAAACCACGGGTCGAACTCTTTGTATCGATGTGGGAAAGGTCAGCGGCAACATCAGGGGTACCAACAATATCGTACAAGCTGAACTGGGTAACCAATGGATTCAGCTTCAACAGCAGCGACAGGGGTTGTCCAATACCGCCACCAGCACCGCAAAGAGTAACTTTGAAGTTATTCTGTTTGCTGGTGGAAAAGTTCTTAGTAGTTTGGAATGCTAACTGTTTGCTGACTTGCTTGAACATATTGATGCCGGTAGATAAATTCCGAAATAGATTTTATGAAAGAATTTTTGAAAAGATAAACACTAGCAAAGCGATACACCCAACGACCGTTCTTCTCCGCAGAGGT
Source organism: Volucella zonaria (assembly GCA_963966105.1). Taxonomy (NCBI): domain Eukaryota; kingdom Metazoa; phylum Arthropoda; class Insecta; order Diptera; family Syrphidae; genus Volucella; species Volucella zonaria. The sequence continues at coordinate 127,803,825 of OZ014533.1, read as the reverse complement.
TAAGCGAAACAAAAAAAAAAATGCCTATACATCCTCTATAATCCTCTGTGCTTTTGCCATTAACTTAAGGTTGCTAGTTTTATTTGTGAATTGCCACCATACTAAAGATAAAGTGTAAGTTATGTGTGCCTCTGACGATGGCCGGGTCCATCCATAGTATAGCCCTTGGGTTGAATCCCCACCAGCTCCCAAATTTACGACTGCAGATGAAGAAAGCGACCATTGCTTTCTTTGCACGTTTTTCAGTATTGAGCTTCCAACTTAGTATACCTGTTGAATGGTTTGTGTCTGCCCTATCTATGGAGCGAAAGTCAAGTTATGAAATTATTATTCTACGTGGAGAAGCTCTGTTTTCTGTGGGTTAATTCACAGCCCACAGAGCTTGCTATATTCACCGAGGAATCTATGGGCATAATTAAGAGTTTCATTGATTCTGAGAAGGAAATTGCGGGCGGATAATCATCCGCGTACGCAGTAGCTTATATTCTGTCCCATTTTAGGCTCAGAAGTATTTCGTTGACGAGAGGGAGGGGTCCCTCTTCGGGTAATGACCCTCAGTACGATTCTCTCTAGTGTTAAAGTGAGCGCATTTAGTGTGAAAATGGAAAACACTATCCAACTGTTGGAAGCTTCGTTACAGTCTACGGAAGGCTCTGTGATTTAGACGGTATATTTGCCTCATGTATCCCTTCATTCTTCAAAGGTTTTTAATTTAAGAAAGTTGAGTGTTGTTGATAAGTATGCAAGAAAAGGAATCGTTTAAGGGGAGACCTGAAAGAGCAACTCGAAGAAAAAACCGTTGAATGCTTGCAACTCCTGATGCTTGAACTCATTGAAAGGGGGATTACGTTTGACTGGTGAACTGAAGCAGGGAGCGAACGAATATAATGTCGAGGGATCTGGCCACGTAAGGGTTAAACAATTCTTTAAACCAACTCTTGATAAAGCCAAAAGTTGAGTTCACTTTCGAATATCTTATCAATATGCGAGCGGAAATAGATTTCCCTGTTCTTTCCACTAAAGTAAGATTGGCATTTGTTGACGTTAAGTTTTAAGCAATTTTTGAGACACCAAATAGAAAACTTATCGAGATGATCTTAGAGAAGTTTGGTACAAAGAACAAATCTTGCAAATTGCCCAATTTTCATTGTTGATCATTTCGAAAATTCTGGTTTATTTTACGGTCGCCATAATCGCCATCTGAGCAACTTATTCAAATAATCATGAATCTTTTTCGCACCACGCATCCTCTAATTAATATTGTAATACGCATCTGCAGAGGTGCTGTACCGTGCGCAACGGACAAGCTGCTGCGGAGCAAGATTTTCCGGAAAGATTTTGGGTTCGGAGCTTACAAGATTTAGTTTGCGCAATAATTGAAGTCGCTTTACCAACGTCTGCGTCGTATGTTCGGCGAATGGGCCCAAAAGCAGATTCTACTTGATTTTCCTTTCACAATATTTTGTTCCATGGTGAGCCTCATTTTTGGTTGAATGGTTGCGTCATCAAGCGAAATTCACGCCTTTGGAGTGAAGAAATTCCAGAAGCCATTATTAGGCGCCATTCCACCCAAGTGAAAAAAGTTAAGCAGCCCAAAGGCTGCTGGAATTATTGCTCCATAAAATCCAAACATAATGCCGCAATCAATTCGATAAGCGCCCATATTTTCGCGTAATGGGCCTGTGAATTGGCTTTCAGGATCATGTGTCTTGACACCTTTGGATTATTTTCTTTCTTTTCTTTAAATGGCACAGCAGTCCGGGTTGAAGCTAGGTCACAACCAACAAGCCCCTCCAGCTAGCACGACCTTTCCCCACCTGCCTACAGTGCCGCATTCAAGTTGGTTGAGATGCCCTTTCATTCACGTGCACCACCTTGCAAGTGGTCGTCCTTCACTGCCCCATACCTGGGCGTAATCGAAGATGACCTATTGTCCCGGAGCTGTGGTGTCCATTCGCTCAATATGGTCTAGACATCTCAGACGTTGGATTCATAGACGCTTGATTAGACAGTATAGTTTGTAGTTAACCCTCTTCTTCCATTTCTTGTCAATACAAAAAGGGCTGATAATCGCGCGTAGTATTTTTCTTTCTATGCCAGTGCGCCATAGAGCAGAACAGGAACGATAGGGGCTTGGTCTTAAGAGAGACGGCTCTATTACTCAATTTCCTCTGGAACTCAGCTAAACAGCAATTGGGCAGAGTGATTTTGCGTCACATTTTTGCACTGATGTTGTTGCTGCTTGTAACTGCGAATACAAGGAAGACGAAGAGATTACCTACCTAGAAGTCATAACTGCCAATCGTGATGATAAGGCATAGCAGTCGGCGGAGTGCGCGCTTTTCTGAAGACAGCATGAACTTTAATGCCAGAGATATGTATTTCCCTGCCTACACATAAACACCCTTTCATTGACACCTCACTGTGTTCGTCCAATCACGTCAATGTCACTCGGGTACGCAAGTACTCGTAACTGTACGGAATTTCGTTGGCCAGCAAGTTTTGCGTGATTTTTTTCATGCCTTATGTCTTGTCTTGTCTAAAACCTTAACCGGAGCAGCGAGAATTCTCCACATTTTTCCTGCACAATCTGAAGAGTTTGGCAGGGATGCGACATGCACCCTCTCATATGCGCCTTTGAAATCGTGCATTAGATGGTGAGCATCGATCTTAAAATCAGAGGTCTCATCCAAGATGTGCCGTAGTGTGAATCGATGATAGACTTTGTCGGCCTGCATTTGCATTGATGAGAACCAACCGGATCGTTCATGAATAGTTTCGAAGACTCACATAATATGGCAGAAAAGACCGTATAGGTGATGTTTAGGAGACTTGTTCCTTTAAAAATGGCGCAGTTAAAAGGTTCTCCTTTCTTGTGTATTAGACAAATGATGCGAGGATTCCGTGCTTCGGGCATGGTCCCCTCTAGCCACATCTCACGAAAAGCGGACCAAATATTTTTGAAGGACTTTTCTCTCGAAACGACTGAGGATAGTCCACGCTTCAGCGCCATAAAATAGAACTGGGATAATCAGGGTCTTATATAGAGATAAGGTCTTACTAATCAACTGCCTACTTAGCCCAAAAAGACAGCGATCGGCAAAAGAGATTCTTTGTTTTATTTCTGCTGAATTTATAGCAGAGCCGAGATAGACAAAGTGCCTTACTACCGCGAAATTATACATAGCTGACACCATGCTGCTTATTTCCGATTGCGCCGATATCATCGGTGTATGCGAATGCGACCGATTGGACCGACTTTTGAAATATTGTGCCTCCAGGATTCCTTTGTTAGTTCTACACAATTCTTTCAAGTATGATGTTAAAGACGTCACATGACAGCGCGCCACCTGGTCTAAAAACTTTTTTGACATCAAACGTCTCGGTGCAACCGTCACCGTCGTTGTTGTCGGCGAGACGAGCTCGGCAGGGATGCCAAAACTAGGCATGGTTCTATGTAGAGGAGGAATTTGCATTTACGTAAGAGATGTCATCCACGTGAAAATAATAAGGCAAATGGTTATCGATAAGCAAATATGGTGGCTGGCCATAAAAATCACATTCAACTATTAATCATTTTATATTGCGGCAATTTATCAGTCCCCAAGCTCCTCAGACCGCTCCTTTTGTAATAAATTCGTCGAATTAATGGAAGACCTAGGAGCTATAAATAAACAATTTATTATGACAGCAGATATAAATGTCAACTGGTTAGATGAAGGAAATATACAATAGAGAAACGAAATGGTAAATCTACTTCAAGTAGAACACTTATTCAAACAAATTATGATCGAACCAACAGGATAACGAACACAACCAGGACTCTTATCGACTTGTAATGAATTCCTAAGGCACCGGACATTGACATAAACCATAAAATTAGTGACCATGAAATTATTGTAATATCTTTTCGGAGTAAAATTGTATCAACAAACCTTAAAAGTGAATTCAAACTATTAAACTACATTGAGACACTTTATTTAAGTCATTTAACTAATAGTGAAGTTAAATTGGAGAATTTTGTGAGTCCTAATTTAATTGGAAGCATATTTCAGAATGATAATGTGAGAATCACTTCTCTGTTTCTATGTACTCGTACGCTCCTCAACTGATTGAAACACACCCCTGATTTTGCAATTTATACCTAATTACTCGCAACAAGTGGTTGAGACGGGGTATAGATACTTTGGAAGTTCAGTTGCGGACTCCACTCCCAGTGTGACTTGTTGGTCAGTTTTAGTGATTTGATTTGAAAGAAAGTATTGAAACAGGTCTTAGAAGTAAAAAAAAGTTAAAAATGGGATCTGGAAAGATGTTAAATCAAACAGAGATCCGAAACATTAAAAGAATGCGGCAAGAGCGATATTCTGTCAAGAAAATTGCAAAATTTTTGAAGTGCAGTCGTACAGTTGTTTCAAACTATTTAAAAGATCCAGAAAACTACGCGAAAAGATTCGTTCCTAGAAGAAAATATAGCTTGGCACCAGCAGATCGACAATACCTACTAAGAGAAGCGTCAAATTCTACAGCAACAACAAGGGAAATCGCAATATCAGCAGGGATTTCGAATGTGGACAGAAAACTAAGAACATCTTCAAAAAAAGTGTTTGAAAAGAAAATCCGCTTTACTACAGCGTCATCGAGACGTCCGTTTGACCTTTGCCAAAAAAATCGTTTAAGATGGAAGAAGAAGGATTGGAGAACTGTCATCTTCACCGATGAGAAACCCTTTTGCCTTGATGGACCTGACGGATTTTGTCATTATTTTTAACGAGCTGTTTTAAAAGACGATGACAACAAGTTGGAAGTGGAGTCATGAATGAAAAGTGATGGCGACCTGAAGATCTTAGACGAAGAGATCGTGCAATAAGATTATGCAGCAATCCAGACAGCTCGGAAGGTGAAAGAGTACTTCGAGCGCAACAATGTTTGTGTTATTGACTGGTCAGCATTGTTTCCAGACCTCAACATAATTCAGAATGTATTGGGTTATCTCTCCAGAGCTGTCTACCAATACGGACGACAATTCAATAACGAAGCAGACCTTACGACGCCATTGAAACTAAATGAGACAAAGATTGTTTAAATCTTTTCCATCAAGGATTTTAGAGGTTGTAAGTGATGGAGCACGGAATACTCATTAAAATCATTGCCATAAAGCTCTAAATTTTGTTTTGGTTTCAAAAAACCCAATCCTGCCTCAACCACTTGTCGCGGGTAATCAGGGACAAATTGCAAGTTCCAAGAAAATTCGGGGAAAAAAAGGATTTATGGTAGAATTTTCTTAGAAATTGGTAATGATTACCTCACAGTAATATTTGCAGCAAAATGATCGCGAATCACCGAAATCAGGGGGAGTGTCTCAACCAGTTGTCGAGGAGTGTACATTAGGGCATCCCTTAAATGGGTGAACATTTTTTTTTTTTAGATATCGAAATGTATACCTCCTATTTCTTTTTAAACTACCCAGACTTACTTAAATACAAAATTTCATCTTCCCACGTCAACGTTAACCCGTGCCGACAGAACTCTGAAGATTTTGAAAATTGCTGTTTTTAACCCTTTCCGTTATATAGCTAAATCAATTGAATATTGCTGCAAATATTAAAATTTTTATGAAATATTTATTAAAAGAAGTTAAAAGTACAGATCAGGCAGGATATTTTCTTTTGAGCTCTTTCAGCCGTATCATTAACTGCCCTTAAAGAAAGCACTTTCCTTTTCCCCTCTGAATAAGCAACATCTTCATCCCATCCCATGTAAAAACGGGTCTCTGGAGGACATTTTTATCAATTTTAAATCGAGAAAAAAAATTTGTGCTCTTGACAGACACAAAATCACTTAATGATTTTCCTGCAACAATAAATAAGGTAGTATTATTAACAATTTATTGAAAATAGTATACAAAATAGTACTATTTATTGTATTCCTACTTACTATACAAATAATCAGACATATCTTCTTCAGATGGAATGTATCTCTTTCCAGAATCATCTCATTGGAAATTCACTACAATGTTCGTTTTGGTTTGTTCATGTTCATGATGAATCATCAAAGAGTGATAACACGGCAATTTCTTCTGACAAGTACCAAAGATGTTGACTAAACTTGCTCGGGGCTGCTTTAGAGATCAATTTGTCAACAGTTTCATATCCCTTAAGCCTCTTTAAAAAGCACAAATCTTGATTTGGTGCCTACATCCAAGCCATATAAAACCGCAATGAATAAACAAACGACTTGAAGTTCTCGCCTTTCCTTGGCGCTAAGTTTGAACTGGGATTGCAACAAACATATCTTTAAAGAGTAAATAGCTCTAGCCATCCACCTTGCTTGATGCATCGCTCCAAGAGGTCTAATTTTAATTTTTGTTTCACTGTCAGTTCCCGATAATCGTCACGTCCAATGGTTTTTTGCACTTCTTGATTATAAAATGTCAATAAATCTTCTATTGTTGTTTTACAAAAATGTCGTGTGACGATATCGGTATACAATACGAGTATGTTTCAATGGCAGCAGGATTAATAGTTTTCCAGTTGTCTCTAAACTTTTTGAACAGTGGGATATCAGCGCTACTTCTGACTTGGTGGATTTTTGTTTCGAACACACACATTTTAAAACCAGTTCGTAAACGTGATGGCGGCAAGCAAAGAGTAATAATTCCCCGGCTAGTTTTTGTTCCAAAAGTACACAAGCTCCTTTCAATCGCCCCGTATTAGACGCAGTTGTGTCACAGCACATTATTTGTACTTTGTCATCGAGGTTCCAGTCATAATGTGCGTTCAACACAGCTTTAGCTTGATCCAGTTTGGGTACAGCCAGAAGTTGTTCCTTTTCTCCAAATGAAATTAGAATTAGAACTTTTCACATCAAGTCCAGGTAATAATTTCCCATCCCAGTGAACGGTCACCATTTCAGGCATATTATTCTGAAAATCTGATTTTATAGATTCCGCTCTATCTTTTCGACTCTGTGTGCGAATATGTTGAATAGACGATTTGCTTATCGGAAAATCATCACAGCTAAGATCTAGTGCTTCTACTACAGCCTGAAGTACGAGTATATAGGCAGAATCCCTTATGTTTAATTGATATCTATCTAAAGCTGCGACTAACTTAGGCGTGATAAATTTTTTCCTTCCTCTTTAGGTAGTAGTTTCAGAACTTACCATTTGAGAGGTGGATGCCAAGGGTTCCTCAAGGCTTTCATCAGAGCTGGTAAGTTGATCGTGATGTCCTTGCGTTTGAATAGAATCTTGCATAGTAACAGATGACGATAAATCTTCGAAACACATTTGCTCACATCTTTTTTTCTCTTCATTTAATTTCCTTTGTCTTGCCCTTTCTTCTTTTTCGGCTAACTTTTTGCCTACACCCGCTAAACACCCTGGACGCCCTGGTTCTCTTTGTTTTTGTAAAAATATCTTATCATCTTCAATTTTCATCCGTTCCAAAGCACAATTGTTCTTAAAGTTCTCCTCATGGCGCTTGTAAATATCTTGTATTTTTTTTTCGAATGTTTTTGCAACTCCCTCCAAGCATGGTGAAGATCCACAAGTTTTTTTTACAGAGTTAGGTATAGCTCTGGTAGGGATTCTAGCTTTTTTCCAAAATATAATACACTCCCGAATGACGAGATTAGCGCTTTCACTAACAGTCAATTTAACTTCGTGAATATTAAAAAAAGTACTGAAAGAACTTGACGATTAGAGGATAACTTTGCGCCTGTTATTCCATAATTTACGTGACCAACTAAGAAAACACATTTTTTATTGCTTCTTAATTTCAATGTCATCTTTTAAATGTAAAACAATACGTGTTAATCGCGAGAATAATTGAGAACAAATGACAAATGCCGTGAATACGCACTGCTACTGCCGCGCAACATGTATGAATATGATTCGATGCAAGTCGGCACGGGTTAGAGGCAAATGAACAAAACTAAGACCTATGCGTTAGAAATTTAAAACTTTGAAAAATAAGGGACACCCTAGTGTACATACTACAATAAGTATAAGGTGGCGCAAAAGTTGTCACCTGATGCTCTTCGGCTGTAATTTTTTTATGAACGAAAAATGTTTCTTCTGCTTTTGGATTATGTTTACTTGATATCTTAAAGTAAAGTCGGGTAAATGATATTGGCTAAGTGGCCGCCGCCAGAATTGATGACCATTCGGGCCCGGTTTGAGGCATTTTCCATCACTCTTGCCAGAACTTCCGGGGATAGGTCCTCGCATTCTTGACGGATATTCTCTCCTTGGGGGCTTCAAAAGTCTGAGGCTTGATGTCATAGACTCGTGACCCCACAAAAAATTATACGCATATTTGTAAGGACATTTCGGACTGTTAAAAAAGTAGCCTATATCGAGAAAGATATCTATGAATGGCTAATCCATAATAAATAGAGAGTTCGTCTATTGGCTTTCCCGTCAATTTGCCCCTTCTACCGGATTCCTTTTTAAATTACATAGGCGGGTACCCATACGCTTTTGAACTTAATCTATACACTTTTTCTTGGATGCTGTGACATTCTCATCGGGCTTAAGTAGTATCAGTAATGCCTTTAAAAGTCTTAGAATCACCATCCCCAATATAATGGGTGTATTTTACAAGCTTCGGATCGCTGAAACATCTCAACAACTGCATCGACCTCGATTTTTCCTGCTGATCCATCGTGATTCACATCGCACTTATCTTTATGATTCTGTATCCATTCCGTATATTCTTTGGTAAGTCCTTTATTCTTCCAGTACTCACACGCCCTGCAGTATTTTGGTTTCACTGCGCAGTCTATAATTTTTGCGCTGTAATTACCAATAAGAGTCACTAAGCCAAATAAGGACGTAAAACCAACTAATTCTCCAGGAAACATCGCCTGATACCATAATTCCATTTTCTCCTTTTTCGCTGCTTTCATCATACTGTTTTGCAAACTAGTTCACTTGCAGTTCAAATCCTTTTGACAACCTTGCCATAGAAAAAGTGAAAAAAAAAACCTTTTTATTCCGTGCAAACCAATTTCAAGGAAATTACAATTCTACGGTTTATTTCATAGCCTTTTCCAATAATTCGACTACTAAGCGAGATGCTTAGTTTGTACAGTAATCCCTCGATTTACGTCAAGGGGTGTTCCAAGAAATGGGGACGCAAATAAAGTCGAAGTAAAGCAAACACCTACATGCTTATTAGTATACCAGTACTTGTACATACTGCAGGTTTTAATTTAAAAAATAGTAATAAAAATAATAAATAGTGTTCTGATGGTTTATTAATCTGCAGGGCTTTCTTCATCCGAAGAAATGATTTCTAACTCACAGCGGCCAGCTGCAGATATTTGTTTCCGATTCAAAGGAGATCCAGAAGTTGCTTTCACTGGAAGTGGCTTAAAAAATGTTTCTATCTGCTTCTGCGTTAAACAATTCTTTTATTCTGCATACAGGTGATTGAGCGCTGGAAGTGATTGAGCGCCTTATTGTTTCAAATCTTTCTTTGTCCGAGTCGTGTTTCTCAAAAATTTCAATGGCTTGATTAATATGATTAAGAGCCTCTGATAGTTTTCCCAGCGGAAATCGGGATTCTTCTGCTTCACTAACAGCCTCAGAAGTACTATCCTTAACTTCCTTATTTTGGGTGGAACAATCTCCCGTAAGTGCGAGTAGTAGATACTCATTAGACAGCGGTTCCTCATGTTCGTTGAATATTTCAGTTATGTCTATTTCATCAACATCCGAAAACCCTATGCGATGCGCTAAATCAAGGATTTCTCTTTGAAGTTGTTCAGGATTATCCTCACTTGTATCTTTAGAGGTACATTCGCCGGTACATATTTTTCCATACCTTGTTCACTGTTCCAGCCGAGACCTCATTCCAGGATTGATTGATTTTTTGAACTGCTTTCAGGCTGTTAAAATCTTTCCAGAACGTCCGAACGATGTCACGACAATTTGTTAACTCTGACTTTCCATCATGTCGAGCATTATCGACATGAGCAAAGCTTTGTATGCCAAATTATTTTCTTCGCAATATTTTTTAACTTCGGGACAAGAATTTGTTTTAAACCATTCAGAAAAAAATACCACCAGTTACCCAAGCCTTTTTATTGGATTTCCATATGATTGGGAGCGTTTGTTTGCAAATAGTTTTCATAGCTCTTGGATTTTTCGAGTTGTACACTGGCTTTAGCTTAAAATCTCCAGAAGCATTGCCCCCAAGAAGCAACGTCACCCTGCGCTTGCAGATTCACCGGTAACTTTAACATAGTGAAGCTGTGCTCTATTTTTGAATTTTCTAGCCATCCGGAACATATCCTCTTCAACTGACATTGACTTTGGGTCTTTAAATAAACTCATTGCCTTTTTCTGGATAGTTAGTGTAGTAACATGCATGCTTTTTTCATTTAAGTCATTAATCCAAGTACTTAATGCCGTTTCCATTTTTTCTAATATACGTGGCCTGGACTTCGTTACCACTTTGATGGATCTAGTCGTTCACTTGCGCGGGAACTTGTGCGAATGTCACCAGCGTTTTTAAGGATTGTTCTCACTGTTGTTGGCCGTAGTCCCATTGAGTTCCTCCTTCATCAAAGCGTCGAATAACATCCATTTTCACTTCTAATGATATGGTATTCGCCTTTTTTATAGGAGCACTTTCAGCGTTGTTATTCTTCCGTTTTGCTCTCATTTTTCACTAAATAAAATATTGATTAGATATCAGAAATAATGTCTATAGTGAGGGTTAATTTACCTAACAAAATTAAAGATAAATGTCTCAACCAAAAAAACAAATAAAATGTTTCAAAATCACCTCGCGCGAGCTGATACACTTTCAACCACATACCTACAATGATTTTAATTTGTGTGAATCCCCAAAATACTTGGAAAATATCAGTCTTCAATTGTCAAGAAAACACAAACCATGGGAATCCCCGATTAAGTTTCATTTAAACCGCCAATTTTCGAATTCAAACTGCTTAAATGAAGCAACTCCAAATCTAAACGGCTAAGAAAATCCCCGAATATGACAGCGTAAATCGAGAGATAGGACGACGTTAAACGAGGCAAGGTTCATAATTTTACACAACGTAAATCGAGATGACGTAAACCGAGGCAACGTAAATCAGATTACAGTACACATTTTTCACAGGACAATACTATTTGGAGTCCCATACCGCGCTTACCACTTTCTGTAAATTTCACTTGCGATTTGCACACTTAACAAACGACAACGTTCGAAATAGCTAAAAAAACCGCAATAAAGCTCCTCAAACGATAACCAGAAGCTGGATTCACTTCAGTACCGTATACATTTTCCGAGTGCTTCAATTTTTTCGCACATGTACGAGGGTTGGCTGGAACATTTCCAACCGAACAATGATACAAGACATTTTTTCTCAAAATTTTTTTTTATTTTTCTACGTAGTCTCCTTGTAACTTCTTCCGGCGATGCTCCCATCTCTCTAACCCGTCCAAATTGTACTTGGGGTTTTCCTCTGCAAAATAATTCTGCACGTAGGTGATTGCCTCCTCATTTGACGAAAATCTCTGTCCTCCGAGCGCAGTTTTTAGATGAGGCAGCAAAAAGAAGTCGCTTGGGGCTAGATCTGGTGAATAATTTTTGATTTTCGCCATGGCAACCGCTGAGGTGAGACGGCGCGTTGTTTTGGTGAAACAGGATTTTCTTTTTCTGCAAATGTGGCCGTTTTTGCGCAATTTCTGCCTCCAGCTTGGCAAGTAATGATGCGTAATGGTTTTTCCTTTTTGAAGGTAATCGATTAAGATAACGCTTTACTTTCCCAAAAACAGTCGCCATCACAGTTTTTGCTTTCTTTGGAGCCGGCTCGTCCTTTGCAATCCACTGTTTTGACTGAATGGTGTATCCAAGTTTCATCTACAGTAATTAATCGGCGCCAAAACTCGGATTTATTGCGCCTAAACTGCGCCAACAGAGCGTTGGAAATGTTCATTCGAACACGTTTTTGGTCTAACGTAAGCAAACGCGGCACCCAACGTGCGGACAGCTTTCTCATGCCTAAATCTTGATTTAATATGTAACAAACACGTTCTTTGGACATTTTCATAACCTCTACTATCTCTCTCACTTTAATTCGGCGGTCGTCTAACATCATTTGGTGAACTTTAGCAATATTATCGTCAGTGGTTGCAGTTTTTGGACGTCCCGAACGTTCATCATCTCCCAAGCTCTTACGGCCACGTTTAAATTCAGCTGCCAAAAATTGCACTGTGGTAAATGATGGTGTAGAGTCCTCATACACAGAGTCCAATTAATTTTTGATTTGCGTAGGGGTATTGCCTTTCCAAAACAAGAATTGAGCTCGATACTCAATTCTTTCCATTTTCACAAAAAACGCTCACATCGACTCACTCAAACGACCGTCAACTAAAAACTGCGCGTCCAAAATGACTGAAACTTCGGTAAGTAACTGTCAAAGGATGTACAACTAGCATTCACCAGCTTTTATTGACGAGTGCCGCTATCCTTGCGTCGGAAACTTTTCAGACAACCCTCGCATTCATTTCACTTGGTGCCTCAAACTCGTGTCGATTCTTCCAGATATTTTCGGTCTCTTGCTATATGTACGTTTGCCTTTTGCACCTTTTTGAGTAAAATACACTTTATCCCTCATCACAAAAAAAAAAAAAAAAAGTTAGCACACTTATCGATAAAAAACAAACGTTCCTCAAATAGCGTCGTTCTCGAATGTTTCACTGAACGAAACTGACTGAAACCGATGTTTCTAAAGACGAAACACACAATAGTCTGAACACGTGGCAAATAGCTTCAAAAACATCGGCCGTATACCTATTCTAGTCCCCTAAAATACTGTCCTTCGTTTCGGTCATTAAGGGCTCGCTGCCCACCTGGCGGTCTTGCACTATACTGTGAAACACAAGTACTTCGGGATATTTCCCGGCCATAATCTTTGGTCGTATCATACTATATTTTGAAATCAATAGAAAGAAAATCGATTTTTGGAAAATCCTAGAGTGGCCTAACCCCTTAAAAGCCAAATGCTTTTAAAAAGGACCAAAAAAAAAAAAATAGTTCACATAGAGGAGCTACAAATATTTTTTTACAAATTATTTCCTTTTTTCAAAAATTTTTACTAGACAGTTGGAAATCCTATTCTCTCTGCATTGGAGCATATTCTTATGCAAACCAGCAGAGGAGAAAATTCAATTTTCCGACTGCAGGCTGGAAAGCGTTCTCGAATGCCGCGTACTTGTTACAAAAACAGGTAAAGGATATAAAAACGACGACTACGAGAACTACCAGTAAAACAAAGTGCATTCCACCTTGAAGAAAGTACAAAATCATGAAACACTGTTGCCATGTTGGCTTAAGGAAGTCGTTTTCTTTTTTTCATAAAGTCCCTACCGTGGAACTTCCTTTGCACCTAGGTTTTCCGGTGACTCCTTGGACGGAATATACTTGTACATAAGAAGTGAAGCCGTTTATCCCATTGCAGGAGAGAGAGTTCCCATAAATCATTCATGAAACGAAATTTATTTTTTTTTTGTTGTTGTTGGTGTTAGAATCCAAATGGACTGCCAGTGAAACGTCGTAGTTCGGTTCGGGCTAGGTAGGGTACTGAGTTGGAGGTATTGCAGTAGATCCGAGAGCCAAGCGGAAGTTAGAAAAATCTGGGAATTCTGTGAAGAGATTTCGATGCTGAACATAATTGATTGTTCCTTGGAAAACTAGACCCGGCATGTTATGAGGGATGGATGACTCGTTTCTGAGCTATTCCTTTTGCTGCATAGTAAAGTAGTCATTGCTGTTTCGTCAGATTTTCAGTAACTGCTAGGTGGACAATGAAAATCGATTTTGCGTTATCACATCACACATTGCGGGCCTCATTTCAATTATCAGAAGGAGAGCAGGGTGAAGACACTCCTTTTCAGAGGTAATGCTAAAGGCAAAGCTTTCGAGGTTATAGAATCGAATATCTCTGTAGAATGCATAATATTAACAACCAGCACGATACAGCAAAATTCTAAGCCTAGAGTTCATTCCTAGAACTGCTGTGACTAGTACTAGAAGATATTGGAGGTCTATTGTCGGCACTGTGCGTAGATAGATATTAAAAAGGAATTTACACCTCTTTTACAAATCTACAGGTTTGTAGTCAGCCTTGATTTACCTTAAATTTCCCTGACCTGATATATAGCCATGGGGCTACTAGACAATAAGTCTAAGTGTCTGGATGTGATTTTCAATAACAAACCCTTATGGGCTGAATATATCGTGACGAAGACGGATGCTTCTGGTAAGACATATGAATTGCCATCAAAGAGAGTATTCGTACGATTGATAAAGTCAATTCAATCCAATTTTACACGCAAAAGCATTTTGTCTACGCTGCATATGGGTCTTTCCCAGACGCTTTAGGCACACAAATGAGTATCTTCCTCTCATTGATATTCAAACCACAAGTTTCACTTTCAAAGGCATCTGCCATTTATATAGAAGGAAGTAGCCTTTGATACAACTCATACAAAAGCCTTCAGACTAACTTCCGCAACAATTTTAGGTAGAAATGGGTTAAGGTAGGACCCTTGCGGATGCACCCGAAACCAATTACGGAAGTGGAGCCAACATATTCATGAATCTGCAGCATGCATCATTATCTCCATGTGGTGCCCGCTGATACTGAGAATGACTGTATGTGGAGCTGAACACTCGGAACAGCACAAGCTCGGGCGGGTGAACTTCAGCATTCATATGTCAGACAAGGCATCTCTTACTGATCTCGTGGACAAGTGCTCTTAAACGTTTAACAAGAGGTCCTCAGAAGGAGAACATGCAACGGAGGAATTCCCCTCGGTGAAATCAATGATGTCATCTACAGCTAGACTGGAGCTTTACTTGGGCTACTCCGACATGTTTGGAGCTCTGGTGAATAAGGAACTTTAAATTCTAAGACAAGTTTCTTAAAAAAGAGATGGCGGCGGATGAGCCCTCGGAAGTCAAGGACGATACACCCAAAGAATATTTCTACGTGGTCTTTAGTTTTTAGTTTTTTTTTAGTTTTATATGCATTTTATTATCTTAATCATTAACCCTTACATACTAACAAAAAATGCTTAAATGCTAGCTTAAAATTACTTAATAATCTTATATTAACTTATTGGCCCCACACAGGCACTCTAAGCTACTCTAAATTCTTAATACTATGTCTTTCGACTATATTTACATTTTACTTAGGACTAATTATTTTCTACACTTAAGGCTAAGAAAAAATTGTTAACAAAAACTTAGCATATGGACTTAATTTTTTATAAAACTTAATATCTAACTTAAAATAAACCTTAGTCTACCTAACCTACATACACAATACACACACACAGATATTATACATAATTATATACATATATTAGTATATACCAAGGTATATACTAATGTATGTATATATTTCTTAAACGCTAACCTAAACCTATGTAAGCTGGCCATTGCTATTCACAGAGCAAATAGATTGGTCAGCTCTGCCTCATTAGTGAGGCTGGTCCGTAATTGACGGAAACGACGACGAAACATCTTCTCCATCATTCAACCACCAGAAATGCTGGTGCTGCCGAACGACATAGGTTGCACCACCGCCGTTTTCCAATGCGCTGGATAATTATTCATTGCATTATTAAACAGGGTGGTGTAAATGTCCACCGCTTCTAGAGGAAGATGTCGAAGCACGATGTTCGGAATACCATCGGTCCCCACTGATTTCTTAGCCCTGATTGTGTCGAAGATCTCATGGAGCTCTTCCTTCGAAATGAACGGAGGCAGGTCACACTCTCTGGTAATGACATTATTTGCCATATTTTCGTCGCTGAACCGGGTGTACCCAGAGCCCTCGGATCGCCAGTTCTCTACTTCGTTTCGAATGTAGAAGTCGTGCACCAAGACGCGATTGTCCAGGTCATAATTAGGGCCAATGGTATCAGTGGCCTTGTATATTTCCTGGAAAGTCGCCCCTATGGCCTCAACTTTCTCCTGTGGATCCTCGCTCACAAAGAAGTCGTCATCATCAGCGGCCTCATTTGGATCAATACCTGCTATTGTCAGTAACCGTTCGTTGTCTGTTGTCCGGGCTATTTTAAGACACTGAAGGTCGTTTTGATTTTTCCTCCGAAATAGTTTATTTATTTGAGGGAACATATTCGGGTTGCTGGTGTTTACAGCCCGAACCCTGTTATTCCAATACAAACTTACAGAAATTCTGTAATTCTCTTTTATTAACGTTTGAATATTTTTAATCGACGCCTTCAGTGTCCTAATCTCCGGGTCTTGTCTGTCAGTAAACTGTCTGTACAAGTTTTTGAGTCTTGACAGAAGTCTACTTTTCTGTCGGTGCAGTGCGTCAATAGTAGGATTGCGGAACAGGTCTACGTTAGTCGTATGTCGATATTGCGGTATTGTAGTGTCCATAGTTTGTTTAATTGTCTCGTCCATTTGTTTTAGGTAATTGTCGATCTCCTCGTTTGACAAATTCCTATTGGCCGGTGGATGGAGCGTGTTCGAAGCGAGTGCTCTTGTCAAGGTTGCGGAGAAGCGTGTCCATCGAGTCTTACTGTAGTTGTAAGAATATCTTTGGACAAACTCCTCCAATTCCGCAATTTCGTTGGGAACTGTAATTTCGGTGCTAAAACCGCAATGGTCGCTGTCATACACGAATGTGCGCAGACAGTTTAGCGTTTGTAAATTCGTACCTGTCAGTCGTATACGTTCGTCGTACAGCAGTAGATCCAAATAAGATCCGCCTCTGGGAAACGACGGGTTATCCGTAGCTTTAAGACCGAGTCTGTACATGACATCGTGCTGACCCCACCAATCGAGTAGTAGGTTCCCTCTAGTATTTGGCAAATTATTTCCCCAATCTCTGTGTTTAGCGTTGAAGTCCCCGCCGATTATAAAATAATTCTCCCCCGATTCCAGCCTCAGAAGTCGAAAAAGCGTGTCGAGCTCTGTAATGAATGAAGTGGATTGTGATGTCTCAGGTGCATAAACAGAGGCCAAGTACAGCCGCTTTCCACTGCGGAGTGGAATGTAAATGACGACTGCCTCCAACACCCGGAACCTGCGCAACACTCCCTTGTACACTCTGTGAAATTTTATACCTTGTTTAATGAAGATCGCGACACCGCCTCCACGTTCGGATCCGGGTCGGTTTCTCCTTCTAACAATATAATTATTGTACTCCAGTTTGTGCTTATCGGTTAGCTTGGTTTCGCTAGCGAAAAGCACATCAGGAGTTTGGTCTTGTAGCAATTTAAACATCGCGGCTCTTCGCTCGATCCTAATCAGTGAATTAACATTCACCGCAAGGACCTTCAAAGATTGCTCCACCATGTGCGTACCCATTACGACATGTGTTGCGTTAGGCCAGGCAGCAGCGCGTAGATCTGGTCCACCCGCTTGGCCTGTTCTTGCACCTGCTTTTGCAGCTGAGCCATCTGCCCTTGGATTGCGAGCAAGATGGCCAGCATGTTAGGTGCAGCTTCCGTTGCTCTCGGCATTGGCGCTGGAGAAGCAACAGTCGCTTGCTGTACCGTAGTCCCCCTACCTGCCGCCATTTGGGCGTAGGAAATTTGGGACGTGACGGCTGGTGTTTGAAACCTAGGAGGTGAACGTTTGACCTCCACCTTCTGCTGCTGAGCCAGTTTTGCTTTCTTAATATCAACGAACTTAGGACAACCCCGATAGTTTGCGGTATGTCCCACGTTCCCACATAATACGCACGAGAGCTGCGTCCTATCGGATGCTCCGTCCCTACCCAGAGCACACTCCTCGGAACTGTGGTTCTTTGCGCACTTCACGCATCGAGGCTGCATTTGGCAGTTCGACGCGGCGTGCCCGAACCTCTGGCAGCGAACGCATTGTATAACGCCTTCGCTCCTTTTTAATTTTTCCCAGTGAACCACATGGTAGTCTAGGATATTGATACTCCTTAGACTATCCAGACGGCTTTCGGGACTGAGCTGCACCAGGAAGAACGGCAGACTCCGTTTCTCCCGCCTGGCTCTAGCTGTGGTAAATGGCTTTACCCCCACGAACTTGAGTCCTTCGCACTCCTTCTCTTTGAGCAGTGCTAGGATCTCCTCAGGATCAGAAGACGGTTCCAACCCCTTCAGCAACATCGATTGCCGCTTTTCACACTTCGGTGTGAATGAGTAATGCTCCGTCGTCGTTTCCTTTAGGAGCTCTTTCACTTTCGCGTAGCCCTCCACTGTATTACAGTGGATGGCATGGCGATCGTTCCCCAATCTCTTAATATTAAAATTATTACCAATGACCAACTTACACAGGTCCTTGGTAGCATTTACCTCCAATTTATAGGTGTTGATAGGCGGCACCTTCTCCTTCTTCTTCTGCTGCTGTTGCTGCTGCTGTTGTTGTTGTTGTTGTTGTTGTTGTTGTTGCTGCTGCTGCTGCTGCTGCTGTTTTAGCTGTTGCCGGTGTTGTGACTGCTCTTGTTGTTGTTGCTGGTCTTTCTTAGGCTTTTGTTGGTGTAGCACTTGTGCTATTTTATTTGTTTGGTGTTGTTGTTGGGTCTGCTTTTGAACAAGCTGCTGTTGTTGGGATTGCTCTAGCTCTTCCCTCTTTCTTCTTACCATTTGCTTTTCTTTTATGGCCAGCACTCTTTGTTGTAGCATTTTTATGCTGCTACTTATTGCCTCCATTTCTTCCTCTTCATCGTCGGATTCGCTTGCGGCCAATGAAGCGAAGTTGTTCCCTTCCTTCACTCCGCCAAGCAGCTTTACAGAGGTCGTTGGTAACTTCCTCCTTCTCTTTGTCTTTGGGGTTTGGCTTGAACCACTCGAAGCCTCACCTGACATTTCAGCAGATCCCGCTATAGGCATAGCGGACCGCTCACCACAATCCATCACGTGATGTTAATTCAATACCACACTTAGATTTATATTTATTTTTATATAAAAAAAAATAAAAAAAAAAAAAAAAAAAAAAATTGTCTTCCGACTACTTGGAGTCGAACCCACGACCTTTGCACTCTCAAGCGAACACACTGTCTCTGCGCTAATTGGAGCCTAAATCCAATTTGTTTACTATCTTACTTAAGCGTCACTTCTCACTTACAAGTCGAAACACGTTTAATCTCCGCGGAGGTCTATGAACGACTGATTCTACGTGGTCTTCTACAAGACTGTATGTACGTACAAGGTGGCAAAAATAAATTAGCTGCCATTTTATTAGAAAGGGCAAAAGATCTGGCTCCAAATTGGTGATGTCTTCTTCAATTTTGGCTTTCAAGACTTCCAACGTTTATGGTTAGTTAGATCTGACGATCTGGCCGGCAACTTCAAAACGCCAAAACGGGAGATCGCACGTTGCCCGAACTGTGTGAGCAGTTGATCCGTCCTGCTGGAACCAGTGGCAACCACTCTGACTCCGAAACGTAATCAATCTTATTATAATCACGTTTATCTTCGATATTAAAAGAACCGACAACACCGGAAGAATACTCAAACAGTAGGGGGTATCTACGAGTATCTCCACTCCTGTCATTGATAATGACGTGCAAATTCGCGTCTCTAATTCACTCGTAGTGCGAGTAAAGACATTTATCGGTATGATACTGTACTCATACCTGTGCTCGAGACCCAATTTGTCGGCAAAAAGTACTCAATTAACATCTTTCTGTAGCGCTGACCAGTTATGGTTACGTAGGTGCCGTCGGCGTCCTCAGAAAAATTAGGGCCATTCACTTTTTCACTGCAAAGGTCGGACCAAACAGTGACTTTGAGGGGATGCAATGGCTCTTCGTGCATTTCGTATGGAATCTCCATGCCCCAGAAACGCAAATTTTATTTATTCACATAACCACGTAAGTGGAAATGTAATTCCTCAGCTCCTTGTACCAGGTTTAACGGAGCGTGGGAATAAGTTAACCTCACCTGACGGTCAGCAGGCAGCAATTGGTGAACGGTTTGTGCTTTATAAGGGAACATCTTCAGGTCTTTCACCAAAATTCTATGCAACGAACTTCTGCTGATGCAAAAATGTGTACATCTCGTCGATGTCGATGGATTATCTCGCACGTCATCGGCCACAGCAGTGATATTCTAGATTAAACGAGCAATATGAGGCCAGCCACTTCTTGTGACATCTCTAACGGATCCAGTTTTTAAGAGACGAAGGACGACGAGGAAAAAAACCACGAATTTCACGCTGCGTTAAGACAACAAACTGGAAATTGGTCAAATAAGCAGTAACAATAATTCCACGCTCTTCAGGTGTGTGTCGCTCAATTGCTGCAACATAAATGTCAAAGAACAATGACACTTAACGTCATTTGCAAAAATGTTGGCACATTCACTTTATCACATTATTGTTGCCCCACCTTGTACATATGAGTAATGTCCTAAGTGTGACACGCCGGGAAACGAGGACATCTTTGGTAGGACAGTTGATAAGCATAGCCTACACGACATCTGGCAACGGACGGTGGGGCGGAACGAAATGTTTCCACATAGTTTCCTCATGCCAATACAGATAAGGGGACAATGATCGACGATCGATTGACGTAAGGCATGTTTCTAATGATGTAAATATCCGAATCTGTTGTGTAGCCAACATTGAATCGGATCACTACCTTGTCCCAGCGGATTTTACAAGCGCCACAACAAAGAAGAACTACTGTGCGATGATATGGGCTGAAGATGGCCTCAGGTTCTTCAAGGTCGGCAAAAGCCTCACCCAGATCTTTAGCGTCAAAAAAGGATTTAGATAAGGCGATGCGCTGTCATGCGATTACTATCATACGTGACCTTAAAATCGATGAATACGTGGTATTGATTTGGTGCTCATGGGTTTTTGTCCAAGATCTGCGGTATTTGGTCGAAGGTGAGCTTTCCTGGCCTAAAGGCACACTGATGTGGACCAGTCAGGTTGTTCTCGGGCTTCAGGCGTTCATACAATACGGCGGATAGGATCTTGTAGGCGATATTAAGAAGACTGATGCCTCTCTAGTTGGCGTAGTTTAGAGGGTCTCCTTTGTCGAGAATCGGACAAATCATGCTGAAGTTCCATTCATCAGGCATACCTTCATCCGACCATATTTTGTAGGTGAGTTGGGGTATCGCCTGCCGTTTCGAAGAGCTTGGCAATCAGGTCGTCCGCTCCAGCAGTTTAGTTGGACTTAAGCTTAGATGTCGTTGTCCCCACTTCATCCGAGTTGGGTGGACGGAATTGTTGGTCTACATCCTCCAGGTTGAACTGTCCGTTCTGCCTAAAAGTTGTATTTGGTTCGCCATCGACGTTATACAGTCCACTGAAATGCTCCTTCTAAATCCTCAGCATCGACTGCGACTCTACTACTATGATCCTTTGTTCATCTCTAGAGGCTACAGCTCGGAGTTTTTGCCCGTAGCATGTTATTTTTTTCTGTCGGAAAAGGCCACTCAGGCAAAGAACTAGTCCATTGTACTCTTTGTAATCTTTTAGTCTTACGAAGAAAGATTAGTAACCGCTTCAGTAATAAGGTGCCTGCAGTACCAGCACCCACCACGTCAGCGCCGAGTACCTGCAGCCAGATGCGTGCGTAAGCCGGACATTCACAGAAATAGTGCTCCGCGGTATCGTCATTACTTTCACAGCAAGCATCGTAGGATGTTGTGTTACTTATGCCCTGTCACGACGCCAGTACAACCTGCAGTCTGTCCTGCTGAAGGACATCAGAAAGGCCGCTGACCCCCTAGAGACGTCGGGAGGCATTCATGCCTGCATCCCGAGGAGTTATGCCATCTGCAGTTGTACTCAAATGAAAGCCAACTGTCGATAGAAGCTTTAACTGAGGACGCATTCAGACCTAATGTAGGTTTGTGTCCTGAAAAAATCTCTTTGTCTGGCAAGTTCATCGCCGCGATCCCATTGTGACCCAGGAGCCAGGCAAGAGATACTGCATTTAGCCTTCCGACTGCATTCAGTGATCTCTTGCATTCTTGAACTAGCTTGGAAGTCGCAAGAGGGATCAGAAATGCTCTAAACGAAGCTTGGTTGTCGCTACAGATGCAAATGCTTCGACCCTTTACCGGTTCTCGGCAATATAGTTCGCTGCCATCAGGATTGTGTAAATCTCCGCTTGGAAGCGAGCTTTCCTAACGTGAAGTGAATTAGTCCACATCGTCTATTAGTTTTGGAGCCGTCCGTGAAGACCCGACTGCATTCCTTTCCTGGCTCAGATTCTGGCCGAAACAGTCCTGGGCACAAAGTCTTGGTGTCATTGTATCGGATGGCACGTCCATAAGACCAGAGTCATAAGACAGCCGACGTGCATGGCCATCAAAGCTCCAGTGCGTGTTGTACCAAAGACTACTTCTTTTCACCGGAAGATGGCTTTGAGAGTGCAGCTCATGATATGAATATCGAGGACTTTTGTTTACCTTTTGGCAAAACTTCCGAATCTCATTCCTCAACGGCGCGCTTCTCATGCTCCTTCCTGTGAAACCGACGTTCGTGTCCCCCCTTCTGATCGGAGAACTCGTGTACAGCTCTAGTCCTTCTATGCGGGGTAGTTTTGTATGCATCTTGCTTAGCTACATGTGCTTGCCGGCACTCGTTGTCAAACCGGGCATTTCGTTGTGTGGCCGAGTGAAACCCAGTACATCAGAGGCGGCATCTCTGATGGCTTTTAGCAAGATTGCTACTGGTCTTTGACACTGGATGCATAGAACCTCTTAAGAGATTAAGTGAGAAAAAGGATTTAGCCATCTCTTGTGCGATCGCATTAGCCTGTCTTTAACATATTTGGGATATCTGTAACAGTACTTTGGATAGAACAAGGTAATGGTCCGAATCGATATTGGGCCATCGAAACGCTCGGATTTACATAATACAGGAGGAGTGGGTCAGTCTGGCTGACGGTTGATTGATCAGGAGCCCTCCAAATCCCCTTATGAACATTAAGATATGGGAACGGCGTGCTAGCTATGACAATATTTCACCCCGCCGCAAAGTCGATTAGCCTGAATCCATTGTCGGAGGCTATACTTTCCGACAGTGCTAACGAAGATGCCCTCTCATCCTCGCTTTGCATTGTCGTCGAGGGCAATTTTAACGTCATAGCTAGGTCACTGCTCGTCGGGCTTGTCCAAGAGCTCGTGGAAACTATATTTACTGTAGTCATCTTTCTCCTCTGTGGGTACGTGCGCGCATATAAGGTCAATGCTGACAAATTTAGCCGTAATACGGATTGTTACGAGGCGCTCGTTAACATGCCGGAAATTCAAGACTTCTTGCCTAAGTCTACCTCTAACAAAAAAAATCGCATCCAAATAGGCGTTGCTTTTCCCGTGGATATCAATTGCAGTAGTAAATGTCGCAGTTCTTCACCCTCTTTCTGTCCGGCCCATCCCGTCGCATTTCTTGGTTGACGGTAACATCCGCCTTGCAACAGTTCAGGGCCTGCGTTAGTTGCTTAGGGATCTAACATTCCACGTACAGATCCGAAGTTCGTTAGCCTTATTTCCTTCGCAGGGGCTGTCAAAAGTAGATCCGTCCGTATCCTAGGCTTGATGTTGCTTCGAAATAAAAGACTTTTTCCATGTCTGGGCAGTTACCGCAGCGGCACAACCCCCAACCTGGAGGCCCAAGTGGAGACGTATTATGAAAAACAGTTGGCGTGATCGTAGGTTATGTGAAGAGTTAACTAAGCGTTCTTACTGTTTGCGAGGCAATTGATACTCCCGAATAATGACGACCTTGAAAGGCGTAGAAAGTACAACGACATCCGAATAACTAGCGGAGGATCTTACCCCTAGGAGGCAGATATTACAGCAATGCAATGGAATGAGCAGGACGATAACAAGTCTTAATCTTTCGGCACATGAGTATCAATGCTAAATTTGCAAACATCAGCCTGATATGTCAGGTTTAGCTCCTTACAGAAGACATACGAGTAGATGGTGCTCCTAAAGAATTTTTCATTGTGCTCTTCGATAAAATATACGCGCAATACCATAGATATGACGTGAAGAGCGTTTTAGGAAAAGGTAAAATCTTTGGTGGCACAATCGGGAAGCAAGAGGCCAAGTCTACGAATGGACTTAGGTTGATTGACTTTTTTGTGGAATAGAATACAACAGGGTTTCCTCACCTCAACATTTGCAAAGGAACAAGGTAATCACCTCACTAAAAAAGCAGTCAACCCAATTAACCATGTGGAATGACTGCAATCTCAACAAACGACCAGAAATCGCGTATCCCTCAACCTCGCGTCTACTCTATTACGACTAACACTAAGTGTTGACGATCAGTGGAATCGATGCCAAGAAGCTGTCAGGAAATCGACAACTGACGTGTGGCTGAAACACCTGGTTTGGTGGAGAGTGGATGCGAGCGTATAAATCAAAACAACATGATTATGAAGCCCAGCTCCATAGAAGAACGAACGCTTCTCGCGCACTCTATGGGCAACGAAGAGAGCAAATTCATCAGCTTCTCAGGAGAAAAAGGAAAAACCATGAGTAGCTCATCGATGGCTCCGAAATCTATCCAGGCCGTGGCGCTGGCGTCTTCATGGTAGAAGATAACATTACTCTTAGACAACTCGTTTAGTACGTTGCGCTTAAAATTCAAGGGTGCAAGCCTTTGAACGCTGATGAAAGCTATAGGATCGCACGAGCTAGCCAGGGCTTAGGGGAGCACTTTGGAGAGTTTGAACCTGCGTATGAACTGCCTTAAATCTCTCATTCAAAGTCCCTAAGCAAGACCATAGGTGACATGATAGTCACGTTGCTGACGAAATGAATATTTCCTGACATCTCTAAGAAGAGAACGACTGTGGACTGGTGTGTAAGCGGGGCACTACGCTTTAGCTAATCATCTAAGTGTGTTAGGCATACTGGCCGATGCTTGATAAGACTGAGAAATTTCATTAAAACGAACATAAAAGCCCACGCCTTCAAGCTAGTTCCTTCTCCGAGTGCTCTGCTGCGACATAGAAAAGTGTGCTACTATGACAGACTGGTTGTGAGCGTGCTTTTGTCTGACGCTATCTTAATCCTCACGCCAGAAGCTTGATAAAGTCTCATATCAAAGAAATTGTGCAATGAACAGATATTGACGGGTAGATTTCAGAATGGAGTAAGGAAGTGCCTTCTACGGTCAACTATGTGCCGCCTTATGCTGTGATGGAAGACTTCTAAGTCAGACTACTCGTAGGATGCAACAACACCGCGTTAAAATACGTGATTTACGTGCATAGCCTCTAGATTGAAATAACAAGGAGCTAGCCGTTTATCGATTTTTGCTATGCCAATCGTCTAGCTAATGGAGGCATATGGCTTAGGCATGACACCAATCACAAGACCGGCTGAGGCTCATCTCAAAGAGAGTGAACATAAAACCAGGTAGACCACAGATAAGCCGATTATTGAAATTGCGGTTTCGACTTCTGAAACAGAAGGAGAGCTAATATAGATGTGGAAAGCGACTACTACCTCATCAAAGCTGAAGTTTGGGATCGTCCGTCCAACCATCCCAATATACTGACTCTACTCAAGAACTCGCACTAACCCGACAGATTTTGGAATACCAATGTCCACCAACAATTCAGGGCCCATATAGGCTTAGAAGCGAAAGCAATTGCCACATCTGAACACAAAATTGTGGATGACTACTGCGGATCTAGTTCAAATTGCTATCGATAGACTATTTGCAGATTGACCGATTGATCTAAATTTGAAGCCCAGGATCTGTAAGAAAAAAGAGAAGTATGGAAAAGTGTAAGATTTAAGCACATGAGTGATTTGACTACTGACCAAGATGCAGCAAACCGGTGCGACCACGCATGGAACTACCATACAGCTTACTGTGCGATGTATCTCAAAGAATCATCTGTTTGCCTTTAAAGTCTTGCATGCCACTAGACAGAAATGCATTGAGTATTGATCGTCACTCTAACTTTTTTTTATTGACTTCGAGATGGCTTTCAACCGAATTTTGAGTTCGGATGGGGACTTCATATAGAAATCTTTCTGCAGGGATTTGCTTCCAACAAAACCATCTCTATTGTTAACACACGTACCCTGTCCAAAGTACATATATCCAAAATGAAGGGCAAAGCTTATAGTGATAGCAGGAATTAGTGCAGAAAAGTTCCTTATCAAACCAATCCAGTCCTAAGCCATCGAGAAAAACTCTTCGTAACAAATTCATCCTGGAAGGAATTCAACATTTATAGCTTACAAGGACATTTAATTGGGATTCTTCCAGAATTGAAAATCGACTGAGTAATCTCCTCTAACGACCAGCAGAGCACAAGCGAGACCATAATTCCTTGGAAACCATCCCAAAGGTAATCCTTTCATCAGTAATGGTTCCAATCAATCACCGATAGACTGGCAAATCCATCATCTCCCTTGCGAATGTATGAGTATTTATTGACTCAACGAACACACAAGCAGTTGCTCTTCTAATTTGAAACAAAATCCGATTACTTACATTGTGCATAGATACATAGTACATACCCATACACAAGTACAGAGAATGATCCTTAAAATCAGTAAGGCAAAATATCTTTTGCCATACGCTTGTTCAACAGGACATCTATCATGGCTGTGGTGAAAAAAAAAAAAAACCACAAACCACAAGAACAGGAAATTGTACCTCTGGATTCGTACATTTATCTACGATTCGCCATGTCAAAGGATAAAATGGGAATGCAAGGGTACTTGTACGAGTAGATGTTGAATTCATGTGTATCCAAGGAAATGTCACAAAAGTCATTTTCGTATTCTTTTTAAATTCTCATGATGTCTAACCAAAGTCATACTTCGTGTCCTTCATCCTCAGCGAAGCAGCACCGAACTGCAGAGAACTTTCGGGAAAACTTTAAAACAAAATTTCTGCTACAACGTAGATCATCTTTCTGCCATGGCTGGCTAGAAAGGAGATAAGAAACGACACCCTCTGAAGCGCAACGATAATTGGATACGCACTAGAAAAGGGACTACGAGTTAGACAACGAGAAGTATGTCTATGTCCTTTGAGATTAGTCCTTGTATTTCTCTGAAAACCACAAAAGCGAAATTAATCTCGTTTTAGAACAGTTGTACGACTTCGTGACTAGCTCTGTCGCGACATTGCTATGTCCTCAAACAATTTCAAAGGTGATTTACAAAGTATCCGTATCTACACTCACTGAACCCGTAAAGTGTCGGTACATCAAGACAGCGGTATTAAAGAAAAAACTATATCCTCTTCCAAACAGAACAGAAAAAGAAAGGGAGTAATAGAAAATAGCCAGGTCGTGTCTAATCCCTTTGACATTTGTCATCCATTCATGTTTCAATTGCAGTTGCACTAGCAGCTGTGGTTATAGTTTGAGGCTTTGAGCCTTATGCTGAACTTTTTACCTTGATATGAGATTCTTATCCGCATTTGAGCCACTCGGATGGATCTACAGACAAAGGAAGCACACTTACAAATAAGCTGAGGCAATTGAAAGTTTTTTAAGTCCTGTCTTTCAGGTTTTCTGTTATGGATCTATAGGTGTGCCAGCGTCTTAAATTTCTTTTGATTCGGTAGCAAGGACATTTTACAACTTGTCCTAAAGGAAAAAAAAAATGAGAGAAGAATGAGGAAAGATCTTGAGAAATGATTCATTCTCAATTGACATGGTTGGGGAACATCCTTGCCACAAACAGTTAAGTTCAGTCCTGGCATTGCTTTTTCCTCTCCGGTGAAAATTTAATTCCAAGTTTGAAAGTCCTTTGACCAATTTGTTTTGTGTTGCAGTTTGGGTTGTGGACAGAGATTTTCTTGTTTTCTATGCCACAGATGGACATCAGGAGGAATTATTACTTTTTTTTTTTTGTGATAGCTGGACAAGTTTCCAAAAGATGTTTACTGTGGAAATTGTCTCTTGTGCAGATAAAAGATAGTTGAAAAGTTGCTGGGACCACAGGCAAACCGCTTTTGTTCGTAACATTAGGAGTTACCCGATATCGGTTTGATAAATAGTACAACTTTAACTGTTATGTAAGCAAGTTATTTGGTATCTTAATTTCACCTCTCATTGTGATTTGTATATAATCCCTAAACATAAGTCCTATTGCAGGTCCTGAGAAACTTTGCTCTGAAACTTGCATAGCAAGTGGGACCAAGTGTCTACAGCATCCGAAACGACTAGTGATGTCGACCTGACCTTTCTTTACTTATCGCTCTAAGAATGCTTTGGAGTGGTTTGGTTTTTCAATGACACGGAATGCATTTGCATAAATTTTCTTGTTTAAATTATAGATCTTCTTCTAGTTTTAGTTTTAGTTTTAAATGCATTTTATTTTCTAAATCATTAACTCTTACATACTAACAAAAAATGCTTAAATGCTAGCTTAAAATTACTTAACAACCTTATACTAACTTACTGGCCCCACACAGGCACTCTAAGCTACTCTAAACTCTTATATATATGTCTTTCGACTTAGTTTACATTTTATTTATTAATACTTATTTTCTATGCTTAAGGCTAAGAAAAGAATTTAACAAAAAACTTAGCATATGGACATAATTTTTTATTTTTTATAAAAACTTAATATCTAACTTAAAATAAACCTTAGTCTACCTAACCTATATACACAATACACACATATATACACATAGACACTATACACAATGACATACATATACTAGTATATACCTATGTATATACTAATATATATATGTATTTCTTAAATGCTAACCTAAACCTATGCAAGCTGGCCATCGCTATTCACAGAGCAAATAGATTGGTCAACTCTGCCTCATTAGTGAGGCTGGTCCGTAATTGACGGAAACGGCGACGAAACCTGTTCTCCATCATTCAACCACCAGAACTGCTGGTGCTGCCGAACGACATCCCTCTTATCGCGATTCCCCACCGCCCTACTGAACCTGAGAAGATCCACACTGCCGTGTGCGACGTCTCTGTTGTAGTTGAGTCGCCTGTCCCAGTTATCACATATCACATCAAACAAGCATTGGTCAGCACACGCGCAGGCAAATCTGAAATATCAAGATAGCTAAGTCAGCACACGCGCTAGCAACCTGTGAACTGCAGCGGATACGGATCGAATATCCGTCTGCAACATATTTGCTTAGTCAATGTAAATTCCATAACCCATTCCCACAAGTTTGTTATACATTTTCCCACCTTAAATTCTATAAATAGAACCAAACGTAAAAATTGTAATTAGATTTAAGTTGGCAATAAAGCGAGACACTTGTCTCACAAATAAATTTTTTTATTTAAATTATCAAAATAATTTATAACTGGCGCCCGAGCAGGGACACGCGTTTAATAACCGTAAGAACATTAATACGTGTGTCGATAACATAAGAACCAGAAAAGAGTGAAAAATCCTTCGTGTTTTAATACCCGTTAGATCATTCGAACGTGAAGTGAAAGGATTTATGAAAGAACCTTAAAAACAGACAGTCCTGAGCGTTTAAATACCCGTGAGAACATTAAAACGTAATTTAAAGTTAAAACTTTATAAGGACAGAACTCTTTCGCGAGTGTATATACATAGAAATTAATGTCGCGACAATACTCGCAAGAACAGAATTAGAGACAGTGTCAAGTGATTGTTTCGAGTACCACTAGTAGACTATAAAAGGTCAAAAAGGAAAATATACCGAACATCCGGACAGCGCTGGATCTTGCCAACAAGTCTCAATAAAGAAGATGCTGATTTTACTCATGTGAGTACAAAATTAAATACATATTGTAATATTCAATTAATAAAACTACTTACCAATATTGAAAACCCTTTTTAATTTGAAACAATTGAATAAATCGAATTTAATTAAGTAACAATATCAATATCAAAAATCCCTTTTTTACTTCAAACACCAAGAAATTGAATTAAATTAAAGCAATAGTTTAAAATATACATGTAATAATGGAAGCAATTCACTCCGCGATTACTCAGTTAACCGGTGCACTTAACGCACAAATTGAATTAGTTAGGAAAATAGATTCAAGGCTTTCGACATTAGAAGGAAAAATCACAAGTGATCCTGTATCACCTCAAACCCTTCAACCACCCCTCACTGAAAGCGACCTGAAGGAAATAAGCAAACTTCCAGATTGCGTCAGAGAATTGCAAATCTTTGACGGCAATCCAGTACAGTACCTTTCATGGATACATACTGTAGAAAACATCCTTAAGGATTACGAGATTGTCCGACAAAAACCGATTTATAGGTCTATACTGCAAAGTATAAGACAAAAGATTAGAGGACATGCCGATACAGCCCTAATATCGTATAATATATTTGATGAGGACTGGGCATCGATAAAAAGGTGTTTATCTCTACACTATGCCGACAAAAGAGATATCAGGACACTAGAGCATCAACTAAGTACTATGTCCCAAAGAAGTTCGACCTTAGATGAATTTTATGCTAGTGTAAACCACCAGCTATCCCTCATCATCAATAAAATCAAATCTGAAGACTATTCAGCCGAAACCATAAGAGCTCTTACAGAAAATTATAGAAACCGAGCACTAGATGTGTTTGTAAGGGGACTAAATGGTGATCTGAGCAAAATGCTGATAATACAGAAACCGCAAACCTTACCAGAAGCCTACACATCTTGCTTGGAGATACAAAATTTGAATTTCAGAAATGTAACCATTCATAAGAAAAACGTAACTAATACCATCTCAGCTCCTACGAATCAAATCTTTACAAGCCAACAAGAGCATAGAAAGCATCATCTACCTCCAAGGTCACTTCCCATACAACAAATGATCAAGGCTTTTAACATACAGCACAATCAACGAAGCAATCCTCCTCCACCAAGACCCCCTAAGCCATTAGAGCAAATGGAAATTGACAGGTCGATCCAAACAAAGCAAGTTGACTATTCAAATAGGCCGACAAATCAAGGACAGAATTTCCAAACTAAGCGACCAAATGGTTCAGAAAACTTCCGTCCCAAACAACAAAGGCTATTTAACACAGTCACGCAAGCAGAAGACAATCAAAGCAATGATAACGAAGAGTTGGACGATAGTTCCCAAAATTATGCTGCAGAAATGGAAGCTTATTTGCAGTACCTACAAGAATATAATCATGAAAACGAAGACGAAGAACCAACCACCGAAGCAAATTTTATGACAGATGCCTCTCTAGCATTCCATACCTAGAGTATAGAACCAGAGAAGGCAACAGCCTAAAATTTCTTGTGGACACAGGAGCAAATAAAAATTTTATTTGCCCCGCATTAGGCGAAAATTCTATCCCCGTAAAAAAACCTTTCAAAATTCGATCTGCAGGCGGTGAAGTGACAATAGAACGCAAGGTGAATGGTAAATTTTTTAAAAGTGTTGGTAATAACACAGATCTAGAATTCTTTATTCTACCTGGCTTGAGATCTTTCGACGGTATAATCGGAGATGACGCATTAAAAGAATTAGAAGCCGTTATAGACAGGAAGAATAATATACTCACCATAAAACCAAATGTAAAAATAAAGCTGAAGGAAAAACAATCCACTCAAGTTTACAATATAGAAATTAGAGATAATCATTTGACTGAAAAAACTAAGAAGGTTCTCCAATCCATAATGAAGAAATATAGCAAAGTATTTGGTCCGATTAACGATCAAGAAGTAATTGAGACAAGCGTAAGAGCAGAAATAAAAACAACCACAAGCGAATCTATATATACAAAATCATATCCTTACCCTATAAATTTACGGAGCGAAGTAGAGAGACAAATTAAAAAGTTGCTAGAAGATGGCATTATAAGACCATCTAAAAGCCCCTATAATTCGCCTCTATGGATAGTCCCCAAAAAACCAGACGCTTCAGGGGAAAAGAAATTCCGTATAGTCATTGATTATAAACGCCTAAATGCAGTTACAGTCCCAGACACATATCCGATTCCAGATATTTCAAATACAATAGCCAGTTTAGGAAAATCCAAATTCTTTTCGACTCTAGACCTGACCTCAGGGTTCCATCAAATAAGAATGAAAACTTCAGACATACCAAAAACAGCATTCTCTACAATGAATGGCAAGTATGAATTTACAAGACTTCCATTCGGATTGAAAAATGCACCCGCAATTTTTCAAAGAACAATAGACGACGTTTTACGCGAGGAAATCGGAAAAATTTACTTTGTGTATATTGATGACATCGTTATATTGGGCGAAACAGAAGAAGAAAATATAAAAAACATTGAAACGATATTTGCAAAACTAGAAAAAGCCAACCTTAGAGTAAACCTTAGCAAAACAGAATTCCTAAAAGAAGAAACTGAATTCTTGGGCTACCTCATAACGAGGGAAGGAATTAAACCTGATCCTAAGAAAATTCAAGCAATCCGTAATATTAAACCCCCAGATAATCTTAAAGAGTTAAAAGGATTCCTTGGCCTCGCGTCTTATTACAGAAGATTTATAAAGGACTTCGCAAAAATTGCAAAGCCCCTTACAAATCTAACGAGGGGAGAGAACGCTCAGATTAAAGCCTCCCAGTCAAAAAAAGTCCAGATTAAACTCAATCCCGATGAGATGAAAGCATTTAATAACCTTAAAGAACTTCTAACATCATCTGAAGTACTAATTTTTCCTGATTTCGACAAACCCTTTGTTTTAACAACTGATGCCTCAAATACGGCAATTGGCGCTGTGTTATCTCAAGGCGAAATTGGTAAAGACAGGCCAATTACTTATGTCTCTAGGTCGCTCAGTAAAACTGAGGAGAACTACGCTACAAACGAAAAAGAAATGCTAGCGATAGTTTGGGCCCTAGAAAACCTAAGGAATTACTTATATGGAGCCAAGAAAATAAAAATACTAACTGACCACCAGCCTCTAACGTTCGCTTTAAGTACGAGAAACACAAATGCAAAACTAAAGAGGTGGAAAGCCAGAATAGAGGAGTATAATTATGAGCTTGTTTATAAGCCAGGAAGAACAAACCTTGTGGCTGATGCATTGTCGAGACTGAAGACAGAAGTAAACAGTTTAACCTCTTCAAGTGCAGCAACAATCCACAGTGCAGAAGAAGATAGCTCAGAATTGATCCCATACTGCGAAGCTCCTCTAAACGTCTTCAAAAATCAGTTGGTCTTTAAAATAGGGAAAGAACTATACGCTTTCGAAGAACCCCATCCGAGTTATCACCGCCACTACATAGGTTTGAAAGAAATAAACAAGGAAAATTTACTGCAAACGTTAAAGGAGAAACTTAACCCCAACATTCTAAATGGAATTGCCATTCCCGAGGAACACGTACAATTATTACAGGATATATATAAAAGAAATTTCAGGAAATATAAAATTCGACTAACACAAAGGATCGTAGAAGATTTGGCAAATGAAGACAATCAATTTCGAGTCATTCAACAAGAGCACAGTAGAGCCCATCGCAATTTTAAAGAAAATAAGGATCAAATTTTAGAAAAATACTATTTTCCGCGTATGAGTAAGCTTATAAAAAAATATACCAAAAGTTGCGAAACTTGCAATCTAAACAAGTACGACCGCCACCCTCTTAAACCTGAGTTTCAAGAAACCCCCACTCCCACATATCCTTCAGAAATAATACACATTGACCTCTTCGAAATAGATCATGAAAAATATATAACCTGCATAGACAAATTCACTAAGTTCACGAAATTTTTCCGTATAAAGGAGAAATCAGCCCTATACTTAAGAAGCAAATTAATTAAAGTATTACATTATTTCACAGTGCCAAAAATTGTAGTTATGGATAATGAAAGCGGGTTTATTAGCCCGATCGTCTCAAACTATATCAAAACGCTAGGAGTTAAAATATATCTAACGCCTTCTCAGAAAAGCGAAGTGAATGGCACAATCGAACGAGTACATTCAACTATACTTGAGATGATTAGGTGCTTGCGCACTGAGTATCCAGATTTTTCCACAAAAGAGCTCATAAACATAGCAGTCGATCGTTACAACAATTCTATCCATTCCGTCACAAAGAAAAAGCCAAGCGATACATTTTTAGGCAAAATTCAAAGGATAAATTATAAAAATTTAATGGATTTTCAGGAAAAAGTAAACGAAGACCTAACAGAGCTGATTCGTAAGAATCAAAGGAAAAGGCTAAGTAGAACGAATCGGACCAGAACCAAACCTCGAGCTTATCAAGAAGGTGAAACCGTTTATGCTGCTATTAAACGACGTGATGGAAAGAGGAAACCTCTGTTTAAAAAGGAAAAAGTTCAGAAAGATAATCGGGTCACAATCACAACAGAAACTGGAAAAAGAATCCATAAAACACAGATCAAAAACATAGAACAGTCTCGATAATTCTCTTCTTTTCATTCTAGGTCAATAGGATTGGCTTCAGCAACCCTTAATATATTTGAGTACAATACACCACTAATAACAATAAAACATGGCAACGGTAAAATAATTAACGGACAATTTAAAATGGTCCACTTGATAAATCTCACATCATACAACGAAATAGTCAGCGCCTCTATCCCCACAATCGAACAGATGGACAAAAGCAGTATACTCAAGCCTCAAATTCTCTATCAACTACATCAAATTCAAGAGTCCCTACAAAAGCTAGATGGCAAAAAAGCAAGAGCAGCCAGGTCAATAAATTGGTTAGGCTCTGCATGGAAATGGATTGCCGGAACCCCAGATGCTTCCGACTGGGATAGTCTTTTAAAAACACAAAATGTAATTATTGAAAACAATAACAACCAATACCAAATTAATAATCGCCTAACAGAAGTAACTCAAGGAATTTTGGAAAATTACAATAGAATCATTCAAAGGATCAATAATACAAATATAGATAAATTTGAACAAATGATATACAACAAATTAAGCATAATAAAAGAAGAAGTTAATGAAATTGTTACAGCCATTCAATTAGCTAAAAAAGGAATAATAAATACAAACCTCCTGGACAAATCTGAAATCGAGAATATTATTGCACAAATGGAAACTCTACCATATAATAATGAAATCGAAGCTATTGAGTATGCAGAACCAATGGTTCTTCAGAAAAATTCAATTCTGCTTTACGCCATTTCCTTACCAAAAACAAGACTAACCGAATTTAATCATATTCTAATTAGACCTTCAATCAAAGATAATAAGCGAATATATCTAGAAACAAACGAAATTTTGATCAACCATGAAGAACTATTCGGAATCAAAGGACAGTGCATACGAATCCGAGATACATTAATATGCAACAGTAGCCAGCTTCAAAAACTACCTTCAACCCACTGTATAAGTCAGCTGCTTAAGGGAATTAGCGCAAAATGCGATTACCAGTTTCACAACAAAGAAGTCATTGAACTCATCAATGAAAATTCCATATTTCTAACCAACTTCCACGGGATCGTCAAACATCAAGAAGAAACCAGGACTTTAAATGGAACGTTTTTGTTGCAGCTCAATAACGACTCAGTATTTATCAACGATCAAGAGTATACAAACGAAGAAGTTACCACATACCAGATTCTGCCTCCGATCCTCCAAGCTAACTTGACAGTTAGAGAAATAAAACTAGATTTCGAATATCTTCATAGTTTGCATCTTGAAAATATTAAAAAAATTCAAAAATTTGCATTAATTAATCAGTTCTCAATCGTTACAGATGTAATCATCTTTCTTGTTTTAAGTATCATCATTGTATTCATTGTTAATAGATGTAGATCCAAGAAGAAGCAAGCAGCATTTCAGATCAATTTATCATCAGCTGTTCCACAAGTGGATGACCTTCCGCAACAACCCATCAAGCTAAACCTTTGATCCACGAGACATGGACTTTTAAGGAGGGAAGAGTTATCACATATCACATCAAACAAGCATTGGTCAGCACACGCGCAGGCAAATCTGAAATATCAAGATAGCTAAGTCAGCACACGCGCTAGCAACCTGTGAACTGCAGCGGATACGGATCGAATATCCGTCTGCAACATATTTGCTTAGTCAATGTAAATTCCATAACCCATTCCCACAAGTTTGTTATACATTTTCCCACCTTAAATTCTATAAATAGAACCAAACGTAAAAATTGTAATTAGATTTAAGTTGGCAATAAAGCGAGACACTTGTCTCACAAATAAATTTTTTTATTTAAATTATCAAAATAATTTATAACTTCCCCAGCTGTCCGAGCGACATGGTAGATTAACGGGACCGCTGATCTATCCTGGATCAACCCTATTTGATCTAGGTAGAGGAATGCTTCCGGTGGAACGAAGCCATCAGAGCGCACACTCTCGTGGTAAAGGTAATTGGGGTAGTAGGCCCCAGATATCAGGTTATTCGTCGAGTTCATTGCTCTTGCAATGTGCCTTCGAGTCAGCTTAATTACGAAGTTGTCCACTCGTATTAGGTTCGCCCTGTTGTAAAGGACCTCATTACGATAAAATTTTTTGTACTCCGACTCTGGTGTTCTGTACAAGCGAAGGCAAGCCCTAAGGCAAGCCCTCTCAAACACCCGAATCTTTTCCATTAAACTTGCTCTTACATTGAACCAAACGGGACACCCGAATACCAGCATGGGCCTGATAAGGTCCATGTAGCAGATTACCTTTACCCCCTCATCGAGTTGGCTGCTATGAAACAGTCTCTTTGTAAGGGCAAAAGCGCCTTTGGCTCTGGTCAAAGCAGCATCTACATTTTTGTCAAAATACAGAAACTGATCTAGCCAGATCCCAAGGTATCTGACTACATTCCTACAAGCAAGAGGCTGTCCGTGTTGTCCAATGATCGAGAACTTTCGCCAATTTTTTCTGGTATCCCTAGAGGCTCTAGACAACGGCGTCCTAAAGAGAATGGTTTCCGACTTCTGAAAGTTGATTTTCAACTTCCAGTCATCGCAAAATCGTCTTATCTTATCGAAGTCACGCTGCAAGAGAGTATTAATGACCTCGATTTTTGGACCTGTTCTGTACGCTATCAAATCGTCTGCGTACGCAATAGTATGGGGAAGTGAACCTATCAAGTCGCTTGTATAAATGTTGAATAGGATCGGCGAATTTACCGCGCCTTGCTGAAGACCATTTTTAATTTGAAATATTCCAACAGAAGTCACATCGCCATTTTTCACGATGAACTGTCTGTTGGTTAGCATACGAGTATTATAAAGAATGTACAAGAGTGGTTTACTGATCCCCAGCCTAGTCAGCTTATAGAAAAGACCCTCTAACCATACAGTGTCGAAGGCCTTCTCCAAGTCAACAAGGCAGGCACCAGTGCATTGGTTTTTGCCTTTATTCCATTGGATATCGGACACCAGTTTAGACGCGGCATGTGAGATATCATGTCCCGCCTTAAAACCGAATTGATTATCCGGAACTATATGTTTGT
Source organism: Volucella zonaria (assembly GCA_963966105.1). Taxonomy (NCBI): domain Eukaryota; kingdom Metazoa; phylum Arthropoda; class Insecta; order Diptera; family Syrphidae; genus Volucella; species Volucella zonaria. The sequence continues at coordinate 127,766,484 of OZ014533.1, read as the reverse complement.
CTTCAACCCACCTAGACAGAGCTCTATTGATTACCTTTTCAAACACCTTACTGATATTCGAAAGGAGACTTATCGAACGAAGATTCGCCGGATTGGATATATCCTTTCCCTTTTTGGGGATAGGTTGAACCACCGCCGTTTTCCAATGCGCTGGACAATGTGCATTATTCATTGCATTATTAAACAGGGTGGTGTAAATGTCCACCGCTTCTAGAGGAAGATGTCGAAGCACGATGTTCGGAATACCATCGGTCTCCACTGATTTCTTAGCCCTGATTGTGTCGAAGATCTCATGGAGCTCTTCCTTCGAAATGAACGGAGGTAGGTCACCCTCTCTGGTAATGATATTATTTGGCATATTTTCGTCACTGAACCGAGTGAAACCAGAGCCCTCGAATCGACAGTTCTCTACCTCATTTCGAATGAAGAAGTCGTGCACCAAGACGCGACTGTCCAGGTCATAATTAGGTCCAATGGTATCAGTGGCCTTGTATATTTCCTGGAAAGTCGCCCCTATGGCCTCAACCTTCTCCGGTGGATCCTCGATCACAAAGAAGTCGTCGTCATCAGCGGCCTCACTTGGATCAATACCTGCTATTGTCAGTAACCGTTCGTTGTCTGTTGTCCGCGCTATTTTAAGACACTGAAGGTCGTTTTGATTTTTTCTCCGAAATATCTTATTTATTTGCGGGAACATATTCGGGTTGCTGGTGTTTACATCCCGAACCCTGTTGTTCCAATACGAACTTACAGAAATTCTGTAGTTCTCTTTTACTAACGTTTGAATATTTTTAATCGACGCCTTCAGTGTCCTAATCTCCGGGTCTTGTCTGTCAGTAAACTGTCTGTACAAGTTTTTGAGTCTTGTCAGAAGTCTACTTTTCTGTCGGTGCAGTGCGTCAATAGTTGGTTTGCGGAACAGGTTTTCGTTAGTCGTATGTCGATATCGCGGTATTGTAGTGTCCATAGTTTGTTTAATTGTCTCGTCCATTTGTTTTAGGTAATTGTCGATCTCCTCGTTTGACAAATTCTTATTGGACGGTGGACGGTGGAGCGTGTTCGAAGCGAGTGCTCTTGTCAATGTTGCGGAGTAGCGTGTCCATCGAGTCTTACTGTAGTTGTAAGAATATCTTTGGACAAACTCCTCCAATTCCGCCATTTCGTTGGGAACTGTAATTTCGGTGCTAAAACCGCAATGGTCGCTGTCATACACGAATGTGCGCAGACAGTTTAGCGTTTGTAAATTCGTACCTGTCAGTCGTATACGTTCGTCGTACAGCAGTAGATCCAAATAAGACCCGCCTCTGGGAAACGACGGGTTATCCGTCGCTTTAAGACCGAGTCTGTACATTACATCGTGCTGACCCCACCAATCGAGTAGTAGGTTCCCTCTAGTATTTGGCAAATTATTTCCCCAATCTCTGTGTTTAGCGTTGAAATCCCCGCCGATTACAAAATAATTCTCCCCCGATTCCAGTTTCAGAAGTCGAAAAAGGGTATCGAGCTCTGTAATGAATAAAGTGGAATGTGAAGCCTCAGGTGCATAAACAGAGGCCAAGTACAGCCGCTTTCCACTGCGGAGCGGGATGTAAATGACGACTGCCTCCAACACCCGGAACCTACGCAACACTCCCTTGTACACTCTGTGAAATTTTATACCTTGCTTAATGAAGATCGCGACACCGCCTCCACATTTGGATCCGGGCCGGTTTCTTCTTCTAACAATATAATTATTGTACTCCAGTTTGTGCTTATCGGTTAGCTTGGTTTCGCTAGCGAAAAGCACATCAGGAGTATGGTCTTGTAGCAATTTAAACATCGCGGCTCTTCGTTCGATCCTAATCAGTGAATTAACATTCACCGCAAGGACCTTCAAAGTTTGTTCCACCATGTGCGTACCCATTACGACATGTGTTGCGTTAGGCCTGGCAGCAGCGCGTAGATCTAGTCCACCCGCTTGGCCTGTTCTTGCACCTGCTTTTGCAGCTGAGCCATCTGCCCTTGGATTGCGAGCAAGATGGCCAGCATGTTAGGTGCAGCTTCCGCTGTTCTCGGCATTGGCGCCGGAGAAGCAACAGTCGCTTGCTGTACCGTGGCCCCCCTACCTGCCGCCATTTGGGCGTAGGAAATTTGGGACGTGACGGCTGGTGTTTGAAACCTAACAGGTGAACGTTTGACCTCCACCTTCTGCTGCTGAGCCAGTTTTGATTTTTTAATGTCAGCGAACTTAGGACAACCCCGATAGTTTGCGGTGTGTCCCACGTTCCCACATAACACGCACGAGAGCTGCGCCCTATCGGAAACTCCGTCCCTACCCAGAGCACACTCCTCGGAACTGTGGTTCTTTGCGCACTTCACGCATCGAGGCTGCATTTGGCAGTTCGACGCGGCGTGCCCGAACCTCTGGCAGCGAACGCATTGTATAACGCCTTCGCTCCTTTTTAATTTTTCCCAATGAACCACCTGGTAGTCTAGGACATTGATACTCCTTAGACTATCCAGACGGCTTTCGGGACTGAGCTGCACCAGGAAGAACGGCAGACTCCGTTTCTTCCGCCTGGCTCTAGCTGTGGTAAATGGCTTTACCCCCACAAACTTGAGTCCTTCGCACTCCTTCTCTTTGAGCAGTGCCAGGATCTCCTCAGGATCAGAAGACGGTTCCAACCCCTTCAGCAGCATCGATTGCCGCTTTTCACACTTCGGTGTGAATGAGTAATGCTCCGTCGTCGTTTCCTTTAGGAGCTCTTTGACTTTCGCGTAGCCCTCCACTGTATTACAGTGGATGGCATGACGATCGTTCCCCAATCTCTTTATGTTAAAATTATTACCAATGACCAACTTACAAAGGTCCTTGGTAGCATTTACCTCTAGTTTATAGGTGTTAATAGGAGGCACCTTCTCCTTCTTCTTCTGCTGCTGCTGCTGCTGCTGCTGCTGTTGTTGTTGTTGTTGCTGCTGCTGTTGTTGTTGTTGCTGATGCTGCTGCTGTTTTTGCTGTTGCCGTTTTTGTGACTGCTCTTGTTGTTGTTGCTGGTATTTATTAACCTTTTGTTGTTGTAGCACTTGTGCTATTTTATTTGTTTGGTGTTGTTGTTGTGCCTGCTTTTGAGCATGCTGATGTTGTTGGGATTGCTCCTGCTCTTCCCTCTTCCTTCTGACCATTTGCTTTTCTTTTATGGCCAGCACTCTTTGTTGTAGCATTTTGATGCTACTACTAATCGCTTCCATCTCTTCCTCTTCATCATCGGATTCACTTGCTGCCAATGAAGCGAAGTTGTTCCCTTCCCTCACCCCGCCAAGCAGCTTTACAGTGGCCGTTGGTAGGGTGGGACGTTTTTCCAAGTTAGAAGGTGGACTAAGCTTCCTCCTTCTCTTTGTTTTTGGTGTTTGGCTCGAACTACTCCAAGCCTCACCTGATACTTCAGCAGATCCCGCAGTTAACATAGCGGACCGCTCTCCACAATCCATCACGTGATGGACAACACTTAGTACCACTTGTTTTTGAATTTATTTTAAATGAAAATAAAAAAAAATAAAAAATGTGTAGAGTCCACGGGGATTCGAACCCACGACCTATGGTATGCCGGCCGAGCACACTGACACTCTGCTAATTTGAGCGTATAGTAATTTCCACAAATGTCTCTTTGTTATTGTTATCACTGTTATCCAAGCCGAAACACGTGTGTTCTCCACGGAGATATGTCAACGACTGATAGATCTTCTTCTAGGTTTGTCCACGTGTACAAATTTGGCATATCGTCTATTTTTTGAGCCGCAGTTTTAAACCTATTGCACTGTGATTTTTGTTCATTCAGATTTGTCTGAGGATTGAGTAAAGCTACCTCATCAAAATGATATGTCCATGCTTAACACTTTGACTGCCAAGCTGTTTTGACATTTCGGGTCAAGGTATTTTTTTTTCAATTTTGTGTGTCTTGGTACCTAAAAAGTAGTTCCCAACCAATTCCCAGTTGTTTATCGCCATCTTTAAATATATAATTCTACTGTACGTGTGTATGTCACTGAACTCCTTCTAAACGGCTGGATCGACTTCAATGAATTTTTGTGTATGCCTGCATTCAATACATTTAATAATTTTGTACGCTGTGTTTTTATATTATATGTATCGCATTTACGTAAATATTGAGCGTATTATATTCAGATATATTTATTTTTCGATATTTTAATTTGAGTGTATTATAGGAGGAAATATTGGTCGACGGACTCGGAATTCACAATCAGTCCAGAACCGTCGGTTTAATAGATCGGCAGAAGATCAATTGACGGACAATGAAAATTTAAGAAACCAGGCTGCAATCACACGTGTTAATGAAAGTCAAGAGCAACGCAACGAACGCCTTCGAGCTAATGCATTGAGACAAAGACTCCTCATCAAATTCGCCAATTATTTGCCATTTTATTGACGACATGTTTTCTATTTCAAGTTTCTGTCCTCTGGGACAAATATAAAGATTCCATGAGCGATGACATTCTGCATCGCATTCGGATCGCTAATCAATATCCCAATATCGATTTTTCGCAGGAAATATATAACGAGGCGCTTATAAAGATTGAAGACATTTGCATTCTGATTTCGAATATGCCACTCATTCATTTTGGTATGCCCTCACCTAACTGCTCAGCAACAGCCATCAATAACAGCGAGATTCAGCGCGAACAACAGTTTGATACGGTCTTGTTGAATTAAATTCTAACACATTTGTACATACGTACTAATTCAAATAAATTAAAATAAAAAAAAAAAACCGAATTTCTGAAATTCAAGAGCTGCTTAAAACTAGCTCTTTAATTTACCTGTAAAGGATATTCTTTTTATTATTTCACATTTCAATTACGAGGGGCGTTCAATATATTCTCGGTATCGATATGAAGGAAAATGCGAATTCAATTTAAATTGTTTTTATTTTTCAATATGATCTCTCCTAACATCAATGCATTTGTTACATCTTGAGATAAGCTTTTTTAAACCCTCAAAATAATAAATTTCCTCTTTCTCTGCAAAATACCGACTTGAGTTCTTCATCATCCGAAAATCTTTTTCCACGAAGACATTTTTTCAAATCCGGAAACAGGAAATAATCACTAGGGGCAAGGTCTGGACTATAGGGTGGATGTTGGATTTCTTCGAAACCACAATCTCGCGCAGCAGCCTTGGAAACTCGCGCCGTGTGAACAGGAGCGTTGTCATGAAGAAGCAACACACCCGCTGCGAGTTTACCCCGTCTTTTCTTTTTAATTTCCTCCCGCAAATTATGCAAAGTGGAAGCGTAGGATGTGGCGTTGATGGTTTCACCTTTTTTTTTGTACTCAATGAGCAAGATTCCCTTTGAGTCCCAAAAAACTGTGGTCATGAGCTTTCGGGCAGACGGAGTGACTTGAACATGCCACTGCATGGACTCTTGTTTGCTTTCAGGGTCATAGTGGTGGACCCATGTTTCGTCACAAGTAACAATTCGATCCATAACACCGTCCGCGTTCTCACTACACATCTCCAAAAGCTCTCTACAGCATGCGATTCTCACTTTTTATCTGAGGCGCTGTGAGCATTCGTGGCACCCACCTTGCACTGACCTTTGAAAGGTTAAGATGGTCATGAAGAATGGTGTGAATGGTACTAATTGAAAGCTTGGTGATCTTTGCCATCATTTTCACCTTTATTCGGGCATCCTCGAGAACAAGTTTTTCGACTTCTTTAATGCTTTCTCCCGTACAAGCAGTAGCCGGGGTGCCGGAGCGGGGGTCGTCTTCAATGCTCTCTCTGCCTCTCTTGAACTCACTTGACCACTTTTGCACAGTTGATAATGAAGGTGCGGAACCCTGGTAAACAGCCACCATCTCTTCATGAATAGTTTTTTGACTTTTTCCTTGCTTAGTGAGAAATTTAATTACAGCGCGATGCTCAATTTTCACCATCATCGTCTCAGTTGCCATTATGATTCGGTTTAACTAGAGATAAAACGCGAATTAATAATCACATTTATATGAAATTTTACATGAATGCACTGAAATAATAGTATTACTTGATAAATAAGTCAATTTATATATGCAACCACAGCTTCATCCCGATACCGAGAATATCTTGAACGCCCCTCGTATTTTAGCTTAGGAACTTACATTTAGTTTTAGGTTTATTTTAATTGTATCGTATGAAATTTTATTTTTTTTTTGTTTATTTAGAAAGGTATATATTAAATAGGTTAATATTTATTAATAGTTTTAAATTTGGTGTGGCCTTATCGCCATCCAGGTTGAGAAAGAAAGAAAAAGGCCATTGAAGGAAGCCGCCAAAAAAGGTCAATTGGCGGGATGTTTGACACTTCGTTTCGTCAAATATTTTTTGGCAATACCAAGCTTGGCAGTGCAGCCAAGTTCGCCTACAGGTCTCTTTAGCTACTTTCGTTTGAAATTATGAGCAACTACTCACTGATGAACAAAAGAATATATACGATCGAATTAATTTATCAATTGCAGCAGAACAAGGTGGATTCTTTTTTTTTGGACGCACCAGGTGGCACTGGAAAAACGTTTCTCATCTCACTAATACTTGCGCGTATTCGATCGCAAGATCCGCTATATATGCGGATGAAATTAACGCATGTATAAAACAATCATATCTATGGCGAAATGTTCGACGTGTTCAACTGCAAAACGATCCATTGGCACTATCATTCTCCGAGCAATTGCTCAACATTGGAAATGGAACAATACCATTACATGGAGAAACAAAATGCATCAAGTTGCCAGACAATTTCTGCAACATGGTAAATACGAAAGATGCTTTGATAGAAAGCATATTTCCAGATTTACAAGCCAATTATACTCGTATTAATCATGCGTGGCTTCGTGAACGAGCTATTTTAGATGCAAAAAATATGGATGTTGACGCTATTAACTTCAAAATACAACAGTCATTGCCCAGCAATGAGATATTGTTCAAATCGATCGACACTGTTACCGATCCTGACGAAGCAGTCAACTATCTTGTTGAATTTTTGAATTCGCTGGATTTACCAGGAATGCCACCACATAACTTGCGATTAAAAATTGGCTCACCTATCATTTTGCTTCGGAATTTAAAAGCATCTATTCAACGGATGTCATAAAAAAAATTATGGGCAATGTTCATGAAGCTACAATTTTGGACGGCAAATTTGAAGGTGAAGTTGTTCTCCTGCCACGAATCCCAATGATCCCTTCAGACTCACCCATTCCATTCAGACGTCTGCAATTTCCGATTCGCTTGGCATTTGCCATGACTATTAATAAGTCACAAGGTCAAACAATTTCGATTTGCGGGTTGGATCTAGAAAAATCCGGTCTTTTCACATGGCCAATTATATGTGGCGTGTTCTCGCGCTGGAAAACCGTCAAGTTTATTCATTTATACTCCTCAGGAATTGACTAAAAATATTGTTCATCAACTCGCATTAAGATAAAATTAAACAAACATTATTGATTATAACGAATTGTTTTTAGAAAAAAATTACGTTATTTCAAAATAAAGAATAATGAAATTATTATTTTATTTGTCTTTCATTTCACACTTTGTTTAATCTACCCTAATCGCTTGAAATATCATGCAGGACAACGTCTGTCCGGTCCGCTAGTTTTTATACAAAAATGTAAAGGCGAACCATAACTTACAGCGAGATTGCCAGATGTGGATTTTGATGAGAATTGGCTTCCAAATGATGACCCTAACTCCGATACCGACGCGGAACCAGATAATTTGAATGCAGTTGATGAGGAAGATCTAGAAAGTGATGACGACGAAATGCAAGGAGAAGCAGAGGAAATGCAAGTTACGGGTAATCCAAATGACTTCGTATGCTGGACGGCGTTTTCTTCTCGGCAAAAAACCTTTCCTTTCACTTAAAGATCTGGTTTCCTAACCAATATCTCGTCAACTATTAGCTGCATGGAAGTTTTTGTGGATGAGGAAGTTATTCAACTTTTAGTTTATGAAACAAATCGGTATGCTGAGCAGCAACTAAATAGTGTTCATGTAGCTCGTGGATCAAGAAAAAAGAAGTGAGTTCCGACAAACGATAGAGAGATGAAAAAATTCCTCGGTATTATGCTATGAATGGGCCTTGTAAACTAAGGACTATTACATGACTATTGGTCTCAGAACCCTATCTACAACTTTGGCGTTCCTGCAAAGACGATGTCACGCATTTTGCGGATTATACCACCATAGCAGCAGGAGATAGAATTGGGAAAATTTGGCCTCTTTTGGATATGCTGCAAGTGAAATTTCAGCGAGCTTTAATTCCTGGAGAAGGTTTTCGAGAAGTTGGTTTGGCAAAAAATTGTGTGAAGAACTCGGTTCTCAGCTAAAACAAAAAGGACGCACTCTCTATGTTGACAATTTTTATACTAGCTACGAACTGGCACGTTTTATGCTTAACCAAAAGACACACGTAGTTGGAACACTTCCAGCTAAAAAACAATTTTGCCCAAAAGAAGTTATGGATGGTGATATGATTGCACGAGAAGAAGAAAATGGCATTGTTGTTCTAAAGTGGAAAAACACAAGAAATGTAAAGATGCTTTCCACAAAACATGCTCCTACTTATTATGGCTACAGCGTCCGACCAACCGATTCCTGACCCAAACGCTCCATCCACCAGTGGAGGCATGAGACCGAGTCGAAGACATAGAAATCTAGAAAAACCTCCTGCAATTATAGAATACAACAAGGGCAAGTCAGGTATTGATCTCTCGGATCAATTGGCTTCCTGTGTTACGACGCTGAGAAGAGGCCTAAAGTGGTATAGGAAAGTTGGCATTGAATTTTTGCTGGGTATGGCAATAGTGAATGCATATTTAGAAAATGTTGCTGATGGTTTACTGGACCTTTTATCTTCCCAAATACTTACTTCCAGGAAGCACAACATAGAAAAAAGAAAGGATGATGATGACGCCTAAGCTAAGTAATCATCGGATAGGACCACTGCAAGAAAAAACATAAAAATGACAACAACATTATGTCCAGAGAGCCCAAATAAACCCCAGTTATGCATTAATTGCTTTCCCAAGTATTCGCATTCTACAAGGTAATTTGATACACTTTTCTTTTTAAATAAGAAAACTAAAACTTCTATTTTTCAGTAAATAAACTTGAAATTCTTTGGAATTCTTCTCTTTCTTAGTAGCTGAAAGCGATTAATTTTTTAAAACAAGTATAATGAAATAATGTATTTTCAAAATTTTTATTTTACAATACTTTGCTCTACTTTTGTACTTTGGATTTACTTTTTTTGAATAAAATAAAATAAAAATAATACAAAATAAATTTTTTGAATTAAAAAAAAAAACAAATATGAAGTTCTACCCTCTGTGTTACTCTCGAAAATTATCCTAGGGTCATGGAAGTAAGACCAAAATGTTCAACAGAGGCCACACAATCCGAAACCCATACAAAATCCCATATACTGTCGCATAAAAACGTATGACATGGCCTGAGCTGAAGTACTAGATGTCGCACGAAAATGTGCGACGTGGCCCCAGGGGAAATATTAGGTGTCGCACGAAAACGTGTAACATGTCAGTCAAATTGTTAAAGAGTTTTACGGATTGGTCACTAAAGCCATGGTCTGAATCTTTCTGATCGCTAAGTTCATCACTCCTGTCCTGGGAAGTGGAATACTCTACCTGAATTCAGTTTTCGCAACATCATTTTTCGGCATATAGCAGAGATACTTCTTGTTTGCGTTTCTGACCGATAAATGTACGGTTTCATAGTCGTAGTCGAGGCCTGTACTGGAAAAAAGGACTAGCACAACTTGCTATAAAAAAGCAACGGCGGGCTATCAATATTTTCTAATTTTCGGCATTTCTGGCATGCAGTGTGCCACAAAATCTTTTCTTAGACTGACAGACACTCGGTAATGGGAAGAGCTGAAAGTGAGTGGCGCTATGTCTTTCATATTCAGATATCTTTTATTCACAGACCTTCAACTCAGTCAAATCGGATTCAACATAGACGGCAATCACTTTATCCGAGCAAGGACCAAATGGAGACCACGCGAAATCATTGTCTGTAATTCATTCTCTATTTTGGCTGGAGGCTCTTCCATAAGCGAAGGCGTTGGTAGGGTTGCTCTCTGAAAACTTCTCTGTAGAGAAGTCGACGTCTCTATTCATCAGGCCGAATACAATATGCCCAATGGATATTGCAATAAAATATGCAACCAGATAGCGATCAGATCCTTTGCTTTGAATACCATAGTCTTGAGTATGACAATGAGTTAGTCAAATATCTCATACTTTGTTGGCTTCCGAGGCAGTCGCACCCTATTCTGGTGAGCCAGACTCTGTTTCCTATGAACAAATAATCAGAAATAGAACAGAAATCCACCAGAGAAATAACACACTTTCAAGCCTTTTTTAAGCACACCCATAGAAGGAGTTATGAAGACAACTGTGGGCCTACACTCGTATGGCCCATATGCGATTCAAAGCCATTAAGAGAGCCGATCAACCATAGACGAGAAAGATATCTCCAAACTTTCTAATATGTATAATATAAACAAGACAGCAGTCGGTCCCATTTTTGATGACTCGGTCCATTATGTGCGGCGTTATTTCGGCAATAGCGTGTCAAATATTGGCCTCGAGCAAATCCAAAGTAGTTGGCTTGTTAGCGTTGACAAAGAACTTGATGCAGTCCCAGAGTAAATTATCTGGTGGTGTCAAATCGCATGATCGCTGCGGCCAATTGATGAACGCTCGCCGTGAGATGGCCTAGTCGTCAAATTTCTCCGTCACAAATTCAAGCGTTGCGTCGCTTGTATGGCATGTAGAGCGATCTTGTTAGAACCACAGCTCGGTTATATCGATGTTGTAGAGATCTGATCACAGAAAGTCGGTTAACATCGCTCTATATCTGCGATCATTGACTGTAACGGTGTCCCCTTCCTCATTTCGAAAGAAATATGATACCGCCATGCCAAAAACCGCACCAAACAGTTAATCTTTGTGGATGCATTGATGCTTGGCCGAACACTTATGGATTGTGTTCGTTCCAATAATAGCAATTTTGCTTGTGACATAGCCGTTGGTCATCCGGCTTCAATTCTTCCGTCAGCACAATCTTATATGGATGTAGGCCCAAATTCAACTGCAAAATAAGCCGGGTTGAGTCTGTCGCGATGCCCAATTCAGCTGATCGGCCCGGATCCACATTTTTGGGTCTTCTTCGATACTGATCGCTATAGGTGGCCAATCGAATCATTTCGCACCAATCCCTGTCTGCTTGGTGGCTTCAGATCCAAAAGTGTGTACTCGCGCTAAAATTTTTCCATGTTGCGATGAATTGCCTGTACACTGAAGCCATGCTAGTGACCGGCCTCACGACGAAATTCACGTTCCATTTACAGCTTAGCCAGGATTTCGATATTTTTTAATAATTTCCGCACGTTCGGCTAGCGTAAAACGATGCATTATGGAATGGCAAACCTTACTGAATACTTTGACAGCTGCTGAAACATGACAATTGGAAAAATTATCACTACTATCTGGTCACCCTTTATATTAGTAATGTGAATGCTTCCACTAAGGCACCCCAACAGTATCCAGACGGCAGCGTTGACGTTTGAAATTCCAGTGAGGTTGAACGACTTAGTAAGGGCTACTCGGATATATTCGGAGAACAGGCCGGTAAGGGCCGGTAAGGGCCGGTAAGGGCCGGGAAACCCGGCTCCTTACGTCTGAGGGCTGAAGAATTAGACCCACTTCCAATGCTTGGGCTTGCGCTACAGATTAATTGCCCGTCCACGGAAAAAGCAAGAAATAGTTATGAGAGAAAAGAGGTTTCGGATTTGATTAATCCCCGAACGGCAACGCGAAACGGAACGAGAATGGACTGTGATTTAAGAATCTACGTACAACGTACACTCCTGGAGGACCTCAAAAACTAGAAATTGTCCTTACAAGGCAGATGTTACTGTGTTCCATTAAATATGGTGGCCAGGATCAGGAATATTGAATACGAGTAGGCAAAGCTGCGACATATTTTACAGTTGCAACAAAAGGTTACAAATATTAGGGTGCGGATTCCCTGGGCGTTGTGATCCTATCAGATCACATTTTACTACATACGAATAAGCCTTATACATATTACCTTGATCAAAAAGTTCCCGGCCACACCCACCGGTTGGCGCTCCCATTGTTCCGATTTGAGTTCTATTTTTTTTCTTAAGTTGGTAAATCTATTGTTGATATTCCCTCTAAATCTTAGCGTCATAGCTTGACATTTGCAAAGCTACGTAGCCAAGAGCACATCTATCTCTGTGTGTGTCGTCGATTTTTTACAATTTTAGAAATGCATTCAAATTTGCAACAACGAACTTGTACGAGTATTAAATTTTGCGTAGAAAACGGATTTAATGGTGCGCGAACGTTGGAAATGTTGGAAAAGTGTTTCGGGAACGATTCTCTAAAGAAAATGGTCGTTTACCAGTGGCACGATCGGTTCAAAAGTGGTCGTGAGTCAATCGAAGATGATGAACGCAGTGGCAGACCATCGACATCGAAAACCGACGAAAACATGGATGAAGTACTCGTAAACCAAATGTTGGTCAATAACCGCAAATTAACCATCAGAGAGATAGCGGGGGACTTGAACATTGCCTATGGATCCTTCCAAGACATTTTGGTAAATGATTTGGGTTTCCGTCGTGTAGCAGCAAAGTTGGCGCCAAAAGACCTCAATTTGATGCAAAAAAGAGACCGTGTTGACGTCGCAAACGGCAAAAGAGATGATTTGCGAGGCTGAATCCGATCCCACATTCATCAAAAGGATCATTACTGGAGACGAGACGTGGCCGTGGGTTTATGAGTACGACACGCAATCCAGACATCAGGCAAGTGAATGGCGTTCACCAAATGAGCCGAGACCAAAAAAACAACGTCGTTTTCAGTCAAAAAAGAAGGCAATGCTGACGGTTTTCATGGATTACAACGATGTAGTGCATCATGAATTTTTGCCAGAAGGCCAGACACTAAACAAAGAATATTACGAATATTTGGGAGTTGTGAGACGTTTGCGTGAAGCAATTCGCAGAAAACTCGTGGATTTTGCACCATGATAACGCACCGTCGCGGTCGCACAGTGCCATCGTTATTCGTAATTTTTTGACGAAAAATGCAACAAATACCATCCAACAGCCACCGAATTCCCTAGATTTGGCTCCCTGTGACTTCTTTTTGTTCAATCAAGTTGAAAACCACTACATGGAACGCGTTTCAGCAGGCGAGAGGAAGTAGTGGAAAAATCGCAGGAAGCACGAAAACCGAATATAAAAAATGTTTCGAGGATTGGATCAAGCGCTGGCATAAGTGTGTTGCAGTCGATGGGGATTACTTTAAAGGGGACAACGTAAATGTAGATGAATAAACTTGTATTTTTAATTTTCTGAATAAATTTCGTAAACTTTTTGATGTGCTCACGAACCTACGATGATGACGCTAACAACGAGGGATTTTAGTACTTTCTGGATGGAGCCTACGGCGCTGGTCCGCATTAGGATGTCAAACTCATACTTAGCGACTTCAACGCCAGAGCCGGTAAGGAAATCATCTTTGGCGGATTAGTCGGAAAGCACAGCCCCCATGACACAACATCAAAAAACGGCTTACGACTCGTCAAATTTGCAGCAGCTCGAAATACGGTGATTAGTAGCACTATTAGTAGCTCACAAGAATATTCATAAACAAACACGGCTACACCGAGGTGGTTGAACAAGTCAGAACCAGCATGTGCTAATAGACGCCAGACATGCGTCAAACATCTTGGTCGTACATTCAAGGGAGCAAACGTCGACTCTGATCATTTTTTGGTCATAGCTCTTTTTAGAGCTCGACTGTCGAACGATCTTCCCCTTGAAAAGAAGAATTAGTGTGGAGCGCCTTAGATTTCCCGGTGTACCCAGAGACTATAGAGAGCGATGCCGTCGCCATTCATAAACGCCAACGACCAGTAGACTTAGTGTCACATAGTTAAAAAAGAAGTTGCCCAAACCATGCTGGGCTTCATCCACCCCCTAGAAAAAACCCGTGGTACACACAAAAACCCGAGTGCATACAACGGAAAAAGGGGACAAAAAAGGCATACCAACAAGTGCTTCAAGGGAAAACAAGAGCAGCGAGGGAAGATTATCGACCTAGAAGACTGGACGACGAAAAGTAAATCCTGCGTAGAATGAAGAGGGCCCACACAAACTCCCAGCTCAAGGAAATCGGAGAGTCCCATGGCAGAAACAACATTCGTAGGTTCTATAAGAAAGCTGCAATCCTATGCATTGCAACAATTACCGACGAATATCCCTACTTAATCTCGCTCATAAGATTCTGCCCATAATGCTGTGTGGACGTCGTAAACCATTTTGAGATACTTTAATCGACACGTACCAATGTGGCTTCCAGCCCGGCATATCGACAATAGTACGACAATAGTCTTCGTACTAAGGCAAGTCCTGGAGAAAACTTACAAATTCCATGTCGAAACATTCCGCATCTTATTCGACTTTAAGGCCGTATATGACAGCATTCATCGCCGGGAGCTCTATATGTCAGAATTCGGGATTTCGGGAAAACTGATCAAGTAATGCCGCGTAACACTTAAAAACACGTGGCGTGCTATACAATTTAGTATCGCTTGATCAGAACTGTTCCAGACTTCCGCCAGATTTCGTCAAGGTGATGGACTTTCATGCCATTTCTTTAGCCTTGTTCCTGATCAGATAGTGCGTAGGGCTGGCGTTAATACTAGTGGCACTATCTACCCCAATTCAGTCCAGCTACTGGGATATTGATCGCAAGCATTTTCAGCATTCGAAGAAAAGGGTAGAGAAGTTGGTTTAACTGTGACCTAGAGCGACATAAAATATGTAAACATGTATGCTGTCGACAAGCAATGAAACATCCATCCATCATCTCGGAAAGGACATCACAGCCGGCAGCTACAATTTCGAGATAGTTAAGGAGTTCACCTACATTGGAATGAACATAAACTCTGCAAGTGACACCTTAGTACAAATCTGACGAAGATTGACCTTAGGGAACCACTGCTACTTCTGTTTATCAAAACAGCTGGCGTTGAAACTCCTGATCAGAACCACAAAGGTTTTCCTACATAAGACCTTGATCCTGCTAGTTCCGTTATACGTATAAGCCAACTAATGCTGGGTATCTTTGGAAGAAAAATCTTTCGTCGAATTTACGGTCCCATTTCTGAGGAGGGCGTATTGAGAAGAAGATACAACTTCATGCGGATGTACTCCGAACAGCCAAGATATGTCGACTGCATTGGAGAAATTGTTTACGAAACAAGCCGTTTTTGCCATGCAAAATGGAGCGCAAAGGAGCATTTGTTTTATGTTAGAAGATTACTCATTGCAACCATTTGATATACTTAAAACTTTTCGGGTCACAAGCTGTCCTGTATATCCTTATGCATCACCTAATTGAACCAGTTGAACGGACTACAAGTGGCTATATAACATAAACCATGCACCCATTCGCATTTTGAATAGAGGATTACCGCATTGAACTTTGGATGTTGCATGAAACACATTTAAAAACCAGCTTTGGATTACGGGTTGGTATCTCTCACATCTCATCAATCTTATCAACCCGCCCGTGGTAACCTCTTTCAAATAGGATACTCAGGACTTTTATCAGATTTCTTTGTGGCTTATCGCTTTGTACTTTTCATTGACACGGCTATAGATTATTCATTACCAAAGCAGGGCTGCTTTAACTGGTCGTGTGTTGTCCACAGATACTCTATCAGCCGCATGATGGTTAAAAACATTTAATCAATCGAAAATTTATATATTACTGCCAATCAAGAAATCCGCTTTCTCCTGAATAATCTCCTGCAGTGAACGTCTGATACGGTTGACTGACAACAAGGATATTACAGGATTATGGTGGCATTATCTCTGGTTATTCTATAGCCGCAAATATTCTTTGTGAGCATGTCTACGAGTATGTCTTTTAATTATTTATCCAGCTAAGTAAATTATCTGATTTGACCACATCTCCTGTCATGGCAATGAGATACTCGTATTATACAAAGACCAGGATTGCCGATATTAAATTGATTTAATCCGAAGTGTTTCAAAGTGGTGTTACTATCAAGTGACAGGGGTTTCAGTCATTTCAAATGTGAGCAATGGGATCGTAGAATCTCTTCAAGTGAGGCATTCAAATTTTTGTTATGAACACGTCGTAATAGGGCATAATTTACAGCAAATTGAGTTCTGAAATGACATGTTATGCATACGAGTATCTGTGGCAATTGTAAATAAATCGTGTCAAAGGCAAAGGAATGAGGAAACTGTTTAGCATTCCCATATGCGACCTACATAATCGACCCCTTGATCCCGATGATCGATCAATTAATGTCATCGCTAAATAAATGTACCGAGCTACAGATCTTGTAAGAAATGAATCAGAAACCCACTTCTCCGGACTGCAGCAACATAAAATTACAACTTGATGTGGTTTTTGCTTCTACAACTATTTGCGATTGAACTTCACTGGATTATTCACCTAAGGAATAATTCATTTAAATTTGGGTCAAGAATAGTCTCCCTCTCTATTATGCATTCTATGTAGGGTGTAACATAAGCTTATTCTGATCCCCGAATGATTGGATTGGATGATTAAGTTAGCCTTAAGATAGAAGTTGTGAAATAAAGACTCATCTACCACCGTGTCAAGCGTGTATCAATCAATCATGATACTCTTCACTCTTGTCCTGCCACAGTAGTCAAGCGAAGTATGGTCCTTGTCTAACGGAGATTCTCAATATCACATTCGGACCATAAAATACCAAACCGAATGGCTTTTAAGAAATTGGGGTCACTTTCTGCTCTGTGTCTTATGCACAAGTCTTTCATGAATATGGCCGCGGCAACTTACCTAGTCATTTACCTAGATAGCGATACGGTCCGGAGTGGACCATGGCCTTAGCTAAATTGCACTTCCAGCTAGAGCTGTCTTTTGCCAAATACCTCCAGCAGCGCGCAAGAATTTCGCTGAGGTTCGCCACACCACACAAGATGAGGTTATCTGGGTTAGACCTGAAAACTTTCCCAGCCAGGGCGCTGGTGTCGATACGTTCAAAGTGACCTAGCTTTTCTGACGAGTTGGGCATCGCTGTACATCCGGTATAGCGCACTTTTGAAACGTCTTCTACATTCTCCAAAGATGCAAACGGGACCAAAAGTTACCCAAAAAACTTTTCTTTTCTCTTGAAAGGCGCGAGGGCATTTTCATCCGCTTTCGTCGGTGTCCAATCTTCACCGCCATCGAGTAGGACTGAGATGAGCCCATGTAGATAAAGTTGTAGCTGCATATCGTGACGTTTAGTCCTACTTGTCGATGTTGTGTGTATTAAGTGGTTATGTGAATAAACAGAATTTGCTTTCCTGGGGCACGGAGAATTTATTGCACGAAGGTGCGGTATTTGTAGTGAAAAACTTTTGAGGTCATCGGCGGCATCTCCGTAAGAGTAACTGGTGAGCGCTACAGACAAAACGAGTTTTTTTGTATCGCAAGTTGCTGAATTGGGTCTTTGGTTTGTCCAAATGAAAAACTTATTTCATCGTTCAAACATATTTATGAATTTATAATTAAAACTCTAATTCTAATTTTATATTTAGGATGTCTTTGAAATTTACTGATTATTTATTGGTCAATCCCGACTGCCACTTTCCCACGCAAACGCTTAGTGAGCCACTTCCTATGGTTCACGATACCGCTGCGATTTTAAGATAGCTCTCCCCGACCGAGTCCTACTTGTGCCTGGTGACGGTTGCTCCGGAACTGAAAATCGGACTTTTGCTGTTTTTAGCTGTTTTATTGGTATTTCGCCTGGATGTTTACGAGTATAATGTTCTGTGAACGCCGGCTTGATTTTGTCTATACTGATAGCTAATGGTTTACCTCGTACACTTACTGTAAAGATCTTCTTATCTCTCTTCAAGACTTTGTAAGGACCTTGGAAAGGGTGCTGTAGAGATGCCTTAACAGAATCTTTTCTGTTAAATACATATTCACACGAATAAAAATCCTTGAAGACGAATGGTTTTTGCCTGGAGTGATTTGAAGCTGCTACAGGACGAACGTGCTTAAGACGATATGCGAAATCTGTTTGACACGTCTGCTTACCCTCTTGTATAAACTCACATGGAATCCTTAAGTTTTGTCCGTACACTAGATTAGCTGATGTAGTTTGCAGCTCGTCTCGCAGTGCAGTACGTAAGCCTAAAAGTGTCTGAGTCCATTGTCTATTTTCGTGGTACATGATTGCATATTTCAATGTATGATGCCAGCGTTTAATGATGCCGTTAGATTGGGGATAGTCTGTTTGTTCATTTCGTTAAACAATGCTGACTTAAATTGTCGACCTTGATCAGTGACGATTGTGACAGTTTCCGCTGCAATATTACTAACTGGAATGACTTCTGGCCAGCGAGTAAATCGGTCTATTAAGTGTCGGAAGTTGGCTGTGGTCCTATGATGTCTAGGTGAATGTTTTCGAATCTATCACTTGGATTTTTAAATTTCTCAATTGAGATTGAGACATGCCTTGTAATTTCAGTAGCTGATAAGACTACGAGACTGATTGACGACCAGACAAATCGCTTCCTCATCTCTTTTGCACTCGATCGAATACCTGGATGTGATAGTTTATGAATTTCATCGAAAATTATTTTTCTGAATCTTGATGGAATATACGGTCGAATTTGTCCTGTCGATATATCGCAGTACACAAGCTTTTTAGAACGAAGCAACGGAGAGGCTTTAAGCTTTAAGGATCCTTTTGTACGCAGCAATTAAAGCTTGCTATCGTGCTCTTGTTCTTCTGCGATTGGCTCATAGTCCACAGTTTCTGTTAGTGTAATACCATTGGTCCTTGAGAGAGCGTCTGCGACAGTATTTTTCGCTCCTGGGATATATCGTTTATTACAAGTGTACTGCGAGATGAGATCCAAGTATCAACGTTGGCGCGGTTCGCGGTGCGAAATTTCTCCCCTCCAGAATGTGACGAAAATAGCGTATTGACATGCAAGCTGCCAAGACTTCTCTGTTGTCAGCGCTGTACTTTTGTTGAGCATCGTTAAGTTTGGATGAGTAGAAACTCAAAAGTTGCTAACTGCCATCTATTCTTTGCTGGACGACTGCTCCGATGGCTGTGTTTGACGCATCCACTGCTAGCGATAATTCCGTGTTGGGCTTCGGGAAAGCCTGTGTAGCCGCGTTACTGAGTATCGTCTTGCACTAGCTTAAAGCTTTGAGAGTCTCATCTGTCCAAACGATTTTGCTCTTATTAAACTTCCTATTGCGTCCTTTTAGTAGGTGGTTGAGAGGGAGCTGGTGCTGTGCGACTTTGGTTACGAACCGCCAATAAAAGTTCATCATTCCGAGGAATCGTCGGAGGTCGTTAACAGTCTCTGGTTGCTCATAGTCTAGGATTGCTTCAACTTTTACTGGGAGTGGGCGAATGCCTTCTGAGTTGATTCGATGTCCAAGAAAGTTAACTCCGGTCTGTGGGAATACGCTTTTGGAAAGATTGATCACTATGCCTACTTCCTACAACCTCTTGCGAACAGCTGCTAGGTGTTTTAGGTGAGTGCTCAAGTCCTCTGACGCAATGAGAAACGTAAATTCTCTGAGGACTTCATCGATGAAGCGCTGGAAGGCCTGCTCTGCGTTTCTAAGTCATTCCATCATATGTGTGAATTCAAACAATCCGAACGTCAGGCAGAGTGCAGTTTTCTCAACGTTCCTTGGCTGCACTGGAATTTGATGGTATGCTCTTAGTATATCAAGTATTGTGAAAATCTTACAGTTGTGCAGACGGTGTGTGCAATCTTGTATGTGCGAAATAGTATACTTCTCCGGCAATGTTTCCGCGTTTAATGCGCGGTAATCTCCGCAGAGTCTCCATTGTCCATTTTTCTTTTCAACCATGTGGAGTGGCGACGCCCAACTGCTTTTCGATTATCTACATGTGTTTTGCTTCAGAAGGTAGCTAATTTCTTTTTTAGCTGCTGTTAATTTTCCCGGTGAAAGTCTGCGGGCCTTTGCGTGAACGGGTTGTAATTGGGTTATAATGTGATGCGTTACTTTATGTTGAAGCCGTTTACCGAAAAGGTTAGATTCGTTCCTAATGCAGTACTTCCTTAAAAGGTCACGCACTCTGGGATCTGTTATGTTTCCGGATTAAATTGAGATTGAGGCTTTACAGTTTACTATTTGCCCTTGGGTATAGAGAGTGGTCAACGGATCAATAAGCCGTTTTCTTTTAAGGTCAACTAGGAGTCCGTAGGTTTTGAGGAGGTCAGCTCCTATTATTGGCTTGCTTACGACAGCTAAAACGATTATCCATTTAAAAGTGCGTCTAAGCCCTAAGTCAAGTTTCAGCAGTTTTTTTTGCGTATGTTTTGACATGAGACGAATTTGCGGCGTAAAGGGAAAAGTTAGGATCAGGTAGATTTTGTTTTTCGTATTTGGACGCAGGAAGTACCGATACGTCTGCTCCTATGTCTACGAGGTAGTGCTTGTGACTCGATCCATCATATACAAAAAGTTGGCTCTGATGTGTATTGCAAGAGTAAACGGTTGCCAGCCTTGAGTCTTTTTTTAGTTTTCCGAATATTCGTTGAATGAGCAGGGTTTAGTGCATTTCCTTGCCTTTGCACCAAATCGTTTGTGATACCAACGCTGGCCTAACTTCTCTCAGTCTTTCGAATGATTTCTGGTGCGGCTTTATGACCTAACTCTTCTTTTTGGTGTCTTGAGTTCACGTAGCTGAGAAGTTAGTGTGTTAGTTCGTTTCTCTAGTTGGGCAAGGGATGGGGTTTTTGCATTATCTGCAGCTGCCGCCGTATCTCCTGTAAGATGACGTGATTGTCGACAAAATGAAGAATACTGATCGACTTGGTTGATCTCGAAATTGTGAAAGTTTTTGGTAGCATCGAGAATTTTGCCATGTGCTCTGTATCTTCGGTCTTGCCTGCTAAAATAGCTTTTGCCATGTCTGGTAATCTTCGCAACCAAAGTTTTTTAATGCAGTCATGTCACGAAGCAGATGGCTGGGTTTTTTGTCTCCCATGTCTAAAGCTCTAAATACTTGTTTTAAACGGGCATCTTCAGAGTCCATCAACCTTGATAGTACTGCATTTTTGTCGGAGCCGAGATGAAGCGATTACAGCACGTACCCGTTGCACAGTGGTAATGTCCATCTGAGAAATTGCGGTATACAAATTGCATTCATCTAACATATTCTTTGCCAGAGTGAACTGACCCTCCATCGCGATCACAGTAAACCAAAGATCAGGGCACGTCGGCCAGAATTGTATGGGCTTGTATGTATAGTATATGGCTTTCCTATGGGATAGGGATCCGTTGTCCCACGATGCGATTCCCCGAGGAAATGTCGTTGTCCTACAGTTTCCACGCGGTGCGACCTGCTTATGGCACTGTCGGGGCCACCAATTTTGATTTGACCAAATGAAAGACTTAGTTCATCGTTCAAACATATTTATGAGTTTATAATTGAAACTCTAATTCTAATTTTATATTTAGGATGTCTTTGAGATTTTTCTGATTATTTATTGCCCAATTCCAACAGCCACTTTCCCACGTAAACTCCCACTTTCCCACGCAAACTCCCAATTTCCCATGCAAGCTCTCACCATTTTCTCTCCTGTTAAAAACTTTTCTTTCTTGTCAATCGTTAGTTCAGTTCTGTTTGTTCGAATGTCGGTTCGTTGGTAAGGTTTAGGTCGCCCCCACAGGTCTCGGGCATTGTTGGTTTCAGCAGG
Source organism: Volucella zonaria (assembly GCA_963966105.1). Classification (NCBI taxonomy): domain Eukaryota; kingdom Metazoa; phylum Arthropoda; class Insecta; order Diptera; family Syrphidae; genus Volucella; species Volucella zonaria. The sequence continues at coordinate 127,744,615 of OZ014533.1, read as the reverse complement.
ACGGAGCAACTCCTCACACATCTCGGGCAATGATATACACCCTGCCTGACTCGAACTGCAACCAACTTTAGACTGCTATAATTTCCAAATCGTTCATGACAGTGAGCTCAAATTTTGACACATGACAGATATTTACAAGACTTTTAAACGATTTGCGTCTCAGTTGTGTTGAAAAATTGTTATCCACGATGGAATTCAAACGTGATAGTGTGATTGCTTTATATTTGGCTGGAAAACCACAAGTGGCTATCGTTATAGCCCTCCAGCACCTTGACGTGAATAAATCATTTGTGTCTCGAACCATAGCTCGTTACCGTGATACTGGCAGCGTTGCAAAACGCCATGGAGGTGGTCATAAAAAAACAGCAACATCAGCAGAAATGGTTCGGAAAGTGAAGGCTCGAATTGAGCGAAATCCGAGTCGAAGTGGAAGAAAAATGGCTCGTGAGCTCAACATATCGTTGGAACGGATGCAACACATACTGAAAAATGAGCTTGGGCTCAAGCCATTGAAGTTCCAAAAAGCACACGATCTAACACCTCAACAGAAAAAAGTTAGAGTTGAAAGAGAGAAGGAGTTGCTACCGAATTAACTTGCCAGAGGGGTTCTTCGAAAATTTACACCTTCGGACGGCCACCAGAAAGCAGGCAGTACCGATGGTGATGGTTTGGACCACCATAACCGCTGATGGTCGCTCTCCGCTCGTATTTTTGGACCGTGGCGTCAAAATCAATCCAATCGTATACCGTGAAACTATCTTAGAGGCAGTATTGAAGTCTTGGGCAAGCAATCATTTCGGTCGGAGACCACAGACATTTCAACAAGACTCGGCACCGTCTCACAAAGCGCGCGTCAACCAAGATTCATTTCTTCCACACAATGGATTGCAAATTCTCCGGATGCAAATCCGCTGGATTTCCCTGTCTGGGGTATTTTGAAGGCCAAGGTTGTCACTAAAAAATACCAAAGTTTGGACCACCTCAAACAAGCACTTCGCCGGAAATGGGCCAAAATACCGCAGAGCCACTTGCGTGCAGCGTGCGATGCTTTCTTCGGTCGTCTCAAGACCATCATTCGCGCCAAAGATGGACATATTGAAAACTATTGATACAATTTGAAAATTGATGTGTTTCCCAACATTTTTTGCCTTGGCACAATAAAATTTATCAAAAAATAAAAAAATTATAGCATTTTAAAAAGTTGAAGTTAGAGTCATTCGCCCTGTAGACTTTGAATCACCAATTTCCAGGCCGTGTGATCTTCAGTTTTGGCATTTTGAACTGACCGGTCAGATCGTCAGATCCCGGCATTCTTCATCAAACCAGAGATTTATTGGTGATGGTGGGGTGGAACCCAGCACATCAGTTATTGCATCTCTGATGGCACGTTGGCAGCGTTGCCACTGGTCTTGACGCTGGCGACATAGGAGTTGTTGACAGATTACGGCGAAGATTCTAGCGGTCTCTTGCGATTGCAGATTTTCTACATTATATCTTCTCCCAGGAGTTCTTCTTTTTCATGGTGTTTGGGAAATTCATACCTTGGCTGCAACAAGGTAGTGATCCGAGCCAATGTTGGCTACCCAGGGAGTTCAGACATCTAAATACAGGGTGCATGCCTTACTCCGTTCGCATGTCCCCTTGTGTATATTGAGATGAGGAAACTGTGTCCCGCCGCAAAGTTAATAAGCCTAAGTCAGTCGTCAGACACTGTGTCGTATAGGGTATGTTCTATCAAAAGTCAATGAGGAGATTGCTCATATGTCTTGTCGAGGAGTTCGTAAGTAGATTCTTTGGTGGCGTCGTCCTACCTTCCTTGTGGATATGAGCGGATATCCACTGGGAAGGCTTATGTTAGTGAATTCGGTCTTGATGGTCGATAATAATACGTTCGTGACGGAAGCATATGCCTACCGCATATGACAAATGGGCACCCGAATAAGCGATTTTTCTATTGCATATAGCACTCACCATAGTCGATGTAACAGATTTTCCTCCTCCTTTTGCTCGACTCGTATCGCACTTCCTGTATGGCTGTGATATCTACATGATAGCAGTCAAGAGCCTCTGTTACCTGTTGAGCTGCAGGTCGCTTATTAATGGTCCGAACATTCCACGTAGAAATCCGAAGTTCGTGGTGCTTTTTAGTTTGCAGTAATGGCAGCAGTAAAGCCATGTATATATCCGAGGCTTGTTGCTGTTTTTGAATTTTCGTGATAGAGAGGCTACCCCGATACACAACCGAGCCTTTTTCAGTCTTAAATGTTTCTTATTGAATGCTGCTCCAATTTAACAAATCAAGTTTCCATTAGTTGGTCTATTGATTCCATCGAGAGAACTAATTACTCCGCTGTACACCCTGCTTCTCTTGTTAGACAGCAGACTGCATTTGTCCATCAGGTCAGCAAGGGAAATGTCACCAGGTTGACCTTGCGCTGTTTCGAGTTTACATGTGGAACTGTAAATATACAGTCAGACTTGACATGCGGTCATCATTTGTTAACTATTAGATAGCTATTAAGCAGGCATCACGTGGAAGTGGTGATGTGGTTTTGTCAACATACGATTGGACTTGTGTCAAGAACAAAATTCATGAGACATGGGGTTCTAAGAAATCCATAACGCGCTAGTAAGAGCGGATTGAATAAAGCTGGTCGTTTTTTCCACAGTTTCAACGAGAAAAGAAAAATGGCTTCATTGTACCATTTTGACAGATTACTCCCAGTCAATTATCAAATTCGCAACTGCAAAAATGTAAATCCGGAAACAGGCCCCTTTTTTGTACAAAATGACAGAACGGACAACACAGTGCGTGGGGGAATTAGGCTTTGGAGCTAACCGAACTGTTTCACTATCAATTTCACTTATTTAAGCGTGTTCTGCTGAAGTAAATACGAACTCCCATCCAAATTGGATATGAACCCGGATATTCGAGAAGATTCGACTGCTGGCAGCACGTTTTTCGTAGTTGCTCAAGGAGTTCCCATATACCTCGCTGAAGTAGAAAATCCTGCAACATGTGCTTACTCCACTACCTATCGGGAGATGTTGCTTATGGCACCTTTTGTTTTGTTTGTTCCAATTTTGCCACTCATTTTCATTTTTATTATTCCCAGACACGTCTTCTTTTCGATATTGAAACTCAACTTTGTATTCGAAATCCAATATTCCATCTATGGTATGTCACGTCAGGAAAACGTAAACCAAATTGACTCGATTGGGTTTCGGATTCCTTTGCCAGAATAATGACATTTATCACTTTGGCAATTTTTTTGAAACGAGACGCTTTCGTCACACGCCCACATATGGAATTATCTTAATTGCATCGGCTTCGGGCAGTTCCATGGTGTACACAATTTCAGTGCAGCTACGATTCCTGTCATTTATTAAATTGTCATTAATCAAATGCTGATGCCACACTGTCACATGTCGGTATACTCGTAATGTGCAAAGTACTCTACTGAACAAGTGCTGGAGCTCTCACTCGGATTTCGTCCAGCGAAAGGTGGAGTCACTTACATAGGTCTCCTTCGTGTCTTTCCCGTGTTTTTAAGTGAAATGGTATTTTTGGACCGAAAGGGCCATCTATGAGAAAGTGCTCCAACCACTGTGGGGGTGAAAATTCACGTATCTGAGGTATCAACCAACTGTCATCTGGTAATGCTTCTTGGGTGTCCTTTTAAAGTGGATACGATTCCAATAACACCATGTCAGTGAGCTTCATTTATTTTTTATTTTTTATTCATTTTCATTGATTGGTGAAAGGTTTTAATTGTGGACAAATTGAGAGTCATGATGGAAAGCAGAAAAAAGAGCTTTAGTCAGGGACAAGTTTAATCAGCTCAACGGGCTCCTTTTTGATTTTATAAAAAATAAAAGGTACCTCGAAGTTACTCCGGGCTGTAGCAATAAAATCTGTATCACGACTTATGCAATGACGATAACTATAGCAACTGTAGCTGGATGGATTTCATGTGGATATAAGTTAACGTGGATACCACCAGCAATCGCGTAAAAGTAATATCCCAAGCACAAATTGATGAAGGTTCTCTGAATGGCTCTCACAATGTACTCAGATTCAATTTTCGTTTGCGGAAATACATTTTTATCCCCGCATACGGAAACAGAAACAGAAACAGAAACAGAAACAGAAGAACAATTGCTGAAATATGGTACACTTGACTGACTTTGAATTCAATTTTATTTTCTGATGGACGCAAAAATGTAATTTCTTTTCCAAAAAGCAAATGAATAGAAATTAAAATTGGAAATATTTTTATGGAAAATCATTCTTCAAAAAAATCTACTTTGTCGGTATGTCTTTTGACATGATTGCTTCCCTAGGAGTCACAAGGATATGATGGAATTTTATATTTCATGTGTCAAAAGCAGTCAAAAGCATTTGAAGAAAGCTTAACCTTGGCTAGAGTATATGAGAAAAGGTGGAGTAAGATTTATCCAACAAGTGGACACAAGAGGTCATGAAGCCAGCCTTCAATGTTTTCAAGAATCGGTAGCAATTTCTTGACACTGCTATTCTGACGCTTTCAATATATTGTATGTCACTAGAAACTCCAAAAGTGACATAGCCCTAGACATCCACTCAATCAAGATAGGAGTGCCGCGCCGTTCTTCTTTTATTTGGATGCCTAGAGTGCAAGCCCTAAGAACTCAGCGAAACCTCGAATTGCACATCAAAAACGTCCAGACTTGAAGTTGTTTTATTAAATAGTGTAGAGGTGGTACTCGCAGTAGCGATAATCAACCCGCAGTCTCTTCGACCACAATTGGGGCACGGACGCTGGAGGCCCTAACCAAATTTGGGGCCAATATTATTTTTCCGTAAATTTTTATTCAATCAAAATAGGATCCGTTGGCATCTATGGCAGAAGTGCTGACTTTTTGAGGCAATGAAATCTTCAAAGGCTTTTATGACCTCTGCTCGGTGTTCCGGGAGATCTTCTGCCGGCAAAATTCATCCAGATTGCGGAAAAGATGGTAATCCGTTGGGGAAATAGCAGGAGAGTACAGAGGATGTGGAAGAATTTGAAATCCCAACTGCAACAGTTTTTGCACCATTACTTGTGATGTTTGTGTTTTTTTTTTTTTCAGTTTTATGCATTTTTATTTATATTACTTAATTTACACTTAAACGCTATACAAAACAATTCTTAACAATTAGCTTAATTAACTTAAAATTATCTAACTTACTGGCCCCATGCGGGCACTCTAAGTTCAACCTAACACTTAAATTCGGCGACTTCCTACCACCCTACTGAACCGGAGACGCTCCGCACTGCCGTGTGCGACGTCTCTGTCGTTGTTGAGTCGCCTGTCCGCAGATGTTCGAGCAACGTCTAAGATTAGCGCCACAGCCAATCTGTCCTGGATCAGACCTTTGCAACCTAGGTAGAGGAACGCTTCTGGAGGAATAAAGCCGTCAAAGCGAACTCTCTCGTGATACATATAATTAGGGTAGTAAGCCCCGGAGATCAGGTTGTTCGACGAGGTCATTGCTCTTGCAATGTACCTTCGAGTCAACTTAATGACGAAATTTTCCACTCTTATTAGGTTCGCCCTATTGTACAAGACCTCATTACGATAGAATTTTATGTACTCAGACTCTGGTGCTCTGTATAACTGAAGACAAGCCCTAAGACAAGCCCTCTCAACCACCCGAATCTTTTCCAACGAACTTGCTCTCACGTTGAACCACACGGGACATCCAAATACAAGCATAGGCCGGATAAGGACCATGTAGCAGATCACCTTCACCCTCGCATCGAGTTGGCTGCTATAAAACAGTCTCCTTGTAAGGGCAAAAGCACCTCTGGCACTGGCCAGAGCAACATCTATATGTTTGTTGAAATACAGATATTGATCTAGCCAGATCCCAAGGTATCTGACTACATTTCGACAAGCAAGTGGCTGTCCATGTTGTCCGACGATAGAGAACTTTCGCCAATTCTTTCTGGTATCCCTAGAGGCCCCAGACAAAGGCGTCCTTGATTTTCAACTTCCAGTCGTCGCAATATCGCTTAATTTTGTCGAAGTCACGTTGCAAAAGTGTATTAATGACCTCAATCTTTGGACCTGATCTGTGAACCTATCAGATCACTTCTGTAAATGTTGAATAGGATCGGCGAATTTACCGCACCTTGTTGCAGATCGTTTTTAATGTCAAATGTTCCAGCGGAAGTCACATCGCCATTCTTCACGATGAACTGTCTACTGGAGAGCATAGCAAAAAAAAAAAAACAGCAGTGGTTTACTAATGCCCAACTTGTCTAACTTGAAGAAGGGTCCCTCTAACCATACGGTGTCGAAGGCCTTTTCCAAGTCAATTAGGCAGGCACCAGTGCACTATTTCTTGCCTTTGTTCCATTGAATATCAGAAACTAGTTTAGACGCGGCATGAAAGATATCATGCGCCGCCTTGAAACCGAATTGATTATCCGGAACTATATGTTTGTCCTCAACCCACTTAGTCAGGACTCTATTGATCACCTTCTCGATCTGATGTTTGGAAGAAGACAGATCGAGCGGAGATTCACCGGATTGGAAGTATCTTTATCCCTTTACTTGTGAAGTATGGGGTCTAGCATTGTCATGCAAAAGGATCGGACCCTGCCTATTGACCAACGCAGGTTTGCTTTTCATCCAATTTGGCATGCCATATGTCGATTTCCTCACAATACTTGGTAGCGTTTATCGTTTCTCCTGGTTGAAGAAATGAAAAGTGGATTGGTCCTTTCGATGCCCACCAAATTGTCACCATAACCTTTTTTGAGTGAAGATCGGGCTTGGGGGTGTGCCTTTGATTTTCATCGGCATCCAACCACTGCTCAGATCTTTTACGACTATCATACAGTATCGACTTTTTATCACAGGTGATTATCCGGTGCAAAAACGGTTCAGTTTGGTTTCGCCGCAGTTTTTTCGATTCGTTCAGTTCATGGGGTACCCCCTCATCGAGTTTCTTTACCTTTTCTCTGAGGGAAAGGACTCGACTTATTGTGCAATCTCCTGTACGGATTTCGTTGGGTCCGCATCCACCGTTGCTCTTACTTAAAACATCGTCGTAAACCAACGTTTCCGGCTTCCCACGTAGTTCATTTTCGAGACTGAAATCTCCCGAACGGAACTTTTCGATCCAACCTCGTATAGTGCGTTCGTTTACCGCTACATCCTTAAATGCGTTTAATGTTTTTTATTGTCAATGACGCATTGTATCCCATTTTAAATTCGTAAAGGAAGAGGTTCGAAAATCATGAAATTTCATGTGGTACAACCCAATACATACTCGTACATAGTAAACACACCCCGGCTGCGTTGACATAGTCGCCGACAGACGGAGACACACTCTGAAGGACTGCCACCTAAGAGGCAGTTAAAGACAAGAAGAAGACACAAGGAAAACGCGCAAAGATAAGGTAGACGGTGTTGATAGACAGAAGAGAGAAAGAGATCATCGAAAGTGTGATCCAATAAAGTCTGTCTAACTCTCGGAGCTTCTGGCATTCTGTCAAGGGAGCACTATTCCCGGATGAAATCCATGCTGCAATCAACAAATATTGTATGTGTGTGGAAATCGGATTGACTAAAACCAAACCAGCGGCGGTTTTATCCACAGGCGGTACAAGTCGCAAATGTCGCAATTCTGTTGGACTGAAGTCAGTTGATGCTGTCAAATCTATCCAAAGAAACAACAAGGTACTGCCGAAACTTGTGCTGTAACCAACAATGGCAGCAGTTTGAGTGGACGGAATTTGGACGTCGTAAAATGCCGAAAAACACGAGAGTGACTTACCTCTAAGTATGGTTCTATCTCCTCATTCACGCTTCGAATTGAGAATGATGGAGATGATAACGATGATGAGGGCGAACATTGCTGATCAACTGTGGGAGAAAATCCATCTTGAGGGAACGCTAATGGGTCCCTTCTTTGATTGAGATCATACATATACAGGGTCTTCCAATAGGGACTTCCGAAATTTGACAGTTGATAGCGGCCATATTGTTGAAGCTACATCTGTCAAATTGGCTATCATTTATTCAGTCTGTTTTACCAAATTACCATGGATGGACATAGCGTTTAACAACACGTGCAAGTGGGTGTTCTCTTCACCCATTTTACGGTCGCCATAATCGTCCTACCGAGAGGATTATTCGCAGATCTGCCGAAAATATCACCGCTGTCCGTGAGGGTGTGCAGGAGAATCCGAGGCAGTCGATTTCGCGTCGCTCACAGACCACAACTCGGTGAATTTTCCATCGTTACTTGGGCCTGCACTCGTACAAAATTTAACTGACCCAGGAGCTGAAGGTAAACGACCATAGACAACGACGCATGTTCGCTGAATGGGCTCTAGAGCAGTTGGAAACTGAGCCTAATTTTGATCGAAAAGTCATCTTCAGCGATTAGGGCCATTTTTGGATGAATGGGTACGTCAATCAACAAAATTGTCAAATTTGGGACGATACCAATCCACATGCGATCTAAGAGCGTCCAATGCATCCCGAAAAAGTCACTTTTTGGTGTGGATTTTGGGCTGCGGCGTCATCGGTCCATATTTCTTTCAGAACGACGTTGGCCAGATCTTCACCGTCAACGGCGAGCGCTATAGGTCGATGATTACCAACCTCTTTTGGCCTGAATTGGATGACATGGACACCAACGATATGTGGTTTTAACAGGGGGGCGTTACGTGTCATACAGCTCATGCCACATTGGTAATTCTGACCGAGCGATTCGAGGGCATGGTTATCTTACGTGGAGGTGATGCGAACTGGCCACCGAGATCATGCGATTTAACCACGTTAGACTTTCTCATGGGGTTTTCTGAAGGCACAGGTCTATGCGAATAAGCCCCAAAACACAGCGGCCTTCAAAGCCAAAATAACCCATGCCATCGGTCAAATTCAGGCTGATTTATGCGCCAGAGTCATGGAAAATTGGACATTTTGCATGCGCGCCACCCAGAGAAGCCGCGGCGGACATTTGAACGATATTACATTTCATACATGCTGGCGTCGGTAGGTCTTTCAAACGAATAAAAATTTCGATGATATGTCACACACTCTTTGATTTATATGGGAAGCGCTTAATGAAAGACTCTTTATAAACATCTCAAACAGCCAACACTTGTTATACATTTGTCACAGTCTTCCAATTCAGAATCAGATTTAAGAAGGAACTCAGAAGGAGACAGAAGGTAGAGAAAGTTGATCAGAACCTCTACAGTTTCCGCACCAAATCACCTAGACAGGTGATCTAATGGCATTTGTACTGGCACGAAAACAAAATCTCACTTCCTTCCTCTGAGTGAGGAAAGGAATATAGCCAAGTGGCTCGAAAACTGATCTAAGATGTGGCGTGGGTGCTTTTTGGAGGACGACAACGTTAGATTCCACTCCTCGTAGGAAAACTTGAGTCAGTCTTCAAGATGTGGATCCTGATAGCAATGAAGTACGCACACTGCGCTTAAGGCCTTGATGAACCCCCGCACCGCTTCAAAGTCAGTTTCAAAACTCAGGGCTTCCTTGAACGCAGTCGAAATTCAGAACGCACTGAGTCTTACTTTGTCCCGCAAGTCACAATCAGATCAGGGTAAATGCGAAGATTTAGATGAAAGTTTTCAGGATCCGCACCAATGAGAAGAGTGCTTGTGTGCTCGGTTGGCGCTTCCATTAATAGTTGCTTTCCATCGTAGGTGCGGGTGCTGTTTGTACTTTATTACTGAATCAACATACAAACAGTACACTGGACTTGATTAGAAGGAATGTGAAGACCAACTGAAGAATAAAGTCTTCTCAAAAAACTATTAAGAGACTTACATAAAATTCCCCGAAGAAAGACTCGCTAAGTCAGATGCAAATTGTTAATTTTGACTTAATACAAGCTTAACCTAACATAAAAACTAGGACTAAAAACTATGAGAAAGACTTAAGAGCTAGGAATCAAGGGAATGATGGAGGAGAAGTGATCAGGTGGAAATCAAAAAGGGAGAGGTTTGAGTTGACCTTTCAGAATACGGGAGATTGGTTCGTTGGAGCCATAAGAGGTGCGGTGGACCGGTAGATAGAAGAGACGAGAACAACGGTATTGAAGGAAATGGAGTTAAAAATGAATGCACAGTCGATGAATGAAAAGAATGTCAACAATATTCCTACGTTCTTCTAACGGATTCATATTGAGAAGTTTGAGGGGGTCCTGATAAGGAGGTAGGATTAAAGGGTTATTCCGGAGCAGACAACGGAGTGCTAATCGAAGGAATCGGCGTTGAATACCCTCGATTTGGGAAACATGAACTCGGCGAAACGGGGACCAAGCTTGACTGGCATATTCAAGCTGGGGGCGCACAAAGGTAATATAGAGAGATCTGGTTACATACGGTTTGGACAATTCCTTGGACCACCGTTTAATAAAGTTAAGTGATGAGTTGGCTTTGAGGATCATCTTATCGATATGCGAACGAAAATCAAGCTCACAGTCGAATAATATGCCAAGGTCTTGAAAAGACTGAACCAGGGGAATTGGTTGACCATGGAGAAAATAAAGTCGGGGAGGAGACGGGTTGCATTTACGTGAGAAGGCTATCGGTTGTCATTCGGATATACGAGTATAAAGTTCCAGGAAGTTTTTGAGGCACCAGATTGAAAACCCATCAAGGTCTTGTTGAAGAAGGGCAGAGTCATAGGAAGAAGAAGTGACGACACAGAGTAAGGAGAGAGGGAGGAATGTTTAATGACCCTCTCAACATCGTTAATAGTAAGAATGAAGAGAAGAGGGCCAAAATGACTGCCTTGTGGAACTCCAGATGAGACCAGGAATGGAACAGAAAGGGCGGATCTAAACCGAACACTATAATATCGGTTTACCAGGAAAGAAGTCCATTTTAATAAGAGAGGCTGAAAGCCGAGAGCAGACAGTTAGACCGGGATCAATTGATGAGATGTCTTATCAAACGCTTTAGTGAAATTTGTTGCTATAACATCGATTTCTTTGCCATTTTCTAAGGCTGAGAGAGCAAATGACAGTCGATCACATATCTCCGTGGAGAACACACGTGTTTCGGCTTGCGAGTGAATAGTGATTAGTAAAATCAGTGACAAAGAGACATTCGAGGAAGTTCATATAGGCTCCAATTAGCAAAGTGCCAGTGTGCTCGGCCGACAGTTGGCGGTCGTGGGTTCGAATCCCAGTGTGTACTCTACACATCGTTTTTTTTTTATATTTAAAATAAATTCAGAAACAATAAAGTGGTAAAGCGTTGTCCATCACGTGATGGACTGTGAAGAGCGGTCCGCTATGCTAATAGCGGGATCTGCTAAAATATCAGGTGAGGCTTCGAGCAGTTCGAGCCAAACCCCAAAAACAAAGAGAAGGAGGAAGCTTAGTCCAACTTCTAACTTAATAAAACGTCCCACCCAACCAACGGCCACTGTAAAGCTGCTTGGCGGATTGGGGGAAAAGAACAACTTCGCTTCATTGGCAACAAGCGAATCTGAAGATGAAGAAGAAGAAATGGAGGCCATAAGTAGCAGCATTAAAATGCTACAGCAAAGAGTGCTGGCCATAAAAGAAAAACAAATGGTAAGAAGGAAGAGGGAAGAGCAAGAGCAATCCGAACAACAGCAGCTTGCTCAAAAACAGAAACAACAACAACACCAAGTAAATAAAGTAGCACAAGTGTTACAACAACAAAATGTTGAGAAACACCAGCAACAACAAGTGCAGCCACTACAACGGCATCGGCTAAAACAGCAGCAGCCACAAAAACGGCAACTGCAAAAACAGCAGCCGCAGCAGCAACAACAACAACGGCAGCAGCAGCAGCAACAACAACAACAACAACAACAACAACAACAGCAGCAGCAGCAGCAGCAGAAGAAGAAGGAGAAGGTGCCTCCCATCAACACTTATAAATTGGAGGTAAATGCTACCAAGGACCTGTGTAAGTTGGTCATTGGTAATAATTTTAATATTAAGAGATTGGGGAACGATCGCCATGCCATCCACTGTAATACAGTGGAGGGCTACGCGAAAGTGAAAGAGCTCCTGAAGGAAACGACGACGGAGCACTACTCATTCACACCGAAGTGTGAAAAGCGGCAATCGATGCTGCTGAAGGGGTTGGAACCGTGCGAAGGACTCAAGTTCGTGGGGTTAAAGCCATTTACCACAGCTAGAGCCAGGCGGGAGAAACGGAGTCTGCCGTTCTTCCTGGTGCAGCTCAGTCCCGAAAGCCGTCTGGATAGTCTAAGGAGTATAAATGTCCTAGACTACCAGGTGGTTCACTGGGAAAAATTAAAAAGGAGCGAAGGCGTTATACAATGCGTTCGCTGCCAGAGGTTCGGGCACGCCGCGTCGAACTGCCAAATGCAGCCTCGATGCGTGAAGTGCGCAAAGAATCACAGTTCCGAGGAGTGTGCTCTGGGTAGGGACGGAGCGTCCGATAGGACTCAGCTCTCGTGCGTGTTATGTGGGAACGTGGGACACACCGCAAACTATCGGGGTTGTCCTAAGTTCGCCGACATTAAAAAAGCAAAACTGGCTCGGCAGCAGAAGGTGGAGGTCAAACGTTCACCTGTTAGGTTTCAAACACAAGCCGTCACGCCCCAAATTTCCTACGCCCAAATGGCTGCAGGTAGGGGTGCTACGGTACAGCAAGCGACTGTTGCTTCTCCGGCGCCAATGCCGAGAACAACGGAAGCTGCACCTAACATGCTGGCCATCTTGCTCGCAATCCAAGAGCAGATGGATCAGCTGCAAAAGCAGGTGCAAGAACAGGCCAAGCGGGTGGACCAGATCTACGCGCTGCTGCCGGGCCTAACGCAACACATGTCGTAATGGGTACGCACATGGTGGAGCAAACTTTGAAGGTCCTTGCGGTGAATGTTAATTCACTGGTTAGGATCGAACGAAGAGCCGCGATGTTTAAATTGCTGCAAGACCAAACTCCTGATGTGCTTTTCGCTAGCGAAACCAAGCTAACCGATAAGCACAAACTGGAGTACAATAATTATATTGTTAGAAGAAGAAACCGGCCCCGATCCAAATGTGGAGGCGGTGTCGCGATCTTCATTAAGCAAGGTATAAAATTTCACAGAGTGTACAAGGGAGTGTTGCGTAGGTTCCGGGTGTTGGAGGCAGTCGTCATTTACATCCCGCTCCGCAGTGGAAAGCGGCTGTACTTGGCCTCTGTTTATGCACCTGAGGCTTCACATTCCACTTTATTCATTACAGAGCTCGGTACCCTTTTTCGACTTCTGAAACTGGAATCGGGGGAGAATTATTTCATAATCGGCGGAGATTTCAACGCTAAACACAGAGATTGGGGAAATAATTTGCCAAATACTAGAGGGAACCTACTACTCGATTGGTGGGGTCAGCACGATGTCATGTACAGACTCGGTCTTAAAGCGACGGATAACCCGTCGTTTCCCAGAGGCGGGTCTTATTTGGATCTACTGCTGTACGACGAACGTATACGACTGACAGGTACGAATTTACAAACGCTAAACTGTCTGCGCACGTTCGTGTATGACAGTGACCATTGCGGTTTTAGCACCGAAATTACAGTTCCCAACGAAATTGCGGAATTGGAGGAGTTTGTCCAAAGATATTCTTACAACTACAGTAAGACTCGATGGACACGCTTCTCCGCAACATTGACAAGAGCACTCTCCTCGAACACGCTCCACCCACCGTCCAATAGGAATTTGTCAAACGAGGAGATCGACAATTACCTAAAACAAATGGACGAGACAATTAAACAAACTATGGACACTACAATACCGCGATATCGACATACGACTAACGAAGACCTGTTCCGCAATCCTACTATTGACGCACTGCACCGACAGAAAAGTAGACTTCTGACAAGACTCAAAAACTTGTACAGACAATTTACTGACAGACAAGACCCGGAGATTAGGACACTGAAGGCGTCGATTAAAAATATTCAAACGTTAATAAAAGAGAATTACAGAATTTCTGTAAGTTCATATTGGAACAACAGGGTTCGGGCTATAAACACCAGCAACCCGAATATGTTCCCTCAAATAAACAAACTATTTCGGAGGAAAAATCAAAACGACCTTCAGTGTCTTAAAATAGCCCGGACAACAGACAACGAACGGTTACTGACAATAGCAGGTATTGATCCAAATGAGGCCGCTGATGATGACGACTCCTTTGTGATCGAGGATCCACAGGAGAAGGTTGAGGCCATAGGGGCGACTTTCCAGGAAATATACAAGGCCACTGATACCATTGGCCCTAATTATGACCTGGACAATCGCGTCTTGGTGCACGACTTCTACATTCGAAATGAAATAGAGAACTGGCGATCCGAGGGCTCTGGTTTCACCCGGTTCAGCGACGAAAATATGGCAAATAATGTCATTACCAGAGAGGGTGACCTACCCCCGTTCATTTCGAAGGAAGAGCTCCATGAGATCTTCGACACAATCAGGGCTAAGAAATCAGTGGGGACCGATGGTATTCCAAACATCGTGCTTCGACATCTTCCTCTAGAAGCGGTGGACATTTACACCACACTGTTTAATAATGCAATGAATAATGCACATTATCCAGCGCATTGGAAAACGGCAGTGGTTCAACCTATCCCCAGAAAGGGAAAGGATATATCCATTCCGGCGAATCTCCGGTCGATAAGTCTCCTTCCGAATATCAGTAAGGTGTTTGAAAAAGTAATCAATAGAGCTCTGTCTAGGTGGGTTGAGGAAAAACATATTGTTCCGGATAATCAATTCGGTTTTAAGACGGGACATGATATCTCACATGCCGCGTCTAAACTGGTGTCCGATATCCAATGGAATAAAGGCAAAAACCAATGTACTGGTGCCTGCCTTGTTGACTTGGAGAAGGCCTTCGACATTGTATGGTTAGAGGGTCTTTTCTATAAGCTGACTAGGCTGGGGATCAGTAAACCACTCTTGTACATTCTTTATAATATGCTAACCAACAGACAGTTCATCGTGAAAAATGGCGATGTGACTTCTGTTGGAATATTTCAAATTAAAAATGGTCTTCAGCAAGGCGCGGTCAATTCGCCGATCCTATTCAACATTTATACAAGCGATCTGATAGGTTCACTTCCCCATACTATTGCGTACGCAGACGATTTGATAGCGTACAGGACAGGTCCAAAAATCGAGGTCATTAATACTCTCTTGCAGCGTGACTTCGATAAGATAAGACGATTTTGCGATGACTGGAAGTTGAAAATCAACTTTCAGAAGTCGGAAACCATTCTCTTTAGGACGCCGTTGTCTGGAGCCTCTAGGGATACCAGGAAAAATTGGCGTAAGTTCTCGATCATTGGACAACACGGACAGCCTCTTGCCTGTCGGAATGTAGTCAGATACCTTGGGATCTGGCTAGATCGGTTTCTGTATTTTGATAAAAATGTAGATGCTGCTCTGGCCAGAGCTAAAGGCGCTTTTGCCCTTACAAAGAGACTGTTTTATAGCAGCCAACTCGATGAGAGGGTAAAGGTAATCTGCTACATGGCCCTTATCAGGCCCATGCTGGTATTCGGGTGCCCCGTGTGGTTCAATGTACGAGCAAGCTTAATGGAAAAGATTCGGGTGTTTGAGAGGGCTTGCCTTAGGGCTTGCCTTCGCTTGTACAGAACACCAGAGTCGGAGTACAAAAAATTTTATCGTAATGAGGTCCTTTACAACAGGGCGAACCTAATACGAGTGGACAACTTCGTAATTAAGCTGACTCGAAGGCACATTGCAAGAGCAATGAACTCGACGAATAACCTGATATCTGGGGCTTACTACCCCAACTACCTTTACCACGAGAGTGTGCGCTCTGATGGCTTCGTTCCACCGGAAGCATTCCTCTACCTAGATCAGATAGGGTTGATCCAGGATAGATCAGCGGTCCCGTTAATCTTCCATGTCGCTCGGAAAGCTGGGAACAGGCGACTCAACTACGGCAGAGACGTCGCACACGGCAGTGTGGATCGTCTCAGGTTCAGTAGGGCGGTGGGGAATCGCGATAAGAGGGATGTCGTTCGGCAGCACCAGCATTTCTGGTGGTTGAATGATGGAGAAGATGCTTCGTCGTCGTTTCCGTCAATTAGAGACCAGCCTCACTAATGAGGCAGAGCTGACCAGTCTATTTGCTCTGTAAATAGCGATGGCCAGCTTACATAGGTTTAGGTTAGCATTTAAGAAATATATACATATATTAGTATATACCTTTGTATATACTAATATATGTGTATAGTTGTGAATGTATAATATCTATGTGTGTGTATTGTGTATGTAGGTTAGGTAGCTTAAGGTTTATTTTAAGTTAGATATTAAGTTTTTATAAAAAATTAAGTCCATATGCTAAGTTTTTGTTAGCAATTTTTTTCTTAGCTTTAAGTATAGAAAATAAATATTCCTAAGTAAAATGTAAATATAGTCGAAAGACATATATATAAGAATTTAGAGTAGCTTAGAGTGCCTGTGTGGGGCCAGTAAGTTAGTATAAGATTGTTAAGTAATTTTAAGCTAGCATTTAAGCATTTTTTGTTAGTATGTAAGAATTAATGATTTAAAAAATAAAATGCATTTAAAATAAAAAAAAAAAAAAAGAGAGCAAATGACACGAATTCAACTAGATTTGTGGTAGTTGACCTCCCTTTTAGAAAACCATGTTGTCGGGGTGAAATAAAAGGCTTGCATTTGAAGCTTAACGCTTCGTGTAAAATGCTTTCAGAGAGTTTGGGTATATGAGAGAGTTTAGCAATGGGACGATAACTGGTAACTTCATGCTTAGATCCCGTTTTGTGTATCGGGATTATAAAAGAAGTCTTCGGTATCTGGGGAAATTCTCCCTGTATAAGGAATCCACAAAAAAGTATGAAAGGGGTAGAGACAGGTTGGAAGAGCATTTCTTAAGAAAAATGGCTGGGAGTCCATCTGGGCCAGGTACAAGTTCATTTTCAAGATTTAGTAAGTTTTTTTTAGTAACTGCAGGATCGAAATTTTGGGTGAGAAAGGAACCAACCGAGAACTTTGGTAGGTCATTGTAGTAAGAAGGATCTGGAACGAAAGAGTTGTTGGCAACTGATTGTTTGAAAAATGTAGCAAAAAAAGTTGGCGATGGCAGGAGGATCACTTGAATATTTATTTTCGAAAGCGAGGGAGGAAGGATAACCATCAGTCTTACTGTTGCTATTGGCAAATTGAAAAAGGACTTGTAGTCATTTACAAGATTGGTTTGTGCGCTATTTAGCTAGCGCTGATAGAGAGTGTTATAGAGTTCAATGAAATGAAGATATGTACCTAGATAAAATGAATAGTCGGATGAAAAGTGGGTGCGAAAGAATACCGCCCATAAATTGTTTCTTTTGTTTCGTAGAGAGCGGAGTCTACGATTATACCAAGGAGGGATGTAGAAGATGTTTTATTGCGGACACATGAAGGGAAAAGCTGTGGAAAAATGAGGAGTTGATGGGATCAGTTGTGAAGAAAAGGTCTAATTGCCTTTCCATATAGTTGGAAACGCATAGACTAGAGTCTGTTAGCCGATCTAAGAATAGGCATTCCTTAGTAGAAATGGGATTGGAAGCGATGAAAAACGATAGGTCTTCAGATGGAGTCCACTTCAGCTGAGGCAGATTAAAATCGCCGAAGATAATGATATCATTAAGCGATTCTGATAAGTCGATCAAATTGTCAATTGCTGCAATAGTAAGTTCGTAGGATTCGAAAGGTTGCGCCGGAAGAATGTAACAACACATAACGTACAAGCATCTACGAGTGAGGGTTATTTTAACCGACACAAAGTCGAGCTTAGGAGAGGATGATGTTGCAATGAGAGAGGAGTCCAAGCTGTTGTGAATAGCCAGTAGGACACCTCGACAAGGGGATTCAATCCAGAGGGCGTGCGATCATCATCCCGAAAAACATTAAAAGAAGGAGGGAATAACTCCTGGTTTTTTATGTTGGGGATAAGATTAGTTTCGGTCAGAGCATAGATATCAAATGGGAGAGCATGAGATTGGCGGAAAACAGCGTGGGTTTTAGAACGGAGTCCTATGACGTTCTGGTAATAGAAGGTGAGAAGGAGGTTTTTGCATGACTTTTTAGGGTCGAAAAAATTTATCATGGTCAAAGCGACTGCGTTGGAGGTGTGAGACTCTTTTAGAGTGTACATAGTGGCGAAGAGCGGCGTATCGAAAATCTTGTGATATTTTATATAAAGTTTCCTGAGACTGGTAATATCGGTAGGGAGGCGAAATCATGACGCTTGTTTTTGTTTTACCCTCGTAGCACACCGAGTCGCATCTACCGTGCAGATAGGCGAGATATAGACGTATATTCTCGTATATCTTTTTATTCCCAAGTCTAGAGAGCTTATAGCGACATTCGGAGGTATCGGTAGTCTGCTGCGTTAATTTAACAGTGGGTGGTGAAAGAGGGTCAGTAGAAGAGGGAGTGGTTAAGGAAGAGGGGTTTGGTGTCGCCACAGATAGGGTTTCTGAAGTGGGGTTTAGGATACCTAGCTCCAGTTCTGAGGTCGAAATTAGGGAAAGGCGTGTGTGTTAGGAGTTGAGTTCTGGGAGTTTGAGTTGTAGGGGTTAAGTCGAAAGAGACACGTTGACGTTGGGGCTTGGTTTGGGGTGGAAAAGATCGAGTTGGAGTATGGGTGGGAAGCTTAAAATTAGGAAAAATTTTAGTTGTAAAACTCCAATTGGAGCTGTGTTTGTTGTGGGAAGAGGAGGTGGGTCTTGACAGATTGGATTTACTTGCTTATTGGCTAGTTTAGCTATGACGGACTGCTTGATTTTATCCTGCTTCTTGGTCGTATTTTCTAGCCATTTGCAGACACAAATCTTTACGAGATTGAAATTATTGCTGCCTGGATTATGGAATAACCATTCGTATTTGGCCGGAAAATTGAGTTTAAAGCTGAGCTTGTTACTGTGGTGAGATGTTGGAAGTAAACTGCAGTGGCTAATGGTGATGCCAATTTTTTTTTTTGAAGAAATTCGAGATCCAATCAATATCAGCGTTTGGGGGCCGCCTTTGGTAAGAAGCGTAGTGACCAATTGATTCCTTGAAGCAGGCTACCTTGCCCATTCGGAAGGTGCCCAAGTTGAATTAAAGTTGAATTCCGTGGGGTAGCGATTGCAAAGCATCGCACGTCAAAAAATGTTGGACGCTAAAGATTTATTCTCCACCATGGGAGTCAGGAGATCCGGAAACTCTGGTTTCAGCCTGACTAGAAGATTTAGGCTCCCTTATGGGAGCATCATGGTAGCTGTGGTTTAAACCTAAACCCGCAGGGAGGATTTTTCAGCTGTGGCTGTAGTATTTGCGCCATGACCCTAAGATTGGCAAAAATTTTAGGTAGTCCTGACTCTCGACCAAAGCTGAAGGCTAGCCTAAGCGATGACTTCGAATTGATATTAATCTGAAGGGAGTTTCCCCAAGATGATCTAAAGATCGAGAATGGTGATTATTCCCCGCATAAGATCCATCGGGTGCAGAAACTATGGTCATAGGACATTGGAACCAGACTTGGGCTCCTATGGACCTCTGGTAATGAGCTCAGCTGGTGAACGCAGTCCGCAGAAATAAAATGTGCAGAGGATCTGAACAGGGTCAAGTTCTCTTGCTCATCTTCTGTCCTCATATAGTTTACGTGACATTGGTAATGACAAAGGACAATGACTTTAACTTGATGGCATTTACTATTGACGTGGTCATCGGGCTAATTCTCCTCGGTACGCTTCTGAGGGTTAAGGGTCAATCCCCACTTTAAAGATCTAAAAGATTGGGGGTACTAAGTTTGAACTGATAGGATCAGGTGGATTAAGCCGATGAATGTATTAAAGGAGATGTTCACGACTACATGGGGTTACAAATCGGCTACGGAAGATTGGCTTTATACAGCTGTTGTTCAACCAGTCCTGGCGTATGGTTTCAATTCAATTTCCAGCTCTCAAACGTCATGAAAACCAGAAAATAGACAATCTCAAATACAAGGAAATACTATGATCACTTCTCTCTTAACTTCTGAGAGGGTACTGTGACGCTAGTATCAAATATTTAAACTAGTAGGTAAACAGCGACATCGATCTAGTCAGAAAACTACGCATCAGTTGCCTGAGATGACTAGGGCATGTTGAGCTAATGGAAACCAATGTTTCGGCTGCGGAGTCTTCGAATCTAACCCGGAAGGGCAAGACAGTAGATGAAAACCTCGCCTTTTGTGGTGCGCACAAGCAGAAGGGGACCGGACCTCAGCCGACTTGGAGTGTGCAACTAGAAGGAGTTAGCTGAGAATCGGGGTAACTGGAGAGGCTTGTTAGTCGAAGCCCAGATGGACCACGAACTATAGCGCCACCTAAGTAAGTAAATAAGGCTTTGCTAAAAAAAACCGCCAAGAATTCTGCGTCTGTGTTTCATCACAATTCTTGGATCAATCAACTAAACTCCTACATCGACATTGGGGATCATATTCAGCCTTCTACACCGGAACAACTCGGCAATTGAAAAGGCAGAAAAGACACCTTTGGTTATACGCAGTCTACGGCGACTTCCATACTCTCACGAAGGCTGATAAAACCCATCACATAATTCCAAGTCTGCTCTTTGACAGAAGTTTCTTTATTTGAATTGCTGGCTGAAAGGAGTGAAGCAATAAATAAATCTTCCACATAGAGGAACTGGCTTCCTAAAATGGTGATTCCTAAAAGAAATTCCGACCCGGCCCAAGGGGTCCACCTCGAAATGTTAGGAATTAGCCGCTCCGTTCGAATTAAGCATGGAGGCAGTGCCTACTAAACCTGAAGTAAGTGCCATTATCCTGGCTGCAACAATTAATTTTGAAAACGATATCACCGGGATGGCAATAACTTTCCTTGCGTGGAGCATCTAGAATCTGCGCTTATCAGGTCGAGGATTATAAGAATCAGCAAGAATTTTTTTAAATGAGATATCGAGTGGCAATATGGTGACCCTATGCTGAGTACTAGATCACATGGATACCCGACCCAATGAGAGAGCCGATGAGAATAAATTGTCAAGCGTAGCAAATACTCGCTTGGTTTAATATGACATCTGCGTAATAATTGATTTGTTGATATATAACCAGGGAGGCGCGATTCGGTATTATGACAGAGCGCTGTGGCATCGACAATAATGCTGAACGCTTCGCTGTGCACTACAGCGATTTCTGTCGGATCTTCAGAGACGCGGAAGGCACCTGTTGTGTGATTATCCTGTCCCCTGGAGAGAATAAAGGAAACTCACGGATCTTGAGATTCCTGAGATTATCTGAGTGGTTCCAATCTGGCAGTCAGCCTTCATAGAATTCCTTAAGAGACCACACCATGATATGGCCGTACTGAATTTTTTTGCTGCTCAAAGTGAGTATCGACTTCCTGTCACAAAGTATCAGTCTGATTCTTTCCTATCACCAGCTCTGAGCCTATCTTGAGCATCTGTAGCAAAGTGACGACGGGATCTTTCTGACTCAAAAGTCATACGTTTCTGCCGATTACCTTGTCAGAATGGCACGGAACTGTTAAGGCTGGTTAAGGCCAAGTGTTTATAATAAATACGAACTCTTTTGTTAAAAATAAGCCAGATCGAAGATTTTCACCCGAAGGCCTTTATCGTATATCAAATCTAAGAAGTCGAATACTCGTATCTCATTGAGAACAGATTCTCCAAAAAAAAATTCAAACAACATTACCCACACTCCTCTGGAGATTGCAATTGCTTTAGCTACCTCAACCCCACAAGAATTAGGTTTCCAGATCCTGGCCTAGGAGCGATCATGATTCTCCGCTAACAGAGTACACTTCGCGGCTTTGAGGCTTGTGCTGCCAAAGTCTCATGCACAAATTGCTTTGCTGAAATATGCTGGAAATTAAATAGAACATATCTTTGATGTTATCACTTAGACTATAAATGCATCCCCCTCCCCACATCTGTATGCACTTTTCACTACGCTGCCTGTCGACAAAGAAAGCTAATTGTCGGGATTTCTTTCAGTTTTCACATAAAAAGGCAAAAATACTTCATTCGTAAACAGACACATTCGCATGCCACCTATCCCGGAAAAAAAGACAAAAAAAAATTGAAAAAAAAAACTCATGCACTCCCATGTCTGTCCTCAAAAGCTGGAGTTCTTAGAGCATCCTCTTTGTTTGCTGTCATACTAATGAAGCAAAACTGGAATGAAAACAGGCAGTGTGTCGTCCTAGATTCTGTCCTACTTTTCTGGAGTATCTCATTATATCTCTAATTAAGGCGCTTGTTTGTGTTCAATCTTTTAGGCGCATTTTCCAACGCATGAAACCAGATAAAGCGCTAACAGATAATTGTGTTCCATCTTCTTCAGACAGTTTGCATTCCACAAAGTGCGAACCACAAAGTAGTTAAAGGATCTCCATCTGAAGTAACTTCTATGTCATTTCAATCAAAAAGGATTACCGGATTACTTTCAACGTTTTTGTTGGCTGGATTGTGAATATATGAATGTGAGCCAAGGAAACGAGTACATCACGTGAGCTAGATAGGATTAACAGAAACAAATTTTCTATTCTGTTTGCTCCGTTTTATCCCATTCTGGACTTGTGCTCCTTTATGGCAGCTACCTGTATGAGGTTTTCTTCGAAAGAAAAGCAAACAGTCTTCAAAGTCGAGGAACAACAGAACAAAAGTCAGCCTGTTGATGGTTTTGCATTTACATGTTTGCATAAGCGGCAACATTAGAGTGTAGTTAGTTTGGTATTGCGTTAAGGACGACGAAGGGGATGAAGCAAAGCGAGGTAGCCATGTGCTACAAATTAACGTTTGCAGTCTTTGGATATTGGAACATCTATTAACTTTGCAGTATCAGTGAAGATTGCAACAATGCCATTTTAAAGTCCTAAGCGTCATTGTCTTATCTTCGAGATAGAGAGCCGAATATAAGTCATGTTGAGGACCACCAAAGCACATATATCTATGACATCAAATTTCTGCTCTGGGTGAACGTAGAAATTTAGTAAGTTGGCATCATTTTACTTCCTGGATGCTCGGAATATTTTCTAAGGAGAAACGTGAAATGCACCCATCACTTTACGCGGTGCTTTTTCCTGCACACGATGTCCCACTCCGCCTCCAATAAAACTCTGCAACGCCATAGGGGAGAGTCCAACTCAACCATAAGGATCCCACTACCACCTAGAAATTGGGAAAGGTGGCAATGACAACAGTCCGAACTATGGTGAATGCATACGTTGTGTCGATCAACTGTGGGAGGTAGGTAGAGCACAGAATGTTTACATTCAAACAAAAGCGGAACTCGTAGAGTGAAGTGCTCCACGCAAACTATTGAATAGTTGAACAAGTCTGTGAAAAAATTGAGGTTTTTGAAGTCTTCAGGCCACTGAAATTGGCGCGTGTTATTTGCTGAGTCCCAAAGCAATTCAGGGAAATGAAGGATGCGCTGATGCATCTCCATACCCAGAACCCTGGATTCGACACAGAAAAGTGGAAATTCTACTCTCACAAGGAGAGAAATAATCGGGAAAGCAAGGACGGCTGACTTCTTAGGCAATCTAATCAGAACCAGCTCACAACTAGCTCCTATTGACGAAGCTGCAAGTGAGCTGAATAACTCAATACGACGTAGCGGGTATATCTTACTGGTTGCGGTGAAGGATGATGATTTCAAGTCAGCGCAGATCGATAGCATATACCCAGGTATAGACCAGCTGGTGCTAACTCTAAAGTGAATCTTCACTACCAGTAAGTAACTCTTATACCCAAAATCGGAAAAGTGGACTAAATATTCGTCAAGAGCTTCAGACCTCTAAGTCTGACTTTCGTCATGTTGAAGAGCATGGAAAGAATGATCGAGAGCCATGCGCGCAGAACTGCCTTGCGAATACATCGTCTGTCTGTCTGTCACGCGATAGATCTTGCGAGAGTGTACTTCAAAATCTGGTAGCTAGAATTGCAGGCGTACTCGATGTAAGCAAATACGCGCAGGGCATCCTCATCGATATTGAGCGTGCATTCGAAAATGCAACTTTTGATAGCATGAGTAACTCACCTAGAAAACACGGCGTAGACGAATCACTAATTCTGTGTATAAAAGTAAATGCTGGTGAATAGGACTCTGATTGAGGATGCTAAACGAGGCCAATATGTGATCGCTGAGTAACCCGCAAGGCAGCGTTGTGCCTCCATTACAATGGTGCATATTGATCGACTCACTAAAATTCAGGCAGCCATAGACGTAATATACGATTGGCGTACTAGAAATGGGCATTCAGCCAGTCCCCTCACAACTGACGTAGTTCTTTTTACGAGGAAGAGGAAGCTGTTTCGTTTGACTTATCTAGTTCTTAAAGGCATCCTCTCTATCCAATTCTGTGACGAAGCTACATATTTGTATGTCATCGTGGATAACGAACTTCTATGGACTCAACATGTTACACTGAAAGTTTCTAAGGTACTGTCCATTTTCTGGCACTGCAAATGAGCCATCCGCAAGATACCGGGCTTTTCGCCGAGAGGGATTGTTTGGAACTACATAGCTATGAAAAGGCGTCGTCTGGCGGAACAAGCTTTCACTAAAATATGTGACTGCCGCTTTTATCAGACTCCAAAGGACGGTCTGTTTCGGCTGTATGGGGCTTCCCTAGCACGTCTGGGTCTGCTCTAGATGCATTGATGAATCGCTCACCCTTTGATATTCATATCATGAGTCGCACTCTCAAAGCCATCTTCCGTTTAAAGGTAAGTGGTCTTTGATAACCTTTCGCGCCGACTGTGTTTTGAGTCGGGTTTTGTGGACATGCCGTCTGATGTAATGACACCAGGCGAAAATACGACATCGACTTCCCTAGTGAGCATAAATAGTTTCGGCCGGAATCTGAGATAAGAAGGAATGTAGTCCGGATGGCCCAAAAAAAACCGATAGCATTTCCATCCATATCGAAAGCCAACCTAGTCCGAGAATGCAAGACCTCACTGAATGCACTTGGAAGGCTGTGTTCACTGAATCTTGTCTGGGTCCCAGGTACCAATGGGATTACGGGAACTGAAATTGTCAATGAATTTGCTGAGCTAGGCTCAAAGAAGAATTTTTCTGGGCTCGAATCTACGCTAGGTTTGCCTGCGCCTTCGGTTAGGGCTTCCTTACTACTTTTTTACTTTATGCTTAAATCTAATTTGACAATGGCAGTTACTTATTCTACCTTAGTGGCTCTTACCGAACGCTCTAAATTTAACAGTGCCATGCAAACTATCTTACGAATAATCTTATCTTTCAGTTACACAATATATAAAATTTCTAGATAGCACATCTTTTAAATTTTGCATAAAACTTAAAACTATGGCCGCTATTTAACGTAACTTTACAATAATCGGGGTGGGGAGCACTCGTAGCCTCTCGCACCGGGTGGTCACCATCCCAATTGCGATTTCGGGAGCCTGGCATTCGTCAACATCGTGCACAAGCATCACCGAGTTTTAGCCAATCCCATAAAGCATCGGTCACTTCTCAGAGGCGCCGCCTTATGTTAACAAACGAGGCCTTTCCTTGAGATCACTCTAACTATCCGTAATCTAACTTACAACGAGGAGGAGTATGTTACCTTAGTAACGTACCGACCTAGGAGAGCGAGCCAACCTTCTCCTCTTCTTGAATCCACCAGAATTCGGTGTACTGTTTCTCAGCATAGGTCCGATCCCTGTCGGTAATTCCGTAACTAAAACGGAGGAGCTCCTGAGTATTGGCAACATACTACCCGTTGTAGATGTGTCCTTTATCCTTCGCACCGCGGTGGCAGTGGTGGTATATTATAGGGATACCATCTATGCTTTGCACTAATCCTTTAGCATCAATATGGAGAAATACCTCTTGCGGAGATAGAAATGAGCTCTCGTGGTATATGGTATTTCATTGGGGTAATAAGCCCAAAGACCAGGCTATTATCGTTAGTCATTGCTCGTGCAACATATCTCCGCATCACCTTAATCAGGAAATTGTCAATCCTATTCAGACTAGCCCTATCGTAAAGGGCTTTGTTGGGATAGCATTTTTTGTACTCTGATTCTAGTGTTCTGCCGAGACAGGTTCTAAGACCCTACCTTTCAAGCACCCGAATCCTTTCCATCTGATACGGCGCTACATTGAACCAAACACGGGACAACCAGCCCTATCCTGTTGGAACCAAAAATCCCTTAATCCCTCTTCTTCAACAACCACTTCTAGTTGGGGCTGCAGAAAATTTTGTAACATTGAAGTATAACGCCCCGAATTCACGGTCACGGTCACGCCTCCCTCTTCAAAGAAGTACTGGCCAATAACGCCAAATTGTGATACGGCACACCACACCGTTAGTTTAGGAGAATGTAGCGATCGTTCGTAAACAATTTGCGGGTTGTTTTCAGCCCAGTAGCGAGAATTTTGTTTATTCACAATCCCGATTACGTGAAAATGTGCCTCGTCGCTGCTGAAGAATGCTGCCTCAGGGGGGATCGCTGCAAGCATTTCATCACACAGATTTTGGCGGTTGGCGGTTGGTCTTGAACCATAATTATTTTGAAGGAATGAAAATTCAAATCCAAATGCAGAATCATCCTTAAACTGCGGCCCGAAACCCCCAATGCAATACCGTGCCTTCGAGCAGAACGTCTTGGCGATTGCTCGAGTGCTGCTCTCCCTAACTCCACATTTTCTGGTGCTCTGATGGATCTTCGTTGGCCATGTCTATCTATTCTTAGTGTGATGCCAGGTTCCTCCAACTGCCGAATCGGGGACCGAATTGTGTTCGCAGTAAGAACAGCATTATTGCGCGGAATGTTAAAGCGTTGCCGAAAAGTTCTTTACGTCGCAATCACAGATCGGTTGTTTTCATAAAACGCATGCACGGCAAAGCCACCGCTGCTGGCAGTCCGTCTTGTCCAATGATGACCAAATTTCGCCAGTTATATCTGGTATCCCGAGAAGCCCATCTCAGTGGCATTCAA
Source organism: Volucella zonaria (assembly GCA_963966105.1). NCBI lineage: Eukaryota > Metazoa > Arthropoda > Insecta > Diptera > Syrphidae > Volucella > Volucella zonaria. The sequence continues at coordinate 127,717,594 of OZ014533.1, read as the reverse complement.
AACAAGATTGTGCTCCGACTTTAGAAAATTGATTTTCAATTTCCAATCGTCGCAATACGCCTTGACTTCGATTTTTGAACCCGATCTGTACGCCACTAAATCGCCTTCGTACGCTATGGCATGATTGAGGGAACCCATTAGATCACTTGTGTAAACGTTAAACAGTATCGGAGAAATCACAGCCCCCTGATGTAAGCCTTGTCAAAGACCTTGCTCGAAATGACGCTACCACATTTGACAACGAGCTTCTTTCCCATAAGCATGTCGTAAATCATATATAGCAGGGGTTTCGGTATGCCCTTGCTGGTCAACTTATAGAGCAGCCCCTCTTACCAAACGGTGTCGAAGGCCTTCTCAGGCAGGTACTCGTTTACTGGTTCTTGCATTTATTCCACTGTGTATCGGAGACGAGCTTTGACGCAGCATGAATAGTGTCATACCTCGCCCTAAAACCAAACTGATTTTCCGGAATTATATTATTTTCCTCAGCCCACCTTGACAGCGCTCTATTGACCATCTTCTCGAATACCTTGCTAATATTCGGAAGCAAACCGAACATTAGCAGGGTTAGTTCTAACTTTATCCCTTTTCGGGATTGGATGTACCACTCAGTCGTATATATCCACTGCTTCCAAGGGCAGGTGTCTAAATACGCGTTTGGAATACCGTCTACTCCCGACGACTTTTTGTTTTGCAGAGACTCAAATATGCATATGGAGACCCATTGACAGTTGGATCTCATATGAGCATAAGTGCAGATAACCTATCTAGGCTAGGAATAATTGATACCGCACTCCGCGACGCTTGTTGTAAAGGTAATGGCGACACCGCGGAGCACTACCTCGGTAAATATCAGGCCTACACTCGCATCAGGCTGCAGGGACTCGGCGCTGACAATGTGGGTGCTGGTATCGCAGGCACTTTATCACTAAAGCCCTTATTCATCTTTCGTAAAAACAATGAGAAATTTCATTAACAGGAACTCACAAGGAGCACAATGGACTAGTTCCTTGTTTGAGCGCTCTGTTGCGATAGATTCGGGAAACCATCGTCACAATTTTCATTTCGCAACCTTGCTTAGTATCGTCGGTGTTTGTGTTTACTGTGTTTGTTTGTAATTATGACTAGGGAATTCAGGGTGGACGTAGCCAATATACGCGGGCTAAAAAGTAATCACTTTTCTGCGTACGTCCACCTCTGTAATTACAGAGCAGCCTAAACACTTACTGAAACACAGGTAGATCCCCGCCCACACCTCTCAAATCACTCTGATCTGACGCTACCTGGCTACGAACTAGTGCCATTATTCTTCTCTCACCGCGGCCTCACCATTTACGTGCGTAGCGATGTAGCTTACCAAACTCCACCACAATGTAGTCCCTGTTCCAATCCGGAATTCAATTTCATGTGGTTAAAATTCCATCTCCATAAGCAAATTATCCACTACTGCTTTATTTACAGAAGCCCCAAACTAGACAGCAACTCGACCTTTCACGAGTTTGATGCGCTGTCTTTGTCCATTCAAAGAATTGTATCCCTTTATCCCCATACTGAAATCGTTATTACGGGCGATTTCAATGTACACGACTCTGGGTGGATTTGACATTCTGGACAGACAACATCCGAAGGACGGTGTGTTGAAATCTTCGGCGCGGAAGGCAACTTGACCCAGATTGTGAATGAGCCCACACGAATATTGATTGTCTGCCACCAAAACCCTAGACTCGTTTATAACTTCTCACCTTGATAAATACTAGGTAGGTATGCTATCCCCTCCAGGCTCGTCGGACCACTGTGTCATATCAGTTAATTTCTTGTACACTGACCACAGGGTCAGAGAACAGATTCCTAAAAGAAGAATATGGCAATACGAGAAAGCCAATTACAGCAAACTTAACAGCTTCTTTAGGAATTTTAACTGGTCGTTATGTTTCCTCGATAGCGACGTGGATGCTGCCGATATGATCGCAGACACTATTCTCTTTGGAATGATGAAGAGTATCAAACCAAAAGAAATGGCATAGTACGACTCGAGCTGTAAAGAGACTCTCAGGGTTAGAGAAAATTTTTTTCGGTCCTTCAAGACCAACCCGATGCTTGTAAAATTACAATACGACCATATACTGAGGCAAAAAATACTACACTGTCCCAAAGGTAGTAAAAATTTTTGGTCATTCGTCAAAAACATTAGAAATTCTGCCTCATCCTCCATCCCAACACTCATTTACAATGACATTCTAGCTGTCAGGTCTTTGGACAAGGCCAATCTGCTTCCTGCACACTTTGCGGCCAACTCAACACTCTCAGATTGTGCTCTGTCTCCGCCTATACTTGAGTCCTTCGGATCTTTAATGGGACAAATTCACTTCTGCACTATTGTAGTAGCAAGAGTTCTTAAAGATCTTAACATTCCCAAATCCGCTGGTCCAGATGGCATATCTCTCCTTCTTCTGAAGAGGTGTTCTTCTACGATGGCAAAACCGCTGAGCTGGATTTTTCATCAACCCTTCTCTTTAAGATTCTTTGCGAGCAGATGGAAAATAGCATTTGTCGGGCCCGTCCCTAAAAAAGGCGAATCTTCGTCTCTGTACTCCTACAGACCGCTGATAAACCGTCAGCTCATGAAATATCTCAAAACACGAAAGCTGCTCAATGACCGGCAGAACGGTTTTCGTAGCAACAGGTCCCCTGGTGATTTGTTGGCGTATCACAATGAAAAATGAGACCAAAGCGTACATCAGTCAGGAGAAAGCATGATAGTTGTACTTGATATTGCTAAGGCATTTGATAGAGTTTAGCATCAGGCTCTTTTGCCGAAAATGCGTGCTTTTAGGATCGATGACTCTCTTCTTGAATGGATTAGAAACAACCTTTCAGAACGTTCAATTCAAGTTATCTTGGATGGTTTCAAGTCTGATATCCACAAAATAAATGCTAGTGTACCCCAGGGCTCCGTTCTGTCTCCGATACTCTTTTTAATTTTCATCAACGATCTCTTGTCTGCTACTTCTTATGCAATATATTCCTTTGCTGACGACAGTACGAGTACTCTCTGCTATGGAACGGGAACGGCAGAGTACGACAACCTCATTAACCTCTGAAATAAATGCATTACTAAATAGGAAACCTCCAACAGAGTGGAAAACACAATGCTTTTTACTTTTGCTGTAGCTAATGCGAAATTTAAACACCCCGCATTATCCATGAATGGTACTTCCATCGTCGACACCGATAAACTTTCCATTCTCGGTATGTGTGTCAGTGGCAACTTACGTTGGAATGACCACATATTCGATGTCACAAAAAATGCTGCGAAATATCCAGGTTTCCTCAAACGACGTAAGAAATATTTTACCCCCTCTGATCTGGCCACAATATATACGGCAGTCATCAGCCCAAAATTGGAGTACAATGCCCACATCTGGTCAGGTGCTCCTAAAACATCTCTGCACCTGCTAGATAGGATTCAAAACCGTGCGATAAAACTCATTGGTGATACTAATATCAGGCAATCAATTGACACCCTCGAACACTGACGTAATGTCTCCTGTCTCACTTTGTTTTATCGCTATTTCCACCACCAGTGTTTCATTGAAATCGCCAGTAGCATCCCGCCCTTTCAAGCTTTCAACCGTAGCACCCGTCTCGCCATGAATGCTCATCAGTATACCCTCAAGCCCATTTTCGGTCGTTCTCTAAAATATCGTGATTCTTTCCTAACTCGCTTATGGAATGCCCTGCCGACCTCTGTGTTTCCTGGTCGTTATAACTTGCAAACATTTAAAAACAATGCACATCGGTACCTGTCTTTTCTTCCTCCCAAAATTTCCTTCGCCTGCGCTGTGTACAAACATTTTAAGGGTACAAAAACCCCTTGAGCGCGCGCTGATTATGAAAAAAGAAAAAATTAAATCTCTTTACGCAGTGGACTAGAAATAAGTTCACCGAGGTCACAAACTCCAACCTGGAGGACTAATTCTTTTATAGCAACCCCTGTTGGAAGCTGTGACTCCACATTATTGACTCCATCAAGGGAAATATCCCGCTGTCGCTATCCGCGCTATAAACAGCTGCTATTTTCGTCTCTTGTTCAATACTCGTGCCCATAAATTCAGCAAGTCGAGTCCGGAAGAACTCCAATCAGTACCAGAAGGCTACCAGATGTACGTGAGATGTATGCATGGTCAAAATATAAATGAACCACGCTCAGATACTTTAATTCTAGAATTCATTGCAAAGTCATTTCATTAATTCAATAGATGTCCGTTCCATAGACGTTTTATCAAATGTCATTTGCGATTACAACAATTAAAATCACTGTTGCGGGAGTGTTCGAAAACTTCATCAGCAAAACAAAAAAAGAATTTTTATGAGTCCATAAATATTATTTGAATCCGTAGATAAAGCCGTTTAATGATTAAATTATAGCCACTGTCACATTGCCAACCTGATTCCGAAATGAAAGTTAAATTAATAATTCGCACATTCACCTCTGCAGCTGTCACATAATGACAAGCCATTTACACTCGGATTACACCACACCGACATGACCTCCCTTCACGTCAAACAAGGGCATGACACGATTTTAATTTAAAAAAAAAAAAAACTTTTAAAATCTGCTCTTTGCCAAATTAAATTATTGCCGTGCCTCGCATTATCGACAGGAGAATTGTGGCCTTCACTTGGGAGCTTAACTTGATGGTTTTTGACATTTTGTCACATGCCATACGGAGCGTCACTTCAATTCTTCCTATCGATAATGTGTTGCCTGTATTTTCTTTGTATCTATGCCGTTGAAGTAGACAATGGGTATTCGTACGTGTACATCTCTGATGAGGGAGAGTACTCAGATCCAGATGCAAAATGGCAAGAGTAACATCCCTGTGGTGTCAGAAAATTGACATTCGATATACGAGTAGTTAAAGGAAAAACAGAGGAACATATCTACTTATGCTGGTTACGAACACGATAATGATTCGAAGACGTTAAAGCTAAGTGACATATTCTACTATGAGTACATCGTCTTTGGAAGAGAATGACTAAGTTCTCTATTCACATTGGTTTATGCAACATTCAAGCTGACAGTCAACTGACAAAGCTTTGACGTAGCATGTACTAAGCGACGACGGTTTCAAGTGAAGTTGAAGCAATGTATCCCTATAACCACACAAATGGGTGGCAGCTGCAGCTATTGTACTCGTAACTCTACCATCAATGAACAGCAGGATGTTACACATTGGATGACGTGTTTATGAGGGTTAGGTTGCTGAGAACTGAACTCACAAGGTTTTGTATTGTAATATTGGCTGACAGTTACCCTTCGCTTGAAAGCGCGACAATATCCCATAGACATGCTTGGAATTCTAATGTGCGAGTACTTCTTGCAAATGCGAAATGTACTCATAGATCGCAGGCAGGCATCGTCAGCACTTCCTTGTTCTCGTCGACATGCCTGTAGCTGGGGATTCTCATATTGCCAACGATTATTTATGGTGACAATGTTAGCCTACATGATGAAGGATTCCAACTCATACATATTTTCCCCCACCATACCGAGGTTTCGTTGATGCTCATGTTCATGACCTGCGCTAGATTCCCCTGTTATGACATCAACATCTACGCAATTTTAGAGGCAGACGATGCTGAAGATGATGTGAGTAAATGCAGTTGGTCCATTTGTTTAGATAATTTAGTATCCAGCCAAGCACACTGTTAAACTGCAAAACAAGTTCGAGAAATATTGCCAAATGTCCTGTCGTGAAGCCAAAGAGAATAGCCACAAATGGTTGCCAATCAAATAGAGATGTTGCCTTACAGCATAAACATGTGATGGTGATGTGATTAATTCTCATGGTCGTACATATGTAGATATAGAGACTCATAATCTAGCAGTGAAAATGGAATGGCAGTACAGCATCCCGTAGGTATTCCATTCATTCAACATTCGCATCTTAATGACTTCCAAAATTACACACCAAGCAGCACTAAAATGTAATTAACCAAACTTAAAGATGTAAAGCTGTTTGCATCTTATAACATCGTAATGCGAGTATCTTATGTATGTACATCCAGATGAGCGTGAATTAATGACGAAGGCAAATGTATCTTAAAGGTCTCAGTCAGGTTTAGCATTCATTCGAAGATGATTTAATTAAATATTAATTTAGATCTTGGAATTTAGAGAAGTAACAGTGCTCCTTTGCTGGTGTTTAAAGGTATCTCCTAGTGATGTGATTACGTCGAGGTAGCTATCTTTACCACAACCATTTTGCTTCAATTAATCTCTGGAGATTTCAATTAATCTAACAGATTTGAATAATGTAAGGATCATATGGAGGTTACAGATACACCGAAAACAACACGTACAGGATAGCAGTAAGCAGTAAGCAGTAAGCAGTAAGCAGTATGCTAGCAAGGACCGATTTGGGACAGATGTCTCTTGTGTTTTACGTAGGTATATGCTGTGAAGGCTTAAGCCTACGGGCGTCTTCTCACAAGATATCAAAACAATGCTTTGATAAGCGCCCTTCGGGTAGGATAAGTATTGTACCACCACCAATACCAGATTCGAAGTCGTGTGTAAGGCACGAACTTCCCCTTTGGTGAAGAGTCGACGCCTATCTAATACCTCAGCCATTCTGTGGATCATGGCACCCGGTTGCAATTCGACTCCACATCGAGCAGACCAATTGGTTCCATAGCAATCCCATGGTCGTAGTACACTAGGTCTATTACCATTAGGTCTATTCTCCCCGCGATTTCGGGTACAAACCTACATCCACCACGATACTCCCACAAGGTGGCCAACTTCTAGATCAGGCCGGAACCATAGTTCCGGGGGCTCCTGACCTCACGTGGTACCAGAATATAGCTTCCGGTTGAGCTTCGCAACCTTGCGGTCACTTCCAGTTGGGCATCTCACTGCCCAGGACTGGCGGCCTTTCAACACATTTAAAATTTCCTATGCTTCACCCGCTAGCTGCCTACTGCGTCTTCTATTAAATACCTCTTTTGCAAAACTACGGGTTCTTTCCAACAGTACGGTATCAGTGATAATTCGACTGACATCGTAGGCCTCACCACTAAAGATGATGCCTATAGCCCACAAGTCCCTAATGTCAGCGTAATTGGGACACTCACATTGGACATGAAACCAGTCCTCATAGGTGGCTCCACATGAGCAGCTCGCAACCCCGCTAAGTCCTCTCTTATACAAGAATGCATTAAGAGAGCCATGCCCGGTCAACAAAATGCCCAGGCTGAGGGTAAAATTCCGTTCAGGAAATACTCTCATGGTTAGCACATCCCTACATAGATAGAACAGCAGGTTTTACGCTGCTTCAGGGATAGGCCATCCACTTCTTCCGGGGAAATCCAATCTCGCCCTTTTCTGATCTTGAAAGCAATACCACGTCGTATCACTTCCAGATTCAGAGGTGGCATTCCTAGCAACACCTGCATTGCCTCTGTGGAGACAGTGTCGCACACAGGTAAACACCCAAGCAAGGCAACTCTTTGGCAAGACAAGATCCGCTTACGACCATCCAGATTCATAACCCTGTCGTACCAAACTGATGCTGCACAAGCAACAAAAAGGCCATCATATATAATACGGACAGAACGCCCGTTGAGTCCCCAGTCAAATCGAAAAATACGCCTTACCTGGCCCACAGCACTCAGCATGCGTTGTCTAATTCGAACCAGGTAAGGCATGAAGTTCATACGCTCACCCAACGTTATGCCCAGATATATGGCCTCAGTCACACATCTAATGCTAACGCCGTTCAAACGTATCGTAGGAGCCCGACTTCTTATATTCAATTTGCCCTTAAGCTGCATTGAAACAGTCTTATCCTGCGACACACTTATCCCAACGCTTTCTCCCCATTCAGCAACGACTGCTACAGCTCTTTCTCCTAATACCTCGACTTGAGCCCTGGACTGGCCTTCGAGAATGAGGAGCAGGTCATCTGCATAGGCGCAGTACCCACAGAGCTCATTTAGTCGCCACAAGAGTGGATCCATCATCAGGTTCTAAATAAAAGGACCACAAAAGGACCTCTGGGGGTAACTTCTCTCAACACTAATTGAGACGCTGTCGGGCGTATTTACCACACTCGCTTTTATGTCGGAAAAGTATTTCCCCAAAGACCAATTTCCCGACAGCCCAATTCCAGCAACCTGATTACTATTTTCTGACAGTTCAGGTTATCAAAGGCACATTTGAAATCAATAAAGATGCCTATAACCACATTGGCGCTGCTTCTCAGGACTCTGTGTTTTAGGAAAGACCATGTATCCTCAACACACTTGCCTTTTGTAAAGCCGAATTGGTAGGGGGACATGGGTTCCGTCATGGTCTCCGAAACCCTTTCCAGCACTTTTCCTAGTACCGGAAGCAGACTGATGCCCCGATAAGACTTAGGGTCAGAGCTGTTTTTATCAGTGGACTTCAGGAGCACAAGCACCTTTGCCTCCTTCCAATCCTTGGGGAAGTAGCTGCAAGCAATACATTTGCTATAAAGACAGAGAAGGTATTCTGGGACGGCCTTCCAGATGGCTTTCACCATCTCTCCAGTCATTCCATCAGCTCCAGGAGATCTCCAGGAGCGAAGAAGTGAAACACCATACTCGACTTCTTCAGTCCTTAACTCCGGAGGAACCGGAGGCTCTTCATATGAAGACTGACCAAGCAATGCAATCTTTCCATGGGGATAAAACCGTATTATCCACACGAATGCCTTCAATACCAGCAGTCTTCTTAGTGCTTCGGCAAATCTTATAAAGTTTGCCCCCCGGGGATCATCTCTATTGTTAGAGGCAAATTTTCTCCAGTGAGACTCCTTTGTGCTGACAATGAGATGCTTATACTCAGCGAGCCCTCGCTGACAGGCAATGCCCAGCTGTGCCAGGTTCTCAGCGTTAGCCGCCGTAGCCCTTAGGAATCGCTTCCTTAGGTTTCTAACAACCCTTCGCTTCTCTGTCAAAGAGCGGTTCCACCAACTCACCCTTTTTTAATTCGCCCTACGACTCCTCTCAAAGAGTTCGTTGTTAACCCGCCATACGCACTCATTGATGTGCGCGATTTGCCGGTCGATGCTTAAGCTACCGTACACTTGCGGTGTCAGGGAACAAATCTCCGCAAGTATACACGCACCATAAACACCCCAATCAGCTCCTCGCACACACCATCTCCTGTCAGAAACAGTCTCACTTTCTTCTGTTGCGTGAGTGATCTCAAACTGAATCCAGTTGTGATCACTCACCCCTACTCTAACCCGCCACCTAAAGCTAACGTCAATGTCACTTCTGCCAACGTCGACCGCATCAAAACTATATACCTCACTGGGCTCGTTGATAACATGGGCGTTGCGCACAACGACCCATTTACCAAGAACATTCCTCCGTTTCTGGCTCCGGTTTCCTGTTGAGAGTCCGGATTCCAAAGAGGGTAGCGAAGGGGAGGCAAGCGATAACAAACCACCCATATACTCGATGTATGGGTCGATTGCCTCACTGTATTTGCAGTAGACGCTGACAAGAAAAATATTGCCAAAAGCGCCTTCTACGCTTACGCAATCACAGCGTTCGCTGGAGAAAACAGGCACACAAACTAAATTAACATCCCTGATAATAATTTCTGCATTTCTTCTGGTATCAGGGAAGATCCGCATTACTGCAGGCAAACCCCTAACACATCCATTAGATGTGTAGGGCTCCTGGACCTGGGCAATGCTGCAGCCCTTCATAACCATTTGAGCTCCTAAGTCGGCCCCTACCGAAAAAGCGCCCTGACAATTTTGTTGGACGATCTTCATCGTCCTAATTCCTTGCTGCACCGATTTGGGACAGCGATCAGATGCAGAAATTTTGTGACTGTTCTTTGGAAGCTTTCGTACAATGACAATGTCTTAAGTGCGTGATGTGATCTCACGGTCTCGTAGGAGTCTAACTTCCAGGATTGAAAAATCCCTCAAAGACAAAGGAATTGCGGTTGGTTGTTTTCCAGATATCGAAGGCGAGTCCAACATCATAATCCACTCGGAGTTGGCAAGATGTAGCCAAAACAAGGAAGTCGAGCCAAAAGAAGGGTTCTCTCTTCCCTATTATATTTACGATCAATGGATCTTATGTTCAAGGGTATGCTTATGACTCCAGAGAGACTGCTGCAAAAAGGTTGAAGTCAATATCAACCCTAAAAAAAAGTACCATAGTTGCCTTCACCAAGAGAAGAAAATTGGACAAACTTGAACGTCCAAGACTGTTTGGTGAAACCGTAAAGTTTTAGAGTGAATTGAAATTCTTGGGAACTCACTTGGAACACACAGATCAAGAAAATCATAGAAAAGGCCAGGATATCACTAAGGACCAGGAAAAGTCTACTGGAACCTTAACTCTAAAATGACACTCTGGACGTACATAGCAATTGTTGCACCTATAGTCACTTAGGCATCTCTAAACAAAAGCCTACACAGGCAGGACTAAACTAACTTCAAAGACTTGCTTGTATGTGCACTAAGGGTGCAATGAGAATATCACCCACCGCAGCAATGTATGTTCTACTGAAACTCCCACCGCTGGACCTCCACATACAGAAAGTAGCTTTGACCTATGTCTACCTAGTAGGGACATAAATACTGTTACACAGAAAAATCACCGCCAAATGAAAACGAATTAAAATTTTAACCATTCAATGGCTACAAATCTTAGAACAACTTATTCGAAATGACTTGCATTTGCAGTCCAGCACGACTTAAGACGATGTGGCCACTCATCGATTGCGAGACGCACTTCAACTACTCAATATTTGAGTGTCGAGTAGAGCAAGCCATGCCCTCTAACACGGACCAAAACTTGTAATCCAACGGGTTGAGGTCTGGACTACCAGCTGGCCAATCAGCCGTTGATATGAAGTCCGGAACGTTGTTTTTGAGCCACAGTTGAGTCGTTTTTGCTATGTGAGCTGGAGCAGAGTCTTGCTGGAAAGTCCATGGCTTGTTGTTGAATATTAATTGGTTGAGATGTTGGCCGATGTTGTCACTCCTTTTTCGCAAAAATGGAGCTTGGTAGCGCCATCGTAGCACACTCCCCACCATGCCATTACAGACGCGGGATGGTGGCCTCTTTGAACCCTCGTTCTTCACGTACCGGCTGAGTAACGCTTTCGATCTTCGCTTGCGTTTTTCCTTCAATGCGGCCGCGAGCAGGTGTCCAGTGTGTCGCTAGTACGCGCAGAGTCCTAAATCTTCTTTGATAATGCGAGACATGGATTTTTGCGAAATTTGCATTTCCCGCGACAAGATTTTCTGTTTTCGCAGCGGTTTTCGGTCGATTCGTTTCTTCACGGCTTTGATCGCATTCGGAGTTCTCACAGTGCGCGGACGGCCGGATCTTTGACGGTCTCGTACTCCGCCAGTATCCTCAAACAACTTCACAGCACGATACACAAAATTGCCAGTGATTCCAAGCGGCCGCAATGTCCTAAAAATATCGTCTTTTTCCATGTTGCGTTTAAGTAGGCCAACTACAACAATACGATTTTCGATGTCGCCCCATTCCATGATTGTAAGCAATTAATGTCAAAAACTTCTTACGTCATAATGAAGCATAAATATCAACTGTCAAATCGCAATCAATACGAAATGGATGCGCTCAGTGTTGCATTCGTAATGAGTGAGTTCAGTTGTGTACCAGTATTTATGACTTGACTAGGTACATGCTTCTATCAGTGGATGAGAATAATTTCAAAATAGTTCACCTCTAGCACTAGAGATTAATCTTACACATAATTTTCTAAAAAAGAAATTCAACTTCAACCATAACTTCATGGTTACATACCCTGATCGACAGATCTGGGAACACAAAAACGCCCACTGGTGCGGCACACCGACGAATCCAAAACAGACGAAGGATTTGGAGCAGGCATTTACGGAGAGCTCTGGAATAGGGACAATTTCAATAGATCTGCCACCAACAAGAACATTTATGTTCTCTCTGACAGGAAAGTGGCCCTACTTGCTACCAATGCTTTGGAGATAACCCCAAAAATTGTGCTGTACTGCATTATATTTCTCAAAAGACTGGGCAGCGCTAATAGGATCCATTTAGTCTAGATGCTAGGTCACAGTGGTTATGATGGTAATGGAAGAGCAGACGAATTCGCCAGAAAAGATTCGGCCTCAGCATTTATGTTGACACGACCACTATGAGTTACCAATTGGCTCCATATAAAAGCTAAATGTCTAAGAACAAAGGCACTCCGTTACTGGACGGAAACTTTTTAACAGCTCCTTCCCTCAAAAAAGAGGACAACTCCTACAGTTTTCTCGGGCTCAGATACATGCAATAATCGGATTCCCAACGGATCACTGCGGAGTCGAAAACCACTTTATGACTATGGGAATAGCATAAGACAACACCAGTCGCATGTGCAACGAGGCCGAAAAAACAGCAGAGCATATCCTTGGCCACTGTAACTACCTAAGCAGAACACGTCTCCTCGACGTCTTCTAGGTAAGCAATACCTTCAGGCAGAAGGTAGCAATGATAGTGTTTCCAGTGGTTATGTTTTAGCAGCTGTCAAAGTTACCAATGACATCCAACTGTCAAAATAGTGAGTAAGGTTTGCCATTTCATCATGCATCGTTTTACGCTGGCGTTTGGCCGAAGTTAGTAAAAGTTTTGATCGAAATTGCAGCTGAGTTGTAAATACAATCCACACAATCCACAAGCGTTCGGCCAAGCATAAATGCATCCACAAATATTGACTGTTTGGTGCAGTGTATGGCATGGCGGCTTCATGGAACCTTATTTCTTTCGAAATGAGGAAGGAGACACTGTTACTGTCAATGGTGTAAGGACAACATCGATATATCCGAGCTGTGGTTCCAACAAGAGAGCGCTATATGTCATACAAGCTACGCAACGCTCGTAATTGTCAAGGAGAAATTTGGCGACTGGCTCATCTCCCAGCGGGCGTTCATCAAATGCCCATCGCGATTATGCGGTTTGACACCATTCGATTATATTCTCTAGGGCCATTGCTTGAATAACGACGCACATATTGGACGGAGTTATCCAAAATTGGACCTACCGCTAGGAGCACTGGCAGCTAAGCCAAGGCGGCCATTTGAGTGATGTGCAATTCCCCATATAATGGCATGAACGTAGCTTCAAAATAAAGCTAGAGTTAACTTTATATCGCTCACCGTGTTTGTTTTATTAAAAAAAATTTTCCTATCGTTCTTAGCTGGTCACCCTTTAGAAAATACGAAAATGTTTGGTTATATCTTGCTAACTAACATGACAAGCCCGACTCTATATGCGTCAATGGAATTACAAAAACAAATGTTATGGTCTCTATTTAGTAAACAGGGTTTCCAACAAACCCTAAAGATCTTCGCAAAATTTTCCAGTGTTTTCATAAAATTTTAACATTACTCCAACAGATGTTGCGAATGATCTTTCCTCACATGCCTCCCGCGTAGGTTCTAATCGCATTTGCCACCTTCAAAGAACGGGTACCAGTTTTCAAAACTACTATCGTTCCCAACCCATTCAAGAATTTCGTCTTTGCTCCACAGAAACCTTAAAGAACGTTTCCTAAATGGTTATCCATTTATTACTAGTCCTCAAACTCTTCCATATGATATTTTTTGCCTCAGCGGACACAATTGTACATATAAATTGAAAGTTGTCCACTCTGGACTATGGTGTCTACTGTAACGATGGTATAGAGATAGACAGTGAATCAACTGGTAGCAGAGGTCCATTTGGAAATACTAACTCGTCTAAAATCTGCTGCAAATTCACTTGCGCTAGTATCCCCATGTCAAAGCGCAATTTTTACATTTGATATAGTGAACCAGTAGACGGGTGAATTTTAATCCAACCTAAGTTGAAATGGGTTCAGAGAAATCAAACTTATTTCACCGCTGCTAAGGCGGTGTCTGAAAAAGAAGTTCGCTTCTTTGAATGTCTTATGGATTCCTGTCTTCTCCAATTGAGTGGTACCACCAACAATCTTGGAGGACGACCGTTTGATCTAATTTTTTCTTCTGATGCGGATAATTGCATTGTTTCAGCGAGCAATCTAGACCGTCACCATTACGCGGATTTCGTGAGAGATCACGCATGCCTTGTCTCACATTGATGTGGCATTCTTGGTCTGCATTGTTTGATATTTTATCATGCAAAACTTTGCCCGTCCCTCCGTCTACAAATTACTAGTATTCAGCTCTATTGCGAAAATCAGCGTTCTACGAGGAATGAGTTTTGTGCGCCTGAAGCAACATCGGCCTACCGAGCACAAATTCACTATACCATCGAAAAGTCTGAAACCCAATTTTCATTATAGGATAATATAAGCCTCATCTATTGCGTAGTGGCTTGTAGTATGCAACAACTTTGAGTCTTTTACGTAAGGATCTTGGTTTAAAAGCATCCAAAATTCAATTCATGCAAGAACTGAAGCCAGAAGGCCCTCCGAATGGTCAACGACTGAAAGTTGGGCTGTTGAAAACTATTCAACTATTCAGCGATGAGGCTCTTTTCTGGCCTAATGGCTACGTCAGTAAGCAAAATAGCCGTATTTGGGGTGCGCGCAACCCAAAGAGCTTGAAGAGCTGCTATTACACCCATACAAAACAACGGTCTGGTGTAGTTTATGGGCTGGTGGAATTATCGGTCCATATTTCTTCAAATCTGAGGCCGGTCGGTCGGTGACAACGTTCTATTTGTTACTTGAAATTGAAGCCCATAGTCTCGACGACATTTAGTTTCAATAAGACGGCGCCACTTGGCACACTGCTAGTGAAACAGTGGCTCAAATGCGAGAATTCAATCCAATCCAATCCGGTATTCAATTCCATGTGATTAAAATTCCATCTCAGTAAGCAAATTATCTACTACTGCTTTATTTGCAGAAGTTCCAAACTGGACAGCAATTCGACCTTTAATGAGTTCGATTTCATACTGAAATCGTTATTACGGGCGATTTCAATGTACACGACTCTGGGTGGATTTGACATTCTGGACAGACAACATCCGAAGGACGGTGTGTTGAGATATTCGGCGCGGAAGGCAACTTGACCCAGCTTGTTAATGAGCCCACAGGAATATTGATTGTCATACCACCAAAACCCTTGACTCGTTTACAACTTCTCACCTTGATAAATACAACCTAGGTGTGCTATCCCCTCCAGGCTCGTCGGGCCACTGTGTCATATCAGCTAATTTCTTGTACACTGACCACAGGGTCAGAGAACAGATTCCTAAAAGAAGCATATGGCAATACGAGAAAGCCAATTAGAGCGAACTTAACAGCTTCTTTAGGAATTTTAACTGGTCGTCATGTTTCCTCGATAGCGACGTGGATGCTGCCGATATGATCGCAGACACTATTCTCTTTGGAATGAGATGCCTTATCCCTCATCAGATGAAGAGTATCAAACCAAAAGAAATGGCATAGTACGACTCGAGCTGTAAAGAGACTCTCAGGGTTAGAGAAAAGGTTTTTCGGTCCTTCAAGACCAACCCGATGCTTGTAAAATTACAATACGACCAAAAACTGAGGCAAAAAATACTACACTGTCCCAAAGGTAGTAAAAGCTTTTGGTTGTTTGTCGAAAACATCATCCACCATTCCAACGCTCATTTACAATGACATTCCACCTGTCAGGTCTTTAGAGAAGGTCAATCTGCTCGCCGTATACTCTGCGGCAAGCTCAACACTTCCAGATTGTGCTTTGTCTTCGCCTAGACTTGAGTCCGTCGGATCTTTAATGGGACAAATTCACTTTCGCACTATTGTAGTAGCAAGAGTTCTTAAAGATCTTAACATTCACAAATCCGGTGTTCTTCCGCGATGGCAAAACCGCTGAGCTGGGTTTTTCATCAACCCTTCTCTTTAAGATTCTTTGCGAGCAGATGGAAAATAGCATTTGTCGGGCCCGTCCCTAAAAAAGGCGAATATTCGTCTCTGTACTCCTACAGACCGCTGATAAACCGTCAGCTCATGAAAAGCGAGACCGAAGCGTACATCAATCAGGAAGAAAGCATGATAGTTGCACTTGATATTCCTAAGGCATTTGACAGAGTTTGGCACCAGGCTCTTTTGTCGAAAATGCGTGCATTTCGGATCGATGACTCTCTTCTTTAGTGGATTAGAAACTGTCTTTCGAAACGTTCAATTCAAGTTGTCTTGGATAGTTTCAAGTCTGATGTTCACAAAATAAATACTGGTGTGCCCCAGGGATCTGTTCTGTCTCCGACACTCTTTTTAATTTTCATCAGCGATCTCTTGTCTGCTACTTCTAATTCAATACATTCCTTTACTGACGACAGTATGAGTACTTTTTGCTTTTCATATTCGTTGCCAGGCTCACGTCCTTGCCCTTCAGCTGTAGAGTGGGAAGGGCAGCGTATGCTTAGCTCAATAAATTCTAATATAAACGGCATTACTAAATAGGAAACCACCAACAGAGTGGAATTTTATGCTTCCAACACACAATGCCGTTTGTTGTAGTTAAAAGCGAAATCCAAACAACTAGCCATTATCCATGAATGGCAATTGCGTCTTTGAAACTGAAACACTTTCCACATATGGAATGACCACATATTCGATGTCGTCCGAAATATCTAGGTTTTCTCAAGAGATGTAAGAAATATTTCACCTCTTCTGATCTTGAATCAATATATAAGTCGTTTATCAGCCGGAAATTGGAATACAATGCTCATATCTGGTCAGGTGCTTCTAAGACCTCTTTGCAGTTGCTACATGGATCCAAAACTGTGCGGTAAAACTCATGATGACAATATGACACAGTTATTCGACACCCCCGAACACAGACGTAATATCTCCTGTCTCACCAGTGCTCCACCGAAATCGCCAGTAGCATTCAAACTTTTAACCGTAACACCCGTGTCGCGATGAATGCTCATCGGTATACCCTCAAGCCCATTTTCGGACGCACTCTAAAATATCGTGATTCGTTCCTAAGCCGTACAACTTGTTTATGGAATGCCCTCCCTAGCTCTTTATTTCCTAGCCATTATAGCCTTCAAACATTTAAGACCAATGTTCACCGGTACCTCTCTTTCCATCCACCCTGATTTTCCTTCGCCCACGCTTTGTGCAGACATTTTAAGGGTACTTAAATCCGTTGAGCGCGCCTTAATTATATGTATAAAAAAAAATATGATCACGGAGAAGTCTTTGGACCATGCTTTCTCCTAGATGCTGCCGTGCGTCTGTTACAATCAATGGAGGCCGCTATTGCTGCATGTTAAACGTTTTTTTTTTAATGATAAAGTGGAAATGGAGGGAAAGATTTCTCTTACCACAATTGACTTATTGAAGACGAAATTCGATGATCGTCACATTGGCCTTGTCACATGGCTACCCTGCTCCTGCGATTGAACACCTTTGGAGAAATTTGAGACGACTGGAAGGCGCACATTCGACGTGAAATTGCTGAAATACCGGCCAAATTCTGTACACGTACAAATACTTTTATTTCCAATGGAATATTTCTTTGAATGCTTCTGTGAAATCGTCCTCCACTGTGCGATAATTAATTTTACCCATTGCATCTCCTAATTGATGTAACCTATTTGTTCGGAAATATTTAGTTCTTTCTCCCATTCGGATTTGTTGTGATTAAATTCAACAGATTCCAGCAATTAATATCTGACCAAAGGTCATGCACAATACCCAATTGATGTCGCCAACCACGTAACCGAATGGAACCAGCTAAGTGCCAAACTACAAGCGGCAACTGCCAGCGGACATGCTTTGAATACGCATTCCATTCCATGTATCCGTTCGCACAAACAACGTGTTGTGAGCGTAAATTTAAATTGGATTTGCCGCAAAATCGGTTCCGCCACCACCTTCACCATACGGGAGGAATGCTGTCTGCTGGCCATGAGGCCGATGGTTAACTCTTCAATGGATTCTCCCCCAAATGAGGTTAGTTTGGCAATGTAACATAAATAGGCCCCCAAAGGCTTCGTTCAACCCCATGCAAGTGTGTGCCGTTCTACATATAAAATAAGGGGTTGGAAAAATAAAAAAAAAAATTTTAAATACTCGCATGTCAAAAATGAAGAAAAAGTTTCAATCAATTGTATCAGCGCATTCGGAAATTGTTCCATTTGTTTGGATTTTTGTATCTTTGCGCGCATTTCACTCCTTCAAAGTGGGGGCGGGTGGTGGGAGAGGACCGAAAGGTCGTTTAATTAACTCCTATTTGGTGTGACGTTCGTCATGGTGGCTGGTGTTCGTTTAATTAGTGACATTTCCAGTAATGGTGGCTTAATTAAATTTTCTTCCAGTGTCAAAGTGCAGTCGTCTGTTATACGAGCATACGAGTATTCGTACGAGTAGCAACGCCAGTTAACGTACGAATGCTGTACGAGTACCCGTATATACATTTACCATAAGCTCAGTGTGGTGTGCTCTTCGGGGGATGCTGGCCAGATTTCAATTCACCGAAAAGGGTGCATGTGTTGTCTAGCGCCATAGGATAAAGATAGATAAGGAACGACTTGATGCCATGGCAACATAATTGAGATGGATGTGCTATTAAAGTTCATTGAAACACAGCATACGGATAGCAGGGAAAAGTTGTAAAAACTTTACAACTTTATAATTTTAATTATCTTTTAATGTACTTTGTTCAAATGGGTAGTTGATGGATGGAGCATGAAATAAAGCGCATGGGGATGAGATTAGGTACAGTTGACCGATGATGGGTCGGTGAGTCGGTTGTTAAATGCGTGTTGTATTTTCTGCTGGTGTAGCAAATGACGTAATTAGTGGTAAGGAAGTATGGGTTTTATAACTTTACAACTTCGCTTAGATGTCTGAGTTCAGAACTCTGCCAACGTAAAAGAACAGCAATGGGAAGTCTCTATTCTACCCTCATATGGAGTCGGCAAAAATCCTGGGTCCATCTCATTTTGCATAAAGAGACAAGATGAACAACATAATGAGTGGTTTAATTAACTGATATTAAGGAAATATTTATCTCTGGAAGATGCGAAGAATATACGTAATTTGAAGTGAAATAATGGACAACGACTAATTCTGTTGGCAGAGGGGTATTTTCAGAAGCATTTTAGACTTGTTCTCATGTTTCCAGCTCTCACTACTCGGAATAGCCATATCAAGCACCTACCTTGGTCTACAACTATCCGGTGAAAATGTTGGTGCCAGTCAGCTAAAGGAATAAACAGTTCAGTACAAAAGTAAATCAGGAAATGAACACACGATTGGGACTTTATTCTAGCGCTCCCTTTGCATGATACAGTCTGAACTACTCTGGACTTTAGTGTGCAATCAAAAAATCGGGTGATCTTGCGAGGGTAGCCCTGGAAGTACCCGACCTGACGTATAGATGGCGGTTCGTTGTTCTCGTTTTTCTCTCTACTTCTGATACCAGTTCCACGACATTATTGCATTACCCCAAGTCCTGACTGTTTCTTTGGATTTTTTTTTTGCTGACCTCAGTCTTTCGAGGTCAATAACTGTCTCTGTGTCACTTCTGGTATCGGTTCCGCATATATTTGGTGCATTACCCCAAGTGTTGACCAATTTCCACTCGCGGTGCATAGCAGTGAGTAAAGTGCATTGTTAACTTTTTTCGTTTACTTTTGATAAAATTACCATGTCTTGCGGAATCACTATTTGCCCAATCTTTGATGACAATGCTGACTTTGCTACTTGTAAGGGCATCTGTGGAAAATCATTTCATCCAATTTGTGTCGGATTAAATAAAAGAAATTCGGTATACATAAAAGACTTCTCTGACAACTTCCTATTCCTTTGTGATGAGTGCAGGATCATCCTGCATTCACAAGCGTTGCTTGCCATAAAGTGCTTCAGCGTCTCCACTGACTCATTTCAAAAAAGTCTCACGACGAATCAGTCCAATTTAAAAAGTAGTGTCACTTGTGTTGATGAATTAGGCAACTCGGTACTGTCCTCAACTGAAATAATTAAGTCCAAGCTCACCAACATCGATAAACAATCTGCAAGTCTGGTCGAGATGAATACTGCGATCAATGATCTTAAAGCAGTTTGTTCCGCCCAAAACATTTCTAACCTTAAATTGAGCGAATCGATAAACAACCTTCGTGTAGATCTTGAGGCTCATTTTCAATCCTCGTCAAAGAAACGACCATCTCTAATGCAGCCCGATCCTATGCCCGAAGTAATCTTTGATAGAATCAACGGTGTTGGTCACGATCCAGCTGCCGCACAATCAACTATTTTCGATATCGAGAATCATATCGAAACGGTAAGCAGCAAAATTGACAATCTACCAACCCACACGCAACACCACCAGAATGTCCACTACAATACATCAATTTTGGCTGCATTACTGGAAACCGAAGCCGAAGCACTTTCACCACCACCTCCTCGCCCACCAATTTGTAAATCTACAAATTTTCCCGCCCCTTCAATCCACGTCGCCGCCCCATGCAAGCTCATCAAACATTTTGGTACAACATGGACACCTTCCGAATGGAGGCGTAGACTGGATAAAATTGAAACCGATATGAGTACATTTTTCATCAAAGGCTCCCCTCTAAATGCTGATATTTCTTGGATCACGAAATTCTTCGCGAACAAATGCGGCATCACCATCAGCAAATGTAAAATGTTCCTGCCATATCACCGCAAAGGTAATCGCAACTTTAAATTCGACCTCCCTTCCAGATACGAATGGTTATTTAAGAACCCTGCTGGTGATAATTTCAATATTGGAAAGATGCGTATCTGTAAATGAATCGACACACCTACCAAGAAAAAGGATAAAACGAAATTACCTAGTCCCGATTCCAAATCCCATCCCAAACCGGACTCTAATTGGAGATTTTAAACGAACATATTCCCAAAATTCGTACCTCCCACTCACATCCCGAACCAACTTCATCAGTCCTGCAATTGTATTGCACCAGCTACCTCCGTTCCACCCAAGCCCCCGCGTCAACGCGTCTCTTTCAAATTAACCCCAACCGCACACACTAACTCCACTGAAATACCTAACCCCTCTGCTTATACCACAAGCACTTCTTTCCCAATTTTCAATCTTAAAACCGGAGCTAAATATCCCAATGTCATTTGGTCCCATATTATAAACCCCTCATCTGAAAAAGTGTCTAATGTCCTTTCAAGTACCGCTGCATCGGCCTCATAATCTTCGTACACCAGCCCCATTTTTGACCCCCTTCTGCCTCCCACAGTTAAAATTACCCGACAAACTTTTGACACAACAGAATGTCGTTATGCGCTTTCTAGGCTTAGAGAAAAAAAGACGTTCGAGAATATACGTCTCCGTATAGCGTATCTGCATTACAAATCTGACTCAGTTAGTTATAAGGGAAAAATTAAAACAAGGTTCTTGGCCTCCATACAGCAGGAAGATCTCCCCACTGACCTTACAAGTCTGAGAAACATATATATCAAGTTCCACGAGATTTTCAATATATCTCCCCAAAAAGTCTAACACGACCTTGCTGCTTTCGGTAACTATGTCCACTCAAAAAGGATCTCAGACCTTCAACGGAGCAGAGCTGACAATGACAAATTTTTTCGTCCCTAACGTGCTACCATCAACTGCTACGCCCCCTCGAAATAACATTCTGTTATGACTGCGATCTAAGACCCGTGCCGTCTTTGGCCAATCTCACGCTCTCCCATTTGAGGTCTACGCTCTGACCGAAACTAATCTAATTCCCGACATAAAGAATCAGGAATTGTTCCCCACTAGTTTCAATGTTTTTCGAGACGACGATCTTACCTGTCCAAATGATGATTCTCCTTGTCGAGTTGTCCTATTGGCCGTCCACAATGACCTAAACTCTTCTCCAATCGCTGTTTCTACTTCTTCCAAGCTTGACTATGTTTCAATAAAGATAACACTCCCCTGCAGGTCCCTGTAGGTTACGTGTTTTTACATCCTACCGGCGCATGCTACCAACTAGCTATAGTTGCAATTGATCAAATATTTAACTTATCTGATGCTCTCGATGATATCATGGTATTCGGCGATTTCAGTCTACCTCAACTGCACTGGAGTCAATCAGATGTTGAATCTTTTTTTATCGCAAACCCTAACTCGAGTAAAGAATGTCTCTTCTTGGATGAGCTCACAGACTTTAGCTTATGCCAAGTTGGTGGGGTCTCCAACTATATGGGTAGGCAATTAGACCTCATTTCTACCACTGACTCCATGAGCTCCTCAGTAAAACGAATTTCCGCAAAATTAACGCTTATCTTAGTAAGTGTTCTTTTGATTTCGCCAATATGCCCCTAAAAAGTGCTCTCTCCATCACTTTCATTCGAAAACGTATCATCAACCGATCCGCATACCATAGCGAACTTTTGTGCCACATTTTTTAAGCACTCTTTTGCCGATTATTCCTTCGTACCGCATCTCTCTTATTTCAAATATCTACTTAACTTCCCCATCGGCCCGTCTATTTAAAATTACAACAACTTAAAGATGAATACTTACCCGGCCCAGATGGCCTTCCATCCAGATTTATTAAAAAGTGTTCCTCAACACTCTCCAACCCTCTTGCAAATCTCTGCCGATTATCGCTCTCTCAAGGTGAATTTCCTCAGATATGGAAGTCTTCTTTCATAACACCGATACACAAAAAGGGGTTAAAAAGCGAAGTCACTAACTACCGCCCCATAGCTAAACTCTCACATATACCCAAACTCCTCGAAAGCATTTTGTACGAAGCCTTAAGCTTCCAGTGCAAATCTCTTATTTCCCCTAATCAACACGGCTTTCTGAAAGGTAGACCAACTACCACTAACCTCGTCGGATTTGTGTGCTCTATTCTCTCAGTCTTAGAAAGTGGTAAAGAAGTTGACGTTATAACCACTGATCTCAGTAAGGCCTTGACAAGATATCTCATAAGCTAATCCTATTCGAATAGTCCGTCCTGGGCTTTGAACCCATTTTGCTTACATGGATATCTTCTTACCTGGAGAATCGTTTTTATAGTGTTCGTTTCAGGTCTGTCCTATCGGCCCCTTTCCTGGCCACTTCAGGTGTTCCTCAAGGTAGGCACCTAGGTCCACTTCTCTTCATCCTAACCATTAACGATCTTGAAAGTGTCACTCACCACTCAGTACTTTCTCTCAATGCTGACGACACCAAATTTCTTAAACCCATTTCCTCCCAACATGACTCCAGCCTCCTGCAAATAGATCTAAATAGTTTTTCCACCCGGTGCATCAAGAACTGCTTAGAAGTCAATGTCACCAAATGTCAGTCGATTTTCTTGTCACGTAATTGCAAAAGGTCTACTTAACGAACTTACGTTATCCACGGCCAACCTATATCCCTTGTTCAGACTATCCGCGACCTTGGCAGACTCATCGCTTGGCTTCGTTAAAAGATGGTCCAAAGAATTCTGTAACCCGTACGTGACCAGATCACTATATATCACTTACGTTCGCCTCCTTCTCGAGTACGCTAGCCAAGCGTGGTATCCCTTTCAACGAGTTCATGTAACCCGAATCGAGAGGATCCAGCATAGTTTTCTTCGATTTACTCTTCGAGGTCTACCTTGCAACGATCCTCTAATCTATCCTCCCTATCGCGACTGTCTCAAGCTCATTAATCTGAATACCCTTGAGGAATGCAGGGACCCAGCAGACATTCTTTCCATTCACCGACTCCTCTTCGGCTCCTGCGATTGCAGTCTGCTACTTCGTTTCCAACAATAAAATATTGGATGGCAGAGTTTAAGCGAGGCCGTATGAGCTGCCAAGACGAACGTCGCAGTGGTCGACTAAATGAGTTGAGTTCACAAGAAATGACAGTCGATTAAAGTGGGTGAGCTAACAGATATGGAAGGCATTTCAAAAGGCGCTGTAGAAGCCATGTTGCCTGGAAAATTGGACATGAGAAAGCTGTGCGCAAGATGGGTGCCGCGATTACTCACAATGCAACAAAAGCAGCGTCGTGAGGATGTTTCAATCGAGTGTTTAGCAAAGTTTCACAGCAATAAAGCCGAATTTTTGCGTCGATTCGTAAGCATGGATGAAACATGGCTCCATCATTTCAAACCCGAGACGAAGGAACAGTCAAAGCAATGGACTGAAAGGGGAGAATCAGCTCCAAAGAAGGCGAAGACCATCTGCAGGCAAGGTCATGGCGTCAGTTTTTTGGGATGCGTGTGGGATATCTTCAGAAAGGAAAAATAATCAACGGCGTGTACGAGTATTATTGCAGCGTTTGAAAGATGAAATCAAGAAAAAACGGCCGCATTTAGCGAGGGAAAAAGGTTTGGTTTCATCGAGACAATGCACGAGTGCAAGGAGTAAAAGTTCGAATTGCTTCCTTATGTACTCTATTCGCCAGATTTAGCCCCCTCGGATTATTTTCTATTTCCGAATTTGAAAAATGAAAAAGTGGCTCGGTGGTAAAAGATTAGCCAACAGTAAAGAGGTGAGTCTGCGGTTGACGGCTATTTTAAGGAGCTCGACGATTCTCACTATAAACAGGGTATTGAAGCTATTGAACAAATAAAGATATCTTTTGCCAAATTTTTTGTGTTGCCTTTGTTAGGTCGAGTACGTCTAGGACTACCCTCGTACCTACTTGCTTATGTAGGTCGCGCTACAGGTCGTGGTGAAACTGGGCCTCAAGTAATAAACCTCTTAAGTTAGCCTGGTCTTTAGCTAACTGCATCCAGTCGTGCGCTCCAAGTCGATTGAGGTCCTATTCTACCTATGCACGCCACCTAAGGTTAGGTCTTCTTCAACTGCGTTGTCCCTCTCGGTTTGATTCCAAGACTCTGCTGGCCCGAGCATTGGTGTCTATTCGCTCTACATGTCCAAGCCATCTCACGTGGCTTATACGCAGTTTTCTGACTAGATCGATGTCGCTGTATAACTCGTATAGTTCGCCGTTGAATCTTTTCCTCCAAAGCCCGTCAACGCAAATGGGACCGAATATTTTTCGAAGGACTTTTCTCTCGAAACGACTGAGAATACCTTCGGCTCCAGCGCCAAAAGTAGGACTGGGATGATCAAGGTCTTATACAGAGTCTTCCTAGTTTCTCGGGATAGGACTTAACTATTCAACTGCCTTCTTAGCCCAAAGAAACAGCGATTGGCAAGAGTGATTCCGTGTTTTATTTCTGCTGAGGTGATGTTGGCAGAATTTATAAGAGAGGCGAGATAGACAATGTCCCTTACTACTTTGAAATTATAGCTGTTGACTATGTTGTGTGTCCTTTCTTGTTGGCATCATATTCTTAGTTTTGCACCCATTCACAACTAAACCCATTTTGGGGCTTCTGTTTCATTGCTAGCAAACGTACCGGTGACCGCCCGGTGAGTTCTGCCAATTATGTCGATATCATCGGCGTAATTGGACAGACTTTGAAAGATTGCGCCTAGAGTGTTCGCTTGTGAGTTCCGCACAATTTTTTCACGTATGAAGTTACATGACAGCGCGTAACCTCGCCTGAAACTTTTTCTAACATCAAAGGTCTCGGTGAAGTCGTTACCGACCTTCATGGAGCAGCGAGCGTTCTCAGTCGTTTTCTGCACAGATGAACGAACTTTGCAGGGATGCCAAACTAGACATGGCTCTATATACTTCGTCCCTGTAAATGCTGTCATATGCGGGCTTAAAACCGATGAAAAGATGGTGGGTATCGATTTGGACTTGTTGAGTTTTTTCTAGGATTTGCCGGAGTATGAAGATTTGGTCGATTGAGGATTTTCCTGGCCTGAAACCGGACTGATAGACCCCAATCAGGTTGCTGACGAGGGGCTTCAGACGTTCACATAATATCACAGATAAGATCTGGTATGCCATGTTGAGGAGACTTATACCTCAATAGTTGGCGCAGTTGAGGGTGTCTCCTCTTTTGTGGATCGGTCAAAAGATGCTGAGATTCCATACATCAGGCATATACTCTTCTGATCAGGGTTGAGAATAAGTTGGGGTATGCTCTCCATAAAGTCACTTCTGGCAGCTTTGAATACCTCGGCGGGTAAAAGGTCAGGTCCAGCGGCTTTGTTGGATTTCAGTTTAGATATGGCCATCCTTACTTCATTTTGGTCAGGTGGACGGAAGTTTTGGTTATCATCGTCTAAATTGAATGGTCAACTCTGCCTGATGGCAGGTATACAGCCTGCAGAGAAAGTTTTCTAGTATTCTCAGCACCGACTGTGACTCCAGTACAAGGTTTCCTTCTTCGCCTCTACAGGCTTCTGCAAGCGTCTTCTTGGCTTGACACATTTTTTTTACGTGTTGATAAAACTTCAGTAAGTTATTCCTGGACCACAGCATCTCAATATCTTCGATCGCGCGCTTTTCGTGCTCGTTTTTCTTCTACTGGAGAAGTCGGTGTTCTTTCCGTCAATTCTGTGCGTAGAGTTCACGAGTATGCTTCTTTTGATTATCTGCATGTGCTTGCTGGCATTCTTCATCAAACCAGAGACTTCTTGGTGGTGGTCGGGTGGAACCCAGGATATCAGTAGCTGCGACTCCGATGGCACGTTGGTCATCGGTACTTGATGCTGGCGGATTGATAGATTTTCTCTTGCTATTGCGGCTTTTCTACGTTTCATCTTCCCGCTCTAGTTCTTCTTTGTTTTGGGGTTTGGGAAATCCGTATTTGTACCTTGACTGTAACAAGGTAGTAATCCGAGTCAATGCCTGCTGCCCAGGGCATTTGACGTCCAGAATATTGGAGGCATGCCTTTATGTCTATCACAATCAAATTGATTTAGTGTTTCATGATCCGGAGACCGTGTGTATATAGAGATGAGAACGCCATGTACTAGCTACAGTGATATTTCCTCTCTTCACAAAGTCAATAAGCCTAAGTCTGTTGCCAGACGTGTATACTGGTGGAACCAAGAGCTAGGCAGTAAGTGTCATAGAGCTAGAAGACTATGCAAGCGATCCAGAGGTCAGCCCTCCCACCAGTATTTATAGGTGCAATACAAAGATAGGCGTAGGGACCTTAAATTAGACATTCGGAGAAGCAAACACAGCTGGGGTACTGCCTACATGGCGGTCATGGCAAAACTAAAGGGCTCTAGGGCACCCTCACCCTCATGCCCTTCGCTGATGCAAAAAATAGTGTCGGGATTATTTCCACCGCAAGCACTTGGATTGGACGGCATATCAAATAAGGTCCTTAAGCTAGCCGTCAAAATAAACACAGAAGCATTCGTGGAAATGTATAACAAGTGTTTAACAGAAGGGGTTTTTCCAGACCAATGGAAAAAGCAACGTCTTGTGCTGCTGCCCAAAGGGAATAAGCCACCAGATGAGCCCTCGTCATACCGTCCCATATGCTTACTAGACACGATGGGTAAAATACTGGAGCGAATAATATGCAACCGACTGGAGGTGCCAATTTATGAAGCCGGAGGACTCCAGAAGAAGCCATTCAGGGCATAAAATACGGCGCCGTATTAACGTTGGACGTCAAAAATGCGTTCAACTCTGTAAACTGGAGGCTTATAGTACACTCTCGTAGGTCAATGATGGTGCCATGATTTTTAATAAAAATTTTGCTAAGTTACTACGTAACTCACGGAGTTCCACAAGGATCGGTACTAGGACCTCCCTTATGGAACATTATGTACGACAGGGTTCTAAGACTTGGAATCCCGATTGAGGCTAAAATCATAGGCTTTGCAGATGATATTGCAATCGTTGTGGCGGCGACACACTTGGACGAAGTAGAAGACATTGGCAATGCATGTATTCGAAAAGTTAGACGGTGGATGACAACAGTTGGGTTAGAGCTTGCAGAACATTAAACGGAAGCAGTTTTGGTAACCAGTCGCAAGGAAAGAGAAACAATCACCATCAGGGTGGACGATCACGATTTAACATCAAAACCGGCTATCAGACACCTAGGTATGATGATCGATGCTAGGCTCACTTACAAGGAACACCTTGAAAGAACGTGCGACAAAGCCGCAAAGGTGAGGGCTGCCTTATCCAGAATAATGACAAACATAGGAGGACCGAAACAGTAAATAAGAGTACTTCTGTCAAAGGTGGTGCAGTCAATCACAATGTACGCGGCACCAATATGGGCGAAGGCACTGAAAATTAAGTCATACGCAAGAAAGACTAACTCTGTCAACAGACTATGTGCTCTGAAAGTTTGCTGTGCATTTCGCACAGTGTCAGATGATGCTATGATGATGAGATGAGTATATGTCATTGTGGGAATGCTACCAGCAGATATACTGGCTACTGAGCTACAAAGGACCTACGATAGTTCGGGAACTCGGAGTTTCAGTCAAAGATATCAAGCTGGGAGAAAAGCAGCGCAGCACATGTGCATGGCAAGAGAGATTGAACCAGTCTACAAAGGGGAGATGGACCTACCGACTTATAGCCGATATTCGTAAATGGGCAGAACGTAATTACGGAAAAGTAGATTTTTACTTAAGTCAGCTCCTACCTGGACATGGCTGCTTTCAATCATATCTACGAGTATGTATACAGGTTTGGTCTGAAGGAATCTCCCTTCTGCTTAAACTGCGGAGCGGCCAGGGAAGATGCACAGCACGTAATTGGATACCAACTCCTGGGGATGCGGTGAAACAGGCTGCGGTAGAAATAATGAAGGAACTTCGGCGGTTGGAAAGAATCAGAGAGAGCACTAATGAAAATCAAACCCAGACGGCATCTCTAATACAACAAAGAACAATAAATATTGTACACAATGTCGAACCAGCAAACGGAGAAAGTAGGGCATAAAGTGCTTACCGGCCCCGTGAAGTAGTACTTAACGGCAGTTCCACGGGGAGAGTGGTAGAAGAGTGCAGCGTGTGGGTTAGTACGTCGGCGCACCCACGAAATCGAGTACTTGGGGTTTGCGAGTCATGCATGCTGATAGCCCGGGCTATTAGTATCTTCCGAAGATTGCCACATCCTTGGAGGCCACAAAAAAAAAAAAAAGACGTGGAGTCGTGTAGGCTATGTTTACCAACTGTCCTGCCAAAGATGTCCTCCTTTCCTATTCCGGCATTAAAATCACCTAGTACGATTTTAGCATATCTGGCCGAGGGCGCATTTTAGGCTTACGCTAGCAAATTTAGCCCTTATGCGGGTTTGCTTTAGCATCAGCAGTATATATTTTTCATCTTGGAGGGCGGTGATGTCTGCGTTTTGTTTTTTCTTTTTCAGTTTATATGCTTAAAAGCGCTCCGAACTGCCGTATGCGACGTCTCTGTCGTAGTTGAGTCGCCTGTCCACACCTGTTCGAGCAACGTGGACGATTAGGGGAACAGCCAATCTGTCCTGCATCAGACCTTTGTTATCTAGGTAGAGGAACGCTTCTGGAGGAAATAGCCGTCACAGCGAATACTCTCATGACACATATAATTAGGGTAGTAAGCCCCAGAGATCAGGTTGTTCGACGATGTCATTGCTCTTGCAATGTGCCTTAGAGTCAACTTGATAACAAAATTGTCCACTCTTATTAGGTTCGCCCTATTGTACAAGACCTCATTGCGATAGAGTTTTATGTACTCAGACTCTGGTGTTCTGTGTAACCGAAGACAAGCCCTCTCAAACACCCGAATCTTTTCCATTAAGCTTGCTAGCACATTGAACCACACGGGACACCCGAATACCAGCATGGGCCTGATAAGGGCCATGTAGCAGATCACCTTTACCCTCGCATCGAGTTGGCTGTTATAAAACAGTCTCCTTGTAAGGGCAAAAGCACCTCTGGATCTGGCCAGAGCAACATCTATATGTTTGTTAAAATACAGATATTGATCTAGCCAGACCCAAGGTATCTGACTACATTTCGACAAGCAAGTGGCTGTCCATGTTGTCCGACGATAGAGAACTTTCGCCAATTCTTTCTGGTATCCCTAGAGGCCCCAGACAAAGGCGTCCTAAACAGAATGGTTTCCGACTTCTGAAAGTTGATTTTCAGCTTCCAGTCGTCGCAATATCGCTTAATTTTGTCGAAGTCACGTTGAAAAAGCAAATTAATGACCTCAATCTTTGGACCTGATCTGTACGCAATTAAGTCGTCTGCGTACGCTATGGCATGGTGAAGCGAACCTATCAGATCACTTGAGTAAATGTTGAATAGGATCGGCGAACTTACCGCACCTTGTTGCAGACCGTTTTTAATGTTAAATATTCCAGCAGAAGTCACATCGCCATTCTTCACGATGAACTGTCTACTGGAGAGCATATCACAAAAAAAAAACAGCAGTGGTTTACTAATGCCCAACCTGTCCAGCTTGAAGAAGAGTCCCTCTAACCATACGGTGTCGAAGGCCTTTTCCAAGTCAATCAGGCTGCCACCAGTACACTGGTTCTTGCCTTTGTTCCATTGGATATCAGAAACCAGTTTCGACACAGCATGAATGATAGCATACCCCGCCTTGAAACCGAACTGATTATCCGGAACTATATGTTTGTCTTCAACCCACTTAGTCAGGACTCTATTGATCACCTTCTCTGATGTTTGGAAGAAGACTGATCGAGCGGAGATTCGCCGGATTGGAAGTATCTTTATCCCTTTTAGGGATGGGATGTACCACCGCAGTTTTCCAATGCGCTGGGTAATGTGCATTATTCATTGCATTATTAAACAGGGTAGTATAAATGTCCACCGCTTCCAGTGGGAGATGTCGAAGCACAATGTTCGGTATTTCATCGGTTCCCACTGATTTCTTACTTTAAGTGATTCAAAGATCGTTTGGAGCTCTTCCTTCGAAATGAACGGTGGTAATACCCTTTCGTTGGTGATGACATTATTTGCCATATTCTCGTCACTGAACTGGGTGAAACCCGAGCTCTCGAATCGCCAATTCGCAATTTCATTTCGAAGGCAGGAATTGTGCACAAGGACTCGACTTTCCAGGTCGTGGTTCGGGCCAATGATGTCATTCGCCTTGTACACTTCCTGGAAAGTCGCTCCTATAGCCTCTACCTTCTCCTGCGGATCCTCGATCACAAAGAAGTTGTCATCATCAACTGCCTCATTTGGATCGATACCTGCTGCTAGGAGTATTTGTTCGTTGTTCGTCGTTCGGGCGATTTTGAGACATGGAAGGTCGTTTTGATTATTTCGGGTTGCTGGTGTTTACAGCCCGAATTTTGTTGTTCCAATACAAACTTACAGAATTTCTGTAATTTGCCCTTATTAGTGTTTGGAGGTTTTTGATCGACGACTTCAGTGTCACGATCTCCGGGTTATGTCTGTCAGTAAACTGTCTGTACAAGGTTTTTAGTCTTGACAGCAGTCTACTTTTATGTCGGTGCAGTGCGTCAATGGTTGCGTTGCGGAATAAGTCTTCGTCGTCAGTGTATTGATACCGAGGTATCGTTTTGTCCATTGTTCGTTAGATAGTCTCGTCCATTAGTCTAAGATACCTGTCAATGTCCTCGATTGACAGATTTCTGTTGGACGTCGATACATTATGCTGTGTTGACCCCACCAATTGAACAGTAGGTTCCCTCTAGTATTTGGTATATTATTTCCCCAATCATTATGTTTGGCGTTGAAATCTCCGCCGATAATAAAATAGTTGTCTTCCAATTCCAGCCTCAGGAATCGAAAAAGTGCCTCGAGCTCTGAGATGAATAAGGTGGATTGAGTAGCCTTAGATGCATAGACAGACACCATGTACAACCGCTTTCCACTACGGAGAGGGATGTACATGACACGTGCTTCCAGCATGAAACGCAGTCCCTTTCTTACAAAGATCGCAATACCTCCCCCTTGAAAGGAATTGGGTTGGTTTCTTCGTAATATTTTAAATCTTCTCTGCCTCATTTTGTGTGTTTTGGTAAGCTTAGTTCCGCTAACCAAAAGCACATCAGGGGCATGGTCTTTAAGCAACTTAAACAGTGTGGCTCTTCGTTCGAATCTAATCAGTGAATTAACTTTCACTGCAAGGACCTTCAGAGTTTGCTCCGCCATGTACGTACCCATTACGACTGGAAGTGCATTAGGCCCGGCAGCAGCGAGTATACGAGTATGTGATCTACCCGCGTAGTCTGTTCTTGTATTTGACGTTGAAGCTGAGCCATCTGGGACAACCCCGATAATTTGCGGTACATCCCGTGTTCCTACAGAAAGCACAGGAGAGTTGGCTTTTTTCCGACGCTCCGTCCTTACCCAGAGCGCATTCCTCTGACTTGTGGTTCTTTCCACATTTCACGCATCGAGGCTGCATTTCGCAGTTCGACGCGGCGTGCCCGAAACTTTGGCAACCAACACATTGTAAAAAGTTTTCGCTCCTCTTAAATTTCTCCCAGTGTACAACCTGGTAGTCTAGGACTCCTTAGACCATCCAATTTGCTGTCGGGACTTAGCTGAACCAAGAAGAACGGTAGTTTCCGCTTCTCCCTTTTAGCTCTAGCCGTGACTAATGGCTTGACCCCCACGAATTTGAGCCCTGCGCACTCCTTCTCTTTCAGCAGTGCAAGGAGCTCCTCCGGATCAGTCGACGGCTATAATCCCCTCAGCAGCATTGTTTGCAGCTTCTCCCCCTTCGGGGTGTTGGAGAAGAACTCCGTCGTCGAATCCTTCAGTAAGTTTTTTATTTTATGATAGCGCTCCACTGTGTTACAGTGGATCGCATGCCTATCTAGCGATAATCCATCTTATAAGTGTTTATAGGTGGAACACTTACTTTTGAAGTATTTTTTTGTTAATGTTGTTGTTGTTTTTATTGGTGCTGCTGCTGCTGTTGTTATGGTTGCTTTTGTTGTTGTGATTTCCGTCGTTGTTGTTGCTGGCTCTTCTGCTGCTGTTGTTGATGTTGTGGTGCCTGCTGATATCGTTTTTGAGCCTGTGTAGGTTTAGGCTGCTGGTTTGGTTTTTGTTGTTTCTGTTGCTGTGGCTGCCGAGAGTTGTGAAGTTCTCCTAGCCGCTCCTTCTCCCTTCTTGCTATTTGCTTAGCTTTAATACCTAGCACTCTTTGCTGGAGCTGTTTAATATTGGTGTGAATTCTTTCCACCTCCTTTTCCTCATCATCTGACTCAGAAGGCGCCAGAGATGCGAACATGTTGCCAACTTCATTATATTGGCCTTCTCTACCATCAGGCGCATATGGGAGATGATCATTGAGTGCCTTTTTAATTGCTTGCTGCCGTGCTGCTGCCCTTGTTGTTATAACGCGCGCCTCTTCCCTCGCTTCAACAGGCAGCTTTTCTGTTGATGCTGAGGGGGAAGTGCGCTTCAATGGGTTCGGAGCAGGCTTCATCTTCCTCCTCCTCTTCATCTTTGGCTCGACCACTTGAAACACCCTTTCAGCTGGTCCCGCTATTGGCATTGCGAGACGCTCTTCCGAATACATCGGGTGATGTTGATGTTGTACTTCACTCGGAGTTGAACCCACGACCGACTCGCCACTGTGCTAATTGGAGCCTATACAACACCCCTCAAATGTCTTTCTTATAGATTTTGCTATGCAATCGCAAACCGAAACACGTTTAAACTCCGTGGAGGTCTATGAACAACTGGTGATGTCTGCGTGATAGCAGTCAAGTGCATCTGCTAATTGCTCGGCTGCACATGGCTTGTTAAGGCTGCGAAAATTCCACGTGCAGGTCCTGAGATTGTTGTCCTTTAAACTTTTGCAAGCGTCGTCAACCGTGAACCCATTTTTATGTTGGTTCGTCACATCTTTTTATTCTCTTCCGTATTGGGTTGAGCCCTCTGACGGCAAGGGCCAGTATTATGCTACATAAAATTATTACGTTCCTTTTCAAGTGCGACAGCTGCTATTTGGTTTCTTGAGCACGTATTACTCATATATCTGCTTCACGTCGCCATAATACGATTTTTAGTTCTGAACTTTTATCCATTTTTGTGCCAACACTGCGTATATTGAAAACCATCATCGCCCTTGAAAATCATCTTTCTAGTTGTTCCGTGATCACTCCTCTGTTGCTAGGAAAAAGGGTCCGCTGCGGAGGGTGAAGATATACTTTCACTTCTGTAGAACCATACTTTCGTACCTTTCTTCTTTCGTCCATGCGGCGGTGGTATACCTGAATGTTCGGGATGTTCGAATGTATGGACGCCTTTTATTTTGCACTACCCACAGGCCTAGAAAACGTGGAAACAGGATCACAAGTAAAGACTTCGGGTAGCCTCATTAGATGTCAATGCGTCTCGGATTCATCTTAGTTGCCGAAGTGACTTAATATGGTTTTTCCTCATTTGAACGGCTTTTACGGCAAGTAGGGGATCGAATTGGGGTATCATTCTATACGACGTTACCACACAGTTGCTAACGATGTCCTTCTCTGATGTGATTACTCGAAATATTCTTCATATCGCAATAAATTTCGCCCTTAATCTCGAAAGCCCTCCATCTCATCGTTTGGAAAGTAAATTCTACGATTCAACTGCCTGCGAATTCTGTCCCGTAACTGGGTTTTATCGTCATGAGGTTTTTTTTTTTTTTTTAAATCGCCCCATCGAGCTATTATTCTCCTCAGAACCCAGCTCTACTTCGTTTACATTTTGTATCACTTTACGATCAGGCGCACTGCGAAAAAGGCTGAATTCATATGGTTTCGGGGAATTCACACTTAGCATACACGTGTCACTTCGGTGGCAAGCAATATCCAATAGAGTAACATAGGCAACGACCTGAATCCCGTGTCACATTGCAAGTCATTAAAAATGTATCTTAATTCAGAAAAAGATTCAATTTTACGTTCACCGACTTTGCTTTGTGCAAATAAGTACTCCCAATTAGAGCGGAACCGATACCATCACTGGTTTGAGAAAATGTACCCACTATCCCCTTAGAAAGTGCTTCACATTGAATATTTGATCTAAATACGACCATAATATGTATTCGTACCACTGACAGTCCACCAGATTAACCAGATTATACAAAAGTATCTTCGCACAAACTACAAGTGAGCCATACAGTGCCACACTCATGACGGGGTTGAATGTGACTTTAGTGCTAGTGTGTTACATATGCCCATGAAACCAACTCATAGTCTCAACGAAAGCAACACTATGTACATAGACCATGAGTGTGTCCAAGTACCGAGCACATTTTATGCAGATGAACTAGCACCATATGTACGGATACAACTTATGCCCCTGTGTCACTGTCGCCCAAGTCCACTTTGCATTAAATTAGCTGAAAACCGAAACGCGCTTAAAAAAAGTAAAACAAATAAAGGAAGGCAGAACAGAACAGAAAAAAATAAAGTGGCAGCTTAAAACAGTAGCATGCCTTGGCATACCCGTACTCGTAACTACTCGTACACTGTTCCATCACTGGACTATGTCGCATCGTCTAATGCTTGCTGGTAGATGTTGCTCTGGTCGATGGGCGAGCAGCACTCGAAAATTTTGCAGGGAGTGGCCTTTGAGAGCTGACCTTTTCCAATTAAACATGAACTGGTTAGGACGGATCAGGAGGGCGCACTTAAGTGTACAGAGATATGGAGACAAGAGCAAATGGGATGACTGACAGTACAATGTTCTGGCTTGGATATACTCGTACTCGTATTTAATTTTTTATTTTTTTGTTGTAATTAGTGTTTGATGTTAATTTGCGGTTATGCAGCTTAGTTTGCATTGACCAGAGACATGAGCGACCACAGACTGGTTAGCGATCCAGCTCAAAGGACCAAAGCTGTGTAGAGGAACATGGTTTTCCTAGTCGCGCGTAGTTTGTGTGTCTAGACTGTCCAGAGGAACTGGGTTTTGATTTAGAAATTCCCATGGACTATTCAGCACTGGACTGTATGCTGGAGGACACTGCACCCGGCTATTCCATTTAAGAGACAGAAGAAAGAGTATGAAGTGTGTGGTTTGTGGTTTGTTTAAAACTGTTTTGCGAGGCAAGTTGCATTTGAATTAAATTAAACTTCTCTGCGCCCGACGAGGATAATTGCGTTCGCTAATACAAATTCATCAACAAGTTTTGAAACATTTGTCGCTGCGTTATGAACACATCCGTAAGCTGAAAACAAGCAATGTGCTGTTTTTATCTTGTCAAACGCAGGACGGTTTAAAAACAGAATACGAACAGGCAACGTGTGAAGGCTAACTCAACAATGACAAGATTTGGCTATCCGACGCAGACAAAGATAGATTTTCGACAGAGGTACTGGAGAATGCAAAGATTCCAGGAACTGCCAATGGGAACGTACGTCTAAGCAGCATTGGAAATGAGCAAGATAGCGAATTTGAGACAAAAGGTAGTGCATATTGCTGAACACTATTCCGGAAAGGTTCTTAGGCTGCCTTGTATCAGGATCACGGTAAAAGAATATTCATTCACACTCCTTGCGGAAGACATTGTCAGAAGATGGCAAGCAAGTGAAAGCACATTGTACGAAAACCTGAAGACTGATCGAAGAACGGCCAAGTTGCAGCAACCTCACTATGTGCCAGGTCAGAAATGTTCATTACTATCACTAGCCAAACAACATGTCTAAGTAGAAGCTTCATGAGGGACTGGTTGGATTTCAATTCTATCAAAGCTGGCAATGGACTGGACATGGTCATGTTATGGAATGAAATCCGCTTATCCAGGATGGAAAAATAGTGGGCCGATCAAGACACACAAGCTCGGATCAGAGCACGAAGACACGTAACAAGTCCATTGTACTCTTCGCATGTTCATTTTACTGAAATTTCTTAGCGCCGGGTCCCTGCAATCTGATACGAGTGTGTAAGTCCGACACTCACATCACAGCAATCGTCACACGATGCTGTGCCACTTATGCCCAGCAAACCTTAGGTGTTTAGTAAAAGCTTAGTGCCTTGTCACAGCGCCAGTAAGCAGCCTACACTCTTTTCTACTGAGGGAACGCAGAAAAGCCGCTGAGCTGATAAAGATGTCGGAAAGCATTTGTTGGCCGGTGTGCCGGCCAACTGGACAGGCATGCTATCTGCGGAAAACCTAAGCCATGGACACAGACACAGACACACTTAACCTAGGTTCCGGTCCTGTTTATCGGTGTTTTCATTTCCCGTGATGTGACCTGGTACCAAGACAAGACCCAGTGAAGTCTTGCATTTTGCTCATATAAGAGCCAACTGTCAATGGAAGCCCTGACCGTGGACGCAGGCAGACCTAACGTAGGTTCAGGCTCTCAAAAGCTCTCCTTTGAGCCTTGCCTAGCAAGTCGGCGATTTAATTTTCCGTGATACTATTCTGACACGGGACCCAGGCAAGACTCAGTGAATACAGTCTTTCGTCAGCGTTTAGTGAAGTCTTGCCTTCTCGAACTAGCTTGGAAGTAGGAAGATGGCTCAGCAAGGCTCTACGCTCAGTTTAGCTGTTGCTACAGAAATAAATGCTTAGCCCCCTACACCAATTGCGGTATCAGGATTGCGTATCTCTGCCCTTGAAATAGGTACGCAAGTATTGAAATGGAATCCAAAGTTGCCATCGATTATGGGGCCATCCATGAAGACCTGACTACATTTATTTTCCTGGTTTAGATTCCGGTCAAAACCAGTGAAAGTCAATTTTGTATATTTTCCGCAACAGGAATTTTGGTGTCATTTCATCAGATAATATGTCCATAAGACCAGAGTCAATAGGTAGCCAACGAGCAAGGTCATCGAGGCTCTAGTACGTTTTGAAACAAGAAATTCTCTTTAAGGGAAAGATACTCGTATCTTTGAGAATGCAGCCCAGATACCACCTTGATCAAAGAGAAGATCTTTTGTTATCCAAGGTTTTAAGTGTTTATTTCGATTTGTTTTGGTCGAATCTTCTGTAGTGCAAAGTCTTATCTACAATACTTGTGTAAAATCGATAAGAATATCTCAAATGCACTGGAAGGATCATTTTCATTGTAAACCGAATCCCAAAATTCGTACGAGAGGTATTCTTTAAGCAAGTGTTAGACTATTTCTTGTGTCGATTTAAGAGTAGTAATTTTGGGATTTTTGATCGAATTTACACTAGTGCTGAAAGAAGTCATATGGTGGTCAGTAATTCCGTAGTCATGAACTGCTCCTTTAACGATTTTATTAAAATTTTTGCACACTCTTAAAAAAATAGGGTCAATACAACTTACAGATGAGTTACTAACTCTAGTCGGATCATTAACAAAACTTTTTAAAACGTTCAATGCCATTAGAAACAAATAGTCCTCAGAGTCATTGTTAGAGCAATCGAGAATATTGATATTGATGTCACCTAAGACAATCAAAATTCTTGCCTTAATCTTTTTTAAAATCTTTTCTAGATCCTTCAAAAACACAGTTTTATTTACCTCCTGAAGCTTATAAATGAACAACAGACAAATTTATTCATCTAAATCTATATTGTCCCCATCAAAGTAATCCTCATCGACTGCAACACACTTATGCCAGCGCTTGATCCAATCCTCGAAACATTTTTTATATTCGCTTTTTGGTATGTCCATCAGTGCTTCCTGCGATTTTTCCATTATTTCCTCTCGGCTGCTGAAACGCGCTCCCCGTAGTGCTTTTCAACTCGATTGAACAGATAGAAGTCACACGGAGCCAAATCGGGTGAATTCGGTGGCTGTTGGATGGTATTTGTTGCATTTTTCGTCAAAAAATTGCGAATAATGATGGCACTATGCGACCGCGACGGTGCGTTATCATGGTGCAAAATCCACGAGTTTTCTGCCCACAATTCTGGTCTCTTTCGGCGAATTGCTCCACGCAAACGTCTCATAACGCCCAAATAATATTGTTTGGTTACTGTCTTGTGTCTGGCCTTCTGGCAAAAATTCATGATGCACTACACCGTTGTAAGCCATGAAAATCGTGAGCATTGCCTTCTTTTTTAACTGAAAACGACGTGGTTGTTTTGGTCTCGGCTCATTTGGTGAACGAGTGAGCTGGGATGAAAAACTGGAGCATCAGTAGATATTTGAAAAGAATTTGTTAGGTTACTTTTTTTCATTTCATTTCATTTTATTTTATTTATTCAATTAATTTTTTCATAATCTTAAAAACTAATAACAAATAAGTTGAATAAATATTAGTGATCATTCTTAAACAAAAGTTAGTGATGAATGACACTTCAAAAATTAGTTTTCAAATTAGAATATAATGTGGGGTGATAATCAGTAACATTTTGATTTACAATTTTATAAATTTTAATAAAAGAAGATGAAAGAGATTTAAAAAGCAAATATAAACATAACAATTCATAAGTAAACTAACATTGATTCAAGATGTAAATATGATTGTGTTGCTGATGAAAAGGAAGATGTTAAAAAAATGATTCAATATTTTCATAGTTCAGGGTGAATAGCCAGTTTTTAACATTTTTAGTGAAATTTGGATATCGAAAAGTTTCTCTTATAAACAGAGGTAATCTATTAAATATAAATGGAGCCGTATATGTGTAAAAATGCGAGAAATGTGTTCTATGTGCAAAGGGTACATTTACTATGAACATATTGTTTACACGTAGATTGTACATTTGTATATTTCTACTTGGAATATTACCGCTTTGCTTGAAGAACTCTCGTAAAACTTTAAATACATATAAATGTCTGATTGGTAGAATCCGCAATATTTTGAATAAGGGCCAACTACTAGCTAATCGATTTTTATTTGAAATAATTCTTAATAAATGCTTTTGAGCGGTAAGGAGAGGACTGAATGTATTGGCATACGAACCCCCCAACTAGTTATAACGTATTGCAACTTTGATTGTGCAAGACCATAGTAAATCATTAACAAAACTTTTTGAGAACAAAAGGGTTTTAATAGGTACATTTTACGTGTGACCTTCAGCATATAAGTTTTAAGCATTTTAATATGGTCCTTCCAGTTTAAGTTAAAATCGATTATTACACCTAAGTACTTAAAATTTTTAACTGATTCAATCTTGAAGCAGTTTTCTATGCAGGGTAAATCAGCAGAAAAATTACTATTTCCACATTGATGAATGGGTAAGGAAAACTGCCTAAAATCATGAGTATGGAACCATAAATTAAAATCATATAAGCTGTTACCAGATACCTTAAAACAAACTAGTTTAGTTTTATTGCTTATAATTAATTTATGGTAGGTAAACCACAACCGTAACGCTTCTAGATCTTCATTTATCGACACAATACTTTCGGAAATGGTTCCATATCCATATGTAAAAACTATGTCGTCCGCAAAAGCTGTTGGAGTGCCATTTAACTTGAGTTTGAAAATAGAATTAATATAAATTAAGAAAAACAATGGTCCAAGTACAGAACCCTGAGGAACACCGTTCTTTAATAACTTGGATGCACTCGAGACCCCATTTATAGTAACTTTTTGTGTTCTTTTTATTAGGTAAGAACGAAGCCAATTAGACATATTTCCACGAAAACCAATATTGAAAAGTTTGCTTAGCAAGAGATCGTGGTTCACCAGATCGAAAGCTTTTGTCATATCAATAGAAAGACCAATTGTTGATTTGTTATTATTTAAACTTCCATGTAACTGACTACAAACCCTTAAGATGGCGTCCTCAGTAGACAAGCTTTGTCTGAAACCTCACTAAAGTAGTTAGACTTGTCCAAAAAACAGACAATTCGAACTTTTATCAATTTTTCAAAAATTTTGGAAAATGTTGAAAGAAGTGATATTGGTCTGTAATTAGAAATAATATGTCTATTTCCTTTTTTAAAAAGAGGTATGACTTCGGCACTTTTAAGATGGTCAGGAAAGCAACCCATTTCAATACTTTTGTTAAATAAAAAGGACAGAACATCAACGACATACCAGGCGAC
This sequence comes from Volucella zonaria, assembly GCA_963966105.1. Taxonomy (NCBI): domain Eukaryota; kingdom Metazoa; phylum Arthropoda; class Insecta; order Diptera; family Syrphidae; genus Volucella; species Volucella zonaria. The sequence continues at coordinate 127,676,849 of OZ014533.1, read as the reverse complement.
ATTTTTTAATAACTTACTTGGAACACCATCATTTGTGCAAGAGGTTTTATTTTTAAGGCACAAGACAGTTTTATAAACTTCAACTAGTGTAATCGGATTATAAACAAAACTATTACATTGAACATCATCCATAAAAGAGACATCTGACGAAGAGGAACAGTTGCAGGATATACAAGGATCGTAACTTGGTTTTAATTTCTCAGAAACTTCAGTGAAATACTCGTTAAAAATATTAGTAATATTCCCAAGATCTGGCTCCATAATTCCCCCCACTTCAATGCTATCAATCTTAACGCCGCTTTTAACCTTTCCTAAAATGTTATCTACTACTCTCCACTCTGCGCGTACATTACCTTTAGCTCTCGTAAACATATCACCATAGAAGTTGTTGCGAGCGTCCTCGATTTCTTTATTTACAAACTTACAAAATTTTACATAATGTCTCTTAAGTCTTGAGTTACTTTGATGTTTTTTACATTTTGAATGTAATTTTCTCTTTTTCCTTATCTTATTAAGAAGACTATTAGTCATCCAAGGTTTTAAATATTTCTTTTTACCTGCACGATTTTTTACGAAAGTACTCGATTTGATATGCTTTTTGAATAGTTTCAATTGTAGATGGAGATGATTGTATGTGTCTGATGTTATTGTTAGAGTGTGGGGTGGTTGATTTATATGGAGGGTGAGCGGACTGTATGCTATTGTGTGTGTATTGATTAGAATAGTGTGGAGTGAAAGGTGTGTGTGTTTGATAGGGGTTCTGATTTGTGTGTGGCAGATTAGTTAGTTGATTCGAAAGCAGAAGTGAGTGATGTGGTAGCTGACAGAAGTGACACCGCACTCTGCTAGGGCACTGATGTGTAGGGTGGCGGTAAGCTAAACAGTTAAGACATATTCCTACCTTGCCTACAATTACTATTCGCGTACCTACATTCATTTTTAGAAACTTACTGCACTTGCGTAGACTATGAGGACCCTTACTGCAAATCTTGCACGCGAATGGTTTATTTTTCATATATTTAAGATGAAACGAATTTGTTTTATTTATTCCTGCAGATCGTTTTGTTATTTTTTTGTCATAGGAAACGCTTCCCTGAGATTCTTGTTGATCAACTTCTTCTAGTGTCCTAAATCTAGATTCTTGGAACTCAGAGAACTCTTTGAACGAAGGTGAATCTTTCCTATTGCCTAATTTTTCCTCCCAGAGTTGTTATGTGGATGATGGAGCCTTCTGCAACATACAGTAAATTAGGATTGAATCTCAATACTGCACTGGCAGTTCCAAATTCTGTAAGGAATGACGGCATTCAGTGGACACATCAAGGAGTTTCTTAAGTCCCGTTGAGTCTTCTTGTTGAAGAGCTGACTGACCGAAAAAGAGCTTAAATTGGGTGTTAACTAGTATTCGCTTATGGTCATACCGGGATGTGAGAATTTCCCATGCCTTTTCGTAGTTTCCCTTATCAATGTTGAGATGTTGAAGTAGCCGTACTGCTTCGTCTGTCAAACTCGACTTCAGATAATGAAGCTTCTCAATTTCTGATAAAGATTTGTTTTTGTGAATTAAGGAGACGAAAAGGTCATGGAATGTCCTCCAGCTTTGGTAGTTCCCGGAAAAAACTGGGATATTAATCTTCGGCAACCTGAGTTCTTGTTTTCCTGATTGAGATATATTTTGCTCAGAACTTACCGGTACTCCTGTTGTTGCGGTTAGTTTGTATTCCAGATAAATCTCTTTTATTTTTTCATAGATGGCCTCCAGTTCTTCTATCTTGAAGGTCTTTGATGAAATAATTCCTTCAGCTTTGTATTCGGAACTTGCCTTGTAATTACTTTCAAGAATTGTGATCCGTCCTGACAAATAATTTTTTGTCCTCTGATGCTCCGACCGCTTACAAAAGTTGCTGTGATCTCTTGTGATCTGTGCAAGAATGTTCTTCTGCAGCTTCTCAAACGAACCCATGATGTGCAATAACTCGCGGACGTAAGAACAAAAAAAAATTTTTTTTTCAAAATTTAAAAAAATGTATTAATTGTGACTGTTCTTACAGATACTCCCAGCGAGGTAAAGAAAAATTAGGAGTCAGATAAAAAAAGAAAAAAAAATCACAAAATTCCGGTGAAGCGGTATGATGGTGATGCACCGTTGGCAAAGTGGTACAGGAGCGGTTAGCCATTAAAAGCGGTATCCTTCAGGTGCCCCGTTGATGAAGCAGCCGTAGTTTTTAGAGCAACGTACTCCCAACGCAGCCGTTGATACCGGTGCTGCGGTAATGCTGGACGATGATGTTCAACGGTGGATGATTGCTTTATTATTATTTTTTTTTTCAACGAATTTTAATTAAATAGTTTCAAAAATTAAATAACTTTTTAGGATATTGTCACTCAATTTCTTATTTGTGAAATAATTTAATTTATATTAACCGTCGCGGAAAACCGTTTGGCACTTAATATGAAAAAAAACTCACTGTCTCTTATTTAACTGATTAGCTTAATAAATTGTAAAAGTCTAAAAGGCTCGATGGACCAATGCTAATTCTGAATTATAAATTTTAAAAATAAATTAAAGCACACACACACTTTCTTCAAAGGTTAACAAAAGAGTGTTCATTTTATTTTTCTTGACCTTAACACATTAGTTTACATTTTGACATTTGTAACAATTGGGGAAATTACGTGGAGAGTTGGAGACTTTTCCGAGTATGTAGATGGGCTCCAACACCATCCACTTGCCTGATGTCCGGATTGCATGTCGTACTCATAAACCCACGGGCACGTCTCGTCTCCAGTAATGATCCTTTTGATGAATGTGGGATCGGATTCAGCCTCACAAATCATCTCTTTTGCGGTTTGCGACGTCAACACGGTCTCTTTTTTGCATGAAATTGAGGTCGTTTGGCACCAACTTTGCTGCTACAAAACGGAAACCCAAATCATTAACCAAAATGTCTTGGACGGATCCATATGCAATGTTCAAGTCCTCCGCTATCTCTCTGATGGTTAATTTGCGATTATTGACCAACGTTTCTTTTACTCGTACTTCATCAATGTTTTCGTCGGTTTTCGATGTCGATGGTCTGCCACTGCGCTCATCATCTTCGATTGACTCACGACCACTTTTGAACCGCTCGTGCCACTGGTAAACGACCGTTTTCTTTAGAAAATCGTTGCCGAAACACTTTTCCAACATTTCCAACGTTCAAGCACCATTAAATCCGGTTTTTACAAGTTCATCGTTGCAAATTGAAATCCATTTCTAAAATTGTAAAAAATCACCAATACACACGAAGAGATTGATGACGCTAAGATTTAGAGGGAATATCAACAACAGAATTACCAACTTAACAAAAAAAAAAACAGAACTCAAATCAGAACAATGGGGGCGCCACACTGAACTTTTTGATCAAGGTGGTATGTTGTATTATTATTATTATATTTACACGTATGTTTAACTGTTAACTGAACTGTTTAACTAAGCATCAGTTTCAGTTTCAGTTTATATGCATTTTTATTGTATCACTTAGTGTACTCTTACTTGCTAGACAAAAAAACGCTTAAAAATTAGCTTAATTAACTTAGAATTATCTTATTCTAACTTACTGGCCACATGCGGGCACTCTAAGTTCAACCCAACACTTAAATTCGGCGACTTCCAACCACCCTACTGAACCGGAAACGCTCCGAACTGCCGTGTGCGACGTCTCTGTCGTAGTAGAGTCGCCTGTCCGCAGATGTTCGAGCAACGAGGAAGATTAGCGCCACAGCCAATCTGTCCTGGATCAGACCTTTGCAACCTAGGTAGAGGAACGCTTCTGGAGGAATAAAGCCGTCAAAGCGAACTCTCTCGTGATACATATAATAAGAGTAGTAAGCCCCAGAGATCAGGTTGTTCGACGATGTCATTGCTCTTGCGATGTGCCTTCGAGTCAACTTAATAACAAAATTGTCCACTCTTATTAGGTTCGCCTTATTGTACAAGACCTCATTACGATAGAATTTTATGTACTCAGATTCTGGCGTTCTGTATAAGCGAAGACAAGTCCTAAGGCAAGCCCTCTCAAACACCCGAATCTTTTCCAATAAACTTGCTCTCACGTTGAACCACACGGGACATCCAAACACAAGCATAGGCCGGATAAGGGCCATGTAGCAGATCACCTTCACCCTCGCATCGAGTTGGCTGTTATAAAACAGTCTCCTTGTAAGGGCAAAAACACCCCTGACTCTGGCCAGATCAACATCTATATGCTTGTTGAAATACAGATATTGGTTTAGCCAGACCCAAGGTATCTGACTACATTTCGACAAGCAAGTGGCTGTCCATGTTGTCCGACGATAGAGAACTTTCGCCAATTCTTTCTGGTATCCCTAGAGGCCCCAGACAAAGGCGTCCTAAACAGAATGGTTTCCGACTTCTGAAAGTTGATTTTCAACTTCCAGTCATCGCAATATCGCTTCATTTTGTCGAAGTCACGTTGCAAAAGTGTATTAATGACCTCAATCTTTGGACCTGATCTGTGAACCTATCAGATCACTTGTGTAAATGTTGAATAGGATCGGCGAATTTACCGCACCTTGTTGCAGACCGTTTTTAATGTTAAATCTTCCAGCAGAAGTCACATCGCCATTCTTCACGATGAACTGTCTACTGGAGAGCATATCAAAAAGAATATACAGCAGTGGTTTACTAATGCCCAACCGGTCCAGCTTGAAGAAGAGTCCCTCTAACCATATGGTGTCGAAGGCCTTTTCCAAGTCAATCAGGAAGGCACCAGTACACTGGTTCTTGCCTTTGTGCCATTGGATATCAGAAACCAGTTTCGACACAGCATGAATGATAGCATGCCCCGCCTTGAACCCGAATTGATTATCCGGAACGACATGTTTGTCCTCAACCCACTTAGTCAGGACTCTATTGATCACCTTCTCGATCTGATGTTTGAAAGAAGACTGATCGAGCGGAGATTCACCGGATTGGAAGTATCTTTATCCTTTTTAGGTATGGGATGCACCACCGCAGTTTTCCAATGCGCGGGATAATGTGCATTATTCATTGCATTATTAAACAGGGTGGTATAAATGTCCACCGCTTCTAGTGGGAGATGTCGAAGCACAATGTTCGGTATTTCGTCGGTTCCCACTGATTTCTTTCTTCTAAGCGATTCGAAGATCGTTTGGAGCTCTTCGTTCGAAATGAACGGTGGTAATACCCTTTCGTTGGTGATGACATTATTTGCCATATTCTCGTCACTGAACTGGGTGAAACCCGAGCTCTCGAATCGCCAGTTCACTATTTCAATTCGAAGGCAGAAATTGTGCACAAGGACTCGATTTTCCAGGTCGTGGTTCTGGCCAATGATGTCATTCGCCTTGTACACTTCCTGGAAAGTCGCTCCTATAGCCTCTACTTTCTCCTGCGGATCCTCACTCACAAAGAAGTTGTCATCATCAACGGCCTCATTTGGATCAATGCCTGCTGCTACAAGTATTTGTTCGTTGTTCGTCGTTCGAGCGATTTTAAGACATGGAAGGTCGTTTTGATTATTTCTCCGAAATATTTTATTTATTTGCGGGAACATATTCGGGTTGCTGGTGTTAACAGCCCGAATTTTGTTGCTCCAATACAAACTTACAGAATTTCTGTAATTTGCTCTTATCAGTGTTTGGACGACTTCAATGTCATGATCTCCGGGTTATGTCTGTCGGTAAACTGTCTGCACAAGGTTTTTAGTCTTGACAGCAGTCTACTTTTATGTCGGTGCAGTGCGTCAATAGTTCCGTTGCGGAATAAGTTTTCGTCGTCAGTGTGTTGACACCGTGGTATCGTTTTGTTCATAGTTCGTTTAATTGTCTCGTCTATTAGTTTTAGATACCCATTAACCTCCTCGTTTGACAGATTTCTGTTGGACGGTGGGTTGAGCGAATTCGAGGAGAGTGTTCTTAGCAGTATTCTTGGGAAGTGTGTCGAACGCACCCTACTATAACTGCAGGAATGCTTTTGAACAAACTCACCCAATTCCGCAGTTTCGTTGGGAACAGTTATTTCGGTGCTGAGACCGCAATGGTCACTGTCATACACGAAAGTGCGTAGACAGTTTGTAGTTTGTTGGTTAGTGCATGTCAGTTGTATTCGTGAGTCGAACAGCAGAAGATCCAAATAGGACCGGTGTCTGGGAAACGACGGACTATCAGTCGCCTTAAGCCCGAGTCGATACACTATACTGTGCTGACCCCACCAATTGAATAGTAGGTTCCCTCTAGTATTTGGTGTATTATTTCCCCAACCTCTGTGTCTGGCGTTAAAATCTCCGCTGATAATAAAGTAATTCTCCTCCAATTCCAGTCTTAGGAATCGAAAAAGTGTCTCGAGCTCTGAGATGAATAGGGTGGATTGAGTAGCGTTAGATGCATAGACAGACACCATGTACAACCGCTTTCCACTACGGAGAGGGATGTACATGTATAACTAAGCATAGAAACTACTCAATCAACACAATAATCCGATTTTTGCCCGAAGCAACTTTCAAGAACTCAAAATTTACGCCTGAAACTTGAATCACTTAGGCAACAAAAGAAAAAGAAGTTTGCGAATACATACAGCAAGAGCACTAATTTTGGTGCGGGCAAAGGCTCCCATTTATTTGGCTTAATACAAGCTATAACTTAAAATTAAACTTAAACTTAAAACTAACGCTGGTTGAAGTGGTGGAGGAGAACAGATTCGAGGTGCGATGGAATTCAAGGACGGTAGGGTTTGAATTAATTTTTCGTAGCATACCGGAGATTAGTTCATTCGCGCCATAGATATAAGAGACGAGGGGTATGTAGGAGGTAGTGTTGAGGAAAATAGTGTTGTGAAAGGACGCGCACTCAACGTGACCTGAAACGAGTCGATGAATGGAAAAAAAGTCGGTTGCATCTCTGCGTTCCTCAAAGGTGTTTAAGTTAATAAGGTTGCGATGGTTTTGATAACGGGTCAGAATAAAAGGATCGTCCCAGGGGATACCTCGAAGAGCAAATCGAAGAAAACGGCGCTGGATGCTTTCGATTCTCGAGATATGAATACGATGACATGGGAACGAATAAAGTTAATATAGAGGGACCTGCACACGTTTGGGTTGGTGAATTCTTTGGACCACCGTACTACAAGACATGCATTTATCATGGAGGAAATTATAGACAATGAATTCAGCCTGGTATATCAAATTATTGAACGATTATTTGGGCTGAAAAAAAACTCACTTTAAAGTGACACTCGACTATTTACTAACTTATTTGCAGAGAGTACTACTTGTCTTGGGTTCTTCTTTTAATGAAGAAAGCCTGGCTTGGGCTCTGCGTTGTCTTTCCAATTCGGAATGCGACCAGCGACATGTTTATTTATTTATTCATCGAAGATAATTTACAAAAATAAATTTATAAATTACTTGAAATAGAAGGCATCAGGGCACTAAGACCATGGGTGCCGTTGGGAAGTAATTATATATTTAGGGAAGGTTTGCAATGGGGAAAAGGTCTTTCATTTAAGTTAGCATTCAACTAAAAATTAGTTTAAATTTCTTTGTATTTATTATGGTTTGTTGCGGCTTCTTTGACTCGCTGCAAGGATCTTATGTTGGATGGATCAAGCATTTCGGCTATGCGTAAACGTTTGTTTTCTGAAGAAACGGGTTGGGAGCTTGAGACTTGGCGAGAAACTGGACATTCCACAAGGATATGCCAAACGGATAAGACCTCTATGCATTCATCGGGAATGTCATGGGTGAAAAGATGTCGACTCGAAAATACAGTTCTTCCTACTCTAATTCGGAAGAGAGAGAAGTTTCTACAGTAGGGAATCCTGAGATGTGTAGGGTGATGCATCCGTTGAAAGTTGTCCTGCTTAAGCCACCAGCTAATTAGTTCTTCTTTTTCAATTTCATTGAAGATTTTGCAGATAAGGTGGGGAACGCCTTGTAGTTCTTTTACTAAAGGGAAGCGGATCGCTTCTTTAGTTGCTGTGTCTACAATCTCATTTCCTCTTATACCCACATGCCCTGAAACCGTTGTATAAAACGCTCCGAATGTAGTTAAGGGTTGAACAGTTAATGTTGGCACTTTTGATTCCCGTCAAGATATTTAGGTTATCTGTGAGGATAAGTGTCTTTACATTCCTGGATAGAGCTAAAGAAAGCGCTTTTATCAGTGCCACCATTTCAGCTAGATAACTACCAGCTGCATCTGGAAGGATACCTTGGGAAAGAGTGATGTCTTCATTTGTATCCAAAAGTTCAATCACTGCATAGGAGGTATTGTTATCTTTAAAGGACCCATCCGTGTATAAAGTTCTTGTCGGTTTAGAAGTAGAAGTTTGGATTAATTCTCGGTGGAGGAGAATGAATTTTTGCGTTAAGGTGTTTTTCGTTTACTGTAATTAGAAAGACTAATGTCGATGGGTAGTGTGTGCCTTTTCCAAGGGGGCGGTGCAGAGTTGCTGACTTGTATAGAAGGGTAAATCCGTAGAGGACGATAAAACGCAGTATTTTATTCAAAGAGGAGATCGAGTTTGTTTTTTTTTTCTTTTGACCTGGATACAATTTTGAGTGAAATTACATGAAGTGGGTGGGTGGAATCGGTTATTGTTTTGCTTATTAATTTAATTGATCTTTTTTGTCCCAATCCGTTGATTGATTTAAAGCCTGCTTCTACTCTTAAGGCCTCAATTGGTGTTGTTTTTAGGGCTCCTGTAGCCGTCCGGAAACATTGGTTAATTGCTATATCGATATTCTCCAAGTTTTGCTTAGAGATCCATATGTATTGTGTGAGCCTGTGCTGTAGGGTGACTTCCACCAAAGATTTAGTTATTACCAAAGCTGTTTCAAGTTGTGGGCCTTTACGTCTAGAATAGAGAGCTGCAACGGGTACTTTGTATTTGTGTATACTCGATCAATGACTCAGATTTGGTTTGAAGCAATCACTTTCGTTGAGCAGCAAGGAATAATCGTTTGCTCATGAACTTAAAAAATACATATTGGTTGAAACATTCGAGTCATGTAGATACATGCATTCGAGTGTTCGGGTATTTTATGCAGTATTAGCAAATAATGATCGTTTGTTCGGGTGGTTGAACACACCCGACACAATCGAGATACTGCAGACACTCGAATATACCCTTACCCATGTCCATACACAAAACAATATGTATCGATTTGCATTTTGCATAATCACCAGTTACGGTGATTATTTTGTGTAAAGTGGTTGATCAGTGCCAGTAATTGGTTGTAATTTCGAGTTTTTATAAAAAAAAAAAAATATTTTTTAAAGAATGGAAAGTCATATACTATTCATTTCGGAACAAATTGCGAATGGTAACTACACCTTATCTACCCGGCGCAAAGGACGAAGTTTCGTATGGAATATTGTCTCGGAAATCTTAAAGCCGGACAAAACTATTCTGCCTGGTTTCGTTTATTGCCGCACTTGCTCTAAAACGTTAAAATATACTGCCAGTCAGACGTCAAACTTAATTCGGCACAGGTGCTGCAAAAACATTAAGCAGTCACAAGTTTTGAAAACCGTCACAGCATTGGACAAAACTGAAGCCATTGAAAAATGTTGCACTTGGATAATTGAGGACAGCCGACCATTCTCGGTAGTGGAAGGTTCTGGCTTCGCTAAACTAGTGAAGTTCTTTATCAAGATCGGTGCAACATATGGCGAACACGTGGATGTAGAGGTTTTGTTACCGGATGCAACAACAATTTCCCGAAGATCCAAAATGTACGCAAATGAAAAAAAAAAACAAGAACTTAAAGACGAAATAAGTAATGTTGTGAATAGCGGTGAAGCTTCAGCTACAATCAACATGTGGACGGACAACTACGTAAAGCGAAACTTTTTAGGCGTCACCTTGCATTACCAAAAAAAGATTTCAGTTCTTTGATATGGTTTTGGGATTGAAATCAATGGATTTCGAAAGATCAACGGGTGACAATATTATAAAAAAGCTCAACAGTCTATTTGATGAATTTGGTGTTCGAAACATCGATCAAATTAAATTCTTTAGAAAAAAACACACGCCTAAACTGCAGCAGCCATTTGTTTTCTAATGTATTGGAGAAGTCGTTGGCTGATACAACAGAGCTTGCGGATATTTTAGAATCGTGCAAAAAAATGGTAAAATATTTAAAAAAAGCAAATTTGCAGCATGGAGCCAACGTCGTCGGTAATTGCAGAAAGTGACTCTTCAAGCTTAAACCAAAGTCAATCAAATCAACCACCTACAATATCTGACACCACCAACGATGCATAGTTCTTTTTTTCTTATCTGCTAAACATATCTGCTTCAAAAGTCATAGAAAAGCCTGAAGACAAAGTAGAGAGATATAGTAATGAAATAGTAGAGATGACTAAAAGTTTTAATTTGATGGAGTGGCGGCAAACAAATCATTTATCGCAACTAGCTATGCAAATTCATTCAATACCAGCTAGCAGTGCAGCGGCTGAGAGATGCTTTTCTTTGGCTGGCAATATAATATCAGAAAAACGAAATAGACTAGCACCAGGATCTTTTGATAGCTTGTTGTTCTTGAACTCATATTATTGGGTCTACAAGTAAGTTTCCAGCGTTTTTTTTCCAAAATTTGAAGTTTTATTATGAAAACATAGTTACAATGCTTTATTCAAAGTATCGTCCATCGGAAGCTACAACTTTCCCCCATGTTTCTCGCAATTTATGAATTCCGGACCAAAAAAATTTCTCGTCTTTCGAGCCCAAGAACGTATCGAGCCAATTTTTGATTTCCTCTACTGAGCTGAAGCGTATTCCCGTAAGAGCGTTCTGCATCGAACGAAACAAGTGGTAATCAGATGGTGCCAAGTCTGGGCTGTAAGGCGGGTGAGGCAGAATTTCCCATCCACTATTCCCCAAATAGTTTTCACCGAAACCGCATGCGTTGTGGCCGAGCGTTGTTGTGATGAAAAATGACGGACTCATGCCTGGTCTCATATTCTGGCCGTTTTTCTTTTAATGCCAGCTTCAAACGAATTAGTTCGATGTAATGGTGCTTTGATGGTTTCACCACTCGGAAGCAGTTCGTAGTATACGACACCCTTTTGATCCCACCATATGCAGAGCATGACCTTATTCACGTGAATATTTCGTTTCGGCGTCGATTGGGCGGGCTCGCCGGGCTTTGTATACGATTTTCTGCGTTTAGGATTATCATAATAAATCCATTTCTCATCACCAGTGACAATACGATGCAAAAATGATTTATTTTTATACCGCTGCAGTAACATTTCGGACATGCAAAATCGCCGTTCGACGTCTCTTGGCTTCAATTCGTACAGCACCCAGTTTCCAACCTTTTGAATGAATCCCAGTGCTTTTAGGCGCAGGAAAACAGCTTGTTGCGTGACGCCCAATGATGCAGCAAGTTCTTCTTGAATCTGACACGGATCCTCATCCGGGGCGATCTTTGTCTTCAACTCCAAAATCACCACTTTTGAACCGTTTGAACCACTCGCGGCACGTCGATTCACCAATACATTCCGCCCCATAAGTTTCCGAAAGCAAACGATAGGCCTCAGCCGCACTTTTCTTCATATTAAAGAATAAAAGCAGCGCTTCCCGCAAATGTCGTTTATTTGGCTGGAAACTTGCCATGATTTTCCTCGATAAAATGTACGACACCGATAGAACTGCTCAAATATAACGCTGCAAAGTTGTTGACAGATACAAAACCTACAAATAAAACACATGGGGTCTGACATTTCTGCCCGGGATTCACTGGTGGCGCCATCTCTGACAAACGCTGGAAACTTACTTGTAGACCCAATAAATATAATTCAGACCAAAGATAGGTTCGATTTTTTACTGTACTGTTTAAGATTCGATGATAAAACGACCCGAGAAGATCGAAAAGCTATTGATAAGTTTGCGCCAGTAAGGGAAATATCGGAAATGTTTATTGCTGTATGTCGAGACAGTTACAAGCCCGGTTCATTTGAGACTGTGGATGAACAGCTACTGGGATTTCGTGGACGTTGTCCACTTCGAATGTACAAGGGGCGTTCAAGATATTCTCGGTATCGGGGTGAAGCTGTGGTTGCATATATAAATTGATTTATTTATCAAGTAATATATTATTATATAAATGTAATTATTAATTCGCGTTTTATCTCTAGTTAAACAGAATCATAATGGCAACTGAGACGATGATGGTGAAAATTGAGCATCGCGCTGTAATTAAATTTCTCACTAAGCAAGGAAAAAGTCAAAAAACTATTCATGAAGAGATGGTGGCTGTTTACCAGGGTTCCGCACCTTCATTATCAACTGTGCAAAAGTGGTCAAGTGAGTTCAAGAGAGGCAGAGAGAGCATTGAAGACGTACTGCTTGTACGGGAGAAAGCATCAAAGAAGTCGAAAAACTTGTTCTTGAGGATGCCCGAATAAAGGTGAAAATGATGGCAGAGATCACCAAGCTTTCAATTGGTACCATTCACACCATTCTTCATGACCATCTTAACCTTTCAAAGGTCAGTGCAACGTGGGTGCCACGAATGCTCACAGCGCCTCAGAAAAAAGTGAGAATTTCATGCTGTAGAGAGCTTTTGGAGATGTGTAGTGAGAACGCGGACGGTGTTATGGATCGAATTGTTACTGGGGACGAAACATGGGTCCACCACTATGACCCTGAAAGCAAACAAGAGTCCATGCAGTGGCATAAAAAAGGAACAGACCCCCCGAAGAAGTTCAAAGTCACTCCGTCTGCCCGAAAGCTCATGGCCACAGTTTTTTGGGACTCAAAGGGAATCTTGCTCATTGAGTACAAAAAAAAAGGTGAAACCATCAACGCCACATCCTACGCTTCCACTTTGCATAATTTGCGGGAGGAAATTAAAAAGAAAAGACGGGGTAAACTCGCAGCGGGTGTGTTCCTTCTTCATGACAACGCTCCTGTTCACACGGCGCGAGTTTCTAAGGCTGCTGCGCGAGATTGTGGTTTCGAAGAAATCCAACACCCACCCTATAGTCCAGACCTAGCCCCTAGTGATTATTTCCTGTTTCCGGATTTGAAAAAATGTCTTCGTGGAAAAAGATTTTCGGATGATGAAGAACTCAAGTCGGCAATAAATGGAGGAGGAGGAAATTTATTTTCTTGAGGGTTTAAAAAAGCTTATCTCAAGATGTAACAAATGCATTGATGTTAGGGGAGATTATATTGAAAAATCAAAACAATTTAAATTGAATTGTTCGCATTTTCCTTCATATCGATACCAAGAATATATTGAACGCCCCTCGTATTTATCATGAAATGTGAACTTGTAAAGGAGCGTAGTTCTTAATTATACTTATGTTACAATCCTCTTATTTTAAATATACTCGCACTAGAAACCTGATTGCTATTCCACCGAACGTCCTAGAGTCATTGCAACATCTAACGAGTAAACGAGCTCAATTGTCAGCCTATTCGTCTATTTGTTTTAAAAAACTTGTACCAGATTGACAATCACGTCATTACTAATTACATCGTGAACATCGAAGTCACTCTGAACACTTACACGATTTATAATTTAATAGACCGCATTCATAGTTACGAGCAGTTGACCTATTTCACCTTTGCTCCACTGCATGAACTCATTTATGGAGCCTCCTACAATTTGCTATTGTTCAGTTTCACTTCCGCTTCTTCAGAAATGTATTCACCCGAACAATGAGTTATTGACCAGAAAGTTTATTAACATATTTCCGCACACAACAAATGACGGTTGGCGGCGTACAAGTCCGAATTAATTTAAGGTACTCGTAAATTGTCCCCCCCACATTATTGCCGCCACTGAATGCACTCTACCACAAACTTAAATACCACAAATGTGGGCATTGTAAAATTGTTAAATCCCAGAATACTAATTCACAACAATTGCGAGTATTTCCAATTTCCCGAAAATCCGTAAAAAAAAAATTCTGAAATTTTCTGGAATAATAATTTCCTGCTACCGAACTTAATACGCCGAATATAGCTTAGTCCCATCGGATTTTGCTGGCTGGTTAATGTTTGAAAGTGTCCTGAACAGCACTACATTGATGCTGGAAATTTCCAGTTTTTCATTGCACAGTACCGGCCCAACCATAATTAACAATAAAAACTACAAATCAGGTCATGCATCGTTGGTGCAGTAAAATATGCAAGAGTGGACAATTTTTTTGAACTCTTTTGCAATATTTCGTGCACACGCTGCGGGAATTTAAAACAAAATCCCGTTTTCACTGCATTGGTGTGGGTGGTTCTTTAGGGAGAGCTGTTTTATGCATGTGCATCATGCTAATGCATTTATGCATGAACATCCGATGGGGGATTTTCGGCGGCACTATTGCTCACAACAGACAAAAAATAGGATCGACTGTTGGTTTTTTCTATTTTCAGATATTAAATTATTGATTGTTATTAACTACTCGTATTATAAAGTGAAATTCGTTTAGAGCTGAATGCGTTCACTTAAAATTTAATGGACGCCATTTAAAAGGGAAATGTGCGCTCAGTTCAGTTAAGCATGCGACTAAAGGGAGATTAAATAAAAAAAGCTTCTTTTAATGTACGAGTACACAATAAAATAATATAAAACATTGTTAAGTAATTAGGAAAGACGAATAAATCAATTTAAATATACTGCCGGATGAGAGAACAATTCCCGGGTCAATAAATGAAAATTCGCCATGGCGGCCAGGCGTGTATAAAATTCGTGTATTGTCTTGATGAAAGAGCATTTTTTTCTTGGCCAAATGCTGTCGCTTTTCTATCAAATTATCGTTGAAGTCGTCCAATAAGTCAGCATATTATTCGCCGTTGATTGCCTTGCTATATTGAGGGAAAATCGATGTGGATAAGCCGCGTGAATTCCTAAGAAAAAATCTAACCATTTTCAACTGCTGCTTCCATGTATCGTCCACGGTTATGAAACGATCCAAGAAATCGTCCGAATTGCGGTTAAACAACGTCATATACTCCTCGAATTTAGGACAAACAATATACATAATTTTGCCTGCTTCCAATGACAGTCACGCACAAACTAAATGACAGCCTGCTCAAAATATTGCAGTAGTTTACAGTCAGATGGTATTTGACAGAGTAGTGTTGGCTTGCAAGTTTCAACGCTGGAATTTCAAAAACTTACGGCCTTATGGATCCACCGTAGTGGAGTGAGTCTCTACTAGAATTGACTAATTCAAACAATTTACAAATTCTAAACCAGGGAAGCAACCCCACTTTTTTAAACAGCATTAGCACAGAGGTCCCAGATTTCACCCTATGCACTAATTTTATAAAAAATTTTATAAAGAACTGGTGTGTCTTATCCGGAGGTTCAATGTCGCCACATCATATTTGACCTTGAACTAGGTAGGTATTATTATATTGGGTCTACAAGTAAGTTTCCAGCGTTTGTCAGAGATGGAGCCACCAGTGGATCCCGGGCAGAAATTTCAGACCCCATGTGTTTTATTTGTAGGTTTTGTATCTGTCCACAACTTTGCAGCGTTATATTTGAGCAGTTCTATCGGTGTCGTACATTTTATCGAGCAAAATCATGGCAAGTTTCCACCCAAATAAACGTCATTGGCGGGAAGCGCTGCTTTTATTCTTTAATATGAAGAAAAGTGCGGCTGAGGCCTATCGTTTGCTTTCGGAAACTTCTGGGGCGGAATGTGTTGGTGAACTGACGTGCCGCAAGTGGTTCAAACGGTTCAAAAGTGGTGATTTTGGAGTTGAAGACAAAGATCGCCCCGGAAAGCCGAAAAGTTGTGAAGACGAGGAATTGGACGCTTTACTGGAAGAGGATCCGTGTCAGATTCAAGAAGAACTTGCTGCATCATTGGGCGTCACGCAACAAGCCGTTTTCCTGCGCCTACGAGCACTGGGATTCATTCAAAAGGTTGGAAACTGGGTGCCGTACGAATTGAAGCCAAGAGATGTCGAACGGTGATTTTGCATGTCCGAAATGTTACTGCAGCGGTATAAAAATAAATCATTTTTGCATCGTATTGTCACCGGTGATGAGAAATGGATTTATTATGATAATCCTAAATGCAGAAATTCGTATACAAAGCCCGGCGAGCCCGCCCAATCGACGCCGAAACGAAATATTCACGTGAATAAGGTCATGCTCTGCATATGGTGGGATCAAAAGGGTGTCGTATACTACGAACTGCTTTCGAGTGGCGAAACCATCAAAGGACCATTATATCGAACCCAACTAATTCATTTGAAGCGGGCATTAAAAGAAAAACGGCCAGAATATGAGACCAGGCATGAGTCCGTCATTTTTCATCACGACAACGCTCGGCCACATGTTGCGGTTTCGGTGAAAAACTATTTGGAATATAGTGGATGGGAAATTCTGCCTCACCCGCCTTATAGTCCAGACTTGGCACCATCTGACTACCACTTGTTTCGTTCGATGCGGAACGCTCTTACGGGAATACGCTTCAGCTCAGTAGAGGAAATCAAAAATTGGCTCGATACGTTCTTGGGCTCGAAAGACGAGAAATTTTTTTGGTCCGGAATTCATAAATTGCCAGAAAGACGGGAAAAAGTTGTAGCTTCCGATGGACGATACTTTGAATAAAGCATTGTAACTATGTTTTCATAATAAAACTTCAAATTTTGGAAAAAAACGCTGGAAACTTACTTGTAGACCCAATATATGAAAAATACAGACATCCCAAATCCACAAACTGCGATATACACTGCCAGCAAGTCACGGACAATCTGGGTAGATGTAACACAAACATCAGAGATATACGAGGGCTGATTGATAGGTACTCGGATTGGAAGATAGGTGCCGCTACTGTAACAATCCGACGCTTAGTTTTGTTTTGACACCTTTCCGGCCGAAGGCATGGTCTTCGCCTTCTTTAGAGCATGTTCATCAGGTAAAACCAGTTGCTTCGATTTTTCCTTGGCCTCTGGTGTATACCAATGAATCCATGCCTCATCGACGGTCACAAAACGACGCAGAAACTCCTCCACATTTCGATTAAACAGGGCCAAGCATATCTTTGAAGTGGGCTCATGATTACTCTTTTTCTCCGGTGTGAGCAAACGCGGCACCCATCGCACGGACAGCTTTCTGATGTCCAAAATCTCGTGCAGGATATGGCTAACGCGCTCAGTTGAGATGCCTGCTATCTCAGCCAACTCGTGAATTTTCACTCGGCGGTCCGCCAATACGAGATTATGGATTTTGTCCACGGGTTTGCTCTGTGGTAACCGTTTTTGGGCCAATCTGGACGCGGTTCATCTACAACCGACGTGCGGCCACGGCGAAACTCTGCGAAAGGTGTCAAAACAAAACTAAGCATCGGATTCTCACCAAATTTTGACAGGCGGGCTAAAAGAGGTTATACTAAATGATGGTACACTCATTTTGCCTCAGTAGCGCCACCTATCTTCCACTCCGGGTACCCATCAAACAGCCGTCGTATATCTCTGATGGTTGTGTTGTCTCACTCTCCGAAGAGGAAATAGGTGTTCCTAGTTTAGGAAAAGATGGGCAATACAGTCTTTAAGCCGCACAAATCTCCCGGTCTGGATGGTATTCTTCCGATTATGCTACAGAAAGCACCAGAGGTTGCAATCCAGAAAATTATGGAAATTCTCAGGTACAGTCTAAAAATAAGTAGGGTACATACCAATAGCTTGGAGAGAAGTTAAGGTGGTCTTTATACCTAAAGCTGGCAAACAGGGGCTTATAACAGCAAAAGATTTCAGGCCAATAAGTCTGTCATCATTTATGCTTAAAACCCTAGAGCGACTATTGGAGATTCACATTAGGAATAGAGTAACAGCCAGCATATATGAAGCGAAAATTTTTAGAAACTGCCCTGCATGAGGTGGTGGGGAAAATGGAGAAGAGTCTACACTTTGGTGAGTTTGCGATGGCGGCCTTCCTCGATATTGAAGGAGCCTTCAATAACGTGGGGTGCACCGAAATTAAAAATGCTCTAGTAGACGCTAACATTGAACATGACATTACAAACTGCGTTTGCAACATGCTTGCAATCGAAAATAAACTGTTCCACTGGGCAAAGCTCGGTTAGAATGTTTGTAACCAGTGGAAATCCTCAGGGAGGAGCCATACTCCACTCCTGTGGTGGGTGCAGGTTATCAATGACGCCCTCAAAAAGCTTAGTACAACGGGTATAAGTGCCACGGCATACGCAGATGGCGTAGTTATAATAGTATAGGGAAAATACTTAAATCTTTTAAGCGTCATAATGGAGGTTACCCTGAAGATGATCAGTACATGGACAAAAAGCTGTGGCCTCAATACCAACCCTCCCAAAACGGAACTGGTGCTTTTTACCAGAGCGTACAAGATACCGCCATTCAAACTCCCAAAACTCAACGGAGTGGATTTGTCCCTTTCGGACAGCGCGTAGTATCTGGGTGTGATTCTGTACACAAAACTGATTTGGAATCTTTATGTAGCGGAACGAATCAAAAAGGTATATAATGCTCTTTTTATCTGCAAAAAACGGTAGGAAAATATGAGGCTTAAAACCTGCTATGGTGTACTGGCTGTATACGGTGATGGTAAGACCCGTACTTACATATGGCCCCATGCATAGTATAGTGGAAAGCAACAGACAAGAAAACAATTTACGGAAAATTAGCGTCGGTTTAAAGAACGGCCTTCATAACCATTACAGGTGCGTTCAATACCACACATGGACATCTTTTTGCACCTAACACCGCTTGATTTACAGATCAAAAAACTTTCTAGCAACAGTGCGATACGGTTCACAAATCTGGGCTACTTCAAGAGCAGTAGTTTTGGACATGACACGGTCTCAACGCAGCTACTTCCAGGCAATCCAATTCTAACGGATGAAATTCCTTCCCTGGTCGACTTCGACATCCCGTATGATATATCCGGAGGACTGGCAAAAAAATGCAGTAGTCAGGTCAAATGAAATTGCAATTTTCACAGATGGCCCTAAAACAGAGGAAGGAACAGGTTCTGGTATCTTTTCGGAAGACTCAGAACTAAGAGTGTCTATAAGACTACGGGACGCAAGCAGTGTCTTCCAATTAGGGGTTCTGGCTGTCCTCAGGGCGGATGAGCTAATGTAGATAAGATCGGTATCCGAAAAACAATGCAATCAACCAACGTCAACTCTTATACAGTCAGGGGCTGTCGCACAGTGCTCAAGGCACTATGCAGTCAGAACCGAGTAAGACTGTCCTGGCGGCCAGGACACTGCGGTATTAAAGAAAATGAATAAGCGGACGAGCTTTCAAAAAAATGAGGCCTACTCGACAATAGTGAGGTTGCCAACATCAAATCACCTCCTTTGCATAGTGAAGGGCTCTATCGAGGAAAAAATCACAGTGATTGGCAACCTAAGGTGGTCAAGTCTTGAAGGAGACAGGGTATCCAAGGCTCTCGGGCCGCTTTTTGACCGCAAAAGGTCTTGGAAGCTAATAAAATTAAAATTAAACGGAGATTTGCAGATTATTATTAGCCCGGGTCTACCCCGGACAACTTTATTTAGCTTATTAACAAGCAAAAACTTAAACCTAGACTTAAAACTAACAAAGATATTCTTAACCTAATATGGGGCGAGGAGAAATGGTGGACGAGGTAGATGTTAAGGGAGTGGCATATTGAGCAGTGCTTTTTCATTTCGTGTTTGCTGCTATTTAGGTCAAAGACTTCGGCGTAGTTGTTCGTTATACGCAACATTCTAGATATTGGTTCAAAGTGACCGTAGTTGGTACGGTGAGTTCGGATCAGGAAGAGTGGGACAGATCTTAGATTACGGGGATTGGGAGTGAATGCAATATTTTGCGTTATTCTCGAGCACTCGATGTTTCCAGTCAGTAACTGGTGGATAAAAAGTACATCAGCAACTTCACGACGTTTTTTTAGTTTATGCATGCTAATTAGTTCCAGCCTATTTTCATAGGGGGGTAATCCATATGGGTCGGCCCAGGGTAGACCACGAAGTGCAAAACGGATAAATTTGCGTTGGACTGCTTCTATTCTTTAAATGTGGGTTAGTTTATAGGGTGACCAAACTTGGCTGCAATATTCGAGAAGAGGCCTTACAAAAGTAATGTACAGGGACTTTGTAACGTAAGGGTTGGAAAATTCTTTCGACCAGCGTTTGATAAAACCAAGTGCAGAGTTATCTTTATTTATAATGCTGCTGTGATCTGCTGACATACTGAGTGAAGGGGAGGCAATTTCGCGTAGTCGAGGTAAATTTTTAGGAAAATACTTTTTCGAAAACCTGGAAGAAATAAACGACACAAAATTCAAGGGCCTTCTTGTCTTTTGCAGGGAAGTTGGGTGTTTCACCAGGGAGATTTTTTAGGTTTTTGCCATTTGATGACAAATTCAACTGGTTCCACCGTTTTGGTGCATGGTGTATGTGTGATAGCATATCCATCATACCCCTGTTTAACCTAACCTAACTTAATCTAGTCCTCATACAAGGATTAGGTGATTAAGGTGATGGTAATTTAAAATGAATTCACGGCTTTCAACTCGAAAAGGCTGATGCCTTAAATTATGGCTCAGTCAGACCGGTTATCGCACACGTCCTTGAGCTGCTAAAAAGTTTCTTTCTTGGTGGGCAACCTCACTCCAATTTAAATCAACTGGATCAATATCTGTGCCTACTTTGTTTAGTCCATGGTACGGCACTGATTAATTGTTCCTTGTTAATTGGAAATGTACTCGTATCTACTCGTATATCCAAAAATTCTTCATCGAAAAAATTCCTAACAATTACTATCTAGTCACTGAGTTTTGAGGACAAGTTTTACATAGAATTCATAAGGCTATCGGGGTCACTTGCACTGATAAGATACATTTACAATACAAATGCCCGTTGTGCATAAATGACCTATCTGGCCTTTAGACGAGTAATCAAATCAAATTGACGTTCTCGCCTCTCACAATGACATTCTGTTCGACTCACGTGCCAATTGAATTATTTCCGCTTCTTTTGTGCGTACGAGTACAATGAATGTAACATGAAGAACATGTTCAAAGTCTACCTTCATAGGTATTGACTTTGAATTAAAATTGACGGTAATTAGATAAACAAATTTGTTTTCTCAAAGGATTTCATGTAGGGGTATGAGTTTATGGTTTCATGGCATGGAAAGCGAGATTCGGAGAAATTATTGGCAGAGGGCGGTTACGCTTGTTTGAATTAATTAAAAATTTAGAAAACAAATTGGAAACAATTCGGTTGCTCAGAGGAAGGGTATATTACAGCTTTCCTCAGATTGTGGGTTTTTCAAAATTGTTAGGTCTTAGTGGGGATACACACTGGTAGATTGACCATAGTAGCTTCACTGTGATCCGTTTTATTTTTTGCGGAATCTTAAAATGAAATGGAGATTTATTTATGCTTGGTATTGTATATCCTCGCCTAAAGGACCCTGCTTCACAGAGTAACGGAAGATGCTCCATAGTTACAAAGTCTCGATGAACTCATTTAACTTATTTTTTGATGATCAAAAAGTTCCCGGGGGACACCACCGTGCGGCGCTCCCATTGTTCCGATTTGAGTTCTGTTTTTTTTTTGTTAAGTTGGTAAATCTCTTGTTGACATTCGTTCTAAATCGTAGCATCACAGCTTGATATTTGCAAAAGTTACGTAGCCAAGAGTATATCTAACTCTGTGTGTGTTGGCGATTTTTTACAAGTTTAGAAATGGATTTAAATTTGCAACAATGAACTTGTACTCGTACTAAATTTTGCGTAAAAAACGGATTTAATGGTACGCGAACGTTGGAAATGTTGGAAAAGTGTTTCGGCAACGATTCTCTAAAGAAAACGGTCGCTTACCAGTGGCACGAGCGGTTGAAAAGTGGTCGTGAGTCAATCGAAGATGATGAACGCAGTGGCAGACCATCGACATTGAAAACCGACGAAAACATTGACGAAGTACGAGTAAAAGAAACCGCAAACTAACCATCAGAGAGATAGCGGAGGACTTGAACATTGCATATGGATCCGTCCAAGACATTTGGTTAATGATTTGGGTTTTCGTTTTGTAGCAGCAAAGTTGGTGCCAAAAGACCTCAATTTCATGCAAAAAAGTGATCATGTTGGCGTCGCAAGAGATATGATTTGCGAGGTTGAATCCGATCCCACATTCATCAAAAGGTTCATTACTGGAGCCGAGACCAAAGAAACCACGTCGTTTTCAGTCAAAAAAGAAGGCAATGCTCACGGTTTTCATGGATTACAAAGGTGTCTCGGTGCATCGTGAATTTTTGCCAGAAGGCCAGACAGTAAACAAAGAATAATTACGAGTATTTTGGCATTATGAGACGTTTGCGTGAAGCAATTCACCGAAAGAGACCAGAATTGTGGGCAGAAAACTCGTGGATTTTGCACCATGATAACGCACTGTCGCGGTCGCACAGTGCCATCGTTATTCGTAATTTTTTGATGAAAGATGCAACGAATACCATCCAACACCAGCCACCGAATTCACCTGATTTGGCTCCCTGTGACTTCTATCTGTTCAATCGAGTTGAAAAGCACTACGGGGAGCGCGTTTCAGCAGCCGAGAGGAAGTAATAGAAAAATCGCAGGAAGCACTGATGGACATACTGAAAACCGAATATGAAAAATGTTTCGAGGATTGGATCAAACGCTGGCATAAGTGTGTTGCAGTCGATGGGGATTACTTTAAAGGGGGCAACATAGATGTAGATGAATAAACTTGTATTTTTAATTTTCTGAATACATTCCGGGAACTTTTTGAGGTAGTATCTAATATTTTCTAGATGGTGGCCTATTAGTCTACAATGCCCCATTAGGATGTCTAGGCTCTAGGGTATTCTTCTGTACATAGTACAGGTGCAACCGGTTACTAGGTTCGTAGCGTGGCTATCTGAGGGTATGTGGACAACATTTTCCGAACTTGTATTCTATGAGAGCCTGAGTGGCCATAGTGGACATCACCTCAGCAAGTTTTGTTTTTTTTTTTTTGCAGATCAGAATTCCTCTGACTTGAGTCGTAAAGGAAGTACTTTCGTGTTTGACTTTCTAAAACTTTTGTTTGACTATTATTTGTCTGGCATAGGCTAGAAATTTCATTCCAAAGGTGATTGCTATTTCAAGCGGTTCAACAGTCAATTTTAGTTAGAAGGACGTATAGAAAGAACTGACGAAATCTAAAGGGGAAGTTGTAATTGACTGTTTTTCTCCCAAATACTTCGATTAGAATTGTCAGTCTTAACTGCACAGTTAAAGCCACCACATTCTTATGTAAATAAGTTCGTGGACTACGTAAGACACACATAATTGCTTACTATTCGAATCCCTAATATCATTGAGCCGGATCTCATATCTGCTGAAAGATTTTTGCGAAGCTAGTTGGGTAGATCTCTAGAGGAAGCAATAACATAAGTCACTACGTTAAGTCAAAAGGCAAGCACCATGGTGTACCATGTAATGGATATAAGGAGAACGTTGTCGTACACCAAGGCAGACGGTAACTTGGAGTTCAGCAAAAGAAACAGTGACGTATTTATAGTAAGATTACGATATTGATGTGAAAGCGCTTTATTAGTTTGGCAAATAGAACTTGAATTTTCGAATTTCCAAGCCACAGAAGCGTTAACGAGGCGTCATATACATACTCGTACATGCGTATGCCACACATATGAAAGCTGCTTCGATAGACAGCTTCTACCTACGGATATAGTACGTATACGGCCTGGTTACAAAGTTGCCCATACCGTGTCTCACTTGTACAAGCAGATGGTTGAACCTGTAATGGTCTGAAAGATCTTTGGGAAAGTGCTTATTAAGGTGGCCTACGGAGCGCATATAAAGTGTACTATTTTGACTGATAGATCTTCGAATGGTGATAGCTCTCAAACCATGCTGCATTGTATCAGTATTGTCAAACAAAATTTCATGAATAGACCTTTACCCCAAGAAATATTAAATGCTTTGTTTGGTCCTCACAATTGACTAATTGAGCTATTTGTCGGATTGCGAATGAAAATTGCACCACACACACTGTACATGACGCAACGGCAACAACGCGTGAAAGTTATGTGCGTTGACAAGGAACTGAAGCCGCTTTAATCGAAAGTGTGGTGGAGGATCCGGAATCGTCATTTTGGCGTCGATCGCAACAGTTTGACCTTTGCCTGTTCAATATGTGGGAAATTTTGCGAAAAGGTCTCCGGACTAGATTCGCATAAGATCCAGCTGCCGCAGTAACCAAAGCCGCGAGATCATGACTTGCAAAGCAAAGTTGCCATTTCTGAAGTAAGGTAAATTCAAAACAGACTCATGGGTCTTCGCGCTGCTGGCACCAATGGTAGCAGCATTTTTCGTAAGTACGGACGGCATTGACCAGGACGATATGTGGTTCCAGTAGGATAGCACTGCGTGCCATCATGCCCGTTAAACCACTGCGGTGGCAGCTACTTGCCTGCTGAGAAGTGAAACGACCAGTGTATTGGACTAGTGTATTGGACGCCGAGACTGTTGGACTTGACGTCACTCAATAACTTTATTTGGGGATTTGTAATTGGCGTATCGCACAAACTACTATGCGTTATTAGTGAGGTAGAGTCCCAAATTCTTGGGAAGCAGTTTGTCGAAAACAGCCGGGAAAGTCATATGTTTGAAACCGTATTCAAGACATATAGCTTCATAATGAATTAGGATTTTAACCTAACTTTTGCAGTCATTATTCACAAAAAGGTGTTATCGCTCTAAAAAAAAAGATGGCTAGGTGCTGTAAAAACAGAGTAGGCACTGAGAGGTGTAAAACTGGCGATACCCAATGCTGTAAGTGTTTCTGCACATCAATTGTGCTTATTTTACGGGTCGGATACGAATGGATGTCCATCCGGGCTTGACTTGCCAAACTTATAAGAGCGAGTGTTGACCAGCAGACAAAAATGGCAGCACTATAAACGAGATGGAATGAACCATGAAATAAAATCCCAGAATAAGGCAAATTAGACCTTTTCCGGCCTACTACGACATATTTGGAGCTCAGACCGGTAAGGGTCTTGGAAAAGAGATTATAGTGGATGAGCCCTTAATGGACCAACGGCATCGCTCACATCTCCGAACTGGTTACTGGCTTCAGTTTAATCGACCCATCGTACTATGGATGTCTTTAATGGAACTAGTCCTCCAGGTTGGGGGTAGTGCCACCGGGGTAATTGCCCGGTCATGAAACAAAAAAACTTAAGTTACGTAGCAACAACAAGCCTCAGATATGGACTGATCTACTGTTGACAACCCCTGCAAACAAAACAAGGACAACGAACTTCGGATCTGCACGTGGAATTTTAGGTCCATTAATAGGCCACGTGTAGCCGAACAAGTAGCGGAGGCCCTGGACTGTTGCAAAGCAGATATTACCGACCTCCAAGAAATACGATGGCATGGATAAAAAATGATGAAAAACTGCGACATCTATTACGGAGATTGTTATATGTATTTGGATGCGGATTTGTTGCTAGAGGCAGGCTTACACAAGGAGTCTTGAGTTTCCGACATGTGAACCAGCGCCTCGTTACAATGCGTATTGAGGCTAAATTTGCCAATGCTAGCCTTATGTATGGGCACGTACACAGAAGAAAGATGACGATACCGAGGATGGTTTCTACAAGCTCTTCGACAAGAGTTACGAGCAGTGCCCTAGCGCTGCCATTAAAATTGTCCTCGGCGATTTTAATGCGAAGCTACTAAGAGAGGGCATCTTTGGTAAGTATAGCCTGCACTGTAACACCTCCGATGACGGATTCAGGCTAATAGACTTTGCGGTGGGGGAAATATTGTCGAACCTAGTACGTGGTTCCCACATCTCGATATTCACAAGGAGACTTGAAGAACTCCTGATCAACCGGATTGACCATATTGCGATCGACGTACGGCACTCCTCCAGTATTATGAAGTTTCAAACGTTCCGAGGACCATTACCTTTTTGTAGCCAAGGAACGGTTGCGGATATCCCAAACATCGCAAAGACAAACTAATTCTGTGAGGAAGTTCGACGTCGAAGGGCTACAATCGTAAAAGATTGCCAAATCCTTTTTCAATCGAGTCTCTCTCAATCGCTTAAGATGTGCTATGCTGCCAGCTTCAAGTATTGAAGACCATCAAAGAAATTGCGAGATGCTATTCCAGGAATGTGATTCGGAAATTTTACTAAAAGGTAAAAAGGCATGCCATGGACACGAGCCCCGGACCGAAGCCTGTAGAACAAACTAGGGAACATAGTTGTAGACTTGCAGTCGATGCTGAGGATTTGGAAAGAGCTGCAGACTGCTTATTGGCGATGACGCTGTCAAGCAGAATGAACTTTTCAACTAGTACGATGTAGATCAACAATTCCGTAAGCCCGACCTGGGTGAAGTGAAGATAGCTATATTTAAGCTTAAGTCCAACAAGGTTACTTAAGTCAGACGGCTTGACTGTCGAGCTCTTCGAAGCGGCAGGCGATAACTTTATAAGGAGTATACACCAACTCATCTGTAAAATATGGTCGGACGGTATGTCAAGAAAGGAGGCCCTCTGAACTGCACCAATTACAGAGGTATCAGTCTTTTTAACAGCGGCTCGTCAACGTCCATATCAGTGTGGATTTAAGCTAAGAAAGTCCGTCATAGACCAAATATACACACTACGGCAGAGATTGGAAAAAATCCATGAGTTCGAAATCGGTACACACCGCCTATTCATCTATTTTAAGGACGTGTATGACACTATCTATAGAGCAAAGTCTAGTTTTGGCTTCCCTGCTAAACTCTTTCGGTTGTGCAGGATGACGAGGGAGAATGCACGCTGCATCAAGACCGAGACTTTTGATGTCAAATAGTATTTAGACAAGCCGATCCGCCGTCATGCGATTTCTTTAACAAAATTCTTGAAGGAATAGTGCAAGAGTCACGCGCCAACACAACAGGCACTATCTTTCAAAAGCCCATCGAATTACTCGGATACGGTGATGATTTTAATATAATTGAAAGAAACCAGTATTAAGTCATAAATGGCGGAGATTGGTTTAACGGCCAATGACTGTCAACAAGGATACTCAACGCACGAAAGTGGAAGGGGATCTCAGCCGACTTGGCGTGCGAAACTGGAGACAGCTAGCTACAAATCGAGCTGGCAGGAGACGCTTCTTGGTTGAGGCCCAGGTTCACCCCGGACTGTAGCGCAAGTAACCTCTAAATAAGCATCATTTGCTAACTATGGAACCACTGCCTCTGCTAAAAGATGGATATCGATTAGACTAGAGAACAGACTTTCAAAGACATGAGCATGGGGCGCGATAGATCAATAGATTGTAATACGTTGCACCGTATCACGTATGTATCGATTACAACAATACTGTCCACAAGGTCTTGAGAAAGACAAGAAATCTTTGACAACAATTCACTTCGTCGTAATTTCATCAAAATTGGCATGTGCTCAGTTGTTGTGGAACATATGAAGAAGACGTCTGCTGTGGGATATTAACGATTAAGTACTTTCAAACGAAAGTCGCAAGGAGACGGTCAGGGTTAGAGAACTGCTTGTTTTGGTTTCCCAAGTCGAGCTCAACTGAAAAATGAGTGCACCGCCTTTCTTAAGCGTCTGAAATTCCAATACGGCCAAAACGTGATGTAACGACTACTACATTGTCCGAAAGTACACAAGCCCGCTGGCCCAGATGTTATATGTTTCCTTTTTCTAAAGAAGTTTTCTTCCACTAAAATCACTGCGTGAGCTTTTTCATCAGCCCTACTCTTTAGTGCTCTTTGCTAGTAGTTACAAAACGGGCTGGACGACCGTCCGTAAAAATAACGAATATTCTTCTCCCTCCTCCTACAGACCCATTACACTTTCGTCAATTTTTTCCAAAGTCACGGAAACGCCGACAAAACGTGAAATATCTTGAGGGCCAAAACTTATTTTTGACCGTGGCAACAGGCATGTCTATTGTCACACCAAAAGTGGGACCAAAGTCTGCACTCGCTAAAGCAGAATTTGTTCTATGAACTTCTGCCATCTCTCGGGCAACTTCTTAATACCGTGTCCATAAAACTTCCTATCTTTCTCTTCAAGAAACTTGTCAAGGTGCTGTTTGATGACATCTTCAGAAGCAAACGTTCTACAATTTAAGGAGTTTTGCAAGGAGCGAAATAAGTGTGAGTCCGATGGTACAAGATCTGGACTATACTGTGGATGTGTCATATCCCAACCAAGCTGCAACAATTTTGCCGAGTGGCCAAACTTGTGTAAGACCGCATTATCGAGGTGAAATATTACACCAGCTCGGGACGTTTTTGTGCGATGGCATTACTTGTAGTTACTCACAGAAATCATTGGAATCAACTGTTTTGTTCTTTAGAAGCAGTTCATAGAACACTGGTCCATTCTAATCAAACTAGATTGACAGCATCACCTTCTTTTGGTGGATGCCTGCCTTTACTTGCTATTCCGATGCTGAATGTCGCCTACTTCCACTTTTTTTTAGCTCACATGGCTGTAGACAATCCATTTTTCGTAGCTCGTGATCATAGGCTTCAAGAATGAATCGTTTTCTACGCATTTGGGGAGTTGATCGCAGACGCCTATGCCCTTCGTCAGATGAATTTATTTCATCTCATGCGGCTGCCAAATATCGAGCTTCTTTACGAAGCGATGCGATTTCAAATGGCCATGAACGCTCCCAATGGACACTTATTTACTTGCGCTTGCCGACCTGAACGATGAGCGCTTTCAACTGAAAAATCACCATCACGGAATCGGGCGAACCAGTTCTAGCACTAGCGTTTTTCGCTGACATTTCTGCCATAAACTTTACGCAGCTTTTTCCATGCTTCAGTTGCTTTCGTTCCTTTTTTGAAGTAATAAAGTAAAATATGGCGAATATGCTCTTCAAAATTCTCCATGTTCGCAACACCATTGCAAGCACCAACATCGACCGCATCGCGCCAGTTTATTTGTTGTCTCCAAGTTAAGTATCAACACCAAAACGCGAGCAAATATTTGACACATGTCAAGCTATTGCAAAAAATAGCACTGAATTTTTGAACAATCCAATATAACGGTACTTCTTTTTTTCTGCTCTAATTTGCCTTCACCGGCGCTGTGTTCAAACTATTTGTGTATCCTTAAAATCCACTGAGCGAGCGCCAATAATAAACAAAAAAAAGTTAAGCTGAAATAGTCGAAGAATTCGAAATCAAATTTGGAGTACACCAAGGCTGTGTACATAGTCCGTTGCTTTTTAATGTCATGCAAGATTTTCTTTTGAAGCAGCACATCAATGAATTCGGAACTATTTTTCTTCTTTTCGCCCATGATAGTGCTATCATAAGCATTGACGAGCTTACATACATGAAGTCGCTAGAAGAAAACGGGTTAGGATTCATCGACAAATTGTTTAGAAAGGGTCGACGTCCCGAAGTGCTGACAATTCAAATTCTTTCTGTCTGTCATAATCCGGCAGAGAAATTGCGATGACGATGCTGGACATAGGGTGGGTATGGTTGAAATGACATATTTCATGCGCTGCTTAAACTTTCAAGGTTTGTTATACACGACATCTTGAACATACGCATCTCAGTGTTGGACTATGTACGAGAGGTATAGCGGAAACATGACAGGGACAGAAATGACATTCTTACGAACGTCAGAGGAGATTACACAACGTGATCTGGTAAGAAGTAAGCGCAAGTGGACAAATTTCAGGCTGAGCAAGTAAGCTGTTGTTGCATACTCAACGAAAGTCATCGGAGAATCTGCCATAAAAAGCAATAACAACTCAAGTTCCAGTCGAGGTTCGATGAAAAGAGCGAAAGAAAAATACGAGTAATTGGATCATTTGAGCAACAACATCAGCAATTTCTTGGCCTCGATAGCGATGTGATCCAAAATAGAGTGACCTATACAATGGTTCTAAAGTCAACACGGGGAAACATGTAACATTAGATGTAACCATTCGCATTACATATTTCGAGGATTAATAAAAGATAATGAAGAACTGTTTACATATTGTTTCGATGGTATAAACAGTTCCGTTTCGTACGAGTATTTTCTTTTCCGCTTGCAACATTCCATTGAAATGTTCATCCGTGACATTATGTAATCCATCGTAAGACCAACAAAATACTTTCCCCAAACCTCAGATCCCTCAAGTGATTTTAATTAATTTCACTTTTCAGTCGTAATTAACCATAACTGGCATAATTAAGCACCCCATAGTCGGCAATAGGTCAACGGACCTAATAGGCCCCTTCCGTCATTCGTCATGAAAAATTTGTAATTCGACACTCGCCTACATGTAACGGTTAGAAGGGTGTGACGGTCTTATTTATAAATCCATTTGACACTCACAAACATATGTATGGCTTGAGAGAAGAACTATTTATCATTGTTCATTATTGACACATCATTACACTGGCTGACAGTCGTTTAACGAATTTCATTCGAGCCATCAACGGTCACAGCGACTCATCTAATCAATTACGCCGAATTGCCTGTCATGCTACGAGTACGAGTATGTTTGTCACGGCCAAACAAGAAACGTCACACGCATTTGACAAACACAAAAAACAAAAAAAAAAAAAAAAAAAGAAATTCAGAATCCGCCTTGACATAAGAAAAACGAACACCCCTGCCTGCGAAAGGCAGAGTTCGAAACTACTACAATGTCTTAAACATCGACTCACCTGTTAGCGCAGCCAAATTTAGAAGTAATCCAATTATCTCCATTTTGTCTATTATCCTTGTATTCTTGGGGACTTTATTTTGCTGTTTTTTTTTTTTCTCCGTTATTTGTAACGGTAATCCAATTAAGAAGCACTCACAATATATTGTTTTATTTTTGCACTGACCAATATTTGACCTCTTGTTATCGAACACAGCCCTGATTGTGGAGGATGACTAGCGATGCATATAATTTTTTTTAAACCGAAATGAAAAAAACAAAATAATAAAAATAAAAGAAGAAACAACACTAAGGCACTACACTGCGACTGCACTGCATTTTAACCCACGCTCCTTGGACTCAATCACAAATCGTATTTAGGAAACGGAAAAATTCACAAAAATTCAACGAACATTCGACGGCGACGGAAGGAGTAATAGTCGTATTTCACGGATACGGTCGGTCGGCGGATCGGTAGGTAGAGGTGCTGTCGTAAATTTTTTCACCACTCGATTGTAACGACTTTGAGTCGATTAAATTAGCCCAAACCAGGAAATTGTCAAACCGAAATTTGTCTTCGTATTTTCCGCACCACATTCACCATGAAACTGAGATGAATTTTTTCCGTTGGAAATTATTTTCCCCAACACTGTGTGCTGGTTGGGTCGGTGGGCTTTGTTGCCTGGCTTTTGGCTCTGGTCTCTGGTTCTTGGTATCTGGTATCTAGTATCTAGTATCTGGTCTCTGGCAACTTTCTTCCACACACACTCTCTCTCTGTCTTTCTCTGTCTCTCTCTTTGTTCGTCTGGTGAGTGGGGAATGTTTGCTTTCTATCTTATCACTAACAGTCCCCACAAAATGTTGTCGAGACTCGGTTGCACATTGATGGGGGTTGTTTAAAGGGAAATTGTATCAAGCCAAATGTTGCCGAGT
This sequence comes from Volucella zonaria, assembly GCA_963966105.1. Taxonomy (NCBI): domain Eukaryota; kingdom Metazoa; phylum Arthropoda; class Insecta; order Diptera; family Syrphidae; genus Volucella; species Volucella zonaria. The sequence goes on along the minus strand of OZ014533.1, from coordinate 127,645,223 downwards.
TGTGCTTGGACTCATGAATCAGATTCATGGGGAATGAAGCAACTGGTGGGTGACGTCAATTTTGTGGTAGGTCAGCTGCAGTTATGTCATTACTAAGTAATCTTTGGGGATGAAAATGTATTGAAAATACTTAGAGGGTAGTTTTCTTGCGCACTAAGGGAATTAACAAGAAAGGGTTGGAGATGAAAAAAAAAAAAGAGATTTAAAGTCCCATGACGAGGCAAACTAGGGCAATAAAGAATGAAAGAAAGAGCTTCAATTTGGAAAAGTAATGCGTCAGCATGGGGCCATCTTTAATCAGAAGGTCAACGGCGACTTTAAGGATGCTGAGCCCGTTTTTGACGCATGTTACTTGATCTCAGAAATTATTTCGAATGGTGATCCATATCGATTATTATCAATTTCCAGTTGGTTTTGATGATTTAACAACTTGGAGCACGTTTTGGATGGAGGCGAAGGATAAGAAAGGAAAGAAATTATAGAAAATTAAGTACTCCGTTGGGATGGAAGGGTCCTTAGATTCGGTACACTTAGGCCCGTTGTACATACTCCTAGAATCATATTGTCACATAACTAAGTGACGTAGTTTAATTTAAAATTTGATTATTTAGGAGCGGATTATACAATAAACTGCAAAAAAAAAACACGTCTTCCAGATTTGATGATTATAATCTGACACCCTGTGACGTGATTGTGTAGTGTGAATGCCATCATGCCATCTCGATACACTGGTCAGGAATATGCTAACATGCATCTCATTTATGGCGAATGCAGGTATAATGCTAACGCTGCAGCCAGACTTTATCATGAAAGATACCCAAATGCTCAGCGTCATCCCGACCATCGAGTGTTTGTAAATGTGCACCGGTCATTCTCAGAGGGTCGATTTCCAAATCTAATGGTTAGTGAGGGAAGACCCGTCATGCCCTTCGAGGATGAAGTCTTACAAGCAGTCGCACAAGACCCTAGTACCTCAGTACGTGCAATTGAAGAAAGGATAGGAGTGCCTAAAAGAACAGCACACTGAATTCTAAGGGAAAACCAGCTCCATCCGTACCATGTACAATGAGTCTAAAGTTTGCTACCCCGAGACTATCCATACAGAGTGCAATTTTGTCAAACGATATTGCAGAGGTTCAGAGAAGATCCGAGATTCTTCGAAAAAATTCTGTGGTCGGACGAATCAACTTTTCAAAACGGGCGGTTACATGAACCTCCACAATTTGCACGAGTGGCACGTGGAAAATCCACATTTGATGCGGGAAGATAGATCACAGTACCGTTTTAAAGTAAACATGTGGACGGGAATTTTGAATGGCAGAATTATTGGCCAATTCGAGCTGCCGCAGAATTTGAATGCCGAGGTTTATTTAGATTTTTTGGAGAACCACTTACCACCAACAGGTGGATAGGGCGGTCTTGTACAATTCCGTGGCCAGCTCGTTCCCCTGATTTAAATTCACTCGGTTTTTTTACTGGGGAGCAGTAAAAGAAAAAGTTTATTCTACTATAAGCCGATAAAAAATTTAAAGGATCTGCGACAAAAAATTGCAGAAGCCGTTGAAGACATCAACTCCAGATGATATTCCCGTCTTATTACCAGATAATTTGTAAGGAGATGCAGAGCTTGCATTGCCACTGAAGGCAAACAGTTTAAACATTTGTTGTAAGATACAAGGTCGGTAGATGGCGATCCTGAGGGTATACACCAAGAAAACGTAGTGCTATGTGACGAGAAAAAATGAAATGAAATGACAAGGGTGGCATCTCTATCTGTTTTACTCAAAGTAGTCGAAATGGCGTGTTCATCCGTCTCAATCACAGCGTCACTGTCTGTTGCAAACACCAAATGCAAAATGTAATCGCCACATAAAACCTTTTCATTGGCATTCAGCCATTTTTTTTTCTTTTTTTGACTTTTCCATTTTTTGACATTCTTTTTTTGTTTCTTACTTCGTTCATGAGATTGTGTCACATGCGGTAGTTTTCAATCCACTAAAATCTATTAATCTAAAGTAAATTTGGTTTTTCTTTTTAATAATTTTGATAAACTTTGATTTGTAAATTTATCGTAAATAAATTGATAATTGTAAAAGCTGAAAAGGAGTCCAGCAAGTGTCATACCATTTTGGAATCCAGGTTAAATACGCCATCTTTTAAAGTTACTTGCCAAAATGGCACAGTAGATTTTTTTTTCAGTACAGCCAGTTTATGTTAGGTGATTAATGATTTTCAGATATATGGATGGACAAAAAAGCGATATTTTAGTTAAAACCGATATAATTATGTTTCAATTTTGGACCGTAATTTACAGAACAGTTACTCAGGGTTACGTGACAACAAAAAAATTGAAGAAAAGTAAAGATTTGCGGTAATAGTACTTGAAAGATTGTCATAGGGTGTCAGATTTCTCGATTTTTTTTTGAGTGCCAATAATTTTAGAAGTACATGACTTAGATTTTTTTTTTTATAATTTTGTGATAACCGACACCACTTGACCTATCACCCGGTTAATTCAAATTCAAAATAAATTTATTTAACGTTGAAGAATTTGTTGACTTTGTTTAAATGTCTGAAATGAAATGGTAATCATTTGTTGACGGCATTCGTCGAGTTCGGAGGTGTTCTCGTTTTACTCCGCTTTACACTTTTAAATATAATTTATTTCTTCCCCTCCCATATCTCTACTTCTGATATCAGTTCCACGACATTATTGCATTACCCCAAGTCCTGACTGTCTCTTTGGTGTTTTTTTTTTTGCTGACCTCAGTCTTTCGAGGTCAATAACTGTCTCTGTGTCACTTCTGGTATCGGTTCCGCATATATTTGGTGCATTACCCCAAGTGTTGACCAATTTCCACTCGCGGTGCATAGCAGTGAGTAAAGTTCATTGTTTACCTTTTTCGTTTACTTTTGATAAAATTACCATGTCGTGCGGAATCACTATTTGCCCAATCTTTGATAACAATGCTGACTTTGCTACTTGTAAGGGCATCTGTGGAAAATCATTTCATCCAATTTGTGTCGGACTAAATAAAAGGAATTCGGTATACATAAAAGGCTTTTCTGACAACTTCCTATTCCTTTGTGATGAGTGCAAGATCATCTCGCTTTCGCACGTGTTGCTTGCCATAAAGTGCCTCAGCGACTCCAGTGACTCATTCCAAAAAAGTCTCACGACGAATCAGTCTAATTTAGAAAGTAGTGTCACTTATGTTGATGAATTAGGCAACTCGGTATTGTCCTCAACTGAAATAATTAAGTCCACGCTCACCAACATCGATAAACAATCTGCAAGTCTGGTCGAGTTTAATACTGCGATCAATGATCTTAAAGCAGTTTGTTCCGCCCTAAACATCTCTAATCTTAAATTGAGAGAATCGATAAACAACCTTCGTGAAGGCCTTGAGACTCACTTTCAATCCTCCTCAATGAAACAACCATCGTATGCCCGAAGTAATCTTTGATAGAATCAACGGTGTTGGTGACGGTCTAGCTGCAGCACAATCAACTATTTTCGATATCGAGAATCATATCGAAACGGTAAGCACCAAAATTGACAATCTACCAACCCACACGCAACACCACCAGAATGTCCACTACAATACATCAATTTTGGCTGAATTACTAGAAACCGAAATCGACCCACTTTCACCACCACCTTCTCGTCCGCCACTGTTAAGTACTCGTAAGTGTACAAATTCTTCCGCTGCCCCTTCAATCCAAGAGACCGAAACTGTTTCACTATCAACTCCTCTCGTTGCCGCCCCACGCAAGCTCATCAAACATTTTGGTACAACATAGACACCTTCCGATAGAAGCCGTACACTGGATAAAATTGAAACCGATATGAGTGCATTTTTAATCAAAGGCTCCCCCCTAAATGCTGATATCTCTTGAATCACGAAATTCTTCGCGAACAAATGCGGCATCACCATCAGCAAATCTAAAATGTTCCTGCCATATCACCACAAAGGTAATCGCAACTTTAAATTCGATCTGCCAGCTAGATACGAGTGGTTATTTAAGAACCCTGCTGGTACTAATTTCAGCGTTAGAAAGATGCGCATCTATAAATGGATCGACAAACCTACCAAGAAAAAGGATAAAACGAAGCTTAATACTAAGTTACCTAATCCCGATTCCAACTCCCGTCCCAAACTGGACTCTAATTGGAGATTTTAAATGAACATATTTCCCAAATTCGCACCTCCCACTCACATCCCGAACCAACTTCATCAGTCCTCCAATTGTATTGCACCAGCTGCCTCCGTTCCACCCAAGCCCCCGCCTCAACGCGTCTCTTTCAAATTAACCCCAAAGGCTCACACTAACTCCACTGAAATACCTAACCCCTCTGCTTATGCCACAACTAGCACTTCTTTCCAAATTTCGATCTTAAAACCGGAGCTAAATATCCCAATGTCATTTGGTCCCATATTATAAATCCCTCATCTGGGAATGTGTCTAATGCCCCTTCAAGTACCGCTGCATCGGCCTCATAATCTTCGTACACCAGCCCCATTTTTGATCCCCTTCTGCCTCACAAAATTAAAATAGCCCGACAAACTTTTGACACAACAGAATGTCGTTATGCGCTTTCTAGGCTTAGAGAAAAAAAGACGTTCGAGAATATACGTCTCCGTATAGCGTATCTGCATTACAAATCTGACTCAGTTAGTTATGAGGGAAAAATTAAAACAAGGTTCTTGGCCTCCATACAGCAGGAAGGTCTCCCCACTGACCTTACAAGTCTGAGAAACATATATATCAAGCTCCACGAGATTTTCAATATATCTCCCCAGAAAGCCTAAGACGACATTGCTGCTTTCGTTAACTATGTGCACTCAAAAAGGATTTCACACCTTCAACGGAGCAGGGCGGACAACGTCAATTTTTTTGTCTCTAACGTACTACCATTGCTAATATTTCAACCATCCATTCCTCTTACCTTCTACTATCAAAACGAGGACCGCGATCTAAGACCCGTGCCGTCTTGCGCCAATCTCATGCTCTCCCATTTGAGATCTACGCTCTGACTGAAACTAATCTAATTCCCAACATAATGAATCAGGAATTGTTCCCCACTAGCTTCAATGTTTTTCGAGACGACGATCTAACGCGTCCAAATGATGATTCTCCTTGTCGAGGTTCCTATTGGCCGTCCAAAATGACCTAAACTCTTCTCCAATCGCTGTTTCTACTTCTTCCCAGCTTGACTATGTTTTAATAAAGATAACACGTTACGTGTTTTTACATCCTACCGGCGCATGCTACCAACTAGCTATCTTTGCAATTGATCTTATCTGATGCTCTCGATGATATCATGGTATTCGGCGATTTCAGTCTACCTCAACTGCACTGGAACTCAATCAGATGTTGAATCTTTTTTATCGCAAACCCTAACTCTTCTTGGATGAGCTCACAGAGTATAGCTTATGCCAAGTTGGTGGGGTCTCTAACTATATGGGTAGGCAATTAGACCTCATTTCTACCACTGACTCCATGAGCTCCTCAGTAAAACGAATTTACGCAAAATTAACGCTTATCTTAGTAAGTGTTCTTTTGATTTCGCCAATATGCCCCTAAAAAGTGCTCCCTCTATTTTCTATAGAGATTTATTCAAATCTGTTGCTCTCTATGTTCCCTTTTCGCGTAATAAGACCCCTTCTACGAGCCTCCCGTGGTATATTCGTATACCTCGCTCTTTACGCAACAAGGGAAACAAATTTTGAGCAGTTTTCCTTCGATCCAACTTTTTTGCTGACTATTCAAACTATCTCGGGTCATACCTTCAATTCACCCAGTTTTATAAGGTTCTCTACCAGCGGTACCTTGATAATACGCAATCAAGGCTTAAAAATGATCCTAAGTCTTTCTACCAATTCGTTTTCCTCCATCCCTCTCGTACGGAAATATATCATCAACCGATCCGCATACCATAGCTAACTTTTTTGCCACATTTTTTAAACACTCTTTTGCGGGCAATACCTTCTTACCGGATCCCTCTTATTTCAAATACCACTTGACTTCCGCATTGGCCCCTCTGTTTCTCAAAGTTTTGACCATACAGCAATAGAAAATAAATTACAACAACTTAATGATGAATACTCACCCGGCCCTGATGGCCCTCTTGCAAATCTCTTCTGATTATCGCTCTCTCAAGGTGAATTTCCTCAGATATGGAAGTCTTCTTTCATAACACCGATACACAAAAATGGCTGAAGCGAAGTCACTAACTACCGCCCCATAGCTAAACTCTCACATATACCCAAACTCCTCGAAAGCATTTTGTACGAAGCCTTAAGCGTCCAGTGCAAATGTCTTATTTCCCCTAATCAACACGGCTTTCTGAAAGGTAGATCAACTACCACTAACCTCGTCGAATCCGTGTCCTCTATTCTCTCAGTCTTAGAAAGTGGTAAAGAACTTGACGTTATAACCACTGATCTCAGTAAGGCTTTGACAAGATATCTCATACCCTAATCCTGTTCGAATTGCCCATCCTGGTCTTTGAACCCATTTTGCTTACATGGATATCTTCTTATCTGCATAATCGTTTTTATAGTGTTCGTTTCAGGTCTGTCCTATCGGCCCCTTTCCTGGTCACTTCACTTGGCGAAGATTGTGACGGTGCTTTGCTTTTCTACGAGTACGTTTTATCTTCTAACAGTAGTTCTTCTTTGTTATGGTACTTGAGAAATCCGCATTCGCGTCTTGGCTGCAACAAAGTGGTAATCCGAGTGGCGTCGTCCCTGTCTTCCATAGGAGCATAGGCGCATATTAGGCTTATGTTAACGAATTTAGCCTTGATGACGATTGTCATAAAATACTCGCTCATGTATCAAAAGCTCAAGACTTCTTGCCTAAGTCTGCCGCATCTAGGAAATCTGCGTCCGACTAAACGCAGTTTCTTTTTCCTATAGCAACCAGCATAGTAGATATCGCAGTTGTTCATGCTCCTTATGTTCTACTCATCCCATCGAACTTCCTGGATGACGGTGATATCTGCGTGATAGCAGTTGTATGTCTGCTAATTACTCGGCTGCACGTGGCCTGATAAGGATCCGAACATTTTACGTGCAGATCCAAAGGCCGTTATCCTTTAATCGTTGTTCAATCTGCGTCTTCGAATTCCATTCCTGCGCACGGGACCGAAAATCACCAGAATAAGTGTTTTTTCCGCTTCAGGTTAAGTTCATGCTCTAGCCGTAAAGTTGGACTCGGTGTTAAGGGTCTTCTACCGTGCTTTTTTCTTTGTCTGTAAAAGGGACCTGAAACAACGATTAGCCTGAATGATTCGTCGGTTAATCTTCTCGATTTTGTCATTGTCTGAACTCACTGCCAAGTTTTTTTTTATAAATAAACCCATCTTCGCCGCTTCTTCTTTAATAGCCGCAAACGTGCTCCAGTGATATTTGGCCGATTTCTCCTTATAACGTCATGTCGTTAGGATCTGTTAGGAAGTTGTCAACACGAAATTACATGACAACGCGTCAATTTATCGGAATTCTTGTTTTTGACATCTGCTTTCTCAGTGGCGCTTTTATTGGCTTTTCTAGGGCAACGAGTGTTTTCCATTGGCACCTTACACAGACGCACAAGTTTGACAGGGATTCGAAAACCATAGCTCGTCCCTATAAATGCTCACACATGTGCCCTTGAGATTGATAACCAGGTGATGGTCGAAGGTGACCTGGCCTCAGGCCTCACATCAGATTGTTTTTAAAGGGTTTTCAAGGTGGTTCATCTACGGTATAGTTGCCGGAGTTTAGATGATCTCTTTTTTGAAGATCGGACAAACGATACAGAGATTCAATTCATTTTACAGATGAGTTAGTCGGTCTTTGGTTTTTGGTTTACATATCGCTATCTAGACCTTTTCTGGTCTGGTGGCCGAATTTATTGTCTTTCATAGTTCATTCTGCCTTAAAGCGGAATATTGGTCATTTTCGCCATTAAGAAATCTGCAGAAGTAGTCCTTAAAAATTTTCAACACTGACGTGACTCTACCCGTCCATTCCTATGTGATAGTTGCGTCTTTGGTGAGTTCTTATCACATTTCGATAGAACTTTCGACCATTATGCCAGTGATCGAGCGTGTTGTACAAGCAAATGATTTCGTGAGTGAACTCGTCCTGTATGATTTTTGTTCTGCTACATAACACATGGGCTGAAAAGTCCGTTTTAAAGTAAAACACAAAATTTTTGCAAAATTCAACTTTATTTATCAATATAGTTGCCTTCGAGGGCGATACACTGTTTGGAACGATTTTTCAATCTTTCGATACCAGTTTTGTAGCACGATTTCGGTTTAGCCTCAAAATAGGCCTCTGTTTCGGCGATTACTTCTTCATCGGTCTTAAATCTCTTTCCGGTGAGCATTCTTTTGAGGTCTGCGAACAGGAAATAGTCGCTGGGGGCCAAATCTGGAGAATACGGTGGGTGGGGAAGCAATTCGTAGCCGAATCCATTCAACTTTGCCATCGTTTTCATCGACTTGTGACACGGTGCATTGTCTTGATGAAACAGCACTTTCTTGTTCTTCAAATGCGGCCGTTTTTCTGCGATTTCATCCTTCAAACGCTCCAACAACGCAATGTAATAGTCGCTGTTGATAGTCTGCCCCTTTTGGAGATAGTCGATGAAAATTATTCCATGTGCAACCAGAAATACGGATGCCATAACCTTGCCAGCCGAGGACGAAGTTCGTCGCCTGCTCGCCACTCAGCTGACTGCCGACTTGACTCTGGTGTGAAGTGATGGAGCCAAGTTTCATCCATTGTCATATACCGACGCAAAAATTCGGCTTTATTGCGGTTGAACAGCTTTAAACACTCCTCTGAATCATCAACACGTTGTTGTTTTTGGTCGACTGTGAGCAAACGCAGCACCCACTTTGAACAAAGCTTTCGTATGGCCAAATATTCGTGTATGATATATCCAACACGCTCTTTTGATATCTTCAGAGCCTCAGCTATCTCGATCAACTTCACTTTACGGTCATTCGCAATCATTTTGTGGACTTTTTTGATGTTTTCATCTGAAACAACCTCTCTTGGACGTCCACTGCGTGCATCATCTTCGGTGCTTGTATGACCACTTTTAAATTTTTCAATCCACTTGCGAATGGTTTGTTTGGCTTGTGCAGGGTCCGGGTGGCTTGATGCCATTTCTTTGCATCGGCTGCATTTTTTCCCATCAACACACGAAATTGCTTTGAATCCATTTTTTTTCACCATAACAAAAGGTGCTTCACTCACAACGCTATATCTCGAGAACTAATCGTCCGACAGCTGTCAAATTTATACACGTATCTTTTGAAGGTTGGTACTAACTGAAAATGGTATGGATTTAATTCAAGTGGTGCCCTCTCTTAGAAACGGAAACGGACTTTTCAGCCCATGTGTTACGTTAGCTGACACTCTTCGTCAAATCTTTGATTTCGTTGTGGGGTCAGATGAAACTAGCACATCAAATTGCGGCGTCCCTGATGGCGTGCTGTCAAAGTCGCGATTGGTTTTCGGCACTTGATACTGGCGAATTAGGAATTCTCGAAAGAATTTGCAAGATTTCAGGATACTAGAGATGTATCTTGCGTCGATTGCAATGGGATCATTCTGGCGGATGTTTTTTTTAATGAGTTGACTGCCAGGACGCTTTGTTTATGTTTATGTGTAAGAAATATGTGGTAGCTACCGTGATGCGTCAATCACCCTAGGTTCATTCCCAGAAAAGGCGTTGGGTAGGTTATGCCCTCCAACTATATGAAAGATGCATCCTTTTGTTGGCATGCAGGTCATAAGACGTTCGCTAACGTGCCTTAAACTTAAAAATTTAGACCTATTTTGCTGCCTGCAACAAATTGGCACAACCAAATAGACAGTTGTTCCACAGTTTTCCATCAGCCTTTTATATGGCAAGTACCATCGCACTTCCTGGATGGCAGCGATATTTGGCTGATTCATAGCGGTATGGACCATCTGCTAATTGTTTGGCTGCGCGTAGCCTGTTCGAGGTCGGAGTATTAGATATGCAGATCTGTATGCCTTTGTCCTCTTTTCGTTTTGGAATGTCGTCAGCAGTCTTTAATCTAGCTAAACCCATGAACAACCCCTAAACTGAAGGTTCAGGCTCTTTCTAGGGCTTTTTTGACAAATAGTTGCCGTCAACTTATTAAGGGATCATCTACCATCACCTCTATTTAATCATCTGACTATTTCTGACGTTGATATCAGCCCGAAATACTCGTATTTCAAAGTTGCTCTTAAAGAGACGTGCATGCTGTAGAGTCTTCTGAGATTTAGTGATCTGTAGCAGGACATTATAGTGTTGCTACTGTCCTTTGCCCAACACTCGCTCCCAGGGGCTTTTAAAAGTCAGTGAATAGGCGCTGTGAATGTGCATTCACATTTCGAGCTCAATGTTGTGCTTATCCTACTTATCCTAAACTTATCAGTTAGTAATATTGTATATTGCTTTGCAAGTAATGGTCCACTCTAAATTGGCTCTCCTTTGTTACCGTTTATGGTTTGGAGTTTAGAATGCGCTAGCAAACATTTCCACCTGTTTGCGTTTTAATTGTGTTGGAATAATTATTTTTCCATTACGGGTTTTTTGCTCTAACTAGTAGTAGAGCGAGGGGAATTACGAGAGTCAGCTCTCCAATTTTAAATATTCTTTTGTCGGTTGGAAGGACTTGCACGGAAGAGAATGTAAATTAGCAACATGTGTGCTAATTTCATATGCAAACTCATCCTTGCGCTTGGGTTTCATTGCAAATTAAAAATGCAGCACTTTGATTGCGAAAGTGGTCAGCTTTTTAATGAAGGAGAACAATTGAGAAGCAGTTGGATATTTACGGAATGTGGGTCAAGGATAATGGTTCTCATTAAGGTACTTAAACATTTAACCAAATTAAGGTAAATTTCTCAGATAATTCGCAAATACATTTCGAAAGATGAAGTGTAAACAAAATTAGGCATTTCCACCAAAAGTGATGTTTAGAGAATACTCTGGACAGGACGAGATAAAAGGACTTTTTCCACTTTTCTTGGCCTGTTGAAGCGTATTTTCACTGTCATTGTGACCCTCATGCCATGGTACCAAAACTAGTGAAATTTTTTTACAGTGTGGCAATGTTGTTGATGAGTACGAGTTATTTAGTTCTACGAGGGCCGAAACTATCCGAGAGCATAGTTATTTTGACTGTTTTAGGTCGTTTACTTTACGCATATAGCTGTCAATAAGGCAGTTAGTTATTCTTGCTAAGTGCAAATGAGAATTTTATTCGAGGTCCTATCACTACTCGTGGTCAATATTATAATCTCACACCATCAACTCCTACTACTAACCTCCCATGTGGTGACTGCCTAGTACCTCGACTGGAGATGGGGTACCCAACCCCTGTGGAAGGTCGTTGGTGGCAACTGTCGCTGTTTCCGTGTGGCAGCGGACGAACTGTAAGGATGAACTCAACGGCGGCATCCACAGTTCCAGTTAGGTCGAACTACTGCTATCTCTATATGAGTTGCTTCAACGTACTTGAATTCCAGGTCTAGTGGGATCTCCAAGACTAAGTCATGGTGTTGGAAAAGAGTTGATGGCGGAAGAGTCCTTAATAAGAGCCAACGGCAGCACCCACATCCCCGAAGGGGGTTACTGGCTCCGTAATTTGGTCCGGAACCTTATGTCCTAGGGGTCCCCAAAGGACCTGGTGCTCCAGGTTGGTGGTTGTGCGATGGGTTAACTGCCCAACCACGTAAAAAAGTAATTGTTACAAAGCGACCAATAGCCTCGGATAAGGATGGATTCACTGTTGATGACCCTGCAAAACGAACAATGGACAACGACTTTCGGATCTGCAGGTGGAATGTTCGAACTTTAACCAGGACGCGTGCAGTCGAACAATTAGCGGAGGCCCTAGACTGCTATAAAGCAGATATCACCACCATCCGGGATGTGCAGTGGGATAGGGCGGGCAAAAAAAAGATGAAAAACTGTGATGTTTACTACGGTGATTGCTATAGGGAACGTAAGCAGCGTGTATTTGGATGCGGATTTATTGTAAGCGGCAGACTTAGGCAAGAAGTCTTGAGCTTTCGACAAGTGAGTGAACGCCTTATAACAATCTGTATCAAAAGTAAATTCGCTAACATCAGCCTTATAAGCGCTCACGCCCCAAGAGAGGAAAAAGACGATGCTACCAAAGAAATTTTCTACGAGCTCCTCGGCAAAAACCTACGAGCAATGTCCGATGCATGACATTAAAATCGTTCTAGGCGACTTTAATGCCGAAATTGGAAAGGAAGACATCTTTGGTAGCACAACCGGAAGACATAGCCTACACGGCACCTCGTCTGGAAACGCACTTAGGCTAATCGATTTCGCTGCTGGACGTAACGTTACCAGAGCAAGCGGATACTAGATCAGCGAACTGTCAACCAGAATGATCATGTTGCGATCGACGTAAGGCATTTCTCAAGTATTTTAGAATCCGAACATTTCAAGCGGCCAACAAACACTCGGACCACTACCTAGTTGCAGCCGATCTCAGGATATCTCAGGCTCCACAACAATGGGGAAATACTATGAGGCGATTTAACGTTGAGCGGTTGTAATCGCAACAAGCCGCCAGAACCTTTGCCGACCGCGTATCTCTCAATCACTCGAGGAGTCCTTTGCAGACAGCATCAAGTGTTGAAGATCAGTGGCTTAGATGCCGAGAAGCCATCAGAAATGTCGACAACCACCGTGAAACCTCTGGTTTAATGAAGAGTGCCGGCAAGGATATGTAGCAAAACAATATGCCTAAAAAGCGGTGCTGCACAAAACGACGAGATCGGCTCGTGAGCTCTACGAGCAAATGAGGAGGGAAGAACAACGGCTTTTCCGGAAAAAAAAAGGAGCATGAGAAGCGCGCGATAGAGGAAATAGAGAGATGCTACTCCAGGAATAATGTTCGGAAGTTTTACCAAAAGGTAAAAAGAACGTGTCAGGGTAATAAAACCCGAACGGAAACCTGTAGAGATGAACAAGGAAATCTTGTAGTAGAGCCACAGTCGGTGCTGAGGATATGGGAAAACCATTTCCGCAGACTGCTAAACGGCGAAGACGACAGACAGACAGAGCGAACCATTCAATATTGACGATGCAAGTGAGGATAGCAATATCTAAATTGAAATCGAACAAAGCTACCGGGCCGGACCGTCTACCCGCCGAACTATTTAAGGCAGCAGTCAATGACCTGGTGGATAGCATACACCAACTTATTTCCAAGATTTGGTAGGATGAATGGAACCTCACCATCGTTTGCCCGGTTCACAAGAAAGGAGACCCTCTAAACAGCGCCAACTATAGAGGTATCAGTCTCCTAAACATCGCATATAAGATCTCTTCTGCCGTATAGTGCGAGCGCCTGAAACCATTTGCCAATGATCTGATTGGACCCTATCAGTGCGGTTTTCGGCCCGGTAAGTCCACAATTGACTAAATATTCACACTATGGCAGATTCTGGAGGAAACTCAAGATTTTTAGGTCGATACCTCACCACCTTTGTTTAAAGCCGCATATGACAGCATCTTCAGAGACGAGATATGCAGAGCCAAACTCGTCCGCTTGTGCAGGATGGCGATGGAGAAAGCTCGCTGCTGCATCAGGGTCGGTAACGACCTGACCGAGACTTTTGATGTCAAAAAAGGATTTAGGCAAGGCGACACGCTTCCATGTGACTCCTTCAACATCCTATTTGAAAGAATTGTGCTGAACTTACAAGCCAACACACGAGGTACGATCTTTCAAAAGTCTGTTCAATTGCTTGCATATGTCGACGATATCGATATTATTGGTAGAACACAGCGAGCTGTAACTGGTGCGTTTGCGCGTATAGTAACAGAAGCGACAAAAATGAAAGCAAAACGAAGTATATGCTGTCAACAAGTAGGGACACCCAACATTGACGAATCGGCCAGAATGTCACAATCGGCAGCTATAACTTTGAGGTAGTAAAGGACTTTGTTTACCCTTATGCTTGCCAATCGCTGTTTCTTTGGGCTGAGAAACCAACTGTGTAGTACGGCCCTCTCCCGAAACTCTATATAAGAATCATGCTCTTCAAAGCATGGACCCTTTCTAAAGCGGAGAAGATATTTTGGTCGTGTTGAGAGAAAAATTGTTCGTAAGATATTTGGTCCCGTATGCGTTGAAGGGTTCTGGAGGGGACGATTTAGCTGTACAGCGACATCGACCTGGTCAAGAAACTGCGCATTTGTGTTTGAGATGGCTGGGATAAGTAGAGCGAATGAACACCAACGCTTCAGCTGCAGAATCTTCGACTCTAATCCGGAAGAACAACGCAGTAGGGGAAGGCCTCGCCTTAGGTTGACCGCGCTAATTGGAGAGGCTTACTGATTGATGCCCAGGTCCACCCCGGACTGTAGCGCCGCCTAAGTAAGTCATTACCACTCTTGTTCCTAGGTCTTGTGACTTTTTCGAACCATCAGAACGGGCATACCACTTTTGTGAATTATTCAGCCATATACATAGGAGTTTCGTTCCACTCCTCCCTGAAGTAGACCCTAGCCTAGGGGTGGGGTTCCATTAGTCCAGTGTTTCAGATCTGGAAGAGGTGCCTGCTATGTTCTTTAGAATTTCCAATTAGGCTACCTCGTTTGAAGTGGCTTCCACAAAATGTCGTGTGCGCTTACAGGGCTGCTTCTTCTTGAATTGCTCCATGAAGCGTAGCTAGGCCCACTCTTGGGGTTATTCTCACAGCTTCTGTAACAGACATGTAGGCCGTTGAATCCAACTCGGTTTTATTATTGCTTTTGTTTGGTAAGTATGCTTGGCTTCACCATTTGTTTGTACAGCCAGTATGCCATTTTATGGTTTAGGTCCCATGATTTGCCCGCGTCCGTGTTTTGTTTTGCTCTCCATAGGCATTTCATAACCTTGTTTGTTGTGTAGTTGAGATGGGATCCCCAAGTGAGTTTTTATCTAGGGTTTAACCTAGATACTTAATCTCCTCCTTCAAATGCAGCACATCCCCATCTAAATACAGGTCACAGAAGTTTATCTCTATGTTCCTTGTGTTGTTGGGATAATTGTTGTTTTGTTTGGGGTTGCCCCTCTTTTTAACACCAGTTCCAGGTAATTGTCAGGGCTTCTTTCAATAGATCCCTGATGGTAATCTCATGGTTGCCCCCAATTATGGCAGGGATATCATCTGCATATCATATAGTTCTAAACCTCTTGGAGTTCAGGATTTGTATGGGGTCTTCTACTGGTACGGACCACAAAAGAGGGGATAAAACTCCACCCTAATTATAGCACTTTACAGAAATTGAATTCAATTCCTCATGGCCTAGATTTGCTTTTGTTATCCTTAAGTGTGGCATGTTGCTAATCCACTCTGAAGTTTTTGAATGTACATCTCTCCTAAGGGGAGCATGTTCCATCGATCTAAAGTTGGCCTTGCCAAAAGCACCCTCAATGTCCAAGAATACGCAGAGGGTTCTGCTTTCAGAGTTGTAAGGCGGAGTTCTGGATAATATAGGTCAATTAGCTTTCCCAGAAAGACGAAAGATTAATCGGCCTGTAGGATTTCAGAGATTATGCGGGGTTTGTTGTCTCCCTTAGGTGTAAAGATTAGCTTAATTGCTCTTGACGTCAAAGGAATATGTTCCATTGTGAGATATCGTCTGGTCATGGGAGAATATCACAGCCATTCAGGAAGTGCGGTTTGATGAGAGGATGAAACATTGTGACACCTAAGGACGTTTTTTTTCATCGATAGACTTTTTTTGTAATTGGCATGCGTTCAAGTGATTTTGAGTGGCAATAAAATATTTGCCAATGTTGAGGAGGAAGGAATGTTAGGAAAGACTGTGTACGGCTTAGAAAAGAATCACTATCCTGAGGGTAAACAGATGAGTATTCATCACTGGACAGTCGTTACGTTAAGCTACTGACAATTTCAATGTAGCTGATAGAACTGGGTAAGGCAGGAGACATATCGTTCTTGTGCGAGGGTGTCAATTGATTGCCAATATTAACGTCTCCTGTGAGTGTCATCGCATAGTTTTGACTCCTATCTAGCAATTGCATAGAGGTCATAGGAGCATCTGACCAGATGGTGGCAATGTGCTCCAATTCTGAGCGTATAAGCCTTATATGTTATATTGAGGCCAGGTGGGAGGATCAAATTTTTTCTTACATCCCTTGTGGAGACGTAAGTTGTCATTGAGATACATATCGAGAGCAGCAGGGTTTTCAGTTTCAGCATTTCACATGCAAGTGCCATTTGTGGAGAACGGCTGGGTATTCAAATTTCGTGTCTTTGATGTTTCCCAAGCTAATAGTTTTCTATTGGAGTGATATTAATAAACATAATAGACGTTGCCATTTCCGATCAACAGCCGAAAAGCAAGGACTTGAGTCTAGACAGAATATGAAAAGCAGAGAAGGAAAAGAGATCATTTATGACAACTACAAAAAATATCAGGGATAGAACCGAGCCTTGAGGCATATCATATAATTTATTTTGTGGGAACAAAAATTGAATCCACTCAAGACCACTTGAGTTAAAACATTCATTTCTAGTCCATTGAAGAAGAGATTCGATGATCCCACATAGCTACATGCATTTTTCATAGAAGAGATTGATGACACTCTGTCGAAAGGCTTTGAAATATCAAGTGCAACTATCTTGCTTTCATCATTTTTCGATGAGGCTTGCCATCCAGTTACTAGTGGGCATGGTGCTTTGAAAACCTCGGAAAGAAAAGCCGCAACTTCAATAGGTCTCCAGAAAAGAACGTAGAACAGTAGAGTAGCCACTTTCCTTTTACTGGGTATGTGTCCTAAACGGCAGAATCTAACGCAGTCGGGTGCCAGCGTAGGAGAAATACTGTTCAGAAAATGGACTTTGAATACCCTCGCCGCTGCACGATTGCAAAAGTAGACTTGCCTCACTGAATTTTCGAAGCGCTTTAGTCTAGATGGAGACATTAAAAATTCTAGGAGTTGATCACGACTGCGCTGTCAACTCTGCAGGTAGACGACTCATTTGGGGAGTTGATCAGTCTTATGCTAAATAGCAAGATAATCAACTCCAAACTGGGTGGGGCTTCTGCTAAAAGATGTGTCAGCATCTTCCTTCCCTGAAACTTAGTGGTTAATTAACTGCTGATATACCTGGAAGCGGGTGGTAGCAGGGTGATTGCGTATGCTGAGACACCGTCTCAGAACTCCTTTACCTAAAACTTAACAGATTAACCCGTTAGGCAGATCGCTGTGGATTGGGGGTAAACCCTCATAAAACTGATCTTGTCCTCTTTTCCAGGAAATTCCAATTATACATAGATGCTCCTTCAGTAGACGGTACCAGTTTAGTCTTTACAGCAAAATATCTTGGACTCATTTTTCACAGGAAACTAAACTGGAAATCTAACATTCAAGAAGGGGTCAAGAAAGCAACAGTAAGTAGCTTCTCTTGCAAAAAAGCCATTGGGAACAAATGCGGCCTTCTACCTCCCATAACCCACTGCCTATATATCTCGGTCTGTTAACGGCCTTAGACTCAGCAGTCAACTGCAGCAATTTAAGCAGAAACCAAAGCATGTCTATGTATAAGCGGAGCCCTACATTCTACTCCCTCCGCGGTATTACATATTCTGTTTCTCTTGGCATCCCTCGATATCTTCAGCAGGCAAGTAGCTGTGACTGGAGCTAGGAATCCTTACAGATTACCATATACCTGAACTTTGGTTTGACAAAGACTTCCATGCAAGCTTCCCCTCTGGATACTTCTGGAAGGAAGATGCTTTCATGGAGGACAAGCCAATCCATCTCTACACAGATGAATTTAAAACCGATAGCGGGGTTAGTGGCGGTGTTTTCTCAGATAGGCTAAATCTAAGCCTCTCTTTCCGTCTTCCAAATCACTATAGCGTGTTCCGGGCGGAAATTTTGGCGATTAAAGAAGCTCTGTCACGGCTGAAGAAAAACGTGATATCTGCAAAGGACATCCGCATCTTTTCGGATAGTCAGGTCGCTATCAAGTCTCAGGACTCAGTCTCACTAAATTCTAAAACCGCCCTTGAATGCCGATCAGCTCTTATGGAGATGGCAGAGCAGTTCAACCATCACCTTTGCTGGGCGCCGGACCATAGAAATATTCCAGGGAATTGTAGGGCCGACGAACTCGCCAAAATTGAAACCGCTCTACCTATTCTACCGGAAAAGGGTAACATAGGTATGCTAATCCCTAAGTGCAAATCAATATTAAAGCTGGATGCTAATAAAAGAACAGACTTTAGGTGGACTCTTGGACCAACATGTCTCGCGGCCAAACAAATCTGGCCAAATCAGAATCTGAATCGCTCTAAGTGTCTGATCCTCCTAAATAGGAAACATCTCAACGCCATCATAGGTGTCATCACTGGACACTGTCTCATGCAAGAAGGATTTACGCTTTTACAAACGGTTTCTCTAGAAGCTGCATGGACGAGGAGGACGAGGAAACAATCCTCCACCTACTGTGTACGTGTCCAGCTCCTTCCCAGAGAAGAGAACTTCACTTAGGAGCTTTCTTCTACAATGACTTAAGTGATCTAAAGAATATAGACGTTAACAGTCTCCTACGCTTCATCATAAGCTCAAACTGATTCCATGAGTAAGAGGATCACAGATCCACGTGGCGGATAGGACTTTTACCTACCTACCTACCTACTTACCTTGGACTCACTACAAAGTGCCCAGCAAGCACATTGGCCTTCTGCAAAGAGCTGGAAGCATTACAAGCGAACTTTAATTATTTCTTTAAAAATATGAAGGACATTGATCCGAAGGTTATGTGGTTCTAGCTTCTACGTACAATACCTCCCATGAAATCACTGACTTACGCACTCTATTTAACGACAACATTACACTGAAATCGTCTGATTTGACGTCATTCGATGGGGAACAGTGTTAATCTCTGATGCGTCCTGAGAGACTGCAAACAATTCATCCCTGGGAAGCCAATGTTTAGTCCGTCTGGTGTGATATGGAGACCCAAATGCTCGGCGATTACCAAAATTAGAGAGACAGTTTAACTAAACTAAGACAAATTGCCTACGACCACATGATAGGACGCGTTGCAATAATTCGCATCAAGTTTAAATTCTCTAAAAACTTTGTTCACGCCCCACGGAAGAAGTATGAATGTAGAACTGCCAAATAATGTTTCGGCCAGCTCCTGCACAAAACCTACGAGCAATATTTTTAGTAAATCAAAGTGGGGAAATAGAATATCTTTGGTAGTAGAGCAGGAAAACATGTCCAACTCAACATTACGTCTGGATAAAAACTTGCTGCGGAGTATCATTATACTCGTCGCTAACACTCGTTATCCTCACCGCCTTCCTTGGTTCCGCAAAACAGCGGATAATGACTAAAAAGCTTTCATCCTGCAAAAAGGACAATTTCATTGCTTACCTCGTAATGTGTTACAAAGTCACAACTCTGATACGAAGATAGATACAAAGAATGTAATGAATAATCCTACGAGTACATCTAAGGAACCCTCGAACCAGATTGATGTGAAACATAAGGAAACATCTTACATTTTAAGGAGCAGCCGATGATAGATAGACAGATATGGTATGTGACAAAATTTTCAATGTGATAAATCGGAATGAATATACTCGCATCTATATTCACCCTAAATGACTCGAACTGCAACCAACTTCAGACTCCTATAATTTCCAAGCCGTTCATGACAGTAAACTCAAATTTTGACACATGACAGATAATTTTATTATTTACAAGCTTTTTAAACGATTTGCGTCTCAGTTCTGTTGAAAAATTTTTATCCGCGATGGAATTCAAACGTGATAGCGTGATTGCTTTATATTTGGCTGGAAAACCACAAGTAGCTATCGTTAGAGCCCTCCAGCACCTCAACGTGAATAAATCATTTGTGTCTCGAACCATAGCTCGTTACCGTGATACTGGCAGCGTTGCAAAACGCCATGGAGGTGGTCATACAAAAACAGCAACATCAGCAGAAATGGTTCGGAAAGTGAAGGCTCGAATTGAGCGAAATCCGCATCGAAGTGGAAGAAAAATGGCTCGTGAGCTCAACATATCGTTGGAACGTTGTTGGATGCAACACATACTGAAAAATGAGCTCGAGCTTAAGCCATTGAAGTTAAAAAAAGCACACGATCTTACACCGCAACAGAAGTTAGAGTCGGAAGAGCGAAGGAGTTGCTACGCTTGCACGAAAGTGGTGAGTTGCCGAATTTGGTTTTTTCCGATGAGTCGCCATTTGTTATCGAGCAATATGTCAACAAACAAAATTTACTTGCCAGAGAGGTCCTTCGAAAACTTACATCTTCGGACAGCCACTAGAAAGCAGGCAGCACCGATGGTGAGGGTTTGGGCCGCCATAACCGCTGATGGTCGCTCTCCGCTCGTATTTTTGGACCGTGGCGTCAAATTTAATGCGATCGTATACAGTGAAACTGTCTTAGAGGCAGAATTGAGGCCTTAGGCAAACAATCATTTCGGTCGGAGACCATAGACATTTTAACAAGAGTCGGCACCGTCTCACAAAGCGCGCGTCAACCAAGATTGGTTAAAAAACAATGTTGCACACTTCATTTCTTCGACACAATGGATTGCAAATTCTCCGGATGCAAATCCGTTGGATTTCTCTGTCTGGGGTGTTTTGAAGGCGAAGGTTGGCACTAAAAAATACCAAAGTTTGGACCACCTCAAACAAGCACTTCGGCAAGGATGGGCTAAAATACCGCAGAGCCACTTGCGTGCAGCGTGCGATGCTTTCTTCGGCCGCCTCAAGGCCATCATTCGCGCCAAAGGTGGACATATTGAAAACTACTGATACAATTTGAAAATGGATGTATTTTCCAACATTTTTTGCCTTGGCACAATAAAATTTATCAAAAAATAAAAAAATTATAGCATTTTAAAAAGTTGGAGTTCGAGTCAAATACCCTGTATTGAGATAGCTGGGAAGGAAATTGCATTTAATACGTTTGATACAGCGTTCAACCGGTTGGGTTGGGTCCAAAATGAATAAAGACGATCTCAGTGGAGAACCTAGCTCCCTTGACAGATTCGGTTTTTGGGTTACCTTGCAATCAACTAAACAGAGAATAATTCTCCGCCAGTACCCAAAATGTACAAAACGTATTCAAAGTAACCTTTCTTAAGCAACGCACAATATAGATATCAAGGATGTTAAGATTTATGAAAGCCTATCGATTAGAGGCAAGGCGTCTGGCGTCAGGAGATTTAAAGGGCTTTCCCCGCTTCTCTGTACCTATTTTAACCCAAGTCAGTCCAGTAGCCTTTCTTCTTAGTAAGACGAGATTCAACTCGGTATTGAGGCGATTAATTTACAATTTCATGAACTGTGACATGAACTATCGACAATGTCTTCAACATTTTGCACTTTGGAGCAGACAGACGCTTCTGTATTAGACGTGACCCGATGTAAATGAAGGTAACAGCAATGACGTAAGCCTGGGCCTGAGTTGCAGAAGCGTTGAGAGACGTTTATAAATAAGTTGACCACTATCATTCTGAGAATACAGAATATAGCCTTGTGTAGCGTTGTCTAAACAAATTGACCACAATCCATTTGCTAATGCTTCATCTATCTATGTATTGTACATCAAAGCATATGTTTTCTATCAACGGGTATATTCAAAACGTGTACCAATTGTAACTAACCAATCCTTCCCGCAAGGAATTGTCTGCTCCGATTATCATGTTCCATCGTGGAGAGAAGGCGAATATGTTCAAAAACTTTTCCGAAAAAAGGAAATCTGCCTGACAGGTTTGAAGCTATCCCAAAAAAATTGCTAAATTCGGGATCCTGTAGAGAGGCTCAGGCCCAATGAACACAGGCTTTTTCATTTCTTTCAGTATCCTTCTGCTAGGTACCCGTCAGAAGCAGTGTAGTACCGATTTGGAGTCAAACTGGTTTGAGCCTAATGCTTTCAGTGACGCCAGACTGCCCATGAGTGCTTACTTACTTCGGTGTCGCTACAGTTCAAGGTGAATCTGGACCTCAACTAACAAGCATCTCTAAATAGTGCGATATTTAGTTAACTGCCTACAGTTGCGTACTCCAAGTCAATTGAGGTCCTTCTCTACTTGTGCGCGTCATCTAAAGTAAGGCCTTCTTCTATTGCGTCTTCCCTCCGAGTTAGTCCGTGTCGTGAATGGTCATCATCTCAGCGGGTGGATGCGCAGTTTTGGGACAAGGTCAATTTTGCTGTACAGCTCGTATATGGTAGTTCATTGTTGAATCTTCCCGTTCAATGCCCTCTAATGCAAACGCGACTGAATATTTTTCGTCTAATACTCGTATTTCTCTCGAAACAACTGAGGATATCTTCATCCGTTTCCGAGTCCATGCTTCAACACCATAAACTGGGATAACCAAGGTCTTCTACAGAGTCTCCCTGGTTTTTCAGGATAGGGCTTTACTATTCTTAGCCCAACGAAACAACTATCAGCAAGACTAATTCTTCGGTTTATTTCTGCTGTGGTATTCTTGGTGTAGACAAAGCCCTTTACTGCCTTGAAATGAAAGCTGTCAGCCGTGACGTTTTGTCCAATTCCTCAATGTTGTGTGCCCCTTTTTGATGAGAGTATATACTTGGTTTTGCCCTCATTTAGCTCTAAACACATTCTTTCAGCTTCCATATCAATACCAGCGTACGTACCAGTGACAGCCCGCTGAGTTCTCTCAATTATGTCGATATCATTGATGTACGCTTGTAGTTACGGAAACTTTTGAAAGACAATTCGCTCAAGTAAGATGTTAAAGAAGTCACGTAACAGCGAGTCGTCTTGTACTAAAACCTTTTTTGACATCCAAGGTCTCTGTTAAGCCGTTACCAACCGTGACGGAACGGTGAGCGTTCTGAATCTTCATTCTGCATAAACGGAGGACTTAGGTAGGAACGCCAAAACAAGACATGCTTCGATATACTTCGGTAGCTCGTCTCTATAAATGCTGTCATAACACATTGGCTGAAAAGTCCGCGCCGTTTTATAGTAAAGCACAAAATTTTTGCAAAATTCAATTTTATTTATCAATATAGTTGCCTTCGAGGGCGATACACTGATTGGAACGATTTTTCAATCTTTCGATACCAGTTTTGTAGTACGATTTCGGTTTAGCCTCAAAATAGGCCTCTGTTTCGGCGATTACTTCTTCATCCGTCTTAAATCTCTTTCCGGCGAGCATTCTTTTGAAGTCTGCGAACAGGAAATAGTCGCTGGGGGCCAAATCTGGAGAATACGGTGGGTGGGGAGGCAATTCGTAGCCGAATTCATTCAATTTTGCCATCGTTTTCATCGACTTGTGACACGGTGCATTGTCTTGATGAAACAGCACTTTCTTGTTCTTCAAATGCGGCCGTTTTTCTGCGATTTCGTCCTTCAAACGCTCCAACAACGCAATGTAATAGTCGCTGTTGATAGTCTGCCCCTTTTGGAGATAGTCGATGAAAATTATTCCATGTGCAACCAGAAATACGGATGCCATAACCTTGCCAGCCGACTGTTGAGTTTTTGGAGTTAGGTGATTGCCGACTTGACTCTAGTGTGCCAAGTTTCATCCATTGTCACATACCGACGCAAAAATTCGGCTTCATTGCGGTTGAACAGCTTTAAAAACTCCTCTGAATCATCAACACGTTGTTGTTTTTGGTCGACTGTGAGCAAACGCAGCACCCATTTTGAACACAGCTTTCGCATGGCCAAATATTCGTGTATGATATATCCAACACGCTCTTTTGATACCTTCAGAGCCTCAGCTATCTCGATCAACTTCACTTTACGGTCATTCGTAATCATTTTGTGGACTTTTTTGATGTGTTCATCTGAAACAGCCTCTTTTGGACGTCCACTGCGTGCATCATCTTCGGTGCTTGTATGACCACTTTTAAATTTTTCAATCCACTTGCGAATGGTTCGTTCGGCTTGTGCAGGGTCCGGGTGGCTTGATGCCATTTCTTTGCATCGGCTGCATTTTTTCCCATCAACACACGAAATTGCTTTGAATCCATTTTTTTTCACCATAACAAAAGGTGCTTCACTCACAACGCTATATCTCGAGAACTAATCGTCCGACAGCTGTCAAATTTATACACGTATCTTTTGAAGGTTGGTACTAACTGAAAATGGTATGGATTTAATTCAAGTGGTGCCCTCTCTTAGAAACGGAAACGGACTTTTCAGCCCATGTGTTATGTGGCGTTAAAATCGATGAAAGGGTGGTGGGTATCCATTTGGACTCCTTGAGTTTTTTCCACGATCTGCTGGAGTGTGAAGGTTTGGTCGATTGTGGAATTTTCTGGTCTGAAACTGCACTGATAGGGGCTAGTCAGAATGTTGTCGAACATCGAATATCCGATGCTGTGAAGACTTATACGAGTACTTCCATAGTTGGAGGAGCTGAGGGGATCTTCTTTCTTGTGGATAGGGCAAATGGTTGTAAGATTCCATACATCAGGCATACACTATTCTTCCACAAGGTCATTTCTAGCAGCTTTGAATACCTAGGCCGGTAAACCGTTAGGTCCAGCTGCTTTATTGGGTCTCAGCTTAGATGTGGACGAAAGTCTTGGCTATATTCGTCTCAGTTGAATGGTCTATTCTGGCTGACGGCGGGATACAGTCTGGAGAAAAAGTTATTCCATATTCTCAACACCGACTGTGACTCCAGCACAGGTTTACTTCTTCATCTCTACGGGCTTCTAGGCTTCTTTACGCATCTTTCTGCCTTGACATGTTCTTTTTACATGTTGGTAAAACTTCCGTACGTTATTCCTGGAGTACAACCTCTCAATATCTTCGATCACACGCTTTTCGTGCTCTTTTTTCTTCTTCTGGAGAAGACGATGTTCCTCCTGTCTCTTCTGCTCGTAGAGCTCATGAGTAGCTTTCATCCTTCATTGCAGCGGCACTTTGTACACTTCTTGTCTTGCTGCATGCGCTTGCCGGTATTATTGATCAAACCAGGGATTTCTTGATGGTGGTCGGGGGAGACCTGGCATATCAGTTACGGCATCTCTGATGGCACAATGGCAGCGGTGCCATTAGTCTTCTGTACTGGATGCTAGCGCTACAGGAGTTCTAGAGAGATTTCGGGATACGCTTTCGGCGGCCTCTTACGATTGCAGCTTTTCTCCGTTATACCTTCTCACAGTAGTTCTTCTTTGTTGTAGCGCTTGGAAAATCCGCATTCGCACCTTGGCTGCAATATAGTAAGGAGGTGGTCCGAGTGAATGTTGTTTGTCCGAAACGTTCGGACGTCCTGAATACTGTAGGCATGCCTTACGTAGCCAGGACGTTATGTGACTATAGTCACTGACCTGGCTGCTCCTGATCAACAAACCAACTAAATTCATCATATTGCGATCGACGCAAGGCAATCCTCCAGTGATTCGACTCGGACCACTACCTTTTTGTAGCGAAAGTACTGCTGCGTATAGTCATAACAGCCCAAATCCACCGGGCCATTGTGAGAAATCGCAATGTAGCTTGTGCATATTATGATGAGGAAACCGTGCGCTTGCTATTGTGATATTTCGTCCCGTTGCAAAGTCAATAAGGCTAGGTTTGTTACCAGACGTGGTGTAGTGTAGGCTATGCTTACCATCTCTCCTACTAAACATGTGCTGTTTTCCTATCGTACTAAGCGATTTTAACGTCATGCCTCGAGTATTGCTCATATGGCCTGTCGAGGATCTTGTAGAAACATTCGTTGGTGGCGTCGTCCTTGTCTTGCGTAGGGGCATGGGTGCATATTAAGCTTATGTTAGCGAATTTAGCCTTGATGCTGATTGTCATAGGATTGTCACTCATCTGTCGAAAACTCAAGACTTCTTTTCTAAGGCTGCGGCATATGACAAAACCCCATCCGTGTTAGTGCTGTTTCTTTTCCCTGTAGATTGTTATATGTCTCAGTTTTTCATACTTTTTATGTCTAGCCCATCCCACGGCACTTCCTGGATGGCGATGATATCTGCGTGATGATAGTCAAGGGCCTCTGCTAATTGCTTTTCCTGCACATGACCTGTTAAGGGCCTGAACATTCCACGTGAAGATCCGAATGTCGTTGTGCTTTAAAAGTTTGCAAGAGTCGTCAGCAGTGAAACCATTTCTATCCCAGACAATAAGCTGGTTCGTTACATCTTTTCAAGGTTTACTCATGCAATCAACGGGGATCACCACTGGAAGTAAGGCAAGCACTTCGCTATGAACTTGATTATTGCGCTGTTGGCCCAATCCAACTTATAAAGTAGTCATCAGTTTCCCGATCAATCGCCACGCTGGTCCCCCTGTCCGTGAGTATATGGAGAATATTCCTGTTCCAAGGATATTACTGGCACATTTTTGGATCAAATAAAGCCCAGCTTTAAAGACTTTGGGAATTTTTTCCCATTGGCCGCGCAAAGTTTGTTGTTGGGCTATATATCCTTGCACTTACGAGTACTCCGGTGTTTATTATGGATTCCTCCGTATGGCAGTTGTACTCTTTAAGGTTTGATGTTGGTCTTAAAATTTCCATTCTTTTAGACTGTAAATCACTATGTTGAACCTCCTGTCGAAGCATACAAATTTTGTTATGCAGCCAATTACCGCGCGGATCATGTCCAATTCAGGTATCTCTAAGATGAAGTTACGATGATTAGGTCATCGGAATGGCCAATAGATTTATGGGCCAAACTTTCTCGTTTGACTAGTGGGTCGTGAATGACATGTGACCACAGAGGAGGTGAAGAACACCACTTTGTGGACAGAATCTAACTGCTGAGATAGTAATTGATGTCTCGCCGGAGGTAGTGGCTAAACTACGTTCACATCCATCTGCGGGTAGGGTGATTAATATCTCTGAATTCAACTACTTTTGAGAGGGAATTGTAAGGTATTGCCAAAAGCACCTTCAATATCCAGAAAAGCACAGAATGTGATCTCTTTTCGTCGGTATTTTCCCATCCGTCGTCCATCGGCTTACTCGTGAGGCAGTCTCAGCATTAGCAGCCCATCAACCTGTCAAATAAGTTGCATTGCAAGAATATCGACAGACGTTGGCAATATCTCAGGTACAAATCCAATTTGAAATATCTATCTTGTGGCAACAGGACTTCAAATTTCGAAAAGGATTGGAATTGTAAATACATTTTCCTGATATATACGCCTACCCACGATCCCATGGCACGGACTTTGAGGAATACCTCTGAATATTCACAAGATATGAAATACCTTGAAGTCTATTCCTTTTGGCATCCACTAGCATCCACTAGAATCCTTGAAACCGATGAGCAAATTGTACAAATTCAACTAGTAATCCAATTAATATGTCTGGAAGTAGTTAAAAGTTGTGGGATAAAAGATGGGAGGACAATTAAGAAAATGATTTTATTGAATCATCGTTTCCATGCCACAACCATCTGCAGGGGTTGGGAAGGAAATCGAAAAGTAGAGGATGTAATACCGGCAGGATTGGGCTGTGGTTCAACTTTGCACGTTATATGTATATTGTACTCGTATAAGCAAACGATATGCTGTAGCAACATTTCCACTCCACAAATCCGTATTTCTGGGGGGACGGGGGGACTGTAGATGCTTTCCTATGATAGCTCGGATTTTACATTTACCCTCCCGCTACATGCAAATACGGACAATTGCATTGGCCAGGTGTTATGTGTACGTAGAGCCAGTAAAAGGTTTCATCGCCAGATCAGCATCATGAAGACAATCTACATAGCAGCTGCAATTTACTACAGCCAACTGAAATCAAAAGTGGGATTAAGTGGTGTCCTCCTGAAGTGGTACGTAGTATGCTTGAGCATTGCTTTTGGATAGATGAATTGCTGGAGTCCTTGCAATCGAATTGAATCCTGTTATTCATCCCTCAACACATAGCGTGGCTGTCCTCAATCTTATTGTACGGTTGATAGTTGGACTGGAAACAAATCGAAGTGCATTAGGCAACGTTGGGTATTTTATGCTTTCGGTCAGGTGATGAACGAGAGCTATTACTGATGATTTAGAGCGGTGATTAAGGAACGCTGATGACATTTTACATATGCAACTTGATATGGAGATCCTAGTTGAAGTGATGAAGTAGGTCTAAGTCAAACAAACAGAGCAGACATTGCCAATGTTCTCGTATTGATTTTTCATCTAGAAGTGGTAAATTAATCATGCAGGGTTGGATTCCTTTAACCAACTTAGAAATGGAGGTCATGTTTGGACTGACAAGGTACCTAAACGAACTTAAATAAAAAAATCTGTCTACTAAGGCACCACTCAGTATGAAGTGCTCTGGCAGGATCTCGATGTTCTTACAATTATTTGGGTTCCTTAGCAAATTTACTTCTCGTATTTGATGATGTTGTCAAAGGCAGACAGTCGCTGGAGAAGCCTTCGATGGGCCGGGTCGGTTCTGACCAAAATGTCTCACCTGCTTCTCCAGTCAGCTCAATTCCAAGTTAGGTGCATTCAGTTGGCCTAGGTGGAGTAGGTGGAGCATCAGAATAGATTCGTGGTACCTCTGGACTTGAGCTGGTGTCTGAGCGGTCTGCATTACCTAGCTATCTTCCATGCTGACGACACAGCTTTCTAAGGCTATATCATTTTTAGTTTAGTCCACATATTCCCTGGAAACAGATTATCACTCCCGCAAGCCTCTGTCCAATATAACAAGAAAGCGGTATATACAGTCTTGAGTAACGTCTTCTTCGTTGATTGAAATAGTGCTTTGCCACTCCATTACCAAATTAGGCCATATAACCAGCGACTGACAGTAGTTGTTTTGGCTTAATCTTCGTACTGATGTCACTGTAGGAGTCCACTATCAATGGCGTTCGAGTAAGCTTCCCCGGCTAACAGAACACCTAAAAGGGCTGAGCCAGAATGGTGAAATAGGGAAATGGGCTTAAAAAGGAAAGAGGTTAGGAAACTCTATAATAGGGCGATGCTTTTCAGAAGCGACAGTACATGGAATGACTACTACGAATGTAAGAAACAATCCAACTACCTAGTTAGGGTGTCAAAATGCTGCGAATCTATGGCGGTAATACTCGTAGACGACCTTTCGAGGTTACGCAAAGTGCTTTCAAAGGAAGCGAACGTTTCTAGCTACCTCAGCAAAAGTGACGGAACCTGGGCTGAAAGTAGCCAAGAGGTTCTGGCAACTCTGGTGGAAATCCACCTTTCGGGATACACAGTATCTGGCGACCCTAGCATGCTGCAGCACACTGAGAACATTGATCTCTCTACCTCCGAAGAGGAAATAGGTGTTCTTATTAAAAGGAAAAGATTACGGTGGGCAATCCAGTCTTTTAAGCTGTACAGATCTCCCAGTCCGGATGGTATTCTACCGATCATTCTACAGAAAGCACCAGAGGTAGCAATCGAAAACATTATGGAAATTCTGAGACACAGTCTCCATAAGCTTGGAGGGAAGTTAAAGTGGTTTTTATACCTAAAGCAGGCAAACGGGGGCATATAACAACAAAAAATTTCAGACCAATAAATCTGTCATCATTTATGCTTAAAATCCTAGAGCGACTATTGGAGATTCACATTAGGAAGAGAGTCACAGCCAGCATATACAGGGTGAATGACACGAATTTCAACTTTTTAAAATGCTATAATTTTTTTAGTTTTTGATAAATTTTGTTGTGCCAAAGCAAAATATGTTGGAAAATACATCAATTTTCAAATTGTATCAGTAGTTTTCAATACGTCTACCTTTGGTGCGAATAATGGCCTTGAGGCGGCCGAAGAAAGCATGGCAAGTGGCTCTGCGGTATTTTAGCCCATTCCCGGCGAAGTGCTTGTTTGAGGTGGTCCAAACTTTGGTATTTTTTAGTGCCAACCTTCGTCTTCAAGATACCCCAGACAGGGAAATCCAACGGATTTACATCCAGAGAATTTGCAATCCATTGTGTCGAAGAAATGAAGTGTGGAACATTGTTTTTTAACCAATCTTGGTTGACGCGCGCTTTGTGAGACGGTGCCGAGTCTTGTTGAAATGTCCACAGTCTCCGATCGAAATGGTTGCTTGCCCGAGGCTTCAATAATGCCTCTAAGACAGTTTCACGGT
The DNA here is from genome assembly GCA_963966105.1 of Volucella zonaria. Taxonomy (NCBI): domain Eukaryota; kingdom Metazoa; phylum Arthropoda; class Insecta; order Diptera; family Syrphidae; genus Volucella; species Volucella zonaria. Next base: position 127,615,077 of record OZ014533.1, on the reverse strand, counting down.
ATACGATCGCATTAATTTTGATGCCACGGTCCAAAAATACGAGTGGAGAGCGACCATCGGCGGTTATGGCGGTCCAAACCATCACCATCGGTGCTGCCTGCTTTCTGGTGGCTCCGAAGGAGTAAATTTTCGAATGACCTCTCTGGTAAGTAAACTCGGTCATTTTGTTTGTTGACATATTGCTCCATAACAAATGGCGACTCATCGGAAAAAACCAAATTCGGCAACTCAGCACTTTCGTGCAAGCGTAGCAACTCCTTTGCTCTTTCGACTCTAACTTTTTTCTGTTGCGATGTAAGATCGTGTGCTTTGTGGAACTTCAATGGCTTGAGCCCGAGCTCATTTTTCAGTGTGTGTTGCATCCGTTCCAACGATATGATGAGATCACGAGCCATTTTTTTTCCACTTCTCCGCAGATTTCGTTGAATTCGAGCCTTCACTTTCCGAACCATTTCTGCCGATGTTGCTGTTTTTTATGACCACCTCCATGGCGTTTTGCAACGCTGCCAATATCACGGTAACGAGCTATGGTTCGAGGCACAAATGATTTATTCACGTTGAGGTGCTGGAGGGCTCCAACGATAGCTACTTGTGGTTTTCTAGCCAAATATAAAGCAAACACACTATAACGTTTGACTTCCATCGCGGATAAAAATTTTTCAACACAACTGAGACGCAAATCGTTTAAAAGGCTTGTAAATAATAAAATTATCTGTCATGTGTCAAAATTTGAGCTCACTGTCATGAACGGTTTGGAAATTATAGCAGTCTGAAACTGGTTGGAGTTCGAGTCATTCAGGTTGTATGAAACGAAAATTTATAGAAACCAGGCTGCACGAGGTGGTGGGGAAAACAGAGTAGAGCCTACACTTCGGTGAGTTTGCGATGGCGGCCTTTCTCGATATTGAAGGAGCCTTCAATAACGTGGTGTGCACCGCCATTAAAAATGCTCTAGTAGATGCTAACATTGAACATAACTTTACAAACTGGATTTGCAACATGCTTGCAAGCAGGAAAATAAACTGTTCCATTGCGCAAAGCTCGGTCAGTATGTCCAAAACCAGGGGAACCCCTCAGGGGGGTGTCATATCGACGCTCCTGTGGGTGCAGGTTAACAATGACATCCTCTAAAAGCTTAGTACAATGGGTATAAGTGCCACGCCATACGCAGATGACGTGGTCATAATAGTGCAGGCAAAATGCTTAAATATTTAGCGACATTATGGAGGTTGTCCTGAAGATGATCAGCATTTGGGCAAAAAGCTGTGGCCTCAATGCCAACCCTTCCAAAACGGAACTAGTGCTTTTTACCAGAACGTACAAGATACAGCAATTCAAACTCCCAAAACTCAACGGAGTGGAATTGTCCCTATCGAACAGCTCGAAAAATCTGGGTGTGATTCTGGACAAAAAACTGAATTGGAATCTTAATGTAACGGAAAGCACCAAAAAGCCATGCAATGCTTTTTTTATTTGCAAAAGAGGAGTAGGAAAAATTTAACCCACACTTACATACGGCGTACTACAGTAGTGCGGAGGAAAGTAATAAACAAGAGAACGATTTACGATAAACTAACAGCGGTTCAAAGAACGGCTGGCAACAGTGCGATACGACTCACTAATATGGGTTGCTTCAAGAGCAGTAGTTTCGGACATGGCACGGTCCTAACGGAGCTACTGCAAGTCAGTCCAATCCTAACAGATGAAATTCCTTCCTTGGTCAACTTCGACTTTTGGTATGATACAATATATCTGGAGAGGGAAGACTGGAAAAAAAAATGCAATTATCAGGGCAAATGAAATTGCAATTTTCACAGATGGCTCGAAAACAGAGGAAGGAACATGTTCTGGTATCGTCTCAGAAGACCCAGAACTAAGAGTGTCTATAAGACTACCGGACGCAAGCAGTGTCTTCCAGTCAGAGGTTCTGGCTGTCCTCAGGGGGGCTGAACTAATGCAGATGAGATCGGTAACCGTAAGAGATATCGCTATCTACATCTATAGATAGCGCTCAAGACAATGGAATCAACGAACGTCAACTCTGATACAGTCAGGGGCTGTCGCGCAGTACTCACGGCACTATGCAGTCAGAACCGGGTTAGACTGTGCTGGGTGCCAGGACACTGCGGTATTAAAGGAGATGAACAAGCGGATTAGCATGCAAGAAGAGGAGGGCTACTCGATAATAGTGAGGTTGCCAACATCAAATAACCCCTTTGCATAGTAAGGGGCACTATCGAGGAAAAAATCACAAAGACTGGCAACCTAAGGTGCTTATGTCTTGAAAGGCACAGGGTATCCAAGGCCCTCTGGCCGCTTGAGACCTGGGAAGTTAATAAAATTATACAGGGATAAACTTAGGACAGTAATATTAATCCTGACAGGACACTGCCTCCTGGGGGAACACGCAAAGAGACTCAAATTGTCAGATACGGATATTTGCTGATTCTACGGTGATCTGCAAGCTGTTGAGGGCATAACACACATACTGTGTGAATGCGGAACAATATCGCGTAGTCGAAGAAAATTTTTAAGGAAAGACTTTTTTGAAAATCTAGAGGAAGTAGACGGCACAAACTTCAAAGTCCTTCTTGGCTTTTGCAGGAAAATCGGGTGTTTCACCAGGCTTAGGCTTTTGCAATTTAAAGATAAATTCAACTAGTTTCACAAGGATCGCGATGGGCCCGTTTTGGTGTCTGGTGTCTATATGAGGGCATATCCATCATACCCCTGTTTAATCTGACCTAACCTTGGCGCGAGGATGAATTAGCACTTAAAATTCCTCCAATTTCTTAAGTCAGAGATATGTTAGCACTTCGTTAATATGCATTTTTAAAATATTGTACAATGTGTGTATGTATAATGTAAAATTCACAGAGACAATTTCTATAGGATGACCATGTAATCATATATAAACAGCCCACCTAGATCGTTAGAGCTGTTGGCTATTCTTAGTACGTGTCTCACTTAATACAAAAATGAAATTTTCTATGTAACTGGGCCTCGTAAGAGTCTTATAATTTCCAAATGCCTTTTCTGCTATAACATTTCTCAATGCTTTTCTGCACGTAGAACACAGGAGCCGCTCTAATTCTCCTCCTTTGATGCGCCGCAGCTTTATATTCAGTTCCTAAGCATGCTCCACACCTCATTCATAGTTAAACCAAGTATTTCACGGTGATGATTTATCGGAACGTATCTATCGGAGACGGGATTTGTTGGCAATTTTGCCACTGGGTTTTGGGACAAATGGTTGAGAGACATTTGAGTCCCTGCCGGTTTCTTGGGATAGCAGCATTCCGACGTTAAACTTGCTCATATCATTTCCTCTTCTTAGTGGGTTAAAAGCTATCTACTAGCGAGGAGCTATTGGCTCCTCGGAACTTCCGGAAAATAGAATACTAAAGGCACAGCTGGCATCGATCCTGATCTATCGGGATACCACCAGATCCACTTATGAATATTGAGATGGTGACTTTAACGTCATCATTATAAAATTGAGTATATTGGTATATAAGTCTGCTACTAGCGAATTTAGCCTTAATGCGGATTGCCACGAGGTGGTCGTTCACATGCCTAAAATCAGGACATGGTGCCTGCTTTTCTTCTCGGTAGAAATCACCGTAATGTATTTTTCAACGCTCCATTCCATTTAACTTCTTAGATCGCGGTTAGATCTGCTTTGTGGCAGTCTACAGTCCTCGCAAATTGATCGTCTGCACATGTCCTTTTAAGAAATCTAGCATTACACGTGTAGTATCGAAGAGCGTTTACCTTCTTCGAGTAGCACGCATTTTCAACCGTGATAGTAGCAAGTAGATTGGTTTTGTTTAAAGATTTAGTAGCTGCAATGTCATGGAAATAGAGTATATGGATAGAGCTAGGACCAGCATTTCGAATTTTTTTGACATGGTACCAACAATTTGTACAAGCCTTGGAATACTGTATTACCTTTTGCCTTAATTATTGGTCGCAGAGGAGTTTCACACGTTTGAGATGAATGATGCATTTATTTCTGCTTCATTTGAACTTTTGTTTACTTCACCTCTATTGGGTTAGTTGACTGAAAATTCTAGTCCTGACAGACTTTGCGAAACTTATGTCGTACCACTCATTTACCTTCCCGATGAATTTAACATGGCATCGTAGAAGAGAAACTTAAGTTAGAATTCATGAAAGCACCTGTTCATATGTAGAATCCGAGGGATTGCCTGTTATTATTGAAAAAATAAAATTTCGTTTCTTAGTTATACTCATATTGCGTTGTAATTCGAAGAGAATCTCGATTAGCCAGCCTCTTTACCACGCTATCTGTCCTCAATTATGTAGCTCAAGTTGGCTCAAGTCGAATTGTCCGTGCCACGTATGGTAAGGTCTTCATCTATTCGCTTGTCCTCCTGGGTATCAAATTAAGCATGGAGCATGAGCAAAATCCCTTTCAACCTCATGTTGTAGGTGTCGACAGCAACATTGCGTCCAGTGCGTTGATGTTTCTCGCCGATAATCACACTGAAAGAGGTCAGTCGTGTTGTTGGCAAAACAAAATACAGATAATTTCTCTTATATGATGCTGAAGAGCATATTACTAATGAAGCGGTTTCTGTGCCACATTTCATCGCTGCAATGCAGAACTAGTGTAAGTTCAAAATTTCGAAATTTGCAATTTTTTCAGATGAAAGTTAGTTTTGCATTCTGCATCTCAAGAGAAGACGCCACATTATCCGGCGAGTCTATTCGTAATGCTTCAAGAAACCATGATCTTTTGGAAACAAATGATGGAGGTTTGGACCACAACCTTGGAAACAACAGTTTACCGCGTCTAAATCTATTCTTTCAAGAAAACGTGTTCGCAAAGGGGCAGAATGGATTGGAAACAAGAGAAAAGTCCTCAGAAACAGTGCGTAAGAGTACGTCAATGAAACCTCCTTGTCATGAAAAATGCAGACTGAAATGCAACTCTAAAATCGACGAAGCTTCTAGGCAACTAGTTTTCAAAGAATTTTGGAAACTGGGAGTCATTAATCGGCAGCGAAATTATATTGGGTCTACAAGTAAGTTTCCAGCGTTTTTTTTCCAAAATTTGAAGTTTTATTATGAAAACATAGTTACAATGCTTTATTCAAAGTATCGTCCATCGGAAGCTACAACTTTCCCCCATCTTTCTCGCAATTTATGAATTCCGGACCAAAAAAATTTCTCGTCTTTCGAGCCCAAGAACGTATCGAGCCAATTTTTGATTTCCTTTACTGAGCTGAAGCGTATTCCCGTAAGAGCGTTCTGCATCGAACGAAACAAGTGGTAGTCAGATGGTGCCAAGTCTGGACTATAAGGCGGGTGAGGCAGAATTTCCCATCCACTATATTCCAAATAGTTTTTCACCGAAACCGCAACATGTGGCCGAGCGTTGTCGTGATGAAAAATGACGGACTCATGCCTGGTCTCATATTCTGGCCGTTTTTCTTTTAATGCCCGCTTCAAACGAATTAGTTGGGTTCGATATAATGGTCCTTTGATGGTTTCACCACTCGGAAGCAGTTCGTAGTATACGACACCATGTTGATCCCACCATATGCAGAGCATGACCTTATTCACGTGAATATTTCGTTTCGGCGTCGATTGGGGGGGCTCGCCGGGCTTTGTATACGATTTTCTGCGTTTAGGATTATCATAATAAATCCATTTCTCATCACCAGTGACAATATGATGCAAAAATGATTTATTTTTATACCGTTGCAGTAACATTTGGGACATGCAAAATCGCCGGTTCGACGTCTCTTGGCTTCAATTCGTACGGCACCCAGTTTCCAACCTTTTGAATGAATCCCAGTGCTTTTAGGCGCAGGAAAACGGCTTGTTGCGTGACGCCCAATGATGCAGGAATTTCTTCTTGAATCTGACACGGATCCTCGTCCAGTAAAGCGTCCAATTCCTCATCTTCAAAAATTTTCGGCTTTCCGGGGCGATCTTGGTCTTCAACTCCAAAATCACCACTTTTGAACCGTTTGAACCACTCGCAGCACGTCGATTCACCAGTACATTCCGCAACATAAGTTTCCAAAAGCAAACGATAGGCCTCAGCCGCACTTTTCTTCATATTAAAGAATAAAAGCAGCGCTTCCCGCAAATGACGTTTATTTGGCTGGAAACTTGCCATGATTTTGCTCGATAAAATGTACGACACCGATAGAACTGCTCAAATATAACGCTGCAAAGTTGTAAAGACAGATACAAAACCTACAAATAAAACACATGGGGTCTGACATTTCTGCCCGGGATCCACTGGTGGCGCACTCTCTGACAAACGCTGGAAACTTACTTGTAGACCCAATATAACGAAATATGTTGAAGTTCAGCAAAAAAAAACGAGTACGGGTAAGACCAACCGTAAATAATAGATCTTCTGGTGATGAAGAACACATCGAAAGTAGAAGAAATCTCTCATATTATTACTACATGCCGACCCTACAAACTGATCACAAAATTAAAGTCTGCCAGACATTTTTTATAAATACACTATCTATAAGCCATCAAATGGTTAAAACCATGGTTAATAAATCTTATAAAAAAGGAATCACTGTAGTAGAGAACGATAATCGTGGGCGCACAAAGAATTCTCTTCTTCCAAGTTCCGTAAAAAACTCAGATCGAGAACATATTAATAGCATTCAAGGAGGGCTACTGTAGGTCCAACTCACGAAGAGTGTATCTACCACCTGGACTAAACATAGCAAGATTGTATGAAATGTACAAAGAAAATGAAAACATCACTCGAAAGGCATCCTTCGCTGTGTATCGGCAGGTTTTTTTTTTAACCGAGTTTGATTTGTCGTTTCATGTACCGAAAAAAGACCAATGCGATTTGTGAAACAAATTTAAAAATTCGTATGGCCAAGAAAAAGATAACATGAAAGAAATTATGCCGAATCACGTTAAGGCTAAAGAATTGGCAAGGAACGAAAAAAAACAATGACAAACTCCGATCTAAAAGCTCTCCTGATTTCTGCGTTGCTGCTTTTGACCTGCAGGCGTAAGCTGTCTACTTAGAATCTGACCGTGTATGACATTGGCTCCCGTCAAGGGGCTTGTGAAATAGGAAGCTGTGTGTTCTCTTTCATAAAAACCAAAGTTGCTGAAGGGAGAAAAAGTTTTAGTTTTTATTCGGACAACTGCAGTGGACAAAATCGAAATTGATACTTGTTTTGCTTGTACCAGCATTGCACAGTTAAATTCAAGGTAGAAATCATGCACAGTTTTCTAGAGCCTGGTCACACACAAAACGAGGGCAACGAGGGCATAATTTTTATAAAGAAATGAAATTTTTGTTGAGTACTCTGCAGTAGCTTATCTAATTTCTATCTAATTTCCATCTGTTTATTGAATGTTTGAAAAAAAATATTAACAAAGAAAGAAAAACCAGTTAATTTTCTTATTTTTTTAAAATATTTTAATACAGTCATTGGTTAACAAAATCAAACGATACATTTTTTATGTACATATGTGGATATAAGATGTTTAGATATGCGACTTTTACTAAAACATTATCAATACCGAGTTGCTACTCCTTTGGCGGTTATAACCGCTTTTATTCTAGAAGGCATCGAGTTTACTAGAAGTTCAGTAATATCCCTTGAAATACTTCATTTAGCTTTTTTTTACTCTCTGGTTTATGTTCAGCCACCTTACGTTTCATTACATGCCACACGTGTTCGATTTTGTTTAAATCGGGCGAATTAGCTGGCCAGTCTAGTCTGGTAATTCCGAGGTCATCAAACGTTGTCTTGAGCTGAAAATTATTGAAAGACTCTAGTTACTTGTCTGTTTATTATTTATAAAGTAGACATCTAGAAGTTGATTTATAATACTTTACTTAGGGATTTGGCGCGGTGGCAAGGCGCACAATCATCTTGAAAAATGCACTTGTCAGTATACGAATGATGCTGTTCAATTGCTAGTACCAAAAACTCCCTTACTACTTCTCCATACATTTGAGCGTTCATAGTTCCATTAACAAAGTGCTAAGGGCCCAAAACGTAAAAAGAAAAACATCTCCAAACCATCTGGCTTTGAGGAAACTTCGCTGTTTTGACTATGCACTCGTCCTTGAACCTTTCACCTGCTGACCGTCGTACGTATGGCAAATTGTCGGCACACAACAAATTAAATTTACTTTCATCGGACCATATCACACATCGCCAATCATCCTGCGTCTGTAGGAGGGGGAAAATCAGTAAATTAAAAAAAAACAACTTGTATCCACTTTGTTCGCTACTGCGACTTTATTCTACAATGCACTTTTACTGACTGCGCGGATTACACGCTAACAATTTTGGTACATCTCTCTTTTAAGTGATTTGGTAACAAATTTGTGCGTGTGCGTAATGTGTCGAATATCGATTACTTGTATGATAATGAGAAGCTTTTTCTAGCAGATCATTCGATCAGGCCCGGTACGTTATTTAAATGTATAATCACCGCAAAAGATGTAAACATGATCATACCATCCGAATACGACAGTATGGCTTTAAATTCTTCTAACGCCTTTTCTTTTTTTTTCTTTTTTGCCTACAGTTCGGCCAGCCTGATCGAGTAATCAGTATTATAAGTATAAGTATTATAAGATTACGTATAGGTTAAAACTAATTATATCTACCATATGCAAATGCACAATCTATCTTCGCTCAGTTTACATAAATTTTAAAAATTCATTATATCTTGAAATTCATAAAAAAAACATTAATTCAAAAACAATTCTACAGGAAATTAATTCATTATAATCATTATAATTCATTATAAGTTTTAAAAATAATGAGGAGACATAATCGGGAATTGGTTTGGGTTGTCAACGTACATAATTGTTTTTCACTGGTCGTTATTATTTAAATCAAGTTCGCCTAGATGAACCTCATCAACCTCCTCACCACCATCCCCATATTCAGCTTGTTGGACCGTGAATGGTCTCATATTTGATGGAGAACATACACCCTTATACGGTAACCGTGTTAACTGCAAACCCTCAACGTCTGTTATGAAGTAGCGATCATTTGGCAGCACATTTTTAACCTCATACGGACCCCTATATTTGGCAAACAGTTTTCTATTAACCCCAGGGGTGTTTGCAAAAATTTTTATCATCACATAGTCTCCTTGTTTATATGTATGCGGACGCTTATGACGTTTATCATATTGAGCTTTATTATACAATTGGCCTTTTTCAATGTTTTCTATTGCTCTTGATCTAGCTTCAACAATATCTACTTTTTCCTCGCCGAATTTGTCTTTTAAAAACTCACTCAGGCTATCACAAATAATCCCTTTCTGACTCCTACCGAACAAAAGAATACTGGGGGAAAACCCTGTGCTTCTATTTAATGTGTTATTAAGGGCATACTCGACTTTCGCTACGTGTTTATCCCAGTCATTTGTATTTGGTCCAGATTGTTTAGTTAGCATAGGAACTATTACGCGATTTATGTGCTCAACCTGCCCGTTCGCTTGCGGTGACTGAGTGGCTGTCAAAATATGTTTCACATTGTTTTCAATTAAAAAATCAGAAAATTCTTTAGATGTAAAGCAGCTATCACGATCCGAAATGATTCTATTAGGTCTAGAGTAATTCTCAAAATACGACATTAAACAAGCAATTGCGTCCTTCGTCTGCGTTGTCTTTACAGGGTAAAGCTTTACGAATTTTGTAAAAGCATCGATTACTAAGAGCAAGTGCCTTTTCTTTAAACAAGAATTTGCCATAGGGCCCAGGTGGTCAATATGCAAAGTATCAAAAGGAATATTCCCTTTAGGAATAGAATGAAGTGTACCTTGTTGCTTTCCAGAATCGGGAGAGAAGCAAATGCATTTCAAACATCTTCCGATATATTCTTTTATCTTTTGTTTCATTTTTGGAAACCAGTAGCTGCGCACTATGTGTGCGTAGCACTTTTCCACACCTAAATGGCACATTGCTTCATGACTCGTCCGAATCACTTCGTCCTCCATATGCGATGGTACATAAAACAAAACATTGTCTTTATCTTTTCGGTATATTAAACCGTCTATCATTTCGAAAAAATGGCTTTCATTTTTTCCTAGTTCAACTGAAATTGCAACTATTTTTGGATCTTGCCTCTGTGCAGCCGCTAAGACAAATTCAAAAGATTCGTCCACGATGTGAAGAATATTGAAAGAACGGCTAAGAGCATCGACATGGTTCATGCGATTACCTTTTCGGTGTTCGACAGTATAGTCGAAGCTTTGCAGTTCTAACACCCAGCGAGAAATACGAGGATTTATGGACTTTTTTTGTAATGTTAATGTTAGTGCTTGGCAATCGGTTACAATTTTAAAATTGATGCCAATCAAATAGATCTTAAATCTTCTTAATGCATATATTATAGAGAGTGTTTCGAGTTCGTAGCTATGGTATCTACTCTCGGTTTCAGAAGCACGTTTTGAAAAATAGAAAATGGGGTGGAATTTTTCATCGCTTTGTTTTTGTAACAATACTGCCCCGAAACCTGTGCTGCTTGCATCACAATGAAGTTCTGTGATGTTGTTTGGACTGTATATAGATAATACAGGAGACTCTATAAGCTTTTCCTTCAAAAGTTCAAACGATTCTACTTCCCGTGGACCAAATATGAATTGTGAATCTTTTTTGAGCAGGTCATATAAAGGCTTCGCAATGTAAGAAAAATGTTTGATGAACTTTCGGAAATAAGAGCATAAACCAACAAAACTATGAACATCTTTCACACAAGACGGCATAGGAAAAGTTCTGATAGCATTAAGATTACTTGGATTTGGTCGAATGCCTTCTTCATTGATTAAATAACCCAAGTAGGAAATTTCACTTTGCAAGAATGAGCACTTATCAAACCGTAATACTCGTAGCAAAGAATTATCGGTAATCACTTTTATTACTTGCTTTAATATTGAAAGATTTTCTTGAATGCTTTCGGTAGCGATAAGTATGTCATCTAAGTACGTAAGTATTTTTCCTTCTTGAATTAAGCTTCCAAATACATGCTTCATGTATCTCTCAAAAATAGATGGGGCATTTTTTAAACCAAAGGGCATTCTGAGGTATTCGAACTGGCCCAGATGTATTATAAAAGATGTATACTTTATGGAATCCTCCGCCACTGCTACGTGATGGAAGCCATTTTTCAGATCGAGAGTGGTAAAGAATCGTTTGTGCTTGAGACGATCAAGATGATCCTCTATTAAAGGTAACGGGTTTTTTTTTTTTTTTTTTTTTCAGTTTAAAATGCATTTTTATTGGACTTCATTAATTAACTCTTACATGCTATACAAAAAAAACGCTTAAAAATTAGCTTAAATAACTTAAAAGTAATCTTATTATAACTTACTGGCCCCATGCGGGCACTCTAGGTTAAACATAATACTTAAATCTTTGTCTTTCGACGTTGCTTACAGTCTACTTTTATTTTTGTTTTTACATATATTAACACTAAAACTAAGAAAATGAATTTTAATTTAAAAAAAACTTAGTATAAGGACTTTTTTTTTGTTATAATATAAAAACTTAAAAACTAAACCTATAAACTACCTAAAAATAAATCTTAACCTACTTAATCCTACTTAAACTTAAACTTAAACTACTTAAACTACCCCTTATTTCAGACTGTGTTACCCACATCTGTTCTAATATAATTTTTTTTTTTTTTTTTTAATTTTTTTTGTGTATTTTTTTTTTTTTTTTTTCCTTAAATCTAACTTAATCTACCTAAAACTATGTAAGCCGGCCATGGCTAACCAAATAAACAGATGACCGACTCTGCTTCACATGAAGCTATCTATAACTTGAGGAATTCGACGACGAACCTTCTCCTCCTTCCAATAGCCACCAAAATTGTTGGTGCTGCCGAGCAACATCCCTCATGTCGCGACTCCCTACCGCCCTACTGAACCGGAGACGCTCCGCACTGCCATGTGCGACGTCTCTGTCGTAGTTGAGTCGCCTGTCCCCAGCTGTCCGAGCGACGTGGAAGATTAGCGGCACCGCTAATCTGTCCTGGATCAGACCTTTCATATCTAGGTAGAGGAACGCTTCTGGAGGAATAAAGCCGTCAAAGCGAACTCTCTCATGATACATATAATTGGGGTAGTAAGCCCCGGAGATCAGGTTGTTCGATGAGGACATTGCTCTTGCAATGTGCCTTCGAGTCAACTTAATGACGAAATTGTCCACTCTTATTAGGTTCGCTCTATTGTACAAGACCTCATTGGGATAGAATTTTATGTACTCGGACTCTGGTGTTCTGTATAAGCGAAGGCAAGCCCTAAGGCAAGCCCTCTCAAACACCCGAATCTTTTCCAACAAACTTGCTCTCACGTTGAACCACACAGGACATCCAAATACAAGCATAGGCCGGATACGGGCCATGTAGCAGATCACTTTCACCCTCGCATCGAGTTGGCTGTTATAAAACAGTCTCCTTGTAAGAGCAAAAGCACATCTGGCTCTGGCCAGAGCAACATCTATATGTTTGTTAAAATACAGATATTGATCTAGCCAGATCCCAAGGTACCTGACTACATTTCGACAAGCAAGTGGCCGCCCGTGCTGTCCAACGATCGAAAACTTCCGCCAATTCTTTCTGGTATCCCTAGAGGCCCCAGACAAAGGCGTCCTAAACAAAATGGTTTCCGATTTCTGAAAGTTGATTTTCAACTTCCACTCATCGCAATATTGTTTAATTTTGTCGAAGTCACGTTGCAAAAGTATGTTAATGACCTCAATCTTTGGACCTGATCTGTACGCGATTAAGTCGTCTGCGTACGCTATGGCATGGTGAAGTGAACCTATCAGATCACTTGTGTAAATGTTGAATAGGATCGGCGAATTTACCGCACCTTGTTGCAGACCGTTTTTAATGTTAAATGTGCCAGCAGAAGTCACATCGCCATTCTTCACGATGAACTGCCTACTGGAGAGCATATCAAAAAGAATATACAGCAGTGGTTTACTAATGCCCAACCTGTCCAGCTTGAAAAAGAGTCCCTCTAACCATACGGTATCGAAGGCCTTTTCCAAGTCAATCAGGCAGGCACCAGTGCACTGTTTCTTGCCTTTGTTCCATTGGATATCAGAAACCAGTTTAGACGCAGCATGAATGATATCATGCCCCGCCTTGAAACCGAATTGATTATCCGGAACTATATGTTTGTCCTCAACCCACTTAGTCAGGACTCTATTGATCACCTTCTCGAAAACCTTGCTGATATTTGGAAGTAGACTGATCGAGCGGAGATTCGTCGGATTGGACGTATCTTTATCCCTTTTAGGGATGGGATGTACCACCGCAGTTTTCCAATAGATAATGTGCATTATTCATTGCACTGTTAAACAGGGTCGTATAAATGTCCACCGCTTCTAGTGGGAGATGTCGAAGCACAATGTTCGGTATTTCATCGGTTCCCACTGATTTCTTACTTCTAAGTGATTCGAAGATCATTTGGAGCTCTTCCTTCGAAATGAACGGGGGTAGTACCCCATCGTCGGCGATGGCATTATTTGCCATATTCTCGTCACTGAACTGGGTGAAACCCGAGCTCTCGAATCGCCAATTCACAATTTCATTTCGAAGGTAGAAATTGTGCACAAGGACTCGATTTTCCAGGTCGTGGTTGGGGCCAATGATGTCATTCGAATTGTACACTTCCTGGAAAGTCGCTCCTATAGCCTCTACTTTCTCCTGCGGATCCTCGATCACAAAGAAGTTGTCATCATCAACGGCCTCATTTGGATCGATGCCTGCTGCTATGAGTATTTGTTCGTTGTTCGTCGTTCGGGCGATTCTAAGACATGGAAGGTTGTTCTGATTATTTCTCCGATATATTTTATTTATTTGCGGGAACATATTCGGGTTGCTGGTGTTTACAGCTCGAATTTTATTGTTCCAATACAAACTTACAGAATTTCTGTAATTTTCTTTTATTAATATTTGGAGGTTTTTGATCGACGACTTCAGTGTCACGATCTCCGGGTTATGTCTGTCAGTAAACTGTCTGTACAAGGTTTTTAGTCTTGATAGCAGTCTACTTTTTTGTCGGTGCAGTGCGTCAATAGTTGCGTTGCGGAATAAGTCTTCGTTGTCAGTATGTTGATACCGAGGTATCGTTTTGTCCATTGTTCGTTTGATTGTCTCGTCCATTAGTCTAAGATACCTGTCAATCTCCTCGTTTGACAGATTTCTATTGGACGGTGGGTAGAGCGAATTCGAGGAGAGTGCTCTCGTCAGTGTTCTGGAGAAGTGCGTCCAGCGCACCCTACTATAATTGTAGGAATGCCTTTGAACAAACTCGTCCAATTCCGCAATTTCGTTCGGAACGGTTATTTCGGTACTGAGACCGCAATGGTCACTGTCATACACAAATGTGCGTAGACAGTTTATGGTATGTTGGTTAGTACATGTCAGGTGTATTCGTGTGTCGAACAGCAAGAGGTCCAAGTAAGAACCGTGTCTGGGAAACGACGGACTATCCGTCGCCTTAAGGCCAAGTCGATACATTATACTGTGCTGACCCCACCAATTGAATAGTAGGTTCCCTCTAGTATTTGGTGTATTATTTCCCCAATCTCTGTGTCTGGCGTTGAAATCTCCGCCGATAATAAAGTAGTTCTCCTCTAATTCCAATCTTAGGAATCGAAGAAGTGTCTCGAGCTCTGAGATGAAAAAGGTGGATTGAGTAGCTTTAGGTGCATAAACAGACACCATGTATAACCGCTTTCCACTACGGAGAGGGATGTATATTATGCATGCTTCCAGCACCTGGAACCTACGTACTACACGACTGTATATTCTTTTGAAACGCAGTCCTTTCCTAACAAAGATCGCAACACCACCTCCTTGAATGGAGTTGGGTCGGTTTCTCCGTAATATTTTATATCTTCTGTGCCTCATTTTGTGTCTTTTGGTAAGCTTAGTTTCGCTAACCAAAAGCACATCAGGGGCTTGGTCTTTAAGCAACTTAAACAGTGTGGCTCTTCGTTCGAACCTAATCAGTGAATTAACATTCACTGCAAGGACCTTCAGGGTTTGCTCCGCCATGTACGTACCCATTACGACTGGAGGTGCGTTAGGCCCGGCAGCAGCGCGTATATTTGATCTACCCTCTTAGCCTGTTCCTGTATTTGACGCTGAAGCTGAGCCATCTGCCCCTGAATAGAGAGCAAGATAGCCAGCATGTCAGGTACAGGTTCCGGTGCTCTAGGCGCTGGGGCCTGAGAAGCTACCTTTACTTGTTGTACCGTATGTACCGTAACGGGTAATTATCGCGCAATGTAACTTTATTTAACTCTCTATAATCAACGCAGAGCCTCAGCTCTTTGTTCTTTTTTTGAATTAAAACAATAGGAGATGCATATTCCGATTGCGATTCGCGAATAACACCTTAACTGATTAAATCATCTAATAGACGTTGCAAAGCTAACTTATGTGCATAGGGTATTCTTCTTGGCGGACAACTAAATGGAGTTTCTTTGGTCAATAAGGTTCTCATTTTAAAATCACTACCCGGATTAAATGCGCTTTCATTTAAAAGGGAATAAGCGGGTCTAACTATATCTACTAATTTTATTCTATCAATTTCTGATATTTTCTCATTAATATTTAGATGCAACTCACAGTTTGTATCCCTCATGTCGATGTTTAACATTTGATGGATGAAATCGTTCTCTTTAACGCCGTCGCTGGAGGTAGAGGTGGAAGCAGAAATATGAAGATTTTCATCAGGGTGATCTTGATTTCTCTTGAAAATTCTGTTTTCTGGAGCAGGTTTTTGCAACACCAAACCAATCTTCCCAATAAAGTCTCTACCTAGAATAATGGGATAACTCATTGAAAATGTTTTAACAATCAATATATTTAAAGTGATAATCATATTTTGATACATAACTTTGGTTGTTATACTTCCCAATACATCTAAGGGACTGCTATTCACACCACAGTAACGATGATCTTTCGGAAATTGTTTTGTGATTAAGGCTGAGGGCACAAATTGTTCTTGAACAAAACTAATTGGGCTTCCAGAGTCGATCAGTGTTAAAAGTATTGTAGAACTAAGCATGCCATCACCGATGAATTGATAGTTTATGTTCATTTCAAAATCGTTTAACTGCAGATTTGTATCGTCGTCTCGAAGAACAGCTGATTGCAAAAATCTGTCAACTGGTCGATTATCACTGCTGGTTAACGGCTGAAGAATCATCATAGGCTTTTTATTGTTACATTTCGTCGATATGTGACCCTCTTCACTGCACTTAAAACAAGTGATTGGTTTCCTGGTAGCATCTATGTGTGTTTTTGCCTCGCGCCTATTCACTGGTATCGTGTTCTCTTCTTTTCTCTTTGGTTGCATATATGTCTTCGTACGCGGGAAAGAACGTGGTGGTGAGGTGGACTTTGGGCACCTGTACTGGTAGCTATCACGACAATTATTTTTAAGCTTTTCATACTTCCTCAGCGCTGATTTTAGCTCACACATGTCATTCGCACTATTAAGAATTGTTTTATTAATCTCAACGTCAGAAATACCTTTTATAATGAATTGGATAAGGTCTTCTTCTTCAATAACACCGTGAGAAGCTATCTCCTGCATAGACAAGACAAATTGTTGCATAGATTCTCCTTTTAGCTTCTTTCTATTACGAAGACTTTCATAAATATCGCTTTTTGTAACCACTTTACGAAACTCGTTTATTAACGCAACTTTCAATTCATTCCAATTTTTTGGATTAATAGTTCTTAAAAATAACTTGGCCGTACCTGTTAGAAGCCTTTTCCCATAGATGAACTTGGTCTTATTGTCCATATCTACAATCACTGAACATTCTTCGAACTGTTCCACCCAACGCTGAATGGGAAAGTTGTCATCACCGCTGAACACTGGGACAGAATCTTCTATGTCTCTGAAATTGTAGCTTGTGGACGGGACTGTACTGAGCTTGTCATCCATCAGTTGCAATTCTTGTAGTTGTTGCTTGAGCTTCATTATGTCTTCCTTTTTCTTGCAGATTCTCCTCAGTCTCGACAACTCCTCATCAAGCGCCTGTTCTTCTGCACCTTGTGATACCCCTACCTCACCGGATAACTGGTCCCATTTCTGGTAATGATTCATCGGTTTCAGAATTCTCGCTTATTATTCTGAAAAGTTCTTCCCTCGAAAAGTCTGCTACTGCCTCCTCAATGCGGATTTTTAACTCGACCTTGGTTCCTTTCGACGGAATTAGGCATTATTTAAAATTCTGTTCTTTATTTTACTGTGTACTTTTTTTTTTGTTTGAAATTCAGCAAAGAATTTGAATTATCTATTAAAAAGAACACTTGCACGTGTTGCTACACAATTTCAATTAACGCAGGCACAATCCCACAGTAAATTAAAAAAAACAACTTGTATCCACTTTGTTCGCTACTGCGACTTTATTCTACAATGCACTTTTACTGACTGCGCGGATTACCCGCTAACAATTTTGGTACATCTCTCTTTTAAGTGATTTGGTAACAAATTTGTGCGTGTGCGTAATGTGTCGAATATCGATTACTTGTATGATAATGAGAAGCTTTTTCTAGCAGATCATTCGATCAGGCCCGGTACGTTATTTAAATGTATAATCACCGCAAAAGATGTAAACATGATCATACCATCCGAATACGACAGTATGGCTTTAAATTCTTCTAACGCCTTTTCTTTTTTTTTCTTTTTTGCCTACACGTCCAATCTTCGTACTTTTTTGCCCACGTCAAGCGAGCTTTTTTCATTTTTGTGGTTAGGAGAGGTTTTTTCGCTGGTCGTCCTCCATATAAACCTATCTCCCGTAGCCGTCGGCGTATGATTTTGTCGCTTAGATCAACTTGATGAAATTCACTCAGCTCTGCTCTTATACGGACAGCACCTTTAAAGCGATCTTTCATGCTAATTCGTTGTAATACATTGTCCGTCTTCTGGGTTGTTTTACGTTTTCGTCCCGAGCCTTTTTTCCTTTCCAGTGGATCCAAATTTTCTTTTTTTCTTCATCAGTCGTACGATAGTTGAGTGACAGCATCCTATTTTAACCGCACGATAGCCAAGCCCTTCTTCGACTAAAGTCAATACTTGAACTTTTTCGTCCCGAGTCAGTTGATGATATTTACCAGACATTTCACTTTTTTTTTTACTTGTCACCGTCACAACTCAATTCAAACTGATTTCTTTTTTTGCACTAAATACGAGGTTGAACTCCGCTATGGGAAATACCCTTCATTTGTATGAGAAAAACCCTTAGGATCTGATGTAATTAGGCATTTTTTGAGAACTCATTAGGTGGTGCGGTTTTTATGACCGCAAGTGTATATGCACAATAATCCTATGTCCAAAAATCAACTAAAACAAAAAATGCTTCTTAAAAAATCTAGTGCCGCTAAAATCCAGCACCATTGTGGCATATTTTTGCAATTGCAGCTTTTAAACATTCTGCTTTCCCAGAGGAGTTATTTGTTGTTAAGGGGTTTTCGATGCTAGCCCTTGTTCCCCGCTTCGAAACTTCTGAATAAAGTGTAGCTTGCAACATTATCTCTTCACAAAAATGTCCTTTCTTCCCAATTGCGATGTCATCTTATTATTGAAAATATTTCAAAGCTCTCACTGAGCAGTCCCTAAGACATCATCCTAAGAAAGCTGAAAACTGCTTGCAAATCTCCGTGAATGACAATGTTGCACCCAAATAGACACCTTTATCCTCGTAGCAATCAATTCCCCCGCCAGTTGTTTCGCAAAAGACGGTTTTCACCGGCAAAAGACGTCCTTCACATTTTTTTGGCGCCATACTTCTTCTAAGCACACAGCCTTGAACACCAGAAGGAGTAATCAATTCCATTCCATTCTTCCGTGACATCATCCCTAAAGAAGTATGACCACCAAAACAACATTGCGAGTTTCAGTTTATCCTTTATACGAGCGCATAGCCGTAATGTTATTTTATATCAAAGGAAGAGAACCACAAAACCTGGCATAAAAACACACCAAAGAACATCTGACTTAAAGTGTATCTGCACTGGCGTTTCAGTAGCTTTGAATAAATAATTTAATGAATTCTCACTCAGAAAGGACTCCAAAAGAAGAGCAAATGAAACTGGTATCTTTCTACAAGTTAAGAACCAATTAAAAGTTCCTTCTTTGTGAATTTTAAAAGTGAAAAACCGCAGGACTCAATGGAATTATGCGGTAGAATTTCTGCGGTGCTCAGAAAAATAAATTTCCAGAATGTTTCTGTCTGGCAAGTTTCTAGGTGAAATTTTATAAAGCAGCTGGTGATGTGGACACAGGGTTAAGTTTCACTTTCTAGTTAGGTTGACCGATTTTTGTTGATTGGAGAGAAAATTTTAGCAATATCTCATTAATGTGGACTTGAGTTCTTAAGCTGTCGAACCTAGTTATAGTGAGGGTTTTGTTGTGGGCTCACATCAAACCCACCACAACAAGAGCTAATCCTGTAACCCACACTATGAAGTCTATGGTAATACGTGTTACAAGGGTCTGATTATTTTACGAAATATAACAGAACAGGGCGCAACTCGCCCTTAAGCGATAGAGATGTCTTAAACTGATAATTGCAAGTTCACTTGGTCTCTAAAGAGAGTGCCTGCCATCCATCAAATAATTGTTCAGTAGGACGATTGTAGTGTTAAAGTTGAATGCCCCTTCTGCAGATTGAACCATTGGAAAATGATTTTATCGATGTGTCGTGATATTTGTGTTTTTGTTGCCGGCGGCTGTGTCCTATTCTCTAAGGGATTTTACTTTATTTTGCAAACGGCGGAGGAACTTCCATGATGAAGATCCGATTTGAGCCATTCGCCATTTTCGAAGTTCAGGTCATATAAGAATTTTTGATCCATCTAGCCTGGTTGACGAAGTAAAGATGATAACCAATCTCGAGAGAAGCGCTCAAACCCCCATAGTGGTCTACTGCCACTTCCTTTTGAAGGATTTAACCCTCCAGCTTGAGAGTTGTTCTGTCGGATTAACAAGCCGTCCACGTAACATATTAGGTGTGCAACTAAGCACTGTCAATAGATGGCTCCAGCTGTAAGTGCTGGTCGATTTTGACATACCCAAAATGTCATGAACCAAGTTTTGACATATGGTAAACAAACCGTGATTTTGTTTTGGTTGCGTCAAAATGTCTGATTTTGTGCCAAATAATCGTCATTTGCGGGAAGTGTCGATTTTCTTCATTCATTCGAAGAAAACGGCTTCTAAAGCGCATCGAGAGCTCCAGAAAGTTTACGGAGATGCTGCTCGAAGTGAAGCAAAGTGCCGTGATTGGTTCCGTGGCTTCAAAGACGGTGATTTCAATGTTGACGACCGTTCGCGTGAAGGAAGGCCAAAATCCTTCGAAGAGTTTGCTTCGACATTAGGAGTTACCCGCCAAGCCATTTTCAAGCGATTGCATGCGTTGGAAATGATTCAAAAACAAGGAACTTGAGTTCCTTGTGATTTGTAGCCAAGGGACTTTGAGCGTCGTTTTTTTCGAAGAAAGAAAGTTGTGGGGGCTGCCCGGTCATGTTTCTACATCGTCGGTTCGGCCGAATATTCTCGCCGCGAAAGTTATACTGTGTATTTGGTGGGATCAGATCGGTGTTATTTATAATGAACTGTTGAAACCAAACAAAACCATCACTGGGGAACGGTATTGACTCCAATTGATGCGATTGAGGCGAGCACTGCGCGAAAAACGGCCACAATACGAGCAAAGGCATGAAAAGTGATGACAGCATGACAACGCTCGGCTTCACATTGCCAAACCCGTTAAAACCTACCTGGAAACGATCAAGTGGGAAGTCCTACCCCACTCGCCATATTCCCCAGATATTGCCCCGTCCGATTATTACTTGTTCCGTTCGATGGCACATGGTCTGGCTGATCAGCAGTTCCGCTCATATGAAGACATCAAAAAATGGCTTAATTCGTTGATAGCCTCAAAACATGAATACTGTATTCGAGCTCTGCCAGAAAGATGGGAAAAAGTTGTAGCTAGCGATGGGCAATACAATAAAGTTGCATTTTCATCAAAATAACTTAGTTGCGCACCTTACTACGAGTATATGTCTTGAAGCAACAAACAACATCGGATATGGATTAATTTATTGTTACAACCCCTTGAAACGAGAACGGACAATGTCTTTCTGTTATGCAACATTTAACGAGGGCCTTAAAATGCTACAAATCCAATGGATGGCAGGGATATCCAAGAAGTTCGATGGGATGCAGAAGGCGAAAGAAGGATGGGAAACTGTGACACATGCTATGGTTATTGAAGATCTTTAGCTTCAGGCATCTGAGCGAATACCTGATTGCAACATAGGCCTGATATGCACTTACGGCCCAACAGAGGAATAGGATGACTTTTCCAAAGACTGCTAAGACAAGACGTATGAGCAATGTTGTACGATTAGATCGTCCTTGATTATTTTAATGCCAAGTTGCGGAGGAAAGATGTAGTATTACAGAAGCCGTCCAAGCTTCGGCAACAAACCGAAGAAGTATTATGGAAAAATTTGACGCTAGTCCCAAACCCCTTCAAGAAGTCCTTTGCTACCAGTATTAGGTACAGAAGGCCAGTGGCGGCATTGTCAGCAAGTCATTATAGATGCCGCATTCATATGCTAAATTTTGCCGAAGTATCAAAATGAAACCCCTGGTATGACGAAGCATAACGGCAAGTGCATGCAGCGAAATAAAAGTCTTTAAAGCGGTACTGCAAAGATAAAGGAAAGTTGCTCACGAACCTATAACCAAAAGAGATATGAGGATCGTCGGTTCCTTTCTAAGAAAAAAGAAAGAAGCAGAAAAGTGCTCGGTCTAAGCAATGAAGATGTGTTTCTGCGGAGATGATATTCGGAACTTCTACCAAAACGTGAATTTGCAAAAACGACAAAGTCGCTGTCGGTGTTGCAAATTTGAAAGGTTACTTTTGCGAAGACGACCAATATTCTGCTATCAATCAGTCAATATGGAAAGTTATCGACAGTAACTTCATCTATCCGAACAAGAAGAGGTCTGAAATGCCATATCTAAGGCTTGAAGAGCAGATTTTTTTTTGGTGGGTAGGTGTGAAAATCTTCATAGACACTATGAACCCGTTGCTCATAGTAGTGTGAGATCCTTACTCACTAAAAACACGCCACAACTAAGTTAACTTATCAAGTAGTTTCCGTTTCAAATAACGTTCGCGTGGGGCAGGTAGCTTTCCAGCAAAAGAACCTGCTAGTACCGCTATTATATGCGGATAGTCCTTATCGCGCCAGATCGAATGGTCTCATTCTTTGTAATCGACGCACTAAGTTTGTCTCGTCCAGAATTTAAAATATTTTATTATTACAATGACCATGAAGACGAATATGGAGTTTGCGAGCAAAGTTCATTATTTCGTCCTCGACGCTAACTATTCCTAAGTCTCTGTGGATATCACTGTTTCTGAAATACCATAAGGGCGTTCACGATTTGCCTTAGAGCTTTGTTTTGATAGCTTTGGAGAATATTTCGGTTGCTTGGTTTAGTACAGCCCCAAAGTTGTATACCGTACGTCCAAACAGGTTTAAGCACTTGCTTATAGATGAGCAGTTTGTTATGTGTGCTTAACTCGGAATGTTTTCCTAGTACCCAGTACATTTGCCTGAATTTATTTTCAAGTTCATCACGTTTTTTCTTAACATGCGGCTTCCATTTCAGTTTTACATCTAGTGTCATTCCTAGATACTTTGCTTCATTTGCATATGGTATTTGTACCGAGTTAATGAAAATGGGAAGGTTGTTTATTTTCCGGTAAGTAAAATTAACATGAGTAGATTTGGTCTCATTGAAAACAATTCGCCATATCTTTGTGCATTGGTAGATTTTATCCAAAGCCGTTTGTAGCTTTCCAGTAGCTAACTCGACTGAAGTATCTGTAGCTAGTATCGCCGTGTCGTCCGCGAACGTGGCTACCATGGTACCTGATTTTTCCGGTATGTCTCGAGTATAGAGTAAAAACAATACCGGTCCAAGTACACTTCCTTGCGGAACTCCAGCAGCTATCTCTTTAAATTCCGAGTATTCGGTGCCATGTTTAATACGAAAAATTCTGTTTTCCAGGTACGATTTCAGAATCGTATGCAGCTCTCTCGGAAGAACGTTGCTTAGCTTAAAATTTAAGCCTTCGTGCCATACGCTAGAACATATCTTTTTCCCATCTAAGGCTTTCTCAATTTCATTCGTAATTCTAAAAACCTGGTCAATTGTAGAGTGCTTAGTTCTAAAACCGAATTAATGTTCAGGAATTAGACGTCTCTCTTCAATGATCGGTTGCAAGCGCTTCAATAGGAGTTTTTCAAATATTTTAGATATTATCGGCAGAAGCGATATGGGTCTGTAGGACTTTTTTTCATTTAGAGATTTGCCTGGTTTCGGGACCATTATAACTTCGGCAACTTTCCATTGGCTTGGAAGGTTTAATAGTCTTAGCGCGGCATTTATACGACTAAGTTGGAGCAGTTTGATCAGGGCTTTCTTTGGCAGCTCCTTGAGAATTTGAGCAGTTATTAAATCATAACAAGGGGCTTCGTTATTTTTCAATTTCTTAATTGCTTGGTTAAGTTCTCGTAGCGACACTGTTTTTATTCTAAAATTGTCCGGTGCCGTAATTATATAATTAGAACCCCCTTTTAACGCCTGTCCATCAAAAGGCTTAAACGTTTCTTCTAGGTGCTCGGCAAATAGATCCGCCTTCTCTTTATCTCTTTATCTCCCTTCATGGCTTTCCAGAGGGAGTAATTTGAACTTCTTTCGGCAGTCAGACCTTCGAGATATGTAGAGATATTCCGATTTTTGTAATCTCGTATTGCTTCTTTCAATTTGTTGCACAAGTGGTTTAAGTATGTTTTATGCTGAGGAGCACGGGATTATTGCCATCTTTTTCGCGCTCTCCTCTTTTCTCTTACCAGTTCTATTATTTCCGGCGGATATTTTATTTCACTACTTGCTTTCTCTTTTCTTGTTGGAGTTGGAGTGTTGTTCCAGGCAGCGTTCTACAGGACTTTGATGAATCTGTCGACTTCGTCTTTTATTTCGTTTTGTATTTTTAGCGACACGTTTAGAACAATATGTTCATTGCAGTAGTTTCTAAAACCGTCCCAGTTAGTCTTGTTATTAGTTAATCCAAGCGCCACTTCTTTTTTAATTAAGAGTATGCTTAGTGTTAAAATGACAGCTGAGTGATCTGAGGAGAGATCATAACTTTCTTCGATGTTTGTAGAAATTTTGGCTGCTCCCTTTGTGACAAAGAAATCTACAAGATCGGGGGTCTTTGTTATATCCGAAGGATAATATGTTGGTTTTCCTGTCGAGAAAAAGTCAACTTTACATTGCATACCGGCTTCATAGAGTTGTCTGCCTTTCGTTGTATTACATCTTGAGCCCCAGAATGTATGTTTCGAATTAAAGTCACCACCAATTATAAAATTCGGTCCGAGTGAATCAAAGACACCTTTAAAGTCATTCTTTTCTAGCTTGCATCGCGGAGGAAAATAAATGGATGCAATGTTGTAGTGCAGGTGGTTATATTTTACGTGAATCGAACTTAACTGCATTGCATCGCATTCAATCTTCATATTTATAGAGTGCTCAATACAATCTTTAATGAACAATGAGGATCCGCCTCTGACATTATTTGATTGGTGGTATGCATGATAAGCACAGTATCCCTTTAGTTCCACACGAGGTCCTTTCCTCAAGCAAGTTTCAGAAATCAGGCAAATGTCAATATTAGCTTTTTGTAAGAACACTTCTAGTTCGTCGAGTTTTTTAATAAGGCCGTTTGCGTTCCACGTCAATATTTTAAGCACTTGTTTCATATTCATGCTTGAAATCGAGTTTAACGTATTTCTTTCTCGAGATTGCTCAATTTTTCAACTAAAAGTTTATTTGTTCTGCTTTGCTCCTCAAGGGTCGTGAGAATTAGGGAGAAAACGTGAGCCACTGGATCTGGCGTAACACCGCTTTTTTTTTATTTCCTTTCGACGCAGTTTGTGCATACGTTAGCGCGTCAATCGGTGGCGGTTTTTCCTTTGCGTTCTTTGTATATCCTTCGACTTTACTTTGTATATCCCTCGACTTTACCACGACGGATTCTCTTTCTTTCACTGCCTGTTCTTGAGCAATATTAGGTTTATTTGTAGTTGCGTTTGGGTTTGAACGTAAGGTTTTTTTAAGCGTATCGCGCCTTTTTTGGACTTCTTTCGCCACTTCACATCCGCGATAGTTTGCTGGGTGCTTTCCTTGGCAATTTATGCAAGATGGTGGAAGTTCTTTGTTTAAGTTGCACTCTTCTGAGAGATGTTTACCGGCACATTTTACGCAACGCGGTTCTTTTTGGCAGTAAGTCTGCGGGATCGATCTTGTGTTCTTTCGCACAGGTTCGATTTTGACTACGATATTTAGAATAGTTTTGATACTATAGATGTCTTCTTTATTTTCGGACTTATCGAAACTAAGCATAAACAGTGGAAGTCCAAGATTTTCTCGTCTTCCTCTGTTTTTCTCTTTTCCTTTTTAGTAATATTTACGACGTCTAGAACTTTAAAGCCCTTTGCATGGAGGTCGCTTACAATATCGTTTTTAGTACACGAAGGTATTTCTGACTTGTTTTCGAAAGTGTACCATTGGATCTTCTCGGTGTTTAATTTTTCGGACAATGCTCGGTAGTCATCGGAGTTGTCGACGTTAACTTTCCACACATTGTTGCGCAGTGATGTAACCTTATACTTACATTTGAGAAAGTAATTCAACTTGCTATAGTCTGAAATCCCAACAACGTTGATTGGAGGTGGAAGACGTAATTTTGTTGGGAGTTGCCTTTTTTGTGACTCTTGGCTCTTATCTGGAACGAATTCAGGTGAAGAACCAGCTTTACGTTTCTTAGACGGTCTTTTCTTTACGGTCCAATTTGTTTCGCGCGTAAGCTCTTCTTCGTCCGTATGGTATTCGCGACTAGTTGAGCGGAGTGGACTCCTTTCTTTGGTTTCGTTTATATGCTTTGTTTTCAAAGTCTTGTTTTCCTCTCGGAGTATGTCTACTTCTTTTTTAAGCTCTTGAAAAAGTAGCCCCATTTGCTTAAGTGTGTTGTTTTCATCCTCCAAGCTTTTATTTGTCACTGAGTCCGTTTTTTCACGGGTAGGCGCTTCGGGCGGACTTCCTTTCCCGGAGAAATTCGATTTGGTGGTGGAGATCGTGATACCCTTAAACTTTTAGAGAAGGGATCAAACGACTGCGATAAATTCATTGAATTTACTGCTTTATTTCGTTGTTTGTATTATTTGTTTTGTTTTTGTCTAGGTTCATATTTAGATCCCACGAAGGTGGGGGAAGGGAGGTCCACCGCATCAGAGACCCCTGTAATGCGGTACGGCTACGTTACAACCAGAGGACGCCAGGTATCCGGAGGGCTCCGTTAGCGGTGATCTATTGATTTTACATCCCGAGCACCATTCAGGCCTTGGCACGGGTCGCATAACACCTTGCCTTGAGGATGGGATACTTATTTGAGTGGCGGCGCCCCCTCACGGATCTGGGAATCCGGCCCAGATGGATTTTAGTCGCCTCTTACGACAGACATTCCTACCGCGGGTATATTCTAACCCCTGCCCGCAGGTTAGATGGACTAACGAGGAAATTATTCTAAACAGCGTTGATTAAGTTGGTAATAAGCTTATATCAACTCATCTATAAAATATGGTCAGATAAATATATGCATGTCCGTTGAATTGAATCTCCGAAACATTTGCCCGATCCTCATGAGAGGAGATCCTCTAATCTGAACTAACTACATATAGAAAAATCAGTCTCCTGAACACCGCGTATACGGTTTTATCTCCGCAATATGTTCCTTGAAACCCTCTATCAAAAATGTTATAGGCCTGATCAGTTCATTATTGATGTAGCTGTTCCATAAAAGTCGGCATTGAAGCCAGCGCGGCTTTTTATGTCATGTGATTTCTTCAACATCCTACTTGAAGGAATTGTGCGAGACTCACAAGCCAAAAACAAAAGCAGACTATTTCAAAAATCTTTACCACTGCCACCATACGGACAACGATATGCTGTTGGAACTTTTATGATCATTGCGAGAGAGCTTGAGACCTCACCAATCCTTCAACAAGCAACAGTACACATCCGCATCCTTTAAAAGACTACTTCGGCTATTTGATCGGATTCAGAAAAAAAACCGAACAAACTTCTCTTTGTGCACAAAATCCACGGTTAGTAGATAAACGGGGGAATGATCCTGTTGCGCTTTTTTACTTACTTGAGGTCGCGCCGCAGTCCGGGGTGGACTGCGTTGGCGTTGGGTTGGCTTCAACCAACAGGCATATCATGATCTAACCACCTCAGTCGTAGGACCTTCACTCTTTTGGCTAAATCGATGAACCCTCACCCAATTTTGATAAAGTCCGTGCTTCTGCGCCATAGAGAGTCTAGGTAAACAAAGTTCTCAACTAACTAGAAGTTATATCTGTCGAGGATGACTTTCTATCCGTGACGTCGATGTTGGGTGTCCTTGTTGACAGAATATACTTGGGTTGCCCGTTAAACCAATCTCCGTCATTTTCGACTCAATAATCGCGAAAGCGCCACTGACATCACGCTGCTAATTGGACGGACTTCTGAAAGATTGTGCCTCTTGTGTTAGCGCACTATCCTACTCGTATCAAAAATGATATTAAGGAAATCGTATAAGAGCTCATAGCCTTGTCTACATCCTTTTTTGACATCAAAGGTCTTGGTGAGGTATGCCAAAACTAGACATTGCTCTGTACAGGTCATCTCTATAGACGCTGTTATACGCGGCCTTAAAATTGATGGTAGGTAGGTGGTGGACATAGATTTGGAGCTCATGGGTCTCCATGTAAGCATTTGATCGATGCCACACTGATATGGATTGTTGACGAACAGTTTCAGGTGTTCACACAATATGGCAGATAGGATCTTGTAGGCTATGTTAAGAAGGCTGACGCTTCTGTAGTTAGCGTAGTTCGGAATGTCTTCCATTCATCGGGCATACTTTCGTCCAACCATATTTTACTGATGAGTTAGTATATGCTCCTTACCACGTCATCGCCTGTCACTTTGAAGATTTGAAGAGCTCCGCAGTCAGGCCGTCTGATCCAGCAACCTTGTTGCAATTAAGCTTAGATATGGCTATCTGCATTTCGTCACGGTCTTGTGGACGGAATTGCTGATCTACATAGTCCAGCTTTCTACCAGATAGCGTCATCGTCCAGCTATCTGCCAGATTGTGTCATCACCCTTATACAGTCTACAGAAATGCTCTTTCCAAATCCTCAGTATCGACGGCGACTCTACCTATGTTCCCTTGTTCATTTCAACAGGGTTCGGTTCGGGGTTTTTGTCTGTAGCATATTGTTTTGCCTTTTGGTAAAACCTCCGAATCTCATTCCTAGAGTATCATCTCTCAATTTACTTGACCGTGCGGTTCTCATGCTCCATCTTTTTCATCCTGAGATGCTGGTGTGTTCGTCTCTCCTCTTCTGCTCGTAGAGCTCTAGTCCTTCTAAGCAGCGACACTTTGTATAGATTTTTCTTAGCTGCATGATCTTGCGTCAAACTAGGGGTTTTGTTGTGGTGGCCGAATGAAACCCAGAACAATAGAGGCCGTTTGGCAATGTTGTCACTGGCCTTTCATACTTGATGTTGGCGGAATAAGACCTCTTAAGAGATTAAGGGAAACCCGATCGGAAAAGAATTTGGTGATCTCTTACAATTATAGCCGTTTGACGTCGAAATCCCTCACAGTATTAGATTGCCTTGGCATGGTTCGAGTTAATGCTGACTCCTCGGAACGTGCGGACATCCATACTACGCAGAGTGCTTTGCGTCGATCGCAATGTAATCAATCTGGTTGACGGTTGATTGCTCTGGAGTTCATCAGATACCCTTGTGAATATGGATATGTGGGAACCCCGTGTTAGTTATGACAATATTTCGCGTCGTCGCAGAGTCAAGTAGCCTGAATCCAATATCGGAGATGCCCTCTATTCCTAGCTCTGCATTCACAGGTCACGACCAGGAGCTCGCAGAAGCTAACTTTGGTGTTGTCTTCTTTCTTCTCTACGGGGGCGTGGGCGCATATACGTCTTAATGTTGACAAACTTAGCCTTTACATGGATTGTTATGAAGCGCTCTTTAACATACTGGAAGCTCAAGACTTCTTGCCTAAGTTTGCTCCTAACAACAAATCCGCATCCAAATATGCGCTGCTTTTGTTGTCGATAATAACCGCTATAGTAGATGTCACAGATTTTCATCGTCTTTTTTTCTTGCCTATCCCATCGCATTTCTAGAACGGCGGTAATATCTGCTTTGGAACCGCCTAGGACCTCAGCTAGTTGTTCGGCTGTATGTAGCCACGTGCAGATCCTTTGTTCTTTGTCCTTGTTTTATTAACAGCGGCTGTCAACAGTAGCTCCATCCATATTCGAGGTTTGTAGTTGCTTCGTAACTTTTTTGACTGGACAGTTACCCCGGCGGCACAACCTCCAATCTGGTGGGCCAGTTCCATTGTACGAGTAGATATTCCTAGGACGAGAGGACGGTTAGACCGAAGCCAGTAACCAGTGGGATGAGAACGCTGCCGTTGGTCCATTAAGGGCTCATCCGCTAGCATCTTCTTTCCAATACCTGGACGGTCTACGAAACCCTTACTGGTCCGAGCTACAAATATATCGGGGTAGCAGGGATAAGGTCTTATTTTATTTCGTCCGGGATTCATCGTTGATTCCATCTGCGGAATTAATCCGCTGTCTCATTTATAGTTTGACAAGTCGG
This sequence comes from Volucella zonaria, assembly GCA_963966105.1. Classification (NCBI taxonomy): domain Eukaryota; kingdom Metazoa; phylum Arthropoda; class Insecta; order Diptera; family Syrphidae; genus Volucella; species Volucella zonaria. Next base: position 127,585,197 of record OZ014533.1, on the reverse strand, counting down.
GTCCAGATGGACATCGGCCGGTAACCCGATCGTAACCACTTGAAGGTAAACCAACCCAACCACCTGTTGTTCTCTTTTATATATTCCTATGATTCGGATGAGAGGACTAAAGAAAAGTAGCTGTGCCACAAGGCTCCGTCCCAGGACCTCTGCTTTTATCTATTTTGTAGTGTATCGAGTTTGGTGAGGATATTGTCTAGGGCGTAGTGACAAACTGATGCTGTGTACTTAATTGTGAGCAGGAAAGTTTAAGAAGTGATAACGTAGCGAGTCGGATGGCCCGTAATGGTTTTCAAGTCGTTTATTAACTACATATATTGTAGAGATTGTTGAGGTCAGTGTTGCATTCAAGGTTGATGAGCATCATCAGAGGCCCATAACAGAACAAAAGTCTTCTTCTTGTAGTAGTTGTGAGTTTTATTTACATCTATGCAGCTGCAATATAGCCAAGTGGAATTAGAGTTATGTTTACCGTCCAGAGAGCGGAATCCCTCTTTGCAGGAAGAACCCGCAAAACTTGAAACTTACCTTGTAGGCAATTTTTTTTATTTGAAAGTGTAATAAGCGTTGTTTAGGGAATTTTGTTTTTGTCAATATATTGTGTAAACTTATGAATAGCGTGGACATACTACCTTGATCAAAAAGTTCCCGCATCACACCACCCTGTTGCGCTCCCATTGTTCCGATTTGAGTTCTCTTTTTTTGCTAAGTTGGTAAATCTGTTCTTGACATTCTCTTTAAATCTAAGATTCGTAGCTTGATATTTGCAAAAGTTACGTAGCCAAGAGTACATCTATCTCTTTGTGTGCTGGCAATTTTTTACAATTTTAGAAATGGATTTCAATTTGCAACAACGAACTTGTATTACTCGTACATTTTGCGGATTTAATGATTCGCGAACGTTGGAAATGTTGGAAAAGTGTTTCGGCAACGATTCTCTAAAGGCAACGGTCGTTTACCAGTGGCACGATCTGTTCAAAAGTGGTCGTGAGTCAATCGAAGATGATGAACGCAGTGGCAGACCATCGACATCGAAAACCGACGAAAACATTGAAAGGTTGGTCAACAACCACAAATTACCCATCACAGAGATAGCGGGGGACTTGAACATTGCCTATGGATCCGTCCAAGATATTTTGGTTCAGGATTTGGGTTTCCGTCGTGTAGCAGCAAAGTTGGTGCCTAAAGGCCTCAATTTCATGCAAAAAAGAGACCGTGTTTACGTAGCAATAGAGATGATTGGCGAGGCTGAATCCGATCCCACATTCATCAAAAGGATCATTACTGGAAACGAGACGTGGCCGTGGGTTTATGAGTACGACACGCAATCCAGACATCAGGCAAGTGAATGGCGTTCACCAAATGAGCCGAGACCAAAAAAACCACGTCGTTTTCAGGCAAAAAAGAAGGCAATGGTCACGGTTTTCATGGATTACAACGGTGTAGTGCATCATGAATTTTTGCCAGAAGCCAGACAGTAAACAAAGAGTATTATTTGGGCGTTATAAGATGTTTGCGTGAAGCAATTCGCCGAAAGAGACCAGAATTGTGGGCAGAAAACTCGTGGATTTTGCACCATGATAACGCAGCGTCGCGGTCGCACAGTGCCATCATTATTCGCAATTTTTTGACGAAAAATGCAACAAATACCACCCTACAGCCACCGAATTCACCTGATTTGGCTCCCTGTGACTTCTTTCTGTTCAATCGAGTTAAAAAAAACCACTACGGGGGACGCGTTTCAGCAGCCGAGAGGAAGTAATGGAAAAATCGCAGGAAGCACTGATGGACATACCGAAAACCGAATATAAAAAATGTTTCGAGGATTGGATCAAGCGCTGCCATAAGTGTGTTACAGTCGATGGGGATTACTTTAGAGTAGAAAATATAGATTAAGATGAATAAACTTGTATTTCCAATGTCCTGAATGCATTTCGGGAACATTTTGATCAACGTGGTATCTGTCTACTTATCTACGCAGAGACCTGCAGCACATGTTTTCATGAATGCAGCTCTAAATACCTTATATATGAATCAGATAAGGTCGTCAAGATGTATCTACGAGGATATTCCAAGAAGTACCCGACCTGACGCATAGATGGCGGTTATTGTTTAAAAACAATGACAATTGTAGCAAGTACCAACCTTATAAAGCATACATTTGAAGTTTGACGACGCTATGTTGCTTATGTCGTGAGGATGTTCCAATCGAGTGTTTGGAGAAGTTTTACAGCAATAAAGCCGAGTTTTTGCGTCGATTCATAACCATCGGGGAAATATGGGTTCATGGTTACACCCGAGGCGAAGGGACAGTCAAAAGAATGGATTCAAAGAAGGCGAGGATACTTCCAAACTGTTTTTGAGAAAAATGTATTGAACTAAAAGGAGACCACGTAGAGAAATAAACATATTTTCCCCAACAATTTTTTGTGTTCTCTTTGTTAGGTCGGGTACTTCTGAGACTACTTTCATAGATTCTCCATTCGAAAATGATTTTTTTTCCCAATGACGTTTCTGTCAGATTAAGTTTCAATGCGGATAGTATTGTATCTTTAAATAGAAAATGAGAGATGTACTAGATGGAGTGAAAAGTGGCCTCCTTGACCGCCAGAATGTGCTGCTACTGCAATAAAAGTTATGGTGCCTTGAAGTCCGTTCATAATTAGGCACACATGCCAAATTTCAGTGCGATACTGTCTTTAGTTTTGTTTTGACAGCTGATTGTTGTTGACGTGTTTGGCATCATGTTGAGTATGGCTAAAAACGATTTTCGTTTTCTCATACATTATCTTTTGAGAGGCAAAACGGCGAAGGCAACAAAAGAAAAGTTGGATAAATATTATGGGGCTAATGCTCCGTCAGATTTTTATTTATTTTATTTATTTTTTTATTTATTTATTAAAACAATTCATTGTACAAGTAAGATATAATCTTATGATTAATTGTACAAGCTAATCTTATATTACATTTTAAAAAGTTTAGATACCAAAAGAAGAAAAAAAAAAAAAAAAAGTAAACAATTCAAATAAAGAAAGATAGATAAAAGTAAAACTTAAAATAGACAGCAGAAAAAGGAAGATAGAGAAAAGGTGGAAAACGAAACAGGTAAGAGTAATGAAATTCCATCAGTAAATTTGTGCATAGTATTCAAAAGCTTTTCTAGTAAAAGTAGTTGTGTTATTTGCTCTTTTAATACGCAAGGGTAGCTCATTCCAAAGATGAATCGCATGTATATAAAATCATCGGCTTGTAATTAAATATTTATGTCTGGGTGGAATTATTTTCATTGTTCTTGGATTAGTCGCGAACTTAATTTTTTCAAAAAGGTAATCCGGTTGTTTGGTTGTTATAATTTTGTGAAATAGTTTAATTGTTCTGTAGTTCATAAGAGCTAATAGCGAACGGCCTTTTATTGGTATATTCGGAAATGTGGTCAGACCTTTTTATATTAAAAATATATCTCGCGCAGCTATTGTATACCACGATCAGTTTCCTTTTGGATAAGTAGTCTACGTCCGAATATATTTCACATCCATAAGGAAATAATGGTAAAATAAACGATTTAACAAGCTTAAGTTTAACATTTGTGCTAAAATACTTTGTCGTGGGGCTTAGACCACGTAAACCACCATACATTTTTGTTATAACTTTGTTTACGTGAAAATTCCAATTCAAGTTATTTGTAAAGTATATCCCCAAATTTTTTTATATTATCAACATACTCAACAGTTGTATCATTAAAAATTATTTGAGGGAATACTACTGTATTTTTGTTTCTGTTAATTATCATAGCTTTAGTTTTAGTTGGATTGAGACCAAGTCCATTATTTAAAGACCAGGTGTGAATTTCTTTTATCATTCGATCAATATTATTAAATCCTTGGTTTTTGAATGATTTTGGGAATAACGAATATATTTGGACATCATCAGCATATATATGATGTTCGCAGGTCGTAAAACACTTAGATATGTCGTTTAAAAAGCATGAAAATAGCAAAGGACCCAGGACAGAACCTTGAGGGACACCTGAAGAGACTTGTAGATGCGAAGAACATCTATTATCGATGCATACATATTGGGACCGATCTAATAAATATGAATTCATTAAATTGCAGATGGAGCTTTCAAAGAAAAATTGCCTTTCCAGCTTTTTTAATAACAACGAATGATTAACGCTATCAAACGCCTTAGAAAAATCAAGAAATACTATAAGACCCAACATATCGCTGTCTAAGCCTGCTCGTAAATCAGTTATATTTAGCGCGGATACCGAACTGAAATTTCGTGATAAGATTTTTTCTATTTAAAAATAATTTTATTTGGTTACTAATAATACGAGTAGTTTCAAATGCCTTAAAAAAGGAAGAATCGCTATTGGTCGGTATTCGATATTGTTAGAAGTTGATGGTTTTGGCAGTGGTAAAATTTTGGCAAACTGACGTAGTTATGACCGAGATAAATATGTGGGTTATATGAGAAAGTAGTACAGGTAGAAGAATTTTAATAAAAACTGGGAAAACATCATTCGAGCCAACAGCTTTGGATTTGATCTTGAGAATTGTTTGGCCAACACTTAAGTCATCAACTCCGGAGAGTGACAACATTACTTCTTGCTGATGGCCGGTGGTAGAAGGGACGGTCTGAAAATCAAGTGGATTGCAGTTGTTTTGAACAAACTTTCTATTAAGCACATCCAGGTCGGTGTTATCAGGGATAGATTCCTTAGCATACTTCAGTCCCATCTCCCGTACGTTCTTCCAAAATTTCGAGGTAGAATCGGCGCAGTTGAATTTGTTCTGGTAAAAAGACCTTTTCTTATTTCGAATCAGAAGAGTAACTGCGTTCCTTACTGTAGCGTATTCATTGTAAATAGCTGAACATTTGTATCTTCTCCACCTTGCGTAAAGAAGATTTCGTTTACTAATAAAATTTAGGACTTCTGATATTAGCCAGAAACTTTTAGAAACTTTTTTTTTTATTGGTACATGTTTGTGAAGCAAATAACAAACAAAATTATAAAAATGTTCGAGTTGAATGTTAACATTACCTGTTGTATATATTAGTGTCCAATTCAAACTCCTACAATCACTATACAATGCATTTGAATTAATTTTTGAAAAGTTATACGACGTTTCTTCACCTTGATTTACATTTACTGGAAATGCATTTACGTACAAATATATCAAACCATCGTGTGAAAAAGCAGGTGCAAGAAGTTGGTCGTAGTGCAATATGGAATCAGGATTAGACACAATAAATACATCTAAGAGCGAGGGTCATCTGTTAGGCGCAAAATGAGTTGGTTGATCATAATTTGCAAAATGTAAATTAAAAGATTCTACCATATCAACGAATTGTGACGGTAAGATTACACCGTCAAATATTGGTTTGGAGAGTTTCGTGGTGGCCGCAGCTCCACTACTGATCAAGTCCGCAGCGGCAGGCCCTCCGATGCGGTTACAGAGGACAATGTCAAAAAAATACATGAAATGGTGTTGGCTGACCGGAAAGTGAAGGTGCCCCAGCTAGCAGATACCACAAAGATTGGTACTGAGCGCACACGCCATACTTTGGACAATATTCTGCATATGAAAAAGTTATCCTGCAGCTGGGTGCCGCGCATGCTCACTTCTGACCAAAAACACGACCCCGTGAGCACTTCGAAAGAGTGTTTGGACTTGCTGATGCGGAATCGGGCGGACTTTTGGCGTCGATTGGTAACTGGATTTGGATCCCTCTTACTATTATCTCTTCCCAAACCTCAAAAGATGGCTCATCAATGAAAAATTCAGCTCACGCGAGGTAATCATCGACGCCACGGAGGAGTATTTTGCAGACCTTCCGGAAGATTACTTTTCGGACGGGATCAAGAAGTTGGAAAATCGCTGGAATAAGTGTATCAAACCAAAAGAGGACTATATTGAATAATATAAAAAAAAAAAAATTTAATTCCTAAGGAGGTAACTTTTCACTCCATCTAGTAAATTTGAGCAATATCATGATTTTTATCTTCAGGGTTATGAGGTCTTTTCCTTAATATAACCGACATCCTCTTTGGTTCTGTTTTTGTGTTTTGGCCGAAGAAACTCGACGTTGAAATCTCCAAGAATGGTCCCAACCTTTTTATTTCCACCTTTCTTATCAAATCTCCAAAATATTAGCGCATACATGGTTGCACCGTCATACCTAGTACCACCTACCTGAAAACAGTGCAAAGTAGTACGCACAAGATGATCCCGATGATTCAGCGAGTAGTATAAATTTTACCACAGTATGCAGACCACATCACGTACGACAAAATCTACCGGATGTGCTCACAACTTATGTCAGGGATCAATCTGCATACTTCAGCTGATGTTAAAGCAGACTGTCTATGCTTTCCCATCCCATCTGGCATCCAGCATACGAATACTTCAGAGGTGGAAGCTGATGCTGCAATTTCCAACTTCAAATTCCAACCCGAAGAATCTACGTTCCTTTTAGTCAGCTTTATATCTCTTCGTGCCACACACTCCCATAACTCGTGTTTTATCCCCTCTCATACATTTTGGATTCAATTCCACGTACAAAACCCAATTGCTCAGGTAAGTGCCACTCTTACCCCTTCGGTATTTGCAATTTCCATTCAAATTTGCAGCCGCATCGTATCCTAGCTTGTTGAAATAAGATCCTGCCTGTATTGGTGCAAAATATCCAAAGAATGCACTTATCTCCTCGTGTACAGGACTTACCATGTGATGGACAAAAGTTAAAACAAACCAACACAAAGATTGATCATCTGAAGGTAGCTATCCAAAATCAACGAGAAAGAGCAACAAACGTGTCCAGAACCCACAACAATCCAACTCTATGTGTTGTTGTTGATTTCGTTCTGATTATTGTTTTGCTCGTCCCCAAAGGGAGTAATTTATTATGTCAGAGCACATAAAAACAAAGACGAAGCACAAAAAAAAAACAAAAACCCCTAATCCACTATGAAATAGAAAAAAAGGCGGTTCAAGGACAAAAAGTGGCAACAGAGAGAACCACCAACATCACCACCACAACGTTCGTATCAATTTTTCATATGGTATTTGTGCAAATGACATCCTAAGCTGCGTTAGCCAGCCAGGATACCAACAACTTTCATGTTATAACCAAGAACCTTACGAGTACGAGTATAACTTATTTCGAGCAATCCTGTGTTTTTGTTTTTTTTTTTTTACTTCCATCAGGCTTTAGGGATTTACCACTAATTTGTCGCTATGTGAAATTCCTCGTAGTCATCGTCTGTCAAATAATCCTTGATGTGATTTAGTCTCATAAATGTTTCAGCACACTCCGATTCGTCTCACGTTGCCATCTTTAGTTTTGAAAGATGACTGAGTGATCATTTTGTTGTGGATGGATACGGGACCTGGTGATTCTGGCTGTGTAGGCATGAAATACTCCCGGGAAAATTGAAATGATGGATGGGGATTATCTGTCAGGTGGCCACTGTGAAAGAAACAGTGAACATTTTTCAAGAATTTTGTGGACTCAGCTGCATGGTAAATTAAAAGCACTTATGGGAATAAAACTCAAGAGTGGATTAGGCTTATGATTAATAAGCGATCAGCAGACGTGGTGTCGTAGTAGGAGGTGGTCATTACAGGTGATTTGGGAATAGAGATTGAAATTGACCGTATACTTCAAGCTAGAAACATGCATGCTAAATATACGCAACAGGATGCTGTCGTGTGGAAAATTATTCCAATTCAAGAAGTTTGGATTGAAGTATAAGTTTCCCAGTGGATGCATGAAATGGAATATCTCATACAAGGACGGGCGACACACACGGAAAGGTTTCAAAGGAATATGTCTCTTCAACCCATTCCATCAGTTGCACTTCATGCAGGAATTAAGTGACCTAGAAGCTCAAGGGAATATTGACTACTCTCGTCGTACAGCCCATTGGAAATTGAAAGCAAGCAAGGAGAATCGGGTCTTCGTACTTTTCTGGTCCCATATTTAGTTTTTTATAATCGGCGCGCGCTAAAGGGGTTGTGTACCCCTAAAATGTTCGTACACAGCGCGGACGAAGGAACTTTAGGGAGGAAAAAAGGTCAGGTACCGATGTGCATTGTTTTTAAATATTTGTAAGTTATAACGACCTGGAAATACAGAGGTCGGCAGGGCATTCCATAAGCTAGTTGTACGGCTTAGGAAAGAATCACGATATTTTAGAGTACGTCCGAAAATGGGCTTGAGGGTATACTGATGAGCATTCATAGCGAGACGGGTGTTACGGTTGAAAGTTTGGATGGGCGGAATACTACTGGCGATTTCTACGGAGCATTGGTGGTGAAAAAAGCGATAAAATAAAGTGAGACTCGAGACATTTCGTCGGTGCTCGAGGGTATCCATTGCCTGAGTGATATTGGTATCAGCTATGAGTTTTATCGCACGGTTTTGAATCCTATCTAGCAGGTGCAGAGATGTTTTAGGAGCACCTGACCATATGTGGGCATTGTACTCCAATTTTGAGCGGATGAATGCGTTATTTATCATTCAGATCAGAGGGGATAAAATATTTCTTACATCGCTTGAGGAAATCTAGACATTTCACAGAATTTTTGGCGACATCGAATATGTGGTCATTCAGAGAGCATTGAGTTTTGGAAGCATTAAGCACGGACGTGGGTCCAGGAGTGAATATGAATAGGAGAGAGCACCGTCGTCAGCAAAGGAATATACTGGATTAGAAGTGGAAAACAAGAGATCGTTAATAAGGATAAAAAGGAGTGTCGGAGACAGAACGGAGCCCTGGGGCACACCAGCATTTATTTTGTGAATTTCAGACTTCAAACCGTCCAAGACAACTTGAATTGAACGTTCCCAAAGGTAATTTCTAATCCATTGAAGAAGAGAGTCATCGATCCCAAAAGCACGCATTTTCGACAAAAGAGCCTGATGCCAAACTCTGTCAAATGCCTTAGCAATATCAAGTGCAACTAACTTGCTTTCACCAGATTGATCTACGCTTTGGTTCCACTTTTCGGTGAGACATGCCATCAAATCACCAGTGGACCTATTGCTACGAAAACCATATTGCCGGTCATTGAGAAGTTTTCGTGTTTCGAGATATTTCATAAGCTGACGGTTTATCAGCGTTTCAATGACCTTGGAGAGAAGGGACGTAAGTGCAATTGGTCTGCAGGAGGAGAAAGAAGAAGATTCGCCTTTTTTAGGGACGGGCTGGACAAATGCTGTTTTCCATCTGCTCAGAAAGAGTCCTAAAGAGTAGGACTGATGAAAAAGCTTACGAAGTGGTTTTACTAGCGTGGAAGAACACCTCATCAGAAGAAGGGGAGATATACTATTTGGACCAGCGGATTTATGCATATTGAGATCTTTAAGTACTCTTGCTACTACACGAGTGCGAAAGTGGATTCGTCCTATTGTAGATTCGACGCACTCAAGTGTAGGCGGGGACAAAGCACGATCTGAGAGTGTTGAGCTGGCCGCAAAGTGTGCAGCAGGCAGATTGGCCTTATCCAAAGAGCTGACAGCTGGAATGTCATTGTAAATGAGCGTTGGGATGGAGGATGAAGCAGAATTTCTAATGTTTTTGACGAATGACGAATTTTTACTGCCTTTGGGACATTGCAGTATTTTTTGCCTCAGTTTTTGGTCGTATTGGAATTTCACACTCTTGAGAAAGACGTTGCAATCAGTCCTGGTTCGTTTAAACTTTTTTCGGTTTTCCTCTGTCGGGTTGGTCTTGTAGGACCGAAAAAATTCTCTAACCCTGACGGCCTCTTTACAGCTTGAGTCGGACCATGCCTTTTCTTTTGGTTTGATATTCTTCATCCGATAAGGGATAAAGCATCTCATTCCAAAGAGAATAGTTTGTGTGATCTTTTCAGTAGCGGTATCCACGTCGTTATCGAGGAAACATAACGTCCAGTTAAAATTCCAAAAGAAGCTGTTAAGTCCGCTCCAATTCTCTTAGGAACCTTTTCTCTAGCTGTGTAGTGGGTGTACGAGAATTTAGCTGATATAACACAATGGTGCGACGAGCCTAGAGGGGAGAGCACATCAACGCAGTACTTGTCAGGGTAAGAAGTTAAAAACAAATTCAGGGTATTGGCGGTCTGACTATCAACGTCTGATATTCGTGTGGGCTCATTTACAAGCTGGGTTAAGTTATGTTGAAACAATGAAAGCATTTCCTTGCAGTAAGAGGCTATTTTAAGGATACACTACATTGAAAAAACATGCTGAGGTAAAACTCCAAATACTCGTACTCGTAGTGTTGTGTATGGAAAGATAGAATCAAAGCAGGGTTATTGCTACTACGTAGTCACTGATAGGTTGGATTTCTATCAATGGAGTAACCACTTCTTACGAAAAATATCGTTGACGACTTTGTAAAAGTAAAGATACTTGAGTGGAAGGATATCTACTTTCTAGTTCTGCCATCCGAACATCGAGACGAGTATATGTTATGTGTTTCGGATATTCTTGTGAGTATTCAAGTAGACTTTTTGACAAAGGCTGTGTAAGGCAAGTTGGCCTAGTGAGAGTGACAATCAATCGGCAGTCAATCAGTCAGCAGAGCGTAATATACCGATTCGGCCTTAAGGCGACGGACAGTCCGTTGTTTCCTAGACACGGGTTCTAAGAACTGAAACGAATAAAATCTGTAAATTTTAATACGGGCTATACTTCCAATGCGTAAAAACTGCAATCCCATTTTGTACCCAAATTAGCCTGTATATTCTCTGTATATGAGTCAAGAGGAACGTCGTAAACAGAACATCGACAAATGGCTCGAAAATACTTCGCGTCCAAACCATTTCATCGCAAAAAATTTAAACATAGCACGCACTACAGTGGATTCTGTTATTTAACGATATTTGGAGACGTTGACTGTTAAGCGAAAACAGAAAAGTGGAGCACATGATACAAATTTGGACAGGAAAATAGTGGGTACCATCGTAAAAAACCGGTCTATGCCATCCAGAGATGTTGCTCGGAAATGTAATACCAACCAAACAATGGTACAAAGATCTAAAAACACGAAAAAAACAAAAAATACCAAAAGTTACTGAAAAGCAAAAAAAAAGTCATAAAAACACGAGCCCGAAAGTTATACGAGTTGATCGGCAACAAGAAAGCATACTTGGTTTTGGAAGACGAAACTTATGTCAAAGCCGTCTTTACTACTCTTCCAGGTGCTCAGTTTTACAACTCGTTTGAAGCTGAGATTCTTCCGCAATCAACAACATTGATTGGGATGGAAAAATTCGGGTCAAAATATCTCGTTTGGCTGGCCATTTGCCAATGTGGACACAGAAGCTCATCGTTTATTACAACGGGAACAATTAACGGAGAAGTGTACCTAAAAAACCGTTTGATTCCTTTCTTAAACTAACACGAGGGTTCAACATTATTTTGGCCAGATTTAGCTTCAGCTCACTATGCTCATGCGACGTTGAGCTTTCTTGTTGCTAAAAATGTCGACTTTGTCCCAAAAAACATGAATCCACCCAATGTTCCACAGTGCCGTCCCATTGATAGGTATTGGGCTTTAGTAAAAGGTAAATTGCGGAAAAGTGAACAGTGTGCAAAGGACGTAAAAGATTTTAGTGCTAAATGGAAAAGAGCGTCCTAAAAGATCACGGATGTAACTGTCACCAACCTTATGAAGGACATTCGAAAGATGTTAAGGAAGGAATGGGAACCCAAATAATTTCTTTTATTTTTTGTAATTGTCAATGAATTTAATAAAAACAGAGTTTTAAAGCAAATAAAAAAAACTTACATAAGTTTCCAAATTTTATTCCTTATTTGGATCTCCTGCTGTTCGATATATGAACAGAATCGACGTGCAACATACTATAAACTGTGTATGCACTTTCGTGTATGACAGTGACCATTGGGGCCCCGGCACCGAAATAACTGTTAAAAGGCATTCCCACAATTTTAGTAGGGTGCGTTACACAAACTTGTCAAGAACACTAACGAGAGCACAATTCTCGAATTCCATTTACCCACCGTCCAACAAGAAATCTGTCAAACGATTGACAGGTATCTTAACTAATGGACGAGACAATCAAACGGACAATGGACAAAACGATACCTCGATGTCATCACACTTAAAACAAGGACACGTTGCTCAACGCAACTTCTGACGCACTGCACCGACACCAAAGCAGACTGCTGTCGAGACTAAAACCCTTGTTGAGTCTGTCCACTGACAGACTTAATCCAGAGGTCTTGACACTGAAGTCGTCGATCAAAAACCTCCAAACATTGATGAAAGCAAATTACAGAGCATCAGCAAGTTTGTATTGGAACATCAAAATTCAGGCAGTAAACACCAGGAACTCGAATACGTTCCGCAAATAAGAAAAAATATTTTTTCCGAGGAAAGATCAAAATGACCTTCCATGTCCATGGGTCGCCCGAATGACGTTTAACGAACAAGTATTGTTAACAGCAGTCATAGGCCCAGAACATGCCGTCGGTGATGGCAACTTCTTTGTGGTCGAAGATCCGCAAGAGAAGGTAGAGGCCATTGGAGTGTTTTTCCAGGAAGTTTACAGGGCAAATAATGTCATTGGCCTGAATGGCGACCTGAAAAATCTGTTCGTTTCGCACAATTCTTACCTTCGACACGAAATAGTGAACCTTCAATTCGAGAGCTCGGGTTTCACCTACTTCAGTAACGAGATTATGGCAAATAATTTCATCGCCGATGACACGGTACTACCTCCACTCATTTAGAAGGAAGAGGTCCAAACAATCTCCGAATCACCGAGAAGTAAGAAATAAGTAGGAACCGATAAAATACCGAAAATTGTGCGGTGGACATTTATACCACCCTGTTTAGTTACGAGTAACTCATTTCTACCTTCAACTAATAGGTGGCACATAAGCATGAATCAGAGCTCCTTAGGCCTTCTCCAAGATCTGCCTTAGTTTGAAAGCTTAGTTAACTGTGAAATTACACCGCCTGGAACTGGAACTGCCCTAACAATCAGAGATTAAGAAAATTGATTTGATACAGTGTCACTTTCTTGTGGACTTGGGACACGATGCTGATAACGCTAAGGTTCCAGTTATCAGCCATACAAAATCTCTAAAATGAATAAGCATATAATCTTCTTCAAGTCATCTCTCGCTTCCTTAAATAGCTCGGCAGGTACAGAACATCAGGTGCCTTCTTATTATGCTCGATTTGTTTTTCGGCTTCTTTCGTAGAACTAGAAGTTTCGTTAGATCGTAGGCGATTTTTCTTGATCGCAAAAACCCTGGCCATCTTCTGCCATTCTTGCAGTTCAACGTTAAACTTCCTCGGAGTGTTTTCTTGTCTTTGGGATGTTCAGAATACCCACCGCAGTGCTCTAACTACAAGGTAATGGTCAGATTCAATGTTCGCCATCATAATACTTAAGCATCTCTCATACTATTGGAGTGCTCTGCAACTACAACAGTGAGAGCTGTCTGATTGGCCTGGAGTCTTCTTTACAGCACAGACCTTTTAATCAATTCGTCAATTACAAAAGAAAATTGGAAACTAATCCTTCCCTCTCTCTCGTTCGATAATATATCAATATCATCGGCTGACCCACATACGAGTACTATTGCCAACTATTTTGCAAACTTTTTTAAGCAATCATTTGCAGATAACTACTTCGTACCTGACCCCATATATTTCAAGTACCTCTCTGAATCTTTCGATCGTACCCTGATCGAAGAAAAGTTACAAAATCTCAATGTTGAATTTTTACCCCGACTAGATGGCCTCCCCGCAATATTTCCTAAAAAGTGTGCCTCCAATCTTTCGCATCCACTTTCTTCTATCCTTCACACAAGGGGAATTCCATTGTCAAGTTTGGAAGGCCTCTTTAATAACCACGGTCCACAAAAAGGGATCAAAGAATGAAGTAACTAACTACCGACCCATTGCGAAGCTTTCTAGACTTTCAGTGCAAGTCACTTAAGAAAGGTACGAGTAGATCAACTACTACAAACTCAGTCAAGTATGCTTTACGATTTCAGCCCTAGAAAATGGCAACCAAACCGATGTTATTGCTACAGATTTTGCTAAGGTCTTCGCTGAAATGTCTCACCGATTGATCCTTTTCAAATAGTCTTGCAACGGTGTTGACCCCATATTGCTAAAATGGATATCTTCTTATCTGGAGAGCCGTATTACAGCGTTCGGTTTAGGTCAGCCTTCTCAAACTCGGTTTTAGCTGCTTATGGTGTCCCGTATATCCCGAATCGAGAACATTCAACGTTGTTTCCTTCGATGTGTTGTTGGTGTATCTAGTAAACAATCCTCGTTCGTAGTAAAGGCTGCTTTTAACCGATCAATGCTGATATTCACTTCCTTTCCACGTGCGTTGACTTTAAAGGATTTCTCTCCGCGTTCGATGACTGCGTACGGACCCTCGTACGGTGTTTGCAATGGACGGCGAACTGCATCATTACGCACAAATACTACCTTTATCGTGGCTACATCGTTTTGGGCGAACGGTTTTTGGCTTCCGTGGTTTGAAGTTTGACTCGGTCTCAAGCTTTGCATGAAGCTCCGCAATTTATTTACGAAGTCGCTTTCTTGCATTGTAGGTTCCATTAGGTTCGGAATGAAAAATCTCACCAGGCAAACAAAGTGTTTCACCATACACCATGTCATCGACCCATTTTTCCGTTTCAAAGCATTTGATAGAGGCCTTTAACGATCTGTGGTAACGCTCGATGATGCCGTTTGCAGCCGAGTGGCTTTGGTTGCACCCAAAAGCCTTGTCAGGTCGCGAAAGAAAAATGACTGGAACACCAAACCTAGATGTCCAATTAGAATAAAAAGCGAAGGCAACGGATCCTGTGGGAATGACCTCCTCGAATGGGTATACTTCTGTCCATCGCGTAAACCGATCCACACAGGTAAGGCAGTACCGGTATCCTCTGCAAACAGGAAGCGGTCCGACGATATCGATGTTCACGGGCTTGAAGCTATGCTGCGGTAGCTTAAAACCTCCTGTTGGTGACGCTGGTGACGTTGTTGTGACGCTGAACCTTAGCTTTCTGACAGGGAATGCACCTTCTGGTCCATCTTTCTTCAGATTTGGCCATACGAACTTTTCAGCTACCAAGTTTCGTTGTTTTGGCCGCGCCGGCGTGACACAGATTGTGAAGTACTCGTAGGTTGAGCCCGTTTTTTGGACCTCTGCAAGTTTTTCGTTATCAACGATTTCCGGAACGTGAATAGCGTCGATTCGTGACAATGCATCAGCTATGGTGTTTTCCTTTCCAGAAATGTAACGATGTAAATTGGATTAAAAAATCCAGGTTTCGGCTCTGTCGCGGTGAAGTCTTTTCGAGTTTTTTGCTGTAAGGCGAATTGTAACGGCGTGTGGTCGGAGAAAATACTAAAGCCTTTTCCCTGAAAGTGTTTTACGGTCGTAAGTGCTGTACCTTTGCTGGGCTGGTGATAATCGTTCCGAATAAAAACCAAGAGGCTGCCATTTGTAGCCATTGCGCTGTTGAAGTACTGCACCGAGTGCCGTGCGAGATGTGTCTACAGCCAGAGAAAGCTCAGCTTCGACGCTGTTGAAATGCTTGCTTCTTTTCGTCTGTCCACTCTACGAAAGCCTTGCCCTTTCTTTTGTTTCCTTTAATTTCAATCGCCAAAAGTAGTTGGTCCTCAGCGGCGTGATGTAGAAATCTGCGAAAAAATTAATCGCAGACTCGTTCGGGCAGCTTATATTCTTGTAATGCGAGATTCCTCTCTGGCGGTGGTCTTACACGTTTCTTGCTAACCAGGTTTCCCAAAAATTTTACTTCCGATTTACCGAGTACACATTTTGATGCATTGATAACCATGCCATACTCTCGCAATTTCTCGAAAACAAGGCGAAGATGACGACGGTGCTCGCTAATACTTTTGGGGGCAATCATTATATCGTCGATGTATGTCCACACAAAATCAAAATCCCGCAGAAGCTGATCCATAAAGCGCTGAAATGTTTGTCCTGCGTTTCATAGTCCGAAGCACATGTACTAAAATTCGAATATGCCGAATGGAGTTGTGATGGCGGTCTTCGGTATATCGTTTGTCTCCACTGGTATCTGATGGTACGCTCGTCGCAGGTCGATGATTGAGAAAATTAAACACCCATCAAGTGCATGGCTGAAGTCGTGAAGGTCGGTCGGTATTGATCTAGTTCAGTGACGGTTTTCAGACATCTAAACGTTGCCATACGGCCTCCATTCGCCGTTTTTCTTTGTGCAGTGGACTTGCCCATGGACTTCGTAAGTGTTGACATATGCCTGCGTCGAGGAGCTGTATTCCGGCCTGGGCTGCCCTTAGTTTGTCCGGAGCAAGTCGACGGGGTTTGGCGAACACTGGTGGGCCCTTCGTAATGATGTGGTGCGTTATGTCGTGTAAAGGCTTTTTGACATTCAGATTAAGCTGTGTTAAGTCTTTGACCTCTGACAGAATATCCTTAAATAGAAACGACTGGTCAATAGAGGTTAAAACGTAATATCTTTCCGATTTGAGTGAGGTGGAATCCGTGACTCGCATTCGTTACTCTGTCTATTATTTTTCGATGACATAAACATCAGCCACCACGAAATTCCACTTGAAAGGTTGACGAAGGCCCGTGCGTTTTGATTGGCGATTTTTTAGCGGCGTACAAGACGTAGTTGTTGTCTGGACGGTATCGTTGCATAT
Organism: Volucella zonaria; assembly: GCA_963966105.1. Lineage (NCBI taxonomy): Eukaryota > Metazoa > Arthropoda > Insecta > Diptera > Syrphidae > Volucella > Volucella zonaria. Next base: position 127,568,486 of record OZ014533.1, on the reverse strand, counting down.
TTTTCGGAGGAATCACACTAACATCTGCATCAGTGTCGAAGAGAAATTGGAGGTTAGAGTTGGTATCGTGCACGAGGAGATGTTGATTTTTTACTTGTCACTATCTACGAGTACCACTGGCGACAGACTTTCTAATTTAAATCTTGTTTGCATGGCTTACGGCACCTTTTTGCGTAGTCACCGAATTTACGGTGATACCAGTACGTCTCGTGATCGTTCTTTGAGGAAAAGTTTTGAGAGCGCGAACGAAATCGATTCCGATTATGGCCTCTGGAGCGTTGGTTAATGGAAGCTTTTATTGTTGTGATTTTCCGTGTGATGTCTGCCAGTTGTCTCTCTAAAGACGATCGTCCTGTCGAAGATTCTGCTGTTGATCGCTCGTTGAGTATTGGAGAGTCGGTACCCTCTAATATTTTGTCTGCGAGAAGTTCTACTTTTTCTAATGCGTCGCTGCTGATTGCACGTGTATTTCGCGGTAGCCTGCTCATCCAGATCGACTTCAACATAGTTTCGTTCATCTGGTCAAGCATTTCTCGCAGCAGGTGTGAAGGTCTCATGTTTCCCAGTTCCAAATCCTGAAGCAATTTCTTAACACGCTTTTGTTCAGAAAAACTTCTTATCCTGAATACCCTCGAAAAACGCAGAGATGTAGCTGACATTCTCCTCATTCATCGACTGTTCTCTGGTTCTGTGGATTGCGCCTCTGTTTTCAATTCTATGTCTTTCAACGCTAATCCCCGTAAATTACGGTGTCCTCGTCTCTTCTATATTCCAACCCATCCTCATATGCTACTAACGAAGCAATCTTCCTCATCTTCCCTAAGGCCAACTCAAACCTTCCCCATTTTGATTTCAAGCAGAGCACTTCTTGTCTCAAACTTGACGTGCTCAACCATTCCCTTATTTTGTAACCCTTAATCCTAGTTTTTAAGTTAGTTTAAGCTTGTATTAAGCCTAATAAATGGAAGCATTAGCCTCCCTTCATGGACTCCAAAATGGAAGCATCGCGTGCTAGTCTCGGCAATGCTTCGTTAAAAGGTTGTGTCGTGCAAGCAATACTGTTGTGTTACTACTAAAGAAACTCTGTCTTTTTGAGTTGTCGAGGATAATTTTACCGTCATACCTAGGACACTAACATGCTTCATCCCGGAGCCCTTTGAAGCTGTTATTGGTGTTGTCGTCTTGCTCTTCTGCTGTGGAGGATGTTCACTTTAAGCGGATTTTGGCGAATTCCACCTCGAAGCGGATTGTCATAATCGCTTGCTTACATGTCTAAAGTTATTTTGTCCTGAAGTCTGCTTTCAATGTCCGGTGAATCTTTAAATCTATTCTGGCAAAGCAGCTAGAGAAGACCCCATCTATGGTATGGTACGAGTATATTGTTACAGAGGGCCCTTATCCAGCAAAGTGTCGAAAACTATTAAGCTTCTCAATGAGTTGCGTGTTGAACCGATGATAGACTTTCTACTAAATTATCAAAAAAACACTGAAGCCGGCCAAAATGGTAGGAGCTCTAGTGTGTCTAGAGGCATTTGCTGAAAATAGTTATTGAGGAATCAAGAGCACTCGCAGTTGGGAGGAGCTGGAGGATATTAAAATGGTATGTCACTATTAAACCATTTTGTTCTTCAAAGACCTGAGTTATTTTTTGTGGTACCCGTATTTCACCAAAGACTTTTCATCCCTAATAATCCCTAAAGTAATCCCTCATACAAATTATTTTCCTTGCATTCTGTACTAATATATGAAACCAAAACTATTTAGGCATTCACATTTAATTTGGTTCCCAAGGCACACTAGTATATGGTAGTTCCGTGTTATGATTCTACCGTATATCCTAGCTAAGGGCCGGATTTAAATCAAACAAACTACCGAGAAAAACATTATACAGCTGTTCAAAATCTGAAACCATCGGGTGGAAAGGATTACCACAACGAACACAGATCCTCTATCTTATGCTCTAGGCCACTTAAAAGTATACCAGTTAAGTTTGGCAGCCTCTTGGGACGTCATGCAAATGTATGGCTGTGACTCCTATCCGAGAATGATAAAGAAAAATATTTCGTATCCGAGAATATGAAATTGCTGAATTCATTTTCTTCACAAAAATATTCGTAGTCTTGTTCCGATATTTGCTGTATTTTAGATATTATGCGTCCATAAGAGTGAAACATGTATGAGATGCATCCAAAACGAATACGAATACGAATACGAATAGGAATACGATTTTCCTATAGAATAATTTTCAGCATCTTCTATTGTTTATGCATCAGCATCACAAGGACCAAGGTATGCCAACTAAAATCCATAGTTTGGTTTCAGGAAGAAATATGCAAAAGAAGTGAAATTTTGCTTCCCAAGCAAGCATAGGAGTATGCTGTGTGCAGCTTGTAGCTTGTAGCTCACAAAGTTGTGCAGGACACTCTCTGATGAATTTTCATTTATAAAATATAATCTAGGGATATTTCATCGGGTTCAAGCTTACGCATACTGTAATCTACTCGTATTTGTGAATTAAATTCTGAATGCCGAATCTGGTTGGTTGGGTGAGATACATTTTTATTTTGTATTCGATAAGTGCTCTATATATGAGAGAAAGAATGGGATCTGTCGGATGAACATATTTATCCAGCTGTGTGAGTGCACCCAATAAATCCATACATATACTTGTGGCTGAAATAGTTTCTAGATTGGAATATCAACGAAAGATGACGGAGTGCCAACGCTCGATATAGCTTGAAATCGACTAGAATATGACTCTTTGGTCGTAGATGGACGTCGAAATCAACGAAGACGTCTATTAACTCACATCGTTTCCCCAGTGGAATGAAAGAACAACTTCGGAGAAAAATTGGATTTCTTCTCGAAGGATATCTTCATCCGCTTTCGATAGGGCCCATGCTCTATCTTCATAACGTATGAATGGGATGATCAAGGTCTTATATAGAGTCTCCTTCGGATCGAGCCATAGTACTCGTACTCAATAGCCTTCTTAGCCCAAAGAAACCGCTATTGGCAAGTGATAGTCTTCGTTTTATTTCTGCTGAGATGCTGTTGGCAGAAGGAAGACAAGGTAGACAAGGTAGAAAAGGTTACTTGTTACCTCGGAATTATAGCTGCCGACTGACTTGGGGCTTCTGTTCCAATACTAGCGAAAGCATCGGTGACATTCCGCTGTCAAAAACATCGGCGTACGCAAGTAGTTGCACAGATTTTTGAACGATTCTGCCTCCGGGGTTCGCTTGTGAGTTCCGCACATTCTTTCAAGTAAGATAATAAAAAAGTCATATAGCAGCCCGTCACCTTGTCTAAATCGTTTTTGACATCAAGTTAAGTCGCTACCAACCTTAACAGTACAAAACTGGACATAGCTCTATATACCTCGGCTCCATAAATGCTGACATACGCGGTCTTAAAATCGACGAAAAGACGGTGAGTATTGACTTGGACTCCATGAGTTTTATTCCAGGATCTGCCAGAATGTGAAGATTTGGTCGATTGTGGACTTTCTTGGTGTGAAACCGCACTGATAGGAACCAAGTAGGTTGTAGACGAAGGGTTTCAGACTTTGACAAAATATGACAAATAAGATCTTGTGTTGTAAACGGCCACATAGATCACCGAAATCAAGCAGTGTTGGGCGCAGTAAGTATCTAGACGAAGGACCACAAGGGAACTCGGTACACCACGTGATGTTGATAAAAAACGTCACACGGTCATAGTGCCCCGCTGTAAAATCTCGGATTTTACAAATTTATTTGTGTCATCCTTTGAAAAATAAATAAATAAATAAAGATCATGTGTGCAATGTTGAGGAGATTTATGTTACTCTACTCTATAGCTGACGCTGTTGATGGGGTCTCCTTTTTTGTGGATCGGGCGAACGATACTGAGATTCCATTCATCCGGCGTACACTCCTATACCTAGATCTGAGAAATGAGTTGGTACACCCTTTCCACAAAATCATATCATTTGAATACCTCGGCCAGTAAGCCGTCAGGTCCAGCTGCTTTAGTGAATTTCAGCTTAGAGATTACCCTCCTTACTTCATCCTGGTCAGGTGGACGATAGTTTTGGCTATCATTGTCAAGTTTGAATGGTCTGTTCTGCTTGGCGGTGGGATGCTGATTTTATTCCCTATGATATTTACGCCCTGATTGAAATCAATCTGATTCCCGACATAAAGAACCAGGAAGTGTTCCCCCTACTTTTAATGTTTTTCGCAACGACGATCCTACCCGGCCAAATGATGATTCCCCATGTCGAGGAGTCCTACTGGCGATCCATAACAGTCTTAACGCTTCTCCCATTAACCATTTTTCCATCCTCTAAAGTCGACTTTGTCGCAATAAAAATATCACTCCCCTTCAAGTCCCTTTACGTTAAATGTTGCTACATCCTACCAGCTCAACCTATTGAATCCAACCAACTTGACCTGTCTGACTCTATTAACGATATCCTTATTTTCGGTGACTTTAATCTTCCTCAGCTACAGTGGATTCCATCAGATGATCAATCGCTTTTCATCGCTTCAAATGCTAACTCAGCTAAGGAATACCTCTTCTAAGATCGTTTAACAGACTCAAGTCTATGCCAAGCCAGCGGTATATCCAACTACATGGGTAGGCAATTAGACCTTATTTTCAATTAACGCATCAGTCTTACTTTGTCCCCTCTCTCTCTTAACAATCGATAACTACGACCCTACCCTTCATCTCTCATTTTTTCACAACTCTTCTGTCCAGTCCACTCCCATAATGACTCTCTCATGCTACGGTTTTTATAAAGCAAACTTTAACAAAATCAATGACTATCTCAGCAGATCCTGCTTTATGAGTAAGTAATCATAAATTATCCATTTTTTATAGAGGAATATTGAATTCTTTTTCCCTTTACGTTCCGTTTTCACGCCTTAAGACATCATCTACTAGTCCCCCCTGGTATAATTGCAAGCTTCGTTCCTTACGAAATAAATGAAACAAGTTATGGGCTGTTTTCCTTTGCAACAGATCCTTTTCGGACTATTCCAACTATCTTGGAGCTTATCTTCATTTCACCCGAATTTACGATTCCTTTTACCAGCGCTACCATAACAATGCGCAAGCCAATCTTATAAACGACCCTAAGTATTTTTTCGAATTTGTTAACTACAAAAGAAAGTCCGATGACTACTCTGCTTCCCTCTCGTTCAACAACAAGTCATCAACCGATCCACTCACTATTGTCACCCTGTTCGCCACCTTTTTTAAACAATCCTTCACCAATGACTCCTTTGTACCGGATCCATCCTATTTTAATTGCACTGAATTTCTCCAATGGCCCACTACTCTCTCACACCCTGGACCCGTCTAATATCGAATATAAGTTACACCAGCTTAATGACGAATTCACAGCTGGTCCAGATGGCCTGCCTGCCATATTCCTTAAAAAATGTTCATCCTCTCTTTCCCTTGCCCTTTCTAATCTCCTTCGTCTATCCCTGTCACAAGTAGAATTTCTTCCGGCTTGGAAAACCTCTTCATAACCGCGATCCACAAAAAAGGATCAAAGAACGAAATAACAAACTTTCGTCCAATTGCTAATCTCTCCCATCTACCCAAATTCTTCGAAAGTATTTTGTATGAGGCTCTGAGCTTCCAATGCAAATCACTTATTTCCCCTAGACAACATGGCTTCCTAAAGGGTAGGTCAACCACCACAAATCTCGTTGAATTCGTATCCTTTGCCCTCTGTGCCCTAGAAAATGGCAGCAACGAAGTCGATGTAGTTGCAACCGATTTTAGCAAGGCCTTCGATAAAATCTCTCATCGATTAATACTCTTCAAATTGTCTGCCTTCGGCTTTGAACCCATACTGTTAAAATGGATATCCTCTTACATCGAAAACCGTTTTTACTGTGTTCGCTTTAAGTCAATCCACTCGGCTTCAGTTTTGGCCACCTCTGGAGTCCCTCAAGGCAGCCATCTCGGTCCCCTTCTTTTTATATTAACCATAAATGATCTCGATAAGATCATCAAATACTCGTCCGTCTCCCTTTACGCCGACGATACCAAATTTTTCAAAACCATTTCCTCTCCCCATGACTCCTTCCTTCTTCAACAAGACCTTGATAGTTTTTCGATCTGGTGCCTCAAAAATTGTTTGGAACTTAATATCACCAAATGCCAATCCATCACCTTTTGACATAAGCGACTCAAATCTCCTCCCCGACTTTACCTTCTCCACAACCAACCTATCTCCTCCGTTGAATCTCTTCGCGACCTCGGCATTTTGTGTGATAGGGAGCTCAACTTCCGTTTGCATATGGATGGGATAATCCTTAAAGCCAACTCTGCACTAGGTTTTGTAAAACGATGGTCCAAAGAATTCACCAACCCATACGTGATCAGGTCGCTCAATATTACCTTTGTTCGCCACCGCCACCCATATCATCCGCTTTCTTCGATTTGCTCTTCGAGGTATGCCCTGGAACGATTCTTTTACTTTGCCCCCCTATCAAAACCGTCTCAACCAAGTCAAATTAAACACCATTGAGGAACGCAGAGATGCAGCCGACTTTATATTAATTCATCGACTCCTTTTAGGTCACGTTGAATGCGCATCCTTCCACAGCTCTATTTTCCCCAACACTAACCCTCGAAATCTACGTACCCCACGACCTTTCTATCTACCAACCCACCGCACCTCCTATAGCGCGAACGAACCAATCTTCCGTGTGCTACGAAAAATCAACTCAAACCGCACCATCTTTGACTTCCACCGCAGCACTCCCGACCTCAAATCCGTTCTACTTCACCACTCCAACCAGCCTTTGTTTTAAGTTTAAGTTTAAATTTAATTTTAAGTTATAGCTCGTATTAAGCCGAATAAATGGGGGCCTTCGCCTCCACCAAAATTAAATTCTTCGCCGTTATACAGAAAAAGTTTATCCATATTTTCAGCACCGACTTCAAGGCTTCCTTTATCATCTTCACAGGCTCTCCTGTACTGGTGTCCTTTCATTGACACGTTCTTTTTACCTGTTGGTAACACTTCCGTACGTTACTCCTGGACAACATCCTCTCAATATCTTCGATCGATGTTTTTTCTTCTTCTGGAAAAGGGCGATGTTCTTCCCGTCTCTTCTCCTTTTAGAGCTCACGAGTGGCTTTCGTCCTTCGTTGGAGCGCCGCTTTGTTTCTTGCTTAGTTGCATGTGCTTGCGGTCATTTTCTATTAAACCTGGGTTTTTTGGTGGTGGTCGGGTGAAACCCACCACATTAGTTGCGGAATCTCCGATCGCACGTTGGCAATGTTGCCACTGGTCCCCGGAACTTGATGCTGACGAATAGGAGTTATTGAAATAGATGTTTCGGAATATGCATTCGGTGAACGTTCTGGCTGCCTCTAGCGATCGCAGGGATTACATGCCAGAGCACGTCTTAAGTTTTCAGGAAGGCAGTTACACGGATATAGCGTTATGCCGTTCCATTACCTGGGGTCAAGGGCAACTTGGGACAGTAGCGTCATCTAAGAAAGTAAGTTAGTGTTGATATTTGGTGCGGTTTTTGATCATGTAAAGGGTGTTTCTTTTTAGAGATTTGGTTTTTAAACTGGCAACATTATTTCTACAGATTGTCAATTTAACAGTTGAAAGTAGATTTGTGGTTAATACGTTTTGCCATTTTACGATGAATAGATTAACGTCAAAACAATGCGTGCGAATTGTGCAAACTTATTTTGAAAACCATGGTTCGGTTCGCCAAACTAATCGTGCGCCACGTCCAGTTTACCGTCGACATAATCGTCCATCTGAGCAAGTTATTCGGAACACGATGCATCGTTTTAGCACCAACTATACTCTAGAGAATAATATGAATTCCGCAAGACGACACACAGTGCGAAGAGAAGAAGTTATTGCCGTTGTGGAGCGCAGTGTTGAGGAGAATCCGAATGTGTCGCTTCGCCATCGTGCACAGAAATTGGAGCTATGCCCATCCACTTTGTAGGACGTTTTACGAAAAGATCTTGGCTTAAAAGCTTATAAGATCCGGCTTACGCAAGATCTAAAACCGCGTGACCATTATACGCGTCGTAGGTTCGGTGAATAGGCTGAAAACATGATTCAGGTTAATCCTCATTTTCAACGCAAAATGTTGATGAGTCCCATTTTTGGTTAAATGGATATGTAAACAAGCAAATTTGCGAAATTTGGAGTGGAGAAAACCCAGAAGCCTTTGTCGAGACACCTTTACAACCATTACACCTCACTGTTTGGTGTGCTTTATGGGCTGGTGGAATCATTGGCCCATATTTCTTTAAGGACGATGCCGGCCAGAGTATTACCGTCGATGGAGAGTGCTATAGAAACATGATTTCTTACTTCTTCATTCCTCAGTTGAATGGCATTGACATAACAGAGCTTTGGTTTCAACAAGATGACACGACAAGCTACACGGCGGGCGACACCATCAATTTATTGCGGGAAACATTTGCTGAACTCATAATAATGGACCTGTGAACTGACCTCCACGACTCTGTGATCTCACATCTTTAGATTACTTTCTTTGGGGATATGTGAAGTCATTAGTCTATGCCGATAAACCAGAGACGTTGGACGATTTGAAAGTCAACATTCTCAGTGTTACTGCTGATATACGAGGGTTGTTCCGACCGAACAATGATACAAGACATTTTTTCCCAACATTTTTTTTTATTTTTCCACATAGTCTCCTTGTAACTCCACACACTTCTCTCGGCGATGCTCCCATTTCTCTAACCCTTCCAAATAGTACTTGGCGTTTTTCTCTGCAAAATAATTGTTCACGAAGGTGATTGCCTCCTCACTTGACGAAAATCTCTGTCCTCCGAGCGCAGTTTTTAGATGAGGAGACAAAAAGAAGTCGCTTGGGGCTAGACCTGGTGAATAAGGCGGATGGTCAAGCAGTTCAAACCGTAATTCATGGATTTTCGCCATGGCAACCGGTGAGGTGTGAGACGGCGCGTTGTCTTGGTGAAACAGGATTTTCTTTTTCTGCAAATGAGGCCGTTTTTCCGCAATTTCTGCCTTCAGCTTTACAAGTAATGATGCGTAGTATGCTCCTGTAATGGTTTTTCCTTTTTGAAGTTAATCGATTAAGATAACTCCTTTACTATCCCAAAAGACAGTCGCCATCACTTTCCCAGCCGAAAAAACAGTTTTTGCTTTTTTTGGAGCCGGCTCGCCCTTTGAAGTCCACTGTCCAGGCGTATAATGCTGTATCCAAGTTTAATCGGTGCCAAAACTCGGATTTATTGCGCCTAAACTGCGCCAACAGAGCGTTGGAAATGTTCATGCGAACACGTTCAAATCTTGATTTGATATGCAACAAATACGTTCTTTAGACATTTTCATAACCTCTACTATCTCTCTTACTTTAATTCGGCGGCCGTCTAACACTATTTGGTGAACTTTAGCATTGTTATCGTCAGTGGTTGCAGTTTTTGGACGTCCCGAACGTTCATCATCTCCCAAGCTCTTACGGCCACTTTTAAATTCAGCTGCCCAAAATTTCACTGTGGTAAATAATGGTGCAGAGTCCCCATACACAGAGTCCAACTCATTTTTGATTTGCGTAGGCGTATTGCCTTTCAAAAACAAGAATTAAATAACAGCTCGATACTCAATTTTTTCCATTTTCACAAAAAACACTCACATCGACTCACTCAAACGACTGTCAACTAAAAACTGCGGGTTCAAAATGACTGAAACTTTGGTAAGTAACTGTTAAAAGATGCACAACTAGCATTCTTTACGTTGCGGTCGGAAACCTCGTATTCAAGCATTACAATCCATTTTTGCCTGAGAGGGTCTTCCAACGACGATTGTACCAGAGAATGGCACACAATTGAAGCATTTTGCCAACAAAATTCTATTCAACATTTGACATCGGCGCCATTTAATACATAGTCCAACGGCTGTACCAAAAAAATATTAGTAACGCACTGCACGAATGTGTTGTTATCCAGATATCCCAGTTCCGGAAAATCTCCAGCTGAGATTCTTCATGTGCGACGACATCGATCAATACTATCGGCGCTGCTACCTACTCAAAACAGCAAACCAACTACGAAAGTTTTGAATATTTCCGAAAACGTCCGGTTTTCTACCAATGAACCAGTTTTTTCACGGCAGTACCACAAGAAACCAAACTGGCTGAAAGGTAGAGTTATCAAAGCCTTGAGTCGATGTACTCGTATGTTCTTGGTTGAAACTAAATTTGGAAATCTTTGGAAACAGAAAATCGTTGTTCATGGCTTTGATTTTGACATATAGATTTTCTCTTTTTTTGAACATGTACGGACCGATGTTACCACCAGCCCCTGAACCGCACAAATAGTGCATTTTTCAGGGCGCATCCGTGACTGATGGATGACCTTTTTAGTATTCTATTTTTGACAGCTCACTTGGATTCGTGACAACAGCGAATTTTTTTATCAAAATTCATGCTCTGTGAAAAATGTTTGCTGCGCACTTCGACAGTTTTACTGTCGTCATAATCATCGCACTGAGCAAGGAATTCAAGCCATAGTGACCAAATTTCGCACCAATTTCACGCTATTGGACATCAAGTCACCTACCCGTATGCGTAGAGTGCGTACAGAGGAAAATATTGCTGCTGTATCCGCCAGTGTTAATGAAGACCGTGATTTGTCCATTTGTCGCCGTTCGCAGCAATTGACCTTGTGTTACTCGACTACGTGGAAGACTTTAAGCAAGGATATTGGTCTAAAAGCTTACAAAATACAGCTCGTGCCAGAACTGAAGCCGAACGACCTACCACAGCGTCGCATTTTCGGTGAGTGGGCCTTAGAAAAGCTGGAGGAAGATCCGCTTTTTTATCGAAAAACTGTCAACAGCGACAAAGCTCAATTCTGGTTGAATGGGTATGTTAATGAACAAAACTGCGGAATTTGGTCCGATGAACAACCTCAGGCAATAGAAAAGCTGCCAATGCACTCGAAAAATTCACTGCGGTTTGTGTTCCGGTCCGTTTTTTTTTTCAAAGATAACCGTGAGAACAACGTTAACTTCAATGGCGCCCCCTATCGTTCAATGATTTCGAACCTAGTTCCAGCAAGACGGCGCTACTTGTCACACAGCACGCGAATCGATGGACTCAATTGAGAAATGGGTTCGATGAGCGAGAACTGAGTTCGGTGAGTAATATATCTCTCCTTCTGGACCGATGAATAGGCCGGTTAGGTCGTGCAATTTGACCGCCTATACCGATAAACCAGCGTCAATTGCAGCAATGGAACACAATATGACACGTGTTATTAGCGAGATACCAGCCAATATGGTCGAACAAGTGATTCAAAATTAAATTGAAAATTGTACACACTTATGCAACTTTCCTGTGTTATTTTTGACAATTGAAAACCAAGCGCTTGAAGGATCACCGATTATTTATCTTGATCCCAATTCGACAATTTTACTTTATTAACAAAGGCACTCAGACATGGAATCAAGGACTTATCGTGAACACCTCTCGGGTAGACTTAATTTCACGAGATGCCCATAAATCTGTGGGAGCAAGAATACGACTTGCTATCGCCTGCCGCCTTCCTGAGTACCATTACGGAACTGTATTGGAGGCACAAGTTCCACTCTTTGTATGAGTCGAGGCCGATCTAAAACCTCTTGCTGGTCTTAGGGTCACTGCACCCAGTACTTCTTGCAACTCTAGATTGAGTCAAAGTAACAGGAAGACTATTCTCACGATTTGGGTTTAACCCGCAGCCAAAATGCCACTGGTAGGGACTAACGGTAGTCCTGCCGTCAACAACACTTATGACTGGCCACTTGTATCTGGTCAAATCGTAGCAAACTCTAGTGGTGTCATCTGGAAACCGGTACTATAAGACCATTACTTTGCTTTGCCTCCGCTTATTATTAGACAACTCCATTGATGGGCGAAACCTTGATAATTGGCGGGGGCCTAGCCACTCAGACAGAAGTAAGCCTCATCACTGAACAAAATTGAGGGATATGTGATAAAAAAGGGGACCAACTTCCAACTGCTCAAGCGTCTAATAGCGAAGACACTACGCAAACGATGATCGCCTAACTTCAAGGAATTGAATCTTGTCAGCGTGTAAACCAAGAACCTTGCGCAAAACCTTCCACAAAGTGAATGAACGCAGACCATTCCTGCGTACGATGACGAATCCATGAATTAGAATCTTCCTCAACGACGCTAATATTTTTATCTGTGTCCAGTCTGTGCATTCTTGTCATTGCCTTGGAATCCAAAAGGGTAAATGTAGTGCGAAATTCTTCAATTGTGTTGCGAATATCTGACTCATCTGGTTGGTTGGCATAGGACTCTATTAACATTTTTTCTGGCCACTGATTTTAGAAATAAATGTCCGCAAAAGTTGTAAAAGTAGCTCTATCATAAGTCTCAGGTTGTAACAGAAGTATTGCGCGATTTTTGAATGTTTAGCATCAAATGCAAAAATCTAGTGGTCAATGTAATTTCCTTAATTAGACGAGACTTCTGCCCACCTCTCGGGCAACTTCTTAATGCCGTCACTAAAAAAATTGTTTGGCTTTGACGAAGAAAATACCCCAAAATCCTCTGGGACATCACCCTGAGATCTAAAATTTTTCCCATTTCCCCAGAATCCTTTGCAGACTTTAGAATGAGTGGAAATCTGAAGGTGCCAAATCTCGAGAATGAGGTTTCCTAAGCGAACTCCTGTAACTGTGTGCAAGTGGTCATAGCTGTATGAGAGCGAGCGAATAAATTTAAGTGCTAACTAACCATTGTCACTACATCTTAATATTTCTTTTAATTTAATGTCATAACCTTGCCAAAAATGATTTTCCTTTAAATTTGTTTCGAAGTCACCATGTTGGTGAAACAACTTAAACTAGTCCCAGGACAAATTTTTTGTATAAAACATTTACACTTGGCGAAGAAGTGAAAGCAAGGACAAACTTTCAATGATACAAAGCGAACTTTTCAACTAAATTCTCCACCTCACCCCCCGAAAACAGGAAGTCAGGTGTGAAGGTATAATTTCTTTGAATACTCACCGCCACCTTCGTTTGGTTAGTATTTTCAATATGACATTGTTGCAATGTCCTTGTTGGAAGAACTTTTTCCTTGCTTAGCACTTTGTCGTGCGATGTATAGTTACATATACGAGTATGTATGTTTGAAAGCAAGATACAACTTGTAGGACACTTTGAACTTTATGTAGAGAACGATGCTATTCTTGTCTAGCGAATATCTACAACAGATGGCTTAAGTTTGAATCCTTTTTCTGTCATTGCACCAGAACTGAATAAAAAAAACAGAATTTGCAAAAAGAAATGGTAACTACTCGTATCATAGAAAGGTCCACATCGGAGATGAGAGAAATATGCTTTAAAGGGAAAGTTCAGAGTTCATGGGTGTATTGTGCACGCTATTTTGTAGCCATGTTGTCGCAATTAATGACAAGTTATCCATCATATTCATCCGTGTCTACTTGGCGACTAAGTAGCAGATGTATGGCTAGATACATTGTGCATATGTCCAAGTGCAGATATACTTTTTGTTATCCAAACTTAATTTGAAATGATCAAAACCTTTTTGCTTGTAAGTGTTGCATTTTTTGGAATTAACACCCACTAAGATGCGAAATATGATGTATGCATAAATAGCACGTTAGGCTAGTGATAACCATGCAATACGACACGAAGCGGGAATTAACAGTATCAATGCGAAGTGAATGTACAAGAAATCGCAACATAGCCCAAATGTCGAATGTGCCTCAACAAACTGTGGCATAGAATTCGGAAAATAATTCGAAAGGCTAGGATCTCTGATAGAAAGAAAATCTTTCGAAGGCAACCCTCCACCACCGTCGGCATATTCAACGAGCACCAGGAAAACAAAGTTTCGGTCTTCTTTTTAACAAGAAAGCTTGAACCATGTACTTTAAACAATATGGAAGCCAGATTTTACACTACGAGTGAGGCAAAAATATTTATTCTGGGCTTGACAACACGTTTTTTGGACTTAAGAGATGTGGAAAACCTCAGTCTCAGTATGGGGCGCACATCAAAGCCCCGTCGTATGCGGATATCCAAGAGAGGATATCAGCGATGAATGCCTCAGAATGTCAGCACCCGATAGCTAAAGTTATTACAATAGCTGTTTGATGTTGACAAACTGCATGCTAATTCGTTTGAATGATCCAACTCTGGCCACTTCATCACCGCCATAGGACCTAGTAGCATCTAAATTTCAGAAATCCAATGTACTGATGTTTTTGGGTTCCTTTAACCGTTTTCAATTTTATGGTATCTGATTAGTGCTTGGTTACCTGTGGTCCGTTGCATAATATATCAGGGATACTCGACTCAACCTGCGCCAAGTAACAGTTTCCGACCGCAACGTAAAGATAGCGGCACTCGTCAATAAAAGCTAGTAAAAGTTGTGCATCTTTTGACAGTTACTTACCGAAGTTTCAGTCATTTTGGATGCGCAGTTTTTAGTTGACAGTCGTTTGAGTGAGCCGATGTGAGTGTTTTTTGTGAAAATGGAAAAAATTGAGTATCGAGCTGTTATTTACGAGGCGGGTCAATAAGTCCGTTTTTGAATTTCTGACCTCTTTACTGAAACAGCAACACTGCTCCTGTCAACAGGCATCTGTCAGTTGACTCCTGTCAAAATTTAAACTTGCTGTGTCAGTTAGTTTGTGTTTGACAGCTATTTTTATCAGACTACTCACTAATTTGAGGAGAAAATGGAAAAAAGTGAATTTCGTGTGCTTATTAAGCATTATTTCTTGCGAAAAAAAACCATTACCGAGACCAAGGCTAAGCTTGATAAATACTATGGGGACTCTGCACCATCGATTTCAATGGTAAAAAAGTGGTTTACTGAATTTCGTTGTGGCCGTACAAGCACTGAAGATGCCGAACCTCCTGGACGCCCAGTTGAGGTCTCTACACCCGAAACAATCGAAAAAATTCACGATATGGTGTTGGCCGACCGAAGATTGAAAGTGCGAGAGATTGTGGAAGCCGTAGGGATCTCGCATGGCTCAGTGGTTTCAATTTTGAATGATCACTTGGGCATGAGAAAGCTTTCCGCAAGATGGGTGCCGCGTTTGCTCACAGTCGACCACAAACGCAATCGTGTAACAACTTCACAGGAAGGTTTGGCGTTGTTTAATCGCAATATGGAGGAGTTTTTGCGCCGTTTTGTAACCGTGGACGAAACATGGATCCATCACAACACACCAGAGAACAAACAACAGTCAAAACAGTGGGTTTCTAAGGGTGAATCGGCGCCAAAGAAGGCCAAGGTGGGTTTGTCAGCCAATAAAGTTATGGCGACTGTTTTTTGGGATGCACGCGGGATAATCCACATTGACTACCTTCAAAAGGGAAGAACAATCAATGGGGAATATTATGCCAACTTATTGGACCGATTCAATGACGATTTGAAAAAAAAACGACCTCATTTGGCCAAGAAAAAAGTTCTTTTCCACCAAGACAATGCAAGGGTGCACACATGTGCAGTTGCCATGGCAAAAATCCATGAATTGGGCTATGAATTGCTCCCTCATCCACCCTATTCTCCAGATTTGGCTCCGAGCGACTACTTCTTGTTCCCAAACCTGAAGAAATGGCTTGGTGGAAAAAGATTTGACTCCAATGATGAAGTCATCTCGCAAACAAAGGCCTATTTTGAGGACCTCGACAAATCATTTTTTTTTGGAAGGGATAAAAAAATTGGAGAAGCGTTGGACAAAGTGTATAGAGCTCAAGGGAGACAACTTTGAAAAACAAAATTATTTTTTTATCAAAAAATCTGTGTTTTAATCCAAAAGTTACGGACTTAATGACCCGCCCTCGTAATTCTTGTTTTTGAAAGGCAATATGCCTACGCAAATCAAAAATGAGTTGGACTCTGTGTATGGGGATTCTGCACCATCATTTACCACAGTGCAATTTTGGGCAGCTGAAGTTAAACGTGGCCGTAAGAGCTTGGGAGATGATGAACGTTCGGGGCGTCCAAAAACTGCAACCACTCACGATAACATTGCTAAAGTTCACCAAATGGTGTTGGACGACCGCCGAATTAAAGTGAGATAAATAGCAGAGGTTATGAAAATGTCCAAAGAACGTGTTTGTTACATATTAAATCAAGATTTAGGCATGAAAAAGCTGTTCGCGCGTTGGGTGCCGCATTTTCTTACGTTAGACCAAAACCGTGTTCGAATGAACATTTCCAACGCTCTGTTGGCGCAGTTTAGGCGCAATAAATCCGAGTTTTGGCGCCAATTAATTCCTGCAGATGAAACTTGGATGCACCATTATACGCCCGAAACAAAAATTCAGTCAAAACAGTGGACTGCAAAGGGCGAGCCGGCTCCAAAAAAAAGCAAAAACTGTTTTTTCGGCTGGGAAAGAGATGGCGACTGTTTTTTGGGATAGTAAAGAGTTATCTTATGCCAAGCTGAAGGCAGAAATTGCGGAAAAGCGGCCACATTTGCAGAAAAAGAAAATCCTGTTTCACCAAGACAACGCACCGTCTCACACCTCAGCAGTTGCCATGGCGAAAATCCATGAATTACGGTTTGAACTGCTTGACCATCCGCCTTATTCACCAGATCTAGCCCCAAGCGACTTCTTTTTGTCCCCTCATCTAAAAACTGCGTTCGGAGGACAGAGATATTCGTCAAATGAAGTGGCAATCACCTTCGTGAACAATTATTTTGCAGAGAAAAACGCCAAGTACTATTTGGACGGGTTAGAGAGATGGGAGAAGTGTGTAGAGTTACAAGGAGACTATGTACATACATAGAAAAAAAAAAAAAAAATGCAGCATTGTTCGGTCGGAAACTTTTCAGACAACCCTCGTAGTTGCCTTAGAATTGGTTACACTCATTTTAACCACGAAGGGGAACTTAGATAGAGCATCTACTACTTCCAACCACCAACGTATTCTTTAAGAGCGGTCCAGCCAACTATGGTAAACCTTCGTGTTATGTTTGGCGTGGCTTTGACTTGCAGAACAAGAAGCTACCAAACGCTCAATCTGATCATCGATCTTCGGCTACCAACAGTAATGCCGACTTAGATTTTTCATTCGACTGGATCCCCAGTGACCTTGATGCAGCATGTGAAGAACCTTTGGTTCTATGGCCTTCGGAACTACTACCCTCGGGCTTTCGGACTGAAAAAAAAGAACGTTAGTACACCTACAAAGAGAGAATCTTCTTCGAAAAAATGGTAAAAGGTTTGATTGGTCTATTGGCAGTTTGTTGGGCTAACCATTTTGAGCATAGTTTGCCACCTTTTCGATTGTCTCGTCATGGTGAGATGCGTCTGGGCTATATCTTCTTTGAATTTCATTCAGCGTTTTAGATGGTCGTTCCGAGCCATCTGGGTAAGCCTGTGACAAGACAGCACCGATGTCATGTGAGAATGTGTCTGTTGCCAATGAAATTGAAATTTTCTCATTAAAATGTTGTAGACGTGTTACAGCTGTCAGTTTCATCTTGAGGTACTCAAACGCTCTTTGTTCTTCGACACCCCACTTATGCTCCATACCTTGCGACCAGAGTTTATTTACTGGTGCTGCAATTGAGTGTAATAGTTAATTTTTCCAATAGAGCAGGTAACGTCATAAGAGCCTTAACGCGCTCAATGATGTGGCGTAGGTATTGTACTTCACTCATTGCCAATTGGCATTTTTCCAACCTGCAACGCAGCCCATGCTCCTGTAATCGATTCAAAAAAATTTCGTAAGTGCTCCTCGTCCGTTATCTAAGTAGGAAGCACAGCAGTGCAGTCCCGCTGTAAGTTGCTCCATATATCCCTGGAAAATTCTAGGTGCACTGGATATTCCTAAAGGCAGTCGTTGATATTGATATAAACCGAATTCGGTGTTAATGACGGGGTCAAATTTGTTGACTCCTCGTCTAATGGCACTTGCGGGTAGGCATCGGAGAGGTCTATTTTTGTAAACAGGCGGCCTCCTTGTAGGCGGTGAAATAAATCCTGAATTCGTGGTACTTGATGTCTATCCGTTTCTAATTGTGAATTCACCGTTACTTTAAAATCCCCATAGGTACGATGGTTACCATTAGACTTAGATACGACTACTATTGGTGCAGCCCACTGACTTGCCTCTACAGGCCGCAGGATGTCTTTACTCTCAAGTCATTGAATTGCAGCTTCTACTGCTTGTTTTAAAGCAAAAGGTGTTGGCCTGTATTTGTAATATTTGGGTTGACTACCCCGTTTTAATGGCCAATGAGCAACGTATTTAGTGTTTTTACCTGACTCATTGCTAAGGACTTTGTAGCGTTCACAAAGATACTTGGCTTTTGCTTCAACACACTTTTAAGTGCAAAGAAATGGATGACACCTCGTTACAACCGACCATCTGTATACTAAAATTAATAACTCTGAACCAGTCGAGCCCCATTGTGGTTGAGCTTTGCGTATTATTGACCACCAACATAGGAAGTCGGTGCACCAAACCATTCAACTGCACCTCCGCCTCAGTCACACCCTTAAGAAGTACCACGAAACACCGCCATAAGATTTATGTACCTTCTCAGTCGGAACGCATGGCGGACTATCAAGTTCCGTATACCCCTGCAGACCGATAAGTGAGCAAGTAACTCCCGTGTCTACCTGGAATTCCAACTGTGTCCCATTCACAATGAGTGACGTAAAGATGTTTGTACTTCCATTGTGCACTGAGTCGCTGATACTTCTTTGATTTGTTGATTCAAGTGATAGATACCTGTGCCTCCTTTTCCGTGATAATGATCTCCCTCGTGGACGTGGGCTGGAATCTGCTGTTTTATTGGATGACACACAGACGCTTCTTCTTACGACATTGAGCGCATATGGCATCTTTATACAGGGTCTTCCAATAAGGACTTCCCAACTTTGACAGTTGATAGCGGCCATATTGTTGAAGCTACATCTGTCAAATTGGCTGTCATTTATTCTCTCTGTTTTGCCAAATCACCGTGGACGGACATAGCGATTAACAACACGTGCAAATGATAAAATTGTTTTATCACAAAGCGGGTGTTCTGGTCGGGCAACGTTCCACGCACTTCGCCCATTTTACGGTCGTCATAATTGTCCTACTGAGAGGACCTTTCGCAGAGTGGTGCATAAATTTGAGTCAATTGGTTCAGTAAACTGCCGAAAACATAGCCGCTGTCCGTGAGAGTGTGCAGAAGAATCCGAGGCAGTCGATTTCGCGTCGCTCACTAGAAATCGGCTTTTATCTGACTACAACTTTGCGAATTTAGCATCGTGACTTAGGCCTGCACACATACAAAATTCAACTGACCCATGAGGTGAAGGCAAACTGCCATAGACAACGACGTGTGTTCGCTGAATGGGCTCTGGAGCAGTTGGAAACTGACTCTAATTTTCATCGAAAAAGCATCTTCAGAAGATGAGGCCCATTTCTGGATGAATGGGGTACGTCAACAAACAAAATTGTTGAATTCGGGACGATACCAATCCACATGTGATCCAAGATCGTCCAATGCATCCCGAAAAAGTCACTGTTTGGTGTGGATTTTGGGCTGATGGCATCATCGGTCCATATTTCGTTGAGAACGACGTTGGCCAGGCCATCACCTTCAACAGCGAGCGCTATAGGTCGATGATTACCAACTTCTTTTGTCCTGAATTGGCTGATATGGACACCAATGACATGCGGTTTCAACAGAACGGTGGTACGTGCCACATAGCTCACGCCATTCGAGGGCATGGTCATCTCACGTGTGGGTGATGTGAACTGGCCGCCGAAATCGTGCGATTTGACAACGTTAGACTGGGGTTTTCTGAAGTCGCAGGTCTATGCGAAGAAGCCACAAACCACAGCGGCTTTCAAAGCCAACATAATCCATGCTATCGGTCAAATTCAGCCTGATTTATGCGCCAGAGTCATGGAAAATTGGACATTTCGGATGCGCGCCGCCCAGAGAAGTCGCGGCGGACATTTGAACGATGTTATATTTCATATATAATGGCGTCGATAGGCCTTTGAAGCGAATAAAAAAATTTGATGATACTCGTACCTCACGCACACTTTGTTTTACTTAAATTTAAAGATGGAAACCGCTTAATGAAAGACCCTTTAATAGCACGGATTTCTATTATGCCTTGTCCCACACCCAGGACATGATTTAGGAATAGAATTCGGCTTACCTACTTGTCTTTTGCTTGCTTGGATTTTCCAACTGATGCACCTCGATGTCCTTGCCATTCATAGATATATTTTCTTTAAAAATATCGTTCGACACCTGTGTGGTTTCAAATGATGCGGTGATAGCCTCCACTTCTTCCAACGTTGGATTTTTCTTTTCTCGAATGGCATCATGTCTCGAGTCGTGTAATCGGCGTACGACTGATTATAGCCCTTCTTTGTGCATGAAGCTGCAGTCTCTGGCTAACCCCCTGCGGTCTGCTATCCATTCCGAGTACTAATGCCCTGCTCAAATTTAGTGCTCAAAAACTTGCACCGTGAAGCCAGAACGTGCCATTTTTGATGCCGCTTCAGTCCGCAGTAGATGAGGGCTTCAGCCAACATGCCTCTCCAGCTAGAGCTATCTTTACCATCTGCCCTAAGTTCCGCATACGAAGTTGACTGAGGTCCACCTGCATTCGCCTCCTAAGATGAGGCGGTCCTCTACTGCATTGTCTCTCTGGGTTGGCGTCGAAAACCTTCCGAGGTGTTGGGATATCCGAGCTTTTCTGACGAAGTCGGCATCGTTGTACAGCCGGTACAGTTTGCTGTTGAAACGTCTATTCCATTCTCCATCGATGCAAATGGGACCGAAAATTACTCGAAGAAGTTTTCTCTCAAAGGGCGCTAATGGATTTCATCTGCTTTCGTCAGTGTTGACGCTTCTGAACCGTGAAGTAGTACTGGGTTGATCAGAGCTTTCTATAATGTTTATAAAGAGTGATTCTTCGTATGATTTCCGTGCTGGCGTCGTTGTCGGAGTTGATAGCGGGGCCGAGTTTGATAAAGTTTTAACTGCCAATTGTGACATTTTGCCTCATTCGTTGATCGCTAAGTCCATCTCTGCCGTTTCTGCTTCAATAGTCGCAAACGCACCGCTGACAGCTAGTTGTGTTCTTCCCATTATGCCAAAGTCGTCTGCATATAGGAGTAACTGAACAGATTTTCGGAAGATGGTGCCTCTGGGGTTGACTTGTGAGATTCGCACAAATATTTCAAGTATGATGTTAAGGAGGTGACATGATAGCACGTCACCTTGTCTAAAACCTTTTGTTGCATCAAAGGTTTCGTCGTTACAAACCTTGACGGAACAGCTTGCTTTCTGCTTGGCAAGGATGTCAATACTGAACATGGCTCTGTTCAGCATTTCTATGATGCTGTCTGTTAAATGCGGCTTTGAAATCGATGAAGAGGTTTTGTCCATGACGTGCCGTAATGTGAAATCTCTAGTGGACTTTCCTGTTTTAAAGTTACACTGATAGAGGCATGTCAGATTCTTTACCAAGGTCCAAAGCGTTCACATAATACGGCAGATGGGATTTTATATGCGATGTTAAGGACACTTATTCGCCTGTAGTTGGTGCTGTTTCAGGGTCGTACAAAAAGGCTTCTTCTTCGACCCAAATTTTAGAGATGAGTTGATATATGCTACGCTTCCAATCATCACCTGGTGCTTTAAAGAGGTCGGTAGTTAAGCCAACGGCTCCAGCAGCTTTGTTGGACTTAAGGTTGGAAAATGTTGCCCCGAATTAATCTTGATCGGGTGGACCAAAATGTTGTCTATCTCCGTCCAGTTTGAATGGTTCATTCTGCCTGACGGTGGGATGCTGTTCGTCATCATCGAACTCGTCGAAAGGTTAAGGGCGACTCGATCGGAAGGCCCAGGACACGTTGAACTTCCTCAAAATGGTTCGGTGGCTTTGGGCTATTACTGGTATCTGCATGATAATCATTCGAGCCGGTGCTAACTGCTCGGAACGATGGATGTCCCACAATACTAGAGGAGTGCCTTGCGTCGATCGCAATATGATCAATTTGGTTGACAGACTGTTGATCAGGCGTCAGTCAGGTCCCTTTCTGGAAATCAAGGTGTGGAAACTGAAGGCTGCCAAGTTATATTGGTAATGAGTTGGTAGGTGTTGCAACCCGTGGCTCTTTTAGAGGGGACAGTGCTTTTAGTTCATCATATGGAAGAACAACATTTTTTTTTACGGGCAAGTGTGGGATGAACTGATATGGACAGCAGCTATAGAGAGAAAATTTAGCCCGACTTGAGGTACACTGTGATTACCTCATAATCAATCTCGTGAGAGCATTCAATTCACGGTTTCTGATTTTGACTGGGGCTACTGATCCAGGCCGCACACCAGGCAGCAATAAATGACACAAAATTAATTGGGAAAATTGATTTCTGTCCATGAAGTGCTTCGAAGTGCCAAAGCGTTGAACCGAATGCTACAAAGGTTACTTATCGCCCCTTCTGATCGTTAGGTAGCAGAAATATTTTCCAACCAACTGTAAATGGCAGTCACTTATTCACTGGGGGTTTTTTTCCCCCCTCACCGGCATCACTTAGGGTAAATGGTCTTTGTTTCCCATATGTAGAACTTGAGGAAATATAAAGAAAGCACATCCTTGAATGCATATGTTTGCCAGTAACATCCAGATGTCTGTAGGAAATCCCACATCAGAAAGACGTAGCATTTCAGTTAAATGTCTTTCATCTCGTTTGGACCTACTGTATAGCACTGAACATCCTTACATGCCTTGCATGTACATGTCGGTGATGGATTTAAATACATTGACTTACCAGGCAATCCCCTAAGGGCTTCTAGGAAATGGATCTATTGATTTTCCCTCTTCACACTGTTATCCGATTTTCGAAGATATCACAAAGTTGAAGGAAGCCAAAGGGCTTACGAACTGGGTGGGGTGTAACTCACTTAGTTCAATTGGACTTACAGATTCAAGGAAAAATAGGAAACGTATAAGGAGTTCCCTAAGTGAAGGTAAAGTAAATTAAACTTCACAGATGACTTGAGTAAGCAGCTGAGAGGTGCATCAGTAAGTGCCACCTGAGATGGGGAATTATGAAAAATCCAATAAACTTTATTCACCATTTACTGAGAGATGTTTTTGCTTCTTCAATTTCTTTCATTTTTTTTTGCATCTTACTCGTAACTGCTACAAGGAATAAGTAGGAGTGGAAAAAAAGTCCTTTGAGCTTTGGCATTAATTAAGAAAACTATTTGAATGAGCCACTTGTATACTTTTTGTGCTATTGAGAAGATCTCAGATAGTTATGGCAAAGGAATCACGTACTTAAGCTCCTTCACTGCAGTCGTGATGGTGGTGAACTAATTTCTTTCTCAATGCAGGGTAGATGTGTTCAATTCTAAAGCACAAATAAACTTCTGTTTATGTAGGTAGGGAAGGATTATTCAGATTTTAATCACAAAAAGAAAGATGTCTTCAAAGTATTAAGTTGTCAGTTAGAACGAAAGTTGAAATGAAGTAAATGAGGAGGATTGGATGATTATGTGTACGTATTTGAAGTTACTTTGATCCCCGGACGAATCTTCTTGTTCTTCTTCGTCTTTACAGCTTCCATAGCCGTCATTGAAGGGAACACTGATCCTTCTATTTGCTATCAAACAATGACCTATATTTACATATAGTACATTTAAGTTGTAAAGTGAGACATGTAACTTGCCACTTGTTGCTTGTTCTTCCAAAGCGGCAATCTTTGGATGAAGTGCCATTGAAATGCATAAGAATAACTTGTATACTATAGAGCTACTGTGGGTAGACGTTCTCTTGCATATTTGATTTGTAGTTTTCAAATATGGGAATCTGGCCTTGAACCGAGTGCAGAGGCACTTCGACTCTACTTGATGAAGTCAATACAGATACCAGAAATGGCTGCTTCATTTCCTACCGACATTTGGTAAATCAACCTCCGAATTTTCACTTCGCAGCCTTGCTTAGCCTCGTCGCTTGGATAGAGAAAATATACCCGGGCTAAGAAGTGATCACTTTCTACGTACGTCCACGTCTCTAACTACAGGACAGCTGTTTTGGCACTTGAT
This sequence comes from Volucella zonaria, assembly GCA_963966105.1. Classification (NCBI taxonomy): domain Eukaryota; kingdom Metazoa; phylum Arthropoda; class Insecta; order Diptera; family Syrphidae; genus Volucella; species Volucella zonaria. Next base: position 127,544,362 of record OZ014533.1, on the reverse strand, counting down.
GAAATAGAAATAGATCCCCACCCACGCCTCTCAGATCACTATGGTCTTAAGCTACTTGGCTACGAACTAGTGCCATTACTCTACTCTCACCGCGGTCTTGCCATTCACGTCCATAGTGATGTAGCTTGCCAAGCTCCGCCAACACCCTGGACTTGTTTTTAACTTTTCACCCTGATAAGCACAATGTTGAAATGCTTTCCCCTCTAGGCTCGTCTGACCACTGTGTTATATCAGCTAATTTCTCGTACACCGACCACACAGTTAGAGAAAAGATTCCTAAAAGAACCGTATGGCAATACGAGAAAGCCAAATGGAGCGGATTTAACAGCTTCTTTAGGAATTTTAACTGGTCGTTATGTTTCCTCGATAGCGACATCGATGCCGCTGTTGATATGATCACAGACAGTATTCTCTTTGGAATAACATCCTTAAAGGCATGGTACGATTCGAGTTGTAAATCGACAAGAGAAATGTTTTGTCGGCCCTTCAAGACCAACCCGACAGAGGAAAACCGAAAAAAATTCAAACGAGCCATGAGCCATGACTGTAATGACCAATAACTCAGACAAAAAAATACTACAATGTCCAAAAGGCAGTAAAAGCTGTTGGTCGTTCTCTAAAAACATCAGAAATGCTGTCTCATCCTCCATCCCAACGCTCATTTACAATGGCATTCCTGATGTCAGCTCCTTAGATAAGGCTAATCTGCTTGCTGCACACTTTGCGGCTAGCTCAACACTTCCAGATTGTGCTTTGTCCGCGTCTACACTTGAGCGCGTTGAATCTTCAATGGGACGAATCCACTTTCGCACTCGTATAGCAGCAAGAGCACTTAAAGATCTCAACATGCATAAATCCGCTGGTCCAAATAGTATATCTCCCCTTCTTCTGAAGAGATGTTCTTCCTCGCTGACAAAACCACTGCGTAAGCTTTTCCATCAATCCTACTTGTTAGGATCCCTTTCGAGCAGATGTAAAACAGCGTTTCTCCAGTCCGTCCCTAAAAAAGGCGAATCTTCTTCCCTCACTTCCTACAGACCCATTGCACTTACGTCCCTTCTTTCCATGGTCATGGAAACGCTGAAATACGGTCAGCTTATGAAATATCTCGAAATGCGAAAACTTCTCAATGACCGGCAATACGGTTTTCGTAGCAATAGGTCCACTGGTGATTTGATGGCATGTCTCACCGAAAAGTGGAACCAAGGCGTAGATCAATCTGGAGAAAGCAAGATAGTTGCACTTGATATTTCTAAGGCATTTGACAGAGTTTGGCATCAGGCTTTATTGTGCTTTATTGTGCGTGCGTGCGTGCTTTTAGGATCGACGACTCTCTTCTTCAATGGATTAGAGATTACCTTTCGGAACACTCAATTCAATTTGTTTTGGATGGTTTCAAGTCTGATATTCATAAAATAAATGCTGGTGTGCCCCAGGGCTCCGTTCTGTGTCCGACACTCTTTTTAATTTTCATCAATGATCTCTTATTTGCTACTTCTTATCCAATATAGTATATTCGTTTGGTAAAGACAGTACTCTCTGCTTTTCATATTGTGTTCTCGGACTCACGTCCATAGAACGGGAACGACAGCGTATGCTAAGCTCATTAAATTCCGATGTAAACAGCATTACTAAGTAGGGAACCACAACAGAGTGGAATTTTACGAGACACAATGCGTGCTCGTCGAAACCGAAAACCGTTCCATTCTCGGAAAGTGTGTGAATGGCAACATATGTATGTACGTGGGGATGACCACATATTCGATGTCGTCAAAAATGCTGCGAAATATCTAGGTTTCCTCAAGAGATGTAGGAAATATTTCACCCCCTCTGATCTGGCCTGAATCTATAAGACTTTTATTTTCCAAAATTGGAGTTCAATGCCCGCATCTGGTCAGGTGTTCCTAAAACATCTCTACACCTGCTGGATAGGATCCAAAGCCGTGTGATAGAGTTCATAGTTGATGCTAATTGCTAATATCATTCAGTTAGTTGGCACCCTCAAACACCGGCGTAATATCTCCTGTCTCACTTTGTTCTGTCGTTATTTTCGCCACCAGTGCTTCACCGAAATAGCCAGTACTATTACACCTCTTCAAACCTTCAACCGTAACACCTGTCTCGCTATGAATGCTCATCAGTATACTCTTACCCTCAAGCCAACTTTCGGACGTACTCCAAAATGTATGGCATCTAGCACTAGCCTGTTGAAAGTAGAGTTCGTTCGCATCTATATTCTCGAGCTCCGGCCACAAAAAATTGTTTAATAGCGCGCTCCCTTGACCGTAATGACTTTATTTTAGAAAAGTGCGGCGCTATGACTCCTCCTATGACACCAAGCAGTTACTCGCTCTGGGTGCTTTGGCATTGCTTGAATCACCCGTGCATCTTTTGTACCCCAGATGACTCAATTTTGATTACTAACGTAGCCGCCAATGTGGAAATGGGTCTCATCCGAAAATCACCATAAAAAATCAAAAACATTGCAAAAATCACTGTCAGCATGCGTGTTTTCCAGGACTCAAGTCGAGAACGTATATTTGTCAGCTGGCTTCAGTTCTTCTGTTTAGTGGACGTTGTATGCATAGAGAGCTAAATCTTTCGACAAAATTTGGTGCAGTGTGGCTGTGGAGAGGTCAAACCTTGAGAAAAGCGGCGAATGGAGGTGTCTGGGTCGTTTTCTGAACTTTCCTTTACTGCGGCGATATTTTCCGGAGCGAACACGTTTCGGTGTCTCTATTCCTGGATCCTCTATTCCTCTCGCTTTAGACCTGGGCCGCGAATACGTCGAAGTAGCCCTAAAGGGTAGTGTGCACCTACATGGTGCCCAAACTGACTAGAACTATCGATGCCATTGATCCGTATATAGGTTTCCTCTGCTACCTGGCCTAGTGTGAAACCTACCTTCAGGCAGATGTGCTTGGCTCTCAGGCTTCAAAACATGGAGGTGAGAATAGGAGTTAATGGACCTATGTGTCCATGCTGTTTTTTCAGTCTTCACTGAAATCGGTATACCTCTGTTCTTTTCTAGATTGTATCTCTCGACGATCGATTGATTTTGATGGGTTTACTTGTACGGGTCTATTGGCAAATTTTTATTGTCTCGTTCCGGAGTTTTTATGAAACCTAGCACTCCTAAGGCAGTGTTTCTGGTGGCTTTATGGGAACTTGTTTTCTAAATTTGATTTCGAGAGTCCGGATTTCCTTATTTTATTTGATCTTTGCTCTAACTGGTATGCAAGTATACGCATAGCAATTTTGTAGTAATTCAAGTCAATGGAACCTAAGATTTTGAGATAGAAAAGTACTGAGAGGGGTTCCACGTCCATTGCAACAAAGCCTATCTGATTGGGAATCAGATCATCTGGATATTTTATATTGGACGTCCAATCCTTCGACGGAGTTAGTCAAAAATGTTGGACATAATGCTGCCAAACATTCCATTGCTGCAGTGCCTTATCGAATCGGAGAAGATATCAAGCGGGCTGCAGCTTTTAGATCCAGATTTGGCATGTCTTCTGTCGCTGGACATACTATACGGAAGCCTGCAGTACCCCTACAGTTACGATGCAGATATCCATTCTGCAGCTCTATCACGCATGATTTACATTCTCACATCTAAGCCAAATGCTTCGGATCTGCCGCCGAATGTCATGGAAGACAGTGATATCATTCCAAATGATTGCTTCCTCGTCCAAGTGCCGCGTGAAGTCGATCGCATATTCCGTAGCAGTTTCTCTGAGCCGTCTATAGTGCCGAACTTTATCCAAATTCTTACTGCTCCAGACATCGAGCCACTCATCAAAAAGACTATTTTCATGCAGTTGAACGTGATTGCTCAAGAGGAGTCTCTGAATAGAGCAATTTTCAAAGCGAATGGATGGTTGTTGTGTATGCGCTCACTGGAAGGCGCCTTACAAAACCAATCACACACGGACTGTCCTGATTCCGTTTTTCCTATAGTCGGACTATTGTCAAAGTTGTTCGTTTACGATGGTGACTTTCGCCGGATATATGCGGAGCAAGAGAATGCCTTTATTTTGCTGACTCGTTGTATGTCTCTTTATATAAATGACATCACTTTGCGGCAGGATGTATGTTTTTACTTCTGTTTAGTTCGTTTATTGTTGGAAACAAGAACCTCACAGTTCCTAGTGTTTTGCAGAATCTGCAACTACCGGTCGGTAGGAAAAGTTATCTAGAGAAGCTGTACCTTGGTGAAGGAAGAAACCTCTTCAAGGAACTTCAAGGCGACTCAGCGTTTTATTCGAATGACTGTCGCTGACCTAAGGTTCGAAGGTCTGGAGAAAGCGCAATCCTGTTTGAATTATACCCCTAGTTTTTTGAAAAGCGACCTCGGATCGATTAAATCCACTTCAATGAAGAAAAATTGAATTGAGGAGTTCTTAAAAATCGCATCGAATGCAACAGCCTTTAATTCCGACTCTATGACGAAGGTGTTTCGCAAGTTCTTGATGAGCTCCAGTCAGTTGATTCTAATGGAAAACGCAGTGGAGTTATTCTCAACTCTGATGCAGGCGAACAACCAGACAATCATAACGTGGTTGATTTAAACGCTGCAAGAGGAGAAGCCTCTACTATTGCTCTTACTGAACAACGAATCGGACACACCACGGACTCGGAAAATCTGTGCGCTGTCGGAAGTGTTCCAAAGGGCGCCACCGTCCATGCAGTCAACCCATCTCGAACTTGAGATATTGGAGATGTACTTTACCAAGGGTGCTCTTGATCGGACACCTTGTCACTACATAAGCTCTTCAGCAAGAAGCAAGTCTACGTCACGTGCAATAAGCTCTACTTCATTACGATTGCTCTGAAATCGTTTACTCAAAACAACGCACTATTGATTGTATACAACTTCTCAGCATCGATTTTGGATTTTCAATTAAAGGGCGCCAACCTAAAGTATTTATCGGGTCTGGGGGAACGTATGGGCTTGGTGCATACTTGAAAGAATTGCAAAAACTGAAGAAAGTACTGAAAGCCTTATCATCGGGTTGGCCTTTCTTCCTGGTAGCTCTGAACTGGCGATAGTAAGATAGCTGGCAGTTCTCTTATTCGCTGATTTGCTAAAGAATGTTACACAGTTCGATCAGGTCTATGACATGCTACAAAAGTACGATTTCTTTCGAATTGCTCATGCATCACTGAAACACTTTTATCCTGGAGAGTTGCAGCCTTCGGAGGACGAACGAAATGAGATTACTACCTGTAATCCGACTTTCATCCAACTAATTGAACTCAAACTGTCCTTCTGTTCGGTGCTATGTGAGAAAGCAATCATGGTAAAGCTATATCAATTAATAAAGACCCCTCAATATTGGAGAGATATGGAACCTTTACTCCCGTTTAAGCGGATATCACTTGTCCCTTATACAAATGACTGTTTGACGTGATCAATATTTTATCAGATACCTGTGCGCTTTCTTCAGCACATTGCATCCACAACAGCACCTCATGAGTATGCTGAATCTTCTGATGGTTCTGTCTAAAGATTAAACCAGTTTCACAGAAAATAGTCACGGTTGACTACGTGCTTGTTATTCATAAATTTTTTGCTCATAAAATGCCAATAACGGGACGTCAACCAAGAGTGTTTCAGTGACACACTGGATTTGAATCCCGCTCAAATGAAATATACCGCCCTCCTATCGTATCGGTTCCCAGTCCAAAAATTTCAACGTAGTTCCAAGTGTCTCAAAGGTTCTTCTCTGCGAAGCAATAGCAGTTCTCCTTAACACTTCTGAGAAAGCTCGGCAAACTGCTAAGAACATCAAATTTCTGGAGCGAATTCTTAGCATCTTCAACGAGTCAGTTCAGTTTTTTTTCAGTTTATATGCATTTTTATTGTATTACTTAATTTACTCTTACTTGCTAGACAAAAAATGCTTAAAAATTAGCTTAATTAACTTAAAATTATCTTATTCTAGCTTACTGGCCCCATGCGGGCACTCTAAGTTAAACCTAACACTTAAATTATGTCTTTCGACGTACCTTACTACTATAATATACTATTTCTATTCCTTATAATTAAAACTAAGAAAACATTTTTTACAAAAAAAAAACTTAGTAACATGACTTTTTTTATATTTTATTATAAAACTTAAAACTAAAAAACTACCTAAAAATAAGTCTTAATCTACTTACATCTAGTACATACATATATATATATATATATATATACATAATATATATATACTTAATATATAAATATATGTATATATATAGATGTATGTTCTTTTTTTTTAATTTTTTATTTTTATTAATTTTTTTTTTTGGTTTTTATATATTTTTTTTTCTTAAATCTAACTTACTCCTACTTAAAACTACTTAAAACTACTTTAAACTACTTTAAACTATGTAAGCCGGCCATGGCTAAACAAAACTTAGGCGACCCACTTTGCTTCACATGAAGCTACCAATTATTGGAGGAATTCGACGACGAACTCTCCCTTCCTTCAACTAGCCACCAAAATTGTTGGTGCTGCCGAGCAACATCCCTTATGTCGCGACTCCCTACCGCCCTACTGAACCGGAGACGCTCCGCACTGCCGTGTGCGACGTCTCTGTCGTAGTTGAGTCGCCTGTCCGCAGCTGTTCGAGCAACGTGGAAGATTAGCGGCACAGCCAATCTGTCCTGGATCAGACCTTTGCTATCAAGGTAGAGGAACGCTTCTGGAGGAACATAGCCGTCAAAGCGAACTCTCTCATGATACATATAATTAGGGTAGTAAGCCCCAGAGATCAGGTTGTTCGACGATGTCATTGCTCTTGCAATGTGCCTTCGAGTCAACTTAATAACAAAATTGTCCACTCTTATTAGGTTCGCCCTATCGTACAAGACCTCATTGCGATAGAATTTTATGTACTCAGATTCTGGTGTTCTGTATAACCGAAGACAAGCCCTAAGGCAAGCCCTCTCAAACACCCGAATCTTTTCCAATAAACTTGCTCTCACGTTGAACCACACCGGACATCCAAATACAAGCATGGGCCTGATAAGGGCCATGTAGCAGATCACCTTCACCCTCGCATCGAGTTGGCTGTTATAAAACAGTCTCCTTGTAAGGGCAAAAGCACCTCTGGCTCTGGCCAGAGCAACATCTATATGTTTGTTAAAATATAGATATTGATCTAGCCAGATCCCAAGGTATCTGACTACATTTCGACAAGCAAGTGGCTGTCCATGTTGTCCGACGGTCGAGAACTTTCGCCAATTCTTTCTGGTATCCCTAGAGGCCCCAGACAAAGGCGTCCTAAACAGAATGGTTTCCGACTTCTGAAAGTTGATTTTCAACTTCCAGTCATCGCAATATCGCTTAATTTTGTCGAAGTCGCGTTGCAAAAGTGTATTAATGACCTCAATCTTTGGACCTGTTCTGTACGCTATCAAATCGTCTGCGTACGCTATGGCATGGTGAAGTGAACCTATCAGATCACTTGTGTAAATGTTGAATAGGATCGGCGAATTTACCGCACCTTGTTGCAGACCGTTTTTAATGTTAAATGTTCCGGCAGAAGTCACATCGCCATTCTTCACGATGAACTGTCTACTGGAGAGCATATCAAAGAGAATATACAGCAGTGGTTTACTAATGCCCAACCTGTCCATCTTGAAGAAGAGTCCCTCTAACCATACGGTGTCGAAGGCCTTTTCCAAGTCAATCAGGCAGGCACCAGTGCACTGTTTCTTGCCTTTGTTCCACTGGATATCAGAAACCAGTTTAGACGCAGCATGAATGATATCATGCCCCGCCCTGAAACCGAATTGATTATCCGGAACGATATGTTTGTCCTCAACCCACTTAGTCAGGACTCTATTGATCACCTTCTCGAAAACCTTACTGATGTTTGGAAGAAGACTGATCGAGCGGAGATTCGCCGGATTGGAAGTAACTTTATTCCTTTTAGGGATGGGATGTACCACCGCAGTGTTCCAATGTGCTGGATAATGTGCATTATTCATTGCACTGTTAAACAGGGTGGTATAAATGTCCACCGCTTCTAGTGGGAGATGTCGCAGCACGATGTTCGGAATACCATCGGTCCCCACTGATTTCTTAGCCCTGATTGTGTCGAAGATCTCATGGAGCTCTTCCTTCGAAATGAACGGGGGTAGGTCACCCTCTCTGGTAATGACATTATTTGCCATATTTTCGTCGCTGAACCGGGTGAAACCAGAGCCCTCGGATCGTCAGTTCTCTACTTCATTTCGAATGTAGAGGTCGTGCACCAAGACGCGATTGTCCAGGTCATAATTAGGACCAATGGTATCAGTGGCTTTGTACATTTCCTGGAAAGTCGCGCCTATGGCCTCAACCTTCTCCTGTGGATATTCGATCACAAAGAAGTCATCATCATCAGCGGCCTCATTTGGATCAATACCTGCTATTGTCAGTAAACGTTCGTTGTCTGTTGTCCGCGCTATTTTAAGACACTGAAGGTCGTTTTGATTTTTTCTCCGAAATAGTTTATTTATTTGAGGGAACATATTCGGGTTGCTGGTGTTTACAGCCCGAACCCTGTTATTCCAATACAAACTTACAGAAATTCTGTAATTCTCTTTTATTAACGTTTGAATATTTTTAATCGACGCCTTCAGTGTCCTAATCTCCGGGTCTTGTCTGTCAGTTAACTGTCTGTACAAGTTTTTGAGTCTTGTCAGAAGTCTACTTTTCTGTCGGTGCAGTGCGTCAATAGTAGGTTTACGGAACAGGTCTTCGTTAGTCGTACGTCGATACCGCGGTATTGTAGCGTCCATAGTTTGTTTAATTGTCTCGTCCATTTGTTTTAGGTAATTGTCGATCTCCTCGTTTGTTAAATTCCTATTGTACGGTGGGTGGAGCGTATTCGAGGAGAGCGCACTTGTCATGGTTGCGAAGAAGCGTGTCCATCGAGTCTTACTGTAGTTGTAAGAATATATTTGTACAAACTCCTCCAATTCCGCACTTTCGTTGGGAACTGTAATTTCGGTGCTAAAACCGCAATGGTCACTGTCATACACGAATGTGCGCAGACAGTTTAGCGTTTGTAAATTCGTACCTGTCAGTCGTATACGTTCGTCGTACAGCATTAGATCCAAATAAGACCCGCCTCTGGGAAACGACGGGTTATCCGTCGCTTTAAGACCGAGTCTGTACATGACATCGTGCTGACCCCACCAATCGAGTAGTAGGTTCCCTCTAGTATTTGGCAAATTATTTCCCCAATCTCTGTGTTTAGCGTTGAAATCCCCGCCGATTACAAAATAATTCTCCTCCAATTCCAGCCTCAGGAATCGAAACAGTGTCTCGAGCTCTGAGATGAATAAAGTGGATTGAGTAGCCTTAGATGCATAAACAGACACCATGTATAACCGCTTTCCACTACGGAGAGGGATGTACATGATGCATGCTTCCAGCACCTGAAACCTACGTACTACACGACTATATACTCTTTTGAAACGCAGTCCCTTTCTTACAAAGATCGCAACACCACCTCCTTGAATAGAATTGGGTCGGTTTCTTCGTAATATTTCATATCTTCTGTGTCTCATTTTGTGCCTTTTGGTAAGCTTAGTTTCGCTAACCAAAAGCACATCAGGGGCTTGGTCTTTAAGCAACTTAAACAGTGCGGCTCTTCGTTCGCACCTAATCAGTGAATTAACATTCACTGCAAGGACCTTCAGGGTTTGCTCCGCCATGTACGTACCCATTACGACTGGAGGTGCGTTAGGCCCGGCAGCAGCGCGTATATTTGATCTACCCGCTTAGCCTGTTCCTGTATTTGACGCTGAAGCTGAGCCACCTGCCCCTGAATAGAGAGCAAGATAGCCAGCATGTCAGGTACAGGTTCAGGTGCTATAGGCGCTGGGGCCTGAGAAGCTACCTTTGCTTGTTGTACCGTAGTTCCCCTACCTGCCGCCATTTGGGCGTAGGTAACTTTTGGAGTAACGGCTGGTGTTTGAGCCTGCACGAGTGGACGTTTAACTTCCACTTTCTGCTGCCGAGCCAGATTTACTCTTTTGATGTATTGGAATTTGGGACAACCCCGATAATTTGCGGTGTGTCCCGTGTTCCTACATAAAGCACAAGAGAGTTGGCTTTTTTCCGACGCTCCGTCCTTACCTAGAGCGCATTCCTCTGACTTGTGGTCCTTTCCACACTTCACACATCGAGGCTGCATTTCGCAGTTCGACGCGGCGTGCCCGAACCTTTGGCAGCGAACACATTGTAAAATGTTTTCGCTCCTCTTTAATTTTTCCCAGTGTACAACCTGGTAGTCTAGGACTTTGATACTCCTTAGACCATCCAGTTTGCTGTTGGGACTTAGCTGAACCAGGAAGAACGGTAGTTTCCGCTTCTCCCTTTTAGCTCTAGCCGTGACAAACGGCTTAACCCCTACGAATTTGAGCTCTTCGCACTCCTTCTCTTTCAGCAGTGCAAGGAGCTCCTCCGGCTCAGTCGACGGCTCTAATCCCCTCAGCAGCATTGTTTGCAGCTTTTCACCCTTAGGGGTGTAGGAGAAGAACTCCGTCGTCGAATCCTTCAATAAACTTTTGATTTTGTGGTAGCGCTCCACTGTGTTACAGTGGATCGCGTGCCTATCTACACTTAGTCTTTTAATAAAAAAAATTACAGCCTATGGCCGACTTACATAGTTCGATAGTGTCCTTTAACTCCATTTTAAAGGTGTTAATTGGTGGCACTTTTTGTTTGGTGGCTTTCTGCTCTTGCTGTTGTCTCTGCTGCTGTTGCTTTTGCTTATGTTGTTGTTGATGCTGTTGCTGTTGTTGTTGTTGCTGTTGATGTTGCTGCTGTTGTTGTTGCGGCTTATTCTTCTGTACATTTTGTTGTTTATGTTTTTGCTGTGTTTGTACATCTGTTTTTGTTAATTCCTGTGCAGGTTTCTGTGTTTTTTGTTTTGCCAGAGGTTGTTTCTGTTGTTGTTGTTGTTGTTGTTGTTGTTGTTGTTGTGGAAGCTCCACGTTTATGTTTGCTTGTCCCTGAGGTCTCTGGAGTAGTTGCTGCTTCTCCATCTCCCTCCTTGCCACTTGCTTTGCTTTTATGGCTAGCACTTTTTGTTGTAGCTGCTTAATGCTACTGTAGAGAGCCTCGACCTCCTCCTCTTCGTCATCTGACTCAGATGCAGCGAGGGATGCAAAGCTATTGTCTGCTGCGCTTGCTGCTATCCTCGCAGCTCTCCCCCGCACTCTGCCATGCAGCATTTCTAGCGAAGCTGAATGCGCACGCGTCATGATATTCGGAGTCGGCTCCAATTTCCTCCTCCTCTTTGTGTCTGTTATTGTTGTTGTTGCTGATTTTGCGTGGACTGGCTTAACGGCTTGATCATCAGACGACATCATGCCATCTGCTGACCCCGCTATTGGGATAGCGGACCGCTTAGTTCCACTCATCACACGATCGATCTCACTTTCTATTTATCGAAATTGTCTATTCAATTAAACTTTATTAAAAAATAAAAATTCGATGGAAATTTTTCGCGGAATCGAACCCACGACCGCTGCTTTGTCGGCCGACACCACTACCGCTGGGCCACCGATGCACTTGGACAAAATGTTTCTAATGCACTTTATATCGATGTTTTTTTTTATTATTTACTTTTTTCACTTTGAAAGCCGAAACACGTCTATTCCTCACGGAGGTCTATGAACGACTGCATCTTCAACGAGCTCTTCAACACCATGTACCACGTTTGTGCGGCGTGAAAGCAAGAAACTGATCTTCATCAAGTACCTGATTATTCTGTATAGTATCGTCTTAAACTGGTTTTCGGCCGATGAACTTAAAGATGAACTGCAGATAGCAGAACTAACAAAAGCCCTCACTCAAACAAGACCATGGCATAGTCATTGAAATGATCTACGAACTTTTACACTAACCAGCAAAATACAAACTGTCTACGCACTTTCGTGTATGACAGCGATCATTGCGGTCTCAGCACCGAAATAACTGTTCCCAACGAAATTGCGGAATTGGAAAAGTTTGTTCAAAAGCATTCCTACAATTATAGTAGGGTTCGTTGGACACACTTCTCAAGAATACTGACAAGAGCACTCTTCTCGAATTCGCTCAACCCACCGTCCAACAGAAATCTGTCAAACGAGGAGAGTGACAGGTATCTTAGACTAATGGACGAGACAATCAAACTAACAATGGACAAAACGATATCTCGATATCAACACACTGACGATAAAGACTTATTCCGCAACGCAACCATTGACGCACTGCACCGACATAAAAGTAGACTGCTGTCAAGACTAAAAACCTTTTCCAGACAGTTCATTGACAGACGTAACCCGGAGATCATGACATTGAAGTCGTCCAAACACTAATAAGAGCAAATTACAGAAATTCTGTAAGTTTGTATTGGAGCAACAAAATTCGAGCTGTTAACACCAGCAACCCGAATATGTTCCCGCAAATAAATAAAATATTTCGGAGGAAAGATCAAAACGACCTTCCATGTCTCAAAATCGCCCGAACGACGAACAACGAACAAGTACTTGTAGCAGCAGGCATTGATCCAAAAGAGGCCGTTGATGATGATAACTTCTTTGTGGTCGAGGATTCGCAGGAGAAGATAGAGGCTATAGGAGCGACTTTCCAGGAAGTGTACAAGGCGAATGACATCATTGGCCCGAACCACGATCTGGAGAATCGAGTCCTCGTGCACAATTTCTACCTTCGAAATGAAATTGTGAATTGGCGATTCGAGAGCTCGGGTTTCACCCAGTTCAGTGACGAGAATATGGCAAATAATGTCTTCACCAACGAAACGGTATTACCACCGTTCATTCCGAAGGAAGAGTTCCAAACTATCTTCGAATCACTCAGAAGTAAAAAGTCAGTAGGAACCGATGAAATACCGAACATTGTGCTTCGACATCTCCCACTAGAAGCGGTGGACATTTATACGACCCTGTTTAACAGTGCAATGAATAATGCACATTATCCAGCGCATTGGGACACTGCGGTGGTACATCCCATCCCTAAAAGGAATAAAGATACTTCCAATCCGGAGAATCTCCGCTCGATCAGTCTTCTTCCAAACATCAGTTAGGTTTTCGAGAAGGTGATCAATAGAGTCCTGACTAAGTGGATTGAGGATAAACATATAGTTCCGGATAATCAGTTCGGTTTCAAGGCGGGGCATGCTATCATTCATGCGCCGTCTAAACTGGTTTCTGATATCCAATGGAACAAAGGCAAGAAACACTGGTGCCTGCCTAATTGACTTGGAAAAGGCCTTCGACACCGTATGGTTAGAAGGACTCTTTTTCAAGCTGGACAGTTTGGGCATTAGTAAACCACTGCTGTATATTCTTTTTGATACGCTCTCCAGTAGACAGTTCATCGTGAAGAATGGCGATGTGACTTCTGCCGGAACATTTAACATTAAAAACGGTCTGCAACAAGGTGCGGTAAATTCGCCGATCCTATTCAACATTTACACAAGTGATCTGATAGGTTCGCTTCACCATGCGGTCCAAATGGTTGAGGTCATTAATATACTCTTGCAACGTAACTTCGATAAAATTAAACGATATTGCGATGACTGGAAATTGAAAATCAACTTTCAGAAGTTGGAAACCATTCTGTTTAGGATGCCTTTGTCTGGGGCCTCTAGGGATACCAGAAAGAATTGGCGAAAGTTCTCTATCGTCGGACAACATGGACAGCCACTTGCTTGTCGAAATGTAGTCAGATACCTTGGGGTCTGGCTAGATCAATATCTGTATTTTAACAAACATATAGATGTTGCTCTGTCCAGAGCCAGAGGTGCTTTTGCCCTTACAAGGAGACTGTTTTATAACAGCCATCTCGATGCGAGGGTGAAGGTGATCAGCTACATGGCCCTTATCCGGCCCGTACTTGTATTTTGATGTCCTGTGTGGTTCAACGTGAGAGCAAGTTTATTGGAAAAGATTCGGGTGTTTGAGAGGGCTTGCCTTAGGACTTGTCTTCGCTTATACAGAACACCAGAGTCTGAGTACATAAAATTCTATCGTAATGAGGTCTTGTACAATAGAGCGAACCTAATAAGAGTGGACAATTTTGTTATTATTGTTAAGGGCACATTGCAAGAGCAATGACCTCGGCAAACCACCTAATCTCCGGGGCTTACTACCCTAATTATATGTATCGTGAGAGAGTTTGCTTCGACGGCTATATTGCTCCAGAAGCGTTCCTCTTATTCCTGAATTACCGCTCCTGCCAGGAGGGTCGTATAGCTCTTATAAAATTTCACATATTGATCATCTTCGATACTCTTCATCGATTCAATCCGAAATCTCAAAAACCGAAAAGAGATATCCTTTTCGCGTGGCTGACATTCTGGGACCTATTCTCCCACTATCCTGAGGAGACAACCTATCTTAATCGCTTCGATTGATTGGATTGAAAATCCTTCGCAATATGACATTCCTACCGAGCAATCGGACAAAGTTGCTAGCTTCCTCTGACTACGCCATCAATAATACCATCACGGAAAGCGAGTTTTACTCGGAGCAACTTGTACTTAGTTTGCATTGCAGTATGGCGATTAATATCTGCGGGAGCCAAATATGCTGGAACGATACGAAATACAAAATTGGCGGAGAAGTTAGCCGCGATACTAGAAGAACTGAACGTCAGTTCCAGTGCAGTAGAGAACGCAGCTGTGCCCTCACAAACTCAAGACTTCCCCAACTGACCTTCATATACGTCTAAGCCATCTCATGCTCTTCAATGCAAATGCGACTCAAAATCACCTGAACAATCATGGGTTCAAAACGCCGAGGATAACCGTTCTCCCTAATGTCCTTGATTTTGTGCCATAGAACAGGACTGGGATGGTGAGGGTCTTCAATAGAAGGGCGTTACTCGTGTTGTTCTTTTTAACTTAACTGGGATACTTATGTGGTGGGGGTATTTAAGACCACTCACAATCCCCGGGTTGAAAAGTCCTTTGCCAGGGTTGTTCACAGTAAAATCATCAATCGCGACTGTGTGGTTGTTTCATCGCGAGGTATGAAGCTTTTATATGTGCTTGCCGGGACCATGGACAACGTAAAATAAATTACTCGTACTCTTTGGGTTATTGCAGCTACACCCAAAGACATACAGGTTCCTGTTGTTGTCCGGGAACCCTCATAAGGAGGCGCGGTGAAAAGTCAATTATGGGCCCTCAACTTTGTAAAAATTCAATAATATTCTCCTCTGGCACAAGTCAGGTCGCTACATGTTTTCGGGAGAGTTAAATTCAATTCAATTAAACCGACCAACAGTAAGGGTTCTTTACACAATAGTTGTGACTCACGTTATGATTAAATGTTGCAGCACTTGAAGCGGCGAAAAACCTGAAAGAGGACATGTCATTCAACAAAAATATGTTTAACTGCACCGTTCAATGAATCGATGCAAAAGTGCGCCTAGTTATTACGGATCCCTGTTATCCTGTTCGTCACGGTTCTTTCATAAAGAACAAAATCATTCAAATCAATTTGTTTGTTGCAAGAATAATTGCTTTTACCATTATGTCGGCATTTCGGATTAAAACTTTCCATGCTTCCGGCATATAAAACTCCATTCCAGAGAATCCATCAAAGAAATTGGCTTGAGGGAAATTATCTGCAATTGGCTGGATTCTCTGGAGATATTTACTCGTAATTGCCACTTAAACGATGAAAAATGCAGATTGTAAATAATTCATCTTCATAATGACTGTGGTTGGTTGTTCTGATATAATTTCGGAATAATGGAAAATCAACGAACACGGTTTCATATGCAGATGGCAAGGAAAGTTGTTTTTAATTATTTTCCACATGGCCCCCTTAAAAACATATGGAGTGACTGTCCTCTTTCCTTTTTTCTGAAATATTATTTCAACAATGAGGAATGTCCGTTCGATAGAAGAACTCCCTCAGGTGACATCTGTACTGGAGTCCACGTTGATTTTATGGTTGAGGAACGAATTTTAAGCGACTTCTTTGGGGAACTTGTCTTTATTTGAGTTGGTAAGCTGACAAGGTTTCACATCGGGTCAATACCTACTAACGTCATCCCACATATCATCCCAAAACCACTATGATCAGGATTTTGTGTGATGTTAATCTTCAGAGCCCTCAGGATCGAAGTAAAATCACAAATATTACAAGGATACCCATTTACGTGCTACCGGTGCTAATACAATTCGTCGCCATAGCAATCCGCTCGTGGTTTCACCCGTGCCATCGTTATCTCTGCCATGGATTTAATGTCATCAAGAACTCGCACTAGATGGATTAGTTGCATTAATTGAACGCAATGTAATTCGACACCCAAAATCCCTGTTGTAATTAGTTGCTTCCGCCTCATATGAATTACATTTGCCACACCTAGTTGAGTGTATTACTCTGAGATTTCTTGTTGACGGTGACGAGAATATCGAGAGTTTTCCTAACTTTTATCTTGATAAAGTCAAGGTAACCACTTTCGTAGCATGAAGTTAACTTGCGGTTACGGAAACACATCCACTAACTAACGACATGGATCAACTTTGCCATCAGATTGATTGATTTATCTGTTGGTTAGATAGAACATGTGGATTCGAATTAATTGCAGTTTAAAAATGTGGGTTCTGCTTTATATCATCAACAAGAGATCCTTTTGCATTTTAAAATGGCATCCCAGGTCGTTCCTTACTTATAGTTCGAAATAATGTGGGGAAGGTGGTAGCACAAAAGCCTCATGGTCCAGCGGCAAGTAAACACGACAAGGGATTCCAAATCACACTCGTGCATTTCTAGATATTGAAGCTCAATCTATTGACTGTGGTGGATAGATTTTTCAGGCGTTTGACAGTAATCCCAAAAATTACTTATTTACTTTCTGAGGCAGCGCTACAGTATATAGGGCCTCAACTATCAAGCCTATCCAAAATTTAAGTCATCACGAAAAGAAACTTTGAAAGTGTCAAATATGCCACAACTCAGTGCGGCTCTAGGTATGCCTTGAACCACCAGAATAATCATCATAATATGCGTGCTTCGCCGGCCAAAAGCACCACCACTTCGATTTCAAAGATGACTGCCTTCGATTTCAAAAGCGACAGCCGACGTCAATTCAACAAGAGCTGCAGTAGCAGCAATTGAATTTCCACATGATAGCCGCCCAACAACAGGCCGTTCTGGCTCGTAGCCAAGGCTACGTGAAGCTCCTCTACAAAATCTCCAATGCAAACTCGTGCGACAATGACGAAAAAGACGGCGGTTTTGAAGACGATGATTTGGACCAAAGTTTCAAAGGATCAGCTATTGACCTTTCAGCCGCAACGCTGCGCCGTTGAAAAATGCACAAAACATGGCTTACTTACATACTTAGGAGGCTCTACAATCCGGGGTTGAACTGGGCCTCAACCAATAAGCCTCTCCAATAAGTGTGGTCTTTGACTAACTGCCTCCAGTTGCGCATTCCTAGTTGGTTAAGCTCCCCTTATACTTGCGCTATCCACCTAAGGCGAGGCCTTCTTCTACTGCGTTGTCCCTCTGGCTGGAGCGTTGGTTTCCATTCGCTCTACTTGTCCCAGCTATCTCAAGCGCCCAATGCACAGTTTTTTGCACGTCGTTGAATCGTCTTCTCCAGGACCCGTCAACGCATGCAGGACCAAATACTCATAGCTTACGAAGAATTTTTCTCACAAAACGACCAAGGATATCTTCATCTGCTTTAGAGAGGCTCCATGCTTCAATCCCACAGCAAGATTGGGATTACTAGGGTCTTATATAGAGTTTCGAGAGAGAGCCTTACTACACAGTTGCCTTCTCAGCACAAAGAAACAGCGATTGGAAAGCATTGTTCTTCGTTTGATTTCTGAAGAGATGTCGTTTTCAAATGCAAAAGCAAAGCCGAGATAGCCAAAGTCCCTCACTACCTCAAACTTATAGCTGTCGATTGTGACACTCTGGCCGATTCGTCGATGTTGGGTGTCCCTTCTTGTTGACAGCATGTACTCTGTTTTGCCCTCGTTTGCCGCTAGACCCATTCTTGCCACTTCTGTTCCTATACACCCCGTGCATATACCCAAGCAATTGAACAGTCTTTTGAAAGGTCGTACCTCGTGAGTTGGGTTGTGAGTTTGCACAATTCTTTCAAGTATGATATTTAAGGAGTCACATGGAAGTGCGTCGCCTTGCCTAAATTCTTTTTTTGAAATCAAAGGTCTGGGTTAGGTCGTCACCGACCTTAATGCAGCAGCGAGCTCTCCTTCATCGTTATCCTGCACAAGCGGAAGGGTTTGGCTCTGTATAGCTCGTCTCTATAGATGCTGTCATATGCGACTTTAAACAAAGGTGGTGAGGTATCGACCTGAAAATCTTGAATTTTCTCCAGGATCCACTGTAGTGTGATTATTTGGTCAATTGCGGACTTAGCTGGCCTAAAACTGCACTGATAGGGTCCAATCAAATCGTTGACAAATGGTTTTAGGCGCTCGCACAATATGCGAAATTTAGGAGACTGACACCCTTATAGTTGGCTCTGTTTAGAGGGTCTTCTTTCTTGTGAACCGGGCAAACGATGCTGAGGTTCCATTCAATAGGCACACATTCATCCGACCAAATCTTGAAAATAAATTGGTGTATGCTCTCTACCAAGTCATCTCCTGTTGCCTTAAATAATTCGGTGGGTAGGCCGTCCGGCCCGGCAGTCTTGTTCGACTTCAGTTTAGATATTGCTATCTACAGTTCATTTTGGTAGGGTAGACGGAATTCTTGACTTGCATCGTCAATTTTGAATGGTTCGCTCTGCCAGAAAGCGGAATTTCTGTCATCTTCGCCGTTTAGCAGCCTGCAGAGATGGTTTTTCCATATCCTCAGCACCGACTGTGACTGTACTACAAGGTTCCCTTCTTCATCTCTACAGGTTTCCGTTCGGTTCTTATTACCCTGGCACGTTCTTTTTACCTTTTGGTAAAACTTCCGATCATTATTCCTGAGTAGCACCTAGATTTTCATCATTCAGGGGTTTCGTGGCGGTGGCGTGATGGCTTCTCGGCATCTAAGCCGCTGATCTGGCTGCAAAGGACTTGTCGAGAGGTTGAGGGATACATGACCGCAAAGGTTGTGGCAGCTTACTGCGATTGCAACCGTTGTTGTGGCGACTGAAATATCAGTAGACGTACCTTGGCTGCAACCAGGTAGTGGTCCGAGTCTATGTTGGCTCGGAATTTTCAGGCATCTAAAATACTTGAAGAGTGCCTTACGTCAATCGGAACATTATCAATCTGGTTGACAGTTTACTGATCTGGTGTCCGCCATGCTGCCTTGTGAATATTGATGTGAGGAAGCCGTGTGCTTGCTGTAGTAATGTTACGTCCCGCAGCGAAATCAATTAGCCTGAGTGCGTTTCTAGACGTGGTGTCGTGTGGGCTATGTCTTACGATTGTGCTACCAAAGATGTCTTCCTTTCCGATTTCGGCATTAAAGTCGCCTAGGACGATTTTAACGTCATGCATCGGACATTGCTCGTAGGTTTTTGCCGAGGAGCTCGTAGAAGCTTTCTTTGGTAGCATCGTCCTTTCCTTATACATACGTATTATAGATGTAAAGGACTTTAATCGGTGACACCCCCATGTTGTCGTGGAAGCTCCTTTGACGTGACACGTATATGCCAGAGAAGTTTATTTTCCATCATGGCAGCGAAATATTTAGCTTCGATGGTGCTTAGTGCGAAACCAGTCAGCTGCCTCCTTCTCCTAAAAAGAACAACCTCAGTTTTGGTAGGATTGACCAAATGCCCATTCCTATTGCACATATAATCGAGCACGTGTAGGGATGCCCGCGCTTTATAGGAGGCAATCGAGCTGACGCTATAGCTACCTCGTCTGCATTTGGCTGAGTATAGACATTAGAACCATTGAGAGCACTGAGTCGACAAGTTTGCAGCATAGCAGTGTAGACCGGATGCTAAGCTTCGGTGCCCCAGATGCGGCAATGTGGATATGGAATTTATCCGAAAACACGATTTTTTTGAAAAAACGCGTGTTTTCCAGGACCCAACCTGAGATCGTACGACGCTCCTAGTGGTCGTCCGACTTCAGTTCTTCCATTGTTCGGCTGTGGAGAGGTCAAACTGCAGAAAACGGTGACGAATGGAGGTGTTTTTGAGTGGTTTTCTACACTTTCATTTAGTGTGGCAATATTTTCTATTGAACATCGGGGGGGAAACGTTTCGGCGTCTTCACGTCCCCTTGAACTTTTTGATTATATTGCGCACCCACTTCTCGGAAGGCACATGAATACTTGCAAAATTGACACGAGTTTTTCGCATTGTTGCTGCGATTGAAGCTGAGTTTTCGTAATAAAATTCAACGATTTGGATTTTGTTCTTTCACCGTGTAGCGTTCCATGGTAAATTCTTAAATTTATAGATGACATCTGTCACCATATGGCTAACCCTAATAGGCCTTTAAATTCCTCCAGCTCTCGTTGAAACACCCTTTATATGGCGTTGGTGCCAGGGAACTTGAAACCATCTAAGGAATAAACAGTGTATTAGATGGCCTTCTCATCACAACCAATGCTAGATACCAATTAATGCGGCTGATTTTATTCACTTGTAGCTAGGTGAGAGAAGCTGGTTACGAGCCGCTCCTAATCAGGTTACCTGGGAAGTGCTTCCAGTCTGACTGATTTTTCCCATTTTATGACTTTGGCCAGCCTATGTTTTGGCATATTCCGAGGCACCTCATATAGTCGCTGCGTTCCATCATGGAATGGACGATCTGTAAGAGTTTTTCTTAGCTGAACATGAGAGTTTAATACGTCCAGTCAGGACGCCATTCAGGATCTGAACAGTTTCCTCTGCCGTTTGTTTCATTCTGAGTTCAAGCAGAGAATTGATGGACATTACGGGCTCCTTCTTTGTTATTTTCTTTTGCGAATTCTTCCTCTTCAACAAGACCGAGACCAATTATGGATCTACGATCTCACATGGAAGCCAATAGTATTTTTCAGCCGTCAAATTACCTGTTGGGTAGAGTTAAGTCGATTACTTGCTTTCTTATTTTCGTAGAAAATGTTGGCACGGTGCAATTGCGCTTACAACATCACATATTACATGCGGTCTCTTTGCACTGTGCTTCTGCTTCTGCTCCTCTTTAGTTGATTTTATAATAGATGATAGGTCCTTGAAGAATGCCTCTTCTGGAGCCCATTCCACCTTTTCGGTTGCCGTTTGAAACCGCATTCTATATAACTTCTTGTTATATTGTCATGGAGTGTAATCATAACAGGCTAAGACTTTCTCTCCATCATTCCGACTCAATCTACTGAGCTTGTTGTAGGAATAGTCGCAGAAACCTATCGGAGTCAAAGATTTATCCTCATTAGCATAGAGTTACTTGAGTATATTAGCTGGGGTCCTGGTCGCTGACGAGTGGCTATTGTGAGTACCACCAGGAGTACATGATTCCATTGGGCTCACCTCCAACCTGTTTGACAATATACCGTCTATGCTGTACGTTTTTAGCGCTTAATTCGATGTCTCACCTGAGTTCCTTTTACAACCTTGAGTGCTATATCTTCGTGTGATGACAAGGCAGCCAAGAAAATATGGTCCTCTCATCATGTATCTACAGCTAGATTTCTTCTGTCTATACGACCCCTAGGCACTTTCGGCACCCGCACTCTTAGCTGCCGCTCTCTCAGCAGCCTTTTGTCTATTCAACTTGAGATTCAGATTGCACCTCTTTGTCATATTCTACATCAATAAGTATGGCGGTAGGGTCCTCCATAATTATAGCCGCTAGAGGGCACATAAGATTTTTTTTATGGTTGACTCATTTGACATCGATTGTATTCAATCAAATATTTCGAATCTTCCCGCTAGGATATGACATGCAAAGGAACTTCACATCTCTCTTATGCATCCTTTAGCGTCGTGATCTCCGTTCAAGATTTAGATGTTTCTATTGCAGTTTCCACTATCGATGCTCTCATCAAAAATATTGCAACTCTATTCTATGCTGCCTATGCCAGATAGCATTTGGCCGCTTAAATATCGCTTTTCTGTATGAAATTGGATCTCGATAAATAAATATCTAACTCATAATTTTATTCAATCTCCCTTGTAAGCATTCAGTAGTATTAAAATTCAAAAATCTACAAAACAGTAGATTTGTCCTGTATATCCTTTTATATTCGCTTGAAATTAAGAGTTCGCGCATCTTCCCGCGCAATCTTTCTCACATTTTCAAATTCATTTGGCCATTTCGTAACACCATACCATATACCATCAATACACTAAACTGCCATGGCTTATTGGTGACTATTCCGTCTTCATGGTAAGTAATGCGAACTCTATAACCAATTTTGCTTGCTCAGAGCTTGCCAAAATCTTCTTTGTGTCGACAAAAAATAGAGCGCCTTACACCCACACCCTCCTAATAAATTCGTTTTAACCCACGTTCGCTCCACTAGCCTGATAACTCAATGTCCTAATTCTTATTTACACTAACATCCCTTCGTCCTCCTAATGTTTTCGTGCGATTTATATTATTGCTCTTAAACGCAAAAAAGTTCGTCCTGCCAAGTTGTAAGGGCATCAGTTCTATGACACCAAAATGAGGCATTTTATAGCGGTTTGGGATGCTCTAGCGCTTTGTCCTTATTTTGTTTCTTTAAATTGATTACTCGTCCTACATTACGTGGCTCCTTTCCCTAAAAAAAAAAAAATCGATGGACTGATGTTGCCAATTGATGTTCCCTTTTTTTCATCCTGCAGTTGCTTCCTTTTTTTTTTTGTGTGTAACTTTAGCCTAGTTATGATGTTTAAATATTAATAAATATTAAAATCCAAGGAAGCCTATTTAAGGATGAAAGGACAAAGTTTCATCAGAAACTTTTGCCTTGCCTTATCCTAAGCTGAAAAGTTTTTCTTTGTTCGTGGTCCTTCTATGTTCCACGAGAAGCTGAACAAATGAGCTGAACGTTTTCTACTCCTTTCGTTATTGGCGAAAGGCTTGAGTAATAGCTAAACTCGATGATTCATCGAGTCAAATTGGAAGAGGATCTAAAAGAAAAAAAAAAAAAAGAAAAAAATTAAAAGTTCGTCCTCGATTATCCTTTCAAAATTTTGCTGTTGGCTGTTGCAGTTGCAAGCGTTTCAATGTGTTTCACTTCAGTTTTAACTTTATAGGATTTAGCAATTTCGTGGTCGTATTTTAGCATTTTAGAAACTTATTGAATAAATCTGAATGAACCCTAAACATAACCGGAACTGAAGAGAACAAATAGCAATTTTTGAACAACCTAAGCAGCTATACAGGTGAGCTAACACTTGATTACACACCATACCGAAGCCAAGAAAGCAGTAAATGTGATTATGTTCACATGAATTGAAGAGGTGAAACTTAGTTATCACTGTCAACAACAGGATGTTGGCATACAATTTTTTATGAGGTACAGAGACCTCCTGGTTAGGGCTAACTTCCCCTCCGTGGAAAACAAGAAACGGTTCAGGGCAACCAACAGTATCGGATATGAACGTTCTCGTATATAGTTTTTCCGGCCTCAGAAAATATTTTGAGGACAACGCAACACGGAGGCACCCTAGACTACTGTGCAGCAGATATTGCCGCAGTCAAGGAAGTACGATGCGGTTGGCTTTGCAAAAAGTGGGTGAAAATCTAGGATATCGACTACGGCGATCGCCACAAAGAAGGAAGATGGCGCTTATTTGGATGTGGATTTACTACTCTGAGGAGACTTAAACAAAAAGTTTAAATCCTTCGGCATGATAGCGAACTCTTAATAAAAATTTCCAAAAAGCCAAACTCGAAAATAAACATAAGCCTAATTCGCGCCCATGCCCCTGCAGAGGTTAAGGATGACAGCATCAAAAACGAATTCAGTGACCTCCTAGACTCTAGAGATATACTCAGTGCGCCAACTTTGACGCCACAATTGTACGAGGCTGAGTAAGTAAACCGCTTTTGAGTGGCTTATCGCACCACGCAATATAGCTATGGATTCAGAATCTTAGATTTTGTAATGGGCGTAACCTCCTTTAGCCAGCACACGGTTTCCACATCTCGTTATTCATAAAAGCACTAGGCTATCCCCTGATCAATCAACCCATGCTCTAGCCAGGATATAAATGCACGTATCATAGACACAACCGAGTCAAGTACGAGCACCAAAGTTCTCAGTTTGAAAAGCTACATTCGGTAGATACCACTAGAATCTTTCCCGATCGCGTTTCCCACTCTGAAAATCCTAGCCCTAATTGTCAACGAGCCATCCAAGAAGCTGATTCTGATGCAATTGGCTTCAAAGCGCAGCCATAAAGAAACACTTGCCTTGAAGATGAATGTAGGCAGGTACATGCAGCCAAATCAGAAGCCATATAAAGATACACTCCATCGAAGGCCGAGAGAAGGGAAGAGTACAGGAAATAGGGAAACGTTACTGCATGAATGACATTCACGTTTGGTTCAGAATCAACTAAAGATACAAGGGCTACAAAGCCGGAATAGAAGCCTGTATGTTAAAGATGAACATAGACAACTAGTATTATAGTCGCAGCCAGTGCTGAAACTTCTGCAGACTATTCAATGGCGTTGAGGGTAAAAATACCGCTGTCAGTTAGAATAAGCCATTCACACTGGACTAAGACAACAGAAAATTCCATCCCGGGGATGTAATGAAGTTACGATAGCAATATCGATGCCAGTCTAATAAAGCAGCTGGCATAGGCGGACTGCCCATTGAGCTATTGAGCTAAACCGGCTGGAGATGACATGGTTGGAACTTGCATCGGTTCATCTGTATGATATGTTTGGAGGAAAGCCTGCATCTCCACATCGTTTGTCCGATCCACAAGAAAGAACACTCTTTTTACTTGTCCAACTATAGATAAATAGGACTCCTAACCATGGTCTATCAGACCTTTCCTGCCATATTTTGTGAGCATATGAAACCATCCAAGTGCAATTTGGTTGCTCAAAGTCAACCATGACCATCGGCTGCTCCATTAAGCCGATGTGCTGTCATTTGACTTTGAGGCGAATGACATTGATGTGATTGTTATCAGAAAAGGACGTACATCAACAGAGACGATCAACGATGAACTCTACGAGCTGTACAGCGATATCGACTTGGCGTCCAAAATGTGCGCATTCGTCGTTTGGGATGGCTGGGACATGTAGAGCGAATGAACACCAACACTCCAGCCCGCAGAATCTTCGGCTCTAATCCGGAGGGATAATGCAGTAGAGGAAAGCCTCACCTTAACGAACTTGGAGTGCACAACTGGAGGCAGTTCGCCAAAGACCGCGTCAATTGGAGAAGCTTATTGGTTGAGGCCCAGGTCCATCCCGGACTGTAGCGCAGCCAAAGTAAGTAGGTGAGCAAGATCCATAATACAGAGTATGATAAAACATTTTATATCTTATGTGTCAATTTTCTGTTCTTTCAAGAAAAGAACGTTATTGCTGCTTTCACAAGGCTCCATAGAACAGCTTTCTCTAGGACTCCTGCTCTACACGTACCGATGAATCTCCTTTCCATTGATGTTAATATCAAGAACACTTAAAACCATTCACCGTTTAAAAAGAAGTGTCTTTGCTGGAACAGATATCGTCTTTTGACTCTGTTCTTGTGGACATTCCGTTGGATGTAATCGCAACTACTGACTGTTCAAAACATGGATTGGACCAGTTGCGCAACAATGAAGTTCGTAATGTAGGGCTTGCTTTACTTCCTCGAAGTGGTCCCCGGGCAACTACGTGAATAAATCCTTATACTGGTAGGCCAAAATTGCAAGTGTGAGATTGTCTAGGCGTTACCGAAACCCGCCCGCTATGGAAACCGACTTAATGCCTCGGATAAGGACTGATAACACGTTGACGACCTTTGGATAACGTACCCGGACTAAGATGGGTTTCTGGAATATGAAGACACTCCTTGACTCTCAGAGTGAAGGACCTCAGATCGCCAGATTACTTCAATTAGAGCATGAGTTTATGCGATATAAGCTGGACATATTGGGAGTAAGCGAGATAAGATGGTTAGATGCGGGGGAGTACCAATCCCGAACGCGTAACACTGTATTACTCTACTCCGGAAGACCAAACGAAAGCCCCGTGGATATGGAGTTGGACTGCTGTTAACACCTACAGCACTCAGAGGCCTAATCTCCTGGCAGCCGCACGGTGATAGGATTTTAACGGCCAGATTCCAGACGAGATTACGTCGCGTCACCATTATACAGTGTTACGCCCCCACGGATTGGTCATCTGAGGAAGAAAAGGAGACCTTCTACAACCAGTTGGGAGCTGTTTATAACGCAACACCCAACGGCGACATTGTCAGTGTGATGAGGGACCTTAATGCCAAGGACATTACGACAACGAAGGGCTCAAACATGTTATGGGACGTCACGGATTAGGCAATCGCAATGACAACGGCGAAGGATTTGCTGACTTTTGCAACGCAAATCGACTTGTCATAGGTCGCACCATGTTTGAGCACAAGGCCTGTCATAACATCAGTTGGGTGTCAACTAACAGGCAAGCAACCTCCAACCAAATGGACCATTTTTCCACCAGTCGCCGTTTTAGAAGTAGTCTTCTAGACGTCCGAAACAGACGAGGAGCGGACATGGGGTTGGTACGAGATCACCATCTTATGACAGCTACTGTCCAATTACGCTCTGCTGCCGTTCGAAGATCTAACGATACAAGAATACTAAGGTTCAACGTAGACTGACTGAGAGTTCCCACAGTGCGCCAAGAACTAAGGGACCATCTCTCATGAGGAGTAGAAACAATCAGCAGCTCACTGCCCGCCACCATCCAAGACCATTGGTGTGCTGTGAAAACTGTTTTCGCATCAGGTGCTGAAAGGGTTGTCGGTCGATCGCAGGGAAGCCATTGGGCGTGGCTTTCCGAGGACACCTGAAGAAGGATCAACGAACGAAAACAACTAAGAGCTCGAATTGCAGCAGCTCCCTATATCGCATGAAGATGAGAAAAGTGCAGCGTAGCGTGAAAAGTGACAAGCGCATTACATTAATACGTTCGCCACGCAAGCAGAAGATGCAGCAGCGAGGTGCGACAGCAGAACCGTTTACAGAGTCACTAAACAGCTTACAGGTGGCCGAAGCCCTACTCGACACCCAGTGAAAGGCTTAGACGGTTCGTTGCTAATATCAGATGAGGATCAACTGAAGAGATGGAAGGAGCACTTTGCTTCGGTTCTAAACCGAGTATTCGCCAGCAATATGCACCCAAGTCAGACTGAAGTGTCCGTAGAAAGAAATTCCCGGATTCGCACCACAACCCCCAGTAAGGAAGAGATTATTGCCGCGATGAAAGCACTGAAAACCAATAAGACAGCATACTTGGGTAGTTGTTTCTAGCTACGCCAAAGGCATCAGCTGAGCTACTGTTCCCACTTGTCTGGAGAACATAGGAACCTGAGAGTTTTCCGGACTAGTGGAAGAAGGAAATGCTCGTTAAACTCCCTAAAAAAGGCAATCTAATGCAGTGCGAAAACTTGAGAGGTATCTGCGTGCTGCCTGCTTTGGCCAAGATAATAGCTTAAATCATCCTGGACCGAATCAAAGAACACCTCGAAGACACAATCGACGGCGAACAAACAGGTTTCCGCTATGGAAACCACATCAACGAATGTATTGAGTACCGATCACCACTTCACCTGCTGTTCGTCGATTTTGAGAAGGCGTTTGATAGTGCCAATCGGAAATTTATCTGGCGTGCTTTGCGCAGGAGAGGCATTCCTGATAAATTAATAGCAAATATCAAGGCTACATATGATGGGTCCACACGTCTTGCACAGAGGAAGACTGTCTGAGGAATTCGAAGTCCAAAGCGGGGTTAGGCAAGGCTGCATACTTTCACCAATACTGTTTCTATTGGTGATTAGCGATGCGCTGTATGCTGAATGCGGCCTTCTTAACAGGAAATGGAGGAATTCTATGGACTCTTACATCTGAAGTCAAACACCTTAACTACGCCGACGATGTATGCCTTCTGTTTCACAGAATAATGGACTTTGACCAAATGACAACAAATGTGGAGAGGGAAGCAGACGTCGCGGTCGTTGGGCTGAAAATTAACTCGGCAAAAACAAGAATGATCAGCCTAAGACCAAACTCATCAACTCATATATGTATTGCTGGACAGATGGTTGAGAGAGTAGGGAGTCTCCAATACCTTGGGAGTATTGTCTCAACCGATGGCGGAACCGAACTGGATATAGCCAACCTCATAGGCAAAGCAAAATCTGCGTTTGGGATGCTATCCACAGTTTGGCGAAGTAATGCAAGCTACGACTGTTCTGTTCCAAAGTTGAATCCGTGCTACTATACGGATGTGGTACCTGGAGAGTGACCACCACTATCACGAGGAAGCCGAAAACGTTTGTCAATAGGTGCCTACGCTAGGTACATCTAAACGATATTCTGGCCAAGCCGTATCTCTAAGGAACAGCTTTATCTGAGAAGGGACCATGAACCTATAGGAAAAAACATGCGACGGCGAAAGTGGCAGTGGATTGTTCACACTCTCCGAAAGGGCGAAAGGTCCATAGGTAACCAAGCGATGCAATGGAACCAGCTTACTCAGAACGGCAGGATGCGCGGCGGTCCTAAGAGTACGTGGCGCAGAACAGTTGAGAAGGAAGCACGGCAACTGTGAAAAATTTGGGGAGAGCTGAGGCACATTTCCAGAAACCGCACTCTATGGCGCGTAGGTATAGTAGAGGCCCTGGGATCTACAAGGGATACAGGAATGAATGATGAATGTGATCTCGGTAAATACGAGTAGTATCGTCCGTGAACTTGCTGGGCGACTCACACGGGAAAGTTTCTCAGGATTTCATTTATGTTATGTTACATTTGGGTTAGGTGCTAAGACTTTCCAGGATGCCGGCAGACTAAAAAAAAGGACAATAGGGGAGAATTATGATCCTTTTTTCTTTCAGTTTCTTAAGACAAAAAAAAATATGGTGAGCTCTTGGCCATTGCTGAGGGTGTCGATATCTCAATGAGTAGTCTGGTCATTACCTAAATCCATCCGGGCGTTCCTAATCGGTCATCGGTCATTTCACTTGTCAAACAGTCTCTGATGTGCAGGAAAAATGAGAGTTTCCCGCTAGTTGAGCGAGTACAAGCGAACCAAACTAATAGTGGTGCTCAGGGATAAATTCTGAAACAGAAACATAGCGAGCCGTAAACCTTTTGTTTTCAGAAACGAAGATAGCGATCGTTACTTATTTCGCTCAACTTACCAGGTATAGTTGAGGATAATGAAACCCAAACCAAAAGCTAAAAAATCATTGGAAAGCATGCTAACTATTCAAAAGTCTTCAACTTAAACACACACTTAAAAATAGTTTTTTGAAAATTAAAAAAATCGGCCGAAATAGCGATTGAACCAAATATAAACCAAACCAAGGGACTCATCGCGCTACACCAACGACGATAATAGCAACTAAAAAACCGTGAATATGCTACTTGAAATCCAAGGATACAAGCACAGATATTTCTATTCATAGATAAGACTTGATTCAGATACATAAATAGCCCCTTTAAGAAAAGGATTCTCAGTTTTAAATTGAAATACCATTCCCCCAGATTTATTTTCATCCCTAACACCCAGGCCAGGGGTGAGGTGTTCCAATGAATTTTATTTGAAAGCACGGATACGTATACGACACTCCCCTTACAGAGGAAAAAATCGGCTTCTGTCACAATTCACCGACCGACGACGGTGCCTTTACAGTTCCAGGAATATGGTTTCACGTTAAAGAAAACCGATTTGAATAAGCACAAGAACCGGGATCTACAAAAATTCGGATGTACGAGTATGTACCCAGTAAAGGAGAAGCAGAGCTACCGACAGAAGGGTTGGTACTTTTCGTGTCGGTGTTTAGCCCAAAGGGTGAATTGGGTACTGATAAGGGTAGAAAAGTAGATCCATTTGACATCAGAAGTGTGGACAGATTTTAGCCTGTTGTTATTTTTATAAGGAATTTGATTACGGGTCGGAGTAGTCCTAAAGCTGACAGAACTTTTGCAATTTACAGGAATCGCTGAATAGGCGACAATTACTTTGTTGTTATCATTGACATTTGAGTGACATTGTTGCCAATTGTGGTATGATAATGAACAGAATTTGGTACTTTGGTACTTACAATCAATTGGGTTTGCACAATTTATTCACAGATAAATGTTTTGTGTCAGAAAATTGTGCTATTGCGGATGATTAACGATGCAGAATACATTGAGCGGAATTTGCCTTTTTTCGAGTTGAATTAAATTTGATTTTGTGGGTTAGTCAAGTTGAAATGCCTTTTGAATGAAATTCTCTCATGGGATTCGTTTTCAGATATAAAAGAAAATATCATGATTTTGTTTGCAAGCTCATGTAACACATATCCTGTCTTATGACCATTGATTACGTTGCCATGGTGGCGTGACCTTTAGTATGATAATATGACCAGACCTTTGACCCTTGTGCGCCGAACACTAAAAGGCATTCAGCCGCTCGGCTGGATCAAAGTGTCATCCACATCGAGAATCAGCCTGATTTAGGACTCTATCTTAATTAATAATTAAGTCGTATATGGCATTTTCAGTTAAAGGGCGGATTTTTGGTCAAAACAGCACTTTCTTTGTGTAAAGACCTCAACCAAAAAATCTCGAACTTTTCACTTTCATCAGCAGCACACCTTTTCAAAGCACTACAAGACAACAAAGGTTGAACAATAGTTGTTTAAGCTTAGCATTAGCTACGTCAACCTGTGACATGAGTACAGCAGAGAACAGCCCTATATCAGCATTGTAAAGTTCAACCTCGTAAAGCAACTCTATCCCGCATTCTGACCCATATTTTGAGATCATGTCGACGGGCATAGGGTAGACAAGGAACCGACTCAAATCTTCTCAAACAACGTGCCAACGCGAAGAGACTGCTTAGGCATTTTAGAAATCGCGACCGTAGCTCCTTAATGGAAAAGGAAGTGGCTATGCTAGGTAGAGCTCGTGCAATAGTCAAAGAAACTGCATCGGTATGGCGAGAGCAAAGAGAGAGAAATAGATGAGCCAGCAGGGCTAAAACAGCTGAGGGGAGGGAGGGCTAAAAACCACCTGCCGTGGCGAAGATTGCTGCCATACAACCACCAACCACCACAGGCAAGGACTCCTTCAAACCTGGATGGTTGAACGAAGCAATCTACCCCATGTTAGGCAGATATGCCAAAAGGCAGAAAAAGAAGTCAGCCAAGGCCAACGAAAGGCCAATCGGCTTTGGTAACCCAGAACGGAAGACGACCAATGGCGGCAGCTAAGAATTCTCGATAGTGTCAATGACGCTATCATGAAAGGGTCTGGTAATATCTCGCTCTTCGGGTAGATTAGCACCCAAGAAGGACAGTGCGACAAAATAACCACCCCGGAATGGCTGAGAGAGTTAGTCGGCAACACGAAAACTCCATGGCCAACAACCGAACTGCGGATTGTCGAAAAGAAGGAACTCATGGATCTCACCAAACCTATAGAACGGTTGAACACTGCTGGTCTCTAGGTACCGAAGCACAGGATTGAACGCAACTACCGACACGTCAGTTCAGAGCTTAGCAGCATGGAGTGGAAAGTAATTGATATGGGAAACCACACCAAAGATGACATGGAAATTGTAGTTAAACTGAGCAACAAATCTATGCCACTACTATGCAAAGCCAACTACAAGGTGCGGGTAACCTGATGCAAGATGCGGAATAACCTGATGCAAGATCAGACCTTTCACAGTCACCTTGCCTAGGCAACCGAAGACGAAGGCGAATCGCCATGCTGAATATAAGTCAGATTTGCTGGCGAGCACTGGTGTTTTTGTCATTCATCAAAGAAGAAACTTGTTTTACTGAGGCAAGAACCTCTCAAATATACTTGCCACGAAGGCGGCCAACGGCAATCTTGCCTACCGTATGGCTAAGGAAGACATCGACATCACCCTCATCTATAAACCTTTTACAACCTGAGGCAAAGTAAGAGGGCTGAAATCATCCGAATTGGTTAATTGAAAGGCCGAATCAGGTAATGAAAGTAGAATTAGGGCCTATATCGTTACAAAATCTAATATCAAAGTGTCTATATTCAGGCTTCTATGCAATGACGACCAAGCAGTAGTCAGCTATGAGCGGCCGAGAAAACCGCTGCTCAAGTTTGCTTCGATATACATGCCGATAGAACCGACTGACAGACGGAAGTAGAGCAGGAAAGGTCCGATGTGATTATTGGATGTGGCACCAACTCCCATCGTATACAATGGGGTCGCACGGGCACAAACTCTTGAGGTGACTGTAATCTTTTAATCGCCAACGGCGTTAAAGAACCAACACTTCTGTAGAAAAATATACAGCGGGTGTTAGACATCACACTACTGAGTAACTCTGGCACACTTGCCGTAATTAAGTGGAAGGTTTCTTCGGACAAATCGTTCTCTAATCATAGAATGATCAAGTTCAATGTCAAAGACATACCCATGTCCACTGTACAAAAATCCCAAAAATACCAACTGGGAAAGCACACACCACAGATAGACCGAAAATTGTATGTCCTCAACGGACTCTAACCCTAGTTTTTCCGCTGCATAGTCTATTTCAGGGGAAGTTTCCATTTAATCATCGCTCAGGCTTTTAATAAAGCATGCCTTACAAAGATCAAGAAATCCAATAGCTGGGGAGTTCTTGATGGACTAAAGAACTACAATGCAAAAATGTCTTCACTACAAGGAGCACACATTATCAGGCTTCCTTGGCATCGAAGGAGCCTTCAGCAATGTCAACATTCCCGCTATAAGTTGGAACTTAAAAAATGCTAGAGTTCATCCGGGATTAAATAACCTGATAACCTATATGCTACGCAACAATGCAAAAACACTCCTCAAGGAGGAGAGTCCCTTCCATAGATGGGACAAACTTCCGACTATCGAATCGTGCTAAATACCGAGGTATTGTTTTAGATACTCGTAGCAAGCTGAGTTGGAAGCTCAATGTCGAAGAACGAGTAAAGGAAGCAGCAATCGCACTCTACGCTTGCAACCGCATATTTTGGAGAAAAGGGATCCTAACCACAAGACTATCCTATGAATATACACGGCTATAGTCAGACCCATCTTAACCGACGCAGCTTAGTATAGTGGCAATATACGACTTTGAAACACCATTGGGATGAAACAGGATCCAAATGGTACAAGACTCGATATCCATTTTCACGGATGGATCGAAGATGGAGACATGAACTTCTTCGATCAATTGAACTTACAACGCCCACGGCGCCTGCCGGACTACAGCAGTGTCTTCCAGGCTGAGAGATTGCCTATGGCATAAGCAGTCAAGCTTGCGACCATAAAGGCAATATCCCACGAGGATATTACTACACATATTTAAAGCCAGGCTGCCATCAAGGCCAACGCGGCAGTCGAAATTGAATCGAGGCTTGTGAAGCGCTTATGGCTCTTTGCATTCGAAATAAGGTTACGCTTCCCTCCTAGAAAGGGAACTGGCAGATCAACGTATCAAACCTCCACTCTGCGCTCTGATAATACAAGTGCAGCGAACGATACAAGTAAAAGCCAAAGAAAGGTGGAAAAAAATTCAACCTGCGAGGCTTCAAAACAATTATGGCCGGGACTCATCAAATCCAGAACAAGTAAGATTCTCTTGAAAATTAGAGCTGAACCATCTAGGATTATTGGATTGCTCACAGGCCATAATCTTTTAGAGGCGCAAGCAATAAAGTTGCGCGTTGCCGATGACGTGGAGACACAGGCTCACGGGTGGATACCCTCCCAGTTTCAATAATTTTAGACAAATAACTTTAGCAAATTATACTTCCACGACCTCTTAGAACTATCTGCTGCTTACTTACATCTCTTTTTAGATTCGCGGATGCAACAAGATGGCTTAGACCTGTTCATGGACGAAACAGCAACCAACGCGAAACGAAAAGAACAAAAAGAACTAGGAACTGCAATCAAATCCTCATCCCCTTTCAACTAAGTGTGTTGATGTATAGTAGAATGGACTCGACTTCAGATACCTCAACAACACGCCAAACTAACCTAACCTAACTTAAGGCCTATACTGGAAAAGACTGTGGTTACCACAAGCTATTCCAATAGAACCCGTCTGCTGTAGAGTGTGCTACGTGAAGTAACGGAATGAAAACAAAAGCTCTGATTTGCGTAAGTTGGGACAGATCCATCGAAGTGATGTCCATCACTTCAATAAGGATAAATTTCCTATTTTCAGGAACGCTGGTTGAAAAGAGAGGTAGCTAGTGGAATTCAAGATCAGAATTCGACACACTTAATCATGACTACCATCTGCATTTTTGGTAGGGCCTGAGCTGGTACTAAAGCATATGTAGTTCTATAACAGGGATATGATCACACATAGACCTAAGGGCAAGTTGTTTCTGCCGGCCCACTCCTCTGATGCTGAAATCATCTTGAAAACTGAGAAACCGATTACTAACTGGAAGTTTTTCAGGCCCCTCTGTGTCGTAGATCACACTTGCTAGGAAGAAGCTGGTGTGAGTCAGTTTTTGGTCCTCTTTTCAACAGCCGAATGCAAGAAGTTTTATTTCTAATTTTGATGCTAAAAAGCATTGTGATAAGGCTGTTCAACTGAGAATTGGTTCATTGGATCCATTCCATCGGAGCCTACTACAGATGCCACCAAACCGCAAATCCAAAAACGACTCACCTATTATGGAGGACGAGTCTTTAGAAGTCCTGAATCCCACAATTTTTGAGGCATTTTTACCACTAAGCCATGGAGCTTAGGTTAATTCCGACTGCTGCTCACAAGGCCATCTCATAATTCGACTCACGATACCATTGGCTTTATCCAGTATCCCATGGATTGTTCGGTACAACTTCTTCATAGAACTTATTCCTCGAGTCAGGGGATAACTGAATCTATTCACTCCTTCTTCCCTCAACACAACACAGACAGTTTTACAGTAGTGCTGCTGTATCGCATCAGTGCATTTGGTCTATGACGAAGATGAATCTACGCTACCTAGGTGTCTGTGGAAGTTGGTCGATTAAATCTTCTGGAATCAAGAGAAAATCGTGTTTGCGTGCGACATAAATGAACAGAGACGAATTTAAGAAGGCACCATATGAAACTCCTTAATATGGTTTAGATATACTCTCCTCTTGGATGCACAACTATGGCTTTAGTGTTTATCGATCGAAAACAGAGCTGGATCATTGTAAAAAAAAGACTCTAGGTTTCTCGAGAAGGGAAAGGTGTCTAAGTCTCATTCGAGGCACGAATGGATATTGAAAAATTTGTGCAGAAAAACAAAACAAAAGCAAAACGAATTGGTGTTAGTTGCCCCCTACTCGTGCAAGAAGTCAGTAGGCTAAAGGTGGGGTCTACAACAAAAAGCTATGCAGTAGTTTCAACCAACGCGGGGTTCCCCATAAATTAATACACGAAATTTGCGGTCATACCATACGGATGGGATATTGACAAAATCCGCTCAGGAACTATCCCTTGGTCGCTCGCCTACCTATTGGCGATGATAGCTCACCTGAGTAAACCTAGGCTTGAATGCGAAGACATCAATTACCGGACCCCAACACATTCCTACCATGTTTTCCGTCGCAGGATCAACGTCCAGAATCTCCAAATGATTTGTTTCGTCCACTCTTCACTGGCGTTGTAAATATTTCGCAACACCTCCCTGGAATTTGAGGCAAAGTTTCTCAATTCAAAATCATCGCTTCTTTGAATCAATGTGATGGCCCTTGTGACATCGACTGCTTCGGCTATATTGTTGAAACTGGCTACGTAGTCATCCACGTAATAGTGGTCGATTATCACCTTAGCTGCTCGCCTTAAGGTGTTACTTTAACTTAATTCCTAGGCGTGATGAGCACACGACCCCAAAAATCATCGATTGTTTGGCGCCGGATAATTTCTCTTCTCTCTCTAGAAAAAAAAAACGTTGCGAGTTCCGATCCTCAATCCGAGTATTATCAAGTGGAACATTTCCCTTACCTGCTTAGTAATTGCGGCGGGACGTAGGCAACAATTCAATAAGATTGAAACATCCTTTACTTTTACTGCGCCGTCAAACACTAGTCTGATCTTTCTTGGCCTGCTGGGATTTCTGAGGTCAAATTGTGGGCGAAACCACGTGCTTACGCTGGTCGCATCATCCCACATAGCTCTTCTTTAAATAATTAACAATGGGCGGCGTAAAATTCTGATTGCATATGAAACTTGTTTTCCTAGATCTAATGATTTCGTGTTAGGAAGGCGGCTACATCTTTAAGTGAGCTGGCAGCTTCAGGGTAGAATTTACCTAGGCAACGTCGACGTATAGTATGTGTTCGGCTGTTTCCATGTCCTCGTTGCACAGTCTGCATGTATTGTCTTGTGATATTCTTTTTCACACGGCAGTGTCCTGTGAGAAAACCTGTGATCAGTCGAACCTGACTTTTACTTAGTTGTAGTAGTTGTTTTGTTTTTTTGTGGCAACAGCTTGGCATAAAGTTGTTGGCTTGTCGGTTTCCTTCGGTTTCTCTCCAGAAATGATGCTTCTTTTCCTCTAGCCTTTGATTGTGTTAATTAACAGCCCACAGAGTGGTCTAGGCATCATAAATTGAGATGCGGATCCTTTTCTGGCTAGTTCGTCTGGTTTTTCATTGCCTTCATGTCCTCATTGCCTTTATGCCGCTAAACGGCGCCCGATAGGTCTCGTTATTGTCATGTACACCAATATTGCCATTTTTCTAGCTATACTTTTGCTGGTCCATAGTGAGGTCCTGGCCTTGTCAGTAGTCTTAGAAAGATGTAAGATTTTCATCCAGTGTGGTGCTTAGATATTTGACTTCCGTTCAGAATTCTATTGTTTCAGCGAAGAGAGTGGCATTTCTGAGTCTTTCTCGCCTTCTTCTCTTAGTGAATTTAAGTCCAACTTTGGTGCACCATTCAGCAACTAGGTTCAAAACCCTCTGGAGGCGATCCGAGATTGTGTCCTCGAATTTACCAATGTCGTCTGCATACCTTTAGACATAGAAGCCATCATTGCTGAGTATAATCAGTAGTTTATTAGCTACGATGGACCATAGCAGGGGTGAGAATACTCCTCCCTGAGGGCATCCTGTCGTAGCTATCACACTGAGGTTATTGCTGCCAAATGAGATTTTTATTGTTCTATCCTCTCATTCATTTTATCCATTTACATGTGGTATCGTCAACTCCCATGCTTTGATTGCCTCTATATATCTGGGAGAATTCTGTGTTGTCAAATGCTCCTCCTATATCGAGGACCCAACCGGCCGCTACCTCTTTATCTCTGAGAGATTTTTCAATCTTTGTGGTAAGATTCTGTAGAGCGTATTTGGTTGATTGTCCAGGTTGATAAGCGTATTGATATTTGTGAAGGAGGCTCATTTGAAGTGCAACGTCTCAAAAACGTCTGTCGAGGATTTTTTTCATTCTTTTTAGGAAAAAGGAAGTGAGGCTGATTGGTCTATATGACTTTGGTATTTCAGACGTCTGCATTCTACCTTTGATATCTATATGACAGCAACCACGTTCCATCTTTTTGGTAAATATCCCCAGGCGTAACTAGCCCTGAGTGAGTTAATAAGTACAGGCAGCATTCGCGGGATGCGCTTTTGCAGAAAAGATCTCCAGGGGCTTTGAAGTGTTGACAAGAGTTGATTGCCCAAATTATTTTGCTTTCATGAAAAATTTCCTTTGATCTGTTCCAGTCCTTTCTGAGCGGTCTATTTATCCTTGTCTGAGGAGGGTTGCCTTGGGCTTCTGAAACTGTCGTCGAGTCTGGGAAGTGTGTTTCGGCTAAGGTCTGAAGAGTCTGTAACACGTTTTCGACGTATGTGCCATCAGATTTTTTCATTGACCTGATAGGATTAGTGTGCTGCTTAGACAGTATTTTCTGAATACGGGCAGAACTTCTGGTGTCATCGATTGTATGACAAAAGTTACTCCACGATTCTCTTTTTCCCCATCTAATTTCTTAGTTGCACATGGTGAGTTTCTTCTATATATTTCCCATTCACCATTGCATTTAGCCCGGTTGAAGAGCTTTCTAGTCTCTGTTTTAAGTTTGGCTAGTTTTTTGTCCCACCAGGGGGTAAGTCCTTCTTCTGGGCAAGCTTGATCAGACGTTAGTTCAATATTGTCTATATCTCTGATGTTTGTGTTACATCTACCCAGGTTGTCCATGAGTTACTGGCAGTATACATCCCAGTCTGTGGATTTGGGTTGTCTGTACTTTT
This sequence comes from Volucella zonaria, assembly GCA_963966105.1. Lineage (NCBI taxonomy): Eukaryota > Metazoa > Arthropoda > Insecta > Diptera > Syrphidae > Volucella > Volucella zonaria. Next base: position 127,506,028 of record OZ014533.1, on the reverse strand, counting down.
CAGATATAATAGTACCTAGTTCAAGTCAAGTAGAATGTGGCGATGTTCCGAGATTGAGGGTTCGGATGAGACACGCCACTTCTTTATAAAATTTGTTTATAGAGTGAGATCTAGAACTTCTGTCCTAATGCTGTTTATAAAAGTGGGATTGCTTCCTTGACTTAGAATTTGTAAATTTTACATGGTCCTTGACGTTCTATGATCCCCGGGAGAAACTATTGGTGCGGTTCGTTTCTTTACCTCAGATGAATCCATATTGAACAAATCTTCAACGAACTAATACAAACGTTCATCTGCGCCTCCTTCTATTCGCCTACTATAAAGAACAACGTTGTTGCTGGGGCTTTAATTTTACGTTTTACCATACACCCGAGTATGATCCCGGCAGCGATAAGTTCAAAGTCAACTTCAATAATTCGAATTGACGTACCTTAGAGACACTTTTCGAGTATAAGGAGGATCTGCAGTTTGACAATTGCATACCCGGAGAGTGTTTCGTCGCCTAAACGTCGATATATTGATTGTGAGCCCTTTACGGATACTGACTGAGTCGACAAATTAAAATACTGACTTTTAATATACTCTTCATTGAATATTGTTCAGCATCCCTCGTGTCGGCACTTATTCGAAGACCCGACAGCGTACGAATAATTATGTCCTCACATTAGGAGACAATGGGCAAATTTAAATATGGTAGTTTACTCTCTTTGCTCATTAGGACATTGCATAGCTCAGGCTAAATCTGAGGTTATCAATAGATGAAAACATCAAAATGATTTCGACAGTACTTGCAAGGATGAGGAGGAATACGTTCTGCACTTCCTTTTGCAAAGGCTTTGCTCTAGCACACATAGACAGTTGCTACTCACAATAATACGGACGCCGATCTTCAAAAATTTCCCAACAAATCTTAATATTTCCATGAGCAGCCAGGTTGTGACCATTTCCTAGAGGCATCACAATTAATCAACGATTGAAGTGGCTTGCTTCCTTTTGGTTCAACCGCCTCTTTTAAAAAAGTCACTTGTTTCGTGCTGAAAGTTGTAATTTTGCTGCACTTAAATGAACATGTCCTTATAATGCTGTTGGTCATTGTCTATCTATTCGTTATATTGACGCTCTCATGGGAATTGTTATTTTCGTTTTATTTTTTTTTTAGATTTTCAATATACCCATATACAAGTATTCCTAGTAAACCGACGACGATTTAAGCGTTTCTTGAAACGAACCCCAAGAGATGCACGGCGAAAATAGTCTGTATTCTCTCTTTTCAGAACGTGGCTTTCATAAGACCGTATACATGACAATAAAATTGAGTTGGCAACAATTCGATATCGGAGACCTTACAGTGTCTAGTGCATCGTTCTCTGATAGTTTCATATGCGAACAGGGTAAGGATGTCACCTCAAACGAATCCATTAGCAGATGTGTAGGAATATTTCCTTTCTGTTGTAACCATCGGTGGTTTTATCAAAGTCTTGTGGTCTAAAAAGATACATTTTATTTCGAAAGGACGTAAGAACGATTATTTATAAATTCGCAAAAGGATTTCAATGCTTAATGTGGTGTCCCAATTCGGAATTTATTTCCCATTCCAAAGGAAATTTCGTCCCTTTTCCAAACCACGAAAAATTGGTAGAATATTTGACAAAATCCGAAAGAACCATTTTGAAGTACGAACCGAATGCTTGACGTTCAATGAGATGTAAATATTCTTCTTTGGTGGGAGTCCTTTATATTGAAATGTACATGGATATGTGACAAATTGTTAAAGTGGCCAGTGGTTCCTTTAAAATTCAAATGCAACCAACATGACTGCATCCTGGAATGTCAAAAAAAAATAGGATAACATGGGAATACTTTGTTCAATTTGAATCAAATCTGTTGTAAGTTAGTTAGTTAGTCAAGATTTTTTGGTCAATCAATGTCCTTTTAATAATTCATAAGAGAACAAAATCATATTTAAGCGTGGGATAGCCGTCTGTTGATTGACCTTGCTTTAATAGGTTTAATTTGAGTACCCCTAATAACTTAATCGCGGCCAGTAGCAACTCAAACAGGCCTACTGCAACAGGGACCAAAATTCATGGTCTGATCACAAGAGACAAACTGCTCTGGGCGCTGCATAGCTTCAAACCATATAAGTCTGCTGGTCCAGACGGTATAATACCTGCCGAGCTGCAGAGGTCTTCAGATATGATCCTGCTTACGTTAGAGAATATTATCAGGAGCTGTATAGAACTGATCCACATTCCTCTGTCATGGAGAGAAGTCAATGTAGTTTTCATCCCCAAAGCTGGAAAATATTCTCATGTTGTCCCAAAGGACCTCAGACCTATAAGTCTATCATCTTTCCTTCTGAAAACTCCGGAACGACTGATTGATATCCATATACGAGCTAAAATTGGTCCTAGACTTCTGTCAACGGCTCAACATGCCTACAGTAAAGGAAAGTCAGTGGAAACGGCTCTGCATTCACTGACTAGCCACATCGAGCGATCCCCACAATATAAAGAGTACACAATGGATGCTTTCCTGGACATAGAGGCTGCCTTTAACAACGTCAACACATTCGCAATCACGACTGCGCTGTTAACTCTGCAGGTAGACGACTCACTTAGGGAGCTGATCAGTCTTATGCTAAAAAGCAGGATAATCAACTCCAAACTGGGTGAGACTTCTGCCAAAAATGTGTCAGCAGAGGTACGCCGCAAGGCGGTGTTCTCTCTCCCCTTCTCTGGAACTTTGTGGTTAATGAACTGCTGATATACCTGGAAGCGGGAGGTAGCAGGGTGATTGCCTATGCAGACGACGTTGCTATTGCCGTCTCAGGTAAGCATCTTAATACCATTAAAGAACTCCTTCAACTAAACATCAATAGATTAATCCGTTGGGCAGATCGCTGTGGATTGGGAATAAACCCCCATAAAACTGATCTTGTCCTCTTCTCCAGGAAATATAAAATTCCAACTATAGACCCCCCTTCAATAAACGGTACCAGTTTAGTGTTTTCCGATACAGCAAAATATCTGGGTCTCATTTTTGACAGAAAACTAAACTGGAGACCTCACATTCAAGAAAAAGTCAACAAAGCTATTGTAGCTTTATTCTCTTGCAAAAAAGCCGTTGGGAATAAATAGGGCTTTCAACCTCAGATAACCCACTGGCTATACTCGTACATCTCGGTCATAAGACCGATACTCATTTACGGGGTGGTAGTCTGGTGGACGGCCTCAGAAAGTGCGGTTAACTGCATTAAACTAAGCAGAGTCCAGAGAACAGCATGTCTATGCATAAGCGGAGCATTGGGGTCTACCCCCTCGGCGTCATTAGACATTTTGTTTCCATTTGACACCCCTCGATATTTTCAGCGACTAAACAGTGGACTAATAATCCATTTGGCCACGCCAGTATTCTTAATACATTAGGAATCCCCACAGAAAACATCGATTACACCACACCTTGACTTTGGTTTGACAAAAACTTCCATGTAAGCTTCCCCTCTAGATTCTTCTGGGAGGAAGATGCTTTCATGTAGGACAAGTCAATCCATGTCTACACAGTAGGATTTGGTGGCGGCGTTTTGTCAGAAACGCTAAATCTAAGCCTCTCTTCCCGTCTTCCAAATCACTATAGCGTGTTCCGGGCGGAAATTTTGGCGATTAAAGAAGCTCTGTCTGGCTGAAGAAAAACGTGATATCTGCAAAGGACATCCGCATCTTTTCTGATAGTCAGGCCGCTGTCGGTCGGCCTGGACTCGGTCTCACTAAATTCTAAATCCGCCCTTGAAGGCCGATCATCTCTTATGGAGATGGCAGAGCAGTTCGACCTTCACCTTTGTTGAGTGCAGCCACAGAGATATTCCAGGGAATTGTAGAGCCGATGAACTCGCCAAAATTGGAACCACTCTACCTATTCTACCGGAAAAGGGTATGCCAATCGCTGCGTGCAAACTAACATTAAAGCTGGATGCCAATAAAAGAACAGACCTTAGGTGGACTGTTGGAGCAACATGTCTAGCGACCAAACAGATCTGGCTAAAGCTAGATCCGAATCGCTCTAAGAGTCTGATCCTTCGAAATTGGAAACATCTCAGCGCTATCATAGGTGTCATCACTTTACACTGCCTCATAGGAAAGCACGCTAAAAGGCTTGGCGCCTTTAAAAACGATTTCCGCAGAAGCTGCTCTGCTCACTACTCTGTACATGTCCAGCTCTCTCCCAGAGAAGAAAACTTCACTTAGGAGCTTTCTTTTACAACGACCTAAACGATCTAAAAAAATATAGATGTAAACAGTCACCTACGCTTCGTCAGAAGCTCAAACTGGTTCCATCAGTAAAAGGGTCATAGATCCAATAGGCCAATAGGCCTAAGTGGGTTGGTATTTCCAACAGCCACTCTTACGTACCTAATAACCGTTTTGTTAAATTTAAATGCTATAATAATGAAAGCGTCTTTTTTTAATTTAATAGTAATCCTTAAGTATAAATATTTCTTCGGTATTGCGCGGTAATAAAGGCTTCTCGAGATTCCCAGCAAGGAAGTAAGGGTTAGCCATAGCCCACCGAACAGCCATAATGGCATAAAGTGGTATCCGGATGCTTAGAAAAAGGAGTGGGAGTTGGAATGCACGGACCAAACCATAGCTATGGGCAAAAGTTCCAGTGTATTCCAGGCAGAACTCCACTCCATTCATGTATGCGCCAACCATATTTACAACGCTGGTATCAAAGGCGCAAACATCCATATATACACGGACAGTCAAGCAGCTATAAATGCCCTTAGCTCGCACACCATTGACTCAAAATCAGTCATGTAATGCTTCAAAATACACTGTGATGAGTTCCTGGACATAAGGGCATTGATGGGAATGAAAAGGCCGACGAGCTGGCCAGAAAGGGCTTAGGAACTCCCTTTAATGGACCTGAACCCTTTTGCTGTACTCCTAAATCAGCAATCAATTTAGCTATTAATAGCTGGGATCATTTGAGATGCACTCATATTGGAGGAATAGCTGAGGTCTAGGACAGGCCAAACAAATCATCGTGCTATCCATCCAAAAATGCCAATAGATGTCGGCACGATATCAAAAACTTAGTAGGTTACCTCACAGGACAAAACGGTTTAACATATCACCTCAACGAAATGAATCTAGTCGACTCTCCGGAGTGCTGCCGACTTTGTCTTGAAGAAGATGAAACTGCTGAACACATCTTATGTGAATGTCCAGACTTAACCGGAATTAGACGAAAGATTTTTTTCAGGGAGCAATTCGGATCCAATGAACTAATGAATTCCTCTGCTACTACACCTCGTACTAGCCTAACTATAGTTCTGACTAAATGGTACAAAAGGTACAAAAATCCTTTAGGTCAAAGGCCACAAAAAAAAACGTAATGCAATCCTGCTCTACTCATACAATAAAAGAACGTGGAGCAGGTGGCTGATTACTTGCTCGTTTGATAAATAATCAGTTCCCAGGAAATGTCTCCTTGTTTCCCGCAGTATTGGGCACCTTCCTATGAAATGGAAAACGTCCTCAGTCTCATCTCTGTTACATATGTCAGAAAGGACAGGTAAATTGCTGTTTGCTATGAAATTTAAATGATAAATTGCTGATCTAGTTAAACGATAAGCTTAGCAAGAATCGGCTTCCAGCTGTGTTGTGTTGAGATCCAGCTCCATCCCACGACTTTGAGATAGTTCTTTCCAGTCATCGTACCAGTTAGACCTGCTCCTTAATTGCCTGAGTGCCACTATTTTGGATAAGAGATGGTTTTTCATTCACACAACGTTCATAAAGCAGGCAAACCGCAATTTGAGGGTTTCAATAAATCGGAGACAGTTTGGTGTACTCGGTGAAAGGTGGAAGATTCATTTAGTATACATAGAACCTTCGAAATTGCTCCATTTTTAGAAATCATCAGGCTTGACTTCTCCGGATTGACAACGAGGTTCCACAAGCTGAAATATTCTGACAGACGATTAGTATTTATTTGCAGTTTTGACGGTGAGTGAGCACTACTTACTTGGTAAAATATCGACAATAATTTCAATAAAGAGTGTAAATACGACCGGGCTTAATGAACAACCTTGCCCTTTCGTTTGAAACGACTCTGAGAGTGCCTTACCATTTTGCAAAGTGACCTGATACTCCTACAAATTCAGTGTCATACAAAATCCTCCAAGGACTCTACCAAATTTGGCTGAGATTCTCACATTATACAGTTTATAAAGTAAAGCATTTCGGTTCACTGTATCAAACGCCACAAAATACGGTTCACTGTTGAATTGCCAGGTCCAAATACTGCCTGGAGTATAGTCCGTAGTCCAAGAAGTAATGTCCCATGTCTTACCTTGTTCTATTGCTCTTTTCACTGCCAGTGCTTCATCGAAATTTCCAGTAACATTCCGCCCCCTCAAATCTTCAACCGTAACACACGTCTCGCTATGAATGCTCATCAGTATACCTTTATGCCTACCATCGGACGTGATTCATTTCCAAGCCATACAACTCGCTTATGGAATGCCCTGTCGACCTCTTTATTTCCCAGCCATTATAACTTGCTATCATTTAAGACCAATGCACTCGGTATTTCTCTTTTTTTTCTCTTTTTTCCCGCTCTATACCTAAGGTAGTCGCGTACTTGTTCGAAAGATGTTCTGTTTAGGAACGTAGGTTTTGTGAATCAAAACTAGAATTTCCGTGTTGACTTACCACGACGCTACTGAGTATTGTATGACTAACATCTTACCCTACTCTAATGAGCAAGTCCAGATCCGAGTGTTTACCGTCTAGAGATTTGGATGAGCTTTTCTAAAGGTCAACAGCTGCAAGAGCCCGCTGTTCCTACCGGTCATCTAACCTCCTCAGCTGATCCAGCTTCGAGTTCGTCAATTCCATACTGAAATAAAGCGTATGCGTAAACAACAACTCATTTCGTAACAAGAGGAGCATCTGGTGCAGCAGAAGGAGTCAGCCTCATAAAACCAAATAGATATAATGGTGGAACTTGATGAGTATATGAACAGCGCATTGGGATTTGATGAAACGAAAGCAGTGCAATGAGCTACCCGCACTTTACTTCTATTGGCAGAATGCAGAACAGATTTCATACGTAAAGTTAATATTATTTGCGGAACGCATATGGTGTGCACACCTCAGTATTACAAATGCAGGAAAATTGATCGGACGGAACTCATCATAGACTCAGTCGTTGCACCAACTTGCAATCATGCACATTCATAGATTTCAGTAACTGGTTCCTTCAACTTACTGAAAATGAAAATAGAGATTAAATTCTTGACATTTCGCCAAGAACTCGTAGTTGAAGAACGCCCCAGGACGTCAACATGAATGTTTTGTGTCATTTGCCAACGCCAACGCCATGTCTTTCTCAACATGAAGAGATCTGATAATTGCAGATCAGGGAGAACCAACTAACTGTCTTAAACTGCACTATCAGGACCCATGCCTCCACATCTCCTTCCGTCTGCGAAGTCGATGGACGTCGATGAACCGGCCTCGTCCGGAAGTTTCGGAAATTTTCATTCCAACCGTGTTCGAAACTCTAGTTTTGTGTTTTTGGATGACGGGTTGTCCCGTCAGCGTTGCAATTAAAGTCCACCCCAGAACCGATATGACTAAGATGGGCTTGTAATACCCATCGCTATGAAGACGATTCGTTGATTATCGTCCTGGAGATATCGGAAGTAGCTGCCGCGAGATTTCTCTGGATTTCCTGCTACAATTTCTCCACATAGAGAAACTGCAAACTCAACTTAAGCACTTGAAGGCATATCCTTAAAATCGTATATCAACGCTGCTTATCAGACCCAACAATTGCCGGCTTTGGCAGAGTTCAAAATCAAGAGAAGCATGGACCAAGAATTGGTTGCAGAGAATACTCCTTTAGGTTGGTCCACTGAATAACTTACCACCATCAAGCACTAGATCTGTGCAGGCAATTGAAAGAAAGGCGACGATGTTTAAGGACGACAAATATGCTCGATAACAGTTCCAATTGCCTACAAAAAGGATCCGCGGTAGATTTCAAAAGGACCATTTCAAAACCTGTCTCAGGCAGTCTTTTAATGATTAAATGAAGAGACTGGAATAAAAGCTATTTTAGTTGCGAAAGAAGGCCATACAAAATATTAGAATAATTCATGTAGATTCCAAGATAGATAGATAGATGTACCGAACATTGGAAAGGGGACTACTAGCTCGCCGAGCTATAAGTCTGACTTCCTTCATGTTGAAAAGCATCGAGAGAATGGTCGAGATCTATGTGCCCAAAACCGCCTTACGAATGCATCCTACATGCCTACCAACGCGGAAGATCAGTCGTTCACATATCTCCGTGGAGAACAGACGTGTTTCGGCTTGCGCGTGTACAGTGAAATCAGTGACATTTGAGGAAATTGTTATAGGCTAAAATTAGCAGGGTGTCAGTGTGCTCGGCCGACAGTCGACGGTCGTGGGTTCGAATCCCCGTGTACTCTATAACATCTTTTTCTTTTACATTTTTATCAAAAACAAAAAATTTAAAGTGGTACTAAGTGTTGTCCATCACGTGATGGATTGTGGAGAGCGGTCCGCTATGTCAATAGCGGGATCTGCTGATATACCAAGTGAGGCGTCAAGTGGTTCGATCCAAACGCCAAAACCAAAGAGAAGGAGGAAGCTTTGTCCAACTTCCAACTTAGTAAAGCAGCCCACCCTACCAACGACCAACAACTTCGCTTCATTGGCAGCAAGCGAATCTGACGATGAAGAGGAAGAGATGGAGGCCATATGTAGCAGCATCAAAATGCTACAAGAAAGAGTTCTGGCCATAAAAGAAAGGCAAATGGTAAGAAGGAAGAGGGAAGAGCAGGAGCAATCCCAACAACAGCAGCTTGCTCAAAAGCAAGCACAACAACAAAAGCCAAAGAAACACCAGCAACAACAACAAGAGCAGTCACAACATCGGCAACAGCTAAAACAGCAGCAGCCACAAAAACGGCAACTGCAAAAACAGCAGCAGCAGCAGCAGCAGCAGCAGCAGCAACAACAACAACAACAACAACAACAACAACAGCAGCAGCAGCAGCAGCAGAAGAAGAAGGAGAAGGTGCCGCCTATCAACACCTATAAATTGGAGGTAAATGCTACCAACGACCTGTGTAAGTTGGTCATTGGTAATAATTTTAATATTAAGAGATTGGGGAACGATCGCCATGCCATCCACTGTAATACAGTGGAGGGCTACGCGAAAGTGAAAGAGCTCCTAAAGGAAACGACGACGGAGCACTACTCATTCACACCGAAGTGTGAAAAGCGGCAATCGATGCTGCTGAAGGGGTTGGAACCGTCTTCTGATCCTGAGGAGATCCTGGCACTGCTTAAAGAGAAGGAGTGCGAAGGACTCAAGTTCGTGGGGGTAAAGCCATTTACCACAGCTAGAGCCAGGCGGGAGAAACGGAGTCTGCCGTTCTTCCTGGTGCAGCTCAGTCCCGAAAGCCGTCTGGATAGTCTAAGGAGTATCAATGTCCTAGACTACCATGTGGTTCACTGGGAAAAATTAAAAAGGAGCGAAGGCGTTATACAATGCGTTCGCTGCCAGAGGTTCGGACACGCCGCTTCGAACTGCCATATGCAGCCTCGATGCGTGAAGTGCGCAAAGAACCACAGTTCCGAGGAGTGTGCTCTGGGTAGGGACGGAGCATCCGATAGGACGCAGCTCTCGTGCGTGTTATGTGGGAACGTGGGACACACCGCAAACACAGAGATTGGGGAAATAATTGGCCAAATACTAGAGGGAACCTACTACTCGATTGGTGGGGTCAGCACGATGTCATGTACAGACTCGGCCTTAAAGCGACGGATAACCCGTCGTTTCCCAGAGGCGGGTCTTATTTGGATCTACTGCTGTACGACGAACGTATACGACTGACAGGTACGAATTTACAAACGCTAAACTGTCTGCGCACATTCGTGTATGAAAGTGACCATTGCGGTTTTAGCACCGAAATTACAGTTCCCAACGAAATTGCGGAATTGGAGGAGTTTGTCCAAAGATATTCTTACAACTACAGTAAGACTCGATGGACACGCTTCTCCGCAACCATGACAAGTGCGCTCTCCTCGAATACGCTCCACCGTCCACCGTCCAATAGGAATTTGTCAAACGAGGAGATCGACAACTACCTAAAACAAATGGACGAGACAGTTAAACAAACTATGGACGCTACAATACCACGATATCGACATACGACTAACGAAGACCTGTTCCGCAATCCTACTATTGACGCACTGCACCGACAGAAAAGTAGACTACTGACAAGACTCAAAAACTTGTACAGACAGTTTACTGACAGACAAGACCCGGAGATTAGAACACTGAAGGCGTCGATTAAAAATATTCAAACGTTAATAAAAGAGAATTACAGAATTTCTGTAAGTTCGTATTGGAACAACAGGGTTCGGGCTGTAAACACCAGCAACCCGAATATGTTCCCTCAAATAAACAAACTATTTCGGAGAAAAAAATCAAAACGACCTTCAGTGTCTTAAAATAGCCCGGACAACAGACAACGAACGTTTACTGACAATAGCAGGTATTGATCCAAATGAGGCCGCTGATGATGATGACTTCTTTGTGATCGAGGATCCACAGGAGAAGGTTGAGACCATAGGAGCGACTTTCCAGGAAATATACAAGGCCACTGATACCATTGGCCCTAATTATGACCTGGACAATCGCGTCTTGGTGCACGACCTCTACATTCGAAATGAAGTAGGGAACTGGCGATCCGAGGGCTCTGGTTTCACCCGGTTCAGCGACGAAAATATGGCAAATAATGTCATTACCAGAGAGGGTGACCTACCCCCGTTCATTTCGAAGGAAGAGCTCCATGAGATCTTCGACACAATCAGGGCTAAGAAATCAGTGGGGACCGATGGTATTCCGAGCATCGTGCTTCGACATCTTCCTCTAGAAGCTGTGGACATTTACACCACCCTGTTTAATAATGCAATGAATAATGCACATTATCCAGCGCATTGGAAAACGGCGGTGGTTCAACCTATCCCCAAAAAGCGAAAGGATATATCCAATCCGGCGAATCTCCGGTCGATAAGTCTTCTTCCAAACATCAGTAAGGTTTTCGAGAAGGTGATCAATAGAGTCCTGACTAAGTGGGTTGAGGACAAACATATCGTTCCGGATAATCAATTCGGTTTCAAGGCGGGGCATGATATCTCACATGCCGCGTCTAAACTGGTGTCCGATATCCAATGGAATAAAGGCAAAAACCAATGTACTGGTGCCTGCCTTGTTGACTTGGAGAAGGCCTTCGATACCGTATGGATAGAGGGTCTTTTCTATAAGCTGACTAGGCTGGGGTCAGTAAACCACTCTTGTACATTCTTTATAATATGCTAACCAACAGACAGTTCATCGTGAAAAATGGTGATGTGACTTCTGTTGGAATATTTCAAATTAAAAATGGTCTGCAGCAGGGCGCGGTCAATTCGCCGATCCTATTCAACATTTATACAAGCGACTTGATAGGTTCACTTCCCCATACTATTGCGTACGCAGACGATTTGATAGCGTACAGGACAGGTCCAAAAATCGAGGTCATTAATACTCTCTTGCAGCGTGACTTCGATAAGATAAGACGATTTTGCGATGACTGGAAGTTGAAAATCAACTTTCAGAAGTCGGAAACCATTCTCTTTAGGACGCCGTTGTCTGGAGCCTCTAGGGATACTAGAAAAAATTGGCGAAAGTTCTCGATCATTGGACAACGCGGGTAGCCTCTTGCCTGTCGAAATGTAGTCAGGTACCTTGGGATCTGGCTAGATCAGTTTCTGTATTTTGATAAAAATGTAGATGCTGCTCTGGCCAGAGCCAAAGGCGCTTTTGCCCTTACAAAGAGACTGTTTTATAGCAGCCAACTCGATGCGAGGGTAAAGGTAATTTGCTACATGGCCCTTATCAGGCCCATGCTGGTATTCGGGTGCCCCGTGTGGTTCAATGTACGAGCGAGCTTAATGGAAAAGATTCGGGTGTTTGAAAGGGCTTGCCTTAGGGCTTGCCTTCGCTTGTACAGAACACCAGAGTCGGAGTACAAAAAATTTTATCGTAATGAGGTCCTTTACAACAGGGCGAACCTAATACGAGTGGACAATTTTGTTATTAAGTTGACTCGAAGGCACATTGCAAGAGCAATGGCCTCGACGAATAACCTGATATCTGGGGCTTACTACCCCAACTACCTTTACCACGAGAGTGTGCGCTCTGACAGCTTCGTTCCACCGGAAGCATTCCTCTACCTAGATCAGATAGGGTTGATCCAGGATAGATCAGCGTTCCCGTTAATCTTCCATGTCGCTCGGAAAGCTGGGGACAGGCGACTCAACTACGGCAGAGACGTCGCACACGGCAGTGTGGATATACACAATTATATACATATATTATATCTGTATATAATTGTGTGTGTGTATTGTGTATGTAGGTTAGGTAGACTAAGGTTTATTTTAAGTTAGATATTAAATTTTATAAAAAATTAAGTCCATATGCTAAGTTTTTGTGAACAATTTTTTCTTAGCCTTAAGTATAGAAAATAATTATTCCTAAGTAAAATGTAAATAAAGTCGAAAGACATAGATATAAGAATTTAGAGTAGCTTAGAGTGCCTGTGTGGGGCCAATAAGTTAGTATAAGTTTGTTAAGTAATTTTAAGCTAGCATTTAAGCATTTTTTGTTAGTATGTAAGGGTTTATGATTAAGATAATAAAATGCATTTAAAACTAAACTAACCAACGCGGAAGATCCTGCGAGAGTGTGCTTCAGAATTTGGTAGGCAGAATTGAAGGCGTATTCGACAAGTAGGAATACGCCTTGGGCATTTTCATCGCCGTTGAGGGTGCTTTCGACAACGCAACTTTTGACGGCATGTGTAACTCGGCCAGACAACACGGCGTTGACGGATCACTAGTATTGTGGATTAAAGCAATGCAAGTGAATAGGACATTGATTGCGTACGCTAGCTGCGGCTAATATGTGGTGGCGGGTGGAAACATTTGTTGCCCTCAAGGTGGCGTTCTGTCTTCACTGCTATGGTGAGCTTTGGTCGGCTTACTGCTCTACGCGCCCAGTAGTTCTAACGTCTATGCACAAGCATACGCCGATGATGTAGATGTACCGTCTGTTGGATCGTGTCTGCTCTAAAGGGTAGGCAGCGTGCTTGACGACTGGAGCAGTTGTAATGGCCTTTCAGTCAATCCTCTCCAAACTGAGGTTGTTCTCTTTGCGAGAAGAATGAAGCTGCCTTGTCTGACTCATCTAGTGCTTAAAGGCATCACCATCCAATTCCCCAAAGAAGCTAAGTATTTGGGTGTCATCCTGGGTAATAAACTTCTCTGGACTAAACATGTTACGTCGGAAGCATCTAATGCGCTATCGACTTTCTGGCAGTGCAGAGTAGCTATCGGCAAGACATTGGGTCTGTCACCGAGAAGGGTCCTTTAGATCTACACGGCTATGATAAGGTCAATTATATCCCATGCGTCAGTTGTCTGGTGGAATAAGCTCTCGGATACATGGGGCCTTTCCCCAACACTCCTGGCTCTGCTCTAGATGCCTTGATGAATCTCCCTCCCCTTGACCTTCATATCATGGGCTGCACTCCCAAAGCCATCTTCCGTTTAAAAAGAGGTGGTTTTTGGTACAACATGCGCTGGAGCTTTGATGACCTTGTGCGTCGGCTGTCTTATGACTCTGGTCTTATGGACATGCTATCCGATGCAATGACACCAGAGTTCCTGCTGCGGAAAAAAATACGAAATCGACTTTCCTTGTGCCCAGGACTGGTTTCGTTCAGAATCTGAACTAGGAAAGCAATGCAGTCGGGTCTTCACGGACGGCTCCAAAACCTATATAGGATGTGGCGCTGGTGTCTTTCTGAAGGACAAAAGCGTTAGATTTCACTTCACGTTAGGAAAGCTTACATCTGCCTTACAAGCGTAGATTTACGCAATCCTGTTGGCAGCGAACTATTATATTGCGGAGAACCGATGGGGGGTGCGAAGCATTTGCATCTGTAGCGACAGGCAAGCTGCACTTAGAGCCCTGATGAACCCTGTTACGACCTCTAAGCTTCCCAGACCCTTGTCTAGTCTATGTCCCAGGCCACAATGGGATCACGGGAAATTAAATCGCCGATGAACTAGGCAGGCAAGGTTCAGAGAAGAGTTTTGCAGGACCCCAACTTACGTTGGGTCTGTCTGCGTCCTCTGTTAAGACTTTAATTGAAAATTGGGTCGCATCTGGGTACAACTGCAGATGGCACAATTCCCGAGATGCAGGCAGACCAAACGAATACTTCCCGACGTTTCTAGGAGGTCAGCGGCCTTTCTGCTATCCCTCAGCAGGAAAGACTGCAGGTTGCTTACTGGCGTCGTGCCAGGGCATTTGCAAAGCACTTAAATATGCTGGGGATAAGTGGTACAACATCCTGCGATGCTTGCTGTGAAAGCGATGACGACACCGCGGAGCACTATCTCTGTGAATGTCCGGCTTATGTTCGCATCAGTCTGCAGGTACTCGGCGCTGTCGCAGTGGGCTTACTCATTGATTTCATTTAAAGGAACTTTACAACGAGTAGTAGTTCTTTGTCTAAGTGCTCTGTTCCGACAGAAAAAAAAGAAAAAATATGGAGGTCCCTAATGTACCCACTGAATCGCATACTCAAGAAAAATTTCAAATCAAGAACGCGCCCCCACTTGATACGCGACATGATTAACCAGCAACAGTTTTCAGTAAAGGAGTTGATGGAGATGACATTGACACAACGCGTTCCACTGCAAGTTCATATAGCTTCCAAAGTCTTCAACAAATCTGCGTCTGCCGACACTTTAGCTGCAAAATTCAAAAATTCATGTGCTCTCAGAGCTCAATAGGTTCTTTTTCAAGCGTTCGCAGATTGCGCGCTGAAATTCGTTTAATGCTTGAATAACAACTCGTTTTGCAAAAAGAGGAGTATCAGGTACAACAGAAGGAGTCACGATGGAAGTGATGTCGAATTAGAGAGTTGGTTAAATGCAAGCTCTACAACGAACCCTAGCTATGCAGGTCCATGTGGAACTATAGCAGAATCATCAACGCAGCCACAGGTTTCGGTTCCCAATAAAGTTGCTACCCACTCTGCAATACAATAGCAGAACCCACTTCTTCGACTAATCATATAGAAATTGCTCACGTTAGATATAAAATGCGCACTAAAGGCTGACAACGAAATGGCTGGCGAACGTATTCAACTTAGCCCGCTGAGAATCTACTGTCGCTAGCCGTCAAGGGCGTATTGACTCGCACAGTGTGATTCAAGTTCAGCTGGCAACCCACAGTGTCAAATCCAAGCAGTTGCCTATTTTAGGGCAAATCCTCGGAATGGCCTTTATATGCTTTTGTTGAGAACGGACTACTGCTCTTTATTTCCCTAACCACTTTTGCAATATTAGGACGTTGAAAGACGTTAGCCCGAAGATCTGCATCATTTTCTTCGATAGCTGCGCCTTTGTGATAAAGTGCGCCATGTTCTTCAACGTGGGTAGACTCGAGCAGTGAAAACGTAAAACTTCACTTCAAGAAAAACTCTGCTTCGGTGTCGAGATTTTAGAGATTCTAGCGGCTCACAGAAGAATAGAAGAGAGTACGAAGCGAAGGAGTCACAGCTTGCAGAGAAATTCTTCATACATTTGTTGCAGGCATTTTCAAATCAACTAGTAAACAAGAATTTACTGAATTATGGCTTCAAATATTCAAATTCAAATAACAAGCTCAGAAGGTTGAAGAATTTACCAGAGTTGGCCATGAATTTTCTCACCCCATCTCAAGTCGTTTGAAAACTTTAAGTCTTACGAATGCATGCCTAATAAATAAGATTCCTAAAAAGCTCGTCTGTTTTACAGGAACGTATAACGAATAAGTCTCCCCTCCGCATAACAGAGTTGGTTTCATATAAACTTGTCATAAATTCAAGCTGCCATCCCTATTGCATAGCGTACTCGTGTTGCCTTAGACAGTTTATTTATTATTGTATTTCAAAACCTATTTCCACGTGATTGACTGCAAATCGTTATTTTAGAAACAACTGAAACCAGTCACGAAGAAAATTGAACAAGTAGTTAGTCGAGTGTTACGATTGCCAATTTATAAAAATATCTCCAAGGACTATTTGTCAACCGACGACGACGAGGCAAATGACATGCCTATTCGACACTCCACAAACCCCAACATAAGTACTCGTATAAGGGATACTGAGATCAATACAAATGTGTCAAGTTATAAGTGGGAGATGTAAGTTCTCATTTCACTTCAACAGAGAAACAAATAGAGAACAAGGACAACGTAAACAAGTGTTCCTAAGTTTGAATGAAAGTGTTTTGTTATTTTTTTATAAGATTCCTGTCAAAAAAATAAAAGTCCTGATCCTTAAATATGTCCCACAGAGAGATAAGTCCGTCTAATGCATGATAAGATTGTATAACACATACTCGTCCACACAATAAAAAAATTTTGTTATTTACATTCGACTTTGGGCTAGCCGTTAAAGTTCCGGGGAAACGAAAGAAAAGTGTAGTGCCAGGCGATTTAAAACTCAACCTTTAATGGAATAATCAAAATATTGATGGAACTGAGTGATGATGACATTGTTTATGGCTCTAAAGACTGATTGACATTTTGCATTCGTCTCAAAAACATGTTCAAGTTTCTGCTAGGAGCACAAGGAGTTAAAGTAGACGATATTAATTTTTTTTTCATTCGTGTTCCTGTACCTCCTTGTGGGTCCTAGGGTACGAGTACGGTTTCTGAAAATGTGCCTCAGCTCTCCCCAACTTCTTCCCAGATGCGTGCTTCCTTCTTAATTGTTCTGCGCCACGTACTCCTACGACCACCGCGCATCCTGCCGTCCTGCGTAAGAGGGTTCCATTCCATCGCTTGGTTAGCTATGGACCTGTCACCCTTTCGGAGAGTGTGACCAATCCACTGCCACTTTCGTCGTCGTATGGTTGTGTCTATAGGTTCATGGTCCGTTCTCTGATAAAGCTGTTCGTTAGAGATACGGCTTGGCCAGAATATCCTTAAGATGTAGCGTAGGCACCTATTGCAGCTTCCTTGTAATAGTGGTGGTTACCCCCCTGGTACCACATCCATATAGTAGCACGGATTCAATGTTGGAACGGAACAGTCGTAGCTTGCATTACTTCGCCAAACTGTGAATAGCATCCCAAACGCAGATTTTGCTTTGCCTATGCGGTTGGCTATATCCAGTTCGGTTCCGTCATTGGTTGAGACAATCCTCCCAAGGTATTGGAACTTTCTCAACCGTCTGTCCAGCAATACATATATGAGTTGATGAGTTTGGTCTTAGGCTGATCATTTTTGTTTTTGGCGAGTTAATTTTCAGCCCAACGACCGCGACGTCTACTTCCCTCTCTACATTTGTTGTCATTTGGTGAAGGTCCATTATTCTGTGAGACAGACTTCGTCGGCGAAGTCAAGGTGTTTGAGTTCACATGTTAGAGAACATCGAATTCCTCCATTTCCTGTTAACAAGGCCGCATTCAGCACATCGCTAATCCCCAACAGAAACAGTATTGGTGAAAGTATGCAGCCTTGCCTAATCCCACTTTGGACTTCGAATTCCTCAGACAGTCTTCCTCTGTGTAACATGTGACATGTGGACCCATCATATGTTGCTTTGACAATTGCTATTAATTTGTCAGGAATGCCTCTCCCGCGTAAAGCACGCCAGATAAATTCCCGATTGACACTATCAAACGCCTTTTCAAAATCAATGAACAGCAGGTGAAGTGATGATCGGTACTCAACACACTACACGATGATGATCCGCAAGGTGTTGATGTGGTCGACACAGGAGGATCCAGAGCGGAAACCTGCTGCGTCGTGTGTGTCTTCGAGGTGTTCTTTGATTCGGTCCAGGATGATTTAAGCTATTATCTTGGCCAAAGCAGGCAGCACGCAGATACCTCTCAAGTTTTCGCACTGCATTAGATTGCCTTTTTTAGGGAGTTTAACGAGCATTTCCTTCTTCCACTAGTCCGGAAAACTCTCTTGTTCCCATGTTCTCCGGACAAGTGGGAACAGTAGCTTAGCTGATGCCGTTGGCGTAGCTAGAAACAGCTCCACAGATATGCCGTCTAGTCCTACTGCCTTATTGGTTTTTAGTGCTTCGATCGCGGCAATAATCTCTTCCTTACCGGGGGTTGTGGTGCGAATCCGGGAATTTCTTTCTACGGACACTTCAGTCTGACTTGGGTGCATATTGCTGCTGGTTTAGAATCGCAACAAAATGCTCCTTCCATCTCTTCAGTTGATCCTCATCTGATATTAGCAACGAACCGTCTAAGCCTTTCACTGGGTGTCGAGTAGAGCTTCGGCCACCTGTAAGCTGTTTAGTGACTCTGTAAACGGTTCTGCTGTCGCACCTCGCTGCTGCATCTTCTGCTTGCGTGGCGAACGTATTAATGTAATGCGCTTGTCACTTTTCACGCTACGCTGCACTTTTCTCATCTTCATGCGATATAGGGAGCTGCTGCAATTCGAGCTCTTAGTTGTTTTCGTTCGTTGATCCTTCTTCAGGTGTCCTCGGAAAGCCACGCCCAATGGCTTTCCTGCGATCGACCGACAACCCTTTCAGCACCTGATGCGAAAACAGTTTTCACAGCACACCAATGGTCTTGGATGGTGGCGGGCAGTGAGCTGCTGATTGTTTCCACTCCTCGTGAGAGATGGTCCCTTAGTTCTTGGCGCACTGTGGGAACTCTCAGTCGGTCTACGTTGAACCTTAGTATTCTTGTGTCGTTAGATCTTCGAACGGCAGCAGTGTGTAATTGGACAGTAGCTGTCATAAAATGGTGATCTCGTACCAACCCCATGTCCGCTTCTCGTCTGTTTCGGATGTCTAGAAGACTACTTCTAAAACGGCGACCGATGGCAAAAAGGTCCATTTGGTTGGAGGTTGCTTGCCTGTCAGTTGACACTCAACTGATGTTATAGCAGGCCTTGTGTTCAAACATGGTGCCCCCTATGACAAGACGATTTGCGTTTCAAAAGTCAACAAATCTTTCGCTGTTGCCATTGCGTTTGCCTAATCCGTGCCGTCCCATACCATGTTTCAGCCCTTCGTTGCCGCTGCCTACGTTGGCATTAAGGTCCCCAATCACAATGACAATGTCGCCGTTTGGTGTTGCATCATAAACAGCTCCCAACTGGTTGTAGAAAGTCTCCTTTTCTTCCTCAGACGAACCATCTGTGGGGGCGTAACACTGTATAATGGTGACGCGGTGTACTCTCGTCCGGAATCTGGCCGTTAAAATCCTATCATCGTGCGGCCGCCAGGATATTAGGCCTCTGCGTGCTGTAGGTGTTAATAGCAGTCCAACTCCATATCCACGGGAGCATGGTCTTACGGTGTAGAGTAATACAGTGTTACGCGTTCGGGATTGGTACTCCCCCGCATCTAACCATCTTATCTCGCTTACTCCCAATATGTCCAGCTTATATCGCATAAGCTCATGCTTTAATTGAAGGAATCTGGCGATCTGAGGTCCTTCACTCTGAGAGTCAAGGAGCGTCTTCATATTTAAGAAACCAGTCTTAGTCCGTGTACAATAGGCAAAGGTCGTCAAAGTGTTATCAGTCCTTATCCGAGGCATTAAGTCGGTTTCCGTAACGGGCTGGTTCCGGTAACGCAGACTGCTGGCCCAGGTTACCTAGTCTAAGCATAAGACCCTAGACAATCTCGCACTTGTAATTTTGGCCTACCTGTATAAGGATTTATATACGTAGTTGCCCGGGGACCACCTCGGGAGGTAAGGCAAGCACTACATTACGAACTTGATTGTTGGGCTGCTGGTCCAATCCATGTTTTGAACAATCAATAGTTGCTCGATCAATCGCCATGCAGCCCACCAAAGTAGACCCCAGTAATCACTTATGTACGAGTATAACCAGGATGCTGCCAGTAATGTGGAAGCAAAAATAGTAGAGTGTTGTGAAGACAGAGTAAGCAACCAACTCAGCCTGGACATACTTAATATGACGGGAATCACAGTGGCTTAGAAGGAAGAGAAAAGGTGAACCTGTAGCTGAATCAACAAGTTCCTACAGCATGTATGAAGTCCCGCCAGTTGCCTGTGGTGCCGCACTCCAACTTTGTTGAAGTCCATTTGTCCACTGCTGCGACATCCCTCTTGGTTAAAATTGATGACTCAGCATGACACAGCCATTTCAGACGTTGGACCCGTAGATGCCTGACTGATTGTACAGACCATACAGTTCGTGGTTGAATCTCATCCTTTATTCCCCGTCAACACAAATTGGACCAAAAGCCAAGTTCCTCTCATCCACTTTCAACAAGGTTCAAGGCTATGCCAAACAGCGATTGGGCAGAGTAATTTTGCGTCTGATTTCTGCGCTAATGCCGTTGCTACTTGTAACTAAGGAGCCAACTACATAGTAGCTAAGACTGTCAATTGTGACATTCTAGTCAGCCGTCGATCTTTGTTTTTCCGTCGCTTACCCCTCCAATAGCAGCTTCCGCCGAAATACTCTAGAAAACTACATTCACTGCTCACAGTGCTCATTCAATCACATCAATTCCGTCCGCGTACAAAAGTAATTATTGCTTATACGAGTATTTAAAAAAAACGTGCCAGGATCTGTCTTAATGTGAAAATTTGGTCTGATGTCGATCTGCCGGGCTATAAGCCGCACTCGTATTGGCCGATTTATGGATAGGTCCTTATAGGCGACGTTAAGTAGGGGCATGTCTCGATAGGTGTTATATGACATAGGATCGCCCTTCTTGTATAATATTCCAGACGTCGGGTTTTCGTCCTGCCATGCTTGACAAATAATTTGGAGCATGCTTCTTGTCAAGACATTGCCTCCGGCTTTGAAAAGCTCAAATGGCAGGCTATCCGAGCCAACGGCTTTGTTGTTCTTCAGCTTCTGTATAGCTGTGTCAACTTCTAAGCTGGGCGGGAGTGTGTTGCTTAAATACATCCACGATTCCCTGTTGGACAGTGACGGGATTACCTTCGCAATTTCGAGGTGCTTGGAGGTCCGTTTTAAATCCACTGGCTAAGTTTTTGGCCTTTCCTTCTCCAGCAATCTTTGATATCCGTAAGCTCGGAGACTGCAAAGGGTGTTTTAGTGTTCCGCAGTAGTCCTTTCTCCTCCCTTCTTCTGGACCTATATTCATCCCACACTGATCTGGTGACGCGTTGCAGTGTTTCATGTATCCAATATCTGTTGCCTCCTTTTTTTGCACACATTCATCATCATACCACTGATTTTTTTTTTGGAGTGGTTGGTAGCCTAAGGTGTTTTCGGCCACCTCCTTGATGGAAGTGCAGCAATATGACATGTTGACATCTGTACTAGACGTAGGCAATGCCATATTGGAGTGTTTTTCATCCAGGCGCTACCTGTAGTCTCTGGCTATTTCCAGTGTGTGTAGGGGTTCAATGTTGAACCTCCTTTTTGGAAATTGTTGCAGGTTTCTTTCATTTGACAGTCGAACTTTGAATCGGGCTGCTACCGGCTGATAATAGTCAGAGTCGACGTTTGCCCCTTTGAATGTTTTAACATCCAGGATATTTGACGAGTAACGTCCGTCAATAAGCACGTGATGGATTTGATTAGTGGTTCGACCATCAGGAATTAGCCAGGTCCTTTCCGAATTCTTTTATGAGGGAATCCCGTGCTACATATCACTGTATTACTAGCTTTGGCAGAGTCTGCCAGTCGGAAGCCGTTGTCTGTTATCGTGTCATGGAGGCTGTATTTTCCGACCGCTTCGCCAAAGATGTTCTCCTGGCCGATTTTAGCATTGATGTCCCCGAGTAGGGGACGATGGTAGGGGGGTGAGTATATACGGAGTTGATGTTACAAAATCTTGCATTGACGCAGATAGATGATCACTGAGGGGCTTAACATCGATGTCCTTCGATTTGAGTAGCTTTCCCACGACGAATCCGCATTCCAATATGTGTAACCTCTTTTGACAGCTGTAATAGATGTCGCATTCTGGTCTTTTTATCATTCCCGATCCTATCGAGCATACTTCCTGGATCGCAGTAATATCCCGCCTACACTGTTTGAGTATGTTTTCCAGTTTTTGAATTGCTTCCGGGGTATACTCATAAAGCGTTCTTACGTTCCAGGAGCATACTCTCAAATTGTATTGAATGGGTTGTTAGCCCACGGCACAACCGCATTAGTTCATTAACCAGCGGGTGTCTGAGTAGGTATTCAGGGGCGCCACGAGGACATTGCATTTGACATGGAGGACTACCTCTGTTAATATCGGGCCTATGCTTGTATCAGGATGCAGGTACTGGGTGCTGGTACCATAATCACTTTACGACTGAAGCACTTACTCATCTTTCTTCGAAAGACTGAGGAGTTCTAGTTAAAGGAACCAAAAGGAACATATTGGATTAGTGCTGTTGCTTTCACATTTGTAAACATTCCTTCAGTATGGGAGAAGTATCTGCAAGGTGACCAACATCATTTCAAGGAAGTATACATGGGTTTGCAGTTTAAGGATATTCTGGCCAAAACGTATATCGACCAACCAAAAACCAATAGATGTCAAAATGCAGAGGAGTAAGTGGAACTGAATTCGAAACACTTTACTGCGCGAGGACAGTTTCCTTATGGTCATCTTAGGCAAAGATAAAGAATAACAGTAGAGAGATCTTTGAGATCTTTGTGGATGACTTCGAGGGAGTTCAAGATTTGTGGACGCCAGAGGACCTAAACAAAAATTGTGTGTTTCACGGTGTAGTTTTAAGGTCTCTATATTAAGTACGCTCTCTCAAACGATGATCACTGATGTGTAAGAAATGAAAAGTGAAATTTGTCACTCCTTGATAAGTAAGGCACGAATTCTGTGTTTCCGAAAGCCATAAGGCCTGCGAGTCCAGTATGCTCAGGTTGTTTTTGTAAGACATCCCGTGTGCTGACCGTAGATGCCATAGGAAACATTCTTCTGCGAAATTATGTAGAACTATTCTGTATTTGACAAACCCTTCTAGAATTTGGGTGAAATGTATTCCGAGCTAAGTGGGCGCTTGTTCAACTACCAGACAGATAAGCAGTCCTTTCTTGCTGATTTAACAAGTATCCCAATTTATTTCGTCCACAAAAGATTCTGTGAAACATTGTTGTACATTCTGTTCATGTTGTTCGTACCACAGCTAAATGTAAACATCTAGAATCAACTAAAACTCTGTTCTAATTATTTATAATTAGCAATATGTGGTCTAAACACTGCGAGCAATACGTTGAAATACAAAATGAGAATCCATTTGTTTCACATTCGCTGCAGGACATTATCCACACCCACATGCAATCCATGTCCTGGTGATGGAATTAAAAGGGAATACGAGTGTATCCATGCTTGTGCATTCAAAATTAGGCATTCATTCTTTGGTTTTAATTTTGTAATGCCAAGTCACGTAACTGAACATCATCCCATTTATAGCATGTCGATAACATTCCCCCAAAATTGCGGCAGAGAGTTTTAAATTACCCAATTTTCCAAAAATCGTTGATGGCTTCAGTTTCATGTATGGACAGCAGTCATTTGGTGACATAACGACGGGATAAGGAGCTTAATTAGATAGTTTTATGCCACAATTCCCTCTTGTTCTACCACCGGCAGCGTAATTCATAAATTTCCTATTCATCCATTGTATTGTGACTTAGGAAACATAGCCCTGCGCTATGGATTTATTTCAATTGAATACTCCACCTTGATACGACAAGCACAGCAGGAAGCTGTAGCAAGTAGCATACTGTGATGAAAGAAATTGAAATTCGATAGTCTGAAAGCAAAGCGAAGTAATACTGGTGCAATGTTGTTGCTTCTAACATATTTGAAACCCCGCGAAACTTCTCGTACATCGTTCATCTCGTCTATGGTAATATGACTAGTTTTGGAGTACATTTGAGTTGGCATTCAACTGACAAACGGCTGACGCACTCCCACCGACGACTTGATCTTGTACTGTGAAGGAATTAAATTTGCTATTTAGGGCATAGACTCAGCAGATGCAGATGTCGCCTGAAACTGAACCGACTACTGACAGCGAAGCTACCACCCTTTGTGAGCGTGGCTATATGAATTGTATTGAATATGTGTAAATAGTGAGCTATATGTAGATGAAGTCAGTAACGTACCTCACATACTTGTATGTGAGGCAACTTCCGGGTTTATATGCGATTCAAATATGACACTCGTAACTCTGGGGGCGGCCAATGTCATTATGCACTTGTAATAGGCGTTCGCTTATGTCACTCTTGGCACATTGTGCGAATTTTCAAATGGTGCCATGTTGCCGCAATAAATTTACATTCTATGCCATAGCACTCATATTGCACAGCATTAACTTGTCATTCTTGAACGTCGAATGATATGAGGATTCTCTCGTGATATTGGGAGCAAGTAGTACTGCACTTGCAGGCGGAAGAATGTACATGAAATCTTTTAAATTCTTCTTGATGTTACTTAACAACTTCAAGTAGATGACTGCAGTCTACGCTGTTGACCCAGAAGCAGATGTTGGAATAGCAGCCAAATTTAGGCTCATTACCCTCGATACTTAGGGTTAAAGAGGAGCGGATTATGTCATGAATGTCCTCGTACAAACAATTCAAAGTGACTGTTGTAACCATATTTGACTGTCAGTTTAGGTTATAATTTCGCTATAGACAGTCGATTGTACTGTTGGAAACCGATATGACAGACCAGGGAAAATAACGTCCAAAATAGACCAAGGGGACGAATGATAAGACGTACAAAAGTCAGTTAGTTGCACATGAGAAAAGTATGGGGAAGTATTACGAGCAAATGAGAGGGGTATGAGTGGAAACTTAATCTCCCTATACACTAAGGATGTCCCAAAAGATTTGAGTTCTTTGCCGTTTGTGCGGTAAATTGTTGCCAATGAAAAAAAAAAACGACGGCGTGACAGCTGACATTCCAGGGTTATTATAGGTGGACCGCTACACGAAAGAACAGCGCGTTTTCACTGTTGAGCAATATTTTAACTTTGACAGCTACAGTTCGCAATTACACTACAAAATCTGGTCGGAATAGCGATTTAACATCATCAACTGTGAAGAGATTGATTCAAAAATTCAAGGAGACTGCATCAATTAGTGATGTTAGACACTCTGGTCGTCCTTCAAGAAGTCGCTCAACACAAAACATCGAAGCATTTCGTGACAATGTTGCTTAGAGCCCAGGACTATCAATTCAGTATCGTGGTCATACAGCGTATTCTCACAAAAGATTCGCATCTTCATGCATACAATGCCCAACTGAATCAAGAGCTGAAGTCTACTTATCATCAAGGTCTGCGAAGAGAGTTCGTTGAATGGAATATGGGCAACAATAAATGGGCGCAGATTTTTCAAATAAAATCACCTTCAGCGACGCGGTCGAATTTAGGATTCAGAAAGTCCATGAGTGATTGTGAAGGAATAAATGCATCACAGCGTCTCACTGTTTGGTACGGGTGGAGGCATCATCGGACCATTCTTTTTTGAAAACGCGGCTGGTCAGGCAATAACAGTTAATGGTGCTTGCTATCGAGACACGATAATATAGTTTTTTGAGCCTAAATTAAAAGAAATGGATGTGGACGATATGCAGTTTCAGCAAGACGGTGCGCCAAGCTACAAAGCCCAAGAAACAATTCCATTACTGCATTTCCTGGTAACATAATTTCCCGTTTTGGTGATCAGAATTGGCCTTCCAGATCATGCGACTTAACGCCGTTGGACTTTTTTGTTTGGGGGTTTTTGAAGTTTAAGATTTACTACCTCGATCAAAAAATTCCCGGAATATATTCAGAAAATTGGAAATACAAGTTTATTCGTCTAAATCTATATTTTCACCTTCAGAGTAATCCCCATCGACTGCAACACACTTATGCCAGCGCTTCATCCAATTATCGAAACATTTTTTACATTCGGTTTTCGGTATGTCCATCAGTGCTTCCAGCGATTTTTCCATTACTTCCTCTCGGCTACTGAAACGCGTTCCCCGTAGTGATTTACAACTCGATTGAACACGAAGAAGTCACAAGGAGCCAAATCAAGTGAATTCGGTGGCTGTTGGATAGTATTTGTTGCATTTTTCGTCAAAAAATTACGAATAATGATGGCACTGTGCGACTGTGCGTTATCATGGTGCAAAATCCACGAGTTTTCTGCCCACAATTCTGGTCTCTTTCGGCGAATCGCTTCACGCAAACGTCTCATAACGCCCAAATACTCGTAATACTCTTTGTTTATTGTCTGGCCTTCTGGCAAAAATTCACGATGCACCAAGACACCGTTGTAATCCATGAAAACCGTGAGCATTGCCTTCTTTTTCGACTCAAAACGACGTGGTTTTTTTGGTCTCGGCTCATTTGGTGAACGGCATTCGCTTGCCTGATGTCCGGATTGCGTGTCGTACTCATAAACCCACGGCCACGTCTCGTCTCCACTGATGTGGAATCGGATTCAGCCTCGCAAATCATCTCTTTTGCCGTTTGCGACGTCAACACGGTCTCTTTTTTGCATGAAGTTGAGGTCTTTTGGCACCAACTTTGCTGCCACACGACGTAAACCCAAATCATTAACCAAAATGTCTTGGCCGGATCCATAGGCAATGTTTAAGTCCTCCGCTATCTCACTGATGGTTAATTTGCGGTTATTGGCCAACATTTCTTTTACGAGTACTTCATCAATGTTTTCGTCGGTTTTCGATGTCGATGGTCTGCCACTGCGTTCATCATCTTCGATTGACTCACGACCACTTTTGAACAGCTCGTGCCACTGGTAAACGACCGTTTTCTTTAGAGAATCGTTGCAGAAACACTTTTCCAACATTTCCAACGTTCGCGCACCATTAAATCCGTTTTTTAACCAAAATGTAATACAAGTTCGTTGTTGCAAATTTAAATCCATTTCTAAAAGTGTAAAAAATCGCTAACACACACAGAGATAGATGTACTCTTGACTACGTAACTTTTGCAAATGTTAAGCTATGACGCTAAGATTTAGAGGGAATGTCAACAACAGATTTACCAACTTAAAAAAAAAAAAAAACAGAACTCAAATCGGAACAATGGGAGCGCCACACGGTGGTGTGGTGCGGTAACTTTTTGATCAAAGAGGCTGCCAGGGTTAGAGAAATGTTTCTCTCGACAGAGCAAAACCGAAAAAAATTCAAACGAGCCCGAAATGACTGCAACGTCCTTCTCAAGGATGTTAAATTCCAATTTGTACAACCAAAAATTGTACTGAACTATACAATGTCCCAAAGGTCGTTCGTCAAAAACTTTAAAAATTCTGCCTCATTCTCCAACGCTCATTTACAATGACATTAGCTCAACACTTCCAGATTGTGCTTCGCCCCCGTCTACACTTGAGCGCGTCGAATCTTCAATGGGACGAATCCACTTTCGCACTCGTATAGCAGCAAGAGCACTTAAAGATCTCAACATGCATAAATCCGCTGGTCCAGATGGTATATCTCCCCGTTTTCTGAAGAGGTGTTCTTCCACGCTGGCAAAACCATTGCGTAAGCTTTTTCATCAATCCTACTTTTTAGGACTCTTTCCGAACAGATGGAAAGCAGAAAAAAATGCCAATCTCCTTCTCTCTCCTCTCGGACCCATGCAGATAAACCGTCAGCTCATGGAATATTTCGAAACACGATAACATCTCAATGACCGGTAGTACGGTTTTCTTCGCAATAGGTCCACTGGTGATCTGATGACATGTCTCACCGTAAAGTGGAACCAAAGTCTACATCAATCTGGCGAAAGCAACATAGTTGCACTTGATATTTCTAAGACATTTGACAGAGTTTAGCATTAGGCTCTTTTGTCGAAAATGCGTGCTTTTGGGATCGATGACTCACTTCTTCAATTGATTAGAAATTACATTCAATTCAAGTTGTCTTGGATGGTTTCAAGTCTGATATTCACAAAATAAATGCTGGCGTGCCCCAGGGCTCTGTTCTGTCCCCGGCACTATTTTTAATCTTCATTAATGATCTCTTGCCTGCTGTTTGTAATCCAATATACAGGGTGAATGACTCGAACTCCAACTTTTTAAAATGCTTTAATTTTTTTATTTTTTGATAAATTTTATTGTGCCAAAGCAAAAAATGTTGGAAAATACATCAATTTTCAAATTGTATCAGTAGTTTTCAATATGTCCATCTTTGGCGCGAATGATGGCCTTGAGACGGCCGAAGAAAGCATCGCACGCTGCACGCAAGTGGCTCTGCGGTATTTTGGCCCATTCCAGGCGAAGTGCTTGTTTGAGGTGGTCCAAACTTTGGTGTCAACCTTCGCCTTTAAAATACCCCAGACAGAGAAATCCAACGCATTTGCATCCGGAGAATTTGCAATCCATTGTGTCGAAGAAATGAAGTGTGGAACATTGTTTTTTAACCAATCTTGGTTGACGCGCGCTTTGTGAGATGGTGCCGAGTCTTGTTGAAATGTCTGTGGTCTCCGACTGAAATGATTGTTTGCCCAAGGCTTCAATACTGCCTCTAAGATAGTTTCACGGTATACGATCGCATTAATTTTGACGCCACGGTCCAAAAATACGAGCGGAGTGCGACCATCGGCGGTTATGGCGGCCCAAACCATCGCCATCGGTGCTGCCTGCTTTCTGGTGGCTCCGAAGGAGTAAATTTTCGAATGACCTCTCTGGCAAGTGAACTCGGTCATTTTGTTTGTTGACATATTGCTCGATAACAAATGGCGACTCATCGGAAAAAACCAAATTCGGCAACTCACCACTTTCGTGAAAGCGTAGCAACTCCTTCGCTCTTTCGGCTCTAACTTTTTTCTGTTGCGGCGTAAGAAGTGGTTTTTGGAACCTCAATGGCTTGAGCCCAAGCTCATTTTTCAGTATGTGTTGCATCCGTTCCAACGATATGTTGAGCTCACGAGCCATTTTTCTTCCACTTCGATGCGGATTTCGCTCAATTCGAGCCTTCACTTTTCGAACCGTTTCTGCCGATGTTGCTGGTTTTGTATGACCACCTCCATGGCGTTTTGCAACGCTGCCAGTATCACGGTAACGCGCTATGGTTCGAGACATAAATGATTTCTTCACGTTGAAGAGCTGGAGGGCTCTAACGATAGCTACTTGTGGTTTTCCAGCCAAATACAAAGCAATCACGCTATCACGTTTGAATTCCATCGCGGATAAAAATTGTTCAACAGAACTGAGACGGAAATCGTTTAAAAGGCTTGTAAATGTCTGTCATGTGTCAAAATTTGAGCTCACTGTCATGAACGGTTTGGAAATTATAGCAGTCTGAAGTTGGTTGCAGTTCGAATCATTCAGGGTGTATTATGCTGACAACAGTACGAGTACTCTCTGCTTTTCATATTCATACTCAGACGCACGTCCCTGCTCTTCGGCTGTTTATGGGGAATGGGAACGTATGTTCAGCTCATTAAATCCCGATATTATCAGCATAACCAATTGGGGAACTATCAACAACAATTTAAATATCCAGCCCCATTAACCTTGGATGGCACTTGTATCGTTGAAACCGAAAAACTTTCCATCACTGACACAGAAAACTTACGTTGGAATTACCACATATTCGGTGTCGTCAAAAATGCTGCGAAATATCTAGGTTTCCTCAAGAGATGATGAGAGAGATAAGAAATATGATCTGGCCTCAATATATATGGCATTCAGGTGCTCTAAAACATCTCTGCACCTGCTAGATAAGATTCAAAACCTTGCGATAGAACTCATAGGTGATACCAGTATTACACAGTCACTCGACGCCCTCGAACACCGGCGTAATGTCTCGTGTCTCAATTTGTTCTATCGCTATTTTCACCACCGGTGCTCCACCGAAATTGCCAGTAGCATTTTGCCCCTTCAAACTTTTAGCCGTAACGCCCGTCTCGTTGTGAATGGTCAAAAATATCGTGACCGAGCTCTTTATTTCCTATTCCCCATAACTTACAAACTTTTAAAAACAACTCAAGTGGGTATCTCTGTTTTTTCCCTTCCTAACTTCCTTTCGCCCGCGCTATGTGAACGCATTTTCAGAACACATAAAATCCTTTGTGCTCGCACCAATTATTAAAAAATAAAAAAATCCTTCTTACTCAGAGCTCTAGAACGTACCCTGGAAATGCATATCCGGGACACCCTCAAGAGATCTCCCCTATCGAAGTGCCAACATGCTTACCTTAAAAGTAAATCGACGGAGACAGCCCTGCATGAGGTGGTGCAGAGGATTGACAAGTCTATCCACTATAAACAGTACACGTTAGCCACCTTTCTAGATACGAGTATATGTAGAGGTGCCTTCAATAATGTGCACATTGAATCCATTCTAAAATTTTCCACCAAGCTTGGCACCGAAGATTTCGTCAGCAACTGGCTCATATCCAAGCTAAAAACGAGAATGATTCAGTCACAATTGGCGAACAGCCTCAAAAACAAATGTGTAGACAGAGGTTCCCTGCAGGAGCGAGTTATCTCACTTCTTCTATGGTTCCTGGTCATCCACAATATTTTGATTGGCGGAGTTCGCTAACATTGCAGTCGCGTACGTTGACAATAGTTATTTTAGTATCAACGACGGTTCCCTCATTGATTAGTGAAATCACAGAGAGGCCTCTGACTAAGCTAAGTGCCTTCATTAACGTGGAGTGCACCGCCATTAAAAATGCTCTAGCAAGCAGGAAGATAAACTGTTCCATTTGGCAAAGCTTGGTTAGAATCTCCGGAACCAGGGGAACCCATCAGGGGGTGTCATGTTGCCACTCCTGTGGGTGCAGGTTATCAATGACATCCTCAAAAAGCTTAGTACAATGGATATAAGTGCCATGGCATACGCAGATGCCCTGAAAACGATCAAAACTTGGGCAAAAAGCTGTGGCCTCAATGACAGCCCTTCCAAAACGGAAGTGGTTCTTTTTACCAGAAAGTACATCATCTCATATCTACCGTCACAGGATGTTGTATCAGCTATTTCCAGCACACCTAGATGTTACCCTTATTTGGGAAATAAGATCAGCTGAAAACAGAGAAATCGGTCGGAACAAACGACATCTACCGATCATGCTCGCCACAATCCGCTAATAGTCGGATCGCTCCTTTAACCTTTACTGGAAAGCAATTCCTGAAGCGAAGTACAGAGTTTGCCAATAAAAAGGGTTTCAATAACTCCCATCGCAACGGACCAATGAATCTTTTGAACAGCCGATTTGTACCGATCGTACACCCAGCCAAACTGGTATTCTCACCTTCGAATATCGAGTTTGTCAGCTAAGACACAAATGAGTTGACAAATTTCAATGCGGGATATTAGAAGCTCCCGATGGAGTCTCATTTCCTCGAATTATGCTCATTATGCACTATTTTTTGCCCACACAAACTAAAACGAAAGCTTGACAAGTACTCGTATTACGGGAACTCTTCACCATCGATTGGAACCATCCACCACTGTTTTACTGAATTTCGGTGACGTCGAACGTTCTGGGCGCCCACTTGAGGTCACCACACCAGAAATGGTCGGTAAAATCCACGGTATGACATTGGACGATCGGCCAATGAAGGTGCACAAACTTGAAGAAACTAAAGGCTTATCGCAGGCATTTCAGATTTGCAAAAATATTTGGATATGGAAAAGTTATCCGCCAGGTTGTTGCCGCGTTTTCTCACAATCGTTTGGCAACTTCAAAGGAGTGGTTGGCGATGTTCAATCACAATCCCAACGAGTTTTTGTGCCGTACTGCAAGATTTTGGAATTCGCATACACATCGATTATCTTGGAAAGGGTAAAACGATCACTGGCGCCTATTATGCAGAGCTACTGGATCGATTCGACACCAATTTGAAGTAAAAATTTTGCGCATTTGGCGTGGAAGAAAGTTCTCTTCCACCAGGACAACACGCCGGCACACAAGTCCACAGTCGCAATGACAGCATTCAATGAGCTTGGTTACGAATTGCTCATTCAGCATATTCCGCAGAGTTAGCCCTCTGTGACTATTTCTTGTTCTTAAACATGAAGAAATGTCTCGGCGTTAAAATATTTAGGTCGAATGACCATTACCATTTGTTTTTGAACATACAGCAAGACGGGGCATCTGGCACTGGAGTGGAAAAGTTGGTTGTCTACGGCTGCTGCATTCATTATTGCAATTCAATGTCAATACCATTAGCCGCACTACGAGTATGATTTGCCGAAAGCTCCTGATATCTTGCTCGGAGCTGATTTTGCTATCGTTTCATTGTTCAGTTAGCTGTTTGCAAAAGTGATAGCCCCAATTGCCTAGGTAATACTTCCGGGAACTCAACGATTTCTTCTTTTGTAGCAAAGAGCATAGACGTTTTGGCCAATTTAAAACTTTCGAGGGCTCAATTGGATTTGTTTCACTTTCGGAAAGAGGGCTGGAAGTATAGTTCGGGGCAAAAGTTCTGAGGGTGAATTCCTAAAAGTCCTGGGATATTTCTATAGAGTCTTCTCCTAATGAATGCTTCTTGAATGTCCTTACTGCACGCTGGACAAGACCATTTGAATCTGAATGATAGGGGAGGTTTTGATGTGTTCAATTGAGTTGAAATGGTAGAATTCCTGAATTGTAGGCTGTTGTCATTGAAGATCTTCTTGGGTAAGCCTTCAAGCACGAACACTTTTTGGAATGCTAAGATTGTTGACGATAAAGTTGTCGATGAAAGTTCGTAAACAAACAGGAAAGTGGAAAACGAATCGACAGCAATTAGCCACATATGAGAAAAAACGGCTCTGCAAAATCTATGTGGATCATTCCCCATGCACCAGTCGCTTTCGTCAAGGAAGAGAATTGCTTCTTTGGTGACGGCAAGTGGCACAACTTTCCGTCGTTTCATTGATTGTTGAATTAATATTGGGAAACCAAACATATCCGCTAGCCAATTGCTTCATTCGGGTTTGCCTCAGTGGCCCTCGTGTAGCATATGGGGGGCTTTGCTTCAACCGATGTGCATATCAGAACACGGATGTGATCGGTGCGAAGGAGTAAGACTTCACTCTGTAAAGCAAAAGCAAATTTTCTATTAAAAAATACAAACAACTTGCTTTTCAGACAACCCTGCATGCTGCAAAGCAGAAAACCAGAAAACGATAACCATTACAGGTGCACTCCCTACCACACCTACGGCAGCACTGGACACCCTTTTGTACCTAACACTGCTTGATTTACAGATCAAAAAATTTGCTGGCAAATGAGACATCCATACGGCTCACTAATCTGGGTTACTTTAAGCGCAGTAGTTTTGGACATGGCACGGTTCTAGCGGAGCTACTGCCAAGCAGTCCGATTCCAACGGATGAAATTCCTACCCTGGTCGACTTCGACATCCCGTATGATATAATATATCCGGAGAGTGAAGACTGGGAAAAAAATGCATCAATCAGGTCAAATGAAATTGCAATTTTCACAGATAGGTCCAAAACAGGGGAAGCAACAGGTACTAGTACCTTCTCAGAAGACCCAGAACAAAGAGTGTCTATAAGACTACCGGACGCAAGCAGTGCCTTCTAATCAAAGGTTCTGGCTATCCTCAGCGAGATGAGCTAATGCAGATGAGATCGGTACCCGAAAGAGGCATCGCTATCAACATCGATAGCCAGGCTGTACTCAAGGTAATGGAATCAACCAACATCAACTCTGATACAGTCAGGGTCTGTCGCACAGTGCTCAAGGCACTATGCAGTCAGAACCGGGTAAGACTGTGCTGGGTGTCAGGACACTGCGGTATTAAAAGAAATGAGCTTGCAAGAAAGGGAGGGCTACTCGACAATAGTGAGGTTGCCAACATCAAACCGCCCCTTTGCATCGTGAGGGGCACTATCGAGGAAGAAATCACAAAGACTGCTAACCTAAGGTGATCAAGTCTTGAAGGATACGGGGTATACAAGGCTCTGTGGCCGCTTTTTGACGGCAAAAGATCTAGGAAGTTAATAAAATTAAACAGGGACAGTAATAGGAACCCTAACAGGACACTGTCTCCTGCGGAAACACGCAAAGAGACTCAAATTATCAGATACGGATATCTGCAGATTCTCCGGTGATCTGTAAGCTGTTGAGGACATAACACACATACTGTGTGAATGCGAGGCAGTATCGCGTAGTCGAGCAAAATTTGTAGGGAAATAGTTTCTCGAAAACCTAGAGGAAATAGACGGCACGAACTTCAAGGTTCCTCATGGCTTTTGCAGGGAAGTTGAGTGTTTTACCAGGGAGATTGTTTAGGCTTTTGCCATTTAAAGATGAATTCAACTAGTTTCACAGGGATCGCAATGGGCCCGTTTTGGTGCCTGGTGTCTATGTGATGGCGTATCCATAATAGTCCTGCTTAACCTGACCTAACCTAACCTCCCTTCTGTTTCGTCCGTGGAGCTCATGGGCCGTTCGCGTTCTTATATGTCATACCGCTTATTAGGCAAGTTGTATCCCTACGTGTGCGTGCCTGCATTCTTTGTTAAACTATGGAGTTCACAGCGCATCAAGTAAGGCGCTTCGGAAAACTTCTTGCTATCGATGCTACTAGTCTTTAGCACTTGATGTTGGTTGCACAGGACATGTCGAGGGGTTGAGAAATACGCGACCGGCAAAGAATCTGCCGATTTATTGGAATTGCCGCCGTTTAACGTTGGATCTCCTTACTGTATTTCTTTGGTACTGTGCAGCCTGACATACCTCGGCTGCAACGAGGTAATGCACATCTATATTACTGGAGATGTCTTGCGTCGATCGCAACATGATTAATTTGGTTGACCGTTTGATGATCAAGTGAGCGCCATGTGGATCTTTACCGTGGGAAAACCCTATGCTAACTATAGTGATGTTCTGACCCACAGCAAAGTCAATTAGTCATTTCAGACATGGTGTCCCTGGAGGCTATGAACGACTGCGCTGACAAAAATGTCCGCCCTACCCATTGTGGCGTTAAAATTACTTAAGGTGGCTTAAGCCTAATACTTCGGACATTGGTCGTATCTTTTTGTCGAGGAGTTCGTAGAAACGTTTTTTGGTAGCGTCGTCTTTTTCCTCTTTGGAGACGTGAGCGCGTATCAGGCTGATGTTGGAGAACATAGCCTTACTTGTCGATAGACTAAAACTTCTGCCTTACAAATCCGCACACAAATAAACCCTGTTGGCTTTGTCTGCGGCAATCGCCGTAGTACTCGTGTCATAGTTTATCATCCAACTTTTGCCGGACCCGTCTTACTGCACTTCCAGAATAGCTTTATAGCAGTCGAAGAGATCTAGTCAAGGTTCGAAGGTTCCATGTGTAAATTTGAACGTCATTGTTCTTTTTTTCAGTTTTCAGAATCGTCAACAGTACATACCCGAGTCTTTGGGCTTCGAAGCAGTGAGTATTTTACGAGTATGTGGTCGGATAGCTTATCGCCAACCTTTAAGTTGACCCTTTTTCGGCTCTAATTGTGGGCCGTATTCTGAAGTGTGATTGCCCTGGCCTCGTGCTCGGGTATTTAGTCATCATTTCAAAATGCAAACAAAAGACCCAAAGATTGGTTTCAGATATCAGTTACTCAGCAGTATTGAGCATAACTTTTGTTTTCATGTCCGATATCCTTATTCTGCTGCCGACCTTTTCAGCTGGTTTTTCTGAGTAGGAAGAACGATTATCCTGCAGTGAAGCATCAGATTAAATGTCACTGAAAGAACTGCCTTACATGCATAGTAGAACCCAGGGCTAATCCATCCACCAATCGCCTTTATTGCACAGTTTCAACCAACTGCAATTCATATGTGCATACCCTCAATCTGTTAATGAGAAATCCTGGAGTCCATGAAATATCTTATCAGATTGAATGAAAGAGGAAATTCAACTGAAAAGTCATAAACAAGCAACGGAAGTTGGATACGAGATCAAAGAAAAGCAGATTCAAAGTACGAATATGGCATTGGAAAAAGAGAAGATACAAATTCGTCGTTGAGTTCGATTTACTCGTAGATACTTATCTGAGCGATATGTCTTTCACTTCTTTCAATTTTCACGTTTTCCAGGTTTCACTTTGGCACTTTGATGACGATAGACGAAACTAGTTGCAATTAGAGCACTTGAATGTTGACGCCAATGGAAAGAACATGTATCCTTGGTTAGAGTCAATAACTGAATAAACACAAGCACTGATGAAAGACTTCTAAATTTGAGAAGGAAGCTGACATTGGTTTTCTGCAGTAAACATTTATTTTGGCGTTTGGTGGATTCTTGCAAATGGAACTCTTGTGTTAGTAAAACGTACTTTGACTAAGCTTTGGCATAAATTGGATGTTGCAGGAGGTCTTCGTTTCAAACAACGTTGTGCTTGATGAGAGTGAAGTCCTTATTTAGAATCTCTAATTGTAAATCTGACACCACTTTGATTTCTTTCAATTCACTTTAAACGGAAACGGTGGCTATTTAGTGCAGTATATCCAGCACCTTCATCCGTTGGATCAGTTCTTGAAAGACAAAGCAGGAATACTCGTACAAACTTCTATACGGAATGAATTGACTAATATTTGTCTGAAAGGTTTTTTTTTTATTTTTCTACATAATCTCCTTGTAAATCTACACACTTCTCATAGCGATGCTTCCATCTGTCTAGATTAGTTTCGGTCAGAGGGTAAATCTGAAATGGGAGCGCTGAGCTTTGCGCCATATAACGCGGGTTTTAGATCGCAGTCCTCTTACGTTTTGATAGTAAAAGGTAAGAAGAAGGTTATTTCGAGAGGGCGTGGGAGTGGATGGTTGAAATACTAGAAATGGTAGGACGTTAGGCACAAAAAAATTGACGTTGTCAGTCCTGTTCCGTTGAAGGTGTGAAATCTTTTTTGAGTGCACATACGAGTAGTTAACGAAAGCAGCAATGTCGTCCTAGGCTTTCTGGGGAGATATATTGAAAATCTCGTGGAACTTGATATATAAGTTCCTCAGATTTGTAAGGTCAGTTGGGAGACCTTCCTGCTGTATGGAGACCATGACGCTTGTTTTAGTTTTTCCCTCATAGCAAACTGAGTCAGATTTGCCATGCAGATACGCTACACGGAGACGTATATTCTCGTACGTCTTTTTTTCTCTTAGCCTAGGAAGTGCATAATGACATTTTGTTGTGTTATTTTGGCTGTGGGAGGCAGAAGGGGCTCAAAAATGGGACTAGTGGACGAAAATGTTGAGGGCGAAGCAGCAGTAATTTTCACATGAAGGATTTATAATATGGGAACGAATGAAGTTGGGATATTTGGCACCGGTTTTGAGATCGAAATTTGGGAAAGAATTTCTAGTGCGGGCATGTGCAGAGGGGTTAGGTATTTCGGAGGAGACAGTGTGAGAGGTTGGGGTTAATTTGAAAGAGAAGCGTTAACGTGGGAGGCTTGGGTGGAACGGAGGCTACTAGTGCACATCTGATAAGAGTGCACAATTTTGTCACTAAGTTGATTCATTGCCGGAGCAATAACCTCGACGAATAATCTGATTTACACATTATCTACATCACGAGAGTGTGCGCTTCAACGGCTTCGTTTCCCAGAGGCGTTCCTCTATTTTGATAAAAATAGCTCAAACAGCTGCGGACAGGCGACTGAGCGGCTCCGCTTCTGGATATAAACTAAATTATATTCTGTTCATAACACGTACGTTGATCGAAGCGTACGTATTGCCAACGAGCTTTCTTAGTTGTGACAGAGCTGGTCAGGTAGTCAAACTGAGTTAACTTGAATTGCATGAAATACTCCCCGAATAGGTAGCTATTTCAGCTTCATTCGAGACAGCATCATTGATAACTTCCAGGTTTCTCAAGCACCCATCACAGCCCGTCCGAGGGCTTCAATCCTGGATTGCTTAGGTGGTGTATTGCAATACGTTTTTGGTCGTTTGGCGTTCATATTGCATTAAGTAATAATTACTGATTCCGTATGTAGGCCTGGATTTTTCCCCGTAGAAGAAGCAAAATCTCTTACGGACCACACAACCTTCGCCTCTTTTTATTGCGGTGTCCACTGCAGCCGTATCGCCCGGTAGGAAATTGGCGGCGCTATCATCCTCACCGGCTATAATCTTGTACAGGGCTTTAATCTGAAATGTTCACCCAGCAATTTCAAGGAGGTTCTAAGGGTATGCAAGGTCGGCCCATTTCCATTGTGCACGCTTATCACTTCTTCCCTGGAATTTTCAAGAAAAAGGGCGTCGTCGATAAGGCGCACCAAACACTAACTCTAAGCCGTTCGTACTTAAGTCGCGGTTTTGGCTTTCCTTAAGACCAGTACCAACAGTTTGCTTATTTTCATGCACATTCAGGTGAAAGTAGGCCTCGTCGCTCCAAAAGATGCAATTCACAGTGGGAAACTTCTCCAACATTATCTCGCAAGAGTTTTTACGTAAATTAAAGTTATTTTGCTTAAGTTCTTGAATCAATTGAATCTCAAAAGTCTTGCTGCCGAAATACATGAACCATATTTTTTGGGACACCCAAAGCTGCCGCTGTTTTCCACACTGAGATTCTTGAATTTTCACACAAGCTGGAACGAATGTTTTCTGCGGTCGTTGATGTTCTACTGTGCACTGACTGAGGGATATTTGGAGCTGAGGAGGTTTACAATCACGAACGCTCGAATATTACGAAAGAAACACACGTTCGATTGACAAGACCGCACTTTTAATGATGCCAACCTCCCCTGGCACTGTCCAAATAGAATCCTCATAAACTCGTATAGGCCGTCTTCAGTCGCAAATGCGGTGTATTTTCTGCCAGTTTGATTTTATGGTATCCCGACGTCAAATCCAGAGGTGTGAAATAGTAGTTCCCTATAAGTGACGATAGTATCTATTCCACTATTGGCATTTGAAATTTTCGCTTGAGTCTTGCTACGTTTAATGACCTGTAGTCTATGCTGTTCGATCATTCCCGTTTTTTTTTTTTAGTTAAGGCAATCGGTAAGTAGTACCCCGACTTCTAGTAACAGCTCGTCTACTTTATCCTTGACATTATTTTTCTTGGCTTGACGGTTGAATATTACCGGGTTTCTTGGTTTGAAGTTCGATATCAAAGTCTGTCGACTTGTACTCGTCTAATTCACTAGCTCACCTTGCACAGCAATCCAAGTATTCGTTCACCAATTTTACCAGCTTAAGCTTGTCCATCTGCACAAACTCTCCGACATCTAGTTACTCGAAGGAAATCTTCTCCTTCGGCTTCGTTCGCCCATACCTGGTGATAACCAACATTCGTCGTTCACCGTCTGCTTCGATATCACTTATCTTAATTTTTGGTAAAATTTTTCGACTTTCATTTGAGGCTGGTCCTCACACTAGCAACTCACACCAGCTCTTCAATTTGTCTATTTCTTTGTCCGCATGCGCTTTTCTCATAGCTTCACATCAACCTCCTCCGAAACTAGATAGCTTCCTGCTGTCCTTCGTGTATTATACTCGTACATCGCTGTGATCGGCCGCCGATTCGCACATGGACACGCAACCACTTATGAGTTGGTACTTTGCATCCATTCACCCTGACGTCCTGTGTGTGTTGCAACTTTTCGCTCTTCCTTTGTCTGCTAGGTTGATCTTCATTTTCCTGTGATGGGTACTAATAGCATTTTACCTCCCTTGTGGGAAGTTTTTCCGCTATGGCTTAGTAATCACTGACTTTCGTGAGCCATCTCCTTCCGGCCAGTGTTCGTTCTTTCTCCTCATTCCGATAGTCCAACGTATCTTTCGGAGTACTACCTTCCCGGAATGTATTCAGAAAATTGTAAATACAAGTTTATTCATCTAAATCTATATTGTCCCCTTCAAAGTAATCCCCATCGACTGCAACACACTTATGGCAGCGCTTGATCCAATCCTCGAAACATTTTTTATATTCGGTTTTCGGTATGTCCATCAGTGCTTCCTGCGATTTTTCTTTTACTTCCTCTGCGGCTGCTGAAACGCGTTCCCCGTAGTGCTTTTTGAGCTTGATTGAACACGAAGAAGTCACAGGGAGCCAAATCAAGTGAATTCGGTGGCTGTTGGATAGTATTTGTTGCATTTTTCGTCAAAAAATTACGAATAATGATGGCACTGTGCGACTGTGCGTTATCATGGTGCAAAATCCACGAGTTTTCTGCCCACAATTCTGGTCTCTTTCGGCCAATTGCTTCACGCAAACGTCTCACAACGTCCAAATACTCGTAATACTCTTTGTTTACTGTCTGGCCTTCTGGCAAAAATTCATGATGCACCGAGACACCGTTGTAATCCATGAAAACCGTGAGCATTGCCTTTTTTTGTGACTGATAACGACGTGGTTTTTTTGGTCTCGGCTCATTTAGTGAGCGCCATTCACTTGCCTGATATCTGGATTGCGTGTCGTACTCATAAACCCACGGCCACGTCTCGTCTCCAGTAATGATCCTTTTGATGAATGTGGGATCGGATTCAGCCTCGCAAATCATCTCTTTGTCGTTTACGACGTCAACACGGTCTCTTTTTTGCATGAAATTGAGGTCTTTTGACACCAACTTTGCTGCTACACGACGGAAACCCAAATCATTAACCAAAATGTCTTGGACGGATCCATAGGCAATGTTCAAGTCCTCTGCTATCTCTCTGATGGTTAATTTGCGGTTATTGACCAACATTTCTTTTACTCGTCGGTTTTTGATGTCGATGGTCTGCCACTGCTTTCATCATCTTCGATTGACTCACGACCACTTTTGAACAGCTCGTGCCACTGGTAAACGACCGTTTTCTTTAGAGAATCGTTGCCGAAACACTTTTCCAACATTTCCAACGTTCGCGCACCATTAAATCCGTCTTTTACGCAAAATGTAATACAAGTTCGTTGTTGCAAATTTAAATCCATTTCTAAAATTGTAAAAAATCGCCAACGCACACAGAGATAGATGTACTCTTGGCTACGTAACTTTTGCAAATTTCAAGCTGTGATGCTAAGATTTGTAGCGAATGTCAACAACAGATTTACCAACTTAACGAAAAAAACAGAACTCAAATCGGAATAATGGAAGCGCCTTACGTTGGGTGTGGTCGGGAACGTTTTGATCAAGGTGGTATAGGAAAAAAAAAAAAAACAAATAGAACGGGGAGTCTACTTCCCTTACGTTTTGTTAAAACACTTTGTGGGTATCCTTGGCTCTTTGAACGCGGGCAAATTATAAAAATAGACAATTTCAAAATTTAGTCATCCGAAATGGAATCACCCTGCATTTATTATAAACGCTATGATTTTTTTTCAGATTCTACTTCATTGCCAACTGCCACATCAAGTAGTACTTTGTCGTTGTCCAGAAAAATTGAGGATGAATATTTGACCTAAATAAATGATCCGAGCTTTAGAAATGGAATGAGATAGGGTGGCTTCTGCGACTTCGGCTTGGCGAAATACGAGGAATGTCTGAAAAGTTTCCGATCGTAACGTAAAGATAGCGGAACTCGTCAAGAAAAGCTAGTGATTGCCGTGGTGCATCTTTTGACAGTCACTTACCGAAGTTTGACTGAGTCGATGTGAGTGTTTTTTGTGAAAATGGAAAAAAAATTGAGTATCGAGCTGTTATTCAATTCTTGTTTTTGAAAGGCGATACGCCTACGCAAATCAAAAATGAGTTGGACTCTGTGTGTGGGGACTCTGCACCATCATTTACCAGAGAGAAATTTTGGGCAGCTTAATTTAAATGTGGCCGCAAGAGCTTGGGAGATGATAAACGTTCGGAACGTCCAAAAACTGCAACCACTGACGATAACATTGCAAAAGTTCACCAAATGGTGTTAGACGATCGCCGAATTAAAGTGAGAGAGATAGTAGA
This sequence comes from Volucella zonaria, assembly GCA_963966105.1. Lineage (NCBI taxonomy): Eukaryota > Metazoa > Arthropoda > Insecta > Diptera > Syrphidae > Volucella > Volucella zonaria. The sequence continues at coordinate 127,464,086 of OZ014533.1, read as the reverse complement.
GGTTTTTAAAATGTCCAAAGAACGTGTTTATTGGCGCAATAAATCCGAGTTTTGGCACCGATTAAACTTGGATACACCATTATACGCCCTAAATAAAAATTTTGTCAAAACAGTGGACTGAAAAGGGCGAGTCGGCTCCAAAAAAAAGCAAAAACTGTTTTTTCGGCTGGGAAAGCGATGGCGACTGTTTTTTGGGATAGTAAATGAGTTATCTTAATCGATTACCTTCAAAAAGGAAAAACCATTACAGGAGCATACTACGCATCATTACTTGCCAAGCTGAAGGCAGAAATTGCGGAAAAGCGGCCACATTTGCAGAAAAAGAAACCCTTTTTCACCAAGACAACGCGCCGTCTCACACCTTAGCGGTTGCCATGGCGAAAATCCATGAATTACGGTTTGAACTGCTTCACCATCCGCCTTATTCACCAGATCTAGCCCCAAGCGACTTCTTTTTGTTCCCTCATCTACTCGTAAAAACTGCGCTCGGGGGACAGAGATTTTCGTCAAATGAGGTGGCAATCACCTTCGTGAACAATTATTTTGCAGAGAAAAACGCCAAGTACTATTTGGACGGGTTAGAGAGATGGGAGCATCGCTGGGAGAAGTATGTAGAGTTACAAGGAAACTATGTAGAAAAATAAAAAAAAATTTGGAGAAAAAATGTATTGTATCATTGTTCAGACAAACCTCGTAAATGGTTTAAATTTCTTAGCCTGGAAGACGAAATGCGTACTCTACAAATAATTCATCCGGCCAGCTTTGCTATATACAGCCGAGGATCAAATGGCAGAGTTCTTGGTCAGAATAACTAATAGAAACACCATGCACAGGATCGAAGATAGTGGAATTAAAAAAGAATGTAATCCTTGTCTTTTCAGACTTCAACCGATTTACTTGATCTGAAGGCACAACGATATCGTTTTGGGAGATAAAGTAGACGCTTGTAACTTGGTTTGTATTATTTAAACATTCATCCTTAATCAAAGTTTAAACAACTTGTTTTAAGCCCCTCTTTTCATTTTCCGTTGCAATACCCACTATTCACCAGTTCCTGAAAGAGCTATTAAAATTTATTAAAACTTTAAAGCACGGACAGACACTGTTCACTTTCAGTTCATATAAATTCAAGTGTCCTTTATTCTGCTTCTTCTCGTTCTTCATCATCTTAAAGTTATTTCAAAATACCTTCCCAATTTATCCTGAAGAAGGAAACAAAAACAAACAAAAAAAAAAAAAAAGAAATAAGAAAAACTTTTAGTAACTCCGAACACTCGTTTGATACATTAAATGTAGGTTGTCTAGAATTTCCTATACAATGACGCGAAGGACAATACCGATTTTGAAGATTATCGAAATATTCGCCATTTTCTAGTGCTCAGTGAACTGTGTAAAATTGAAAAAGTGCGAAGTAAAGTTTCGTCGCGAAATACGACGAAAATTTACTTTTAGTCAACATTAATGGACGGAGATTGGTTTCTCGCGTAATCCTCTCTACCCGTGGCTGTTTCGGATTATCCCACCCCTAAATGGAATGACAGCATCTATCCTGACAGATTCCATTAGATTCAGATTAATTTAAATTTGAAAAGTTTTTCTATTTAAAGAGGTCCGACTGGAATCGAGATGTACTCGTTCAGATACGTCATGGCACTTGAATTAATTTAAAGGGAGAGGAGTGTTTTAGCTTTCCATTTGCAAATGTCCTGTAATTATTTTGAAATAGATACTCGTATACAGGGGAAATTCATAAAACGGTCGACCTCTGAAAATGCCTTGTAGCCTTTACTCTAACTAAAATAATTGCCTCTATCCGTATCAATGATGCAGTAATCAATTTAAGCGAATTAGTTACATGCTAAGCCAGTAATCTGAACAAGATATTACAATAATTGCAGTGGGAGGGTACATGAGTACATGTTGTATTGTAGTTGCTTAAAGATTTATGGAACTATAGCCTCATGCCTCGCCTCCTAATATTGGATGACTGACATTGATGCATGTTTGCATGGTGTTGCTATAGAACCGTATTCGAGTGACAGATTTATTGTTGTAAGCAATTTAGGGAGTTAATACCAATACACTCATTATCACTTTCCCGGAATTTATGTATGAACATCTAAACGTCGATGAGAACGAGGTATTTATTCGTAGAATCAGGACTACTAAAATCAATAATGTGCGACAGATACATTTTCTCAATTATCTCCAGATTATCTGGTTATTTCAGTGTTTAATCAATCAGTCGGATGGGGTAAGAATTTTCCGAAAATAAACAGAAGAAGCTCTTGTCATTATCCTTAATTCAGACATTGGCTTATAGTTAAGAGGGAAACGGAAATCGTAAATCAAGTGCATAATACCCACAAGAAAGTTCAATTTACCGGGATGTTGGTTCCAATTATTGGTTCTTAGAATCACCGACTTTCTGAATTCAATTTGACAACGGCAGAAATGCTCTGCGACGTTAAAAGCATGATCAGCAAAAATTCAGTGAATATTGAAGCCTCCCCAATTGAGTTTTCAATTTAGTGTAGCTGACTATAGCTTCAGGATTAATAAATTCAGCTCCAAGGTGTCGCCTTGGAGTCGTCTGGTAATGTAAGATAATTAGAGATGGCTTAGACGTGGCATCAACTCCCATAAAAGTGCACCGTGAACGGATTGTGAGGTAAGACCTAGACAAGGCTTAGCGAATTCAAATTTTTCCGAACCGAACACGCAATATAAGTACAGTCGTTGACTAGCTAAACTTAACTAAAGCAGAAGAGCATATGTCCAGGTCTGTAAAAACAGGCCTGTTGATTTGGCACTGGGTGAAACACAAGTAGATTTCCGCCGTACTAAAACTGCCAGGATATGAGCTATTGCCGTTGTTCTACTCTCACTTGCCAGCTACTTGTGTAGTGATGTAGATCACCGAACACTGTAATCTCTAATTCAATCCGTAAATGAACTTCCTGTAGTTGTAATCCCACGCCTCGACAAAGTACAATTAGGGCTTAACACGAGCTCCTCGACAAGACCTACGACCATTGCTCTAAATATGACGCCATCACCTCAGGAGACAGACACTGGCTTATTGATGTTGCAGTTGGACGTAATGTTACCAGAGCCAGCACATAGTTTCTACATCTTGATATCATTAAAGGGATCTGTCTGAGTACTGTTCAACAAATCGTCAACCAAACAGATCATTTTGTCATCGAAGAGAGCCTCTTCTCCAGTGTTTTGAATATCGGTATGTACGAGTAGAGCAACTAACATCAACGCGGGCTATTACATTGTTGTAGCCAATTGTGAGAAAATGCAACCTCGGACGGCTGCTATAGCAAGAAACCACCAAGGCCTTTACCGATCGAGCCACCGTTTACCTCCCGAGAAAACTAATATCGCCAATATCAAATGTAGAAGACCACCAGAAACGTCACCTCTGATGAGCTGATTTTCAATTCTACTGAAAAAAAAAGAAAGAACACGAGAAACGCTTGATCGAGGTCTTAGAGTGGTACTATCAGGAGAATAAAGTTGGGAAGTCTTACAAAAAATAAAGCGAACATGCGAAAACTGTGAAGCCGGACAATGTCCTGATAGGATGGAGAACAGAACCTCGTAGTAGAACCATATTTGATGCTGTGAATCTAGAAACACTATTTCTTCAGACTTTAAATGGTGAAATGAGCCATTCGACAGACAAGATTTCCGTCAATTTGACTACGATGCCTGAGTTAAGATTTTTTCAATCTTAAATCTAGTAAAATTGCTGGACCCGACGACTTAACTGCTGAGCTGCTTAACATAGTACGTGGTGTTCAAATACGGAGCATCCTTCAATTTATCTCTAAAATCTGGATGGATCAAAGTATGCACAGCCTACAAAGGGAGATCTCCTAAACGGCAACAACTGCAGTGGCATAAGCCACCCTTATCAGTGTGATTTTAGGCCAGGAAGATCAACCCTACATCAGATTTTCACACTACGGCAGATCTTGGAAAAACCCAATAGTTCTCCAATGAAATCTTCATCGATTTCAAAGCTTCATTTAACAGCATCTGTAGAGACAAACTATGGAGACTCATGTCTAGTTTTGGCCTTTCTGCTCCATGTTGATGGCGAATGCATCCTGCTACGATAAGGTTGATAGTAGCAAAACCGAGATCCTTAATGTCAGAAACACACATACTGAGAATGGAAAGTTTATCGGTTTCGACGATGCAAGTGCCATCCATGGAATATGGCTGGGTGTTTAAATTTCGCCTTAATGACAGCAGGCAGCATTGTGTTTTGGAAGCATTAAATTCTACTCTGTTGATACGAGTAGTTCCCCAATTAGTTATGCTATTAATATCAGAATTTAATGAGCTTAACATACGCTGCCGTTCCCATTCTACAGCCGAAGAAAAGGGAGGTAGCAGACAAGAGATCGTTGATGAAAACTAAAAAGAGTGTCGGAAACAGAACGGAACCCTGGGGCACACCAGCATTAATTTCGTGAATATCAGACTTGAAACCATCAAAGACAACTTGAATTGAGCATCTGAAATGTACTTTCTAATCCATTGAAGAAGAGAGTCGTCGATCCCAAAAGCACTCATTTTCGACAAAAGATCCTGATGCCAAACTCTGTCAAATGCCTTAGAAGTGCCAAGTGTAACTATTTTGCTTTCGACAGATTGAAATACGCTTTGGTTCCACTTTTCGGTGAGACATGCCATCAAGTCACCTGTTGCTACGAAAACCACACTGCCGGCCATTGAGAAGTTTCCGTGTTTCGAGATATTTCGTGAGCTGACGGCTTATCAGCGTTTCCATGACCTTGGAAAGAAGGGACGTAAGTGCAATGGGTCTCTGTAGGAGGAGAGAGTGGAAGATTCGCTTTTTTTAGGGAGAGGCTATATAAACTCTGTTTTCCATCTTCTCGGAAAGGGTCCTAAAGAGTAAGATATATAAAAACGCTTACGCTGTGGTTTTGCAAGCGAGGAGGAGAGATATAGCATCTGGACCAGCGGATTTGTGATTATTAGGATCCTTAAGAACTCTTGCTACTACGCGAGTGCGAAAGTGGATTTGTTCCATTGAACATTCGACACACTAAAGTGTAAGCGGAGACAGAGAACAATCTGGGAGTGTTGAGCTAGCCGCAAAGTGTGCGGCAAACAGATTTGCCTTGTCCAAAGAGTTGACAGCTGGAATGTCATTGTAAATGAGCGTTGGGATGGAGGTTGAGGCAGAATTTCTAATGTTTTTGACGAACGACCGAACATTTTTACTACCTTTGGGATATTGCAGTATTTTTTGTCTCAGTTTTTGGTCGTATTGGAATTTCAGATGCTTAGGAAAGACGTTGCAGACATTCCCAGCTCGTTTAAACTTTTTCGGTGTTGAGCTGGTTTTGAAGGGCCGAAAAAACATTTCTCTAACCCTGACAGCCTCTTTACAGTTCATGTCGTACATGCCTATTCTTTTGGTTTGATACTCTTCATCCGATGAGGGATAAAGTTTCACCATTCTAAAGAGAATGGTGTCTGTGATCATATCAGCAGCGTCATCTACGTTGTTATCGAGGAAACATAACGACCAGTTAAAATTCCTAAAGAAGCTGTTAAGAAGGTCCGACGAGTCTAGATGGGAGATCACATCAACTGTGTACTTATCAGGGTGAGAAGTTAATAACAAGTCCAGGGTGTCGGCAGTATGACTCTGGTATTCGTGTGGGCTCATTTACAAGCTGGGCTAAGTTAATTTCCGCAGTAAAGATCTCAACACTCCGTCCCTCGGGTGTTGTCTGTCCAGAATGTCGAAGCCATCCAGAATTGTGTGTATTGAAATAACCCGCAATAATGATTTCAGTATGAGGATACAGGGATACAATTCTTTATATGGAGTCGGACAGCGCATCAAACTCACTAAGGGTCGAATTGTTGTCCAGTTTGGGGCTTCAGTAAATAAAGCAGCAGTGGATAATTTGCTTACGGAGATGGTATTTTAACCACGTGAAATTGAATTCCGGATTGGAACAGGGACTACATTGTGGTGGAATTCGGTAAGCCACATCACTACGCACGTAAATGGCGATACCGCGGTGAGAGAAGAATAATGAGCCTAGCTCGCAGACTGGTAGCTTCAGATCAGAGTGATCTGAGAGGTGTGGGCGGGGATCTGCCTGTGATTAAGGCTTTATTTAACCACCACGCCGTCTCTAAACAAGTTTAGGAATGCAAGCTTCTTTCTACGCAAAACTGAATTATTTGAGTCTTTTCTTAGTTGCAAGATTGTAAAAAATGTGTTGAGAATTCAGTTGTGGTTAGATTTTTTGTTAATAATTCCTGTGAGCACGAATTATGACATTCTAGTCAGCAGGCAGACGAAACTAATGCTTCCCGAATTCCCTAAAAGGACAGCGACATACGAAAGTCTGTAGATTTCTTCTGATATTTCATCAGACCACTACGCTTTTACCAGGAATCTAAGTATGCTTGGCTAAAGAATGCAATTAAATGACACGCTTAAGTTTCTGTATTGATCCTTAGACCTGTAGAGTTCTACCAAATACGGTAAATTAAAATATATTTAAAGTATATCAATCGGTTAGAAGTTAATGTACTTAGCTCTTATTCAAGCCGCAGTTAGGCATCGCTGAGTTATGCTGGCTCTAAAAATCATATGTTAAGGAATAATCAAAATTGAACGTTCACATATTTTACAAAAGAAGAACTCTGTTATATGTGAGCCTTTTTTTATGGAATATAAAAGGACCCTGCACACAAGGCACCTATAGCTGAACAAGGTTTGATAAAGCCTTTGCGTTCAAAACTCCTGATCAAATTAGCTTCCAGTATTGTCCAAATCAAATAATTAAGTTCATTGGAATATTTAGCTCCACTGTTTGTTTAGCAGTTTATTAGATTCGGACCAACGTCAAAGGGCGTTTATTTTATTAATTCCAAAAACTGTATCAAAAATTTCTGGATACGGAAATCGAAAAATTAATTACCAAAGCTCAAATATAATCAGCAGCTAATCCTGGGATTTGCTTTTTAATAGATCCTGGTTCAACTGACCATTGACCAATTTTGTGTTACTGGTAAACATGCCGTTCCATGTTTTCGAATTTGCAATCTCCATTCGCGTCAGAGCGTGGGTGTCAACCGACTCAACCATCTAATTGATTTGAAAACCCTGCATATTTGCAGGTCACATGGTACACAGTGCATCTGGTACAGACATACTCCAGTACTTTTGAATATCCTATCCGATTAATGAGATTAGTTGACATCTTCTTTGTATTGAGATTAATTGTTTGGAGCAATCACGAATGCTTATCTAGATTACCTTTGTTTGCGAAGAGATATTGTTAACGCTGAATCTATAATTAAGGCAAATTTCTCTGATAAAACAACCCCTGTCCTTTGAATTCAGCTGCTCACGTATGTATGTTGGAACTCATCGCCCTCATAGTGCACACTGCACAGTAAGGTACACCTGAATCGATTGTGTATCAATTATCTAGCTACGGCGCGATGATATTTATCATGTTGCCACTGCATTTGACCAGATCCTTTCGACGTCCTTTCGTGTTCTTACATATTGACTACCCTCACGTTTGTCCCTTGGGATCCAGCTACCACCATTTATTAATCAAATGTCCCTCGGAATGGTATGTGGCAGAGTAATTCAAAAAGATGTTGGAGAGGGTTCAACATCCACCAAGTGCGGGCAAATTTCGTGGCTGTATGGTAACGATTTATTCATTGCGTCCGGTTCTCGCTTTCATACGAAAGTGAGTTACTGCCTTCGAAATGGTCAAGGACTTCTGCACTTGGAATTTTTGACTGCAAAAACTGGGAAGAGTTTTCTGTATTAATGAACCGGTCCAGAGTTGCTGCTGCCACAGATACGGTAAGGTATGTCCATTTGGAGTTTCAGGCGAAACGCGGATTCCACTTCGAGTGGATTTTATTATTTTTTTTTTATTAATTTAACTTACTAAGGGAGTGGTGTTGCTTTTATTTTGTTTACGGCCTGGTCAGGGGAGGCCTCTTCCTTGGTATGAACCACGGGAGCGTGTCCGATTCGGAAAACCGCAGCAAGCATTATTTTAATTGGGAAATTTAAAGTACATTCCTACGAGTTTTTCCGGGAATAAACTTACAACCATTGAACATTGACTATTCAATGTTATTTTAAAAAAAATAATAAGAGATGAAAGGATTTTTGATAATTCCAGTTAAAAAATGCTTCAGCAGATGCGGAGCTCTTTCGTGCCCGGATTATGTTATAGGAATCGTATTATACAAGGCGTCGCAAAAATAATGTCATAACTGCCATTCTGTTTGAAATGAAAAAAAAATTGTGATGTCTTTTCACGAGGGGTTTACCTCAAGGTGACCTTCTCCTGAGTTGATGCACATTTGTGCTCGTTTTAAGGCTTTGAATTGCTGCTCGCAAACATCTGGCTCCAAATTGGTGATTTCTTCTTCAATGTGATTCGTGGTTTGTTGTGATAAACGCGGCATTTCAAAAAGCCGAAAAGGAATAAGTCTGGTTCCGTCCCCAAAACGGGAGATAACATGGCCTGGAAATTGGTGATTCCAAAACTCCATCGTAGCCCGAGCTGTGTGAGCAGTTGCTCCATCCTGCTGGTACGAGCAATGCTCGAGACCCAATTCCCCCTGAAAATATACGCATTTAACATTTATCTGTACCGCTCACCAAATACGGCTACGGTGATTCCATTGGCGTCTTCAAACAAAAAAGAGCCGATCACTTTTTCACTGCAAATGCCGCTCCAAACGGTCACTTTAAGGAATACAATGGCTCTTCGTGCATTTCATGTAAATTCTCCGTGCCCCAGGAAAGCTAATTTTGTTTATTCACATAATCACTTAAGTGGAAATGGGCTTCGTTGCTCATTATGATTTTGGATATGAAATCATCCTCTCTTGCAGCAGGCTTAACAGAGCATTGTAGTAAGTGAACGGTTTGCAATTTATCAGGGAACATCTTCAGGCCTGTCACCAAAATTCAACGCAACATCTGCTGATTCCAAAATTGTGTGCATCGCTGTCGCGTCGATGTTTGTGGACTCTCTCGAAAGTCCTCGGTCATAGCACTGATGTTCTCGGGCGAATGAGCAATATGGGGCCGGCCACTTTTGGCGACGCAGTTTGCACGAGATGCTCAGCCAAACTGCTAATTATTCGCGCTCATGGTGCAGGACAAAGAAATCCACGCTGCGTTAAAAAGACCGGAAATTGGTCAAATAAACGGCAACGATAATTCCGCGTTTTTCAGGCGTACTTATATCGCTAAATTGCTTGTTGTCAACTAATTTTCTATCTGTCTGCAACATGAATGACAAGCCACAATGACACTTGACGCCATTTGCCATTTATGGCACATTAACATTATCACATTACTCTTGCCCCACCTCGTAGAAATATTTACTGGGTTACTTACTGGGTTACAGAGTGCCGAGCTGACCGTCGATCAGTTCACACGGACAAGGGCACTCGTAAGTTCGCTCCTCGGGTGAAAAAAAAAAACAAACAAAGAACAACAACGCACGAGTGTAGTGAAATCATCATCCACAGTGCGGGCATTCCTACCTTCCTGCCCCTGGTCAAACTGTTGCTTGCAACAACCGATGGATAGCGGGCTGTGGGTTTGAGTTTTGTTGTAAGGGCATAACACCTACAACAATTTGATTCGGTAAACCAACTCTGAATTTGTACCTCGCATCTGCGCTTAGTAACGTCGGTGTTTATGTTTGTCTTTCTCTATAATGACACAGGAATTCAGAGTGGATATTGGCAATAAGGACTGAAACGAATAAAATTTGGAAACTTCAAAGTAAAAAAAAAAATATTTTCATAATTCATGTAAGTTTTTTTTATTTGCTTTAAAACTCTGTTTTTATTAAATTCATTGACAATTACAAAAAATAAAAAAAATTATTTGGGTTCCCATTCTTTCCTCAGCTTCTTTCGAATGTCCTTCATAAGGTTGGCGACAGTTACATCCGTGATCTTTTTGGAAGCTCTTTTCCATTTGGCACTAAAATCTTTTACGTCCTTTGCACACTGCTCACTTTTCCTTAATTTAGTTTTGACCAAAGCCCAATACCTTTCAATGGGACGGCACTGTGGAACATTGGGTGGATTCATGTCTTTTGGGACAAAGGCGAAAGGTTTTTTACGATGGTACCCACTATTTTCCTGTCCAAATTTGTATCATGTGCTCCACTTTTAGCTCCATTTTCTGTTTTCGCTTAACTGTCAACGTCTCCAAATATCGTTAAATAACAGAATCCACTGTACTGCGTGCTATGTTTAAATTTTTTGCGATGAAGTGGTTTGGACGCGAAGTATTTTCGAGCCATTTGTCGATGTTCTGTTTACGACGTTCCTCTTGACTCATATACAGAGAATATACAGGCTAATTTGGGTACAAAATGGGATTGCAATTTTTACGCATTGGAAGTATAGCCCGTATTAAAATTTACAGATTTTATTCGTTTCAGTCCTTATACGCGGACTAAAAAGCAATCACTTTTCTGCGTACGTCCACGTCTTTAAATATAGACCATCTGTTTTGGCACTTAGTGAAGCCCAGGTGATCTGATCTGAAGTTACCTGGCTACGAACTAGTGCCATTCTCCTTTCCTCATGGCGATCTCGCCATCTACGTGCGAAGTGATGTAGCTTACCAAACTCCACCGCATGTGGTAAAAATTCAATCTCAGTAAGCAAATTATCCACTGTTGCTTTATTTACAGAAGCCCCAAACTGGACAGCAATTCGAATTTCAACGAGTTTGATACGCTGTCTGACTCCATTCAAAGAATTGTATCCCTGTATCCTCATACTGAAATCGTGATTACGGGCGATTTCAATATAAACAATTCTGGGTGGCTTCGACATTCTGGACAGACAACACCCGAAGGACAGTGTGTTGAGGTCTTCGCTGCGGAAAGTAACTTAACCCAGCTTGTAAATGAGCCCACACGAATACCAGACGTTGATAGTCATACCGCCAACTCCCTGGACTTGTTTTTAACTTCTCACCTTATAAGCACTCCGTTCATATGCTCTCCCATCTAGGCTCGTCGGACCATTGTGTCATATTAGCTAAATTCTCGTACACCCACCACGCAGTTAGAGAAAAGATTCCTAAAAGAACCGTATGGCAATACGGGAAAGCCAATTGGAGCGGACTTAACAACTTCTTTAGGAATTTTAACTGGTCGTTATGTTTCCTCGATAACGACGTGGATACCGCTGCTGACATGATCTATTCTCTTTGGAATGAGATGCTTTATCCCTCATCGGATGAAGAGTATCAAACCAAAAGAAAAGGCATGGTACGACTCGAGCTGTAAAGAGGCTTTCAGGGTCAAAGAATTGTTTTTTCGGTCCTACAAGCTCAATCCGACAGAACCGGAAAAAGTTTAAACGAGCCAGAAATTACTGCAACGTCTTTCTCAAACGTGTGAAATTCCAATACGACCAAAAACTGAGGCAAAAAATACTGCAATGTCCCAAAGGCAGTAAAAATTCGTCATTCGTCAAAAACATTAGAAATCCTCCATCCCAACTCTCATTTACAATGACATTCCAGTTATCAGCTCTTTGGACAAGGCCAATCTGCTTGCTGCACACTTTGCGGCCAGCTCAACTCTCCCAGATTTTGCTTTGTCTCCGCCTACACGTGAGTGCGTCGAATCTTCAATGGAACAAATCCATTTTCGAACTCGTGTAGTAGGAAGAGTTCTTAAAGATCTCAACATGCATAAATCTGCTGATCCAGATGGTATATCTCCCCTTCTTCTGAAGGGGTGCTCTTCTTCGCTGGCAAAACCATTGCGTAAGCATTTTCATGAATTCTACTCTTTAGGACTCTTTTCGAGCAGATGGAAAACAGCATTTGTCCAGCCCGTCCCTAAAAAAGGCGAATCTTCTTCTCTCTCCTCCTACAGACCCATTGCACTTACGTCCCTTCTTTCCAAGGTCATAAAAATGCTGATAAACCGTCAGCTCACGAAATATCTCGAAACACGGAAACTTCTCAATGACCGGCAGTATGGTTTTCGTAGCAACAGGTTCAATGGTGATCTGATGGCATGTCTCACCGAAAAGTGGAACCAAAGCGTATTTCAATCTGTCGAAAGCAAAATAGTTACACTTGGCACTTCTAAGGCTTTTGACAAATTTGGCATCAGGCTCTTTTGTCAAAAATGCGATCCCAAAAGGATCGATGACTCTCTTCTTCAATGGATTAGAAATTACCTTTCGGAACGTTCAATTCAAGTTGTCTTGGGCGGTTTGAAGTCTGATATTCACAAAATAGATGCTGGTGTGCCCCAGGGCTCCGTTCTGTCTCCGACACTCTTTTTAATTTTCATCAACGATCTCTTGTCTGCTACCTCTAATCCAATATATTCCTTTGCTGACGACAGTACTCTCTGCTTTTCATATTCGTTTCCCGACTCACGTCCCAACTCTTCGGCTGTAGAACAGGAACGCAGCGTATGTTAAGCTCATTAAATTCTGATAAAAACAGCATTACTAATTGGGGAATCACTAACAGAGTAGAATTTAATGCTTCCAAAACACAATGCTGTCTTCTGTCATTAAAGCGAAATATAAACACCCTGCCATTATTCATGAATGGCACTTGCATCGTCGAAAGCGATAAACTTTCCATTCTCGGTATGTTTGTCAACGACAACTTACGTTGGGATGACCGCATATTCGATGTCGTCAGAAATGGTGCGAAATGTCAGGGTTTCCTCAAGCGATATAAGGAATATTTCAGCCCCTCTGATCTGGCCTCAATTTAAAATATAAGGCATGCATCTGCCCAAAACTGGAGTACAATGCCCACATCTGGTCGGGTGCGCCCAAAACATCTCTCCACCTGCTAGATAGGATTCAAAACCGTGCGATAAAACTTATAGGTGATGACAATATCAAACATTCAACACCCTCGAACACAGACGTAATGTCTCCTGTTTCACCTTGTTATATCGCTATTTTCAGCACCAGTGCTCCACCGAAATTGCCAATAGCGTTCCGCCCCTTCAAACTTTTAACGGTAACATCCGTCTCGCTATGAGTGCTCATCAGTACACCCTCGAGCCCATCTTCGGATCGGACGTGATCATCGTGATTCGTTCCTAAGCCGTACATCTTTACAACTCGCTTATGGAATGCCCTGCTGAACTCTTTCTTTCCCAGTAGTATAACTTGCAAACACTTAAAACCAACGTGCGTCGGTACCTCTCTTTTTTCCCTCCCTGACTTCCTTTCGCCACGCTATGTGCAAACATCTTAAGGGTACATAAAATCCCTTGTGCGTGCGCAAATTGTAAAAAAGAAAATTTTCCCAAAACTTTCGATGAGCTTATGACTTGAAAACGTATACCCTGCAAACAATATACCCAAAACGGATCAACCGAAATGGTGGAACAGCAAAATCTGTTAAAAGATGAAGAAGGTTATGAACAGAGTGGTAAACGTTTTCAGAAGGAGACCACATGCCACGAGTAAGTATTTATTAGTTAGGCAAACTAAATGAGCGTCATGAAAAAGGCTCTGCCTATCTATTATGGAAGCAAATTAGGCTTTGAAACTGTGCAAAATACTCACAAAAGAGGACATGTTCCTGGTTGCATAAAGTAAACTAATGGAACTATAGAGACGAAGGCACTTTGGTGGTTAAAAAAACTGTAGGTCCACCAACGCAATTGACTTCAACAAAGAGAACGGATACAGAAAGTCGAGTGAGAAACACTTGATCTACAGTTTCTTGCTTTCTGAAGAGACCGTGCTAGGACTGAACCCATTTTTGAAAGCATGGCTTTATTTACCACTACTACCACTATTTAAGATGCCCTCTTTTCCTAACTTTGCGCTTAAATCGTCTAGGACCATTTTAACATCATGATTAGGACATGATGGGCATGGGTCTTGTCAAGGACCTCTTAAACACTACCTATTGTATTTCTCCTCAATTGGGGAGTGTATGTGATTTTGTCAAATTTAGCTTTAAAATAAATTTCCGAAGGGCATTGCTCACAGGCTTGAAACTCAAGACTTACTGACTTAGTCTGCCTCTAGTGACAAATCTATATCCAAACAGAAGCCACTTCTCTTCTCGGCAGCAATCACCGCAGTACGAGTAAATTCCATAGGACTTCTTGGATTGCAGTTAGACCTGTAGTATAGCAGACTAGGGCCTCCATGTGCTGTTAATTTACTCGTGGTCTGTTATGAGGTTTCAGGCTCTACGTGTCGTATCGAAAATCTTTTTATAAGTGAGGCGTACGATTATTTTGTAGTGTGGAGCAAACAGGCATCAAAGCAGAGCTGCCGGAACTAATACTGAGATTTGAAGGACTCACCACGGAACGTTGAAGTACAAACGACCCCAGTAGAGCTGCAAAAACTGCGTGAAAAAATGGAAAAGCAGAGAAAAACTAAAACAGAGATTGAGTAAGCTAGATGCAATACAAAGGAGAAGGACGTATACGGGCATCATCACTAATTAAATATATTGTGCAAGGATTGATTGACACTAACTGCAAAAATGTTCTCAAATCAGCTCAACCGGAGTCTGTGTATGACATACCACCTTGATCAAAATGTTTCCGACCGCACCCAACGTGTGGGGTTCCCATTGTTCCGATTTGAGTTCTTTTTTTTTCTTAAGTTGACAAATCTGTAGTTGGTATTTCCTCTAAATCTTAGCATCATGGCTTGACATTTGCAAAAGTTACGTAGCCAAGAGTACATCTATTTCTGTGTGTGTTGGCGATTTTTTACACTTTTAGAAATCGATTTAAATTTGCTCGTGTTAAAACTTGTACTCGTAGAAGCGGATTTAATGGTGCGCGAACGTTGGAAATGTTGGAAAAGTGTTTCGGCAACGATTCTCTAAAGAAACGGTCATTTACTAGTGGCACGAGCGGTTCAAAAGTGGTCGTGAGTCAATCGAAGATGATGAACGCAGTGGCAGACCATTGACACCGAAAACCGACGAAAACATTGATGAAGTACGAGTAAAATAAATGTTTGTTAATAACCGCAAATTAACCATCAGAGAGATGGCGGAGGACTTGAGCATTGCCTATGGATCCGTCCAAACATTTTGGTTAATGATTTGGGTTTCCGTTGTGTAGCAGCAAAGTTGGTGCCAAACGACCTCAATTTCATGCAAAAAAGAGACCATGTTGGCGTCGCAAAAGAGATGGATTCGATCCCACATTCATCAAAAGGATCATTACTGGAGACGAAACGTGGACGTGGGTTTATGAGTACGACACGCAATCCAGACATAAGGCAAGTGAATGGCGTTCACCAAATGAGCCGAGACCAAAAACAAACCGTCGTTTTCAGTCAAAAAAGAAGGCAATGCTCACGGTTTTCATGGATTACAACGGTGTCTCGGTGAATCATGAATTTTTGCCAGAAGGCCAGACAGTAAACAAAGAGTATTACTCGTATTTGGGCGTTATGAAACGTTTGCGTGGAGCAATTTGCCGAAAAAGACCAGAATTTTGGACAGAAAACTCGTGGATTTTGCTCCATGATAACGCACCGTCGCGGTCGCACAGTGCCATCATTATTCGTAATTTTTTAATGGAAAATTCCACCCAACAGCCACCGAATTCGCATGATTTTGCTCCCTGTGACATCTTTCTGTTCAGTCGAGTTAAAAAACTACTACGGGGAAAGCGATTCAGCAGCCGAGAAGAAGTAATGGAAAAATCGCAGGAAGCACTGATGGACATACCGAAAAGCGAATATAAAAAATGTTTCGAGGATTGGATCGAGCGCTGCCTTAAGTGTGTTGCAGTCGATGGGGACTACTTTGAAGGAGACAATATAGATTTACTCGTAGATGAATAAACTTGTATTTTGAATTTTCTGAATAAATTCCTTCAACTTTTGTATGACCTACTACATTCCAAAGTTTGATCGTCTGACAAGGGTTGAGACTAGAGACTAGGTGATATATGAATTGCCTGAATTTTTACCTTTCTTGTAGCATAAATAGTAAATAAATGCATTTATACATACATAAATGGCTAGAAATTAATCAACCAACTGAAAAAGTGTTTGGAATCAGAGATCACTTCGCCCGCCGGCTCAGGGGTTTTAAAATTTCGAATAGACTATTTTTCGGCAGTCCGCTCGCTTATGATTGCTATAACAATATCTGGACTTAAAAGTTTCTAGTCTGCTGATGAAAGAAACACTTTCTCCTGATGAAATACATAATAATTTTCCTCTATAGATTGATGCTGCAACAAATCTTACTCAATATGCTAGGTGGTATTTGAAAGTACTGGTCAAGTACTTGAAGTACCGGTCAGGTATTGTGGTACTCCAAGTACGCGATACTTGGTACTTGTACTCAAGTACATAAGAAATACTGGTACTTGCCGTTTTTCAGGTACCAGTACCAGGGTACTGCAGTCCTGAGGACTGTAATCAAACCCCTTCAAAAAATATTTTGCTTATGATGATCATTTAGACAAATTAGAACGATAGGAACAAAAACTATATTGAAACTACGTTCATGCCATTACGTGTGTAAAGCACATCATTCAAATGGCCGCCTCGGATTCAGTGTCGAATGTTGGCATTGAGCTCATCCAAAGTGGTTGGCTTGTTAGCTCAGACTAAGGACTTAAGTTAGCCCTAGAAGAAATAATCGAGTGGTGTCAAATCGCATGACTGCGGCTGCCAATTAATGAACTCTCGCCGTGATTCGCCAAATTTCTCCTTCACAGCGTCGAGCGTTGCGTAGCTTGTATGGCATGTAGCGATATCTTGTTGGAACCAGTGCTTGGATATACCGATATTGTCGAGTTCTGACCACAGAAAGTCAGTAAACATCGCTCTATACCTGAGACGTCGACGGTAACGATGTCTCCTTCCTCATTTCGAACGAAATAATGTCCGAAGATACCGCCATGCCATAAACCGCACCAAACAGTAAATTTCTGTGGATACATTGATGCTTGGCCGAACACTTAACGATTGTATTCGCTCCAATAATGGCAATTTTGCGTGTTGACATAGCCGCGTTTTTTTTTTTTTTTTTATAATCAGCGCTCGCTCAAGGGGTTCTTGTACCCTTAAAATGTTCGTACACAGCGCGGGCGAAGGAAATTTAGGGAGGAAGAAAAGACAGGTACCGATGTACATTGTTCTTAAATGTTTGTAAGTTATAACGACCAGGAAACACAGAGGTCGGCAGGGCATTCCATAATCGAGTTGTACGGCTTAGGAAAGAATCACAATATTTAAGAGTACGTCCGAAAATGGGCTTGAGGGTATACTGATGAGCATTCATAGCGAGACGGGTGTTACGGTTGAAAGTTTGAATGGGCGGAATGCTACTAGAGATTTCAATGGAGCATTGGTGTTGAAAATAGCGATAAAACAAAGTGAGACAGGAGGCATTACGTCGGTGTTCGAGGGTGTCAATTGATTGACTGATACTAGTATCACCAATGAGTTTTATCGCACGGTTTTGAATCCTATCTAGCAGGTGCAGAGCGCATGACCAGATATGGGCATTGTACTCCAATTTTGGACGGATGAAAGCCTTATATATTGTGGCCAGATCAGAGGGGGTAAAATAATTCTTACATCGCTTGAGGAAACCTAGACATTTCGCAGCATTTTTGGCGACATCGAATATGTGGTCATTCCAACGTAAGTTGTCGTTGACAAACATACCGAGAATGGAAAGTTTATCGCTTTCGACGATGCAAGTGCCATTCATGAATAATGGCAGGGTGTTTATATTTCGCTTTAATGACAGAAGACAGCATTGTGTTTTGGAAGCATTAAATTCTACTCTGTTAGTGATTCCCCAATTAGTAATGCTGTTTTTATCAGAATTTAATGAGCTTAACATACGCTGCGTTCCTGTTCTACAGCCGAAGAGTTGGGACGTGAGTCGGGAAACGAATATGAAAAGCAGAGAGTACTGTCGTCAGCAAAGGAATAAATTGGATTAGAAGTGGCAGACAAGAGATCGTTGATGAAAATTAAAAAGAGTGTCGGAGCCCTGGGGTACACCAGCATCTATTTTGTGAATATCAGACTTGAAACCGTCCAAGACAACTTGAATTGAACGTTCCGAAAAGTAGCTTCTAATCCATTGAAGAAGAGAGTCGTCGATCCCAAAAGCACATATTTTCGATAAAAGAGCCTGATGCCAAACTCTGTCAAATGCCAAGTGTAACTATTTTGCTTTCGACAGATTGAAATACGCTTTGGTTCTACTTTTCGGTGAAATACGCCATCAAATCACCAGTGGACCTGTTGCTACGAAAACCATATTGCCGGTCATTGAGAAGTTTTCGTGTCTCGAGATATTTCATGAGCTGACGGTTTATCAGCGTTTCCATGACCTTGGAAACAAGAGAATTAAGTGCAATGGGTCTATAGGAGGAGAGAGAAGAAGATTCGCCTTTTTTAGGGAGGGGCTACTCGTATATAAACGCTGTTTTCCATCTGCTCGGAAAGAGTCCTAAATAGTAGTATTGATGAAAAAGCTTACGCTGTGGTTTTGCCAGCGTGGAAAAACCATCAGAAGAAGGGGAGATATACCATTTGGACCAGCGGATTTATGCATGTTGAGATCTTTAAGTACTCTTGCTAGTACACGAGTGCGAAAATGGATTCGTCCCATTGAAGATTCGACTCACTTAAGTGTTGGCTGAGACAAAGCACAATTTGTAATTATAGAGCTGGCCGCAAGGTATGCAGCAAGTAGATTGACGTTGCAATCAGTCCCGGTTCGTTTAAACTTTTTTCGGTTTTTCTCTGTCGGGATGGTCTTGTAGGACCGAAAAAATTCTCTAACCCTGACAGCTTCTTTACAGCTTGAGTCGTACCATGCCTTTTCTTTTGGTTTGATATTCTTCATCCGATGAGGGATAAAGCATCTCATTCCAAAGAGAATAGTTTCTATGATCATGTCAACAGCGGCATCCACGTCGTTATCGAGGAAACATAACGACCAGTTAAAATTTCTAAACAAGCTGTTAAGTCCGCTCCAGTTGGCTTTCTCGTATTGCCATACGGTTCTTTTAGGAATCTTTTCTCTAACTGTGTGGTGGGTGTACGAGAATTTAGCTGATATGACACACTGGTCCGACGAGCCTAGAGGCGAGAGCACGTCAACGCAGTACTTGTCAGGGTGAGAAGTTAAAAACAAGTCCAGGGTGTTGGCGGTATGACTATCAACGTCTGGTATTCGCGTGGGCTCAGTTACAAGCTGGGTTAAGTTACTTTCCGCAGCGAAGATCTCAACACACCGTCCTTCGGGTGTTGTCTGTCCAGAATGTCGAAGCCAACCAGAATTGTTTATATTGAAATCGCCCTTAATAACGGTTTCAGTATTAGGATACTGGGATACAATTCTTTGAATGGAGTCAGACAGCGCATCAAACTCGTTAAAATTCGAATTGCTATCCAGTTTGGGGCTTCTGTAAATAAAGCAGTAGTGGATAATTTGAAGTTGAATTCCGGATTGGAACAGGGACTACATTGTGGTGGAATTTGGTAAGATACATCACTACGCACGTAAATGGCGAGACCGCGATGGGGAAAGAATAGTGACACTAGTTCGTAGTCAGGTACCTTCAAATCAGAGTGATCTGAGAGGTGTGGGCGGGGATCTACCTGTGTTTCACTAAGTGCCAAAACAGCTGGTCGGTTCTTACAGACGTGGACGTACGCAGAAAAGTGATTACTTTTTAGCCCGCGTATATTAGCTACGTCCACCCTGAATTCTCTGGTCATAATTACAAACAAACACAGTAAACTCAAACACCGATGATACCAAGCAAGGCTGCGAAGTGAAAATTCTGATCCATCAGTGGTTACATCATACACTCAGTCACTGCCCGTACCGTATGATAAATACAGTAAGGGAAGTAACCGAGTGCAAGCAACAGTACTACGACCAGGAGCGGGAGAGGTGGAAACCCGCACTCTTTGAAATTTTTTTTTTTTTGAAATTGAACTGCACTGGTTTTTTTTTGTTTTTTTTGGGTACAGCACAGGAGGACCGTGGTCGACACGGTACAGCAAAGAATTGGCCTCCGGCCAATATTTCCAGCTCTCAATTAGCAAACTCACGGCGCACATTGGGACAAAGTGGCCCAAAAGCTGGCATTAATTCAAATTACTATATTGCGAATATCTATATTTTTTTTTTATTTCTCGACCAAGTAATATCCACATTATTAAAAAATGCAAATGATTTCTTTTCAGACTTATCTGATTCATCACAGCGTAGTTTAGTTGAAGCTTGATTTTTTCTCAGTTCACTCAGAAAAAAAAAATTCGTGTTTTTTCTTCTTTGTATGAAGCCGGAATTTTTGTTAATCTGCAAATAATTTTGAAATCTTGGTGTGGAGCCTTCAACTTCGGATATGTAACAATGTGTAAGGTACAAAACAAAAAAAAAATTGTAAAATAGAGCTGATGTCCTGTGGTCAGTTTTTAAAAAAGTGTATTTTTAAGAATTTCCTAGATCCCTTAGACTCTTAGTTGGGTTCCGGATTCGTCCGAGTTTTTATTTTTGTTTCATTTAAATGTGCGTGATGTGTATTTTGTATTTCCGTCAAAAAATCCTGCTACTTTTCTGCACTTTTCGTAATATTTGGATTTTTGTATGTTGCCTTCGGTTTATACATTTTTTTCGTTGTTTAGGACTTTCTTCAAATTTCATTCTTTTGGCCAGAAGTGAACCAGTTTGTATGATGAGAAGCTCTGGGAATGTAATTGTTGAAGAACAGTTCAATTTCTTAAAAGAAGAAAATACCCAAATAGAACTTGTAAAGAAAACACTCTCGCATTTCAAACCTGATTTTAAGACACGTTGGCTTAAAGCTTGCAGAATCGAGGAGCAATTTTTTAAAGCTAATGAAAAATGGCTAACAGTTCTATTGCCTTCTATAGAGCACCAAATTCAGCAAAGAAACGTGGTCGTCCGGAAGTGAGTTCTGAGACTTCTTCCGAATGAAGAAAAAGGATCAAAACGCAAGACTTGAGAGATTCGGTACCTGTTAATGCCCTCAATTATGCTACCAGCTTAAGAAGCTGAAGAGCTTCCGAACAGATTCAATCCTCCAAATTCCTAAAAGAAGCAACTGTAAGCCCCAATAGATCTGAAAAATACAGAAAAATATTTAAAAAGTCGCAGGAGAAGAGTCGTATGACTGAAGAAGATGCTTTGGTAGTATTAATCGCACCGAAACTCACGACACCAATATAATGTGAGTACTCATTCTACTCCTGAAAAATTTCCATCGTGCAAAGCTGTGCATAATGCAAAGAAAGATTGCTATCCCAACAAAGATATGATGAAAATCACAGCTACATGTGCCGAAGTCAGTCGTCATGCTTTGCTTGACATTACATCGAAAAGATTACTTTCGATGTTGGATTGTGTTCTTGAAACAATGGAAGATGAAGAACTTGAAAAATGTTCCTTAATATCAAAGTGGGGTTTCGATGGTAGTTCGGGACATAGTTCCTATAAACAAGCTTTTCACGGACCAGAAGCCGACGATTTTGCTATTTTCATAACCTGTTTAGTCCACATTCGACTTATAAGTGGTGAACACATAATCTAGCAAAACCCTCGTCCAGCTTCCACGAATTATTGCAGGCTTTTAAAAATTTAATATGTTAAAAAGTCAACTGAAGTTTCGAAAGCTGAAAAAGCCCGAATGGATGCACAGATTGAAAACTTTCAAAAAAACTTCCGTAGTAATCGATCTGTAGGTCTGTAAAAGTAGATTTAACCGAAACGACCTCAACCTAACCTATGTGGAACAACTTCGAAGGAATTCAACAAAATGATATGATTACACGACCAGCAAAAACAGAGCACTCAGCTTTCGGAATGTCTGTTTTACATAGTTGGTTACGAATGTTTGAATGCCTTCTGCATTTTGCGTACAAATTACCCATTAAAGAATGGCAAGCTCGCGAAAGTGACAAAGAAGTCGTGGCAACAAATAAGGCCTGAATTCAAAGGGATTTCCGACAACGATGTGGATTAATTGTCGATAAACCAAAACCGGGATTTGGTAGCACGAACGATGGCAACACGGCAAGGCAGTTTTTCCAAAACCCTGAACTCTCAGCCGAAATAACAAAAATAGACATAGAACTTATAAAAAAAAATGCACATAATAATGATTGTAGTTGCCAGTGGATATGAGATTGATTTAGAAAAGTTCAGGGAATTTGCACATGACACAGCCAATTGCTCCGTCAATAAATTTCCCTGGTATCATATGCCTCCAACTTTGCATAAATATTTTAGTCATGGCCCAGAAATTATATCATCTGCACTGTTGCCGATCGGCCATCTTTCGGAGGAAGCGCAAGAAGCGCGCAACAAAAAATTTTAAAAATTTCCTCGAGAACTCCCCATGAAAATCCAGCCGTGAAAAAATGAATGGAAGATGTTTTTAATTTATTTTTACTGAGCTCGCATCCCATTATAACCTCCAAGCAAAAATTTCATAAAAAAAAATTCCAGTCTTTTCCCAAAGCAGCACTCAACTTTGTAAAACCCCCAAGTGTCCAACGCTCTTCCTGAGTCTGCCGAGTCTGATGGTAATAATGATGACAGTGATGATAGTGATGATATCTAAGGACGTAATAACAATTTTTAGTTTTGTTTTGTGTTTAATGGACAAATTTAATTTAATTGTTTTTTTTTTTTGATTTATAAGTCTCAATAAATACCTACGAACAATTTAAAAAATGGGTTTACTAATTAGTGTTTCTTCACTATAAAAGGGGGCGTAAAAGTGGGTGGAGAACGTAAGTGTAGTTGATAAAAATTCTTCAATAAATCTTCTTTAAGTTTTTAATATTGGAAAATAGGCACATTTAAGAAAACTGGGCATTTTAGTAGGCGCGTCGGGTGGTCAGGCTTAAAAACAGTTGAGGACTGGTCTTAGAAGCTATCCTAAAAATTTCAGGTTCTTAGCTGTAACGGCTGATTTGATACCACATTTTAGGGCATTCTGCCGCCACTGTGCGGCGTCAATGGTAGTCCGGCTTCAATTCTTCCGTCAGCACAATCTTATACGGATGTAGGGCCAAATCCTACTGCAAAATTAACCGTTGATTCTAGCGACGCCCAATTCAGCTGATCGAATTGACATTTCTGGATCTTCTTCGATACTGGCCTCTACGGCGGCTATATTTTCTGCTCATTTCGCGCCAATCTTTGTCTGGTGTGTGACTTAAGATCTAAAGACCTCACGACGAAATTCACGTTGCTTATTCACAACTGAGCCGGGATTTCGATAATAATTTCCGCACTATCGGCTAGTGTAAAACGATGCACTATGAAATGGCAAACCTTAGTGAATATTTTGACAGCTGGATGTCATTGGCAACTTTGACAGCTGCTGAAATATAACAACTGGAAAAACTATTATGGCTATCTGGTCACCCTATACATAGTTCTCCTCTACATACTTGAGCAGCGTAGAGTAGAATGGATTCCGAAACTGCTTCAACAACTTTTTAGTTCCAACTATGGGCAATATACTAATTCTTGGTAAAACAGTGTCTCCAAGCAGCATTGATGTCAGCTTTTGCCTTCAAAAAATGTTCTTTTAGTCGCCTCTGCGTGTTGAGATTCCTTGTAAAATAAACTCTGAGGTACTTACTCGTACCCGTATACCACCGTGTTGCGCTCCCATTGTTCCGATTTGAGTTCCGTTTTTTTTTTTGTTAGGTTGGTAAACATTATTCGAGTTCCATCAATCAAAAAATATTAGGAAGACGCATAGAATAACAATATTGCAAGGACGAAAACATTTACGAGTATCTCCCTAGAAAAGGGCCATTAGCACCTAATTTAAGGTCACCTAATAAATATAAAAAAATTTAATTTTTCATCAAGATTATTAGCAGTGCAATGTTAAAATAAACAAGGTTTCCAGAAAGATTTTTTAGAAAATTTAATAACACAATGATACGCGTATCTATAAGGACTGTGCTAATTCAAGCAGACAATTACCTAAATTGTTAGAAAACAAAAAGACTGGGAATCAAGCCCAGCATGCTTCCTGCTTCCTTTCCATGATATCTTTCACTGGCAATCAAAATGTTGACCGGAAATCAAAAGTCCAGGAAGTAAATACTGAATGAAAGGAAACCAATAAGGAAATCAGTGAAAAAGAGAACAAGAAAACTCCTAACTAAATGTTTTTCCGGTCTTATTTATTCGCTTGATTCAGACGAATCAGGGCGAAAAGAAATTCAGCTAATTGGATGGCTAATATTTGAAAGGGTCAATGTCAATGCTTACAGTAATGTAATTCAATAATGTACCAGTAACTACTTTCTTTATTATTTCTCTTTTGCAATTACTAATGTGTAAAGTATTTTTAAAAATAGAACGAAACCGACTATAAGGCAAAGCTCATAAATTAATTCAACTAGAATCAATTAGGGCTGGAGTCAGTCCCTTGACATAAAATCGATTTCCACTAAGAGTTCCTATTGAAACTCGATCTACTCGTAACTATGAATAATGACTCAGAAACGCCTTATAAGACGAAAGAGAGTATCCTTCTTTCTAATTGTCCTGACCGCATACTCGTATGTAGCCAGCCAAGCATATGACAATTAATCGGCTAATCGCCTTCGTAAATATCTTCTCGGAGTTTTTTTTTTTAGTGCCATAGTGTTGGTTCACATAAATCTACGACCAAGAGTCACATACGAGTATGCAAGCGTATGTAAGTGTATTGTGTATGGTGTCCTTTCCCTCGTAGTACCTAATTAGTATAATGTTGAATGGTCCTTGTAGACGAATGTGTGATGTGTCTAAAGGTGCGTGTTTATCTCTACTTAGGAAGTGTTTGTTATGAATGTCGTCCTCATTTAGATTTTCTATTCATAGGAGTTAAACACTTTCTTTCCTCCCCTAATAAACTAAATGACCCGAATAGAAATGACAAGTGAGTGCTTAAGCTTTGGTTTTATTTGTCCACTTTGTTCCGGAAATGATGGGCTAGAATATATCATACCGAGTGATGGACAGCAACAAAATAATACTCTTTAGGAACTAATCAGCCCGCAGGGGGAGGACGTAGGGCAGATGATTTTACGAGATTGAATCAATAGTGGCGTCAATCGTCACGATGTTGGATACTAATTTTCATCCAGTTCAACGTATTCTGATCCTAGGAATACAAAGATTCATGGGACAAGTCGGGGTGCAAAAAAAATAGGATATGGCGATAAATCCTTAATGGGTAACGTCCAGCTCGCATATTCCCGAAGAGTGTGACTAGCGCTGGAATAACCGGTCTTTTTCAAACAAGTTTCCTATATAGGTCCTCGCTCTCCAGATTGAGAGATATGGTAGCACGTCAAGACCCCTCTACTGCACAGCGATCAAAAATCTAGATTTCACTGATTCGTACTATTGACTACCCCGTAAAATAAAAAGAGGATAACAACATTCTCATCTTGACATAGAACGTTTCTAAGCAATCACCTTGGATGCAATCTGTAGGAACGCTTAACCCAGCTTCATTGGCAAAATGTAGAAGAAATCTCCTAAGCGGGACATTGAAATCATTGATTGCCGTGATTTTGACGTCAGTAAAGGAGATGAGGGCATTTTTGGTAGTTCACGTGGAAAACGGTCTAGAAATCAATTAAGGCTAAAGACCTTCAATGCGGGGCGAATGTAAGTCTACCAATATCGCAAAAGAAGTCGGCAACCAGAGACCAGATTCGATGAAGAGTAGCACATATAGCAAAACAACTCGCATAGGAAATAGCTCTGACGCCGAGGGCGACTCATAAGCTCTTCGATCAAAAACGAGGACTGGTATTGCTTTCTACGTAGTAAAAAAATTTATCGTAATAAATGTGATCGTCTTCTTCTACGGGAACAGGATTCGGAATGAGTCACAGTTGGCACTTAGGATAAAGGAAACTGCTTCTGTAGACTACTAAACAATGACTTCTCCAATTTCGGTGTCAGGTAAAACAAAGCATTCAGCGTGGTCGATGAAAGCCAAGGATTCTGACTTACTATACCTTATCCAACAAAACAAGTCAGTACAGGGCTTATGGCAAAGCTTTTTTTCTAACAATGGTGCCTGTAGGTGGACTCAATGGCATATTACCACTGAAACACAAACGAAGCCACTGAACTTTGTGTACAATTGTTGTTGTAATTATTTTCAGACTTAACCGCAGCCACCCTATGACTTGCTTGCCCGATAGCCGTGGACAGAATGATCATAAAATCACCATTCACCATTACTGCTGGCTGCGTGAACATCTTACAGTCTTTCACCAAAATTCTCTGGAAAAACCGCCGATCGACCTCCAACTGCGTGGCACGTCGTCTGGTCCATACTCCGGGGTCCTCTACGACATCTTCAACCACAGCTGCGATATTCTCAGCAGAACGGTTGCTCTGGGGCCAACCAGACCTGGCGGTATCTCCTGTGGCGAGCGGCTAAACGTCGTAGTGTTTGCCCAGTTGGCGTCGAACGACCGGGAAATCTGCGCCGAAATTCACGCTGCGCCAACACCACCAACGAATAATTCCGTAAAAAAATCATCACAACCATTTCGGGTTCTTTAGGAGTATAATAATTCATGTCTATTGGCTTGTATTTGTATCTATGTACTTTAGCAAGCCATAGGAGAGAAACTGATAAGAATGTAAGAAATATAAAGTGGCAACACTAACTAGTGATTGTAAAGTGGCCACACTAGGAAAAGAGTCTGCCGGTAGGTAGGAGATTAGTCGTAAGTCAAACGCTGTAGAATACAGACGCCTATTAAGCAACCAAATAAAGAGCGTAAATTATTTTTTTAAAGGATTGTGTTTGTTTTATTCGCGATAAGACTAACGGCTAAAGTACTTCAAAATTGTCAAAGAATAATTGAATTTGCCGGCATTTGCAAAAATTATAGCATCTTCCGATAGGGTGATGACATTTGTGCCACCTTGTATAAGAAAGGCAGAGAAATGTTAGAGCGGCGCTAGTATGGTTGTATCACTCTAGTCGGAGACAATGCTGATAGAGTTGAATTTTGGCAAAAAATTGTATCTTGGGACCTCCAAGGACCACCAGTCATCCTTCTCCATTACTCTTTTCTATGCCTCCCATTTTCTTAGGCCTCATCATTCCGGCTGTCTAACCTCATTCATATTGTGCTACCGTTAATTTAGGTATAGGAGTAGTCCCGCTGAGCTTCTTCTCGGCATATCTGTGATAAAATGTGATAGAATGGCTGAAGTGTTTTAACTTTAAAGAAGGTTTGGTTTAGTATATAGAAGGGTACACCCGACTTAGTCGGCATCGTTCCCATAAATTTACAAAAAAATACAAGGAACAATGACGCTCTGGCTGGCCACCTCTTGTAGTTAATGGATGTTTCAGAGGACGTTACTCTAATAGTTGGAAAAAGAAACCACCAGTGCCCAAAATACTTCATGCCCCCATCCTAAACCTCTTAGCCTAAGAACAGCCCGTGATGAGGTTGTGCGCACAATTGACAGACCAATCCATCACCACCGATATATGGTACGCCAAGAATTTTCCTGAAAGAGAAGCGCTTTTTTTGGAATAACTTCCATACTTCAATGTTTATTGGAATGAGCACAGACTGATACAAAATAGACTGTGGAATAGAGGTGCGCGTTAATTCAGCTGGGAATCAGGAAACCAAATAAAACATAAATTTATTTATCAATAAGTAGGCTGGCCTCGACACAACTACAACTACATCAAAGTATTTTGAGGGCTGCAAGGATACATTGGCACGGCTAATCATCATTTTAAAATATCACTCAACTATACCACCATGATCAATTCCGGAATTTAGTCAGAAAATTAAAAATACAAGTTTATTCATCTAAATCTATATTGTCCCCTTCAAAGTAATCTCCATCGACTGCAACACACTTATGCCAGCGCTTGATCCAATCCTCGAAACAATTTTTATAATTCGGTTTCGGTATGTCCATCAGTGCTTCCTGTGGTTTTTCCATTACTCCCTCTCGGCTGCTGAAACGCGTTCACCGTAGTGGTTTTTTTAAATCGATTGAACAGAAAGAAGTCACAGGGAGCCAAATCAGGTGAATTCGGTGGCTGTTGGATGGTATTCGTCGCATTTTTCGACAAAAAAATACGAATAATGATGGCACTGTGCGACAGCGACGGTGCGTTATCATGGTGCAAAATCCACGAGTTTTCTGCTCACAATGCTGGCCTCTTTCGGCGAACTGCTTCACGCAAATGTCTCATAACGCCCAAATACGAGTAATACTCTTTGTTTACTGTATGGCCTTCTGGCAAAAATTCATAATGCACCGAGACACCGTTGTAATCCATGAAAACCGTGAGCATTGCCTTTTTTTGTGACTGATAACGACGTGGTTTTTTTGGTGTCGGCTCATTTGGTGAACGCCATTCACTTGCCTGATGTCTGGATTGCGTGTCGTACTCATAAACCCACGTCCACGTTTCGCCTCCAGTAATGATCCTTTTGATGAATGTGGGATCGAATCCATCTCTTTTGCGACGTCAACACGGTGTCTTTTTTGCATGAAATTGAGGTCTTTTTGCACCAACTTTGCTGCTACACGACGGAAACCCAAATCATTAACCAAAATGTCTTGGATGGATCCATAGGCAATGTTCAAGTCCTCCGCTATCTCTCTGATGGTTAATTTGCGGTTATTGACCAACATTTCTTTTACTCGTCGGTTTTTGATGTCGATGGTCTGCCACTGCGTTCATCATCTTCGATTGACTCACGACCACTTTTGAACAGCTCGTGCCACTGGTAAACGACCGTTTTCTTTAGAGAATCGTTGCCGAAACACTTTTCCAACATTCGCGCACCATTACATCCGTTTTTTACGCAAAATTTAGTACGAGTACAAGTTCGTTGTTGCAAATTTAAATCCATTTCTAAAATTGTAAAAAATCGCCAACACACACAGAGATAGATGTACTCTTGGCTACGTAACTTTTGCAAATGTCAAGCTATGACGCTAAGATTTAGAGGGAATGTCAACAAATTTACCAACTTAACAAAAAAACAGAACTCAAATCGGAACAATGGGAGCGCCGCACGGTGGTGTCCCCCGGAAACTTTCTGATCAAGGTGGTACGTTTCCGGCCTTAAGAACAGGGAAGCGAATAGAAAAGCTTGATGAAGGAGTCAGAAGTGGATTCACTCATCTGGAATCATCGGCAGTGGAAATGTATTCCCTGATAAAATTCGTGAAGGCAAAAATCTGACAGATCCTCGTTAAAGACCGCAAAACATACAGGGTGACTTACTCGAACTGTAACTTTTTAATTTTTCTATTTTTTGATAAATTTTATTGTGCCAAAGCAAACAATTTTGGAAAATACATCAGTTTTCAAATTGTATCAGTAGTTTTCAATATGTCCACTTTTGGCGTGAATAATGGCCTTGAGGCGGCCGAAGAAAGCATCGCACGCTGCACGCAAGTGGCTCTGCGGTATTTTGGCCCATTCCCGGCGAAATGCTTGTTTGAGGTGGTCCAAACTTTGGTATTTTTTAGTGCCAACCTTCGCCTTCAAAATACCCCAGACTGAGAAATCCAACGGATTTGCATCCGGAGAATTTGCAATCCAATGTGTCGAAAAAATGAAGTGTGGAACATTGTATTTTAACCAATCTTGGTTGACGCGCGCTTTGTGAGACGATGCCGAGTCTTGTTGAAATGTCCACGGTCTCCGACCGAAATGATTGTTTGCCCAAGGCTTCAATACTGCATCTTAGACAGTTTCACGGTATACGATCGCATTAATTTTGACGCTACGGTCCAAAAATACGAGCGGAGAGCGACCATCGGCGGTTATGGCGGCCCAAACCATCACCATTGGTGCTGCCTGACTTCTGGTGGCCGTCCGAAGGTGTAAATTTTCGAAGGACCTCTCTGGCAAGTAAACTCATTTTGTTTGTTGACATATTGCTCGATAACAAATGGCGACTCATCGGAAAAAACCAAATTCGGCAACTCACCACTTTCGTGCAAGCGTAGCAACTCCTTCGCTGTTTCAGCTCTAACTTTTTTCTGTTGCGGTATAAGATCGTGTGCTTTTTGGAACTTCAATGGCTTGAGCCCAAGCTCATTTTTCAGTATGTGTTGCATCGGTTCCAACGATATGTTGAGCTCACGAGCCATTTTTCTTCCACTTCCACGCGGATTTCACTCAATTCGAGCCTTAACTTTCTGAACCATTTCTGCCGATGTTGCTGTTTTTTTATGACCACCTCCATGGCGTTTTGCAACGCTCCCAGTATCACGGTAACGAGCTATGGTTCGAGACACAAATGATTTATTCACGTTGAGGTGCTGGAGGGCTATAACGATAGCCACTTGTGGTTTTCCAGCCAAATATAAAGCAATCACACTATCACGTTTGAATTCCATCGCGGATAAAAATTGTTCAACAGAACTGAGACGGAAATCATTTAAAAGGCTTGTAAATAATAAAATTATCTGTCATGTTTCAAAATTTGAGCTCACTGTCATGAAGGGTTTGGAAATTATAGCGGTCTGAAATTGGTTGCAGTTCGAGTCATTCAGGGTGTAGATTAGTTGCTGTTAGCACGGGGGGCGGTGTGGGGGGGGGGGAATTATCAAGGCTTCGCCTATCAATGACGTTGTCTAATAAAATGCGGGGGCAGAGCATATTACTGGTCTTATCGTATCTCCTGGAGTGGGGGTTACTTTCCGGCCAGGTCTGTAGATTTTCTAATTTAGTGATTCCACCCCTAGTCAATTGGGACCGGCCAATAAAGTTTCCTTCGCAAGTGTCTTTCCAGACTGTAACTACAGAATTTCAAAGGCTGCTCTGAGTTCCCGGGTTGTAGCTGTGCGAGTATATAATAGAATGCATGCATGCCTTCTGAATGTAGAATTCTGCAGATGTACTAGATGGAGTGAAAAGTGACCTCCTTGACCGCCAGAATGCGGTGCTACTCCAAAAAACGTTATGGTGCCTTGAAGTCCGTTCATATTTAGGCATACATGCCAAATTTCAGTGCGATACTGTCTTTAGTTTTGATTGGACAGCTGCTTGTTGTTGACGTGTTTGGCATCATGTTGAGTATGGACAAAAACGATTTTCGTTCTCTCATAAAACATTATTTTTTGAGAGGCAAAACGGCGAAGGCAACAAAAGAAAAGTTGGATAAATATTATGGGGCTAATGCTCCGTCAGATTACACCGTCAAATATTGGTATCGAGAGTTTCGTGGTGACCGCAACTCCACTACCGATCAAGTCCGCAACGGCAGGCCCTCCGATGCGGTTACAAAGGACAATGTCAAAAAAATACATGAAATGGTGTTGGCTGACCGGAAAGTGAAGGTGCGCGAGCTAGCAGATACCACAAAGATTAGTACTGAGCGCAAACGCCATGTTTTGGGCAATATTCTGCATATGGAAAAGTTGACCAAAAACACCAACGCGAGAGCACTTCGAAGGCGGACTTTTGGCGTCGATTGGTAACTGGATTTGGATCCCTCGGACTATTATCTCTTCCCAAACCTCAAAAGATGGCTCATCAATGAAAAATTCAGCTCACGCGAGGTAATCATCGACCCCACGGAGGAGTATTTTGCAGACCTTCCGTAAAACTACTTTTCGGACGGGATCAAGAAGTTGGAAAATCGCTGGAATAAGTGTATCAAACTAAAAGAGGACTTTATTGAATAATTTAGAAAACATTTAAAAAAAAAAAAAATTTTAATTCCCAAGGAGATCTCTGCTCACTCCATCTAGTAAGTCCTGCTTGGGTTAAAATGTCTGCTAAGTTACCTAAGATTCTCCTGTTGAACAGTATGGGCTATACAGTGACATCGCTCTGGTCAGTAGCCTGTGGATTCAACGCTTTAGATGACTGGGCCATGTCTAGCGAATGGACACTGCAGTTTCGGGCCAACGAGTTTTCTATTCAAAATCTAAGGGATCACCCAACAGAGAATGATCGCAGCTAAGGTGTTGCACGCAAATGAAAGTGAGTCTCATGCCGACTCCTGAGTCGACCTTTTAGTGGAGTTTGTTACTTCACAAGCGAGTCATAAGCGACCTTTTCACCGAACATACGCCGCATACGATGGTCTAGGCTTTAAGTCATGCACGAACTGGATGCTTTAAGCTCCAATTGCTGTGGACGATGACGAACCGAGTCATACGGGTCCTCGTCAAACGCTAGGACTCTGAAGGACTGTGATCGTGTTAAATCATATCAGTTGATAACGATTGATTTTGTGGGCGCGTAAAAGCTCATCTTCATCTGTTTCGGGATAAAGATGGACTTCGACATTTTATTTCTTGCTTGTGTGGATGGTGGAAGACACTCTCTGATAAAGGATCTCCAGCCCCATGGAATACTATTGCATCGAAATGAGCTGTAAACGACAAAGATTCGACGTTAAAAGCAATTTTTTTTTGCCATTTCCTTGCAGTTCGGTAGGAGTTTAGAGGAGCACATAATTTCAGGAATGTTAGTGGGATGTACGAGTATTATGGGACCATCCCCAACTTCAGATATTTTTCTCTTTAACGCATCAAAGCCCATCCATTTCTAGCATCTCTTAGAGCGGGTTGTTGTGCAGTGTGTCAGTGTGTTTTATCCTCCAGCTGTCAGCTTGAATATTTTATACAGCAAAAGTGTCTGCAGGACTTGTCGTCCCACCATTGGTAGAGGGTGCAACAACATGTCAGTTTGCGTGAACGTGTTGAATTAACATATTACTCCGTTCTCCTTTTACTCTATTGAATTTCAATTTATGTACATTTACCACAAGGGCTGTGCAATCAACAACACTATCTATGCTGCTCTAGAGACTATTATGCAGTGCTGGATGCACCCTCCTGGCAAGAATGCAAGTAGCATATGTACTCGTAGATACATAGGTAGATACACAGTGCCGCATAGTAGAGAGACATATTGCCGATGACAAAATAAAGTGACATACGTGACGTAAACTACCTCCATGTGTCAAAAATCGGCAAATTAAGTCATCAGGCTGCGGCCAGACTGTCGATTCCTTTTGACAAGGGAAGCGTGATAGAGCCTTAATTTTGGCGCAATAACGACTTTTGGAAATTTGCAATTAAAATTTTGTGGCGATACTTTATGTGGACTGTAATGTTGGTGTAGCACCGTATAACGCACAGATGCGTGACCTGGCATAAGTAGCCTGCGTGATATAGACACAGGATGTGTAATTTATACGCTGTACTGGTAGATTGAGTTTAATGACATCGTTAGGGCCGACAATGAATCTGGCCGCAGAGAACAGTTCTTGCATTATAGTGATTGCTGTGCGTTTTCATAAAACCAAGAGTACCTACTCGTATCTCGTTTTACTATCTGTGAAACTGTGAGTAGATACGAGTAGTGTAACTCTGTGTAACATAGGAAGATTCACGTTTTATTAGAGCAAGCAACGATGGTGAGGTGCTTCGGAGAAAGGAAAAATGAGACTGTCCTTGAATCGATGGCTGGAGGGATAGAGTTTGTCTATGAAATGGGGGCTCGGTGAAATTCCTCTAGAGGCTACTGACTGATGAGAGTGTAATTTTTTTTTGAATTTGTCTGGTGTGCGAGGTATTTTAACTGGAAAACCGTGATAAATTTGTTGGTAAATTCGTAATAGTGATGTTATTTTAGAGATCCTGTAGGAAGTTTTCATCCATAAATCACAAATTTAATAGGCATTTTCAAATAAGGAATTGACGGTGTATGGGAGAGTACACTGTAGTGTCAAACCCGATAGTAGATCTTACTAGCGGAGCTGTACTGTATCTTAACCCAATTTACTTGAGGCATTGCTTTTTAAATTCCTTTCATAACTCCTGTTCCACACAGACCGACGTCGGAGCAACGTTGCAGCAACTAACAAAGGCAATGAACTATTTAAATTAAGATTTCCGGCTGTGTTCAGAGAAGTCTTCCATTCGCGAACTACTTAGAGCTTGGGGAGGTTTTGCTTGGCTATCACTACAAATTTCACTTAGAAGACGTAGGTGAGGTTACCTAACAGCAACAATTACGTAGCACTAACAAATGTTTTAGTAGACGAAGTGAACGCATTCATTATCAAGAACCAATGAACGCATCCATTGCAACTTGACGGCTATTTGACAAGTGACATTTCTGCAATGTTCCCGCGTACAATGTTTGCGTACGTCATGGAATGTGGTTCGCTCGGAAATCATGTTGTCGTAATTGGCCTGAGAAAATGCGGGCGATACCTTTCGAATTTTGCGGCCACTGAAATTCACACGAACTTTGTGTATCGTACCGTGAAGTTATTTGAGGATACTGGTGGAATAGTGAACCGTACAAATTCCGACCGTCCGCGAACTGTGCAAACCCCACAAGTCATCAAAGCCGTGAAGAATCGAATTCGACGAAATCCATTGCGCAAGCAGAAAATCTGGTCTTGGGAGATGAAAATCAAAAAGGACAGCATGTCGCGCATCTTAAAAAGTGACTTGGGACACATCGGCCACTTACGAGTACTCACAAAAGCTATTTCGATTGTTGTGGGGTACACTCATATCGGGAGCTTTTAACTGAAATAAAGTTAAAATAGCTTAAGTCATTTTTAAAAAAATTGGAATTCTTCATTTCATATCATCCATAAAATGTCGTGCGGTATTTGTAAAAAAAAAAGGTCGACAGAGCCGAGATTAAAGTTAAGTGCATAGACTGTAACAATTTTTTCCATGGAAAATGTGCAAAAATTACGCCCAATGAACTTGAATATATGAGAAATACCAAAGCTAGTTGGAGATGCCCTAGCTGTATGGCTGAGAGGAGAGGATCTATTTCTGGTGTCACTCCAATAAAATACTCTTCTGGTGCATCATTATTGGAACTCACGCTGCCACCACCATCATCTATTGCAACGGACTCTCTCCCATCATCTTCAACAACTAATTCAAGTAAAAACCAGAGCGCTATCAGCTATACCATCGCTGCCACCACTACCACTCCTTCCACCTACAACAAGCCATCCATCACTAATGCTTCTTCTTCCAATATCACCGAAGTTGCATTAACCGCACCTTTCACCAACACTGCTTTTCCCACCCCTACCACAAATTT
This sequence comes from Volucella zonaria, assembly GCA_963966105.1. Taxonomy (NCBI): domain Eukaryota; kingdom Metazoa; phylum Arthropoda; class Insecta; order Diptera; family Syrphidae; genus Volucella; species Volucella zonaria. The sequence continues at coordinate 127,428,867 of OZ014533.1, read as the reverse complement.
AAGCAAGACAACTCTATCTATTAAAGAGCTACCTCCAGCTGTCACATTGGAGATGGTATAAGTTAACACAAAAAATATTAGAACTCGCATTACACTAGCTGAGTGCAATGCTCCCACTTCCGCCACATGCACTTCAAGTTTCTAGTGTGTGGTTCTGCCCAATTCTGAGAAATCTGACCCATGCATTCAAAGGTTCACACGCTCTATACAAGGCAAATTCCGAGAAGCTTGCAAACCACCTGTAATAGCAAGAAACTAAACCAAAATTGCTGAACTAGTAGTTTGTCGCATTTGATGGTAACCTTACCTTATAAATAATTGTAAATTAGATTTTAAGCTTCAGTTCGAATTGGCACAATAAAGTGGGCAGTAGTCCCAAATAAAAATAAAAAATTGTTTTTTTTTAACTTCACCGCGGATAAAAATATAACTGGCGCCCGAGCAAAATAAAAGTCGCGATTAAGTAGTAAATCCCGAGCAAAATAAAATCAAGTCGCGATTAAGTTCCGTTAATAAAACCTTGAGTAAAATAGTGACATAACTCGCTTATCAAGAACTAAAGGAAATTACTCACAAGTAAAATTGTGTAAAAGAACTCGCTAATCCTGAGAATAATTGTGAAAATTCATCACAAAAAAATTGTGTATACAATTCGTTTGAAACCGAGAAAATACTGCAGAACTTTAAAAATATCTGCAACCGTGTGTGAAGTGAGAAATAGCAAGTGCCAATAACATTCCATCTAAAGAACTCCTCTGTAGAAACGAGGCCTCCGAGTAACTGTGACCAGCAGACGAAAAGGAGACAGCGACCGCTGCCAGCCGCTTCAGAGTATGATTCAGAGAATCCTAATAATGTATGTAAGCTTACGAATAAGGAAAAATTAGTAAATTTTTTAAAAAAAAGAGAAAGAAGAACAACATAGTTGTTATCGCAAAAAGTAATAAATAACTGTATTAATATTAATAAATTATAAGTTAAAATACAAACTAGAAAGTAAACAAATTTCGATCTAATAAATTAATATTTAAGTCAACTAACACTTAATAAATTGAATTATAAAAATGTCCAACCCTAATAACCTCATACGCCCAGCTGTCCTTAATGTCCCACAAGTAGAGAACCCCCCTGAAAATCTTCCTCAAGTAGGAAATCCTCAGCAGCCACAGCCTCAATCACGGTCAGTAATTCCTTCTGCTCAATTAATTGATATGGTTACGAACATCGTCAATTCTATTGTGAATTGTAATGCCGATATTTCTATTACTCTAGATCAAGGCATAAGCCCTGAATATCGAAATAATCTTGCAGACTTAGACAAAATTCCAGACGTCGTAAGATGCCTTCGCGACTTTGCTGGAAAAGCAGGAGAATTCAGTTCCTGGAAGAAGAGCGTGGAACGAATTCTACAGTTGTACGAACCGCTCGAAGGAACACCAAGATACTACGGTATCTTGAACGTAATTAGAAATAAAATAATAGGAAATGCGGACGCGGTACTAGAGTCGTACAATACGCCTCTGAATTGGAAAGCCACTTCCAAATGCCTAACGCTGCATTACGCAGACCAGAGGGACCTTGGTACGCTAGAATACCAAATGACGTCCCTTATTCAAGGCAATGCCTCCGTGCAAGATTTCTACCAAAAAGTTTATTCGCATCTATCACATATTTTAAATAAAATACAGTGTATGGATGTGGGAAATGAATCGCTAACTGTATTAACTAGCACTTACAGAGATAAAGCACTCGACACATTTATCCGAGGCTTAAATGGCGATCTACCAAAACTTTTAGGCATGCGTGCACATAGATCTTGAAAGTCCACCCAATCCTGAAAATAATCACCTGAACAATCTACATACTCCCGATTTTGTACTGCAACCTACTGGCTACGTTTCCCCGAATGACATTTACGCGTTCAACCAAGTAACAAATATGGAAGAAGTACAGCACGACCCTGATTTGAGAAATTATATCTTAAACCAGAATGAAAATCAGAATCAACCCGAAGAAGAAGCTCCAGAATACAGTGACATACATTTTTTAGAATGATTTCCTCTTCGTTGCCCTACTTTCAATGTAGAACGAAGAGCGGCCAAATTCTAAACTTTCTCATTGATACCGGATCAAGTAGAAATTATATTCAGTGCAGTTTAATAAAAAATCCTATCCCAAATGACCAATTTTTCCTAGCTAAATCCATTGCTGGCGACATTCAGGTAACCCACCCTTCTCCCAACATTAAAAACGTTCCATGGTGTTACATTGGCAGCACTCTCGCTAGTTAATATTGAACTGAAGTACACTGAACTATAATATTATACCAATATTGTCACCTTATGTTATATGAATAAAGATCTCTTTTTCAATGTGGGTCTAAACCTTAAACATGGTGGCAGCGGTTGAAAAGAGAAAAAAAAAACCCTTAACCTCATAAGAGCACAAATCGGAAAAAAATAAAAACTGTTCGAAACAAATAATTGCAAAACAGGGAAGTAATTAAAATACTTATAAAAAAGCACATAGAGCAATTAAAAATAAATAACATTTAAGCCAAACAGTGTTTTATAGTAAACTTGGTCCAGGCAAAAACCACATCGAAATTGAGGAGACACGTGTTAACATGACGGAAAGGGAAAAAAAAAGGAAATTACCCATCAACAAGCACCACACATCTTCAAAGTCAAAAGATGCAGATAACCCTAAGTCCCCCGGACGACTTTTCATTTGTACCGTCACACTGGGAGAAATGGTTCAAGCGCTTTGAACGATATCGAATGGGAAATGGACTCCACGAGACAACTGACAAATCCCAGGTAAACATACTTATATACTGCATGGGCGAAAGAGCCGAAGAAATACTCGTATTTTCTTCATTCACTCCACCTCCTACAACATATGTTGAATGTATAGAAAAATTCGAAAAATATTTTATTCCCAAAAGAAATGTGATATACGAAAGGGCAAAATTTCTTAAAAGAAAGCAGGGGGATGAAACAGGGGAGGAATTTATTTCAGCTTTGCATGCGTTTGCAAAGTATTGCGAATGGGGAAATTTGCATGATGAAATGATTTTATTAACCCTAATTGTAGGTATGAAAGACACAGGCTTGAGTGACAGATTACAGCTCGATCCAAATCTATCATTAGAGAAAGCTATTACGTCGATTCGCCAGGTAGAGGAGCTTCTCAGGCAAAAACACGAGCTTTTTCCAGTATCACCAGCTGTGTGCAGAGTGGAGCATTTTGCCGATAAGAAAAGCAGAAACGAGAAACATAAAATAGGACTTAATAGACAAATGAAAATCTATAGGAGAGGGGGGATTCAAGGCAGGGAAAAAGATGTAGGAGATCAAAAGTGCATGCGATGTGGATTTGAGCGTCATGAGTATAACAAGTGCCCCGCTAAAAATATAAATTGCAATAAGTGTAAGAGGGTTGGACATTACGCAAGGTTATGTAGAACAAAAAGGGTAAATGAGGTTAGGGAGGAGAATGAGGAATTTTTTGTTGGTGCAGTATCGCAAGACTGGACCATTGATTTATGACTAAATGAAAAGAAAGTAAATTTTAAAGTGGATACAGGTGCTGATGTAACCTTAGTACCTTGGGCAGCGGTTAAGAATACCGTGGGAACGTACATTGAAAAAACATCGGCAAAGCTGTACAGTGTCAACCAAGCAATAAATGTAATTGGAAAAGCTAAAGTAAATTTAAAATATAAAGAGAAGGGCATAGAGGGAATGATTTACATAACTAAAGAAAAAATAATGCCTTTATTGGGGAAAACAGAAATAGGAAAACTAGGATTGATAAAGAAACTATTCCATATTTCGACGAGAAACTGGTTCGAGGACTTTAAAGAAGTGTTTAGAGGATTGGGAACATTTAAAGAAGAGTATGAAATTGAGCTAAATTCAAAAGCGAAACCTTATGCAATTTCAACTCCGAGGCTAGTACCTGTTCACTTAATTACCAAGGTTAGGGAGGAACTAGATAAAATGGTAAAAAGTGGAGTTATTGCACCTATGGAGGATGCATCGGATTGGTGCGCACCAATGGTCGTTGTTCCCAAAAAGGAAGGCATTAGGATTTGCATAAACTTTACCGAGTTAAACAGGTGTGTTAGAAGGCAGGTGCATCCAATATTCGGCGTCGACCATTTACTTTCGCAACTCACTGGGGCCAAGTTTTTCACCAAGCTTGATGCGAATAGTGGTTTTTGGCAGGTTCCTTTGTCAGAAGCATCTCAGAACTTGACAGTTTTTCTAACCCCTTTTGGAAGATATAAATGTCTTAGATTACCGTTCGGAATTACATCGGCTCCTGTGTGCTCACATGGATGATATTCTAATATGGGGTGAGACTATTGAAGAACATGATGAGTGTGTAGAGGCTGTACTCAAAATAATAAGATCCAAAGGGATGACGCTTAACAAAGAAAAATCGGAATTCGCCAAAACAAAAATTTCGTACTTAGGACACACTATTTCGGAGGGAGAAATTAGAGTTGATGAAGGTAAAACAAGGGCAATCAGGGAAATGGAAGCACCGAACAATGTTAAAGAAGTTCAGCGATTCCTAGGAATGGTTAACTTTATTGGTAAGTACATTCCAAACAAATCAGCTATTCTTGAGCCAATTACAAGTCTACTTAAAAAAAGAAATGATTTTACCTGGAGTTTCGCGCAAGAAAAAGCTTTCAAGGAGATAAAAGAAAGATTATCATCAGCCCCCAGTCTAAGAATTTATGATTCAGTAAAGGAGACTATTATCTCATGCGATGCTTCCCAACAAGGACTAGGTGCAGTTCTTCTGCAAAAGCACGGTAAAGATAAATGCCCAGTAGCATATATTTCAAGAAGTCTTACAGCAGCAGAAAAAAACTACGCGAATATCGAAAGAGAGGCATTGGGAATAGCTTGGGCCTGCGAAAAACTGAAAAATTATTTAGTTGGAAGGAGGTTTGAAATACAAACGGATCACAAACCTCTATTGCAAATTCTACAAACTAAAAGCATAGATGATCTCTCACCAAGATTGCAACGTATGCGGATGCGAATGTTGAGATACGATTATTTAATTAATTACATACCGGGGAAAAATCTTGTCGTTGCAGATCATTTGTCCAGAACGCCATTGAAGGATATTCCTGAAGAAGACGAATTGAACGAAGAAATAAGCGCATATGTACATCAGATATCTTTCCATAATATAAAAATGAAAGATGAAAATATTGTTCAGGTAATTAAATCGCAAATAGATGACCCAGAGTGTCAACAATTAAAAATGTACATTAGAACGCAATGGCCGTCGAAAAACAAAATTAGTTTAGAGATGAAGAAATTTTATGCAGTAAGGGACGAACTTGCAGTAATTGACAATGTGCTATTACGGAAAAACAGAATTGTCATACATTGAGGAGAAAGTGCCGACTTGCCCTGCATGCGTACAACAAAGAACAAATAAGCATGAACCACTAATAGCTTCTGATTTTCCAGAATATCCATCTCAAAAGGCTGCTATGGACCTATTTAAATTGGACAGTAAGTGGTACATAGTAATAACGGATTGTTATTCGAGGTTTTTTGAGGTAGCGGAACTCATACGAATGAGGATGAGAGACATCATACAGATATGTAAATCAACGTTTTGTCGACATGGTATACCGCAGAGTGTTTACACCGACAGTGGAACACAATTCCAAAATTTAGACTCATCGGAGTTCCGACAGTTTGCCAAGGAATGGTCTTTTAATGTGATCACCAGCAGCCCACAATATCATCAGGCCAACGGTGCTGCAGAGTCCGCAGTTAAAGTAGCTAAAAATATTTAAAAAAAAAATAAAGGGAATGTTGAATTGGCACTTTTGGCGTATCGAAATACACCGATATCAAGTGGATATAGTCCAGCAGAACTGAGTTTTGGGAGGAGACTTCGGGAGACTCTACCAGATTTTAATTTAAACGAAAAACCGGATTTCCGGAACCTAATACTGAAGGAACAATCTTATAGGAGGAGATACAAAATGAATTTTGATAGGAGATATAGAGTAAGGGAATTGAGTGAATTAGAACCAGGAGATTTCGTGTGGATTACTGATCTCAGAAGGCACGGGAAAATTGTAAGACAAGTTCAGCCTCGTTCATATTTAGTTGAGACAAATAAGCGGGTTATTCGTAGGAACAGAGTTCATTTAATTAACGCTCCATATTTAAATTCGTTGCAGACAAAGCCCATTACTGAGATACCACTAGCGGAGACACCTGATAGCATTCCAACAGCTTCCAATAAAGATTCCACAGGCGATACGGTAAGGACAGATGAAACACCAAGACGAGATTCAACAGATGCTTTAGTTACCAGATCCGGAAGAAGAATACATCGTATGTAGAGAAGAAAAAACAAATAATTATAGATACTTATTGTGTTAACTCTTTAATTTTGTAAAAAAAAAAAACATTATCATTGTACACAATAACGTGCATATATCAAAATATTACATTCCGATTAACATCTTTATATCTTAAGGGAGATGTTGCATTGGCAGCACTCTCGCTAGTTAATATTGAACTGAAGTACACTGAACTATAATATTATACCAATATTGTCACCTTATGTTATATGAATAAAGATCTCTTTTTCAATTTGGGTCTAAACCTTAAACACATGGCATTCTAGACAATGACAGTCTGAAAGAATTCAATGCTGTCATTCACACAAAACAAAGTTTTATGACTATTCATGACAAAACAAGAATTAAAATAAAACAACTAAAGTCACCTTTAGTTAATTCAATAAATATAAAACTTGATCACATGTCAGACTCACAGAAAGAATTCATTAAAATTCCCTGCTTTATTCTCCGAACCAAACGAAAAACTCACCTACACAACAAAAGTCGTTGGTGAAATTCGCACAAACACTGACTCTCCGGTGTACTCTAAGTACTATCCCTATCCTGCCGCACTAAAAGAAGAAATAGAAAAACAAATAAAAAGCCTCATTGATGATAATATTATTCGACCATCCCGTTCCCCATACAACTCCCCTGTATGGATCGTCCCGTAGAAAGCCGACTCAAATTTAAATAAACAATATAGATTGGTAATCGATTATAGGAAATTAAATACTGTTACCATCTCAGACAAATATCCTATACCCGAAATTAACGAGGTCCTATCACAACTTGGACAAAGCAAATACTTTACGGTTTTAGATCTCAAAAGCGGTTTCCATCAGATTCCACTAAGGAAATCCGATATGGAAAAAACTGCATTTTCAATAAACAATGGGAAATTTACTCGACTCCCATTCGGTTTGAAAAATGCACCCTCCATTTTCCAACGTGCGCTAGACGACATACTACGAGAGTATATAGGAAAAATTTGCTACGTCTATATTGATGATATTATTATCTTCAGTAAAGACGAAAGCGACCACGTCAGTCATGTCGAAAAGATATTTAAAACCTTGAATGAAGCTAACATGAAGGTGCAATTAGATAAATGCAATTTGTTTAAAGAAGAAGTTGAATTTTTAGGCTTTATTGTATCATCCAAAGGGATAACAACAAACCCAGCAAAAGTTGAAGCTATCGTTAATTTCCCTATTCCAAAAAATCTCAAACAACTTAGATCGTTCTTAGGCTTAGCTGGTTATTATCGCCGATTTGTCAAAGACTACGCGAAATTGGCTAAACCTTTGACTTCTTTACTAAGAGGTGAGGAAGGACGAATATCTAAGACCCAATCTAACAAAATCCCTATATACCTCAAAGCAGACTCTCTAGCAGCCTTCCAAAAAATAAAAAACTCTCTGACTTCTAAGGATTTATTTCTTGCGTACCCAGATTACAAGAAAAGTTTTGAATTAACCTCTGACGCATCCAATACCGCCATCGGTGCCGTTCTATCGCAAAACGATAGACCTATCATGTTCATTTCTCGATCGTTGAGCAAAATCGAAGAAAACTACGCCACCAACGAGAAGGAAATGCTTGCGATTATTTGGGTACTCAACTCTTTTCGAAACTACATTTACAGTACCTCCCATGTAAAAATTTTTACAGACCATCAGCCGCTAACGTACGCTCTAAGCAACAAGAATAATAACTCCAAAATGAAGCGCTGGAAAGCGATTTTGGAGGAATACAATTATGAGTTGCAATACAAACCAGAAAAGAGTAACGTAGTCGCTGACGCTCTCTCTCGTTCTCCCCAAGTCTCCCAAGTCAACTCTTTATCAGTTTCCCTTCCCAACTTTCCATAGACACATTTTTGTTCAACCCGTCTACACAGAAAAAGATCTTATTACGATATTAAAGAAGTACCTTAACCCCAGCATTATAAATGGACTGTATACTAACGAGGCAACTATGGGAATAATTCAAAAATTCTATCCATATCATTTCAATTCTTACAAGACACGTTTTTCCCAATCCCAAGTAACTGATCTTATAAACCCTACTGAACAACAAGAGCAAATTCTTAAAGAACACAATAGAGCACATAGAAATAGTAATGAGAACAAAATGTAACTCCTACAAAAATATTATTTTCCTAAAATGAAAGCTCGAATCCATGAAATTATAAAACAGTGTCGAATCTGTAAGGAACAAAAGTACGAACGACACCCGAATAAACCGAAAATCCAAGAAGCCCCTATTCCAGAATTCCCTGGACACATAGTCCATTTTGACATTTACTCCACCAATAAGAATTTAGTAATGACAGCCATAGACAAGTTCTCAAAATTCGCGCAAGTGAAAGTCATAAAATCTAAAGCAATCGAAGATATTCGAGAACCCTTAACACAGCTAATTTTTGCCTTTGGCGTCCCCAAATTAGTCATCTTCGATAACGAAAAATCTCTCAACTCATCAACAATATGCTTCATGCTGCAGGATCAATTAGGCATCGAAATTTTCAAAACGCCCCCATATAGTAGCACAGTCAACGGTCAAGTGGAAAGATTCCACTCTACGCTGTCTGAAATTATGAGATGCCTTAAAGCAGAACGACCAACTATGTCATTCATAGAACTCCTTGATTGCGCGGTATACGAATATAATTATTCAATACATACAGCCACCAGCAAAAGACCAATAGAGACGTTTTTCGGTAGATTTGTTAGCATAGATCCGAATCAATATGAGCAGGCAAGGCAGGAGAATATTCAAAAGCTAAGATTAAAACAGTCCAAAGATATAGAACACCACAATAAGTCAAGACAGGAGATAAAAAAATACACCGCAGGCGAAGTAATATACGTTAAAGTGAATAAAAGGTTAGTTACCAAATTGTCCCCAAGATTTAAAAAAGAAACTGTCAAAGAAGACAGATCCACTACTATTTTAACTGAATCTGGCAAAATAATTCACAAAAATAATATCAGGAATTAATCCCTTTTTAGGTTTCTCTTTACTCAAAGTTTGGCTGAAGTCCAAATTTTGGATTACACAAATGCTAAGATCGTGTCAACATACACGGGAACAGCCAAGCTTCAAACGGGTACATTCAAAATCATACACGTAATAGATCTAAAGGCCTACGAGGAACTCATTGAGGAAATCCAACTACAAACCCAGAATGAAATCAAGGAAACCGATCCCAATTTTCATACAGTGTCCCATCAAATTACCCAAATTAAAAACCAGCTAAGCATCCTTAAACCTAAAATTAAAAACCCCAGATCCCTAAATTTTCTTGGAAGCGCGTGGAAATGGCTCGCTGGCAGTCCAGACCACGACGACCTTCTAATCCTAAAATCCGAATCTCATAATTTACTAACCAATAACAACAAACAAGTAATCATAAATAAAGCTTTTACTGAAAAAATTAATAAGTTAACAAATGTAACAAATAATGCTTTGCAACTTTTAAAATTAAGTAACAACTTGAAAAATGAATTTACACTAGAAATTAAGTACAAATTAGATATTTTAAAAGAAGAAATCACTAATATAGAATACGCTTTACTTTGGGCAAAGACTAAGATTGTTAACTCTTTTATCCTTTCTAATTCGGAAATAAAAATTGTAAAGGAAAAATTTAAAGAAAGCAATATACCTTTTAATAATGTTGAAGAGGCACTTGAATTTGCCGACATTAAAATAGCATCTAATAAATCAACTATACTTTATATTATTAGTATTCCTACTACATAAAATGTTATATGCGAAAAATTGTTAATTAAACCAATAAAATATAATAAACATATATTGAAGTTACAGTATGAAAAGATACTGAATTGTGAAAATATAATATACGGAATTAAAAATGATTGTAAATCATATAATGAATTAACTGTCTGCAACAAAAATGCAATTTTTAACTTAAGTTTCGATAATTGTATTCCAAATTTAGTTAAAGGTAAACCATCAAGTTGTGACGAAATCACCAACTATCATGTACCAAGCATAGTGGAACTTCACCCAGGAACTCTGTTCCTTAATCAATTCAACGGATCAATCTTAGTTGAGAGCAATAAGGCACAATTTAAGCGGAACCTTTATTCTGCAGTTCCATAACACATCAATTTACATAAATGGCCAAGAATATAACTCAAGGGAAATACCATCTTCCAAACCTTTGCCGGCGGCTCTACATGTGAGTTCTTCAATTAAAACTTATAAAGAACTCCTAACACTGGAGATGTTAAAGGAACTGCATATAAACAACACAGCACACATAACAGAAGTAGAGGAAGAAGGGCAGACTCATGTTATCACCAACTACAGTATGACATCTCTCGTAATATTAGCTACGAGGGCGGGTCAATAAGTCCGTGACTTTTGTATTAAAACACAGATTTTTTGATAAAAAAATAACTTTATTTTTCAACGTAGTCTCCCTTGAGCTCTATACACTTTGTCCAACGCTTCTCCAATTTTTTTATCCCTTCCAAAAAAAATGATTTGTCGAGGTCCTCAAAATAGGCCTTTGTTTGCGAGATGACTTCATCATTGGAGTCAAATCTTTTTCCACCAAGCCATTTCTTCAGGTTTGGGAACAAGAAGTAGTCGCTCGGAGCCAAATCTGGAGAATAGGGTGGATGAGGGAGCAATTCATAGCCCAATTCATGGATTTTTGCCATGGCAACTGCACATGTGTGCACCCTTGCACACATTGTCTTGGTGGAAAAGAACTTTTTTCTTGGCCAAATGAGGTCGTTTTTTTTTCAAATCGTCATTGAATCGGTCCAATAAGTTGGCATAATATTCCCCATTGATTGTTCTTCCCTTTTGAAGGTAGTCAATGTGGATTATCCCGCGTGCATCCCAAAAAACAGTCGCCATAACTTTATTGGCTGACAAACCCACCTTGGCCTTCTTTGGCGCCGATTCACCCTTAGAAACCCACTGTTTTGACTGTTGTTTGTTCTCTGGTGTGTTGTGATGGATCCATGTTTCGTCCACGGTTACAAAACGACGCAAAAACTCCTCCATATTGCGATTAAACAACGCCAAACCTTCCTGTGAAGTTGTTACACGATTGCGTTTGTGGTCGACTGTGAGCAAACGCGGCACCCATCTTGCGGAAAGCTTTCTCATGCCCAAGTGATCATTCAAAATTGAAACCACTGAGCCATGCGAGATCCCTACGGCTTCCACAATCTCTCGCACTTGCAATCTTCGGTCGGCCAACACCATATCGTGAATTTTTTCGATTGTTTCGGGTGTAGAGACCTCAACTGGGCGTCCAGGACGTTCGGCATCTTCAGTGCTTGTACGGCCACAACGAAATTCAGTAAACCACTTTTTTACCATTGAAATCGATGGTGCAGAGTCCCCATAGCATTTATCAAGCTTAGCCTTGGTCTCGGTAATGGTTTTTTTTCGCAAAAAATAATGCTTAATAAGCACACGAAATTCACTTTTTTCCATTTTCTCCTCAAATTAGTGAGTAGTCTGATAAAAATAGCTGTCAAACACAAACTAACTGACGCAGCAAGTTTAAATTTTGACAGGAGTCAACTGACAAATGCCTGTTGACAGGAGCAGTGTTGCTGTTTCAGTAAAGAGGTCAGAAATTCAAAAAGTCACGCCCCCGTATTATAGTCATTACCATCAGACAAGTTATTGACCGAAACGGTAAAGTTACAATTCACACCGAAACCCCAAAGAAGACCGAAGCGCAGCTTGAAAGTCAAGTGGAAGGTGAACCATCACAGCAAAAGCCAATACCAATGCTCTATATGGTATCGAGTGAGGACACTCGATTTTAAGGACGGAGGAGTTAACACAAAAAATATTAGAACTCGCATTACACTAGCTGAGTGCAATGCTCCCACTTCCGCCACATGCACTTCAAGTTTCAAGTGTGTGGTTCTGCCCAATTCTGAGAAATCTGACCCATGCATTCAAAGGTTCACACGCTCTATACAAGGCAAATTCCGAGAAGCTTGCCAACCACCTGTAACAGCAAGAAACTAAACCAAAATTGCTGAACTAGTAGTTTGTCGCATTTGATGGTAACCTTACCTTATAAATAATTGTAAATTAGATTTTAAGCTTCAGTTCGAATTGGCACAATAAAGTGGGCAGTAGTCCCAAATAAAAATAAAAAATTGTTTTTTTTTAACTTCACCGCGGATAAAAGTATATCTTAAATTATACAACTTAAGAACTATCACAAAGCTCAGATTGATGAAATGAATGCCAAAATAAATGAAAAGGAACAACAAATTCTTACACTGGAGAGAAAGGTAGACAACCTAGAACAACAACTTCCCTCAAATACGAGTATCTCTGATTTTGACAAAATATGAAGATTGTTAATCCTATTCCTTCTTCAGTTCAAAATGTATGTGATATGCCAGTTTTTCGTAGTTTTATCGATAATTGCTTTTGTGTGCACCAAAACATCCGCGGTCTAAGACAACATTTTTCAGTTTTCTTGGCTCATATTGAGTCACTTAATAAATTGCCAGCTATAATAGTTCTAACAGAGATTTGGGTTTATGAGAATGAAATGAAATTGTACAATATACCGGGTTATACTCCTTTCAGTTGTTGCAATGAATCTTATTCGTCAGGTGGTGTTGCAGTTTATATTGATGAGAGTATTGATCACAATTTCTTCAAAATTGTCATACGTAGTGCAGATGTTGTAAAGTTATCGTTTTGTTATCAAAACGAAAACTATACAATGTTGTGCTTGTATAGATTGCACGCCTTTACTCAAAGAGGAACTTAGCAAAATTCTTTGTATGAACAAAACTTGTAATTTAATTTTAATTGGTGTTATTAATATTGATATTTCGAATGAGTCCAATATTGACACTGATAAGTATTTGTTCCTTATGGCCTCGCATGGTCTCAAATGTAACCTATATGACAATACCCGTATAACAGAATCTTCAAGTACTTGCATTGACCACTTTTTCACCCGGTTTAAAATCAGTAATAAACTCAAACTTTCTGGAAGTGTTCTCGATTTAAAGATTACTGATCACAAAATGATCGTTTTATTATATGAGTTAGAAAATATAGCGAAACCTCCTTTAGTAATTCAAACAAAAAAGCATTATACAATAGATTATACTTCATTAAAAAATATTTTGAAAAATGAATTTTGGGATCAGGTTTATTCGAAAAAGGAACCATCTACTTCATACGCTTTCTTTATTTCAATTCTGCAAAAATATATAGAGTCATGCACTTCCATATCCCTAAATAAAAATAAGTTTCTCAAGCCTTGGATGAATGGGCCTCTCCTTAGGCAGATTAAAAATAAGAGCAAGCAAATACGAGGGGCGTTCAACACATTCTCGGTATCGGGGTAAGTAATACTATTATTTTAGTGCATTCATGTAAAATTTCATATAAATGTGATTATTAATTCGCGTTTTATCTCTAGTTAAACCGAATCATAATGGCAACTGAGACGATGATGGTGAAAATAGAACATCGCGCTGTAATTACATTTCTCACTAAGCAAGGAAAAAGTCAAAAAACTATTCATGAAGAGATGGTGGCTGTTTACCAGGGTTCCGCACCTTCATTATCAACTGTGCAAAAGTGGTCAAGTGAGTTCAAGAGAGGCAGAGAGAGCATTGAAGACGACCCCCGCTCCGGCGCCCCGGCTACTGCTTGTACGGGAGAAAGCATCAAAGAAGTCGAAAAACTTGTTCTTGAGGATGCCCGAATAAAGGTGAAAATGATGGCAGAGATCACCAAGCTTTCAATTGGTACCATTCACACCATTCTTCATGACCATCTTAACCTTTCAAAGGTCAGTGCAAGGTGGGTGCCACGAATGCTCACAGCGCCTCAGATAAAAAGTGAGAATTGCATGCTGTAGAGAGCTTTTGGAGATGTGTAGTGAGAACGCGGACGGTGTTATGGATCGAATTGTTACTGGGGACGAAACACTATGACCCTGAAAGCAAATAAGAGTCCATGCAGTGGCATAAAAAAGGAACTGACCCCCCGAAGAAGTTCAAAGTCACTCCGTCTGCCGGGAAGCTCATGGCCACAGTTTTTTGGGACTCAAAGGCAATCTTGCTCATTGAGTACAAAAAAAAAAGGTGAAACCATCAACGCCACATCCTACGCTTCCACTTTGCATAATTTGCGGGAGGAAATTAAAAAGAAAAGACGGGGTAAACTCGCAGCGGGTGTGTTGCTTCTTCATGACAACGCTCCTGTTCACACGGCGCGAGTTTCCAAGGCCGCTGCGCGAGATTGTGGTTTCGAAGAAATCCAATACCCACCCTATAGTCCAGACCTTGCCCCTAGTGATTATTTCCTGTTTCCGGATTTGAAAAAATGTCTTCGTGGAAAATGATTTTCGGATGATGAAGAACTCAAGTCGGTATTTTGCAGAGAAAGAGGAAATTTATTTTTTTGAGGGTTTAAAAAAGCTTATCTCAAGATGTAACAAATGCATTGACGTTAGGAGAAATTATATTGAAAAATAAAAACAATTTAAATTGAATTCGCATTTTCCTTCATATCGATACCGAGAATATATTGAACGCCCCTCGTAAGTATAAAGCTAAAAAAAACTTCCAAACAATGAAAAATTAAAAAAGTACTACCTTAAACTTTGTAAAGCTGTAAGCGCAAATATTGAATTGACTCGAGAAAGGTATTATTTTAACTTAATACCTTTTAACTTTTAAAAGAAGAATGGAAAGCCATCGACAGCATTTTAGGTAAAACTTCTAAGTCTAATATAATAGAAACCATTGTAGTTGATAATGCTACTCTTACAGATTTCAAAAGTATATCCAAAAAATTTAATGAATATTTTACAGAAATACCTGCAACATTGAATCAGTCTATTAATTTTAGTGGTGATTGTAATTGCTTTAATCAACAGTGTATAAATACTGAATTCTCACATCCAAATAGTTTTGCTTTTAATCCTATCACCTCTTTTGATACATACAAAGCTATTTTATCTTTAAAAAATAAAAACTCTTATACGTCTGATGGAATATCTAGTAATCTTCTTAAAAAAAAATTGCCTTTTATGTTTCAGATGTTTTGAGTTATATATTTAACTTAAGTGTTGTGGGAAACAGGGCTGTTTCCCACAACAATTTAAATGTGCTGAGGTTATTCCACTCTTTAAAAAAGGAGATAAAACAAATATGGCTAACTATAGACCTATTTCAATACTTCTTACTTTTTCAAAAATATTTGAAAAACTTATGGACAATAAAATTACATCTTTTCTAAATAAAATAGGATTTTTTAGCGATAATCAATTTGGGTTCCGTTCGAGGAAGTGAGGAATTCAACCGAAGATGCAATTCTTAGGCTATGCAGTTAGCTTTATGGCAGCTTAAATGATAATAAATCTACTATGGCCCTCTTCATTGATATGACAAAAGCGTTTGACTTGATTGATCACGATATACTACTAGGCAAATTATATAGTGCAGGGTTTAGAGGGGTGTTTTTTCAATGGTTGAAATCTTATTTAAAAGAGAGAGTTCAAAAAGTTATTATAAACGGCACACAAAGTGAGACTAGGCTTTTAAAAAATGGAGTACCACAGGGATCTGTCCTCGGCCCTTTGTTTTTTTTTTAGTATACATAAACTCAATCTTCAAACTCCTGTTAAACGGTCTTTCGACGGCATTTGCAGATGATATATCATTTACCTATCAGTCAAATTCTAATTTTAATTGTATTTTACTAATTGAAGAGGACTTAGAAATTCTAAGAACTTGGTTTTCGAACCATAAACTAATAATTAGTGAAAAAACTAAATTCATGACTTTTAAAACCTCTGGTCATCCAGTTTGTAATTACAACCCGTTTTTTCATGCTTCGAATTGTAGGCAATTTAGCTTTCCAATTCATGATTGTGGTATATGTAACTTTCATAATAAAAATACTTCTTCTGATTCATGTTTCAAAATCAATTTTGTGAAGAATTTCAAATATTTAAGTTACAATTGATTCTAACCTTAATTGGATAGACCATAGTAAAAATATTAAAAATCATTTGATGCTTATAACACGAAAAATGTATCTCTTAAAGCGATTTTGCTCTAAAAAGATTCTCAAAACAATATACAATATTATGGCCTTGCGCACTCTAAACTACAGTATGGGTTATCTAGTTGGGGTGGTTCCTATGCAAATACTTTTAGACCTCTAATAATTGCTCAAAAGCATCTTATTCGAATAATCTGCAACAAAAATCGTTATACCAAAAGTTGGCCATTATACAAGGAATTGCAAATTCTACCTATGAGACATCTTTATATTTTTAAAGTATTGGGTCTACAAGTAAGTTTCCAGCGTTTTTTTTTCCAAAATTTGAAGTTTTATTATGAAAACATAGTTACAATGCTTTATTCAAAGTATCGTCCATCGGAAGCTACAACTTTCCCCCATCCTTCTGGCAATTTATGAATTCCGGACCAAAAAAATTTCTCGTCTTTCGATCCCAAGAACGTATCGAGCCAATTTTTGATTTCCTCTACTGAGCTGAAGCGTATTCCTGTAAGAGCGTTCTGCATCGAACGAAACAAGTGGTAGTCAGATGGTGCCAAGTCTGGACTGTAAGGCGGGTGAGGCAGAATTTCCCATCCACTATTTTCCAAATAGTTTTTCACCGAAACCGCAACATGTTGCCGAGCCGAGCGTTGTCGTGATGAAAAATGACGGACTCATGCCTGGTCTCATATTCTGGGCGTTTTTCTTTTAATGCCCGCTTCAAACGAATTAGTTGGGTTCGATATAATGGTTCTTTGATGGTTTCACCACTCGGAAGCAGTTCGTAGTCTACGACACCCTTTTGATCCCACCATATGCAGAGCATGACCTTATTCACGTGAGTATTTCGTTTAGGCGTCGATTGGGCGGGCTCGCCGGGCTTTGTATACGATTTTCTGCATTTAGGATTATCTTAATAAATCCCTTTCTCATCACCAGTGACAATACGATGCAAAAATGATTTATTTTTATACCGCTGCAGTGACATTTCGGACATGCAAAATCGCCGTTCGACGTTTCTTGGCTTCAATTCGTACGGCACTCAGTTTCCAACCTTTTGAATGAATCCCAGTGCTTTTAGGCGCAGGGAAACGGCTTGTTGCGTGACGCCCAATGATGCAGCAAGTTCTTCTTGAATCTGACACGGATTCTCATCCAGTAAAGCGTCCAATTCCTCGTCTTCAAAACTTTTCGGCTTTCCGGGGCGATCTTTGTCTTCAACTCCAAAATCACTACTTTTGAACCGTTTGAACCACTCGCGGCACGTCGATTCACCAATACATTCCGCCCCATAAGTTTCCGAAAGCAAACGATAGGCCTCAGCCGCATTTTTCTTCATATTAAAGAATAAAAGCAGCGCTTCCCGCAAATGACGTTTATTTGGCTGGAAACTTGCCATGATTTTCCTCGATAAAATGTACAACACCGATAGAACTGCTCAAATATAACGCTGCAAAGTTGTTGACAGATACAAAACTTACAAATAAAACACATGGGGTCTGACATTTCTGCCCGGGATCCACTGGTGGCGCCATCTCTGACAAACGCTGGAAACTTACTTGTAGA
This sequence comes from Volucella zonaria, assembly GCA_963966105.1. Taxonomy (NCBI): domain Eukaryota; kingdom Metazoa; phylum Arthropoda; class Insecta; order Diptera; family Syrphidae; genus Volucella; species Volucella zonaria. Next base: position 127,410,836 of record OZ014533.1, on the reverse strand, counting down.
CCCAATACTTAAAGAATTTTTTAAGCGAAGTGGCAATATTCCCAGCAGAAACTCGCAATTATATAACCTGAGAATAAACAACATGCACCTGGGCACTGTACCCATTGCTCACAAAACTCTTTTCTCTAACTTTTATACTATCGCAGCCCCTAAGGCTTTCAATAAATTACCTCTGTCTATAAGGCAAAGTCTTAATTTTAAATCTTTCTTCAAAATCGTGAAAGACTGGCTATTCACGATTGACTTAAATTGTATTGATAACTATTGTTGAAAATTTATTATTAATAGAATATGTATCATTTTCTTGCTATCCTTTTGCTTTCTTCTTTCTCAAACATTGATATACTATGTATTATATATTGTTGATTGTCACCCCACAACAGTTTACAGTTTACTATTAGTGGAAATGTTAATTTACAAATGTACCATTCAACACTAACTTCCTAGTTACAGAATGATAGCTATTAGCGAAAAATCGAAAGCCTTGCTTCGTCAAGACAAGAAGAACGGTCACAGAGGAATTCTTACTGATGAGAAAATTTTCATCGTTGAAGAATCGCTCAACAAATAGAAGGATAGAGTGTATGCTCTGCCGTCACGACATGTATCTGAACTCGTTGCGAGAATTCAACATGGCCATCACCCGGCTTCTGTGATGGTTTGGTGGGAAGCAGCCTACGAAGAAGTCACCGAGCTGCATTTCTGCGAGAAAGATGTCAAGACCTCGGCGAAAGTGTATCAAATGGATGTTTTACAGAACGTTGCGGAATCCCTCAATAGAACACTATTCGCAAATAAACCGAGAACCTTTGAACAAGACTCCACATCAGCTTATAAAACAAAAACGACTCAAACATGGCCCAAAAACAATGTTCCGAACTTCATTTCCATGAATGGTAGGCCAAATGCCAATCCACTAGACTACAAGACTATGGTCCATTCTGGAGACTGTGGTTTGCACTATTCGACATCCAAGTATTGGGCCTTTTAAGTGCGCCTTCGTTCGAGCAGTGGACAACAGCGGACAGACCGACTTACTTCGTCGTTACTGGAAGGCAAATGGGGGCCAATAAGACCCTGTCGACCTTTTGCCAGTTCAAAGTAGCTGTTGGCAGACATGGGGCCTGTCACCCGGAAGGGTACTTTGGATCTACGTGACTATAGTAAAGCCAATTAGATCCTATATGGCGGTTGTCTAGTGGAATAAGCTTTCACGAACATACGTCACTGCTGCTTTTACCAGACTCCAAAGAAAGGTCTGTTTCGACTGCATTAGGTCTTTCCCTAGCAAACCTTGCTTTGCTCTAGACGCAGTGATGAATCTCCCTCCCCTTGATATTCATATCATGGGCTGTACTCACAAAGTGATCTTCCGTTTAAAGAGAAGTGGTCATTGGCACGCATCACGCACCAGAGTTTCGATGACCTTGTGCGCCGACTGTCTTTTGACTCTAGTCTTATGGGCATGGGACACTAGAACTCCTGCTTCGGAGGAATGGTTTCGGCCAGAATTCGAGCCAGGAAGGGAATGTATCCGCTGATGTCTCTAAACTCGATTTAGGATGCGCCAGTGGTTTGTTTTTGGAGGACTGCAACGTTAGATCTCGCTCCTCATTAGGAAAACTTGCGTATGCCTTCCAAACGGAGATATACGCAATCCTGATGGCAACGAACTATATTGTGAAGAATCGGTTGAGGCGAATTCACTGGGTCTTGTTTGGGTACCAGCTTGGAACGGGATTGCCGATAAACTTGCCAGACAATGCTCAGAGTGAATTTTTCAGGACCTAAACCTATGTTAGGTGCTCGGTTGGGTTTCATATGAGCATAACTGTGGATGACTTTACTCTCCTGGTTGCAGGCAGCCCAAACGAATGCTTCCCCATGTCTCTAATAGGTCAGCGGCTTTTCTGCTGTTTCTGCACTAGCCTGCCTACAGGCGTCCTGACGGGGCATCGCGCCTTTGCTAACATTTAAGTTTGCTGGGCATAAGTAATATAACATTCTACGATGCCTGCTGTGGAAGTGATGACACACCCAGCACTGCTTCTCTGAATGTCCGGCTTCAGTTCGCATCAGGCTGCAAGTACTCGGCGCTGGGTGCTGGTACTGTAAACACTTTATCTTCTATGGCTGCAATTTTTCAATAAAAATGCGACAAGAAAAAAAATCCCCCCCTAACCTAACCAGAACTCCACCCATAGTCGAAAATGTATTCCGACTCCTGATTAGAAATTCAATCTATGTCACAAAGTCCTCCAACCGCATTCACCCGAAGGATAATTTTACAAATCCAAAAGATACACAATAATTTACAAACATTCTGAAATAAGAAAGTGATAAATGACCCAATAAAAGATGCCAAACTGCCAGAGACTTCAGATCTCCGAATGGACCGTCACGCCAGCATTTGCAATCGTAAATCGAATTTTGAATCGATTACGAGCAGATAGCGTTAGAAAATTTTATAAAATACTTGCACGTTCCATATCCAAGTAAAATGTGATATCGATTATGTTCCAAAGCGAAACTGGCACGTCCCGGAAAGAAGCTGTGTTTATTTAAAAAAAAAAAAATACCGGACACCGACATCCTTCACTGAACAACATGAACTCGTTTATATTCATCCAACTTATGCAACTAAGTTATTTCATTTCAAATTTAGAGAAAATATTTATCCATGTTGTACTTCTTGTACTGTAAAGCAGCAGGAAAGTAACGTTAAATTTACATTTTTTTTTTTCTTTTGCTCAAGAATAAAAATATTCTCGAGGACAGTAGCCTTGTGTTGTAGGTTGTAGGGAGGCGGATACAGGATAATGCAACTAGAAATAGCACAAGAAACTACATGGCTCTTTCTATAAAAAGGAGAAGAAAAAAGAAACTATCTGGAGCAGTTGTGTAAATCTGGATTAGCAAAGCCAGTTTCTGGAATTCCTGGCAAAGGAAATCCTCCACGTGTATGCCACGCAGGATGAAAGGCGTTTCCCCGGGTAGGTTTTCATGTGCGGTGCTTCACGTAAAGGATATAAGTACTGAAGCCGTTTATCCCTTTACTGGCAAGCCTTCACAGGCATAAATCATTTATGAAATAATTTCTTTTTCAATTCCGGTTCCCTCATGTGATGGCAAAGGGATATTACCTTGCCGAGAGGCTAAGCAAATAGGGGTGCTGCAGTGAACTCGAAAATGCGAAGCGGAGGTAATAAAAATCTCTAAATGCTGCAAAATGATTTTGGCATTTTCGTGTTGAAATTAAAATCGTTTGCTGGGCACATTTGATTGATTACTTTCCGGCGAGGTGAAACGGAATGCATTAACCTCTATTGCGATAGCTTTTTGCCTTTATGAATGCAGAATGTAGCTGATGTGTTCGAGTACATATGCATATGTAGGTTTAGTAGCTATATCCCGGTGATTTTCAGCAAGAGGGATGAGCATTTAAGAAAGGATTTATTAATTGTTTCTGAATAATTCTAGAGTGTAGATTAGGACGGTGCTACTGTGGATTGGATGTATAAGAGTTGCTTTCCTCTGGTATTGAAACCACTCTTAGTAAGTGGTAAAATCAATTTAGTGCCGCTGGAGTAACTGCCGGCCATGAAAATATAAAATTCCAGTTACAAAGCAACACGGACGGATCTATTATTTACAACCCCTGCTAACAAAACAAGGACAGTGGACTTCGGATCTACACGTGGAAAGTTAGGTCCCTTAATAGACCACGCCTAACCGAATAACTAGCAGATATGCTATGGGATTGGCCGGCGATTGCCATCGACTGCAAAACTAGCACTTATTTGGACGCGGATTCGTTGTTAGAGGCAGACTTAGGCAGAAATCTAAGGTTTCCGACATGTTAACAAGCGCCTCATAACAATCCGTATTAAAGCTAAATTTTCCATAATAAGCCTTATATACGCGCACGCCTCCACAGAGGAGAAAGATGACGACATCACAGTTGGTTTCTACGAACTCTTCGACAGAACTTACGAACAGTGACCTAGCACTGTTACTTAATTATCCACCACAATTTTAATACAAAGCTAGGAAGAGAGGGAATCTTTTCAAATATTGTTGTTCCTGCACGACACCATCTCCGATAACGAATTCAGGTTAACAGACTTTGCGGCAGGGCGAAACATTGTCGTAGATAGCACACGATTACCGCATTTCGATACTCATAATGGGACTTAGAGAACTCCAGTCAATCAACGGTCAACCAGATTGACCACATTAAGATCAACGCAAGGTGCTCCTCCTATACTACGGATGTTCGAACGTTCCGAGGGGCCAACATCGACTCGGGTCATTACGTTATTGTAGCCAAGGTACGTTTGGAGATATCCCAAACACTGTGTGCAAGTTTGACGTCAAATCCTTCTACGAACGAGTGTCCATTAATCTTTTAAGAAGTTCTATGCCACCAGCACCAAGTATCGAAGACCAGTGGTAGCACTGCCGAAACGCTATCAGATATGCTGAGTTTCACTAGGCCACCACAAAGAAACCCCTGCTTTGACGATGAGTGCCGGCAACTTCATGCAGCTAAGCAAGATGCATACAAGTCGGCGCTGCATAAAGGAACTAGAACTTCTCACAAGCCCTTCAAGCAGAAGAGGAGAGACGAACACAGGCTTCTCAAGAAGAAAAACAAGGAGCATGCGAAATGCACGGTCAACGAAATTACGAGATGCTACTCCAGGAATGTGAGTCGGAAATTTTACCAAGAGGTAAAAAAGTATGCTACGGACAGAAGCCCCGAACCGAAGCCTGTAGAAACGAACCAGGGAACATAGTAGTAGAGTTGCAGTCAATGCTGAGGATTTGGAAAGAGCATTTCTGAAGACTGTATAACGGCGATGACGAACCAAATACCTCTGTCAACCAAAATTAACCTTTCAACCAAGACGATAAAGCCCAACAATTCCGTCGACCCGAGCTGGATGAAGAGAAGATAGTTATATCTGAACTTAAGTCCAACAAAGCTACTGGAGTGGACCCACTGACTGCCGAGCTCTTCAAAGTGGAAGACAATGATCTGGTAAGGAGCATACATATAATAACTCATCTGCCTGATGAATGAAACCTCTGCATTGTCTGTCCAATCCTCAAGAAAGCAGACCCTCTGCACCAAATACAGAAGCATCACTCTTCTTAACATTGCCTTCAAGATCCTATCTGCCGTATTGTGTGAACGCCTAAAGCCGTTCGTTAACAGCCTGATTGGAGGCACAAGGAATGGGGTGGAAAACAGGTACACTGGACGAAAACACCTTTTTCTTTATTTTTGGAGAATCCACAATAAACCAAGGAGCAGCAAACATGATGGCTGCGGAGGTTACTAAAACAGTATCTAGGGCTTGCGACGCATCTATGATACAGAAAACGTCAACAAGCCGTCGGCCACTTGAATACTGGTGGAATCAAGACTATGCCAGCGATCCAGAGGTCAGCCCTCCCACCAGGATTTACGGGTGCAATACAAAGATAGGCGTAGGGACCTTAAATTAGGCATTCGGAGAAGCAAAAACAACAGCTTTAAAGAACTCAGCGAGGAAGCAGATATTAATCCCTGGGGTACCGCCTACAGGACGATCATGGCAACACTAAAGGACCCTTTACTGTTGCAAAAAATAGTGTCGGGATTATTTCCACCGCAAGCACCAACAGAGTATATAGAACCACCGCAGGAAGTAGGTGAGATCCCTCCAGTTACGCAAGCGGAACTTCTGGATGAGAGAAACGATTGGACGGCATACTAAATAAGGGCCTTAAGCTAGCCGTCAAAATAAGCACAGAAGCATTCGTTGAAATGTATAACAAGTGTTTAACAGAAGGGGTTTTTCCAGACCAATGGAAAAGCAACGTCTTGTGCTGCTGCCCAAAGGGAATAAACCACCACCAACCACACTCGTCAATGATATGCAACCGACTGGAGTTGTCAATTGATGAAGCCGGAGGACTTTTAAACCAGCAGTAAGGATTTAGAAAGACTCGCTCTACAGTAGATGCTATTCGGAAGATAATTACAACTCTAGAAGAAGCCATTCATGGCAGAAGATGGAGAGAAGGTACTAAAAAATACGGCGTCGTATTAACGTTGGACGTCAAAAATGCGTTCAACTCTGCAAACTGGGGGCTGATAGTACACTCTCTTAGGTGAATGATGGTGCCATGGTTTTTAATAAAAATTGTGCTAAGTTACTTCGACAATCGGTTAGTACTCTACGATACCGACGATGGAGTAAGGCAGTACCTCATAACTGGCGGACCTCCACAAGGATCGGCATTAGGACCTCTCTTATGGAACATCATGTACGACAGGGTTCTAAGACTTGGAATCCCGATTGAGGCTAAAATCATAGGCTTTGCAGATGATATTGCAATCGTTGTGGCGGCGAAACACTTGGACGAAGTAGAAGACATTGGCAATGAATGTATTCGAAAAGTTAGACGGTGGATGGCAACAGTTGGGTTAGAGCTGGCATAAAACATAACATAAAACGGAAGCAGTTCTGGTAACCAGTCGCAAGGAAAGAAAAACAATCACCATCAGGGTGGACGACCACAATTTAACATCAAAACCGGCTATCAGATACCTAGGTATGATGATCGATGCGAGGCTCAATTACAAGGAATACCGTGAAAGAACGTCCGACAAAGCCGCAAAAGTGAGCGCTGCCTTATCCAGAATAATGACAAACATAGGAGGACCCAAACAGCAAAGGAGACTAATTCTGTCAAGGGTGGCGCAGTCAATCACAATGTACGCGGCACCAATATGGGCGAAGGCACTGAAAATTAAGTCATACGCAAGAAAGACTAACTCTGTCAACAGACTATGTACTCTGAGAGTTTGCTGTGCATATGGGACAGTATCAGATGATGCTATATATGTCATTGCGGGAATGCTACCAGCAGATGGCTACAGAGCTGCAAAGGACCTACGATGCCAAGATTCGGGAACCCGGAGTTTCAGCCAAAAATATCAAGCTGGGAGAAAAGCAGCGCAGCACAAGTGCGTGGGAAGAGAGATGGAATCAGTCTACAAAGGGGAGATGGACCTACCGACTCATACCCGATATTCGTAAATGGGTAGAACGGCTGCTGAGGCCAGGGAAGGTGCACAGCACGTATTTTTTTAGTGCCCACACTTCAGAACAGAGCACAGAGAGCTAGAGGAGAAAATTGGAGAGATACCAACTCGTGAAATCATCGTAAACCATATGCTAACATCAAGTATAATATGAGATGCGGTGAAAAATGAAAATCAAACCCAGACGGCATGTCTATTACAACAAAGAACAGTAAATACTGTACACAATGTCGAACCAACAAACGGAGAATGCTTACCGGCCCCGCGAAGTAGTACTTAACGGCAGTTCCACGGGGAGAGTGGTACAAGAGTGCAGGGTGTAGGTTAGTACGTAGGCGTACCCCCGAAATCGAGTACTTGGGGTTTGCGAATCGTGCATGCTGATAGCCCGGGCTATTAGTATCTTTCATAGATTGCCACATTCTTGGACAAAAAAAAAAAAAAACCTGATTGGTCCACATCAGTGTGGCTTTAGGTCAAGAAAGTCCACCGTCAACTCAGTATTCAAACAACGGAAGATCTTGGAAAAGACCTATGAGCTCCAAATCGACACACACCACCCATTCATCGATTTTAGGCCGCGTATGACAGCATCTACAGAGACGAGCTGTACAGAGCAGTGTCTAGTTTTGGTATCCTTGCCAAACTCTTCCATCTGCGCAGATGGCGATGACGAATGCAAACGGCTCCACCAAGGTCGGTAAAGAGCTCACCGAGACCTTTAATGTCCAAAAAGGATTAAGACAAGGCGATGCACTGTAATGCAATTTCTTTAACATCAGGTTTGAAAGAATAGTGCGAAACTCATGCGGCAACCCAAAGGGCACAATCTTTCAAAAGTCCGCCCAATTATTTGCATACGCTGATGATATTGACATACTCGTAATCGGAAGAAAGCAGCGCGGTGTCAGTGGCGCTTTCGCAAGCATTGTGGCGGAAACGGCGAGGAGGGCAGGACCAAACATATTTTGTCAACAAGAAAGGACACCCAAAACCGAAGTCTCGTATAGAACGTCACCATCGACAGATATAACTTTGAGATAGTTAACGACTAGGCTACGCTATCAATTCAGATAGGGCTGAGGTGAAACGAAGACTAATTCTTGCCAATCGCTGCTTCTTTGGGCTAAGAAGGCAATTGACTAGCAAACCCCTGTCTCGAACAACAAAGGCGACCCTATATAAGACCTTAATAATCCCAGTCCTGCCTATGGCGCAGAGGCATGGACTTTATCGAAAATGGAGCACCTTCTTAGCTGTTTTGAGAAGAAAATTCTTCGAATGATTTTCTGTCCCACCTAGGCGGTGAGTGGAGAAGAAAATACGAGTACGACGACGAACTGTACTAGCAGTGCATCGGCATCGACATAGCCAGAACAGTGAAGGTCCAACGACTGAGGTGGATGGGTCATGTAGATCGGATGGACATCAATGCTCAAATCTTCGAATCCGCCTCCGAATGACAGCGCAGTAGGGGAAGACTGCGACTCAAATGGCGGACTCAAGTGGAAGCGGACTTCAATCAATGTAGTGTGCGAAACTGAAGGCAGCTTTCTAAAGATCGAGCTGGCTGTATACGCTTGGTTGAGCCCCAGGTCCACCTCGGACTGCAGCGCCACCTTAACCAAGTAAGTAAGTGAGGTCCATACAAAAGCTCTTAATTTCTTGGGAAAATTGTTCCCAAATTAAATTTTTGGTTCACTTTTCTGAGTGGCAGAAATTGTGTTTTAGCATACAAGAAGACGATAGGCAGTGATTGAGAATAAATCCTGCAATTCAGTCCCCTGTATGTTGTCAAAGCTGACTAAATGAGGCAATCGTATGCAAGCGCTCTAGCACTTAAGATGAGCCTGAGGCACATTAACCCAAAGTTTGTATGCGTGATCAGGTTAATGTTCCTTCATTGACGTATACCAGCTCCACATGCGTAAAAGGAGAAATTGTAAGGACGCACATGGATGTGAACGTATGTGAAAACTTTACACCTCCAAAAACTTGTTCTGCCTGCGTTATTTGTGTCAACGATCGACGGTTCCCTGGACGAGAAATAGATGCTTTACAGAAATAAACTACATTTGGAGCCATTTTGATGAGCATTTAAGGTAGTGACAAGGAAGGAAATGCTTTGTAGCGGTGCAGAACTAATGGAACCCGTCGGGAAATTGAACTACGAAAGTGAAGACTGCCATTGATGAAACTGTTTCGGAACGGGAAACTCATGTAAATCACATAGTCTTAGTACACTCAACACGCTATTTACTAAGCAAGAGCGGCACTTGATTACATACTGCAGCGGTGGACACGCAACTTGGATGGATTCCCTTTTATACAGAAATAACGACAAACGATCTACTGTAAGCTTTTGAATCTTATTGTACTTCTACTACCCGCAATTGATCAACGACGTCAAGGGCTGCTTTTAAGAGCACCTCGTGTTAAAATAGTTCCAGGCGCCTCCAGTATTCTGAATGTCTGAAAGATGCGAGAATCCAACATTGAGCCTGGCTGCTACTTTGTGGTGGCTAAGGTATGAATCTGGATATCCCTGAGGCTGCTAACAAGAGAAAATCCTGTGAAGAAGTTTGATACCAACAGGCTCCAGCTGCTTAAAACCACAAGAGCATTTGCCAAACATCGTCTCTTTAACCTCGCTCGGTATCCTGCCCCGCCACTTGAAGTAATGCGAAGAGCGGTTCCAGGGGCTTGTGTCAGAAGCCACAGGGTTGGGAGGAGTTTTAGTTCGTATGATCCGAAAGCATGCGGAGAGAGCCGGACACACGGGGATGGTCAACGCCAACAGACCTCCTTATGGTGCGTAAGGCATTTGTCCTCCCCCCAAAAGGAAAAAAAAAAAAAAAATCCTGCTCCGCCAGCGTTTAGCTCGGAAACCTAGTGGCTTATCTGCCAACAAGCCATCTTTAATGTGCTTGGTTTCTCCCGTGTTTTGTCAATGAATGCCGGCTGGCGCAGCCAGAGAAACAGAAAGCATATAATGCGGGCTTCCAATGGACTAGAGTGGCTCGAACAAAAAGTGAGAGACCAGCTCCGTCTTCAAAGTGGGAATAAAAAGGAGCACAAGAAGCATGAGATCGAAAACGAAAAGCAGGAAAGTCGTTCGAAAATGTTACCACAAGCTAAAAAGAAGCCTACAAAGCACGAACAGACAACTTATAGAATGAAAAAGGCTAACTAGGGCTATTTTCACAGTTGGCAATCAGAATACGGCAGAACCATTTCTGTAGACAGTTAAATGGCGATAACGATCCTCGTGTTGATGTCAGGCATCGACCAGATATTTACATTACGGCAGATCTTCAAAAACACCCTCGAATTAAAAAATTGACGCTCACAACTTATTTGGCGATTTCAAGGCCAGTTATGACAGCGTGCATCAGGAGAAATTATACCAAGCCATATATTTGTGTCCCTGCGTCACTTAGGGAAAGCTCAATGCTCCATGAGGGTCGGTAATAATTTTACTGAGACCCTTGATTGGCTTCCGCCATCAAAGTCAAACGATTCCGCACTTGAGAGTATTATGAGAAAGTCGTGAGCTAACACTCGATGTACAATCATTCAAAAGTCTTTGCACAAATACTTGGCCATGGGAATGAAAAAGGCACTGTTGGCAGAAGGCAGAAATGACGCACAATATTGACGGCTAGATCAAAAAGTCGGAATAGGTAAGCTTAACTTTGAAGTAGTCAAGGAGCGTCAGACAATTGATATTTTTTTGGACTAAGAAGGAAATTAAGTAGCAGCGGCCCCACTCGGATAGCGCTCTATGAAACATTGATCGACCTATTCCTACTGCACAGAGCAGATGCAGAGACTCTATCAAAAACCAATGCTGTGGCGCGTGGTCGTTACGAGAGAAAACTGATTCCAGTGATCTGCGGCCTGCCTGGATCGACGGAGAGTTGGACAGGAGATTTAATCAAAAACAGTGCGAGTTGTACAGCTAAAGCGATCCGATGAAATACAAATGAAAAGTCGCTTCAAATTGAGTAAGGAGCGCTCATTGTCACCACCATAGACATTATGGTATAGCCATCCGACAGGTAATGAAGCAGTCTGACTACAAAACATTGCTTTTAAAAATATACGCTTCATTGGTACACTAAAAGAAGTTAAAGCAACTTGTAGGCTCAGTTTTTCATATTTATTAACCCAAATAACCAACATGATGACTTTGTCAATTTGACTTCATTGTCATTTTCAGTCACATCCTTTGCTGCTTCGTTAACCAGCCAAATCGGAATCTGAATCTTTATTTGGACCACATGCAATCACAGAATCGATTCCTTATTGTACATCCTTTTGCCGGTAAATTGAAATCCTATTCAGAAGTGGAAGAGGATGATTCGTTCCTGGTTAGGCGAACAAATTGAAAATTGTTCTCCTTGCATACAACAACTGTATGTGATGTTACTGAAGCAATATTTATCTACCTACAATGTCCTGCAGATTATTTTGCAACAGCATAGGACTGGTATAAATTTCTGAACAGAATGATTACTTAATCGTCTGTCTGGTTGCAATATCTATCGCTGTGTTGAAAGGAATGAAGGACTTTACGAGTGTAAGTCAGGAAAACAAAATTTGAAGTAGACGAGCATACTCATAAAATACGAGTACGAGTACGAGTACAATGAACAGAAGAAAAGATAAATGAAACTTCTGATAGGTTACGTCAACTGGAATTATCGACTCTGGAAAGTTAATTGGCCTATCTAATTGGGATCTAACAATCTTTTTTGGTTTTTTTTTTCGTGCATGTGCAGATAATGTATAGTTCTTGGCTTATTTTCGGTTAATGCCTTTAAAATTGACGTGTTTCTCTTCACGAAAAATGAGAGTTTGAGTGGTCGGATTTTCAAACATACCACCTTCCACTTTTCCGACGAAGCTTAGTATTTTTAAAACCAGCTTCTTCAGAATAAAAGTGGCAAAGAACACCTGCCAACGCATCTCTGATTTTTCAGTAGTACTCATTTCTTTTTTAAGGAAACAGCGCGAACTCTCACTACACCAACACCTAGTACATGTAGTCTTATACGAGCGGAAGCTGCTCCGTGGTGTCGTCATTATTCGCAGCATAAACGTCGTAGGTGGTAGCAAATTTATTTCAAGATATCAGTGCGTAGTCTGAAGTCCTAATTATCAAGAGAAAGACGGAAGGCTGCTGACTTTCTAGATATTTCAGGTTTGGTACATCGTTCTGTGAACACTGCATGCAAAAGGCAAATCTACTGATATAACTAGTCTCAGGAAACTTTTCAACGGATACCACGAAATCTCCCCAAAAGGTTGCGGACGACCTCGCTGCTTTCCGCAGCTATGTACACTCTAAAAGAGTTTCAGCGTAGTCGAGCTGACCATGACAATTTTCTTTTATTCCTAACTTGCCTCCTTTGCCTACATCTCATCTATAATCGCCTACTCCTCCATGCAACAAACTACCTCTTACATTTTACTACCAAAACGTAAGCGGCTTCCGCTCTAAAATTCGTGCTGTTTTGCCTAAATCTCTTGGCCTCTCTTTCGACTCTTACAGAAACCAGTCTGACCCCTGACTTAAAGAGCCAGGAGCTATTCCCATCTTCTTATAACGTTTTTCGAGATGATGATAACTCTTTCCGCATGGCTAATGATCCTGGCCTCCCTAAAGTTGATTCTCCACGCAGAGGTGTCTTACTTGCTATTCACAATTACCTCAACCCTTCTCTCATTGCGTCTTCTGACAAACTTGACTTTGTTCTTATTAAAATAACACTTCCCAATAGGTCCCTACATCCTTGCTATTAAAGCAATTAACCAACAATTGACCTAAGTGATTCCATCGACGATATCCTTATCTTTGGTGACTTTAATCTACCTCTACTGAAGTGGATTCCATGGGGTGATCACTTTTCTACCGCGACAAACGCTAATTCATTCAAGAAATTCTGCCGTTTCCTTTGATTTGCCCTTCGAGGACTACCCTAGTATGACCCCTTTATCTTACCTACCTATCGTAACCACTTCAAACTTTTTAACCTGAATACCCTCGAGAAACGCAGAGAGCTACTTGAAGTTCTCTTCATTCATCAACTGCGCTATGGTCCTGTGGATTTCGCCGCCCTTTATAATTCTATTTCCATCAACACTAACCCTCGTAATTTACGCTGTCCTCGTCTCTTCTATATTCCAACCCACCGCACTTCTTATGGTTCCAACGAACCAATCTCTCGAATGCTCCGTAAGGTCAACTTAAACCTCACCCTTTTTGATTTTAACCTCGTCTTAAGCTTGATCTCCTCCACCATTCCCTTACTTCCTAACCCATAATTGTTGTTGGTTTTTAAGTAAGATGGCGACGTCAGCCCCTATCAAATTCCATACAAACTGAAGTCCTAAGAAGTGCTCTTCTGAACTGTTTTCGGCGATCCAGCTGTCAACTGGGATCCAAACCAGAATTAGTGAATTCAGTCCTCCAACTGCGTTCAAAGATGACACCCAGATGAGTTAGACCAGGCAGTTTCTTCCTTCATAAAATAAGCAACATCAGTTCGGAAAGGATTGAGGGAAAGCCGATCTTTAGTGCATAAATCGTCGTCAAGGGCAGCCTGCACTAGGTATAATAGAACAGCAAGTACAGCTACGAGTATGCTACATCATCTGCATATGCGTTGAGAGTCGACCAACATGTAGCATAGCAGTGGGAACAGAACGTCGCCTTTCGGGCATCTTCAGTTAGCATCCGCAATCGGCGTGTTATTTACCAGCATTGCTTTTATCCGCCAAACTAGCGATTTGTCTACTCCGCGCCGTATTGTCTGGCTGAGTGATACATGCCATAGTTGTGTCCTTGAAAGCACCTCAAATATCAATGAGAATGCCCAGTATGTAGTATGATACATCTGGTAGAATGCGTTCAATTATTTCCACCAGATCTCGAATTGCAAGCTCGCAGGATCCATCTACGGCATGCTGTGTTAGTCAGCTCACTTGCAGAATCGGTGATAAGAGCTTGTTTCCGACTCAGTCTGGCTGATTTGCCCCTTTTGAGAATTTTGATCGGCCTGCTGGTTGCTCCTGCTATCCTTGTTGGATAGCATTGGGTCGATTACTCGCACTTGTTGTCTTACTTTCGTAACAAATGTTGGCTGGGAACTAATATTGCTTACGACAGTTGCTGGCTGTGGCGCTGGTTTCAACCCCACATTGTGTGAGGGTCAAGACACCAGGAACTTTGTTTGTGATGGAAGAAGTGCATGTAGTTTCAGTTCCCAGATCTTGATCGGTTTCAGAGTGACACCACTTACCATCTCTTTAGACTGCGCGTTATATTCGCATTTTCTTCTCCTTCAGAGGGTGCATCTTCTGTAGCCCGGTTGGTATTTCTAGTACTCCAGAACCGACATTTTTTTCAATGAACTAAAATCATGAGATGATAACAAAACAAGACAAATTACATTGTGATGTAGTCTCCCCATTAAATGTTGAGCCAGTAGCGCCACAATTAAGTTAGTGATGTAATGCTTGCTTTAACTCTTAGTGGTGGTGTACATACAAGCGGCCTAGCGTTTCTAGTCTAGGTGACGCGGGTTAGCATTCTGCGTTACTCGAAAATGTTAGCTACGGAAACCGACGTTACACCTCGGATAATCAATGATCGAGTGATGACGACTTTTAGCTAATTTACCCGGACTAAGATTGGTTTCTGGAAAGCGAGGTGCGAAGGTCCTCAAAATACCAGATTTCTCCTATTAGTACGTGTGTTACTTCGATATACGAGTATGTAACTTGAACATATTGGGAGCGACTGAAGTAAGATGGTGCTACTTTACTCTGGCAAGCCCTCCGACAGTTCCTGTGAATCCGGAGTGGGTCTGCTACAGAACCCAGAGGCTTAATTTCCTGGTACGCACATGGTGATAGGATCTTATCGGCCAGATTCCGACTAGAGTACGGGGCGTCACGATCATACAGTGTTACGCCTCAAAGAATACATCGACCGAGAATGAAAAGGACAACTTCTACAATCAGCTCATAGCCGTATTCAATGCAACGCCGAACGGAGATATCATCATCGTGACGGGGGATCTGAATGCAAAGGTAGGCAACGTTAATGAAGGGCACCGACATGTGATCGGGAAGCACAGCCTTGGCGACTGAAATCACAGTGATGAAAGATTTGTTGATTTCTGCAACATCAATCGCCAGACCATTGAAGGCACCATTTTTGAGCATAAGACCTGCCATAAAGTCAGCTGGGTACTAACTGATAGGCAATCATCGTCCAAAAAAATCGACTATTTGGCAATCAGTCGATGTATCACAAGTTGTCTTTTAAACGCCCGAAATAGACGAGTAGCCGACACGTATTGGTACGAGATCATCACCTTATGGTAGCTACTGTCCAGTCTGCATCTGTTCAAAGACTCCGCAATATTACCAGAATGCCTAGGTATAACAGCGAACGGCTAAAGATCCCCTTAGTATGCGAACAACTAAGGGATCACTTTTCGCTGGCAGTGGAAGCAATCAGTAGCTCACTGCCGCATCTGGAGCGGAGAATATTGTGGGTAGGCAAGACATATCCCATGGCTTACCTAGTATATCTGGAGGCGGATTGAAGAACGTAAACTACTTAAAGTTCGCTTTGTAGACACCCCAGCAGGAGGGGGGAACGAGCTAGAGTCCCTGTATCGAAGGAAAATGAATGAAGTGCAGCGTAGGGTACAACGTGACAAATGTAACTATATTAACGCATTGAAGCAGAGGAAGTAGCGAACAGGTATGATAGAATCACCAAAGAACTAACAGGTGGCCATCACTGTAGCCATCGTTCGGTGAAAGGCTTAGGCTTTTCCATACTCGTTTCGAATGAGGATCAGCTTAAATGATGGAATGAACATTTTGCTACGGTTTTAATCCTAGATGAGTATTCACCAGCGATGTGCACCCAAATCAAACTGAGCTGAACGAAGCAACAATTTCCTGAATTCACACCTCCACTCCCAGAGAAAATGAGTTCGCTACCGCGATCAACGGGCTGGAAAACAGCAAGGCGGTAGGACGCAGAGCTTCTGCCAGCCTAATGTTGGGAGAGCTTGGGAGGTAGTACGTTTCCCCGACGAGTGGAAGAAGAGAATGACTGTCAAGCTCCCTTATGGAGTGTGACAACTGGAGAGGCATTTCCGTTCTTCTCCCTGTTGCTAAGGTAATAGCCAAAGTAGTTCTTGAGCGAGTAAAGGAACATCTGAAAGAGACACTTGATGCCTGTGTCGACCACATCAACACATTGCGGATTATTATTGAAATGGGCGTTGAATACCGGTCAACACTTTACCAGGTGTTCATTGATCTGCAGAAGGCGTTCGACAGTATCAACAGGCAATTTTTCTGGCTTGCCTTAAGCAGCAGAGGTTTACCTTACAAACTAATGGCTTTTATCGAAGCAACCTATTGTTGGCCTAAATGTCATGTTCTGCAACGAGGAAAGTTGTTAGAGGAATTCGAGATTCAAAGTGAGGTCCAACAAGGTTGCATTCTATCGCCGATACCTTTTTTGTTGGTTATTAGCGAGATGGTTCGCGCAGCCTTGTCTACTGGAAACGGAGGAATTCGTTGGATTCTTACATCTTAATTCAAACATCTGGGCTACGCTAACGATGTTTGTTTACTCTCTCACAGGATTAAGGATCTGCACCAAATGACAGCAAGAGTGGAGAGGGAAGCAACTATCGTGCGTTTGAAGATTAACACTGCCACAATCAAAATATTCAATATCGGTAGTAACTCGTCAATTCAAGTTGGAATTCCTAAACAACCAGTAGAGAGAGTACGGATTTTTCAATATCTTAGGAGTATTGTGTCCACCTTAGGTGGAACCGAACAGGATATTGTCTAGCGAATCCGGAAGAAAAGACTGCGTTTGGAATGATATCCATGATATGCCGAAGCAATGCAATTAGCTTAAACACCAAGGTAAGACTCTTTCATTCAAAAGCTGAATCCGCGCTACTATAACTAAAAACCCTACGGAAGGGTTTTCTGGCCTAACCGTACCTCTAAAGTATTTTTTTTACCAGAGAACGGGTCAGGTACCAATAGACACAACCATTCAACTGCAGAAGTGCCAGTGGATTGGTCGTACGTTTCGGAAAGACGATAGTTCCATAGCAAACTACGATGAATGACGCGGTTGAGGAGGAGTCACAGTAATTGAAGAAAATTTGGAGAAAGCTAAAGCACATTGCCTGGAATAGATGTCACTAATGTTTAACGTAGGTACCCGCCGTGAAGGCTTAAGCCTACGGTGCGTCTTCGGACGAGATATCAAAACAATGCGTTGATAAGCGCCCTTCGGTTAGTACAAGTACTACCACCAGTACCAGTTTTGAAATCGTGTGTAAGGCACGAACTTCCCCTTTGGTGAAGGGTCGAGGCCTATCTAATACGCCAGCCATTCTGTGGGTCATGGCACCCGGTTGCAATGCAACTTCACATTGAGCAGACCAGTTGGTTCCATAGCAATCCCATGGTTTAGCACTGGTCGTAGTAGATTACACATATGCTAAGCATGAGATGTCCAAGCATCATTAGTTCTGCTGTCCCCGCGATTTTGGGTACAAACCTACAGCCACCACGATACTCCCACAAGGGGGCCAACTCCTAGATCAGGCCGGAACCATAGTTTCGGGGGCTCCTGACCTCCCGTGTTACCAGAATATAGCTTCCGGTCGAGCTTCGCAATCTTGAGGTTACTTCCAGTTGGGCACCTCACTGCCCAGGACTGGCGGCCTTTGCCACTTAAGGCTTCCCTAACTTTTAAAAAGACCCACCCGCTAACTGCCTACTGCGTCTTCTAAGGAATACTTCTCTTGCAAAGCTACGGGTTCTTTCGAACCGTACGGTGTCAGTGAGAATTCCACTGACGTCGTAGGCATCACCGTTGTAGATGATGCCCATAGCATGCAAGTCCCTAACATCTGAATAATTTGGGCACTCACAGAGTACATGAAGCCAATCCTCATGGGTGGCTCCACATGAGCAGCTTGCCGCCCCACTAAGCCCTCTTTTATGCAAGAATGCATTAAGGGAGCCATGCCCGGTTAATAAAAAGCCCAGGCTGAGGGTAAAGTTCAGTTCAGGAAAAACTGTCATGGTCAGCACATCCCTCAGGAAGCCATAACTAACCCTGCCGTTTTCGCTAGCATCCCACCTAGATTGCCATCTAGATAGAACGCATGCGTGTAGCAAGGTTTTACGCTGCCTCAGGGATATGCCATCCACTTCTGCTGGGGAAACCCAGTCTCGTTCATTAAGAGGGAGACTTTTTCTTATCTTGAAAGCGATACCACGACGTATCGCCTCTAGATCTGTGGAGACAGTGCGGCATACAGGTAGGCAACCGAGGAAGGCGACTCTTTGGCAAGCCAAGATCCGACGGCGGCCATCTTCAGTCATAACCCTGTCGTACCATACCGACGCTCCATATGTTGCGCAGGCAACAAAAAGACCGTTGTATATGACATGAACAGAGCGCCTGTTAAGCCACCAGTCAGATAGCAGAATGCGCCTTACCTGGCCTAAAGCACATAACATGCGTCTCCTCATTTGGACGAGGTGAGGCATGAATTTCATGCGCTCACCCAGTGTTGTGCCTAAGTATCTGACCTCAGTCACACACCTAATGCTAACACTATTCATCCGAATCACAGGAGGCCGACTTCTCGTATTCAATTTGCCTTTAAGCAGCATTGATACTGTCTTCTCCTGTGACACTTTGACGCCAAGGCTTTCGCCCCATTCGGAAACAATTAAAAGAGCTCTTTCTCCTAATTCCTCCACACGAGCCCTGGATTGGCCCTCGAGGATAAAGAGCAGGTCGTCTGCATAAGCGCCACAACCACAGAGCTCATTCAATTGCCACAGAAGCGGATCCATGATGAGATTCCAGATAAAAGGACCGCAGATGGACCGCTGGGGGCACCCTCTTTCCACGTCAACGCAAACGTTGTCGTGTACATTAGCCACACTTGCTCTTCTTCCAGAAAAATAGCTTTCCCAAAGCCCAATTTCCTTTAAAATCAATAAAGATGCCAATAATCACACTGG
This sequence comes from Volucella zonaria, assembly GCA_963966105.1. Lineage (NCBI taxonomy): Eukaryota > Metazoa > Arthropoda > Insecta > Diptera > Syrphidae > Volucella > Volucella zonaria. Next base: position 127,391,629 of record OZ014533.1, on the reverse strand, counting down.
CGCTGCTGGTCTGGACTCTGTCTTTAAGAAAAGACCAAGCGTCCTCTACACATTTGCCTTTAGTAAAGCCAAATTGGAAAGGAGACATTGGTTCCATCATACTCTCAGAAATCCTTTCCACCACGACCCTTTCCAGCACTTTACCTGGAACAGTACATGATGGTACGTAGGCGTACTTGGACCCTAGGACACCCGAGGGAAAACAGGACATAGGTAAAACATTAAATGTTGAATGCCGCCAAGAGAAATAACCGGTGAGCCCAAGCTCCTTTCTTTTTCTCTTTATCCAATTTTTCAAAAAAAAAACTTAACACGTGCGCAAGCATTTTAAAAGAGTTTATACACTTTTGGGTGTTATTTCAAAAATAGTACTCCGATCAACCACTTTACTTTGATGGAGTTCAACCGAGCAAGGCTGAGCGTCTTCGGCACGTTCCATCCCAGTTTAGCAGACGTGTTGGAAAATGAGCCGTATGAGTCGTAGGAGATCTAGCAACCCCAGCATCAGCGCCTAAGTCCGTGGAGCTCTTTTTCTAATATATTGGTTGGGACCTCCAAAACCCGTGCCCCATCTACGGCCGAAAAGACCACGGCTGTATTATTGGTATTGTGATTACCACCTGAAGTAAAAGGTGACCAGATAGCAATGATAGTTTTCCAATTGTTATGTTTCAGCAGCTGTTAAAGTTACCAATGACATCCAGCTGTCAAAATATTCAGCAAGGTTTGCCATTCATCGGTTGCCGATCGAGCGGAAATTATTATCGAAATTCCGGCTCAGTTGTAAATACGCAACGTGAATTTCGTCGTGCGGTCGGTTGCCATCATGGCTTCAGTGTGCTAGCAATTCGTCGCACCGTGGAAAATTTTGAGCATGAGTACACTCCTTTGGATCTTAAGCCACCAACCAGACACAGATTGGTGCGAAATGAAGAAAATATAGCCGTATCGAATAAGCTCCAGAAATGTCAATTCGGCGCCAATCAGCTGAATTGGGTATCGCCAGAGAGTCAACCCGGCTTATTTTGCGGTTGGATTTGGGCCTACATCCGTATAAGATTGCGATGAGGCGAGAACTGAAGCCAGATGACCATAAGCAATGTCGTGAGTTCATTAATTGGATGCTGGAAATGCTGGCCGAAGATCCGGATTTTGGCCAAAAAATCATCTTCTCGGACGAAGCCCATTTTTGCCTCAGCGGCTATATCAACAAGCCAAATTTCCATTATTGGAGTGAACACAATCCACAAGTGTTCGACCAAGTATCAATGCATCCACAAAGATTGACTCTTTGATGCCGTTTGTGCCATGGCGGCATCATCGGACCTTATTTCTTTCAAAATGAGGAATGTGATACCGTTACCGTTAATGGTCTCAGGTATAGAGCGATGTTAGCTGACTTTCTCTCGTCAGTGCTCGACAATATCGATGTATCCGAGCTGTGGTTCCAACAAGGAGGCACTGAATGCCATACAATGAGAAATTTACCGACTGTGTCATCTCACGGCGAACATTCAACAATTGGCCGCTGCAAGCATGCGATTTGACACCACTCTAGGGCTACTTTAAGTCCTTAGACTGCGCTGCGCTAACAAGCCAACCACTTTGGATGAGCTCGATGCCAACATTCGACACGCTGTTGCCGGAATAATGCCGCATATATTGGACCGAATCATCAAAAATTGGCCCGACCGCTGGAAGCACTGCCAGCGAAGCCAAGGCAGCCATTTGTATGATATGCTCTTCCACACATAACGGCATGAACGTAATCATATTAAATCCCTTCCGTACTTTTTAGTCTGGCACTGTTCCAGGTTAACAGTGGAGATTGCTTTCAGAGTTGGCAACAGTTAACTCTTTTGTTCTAGTTAACTATACTCTAGTTGCCGTGATATGGAGTCATCGAAGAACTCAGCGACAGTTCTTGAGTCCTTATTTGTGACTAAAACCGATGACAGATGCAATCTATGCCGAGATGTATTAGTTAAGTGAAAATTTATCTTGAGAGTCGTGTCAAGATGTTATGCCTTGTGGTGTGTTGTGCCCATTTCTCTTGTCACAGTCTAGATCATAGGAGTTTCGAAATATTTTGAGGGCTGATAGTGCAACCCTGGATCTCCGGAAAAAATTAGGATAGCGACAAGATCTGACTTAAATTCCATCGCATCGCAGATTGAACGGTGAACATTACGGCCAAAGTATTTAATTGGATGCTACCCTAAACCCGCGATGCGCATCGTCATTAGCTGAAGGCTCTTAAACAAGCATTTTTGTATGGAATTCTTTGGCATATTTCAACAAAATGGCTTTTATTTTGCCCAACTTTGGTATGCACATTTCGTGCAATTTTTAACAGGCACAATTAGCTTGTGGTGATGCTTCAACTTGAGGATCTCGAAACGCCTTAAATTCTAGGGAAAATATGTGGTTTTGCGGCAAAATAATATAAACCAATCGACCAGTTCGTCGGATTTCATTTTCATGCAGGGAACCAAAGCACCTTTCATTGATCAACAGTCCACTTGTACCTGCATATATGAATGGTGTTCTAGTTGCAGCGACCTGTACCCTCTCCATATAGCATTAAGGAATTTCAAGGCAACATGATGGCAAATTCATGATGTACTGCCTACTCAGACGTGATGAACAGAGCTGAGGATATCATATTTCCTGTTAATTTAAAAGAAGCTCTTAGAACTAGCACTGCGAAATTCATATAACGTCAACAGAGTAAACAAACTTTCAACTATGTCCACAAAAATCCTCTTCCCCAAGCGAAGTCACTAATTACATTCATTACCGTCTCAGTAGGAAATTGGACTCATTAGGGATAGTTTGCTTAAACCTGCCACCCAATTGCAATGATATCAATGTCACTTATTACTCGTATCTCCATCCAAATAATCGATCCATGCCACAGCTTATTGGCTAATCAAAAAAGTCCACCAAACACCGTACATCAGCAAATTAGTTTTACCGAACTTTCTAATTAGTTTCGTGTATTACTTTGTAAGCAATCTGCGAATATCTGACACAAGTTACTTCCTGAGGATATTCATCCTTAACATCTGTGGCTCGCATGAGAGGCGCACGTGTGGTCTCACTTGAAAACAAGCCAGCCAACCAGGACATTTCATTAGAAAACTTTTACACTCTGATCCGAGTTTTCCCCCAAAACTTTCGATATCGATTACGTAGTCCAGACGATAAGGAATCCTTACAATGACACTTCAGTTTGGTAGATTTTTATTAAGAGATTAACCTTCCACTAATCAAGCTTCCAATAAATCAGTAAGGGATAGATGAATCGTTTATCTACGCTGCTTGACTGTTTGACTCTAAGTTGAGATGAAGTCGGATTAGATTGCCCACTCGAAGAAGTACTCAAAACTAACCAAAAATATCCATTTCCCGAAGATTGTTCAACAAAACAGTTGTCACAATGAAACGGAGTAACCGTCGTAGTCGATACGAGTACCTTTCTCATGCTTCCTTACCTATTGTCACCAGAGACGTTTTTCTTTTGAAATATCCGGTTCGTCTTGGAGAAGTTAAGCAACAGCTAGTACCGTGGAACAAGTGAAACGAGAAACACCTTCTTAAGCTCAACAACAACTGAGTAGGCACTATGTCCTTTGGCATTAGTCCTTGCATTTGTATGAAAACCACAAAGGTGAAACTAATCTCTTGCCAAACAGTTGAAGGAGTTCGTGATTCTGTTGGATTGTTGTTGTTGTTTGCTCATCTGGAAACTTCAGAGGTGATTTACAGAGACACCGCTGATCCCTTGCCCCAGCTTGGAAGTATCTTTGGATATCCTTTTGAAAATATCAAAGTGGTATTCAATTTCATTGTTGACACTTGTAATCCACTTGACGTTCTTGGATACATTCACAGTCATGGTCCGCAGGCGAATGACTTTTGCATGTTTTTTCAATATCCGAAATAATATTCTTGCAAAAATTTATAGAGATTCTGGGTGTGAGAAAGCGAACGGGCAAGGCAAAGGACCATTCTTCCTTATATTTCCTTACAGAGGCAGGAATTAAGCAATAATATTTCATGCCCAGCATGCTGTTAAAGGTACTTGGAGTCGCATATATTGCGAGGACTTTAATCACCACATAGACATAGGACGCCTATAAAGGCGGTAAAGCCTGCAATGTCCATTCTACTTTAACATTTGTAAAGTAAAAAGATACAAAATACACGTCAACAAGAAACGAATCGCTATGCTCCTAAAGAACGCGGAATACTTGTTACGAGTTTTTTGCGAAATAATTCGTCGATGGTGTTGGCGCAACAAAAATTTCGGCGCTGATTTCCCGGTCGTCCGACACCAACTGTACAAATACTACCACGTTTTGCCACTCGCCTGCAAAAATGTGGGACAATGAGATGCTGCCAGGTATGGCCGGCCCCAGAGCAGCCGTTCTGCTGAAAATATCGCACCTGTGGTTGACAATGTCGCAGAGGACTGGAAGGCGTGCCACGTAATCGGGCATCAGTCGGCGGCCTTTACTGAGAATTTTGGTGAAAGACTGTAAGATGTTCCAATAGGATGGAGCAACGGAGCATAATGCACGAAACACAACCGAAATTCTGAGGGCTGCATTTCCGGTCCGCCTAATCTCTCGTTTGGCGATTTACACTGGTCGACAAGATCGCCTGATTTAGCCGTTCCAGACTTCATTTTGTGTGGGTTTTGTAAGTCACGAGTCTACGTCAACAAGCCTCAGAGTCTTGAAGCTCTCAAAATGAATATCCGTCAACAATACCAGGACCTATCGCTGGAAGTTCTGGCAAGAGTGATGGAAAATGCCCCAAATCGGGCCCGAATGGTCATCAATTCTAGCGACGGCCACTTAGCCGATATCATTTTCTCGACTTAATGGAAAAAAATTTTAGACATCATGCAAACATAATCCAAAAGCAGAATTAAAGTCTTTCATTCACAAAAGAAAATTACAGGCAAAGAACATCGGATGCCAAGTTTTGCTCCACCTTGGAAAGGTTGTTTTTTAGAGGTGTACAAATTCAATATGAAGTAAAACATTTGTAGCTAACGTTAATGTCTATGATATTAGCTTGAGGTAGGTAGGTAGGTAGGTAGGTAGGTAAGAGTGGCTGCTAGAAACACCAACTTATTTAGGCCTACTGACCCATTGTACCGTGTCGACCACCGACGAGTGCAGACGTCTTTCTGCACTCGTAATCTCTCCTGTACTGCACAAAAAAAAAAAAAAAAAAAACGCGCAGTGTAAAAACAAAAAAACCATAATAGTGCAGTGCAATTAACAGAAACAAAAATATTACACAGTCGTTGGTCGTTGTACTGTTGCTCGCGCTCGACCACTGCCGTTACTGTATTTATCATATTGTTGGAAGGGCATAACACCTACAACAATTTGATTCGGTAAACCAACGTCAGAATTTTTACTTCGCAGCCTTGCTTAGTATCGTCGGTGTTTGTGTTTTTTGTGTTTGGCTTTCTTTATACTGACTCGGGAATTCAGAGTAGATATTGCCAATATACGCGGGCTAAAAAGTAATCATTTTTCTGCGTACGTCCACGTCTGTAAGTACAGACCAGCTGTTTTGGCACTTAGTGAAACACAGGTAAATCCCCGTCCACATCTCTCAGATCACTCTGAAGCTACCTGGCTACGAACTAGTGCCATTATTCTTCTCTCACCGCGGTCTCACCATTTACGAGAGTAGTGATATAGCTTACCAAACTCCACCACTATGTAGTCAATGTTCCAATCCGGAATTCAATTTCATGTGGTTAAAATTCCATCTCCGTAAGCAAATTATCCACTACTGCTTTATTTACAGAAGCCTTTGATCTTCATGAGTTTGAAATGTACACAATTCTGGTTAGTTTCGACATTCCGGACAGCAACCGAGGGACAGTTTGTCCTTATACGCGAACACTTGACGTTGATAGCCATACCGTCAACACCCTGGACTTGTTTTTAACTTCTCAACATGATAAGTACTCCGTTGATGTGCTCTCCCCTCAAAAATCGTCGGACCATTGTATCATATCAGCTAATTTCTCGTACACCCACCACACAGTTAGAGAAAAGATTCCTAAAAGAATTGGAGCGGACTTAACAGCTTCTTTTTGAATTTTAACTGGACGTTATGTTTCCTCGATAACGACGTAGATGCCGCTGCTGACAAGATCACGGAAACTATTCTCTTTGGAACGAGATGCTTTATCCCTCATCGGAGGAAGAGCATCAAACCAAAAGGCATGGTACGACTCTAGCTGTAAAGAGGAGTCAGGGTTAGAAAATTGATTTTTCGGTCCTACAAGACCAACCCGACAGAGGAAAACCGAAAAAAGTTTAAACGAGCCAGAAATGACTGCAACATTTTTCTCAAGCGTGTGAAATTGAGGCAAAAAATACTGCAATGCCCCAAAGGCAGTAAAAATTTTTGGTCATTCGTCGAAAGCATCAGAAATTCTGCTTCATCCTTGTTCTCAACGCATATTTACAATGACATTCCAGCTGTCAGCTCTTTGGACAAGGCCAATCTGCTTGCCGAACACCGTGCGGCCAGCTTAACACTTTCAGATTGTGCTTTGTCTCCGTCTACAATTTAATGCTTCGAATCTTCATTGGGACTAATCCGCGATGGCATTCGAGTAGATGCAAGAGTACCTAAAGATTTTAACAAATACAAATCCACTGCTCCAGATGGCATATCTTCCCTTCTTCTGAAGAGGTGTTCTTCTTCGCTGGCAAAACCACTGCTAAACATTTTCATCAATCCTACTCTCTAGGACTCTTTCCGAGCAGATGGAAAACAGCATTTGTTCAGCCCGTCCCTAAAAAAAGTCGAATCTCCTTCTCTCTCCTCTTACAGACCCATTGCACTTACATCCCTGCTCACTAAGTTCATGGAAACGCTGATAAACCGTCAGCTCATGAAATATCTCGAAACACGGAAACTTGTCAATGGCCGGCAGTATGGGTTTCGTAGCAACAGGTGATCTGATGGCATATCTCACCGAAAAGTGGAACCAAAGCGTATTTCAATCCGTCGAAAGCAAAATAGTTACACTTGGTACTTCTAGGGCATTTGACAGATTTTGGCATCAGACTCTTTTGTCGAAAATGCGTACTTTTGGGATCGATGGCTCTCTTTTTCGATGGATTAGAAACTACCTTTCAGAACGTTAAATTCAAGTTGTCTTGGATGGTTTCAAGTCTGATATTCACAAAATTAATGATGGTGTGCCCCAGGGCTCCATTCTGTGTCCGACACTCTTTTTAATTTTCATCAACGATCTTTTGTCTGCTACTTCCAATCTAATATATTCCTTTGCTGGCGACAGTACTCTCTGCTCTTCATATTTGTTCTTAGCTGTAGAACAGGAACGGCAACGTATGCTAAGCTCATTAAATTCCGATATAAACAGCATCTCCAATCAATTAAGTGGAATTGAATGTGTTGAAAATTGAAATTTGCTATGTGTCAACATACGAGTATGTATGTGCTATGTAGATCCTAATTTTTCTTTCTTACTTGGCATACCAATAAAACTAAACTAGTCTCTTTGTTACTCTCGTATTGAAAGGTTGCTTTTCCCTTTTTTTGCTCTAAGTTTCACAGGTTATTGGCCCAGAACATGCCGCGTTTGTTCGTTAAAATTAATTATAAATATACTTGATGGTATTTATTTTTTTTTTAAACCGCGGACCGTAAGTGGACATAAAAATGGAATCAGATCTGCAAAGGGTTGACAAATTGCAGAATAGTGAGCAGTGGCTAGTTTGGAAGTTCCCAATTAAGATTTTGCTAAAAGCATACGATTTGTGGGAGATCGCCGATGGAACAGCGAAGAAACCGGTTGTCAAAACTGAGACTTCAGCAGCGGACTCCGAGGCACTCCAGAAGTGGTTAAAAACCAACAGTAAAGCCCTAAAAGTGATTGTTACATCGATGGGACAGGAGCCATATAGCATATAATGAGTCGTGATAATGCATTCGATATGTATATGAGCAAAAATCTAAGACATCAATCCACTTGCTTCAGCAAAGATTTTACAGCTTTGCGTGGGAGTCAACAGCAGCGAGTGAGCAAACATTAAAGAATTTTGACTGCCCGTCTCTTAATGGAAGAGTCGAGAATAAATACACAAAATCAAATTGAGTGTGAAGCCCTGGTCGCTAGGAAAGCTAAAACCACGTCAAAATCCGTTTTTCGAAGTAGCAGCGTTAAATGCAAAAAATTGAGCAAGTGTTTTATCTGCAAGAAAACAGGCCATTGGAAAGCGGAGTGTCCTACAAAGCAGAAAGAGAAGACAAATTTTGCAAATGACGTCAAAAGAGAGGAAGCATTTATATCCCTAACTGTTTTTGCCAAAACGTCGGAAAGGGATAGTTGGTTTCTCGATTCGGGTGCAAGGGATCACATGACATCTAGAAAAGATTGGTTTATTTCTTTCAAGAAATTTAAGAAACCACTAAATATTCGCGTTGGAAACGGTGAAGTCATTTATTCATACGGCTCTGGAGATATCAACAATCTGGCATATAGTAAAATTGGCTGGAAAGAGAAGCATATGTCAAACGTGCTTTATGTTCCAGATATAAAACTAAATTTGTTTTCAGCGAGCTGTGCTCTTGATAAAGGACTAGTCATGAGATCAAATAAAAAGGAATGTGAGCTGCTTAAGGATGACGATGTTGTTGCTGTTGGTGTGCGCGAAAATAAAATGTTCAAGCTTTTGTTTCAAGTGTTAATGGTGGGTGAACCTCATGTGAATAGTGCTGTTCAGGATTCAAGTCACATGTCTGGTAATGACCTACAATTATGGCATGAGCGACTCTGCCACCAGAACATAATTTACGTAAAAGAATTCCTCAAATCAAACAATATTAAATAGTCAGGAGATTCTGCTTGTGCCATGGGAAAAAGCCGTAGGTTGCCGTTCATCAGAAGTGCGAAGAAAGCGTCTGTGCTTGGTGAGCTAGTACATTGTGATCTTTGCGGCCCCATGTATGAAACAACTTACGGAGGATCCAGGTACTTCCTTTTAATGAAAGATGATTTTTCTAATTTTCGTTATGTTTATTTTCTTAAACAAAAAACTGAGGTAACTGAACAGCTGCAGGTATATCTAGAGCAGGTAAAAATTGATACAGGACGCTCTGTTAAAATCCTCCGTACCGATAATGGATTAGAATTCGTCAATAAAGACGTACAATCATTACTAAGGGCTCGGGGCATATGTCATCAGAAAACTGTTCCTTACACCCCGCAACAAAACGGGCGAGCCGAATGAGACATGCGGACTATTGTCGAAGCAGCCAGGTCAATGATGTGTGGTAGGAATCTCAAGGTAAAGCTGTGGGCTGAAGCGGGTAAATACCGCAGTTTATGTTTTGAATAGGAGCTGTCCAAGCCAAATAAAAGGGAAATCTCCATTTGAACTATGGTTCAAGAAAAAGTGTGAAATGTTCGAGTATAAAGTATTTGGCTGTGAAGTTTTTATGCACATTCTGAGTCAAGAAATAGGATAAAAAAGCTAAAAAAGGGATTTGGGTTGGCTATGCTGATAACACAAAGGGTTATCGAATTCTTTTAGAAAGCAGCAACAGAGTAGACATATCAAGAGATATAATATAAGAAAATGACAAATCAGATTACACGTATGTTAAAATGTTCGACGACGTGAAAGACGATGACGTGAGAGATGCCAATTCCAGTAAGACCATCATGGATCAAACTCATAGAGACGATGGAGATGGAGGAGATGACCACCTGCATGATGATGTTTTCGAGAGTCCGGATGGCAGCGAGAACGGAGATGATGGTTCGCAAATGAGTGTGTGCAGGGGCGAAGGAATTTCGAATACCGATAATGTTAAGGAGCAACAAAAATTGTTCATGTGAGACAGATGACCTTTCTGATAATATTAAATTTAGATTGCGAGGTAGAAAGCAAACCAATTTTGTTATGTCTGAGGGACTTGCTTTTGTTGCCGAAATGATCGAACCTCCTAGTTATCAGAAAGCAGTGCAGTCTCCGTGGGCAGACAGATGGAAGCGTGCTATGGATAAGGAAATCTCGAGTTTACTGCAAAATAACACCTGGCAACTTGTAGACTTACCCAAAGAAAGGAAGGTAATTGGTAATAAATGGGTTTACAAGGTCAAACTATCAACAGATGGTAAAATGAGTCCATATAAGGCCCGCCTAGTTACCAAGGGGTACATCCAGAAATACGGTCTGGATTATTTGGAAACTTTCAGTCCTGTTGTAAAATTAGCATCCATTTGATATTAAAACCGCCTTTTTAAATGGCGATTTGTCTGAAGACATTTATATGCGACAACCTGAAGGGTACGATAATGGAAGCGGAAAAGTCTGTAAATTAAAAAGGAGTCTTTATGGACTAAAGCAATCTTCTAGATGCTGGAACAAGAAGTTCTACGGCTTTCTTCAAAAATTTGATTTCAAAGTAAGTTTATATGATCCTTGTGTATTCATTAGCTCTTCGAAGGGAAAGAAAATTTTTCTTGCCATCTACATCGATGACGGCTTGGTAGCAGCATCAAGCAGAGAAGACGTGGACCATCTTCTCAAGTTCCTAAAACAAGAGTTTGAAGTAACGTATGGTATTTGTATTTGTATTTATTAAGCATCTCTGCGCATATTTAAATTTAAAAAACTTATTGCATTGCGCAGTTAAAATTTTACACACTCATTTACAATAATTATCTTAATCCTAATAACAAAAAGAATAAATAGAATATGAAAGAAAATGAAAAAAGAAATAGAAAATAGAAAAAGAAAGAGGAAAGATGAAAGATGAGGATAAATGAATATAGTTTTAAGTAATAGAAGCTAATTTTAATAGGCATATGTATCATTAATTGCGACTTGTGTAGTAATTTAATAGGTCTTTTTTGAAACGATTCTCTGTGTTCACTCTTTTGATGTTTGTTGGGAGACTGTTCCAGTGGCGCACAGCATGAACGAAAAATTGACGACTGCTATTTATAAATTTATACCTAGGAGGTATTAAATTAAGGGTTCTCTGAGAGTGCACAAACTTGATTTTTGTGAACAAGTAATTCGGTGTACCAGAGTAAATAATTCTATGCAGTGCAAGGACAGTTCGATATTTTAGAATTGTATTCAGTGGACACCCAGCTATTTGTTTAGTAAAGGTGGATATGTGATCATACCTTCTCAAATTAAATATATATCTAGCACAGCTGTTAAATGCGACATTTAGCTTTCTCAAGGACGAAGAATCTAAGCATGCGAAGATTTCGCATCCGTACAGTATAATGGGCAGGACGAACGACTTAATAAGTTTCATTTTAACTTTAACAGGCAGGTACCGGTTTGTAGGGCTCAATCCCCTTAGAACGCTATATATTTTTGAGACAACGGAATTTATGTGATCGGTCCAGTTAAGTTGATTGTTAAAATAAATTCCCAAATTTTTAATTTTAGTAACAGACTCAATGACATTTTTATTAATAACAAGAGGCAAAAACACAGTCTCCTGATTGTTACTACCAATCAGCAGTGACTTAGTCTTTGAAGGATTAAGGCTAAGGCAGTTTTTTTGTGACCAAACAAATATGGAGTCGAGGTCTGCGTTAAGGTTTTCGACACTAGAAGACACTGCAGATGTGGGTATTTTTTTGTATAACTGCACATCATCCGCATAGATATGATAATCGCAGTAGAGTATCCTTTTATATAAATCATTTATGAACATCGTGAACAAAAGAGGGCCAAGGACAGATCCTTGAGGCACCCCAGATGATACCGGCAAGCTCGATGATGTTCGATCACAATGAAATACAGCTTGGTTGCGATTACTGAGGTATGATGCTACAAGTTGACACGCTTTATCCTCAAAAGCAAATTGATTCTTTAATTTGTATAAAAGAATGTCATGGTTTACGGAATCAAATGCTTTTGAGAAGTCAAGTAAAACTAGAAGTGACATCATGTCTCTGTCAATGGCAGAACGGATGTCGTCAGTTACTTTTAATAACGCAGTTGTGCAGTTATGCTTTGCTCTAAAACCAGATTGATGTTGGGTTAGTAGGTTATTTAGTTCAAGGAAAATTTTCATTTGATTGCTTACAATTTTCTCAAACACCTTACAAAGGAAAGGTAATATAGCTATTGGCCTATACTCTGAATTATTTTGCGATCGTGATTTTGGAACAGGTATGATTTTTGCTTGCTTCCACTCATCAGGAATAATTCCTGTCATTATGATTGTATTAAACAAGTTTTTAATGTGTTTGGAGAGAACTGGCAACAAGATTTTAATAAATTTCGGGTGAATATCATCCAAGCCTACGGCATTCGATTTGACAGAGAGAATAGAATTACCTACGGTCGTCTCATCAACACATTGAAAGGAAAAAGGTTGCAGTGCTTCCAGCTCTGGTTGGAGCCCATCAAAAAAGGAAAAGTCAATCTGCGTATTAGTTGAGGGTGCACTGTTGGTAAATTTTCTATTAAGTTCATTTAGGTCAATATTGCTACACCCAGATTCACTTTTCTTAATGCCAAGCTGTCGAATGGATTTCCAAAACCCTGAACTTGACTTATTGGAGTTAAACTTAGCTTGGTAGTACTTACTTTTATTTTTACGAATTAGGCAGGTAACAGCGTTTCGCACTTGTCGGAATTCATTAAATATATATGGACATTGGTATCTGCGCCATCTAAAGTATAACAAATTTCTTTTATTAATAAGGTATACAACCTGTTGAGTGAACCAAGGAATGCTAGGTTTCTGTATTCTCCTTTTTACAAGGGGTACATGTTTGTCAAAAAGATAGTCAAGGTTGTTTTTGAGTCCAGAAAATTGCATATTTACGTCAGATGTGCAGTAAATAGGCGACCAATTCAGGTTGTCACAATCATTGAACAATGTACGAACATCAATGGACGAATACTGACGAAATTGTACAAGGACATCATTTGAACTAGGAGGAACAATATTTAAGAAAAGAATAATCATGTCATGGTATGAGAATCCTGGTGAAGAAATTTGATCATAATGTAATACCAAGTCAGTTTCGGAAACAAGAAAGACATCTATCAGCGACGGCACTTTGTCAGGTTGAAAATGAGTGGGGTGGGCATCATTAGCAAAATGAAATCCCAGTGAATTGACTGTGTCTACAAATTGTTTATTTTTGTCTCTTAGAATATCGAGATTAAAGTCTCCACATACTACAACTTTGGTATACAGGGGTCCTAAGTCTTCAAGATGATTCCTTACTTTTTTATAACATGATACCTTAGGTGCCAAATATAGGCCACCAATAAGGCATTTTGTATTTTCAACTACTATTTCAATGAAAATGTATTCTGTATCGTCCAAAATTGTGGATTGCCTCACTACTTTGTGCTGCAAATTATTCTTCACATACACTGCGACACCCCCACAAGGCCCATTCAGTCGATCAGCGCGGTACATTTTATATCCGTATACTTTAAAAAGGTGTGTCTCCATATCCGGATTTAACCAAGTTTCTGTAATACAAATAATGTCCATAGAACCACTCTCAAACAAAGAGCGCACTTCGTCTATTTTGTTGACAATGCTTTGCACATTGAAATGGCAAACACTGATCCCCAAGTTACTTGCTCTCAAAATGTTTAGCAACATCTTCGACTTTTCAAAGTGTCGCACCAGTGGACGTTCGCAGCTCCCACCCGTGTCACTTAGGCTGTGCATTGTCTGCGAGGCAGAAGAGTGAAACGAAGAGAACACAGAGAAACATAGTAATGCACTAAAATTGAGATCACTAAAGAAACAATTAACGATGACATGCCTTTACAAATTATTAAAGAAAATGAACATTTAGATATAGGAAGATAAAATAGTAATAAAGAAAGAGTATATGAAAGAAAGTAATAAAAGAAAAAAGAGAAGTGAAGGAAAGATAGAAGAGAAAAATAGAAGAAAGAGTAATAAATTTTGAAAACACTTAATTGTTGTTGTTGTCTTCCAGTATGCATGGCTGATTGCACAGCTTCTCCAGGTCTTCTCTTCTTGTTATGACTAACTGCTCTCCGTTTAATGTGCGCACATATACAAGCCCATTTTTCGTATTGACAGAAGAGATTTTCTTTAGCAGTTTGAGTTTGAGTGCACTTCGTTGCAGAAGATAGTTCGCCTTTGTTAGACTCTCATTTAAGTAGATTTTCTTGTCAGAGTTCATGCCAATATCGCGAAGAGTCAAGCCGATATTTGTTTGCTTGTAGTGGGCTAAGCAGCTTTTTAGTAGCTTACTTTTTTCATAGGCATCAGCAAATTTTATAATAATGGTGCCGTCATACGAAGATGATTTTCCTTTGGGAACTGCGGGTTTAACTCTAAATACCTTTTTTATGGCCGGAGTAGTAACATTTAGAGCTGAACAAATGTTGGCTAGCAAGTCCTCAAGTTTTTCACCCTCTACGGCTGGAACACCTACCAACACAGCATCCGCATTGTTTTCTCTCCTCTCTAGAGTGTCAATTCTAGTTTCCAGTTCCTTACAGCGATCTTGTAGGCGATTTAATTCACCCCTCATGCTACACTCGATTGTGTTGACTTTCGTGAGGATGCGCTCTTCTACAGTTGTCAATTTCTCGAATTTTGCATTGATCTCTTTAGAGAATTCAGCAAATCTTCTCTCAAAACGGATCCACAGTTCGTCCACGGTATTTGTTTTGAGTGGAGTATTATGTTGCTGAGGGTTTTGCGCGATTTGCTTTCTGGTACCGGATGACATTATGTATTCACACAACTTTTAAATTCAAAATTCAAAATTAAAATTTTCACTTGATGCGTATATTTTACGCGATGCCGACTATTTTCTTGGAGTAGAAATCAAGCGGCGTATGAAAGGCGGCTTTTAAAGAAATTCAACATGGACGATTTAAAATCAGTTTCAACCCCATCTGAGAAGATATTAAGTGCCGTCGTCAGATTTGTTTATGGAGGACAATTCGTTTTCCGCGAGGCAGTAGGATCGCATATGTATTTGGCTGTTGCAACGAGGGCTGACATCTCTTTCGCCATCAGTTCAATTAGCAGATACTTGGAGAATCCCGGTGAGACCGATGCGCAGTGAAGCGTATATTTAAATACATCAAAGGAACTTTTAATCATGGTATAATTTATAAAAATACTAAAGAATTGCATTTGCATTGTTTCAGCTATGCTGATTACGCGAGGGATGTTGAGACAAGAAGGTCGATGAGCGGTGCTGTTGTGATACTGAGCGGTGGGGCGATTTCTTGGCTGTCCTAGAGGCAGAAATATGTATCGCTATCTACAACCGAGTTCGAATATATCGCTGCATCGGAGGCTGCAAAAGACTTGTTGTGGTTGCAGAAACTTTTTCGTGAGCTGACCAATGAAACTAGAGCCTGTTCTTCTTTATATTTGGATAACCAAAGTGCTATTAGATTAATTAAAAATCCTGAATTTCATAAACGCACAAAACATATAGATGTGCGATATCATTTTATTAGAGAAAACTATGAAGATAATTTGTTTAAATTAGAATATGTTCCTAGTGAAGAACAAGCTGCTGATTTGTTAACTAAATCTTTGGCTAAAGAAAAATTTCAAAAGTTAAAATTAACTTTAAATTTATATTCATTTACTCATTTTAAGTAATCTTTTTGAACACACAACATTGTACTAAGAATGAATTATTACTGTATAAAGTTTAAAATTAATTGTTTTGGGATTTTGAAAAATGTATGACACAAGTGGAAGTGTTGAAAATTGAAATTTGCTATGTGTCAACATATGTATGTACTTTATTGGCATACCAATAAAACTAAACAGTCTCTTTCTTACTCTCGTATCGAAAGATTGCTTTTCTCTTTTTTTGCTCTAATTTTCACAGAATGCTTCCGAAACTTAATGCTGTCTGCATTCATTAAAGTGAAATTTAAACACCCAGCCATTATCCATGAATGGCACTTGCATCGTCGAAACCGAAAAACTTTTCATTCTCGGTATGTTTGGCAGTGACCACATATTCGCTGTCGTCAAAAATGCTGCGAAATCTCTAGGTTTCCTCAAGCGATGTAAGAAATACTTTTCCTCTTCTGGTCTGGCCTCAATATACAATATAAGGCATGCATCTGCCCAAAATTGGAGTACAATGCCCGCATCTGGTCAGGTGTTCCAAGAATCCACCTGCTATGTAGGATTCAAAACCGTGCGATAAAACTCATAGGTGATACTAATATCACTCAGACAATGGAGACCCTCGAACACCGACTTAACGTCTCGTGTCTCACTCTGTTTTATTGCCATTTCCACCATCAGTGGTCCATAGAAATCGCCAGTAGCATTTCGCCCCTTCAAACTTTTAATCATAACACCCGTCTGACTATGAATGCTCATCAGTATACCCACAAACCCACTTTCGGACGTACTCTGAAATATCGTGATTCTTTTCTAAGCCGTACATTCCGCTTTTAGAGTGCCCTCCCTGGCTCTTTATTTCCTAGTCATTATAACCTACAAACATTCAAAACCAACGTGCATCAGGATATCTCTTTCTTTCCTCCCTAGCTTCTCTTCGACCGCGCTGTGTGCAAACATTTTAAGGGTACCTTAACACCTTGAATGCGCGTTAATATAAAAAAAAGAAAAAAACCAAAACTATGCCGCTCAATAGGGCTCCATGATCCCGCCGCTCATAATGTAACTAATCAAATCGTAGCAATCTTTCGTGGCATTAATCTGAAAGCCAATATGATAAGACCAGTATTGTTCTGCCTTGATTCATTGTTAGACTACGTCAGGAATGGACGTAGCCTTGGTAATTAAGCCCCCAAGGCGTACAATGCACTACTCGTAGTTTTTTGTCTTAGTGCCCTGTTCCGACAGAAAAATCTGTTCCTTCACAATAAAGGGTATAAACTTAGTTTTTAAGCCGATGTAACCGTCAATATTAAGACTGCCACAATAACTTTTGCAAATTATACGAGTACCGATCGAGAAATCAGTTGTTGCTCGCGTAACTAGGCAGCTGTAAAGGATTCACATTCTGCGATAATCAGATCAAGGTTTGTAGGAACATGTAGTGCGTAAGGTCACCGCTTTCATTATTGACAGAGGAGCCGGCGCTGCAGAATTTAAAAGGCCTTTCCTCCATCAAGGTTTTCATAAGTAGGGTCAATAAAAGCATAGAGATTGAGGCCATCGGTGGATGAAACTTCATAGCTGTGATCCTTTTTTCAACAACTAACAAATAGATTACATTCTCTAGATAAACCTAGCCAATAGAATGTGCGAGTCACCCCTGGTATTATCATGAGTAGTAGCGTCTGTAAATGAGCCCTTACCAGTGCATCAACTTTTAGTGGGTGTAGCCGAGAAAGGACAGCACAAAATTCATCAAGAAAAACTGAAAAGGATACAAGAAAAGATCTGACGAGTAGGAACAGCTTCTTTTTCTTCAAATTTGAATTTGAATATCTGAACAAACCTTCCAGTTTCGCTTAGATCGTTAGACGTATTGGCCTTCTAAAAGCTGTATGTCTTTTAAATCGCTGAAATCTGCGGAATTTTCAGAGAGTCCTTGCTTTGACCCAGATAAAAATGAAACTATCTATAAAATGGTTGTAGTCTTGAGGCTTCATTGTTGTAGAAAGCTTATTTAAATGTAAGATGCTGTTCGGTAGAAGCCTCTTCGATATCTCCAGAAGTTCTATATTCAAGGTTGACTTTACCATCCTAATATGCCATCCTCGGTTTCATCATTTTACCCTTATAAATCGCATTCTCTTCTTCATCTTGACAAAAAAGGCCAGCAACATCCATAGTAACATTATCGAACAGAATAAACTTACACATTGTCACGTATAGAAGAGCCCATAGCCGCAAATATCGACCCGAAGCTTACCTCCCAAACTCCATCACAGCTTTGACGCTGCTATGGCCCATGAGTTCAGAGTGAATATCTCCGAAGGACATTGCCAAAATCCCTTCTGGCTTAGACAAAGGGCGTCCATCTGGGCAAATGATCTGGGATCCAATTAAGTGTCAGCAAGTTATTAAGCTCAAGCTAGCTTAATCTATTTCCACTGTCTCCAATTGTAGGCACACAAAAATCTGAGCTTTGCCTTGTCATTCGAACCGGCTTCATACTAACGGTACATCGCTATAGTCATACCAAAGAAGTGCAACAAATTTCTGTGCGGCGATCTACGAGTATTCATATTCTTAAATGGTCTCCAACTTGTATTTTGTATCTTCAACTATGCAGTCAAATACGCATAATATCCGTATCTATGGCAAGACAGATACCTAAATTCACAGACTAGGCCGGTTATTTGAAATTCTTTTCCTGTGTACATTTTATGTGTGCACAAGGATGCACCTAGTTTTCCGTAATATTTCCGGAAAAACCTTTGCATACATAAGAACTGCATCTGGATCAGCAACCAGAAAATTTTTAAATGCTATTAAGATTTATGTTCCAGTTTTTTTTATGATCAAAAAGAGGACCTCATTCCTTTTATGAAGCAATTCTCGGTGGATTTACCCACCTACATACAATGCATACTCGTACAAAATATACATGCCATATGTACGAATATTGTGAACAAGCATTTACTCTTTCAAGGCAGTTTAACATCCTTTCGACATATTTCCAGGGTATCCTTGCTGTTCGGGCACATCCAGTCCTTGTGCTCTATAGTTGAGTCTTGCATACATACGAGTATGTGCATTCACTTATGCTTCTGGTGGAGGATTATTAATATAAATCCATAGGATCTGAGGATACATTTGCATGACGTTCTAGAATATAGACAAACACTAGTCAGCATTTATTTAGAGGAGTTTTGTGAATATTTATACGGTAAATCTTTTTCGTAGAATAAAAAAAAATATTTTTGAAAAGCTTTTTAATGGTATTTTGTGTTTTTAGTTATGCTGCATGCCCTTTTAGTTTATGCCTTGTTGCATACATTTTTCGGTTCATTAAGTTCACATTTGGTCTGCGTGCTTCCCTGGAAGAGTGAATTACTTTATTTCCAAAGGGATTAACAGAGTACTAAAGATTAAATTAAAAGTGAATATTAACAGAATAGTTGCACGAAAAGATGGAAGGATGAAGTTAGTGTAAGAGTTGTGGAAGTATGTACGTAGAATGCGATGTATCTTGGGGATTTATACCTGAACTGTTTGATAAAAACCATGCCGAAAGCATCATAATGGATATTTAATTTCGAAACTAATCGTGAAGTAGATAAGTACCCTACTTTGGTTTCGCTATTACTTCTGAGAATGCTGTGCCATTGAAATATTTCCGAGTCGGGCACTGATGTACATGCATTCAAAATGGCCTACTCATCTAAGAGGCGTATCCGAAAATTTCTAATGAGGTTGGGATACTGTTCAGCCAGTTCATATAGCAGTTGAACAGCATCCTTCAATCTCCATTAACGAAAGCGAGACCGAAAATCACCCGAAGAAGTTTTCTCTCGAAGCGCAAGAGAACATTTTCATCGGCTTTCACCTGTGTCAACGCGTCTGCACCATAAAGTAGGACTTGGATGATCAACGTATTGTGCTCGAGAGATGGCTTTACTACTCAATTGCCTTCAAACCCAAAAGAAGCAATGATTCGCAAGAGTGGTTCTTCGCCAGATGAGGAAAGGACACAACTATCTCAAAGTTGTGCCAGATGGAGTGAAAAGTGACCTCCTTGACCGCCAGAATGCGCTGCTACTGCAAAACAGATTATGGTGCCAAATTTCAGAGCGATACTGTCTTTTGTTTTGTTTTGACAGCTGATTGTTGCTGACGTATTTGGCATCATGTTGAGTATGGCCAAAAACGATTTGCGTTCTCTCATAAAACATTATTTTTTGAGAGGCAAAACGGCGAAGGAAACAAAAGAAAAGTTGGATAAATATTATAGAGCTAATGCTCCGTCAGATTACACCGTCAAATATTGGTTTCGAGAGTTCGATCAAGTCCGCAGCGGCAGGCCCTCCGATGCGGTTCCAGAGGACAATGTCAAAAAAATACATGAAATGATGTTGGCTGACCGGAAAGTGAAGGTGCGTGAGCTAGCAGATACCACAAAGATTAGTACTGAGGGCATACGCCATATTTTGGGTAATATTCTGCATATGGAAAAGTTATCCTGCCGCTGGGTGCCGCGAATGACCAAAAACACGAGCGCGACAGCACTTCGAAAGAGTGTTTGGACTTGCTGATGCGGAATCGGGTGGACTTTTGGCGTCGATTGGTAACTGGATATGGATCCCTCGGACTATTATCTCTTCCCAAACCTCAAAAGATGGCTCATCAATAAAAAGTTCAGCCCACGCGAGGAAATCACCGACGCCACGGAGGAGTATTTTGCAGACCTTCCGAAAAATTACTTTTCGGACGGGATCAAGAAGCTGAAAAATCGCTGGAATAAGTGTATCAAACTAAAAGAGGACTATATTGAACCATATAAAAAAACATTTAAAAAAAAAAATTTTTAATTCCCAAGGAGGTCACTTTTCACTCCATCTAGTACCTGCCTGTCGTGATGCATTGTCCAAGGCGTCGATGTTTTGTGTCCGTCTTTGTTGACAGTAAATACTTTGTTATTCCTTCGTTTGCCGCTTAACCTATCTTTGCCACTTCTGCTTCATTAGTCGCAAGCGCTCCACTGACAGCTCGCTATATTCTTTCCATTCTGTCGTTGTCGTCTGCATATGCGAGTAACTGAATAGAGTTTTAGAAGATGGTGTTTCTGGAGTTGACTTGTGAGTTTCGCAGAATTCCTTCAAGAACGACGTTGAAAAAATCACATGACAGCGCATCGCATTGTTTAAGTCATTTTCTGACCTTGGATGTCCCGGTTTTGTCCTTACAGATCTTGATGGAACAGTGTTCATTCTCCATCGTAATCCTGCATAGTAGAATGAACTTGTCAGGGATGCCAAAACTAGACATGGCTGTGTATAGTTCGTTGCGGAAGAATTAGTGTGTATCGAATTGCTACTGCCGGGTTTTTTCCAAAACCTCAGGTAATGTGAAAATTAGGCATTTGGTAGGCTTTCCTGGCTTAAAACCACACTAATATGGGTGGCCGACCGGATTTTATACGCGAAGTTGAGGAAACTTATCCCCCTATAGTTGGCGGAGTTCAGGCTTTCCTCCTTTTCTAGGATCGCATGCATTCGTCGGGCATACTTTCGTCGACCCGAATTATGGAGATGAACTGATGTATGCTCCGTATCAAATTATCACCAGTTTCTTTAAAGAGATCCGCAATTAAGCATGAATATTGCTGTACTGATTTTTATCATCATTCAGGTTGAATTGTTCAATCTGTCTGAGAGTGGGATGGTGTTCGTCATCAACGTCTAAGATTCTATGAGGTTTTCATCTCCATCCTTGTGGATTTTTTTTTTGGTGAAACTTCCGAACTTCATTTTTCTACTAGCACCTCTCTGAGGACTCTTTCTTGTTGTTGTACATGCGCTGTTTTTCTTAATCTGCCTGATATCACACGGGACCTCTCTGATTGGTTTTTGCCACTGATGCTTTCTGGTCTTCTAAGTTTCTTGATGACGATAGCGGGCTTCTCGAAAGGTTAAGGGACGCTTGATCAAAAAAAGCCTTAGCGGTCTCTTATAACTGCAGCCGTTCCACGTTGAAGTTCCTTTAAATGGTTCGCTGGCTTTGGGGTGTTAAGGATGTCCGCAACCGTATTTTAGCTAAAACAAGGTATTGGCCAGTATGAATAATTTGGTTGACGGTTTATTGATTAGGAGACAGCCAGGTGCCTTCATGAATATCAGGAATATTATCAAAGATCGCCGACGGTATTTTCCATGTCTTGTTTAGGGCATATCTCAATTTATTGTAAGTCGGCGCTTATGAGACTTATATTGGCCAATTCAACCTTTATGGGAATCGTCCTCTTCGTCCGATCAACTTCACGGATGGGAGTTATGCCTGCTTTATACAATAGCAGTTGAGAATTTTCAGTAGTTGTTAAGGTTTCGAACATTCCACATGCAGATTCGAAGATCTATTATCGATTTTAGACTATTGAACAGTGAATCCATCATTATCTGGATATGAAAAGTTCGTCACTCTTTTAAATTTTACGTATGGAATAGTAAGCCCTATGACACTGCAGACAAGTCTTTTTCTTAAAGATTTACTCATGCTTTTACCGGTGACCACCATGGAGACACAAGGCAAGCACTACGCTAAGAACTTGATTGTTCATTACGTTTTAAGAGGATTTGCGCTGTTCAATCCATTTCACGGTCAATCGCCGCGTAGGTTTCCCCACTAATTAATTTATCCAACTTCAAATGGAGAGAACACAGAACACAACAGGTGCACTACATACTTACCTCATATCGACTTCCTTCTATGTTCTTCATGACATTGCTCCACAATTCCGATGCCAGTGATCGCCTCAATGGCATTCAATATGGTAAAGTGTTATAGTAAACTGTCGCTAGTTTGGATGCTTCTGTTATAGCATATATCTCTGTCAGGATAGATAGTTCAAAGGCAGTTCGTTACCAATGCCCGGGGTAATATCTATCTGAAAAGTTATGTTCCGTCACTCTATGTTAGCTCCGAGTGAGAAGTTCTCAATGCCTTGGCACGAACATCCTGTCTAGCAATACAACTAAAGAACTGCTACAAGGCTTTATATTTCTCAGCCAATTCTTTAGTCTGGCCTCGAATATTCTATCACACCATTGAAGTTTTAGGATAAATGAATTTAGGTTAACCACTCAAGCAGCAAATCCTTTTAATACTGTGATTAGCTCGATTTTCTTCAACTTTATTGCCAAAGTAAAAAGTGCCATCCAAATCCAGTTCCATACATTTTCATCGAATTTTACTGGCCAAGTTTACTTCAAAATTATTTCATTTATCCTCACAGGTCACCGTAAAAAATACAGTGACCACCTACGAAGGCATATGACAGCAATTACTAAAAAAAAAAAATATATCTTCAGTGTTTGCCGCTGAGTACAGATATTGTCACAATTTATTGTCGCATCGTCGGCCAAAAAATAAAGCCAAGCCGTAATATTGTCAATGCTCAGCTTGACAGTAACGCTGACTATGTTCCGGGCCAGCAAATTTCACAACATGCGGATAAAATTGATAAAATGTCAACAAAAGCACCCTGTGCATCGCATATTTATGTGTGTCCTTTTATGATGGCTCGACTTTGGTGAGACAATAAATCCGGCATCGCTTAAAGAATCCTCGTTATCGGATTTGTCGATAAATTTTGAATTAATGGCACACAACGGTTTTTGTGGATTTTTGTAATTTTCCACTTTAGGTCTCCATATGGCAGCGCGATTAAAATGAATTTTGCATGTTGCACGGGTCAGCAGAGATGTGGGGCAATTGCATTATTATCAGACGAAAATAAAATAAAATTATTTGAGTCGAAAACGGCGAATGTGCATTATCCTTTGAGTACGTAGGTCGTTGAAATAAAATGGAAAAAAACTGGAAGCGTTGTAAAGGATAATTGGCTTCTCATTCAGTCACATCGACAAAGTCTACACTTGATGCCTGACGATGATGATTTGGAATTAACATACGAGTACAAGACTTTGAAGCTTAATTGAGTACAAATTTTTAGTCGATAATTTATGCTCTGCAAACTACGACGGGCACTGGAACGCTGCAGCTAATCCCAGATGGGCCGATGGGCTTTTCGCTGAATCAAAGTCCTGAATACGAAACTATGCTTCCAGGAACACAGATGTTACGACTATATTGGCTATCAGGACCTGAAAGAACAACCAGGCATTTGGCATAGATGACATCCCAGTACAAACCGTATACAACACCTCAGCGGCAATCCTACAGTCACTACATTTAATAATTAGGAAATTTCATTCCGATGAAAGTCTTTCCCGAAAACTTGAAAAGGCGAATTATTTTCAAACTGCGTTAGAAGGGAAACCTAACAGAATGTGGAAATTGAAGAAGAAAGTGCATGCTTACAGCAGTAGCCAAGCTAACAATTAGAGTAATTCTAGAACGAGTTAGAGCTCGACCACGAATGGGCAGGCTTTCGGGTCGGAATCTCCTGCATCGACCACATCAATAGACTGCGGATCATCATCGCACAATGTATAGAGTTTAAACCTCCGCTATACTTGCTGTTCGTCGAATAGCAGGAAGTATAGCCTCAAAGGATGGAGGTACGGATCTGGAGGTGGATAGTAGGGTCAATAAACTAAAATTTTCGATGCAACGTAGAATCCATACGACGACATGAGTGTAGTATGTTAAAGTAACCTACATCGTCAAAGGGTAGCTGCAAACCTTCATGAGTAAATGTCTTCGCAACATTTGAGGGTCTTCTAGTCGAACTGCGTATAGAATACGAAAATGACAGTCGATTGGATTACGCGAGACTTCCAAACACCTAATCCGTTGCGGAACACAGGCAGGTGGGTCATGGTAACTCAAACGTGCATCTAATCTGGTATTCGATATCCTTTGGATCAAAAGCAATAAATAATGAAGAACGTCTCTGTACTGTTCACTGTCTACTCAGCAGTTGACAGTGAAAAATGACGATAGTAAAAACGATTTAAAAAAAAAATGCGATTAATCCGTCAGTGTATCCAATATTAACACCGGTGATCTCTCCGGATCGAGGATTTACGCGGCGGTTGATCAGGAAACTGCTGTCTGCCCTATTGTTGGATTGGACTAGCAGCATTGTAATCAAGTTCGCAGTGAAGTGTTTGCTTTACCTCCCAGTGGTAGTCCCCGGCAACTGCACAAGTAAATCCTTGATCATGCAGACTAAAACCAGGCAAGTGCATACTGGGCCACTAGCATAAAACTAGCCTACACCGTCATAGGGCCCATAGCTCTATACGAAAGAGATTTAAAAAAATGGGACGAACTACTCGTAGCTGAAAGTGTAGAATAATAACGGATTCACTGTTAAGGACCCTGGCAAATGATTAAAGGACAATTATTTGCGTATCTGCATGCATAATGTTCGAACCCTTAACTAGGAGAGATACTCGACTGCTACAAAGCTGACATAACCACCATCCAGAAAGTGCGATGGAATGGACCGATCAAAAAGAGGATGTAAACCTGTGATATCTGCCATGCAGAATGTTGCAGACAACCCCCACGATAAGGACAGCAGTCGCCAAGTTTATTTGGATGCTGATTCGCTGTTAGAAGAAGTCTTGAGCTTCAGGAATGTAAGTGAACGCCAGACAACGTCTCGCCAGAGGAGAAGAGTGGGTGGCAGTGGCTTAAGTGGTAGTGATCTGGCTTCCAAATCGGAAGGTTCGGTGTTCGAATCCCAGTCTCGCCCGAAAGACATTCATTTTTTCAGTTAACGAAAATCAAGTAACACGAGTAGTTGACTAGAAATCAACATCAAGCCAACTTTCACTAAGAATATAGTCTCTCCATTAAATGTTGGATGCCACCCATGGAGCGAAATAACCACTGAGTCCAAAGTCTTTCTTTCTCTCTCTATCCCATTTTCCAAAAAACTTAACACATTCTGAGGCATTATAAGTGTATTCATACCCACTTGAGTGTTAAGTTCTTTTATACAAAAAAAAAAAGAAAAAGAAGGATGACCCTATCAAAGACTGCATCTAGGAGCTCCTGGACAAAACCTATGAGCAATGCCCTAAGTATGATGTGATTGGCGATTCTAATGCCAGGCTAGCAAGGAGGGAACGCAGCCATGTATTTGTGTACTTGTGAGACAGTACAGCCTCCATGCCATCGCCTCCGGAAACGGATACAGGCTTATTGCCTTTGCGGCGAGACGTAATGCAACTATAGCCAACGCACGGTTTCTACAGCTTGATATACTTAAAGCGACCACGTGATCAACAAACCGACACCTAAACTGATTAAACTGCGATCTACGCAAGGCACATCTCCAGTGTTTTGGGTATCCGAACGTTCCGGGCAGCTAATATCGGCTCTCCCCATTTCCCTGTCAGGCACAGATGCAGATATCCGAAAAGCCATCAAACCATTGTGAGGAAGTTCAAAGCCGGGCGGCTACAATCGCAAGAGACCGTCGGGGCCTATATCAAACGAGTTTCCCTTAACCCATCGAGAGATCCGCTGCCACCATCATCGAATGTAGAAGACCAGTGGTATCACTAAAAGGAGCACTCAGACTTGCCGCCTCTGATGTACTGGGTTTCGACTTGCCACAATGTAGAATCACTTGGTTCGACACAGACAGACAAACCAGGAAAAACAATGGATATAGAAAGAAAGGCTCGCGAACTATGCCAGAAGTAATGAAGGAAAGAACATAGGCTCTTTAGAAGAAAAGAGAAAGAGTACGAGAAGCACTCTATCGAGGCAAACATCAATTCATGACCAGCATCTGGGTCGACGAAAATATGCCCGACGAATGCTAAAGAAGGGAGATCCCCTAACTCCGCCAATTACAGAAGCATAAGGCCCCTCAATATCCTGTCTGCCAAATTATGTAAACGCCAATGACCCTTCGTATACAGTCTGACTGATCCTTATCAGTGTGGTTTCAGACCAGGAAAGTCCACCATAAATCAAAAAGTCCCACATTATGGCGGATCTTCCACTGCAATACACATCACCTCTTCATCGACGAACTATACAGAGCCATGTCTAGTTTTGGCATCCTTGACAAGCTCATTCTACTATGCAGGATTACGATGGAGAATGCAAGCTATTCCATCAAGGTCTGATATGACAAAACCGAGACTTTCAATATCGAAAAAGGACTTAACAAGGCGATGCGCTGTCATGTGATTTCTTGAAAGAATTCTGCGAAACTCACAAGTCAACTCCAGAAGGATAATCTTTCAAAACTCTATTTAGTTAATTGTATATGCAGACGACAGTGACAGAATGGAAATAACAGAGCGAGCTGTCAGTGAAGCATTTGCGGCTATTGAAGCAAGTGGCAAAGACGGGTTAAGCGGTCAATGAAGGAAAAACAAAGTAGATGATGGCAATAAAGAGGGACACAAAATATCAAAGCCTATTACAAATCGTCACGGTGGATAGCTACAACATTGAGGTAGGCAAGAATCACTCTTTCTAATCACTGCTTCTTGTTTTTTTTTTCTAAATAGCGCGCTCTCATGGGGTGAAGGTACCCTTAAAATGTTTGCACAGAGCACGGGTGATTTGAAGGCATTTGAGTAGCAAAGCCCTGTCTCGAGCAACCAAAAAGTCATTACACAACACACTGTTCATTCCAGTCTTGCTTTATGGCTCAAATGCGTAGACACTGACGAGAGCGGGTGAAAATGTCCTCGGGCGCTTCGAGGCAAAAGTTATTCGGGTAACTTTCGGTTCCGTTTAGATCAATGGTGAATGGAGAGACGTTTTAATAGTCAACTTTACGATATATACAGTGATGCCAGATGCGTCAAAATAGCTCGGATAACCGCGCTCAATTGACTAGGTCACCTTGAGTCCATAGAAGGATAGCCGGCAAAGTTATCGACTTCAACCCAGAGGGACATCGCAGTAGAAGACGAACTCTTCGTAGGCGGTGCACATAGGTGGAAGGGGAACTCAAGCAACTTCGTCCACGCAACTGAAAATACCACGCTAGCTGGCGAGGCATGTAAGCCGAATCCCTGGTCCATCCCAAACTCTAGGGCGATCTAAGTACGTAAGATCTCTCTGGATCTGTTTACCTTACAATGGCCAACAGATTGAGGTCGTTATAGTAAGTGCATAAAACGAAATAAAACGAGACGAACAGAATTTTCAGGATTAAATTTCAGAAACCTGTAGCCAGATAGTATTGGCGAACATTGTTGTCAGATACATTGAGAACTTGGCTAAAGAGTTTATAAATCAAGCAAAGCAATACACATTTTAACAATCGCTGGATAAATAAATTAAATATGCATGAGCAAAACGGAAAAGCCCTCGTCGTGATTAGCATGAATCAAATTGAACTCATATTAAAAAGCAACTGGTTCGACGTACGTAGGAGTATATCCGGTAGTATTGGTGGAGCCTACCTCAATGCTCCTGCAAATATCTACATGCATGCGGCTTATACGCGCTTAGTGCTGGTCGGCGCTGATTTTACCGCAAATCAAATTCATATTCCAGCACGGAAACGAGTAAAATTTTACCTCTGGGCATATGCAGGATGACATGGGAATTCTATAAACGTTTGTTGGAAGCCTGGAGTTTTCGGGCTGCGTTGAATTAAACTGCCTAGGGGATCAACTGAAATATTTATAATATTTGAATACTGCCAATATATTGATTATTGAAAAATTGTTGAGTCAGCTCTGCAACAGGAGGTATAGGTAGATACTTCCGTTTATTGCTGCTGTTAATTTTAATGAGATCTACGAAATCAAAGAAAATGGCAAACAACCTGATTTATTGAATCAGGTGAAAACTGGTGAATAAATTCGTTAGTGCTGTGTCGACATCGCTAATAGATTTGTATATCTCGATTGCCATACATGGAGCAGTCTTCGGAAGCTCTCCTCATGCAAATTCAACGAATCCGCTTTCGTTGTAGTCCTCATCTTTGATCGAAAGATATACAGGGTGAGTTTTTTAACTAGAGACATCCAAATTACTCGAAAAATACGCGATATCGCGAAAAATGTTTCAGACAAAAGTCACAAGGTTCCGAAGGGGACATAAGATGGTGACCACGAGTTTGACTTTGAGCCCCATTTTCAATGTCAAACGAAAGTCACTTTTGATTTTTCATGATAATCCTGATTTTCATTGCTCAGTCGTATTGCTCCTAGGCTTGTCATTTGGTTTTTTTTTTACTTTATCCTTTTACAAAATAATTATAAATTTCCATAGATCACAAAGGTTTTTTTAAAAAATGCATTTTGTAAAAGAAAAAGATTAATGCGATTTCATTCTGTAGCCATTTAAGACTAGTGGCGAATGATCGTTACAAAAATAACCTAATTACTAGTGTGGGGTAAAACGCAAAAATTTCATAATATAAGATTAATATAATAATAACTAATTAAATAAAATTAAGATCAATAAGGAAAGAGCAAACTTTACGAAAAATGTTACAAATTTGATAATACAATAGTTTGTAGGTTTTCTAAACAATACTAACAAGCAGGTTTTTGACTTCAGAGCTATGTATTTTGAAAAGCCAGTTCTTTAATTTGTTTAGGAATATGTTACATACATTTGTTACTCTTATGTAGTGTGGCAATTTATTAAAAAGCTTAGGAGCTGTGATGGTAAAAAATTAGAGTAGCGAGTCTTTTTGGATGTTGGCACATTAACAAGAGCTTTAGAATTGACTCTTAAATTGTATTCATTAGAGCTTCTGATCGTGGATATGAAGCCACTACGGATGTAGAAAATTTTTAGAACTTTATACACATAAATATGTTTAAGTGGTAAGATATGGAGATCTTGAAAGAGAAGCCAGCTGCTGACAAGTCTTCCTTTGTTGCAAATTATTCGAGTAATATGCTTCTGTGCTATCACAATAGGCTCAACGGTGCTAAAATACGTTCCTCCCCAACTCGATATGCCGTATTGCAGTTTCGAGTGTACGCGTCCATGATATATCATTAGCAACAGATTTCTTGAGCAGTATGGTTTTAATAAGAACATGTTTCGAGTTACCGATATCATATATTACTTATTACAATTTAGGGTCTTGTCAATTATAACTCGTAAATATTTAAAGCTATCGACGGATTCAATCTTGAAGCAAGTCGAAGAATTTAATTTAATTTCAATTTAATTTTGGTGGGGCGAAAGCCCCCATTTATTCGGCTTAATACAAGCTATAACTTAAAATTAAACTTAAACTAAAACTTAAAACTAAGGTTGGTTATTGCGGTGAAGGAGAACCGATTTGAGGTAGGAAGTGGTGCGGTGGAAGTCAAAGACGCTAGGGTTTGAATTAATTTTTCGTAGCATGCGGGAGATTGGTTCGTTCGC
Organism: Volucella zonaria; assembly: GCA_963966105.1. Taxonomy (NCBI): domain Eukaryota; kingdom Metazoa; phylum Arthropoda; class Insecta; order Diptera; family Syrphidae; genus Volucella; species Volucella zonaria. Next base: position 127,361,623 of record OZ014533.1, on the reverse strand, counting down.
GCCATAGGTGGTGTGGTGGGTTGGGAGATAGAAGAGACTAGGGGTACGTAGATTACGAGGGTTAGTGTTGAAGAAAATAGAATTGTGAAGGGACGTGCATTCAACCTGACCTGAAAGAAGTCGATGAATGAAGAGAAAGTCGGCTGCATCTCTGCGTTCCTCAAAGGTGTTGAGACGGTTTTGATAGGGGGGGCAGAGTAAAAGAATCATCCCCAAAACGGCGCTGGATGCTTTCGATTCTCGAGATATGAACGCGATGATATGGGGACCATACTTGACTGGCGTACTCTAGGAGGGGACGAACAAAGGTAATATAGAGGGACCTGGTCACGTATGGGTTGGTGAATTTTTTGGACCATCGTTTTACAAAACCTAGTGCAGAGTTGGCTTTAAGGATTATCCCATCCATATGCAAACGGAAGTTGAGCTCTCTATCACACAAAATGCCGAAGTCGCGAAGAGATTCAACGGAGGAGATAGGTTGGTTATGGAGAAGGTAGAGTCGGGGAGGAGATTTGTGCCGCTTATGTGAAAAGGTGTTGGATTGGCATTTGGTGATATTAAGTTCCAAACAATTTTTGAGGTACCAGATCGAAAAACTATCAAGGTCTTGTTGAAGAAGGATGGAGAGGAAATGGTTTTGAAAAATTTAATATCGTCGGCGTAAAGGGAGACAGACGAGTATTTGATGATCCTATCGAGATCATTTATGGTTAATATAAAAGAAGGGGACCGAGATGGCTGCCTTGAGGGACTCCAGAGGTGGCCAAAACTGAAGCCGAGTGGATTGACTTAAAGCGAACACAGTAAAAACGGTTTTCGAGGTAAGAGGATATCCATTTTAACAGTATGGGTTCAAAGCCGAGGGCAGACAATTTGAAGAGTATTAATCGATGAGAGATTTTATCGAAGGCTTTGCTAAAATCGGTTGCAACTACATCGACTTCGTTGCCGTTCTCTAGGGCAGAGGTGGCAAAGGATAAGAATTCAACGAGATTTGTGGTGGTTGACCTACCCTTTAGGAAGCCATGTTGTCTAGGGGAAATAAGTGATTTGCATTGGAAGCGTAGAGCTTCATATTGTACAAAATACTTTCGAGGAGTTTGGGTATATGGGAGAGTTTAGCGATTGGACGATAGTTTGTTATTTCGTTCTTTGATCCCTTTTTGTGGATTGGGGTTATAAAGGAGGTTTTCCAAACCTGAGGAAATTCTCCTTGTGAAAGGGATAGACGAAAGAGATCAGAAAGGGCAAGGGAAAGAGACGAAGAACATTTTGTAAGAAATATAGCAGTGAGGCCATCTGGACCAGGTGTAAATTCGTCATTGAGTTGGTGTAATTTATATTCGATATAAGAGGGGTCCAAGATGTGAGAGAGAAGTGGGCCATTGGAGAAGTTCAGTAGGTAACGAAAATAGGATGGATCTGGTACAAAGGAGTCGTTGGTGAAGGATTGTTTAAAGAAGCCGGCAAATAGGTTGGTAATGGTGAGTGGATCGGTTGATGACTTGTTGTTGAAAGAGAGGGAAGGAGGGTAACCATCGGACTTTCTTTTTTAGTTAACAAATTGGAAAAAGAACTTAGGGTCATTTATAAGGTTGACTTGCGCATTATTAAGGTAACGTTGGTAAAGGGAATCGTAAAGTTCGGTGAAATGAAGATAAGCACCAAGATAGTTGGAATAGTCGGACAAGGATCTGGTACGCAGGAAAACAGCCCATAACTTGTTTCTCTTGTTTCGTAAGGAACGAAGCTTGCGATTATACCAGGGAGGACTAGTAGATGATGTTTTAAGGCGGGAAAACGGAACGTAAAGCCTGAAAGAATTAAATATTTCTTTATAAAAAATGGATAAGGCATCATTTACACTTAGGTTGTGAAAGTTAAAGAAAGTTAAAGATCTGCTAAGATAGTCACGGAAAGAAGAGTTATGAAAAAATGAAAGTAGAAGGGGTGGGTGGCAGTTGCCGATTGTAGAGAGAGATAGGGGACAAAGTGAGACTGAGGAGTTAATTGAATTTGTTGTGAAAATAAGGTCCAATTGCCTGCCCATATAGTTGGATACACCACTGACTTGGCATAGACTTGAATCTGTTAAGGGATTTAAGAAGAGACATTCCTTAGCTGAGTTGGCATTTGAAGCGATGAAGAACGATTGATCGTCTGATGGAATCCACTGTAGCTGAGGAAGATTAAAGTCGCTGAAAACAAAGATATCGCCAGTAGAGTCAGACAGGTCAATTAAATAGTCGATCGCATCGACAACAAGTTGGTAAGACTCGGTAGGTTGAGCTGGCAGGATGTAGCAACATAAAACGTAAAGGGACTTGAAGGGGAGTGATATTTTTATAGCGACAAAGTCGACTTTAGAGGATGAAGAGATGGTAATGGGAGAAGAGTTAAGGCTGTTGTGGATCGCCAGTAGGACGCCTCGACAGGGGGAATCATCATGTGGGCGGGTAGGATCGTCGTCGCGAAAAACATTAAAAGTAGGGGGGAACAATTCCTGGTTCTTTATGTCGGGAATCAAATTGGTTTCAGTCAAGGCGTAAATATCAAAGTAAAGAGAATGCGATTGACGTAGGACAGCATTGGTTTTAGAGCGAAGACCTCTTACATTCTGGTAGTAAAATGTAAGAGGGATGTTGTGGGGTGGAGATGTATGGCGGGATGGTATAAGTGCTGACGAGGAAGGCACGTTATGGACGAAAAAATTTATCGTGGTCAGCTCGGCTTCGCTGTAGGTGTGAGACTCGTTTAGAGTGAACGTAGTGGCCGAATGCAGCAAGGTTGTCTGCTACTTTCTGAGGGGACATGCTAAAAATCTCGTGGTACCTGACATAAAGGTTCCTGAGACTGATAGGGTCGGTAGGGAGGCCTTCCTGCTGGATGGATACCATGACGCTGGTTTTGGTCTTCCCTTCGTAGCAGACCGAGTCCGATTTGTCGTGTAGATAGGCGAGAAAGAGACGAATGTTTTCATATATCTTTCTCTCTCTAAGCCTAGAGAGTGCATAGCGACTTTCTGTAGTTCCATTGGTTTGCTGGGTTAGTTTAACTGTGGGGGGAAAAAGAGGATCAAGAATAGGGGCAGTGGAGGAGGGACATGGAGATTCGTTGGATATGGAGTTGGGCGCCGGATGAGATGTTGGGCTTAGGGTATGGGAGTTAATAAAATTAGGGTACTTAGCTCCAGTTTGTAGGTCGAAGTTAGGAAATGAGTTGTTTGCTGGGATCGGTGGCGTAGAAGATTGAGAAGGGATAATATGGGTGGTTGGGGTTAAGTTGAAAGAGACGCGTTGGCGCGGGGGCTTGGGTGGAACATTGGGAATTAGCGGATTAGAAGATTGGTGTGTAAGGGCTTTGTGTCGGATAAGTGAGGAGGGGGGACTAAAATCGGGGAACAAGTTCGTTTTGAAGCTCCAGTTGGGATCGGGACTAGAGCTTCGTTTTTTGTTAGCGTGCTTTTTAGTTGGAAGGGGGTTTGGGAGCGGTCTTTTTTTAAGCTTATCGTTACGTTTATTTTTAAAATTTTGGTTGTCGTCGACACGTGGGTTTTCTCGTTCCTCAGAGCATTTGGTGATACTTATCTTCCCAGGTTTAGTGGCCTTACCAGGAGAAGTGGAGAATAACCATGAATATTTGGTTTTGGAACAGGGGGAATCTGTTATAACATGCTTAGTTTTTCACATGCAGCAGAGTGAAAGTAATCCTTATAATCAATCAGTTCTACATTTGAAAGACTGCAACCCATAATCTTCGTTTTTTCACTTATAAGAAGTTCATGCTTTGCGAACCACTGCCTTAAAATTTGCAAATCCTTTTGTAGTTTTATTACGGATTCAAATAAATTTTTGCTTGTGTATGTAAAAGCCATGTCGTCCGCAAGAGCCGTAATATTAATACAAAAATTTTGTTCGAATATTGGATTTACATAAATAAGAAATAACAATGGCCCCACGACTGAACCTTGTGGTACACCAGTAACCATTTTCATTTCCTCACTGTGAATGTTGTCCAATTTGACTCTTTGAGACCTTTCACTTAGGTATGAAGTAAGCCAGTCGTAGATTGCACCTCTAAATCCAGTTTTATAGAATTTGTTTAGCAAGATGTTATGATCGACCATGCTAAAGTTTTTTGATTGCTATTTAAACCTGAATATAATTCACCACTTAATTTTAAGATTGCATCTTCGGTTGACATACCTTCCCGAAATCCGAAAGCCCAGTTTTGTTTAAGAATGGCCCAAAGTGGGATTTCATTTCCAACAATTTAGAAAAGGTTGGAAGAAGAGAAATTGGTCTCTTTTTTTCGGTTTCCTTTTTTAAACAAAGGAATGACTTCTGCATTTTTCAGTGATTTGGAAAAAATACCAAAATTCGCGCTCAAATTAAATATGTAAGATAATACATCTGTGATATAAAGCGCGATGCATTTTAAAATACAATTTGTAATACCATCAGAGGTACACGATTGTTTGTCATCAAGAGACCTAATACATTTATAAATTTCGTTTGAGGTAATTTGTTCGAAGAAGAAACTTTTAGTTTGAGAAACATCATCAACAAGTCTGAATAAAGATCACATCTGCATTTAGTTTGCGGTGAGTAGGGCTTAGATTTAGTGGCAACAGAAACAAAATATTTATTTAAGGCATTGGCAATGTCCCTTTGGTTGCCAATTTTTGTATTGCTCTCATCTTCGATTTCAAGTATCGTTTTCATTTTTTTGTCCTTCTGAAGAATATGGTTAACTACCTTCCATTCCTTTTTTACATTACCTCTGAAATTTTCAAACTTTCTAGAATAAAATTTATCGTAACATGATTTTACCTCTATTTTAACGTCCTGACTGAATTTAATAAATTTTTGCTTTAAGATCTGATTCCCAGGGTTATTTTTAAATTTTTTCCACATTGATTTTTTTTTTTTGGCAATATTTTTTAGTAGATTCTCTGTAATCCAGGGCTTAAGTCGTTTCAACTTGGAACTATTAAGTGGCCTGGATCGAAATACTGTAGAATTTTCGATATGGAATTTTAAAATATTCAAGAAAATATCATAAGCCAACGAAGGGTTGGTTTGTTCATATACCTCTTCCCAAAACTCGAATTTTAAGTAATTATTTAATTTGTCATTTGTTTTTACATACTGCGTTTAGCATAACCCAGAAACAACGACGTGGACGTAGCAGTATTTTGTTTCCTTCGGGGTGAATCATTGAATTCTTCCCATTTCGACGTTTATTTCCTGAGACTATTTCAACAAATGCTTGAAAATGTGACCATTCACGTCAATACACTTGTCTATCCGCGCTCTAAATGAACCAACAGAACTGAGAAGTATTTCTGGCGTAATCTTCCGGCAAGCTTCAGTTATTCGTCTTTTCATGACCTCACGTGTTGTTGGCTTTTTTCTGTAAACCTCACTTTTTAAGTAGCCCCACAAGAAGAAATCAAGTGACGTAAGATCAGGTGATCTAGCAGGCCAATGCCTCGGACCCCCTCGTTAAACATTGTTTCATACGCCCCGGGCTGCTTGGGAATAATGGGCTGGACAACCATCATGTTGAAACCACATTCATCAACCCGGCGCTTAGTGCTAGCTCTCATCATACAACACGTTAAGTACAGGAATAGATGAAGATCTCCTTGCAGGTCATACTCATAGTAGCAGTATTGGAAAGACTAACACTTGGCAAGCTGAACCTACCTTGTATCCATGGATGTTGAGTCCTTTTTGTTGTGTAGAAAGAGCATGCTTCTCTCATCTCCCTTCTGTAGGTAAAAATAAACAAAAAAAGGCGTTAGAAAAATTTAAAGCCCTACTGTCGTAATCGGATGGTATGATCATGTTTACATCTTTTACGGTGATTATACATTTAACCTTCATCTCATCAAACAAAAATTTTTGTTTTCTTAATTTCTCAAAAACCACTAATTGCAAACTTCCGGAATCTTCAGACTTTGTTTATATCCTTGATTACCGAAAATAAAACGTACCTCCCCATAATAAAAATGTTTATGGCGGTTAATAATGCACTAATTACGTTATCTACCCTCATGTGTAGATTTCTACACATATGGACAGTAAGTGCATGTCATATAAAAAGTCATTTGCGTTAAGTGTTTTACCAAGTGAATGGTGTATTTAGTGAAATTTATAAAAATAATAAAAGATAACAATGTCAAAAGCAGGATATCTGACAGAGGAGGAAACGGAAGCATTTTTGAATAAAGGCAATAGCGATATCAGTGATGTTTCTGGAGACAGTGATGACGAATTTGTGCCAGAAGAGAATATTGATGATGACGATAACTTATATTCAGACGATAGCGATTCTGATGAAGAGCAAGCGAGTGGCTCAAATGAAACCAACGAATCAATTGCTGAAGTTGAAAATGTGGATCCACTGCTTGTTTCGAAAGATGGTATTGTTTGGCAACTACAGCCATTTCAGCATCAAAGTGGTAGATTGCGGAATGAAAATATAATTTATCTTCATGCTGGAACAACAAGATATGCCAAAGCTCGTGTTGATGGCATCAAAGATGCTTTTTTGCTTTTCTTCCCACCACAAATTGAAAATACCGCATTCAAATGCGTATGCACAAGTAACATATGGTAAGGATTTCAAACAAATCGATTCGAATATGTTGCAAGCATATATTGGTGTTTTGATTTTAGCTGGTGTTTATAGCTAAGCCGTAGTTGCTTTCTTTCTTATTCCAACTGATTCTTGACTTTTTTTACTTTTAAATCGAAAAACGAAAATACAATTGAATTGTTTGATGATATTAACGGTTGTCCGGTGTTTAGGGCAATTAAGTATATCGAAGAAAACATTTGAGTATTTGAATCGAGTTATTCGTTTTGATGATGTCATTAGCAGAAGACAGCAGCGATCTACAGATAAATTTGCACCGATTCGGGATATATTTGATAAATGATCCAATTTATTGAGTGACTACTACAATCCACATGAATGTGTGACAGTTGACGAGCAATTACTTGGTTTTCGTGGAAGATGTAAATTTCGTCAATATATGCAATCAAAACCAGTAAAATACGAACTAAAATTCTGGTTGTTGGTTTGTTCTCATACCTTCGATGTTTGGAAAATCCAGCCATATTTGGGAAAGGCGATTGGAGCCAACGAACGAGTAGTTTTGGATCTCGTCGATGGCTTGAAAGGTCACAACATAACAATGGATAACTTCTTTTCCTCATATGAGCTTGCGCAAAAATTGTCACCAAAGCTTCTTGAATGCAAAAATAGACCGCTGCATGAATCTACTTTTGCATTTACCGATAACACAGCACTTGTTTGGGCGGAAAAATAAGTGTACCGTGTTGCAAAGTGCTTTGCATAACTCAATTGAAATCGAATCGACTGAAAAAAAGTTACCAGCGATTATAGCCTATTACAATAAAGCAAAAGGTTTGTTCATATACTACTTTTTGAAATTTCAAGACCCTCTAATGTTTTTTTTTTGCATTCAATATAGGCGGTGTGGATACGGTTGACAAAATGCTCACTTGTTACAGCTGTAAAAGAAAATCTAACAGATGGCCAATGGCTGTATTTGCAAACATGATTGACATTTCCGCTTTGAATGCATTAATTATTTTCAAAGAAGTGAATCCGAATTGGCAAGCAACACAAAAAACAACAGTAAGAAGGAATTTTCTACGTGAACTTGGAATATCCCTTGCAAAACCACTTATGGAAGCTAGAAGTGCGAAGCCAAGATCAGCAGCATCTGCTTTATTGCTTGCAACTGTTTTGGAAGAAAGTTCACCACCGTTACCTTTAAAGGATGTTTCTGTATCAACTTCAACCAATCCACTAAAACGGTCAAGAAGCGTTCCACCACAAATTAAAGGCAGAGCAAGATGTCACGTTTGCTATGAAGAAAAATAAACCAAAAAGTTGTTTTGTAAAAATCAACATAATCGAAATGTACGCGTAAAATTCATTCAAGAAAAATTAATTTGAACCCACCTACCTTCTCTTGTTATTTTAGAAATAAATTATAAAAGCAATTTTTCGGTTTAATTTAAAAAAAAATTTAGAAAATACATTAAAATCAAATATGTGTAGAAATCTACACACGAGGGTAGAGAACGTAATTTTTTTGAGGATGAGATGAAGGTTAAATAACGTACCGGGCCTGATCGAATGATCTGCTCGAAAAAGCTTCTCACTATCATACAAGTAATCGATATTTCACACATTACACACAGGCACAAATTTGTTACCAAATTACTCCAAAGAGAGATGTACCAAAATTGTTAGCGGGCAATCCGGGCAGTCAGTAAAAGTGCATTGTATAAGTAATAAAGTCGCAGTAGCGAACAAAGTGGATGCAAGTTGTTTGATTTTCCCCTTCTAAAGAATGCTGTAAGCTAGTTAGTTAGTCAGTTGAATTAACAAAGTAATTTGCTCAGATCTCGTGTTGTTCATTTGCTTTTGTTCACTAGCAACAGATATACATACCACCTGTTGCCAACATGTGGCGCTTCCATTCTTCCAATTTGAGTTTTTTTTTTTTTATTAAGTTGGTAAATGTGTTGTTGACATTCCCTCTAAATCTTAGCGTCATATCTTGACATTTGCAAAAGTTACGTAGCCAAGCGTACATCTATTTCTATGTGTGTTGGAGATTTTTTACAATTTTAGAAATGGATTTAAATTTGCAACAACGAACTTGTAAAAACCGGATTTAATGGTGCGCGAACGTTGGAAATGTTGGAAAAGTGTTTCGGCAACGATTCTCTAAAGTAAACGGTCGTTTACCAGTGGCACGAGCGGTTCAAAAGTGGTCGTGAGTCAATCGAAGATGATGAACGCAGTGGCAGACCATCGACATCGAAAACTGACGAAAACATTGATGAAGTACGAGTGAAATGAATGTTGGTCAGTAACCGCAAATTAACCATCAGAGAGATAGCGGAGGACTTGAACATTGCCTATGGATCCGTCCAAGATATTTTGGTTAATGATTTGGGTTTCCGTCGTGCAGCAGCAAAGTTGGTGGCAAAAGACCTCAATTTCATGCAAAAACGAGACCGTGTTGACGTCGCAAACGACAAAGAGATGATTTGCGAGGTTGAATCCGATCCCACATTCATCAAAAGGATCATTACTGGAGACGAGACGTGGCCGTGGGTTTATGAGTACGACACGCAATCCAGACATCAGGCAATTGAATGGCGTTCACCAAATGAGCCGAGACTAAAAAAACCACGTCGTTTTCAGTCGAAAAAGAAGGCAATGCTCACGGTTTTCATGGATTACAACGGTGTCTCGGTGCATTATGAATTTTTGCCAGAAGACCAGACAATAAACAAAGAGTATTACGAGTATTTGGGCGTTATGAGACGTTTGCGTGAAGCAATTCGCCGAATTATAGGCAGAAAAGTCGTGGATTTTGCACCATGATAACGCACCATCGCACAGTGCCATCATTATTTGTAATTTTTTGACGAAAAATGCAAAAAATACCATCCAACAGCCACCGAATTCACCTGATTTGGCTCCCTGTGACTTCTTTCTGTTCAATCGAGTTAAAAAATCTCTACGGAGAACGAGTTTCAGCAGCCGAGAGGAAGTAATGGACAAATCACAGGAAGCACTGATGGACATATCGAAAACCGAATATAAAAAATGTTTCGAAGATTGGATCAAGCGCTGGCATAAGTGTGTCAGTCGATGGGGATTACTTTGAAGGACACAATATAGATTTAGATGAATAAACTTGTATTTAAAATTTTCTGAATAAATTCCGGAAACTTTTTGATCTCGGTATAACAAAATCTTAGCTACAAAATATTTCAATTTAAATGGCAGGGCAACGGAAGATGGAACTTTCAAAATACTTTTAATGTACCAACCTGGCGAGAGGTGGAATGAGTTAATTGTAGAACGGGGATGGTAGTAAATAAATATGTGCGAATAGATATAAAACAAGTACAAAATACCAACACATTTAACTTCAAGGAGCAAATGACAGAACTAGCGAATCGTGTTATCATTGTGTCCATCCATTTTATGTTGTTTGTTCAATTCGTATCCTTCCTTAAGGGGGAAACCACTCACTATAACATTGTATTGCTCTCCAAGTAATGGATTGCAGAATGTAGAGAATGCCCCATTTAAAGAGCCTGACGAGCTCATTCCTCGTTCCTATCCTTTTTGGAATCAATTAGAATGAATCCAAAAATCAATACATCAACAATTTGAACGTAACATTGCTTGTTGTTATATTGCCTGAATATCCTTGACATTGAGTTATTTATTTAACAGAAAAAGTGACATCAGTTCTCCCTAAAATAAAGGTAAATAACAAAACCTGACAACTGACTTCATATCACAAATTACTGTTTATTTCAGGACAAAAATGAGTTATAATTAAAATACGAATATCATTGGTATATACTCGTAAACACGGTAATAAAATTGTTAGTCAACAATGCTGGGTAGCCAGCTTACTTTAAATACTCGTAACTACGTACAATTAAATTGAATATAAATGCATTAAGAAGCTAGTCCAGGGGAAAATTGGAAATAATTTCCATTCAATGGTGTACCGCCCAACTAATATAGCATCCAAACAACCGGAAGTGAAATTAACTACACAGGAGTGAGTTTAAGGTTTTTTTATTTGTGCGGAAGTTTGTATTTCCATTGCGGAAACTGAAACCAAAAATGAGCCCTAATTACATTTCTAGTGAACGGGGGCATGTTTCGGCGAATTAAATTGGCCAAGAGAGTCCCTTTTTATTTATGAGTTTGTATCAACACGGGTTTGTGTTGCGGAAATGCTGATGTTTTTGTTTGAAAATTAATTCACATTTGGGAAACTACGAGAGTACTGCTCAAATCAACTGTCAAAATTTTTGAAATACGTAGTCGTCAGTGATTTGACTAAGTTGGATGTTATCCATTCGAGAGCATATGCTAGGGATATATCTATCTTAATACCACGTAATAGGTTTTACTTTTTGTTCGGCACACGAGTCACAAAAAATTGCAAGTGATGCATCATGGAACGAATCTCGTCAGATCCTTTTTTAGCTACTGATCCGTCGTAGCTATGGAATATGGATAGAACATGGATACTAAAACTGATGAAGCTGACGTTAATAATAAACATCATTTGTAGTGATGTTCGGTGTGGGTAGGTTTTTTTGGTAGTCCATTGTGATGGTTTCCATGGTCTTGGATTTAAAAGAGCGTTTGCGATAACATCTCTTGAGCTGATAAAACCGCTCAATATTCTTGAAATGAAGATCCTTTTGTTGCATTTTAGTGTGCACTTGTTCCAGTGTTTTCTTTCTGGAATCATCACCGTCCAGACATGATATTGACATCTAGACTATGACAGTTCAGCCGTAAAAGAATCACAGCAATTGCAGGTGTCATTCCGTGGATATCCAAAGGATATGTTGAAATTATTTTCAAATATGGGACGGACTGATTCATAAGCCATTTCATGATCGGGATTCTGCTCAATGTATATTTTACAGGGTGACTTTCACGAATTATAACTTTTTAAAACGCTATAATTTTTTTGTTTTTTGATAAATTTTATTGTGCCAAAGTTGGAAAATACATAAATTTTCAACCTTTGGGGCGAATAATGGCCTTGAGACGGCCGAAGAAAGCATCGCACGCTGCACGCAAGTGGCTCTGCGGTATTTTGGCCCATTCCCGGCGAAGTGCTTGTTTAAGGTGGTCCAAACTTTGGTATTTTTTAGTGCCAACCTTCGCCTTCAAAACACCCAGACAGAGAAATCCAACGGATTTGCATCCGGAGAATTTGCAATCCATTGTGTCGAAGAAATGAAGTGTGGAACATTGTTTTTTAACCAATCTTGGTTGATGCGCGCTTTGTGAGACGGTGCCGAGTCTTGTTGAAATGTCCACGGCCTCCGTCCGAAATGATTGTTTGCCCAAGACTTCAATACTGCCTCTAAGACAGTTTCACGGTATACTCGTACGATCGGATTAATTTTGACGCTACGGTCCAAAAATACGAGCGGAGAGCGACCATCGGCGGTTATGGCGGCCCAAATCATCACCATCGGTGCCGCCTGCTTTCTGGTTGCCGTCCGAAGGTGTAAATTTTCGAAGGATCTCTCTGGCTAGTAAACTCGGTTATTTTGTTTGTTGACATATTGCTCGATAAGAAATGGCGACTCATCGGAAAAAACCAAATTCGGCAACTCACCACTTTCGTGCAAGCGTAGCAACTCTTTCGCTCTTTTGACTCTAACTTTTTTCTGTTGCGGTGTAAGATCGTGTGGTTTTTGAAACTTTAATGGCTTGAGCCCAGCTCATTTTTCAGTATGTGTTGCATCCGTTCCAACGATATGTTGAGCTCACGAGCCATTTTTTTTCCACTTCGATGCGGATTTCGCTCAATTCGAGCCTTCACTTTCCGAACCATTTCTGCCGATGTTGCTGTTATTTTATGACCACCTCCATGGCGTTTTGCAACGCTGTCAGTATCACGATAATTAGCTATGGCTCGAGACACAAATGATTTATTCACGTTGAAGTGCTGGAGGGCTCTAACGATAGCTACTTGTGGTTTTCCAGCCAAATATAAAGCAATCACGCTATCACGTTTGAATTCCATCGCGGATAAAAATTGTTCAACACAACTGAGACGGAAATCGTTTAAAAGGCTTGTAAATAATAAAATTAACTGTCATGTGTCAAAATTTGAGCTCACTGTCATGAACGGTTTGGAAATTATAGCAGTCTGACGTTGGTTGCAGTTCGAGTCATTCAGGGTGTATGTAATTTAGAATTTAATGATGCAGGTAGGTACAGTTTCCTTGAGTCTTCCAACGAATATTGTAATTTGCGACCACTTAGATTTTTTATAAAATCCGCCTCCTGCTTTGTCTCATCTGTAAGTTTATGAGGTCGTAAACCATGTTTTCCACTACCGTCGATAGGGGGTTTCGCTTCCTTAACGAGAGACTCCTGTACGCACTTGACTCGACGAGTTTCTACATTCTCTCTAATCCAGACTCGATAACTGAAGGAAGCTGAATTTAATCGCGCCTCGTCGTCATTTTTCCGCTGACGGTTACGCATGACTGGGAGAGTAGTAATGAGTCCAGCACGGTAAGCATTTTGGGCATTGGTTCCTCCCAACTCATTGGACTCGCGTATTATTCGACCACGTTATGGCTCTTCTATTAAAGTAAAACATTGAAATCTTTTACATAAAGAATTAGGTTCAAGCTCATGGCTTGCAGCTCGCATCACTTTCATAACATCTACAACCCTACCAATGATTTTCCTTTTTTCGTATCTCTGCTCGACGGGCGAACTAGTAGGGCGCACTCACTGTTCATTTCCAATGCACGAAACCACAATAATTAAAAAAAATACCAAAAACATGAGCAGAAAAATGCAGCACGGGGAGGTATGATCGCGATTTGTAAGAAAACTACTGTTTTGCGTGATGTCATGGTGTTGAACGCTGTGACTAATATAGGCGTACGCCATTCTACTTCAAAACAATCGGACTGAAACCGTTTTTCCCCAGTGTAGTGAACCTTCGTAGTGTATTTCAACGGACTTAGGCCATTATTACCATTTTGTAGAATCGGGTATCTTAAAGTACTCCTAAACTGCTATTGTACTAGATGGTAACCCAAGCTCATTTTCAGTAAAAAGGGGACTGAAGCCGTATATCTCCAATACCCTTCATTTATAAATATGAGCTATGCAGAGCCATTACAATCTTCCTCCAAGTCAGCTTTGAGTGACCAGCTTATAAGTTTCCTAGCTTTCTTACGTAATCGCTGCAAATCTGGATTCCATCATGGATTTAGCGATTTGCAGGAGTCTTTTCTTGTTGGACACATCACCTTAAAGCATTTGGTAAGATCACCGCTCAGGTTCTAAAAAGCTTCCCCTTTAGTTCTGAGTTCAAGGGAAGCATTGGTGAACTAAGCAAGCTCCTTCTCTTCCAGTTAGTTTTACGTACGTTCCTCCTCTTCAACAAGACTAGGACATCGAATCCAATCCTATTTACCTATGTATAGTCTGACATGGAAGCCCCCACAGTACTCGTACTCGTACAGTCAGTAATCTTATTAGCAGGCCTTTTGGATAACGTTAAGTCGATTACCTGCTGCCTTGCCTTCGAAACAAATGTTGGTCGAGGCCTGGGATTGTTGCCAGCCAGGTCAGATGATGGCATGAAGTTAACTAGGAGTTTGCCTCTAACTATTCATTTGCTACTCCCCCAAAAAGTATTCTCAGAATTATCAATGCAGGATATGCTAAGTCCCTTTTCCCTGGAATAACAGTAGCACCGCTCCAAAGGAAAAATTGAGTTGGGCAATGGCAAATTTATGCCACTGCCCGTTCGTCTTAAAGCGTATGTCCGTAGCAACATTGCTCAAGTATAGATGGTAAGAGTAGGTGTTGTACAAAAAGACAAGTTTTTGGTCGTTTCCGTCGATCGTCATATGGCGTATGCCCTTAAACATTCAGAACCACAGATACGTTTATTCCACGCTCATGGTTAATGTATTTTTTTTTATAACAGGCGCACGCACAAGGGATTTTATGTAGCCTGAAGATGTTTGCACATAGCGCGGGCGAAAGGAAGTCAGGTAGGGAAAAAAGAGAGGTACCGACGCACGTTGGTTTTAAATGTTTGCAAGTTATAGGGACTGGGGAATAAAGAGTTCGGCAGGGCATTCCATAAGCGAGTTGTACGGCTTAGGAATGAGTCACGATTATCACGTCCGAAGATGGGCTCGAGAGTGTACTGATGAGCATTCATAGCGAGATGAGTACTACCGTCTCGTAACACCTGGAATGCTACTGGCAATTTCGGTGGAGCACTGATGGTGAAAATAGCCATACAACAAGGTGAGACAGGAAAGGTCTAGCCGATGTTCGAGGGTGCCTAATGCCATATTGGCATAACCTATGACTTTTATCGCACGGTTCTGAACCCTATCTAGCAGGTGAAGAGATGTTTTGTGCGCACTCTACCAGATGTGGCCATTGAACTCCAATTTCGGGCGGATAAACGCCTTATATATTGAGGCTAGATCAGAAGGGGTAAAGTATTTCTTACATCGAATATGTGGTCATTGCAGAGTAAGTTGTCATTGACACAAATACTGAGAATGGAAAGTTTTTCGTTTTTAACGATGCAAGTGCCATGGATGGATAATGGCTGGGTGTTTAAATTTCGCTTTAATGACAGCAGACAGCATTGTGTTTTGAAAGCATTAAATTCCACTCTGTTGATAGTTTCCCAATTGGTTATGCTGTTCATATCGGAATTTAATGAGCTTGCCATACGCTGCCGTTCCCATTCTACAGCCAAAGAGCAGGGACGTGAGCAGGAATATGAAAAGCAGAGAGTACTGTCGTCAGCAAAGGAATATATTGGATTAGAGGTAGCAGACAAGAGATCTTTGATGAAAATTAAAAAGAGTGTCATAGACAGAACGGAACTCTGTGGCACACCAGCATCTATTTTGTAAATATAAGAGTTGACACCATGCAAGATAACGTTCCGAAAGGTAAGTTCTAATTCATTGAAGAAAAGATTCGTCGATCCCAAATGCACGCATTTTCGGCAAAAGAGCCTGATGCAAAACTCTGTCAAATGCCTTAGAAATGTCAAGTGTAACTATCTTGCTTTCGCCAGGTTGATGCACGATTTGGTTCCACTTTTCGGTGCGACATGCCGAATCACCTGTGGACCTGTCGCTACGAAAACCGTACTGCCGGTCATTGAGAACATTTCGTGTTTCGAGATATTTAATGAGCTGACGGTTTGTCAGCGTTTCCATGAGCTTGGAAAGAATAAAAGTAAGTGCAATGGGTCTGTAAGAAGAGAGGGAAGAAGATTCGCCGTTTTTAGGGACAGGCTAGACAAATACTGTTTTCCATCTACTCGAAATGAGTCCTAAAGAGTAGGATTAATGAGAAAGCTTACGCAGTGGTTTTGCCAGTGAGGAAAACACCTCTTCAGAAGGAAGGGAGATATATCGTGTGGACCAGCGGATTTGTGTATGTAAAATTTTTAAGAACTCTTGCTGCTACACGAGTGCGAAAGTGGATTTGTCCCATGACGCACTCAAGTGTATGCTGAGACAAAACACAATCTGGGAGTGTAAAGTTGGCCGCGAAGTATGCAGCAAGCAGATTGGCCTTGTCCAAAGAGCTGACAGCTGGAATGTCATTATAAATGAGCGTTGGGATAGACGATGAGGCAGAATTTGTAATATTTTTGACGAACAACCAAAAATTGTTACTACTTTTGGAACATAGTGGTATTTTCCGCCTCAGTTTTTGGTCGTATTGGAATTTTACTCGCCTAAGAAAGACGTTGCAGTCATTCCAGGCTCGTTTAAACTTTTTTCGGTTTTCCTCTGTTGGGTTGGTCTTGAGATGAGGACCGAAAAAACATTTCTCTAACCCAGACAGCTTCTTTACAGCTCGAGTGCTTTTTCTTTTGGTTTGATACTCTACATTCGATGGGGGATAAAGGATCTTATTGCAAGGAGAAAAGTGTCTGTGACCATATCAGCAACGGCATTCACGTCGTTAGCGAGTAAACATAACGACCAATTATAATTCTTAAAGAAGCTGTTAAGATTGCTGCAGTTGCCTTTCTCGTATTGCCATACAATTCTTTTAGTAATCTTTTCTCAAACTGTGTGGTCGGCGTACGAGAAATAAGCTGATATGACACAATGGTCCGACGAGCCTAGAGGTGAGAGCACATCAACGGAGTACTTATCAAGTCCAGGGTGTTGGCGTGATGTTGATGTGATATTTTGTATTCAAGACGGGAATCCTTCGCAATAGGGAAGCAGTGGCAGCCCGAGAAAGTTAAAGATTGATCTCAATAATAGTAAAGTACTGGTATGGTCGTATCTTGTCTACATTGATTTGGAAACGAACTAGAAATAAGTAGATTTTAACTCTTCCAAGGTGCAGGTTAGGGCATGATTCAACCCATATTTTAATGAGCTCGATTTTTGGACTTTATTTAAGTCCAGAACGAAGAAGGAACCGATTCTTGCATTCTCTATAAAAAAAAAAAAGTTCTCTACTATAGAGCGTCAAGTCCAGGATTCTGGATCCTGGAAACCGATAGATGGCGCCCGTCCACTCCAGTAGCCTGAGAAGTTTTTTTTTTTTCTATCGTAGCAGAGCACTCAGATAGGGAACTAGTCCATTGTGCTCCTTATACGTGGCCACAGCCCAATTATTATGGCTTCGTCCATCAATGACGTTGTCTAAGAAAAAGCGGTAACAGAGCAAAGTACTGGTCTTATCGTAACGATTTTCAGATGACGCCACCGAAGGTTGCTATGATTTGACCAGTTACAAACGGCCGATCATAGGTCCTGTTAGTGGCAGGACCACGGGTGTCGCTATCAGGATTTAAATCACGGTACTATGGGATCTCAGTCCGGGGCTGACTTTTCGGGGTAGGCCCTTTTGGGGAAGCGTCATGGTGATTGTGTTCTAAGCCCAAATCGCGGGAAGGGTCTTCCTTTTGGTTTGACCCAATGTAGAATTGCAATAAGTACTGGGTGCTGTGACCCTAAGATCAGTAAGAGGTTTTAGGTCCCCCTCGACTCGTACCAAGTGTGGGACTTTTGCCTCCAACACAGTTTCGGATTAGGTGCCTTAGCCTCAGGAAGGTGACAGGCTAAGGCAAGACATATATTTGTTCCCATTGGATGTATAGGCATCCCGTGAAATTAAGTCGCCAAGGCAGGTGCTCACGTTAAACTCCTTGACTCTATATACTTCTTATACGTCCCTTTAACTGAAATCTCTCAAGCATTCGCTTACAATGCGGGCACCTTGGAGATTCATGCCTTCTGCACTTAGACTAACGCGAAATGCAACTGCAAATAGAAGCACTAACCGAGGACGAAGGTAGTCCCATCGTAGCTTCGGATCCTGAAACATTCTCTTCTGAGCCTTACCTAGCATATAACACTCCTTCGTTGGAACCAAACTAGTCAGCTTGTCCTTCTCCCAATCTCAGTTTTGAAAGAATTGATTGAAGACCCATTTTTAGTGCACCAATCATTCTACATGATCCTACAGACAGTAGAGCTACGAGTATATTATCTGCATACGATTACCATAGCAATGGAGAAAGGACACCGACCAGCAGACAATCCATATTCACAGCCGCTATAACGCATTGAAAGGAGTAATCATCCCCAATCAGTTCCCTTTTTTCCAGAATTGGTTTTATCCACAAAACTGAATCTTCATCAACGCCGTGTTGTCTGACTGAGTTGCATACGTGGCCAAATATTGCGTACTGGGATTTAGTTTTAGTTCCGAGGTGACATTTTTACTCGGTTCCGGTTGACACCAGTAACTATTTCTTTGCGCCATAAGCTTACTTCATGTCTTCTTCTCGTCTTCTACTACCCCATAGATGGTAGCTGGGCTTAGTCTCTCTGGTAATCTCATAATCATCAGCCCAACCTATCAAATGAGTCGTAGAAAATACCCTAAGAGTCATCGGATTCGAAAGATCTAGCAACTCCGAAATCACTGGCTAAATCGATTTGGGACTATATAGAATCCGTGCTGCGGCCGCCGTAGAAAAGACAATGGGGCGATTAGTCTGAACGTATTTGGCTCTTAGTTTCGAAACAGGACATAAAAGCTGACCATATTCAATTTCAACCTGAATTGCCTCTCATACCACACCCGTATTTCAACATCAGAGGTAGTAGCATATGAGGAGGCAAAATGTATCTGTGTTAAACAAACAGCTGTGATTTGATTTTTCTGATTCTATTTAACAGGAAGTCCTTGAGTTATATCCACTTTAACAATTGTGCCTACTCATGCGTCGTTAAAAGTAAGTAAATAAGTTTTTATTTGCACATAAAAGGTTATCCGGTGAAGGGAAAAACAAAAAAGACAGTTGCCTTTTTGTTTTGCGAAGGTCAACGTAATAAACTTTTTTATGTACGAGTATACCCTGTGGCTAAAGCTGGTTGGGCTATAATAGACAAAAGTAGTTAGGTCATCAGTTGAAACGATGTAATGTCTCAATATTTAATTTACGACTTTATCCCACAACAAATCAACATGTGATATTCAGAGTGATTTACGATGAATTGGGAATAGAGTTTCACCAGAGGAAGGATCACACTGACCCGAATCATTTATGCATCGTCAGTATCACTTTTTGGACATTTTGTCAGAAAGCTAATTTTATTTATTCAGGACTTGCTTGAGGCAACTCAGTTCGCGGAATTTTATTGGAATTCTCTTTTTCTGAAGACACAAAGAGCCTTTAGTTCAATTCAGATGTAAACCTGATTTCGTACCGAGAAGAAAAGTCTCTTCTACCTTGCCACTCTTCTGTAGAAACATGACACCTATTCTTGATAACAAAAATTCCACAGTCACCTGAAGTACGAGTATGATACTACGAAGTAAATTGTGACAATGTAAAACACCTCTACAGTCATTTAAGATGTTTTGTAGACCACTTGCATAGCACTCTACTATTCAGCTCCTTATTCACCGAAATAAATTCCTTCATCGGGAAGGACGAAGGATGTTCTTGTTGTGTTTATTTATCTAAGTTTGCTCCGAAGGCACCGGAGTTCGAATACTTTACCGATGGGGGCAGTTGATGTATGCAGCATAGGAATGCGGTCTTTTTGTTTGGTTGGGGGCATGATAGCAAGGGCAAAAGTCATGTCGTGGAAATGCCATTTTAAGATGAGACTTTGCTTGTCAATGTCTGTGCGGATAAATGGAATGTCTCTCGATATTTCGCTGGCGTTATTGTTGCTGGTGTTATTGTAGTCACTTTTGGCTCCTATCCCACAGGTAATACGGTTGTACTATCATAAATATCTTTCAGAAAATTTAAAACGTTACAAAAGGACACTGGACATTTTACAGTGATATTTGTGGTATTTTTCTGACAAAGGTGACAGAAAAATGTTTTTGTAGATAACAAGGGTCAGATTTACAAGCTCTTTGAAGATTAGGGATCACAAAGTAATTATTTGATCGTTAAAAGAGCAAGTATTTCAATGTCTTCTTCAGCTGTGATGAAGTTGTTTGCATTTGTGCTTCCTGGTAGTACATGAAGTCATTGTAAATACGTGCCTAATTAGACCGCGTAGTTTAAAATAATCGACTCTCTTGCCAGCTGGGTCGGAAGTTAGCAATAATCCTTCAATCAGCACCAAAACGGCAAACAGAGGTGTTTAGCATAAGAATTGAGGACGATTTCGAAAGTAGTGGTTCAATTCGCGAAACTTACAGTGCGATCAGTTCATTTTACCGCCGACATAATCGTCCATCTGAGCAACTTATTCGAATAACCATTTTAAACCACATTCACAGTGACATCGTACATCGTACAGCACGTACCGAAGAAGCTGCTACTACTGTGCATCGTGGAATCGAGGAGGAATTCATTGACTCGATTCGGAATCCTGCACAGCAATTGGAGCTGTTTCTATTTACTTTATGGAAGATTTTGTGGAATGATCATTCCTAACACGGGATCGGTCTTGGCTCACCTTTTCCCCACAAAATCTTGTTCAGCGCTCTGGAGTTCACTTTTTGTTGAATGGTTACGTCAAGGCGTAACCCATAACAAGATAGCTCCTAACTAAAGTCTTCTTCTTTGGGAGTGAGCTGGACATGTGCAGAGTAGGTAGAGGATTGTCTACTCTTCCTCCTCTTGCAGATTCTACAGAAATCGTTTGTAAAGGCGCCAAGCCTTCTTCCACGCTTGCCAAGTCAGTGTTCAGTGATGACACCTATGATGACGTTGAGTTGTTTCCTACTTAGAAGGATCAAACGCTTAGAGCGATTTAGATCCAGCTTTGGCCAGATCTGTTTGGTCGCTTGACATACGAGTATTGACCTAACAGTCCAACTAAGGTCTGTTCTTTTGATAGCATTTAGCCTTAGTTTTGGTTTGCACGTAGCGATTGGTACACCGATGCTACCCTTTTCCAGTAGAATAGGTAGAGTGGTTCCAATTTTGGCGAGTTCGTCGATCCTACAATTCTCTGGAATGTCTCTCTGGCCCGGCACCCAACAAAGGTGAAGGTTGAACTACTCTGACATCTCCATAAGAGATGATCGACATTAAAGGGCGGTTTTAGAATTTAATGAGACTGAGTCCAGCGACTTGATAGCGGCCTGACTATTCGAAAAGATCCGGATATCCTTTGCAGATATAAAGTTTTTCTTCAGCCAGGACAGAGCTTGTTTATTCGCCAAAATTTCCACCTGGAACACGCAACAGTGATTTAGAAGACCACCAACCCCGCTCTCAGTTTAAGATCCATCTATGTATAAGTGGATTGACTCCATGAAAACATCATCCTTCCATAAGGATCTGGAAGGAAGCTTACATGGAAGTCTTTGTTAAACCAAAGTTCAGGTATGGTATAACCGATGTTCTCTGTGAGGATTCCTAATGTATTAAGAATGTCAGCGCTTTCAAATGAATTATTTATCCTCCGTGTAGTTGCTTTAAGGCGAATAGCTGCAGTTGCTGCTACTTGCCTGCTGAAGATATCGAGGGGTGACAAGTGAAACAGAAAATCCAATGCCGCGGAGGGGGTAGAACGTAGGGCTCCGCTTATGCATAGACACGCTGTTTTTTAGACTCTGGTTAGTTTGCTGAAGTTGACTGCATTGTCTAAGGCCGTTCACCAGACCACAACTCCGTAGGTGAGTATCGGTCTTATGACCGAGATGTATAGCCAGTGTGTTGTGCGAGGCTGAAGGCCGCATTTATTCCCAATGGCTTTTTTGCAAGAGAATAGAGCTACTGTAGCTTTCATGACTCTTTCTTGGATATTAGGTTTCCAGTTTAGTTTTCTGTCAGAAATGAGACCCAGATATTTTGCTGTATCGAAAAATACTAAACTGGTACCGTTTATTGAAGGAGGGTCTATGATTGGAATTTTGTATTTCCTGGAAAAGTGGACAAGATCAGTTTTATGGGGGTTTACTCCCAGTCCACAGCGATCTGCCCAATCTGTGAAGATTTAGCTGAAAGAGTGTTTAATGGTTTTAAGACGCCTACTTCAGACGGCTATAGCATCCTCATCCGCATAGGCAATCACTCTGCTACCATCCGCTTCCAGGTATGTCAGCAGTTCATTAACCACTAAGTCCCAGAGAAGGGGAGAAATGATACCGCCGTGATTGCGGATGTGTTGACGTTGGCACTCTCTACGTCCAGGAAAGCAACCTTAATATAGAGTATACTCTCTATATTGTAGCTAGTGGCTAGTCAGTGAATGCAGAGCCGTTTCCACCGACTTTCCTTTAAAGTAGGCATGTTAAGCCGTTGACAGAAGTCTTGGATTAATTTTAGCTCGTATATGAATATCAATCATTCGATCTGGAGTTTTCAGAACGAAAGATGATAGACTTATAGGTCTGAGGTCCTTTGGGACAACATAAGAACATTTTCCGGCTTGGGGAATGAAAACTACATTGACTTCTCTCCATGACAGTGGAATGTGGATAAGTTCTACACAGCTCCTCATGATATTCTCTAGCATAGGCGACATAATATCTGAGTATATTTGTAGCTCGGTAAGTATTATAACATGCGGACCAGCAGTATGGTTTGAAGCTATGCAGTGCCCAATGCAGTTTATCTCTTGCAACCAGACCGTGCATTTTAGTCCAGGTTGCAGTAGTCTTGTTGTGGGGTTGCTACTGCCCCCGAATAGGAAGCTATCTGGAAAATGAGTGTGGAGTAGCAGGTTGAGTGATTCATCACTTTAGGTTGTCCAAGAGCCATCGGTTTGTTTCAAACAACTAAGCATCATAAGATTTGTAAAGGGGATTTTTCTTATCCGCGATGCCTGAGAGGTTGTCTAACTTTATCACAGAATGATCTCCAGGATTGTGGCTTTGCTTTCCTTAGTTCCTTTTTATATATTTTGAGGGATTCTTTGTATGATTCCCAGTCAGTCACTTTTTTGTGCTTTTTAGTGGGTTGAAAAATTTTCTGCAAACGTTTCTAAGCGGTACCAGTGCTGATGTCCACCAGTGCGGCTTTTTCTGGTTAAATAAGACGGCAGGAAGCAGCCATAGCCTGACTTTCATGCCAAGCTCGTTGGTGTCACGCGGGAGACTTGCGAGTTCAGAGATAGTGTTTCTGATAGTATTTCTCTGTATTTTGGCCAATCTATTTTCCGATAATTCTGGAATGCTGCTTGACTGAATTGGATGTATCTGTGGTCTAAAAATGAGTGTTCAGACGATACCATCCAGTTCGTTAGCATTTCAGTGACGTTGTCGGAGACAAGAGTGGTATCTAGAACTTCCTGTCGGTTTCTAGTTATAAAATTGCCAATGTTGCAAAACAGTAAGGTTAGTACTTATAATATAATCAAAAAGTGACTCACCTCTATAGTTGATGTCGGTACTGCCCCATACCGTGTGATGAGCGCTAGCGTCACATCTGATGATGAGGCCAGTTTATACACTTACAGCTTTCAGTACCACCCTTTTTATGTTATTATCAGGAAGAGGGCCCACATGATCGCGGCCAAGATACGCCTAGCTAGTCAGTAGGAATCTTTGGCAGCCTCTAGTCTGGCAATGGTTAAGTTGGGCTCGCTGTGATTAGGAAGTAAAAATGCATTAAGAGTACTTTTCACTAATATACAAGTTTTAATCTTACCTTTGTCTCTTATATAGAGCGGAGCGTATACTTGTTCACGAACCACACCTTCAACGATCCCGCTTTTGCGTTTTTGGAAAGAGGCAGAAACAGTGCGGCCGAAACATTTTTTGAGTGATGGAGATTTATCTAGAGAAACCGTATTATTGCTGCAATTGACTAAAGTTGCCTCCACCACGGTGCTGTGTTCGGGTCCTACGATTCTAGACATGGGGCCAAGAGCCCATCTTCTTCTTCTGATCATAAAAGATCTCTTTTTAGTTCGTCATCGGTTTCCATTTCCCATAGAGTGCTAGAAGAGGAGACCGATGGAGTCGTCGCTATCCATCTCTGGATAGGATATCGACGCTCCCAGATTTAAGGTCGAATTTGCAGTTTCAGTTAAAGGAGGAGGAGGTTGCTTATCACCATCCAGCTCATACTTTTTATAAACCTTTAGGTGAATTGACTCCAAACCGAACTGAATCACGTTTCTAGTCAGCGCTAGAGGGTTAAGGGATATCTTATTGACCACAGTTTCACGATTTTCCAGAGTCGGAGAGGTCGGGTTACTGAGATTGATGATCTCCAGAATGCTTTCTGGGGAGGAGGGTTCGGCTGGGACCCAGGCTTGAATTCTAGGTCTGTTAGGAATATCCTTCTTAGACACGACTTGGAGTTTTGCATCTGGCCAAATCCATCTTAATCCACTTATAGCTTTGTTGTAAATGTCGATAGAACTTTGATCGGCACATGCGATAAACTTGATGTGGCCCTGGTGCCAGCCAGCGTCGCTGGTGCTGTGAGGTAGTCCGGGGTTTTCCTGCATGATGGTCAAGTGGTGGCCCGAAAGGTTTAACTTGACCAACTGCCACCGTTCAGGTGTTATCGATCCGTCGGTGTCGTTTCTGTCGATTACGGCGATCGTTATTGCATCTTTCAGGACTTCGATAAAAGACCTCACAGACCTCACAGTTTTGGCGTTACAAGTTTTGAGCATCTTGGTTACCAACATGGTTGCCTTCAATAATTTCTGGCGCTTGGAGGAGTCTTTTAGTGTTTTGGGAGCAGTGGGTAATCCGTCTTTTAGGATGTTGTTATCCCACTCACTCTGCAAGGCACTTCCTAAGGCACTAGCCTTAGATGGAGCTAGCCGATGCGGCCCAGCCCCTGATTCCTCAGGGGGCGATGGGGGGGGGATTTTAGTTTGCTTGTGGCAAGCCCAGGACTTGCTGCTGCTAGGGGTGGAGGAAGAGATAGGATCATGATTTGCCACAGTCTTTAGGCTCGTTACGTTTACGTTCCGTTACGTTTGTCTTTAGAGGATGGTGCACCATGGCCTGCCACAGTTTTACCTCTTGTCGATTATGCAGGAGCCTTGCCGGTAGTCGGTGCAGTCACTGTTCTACAGCCCGGTATTAAAGGAGTACCGGCCTCGGGTTCCGTTTTTTTTTTTTTTGTTGAGATTTTATCCATTATTAGATCCCACGAGTAGCGGAGAAAGGATGGTCCGTCTGTACAGAGATCTGCTGTATACAGATAAGGCTAGCTAATGCAGAGGTCGTCAGGTATCCGGGTACTCATTGGCTGAGCTATTTATGGAGATGCTGGGCCAGCCAGGTTGATCCTCGGTACGGGTCGTATAACACCTTGATTCAGCCCAAGGGAAAAAGGAACTGTCGGGTAGGTGGAAAGGAAGGGGTGGGGGCATCCTTTAGTTTCGGGACTCATCTGGAGAACTTGTCGAGATTCATTAACTTTACTCAGCCTCTACAGCTCGACAAGTTCGATGCTCAAGGTAGAGGCGATGCAGGATAAATTGACGGGCAGTTCAATAACTGACAGCTCAGTGCGTTCTTTCTAACAGGTTGACATTAGTTCGTCTTTTCTGTGCTATGCCTTAAGAACATTGCTGTCGCAGATCCCGCTCTCAGCCTATACTCCTCTTACGCGGATGGAGGATAATTAAATCTTTTTTTTACTTCGCTCTATTATATTTTATTGCCACCTCAGCTTGCCGTTCATGATGAGGCCTGGCACTCTTCGAAAAACCTTGAGAATTGCCATTTAGGTTGATTTTTCTGATGAAAAAGACCGGCTTCGATTTTGTCGGATTTACTCTACAACAGCAACTTGCCCAAAAGAAGGGTATGCCGGAGCTATGTTAGAGAGCGTCTGTGGCTGTTTGGCTGAAACATAAAGAGTGACGTCATCTGTGTGACCTATAACACCACATGCCATCCAATTGATGACTAGGTTCCATGATAGAGGGTTGAGTCTCGAATATGGTTTTTTTTATAAGGCCGGAACGAAAGGTTGCATTTTTGACTCTACAGACAAAGTCACTTATGTGCAGCTCTGGAAGAAAATTGACGACCTAAAGGGTGCCAATGTTGTTAAAAGCTCCCTCGATATTATGAAATGCCACCATGGTATACTCCTTGAATGCGGGTAGAGAGTCTCAATTAATTTATGCTTTTGGCAGTGATGCTGGCAAGTCTTTTGTGAAGATCAATGATTCTGCCGACGGTCTTCAGAAGAAAGGATATGTTTGTTCCGATTCTGCGGCACAATAGCGTGGCGTAAATTTCAATAACAGACCCTTTGTTGCTATGAAAAATCTAAAAACAAAAAAAAAACTGACTGACTTCTGGAGCAAAAATCAATAACAGACAGTTCCGACTAACCACAAACAGTACGAAGCGTACTTTTCTAATATTTTTTTACATTTTCACTTAGAATATAAAACTGGCTACCAAACATCATAAATTCTGCGACAAAACGGAGAACGAACCAAAATTGAATAAATACCCCCTTCTACCCGCAGAGCTGAAATGGTAATGCAAAGTATTTGCTCCATTTATTTTCACAGTTTTGCATTTGCAATGAGGGAAATGCAATAATTCACTGCAGCTATACGCGCCCATTATCTCGTTACACCGAGCCCCAGTAGATATAAAAAATACATCAGCACAGGGACGACAAAAACTAACTCAGTTATGTTCCTAGGCCCTATAGGAACTAGGGAAATCCCAACCCTTGTAGAGGATTACAACGAAGTAGTACGAGTAAGTACGCGCAGTATCCACAGTGAAAGTACAGCAAAAATGCTCAATTTTGTTCACAGGATGGTTTGTTGAAATTGAATTTGCCAACGAGAGCACGAAATACTGAATTGCTACCCCGTATCTAGCACACACATAAACATAAATACGTTATCCACCCCACTGAAAATTCCAAGGACGAGGTAGCTGACTTTATTGCCAACTACAGATAGTTTCAAAGGCGGATAAATTCAGAAAAAAAAAAACAAAAAATTATTGTTTTATTTACAAAAACGGCGACATTGATAAATAAAATCTAGGAGAGGGTAAATTGCAGTTTTTTTTTGTTCAGTTGTGAAAAAGGGTTCACGGAACTCTCACATCGTTGTGAATGGTTGTGAATGGGGAAATAAATAAACGGAAAGGCCTTGGAATGATTGTCAAGAGTTGTCTAGCTGGATACATTTTTTTAAAAAAATCATGAATGTCATCAAAGTCATACGCTTGAGCTTACAAACGTAGCCCAACAAGCAATTGTGTGGATCTCATATGTCGAACCGATGAGAAGAGCTCCAGGTGGTGCTGGTTAAATAACGAGAAAGTACCACTATAGTCAGAGACATTCCGACTCTGTATAGGTCGTCCACCTGCGATGTCGTTTTAAACTACCTCGGACTGCGCCGATCGTAAAGGGCAAATTGCCAAGCACAGCTTCCTTAATGACAGATGTACTAATCGTGAAGACTATATTCGACTCTAAGGATAGAGGTCACGGGACATAAATAAACACAAAAATCTAGTCTTGTATTGGGTCTATAACTTAATTGCTAAGAGATGGCGTAGCTTGTATTATTCCATTGGAACATGCGTTGGAAAGCTACTGTCATTGTACGTCATTTCAGTATATGTCATTCGTTTGAAGCGTAAACAACAATAATTTTTTTTCACTCAAATATGTCGAACTTTGTGCCTGAAGAAGTGTTTTTGCGGGGAGTTCTTCTTCATGAAGAAAACTGCTGCCGGAAGTCGTCGTATTTTGGTGAACATGCGCTAGCTGAGCGAATGTGCCAAAAGTGGTTTGCACGATTTAAAAGTGGTGATTTTGGCTTGGAAGACGATGAACTTCCTGGGCAGCCAAAAAAGTTTGAAGATGAAGAACTGGAAGCATTACTCTATGAAGATTATTGCCAAACACAAGAAGAGCTCGCAGAATCTTTGGGTGTCACTCAAGCAGCCATTTCAAAACGTTTAAAAGCAGCTGGATATATTCAAAAGCAACTAAATTGGGTTCCACATGAACTCAAGCCGAGAGACGTCGAAAGGCGGTTTTGCATGTCCGAAATGCTGCTGGAACGCCACAAAAGGAAGTCATTTTTGCATCGGATTGTTACTGGTGATGAAAAATGGATCCATTACGACAAGCCCAAGCGCAAAAAATCATATGTAAAACCCAGCCAACCAGCCAAATCAACGGCAAAGCCGAATATCCATGGCGCGAAGGTAATGCTCTGTATTTGGTGGGATCAGATGGGTGTGCTGTATTATGAGCTGCTAAAACCGGGTGAAATCATCAATGGACAACGCTACCGAACACAATTAATCCGTTTGAAGAGAGCAGTGGCCGAAAAACGCCCGGAATATGCGACCAGACACGAGGTAATAATTTTCCATCATGACAACGCTGGGCCCCACGTTGCTATTCCGGTTAAGAACTATTTGGAAAACAGTGGATGGGAAGTCTTACTCCACCCACCTTATAGCCCAGACCTTGCCCCTTCTGACTACCATTTGTTCCGGTCGATGCAGAACGCCCTCACTGAAATACGGTTCACATCAGAGCAGAATATCAAAAATTGGCTTGATTCATTCTTGGCTGCCAAGCCGGCGCAGTTCTTTTGGGATGGAAAAAAGTCATAGCCTCATATGGGCAATACTTTCAATAATACTATTTTACATGTTTTTCTTAAACAAACGTTCAAATTTTGAAAAAAAAAACCCCAACCCATAAATCCTTATGCGCATCCGATATATATTTTAATAGCACGTGACAGTCTGCTAGCCATGTTGTGCCATCTACTATCGTTCATCTCTAGCGAGATACTGTTTTATTTACGAATTTAGGTAGAGCTACAGTTGGTGGTGAAGCTGGACCTCAGCCAACAAACCTCTTCCGCTAACACGACCTCTCGTCAGCTGCATCCAGTGCGGCACTCTAAGTTCGTGTACGTCCCTATGCAATGATGTGCTCCACATTAAATGCGGTCGTCATTCCCCGGGGCCTAATTCGGGATTAGACTTTTTGCGCCGGTACTGTGGTATCCAGTTGATCAACATGGACTAGCAATCTCACATGCTGGATCCGTAGACACTTGACTAGACAAATTCGGAAATCATGCGCAGTATCTTTCTCTCGAAACGGGCAAGTATTTTTCCATTTGTTATCGACAAGGTCCAAGCCCCTGCGGCATATAACAGGACCGGAGAAAAAAAGGGTCTCGCATAAAGCCAGTTTAGTCCAACGAGAGTAGTTCCATGTCTGATTACTGCACCGATTTACTTTCGTATTTAAGCTGCGAGGCCAAGGTAGACTTAAGTACTTAACTACCTCGAAGTTACCATTGCCAACGGTGACGTTTTGGCCAAGCCGACGATGGTGTACGTCCTTTTCTGATGACAGCATGCACTTCGTTTTGATGAGATGCAATCACATCAATATCATTCGAGCATGCAAGCAATTGTACGGACTTAAAAAAGACCGCGTCTCTTTTGTTAGGCAGTAATTTTGCACGATCCTTTCCGGAGCGATGCGAAGTCAAGATCACATTCTTGACGTTAGAGATCTCAGTTAATTCATTACCGGCTTTGATATAGGAGCGAGAATTCTTCATAGTCAACCAGTACAACCTGAAGAGTTTGACAAAACTAGACATAGCGTTGTAAGGGGTGACCAGACAAGAACGATAGGAAAAGAAATTTAAATAAAACAACAACGGTGTGAGACACAGAACTGATTCTGACTTTATTTTGAAGCTCCGTTCATGGCAATATATATGGAGTAGCACATCCTTCAAATGGCCACCATGGCTTCGCTGGCAGTCCTTCAAGCGGTCGGTCCAATTACTAATGATTCGTTCCAATATGTGCGGCGTTATTCCGGCAATAACGTGTTGGAATATTGGCCTCGAGCTCGTCCAAAATAGTTGGCTTATTAGCGTAGACTAAGGACTTGATGTAGCCCCAGAGAGACTAATCGAGTGGTGTCAAATCGCATGATCGCGGCGGCCAATTGATGAACGCTCGCCTGAGACGACCCAGTCGCCAAAATTCTCCTTTACAACTTTGAGTGTTGTATCGCTTGTATGGTATGTAGCGCCGTCTTGTTAGAACCAAAGCTCGGATATATCGATGTTGTCGAGCTCTGACCGCAAAAAGTTGGTTAACATGCCTGAGGCCATTAACGGTAACGGTGTCACCTTCCTCATTTCGAAAGAAACAAGGTCCGATGATGCCGCCATGCCACAAACGGCATCAAACAGACAAACTTGTGGATGCATTGGTACTCGTAATTGGCCGCACACTTGTGGATTATGTTCACTTTGGTAATTTTGCTTGTTGATATAGCCGCTGAGCCAAAAATTGGCCTCGTCCAAGAAGATGATTTTTTGGCCCAAATCCGGATCTTCGGCCAGCATTTCCAGCGTCCAATTAGTGAGCTCACGACATTGCTTATGGTCATCTGGCTTCAGTTCTCGCCTCATCACAATCTTATACGGATGTAGGCCCAAATCCAACCGCAAAATAAGCCGGGTTGACTCTCTGGCGATGCCCAATTCAGCTGATCGTCGCCGAATCGACATTTCTGGGTCCTCTTCGATACTGGCCGCTGCGGCTGCTATGTTTTCTTCATTTCGCACCAATGTCTATCTGGTTGGTGGCTTAAGTTCCAAAACAGTGTACTCACGCTCAAACTTTTCCACGGTGCGACGAATTGTTATAAGCATCCGCTTCTTAGATAGGTTCCTTCACGTGAATAGATTTGAAGAGCAAAGCACAACAACGATATTTTAAGAAAAGTCTCTAAGTCACATCCAAGGAATTGACGAGCTTCAGATGAAATATGATCAAATCTACGAACATTGAAAACATACCGCACAATTGAGTTGAAAGCAACTTTTAGTTTTTGAAACGAGTACGAGTCAGAATCCGCAAACAGTTCACAGCCGTATGATATTATGGGTATTATTAGTGCCTTTACCAATTTGAGTTTGACTTGAGTAGGTAAAATTGTTTTTGTAATGGATAATCCACGTAGAGACGCATATAATATATTTTATTGATTATAGAATTTATGTGAACATCCCAAGTTAACTTATTGTTAAAGGTTATTCCAAGGTTTTTTACCTGGTTAACGTACTCAACTTGCGTGGAAGTTAAAAGGATAGGGGGTAAATCAGGGATATACTGTTGATGTTTGGATATTGGTATGGCTTTAGTTTTGTCAGGATTCAACTTTAGACCATTGTGTGTTAACCACTCGAGAATAGAACATAGATCGTCGTTTATTTTTGCAACTGCATCATCAATCATGCCAATAGAGAAACTAAAGTACAATTGAACATCGTCAGCATATATATGATATTGACAACGCAATAAAATGGAGGGTAGATCATTTATAAAAAGAGAGAATAATAATGGACCGAGAATAGATCCTTGGGGAACACCACGATTAACAGGAAAACACGAAGACAGTTTACTATTACACGAAACAGCTTGCAAGCGGTCAGTCATATATGAATAAATTAATTGATTAGATGTGTCAGAGAAGTTAAAATATGTCGTAAGTTTATCATAGAGAATAACAGTAGCGTTATCACAGTTGTATAATCAGCGTCTATATTATTGCTTGTCTTACATCGTTAGAAACTTTAAGTAAAGCTGATGTACAGCTATGTCCGTACCGGAACCCTGACTTCAGAGGATTAAGAAGCTGTTTGTCTTTAATAAACTCTTTTATTTGGTGGCTTACGATCGATTCAAAAGCTTTGGTTAAAAAAGGGAGGAGAGCTATAGGTCGGTATTCAGAGTTTGTACCTTTTTCAGGAATCGGCATGATTTTAGACTTTTTCCAGGCTAACGGGTAGGTAGATGTCATAATAATGGTGTTAAAAATATGGGTGATGTAAGGAAGTATAAGAGGAAGGAGAATTTTTATGAGATCAGGATGAATATTATCTAGTCCTGCTGGATAGAGAAGATTGCTTTTCGCACATTATGTATGTTAACTGCAGTCAAGGAAAATTCATTTTCTCTATCATCCTGTGATGACGTTAGGTTGGTGCCAGGCGGTGTGCTTGGGGTAGAGAACTTTCGATTCAACTCTTCTAAATCAATATTGTCATCCGAGACTATGGAGTGTTGCTTATTCACACCAATATTCCGAATTTCACTCCACAGAAATTTTGAGGAACGATTGGAATTAAATCTATTATTGTAGTACCTCAGCTTAGCGGATTTAATAAGGTTAGTTACAATGTTACGATTAAATTTAAAACATCTAAGCATTTCGTCACAGCCGAAACGTTTCCAACGGCGATATGATACATCTCTCTTTTTGATTGCCCTAAGAATACTCGTATCATACGAAAGCCAAGGGCAGCTGTGCGGCTTTATAACACGGGTCTTAATTGGAACATGTTTGTTAAAGAGGTAGTCAATAGCGTTGGTTAGGAATTCGATTTGTTTATTGACGTCAGGTGTCAAGTAGATTGAGTACCAATCAATGGACGAACAATCGATAAAAAGACTTTCAACGTTGACATTGCGAAAATCACGATACTGGATGGACTGAGACACGTATTTAGGAAAGTGTAAGTCAAAGGTTGCAAAGACGAGATCATGATACAAAAAAACGGGGACAGATAATTGGCTAGAACATATAACAATCCTCATATCACTTATAAGAAATACATCCAACAGAGACGGCATTCAATTTTGTTTAAAGTGCGTTGGTTCAGTTTATAAAAGAAAGGCCAAGAGAGTGCATAGAAGTTGTCAAGCTACTAGATGAAGAGTAGAGAAGATTTATATTTAAATCACCACAAAGAATGAATTTAGGTGATAGGTGACATATTTCTTCAACAATTGGGGATATAACGCCCGAGTTTGCAATGTGCGGTGGCATATAAAATGTTTACGATAACGCATTTATTTTCGCCATTGAGGATATCGATGAAATAATAGTCACAAGACTGGGTGCCGTCAGAGCACTTGATAAGGCTAGAGCTAATGTATTTCCTCACGTATATAGCAATACCTCCTCCAGTGGAGTGAGTTCGATCAGCTGGGTAAGGCTTTTTAAATCCTCTTAGGGAAAATAGACTACTTGATAAATTTTGTGTCAAACCAAGTCTCAGATACGCAAACAATGTCAATTAAACTGTTCTCAAACGTCATTTTGA
The DNA here is from genome assembly GCA_963966105.1 of Volucella zonaria. Taxonomy (NCBI): domain Eukaryota; kingdom Metazoa; phylum Arthropoda; class Insecta; order Diptera; family Syrphidae; genus Volucella; species Volucella zonaria. The sequence continues at coordinate 127,328,402 of OZ014533.1, read as the reverse complement.
ACTCATCAAATTTATTAACAAGACTTTGTGTATTAATGTGACAGATATGAAGGCCATTTCGACTTTTGCAAAGAGTGTTTAACAAAAAATAATTTTTTTCATTTATGCTGCCAGAACTAGTGTCATTGCTGCTGGTCATGGTCATACTTACAACACACAACGAAGTCGCAATCGAACGCACACAATTTTTCAGCATTTATTTTATATACAAGCGACAAAGAACAGAAAAAACTAATGTGAACTGAGATAACTTTAACATTAATAAATAAAGTTAAAAGAAACAAGTTAAGTGAAGACTCTTGGTGCGAAAAGAAGAAAAAGTTAAGAATGTACGAAACCGAAATAAAAGAAAATTTGTGCATACAAAAATAATTAATAACGATTTTCATAATGAATAACATTGTTGATGTCAGTCCCGACAGCATTCCTCAGTTCTCCAATATTACTCGTATGAATAACAAATGAAGTTTGACTGGATCCGGTGCGGATGTAAATTTGCCCATTGTACGTGTGGACTGACGACAGGAAAGATTTATAGTCTCAATGCATGCCGCTGCAAATGGTAATTGCTTTTGATGTTGGCTAAGGCCTATAGCGACGTCATAGGTCGTTTCCAAAGCCAGACTCTTCGAGCGATTTTTAGTTGTTGGTTCAGTTTGCGTTGACAGTCTTTGAAAGATTAAATAAACCATGAGAAGCCTACAGCTACATCGGTTGCTAAAATTGATTCATCTATTTTTGCGCAGATCCCAATGTTCCATAAAATCCGTAGCGAAACGTAGTAGCCTCTGAAACGGTGATTATCTTCAACAACTTCTTTCCATCTTTCTCATATTGGGTTTTTGCCTATGGCGGAGCAATTGACAACTACTAGTATGTACTCGTATAATGTACATTAGGAAAAATATGTTAATTCCATCTCATTTTGGAGATGCCAGGTATTAATAGAAAAGCGTTTGAATGGGTGTGCAATTTTCTGGTCACTTGACTTCGAATAGTCTTCTATTATGGGGAGCATTGCTGTAGATAACTGCTTACCGAATCATCGGATGAGGTAAGTTGAGGTATTTACACACCAAAATGTTTAAAAAATTGTATTTGTATCAGAAGCAAACTTCCCCTACCGCAGATCTAAACGAGTTCCCTTTCCAGTTGGCAATATTTATTAACGACATTTGAGGAGTAATAACTCTTTTGTCGGATTGTATAGTCCTAGCAGTTTCTGTTGGATGATAGACAGAGATGGTGTCAGAAGGTGCCTCAAGTACTATGACATTTGAGGATCAAAAATCTCCCATTAAATTGTGACAGGAAATTCACCATACCAAATAGAAATTAAACTGGCTTTGAATGGGGTTTTTTGTGACGAGGCAATAGACCAAAACTAAGTATCCCTTTAGACCATCCGCTTCCGTGAAAGCATTGAAAGCCTAAAAGATGACCCACCCCAAGGAAGACCGAGAACATCAACTGATGAGCAAAGCAAAGTGGGAGGCCGTTGTTGGATTTTCTTAACGAAGATCATCGAGCAACGAATCAAGAAATATCCTGTGCTATCGGAGTTTCAACGATGTTTGTTTTGCGCATTTTAGAAAACGATTTGCAGAAAAGAAACCTCACTTCACATGTGGTTGGTTTACAGCAGGAGAACCATACAGCCCAGAAATGAGATCAACCTCTCTAAAAGAGATTTCTGAGGCCGTTACCCGGTGCATTCGGTAGTTGAACAGGAGTGGTAAGCTGACTGACATACAGAGAAACAGGGGAGTTCACTGAAGAGCTTTCAATTAATATTTCGTAAAATAAATTTAAAATTTTTATAATAAGAGAGATACTCGTATTATCCTATACATACATATATACCCGTACGTATAGTAGTATAACTAACATTATAAATGTCGTTAATCGGATCAAATGCTCGAGGAGCAATAAGATTGATCCACAAACAGGACGGATTAAAAGGAGTTCGTCCTCATTAATGACGCTGCTGATTTGTTTTTTTTTTCCTTCTGGCTACGAATATGTCCAAAGATAAAGAAAAGTCAACCGTCCATACCAGAACACCATAAAAGTTGGAAGCAATATGGATACCTACACTTGCATGAATTGTTATTCTGCAATGGGACAAACAAAACAACGTTAGGTAATTTGGCAAGCTTATCGCCTTAAACTACCCAAAAAGGGATTACTGATCCCTTTCCTGTACAAGAAAAAGTTCCCAGCAGAGATGTATCCTTGTTTGTGCCTGCAGATAGTGTTCATATGAAATGAAACATGTTTAGAGAATTTAAAGTTTAAATCAATGGCAACAGAATTTCATTTTTATTCATTTATTTATTTAATTTAAAATTCATATGTGCAGATATGAGTATAATGATTTACACTTTAATTAAAAAGATATAGCTCTAGATAGCTCAGGCTTTCGGCTTTAGTCATAAGTATATGATATTGTTACATTCTATTTTCTAATGGGAGTGAGGTCAGTAAATTGGAAAACCGGACTAGAGTTCCTTTCAGAAGGAAATGCGAGCTCATCGCATAGGCTAGTGTTGAAAAAAGATTTTTGAGTTTCTTTGATTTTTGAACAACTATTCATTAGGTGTTTTATTGATAATTAAAAGGGGACCTGCACGGCAATTGACCGGGAAACAGGTGACTGTCCTATAACCTGGATTGGTGTAGCAGCGCTTGCCTTACCTCTCAGTGTTGATCACCGGTAACAGGATGAAAAAATGTTTACTTTTGCAGGCTTAAATGGCTGCGGCATGATCAACCCTAAACGGAAAAGTTTAAAAAAATGTGACGAAGCAGCTAATAGCATTGTATAATAACGTATTCACTATTGCCGACCCTCGCAAACGATCTTGGAATCTGCGCGTATAATTTTCAAACTCTTAAGAGACCTTGTGCACCCAGACAACTAGCTTGCATTGTAGCAGACATAACCGATATCCGAGAAGTGCGATGAAATGAACCGGACAAACAGGGGATGAAAAAGTTATAATGTCTACTATGGAGAATATTGCAGACAACCGCCACGACAAAGGCAGTAGTCGCAGCATTTATTCGGATGCGGATTTGTCGTAAAAGGAAGACTTAAGGAGCACGTCTTGAACTTCAGGCATGCAAGTGAATTGTGGGCGAGGATTCTCATAAACTGTAAACTCGCCAACATAAGGCTGACGAAAGAGAAGTAAGACTTTGCCAAAGACTGCTTCTATGAACTCCTTGAGCAATGCCCTAAGTATGACGTGAAAATCGTCCATAGGGATTTTAATGTGAAATTAGGCAAAAAGAGCATATTTGGGAATATATCCTCTACGATATCACCTCCGCAAACCGAGATACGTTAATTACTTTTGCAGCGCGAATATAGCCAGCACACGGTTTCTACATCTTGATAGCGGTAAATAGACCTCGCTGACTCCTGATCAACAAACCAAATTGATCATATCGCAATCGATTAAAGGCACTACTCCAGTATTTTGGATGTCCTTACGTTGCGAACAGCTAACATCGACTCGCATATTATCCTGCGATAGCTAAGGTACAGATGCAGATATCTGTCACAGCCCAAAGCCACCAAACCTTGAGGAAGTTCATGCAGTTACAATCGGAAAAGACCACCAGAGAATTTTACGATCGAAATTCCCTTAACCTCTCGAGAAATCCGCTGCCGCCATCATCGAACGTAGTGGAACCACTAAAAGGAGCACTCACAGAAACCGACTCTGATGTACTGGGTTTCAACCCTTTGTTCGATGACGAATGCAGATAGACAAATCTGGAAAAACAAATAATGTACAGAGCAGCTCTGCAGAAAAGGACGAGAGGGGCTCGCAAACCTTGCGAGTAGAAAAGAAGGGAAAAATATAGGCTCCTCAGAAGAAAATTGAAAGAGTACAAGAAACGTTCAATGGAGAACTTAGAGAAGTGCTACCGAAAGAATGAAGTTCGGAATCTTTACCAAAATATAAAACCAACCTATCAAAGCTATAAAGTCCGAACTGAAATCCGCAAGCATGTTGAAGAGAACCTCATAGAAGAATCACAGTCGGTGCTGAGAATCTGCAAAGATTATTTCTGCAGACTGTTAAACTGTGTGGATGGAAAACATGTCACCGCAAGGACGAAAACAGACAACATCTCCATCGCCCCAACCAAAATAAAGTGAGCACAGCCGTTTCCAAGCTTAAATACAACAAAACAGCTACACCCGATGCCTCAACTGCCGAGCTGTTTAAAAGAGCATGTTATGATTGCGTGCGGAGCATACATCAACTCATCACTTAAGTATGCCCGACGACTGAAACCTCAGCATTTCTTGTTTGATCCTTAAGAAGAGAAGTCCCATGAACTCCGCCTAATATAGGGAAAAAAGATGTCGCAACATCGCATTTAAAATTCTGTTGCCGTCTTATGAGAACGATTAAGAACCTTCGAAAACTGTCTGACCGATTCCTATATGTGTGGTTTAAAACAGGAAAGTCCATCAAAGATAAAATTTTCACATTATGGCAGGTCCTGAAAAAAACCCTGGGGTTCCAAATCGAATCACATCACTTCTTCATAAATTTTGTATCGCCACCAAGCTCATTCGACTTTGCAGGATAACGATGGAGAATGCACACTGTCAAGGTCGGTTGTGATAAAACTGAGACCTTCAAGGTCAAAAAAGGACTTAGAAAGGGCGATAATTTTGTCAACATTGTTCCTGAAAGGATGGTGTAAAACTCCTAACGCACCAACTTTCAAAAGTCTGTTCAGTTACATTGATATAATGGGAAGGACACAATGAGTTGGAGCGTTAGCGACTATTGTTCTACGTCACAGATAGGTCTAACCGTCAACGACGAAAAAACAAAGTCTATGCCGTCAACAAACCAAAACACTCAACATCGACGAATTAACAGAACGTCACAGTAGACAGCTGCAAATTTAAGGGAGAAATGATCTTTATCTATCTCGGCTCTGCTATCAACTTCTACACCGACACAAGCGCGGAAATCATGCTTCTTTGAGCTTTTAAGGCAAATGAATGGTAAAGCCCTCGAGCAACCAAGGCGACAACCAGTATGTTGTGTCACTGGCATATGAACATTATCGAAATTATCTACTATAGCACGCACACTCTATCTGGTGGGATGATTATTAGAATACGATCGAAAATTGGAATAAGCGCTCCTAAAGTTGCGACCACCAACTCAGAATTTCAGTTGTAATTTTTAATAATCTCCAAGCGCTGCTCGTTTGTGAACTTCAGCATGATGAAAATGTAAAGCTTGATTGACGTTTTGACATTTTCTTTATTATGTTTTTACCAAGTTCATCATTTTTCATGTAGCACTCTTCACATACTCGTATAAAATGTTTGAAACACATAGGAGTGTTGCACAAATCACAAAGAGCAGTTGTTTTTGTATCGCTTTTTGACCCTTTGTCCGAAGGAATGCAAGGAACACATCGTTGGCGTAAACTATTTGCTCGGATTTTAGGAAAAACTAATGTCGTAAATTCGAAACCATTTTCACCGATTTGCGCTGTGAGCCCCTTTCGATTTTTTTATGGATGTGTGGATTTGCTAACTCAAGAGCTAACGATTTCAAGAAGATTTTTCGCTTTTGTGATACCTTCGTACACCAATTCGGGTTTCTAAGATTATATGTACATCCGATAACTTCCAAGACCAGCCACATCTATCATGTTTTGAAACATTTTCATAGGCCACCTGTTTGTTTTTCTTTTATAAGGGAAGTTTCGAAGCATCTCAATTTCAATTTCAATACATTTATTAAATGGTTTGTACATTAAGATATGATCTTTTATAGTACTTAGTAATATACATTAGTTGTAATAATTCAAAATACTTAACTCTAATAACAATATTTATCTTAATCTAAGTGTGAGATAGGATAGAAGCAAGGCTTAAAGAATGAATAAAGAAAGGGAGTGGATAATGAGGGAGAGAATTTAAATTGATAACTTGGAGAAATGTTGAAAGATTGCACTTTTAAAATTAATTGGATTTGAAATATTCTTCAATTGAGAGGGCAAAGAGTTCCAAAGCCTTATAGTATGGATAAAAAATACAAGTGACGAGTTAAGGTTATTGTAACGATGGGGAATGAAATATGGTCATATCTACGTATGCCATAGATATAACGCACCGCATCGTTGAAGGCAACTTGCAGTTTTCGCTTGGATGAATAGTCAAGACAGCAATAGACCACTTCAGCATATGTTATGAGGGGTAGAACTAGAGACTGTACCAGCTTTCGTCTTGTTTCCTGAGGGGTAAAATAAGCACTGATCCACAATTTGCGAAGACATCCGTAGATACGACCCACGACCACATTTGTGTGATTGTAACCAGACAAATTTCGGTTGATAATGAAGCCTAGACTAGTGACAGAGTCCACAGCTTTAATTTTGTTATTATTAAGGTAAACATCGGGAAGGAGGCAAAGGTCGAAATTATTTTTTGAAATGAGTATTATTTGAGATTTTGATGGATTAAGAAGCAGCCCATTAGCTACAGACCAGGTTGCAATATGTTTTAAGTCTTCATTGATGAGAAGAACAAGTTCATTGAGGTTACCATAAGGCTTCGCTAAATGTAGTTGGACATCGTCAGCATAAAGGTGTACTGAAGTATGTTTACAGACTATTAGAAGGTCATTAATAAACATGCAGAAGAGTATCGGACCTAATGTTGAGCCTTGAGGATATCCCTGCTTTTTCAACAGTGAAAAACGTTCCCCAGAATTAACCCTTTGTGATCTGCCAGAGAGATAACTACTGATCAATTTTACTGCTCTTTCGCTGAAACCAAAGTGATTCGTGAGCTTCCAGCACAGAACTTTATGATTAACTTTATCAAATGCCTTAAAAAAGTCTAGCAAACACAGCAACGAAACATAACCCCTGTCATACTCCTGTCTTAATTCTTCAAAAAGGTTCACCATAGCTGTAGCACAACTGTGGTTAGCTCTAAAGCCAGATTGCTGAGCATACAACAAATGATTCAGTGACAAGTGCTTCGTTATCTTCTTTGCCAAAACCTTTTCAAAAACCTTTTCAAAAACCTTTGATAGACAAGGTAGAATGCTAAACGGTCTAAAATCAACAGGAGAAGATGCATTTGTTTTCTTTGCTATTGGCAAAACTCTTGCAAATTTCCAGAGCTGTGGAAAAGTTGACGTAATTATGCACCAGTTGAATACATGAGCGAGATGGGAGATCATTTCAGGTAAAATAAGTTTAACAAATCGAATTGGAAAGCCATCCTCACCTATCGAATTGGACTTTATGGCTGTAACGCATTGAGTAATTTCAGCTTCCGTGGCTACTTCAAAACTTTCGAACATTGGTACAGAGCTTGCACAGTCTACTGTTCGATTAGAAGTTGGGCTACCTGCAGTGCGGTCATCACCCAGGAAAAAATTATTCAAGTCATCTGGATCCAGAGCATACTGAGAGTTATTCCTTCCAACAGACATACCGATTGTCCTTAGGTTGCTCCAAAGTTTCTTAACAGGAAGGGAAGAATTTAGTTTAGAAGTATAAAAGTTTTTCTTTCACGTACACAGGACGGTGGTTGAGTAATTACGTGCCACTTTATATGCGGACCAATTTACATCAGATGGCCTACGCTTCCATTTACTGTATAATTTGTAGACCGGACCACCGCCGAAGTAAACCAAGGACATACTTTATTCAGAACTTTCACTGTTTTCATAGGCACACATTCATCATACAATTTTAGTAGTATTGATTGAAACAGTCTTACTTTTTCATTGGGATGACCAGTCAATCGACATTGCTCTCAAGGAGCAGAAAAAGTCGCAGCTTAAAGGACGATAGCATCAATAGGATTAAAGTCTTTAAAAGTAAAAGTATCAGGGATGGCGGTTTTCGAAAAATTGATATCATAACAACAAAAAAGTAGATCATGGTCTGAAACATCAAATGAAAATTGGTCAAACAAGAGAACGAGCGACGAACACGAAACAATTATAAGATCAAGAAGACTGGGTACTTTATCCTTCGCAAAACGTGTAGGGTAAGTTGTGCTTACTAGATGCATTCCTACTAAAGAAACTGAGTCTTTCAATTGAAAGGCCAGCGAATTATATTTTAGAAGATCCACATTAAAATCCCCACAAATGATTAAGTGTTCATAGAGGGCGCAATATTCGGAAATAGCTGAGAAAAAGGGGATGACGGAGCTACTTCTATGATTATTATAAGCACAAGCCACTACACATTTGGTATTACAGTCGCGTAATTCAACTAGAATATATCCGATTCCACTTCCAGTAGACTTGGTAACAATATCAGATTTAATATTTGATTTGCAATAAATAGCAACTCCACCACCCGTAGTATCAGTAATTCGATCGTTACGGAAAAGTTTATAGTTAGGAATCTTATAGAACAAGTCACTTACTCGTATATCTGGCTTAAGCCAAGTTTCACATACAAAAATAACATCAACACAGGAATTGGAAAACAAGTACTTTAAATAATCTAATTTTTGATTGTTTAAGCTCCGCGCATTTAAATAACAGACTTTAAGTCCATCGCAATATTTTGAAAGAATATTTACCATAGTGTACGTTGATTTTGCATTCATACTGTTTTGGTGTCCCAACATCATGGTGTTAGTACGAGTATTAATTTTTGAACAACAAAAAGAGAAGTGCAATCAAACTAACAAAGTTATGGAGAGGATGAGAGAGAGTGGCAAAAACAAAGGAAAAGACAACAGAGTTATAAGGTGCATAAATAGCTTAAGCTTATGTGATGAATAGTTGGTAGCAGGTCCAAGAACAAAAATTATGATATATAGTGTCGCAGCAGCAGCAAGCAGATCTTCAGTGCTTTCGATGAGAGAAAGCTTTTTCCATTCGCCAATTTCTTTACATAAACAAGTCCGTGCATCGTGTAGACAGAAAAAAGTTGTTTCTTTCGTCTAAGGCCGAGAGCACTGTTTAAGAGAAAGCGAATCTGTTTTGTTAAGCTCTCGTTGAGATAGCAGCTTTTATCCGATGCAATACCCACATGTTGGAGACGTAGTTCAGTTGCATTTTTCTTTCGGTAGTTGACAGCTGATAAGAGAACTGCATTTCGGTCAAGAGTGCTGTTGAACTTTAGCATGATTGGAGATGTAGTGGTGATGACATTGCTGTTTCGTTTTTTTATGCGAAATATATTTTGTAATGGAGGCGGCTTACATTCGATAGTGTGACAGAGTTGCACAAATAAACTTTCGAGGTTCACGTTTGGGAGTGCAGGTATTCCGAAGAGCACTGCATCACAAGCAACTTCCCTCCTTTCCAGAGTGTTGCAACGTCGCAAAAGAGCAAAAATCTCAGCGTTTTGCGCCTGTAATGCTGTGTTGGTGTCATTTTTAAGCACATCAATGCGATCGATGATATTTTTTTTCATTTCATCGAAACGTTGATTCCAAATTGCATTCACTTCCTCTATGTTGCATAGAAATTCCTTCTGCATTTTGGAGATTTCGTTTGCGAATCCATGCTGCAATCTGTCAGCCTGTCTTTTGAGATGTTCCTGAGAGGAGCATTACAATCACTACGCTGTTTTGATCCAGATGAAGCTGATTGTACAGGTTGAGTGGGCGCTGATGGCAGGCCTATTGAAGAGATCGGTCTTGGGCGTAGGTTAGGAGCGGACATGATTTAAGAGAATTTCGGTTAGATGACGGTGGTAGTGGTAGGGCAATGACAAAACGGAATCAAAAAGTTTTCCCGAACCGATTTACACTTAAAAAGTCAATGATACCTAAGAAATGGCAGATTTAGAGCCTTACGACACAACAACCGGAAGAACAGCTTTAAACTAATAGTCTCGAAGCTTTGTCAAAGGTATCTACTCCACCTTTGTTAGAGTTATATTCGAGGATTATATTCGGTTTTTTTGTTTTTTCATCTATTTCTTCCTCAGCATGGGCAGAATAATAACTCACATAACTCATGCATTCCGGAAAAAAAATTTACGAAAATGATTGCGAATTGGACCGGTAACTCTGGTTTGTTTGATCTGATAGTGCCAGTAATAGTCGTCTCTCTGCGACGCAAATCTTTTGCTAAGGGGACACTTGTAAAAAAGTTGTGCATTGTAATATTATATTCGTCATCACGGCACCGATCAGACAGATGAATAACTAAATGGAACGCAACATTTTTGGCACGTTGCCCAGGCAGTGTTCCGATATAAATTTCACCAATCAAAAGATGATTTATCGCCGCATCCACAATCCGGAAGATTTTTTGCCATATTTTCCTGGCTTACTTGGAATATACTGACGGAAGCTGCACTTTCCACCAGTTGTTACGAGTTACTCATCTATAGTAAGTTCTTTTGACGGCCGGTAAAAAGTTGACAAATTGTTCTGAAATAAATTCCATATGTATCGGAAAGCTGACAACTTGTCCTCTTTTTGTCGATTTTGCCTGGTGCGAGAATTGTCAAACCTTAAAAACCTGGATATTTGCTCAAATCTCTACAAGGACATAACAGCTCGGTAAAATTGAAAATGCGACTCGTGAAACAGATCTTTAGTATCAACTGACGAAGACTTTTCTGCTCCAGCGTAAAGAAGAATAACAATGTAGGCAAAAACTTCATCTATGTTGGTTTCTGAATTATCCGATCTTCGATTTTCTTCGAAAACTCTCTTAGCCTTTCTGTTTGTCTCTATCACAAATCCCAAAGATTGATGGCGATAGGAGATATTTGAATGCATCTGCTTTGTTTTCAAACGTTCTGGTACAGAATGGCTCATGAATAATTTTTTGCAGAAATAACTTTTTGATTTTCTGAGCTAGAAGTCGAAGACCACCAGACTTGGTTGAATTTTTTGTTTTGAGCCACCTACCTCTATTTGGTTCTATGGCTCCATTGTCCTCTTCGCTTGATAGTTCACAAACTTTCTTGCGCTCTTGAGTTGGGTTTTCCTGTGTTGCATGTACCTCTTCCAAAAGCTGAGCAATCCGCAAGTCTGGAAGTGCCTCCGGATCAAAACTGCAGTCATCGACATCTGATGCATCCTCTTGATCTTGATCGTCGAAGTTTTCGTCATCACAATCTTGAGCAATAACGAAATTTTCTGGGGAGAAGCCATTTCCATTTATGTCAGAGGAACCACCGTAAAAAACCATAACGAAATCATCCTCCAGACAGTCTCTTTCTTCAAGAGTCAGCTGTTCAACAACTTCAACATACTAAAAAGTTCTCGGAATTTATTCAGAAAATTTTACATACAAGTTTATTCATCTAAATCTATATTGTGCCCTTCAAAGTAATCCTCATCGACCGCAACACACTTATGCCAGCGATTGATCCAGTCCTCGAAACATTTTTTATATTCGGTTTTCGGTATGTCCATCAGTGCTTCCTGCAATTTTTCCATTACTTCCTCTCGGCTGCTGAAACGCGTTTACCGTAGTGATTTTTTAACTCGATTGAACAGAAAGAAGTCACAGGGAGCCAAATCAGGTGAATTCAGTGGCTGTTGGGCGGTATTTGTCGCATTTTTCGTCCAAAAATTACGAATAATGATGGCACTGTGCGACCACGACTGTGCGTTATCATGGTGCAAACTCCACGAGTTTTCTGACCACGCTTCACGCAAACTTCTCATAACGTCCAAATACTCGTAATAGTCTTTGTTTACTGTCTGGCCTTCTGGCAAAAATTCATGATGCACTACACCGTTGTAATCCATGAAAACCGTGAGCATTGCCTTTTTTTTTGACTAAAAACGACGTGGTTTTTTTGGTCTCGGCTCATTTGGTGAACGCCATTGTGGATTGCGTGTCGTACTCATAAACCCACGTCTCGTCTCCAGTAATGATCCTTTTGATGAATGTGGAATCGGATTCAGCCTCGCCAATCATCTCTTTTGCGACGTCAACATGGTCTCTTTTTTGCATGAAATTGAGGTCTTTTGGCACCAACTTTGCTGCTACACGACGTAAACCCAAATCATTAACCAAAATGTCATGGACGGATCCATAGGCAATGTTCGAGTCCTCCGCTATCTCTCTGATGGTTAATTTGCGGCTATTGACCAACATTTATTTTACTCGTACTTCATCAATGTTTTCGTCGGTTTTCGGTGTCAATGGTCTGCCACTGCGTTCATCATCTTCGATTGACTCACGACCACTTTTGAACCACTCGTGCCACTGGTAAATGACTGTTTTCTTTAGAGAATCGTTGCCGAAACACTTTTCCAACATTTCCAACGTTCGCGAGTTATGTTCTTACATATATCTTAAAAGAAAGACGCAAACTTACAAAAAGACAAAACAATGTGTTCTTTATTAAAGCATCAAACTAAAACTAAACTCTTAACATCAAAAATTCTTACTATGAGCTATCAAGAATGACGTACATAACACTGGGCAACAATGAAAAATACTCGGACATACTGAATAGTGTTTCTTATAGTACTCGACCTGTAGATAACGAGAAAAATAATATTTTGCTCAGGTCACGTACAGCAAGCTTACGGCACGCACTTTTACATCTTTATCGAACGAGGTCGGTTCTAATAGAATCGCACATCGTTTAAATCGGTTTTTCTGTTAGTAATTTAAAAAAATAAACTAATTTGCGTAACAAGAATATTAGAAGTGCATTAAAGTGATAAAATGCCACGATCTTGTGTTAATTGTCCAGATTTATTCTGCTAATTTTGTGGAGAACTTACACTAAGTTTCCGAAAAAAGAACATAACACCATTTATTGAAAAGTGTTACTTTTCTTATTTTAAATTTAAAATAAACCATCAGGATAAACTCTGGGCACCACACATTTGCTGCTTTAGGTGTCACCGACAGCTAACTGGTTGGTTTAATGGGTCATTTTCTGCATTGCCTTTTGGAATGCCTATGATATGGAGAGAGCCCCAGAGTCACACAGATTGTTACTTTTGTTGCACCAATGTGAAGGAATTTTCTCGAAGATCAAAGCATTCCATAAAATATGCAGATGTCTCTTCTGTAACAAGACCAGCACCTCATACAGAAATTCTGTCAGTTCCAAAGCCACCTTCCGGACGCCTTTCGGACACAGAAATAAGTTCGTCATATTGTTCAGAAGAAATCATGGATGATCCCGAATTTGAGCTCCCTACATCTTCTGATGCATCACATCTCATCAGTCAGATTGAGCTTAATGACCTCGTCAGAGACTTGGATTTGTCAAAACAAAAGTCTGAAATACTGAGCTCAAGGTTAAAGCAGTGGAATCTGCTCAAGCCTGAGGTAAAAATTACAGAGTACCGTACGCGACAAAGTGAATTTGTTCCTTATTTTTCGAAAGCCCATAACTTAGTGTATTGTAATGATATTAATGGCTTAATGTTGTCACTGGGTTAGGAGCACAAAACCGAAGAATGGCGGCTATTCATCGACGCATCAAAGGCTATTTTGAAAGCTGTATTGCTTCATAATGGTAATAGGTTTCCTTCAATACCTCTAGCGCATGGTGTGAATTTAAAAGAAACCTACGATGTTATGAAATTTATATTGAAAAAAATATAACTAGTCGATATGTTCGGATTTAAAAGTTGTTGCTCTACTTCTTGGACTACAACTAGGTTACACCAAATTTTGTTGTTTTTTATGTGAGTGGGATAGTAGATCACGATCGGAGCACTTTATGAGAGTAGATTGGCTTATAAGAACAAATTTTATTTGTGCAGAAAAAAGTATAAGGAATCCTTAATTGATCGAACCACAGCGTGTTATTCTACCACCATTACATATCAAATTGGGTCTTATAAAAAACTTTGTTAAGGCGATGAAGAAAGACCAACCTGTTTTCAATTTTTTGGAACAAAAGTTCCCATCACAAAGCGAAGCAAAAATTAAAGAAGGTATTTTTGTGAGTCCAGACATAAGAAAGCTTAGAAAAGATCCAGCTCTCATTCCCACTCTGGATTCATTAGAAAAACAGGCCTGGTGTTCATTTGTGAAAGTAGCAGAAAACCTCCTTCCTTTCCTCATTTTTTGCATTCTCATCTCAATTTCTTTCCTGAAAATGTGGGTGATGTAAGCGATGAGCACTCCAAGAGATTCCACCAAGACATTGCTGCAATAGAGCAACGGCACCAAGGAAAATGGGAGCCATCAATGTTGGCAGATTACTGCTGGTCGCTTATAAGAGGGACTCCGAGGTGTTCTTGTAAACGGAATGCAGATGCTTCCAAAAAAACAACAACATTTTACAAGAAATAACATTTTTCGGTAATATTTTTGGTTAAATTCTTAAATTCAAAAAAGCGTTTTCTCACAAAATCCAGATGTGACCTGGCTATTTTATGTAGTTTTCCTGATTTTATAAACTCCAACGATTACGTAATTTTACATAATTTTATCTGCGAGTAAAAAATAAATATTTTTTTTTGTTGACCAGTGTAATTTATATGTAAATTTATACATAACAAGGTAATATGTATATTGCATAGCAACTTGATGCTCTACGTTAGCTTGGTCATTGTGCCGCTACACAAGCCAAGCCGAGATAGTGGTGAATTTCCGCCTTCTCATACAGAGTATGTAACTCGCCGTCATCGAAGATGTCGCTGGTGTGGCATTCATTGTTCTGGAGCAGAGTATGTTATTTAACTCGCCGCTTCTCTAGGCAAGTTGAAATGTTCCGCTGGTGTGAAGCTTTGGTTGAAGGCAGATTATATATTGGGTCTACAAGTAAGTTTCCAGCGTTTGTCAGAGATGGCGCTACCAGTGGATCCCGGGCAGAAATGTCAGACCCCATGTGTTTTATTTGTAGGTTTTGTATCTGTCAACAACTTTGCAGCGTTATATTTGAGCAGTTCTATCGGTGTCGTACATTTTATCGAGCAAAATCATCGCAAGTTTCCAGCCAAATAAACGTCATTTGCGGGAAGCGCTGCTTTTATTCTTTAATATGAAGAAAAGTACGGCTGAGGCCTATCGTTTGCTTTCGGAAACTTATGGGGCGGAATGTATTGGTGAATCGACGTGCCGCGAGTGGTTCAAACGGTTCAAAAGTGGTGATTTTGGAGTTGAAGACAAAGATCGCCCCGGAAAGCCGAAAAGTTTTGAAGACGAGGAATTGGACGCTTTACTGGATAAGGATCTGTGTCAGATTCAAGAAGAACTTGCTGCATCATTGGGCGTCACGCAACAAGCCGTTTCCCTGCGCCTAAAAGCACTGGGATTCATTCAAAAGGTTGGAAACTGGGTGCCGTACGAATTGAAGCCAAGAGACGTCGAACGGCGATTTTGCATGTTCGAAATGTTACTGCAGCGGTATAAAAATAAATCATTTTTGCATCGTATTGTCACTGGTGATGAGAAATGGATTTATTGTAATAATCCTAAACGCAGAAAATCGTATACAAAGCCCGGCGAGCCCGCCCAATCGACGCCGAAACGAAATATTCACGTGAATAAGGTCATGCTCTGCATATGGTGGGATCAAAAGGGTGTCGTATACTACGAACTGCTTCCGAGTGGTGAAACCATCAAAGGACCATTATATCGAACCCAACTAATTCGTTTGAAGCGGGCATTAAAAGAAAAACGGCCAGAATATGGGACCAGGTATGAGTCCGTCATTTTTCATCACGACAACGCTCGGCCACATGTTGCGGTTTCGGTGAAAAACTATTTGGAAAATAGTGCATGGGAAATTCTGCCTCACCCGCCTTACAGTCCAGACTTGGCATCATCTGACTACCACTTGTTTCGTTCGATGCAGAACGCTCTTACGGGAATACGCTTCAGCTCAGTAGAGGAAATCAAAAATTGGCTCGATACATTCTTGGGCTCGAAAGACGAGAAATTTTTTTGGTCCGGAATTCATAAATTGCCAGAAAGATGGGGGAAAGTTGTAGCTTCCGATGGACGATACTTTGAATAAAGCATTGTAACTATGTTTTCATAATAAAACTTCAAATTTTGGAAAAAAAACGCTGGAAACTTACTTGTAGACCCAATAACTCGCGCACCATTGAATTTGTTTTTTACGGAAAATTTAATACTCGTACAAGTTCGTTGTTGGAAATTTAAATCCATTAAATCCAAATTGTAAAAAATCGCCAACACACACAGAAATAGATGTACTCTTGGCTACGTAACTTTTGCAAATGTCAAACTATGACGCTAAGATTTAGAGAAAATGTCAACAACAGATTTACCAACTTAACAAAAAAACAGAACGCAAATCGGAACAATGGGAGCGCCACACGGTGGTATGGTGCGGAAACTTTTTGATCAAGGTGTATTATCCATTCCAAAACACAGAAAATTAGCCTTTTTTCTCTTCAGATTCTTGTAAATTAATCTCTGGATTTATTATTACTAATGTGAAAGCTATTTTGTATCTTTCGCTGATATAAATAACATAAGCTTACCTTTTCCGCTAGAAATACTTCCTGATAAACAAAAAAATATTATAAACGCTTGAAACAATTACAACTTGATACCTACTGTTCTTTTCATAAAATTTTTTTTGAGAAAAACGTCCTGGTGACTAATCACTTCGAAAACAATCACTAGAATAGGTATATGAGGCACTTAGAAATATCGCAATACAGCAAATAAAGATACAAACTTTAGTTACAGTAAGGAAAGCATAAAATAACGGCCAAAAAATTTATTATTTGCAAGAAATCCACTAGGTTCGTTTCAGAATGCATTGGTGCACTGTGTGCCCCATAACACGAAAGTTTAACCTTTTTTTTCAACAGCTTCTAACAGTGGTACGCACAGATATTGAATTGCTATGTTTGCATCTGTGTGAGTACAAAAACACCCAGCAAACAATGTAAGCAATATATAAGACTTATTTCAATGGAATATATGCCTTAGTAGGTAAGGCTTATTTATCATAAGGAATCCTGATCGCATGCAGTATTCCTTGTTTTATTTCCTATTTCAACATTGCCATGTCATTGGTCATAAGGCATAAACTTTATTTGCCTTATTTTATGCATTATTATAAGGCACAAAATAAGCTTTAGATACCTGATGTACGCCTTATTTTAAGGCTTATTATAGGAGCTAGCTCCCTTATGTAAATTTTATTATAAGGCTTATATACCTTATGTATACCTTATGTAGAGCTCATTATAATGAATCATAATTATAATAAAAATAAGAAAAACATACTCAATATATACAAATACATGTAGGTATTTAATTAAAAGATACTTTATTGAGCAAAAATGTTTGTTTAAAATAAATGTATTTAATTTATTGTTTTTAA
Source organism: Volucella zonaria (assembly GCA_963966105.1). Lineage (NCBI taxonomy): Eukaryota > Metazoa > Arthropoda > Insecta > Diptera > Syrphidae > Volucella > Volucella zonaria. Next base: position 127,311,113 of record OZ014533.1, on the reverse strand, counting down.
TTTCCGCTGAAATTTCCTTTGGTCAAGTTTATTTTTGCCCCTCTTGATAGCATCTTTTATGTCCGACTCGTATTCCCCGTAAGACTTGTAGACATTGTGAACGGAAAGTGAATAGAGTAACAAGACATTATAAAAAGTCATTTTTTTGCAGCTTAACTAAAGTAAAATAATGAATTTACCATAAGGAGTCGATTCGAAAAATTTATAATTTTTGATAGTCTCATCTTTTTTCGTCCGTTCCAATTTATTTCGGACAGGATGTCATCTGATACCAAGACGCTAAAGCTTTCCCCCTAATTTTGGATGAAAGCCATATTTTCTGTAAATTTAAAATGGTTTTAAAACGAAATGTATCATTGAATATATTTAGCTTACGAGATCTGCTTCAAATTGATCAGATTTTATTTTGTTGACTCTTTCGGGACAACGGACATCCTCTCCTTAATTTGATTCACAAGCCGCTTATAGTGGCGTTTCGAAAAAAAAATCAGTGGCGGCCATAATTGTCTTTATTAATTCCTTTGACTTCACTTTAAAAAGTTTATTCAAATATTACTTTAATTCACTTTACTTATTGCTTAAAAAGTTTCTTCGCTTTTAACAGCTTTAAAATACTTTTCTTTAATTTAATTAATCACCGAGTAATACGTTCCACGTACAAAATTCGTCACTGAACTGCCAGTCAAGGATCCTCAGCCAAACCGATTTTCTTTCTTTTCTTTCCCTTATGTCTTATAAATTTGATCACGAATTTTGCTGGGCATATTTTCCTGGGAATCAGAATTATATGTATGTCGTTTCAATATAATGTCGTTATTTCAGTTTTAGAATCGGTTGTGGCACTCAGTGCTCCAAACACGGGTTTAGGGTTAATCTTTTTTTATTTCTCTTAAATTAATAATTAAAGTAAATTAATTTTTATTTTTTTTTTATGTTAGCCTTCGCCCATAAACACATTTACACTAAAGCTTGAATTACGAGTAAGAATGAATATAATGCTTTACTTAATCTCTTGGCTCCTTACAGGCGCTTATCAAACGATCCCGGGAAATCGCCAACAGAATTGTAACACTCGAGGCATCCGCGTACATTGCTGTCGCAACTAGCTGCAGTGGAAGAGATACAGACAAGTCCAACTAAGCTATCCAAATTTTGTAGGGAGGAGAAGGTGTATGTAAGAAATTTTTCAAAAGGACCCAAATGGATGTCAGCTAAAGTCATCGGCACAAGAGGTAAAAAAGTTTTTCAGGTTGAAACTGAGAAAGGCTGCAATCTTGATGGCTTTGGGTGCAGCATTTCTCAGTTTCAACGAAAAATACGAAAAATTATGGGACCTGAGGAGATTAACGAGGGTAGACAACTACCGAATTCAATCCAGCGATTGTTCTTTCCTTGACATCATCTCCAACTTTAAGGCTCACGAAGAACTTCCACGTCGTTCACATCGCATCCGAAAGCCGATTGTTCGATTTGCACTAACAAAAAAACTGAGATGTCGAAGACGTTGAAAATTTCAATTCCGTTCATAGGTGGACCATACCAAGACTTTCTAGATTCCAAAAACAAAAACTCACATCTGCGTATTAATTTGGTATGACATATCTGCTATACAATGCGTTGTTTTGCAGATAAGTAGCACTATCTCCTGCGGAGTAATCACCACTGAGAATCTCCTCTTTGTGTAACCAGCATACACAAAAATCTGGAGGTGTTACGAACTCTTAATAATGTGCCACGGTATATCGTTATAGCGATAACTTACATCTCTACAAAAGGCTATTGTATTTCATAAAATAGGGATGAATTGATTCTTTGCGGCACATAAGGTACCATGGAAATCACTGATGGAATTGATGATGGTATCTAAATTGAAACTCGTCTTAAGGGAAGAGATAGAGGATAGATAGATACCACATTATCTAGATAAAGCAAACGTGCGTTAAGACTTATTAATAAGCAGACTGTGCCAACACGAACTGGCAACTCATTAAAGCACAAATTAAATAGGAAATCTGATAGAAATACACTCAACCTGTCCCTCTGTGATCCTGACAAATTTGTTATGAACAAAAACGCGGAAATTTATTGTGCTTAATGTAATGGGGTTCATTCCGCCTCCAAGCAAATTCCACGGATCCATTGAAACGCACTATTTTGTGTAGTGTGGAAGTTTAGGAACCTTTTTAATCCTCTCACGGGTCTGTTTGTTTCAAACACTCCATAGCGCTTTATCTGAAAACACTCCACCAGGCCTGCCTGCCTGACTCGTATAGGTACGTATGAAAGTGTGTGGGTTTCAATGTGCCGCCTTAACAGAGAGCATACTAATGCTGCCACTAATGGCGATTGTACTGACTGCTTTAAATAGAAAATTATATTTACAAAACCTGGCACTGGGGTAGTCAGGACTTTGAAAACATAGCACAACCCTACGCATTTACATGCTATTGATGTTTTCAGTGAATCTTTTGGGCGGAAATAAATTCCTGGTGCTTCACAATTAGGCTCTTTTGATAACTAATGCAAATTTCAGGGAGTCCCGGAAGTTGTGTTATGGAAATACGAATGCTGTGGAATAGTTTCTGCAATTGAATCTCATTTTAAATTGGGATTAGGTTCCCATTTTATGAATTAAAGCGGAGAGAGAGCAATAGCATTGCTTTTTGACAAGATATAGGCACACAGCAGCGTATATCCTCCTTAAAGTGAACTCTGTATTAAATCAATTATTATTAATTAAGCTTACTCACGATATACTCATGCCAGCGATACTCCAATTAACTGCCGATTGGGCAAATAAGGCAAATCGATTCGATTTCCTGCCAGATTTCCTACAGAGGTTTGCCTCTATATTTCACCTTTGAACACCCGATCCTTGTGTCGTCGTCGGATATAGTCACACGAGGTATTCCCTTAATTATTTCAGATTCAACCAAGTCCGTACCTATGAATGAGAGCTCTGCAGCTCGCAATGATTTATCTGCCGCTTATTAAATATTGACGACATCTCACACGAGTACCGATTCGACATTCACCTGGGCTAGTTGTATGAGGCAGCCGACCGAAGGTGTCTCTCGGTCTTGACTTTACGCAGTTCTCAACTCCATGGTAGCGGTTGGCCATTTGCTCTTTGTATACAACGTCAGAGTAGAGCTTTAGTGTGAAAATGAATAACTGACCTGAGGACGGTCATGCATGAATAATTGCAACATCTGCAGTCTTAATCCCGGTGAGAGAATGCTCTTTATTAATTAATGAATCTCGACGTGGATTATTGTTCGAGACCTGGTAATGCATCTCAGTTCTGCAAATTGGAATTTTTTTTTTAATTTAATTGAACGCATGAAGAAAGGTGACCTAGATACGGGCAAGAGAAATGTATGAGTTTTAATGTCAAAAGATTCTGTGAAACTGCAATCATAGGAACATCTGTCACAAAACACGGACACAACCTGCAGTCTATTTCCTCATCCATACAAGGACACTGCCTGTGAATAAACACCTGCAAGAATTGCACTACTAACGGAGTTCCGATAGTAATTTTAACCTTTCCAAAAACAGGTCAATCATTGCCCCAAAAAATTGTTCCAGCTATACCAAATGCTGTTCACGTCACTCAGGAATAAAATTTCAAGTTAAACTTTCGGAATTTTTATATTGTACTCGTATTTTGGCAAATCGTGGAAAGATAATTTAACACCCCGTATGCGCTGCTGGACAGTACCAATCCAGTATGACCTCGTACAGTGCGCTATGAAGAAATTTTTAACCGGTCTACATACACACTAGTGGCATGATACGAGGGTGGGTCCATAAGTCCGTGACTTTTTGAATTTCTGACCTCTTTACTGAAACAGCAACACTGCTCCTGTCAACAGGCATCTGTCAGTTGACTCCTGTCAAAATTTAAACTTGCTGCGTCAGTTAGTTTGTGTTTGACAGCTATTTTTATCAGACTACTCACTAATTTGAGGAGAAAATGGAAAAAAGTGAATTTCGTGTGCTTATTAAGCATTATTTCTTGCGAAAAAAAACCATTACCGAGACCAAGGCTAAGCTTGATAAATACTATGGGGACTCTGCACCATCGATTTCAATGGTAAAAAAGTGGTTTACTGAATTTCGTTGTGGCCGTACAAGCACTGAAGATGCCGAACGTCCTGGACGCCCAGTTGAGGTCTCTACACCCGAAACAATCGAAAAAATTCACGATATGGTGTTGGCCGACCGAAGATTGAAAGTGCGAGAGATTGTGGAAGCCGTAGGGATCTCGCATGGCTCAGTGGTTTCAATTTTGAATGATCACTTGGGCATGAGAAAGCTTTCCGCAAGATGGGTGCCGCGTTTGCTCACAGTCGACCACAAACGCAATCGTGTAACAACTTCACAGGAAGGTTTGGCGTTGTTTAATCGCAATATGGAGGAGTTTTTGCGCCGTTTTGTAACCGTGGACGAAACATGGATCCATCACAACACACCAGAGAACAAACAACAGTCAAAGCAGTGGGTTTCTAAGGGTGAATCGGCGCCAAAGAAGGCCAAGGTGGGTTTGTCAGCCAATAAAGTTATGGCGACTGTTTTTTTGGATGCACGCGGGATAATCCACATTGACTACCTTCAAAAGGGAAGAACAATCAATGGGGAATATTATGCCAACTTATTGGACCGATTCAATGACGATTTGAAAAAAAAAACGACCTCATGTGCAGTTGCCATGGCAAAAATCCATGAATTGGGCTATGAATTGCTCCCTCATCCACCCTATTCTCCAGATTTGGTTCCGAGCGACTACTTCTTGTTCCCAAACCTGTAGAAATGGCTTGGTGGAAAAAGATTTGTCTCCAATGATGAAGTCATCTCGCAAACAAAGGCCTATTTTGAGGACCTCGACAAATCATTTTTTTTTGGAAGGGATAAAAAAATTGGAGAAGCGTTGGACAAAGTGTATAGAGCTCAAAGGAGACTACGTTGAAAAATAAAATTATTTTTTTATCAAAAAATCTGTGTTTTAATCCAAAAGTCACAGACTTATTGACCCTCCCTCGTACGTTGGTCTTAAATGTTTGCAAGTTACAATGACTAGGATATAACGAGCTCGGCAGGACATTTTGTAAGCGAGAGAATCACGATAATACGGCTTAGGAGAGAATCACGATATTCTACTCTACGTTTGAAAGAGGGCTTGATGGCGTCATCTGTGAGTTTTATCGCAGGCTTTTGAATCCTATCTAACAATTGCAAGGAGGTCTTGGGAGGACCTAACCAGTTGTAAGCATTGTGTTCCAATTTTGGTCGGATAAATGGCTTATATATTGAAGCCAGATCAGAGGGGGAAAAGTATTCTTACGTTGCTTGAGGAAACTTAGACATTACGCAGCATTTTTGGCTACATTGACACACATATCGAGAATGGAAAGTTTATCGGTTTCGACGATGCAACTGCCATTCATGGATAATGGCTGGATGTTTAAATTTGGCTTTCATGACAGAAGGCAACATTGTGTTTTGGAAGCATTAAATTCTACTCTGTTAGTGATTCCCCAATTAGTAATGCTGTTTTTATCAGAATTTCATGAGCTTAACATACGCTGCCGTTCCCGTTCTACAGCTGAAGAGCAGAGACGAGAGTCCGGAAATGAATATGAAAAGCAGAAAGCACTGTCGTCAGCAAAGGAACATATTGGATAGGAAATAGAAGGCATGTGATCATTAATGAAGATTAAAAAGAGCAACGGAGGCAGAACGGAGCCCTGGGGAACATCAGCATTTATTATGTGAAAATCAGACTTGAAACCGTCCAAGAAAACTTGAATTGAACGTTCTGAAGGTAATTTCTAATCAATTGAAGAAGAGAGTCTTCGATCCCAAAAGCACACATTTTCAACAAAAGAGCCTAATGCCAAAGTTTGTCAAATGCCCTAGAAATGTGAAGTGCAACTATCTTGCTATCGCAAGATTTTTGTACGCTTTGGTTCCACTTTTCAGCGCGACTTGCCATTAAATGACCAGTGGACCTGTTACTAGGAAAACCGTACTGCCGGTCATTAAGAAATTTTCGTGTTTCGTGATATTTCATGAGCTGAAGGTTTATCAGCGTTTCCATGATCTTGGAAGCAAGGATCGTAAGTGCAATGGATCTGTAGGAGGAGAGAGAAGAAGATTTGCCTTTTTTTTAGGAACAAGAAGGCTGGACAAATGCGGTTTCCATCTGATCGGAAAGAGTCCTAAAGAATAGGATCGTTTGAAAAGCTTACGCAGTGGTTTTGCCAGGATCTAAGAATACCTCTTCACAAAGAGGGGAGATCTACCATCTGGATCTGCGGATTCTTCTTGTAGAACCGAAAAAACATTTCCCTAACCCTCACAGCCTCTTTATAGCTCTAGTCGTACGATGCCTAATCTTTTGGTTTGATACTCTTCATCCGATGAGGGATAAAGAAATTCGTTCCAAAGAGAATAATGTCTATGATCATACGAGTAAACACAGCTACCAGTTAAAATTCCTAAAGAAGCTGTTAAGCCCGCTCCAATTAGCTTTCTCGTATTATCTTACTGTTCTTTTAGGAATCTTTTCTCTAACTGTGTGGCCGGTATACGAGAAATTAGCTGATATAACACAGTGGTCCGACGAGCCTAGAGGGGAAAGCATTGCAACATTGTGCTTATCAGAGTGAGAAGTTAAAAACAAGTCCAGGGTGTTGGCGGTATGACTACCAACATCTGGTATTCGCATGGACTCATTTATAAGCTGCGTGAGGTTGTTTTCCGCAGCGAAGATCTCAACACACCGTCCTTCGGGTTTTGTCTGTCCAGAAGCCAACCAGAATTGTGTATATTGAAATCGACCGTAATGACGATTTCAGTATGGGGATACAGGAATACAATCCTTTGAATGGAGTAAGACAGCGCATCAAACTCGTTAAAAGTCGAATTGTTGCCCAGTTTGGGGCTTCTGTAGATAAAGCAATAGTGGATAATTTACTTACGGAGATGGAATTTTAGCCACATTAAAATTAGATTCCGGATTGGAGCAGGGATTGCACTGTGGTGGATTTTGGTAAGCCGTAAATGGCGAAACCGCGTTGAAAAAATAATAATGGCACTAGTTCGTAACCAGGTAGTTCCAGAGCTGAGTGATTTGAAATTTTTGGCCGGGAATCTACCTGTGTTTCACTAAGTACCAAAACAGCTGGCCTGTACTTACAGACGTGGACGTACGCAAAAAGGTGATTCTTTTTAGTCCACATACATATATTGGCTACGTCCACCCTGAATTACCGAGTCATAATCACAAAAAAACACAAACACCGATAATGTTAAGCAAGGCTTGGAAATGAAAATTGTGATGTTGGTATACCGAATCAAATTGAACCTCATAAGTATCACTTCCACGTGTTCTTTACCTCTTTAACTGCTCCTTAGACGGTGGCCTTATGGAGGGGGCCCATTTCGATTTCGTGAGACAAGCCGTCAGAAAAAGCACTCTTACCAACTACATGTCTATTCTGATGGAGTTTAACCGTAACAGCCAGGACCTCTCTCTACTGCACGTGTCGTACAAAGAACCGAAGGAGTCATGGGAATCAGGTGATCTAGAAACTCCTAGCATAATGCCTATACATATACGCTGGGGGTTGGCTCAGAATATCGATAGGGGCCTTTGTTTTCCTTCTGTTTATATGAAATCTCATCAACAGTAAAGTCAAGGCTCGTAGTTGTTTCCTAATTGTGGGATTTTTACGTACTGGTGCAGTTAATCTCACGCATAATTTTTAACGTGGAAGACCAAACTCTTTCTGGAACCGGTTGGGAAAAAGAAGCCACATATTTTAGGTCTGTACCCCATTTTGAGGATATGGGGGAAGTCGTTGTTCCTAGGTGCTCCATTGGCATCAGCTTTATAGTCTATTACTTTCGTCCAAAGTTCTGGAAGAGACATAATACCTCTTTTGTAAAAATCAGCAAACTTATGGGTAAAAAAGTTTTCCAGGTGCGTTTTGATCTCATCTTCGGGATTGAATTGCCTTCCGACCACGTAGTTTTTGAGAGAGTGGAATAGATGGTAGTCAGAAGGAGCAAGGTCTGGAGAGAACGGTGGGTGTTGCATAACCTCCCAGCAAAATGAATTCAGCTTTTGTTTTGTCACCAAAGCTGTGTGTGGTCTGGCGTTGTCATGATGGAATACAACTCCCTTCCTGTTCGCCAACTCTGGCCGTTTTAATTCCATTGCCTTCTTCAAAGTATTGAAATGAGAGGAGGGCAATATTTAATGGCATCTATTGTCTGATCGCGTGGAAGGAAAGGACACCTCACCGGTCCCACCAAATGGTTAACATGATCTATTTGGGATCCAAATCTTGTTTACCGACCGATTGCGGTGTTTCACCAAGTCTGCACCATGACCTCTTATGCCGAATGTTGTTGTAAACCACCCATTTTTCGTCAACCGCAGTAACCACTCTTTTCAAGAAAGTCTCAAGCGAGTTCCATCTCAACCATGACTCACAGACCATTATGCGATCCACAATGTTTCTTTCACGGAGTTCGTGAGGAAACCAAACATCCACCTTTTTCTACATTCCAAGACTTTTCAGTCTCAGCGAAATGGTCGTCAAATGCCTGTCAATGCTAATTGCAGCCAAGATTTGATCGTCAGTATGTATGCTCAAATAAGCTATTTGCCACCCTGATTATGGACGCAGAGACAAGCCATCGCTGGCTAACACGAGGTAACATTAGCCCAAGTGATGTTTTGTCATGGTAACTGCATGAACAGCGCCAGGTTGGGATCAGGCCGTCCCTTATCTTGCAACACCTATCCATGCTGTTAACTGACAGCCGATATCATTTGCCTCTCCAGTCGTTTCGCAATTTATTGTCAGTTCCTTAATCGATTTGCGTGTAAAATATGTCAATCACATCTGATTATCACCTCCAAATACAAATGAATTCTACTCCTAATATGCATCGAGTCCTATTATATCTGATTCGATAGATGATTCATCCAATAAGCAGACAAATCTCATTTTTCAGTTCAACGAATTAGTTTTGGAATTTTCAAAATTTTGCACTAAAGCATCATTTCATTAAGCACATCCTAATGGGATTTGTGCACAAGGGTGCATACGTATAAAATCAAAATTCGTGTCACAGATGCGAAAGCAAATTTAGAATTCTCTTCCATATTCACCGAACAAAACTTTTGGTATCCACTAGAGATAGGTTTTAGAGCAACCTGGATGCTGTCTATTTCTAAATTTACACTCCAGCCACAGAAATAATTTGCAGTAGCATATTGCGAGAGTATATTCTGTGATGTATCCACCACTCAATCCTATTATCACCTGTGCACTGTTACGAACAAATATTTTATTCGATAATTTCATTTAAAATTTAAATCTGCAGTGACACTACAGTTCACCTAGTTGGAGTAACAGAAACATATTTCATTTAAAGCTGGAATCGATTCATCAACCGTATATTTGTGGTGAACTACAATATATAGATACGCGTGCCGCCTCACTCTATATCTGCTACATTAGTGCTGGGCAACAACTTTCCACTTAGTCAGGAAATCCATCAGTGTGCCAAAAAGCATGAAGAGCAGATAGAATCATAGTTCGGGGTTGCCAAGAGTCGAATTTTCTCAATCCCAGATGTATCCAGAGAAGCCAGAAGGGTTAATGCACTGCAACTACGAGTATGTGAGTCTGTTGGCATTGCGATTGATGGACTTGAGTTCTATTGAAACGATCTGTAGCAATAAAGTCCATTCAGTAAAAGCTTTTTCTTACGAGGCAAATCGAGATTATGAGATGAGTGAAAAACTAGAAATACCTTGGCAAAAAAATCTACTTAATGGCTTCGCTTCAATTTTTTATCTGGTTTTTGGCATCCTTTCATCGTAGCTAACATCTACTTGTGCTGATTCAAATTAAAAAAAAAAAATTCTGCTGACGTATCGACAGATATTTTTTGGTCGTCTTTGAATATAGCAATCATACAGATCCCCAAATGGAAGGAAGGATTAGTGGATGAGAAATTCTTACCCATTCGACGCCTGTAAACAGGAATAGTCTATTGGATTCCATTGGGTGTACAACAATTTTCTACCAACCTTCACTTGACGCCAACGGTGCAGTAAATTAAATCGCCTTTTGGTATTAAACTTATGATTGGATTACGTCTCGTCGCTTTTGACTGAAATAAATGCCGACGTGGTCATTAGAAGTGACAAAAATTAAGACCAATTCGAGGAGTCCAATTCAGTGGGATTTAAGGATTAACGTAGACACGTAGATAATGTCACTAAGGGATAAAAATTAAGAAGCTTTATAAATGAAAAGGAATTCAATTTTTGGTTCAAAATTCTAAATGAGTTGCTGAATACCTTTGAAAGGGTCTTTTCCCAGTATTGGCAGCAATATGGAAAATGGTATCGTATTTTGCTCGAAGTGGAGAAACTACGCATATCGTGGTGTTACATTACCAGTTTGAGAAGTCAAACTGAAACTCAGCTCCACATTTTTGTTGACGCCAGCGAGCTTACGCACGATTTTCGGACAGCAAATCAACTGAGATTGCGTTGATAGGTGCCAAAACACGGGTCGCACCCCTCAAGAGTATGTCTAGCAACACTCGAAGCTCGTTTAAGGAAATCTATAGCCAAAAACCATTCCATTAAGTTTTCAAAGACGATAGTATGTTCTGATTCAAAAAATGTGCTGTGTTGGCTGCGCTCGGATCATCGAAGATATAAGTAGTTCGTGGCGTTCCGCGTTAGCGAGATCCGAGAAATTTCCGAATGGGGATGGATCTCTAGTAAACTAAACGTCACCGATGACGCCACTAAGTGGAAGAGCAATGACATGTTTAGCATATCGAGTCATTGGATCAAGGGCCCCGCATTTTTACATCTATGCTCAAAGGACTGGCCCGCTGAAAAAAACCAAGAATTAAAAGTACAATGCACAGACATCCATTTCAATGCCCGAGAGAATGTGTTTACACCACAACGTTTTTTCAACTGGGCACGTTTTCTTTGCACCGGTGCATTTGTTTTTCGGTTCATTTGGAAATTACGGGCCAAAGCAAGATAACAGGCGATCACTTCGAATTCTCCAGGATCGAAAAAGCTGGACATCTACGGCAGATAGAACTTCAGGCAGCAGAAAACACTTTTTTTAAAGAAGTGCAGCTATGTACCTAGAAGAAATTTGTTGCTTATCACAAAACAGACCTGTGAATAAAACAAGCACTATTTATAAACTTTGTCCATATATTGATAGAGATAAGCTGATTCGAGCAAGAGGAAGAGCTGAACTATCAAAAGATGCGATAGTTTCAAGCGCCCAATCATTCTTCCCGGGAATCATGAAACAACCCGCTTATTAATAATGGATTACCATAGACGATACAAACATCAAAATCACGAAACAACTTTAAAAGTGAGGGCTGCCCTGAATTCTATCCGACGATCCTGCCAACACTGCAAGAATGCTAAATCACAGCCTCGAACACCAATAATGGCTCAATTACCGGAAGCCCGATTAGCTTCCTTTAGCCGACCTTTTGCATTTGTAGGTGTTGACTATTTTGGGCCTTTAACCATATCGAATCTGTGCAGAACCGAAAAGCGTTGGGTCGTTTTGCTGACATGCCTCACTACACGAGCAGTTCATCTCGAGGTCACACACTTTTTATCTACGCATTCGTGAATTTTAGCTTTCCGAAACTTTGCCGTGAGAAGAGGAACACCCATTGGAATACATAGTGCAAATGGGACTAACTTCCATGGCGCTGAGCGGGAACTGAAGGAAGCCTGGCAAAGCGTTGATAAGGATGTCCTAATGCACACTTTCACCACGACTTCAACTAAAGATATTTATTCCACCGGGATTCCCTCATACGGGAGAAGTTGGGAGAGACTTGTCCGACCCGTCAAGACAACGCTGAGTCAGATTATGACAAGTCGCAACCCTTCAGATGAAACGCTAAAGAACATGTTAGTGAATATAGTAAATTTAGCTCTAAGTGATCAAACCGATAATGCCTTAACGCAAATCCATTTTTTGCTTGGCTCCTCAAGTCGTATGAAACCATTGGCTTTGTTTAATGGCGATCCAACAGTAATTAGAAAATATTGGCAACTTAGTCAAAAGTATGCTGACAGCTTTTGGAAACGCTGGGTCCGTGAATACCTTCCAACGATTACGCGTCGTTCTAAATGGTTTGAACCTACTAAAATTGGAGACATCGTTCTTATTGTAGACCCCAATAGCCCGAGAAATTGCTGGCCTAGAGGACGTATCGTCGCAACAAAGGTCTCAGCCGACGGTCAAGTACGAAGCGCATCGATTTTGACAATATCTGGATTGTATGAACGCCCTGCCGTAAACCTAGCCGTCCGTTATGTAAGTGCTTAGGAAAGTTAAGTACGAGTAAAGCCCACTAGTTCCAGTGGTTTTACGGGAGGATTATTGGCAGCACTGCCAACCAGTTGTCAATAAGACAACCAAACGAAATGTCAAGCCCTCTCCTGTCAAAGAAAGCTGCAAATTCTGAACTAAACTAAATAGAAAAATAGAAAAAGCCGCAAGAACTAAACTGGACAGAACGTTAAAACAAAAAAAACATTAAATTGAAATTTTAAAATAATTAAAAGTAACTATAAATTTAATATTGTTTGCTCTTAATTAATAATTGTGAATTGTTACAGGAAATTTGTAACCTAAAACTGGTGAGAAGTAAGAATAAATAAATTGAATTTAAAAAGGTAATTTCTGTTTATTTGCCGTTCGTAACAAATTCTGAAGCCGTTGCCCCTGAGAGCAACACCCAGGTTTCTTCACAAGGCAACATAAGAGTTTCTGCGGACATTGTTCCTACCAAAAAATAAAGAAGGATTTGGATATAAAATGAATACAAATACCTCTGCAATGTTAATATCGTACTCAGGAGACATCTTTCTACACAGAAAAAAGAAAACAACCAGCAAGTGCGCTAATAAGAACAGAAATGACTATCAGAACATTTTATAGAGAACTTCGGTCGTTTTGAGAAGATTCGACTGTCATTTATTGCTACCCGTTGTTTCTTATTGCATCATAAAGCATATTAAAAATGTGGTGATGACTGTTTTTATTTAGTGTACAAGATAGGTGTATAAAGACGAAATCAGATTTCAAGGAAACGATTCTGGGCACAAAACAAACTACAAGCTGCCTCATAAAGTAGTAATACCAGTTGGCCATTGATATCTTTGGATTATTACGTTTGAAACATCAATTCAACTTTTGCTCTCGACATTACTCTTAGACCAAAGATTGAGATAAATAAATCTAAAATGACATTTATACGCATCCCCTTTTTTAGTGCGTCGAAACAGACCATTTAGACAAATAACTATCCCAATGTGAAGTGCTCACAGCGGACACAGGTGGTTCCTACTCAGATGCGGATCCTGAAAAACTGTTTTCTAAGCCTTGCCCAGCAAGTTCAGCGAAATTATCCATTTCCCGGGATCCAATTGTGCCGTGACTCACTCACAGAACGTTGTATTCTGAAACTTTCTTAGAAGTTTCAGAAGTTTCAACTCTCCCAGACGTTGATAGTCATACCGCCAACACCCTGGACTTGTTTTTAACTACTCACTCTGATAAGTACTCCGTTGATGTGCTTTCCCCTCTAGGCTCGTCGGACCATTGTATAATATCAGCTAATTTCTCGTACACCCACCACACAGTGGGAAAGCCATTTGGAGCGGATTTAACAACTTATTTAGGAATTTTAACTGGTCGTTATGTATCCTCGATAACGACGCGGATGCCCCTGCTGACATGATCATAGAAACTATTCTGTTTGGAATGAGATGCTTTATCTCTGTTTGTTCGGTCCTACAAGACCAACCCGACAGAGGAAAACCGAAAAAAGTTCAAACGAGCCAGAAATGACTGCAACGCCTTTCTCAAGAAATTTCTATACGACCAAAAACTGAGGCAAAAAATACTGCAATGTCCCAAAGGCAGTAAAAGTTGTTGGTCATTCGTCAAAAACATTAGAAATTCTGCCTCATCCTATATCCCAACGCTCATTCACAATGACATTCCAGCTGTCAGCCCTTTGGGCAAGGCCAATCTCCTTGCTGCACACTTTGCGGCTAGCTCAACACTCCCAGATTGTGCTTTGTTCCCGCCTACACTTGAGTTCATCGAATCTTCAATGGGACGAATTACTTTCGGAAGCGTGTAGTAGAAAGAGTTCTTAAAAATCTTAACATTTCTGCAGGTCCAGATGGTATATATCCCCTTCTTCTGAAGTGGTGTTCTTCTACTCTGATAAAACCACTGCGCTCATCAATCCTACTCCTCAGGACTCTTTCAGAGGAGATGAAAAACAGCGTTTGTCCGAAACCTAAAAAAAAAACGAATTTTCTTCTATCTAATCCGACAGACCCACTGCACATACGTCCCTTCTTTTCAAGTTCATGGAAAGGCTGATAAATCGTCAGCTAATGAAATATCTCGATACACGAATAATTTTCAATGACCGGCAGTACGGTTTTCGTAGCAACAGGTGCACTGGTGATCTGATGTCATATCGCACCGAAAAGTGGAGCGAAAGCAAGATAGTTGCGCTTGATATTTCCCTGGCATATGGCAGAGTTTAGCACCAGGCTTTTTTGTCGAAATGCGTGCCTTTGGGATCGATGAATCTTTTCTTCAATGAATTAGAAGTTACTGTTCGGAACGTTCAATTCAAATTGTTTTGGTTGGTTTCAAGTCTGATATTCACAAAATAAATGCTGGTGTGCCCCAGGGCTCCGTTCTGTCTCCGACACTCTTTTTAATTTTCATCAACGATCTCTTGTCTGCTACCTCTAATCCAATATATTCCTTTGCTGACGACAGTACTCTCTGCTTTTCATATTCGTTTCCCGACTCACGTCCCTGCTCTTCGGCTGTAAAACGGGAACGGCAGCGTATGTTAAACTCATTAAATTCTGATATTATCAGCATAACTAATTGGGGAACCACTAACAGAGTAGAATTTAATGCTTCCAAAACACAATGCTGCTTTCTATTATTAAAGCGAAATTTAAACACCCAGCCTGTATCCAAGAATGGCACTTGCATCGTCGAAACCGTTCCATTCTCGGTATGTGTGTCAATGACAACTTACGTTGAAATGACCACATATTCGATGTCGTCAAAAATGCCGCGAAATGTCTAGGTTTCCTCGAGCGATATAAGAAATACTTTACCCCCTCTGATCTGGCCTCAATATATAAGGCATTCATCTGCTCGAAATTGGAGTACAATTCCCACATCTGGTCTTGTGCGCCCAAAACATTTCTGCACTTGCTAGATATGATTCAAAACCGTGCAATAAAACTCATAGGTGATACTAATATCAGTCAATCAACCCTCAAACACCGACGTAATGTCTCCGGTCTCACTCTGTTTTATCGCTATTTCCACCACCAGTGCTCCATTGAAATCGCCGGTAGCATTCCACCCATTCAAATTTTCAACCGTAACACCCGTCTCGCCATGAATGCTAATCAGTATACTCTCAAGCCCATTTTCGGACGTACTCTAAAATATCGTGATTCTTTCCTAAACCGTACAACTCGCTTATGGAATGCTTTGCCGATCTCCGTGTTTCCTGGTCGTTATAACTTAAAAACATTTCAAAACAACGTTCATCGGTACCTCTCTTTCCATCCTCCCTGATTTTCCTTCGCCCGCGCTGTGTACGAACATTTTAAGGGTACAAAAACCCCTTGAGCGCGCGCTCATTATAAAAAAAAAAAAATCTTAAAAGTGGTGAGAGGCTTTTTTCCATTATCGCCCGCTCAAGGTATATTGAGAACTGTTAAGAAAGAAAGTTAGGGAGGACGAAAAGAAAAATACCAACGTACGTTGGTTTTGAATGTTTGCAGGTGATAATGACTAGGAAATAAAGAGCTTGACGGGCCACACCATGAGTTGTACGGCCTAGGAAAGAAACGAGATATATCAGAGTATGTCTAAAAATGGATTTGAGAGTATACTGAAGAGCACTCACAGCCAGATGGTTCTTTAATATTGAATGTTTGAAAGGGCAGAATGATACTGGCCGATGGAACACTTACTTACTTACTTTCTTCCACTTGGGCACTCCACCTTAGGCGGGTTGGAATCGAAGACTCTTTGCTCTACATATCCTAGCCATCATATGTGGCTAAGGTACACTTTTCTGACGTTCGATGTCACTGGAAGGCTCGTAGTGCTCGTTGAAAAATCTCCTCCTCTAAACATTGTCAACAAAAATGGGACCAAAAATCAATAGAAAAATGTTGCGTTTGAAACGGCAAAGAAATCTCCTTCCACCTTTGCCAACGTCCATATTATGCACCATAAGGCAAGACGGTGATGACGATCTCCTACTATATATTGAGTCTTCTAACTATTGCTTGGTAAGGCCTTATTGCTCATTTGCATTCTTAGGGTGAAGAAACAGCGATTTGCAAGAGTACGACTTAGGTTTGACTTAGGAGGAGGTGTAATTAACAGATTTAATAGCGGAGCCGAGGTATACGAACACCCTGTCTGATTCCTTGAGGTTGTGTTGCCCTCATTCACGACAAAATCCATTTTTGCTGCTTCTAGTCCAATACCTGCGACAACTCGCCAAGTTCTGCCAAATGATGTCAACGTCATCAAAGTATGCAAATATACCTACATATAAGATGTTGACTTACGAGTTTCGAAAAATTTTCGCAAGTACGATGTTGAAAAAGTTACATGACGGTGGATCAGCTTGCCGAAATGCTTTTTTGACATCTAAGATCTCGAAGAGATTATTTCCGACCTTAACGTAACAGCGAGGGTTCTCCATCGTCATTTAGTACAGTTTGAGGATATTGTCAGGGATACCTAGCCTAGACTCAGTCCTGTTAAAACTACGGTTCACGGTTCGTACATTCCTTGCGCAGATTCGAACATCGTTGCCCTTTTTCGTTTTGCAGGTTCGTCATGTCCTTATTGGAATAGTTAACCTGACGAAAACCCCTTACCTAGGGGGTCGGGTTATTTTAAGTCCGCTTGAGCGAAAGGGGCCGGATATTCCAAAATCAATAACACACTTCTGGTGTACGATGGACAGACAAATTTCCGTTAACATGGGTCAGGGTGCACCAAAGTAAGACTTTTCTTAAGAGAGGAAAAGAGTCCGAGATATAAAATAAAACATATTTTCGTGATTTTTTTCAGAGTTCCGTATTAATTAATATTTTTGTAATTTTTGTACATTATTAAGAATTATTCTAAGAATATTCTGATAAATTTTCGTAAAATAATATTGAAAATGAAGCCGCTGGTAGTGGTGAGAATCGAGTCCTCAAAAACAAGTTTCCATGCGGTAGTCAGGATGACTCACGATTGCTTCGTTTGAAATTAAAAAACCAAAAAAAATTTCATAGTACATAAGTTTATCTTGGATTTCAACGAAGGAATTAACGAAATATTCTTTTTTGAATTTTTGGTAATGGTGCAATAAAAAACCCTGATTTTTGCCAAAAATTTCCCTTTTTGTTTAATTAAAAAAAAAGTTGTGATCGAAAAAAAAAATCCTTCGTTCAGAACCGAGTATTTAGTATATAAAAGAAGTGTGCAAAGTCTAGGCGAAATCGGTCCAAAGGTTTTCGAGAAATTTTGACTACCGTCTTAAAAAAAAAGTTTTGAGAAAAAACGCGATTAATATTTGATACATGAATAAAATAGAGAAAACATTTTTTTTTTTAAAACTTATATTGTTGCGCAAGCCAACATGAAAAAAAAAAAATATATTCGGATGCACTTCTGCCCACGAT
The DNA here is from genome assembly GCA_963966105.1 of Volucella zonaria. Taxonomy (NCBI): domain Eukaryota; kingdom Metazoa; phylum Arthropoda; class Insecta; order Diptera; family Syrphidae; genus Volucella; species Volucella zonaria. Next base: position 127,293,259 of record OZ014533.1, on the reverse strand, counting down.
TAATCAACGCTTGTCAAGCTTATCAAGTGCAAATCACCGTCGGCAAAACATTGTCAAATGGGAGAGTAAAGAACAACAAAACAAAAAACATAAACTCAGCTTCGCGAGTCTCCAAAAGAGACCTAAAAATTCTATGTTTTCGGAAAATACTCCGCCCCCACATAAAACTGCACACGCATCAAGTGCATACGGTGAGGTGGCTGGAACCGGAATACGCACTTCTAACCCGTGCATAGACGATCGCCAAATTTAACATCCGCAAGAAGCAATGACCGCAACGTTCATCAACTCATCAAAGAAGACACATCCGAAGTTTCATTTTACGGAATATGAAGAGGAAACTTTCACTTGTCAAGTAACTACCGGCGGCGCCAACAATGATCAATAAAGAACTTTTAATTTAAATTCATTTGGGTGTTCTTCTTTTAATTTAATTTATTTTTTTTTGTGCCAAAAAAATATTGCTAGTGTCTTTACGACACATACTGGTCATTCGAGCCGGATATAAACCAGCGACCTATGGATAGTTTTTTTTTTTGTTTTCATTCATTTGCCATTGGAAGCAGACAGATTTTGCTATTGGGCGTTTTAATGTTGACGTTGCAGTCTTGATGGTAACGACACGAACTTTTCCATTAATTCCCAGGTGCATTGCTTCAATTCTGCCTAGTCGCCACAGTGTCGGAGGCGTTTGTTCGTCAGCCAAAATGACAAGATATCCTACTGTGATTTGCAGATTTGAATTTATCCATTTGGGCCGCTGGCTTGTAGGATTTTCTGCATCAGTTGCCATCTCTGTAAATAATTTGACTCGATGTCTGCTAGATCTCTTTCCGGTGCAGTGTTTAACGGTGCACCTATTCAAAAATGTCCTGATGTTAGGATAGAAAGATCATCTGGGTCTTCGTTGACCGGACACAGTGGTCGCGAATTAAGGCAAGCTTCGACCTGCGTTAATACTGTTGCATATTCCTCAAATGTTAGGGTGTAGTGAACAACGATTCGTTTCAAGTGATGCTTCATGGACTTCACACCTGCTTCCCAGAGCCCACCGAAGTGAGGGGCAGCCGGAGGATTGAAGTGCCAGGTAGTGCCATTGTCTTGTAATTTAGTCGCGATTTCTTCCGTCTGTTTCTTCGACGGTTGTGGCTTCTTGCTGCTACTTAAAAATTGGTTCCACAATCTCTATATATGTTTCTGCAGATCCCACGGCGCGCAGTGAAGCGTTTGAACGCTGCGAGAAATGCTGTGGTGGTGTTATCACCCACAAGCTGAAGATGAACTGCCTTCGTGCCAAAGCAAACAAAAATTGCGATGTATGCCTTGGTGATTTTACTGCACCGGCCTTTCCATGCTTTGAGAAGGACAGGGCCGGCATAATCTACTCCACTCGTTTCAAACGGGCGGGCCTGATTGAGTCTTGCTGAAGGCAAATTGCCCATTTTTTGCTGCATGAATGTGGCCTTGTGCCTGAAACATTTGAGACATTTATGAATGCAATATTTGACGTTTGATTTCAACTGCAATACCCAGTATTGTGTTCGGAGAGTTGCCATTAAAAGCTGCTGGCCACCATGCAACGATTTGATGTGGGCGTCGTGAACTATGAGTTTGGTTAACCTACTGCATGATGGCAAAATTACTGGATGACGTTGTGCGTAAGGTAAGTCAGCATTTTCCAACCGTCCTCCAACTCGCAGTATCCCCAACTCGTCGATAATTGGTGAAAGTCTTGCCAATTTGCTTCCCTTGGCCACCGCCTTTGGATATTTTTGACATCTCTTCGGCAAAGGATGCTTGCTGCACCATATTGATTAATCGCATTCGAGCTGATGAGATTTCCTCGACTGTCAGTGGTCCAAACAACTGTGCTGATTTTTTCCTTGTGTTGTTGATAAAGCGAAGCCCATATGCTGTAACTCGCAGTAAACGTTGTAACGTCGAGTACCTGGTAAACAGTTCATTAGTTTCAAATGCAGTAACATGAGTACAGAGTCTTGCCGCTTCTGATGGTCTCATTTCCAAGTCAGTGTTCTGAATTTTATACAACGGATAATGTTATTCGTCCAATGTTTGCAAGAATTCAGGACCATGCCACCATTTTTGATTGTTTGGGAGGTCCTTTGGAAATAGATCTCTCGATGCTATATCTGCCGGGTTGTCCTTAGAGGGTACATAATTCCAGCAGTTTGAATTTGTTAGTTCCTGAACCTCTGCTACTCGATTGGCGACGAATGTCGTTCGGATGTATGGGAGGGTTTTGATCCAAGTTAGTGATTTCTGAATCACACCAAGCAAATATTTTTACATTAGGGTATCCACTAGTAATTACGCTAGCAATAGAGCTCCACATAATTCTAACCGCACAAGAGATATGCATTTAAAAGGGGAGATATACAGCTGCGGCGAATGCCTTTTCGGAGGCATCGCAGAACCCGTGAATTTCGATGCGCGAATTGTTGGTGACATTGATCCAGGGCGGAATCGCGATGTCATTAATGGACTTGAGTTCCATTTTTAATTTATACCATTTGGATATAATAGAACGTGGAAGTTCACTATCCTATGACTGCTGCTCTTTCCAAATGTCTTGCATAAGGATTTTACCACACAAGGAGAAATCCATCCCATGGGATCGTACAAACGAACGATGTCCGATAGTATAGTTCGTTTCGTCGTCGTCTTTGAATGTGGTAAATTAATTTTGAATGAGAGTGTATCCTTACCGGGATGCCATTGTATCCCTAAAGTTTTGATTACGTTGACCTCATCGAATAACAAAGGTAGTTGAATTTCTCTGTCTTTATCTGGAACGGCGGCTAATAACTTCTCGCACTTGCTTTCCCATGAGTTGGCGTTGCATCTCAAGCTCTGCGGTTTCTAAGTCAACGCCATGTATCACATTATCTACATACATAAAAATTTTCTTTCGCAATTTTCGATGCCAGTCTTCACTTTCATCTGTAGCTAATTGCTGCAGAGTCCGAATAGCTAAATACGGTGCTGCGACGGTGCCAAGTGTGACGGTATTGAGTCGATACATCTTGATTTCTTCGCCTTCCGCATCTCGGCACAGGATAAGTTGATAGATTGCATCTTCCGAAGGAACCCTAATCTGCCTATACATTTTTGTTATGTCTGCCACAAACCCAACGTTGTGTTTCCTAAATCGCGCAATGTGGTCGAAAATGTCATCCTGTAATCGTGGACCAATGAAAAGATGATCATTAAGAGACGCTCCATCCGACGTCAAAGACAAGACGGAGCTTTGTGGTGGTGCTTGATGCCTTTGTCACAGCGTGGTATGGAACGAAGTAGTGGGGTTTCTTGAGTACCATTGGGTCTTCTTCCGTCAAGTATCCAAGCGCTTTATATTCGTCCAAGACCTTAGTATACTCCGCGTGGAACAAAGGATTTGACTGGAACTTTCTTTCCAGTTGCAAATATCTCACAAGAGCGCATTTATAAGAAGACCCTAGTTTAGGACGACATCCTTCTTTGAATGGAATTTCAACTGTATGCCTTCCGTCTGCTTGACGCTGATGTGTTCTACAAAAATGTGTTTCACATTGTTCCTTTTCTTCCGATAGCATGCTCTTTCGTGGTACTTCCTCTAATTCCCAGAAATTACGTAGCGCCTCTTGCAGATCTGGTTGAGAGCCTTCTATTATTGTGTGAAGTGACCTGATTGGGGTTCGATTGGTAGGAGAAATATTAGCCGAAAGTACCCATCCGAGGTCAGTTTTTTGAGCCATGGGAGAACCTGGTTGGCCTTTAACAACCCCGTCGAGAAGAATTAATGGGTATACGTTGCTGTCGAGCAAAATATCAACTTTGTTTGGTTTGTTAAACGTCGGGTCAGCAAGCTGCATGTTGTGGAGGTGACTCCAATTTGCACAGGCAATACTATGCATTGGGAGAACAGCAGTTAATTTGGGTAAGACCAAAGCATTGAGTTGTAAGCTGAAGTTCTCGTTATTGTTAGGCATTTCTCCAACACCTAAGATACTAACGTGACTCCTTTCCTTTTTCAAATTTAAACGTTGCACAGCAGATTCTGAAATGAACGAGGCCTCTGATCCAGGATCTAATAGTGCTCGCAGCAACACGGGTTGGCTAACAGATATGGCAATCTTAATAAGCGCAGTTGCCGGAAGAACAGTTTGAATTTGACTGTTTTCGGCTATGTAAGTGTTGTGTGCTGAAGCCTGTCTATTGGAGGAGGTGGAGTTCACGGATTGTTGTGGTTGTGAAATGTGAGCAGAAGCAGATGTTGGTTGAACCGATGACTGAATAGCCATTGTCGAACCCGATTTATTGGGATCTATTACGTTTGATGGCTCATTGACATGTAATAGAGAATGATGCCTTTGCTTGTATACGAAACAGGAGAAATTGCTCGTGCAATTTTGCGTAGAATGTATATTTGAAAGACTGTTTTTGCATAATTGTTTTGTTTTCACAATTTCCTGTCGTTTCATCGGACTTAACGCTTTAAATTTAAAACAATTTATGACTGAATGTAAACCTTGACATATTGCACATTTAGAAATTGGCGAATTGTGTGAATAAACTTTCGTTACTGTCGGTTTTTTTATTTTATGATTGTTGGAACTTGATGAGGATTGTACTAAGATATCGAGTATTCTGAACCTCATAAGCAGGAAATCTTCAAGAACGTTATATGATGGATAGTCCATATAAGTTGATATGTGCGATTCCCATAGACCTCTTGTGGCAAGTGGCAATTTTTCAACGGTATGAAAAATGAGAACATCTTCCCAAGTTTAAACCGGAACTCCAAGGTTTTTAAGTGACATTTTCGCTTCGTTGGTAGTGCCTAAAAGTAACTTGATTTCCTCTGCTGATTCCTGAGATACGAGTACTTTAGGTTGGTAGAAGAGCAGTTTGAATTGATTGTCTTTAAGAAGACGCAGATCTCTTAACTACGATTGCCCAAGCAGAGTCGAAGTTGCCTTCGGTGATTGCGGTGTTTCGTAATAAGCGTTCGGCTTCACCACTCAAATGGGACTTCAAATAATGGAGCTTCTGAACCTCGGATATCCACGTATTTTTGTTTACTAGACTATCAAATAGGCTTCGAAACTCAGGCCACATTTGAAAGGATTCAGAAAAACTAGGGATTTTAATAGGTGGAAGCCTTAGTTCTATAGATGGGACCTTTGATCCTATTATGGAAGTGCTAAGAAAACTTTGGGACTGATTTTGCCCATCGGCAGTTTGCAGTTGTGACTTTAATTCAGAGGACTACTTATAGTATAACTCTTTAAGGTGATGGAACGTTAGTTCTTCCATGTATTTCACCTTCGCTTCTTCCGTTGGTGCTGCAACAATTTTCTGATGCACACCTCGAGCATCTTCGAAACTGTTTTCCAAATTTTTTAACCGCGCTTCTTGCATATGCACAAATTTACACTCTAATCTTAAATACGCTTCATATTCCACGTTTATTTCATGAAAAACATTTTGAATAGATTCAATTAAATTGGATATTTTACCCTTACTCATGATAGGAGATGGAGATTATATTACCCAAGACAAAATACGCAATATATTTTAATCTTTTCATGTACACATGTCGAGCGGAACATGCAAAGACGGGCATCGCGCAACATACATCTTGACCGAAGATGAAATCTACTCGACCAAACCCTATGTCATGCTTGCAGAGTATTCCTTATGACCATTCTAATTGAAACTTCTTCCGGAGGCCCGGGAGGATGCTGCGCAAGCCAACATGAAAAAACAAAAATATGTTCGGATGCACTTCTGCCCCCGGTTAATCAACGCTTATCAAGCTTATCAAATGCAAATCACCGTCGGCAAAACATTGTCAAATTGGAGAGTAAAGAACAACAAAAAAAAACACAAACTCAGCTTCGCGAGTCTCCAAAAGAGACCTAAAAATTCTATGTTTTTGGGAAATACTCCGCCCCCACATAAAACTGCACACGCATCAAGTGCATACGATGAGGTGGCTGGTACCGGAATACGCACTTCTAACCCGTGCATAGACGATCGCCAAATCTAAACGTCCGCAAGAAGCAATGACAGCAACGGTCATCAACTCATCAAAGAAGACACACCCGAGGTTTCATTTTACGAAATATGAAGAGGAAACTTTCACTTGTCAAGTAACCACCGGCGGCGCCAACAATGATCAATGAAGAACTTTTAATTTAAATTCATTTGTGTGTTCTTCTTTTAATTTTAATTTATTTTTTTTTGTGTGAAAAAATATTGCTAGTGCCTTTACGACACATATATAGAATCGTAAACCCTTCGAAAATCAGGTTATTTTTAAAAATCTAACAACGAAGAAGTCCATTCATGCCTATAGAAATTTAAAATAGGGAAACAGAAAAGAGCAGCTGCTACAGACTAATTACCGGTTAATGGAGACCGAGCGCCCGGAAAATCAATTGTCTATTACTCGAAAAGTTTTGCTCCTAATGACTTCAAATTCTCTGACAATATTTCTTATAGTTGTAGTATCAGAAGAAAAGAATTTTCCGACTCTCACTAAAGCACGATTATTTTCTTAGAATATACCCAAGAATCATTTCCCAAATTATCCTTGACGAATTAGGGGACAGCTTGCATAACTTTTATTCCGTGAGACGCCTCCACCAGATGTAAGTCTCACTCGTGCTAACATTAGCAGAACTTGAATTATTTTCTTTTTATCTTTTCTTCCAAAAATACTATCTTATAATAGTTTTTAAAGATTTAATTATTTAAAAATAATTATAATTATTTGTGAATCCCAATCCCAATCCCAATCCTTGTACAAACTTAATCGCCTTTATTTCTTTACTAAGCCTCTCAAATGTAACGACACTTGATATGAATATTATAATTAAGGCGGAATGACTTTAAATCCGTCAGTTAATTTGAATATTACATTCTGTCATAGATAATCTAATTACATATTCTACTTCTCTGACACACAAAAGGTAAGATACTTTTCACAATGAAAATGAAAATGGTACCCTGGTGTCGTACTACGAGTATAAAGCTGTTTATCTTCTGTCGTACATCTATTTTGTTTGACTTATTCTTCGGAGTCATTACACTTTTAAGCTGTGTATGCTGTGTATGCTGGGTTTTAGGGATGTCTTAATTTGTCCAATCTCCTACTGTGAACATAAACCGTTGAATGAACTCGGTCTTCATTTACGTATTCCATTTGCATATTTCATTTTACTGTCGCTTAGATTAACCTTGGTTTGTAAATTAATTCCGTGATAATTAAACATGGGTTTGTTATACTCGTATATATAATTTCAGCAGTACAAATCAGAGTATCTATTGTACAATACTCGTATATTGAGGATTTACCTCTTAATGGAGGGTTTAAGATTTAAATTGATTCAAGCTCTTGGCTTTGAACGAAATGCTTTACAATTATTTTGAGCAGAGACGAGAATTAAGGCATATCACCTCTACCATATAATCAGTCGAAATTTGTTAAATTTGGCACTGAAATCTCAAGTTGAGGGATGATAAATAGTATTTGCTTCTCATACAGAACTCTATTATTCTTTGAACGTTATCTATGCCAGCGTTTGAAGGAAGGGGACTCAAAAATAAGACTATCGGAATGACATAAATGAAGTTAAAGTAAGCCCATTGCCAATTTACGACAGAACATACTTTTACTTTACGTAACGACATGGAAGTGAAAGGAACAAGGAGCATAGGGTTTCATATTATTTGTTTTATGAGACAGAAATGCCAGACGATATACCAGGTATGACAGCAGCAAAAGGACCTGACAAACAACTGAATAGAAGTATGACTTTTTCACATGGTATTTACAGATTTTCACGAGGGAAAAAATAGACAACAAATAGACAATAGAATGAATAAAAAGGATACAGATCGAGGACCAAATCTAGGAGTAATGTTAGCTTTTCACAGTCAAATCTGAATATTAAAAGCCAAAGTAATTGTGAAGAGTAAGCTCAAGGGTAATGCGCATTGATAACCACCTGCTATGAGGCAACGGCTTACGGAATATTGCGGCAGTTCGCTATCCTGTTTGTCTTTAAGGACAAATTCTTTTTCAGAAATAAACTGCATATCAGAAGCTGAAACGTCGACACTATGATTTGTAAAAGTTTTGAACTGGAAGACTTATTACCGAAACTAAGTGACGAAATGTTGGAAACAAAAGAGTCCAGGTAAAAAATGTTATACTGAACATCACCTTGACAACTGAACTCCAAGGCAAGATCATAAGCTTATCAAAAATACGGAAATTGCCAATGGTAACTGGTAACTGAATATAACACTTGGAATCTTGCAAGCGGACAGCAAGTAGGCAGTAAGTTTACTTACGTACTTAGACGGCGCTACAGCCCGGGGTGGACCTGTGCCTCAACCAATAAACCTCACCAATTAGCGCGGCCTTTGGCTAACTGCCTCCAGTTGCGCACTCCAAGTTGGTTGAGGCCCACTTAAGGCGAGGCCTTCCTCTACTGCGTTGTCCCTCCGAATTAGAGTCGAAGATTCTGCGGGCTGGAGCGTTGGTATTCATTCGCCCTACATGTCCCAGCTATCTCAAACGCCCAATGCGCAGTTTTGCGACCAGGTCTACGTCGCTGTTAAGCTCGTAGAGTTCATCGTAGAATCGTCTCCTCCAGAAACCGTCAATGCATACGGAGCCAAATACCTTACGAAAATTGTTTTCTCAAGATGATCAGGTACCTTCATCCACTTTAGAAAGGGTCCATGCTTTGGAACCATAGAGCAGGACTGGGTCGTTACCGGTCTTGATGCAGCAGCTAGCTTTCTGAATCGTCATCCTGCACAAGAGGACGAGTTTACCAGCTATGCCAAAACCAGACAAGGCTCTGTATAGTTCGTCTCTGTAGATCCTGTCATATGCGGCTTTAAAATCGATGTTGGGTATCGATCTGAACTTCTTGAGTTTTCTCCAGGAGCCAATTGTGACCTTACCGGGCCTAAAACCGCACTGATAGGGTCCAATCAGATCGTAGGCAAATGGTTTCAGGCGCTCGCATAATGCGGCAGACAAGATCTTATATGCGATATTTAGGAGACTGATACTTCTATTGTTGGGGCAGTTTAGAGGGTCTAATTTCTTGTGAACCGGGCAAACGATGCGGAGGTTCCATTCATCAGATATACATTCATCCGACCAAATCTTGGAAATAAGTTGGTGCATGCAGGTCATCTCCTGCTGCCTTAAATAGTCCGGCGGGTAGACCGTTCGACCCTGCAGCCTTGTTCGACTTCAGCTTAAATATTCCTATCCTCACTTCATTTTGGTCGGGTGGACGGAATTCTTGACTCACATCGTCAATATTGAATGGTTCGCTCTGCCTGACAGCGGAATTTGTGTCGTCTTCGCCGTTTAGCAGTCTCCAAAAATAGTTTTTTCATATCCTCAGCATGGACTGTGACTCTAGTACAAGGTTTGCTTGTTCATCTCTACAGGTTTCCGTTCGGGTCTTATTACCCTGACATGACCTTCTTACCTTTTTGGTAAAACTTCCGAATATTATTCCCAGAGTAGCAACGCTCTATTTCCTCTATCGCGCACCTCTCACGCTCTTTCTTTTTTCTCCGGAGAAACCGATGTTCTTCCCCCTCCCACGAGCCGCTATCGTCCTGTTGTGCAGCGCCACTTTGTAGGCAGATTGTTTTGCTGCATGTGCTTGCCGGAACTCTTCATGAAACCAGGGATTTCGTGGCGGTGGGCGAGTGAAACCCAACACGTCAGTTGCGGCATTTCTGATGGCTTCCCGGCATCTAAGCCACTGGTCTGGCTGCAAAGGACCTCTCGATATCCGTAGACGTATCTTGGCTGTAACTGGGTAGTGGTCCGAGTCTATGTTGACCGCTCAGAATGTTCGGACATCTACAATACTTGAGGAGTGCCTTATGTCGATCGCAACATGATCAATCTGGTTGACAGTTTGCTGATCTGGTCCCGCCATTTTCCCTTATGAATATTGAAGTAAGGATACCTTGTGCTTGATTTAGTAACGTTACGCCCTGCAGCGAAATTGATTAGCCTGAGTCCGTTTCCAGATGTGGTGTCGTGTAGGCTGTGTCTTCCGATTGTGCTACTAAAGATGTCCACCTTTCCAATTGTGGCCTAGGACGATTTTAACGTCATACATCGGACATTGCTCATAGGTTTTGTCGAGGAGCTCGTAGAAACTTTCTTTGGTAGCATCGTCCTTTTCCGCTGTTGGAGCGCGTATAATGCTGATGTTAGAGAGTTTACCTTTGATACGGATTGTTATAAGCTATTCACTCACGTGTCGAAATCTCAAGACTTCTTGCCTAAATCTGGCGCTTACAATAAATCCGCGTCCAAATAGATGCAGTTGGCGTTCGCTATAGCAATCACCGTAGTAAGCATCACAGTTGTTCATCTTTCTTACTTACTTCCTCGATGGCGGTGATATCTGTTTATATCTATCTAGTGCCTTCACTAATTGTATGAAAGTCGTTGTCCTTTGTTCGTTTTGCAGGGTCGTAAACAGTGAATCTGATTTTTCTGAGGCTATTGGTCACTACGTAACAATTACTTTTTTACGTGGTTGGGTAGTTAACCCCACGCACAACCGCCAACCTGGAGGGCTAGTCCGTTTTTGGGAGCCCTAGGACAAAAGGAGCCGGACCAAATGCTGGAGCCAGTAACCCGCTTAGGGGATGTGAATGCCGCCGTTAGCACTTGTTAAGGGCTCATCCCCCACCAACTCCTTTCCAGCACTCTGACTTAGTCTTATAGATCCCTATAGACCTGGTATTCAAATACGTTGAAGTAGCTCATAAAGAAATACGACCTAACTGGAACTGTGGATGCCACCTCCTTAGAATTCTCCCGCTGCCGCCCGGAAACAGTAGAAAGTGCGTTAGTGAGATGATGGAGAACATCACGAAACTTCAAAGATCTGCAGATCGACTTCATCGACTAGAAAAATGCGTTCAACCCAGCTCCCAGAGATCTTATCTGAATGGAACTAAGATATCAAAATGCACCCGAGACATATGTCTAAGTTTGCGCTTTCGCGGATTACAATTTTTTTTTTGCGGAGAGAAGAGAAATCTTACTTCCGGACATTGTAGAGATTTACGGTAATGTGAAACTCGTACAATATCGAACCGAAAGTTCCAAGCAAGTTCGTCTCATAGCCAGTCTAACAAATACCCACCGTGGTACCCGGTTTCTTATCGATTAGACTGTTCATTTGGACATATGAAGTTTCACCCTACTGAAAGCTCCCATTTCTTTTACTTTATTACCGAATGGACGTAGGCACCCACGGTGCCCCACGCGTCCTCGCAATAGTACTACGCGTAGCCGGTCTGCTAATAGCTGTGGCCACCTTTCCAAGAATAGCGTATGTGCGGCAGTATCATTCACTACAGGGCAATAGTCGCATCTAGGTGATGTTTTCACAGACATATGGTGGAGATATGCGTTAAGCTGTCCATGTCCGGAGAGAAGTTGGGCGAGGTAGTAGTTCACGTCACTTCTGTGTGCGCTCGCAGCACACCAACGTGCTCCCCCGTCCGTTGCTTTCGATTTCGACTTCCGGGAACGGAAATTTCTCTCTGCGCTACCGAGCTGTCCACACGATGTGCACGGTTCTTGCCATAGAGATTCCTGCCGAGGCCGTAGCTTAAGTGCACACGATTCGTACGGACCCAACCGAGGTAAGACGATCAAGGGGACCCCATCCCGACAGTGCATCCGCTGACATCTTGGAGCAGTACATAGTCTCTGGTTTTTAACGTAAACCACCTGCCATGTAGACTTACGGGATGCCCATACATCCATGGGAGCAAGGATACGCCTTGCCATCGCTCTCCGTTAATCCTTTAATACCGATTCGGAACTGTGTGGGAGGCACAAGTTCCATCCTTGGTATGGGTCGAGGCCGATCTAAAACCTCCTACTGCTCTTCGGGTCACAGCACCCAGTACTTATTTGCTAGTCTACATTGGGTCAAACCAACAGGAAGACCCTACCCGCGATTTGGGTTTAAACCACAACCACCATGACGCTCTCACAAGGGGGCCTACCTCAACAAGTCAGGGCCGGACCGAAATCCGGGGGGCTCCTGACTCCCATGGTACAGTGATTTAAGTCCTGGTAGGGACTACCGGTGGTCCTGCCGCCAACAAGACCTATGACCGGCAACTTGTAACTGGTCAAATCGTAGCAACCATTCAGATGCGGTATCTGAAGATGTTTACGATAAGACCAATAATATGCTCTGCCCCCGCTTTTTATTAGACAACGTCATTAATGGGTGAAGCCTTAATAATTAGGCGGGGGCCCCTCGGGGCAGTACAGCAAAATATAGCTGGCAACCAACGTAGTAAACTTCTTTTGGCCTCTCGTGGGCTGGCAATATTTGGTATTAGCCTAGACAGCGCAGCTGCCAACTTGGTGGCTTTACCAGCCGCCTTCCCAATGTGGTCACTAAAAATATTTCGTGAGTCGACCCACACTCAGAGGCTCACATGGAACAGTCCAACCGCATCGTTCACACGGGAGTCCCTCCGAACCATCGTTGTCTAGCTCAAAGCCAGTGCGCTGTTCTCGCGGCAGCCCACCATATCCTGCGCTTGGCCGTCTCTTGGGATCTCGCCATCCCGAACAGTGCGACATCTTCTGATCAACCCGACTCCCGGTGGCATTTCTATGCACAGTAGTCCATCGTACACGAGGTTCCAGAAATCGGAGCCCAGCGCCAAGCCCTTTGTCATTCCCGACGTCATCCGCTTCTTTGTCGGTCCACTGTCGTATCGAACCGGAATACCCGATCCTGGGGATAGTTATCCAGTATCTTTCTAAGATAGACAGGTACACTTTTCCGCCTCCAGGCCGCTCGAATATTGGCCCAATTTCCGAGTTGAATGCGCCGCCACTCCTTGTCTTGCAAGGGCTTACTATGCCTGCTTTACGTTGCATAAAACTTTGACAACCACCATATACGTTAAACGGCCCTCGGCCCATACTAGTTATCAGAGAGATTGCAGCATACACAATGGTCGAAATAACGATGGAATCAGGGAGCACGTAAATGGTTTCTCCGCAGGACTTCGGTCGGCACCCACGATATTACCCTCAGATCCTCAGAAGTAAAATCACAGGCCTCGTCCGTTATGATCTCCCCCTTTATCTCGCCAGGGTGATCCGAAAACAGGGTGGAGAGCACTTTCTCCGCGAACAGCTGTTCCATCCCCATGGCCTCACATGTCCTTCCACACCTGGGCTCTTCTGATCGCCCCCACAAAATTTTTCTTCGCTCTCTGCACGAAGCCACAGTTAACTTCGCGTCTAAGGCTGTGTCTCAATTGGAATGAGAGGTCACATCTTCTTCTTTCTGTTGTAAGCTGTTCTAGGAAATTAATCGCATCGGAGAGTCATGGCTGAGCTAAGACTGATCGCCTAAGAACTATCTTAACCATGCATCTATCGATACTCCGCTGTTGGTAGGAAAGGTAAGCAGAGGTTGATTGTTTCTTTTTGTTAGCTTCTAATAGTACATACAAGGCAACAGATCTCTAGGCTTATCCCCACCACGGTAGCGTAGCGATGGGGCTTATCCACCACCTTCTCTGTTTTCAAGACCCAGCATCTATCATAAGAGTTTCTTATTGACCTGAGCTATGAATATGTGGTAGCAGCTCAAATATTGTCCATGCTCCTTCTAAAGACCACTTGTTTGATCAGCAAAAGGTGCCTCGACTGGCGCATGTGTGTTGAAGTTCACCCGCCGTTCCGAGCATTCAGCTCTACATGTACATACAATCGGACTCAGCATACACTCATCAGTTTGTCCGGTTCACGAAAATACCATAAACAGTTCCTTTTAATTATTTTCAGATGTAAAATACAAAGCACCGGAACGTATATTGGCTTGTGATGTGCATTTTTGAGTACTCGTATGTCATCGTGTCTTCAAAAGATGGAGGATATGCATCCAGTACCGCAGAAGTTTCATGCTTTGGAGATGACTGTAGATCCACTCGAGTTTAGACGACTCAAAATCTGGATAAAGTCTTTCCCATAGGACATAGGAATAGACGAGTACGTAACTGCAATCAACTGCCATATTCTCTTGCATCAGATTTCCCTTCAAAGTGAAACTTAAATTACTTTTCACTTTGCTCATAGTCCTTTCAAGTAAGCAGTTTCAAATCGCTTCCATCATATGCAACTGCTGCTGAAAATCTATTTTCGAAAATCAAAACTAATTTCTCCTTAAGGTTAAGACAACCTAAATCACTCAAAACTTTCCCTCTTTCAAAATCACTTACAAATCTCGTCTACACAGTTTCCACAGTACATACGAGTAGTTGTACTTCGTCCTTCTCCAGATGTCAAAATCCCTTGAAAAAAAACAAAAATCCACACTGTGACTTGCTAGAAATTCCGGGCAGAGGTGTGAATGAATGGAAAGTAAGTACGAGTAGAAAAAGGATACTGAAGGAGTGACCAAGGAATTGCTGTTTTATGCATCTTCAGGTACATTCACTTCGCCATGAGATTCCTACAAAAAGGATCAGAATCAATTAGAGCGATTAATTTAATTCTAAGAAGTTGAGAATCCTAGAAATGGGGAGAATGACTTACTGTGTGTCATGTATAAGCCTATTTCGCTTGTAAAGTCCTTTTGTCTGAATAGATTTCATGGCGAGAAGGGATATCTCCCTAAACTTGAAATTTCAAGCTGCATGTCGGTAACTAATTTGCTGCAAGTTAGTAGATACATACGTATCTTTTGAAATGGAAGACCTCAATTTGCACGTGATTATCTGTAATTTTGGTGAAGCATACATGTACCCCAGAGGTTTTGGATATAACTAACACGAGATTAATACGTAAGAAGGATAACTAACCATACGCCTCAAGGTATTGTTATCTTGTGCTTTGTAATTGGACGACAAATACATGGTGCTACAGGTCGATAACAGTATAATGTCCCTAATTTGAGGTCGTTCTGTGGCAACCCTTTGTGTATGAATCAGGTGATTGTGTTTGGAAGTCAGTGCTCCTTGAATTTGTAGCAGCCAATCTAATGTCTGTAGACTCGTGTAATTATTATATGTCCATCAGATAATGATGATGAGGTTGATTGACACGGAGTTGTAAGTAGGAATTGTTTAAATTATGCGAACCACAGGTCTCTATAGAGTGTCAGATAATGAAGATAACAATATCTAGAATGCGGGAGTTAATCAGTTGATTCCATTAATTTGTTGTTAAGCAGTGATAAGGTGTACGATACTCGTAATACTACGCACTTATAGCCATACAAATATAACAATCAGAATTATCAAGTTAATCGTGTCGGGTTGAGCTTTGTATTTAATAGTCATACGCAGTTCAGTCTTTTTCACTCGGAGTTGTCGCAGGATGTCACTGCGGAATTGATATTTTCTCTCTACTGAAAAATGGGGGACCAACCAAAAAGCCATTGCATAGACCATGTTTGTAAGTAAGCCGCCTTCAATATCGCGTACAGGAATTTAATCTCACAGTTCTACAAGTTTGTAATTGATTTATTAATGCTCACCGTCAAATCTTGCCCGAAATGATTCGCCGGGGAGGTAACGATCCCCTGAACTACACAATTTCAAGACGTGGCAAAACGTTAAACAGTTCCTCAATGAGTACGTCAAGGCTCAATGCATCCGAAGTGAATGGCACTAATCCAATTATCGGCTGTCCAGTTTCTCAAATTATTGTTGGAGCAACAGAAGAAGTTAAAGGTGAAGAAGTTCATGATGGTGTTGCCAACATTCTTACCGCACTGGGTGGTCACCATATTGTTCAAACACCTGGTGGTCAAGTTATTACAGTCGAACCCGAAATGGAGTACGATGATAGCGTTATATACAAATTAGAAGATGACAGTGTATATGCATACGAATTCTGCTCACCCAGTGAGGAAGACAATTCAAAATTCGAAAATTCAGACGGATGGCAAGGTGTTATAAGCACCGAAGAAGTAAGAACAAGTCTTTGGCCATTTGCCCCAGCTAGCAGATATGCATCCAGTGGCAATACTACAACCACAGTTGTTCATATTGGCCTTTCACGGGTAGGTGTCAACAGCCAGAATGCCCTAATTGTAGTGCAATCTACCAATGACATGAATACATCAGATAATCACGTGTTAAGGACCTCATAAAATTCGACAGTCGGTAGATGTACAAATGCACTCAAATATCTAATAGGAAGCCCTCAGAAGGACCACGTGCTCAGGAACGTGAAAAGGAACTTTCAAGACTGAGGCATGCTCTTGAAAATAGAGATATTGGCGGAGGAGCCCTACGAAAGCGCTTACAGCCCTAAAGTAAGCAACCTGCCCCTTGCTTTACGTGTGGAAACTAAGGACCCAAACCCAAGGTCGACTGCTGCCATGCAGGCATCACCGCTACCCAGGAGTAAGATGAGGTTGGTCGGATAAAAGGGGGATGCAAAACTGTGACATCTACGATTGATACGATTTGTCATAGGCAGCACACTTAGGGAAAAAGCGACTGTCTTGTCTATGCGATTTTAACGCCAAGATAGGTAAGGAGGGCATTTTTGCTACGGCAGTTAGTAAGCACAGCCTTTACAACACCACGTCTGGCAATGGACTTATGTTTACTGATTTTGCGGCGGGATGAAATGTCGGAGTAGTAAGTACACGGTTTCATGATGATAGACAAAACTTCCGTCTACCTGACCAAAACGAAGTGACGATGTCAGTATAAAAGCCAGTAGAAGTGATTTTGTGGAGGGCATACATCAGCTCATTTCCAAGATCTGGTCAGAAGCGTGTGTGTCTCTAGTCTCTGCCTCGTTTGCGCAATCCATAAAAAAGAGTCCATCTGAACAGTAGAGGTAAAGGGTGACCAATAATAGTCTTTCCAATTGTTGTGTTTCAGCAGCTGCTAAAGTTACCAATGACATCCAACTGTCAAAATATTCAGTAAGATTTGCCATTTCATCATGCATCGTTTTACGCCTGCCGCACATGCGGAAACTATTATCGAAATTCCGGCTGTGTTATTGTATAATAAACAACGCGAATTTTGTCGTGAGGTCGGTTGTAATCAAGGCTTCAGTGTGCAGGCAATTTGGCTAAAAAATCATCTTCTCGGACGAGGCCCATTTTTGGCTCAGCTGCTATATCAATAAGTACCGTGTCGACCACCGACGAGTGCAGACGTCTTTCTGCACTCGTAATCTCTCATGTGCTGCACAAAAAAAAAAAAAAAACCCAAACTACCGCGCGCGTGTGCAAAAAAAAACCACAAAAGAACCCATAACAGTGCACTGCATAGCAAAGATATCACACAGTGCGGGTATCCCAACTCTCCCGCTCCTGGTCGTTGTACTGTTGCTTGCACTCGGCCACTGCCTTTACTGTATTTATCATACAGTACGGGCAGTGACTGAGTGTATGTAACAACTTATGGATAGCGGGTTGTCCGTAAAAATTTTGTTGGTGCACTGCTTCATATTGTTGTAAGGGCATAACACCTACAGCAATTTGATTCGGTGAACCAACGTCAGAATTCTCACTTCGCAGCCTTGCTTAGTATCGTCGGTGTTTGTGTTTTTTGTGTTTGTCCTTCTTTGTAATGGCTGGGGAGTTGAGAGTAGACATTGCCAATATGCGCGGCTAAAAAGTAATCACTTTTCTGCGTACATCCACGTCTGCAAATACAGACCAGCTGTTTTGGCACTTAGTGAAACACAGGTAGATTCCCGCCCACACCTCTCAGATCACTCTGATCTGAAGCTACCTGGCTACGAACTAGTGATATAGCTTACCAAACTCCACCGCAATGTAGTCCCTGTTCCAATCCGGAATTCAATTTCATGTGGTTAAAATTCCATCTCCGTAAGCAAATTATCCACTACTGCTTTATTTACAGAAGCCCCAAACTAGACAGCAATTTGACCTTTCACGAGTTTGATGCGCTGTCTGACTATATTCAAAGAATTGTATCCTTGTATCCTCATACTGGAATCGTGATTACGGTCGATTTCAATATACACAATTCTGGTTGGCTTCTGGACAGACAAAACCCGAAGGACGGTGTGTTGAGATCTTCGCTGCGGAAAATAACTTAATCCAGCCGGTAAATGAGCCCACACGAATACCAGACGTTGATAGTCATACCGCCAACACCCTGGACTTGTTTTTAACTTCTCACCCTGACAAGTACTGCGTTGACGTTCTCTCCCCTCTAGGCTCGTCGGACCATTGTGTCATATCAGCTAAATTGTCGTACACCCACCACACAGATAAAGAAAAGATCCCTAAAAGAACCGTATGGCAATACGAGAAAGCCAACTGGAGCGGCCTTAACAGCTTCTTTAGGAATTTTAACTGGTCGTTATGTTTCCTCGATACCGACGTGGATGCCGCTGCTGACATGATCACAGAAACTATTCTCTTTGGAATGAGATGATTTATCCCTCATCGGATGAAGAGTATCAAACCAAAAGAAAAGGCATGGTACGACTTGAGCTGTAAAGAGGCTGTCAGGGTTAGAGACTTGTTTTTTCGGTCCTACAAGACCAACCCGACTGAGGAAAATCGAAAAAAGTTCAAATGAGCCAGAAATGACTACAACGTCTTTCTTAAGCGTGTACAATTCCAACACGACCAAAAACTGAGGCAAAAAATACTACAATGCCCCAAAGGCAGTAACAAGTTTTGGTCATTCGTCAAAAACACTAGAAATTCTGCCTCATCCTCCATCCCAACGCTCATTTACTATGACATTCCAGCTGTCAGCCCTTTGGGCAAGGCCAATCTGCTTGCTGCACACTTTGCGGCTAGCTCAACACTCCCAGATTGTGCTTTGTTCCCGTCTACGCTTGAGTGCGTCGAATCTACAATGGGACGAATCCACTTTCGCACTCATGTAGTAGCAAGAGTACTTAAAGATCTTAATATGCATAAATCCGCTGCTCCAGATGGTATATCTCCCCTTCTTCTGAAGAGGTGTTCTTCCACGCTAGCAAAACCACTGCGTAAGCTTTTTCATCAATCCTACTCTTTAGGACTCTTTCCGAGCAGATGGAAAACAGCATTTGTCCACCCCGTCCCTAAAAAAGGCGAATCTTCGTCTCTCTCCTCCTATAGATCATGGAAACGCTGATAAACCGTCAGCTCGTGAAATATCTCGAAACACGAAAACTTCTCAATGACCAGCAATATGGTTTTCGTAGCAACAGGTCCACTGGTGATTTGATGGCATGTCTCACCGAAAAGTGAAACCAAAGCGTACATCAATCTGGCGAAAGCATGATAGTTGCACTTGATATTGCTAAGGCATTTGACTGAGTTTGGCATCAGGCTCTTTTGTCGAAAATGCGTGCTTTTGGGATCGATGACTCTCTTCTTCAATGGACTCGAAACTACTTTTCGGAACGTTCAATTCAAGTTGTCTTGGACGGTTTCAAGTCTGATATTCACAAAATAGATGCTGGTGTACGCCAGGGCTCCGTTCTGTCTCCGACACTCTTTTTAATTTTCATCAACGATCTCTTGTCTCCCACTTCTAATCCAATTTATTCCTTTGCTGACGACAGTACTCTTTGCTTTTTATATTCGTTCCCGGACTCACGCCCCTGCTCTTCGGCTATAGAACGAGAACGGCAGCGTATGTTAAGCTCATTAAATTCCAATATTAACAGCATAACAAATTGGGGAACCACTAACAGAGTAGAATTTAATGCTTCCAAAACGCAGTGCTGTCTGCTGTCGTTAAAGCGAAACTTAAACACCCAGCCGTTATCCATGAATGGCACTTGCATCGTCGAAACCGATAAACTTTCCATTCTCTGAATGGACAACATACGTTGGAATGACCCCATATTCGGTGTCGCCAAAAATGCTGCGAAATGTCTAGGTTCCCCCAAGCGTTGTAAGAAATATTTTACCCCCTCTGATTTGGCCACAATATATAAGGCATTCATCCGCCCAAAATTGGAGTACAATGCCCACATCTGGTCAGGTGATCCTAAGACATCTCTGCCCCTGCTAGATAGGATTCAAAACCGTGCGATAAAACTCATTGGTGATACTAATATCAGTCAGTCAATTGACACCCTCGAACACCGACGAAATGCCTCCTGTCTCACTTTATTTTATCGCTATTTCCACCACCAGTGCTCCATTGAAATCGACAGTAGCATTTCGCCCATTCAGACTTTCAACCGTAATACCCGTCTCGCTATGAATGCTCATCAGTATACCCTCAAGCCCGTTTTCGGACGTACTCTAAAATATCGTGATTCTTTAATAAGCCGTGCAACTCGCTTATGGAATGCCCTGAAGATCTCTGTGTTTCCTGGTCGTTATAACTTACAAACATTTAAAAACAATGTACATCGGTACCTGTCTTTTCTTGCTCCCTAAATTTTCTTCGCCCGCGCTGTGTACGTACATTTTAAAGATACAAAACTCCTTGAGCGCGCGCCGATTATAAAAAAAAAAAAAAACATTGCCGTTCTTGGAGCGAACGCAATCCACAAGTGTTCGGCCAAGCATCAGTGCATCCACAAAGATTGACTGTTTGGTGCGGTTTATGGCATGGCGGCATCATCGGACCTTATTTCTTTCGAAATGAGGAAGGCGACAAGGTTACCCTCAATGGTCTCAGGTATAGAGCGATGTTAACCGACTTTCTGTGGTCAGTGCTCGACAACATGGATATATCCGAGCTGTAGTTCCAATAAGATGGCCATATATCCTACGCTCGGGAAGGAGGAATTTGGCGGATGGTTCATCTCACGGCGGGCGTTCATCAATTGGCCGCAGCGATCATGCGATTTGACACCATTCGATTATTTTCTCTACGGCTACGTCAAGTCCTTAATCCACACTAACAAACCAACTACTTTGGATGAGCTCAACACCAACATTCGACACGCCATTGCCGGATTAACGCCGCACATATTAGACCGAGTCATCAAAATTGTTGAAGCACTGCCAGCGCAGCCGAGGCGGCCATTTGAATGATGTGCAAGTCCATACTTAATGGCATGAAGGTAGATTCAAAATATATTATATCACCGTTATACACCGTTGTTGTTTTATTTAAATTTGTTTTCCCATCGTTCATATTTGGTCACCCTATACAAGTCTTACCAACATTGCGTACAAGATCTTATTTGTTGTATTGTGTGAACGCATGTGCAGCCCTTCAATAGCCTGATTGGACCCTGTATTTTTGGTTTCAGACCAGGAAAGTCCACAATCGACCAAATCTTCACACTCCGGCAGATCCAAGAAAAAACTCCAGAAATTTGAATCAATATCCACCATCTTTTCATTGAATTTAAGGCCGCATTTGAGAGCATTTATAGGGACAAGCTACGTATATAGAGCTATGTCCAGTTTTTGTATCCCTGGGCATCAGTCAGCGGAGATGGCTAGGGCATGTAGAGCGAATGGACATCAAATCTCTTGATCGCGAAGTCTGCGAATCCAACCCGGAGGGATAGCGCAGCAGAGGAAGACCCCTTCTTAGGTGGCGAGACAAGTAACGGGCAGCCCAAAATTCGCACGATCAGTAATTTTGATGGAAAACATAAGTTTTTAGTTACAAATTAAAAATTATTTATTGATGCATAAAGTATACAGTATAGGGTTGTGTATAGATTAGCATATCGCCTCCACGCCTTTCCTGACGCACTCTTTTGTCGAAATTTTCTATAATAGTTTTGCATAAATGTGGTCGAATATTGTTGATATAGCGCGCAATTTGCGCCTTCAAGGCGTGGGTGGTCGTAGGCTTATTGGCATTGACCTTATACTTCAAAAAGATGAAAGTCCAACGGCGATAAATCGCTGGATCTGGACGGCCAATTCACTAAAACAGGAAACTACACAACCTGGAAATGACTAATCAGATAATTGAATTGTATCTTGTTAAAACCACATGTCGTCCACATCCATATCTTGCACTTTAGGCACAAAAAAGCTCTACTTGAATAGCCGTATTTTCGAAGAGAAATGCCCCGACGATGCATTTGTTTTTCAACAATCCCTCGTGGATTTTCTGAGCCCCAAATACGACAATTTTGAGGATTAACAAAGCCGTCAAGATAAAAATGAGCCTCATCACTGAAGATAATTTTGTTTGAGAAATCAGCATCAACGTGTTGTTGTTTCGTAATCCATTCAACGAATTCTCTTCGCTTTGCATGGTCAGTACGCTTCAGTTCTTGAGTCAATTGCACTTTCTATGCATGAAGACGTACGAGGAGCGTTCAAGATATTCTCGGTATCGGGGTGAAGCTGTGGTTGCATATATAAATTGACTTATTTATCAAGTAATATTATTATTTTAGTGCATTCATGTAAAATTTCATATAAATGTGATTATTAATTCGCGTTTTATCTCTAGTTAAACAGAATCATAATGGCAACTGAGGCGATGATGGTGAAAATTGAGCATCGCGCTGTAATTAAATTTCTCACTAAGCAAGGAAAAAGTCAAAAAACTATTCATGAAGAGATGGTGGCTGTTTACCAGGGTTCCGCACCTTCATTATCAACTATGCAAAAGTGGTCAAGTGAGTTCAAGAGAGGCAGAGAGAGCATTGAGGACGACCCCCGCTCCGGCGCCCCGGCTACTGCTTGTACGGGAGAAAGCATCAAAGAAGTCGAAAAACTTGTTCTTGAGGATGCCCGAATAAAGGTGAAAATGATGGCAGAGATCACCAAGCTTTCAATTGGTACCATTCACACCATTCTTCATGACCATCTTAACCTTTCAAAGGTCAGTGCAAGGTGGGTGCCACGAATGCTCACAGCGCCTCAGATAAAAAGTGAGAATCGCATGCTGTAGAGAGCTTTTCGAGATGTGTAGTGAGAACACGGACGGTGTTATGGATCGAATTGTTACTGGGGACGAAACATGGGTCTACCACTATGACCCTGAAAGCAAACAAGAGTCCATGCAGTGGCATAAAAAAGGAACAGACCCCCCGAAGAAGTTCCAAGTCACTCCGTCTGCCGGGAAGCTCATGGCCACAGTTTTTTGGGACTCAAAGGGAATCTTGCTCATTGAGTACAAAAAAAAAGGTGAAACCATCAACGCCACATCCTATGCTTCCACTTTGCATAATTTGCGGGAGGAAATTAAAAAGAAAAGACGGGGTAAACTCGCAGCGGGTGTGTTGCTTCTTCATGACAACGCTCCTGTTCACACGGCGCGAGTTTCCAAGGCTGCTGCGCAAGATTGTGGTTTCGAAGAAATCCAACACCCACCCTATAGTCCAGACCTTGCCCCTAGTGATTATTTCCTGTTTCCGGATTTGAAAAAATGTCTTCGTGGAAAAAGATTTTCGTATGATGAAGAACTCAAGTCGGCAATAAATGGGTATTTTGCAGAGAAAGAGGAAATTTATTTTTTTGAGGGTTTAAAAAAGCTTATCTCAAGATGTAACAAATGCATTGATGTTAGGAGAGATTATATTGAAAAATAAAAACAATTTAAATTGAATTCGCATTTTCCTTCATATCGATACCGAGAATATATTGAACGCCCCTCGTAAATATTTCGTGAGAATACACTGAAGAGAGCTTTTCGAAATGTCCAGTTCTTGACCACGAAATTGATGTTCCCGGACTCCCAGTAACACTCTCATGAACTGCTTTGATGTTTTGTGTTGAACCACTTGTTGGAGGTCGGCCAGAGTGTCTAAGATCGGTCCAATCTCCCTAAATTTTTGATCACTTATACCATATTACTATTGGGAACTGTAGCTGCAAACCTTGATTGTTTTTAAAACATTGCTCAATAATGAAAACGAGCTGTTTTTTCGTGTAGCCCTCTCTTTTTAATAACTCTGAACTGTCAGCTGTTACGCTGTTTTTTTTTTCGTTAGAAACACCCACCGCACAAATGGCGCAAATTTCAAATCTTGCGTGGATTTTGGGACACCAACTTTAAATGTGAAACTGGAGGTAGTTAGCTAAAGAACGAACTAGCTGGAGATGGGCGGTAGTTGAGGAGCAGGTTCACCCTGATATGCAGGGACACCAAAGCAAATAAAGGGCATCCGAATGGCGAAGGAGTGCAATCAGCCAAATTACGACAATTTGTGGATTTAGCACGTTTTTTTGAGAACGTGCAAGCTCTATAGGCCAACAATGGCATACATTCTGAATACATAGCAGATAAGTCGAGGAGGAGATATGGCAGCTGAATTAAGTTGAAAGGGCCTCGTCATATAGCAAGAATCCCTACGCGATACCAAGTAGTCGTATAACCAACAAACGATACCATCTTTTATCTGCATCACTAAATCAAAATTGTATTCATCATGTAGGCAGTTTAAGTGTTGCTACTCCGCAGATATTTCCAAGTAATTTTTCACAAACTAATGGAGTCTGTGTATCCATTCAAACAACCATTTTCCGCCAGAAAATTTTCAACTTTTTTTTCCAAAAATACAACTGTCATCTGCGACATTTGGCACAGCAGATAAACTAAAAGCAATTCAAATCCAATTACAATCACAAGAGTTATGGAATCCTCATCAATCACGTCGATGTCAAAAATATCAGAACGTGGTTATGCACTCACATCTCAGAACACCCTCTCATCCCGGTTTTCAGAACAGACTTTAAGAAACGTTCTCGTGTGGGAAAATTTCAATAGTATCTTGGAAACACCTCTGAGAGTGCACCACATTGTTTACATGACTCGTGCGTGCAGCACATGACACTACCTTTCAGAGTTTGCTAGATTCAGTTGAAAAAATACCCAAACTAACGTGCTTGTGAAATTTTCATCATGAAATAAAACTTTTGTTAGCACACTCCAATAACCTAAAAAGTTCACCGTTTGAGAGGTTTGCCTGCCGTAATAAAGATTTATGTTGAAACTGTTTCTCCAGTGGTGGCACAGCAACTTAACTAAAATCACATTTCCTTCCTCCCTGGATGACGCAACGTTTACCACATCATTACCTCTGTCGCAAAATGCGGTCATAATGCAATTGAAATCCTGGTTGCAGAAATGCAAGGAACTTTGGTTGTGTATGGGGCATCATAATGATGGCAATTATGAGGTAGAAAGAGGGCAATATGAGAAATGAGGACAGTTTTTAGCTCATACGAGTGGTTCATCAGGAGAATTTCACTTTCACTTGAAGGATCATAATTCGAATAGAGGATATTTTGCGCGGAATGCAAAATTGGTATGAAACTCACGTAAATGGGTTTGGGCCTTGGCAACCTAATTATGTCACGATGCTCCTACAACGTCGCTGGGGTTCTTAGGTTGAATTTAACAACGAGAAAGTTTCTCCTCCACTGTTCCCTAGTGAAGTTTCACTCAATTGTTACTTCAAGTTTTAAATCTTTAGCAATACTCGTATGTGGATGCACAATAAACGTACTCACTTACTTGGATGGTGCTACAGTCCGTGGTAGACCTGGTGTTTAACCCAACACAAATTCCAATTACGAATAGCGTGGTCTTTAGTCAACTGCCTCCAGTAACGTACTCCGAGGTTATGACCTCCTTCCGTTTGTACGAGGTCCTAAGGCGATATAATCCTCTTCTGGATCGTTCCTCCAAATTGATATCGAAGACTCTTCAACTATCCTTGGTGTCTGATGAACCCTTTTCTGGCCAAGTAGATGTCGCTGTACAGCTCATAACGCTTGATAAGGGGATCAAAAGTCGTTCGAAGAATCCTGCCTTCAAAATGACCAAGGACACCTTTATCCACGTTCATGAACGTTAATAAGATGAGTATTTCTTGATCAGGCCTTATTACTCAATTGCCTTCTTAGGCCATAGATGCAGCAACTGACAAATGCTACTCTGAAGGTGAGATGTCAGTATCACAGCTCATAGTGGAACCGAGGTACTCGTAGACAAAACCCCTTGATAGGGGGTAAGTAGGTAAAAGTGGCTGTGGGAAAAACCAATCGACCTAGGCCTATTGGCCCGTTGTGATGCTGTGTGGATCTGTCACTCTCTTACTCATGGAACCAATTTCAGCTTATGATGAAGCGTAGGAGACTGTTAACGTCTATATTCTTTAGATTGTTTAGGTCATTGTAGAAGAAAGCTCCTAAGAGAAGTTTTCTTCTCTGGGAGAGAGCTGGACATGTACAGTGTAGTTGGAGTGATGACACCTATGATGGCGCTGGGATGTTTCCTATTTAGAAGAAGCAGACTCTTAAAGCAATTCAGATCCAGCTTTGGTTAGATCTGTTTGGTCGCTAAATATGTTGGTCCAACCGTCCACCTAAGGTCTGTTCTTTTATTGGCGTCCAGCTTCAATGTTATTTTGCAGGTAGCGATTGGTATAACTATGCCAGCCTTTTCCGGTAGAATAGGTAAATGGTTCCCATTTTGGCGAGTTTATCGGCTCTACAGTTCCCTGAAATGTCTGTGTGACCTGGCACCCAACAAAGGTGAAGGTTGAACTGCTCTGCCATCTCCGTATGAGATGATCGGCATTTAAGAGCGGTTTTAGAATTTAATGAGACTGAGTCCAGGGACTTGATAGCGGCCTTACTATCCGAAAAAATGCGGATATCCTTCGCAGATAGGTAGAGCTCCGTAGAGCTCCGCACATGCTGTTCTTTGGACCATGCTTAGTTTGCTGCAGTTGACTGTATTGTCTAAGGCCGTCCACCAGACAACAAAGCCTTAGGTGAGTATCAGTCTTATGACCGAGATGTATAGCCAGTGTGTTGTGCGAGAGAATAAAGCTACTGTAGCTTTCATGACTCTTTCTTGAATGTTAGGTTTCCAGTTTAGTTTCCTGTCAAAGACGAGACCCAGATATTTTGCTGAATCGAAAATGACTAAACTGGTACTGTTTATTAAGGGACGGTCTATGATTGGAATTTTATATTTCCTGGAAAAGAAGACAAGATCAGTTTTATGGGGGTTTACTTCCAGTCCACAGTGATCTGTCCAACGGGTTAATCTGTTAAGATTTAGCTAAAGGGGTTCTTTAATGGTAGTAAGGTGCTCATCGGAGACAAATTTATCAACGTCATCCGCATAGACAATCACTCTGCTACCACCCGCTTCCAGCTATATCAGCAGTTCATTAGCCACCAAGTTCCAAAGAAGGAGAGAAAGACACTGACTTGCAACGTACTTTTGCTGGCACATCTTTTAGCAGAAGCCCGACCTAGTTTGGAGTTGGTTATCCTGCTATTTAGCATAAGACTGATCAACTCCCCAAGTGAATCGTCTATTTGAAGAGTTGACAGCGCAGTCGTGATTGCTGATGTGTTAAAGGTACCCTCTATGCTCAGGAAAGCAACCATTGTATACTCTCTATATTATAGAGATCGTTCGATGTGGCTAGTCAGTGAATGCAGAGCCGTTTCCACCGATCTTCCTTTACAATAGGCATGTTGAGTCATTGACAGGAGTATTGGATCAATTTTAAGTCATATATGGATATCAATCAGACGTTCTAGAGTTTTCAGAAGGAAAGATGATAGGGTTTGGGGTCTGAGGTTCTTTTGGGGCAACATCAGAGCATTTTTCGGCCTTGGGAATGAAAACTACAGTGACTTCTCCCCATGACAATGGAATGCGGACCAGTTCTACACAGTTCTTCATAATATCTGATGACCTTTGTAGCTCGGCAGGTATTATACCGTCCACGTCCGGACCAGCACACTTGTATGGTTTGAAGATATGCCGCGCCGAAAGCAGTTTGTCTCTTGTAATCAGACCATGAATTTTGGTCACGGGTGCAGTAGTCCAGTTGGGATTGCTACTGCCGCTAATATAGAGCTACTTTGAAAGTGAGTGTCCAATAGCAGGTTGAGTGATTCATCACTTGAGGTTGTCCAAGAGCCATCGTTTTGTTTCAAACAACTAGGCATCATAGGGTTTGCAGAGGGGATTTTTCTTAGCCGCGATGCCTGAGAGGTTTCTATTGCTTTATCACAGAATCTCCAGGATTGTGACTTTGCCTTCCTCAGTTTTTTCTATGTATATATTTTGAGGGGTTCTTTATATGAGTTCCAGTCAGTCACTTTTCTCACTCGTAGACGAAACCCCTAACTAACTTTATGTTGTAGCTGTTTGTTGCGATAGTCTTTCCAACCCATTAACGTTAGGCATTCCTTCTAATCGATATTCAATCAGTGATAAAGTTCTTGTTACTTTTGGAAAATTGCGCCTTTGGAGGTGGCCTGTAAGTTCCACACAATTTTCGCAAGTGCGATTTTGAAAATTATATTTTCCTCCCTTTGCGATACAGCCACTATCGTTCTGTATATTGTGATAAGCTTGGCAGAAAAGCCAAAACAAGATTCGGTTCTATATAGATCGTCTCTATACGTCCTTGATTTCGATATAGATTTCTTAGTTTTCCGTAGAATCTGGCGTAGTATGAATATTTATTCAACTGTAAACCAAGACCGCACTGGCTGGAGCCAATTAAAC
Organism: Volucella zonaria; assembly: GCA_963966105.1. Lineage (NCBI taxonomy): Eukaryota > Metazoa > Arthropoda > Insecta > Diptera > Syrphidae > Volucella > Volucella zonaria. The sequence continues at coordinate 127,264,774 of OZ014533.1, read as the reverse complement.
CTGACTTTATATGTTCACACAATACGGCAGATAAGAGCTAGCATGTGATGTTAAGGAGATCGATGCCTTTATATTTGGTAGAGTTTCGTCAGACATACTTTCCTCCGACCAAATCATGGAGATGTTCTGTACCTTGTCACTTGTTACAAGTTGCGTTATTTTGGTCGAGTAAGTAGAAATCTAGGCTTACACTAGACCAAATGGAATGGTTTGTTCTACCTGGTAGGAGTTTGTGTCCGTACTGGTAGTCTGCAACAGTTGTTTCTCATATCCTTATCATTAGCTGTCACTAATATGTATGTTATTGAACCTTCTTGCTCTTTCCTGCAAATTTTTGTGAATGTCTTGCCAGTTTGACATGATTGTCTTATACCTTGAAAATATATTTTGCTCCTGGAGTAGGCCTTTTCCACTTTCTCGATCGATCGCTTCTCATTCCATTTCTTTCTTCTCCAGAGAATCGGATTTTTTTCTTTTCTTCACACGATGTACTCTCGTTCTTCTATCCCAAGACACTTCATAAGTTGTTTTGCTACATGTACTTGCCCGCATTTCTGATCAAGCCGCCTCATTATGAATTCGTAAATACCAACGATCCATGGGACCAAATGACGACAGCAGCATTAGTGAGTACTAATCCAGGATCAACGAACGAAGATTAAATTCTGGCGGATAAAAGAGAGGATGCTGGATGCAAGATGTCAAGCTACGAGATCAAAGCAATATAGAGCAAACGAAATAAAAAGGAAAAACAATGCCACACAAACTTCGTCTTAGCTGAGAGTGAAAATCGAAGAAGTAGCCGGAGCCTATAGCCAAGTACCGAGCTCGAAATATAAGAATAGGATAGGCCTCCTGCACAAATAATTTAAAAAATGTGAGAGGAAATTCGGATCATAAGGAGATCAGTGTGAACAAGATCAGGGAGATAGCCAAAATTGAGCTCTTTGTGGAGCTCAAGAGGGGTAGCGAAGGACAGACTCCAGGCTCTGGTTACTCAGACAGCTGCATATTAATTTGGTCTGGGGAGAAACACGCGCAACACCAAAATAGCGGGTTTCCATTTCAGTTGCTATGCTTAAAAAGGCGTGAATGTGTCAGATTTCCGGCCGATACGCGTTTGTCGATGATGTTAGGGGATAAAGTGAGAAATACAAAGTGGCGAGTCTCCGACTTATATACAAATAATATTCATCGGGACATCACTATCGAGATCACAGAGTCAAGATATTGCCAGTATCGAAAAGAATCAGTAAAAGATACAAAAGCTAGGTAGGAAAAGAAGTAGCCTGGATGAGCAGACGGTTTATTTCTGGATAAGCAGCATGGAAATACTAGGTGACACAGCCGAACAATGGACTGAACAACTTACAACGTCTTTCACGAGAGCATAAAACGCATCTTTGGTATTAAAACGGAATGAAACAGAAGAACACTGGTGTATTAGTGAACAATTGCTTAGTTGAGATACCCAATGTCAGCGTCTTGATGCCTAGAAATGGCAATGTCAATCTTTCGAGAATGACAATAGATGATGCCATTTACTATTTCAATCCAAACATTTGTCGTTGCTTCGCTGAAATATTCTGGTGGTCTTCCCTTATTTCACTATTTAAGAATGCAGTGATTGCATCCGTTCGATGAATGTGTTTGATTTAATAGTGCTACCTGGCATCAAGAGAAAAATACCATGGTAACCGATAACTTGCTTTTGAGAAAACTCCTTCACTGACAAACGCAACTATGTACCTTATAACTTCACCTAGATTTGACTGAAGTTTTGTCCTTGGATAACCAACCAGGTGTTGTTCGTTTTAAGGATTGAAATTTGTCTTGCATGGCCTTTTGCTATATATGTGCATGTAAACAGGATACGGCCGCTTCGAGTTTGGAACATCTTTTCAAATCTTAAATTCAAACTTGCCTGTTTCGAATTCTGAATGACTACTTTGATCCGAACTGACATTTCGATTAATCGAGTGATTGTCTTCAAGAATGTCTCCATCCAGCACGCTCTCAAGGAAGACGATATCCCTGCTGATTATTACTTTTCGAAACATGTAGGTTGCTTGACGACAATTCGCATAAAGGGTGAATTCGCCAACATAAACACATCTTATAAACGAACGAGCTCTTGGACAAAGCTTACGAGTAATGTCCTAAATATGACGTGAAAATCGTCCTTTTCGACTTTAATCGCAAGCTAGGCAAGGAGGGCATCTTTATATATTGGGGATACGGACACAAGCTGATTGAAATTGAGGCGGGACATAATGCAATTAGCCAATACACAGTTTCTACACCTTGATATCCATAAAGGAATCTGGCTGAATCCTGATTTACAAACCGTCAACCAAATTGATTCTATTGCGATCCACCCAAGCCACTCCTCCAGAGTTTTGGATGTCAGAACGTTCCAGCTAACATCGACTCGGACCAATATCTTGTTCTGGCGAAGACACGGATTCGGGTATCCATAACAGCCTAAAGCTAGCAAACCATTATGAGCAAGTTCCACGTCGGACGGCTACAATCGCAAGAAAACTCCAGGGCCTTTTCCTATTGAGTCTCCCTTAACATCTCGAGGATATAACCAGTGCCATCACTGTCCACGAGCATTCGGAGAGGCTGCCTCTGATGTATTGGGTTTCAACCCGCCTGGCCAAAGAATGAAACCCCTGGTTCGATGACGAATGCAGACAGTAAAATCCTGGAAAACAACGGATGTATAGAGCGGCCCTGCAGAAGAGGGCGAAAGGGACTTGTAGGCTCTACGAGCAGAAAAGAAGGAAATAATATAGGCTCCTCAAAAGAAAAAAAAAGAGCGCGAGAAGTTCTCCGGAGAAAGATGTTCGGAAGTTTTACCAAATAATAAAACTCACATACCGAAGCTATAAGGCCCGAACAAAAATCTTCAAGAATGGAGAGTGAAAGCTGTGTAGAACCACGGTCGGTGTTGAGAATCTGGTAAGACTATTTCTGTAGATACCGTTAGTCAAAACGAACCATTCAACCTGGACGAGGGCAATCAACATTTCCATTTAGCTGATCACGACAGCTATCTCCAAGCACAATCCTAACCAAACTGCCTCATCCGATGACTTAATTCCAGAGCTGTTTAAAGCAGCAGGCGACGATTGGATCCGGAGCATACGAGTACATCAACTCATCACTTAAATCTGAGTCGTCGAAAATTTTCCCAAGGAATGGAACCTCAACATTGTTTGATCATAAGGGGGATTCCCTGAACAACGGCAAGTACAAGGAAATAAGTCTCCTCAACATGGCACATAAAATCCTGTCTGTCGTATTATGTGAAGAGCTTTCGTCGACCGTCTAACCGGCCACTATCAGTGTAGTTTTAGGCCAGGAAAACCCACCACAGAGCGGATTTGAATATTACGGAATGTCTTGAACAAAATCCAAATCGATACACACCAGCCGTTCATCGATTTCATAGCCGCATGTGACAGCATTTATAGAGACGAACTACCCAGACTTATGTCAGCTATCCCAGATCTGCCGACTAAACAGCCTGGTGTCAGTAGCCTCGCTGAGTTTCTGAAATTCACGGTTGGCCTGACCAGGTTTCTTTCACCGTCATCTCTATGACAGAGTCCCGACACAACCATAGGGCTCCCTTTCGAACTGGGATCAGAATACGTTGAAGAAGCTCTAAAGGGAGTTTTGCACCAGTCAGAGGTATTAGACTGCAGGCTTCATCAAATGGAGGTGAGAGTAGAAGCTGATGGTATCTTCATAAAACGTCTGGAAACTATTAAATACGCGAAGAAAACTAATAATCAAACTGTCCTGGAATGGAACTAAGAATCGAAAATTTAGAAAAGAAGTAGCTCCAAGAAAGGGACCCAACGAACTGATAACTGGACGCAACCAACGCATGGTAGCCCCATTGAAGTGGGCTATTTGTTGAGACTCTAATCTAACCTGGGCTATAGTGGGATCCTAAATAAAATAAATACCCAAATAATAAATAATCTTTTACCAGCTGACAAGCATAAAAGTCCATACAATGGGTACATCAAGTGTCACTCGTGTCATGGGTACATTAGATGCTTACTCTCCTAAATATGATACAATGCCATCGAGCAGCAATAAAGATCATATGCTACAGACATCCAAATCCCTTAATCCATACTGAAGGTGAAAATTTATAGCACAAGCTGTTATTCTCTATCTACTCGTATTTGTTAACTGGTCGCATATGGAGCAACCATAATCCTGTTTCCTGACAGGTAATGGTCCATTCGAATCCTTTGTGAGAGCAATTCTAATTTCAAACAAAAACAGTTTTCAATTAAACCATATTCATCTTCTGATTCGAGTGTTATCCTTCTGCTATCATCTCTTAAACGTTTCAGGGATACCCAAAGAATGTTTTCGTAGAGGGGAAAATATTCAATAAACCAACTTTGCAGACATCTGTATGTGGGTTCTCCAAAGGTTCGGGGTCATATCCCTTTTAAAGGTCTGAGTATTCTGTGAAAGGAAAAACGTGCTGATATTCCAGAATTAATGATTCAGGACATTTGTGTTGGTGTACGAGTACTTTTACTGGGAAGTGCTTAGTAATTCAAAGAAACTTTGGAGAATGATGGATGGGAACGAAGCTTACATAACGTAATGCGTTACCAATTCTCATACTGATTATGTGGAAAACTGAAAACTCTGGATCAACTCGTAAAGGCAGTAAATGAAACCAAACAGAAAGCACTTTAAACTAGACTCCGGTCTATCGTAATGAGTATATCATTATCCTTGGGGATACTGTGACAAATTCTTTCTTTGTTGTTGTATCGTCACTAATCCTTCACACACAAGACCATACGAGTGTACTCGTATTTGAATGAAATATTTCCCCCTACGGAGTTTAGGATGAGCCACAATTATATGCAAAACTGGCAGGATTGAGGTTTCTTAGAGCTACACCTTGTTTGTGGGTAGAAGTCTTAAACCCACTGACTTAGACTTCCTGAGATTAATCTTCTTTAAATCTTAGATGAGATGACTTTTATGGAGTTGTAGTTAACTCCGAAATAGAAGAACTCCTTGGCTACTGGTATTGGTCTTACTTTGTTTTTCTGTCGGAACAGAACTAGCCGGAGAACTAGTCTATTGTACTTCTCGCTCTCTCTCTCGAAGAAAGATGAGTAAATATTTCAGTGCCTAGAGTACCATGATCCACGATGTCATCATCAATTTCACAGCAAGCATCGTAGGATGTTATGTCGCTTATGCCCGGCACACTTAGGTCCATAGCAAAAATGTAGTGCGACGCCATGACATAAGTAAGCAATCTTGAGTCCTTTCTACTGAGGAACATCAGGAAGGTCACAGTCCTTTTAGAGACGACGGAAAAGACATTTGTTAGGTCCGCCGGCAAAATGGAGGATCATGTCATCTGCAGTTGTGCTCATATGAAACCCAACCGTTAATGGAAACCCTAACTTAGGACGCATGAACTATGTACTAATCCAGGTTAGGATCCTGAAAAACTCTCCTCTGAGCCTTGCTTTCCAAGTTCATCTCACGTCACCTCATTGTGACTCAGTGAATCCAGTCACATCAAGTCTTGCATTCTCGAACCCAGATTGAAAGTCGTGACAGGGTCTAACAAAGCTATAAGCGCAGCTTAGCTGTTGCTACAGATGCAAATTCGTTGCCTCTGCAGCGATTCACAATAAAGTTCGTTGCAATGTCGATCGTATATATCCCCATCTGGATGACTGACATAAGTTTCCCCAATGAGGAGTCACATCAAATGCCGTAGTCCTCCAGAAGACATCATTTCAACGAGATACAATACCAGGTCATAGGATTTCGTATTTTTTCAACAACAGGAGTTCTAGTGTCATTGGGCAGAGTCAAAATACAGTCGATGCGCAAAGTTATCAAAGCTCCAGTACGGAAGATGCCTTTGAGAGTGTGTGCAGTCTAGAGCAGAACCAGGCAGCCGAGACAGACTGCTCTTTGGAGTCTGGTAAATGCAGCAATGAAGTATTTTCATGAAAGGTTATTCCACTAAATAACTGACGCAGAAGATATAATTGGCCTTATCATAACCGCCTAGATCCACAGAACCTTCCTCGGTGACCTTCTTTTGCTGAAATCTCTTACCAGAAAGTCGACAGCACCCTGGAGACTTCTGAAGTGACATATTAAGTAAAGCATATGTTATGCAGGGTCAAGTACTTAACTTCGTTGAACAAATCGACGGTTATGCCTTTGATCACAAGATGAGTCAGACAAGTCAACTTCCTCAGTTTTGAGAGGAATGACTGAAAGTCCATATCTAGATCACGTTTAGGACTGACCTCGCTTCAGATTCCGTAATAATACCAACTCTTCTATCTATTCCCATTGTAGATTGAATGTTGCAGCGCATTTCTTCTTCTATATTAGGGGTCTGGCTTGCGCCATCACACTCTTAATTTATCCATTTAGTGACTGATGAAACTGCTCCTTACATAAATTTTCGATTCCTTGGGCGTCGATAACTAGATTTTCTTCGCTGTGTCGTAGATCCTGCATTCCAGGTTGGAAGACCTCATCCAGTTCCTTGATCGGTTTGTAGAAACACCAGATGATTTTGTGACAGAAGGGTTCTATGTCTTTCTTGAGTTGGGAAGTTGTGCGCCTCCCGTATCCTATTTCCACATACTAAATCCTGCGGGTCTGAACTACGATTTGGCAGGTAATTACCAATTTCCTAAACGTTTCAAACCCGCGTCAAATTGATTGCCTTACCTCCTCGTTGTAACTCCCAGAAACTGCTAGTGTAAATCCTCATATATGCAGGCCAAAATTCGAAGAAAGGACTCCAATAGGGTCAATGGAAATCCTCACACCTCTTAAGGGTCTACTAGCATCACTGTAGCAGGCTTTTTATATCCAAAAGTGTCGACGAGTTTTCGGTACTCCGTACCGTATACGGCCGAACAGTTCGCGGCGACCCCAAATTGATATGAAACAAATCTAGACGTCATCCAGGAAGTGCGCTGGAATGGGCCGAGTGCGAGAAAGATCAAAAATTGCTACATATCTATCCTACTTTACCACATTTCTTCCGAAAAGGCAAACAGCCTTTATTTGGATGTGGATATTTCCTTAGAAGCAGACTTAATACAAGAAGTTTCAGGTAGAGGACTATTCAGCGCGACTGGAAAGGAGGACCAGAACACTCGTGAGTACTATCAAAACAAAAAGAATGAACTAAAAGGGGCTTCTCAGAAGAAAATAGCACGAGAACGGCGAGAATAAGAGATGTTAAATCAGAAAAGAAATTTTACCAGATGATAAAAAGAGTATGCCAGGTCAGTAAAATACAAACCGAAGCCTGCTGGGACGAACAAGCGAGCCTGGTGGTAGATTAACATTCTGTGCTGCGGACGAAAATATGCCAGACGAATGGAACCTCTGCATAATAAGCCTTATTCTGATAACAGAAGACACTCTAATCTGAACCAACTACAGACTCATAAGTCTTCTCAACAACGCCCATAAGACCTTATGCAATCGCCTAAAACCTTTGATAGTACAATTGATTGATGGAAAGTTCACAATCGACCAGATCTTGGAAAAGACTCTGGAATTCCAAACGGACACCGACGACCTATTGGTCGAATTCAAGGTCGTCCAAGTATAAGAGCGTATATTGTTAAAAATTAAACGAAGCCAAGTTCGACGTTGGCATCTCTACTAAACTTATCCGGCTCTGTAGGATGACCATGAAAAATATTAAGCACTTGCTGTCATAAAGAAAGGACACAAAACACAAATACTCGAACAAAATTTCACAGATAATCAAAGACCTTGTATTCTGTGGTTTAACAGTTAATATATCCAACGGCACCATCGTAGAGTAACTCTCACCAATCGTCCTTAGTTTGGATTCAGAAGGAATTTCAGTAAGAGAGTCCTCTCCAGGCAATCAAAAGTAGTCTATAAACCATTAGTCGTCCTACTGCTCCTCAATGGCATAGAGCCATAGACTTTATCAAATAAGAATGGGGCTCCACTTGGTCGTTTCGAGAGATAAATACTTCGAGTGATGTACTAAGAACTCGACGTACTTCGAATGTTGTTATTTGACAAACCGGACAAACCACAACAAAAGCAGCACAAACTTGGATTTGAAATTGTTATTGGAGCCAGACTTGCAAACCCTTATAAAAGTTTGAGAACAAAATAATTATATAAGTGAACCACTTACAGAGAATACACTTTGCGGTGGCGCAAAACATTGCCGTAACTACTACAGGTTTCGTCCATCTAAATATACGAAACGGATCGCTACAAGCTTCCGCTCCACCATCCGTCTATCGAGTTGATCATATAACAAACGATGTAAGGCACTCCTTGTCCCAACGTTACGAAGGTCAAATACTAACATCGATCACTACCTTTTTTATGGTCTTTGATATCCCAATTACAAAAATATCATTTAGAAGTTGAACGTAGGACCGCTATGACTACAAAAGATCTCTAGAAGCTGATCAAATGTGCCGTAGTCTCACAAGAAATTATATGCCTTCGGTATCAAACACCTACTGAAGTTCAGTTGTAACGCTGCACTAAAGCCATTAGATACGGCTCCTCTGTTGTGGTGGATTTATCTTGTCAACGCCTCTGAAATTTGCAATCACATGTAGCGGCACAAAAATCATACAAAACGTGCTGCATAAGAAGGATCACTTCGATGACTATTTATCAGATATCTGCTGTTAAGCAAAATCGACTATCTAATGAACCGTGATAACCAACAATTATTACTACCCAACATGCACCAAAAAGAGGTATCTATTCCTAAGGTTAAGTCCTACAAAGCTGCGGGATGACAGCCTATCCGCTAAGGACCACTCTAGCCTCACCTAACCTAACTCTTACAGCAAGTGATCAACTAAACGCTATCCAACAAGTACGCTAACGAGATTACAGGCTGGAAAGTAATACCATACAGCGGGTCTGCATGTTAGACCATATATAGGTACATCAAACTCAGAATCGGATGCAAGATCTCGATCTTGTTGGAGAATAGGAATCCGCGAAAAAACAACTTTACGTGATTTAATGGGGAGCTTGGCAAGTCCGACAATGATCCTCTTAAACTCACAACAAAACAAAAGCTAGAGAAAGCTGTTCAGACCTTGAACGGTATCCTAATCAAGTGTTTTGAACTGACATGTCCAGCTAGAAAACAATTCTGCAGATGACACGTTCCTTGATGGAAGGCAGATTTGCAGCACCTACGCAACGAAACCAGAAAACTTCTAAATAGGTCAATTGAAACTAATTTGGAGGAAACTGGAGTTTTTACAGATCGTAACAATGGAACCTAAATGGGGTTTTGAAGGGTGCCTCTTAAAAAGGCTTTTGCCAATTCGGTGACATCAGCAACCTAGTAAGGTCCTACGAATATATTTGCACGCAACTCATCGATTACTTTACTGACAATCAACAAAAGCGACTTCAATGCGTGCTCTACGATATGCGCATTGGCGACGAGATGGTTCAGGCGGCTGAAAGGTCGCTAAGTTAGGAGGTATTACTTGACTTATGGGCTTCACATCTACCCCAATGAGTACCCCCGGTGATCGTGATAATGAAAGGCTCCGCGGCCGACAAAGTGCAGTTCGCCGACACAGGCATGGAGAACGTCGAGCTCCGTCAACTAAATGGAGTGGTACCCATCGCATCGATTCTCATATCCGTCGACCGCAGATCCAAAAATGCACCGTCTGCCTCATCCGAAGTCGCCCAGTAGGCGCGGGAAGTCTCCAAACTGTTAACGCAGCAGCGCCAGCAACAATCATCTTGACCCCGGACTCGAACGCCTCGCGACTTGCTCAGCCTCGTATCTCCAGCCAGCACAGACAAGAGCAATACATCGAACAATTCAACGACTGTTGGTTCTATCGCAATTTCGGCAACAGGACAACTAATTGCCATCCACCATACCCCTCTCGTCGAGCACCTATCACATCGTCATCGCAACAACAATCCACTTCGCTCAATGCCCGTACACGCTGTGGCAGATCATCAACGCGCCTCAGCACCATGACCACATGGTGCACGTAAAAACAGCTCGCCTTATCGATTCACGAAAATCGCTTTTCGCAGCATAATGGCCCTCCCCAACATCAATCGCTTAGCCCCACCGGGAGTATCGACCACCTCAGAAGTAGTTCACTTCATAGAGACGTATGGCCCACCGACCACGTCGCCTACCGCCAGATAAACTGACCGCTGCACGACAAGAATTCAACTGCTCATGCGCGCAGGGGTTTGTCGACCGTCAAAATCGAATTGGTCGAGTCCGCTTCAGATGGTCCATCATCAAGCATCGCTGAACTTCGCCAACACTTAAATGAAGTGGTAAAGAGTCTCGTAAGTCACAACTTGGCAATCAACGTTGTCAAGTGTGTCTTCGGACAGCAGCCGGAGCTGGAATTCCTCGGTCATCTCATCACCACCGAAGGCATAGCTAAGGATTCATCGCAAAGATCAACTTCTATCGTAAGTTCATTCCTCATGCAGCCGCCACTCAAATTCGGCTGTTAGCAATGGTTCCAGGCATTCGGAAGAACCATAAAACCGCCCTCAACTCGACACAGTCTACAGTAGAAGCCTTCGTTAACTGCCGCCAACATCTCGTCCAAGCAGTACGTCTCTCGCACCCCGTATCGGAAGCAGAGTTAAGTCTTGTAACGGACGCATCAAACTTAGCAGCAGATGCCGCTCTGCACCAAATAATCAACAACCAGAGCCACTGAGCTAATTTTCAAAAAAATTCTCCTCGACGCAACAACGCGATTCCATGTACGATAGAGAACTCATAGCAATGTACTTGGCCGTAGGCGATTTTCGGGATGTAAATTCCACATCCTAACGAACCACAAGCCCCTCATATTCGCCTTCCTGCAACGACCAGGAAAATCCTCGCCGCGACAAACGAATTACCTGTCGTTCATCAGGAAAGATAACCACCTCTATGAGAAACTTGCAATATCGCAGAAAGACGACACGGACCATCAGTAGCTACTCGAAGGTAACCCTATGCTGTCGACGCAACAAACATTGTTTTCCCTTCCTCGTCTAGACAATCCCATTTATTGCGATGTATCGCACAACCGAGCCCGACCGCTCATTACGAAGGATCTACGCAAGGCATTCTGAGACACAATATATAACCTTTCACACCCAGGTCTCATGTGGCCTAAAATTGGGTAACATTGCTCTAAATTCGCCAAAACATGCAATCCATGCCAGCAGACGAAAGTACATCGCCACTAGAGAACCGAACTCCAACGCTATGCTACCCCCGACGAGCGCTTAGGTACATCAACATCGACATCTCAGCACAATTCCCACCCACCGAAGGGTACCGCTACCTCTTGACTGTCATTGATCGCTACACTAGATGGCCAGAGGCATACCCAATGGTTGACATGTCCGCAATCAACTGTGCAAGCGCTCTTACCAACGGCTGGATCGCTAGCATCGGATCCCCATTACAAATCACATCGGCTCAAGGAAGGCAATTTACCTCTTTCGTCTGTGTAAGTTGCTCGTAGTAAACCTCGTATCACCCGCAGTCAAACGGAATCATCGTGCGCTTTCATCGGACTCTGAAGGCGACAATCAACTGCAACGATTCCACTGAATGGTTCAAGCGCTTGCCACTCATACTTCTCCGTCTACGAGCAACTCTGAAGGAAGACATTAACGCCACCAGGAAGAAATTCACCAAAGACCTCCAAAAACATGATGCGCCAGTCGAGGCTTCAGGAGACATCTTGGCACACAAAGCTGCTCCCGTTCGTTTACCACATCATGCCACGCGTTCGTTCACAACGTCTCCGTCAAGGCCTATAACCGTCGACGAGATAGCAGCTCTTGATTTGTACAAAGTGGCTCAAAATTAATCATCCAACTTTGTTTTTGAATTACTTTTTTACTCAATAAAAAAACATAGTTTTGAGTGATGGACATCTTTACTTGGACCTTTACAATTGTTTCTGTTAAGTGGAAAAGATGATATCCGCTAAGTGGCTACCGCCAGTGTTGATACACATTTGTGCACGTTTAATCGCATTTTCCATGACTTTCCGCAAGATTGCCGGAACTGTTCGCATTCCTGTCGAATATTCCCCTTAAGGGCTGCGATTGTCGGATGCTTGTTGGCATAAACCAGCGACTTCAAGAAGCCTTAAAAGGAAAGAAGTCTTTGATGGTTAAATCGGGCGATCTTGCTGCCCATGCCAAATCGCCAAAACGGGAGATTACGCGACCAGGAAACGCTTCCTTCACAATATCCATTGTGGTTTGAGGTGTGTGCGGTTGCACCGTCTTTTTGAAACCACATGTTCACCACGCCCCGCTCATCCAATTCCGGCAGTAAGAAGTCGTTTATCATGGCCATGTAACGTTCGCCAGTGACAGTGACCGTATTGCCGATGGCATCCTCAAAAAAATACGGCCCAATCACTCCTCCAGCATGAACGCCGCACCAGACAGTGGCTTTGAGTGGATGTAATGGCTCCTCATGCATCACACGCTGATTTTCAGTGCCCCAGAAATGAATATTTCTGAAAATGCGCCTCGTTGCTCATGATGATTTTCGACACAAAATCGTCCTCTTCGGTGTTGAGATTGAGGATGGGTTTACAGTAATTCACACGCGACTGATGGTCAGGAGGCATTAACTGATGCACTGTTTGCACTTTTTACGGGAACATGTGTAAATCTTTCACTAAAATTCCCTGTAGAGTCCGTTTGGTGATGCCCAATTGCGGGGCCCGTCGTCTGGTTGATGTTTCTTCGTTCTTAGCGACATCGGCAGCCACAGACGCTATATTCTCAGCCAAAAGACCAGTTCCGTAGCGGCCACGTCCTGCATAGTCTCCTGTGGTTCCACTCTAGTCGAGTCGAGTAGCTACGCGCCGGAATATTTGCCCAGTTGGCGCGACACGATTAGGAAATTGACGTCGAAATGCGCTAACACCACTGATCGATTATTCCACGGTCTTGTGATGTATAGCTCTTCAATGCGTGTCTGTTTGTATACTGCAGCTCTCTAGTTCACAAATGTCAAATATGATTGACGTATGACGCCATTTGCACAAATTATACCATCCTCCGATAAGGTGATTAATTTTGCGCCGCCATGCATTAAAGATTGAATTTGATTAAACGAACACATGCTGTTGCTTCCTTTGATAGCTTCAAGTCGCCTGGCAACAATATGACATATCCAGCGATGCTTCAAAAAGTGTAGATTAGCTTGAAATGTCTAGCAATCGCCTCCTCTAAAGTCACGAGCTTTCAGTCATTCCTCTTACAATTTAGGTTCTTATCTTTACGAGACGGAGGTAGCTGACTAGTCTGACTCCGCTAGTGATTAAAGGCATCTTAATCCGTTTGCTTAACGAAGTTAAGTTGTTGGGAGTCTTTCTGGATAAAAAAAACCTCTTTGGACTAAATATATCACGTCAAAAATATCCAAGGCGCCGTCGGCCTTCCATCAGTGTAAAAGAGCTGTCATCTATGATAAAGCCAATGTTCTATGCATCCGCTATCTGCCTGTGGAATGGATTGTCGCCTGATGCAATGACACCAGTACTTTTGTTCCTGAAAAAATACAAAATCGACTTTTCCTATGTCCACGTATGGTGTCTTGCATGCATTTGCATCTGCAGCGACACCAAAGCTGTGCTGCCCTATTCAGCCCTCTCACGATTACCAAGCTAGTTCGGGAATGCAACACTTCACCAAAAGCATTCGGAGTGGCAGTGAAGTCACGAGAAAATAAATCTCCGGTGATATTCGTAGGCAAGGCTCAGAGGAGAGTTTTTCAAGATCTTCATTAGACTTCCATGCACGCAAGTTGAAGTCTTTCATTAAGAGAAAAAAACTCTCCAAAAACGAGCTGCGAAGCTGCCTGACTTCAGCTGCTCAATTTCAGCCAAAAGCAAAAAACTCCTGAACCAGGCAATACCAAGAATCGTCCAAATATGTCCTTCATGGCGAACATTTTCCGCGGACAATAAGAAGCACCACAAGTCTTTGATACCAATTCGGAACTGCGTTGGAGGCACAACTTCCACCCTTGGTATGAGTCGAGGCCGACCTAAAACCTCTTACTGCTCTTAGGGTCACAGCACCTAGTACTTATTTGCAACTCTACAATGGGTCAAACCAACAAGAAAACCCTTCCCGTGATTTGGGTTTAAACCACAGCCACCATGACGCTACCACAAGGGGGCCTACCTCAACAAGTCAGGCCCGGACCGAAATCCGGGGGGCTCCTGACTCCCATGGTACCGTGATTTAAGTCCTGGTATGGACTACCGGTGGTCCTGCCGCCAACAAGACCTATGACCGACAACTTGTAACTGGTCAAATCGTAGCAACCTTCGATGGCGTCATTTGAAGATGTTTACGATAAGACCAGTAATATGCTCAGCCCCCGCTTTTTATTAAACAATGCCTTTGATGGGAGAAGCCTTGGTAATTGGGCTAGGACCCAGAGTTCACCAACAGTTTAGTGGATACATTTGAGAGGTTCTTCGTGAAATGATGCAGCGCGCAATGATGAAAACTCCAAAATCGACAATGTCGCGCTGGGCAAGCTATGGGAACTGGGAGCCTTTGGGATTCAAGCTCCCAGCGAGTATGGCGGTTTAGGATTGAGTAACACACAATACGACCGTATGCGTGAAATTGTCTGTGCCTACGACTTGGGATTGGGAATTACGATCGCCGCTCATCAAAGTATTGGCTTTAAGGGAATTTTTTTCTTCAGCACAAAGGAACCGAAGATAAAAGTATCTACCCAAGGTTTCGCTGCATTTGCACTCACAGAACCCAGTTCAGGATCTGCTGCTGGTTCCATCAGATCGAGAGCTGTTAAGTGTGCTAATGGTATGCATTTTGTATTGAATGGTTCGAAAATTCGGATTTCCAATGGAGAAATCGCCGACATAATGACTGTCTTTGCACAGACCGAACAGATCGACCCCAAAACTGGAGGGAAAAAGGATTAAGTGATAGCGTTCATTGTGGAGAGAGGATTTAATGGAGTCACTAGCGGTCCACCAGAGAAAAAAATGGGTAACAAGTGCTCGAATGCCGCCGAGGTTTACTTCGAGGATGTTAAAATTCTCGGCGGGGAGAGCCAAGGTTTTAAAGTCGATATGAACATCCTCAACAATGGACGTTTCGGAATGAGAGCCAATCTCTCCGACACAATGAAACACTGCATCAAGAAAGCCGCCCAACATGCCAATAATCGCATACAATTCAGAAAGAAGATCAACGAATTCGGAGGCATCCAAGAGAAACTAGCTCGCATGTCAATGTTCCAGTACGCTACCGAATCCATGGCCAACACAATTGCTCAGAATATGGACTCAGGCAGCCAGGACTACAATTTGGAAGCAGTCATTTCGAAAGTGTTTGGTTCAGAATCAGCATGGTTTGCTTTCGATGAAGCGATACTAGTCCTAGATGGCATGGGATACATGCCACTGGAACGTGTTCTGTGTGATTTAAGAATTTTCGGTATCTTTGAGGGCACCAACGATATTTTGCGATTGTTTGTGGCATTAACTGGCATCCAGTATGCTGGATCTCATCTGAAAGAACTACAGAGAACTTTTAAGAACCCAACCGCGAAATTGGGTTTGCTCTTCAAGGAGTCTTCAAGGAGGGCTGCTCGCTCTGTTTATCTAAAGTTGATGCCATGTTCGAAACAAACTGCCGAGTGTATTGATTTGTTCGGACAGACTGTGGAAGCTTTGCTCATCAAATACGGAAAGAACATTGTCAACGAGCAGTACATTCTCACACGACTAGCAGAAGCTGCAATTGGTATCTACGCAAGCGTTGTGCCCCAGTCAATGATTTCAAGGGCTGCCATTATGAATTTGGCCAAGGCATGGGATTTAGAGGCCTTTGACCGTTGCAAAAATTTAGCCAAGGGCGTAAGAGTGGCATTGCCAAAACAGTCTGCGATAACGATTGTATTCACACTACGCACGTTAAAGGCAAATATCACCATCACACCAGCATATGCAATGTATCCATTCTGCAACACTAATTTTAAGGACCGAATGCGTACTTTATGCAAAATTAAATATCTTGCTGTGAAAGTGATGACAACACCTCAGAACACGTCCTTTGTAAATGTCTTGCCTATGCTCGAATCAGGCTACAAGTACTCGGCGCTGAAGTGGTGGGTGCTGGTAGTATAGGCACTTTATCACTGAAGCGCTAACTCATCTTTCTTTGAAATGCTGAGAAATTTCAAAAAAAGGGACATGCAAAGAGTATAATGGACGAGTTCTTTGTTTTAGTGCTCTGCTCCCACAGAAAAAATTCAATAGACCTTGCTCTAGCCTAGCCTATTTTCGACAGACTTTGTAAGGAAAAATTTGCAATAAGTGTCAAAAGAAAAGTTGTTCACAATCAACAGAGGTTTGTACAAGTCGGAGGCAATCAAACTCAAAAAAAAATATAAGGGAATCTCGGTTGTCCCGGATTCCGAAATATCGAAATCATTGCCAATGGATACCCGAAAGAGAAAAAGATATAGCCTACGACAGCTTAGAAAATATTCTTGAAGCGCCAATAAAATTTCACCCAAGTACGACAAATACCTACCATCCCACTGGCCGGATCAATTGTCAAGTCAAGCACCATGGTACTCTAACAAATTGCGGACATTTCCATTGGCAACTACTGTGCTGTAAAATATTATTCATTCCCTTAGAACCGAGAAATCGGTCAATCAAAAGCAATTATTGCCAGAAATTGCAAATTCGAAAGGAGTTCTTTGTGAAACAACACATTTTCAGTATACGTGTACGTATCTACGTATCTTTCATCCGTAGAATGGAGAATTCGTATCTCAATTTTGAGAAATCAAATTTTTATTTATTTTTCTAAGAACCACTCGAGCATGAGGAGAGAAAAGTTGAACCATCGTAAACAAGAGTTCACCAGAGTCAGGATATTGGTCATTTCGTAATGGTATTCTCGAATTGGCTTCCTGCAGGCATCCCAGGTCGATAGTCGTATTGAAACGAGTGTTATTGACTATAGTTGGGAATTCTGAACAAACTTTTGCGAAAAGTTTTTCCTCCTCCAAGCGAAAAATATTTTTTTTCCAAAAAAAAATTTGTAGTACGGTCAGCGCTGGTAAAATATTTGTACGAGTACAATAGATCGGCAACAAATCGAGTTGTTTAGTTCAACATCAACAATGGGAGTTAACTCGTAGGGCTAAAACGATATATGCAGAATAGTTCATGATGAAGAGACTACATAGATCATACCGGACTTTTGCGCCATCAGTTTATTTACTTTCTTAAAGCTTGAAGGTGGAACCGGTGAGCAATATTAGGGTGGGTGGCGCAGGTAGACTTCTTCTTCGGGCTACAGTTCAAAATAATATTTAAGGATTGTCATTGCCTTACACTGTGTTGGATGTACAATTGGAAAGGTTTTTCCAGGAAGCTTTTATCGATATTGGTATATTGAATGAAACAGCCTCTTGAAGAAAATTAGGAACTCACTTGGACTGGGTACAACAGAATTTGTTTGAAAGTAAGCAGGACCGATAAAGTTTGTTGCAAAAAGTTAGAACTTCCATGCACACCTGAAAACATAGCCGCAAACTTAAAAATAAAAGACTTGAAGATCTTAGAAGTCTTGAATATTTTTTGAAACATAAAGACAGAGAGTCGGTTTCAATGCTCGTCCTCACTTTTGAGCATTGTGGTGGTATGTATGGTATACGGTGGGTATCGATTTGAACTTCGGGGGTTTTTTTCAGCATCTGCAAGAGTGTGAAAATTTGGTCAATTGTGGATTTTCCTGGCCTAAAACCACATTGATAGAGGGTCAATCACGTTGTTTACGAGGGTTTCAGACGTTCACATAATAAATACGACAGATAAGACCTTGCACTAAATGTTTAGGAGACTTAGATAACTAAACTTGGCGCAACGATGCCGAGACCCCACTCATCAGGCATACACTCTTCTAACTAGATCTTAGAAATGAGCAGGTGTATGCCCTTCATAAAGTCGCTTTCAGTAGCTTTGGACAACTCGGCCCATAAGCAATCAGGTCCAGCTGCTTTGTTGGATTTAAGCTTAGTGGGCGGAAGGTTTGGCTATCAGCGCCATTGCTAAATGCTCTATATTGCTTGATGCAGGATGTTGGTCTTCGTCACCGTTGTATAGCCTGCAGAAGTGGTTTTTCTTCTTCTACAACTCTACAAGTTTCTTTACGCATGTCTTTGCCTTGGAATGTTCTTGTTTCCTGTTGCTAAGATCTCCGTACGTTATTCTTGGGATACAAACTCTCAATATCTTCGATTGCACGATTCTTGTGATTTTTTTGTACTCTTCAGGAGAAAACGATGCTCTACCCGCCGCTTCTGCTCCAAGAGCTCACGAGCAACTTTCGTCTTTTGTTGCAGCGCAGCTTTACATGCTTTTTGCTTAGCTGCATTCTTAATCAGACAAGGGATTTATTGGTGGTAGTCGGATTGGGTATTATCAATTTCAGTATCTCTGAGGGCAGGTTACTCGTAGCAACATTGTCACTGGTCTTCGGTACTTGATGCTGGCGGCGTAGACCACGTTGAGAGATTTCGGGATACGAATTCGGCAAAGATTCTGGGGGTCTCTTGCGGTTGTAGCTTTTCTACGTTATATCTTCTCATAGTAGTTCTTCTTTGTTGTGGCGCTTGGGAAATACGCATTCGCACAATAGCAACAACAAGGTGGTGATCCGAGTCAATGTTGGCTACACGGTTCGGACGTCAAGAATACTGCCTTACGTCGGTCGGAAAATATTCAATTCAGTTTAGCGTTTCATGATCCGCTGGCCGCCATATCCCCTTGCGTATGTTGAGATGAGAAAACCGTGTACGTTCTATAGTGACATTTTGTACCGCCTCAAAGTCAATACGCCTAAGTCTATCACCAGACGTAGTATCATGTATGTAGGCTATGCTTAGAATCTACCCTAGCAAAGATGTCCTCGTTTCCTATCGTTGCGTTACGTACTAGACGATTTTAACGTCATACTTAGGATGCTTAAAAGTCTTGTCGAGTAGCTCGTAGACATCCTTGCTTTTTCTTGGGGTATTAGGTCATTTGTTATCGAATTTAGCCTTGATAGAGATTGTCATAAGAAGCCTGCTTACGTGTCGGAAACTTGAAACTTCTTGCCTGCAGCGTAAGATAACTCAGCACCTGTATAAGCGATCTTTCTATTTCATATAGCAATCGCCACAGTTGATATCACAGTTTTTCATCTTCCCTTTGCTCGGTCCATCCCAGCACAGTTCCTGTACAGCGATAATATCTGTTTTCTATTTGACGTGCAGATCCGAGGGCGGTTGTCCTTTTTTGGTTTGCTTGGGTAATAGTGAAGAGATCCATACTCCGATGCAGAGCTCTCAACTTAGACTGCCAGGTTCCTGGTTTTAACCCCCGAGACAGGGAGCCGGATACTCCGATGCCAGTAACCGGAGATACTCGTACAATCCATCAACTACACATCTGTAACCATCTCTTTTTCAAGACCCAGGCTCAAAAGAAATTTTGGCTAGTCTGGTGGTAGACATTATCGTTGATCCCATCGATCCTTCTGAGGACTTTTCTTCTAGCCTGAGGGCACTTGTTCACCAGATCAGAAAAAGCTGCCTCGTCTGTATATCGTCAGACTCAGCATTCGCTCATCGTTGGTTCACCATTAGGTAGGTATCCAGCAGGCACCATGTGGAATTCATTATACGGCTTCGCCTATCGCAGCTTCATCTAGGTCAGGTGGACGGAATTCTCTGTCGTCTTCATCTAGTAAGTCGTACTATTTCGCATGTTTTCTTTCTAAGTTCGGAGGCCTGCCATGTTGGTTTTACTATCTCATAAAACTGCTTCTCATGTTCCCTCTTATTCTTTCGTGCTTTGTGATCTCAAAATTGTTTACTATTGTAGTTCTAGACCTCTTGAGCAGCAAAAATTAGCGGCGGTTTGAAGAACGGCTTCCATATACATTACAGGTGCGCCCCGTACCACCCCTACGGCAGAATCGGACACCTTTTTGCACCGAACACCGCTTGATTTACAGATCAAAAAACTTGCTGACAATACTTAGTGCGATACGGCACACTAATCTGGGTTACTTCAAGACCAGTAGTTTCGGGCATAGCACTGCCAGGCAATACAATTCCAACCGATGAAATTCCTTTCTTGGTCGACTTGGACATCCCGTATAATATATCCGGAGATATAGTATAATATATGCACTTTTCACAGATGGCTCAAAAAACAGAGGAAGGAACAGGTTCTGGTATCTTTTCCGAAGACCCGGAACTGTATGTGCCTATAACACTACTGGACGCATGTAGTATCTTCCAATCAGAGGTTCTGGCTTTCCTCAGGGCGGCTGAGCTAATGCAGATGAGATCGGCATCCGAAAAGATATCGCTATCTACATCGATAGCCAGGCAGCACTTAAGGCAATGGAATCGACCAACATCAATTCTGATATAGTCAGGGGCTGTCGCGCAGTACAGCGCAGTCAGAACTGAATGAGATTGTGCTGGGTCCCAAGGAACTGCGGTATAAAGGGAATTGAACAAGCAGATGAACTTGCAAGAAAATGAGGGTTGTTCGATAATAGTGAAGCTGCCAACATCAAAACAACCCCTTTGCATAGTAAGGGACACTGTAGAGGCAAAAATCACAAAGACTGCCAACCTAACGTGGTCAAGTCTTGAAAGACACATGGTATCCAAGGCCCTTTGGCCGCTTTTTGACAGCAAACGGTCTTGGAAGCTAATAAAATTAAACAGGGATAACCTTAGGAGAGTAATAGGAATCCTGACAGGACACTGTCTCCTGGGGAAATACACAAAGAAACTCAAATTGGCAGATACGGATATTTGCAGATTCTGCGGTGATCTGCAAGCTGTCCAGGACATAACACACATACTGTATGAATGCAAGGCAATATCGCGGAGTCGAGAAAATTTTTTGGGAAATACTTTTTCGAAAACCTAGAGGAAACAGACACCACGAACTTCAAAGGCCTTCTTGGATTTTGCAGAGAAATTGAGTGTTTCACCAGGGCGATTGTCTTGGTTTTTGCTATTTGAAGACAAATTCAACTGGTTCCACAGGGATCGCGATGGGCCCGTTTTGGTGTCTGGTGTCTGTGTGATGGTATATTCACTATACCCCTGTTTAACCTAACCTGACATAACCTATTCGTAACATGTAGCTGAGCACATGCATCATCAAACTAAAGGTTTATTTATGGCGGCGCTTTGAAACCACTCACACAGAAGCAGCATTGGTGTTCTACGGTCTGTGTATGGGGCTAGGATTTTGAGAGAGGGAAACGCAATCGATAAAGATGCAGCGTTATGTCTGTGATATCTGCATTCATACCTTGAAGGTAGTGATCGGGCATCCAGAGCACTGGAGTCGATCACAATATGATCAGTCTAGTTGACAGTTGATTGATCAAGGGGTAGCCAAGTACCTTTATGGATGTCGAGATGTGGGAAATGTGAACCGCCCGCTGGCTACTGAAAGGTTATGCTCCGTTAAAAATTCTAAAAACCTGGGTTCATTGTCGGAAGTGGTGTTATGCAGGCTATGTTTGTCGATGGCTTGGTCGCAGAGGGCTTTCTTTCCCGGCCTTGCATGGAAATCTTGTTTGGTGCTGTTATCTTTTTTCTCTATAAAGGCTTGAATCAGGCATCTATTTCTGAATTTTGACTTGGATCTGGATTGATATAAGGCGTTTGCTTAGATACCGAAAGCTTAAAAATGTTTGTAAATCCATCCATCCATCCCATCACACTTCCTGGATTACGGTAATATCTGCTTTATAGAATGTCCTAAGTTTCATGTTGAAAACCGAAATTCCCTGTCATCCATTCATCCATAATCGAATTTGGATCCATTAACTCCACGCGGAACTCTCAATCTCGATTATCAGGTCCTTGGCAGTTGATGGGCAAAGGTGCTTCTGTCTTTATAAAATGACAGAGCACCATCATTAAAAACTCACCTTTTACGTTGAATCGAGTCTTGTATCACACAGCAATGTGTTGAGAACACCTATGTTAGCCGAACAGCATTCAATATTAACGTGTAGCTACCTAGCTACATTAAATAAATACAGCGATCTCGAAAAAAGCTCTTGAATATCACCTCAAGCTGTTCAAGACCTTGCCGAGCAATTTATGAAACCTTAAGGAAAGAATATTTTTAAGAGTAAGTCAAATGGCGTTCTAATTTCAGTTGCCCTGTACTGAGAATGATTGGAAGGTTGTTGTCGAAGGGTCTTAAATGCAATGGCACGTTGAAACTCCTTCTGCCAACTAACATTTATGATGGTACTAACGGGAAGAGAACCAGATATTTTAGTGGCTTATAGCCAATGAAATGAACAGCAGTCTTCTTGGCTATATAGTCCTGCTGAAACAACATGCTTTCCAAACCCAATTCATCAAATTTCGCGCATCACCATAAGTAATAGTTTCGTAGCGTTCTCCAGTCACAGCAACTGAGTCGCCGAAGCCGTCTTAATTAAACAAAAATATGCCAATCATTTTTCTTCGGCCAACATCTCACTAGTCAGTGACTTTGAGACGATACTATTGGACACGCAGATCTAATGGACCGAAAATGTTGATTAAAGTTTCTTAGGACTTTTGTTCTATTGTACTCGTACAAAGGAAGAATGAATTTGAATTTGAAAATATCACTGTCTTCCATTTTTAAGGAAGCATCCGGCTACAGCTATTGAATATGGGAAATAGTTCAGGCAAAGAATTTATACAGAGATACGAATAGTTTATGCCACTGTGTGTATGTAGCATAGCATCGAAAGTACTGCTTTCAGAAGCTTAACGACCAATGGAGTGAGTGTCCTAGAAATAGGTCAACTGCAATGCGAAATTTATACATGTATGCGTACATAATATAATAGCGCACTTCCGGTTGAAAATAAAATCAACAAAATGTCAGACTATCCCTGGAATTCCTTCTCCTTGATACCAATAGAACTAATGTCGTCTAAGCAATACTCGTACAAGCATATGTGCGAAGCATTTATCACCAGGAAGTGTGTGATTTATCTTAGTCGAGGAAGTTCAACTGAATGGATTCCAAATGACGAACTACATGAATATTCATATTCCAGAGAGCACGACCGAGTTCAGTGCATGCAAGGGCAAACAAGATAAATTCATAAATACAAATGTTCAGGCATACACAATATTCCCAGGACAAAAGCAAATGTACACAAACTTGTTTAACTAAATCAAATCTCATGCTTGTTTCAATGCTTTTTTATTATTTTTTTTATTTTGTGGTTTATCTAGAATGTTTAAATATCCATCAGCCTCCGCTGTGATGTATGAGTTCGCATGCATAGCCATGCACGTGCATATTTTGTACTTAGGACCCTTCCCAGGCATGTGGTCTGCTTAAAGGGATGCTCATTGAAAAGTTATGTTATGTGTGACATTTTTTTCAAAAACTGACTGAAAGGTCCTCAGCTTATCAGAGAAGAGGAGAAGGAGGATTAAGCAATGCTTTGCCCGAGTATGAAATTCTACAACTTGTCATGCGTAACAAATGAAGATCAATAAGTCCGGAACTGGTAAATTAGGGAGGGCTTCATTATTCTGTTCATCAAGGCATCACAATTTTAAGGACTAGACTCCGAGATTTCCTCTAGTCGTCTGCGGACTGACTTCTTAACTGACATTACTGAGATGAACAGTCGATATACTGGATGAATTCAAAAAAATAAGAGGAACTCGAGAGAAGCTGTTTAACACAGATTTCTCAAGCCGGTAGTAAGAAGGAGTAGAATATGTGCAGATTATATTATATTGAAAGATGGCAAAAATATTTGACCTTCCATGGCATCTTCCTAGTCCCAGTTCATTCTTGATGGCGGACTTACCAATAAATTCGGCGAAATCATTGAGTAAGTTGTTGGGTGCTCTAGAAATAGGGTAAGCACTGAGAGTTACCCACCAGGCTATACCCAGTGTTGTAACTGTTTCTGCGATATAAATGTTTTTATTTTACCTCCAGGAGCTAACCGTCGGGTATTCGGATTCGACTTACCAATCTTAGAGGGCCCCCGCCCAATTGTCAAGGCTTCGCCCATTAATGACGTTGTCTAATAAAAAGCGGGGGCAGAGCATATTACTGGTCTTATCGTAAACATCTTCAGATTACAGCCTCTGAATAGTTGCTACGATTTGACCAGTTACAAGTTGCCGGTCATAGGTCTTGTTGGCGGCTGGACCACCGGTAGCCCATACCAGGACTTAAATCACGGTACCATGGGAGTCAGGAGCCCTCCGGATTTCGGTCCAGGCCTGACTTGTTAGAGGTAGGCCCCCTTGTGGGAGCGTCATGGTGGCTGTGGTTTAAACCCAAATCGCGGGAACGGGTCTAACCCATTGTAGAGTTGCAAAAAAGTACTGGGTGCTGTGACCCTAGCAAGAGGTTTTAGGTCGGCCTCGAGTCATACCAGGGGTGGAACTTGTGCCTCCAACACAGTTCCGAATTGGTATCAAAGGATTGACGGAGGGCGATGGCAAGGCGTATCCTTGCTTCCTATGGATGTTTGGGCATCTTGTAAACATAAGGTCTTATGACAGGTGGTTTACGTTAAAAATCCAGGAACGTTCTGCCAATCTTAGAAGCGCGAGTGATGATCAGTAGACAAAAGTAGCAGCACTATAAAGGGTACAGCGGATGAATTTCGCAGATGGAATCAATGGTGAACTAAAATCCCGGAACAAACCAAATGAGAGCTTATCTGCGTTACTCCGATATATTTGGAGCTCAGGCCGGGAAGGATTTCCGAGACTAAGTCTGGGTCTTGGAAAAGAGATAGTGGCGGATAAGCCACATTCCTGAACGGGTTACTGGCTTTGGTCTAACTGACCCTTCGTCCTAGGGGTATTTATAATAGGACTGGCCCTCCAGATTGGGGGCTGTGCTGCCGGGGAAACTGCCCGGCGATGGAAGCAAAATCCAGTTACGAAGCAACAATCAGCTACAAATATGGGCGGATCTATTGTTGACAACCACTACAAACGAAATAAGGGAACAAAGGACAACGAATTTCGGATGCAGCCGAACAACTAACGGATGCTCTAGATTGCTACAAAGCAAATGTTACCGCCCTCCAAAAAACGCTATGGGATGAGACAAACATGATAAACTGTGACATCTTCTACGACGATTGTTACCGACCGCAACAGCAGCGCCTATTTGGAAACGGATTCGTTGTTAGAGTTTGGTAAGTAGTCCTGATTTTCCGACATGTTAACGTGCGCCTCGTAACAATCCGTATTTAGGCCAAATTTGCCAATATTTTCCGGGAACGGCAGCCTATGTTAAGCTCATTAAATTCTGATATTACCAGCATTACTAAATGGGGAACCACCAACACAATGCTATCTGCTATCATTAAAGCGAAATTTATACACCCAGCCATTATCCATGAATGGCACTTGCATCGTCGAAACCGATGAACTTTCCATTCTCGGTATGTGTGTCAATGAAAACTTACGTTGGAATGATCACATGTCTAGGTTCCCTCAAGCGATGTAAGAAGTACTTTACGCCTCTGATCTACAATATATAAAGCATTCATCCGCCCAAAATTGGAGTACAATGCCTACATCTGGTCAGGTGCTCCTAAAACATCTCTGCACCTGCCAGATAGGATGAGATAAACCTCATTGGTGATACTAATATCACTCAAACAATGGACACCCTCGAACACCGACGTAAAGTCTCGTGTCTCATTCTGTTTTATCGCTATTTCCACCACCAGTGTTCCATAGAAATCGCCAGTAGCATTCCGTCCCTTCAAACTTTTCTCCGTGATACCCGTCTCGCTATGAATGCTCATCAGTATACCCTCAAGCCCACTTGCGGACGTACCCTAAAATATCGCGATTCGTTCCTAAGTCGTAAAACTCGCTTATGCCCTGCCTATGCTTATTTCCTAATCATTATAACCTTCAAACATTTAAAACCAACGTTCACCGGTACCTCTCTTTCTATCCTCCCTGACTTTCCTTCGGCCGCGCTGTGTGCAAACATTTTAAGGGTACTTAATCCCTTGAGCGCGCGCAAATTATAAAAAAAAAGAAAAGAGCTAGCATGCAGTTCCCGCACCTCGATATTCATAAGGGAAAACTCCTGATCAATCAACCGTCAACCAGATTGGCCACACTGCGATCGACGAAAGGCACTCCTCCAGTATTACGGATGTCCGAACGTTCCGCGGGGCCAACATCGACCCAGATCATTACCATGTTGCAGCCAAGGTGCGGTTGCCAATATCCACAACATCGCAAAGGGAAGGTAATAATGTGAGGAAGTTTGACGTCGGACGGCTACGATCGCAGGAGATCGCCAAACCCTTTTCCGATCGAGTCACTCTTAAACACGAGATCCTATGGCACCAGCATCATGCATCGAAGACCAGTGGCAAGATTAGCAAAAAGCCAGTAGAGATGCCGCTTCCGATGTGCTGGGTTTCACTCGGCCACCATAACGAAATCCTTGCGATGACGACTAGTGCCAGCAAGCACATGCTTCTAAGCAAGAGGGATACAAAACGGCGTTGCATAAAAGGACTAGAGCTGCTCACGAGTGGAAGAGAAGAGACGAACACCGGTTTCTCGGGAGGAAAAAGTAGGAGCTTGAGAAGCGCGCGGCCGAGAAAATTGAGAGATGCTACTTCGGAAGGAGACTTGGAAGTTTTACGAAAAGCTAAAAAAAAACATGCCACAGACACAAACCCCGAACCGGACACTGTAGATACGAACAAGGGAACCTTATAGTAGAGCAAGAAAAGAGCATTCCTATAGACTCTATAACGGCGATGACGAAACAAACACCGCTGCCAGGCAGAATGAGCTTTTCAACGTGGACGATATAGTCCAACAATTCCAACCCCCGACCATTTAGAAACTTAAGTCCAACAACAGGTGATGAATTGGTAAGGAGCATATACCAACTCATCTGTAAAGTATGATCGCACGACAGTACGCCCGATGAATGGCACCTCAGCATTGTGTATCAGATTCTCAAGAAAGGACACCGTCTGAACCTCTCCAACTAAAGAGGCTCCAGTCTTCTTAACATCGCTTATGCCTCAAGCCTTCGTCAATAACCTGATTGGTCTATATCAGTGTGGCTTTATTCTAAGGAAGTCCATCATTGACCAAATATTCATAATATGGAAGATCTTAGAGAAAACCCATGAGCTCCAACTCGATATATGTTACACCACCTATTCATCGATTTTATGACAGCATTTCCAGAAACGAGCTATACAGAGCTATTTCTAGTTTTGGCTCCATCAAGGCCAGAAAAGAACTCACTGAGATCGTTGATGACAGAAAAGGGTTCGATAAGGTGATTCCCTGTCCTGCGATCTCGGTAACATCATTCTTGTTAGTCACAAGCCAATACGGGAGACACAATCTTTCAAAAGTCAGTCCAATTACTCGCACACGCCGATGATATTGACGCAATCGGGAGAAAGCAGCGTGATGTCAGTGGCTCTTTCGCTAGTATTACGGTGAAAGCGGCGAAGATGGGTTTAACAGTCAGTGGAGTAAGTCTAAGTATATGGTGTCAACAAAAAAGGGCACTCAACACTGACGTCTCGGAAAGAACGTC
The DNA here is from genome assembly GCA_963966105.1 of Volucella zonaria. Taxonomy (NCBI): domain Eukaryota; kingdom Metazoa; phylum Arthropoda; class Insecta; order Diptera; family Syrphidae; genus Volucella; species Volucella zonaria. The sequence goes on along the minus strand of OZ014533.1, from coordinate 127,236,989 downwards.
ATCTTAGACAGATATAACTTTGAGGTATAATAATTAGGAATTTTGTCTACCCAGGCTCCGCTATCAATTCAGACAATGCCACCAGCGCTGAGATCAAACGAAGAATACCTCTTGCCAGTCGGTGCTTCTTTGGGCTCCAAAAGTCCTTAAAAATCCCAGTCGTGCTCTATGGCACTAAGGCATGGGCTTAATCAAGAATAGGTGAGGGTGATATTGGCTGATTTGGGCGAAAAATTCTTCCGGTGACTTTCGGACCTGTTTGCATAGACCGTGAGTGGAGGAAGAAATATAACGGCGAACTGAACGGGCTGTATAGCTACATCGACCTGACCAGAAAAGTGAAAGTCGAACGGCTGAGGTAGCTGGGTCATTTAGAGCGGATAAGTAGACACCAATGCTCGGCTCTGAAAATTCTTTGAATCCTCCCCCGAGGGCAATAGAATAAGACCGCGACTCAGGTGGCGCATGCAAATGGAAGGGGACCTTAACCAACCTAGCGTGCGAAACTGTAGGGAGTTAGTTAAAGATAGAGCTGGCTGGAGACGCCTATTGGTTGAGGCAGAGGTCCTGACTGTAGCGCCATCTTAAGTAAGTAAGTAAATTTTTGAGTGAGGCGATAATCTTTGGTGAATGTTACCTAACTTCTGGAAGGTTGTAGAATTTGTTTTGTACTTTTGAGTTAAAGCGTTGATAAGAAATTTTTAGTCTATCTACAATATTACCCTCAGTTTCCGTCCAGTAACGAAATGCCTTCGCTTTTAACCAATAATTGATGCAGATTTTTAAGTGGCTTATCGTCAAACTGCAGAACAGGTTTGCCATAAGCAATATTACTGCCGACCTTTTGCTTTCTATGTGCGCTGACACACACACACAAATAAGTGCCCGGCTAGTGTGGCAAACTGCTTTAAGTGACCGTAGTTTAAGTTTTAGGTAAGAAGGTCTGTCAGGAGATGGAAAGTAATAGTTGATGCAGAGGTCTTATGCATACATCTCCACTTAAAATATGGACAGTCCATGCTTGTCGGAGGTCCCATTTTTCGTGGTCGCTGCTTACACTCTTAGCCGAAGACCTTTCTCTATTTTAGATCCATCGGGGTGTCACCCTAGTGAATCACTGACAAAGGTAGATTTGTTCTACAAGCGCAATTACATCAATGCGCTGGCCACGCAAGCAGGAGGAGCAGCAGTCAGGTGCGACAACACAACCGTTTACAGAATCACCAAACAGCTTACAGGTGGCCGAAGCTCTTCTCAACACCCAGTGAAAGGCTTAGACGGTTCGTTGCTAATATCGGATGAGTATCATCTAAAGAGATACAAGGAGCATTTTGCTTCGGTTCTAAACCGAGTATTCGCCAACAATATTCACCCTGAAGTATCCGTAGAAAGAAATTCCCGAATTCGCACCACAACCCCCAGTAAGGAAGAGATTACTGCCGCAATCAAAGCATTGACATCCAATAAGGCGGTAGGACTTGACGGCATACCTGCGGAGCTGTTACTAGCTGCGCCAACAGCATCAGCTGAGCTACTATTCCCACTTGTCGGGAGAACATGGGAAGCCGAGAGTTTTCCGGACGAGTGCAGTGTGAAAACTGGAGAGGTATCTGCGTGCTGCCTGCTGTGGCAAAGATAATAGCTAAAATCATCCTGGAGCAAATCAAAGAACACCTCGATGACACACTCGACGTCGAACAAGCTGGTTTCCGCTCTGGATACTCCTGTGTCGACCACATCAACACCTTGAGGACCATCATCGAGCAGTATGTTGAGTACCGATCACCACTTCACCTACTGTTCATTGATTTTGAAAAGGCGTTTGATAGTGTCAATCGGGAATCTATCTGGCGTGTCTTGCGCAGGAGAGGCATTCCTGATAAATTAATAGAAATTGTCAAGGCTACATATGATTGGTCCACATGTCACGTCTTACACAGAGGAAGACTGTCTGAGGAATTCGAAGTCCAAATCGGGGTTAGGCAAGGCTGCATACTTTCACTAATACTGTTTCTATTGGTGATTAACGATGTGCTGAATGCGGCCTTGTTAACAGGAAATGGAGGAATTCGATGGACTCTTACATCTGAACTCAAACACCTTGACTACGCCGACAACGTATGCCTTCTGTCTCACAGAATAATGGACCTTCACCAAATGACAACAAATGTGGAGAGGGAACCAGGCGTCGTTGGGCTGAAAATTAACTCGGCTAAGACAAAAATGATCAGCCTAAGACCAAACTCATCAACTCATATATGTATTGCTGGACAGACGGTTGAAAAAGTTCCAATACCTTGGGAGGATTGTCTCAACCAATGACGGAACCGAACTGGATATAGCCAACCGCATAGGCAAAGCAAAACCTGCGTTAGGGATGCTATCCACAGTTTGGCGAAGTAGTGTAAGCTACGACTGTTCCGTTCCAACCTTGAATCCGTGCTACTATATGGATGTGGTACCTGGAGAGTGACCACCACTATCGCGAGAAAGGTGCAAACGTTTGTCAATAGGTGCCTACGCTACATCTTCTGGCCAAACCGTATCTGTAAGGAAAAGCTTTATCAGAGAACTGACCATGAACCTATAGGCACAACTATACGACGACGAAAGTGGCAGTGGATTTGTCATACTCTCCGAAAGGGTGACAGGTCCATAGCTAACCAAGCGATGTAATGGAACCCGCTTACTCAGGACGGCAGGATGCGCGGTGGTCCTACGAGTACGTGGCGCAGAACAGTTGAGAAGGAAGCACGGCAACTGGAAAAAAGTTGGGGAGAGCTGAGGCGCATTTCCAGAAACCGCAATCGATTGCGCGTAGGCATAGTAGAGGCCCTAGAACCCACAAGGGGATACAGTAAAGCTGTCGAGCAAGATTTTTATGTCATAGCGGGCGCAACTCTCAAATGCATTCTTTAGTCTTATCATTATTTTAATTCGTCGGGGGGATGTCAGAAAAAGCCCTGCTCTGAAGAGTGCTTCAGAATTAGCTGCCCTGGTTTCTGAACTGGGGGTGGTTGCGTAAAAAATTAAATTGGATAAACGTCAGCACTCATTATCACAAACATGGCAACTGACACCGGATTCTTATGTCCAAGTGGTGTCATAATGGACTTGGCCCTCCAGTCCGGGGGTTACTCATCTACTCAATTCCCCTGCATTGTTAGAAATATATACGAGCACATAAGGAAAACGTACTGTACAGGTCTATAGGGCAGCTAAAAAAAATTCAGATGCCTGGGAAATGTACAATACATAGAAAGGATCCACACCAGCGCATCAACTTGGAAAGTCATCGAATCCACCGCCGAGGGAAACTGAAGTAGAAGAAGACCTCGCCTCAGGTGGCGCACAGAAATGATGAGAAATATCCACCTACTTGGGGTGAGAAGTTGGAAGCAGGGCTGACTGGAGAGACATGTTGTTTGAGGCCCAGTCCTCCCCGGACCGAAAAACCTTCACCACTGTTCGGAGAGTGGTTGTCAATTAGGTCTCCGAATTCGTGCTATGTTGCGTGGAAATTGTTACTAAAAATGACATCGCTTAGCGCTTCTTTATCTCCTCCATAGAATTCGCTGGGAAGCAGTGATATCAGCCTTTTATTGTATTCAGCATGCAAACAGCGTTCATTGTACCCGTAAACATTCGAACTAATGTGAATAAAAAATGTCAGAATATGCCCGCATGTTATATTAAATATAGCTCCGCACCCCCTTCATTGTTTCAATTTTCAATTTCAATTCCACTGCACAGTTTTCATCGTCACCAAAACTAGGCCACTGTATACGTTTTCAGATTATTAACGGCCTTATGGAGCAATAACTACTGGCAGAAGAATCTCAAGGTTTTGTGAGTTTAATGAAAAGTTTCCCGCTTGTCGTTTGCCACAACTTTCTGAGTTGTTGCTGCCCTTGACCAATTTCAGGCGCCTCACAGTGCTCTGGGACGTTTTCAAGCTGTTAAGAGTTTTCCAAATGCACTTTAGTTTGTAGTGCTGCATTTCGTAGGCAACTTTAGTTATGGTTATAGAGCTTTATTTTAGAAGGTAAGTTTCGTTTGTTGACTCCCTACTCCTGCTCATCAAAAAATCGATGAATTTCACTGCTTCTACACCCACTCCTACATTGACGGTAATGTATCACGAGAACGAATGCCAACAACCCAAATGATATGACATGACTTGGTTTGCAACAATACGACTAAATGGGGTCTACTGTCTTACAGTGCGAGAGGGACCTTGGCCTCTCTGGTTGGGTTGGTAACTGGCTTACTGCCCTACGTTGCGCGCTCCAGATTGGTCAAAGTCCCCTTCCATACGCTGACTTAAAATCGACAAAGAATCAGTGCGTATCGATGTGGACTTCTTGGGTTTATTCCGGATCTGCGGTATTGTGAATATTTCGTCAATGGCAACCACAGGGGTCAATCAGATTGTTTATAAATGGGTTCAGGCGTTCATGTAAGACGGCAGGTAATACGCGATATTAAGGAGATGGATACCTTTATAATTAGCGCAATTAAGAAGGTCTGGTTTTTTTGTGGATCTGTGGATCGGGTATACAATGCCAAGGCTCCACCTTACAGGCATGCTACTCGTATCTGCTGACCAAATTATGACGATGAGTACCTTAACCTTCCGTTGCCTTAAATAAATAATAGGATTCATTCTGTTCGAATCTGTGTAACTGTGACTCTACTACTAGTTCCCAATGTTCATCTATACAGGCTTCTGTTGGGGTCTTGTTGTCTTGACATGTTCTTTTGCTGTTGATAAACCTACCGAACACTGTTCCTGAAGTAGTACTCGTTGTTTCCCTATGCGTGTTTGTCTGCATTCAATTTAAAACCACGGGTTTCGTAGAGCTGGTCGAAGTCACTGTTCTTCAGCACTTGCAATGGTTGTATTGGACATGCCAAGAAGTTGATGGACTCGCGATCACCAAAGACTCTGTCGCTTTGCTGCGATTGAAGTCGTTCTACCTCAAATCTCCCAGCTGAATTTTTTCGTTGTTGTGGTATTTGAGATATCCGTAGACGTATCTTTGCTGCGACGAGGTGGTGGTTTGCCTCTATGTTTACGCCGTGTCGTTTTGTGAATATTAAGGTAGGGAAAAAGTGTGCTAACTGTAGTGTTGATCAACCTCAGAGCAAAGCCAGTTAGCCTTAATCCATTTCCCGACATGGTGTCACGCAAGCTCTTCCCGATTGCCTTTCCAAATAGCTTATAGCTTTCGTTTTTACGTCAAAGGTACATTTAGACATTGCTCGTAAGTTTTGTCGAGGAGCTCGTAGAAACATTCTTTCGTATTGTCGTCTTTTTCCTGAGGCGTGAAACCATATCAGGGCAATCTTCGCGAGCAGGACCTTGGTATGTATCGTTCGCATTCGCTATTTGCTCGTTACACAGGGTCTATTCAAGATTTCATTATTCCATGAGCAGGCTCGAACGTCGTTGACCTTTTTTCGTTTTGCAGTAGATTCGCCCATATCCGAGACTTTCCGCTTTTTCAGTGGGCGGGTAGTTAACCCCAGGCATAACCCCCAAAATGGTGGAACAAGCCCTTTTACAAGCCCTTGGGAGAAAGGAACTTCTGGGGTATGAGAGGTGCTGTTGACCTATTTATTGTTCATCCCCCATCATCTTTATTTCATCACACTAACTGGTCCTAAAGAACGATATTGACCTCAGCTCCAATTACGTTGAACCAAAGCATATAACGTATCTGCCAGGCTAACTGTTGAAGCCACAGTTGATTCAATGATGTGAATTCATCCGAATACACGTTCTGAAGCTCGGTCATTTCTGGCATTGGACATCATTTCTGATGTTGGACAACCAGTATCCAGCTGTGAGTCTTATTTCTTATAAGTGCACTTGTTAGCATATACGGACTCTATTGATATCATGATCAGAACTCAGTTCATTCTTTGAACAAGTCAGGTAATTGAGCTTACCAGTTTAGCATTCGGAAGATAGTTGCTCACTCACACTGTTGGCAGAGGATTCCTCAAGCAATACGAGGTTTGTGGAAACTTGTTCCAAATTTTGAATGACTTGTTTCTCTGTACGGGATTCAGCGTTGCTGTGATTCCAATGTTCACACTTTTAGTTACCCACTACTTGGGTTTAAGTGTATGACCCCTTTTTGCGACAGGTAGCAAACCTATTTCAAAAGCTTCCTAGCAATCGCTTTACATAACATTAGCCATTCAAATATCTACCGCTCATAAATACATCTTATGCTACATATTTCTCTTATATTTCTGCATCGTTTGTGGGATTTGCTAGTTTGCGGATTTTTAAACGATTCCAAAGGCCGCTCTATTCTAAATCATTCATCAATGAGGCGAAAGTTTGACGGAATCTGCGCATTTGACAGACGATTTAGTGGTAAGTCACAGTCATCTTTCCAGTACAAGACACCAAACGGCTACAAAACAAGCAAGTTGCTCCATCTCCGTAAGCAAATTATCCACTACTGCTTTATTTACAGAAGCCCCAAACTGGGCAACAATTCGACTTTTAACGAGTTTGATGCGCTGTCTAACTCCATTCAAAGAATTGTATCCCTGTACCCTCATACTAAAATCGTTATTACGGGCGATTTCTATATACACAATTCTGGGTGGCTTCGACATTCTGGACAGACAACACCCGAAGGACGGTGTGTTGAGATCTTCGCTGCGGAAAATAATTTAACCCAGCTTGTAAATGAGCCCACACGAATACCAGACGTTGATAGTCATACCGCCAACACCCTGGACTTGTTTTTAACTGCTCACTCTGATAAGTACTCCGTTTATGTGCTCTCCCCTCTAGGCTCGTCGGACCATTGTATAATATCAGCTAATTTCTCGTACACCCACCACACAGTGGGAAAGCCACTTGGAGTGGATTTAACAACTTCTTTAGGAATTTTAACTGGTCGTTATGTATCCCCGATACATCCCTCAAAGGATGAAGATTATCAAACCAAATGAAAAGGCATGGTACAACTCGAGCTGTAAAGAGGCTGTCAGGGTTAGAGGAATGCTTTTTTCGGTCCTACAAAACCAACCCGACAGAGCAAAGCCAGAAATGGCTGCAACGCCTTTCTCAAGGCTATGAAATTCCAATACGACCAAAAACTGGGGCAAAAAATACTACAATGTCCTAAAGGCAGTAAAAATTGTTGGTCGTTCGTCAAAAATATTAGAAATTCTGCCTCATCTTCCATCCCAAAGCTCATTTACAATGACATTCGAGCTATCAGCTCTTTGGACAAAGCCAATCTGCTTGCTGCACACTTTGCGGCCAGCTCAACACTTCCAGATTGTGCTTTGTCCCCGCCTACACTTGAGTGCGTCGAATCTTCAATGGGACAAGTCCACTTTCGCACTCGTGTAGTAGCAAGAGTTTTTAAGGATCTTAATAATCACAAATCGGCTGGTCCAGATGGTATATCTCCCCGTCTTCTGAAGGGGTGTTCCTCCTCGCTGGCAAAACCACTGCGTAAGCTTTTTTATCAATCCTTCTCTTTAGGACTCTTTCCGAGAAGCATTTATACAGCCCCTCCCTAAAAAAGGCGAATCTTCCTCTCTCTCCTCCTACAGGCCCATTGCACTTACGAGTACATCCTTTCTTTCCAAGGTCCTGAAAACGATGATAAACCGTCAGCTAATGAAATATCTCGAAACACGAAAACTGCTCCTTGACCGGCAATACGGTTTTCGTAGCAACAGGTCCACTGGTGATCTGATAGCATGTCTCACCGAAAAGTGGAACAAAAGCGAACATCAATCTGGTGAAAGCAAGATAGTTGCACTTGATATTGCTAAGGCATTTGACTGAGTTTGGCATCAGGCTCTTTTGTCGAAAATGCGTGCTTTTGGGATCGATGACTCTCTTCTTCAATTGATTAGAAATTACCTTTGGGGACGTTCAATTCAAGTTGTCTTGGACGGTTTCAAGTCTGATATTCACAAAATAAATGCTGGTGTACCCCAGGGCTCCGTTCTGTCTCCGACACTCTTTTTAATTTTCATCAACGATCTCTTGTCTGCCACTTCTAATCCAATTTATTCCTTTGCTGACGACAGTACTCTTTGCTTTTTACATTCGTTCCCGGACTCACGTCCCTGCTCTTCGGCTGTAGAACGGGAACGGAGCGTATGTTAAGCTCATTAAATTGTGATATTACGAGCATAACTGATTGGGGAACCACTAACAGAATAGAATTTAATGCTTCCAAAACACAATGCTGTCTGCTGTCGTTAAAGCGGAATTTAAACCCCCAGCCATTATCTATGAATGGCACTTGCATCGTCGAAACTAATAAACTTTCTTGGTATGTGTGTCAATGACAACTTACGTTGGAATGACCACATGTTCGGTATCGTCAAAAATGCTGCGAAATGTCTAGGTTTTCTCAAGTGATTTAAGAAATACTTTGCCCCCTCTGATCTGGCCTCAATATATAAGGCATTCATCTGCTCGAAATTGGAGTACGATTCCCACATCTGGTCGGGTGTGCCCAAAACATCTCTGCACCTGCTAGATAGGATCCAAAACCGTGCAATAAAACTCATAGACGATAATAATATCACTCAAACAATGGACACCCTCGAACACCTATGTGTCTCACTCTGTTTTATCGCTATTTCCACCACCAGTCCTCCATTAAATCGCCAGTATCATTCCGCACCTTCAAACACCAGTCTCTCTATGAATGCTCATCAGTATACCCTCAAGCTCATTTTCGGACGTACTCTAAAATATCGTGATTCTTTCTTAAGCCGTACAACTCGCTTATGGAATGCTCTGCCGATCTCTGTGTTTCCTGGCCGTTATAGCTTACAAACATTTAAAAACAACGTACATCGGTACCTGACTTTTCTCCCTTCCTAAATTTCCTTCGCCCGCGCTGTGTGTAAGCATTTTAATGGCACATAAATCCGTTGAGCGCGCGTTCATTATAAAAAAAAAAAAACAAAAAAGCAATAGTTTCACGATAATGCTGTACTATACACAAGCAGTACATGATTTTACCTAAAGTCTACTGTCCTATTATTATTATTATTATTAAGGGAACGATGCAAATGAATTTGTTGAGTCCGGGATTTTACGACGGGGTACTATGCCCATGTGGCGTTTTTTGTCAACAGCACGCGGTGTATCGAGTTCCCATGTCGTCCTCCATCAAGGCCCAACACTGCTTGATTTCGGTGATCTAGTGGTAACGATGCTTTCAGTATGGCGAGGCCGTTGCTCTTTTATGAAATTTTTTAATAAAAAGCGAAGTTAGAGAAAACACTGGTTTTTAGGTTTTTAGAAAGTAACGCCGCTGAAGGTTGCTACCATTTGACCAGTTATAAGCTGCCGGTCATAGGTCCGTGAGTGGCAGGACCACCTGTAGTCCATACCAGGACTTTAAACATGGTACTGTGGGAGTCAGGAGTATCATTGGCCCCGCGAATGTATGGATATTCAGTGAACTTAAGCCTGCATGGCAGGTGTACACTTAAAATACGTCCTCTTACATGAGTTGAAGGGAACAAGAGGTTTAGCAGTAAGGATAACAGACTGGTGGGAAGAATTGCCTGCTTTAGGTATAACAACAGCTACCTCAGTCCCTGCACTGGGAATTTTATAACAAGTTGTTTCTGATGTCATGGAAAACATTCTGAGTTTCTGTAGGGATACCATTGGTTCCTAATGCCATGTAAGTCCATTTGACTGGTAATTTCTGGGTTGATATGCAGTCAGGTACAGCTTTTTCGGAGCATTTAAGGTAGCCAAGAAGGGACTGGTCAGTTTTTAGCTCAATTAAGGGACTATTCCTCGGAGTTAACCCAGGTACCATATTTAGATACGCACTCAATCTTTACTATTTTGATTTGAGTAGAACTTGGGTAGTTTCGAGTATTCACTTGTTCAGGTGATTCTTTCGCAGAAAGGATGCCTTGCAGGTTTCCCACTCACTTTTCGACCAGGATAGTTTGGCACATTAAAAGTACCTGCTGCAGGGCAGATACTGACGGTCGCGGTCCACAACTGCAGGTGTTTTCTCTACGTCCTTCTTGCTGTAGGACAAGATGAGTCAATATTTAGAACTATCAACTAAGAGAGATTGCATGAAATAAGAAAGACGTCAAGAAACTTTTGGTTTTTTAGTTATAAAAATAAATAGTTATTGCCTATTTCCAGTGGAACTCCTACCGGGATACTGACAATCGTGCCTCCTGACTCATCAAGATAGCGATAAGAGACAATGGTGGCTCATTTAAACGTTCAGACAACAAAAATACAGGTAATTCATATTGCATGGTACGGATTGTTAGGTCCCTGGTGAACGAGCCAAATACCATATTATGAAACTGTGCTCTGTCGCTAGATCAGAGCTCACACCTTTCAATCCACCAAGAACGTGACTTCCATGAAACAAAGGGCGTCGTTTGTGGGTTTTGTTGATATGCTCGCAAAAGTTATCTTTTGTAAATGAGTCCTTTCCCTCAAAATATAATAACACGTTGCTGGTCTGAAATAATTTTAAAAGATTATGTCAAACATGAAGTCTCTTTTAACGGTATTGATTGACTAGTGACTGACAGGTACGTCATATTTTATTTTCAATGCAATTGATCAACCTCAACTTAGTAAGAAAGAAAGCAACAAGCGAGCGATTCTCGTCATATTTATTTCGTAAATTACAAGCGAATCTTTAAGTCTGCATACCATATATGTTGCATGCTTTCCTGTAACCATGACTTGTCTGAGCAAAGGACACATTTTTCTTTGTCTTTTCCTTTTCATGCCAGCACATCAAAACAGCAAGTATTGTCATAATCAAAAAAATGTATCTCTTACGCCCTCGTACTTTTATTTATTTGGCTGGTAAAATTTTGATAACGTTAGACTTTTTAACAAAAAAAAAAAAACAGCAGTTCGGTGTGTATCAAGGCCTAACCTCTCTACTAACTGTGGTATTTATCTTGTTAATTAGCTCACATGGAGGGGGAGTTATATTGTTATGTGTCATACGAATTATATTTCTGTTTTGCGGTATATGGCCTGGGACTCGAACCCAAGTCTCCTGGCATATTTACCATATAATATTTTTGATAGCAGCAGCAAGTAGGTGCAACGCACAAGTGTCCTTTAATTCCACTCTCATTCTTGCCATGAAATCCAGAAAGGTGTCAGACCATTCCTTCCTTGTCCTCTACCCGATTCAACAAATTCGATTCCTGGGTTAAAAACCACGATGAAAGGGGAAGACACAAAAACGCTCGTCGTTTGCACAAATGATGAAACGTGTGGTGCTTCTTGGAAATAGAAGGATTTGAGCAGGGTGAATAAAAATGTTTGGCGTTAAATTACAGTGAATTATGGAAATAATCAGGGGAGACAAATGGTGGCAGAGATGGTATTTGACATGGAGAGATAACCGAAAACATAAAACAAGGTAAATTCACAGATTTTCTAGGTGTTAGATGGCGCTGCTGTTGTGGTTTTATTTTTAAAAATTTTTCAGATGAATTAGAGGGGAATAGTAAGGACAAAATCCTCATTTATGAAGGAGATCCTGTTGTAGAAGAATATTGAAAAAGTTAACAAAAATTGATTTAGCCGGATTTAAAGTGAAAAAATAAATGTGAAAGGGACAGTGAGACTTCTATCGATGTAGATTTTCGAAACGAAAACAATCATATTGCATATCATTATCGCTCTTTTTCAAATTGCGTTTTCTGGTTATTCAAAACGAGAGCAGCGAGTTTAAGAAAACATCGAAAAGCCATCCATTTTGCGAATCACTTTTCCACTGATTGTCTTTTCACCAAACGACAACAATATTCAATCTACTTTAGGTGGAAGCTGGAAGATAGCGGTACTCGTCAATAAAAGCTAGTGAATGCTAGGTGTGCATCTTTTGACAGTTACTTACCGAAGTTTCAGTCATTTTGGATGCGCAGTTTTTAGTTGACAGTCGTTTGAGTGAGTCGATGTGAGTGTTTTTTTTTGTGAAAATGGAAAAAAATTGACTATCGAGCTGTTATTAAATTCTTGTTTTTGAAAGGCAATACGCCGCAAATCAAAAATGAGTTGGACTCTGTTTTGGGGACTCTGCACCATCATTTACCACAGTGAAATTTTGGGCAGCTAAATTTAAACGTGGCCGTAAGAGCTCGGGAGATGATGAACGTTCGGAACGTCCAAAAACTTCATCCACTGACGATAACATTGCTACAGTTCACCAAATGGTCTTACACGACCGCCGAATTAAAGTGAGAGAGATAGTAGAGGTTATGAAAATGTCCGAAGAACGTGTTTGTTACATTTCAAATCAAGATTTAGGCATGAGAAAGCTGTCTACGCGTTGGGTACCGCATTTGCTTACGTCAGACCAAAAACGTGTTGGAATGAATATTCCCAACGCTCTGTTGGCGCAGTTTAGGTGCAATAAATCCGAGATTTGGCGCCGATTAATTACTGTAGATGATACTTGGATACACCATTATACGCCCGAAATAAGAATTCAGTCAAAGCAGTGGACTGCAAAGGGCGAGCCGGCTCCAAAAAAAGCAAAAACTGTGATGGCGACTGTTTTTTGGGATAGTAAAGGAGTTCCCTTAATCGATTATCTTCAAAAAGGAAAAACCATTACAGGAGCATACTACGTATCATTACTTGCCAAGCTGATGGCACAAATTGCGGAAAAACGGCCACATTTGCAGAAAAAGAAAATCCTGTTTCACCAAGACCACCTCAGCGGTTACCATGGCAAAAATCCATGAATTACGGTTTGAACTGCTTGACCATCCGCCTTATTCACCAGATCTAGCCTCAAGCGACTTCTTTTTGTTCCCTCATCTAAAAACGGCGCTCGGAGGACAGAGATTTTCGTCGAATGCGGAGGCAATCACCTTCGGAGCACCGCTGGGAGAAATGTATAGAGTTACAAGGAGACTATGTAGAAAAATAAAAAAAAATCATTGTTCGGTCGGAAACTTTTCGTACACCTAATGTGATATAATCTTTAAGTGAAATTATGTAAATTGCAAGTATTTAGATACACTCATGGTTTGTACGGTTGATATATCTAACCTATGCCCAACGTAGGATTTACTCATTTATGATGAACAGAGGCTGGAGAGTTGCTTCTCAGAAGTAAGAAACTGAAGAGCAAACCGGGGGTAAGCGTACGGCGCTAAATGTCTAGCAGTCATACACAAGATCAGGGCTTTTTTTTTTGAAGGGATCTGATCCACCAATTGCCGGGTTTAGTACCACAAAATCAGTCTCAGGAAGCCAACAGAGGCTCAAATCCTTTAATGAAGATGGCATGGCACTTAGAGCCACGCATGCATTGAGCATATAACTTAACTAACGTGCGGTTTTTTTTTCAAAATTTGAACGTCTATTTAAGAAAAACATGTACAATAGTATTATTCAAAGTATTGCCCATCTGAAGCTATGACTTCTTCCCATATTTCTGGCAATTTGTGGATCCCATCCCGAAAGAACTGCGCCGGCTTGGAAGCCAAGAATGAAACAAGCCAATTTTTGATATTCTGCTCTGATGTGAACCGTATTTCAGTGAGGGCGTTCTGCATCGACCGGAACAAATGGTAGTCAGAAGGGGCAAGGTCTGGGCTATAAGGTGGGTGGCGTAAGACTTCCCATCCACTGTTTTCCAAATAGTTCTTAACCGGAATAGCAACGTGGGGCCGAGCGTTGTCATGATGGAAAATTATTGCCTCGTGTCTGGTCGCATATTCCGGGCGTTTTTCGGCCACTGCTCTCTTCAAATGGATTAATTGTGTTCGGTAGCGTTGTCCAATGATGGTTTCACCCGGTTTTAGCAGCTCGTAATACAGCACACCCATCTGATCCCACCAAATACAGAGCATTACCTTCGCGCCATGGATATTCGGCTTTGCTGTTGATTTGGCTGGTTGGCCGGATGGATCCATTTTTCATCACCAGTAACAATCCGATGCAAAAATGACTTCCTTTTGTGGCGTTCCAGCAGCATTTCGGACATGCAAAACCGCCTTTCAACGTCTCTCGGCTTGAGTTCATGTGGAACCCAATTTAGTTGCTTTTGAATATATCCAGCTGCTTTTAAACATTTTGAAATGGCTGCTTGAGTGACACCCAAAGATTCTGCGAGCTCTTCTTGTGTTTGGCAACAATCTTCATAGAGTAATGCTTCCAGTTCTTCATCTTCAAACTTTTTTGGCTGCCCAGGACGTTCATCGTCTTCCAAGCCAAAATCACCACTTTTAAATCGTGCAAACCACTTTTGGCACGTTCGCTTAGCTAGCGCATGTTCACCATAAACTTCCACCAAAATACCTTTCGGCAGCAGTTTTCTTCATATTAAAGTAATGAAGGAGAGCTCCCCGCAAAAACACTTTTTCAGGCACAAAGTTCGACATATTTGAGTGAAAAAAATTATTGTTGTTTACGCTTCAAATGAATGACATATGCTGAAATGACGTACAATGACAGTACGAGTAGCTTTCCAACGCATGTTCCAATGGAATAATACAAGTTGCGCCATCTCTTAGCAAACCGCACGAATTGAGTTATAGACCCAATACATAAAATGTGTTCATTTGATTTGAGGTCCGGGTAAGCCGCGGACTGTTTATTGAGACGTTTAATACAAACATATAACTTAACAAACTAAACTTAAAACTATGACTTATAACTGCTATTTTTACTTAAACTAGGGCCTAATGACGGGACAAGTGGTTGTTCAGGGAATTTCGAAGGACTAGACTACTACAGTGGAAATCGAACACTTGATGTATCCGATTTGTTTCACGTAGCATTCGACACAGTGCAGTGGCTCGTTAAGACCATACTCGTAAGTCGTCCTCTAATTATTCGGACGAAAAATGTAGGCAGATCATGACACGGATTGGTATTGAATGGGATTTGGGAGAGAATTGTGGGACAATCGATGAAGAGAATATCGGCGGACTCCCGATGTTTTTCCAAACACAGGAGACCGAGTGGTTTGAGCCGATTAACATAGGGGGGTAGAATAATAAAATAATGTAGTCAACCCATGGTAGCCCGCGTAATGCGAAACGTAGAAATCTCCGCTGGACAGCTTCAATGCGCAGAATTGCAGCTGGCGTACTCGAGAAGTGGACGAACAAATGTTATGCACAGGGATTTAGTGACATAGGGGTCGGAAAATTCTTTAGACCATCGTTTGATATACCCGAGAGCGGAGTTAGGTTTGCCAATTGTGGACTCAAGATGGGTGCGAAAATTTAGCTGTGTACCACAAATGACACCCAAGTCCCCCATTGAAGTAACTGCAGCTACTCTTTGATTTCATAAATAATAGGTGCGGGCTGGAGTGTCAAACGCATCCGGGAGTAAGAAATGGCTTGACATTTTCCTATGTTGAGCTCGAGAAAGTTTTTATGGCGCCATATCGAGAACCTATTTAGATCATCTTGTAAAGGTTGAGAGTCAGAGAGGCTTGAAAGCTGTCTATAGATTTTCATATCATCGGCATAGATAGATATGTAGGAGAGTTTTATGACGTTAACAACATCGTTAATAGTCAAGATGGAAATTAATGGACCAAGATGACTGCGTTATGGATCACCCGAGGTGGCAAGAATTGGATCACAAAAAGGAACGAAAATGGACAAGATAGTAGCGTTTTTAATGCTTTGGCCTTTTTTGTGAATAGGGGTTACAAAAGCGCTTTGCCAGAGAGCCCTCATACAAACCAAGTTTGAAAATACTAGTGAGGGGATGAGTTAGATTATCAGCACATTTTTTAAGACAACTGCGGGCAATCCATCAGGACATGGAGAAAAATCGTTTCTCAGTTTACGTATTTTGTCTAGTGTCTGCGCTGAAGTAATTTCAACTGATGAGGGAGATAGTTGACAACAGTTGTTCTGGTAAAGAAGGTATTCAGGATCGGGTTCATCAAATTGGGTCGAAAACGATTGACTACAGGAGTTCGCAAATAGCTTAGCGATGGCTGTTTAGTCATCCGAAGACATATTAGGAAATTTGAGAATTGATGGATAGAATTTTTTAGGGTCTGAAATAATGGTAAATTGTATTTGGCTGAGATATCTTTGGGAATGAGATTCAGCAACTTGGGAGAAGTGATTGTAAGCTAGGAGGTATTTTTGTTGGTCAAAGTCAGAACCAGATTTAAGAAATTGGTGCCATAACCTGTTTCTCTTAATACGAAGTAGACGAAGTTCTTTGTCATACCAAGATGGAGTTGACGAAGGATTTCTGCGTCGAATAAAAGGAGTAGTTTACCTTATACAGTGGAAGATTTTATCGTAGAAGATAACTACAGCAGAGTCTGCGGCTACGTTACTGTTTTGTAGAAAACTAAAGCCAACATTTTTGAGAAGATTCTTGAGCTTAGTGTAAAATAATTGGTTTTACGTAAATCGAAGTGGAAGGAAGTTTCTGAAAGCCTTATTGTCGGAGACGGTCTAATTTCGAAAGAAGAAGTTCAAAATCGAGAGCAAGACAGGTCATGGTATCGGATTTAAAGATCAGATCTAGTTGCGGACCCAGGAAGTTAGAAATTGGGTTTATTTGAAAAAGGCCAAAGTTTGTGGGAGAATCTGTGAAGAGGAGGACAGGATTCTTCATCCGAGTGTGTTCATAGGAGATGGGGGAGATTAAAATCACCGAGAACAAAGATTTTATCGCCGGGATTTATGATTTCATTTCTCGCGAGCTGATAACTGTGTATTGGTTAAGAGGGGCGAATATAGCAACAGAGGATAAAAAGTCTGTGTTTGAAGGGAGTAACTTTAACACGGATGAATTCGAAATCGGAAGTAGATGACTTTTTGACGAGATGAGGGTTCAAACGAACTTTGATTGCCAGGAGGACAGCTCGTCCAATAGAATCATTTGGTAGAACATAGACTGATAAACGATTGTTTGCTGGGCTATGGGGCGCGTTAGGAACGATAGTAATTATTAAAACTAGAGCGCCTTTTTTGGAGATGCAAGAGACTTTTGGAAGAAACCTGAGTGGCGTATGAAGAGAGATCGTTATCGACGTCAGTAGAAGAGATATTGAAATTGTTTTGGAAATGGGCAAAAATTCGTCGGAGATCTTTGGGATCAGTGGGGAGTCCTTCCTGTTGGATTGAAGGCATGAGATTTGTACGAGTTTTACCATCGATGCATATAAAATCGGGCTTATCGTGCAAGTAAGCAAGGTAAAGCCGGACGTGTTGATAGCAGACCGACGGTCCCTGAGTCGTTAAAGGACATGACGACCGTCATTTTCCACATTGGCTAACTTCTTGCTAAATTTAACTGCAGGAGGGGGCAAGGGATCAAGAATTGTGGAGGATGGGATTTCAAGAGAATTAGAGGAAGTATGGTCAACAGCCGAAGTGGATGAAGGAAGATTAAGTGTGTGGGAGCGGCAAGGGAGGGAAGTTTAGGATGTGAGGTTTGGATTTTTGTAGGAGATGGATATTAAAAACACGTTGGGAGAGGTCTCTTAGGGAGGGAGATAGCTTTATGCTCTTTTGGGTGGATGACATGAGGAAGGAAAAGCAAAGAATTCTGTGGGGAAACGAAGGAAATAAGCCAACCTTAAAAAAACAGTTGGGGTCTCGATGGCAGGATTTGGATTGTCAGGGGGTTTGGGTTGATTGCGAGACTTAGGGATATGGACGGAGTTAAATCTAGATTTAAGGGTCCTTTTGTGTTTGGACTGGTTATCTTTACAAATCTGCATCTTCATTCCATCAAGTTGGAAGATCTCTGAGGATTGCTTACGAAAAAGCCATTCGTATTTACGGGGAATATTGAATTTGAAATGACAAGATGTTGATTTGTTGGGCTATGTTCCGTAGTTTCGTCGTGTTCCATCCAAAAACAACATTCTGTTTCCTGTAGTTCCATGCTTCTCGTCTTGTATCACCTGCCAAAGCACAGAGTTTTAGGTAGGCAGTCGTTTACCGCGCAGATCATGTCAAACTCGGAGATTTCAGAGAGAAGATTCATTTGATCCACGTAATTTGAGGGATTCATCTCTCCTGTTTGCAGTAGCCTGGCCATCCTGCGGATTGCCATTTTTTTGATAAAGAGATGGAATGGCGTTAATCCAATGAAGGTTTCTGTAGCTGCTGTGAGGCATGTGTGCATTCCGCCGGTGATGCCGAGGCACACAAATTCTTGTAGCCACTGCAGCTTTTTTATTGCAGATTTCTCTTTTGTTTTGCTACGCCATAGTGCTGATGAGTAGGTGATGATGGGTCAATGTATTATATATATCTAATGGATGAATTTTGTGATGAATCCATAGGTCTTACCATACATACGACGGCAAGCCAACATGGATTTAGTTGCGGTGGCTTCTTGTCATAACTGCAAGACAATGTAACTTCTTCCACGCATCGACCATAGCCGCGTCGAATGCATTTGTAATTAACGGCCAATACACTTTGTTCCCCAAATCCGAATGCGGTAATTGTTGATGGCGTTGTCAAAAAGGTCTACACCCCCCATGCGATGATTGTATTGGTTGATCAAATAGGCCTTTTCAATCGTAACCATTTTCCGTTGCTTTCGGCTCAAGAAATTTGATAGTAATGTCACGACTTGAAAAGATAAGAATGGAAAAGATAACCAATGGACGAAATGTGTACAACTTACCGCAATATCGTTCTAACGCGCCGCGAGTATAGAATTGTTCATATCGAAACAAAAGTCAGACGTCCCGCGAGTCTTCTTGCGAATTTTCTTGATATTCATCAAGGGGGCATGGTTGGTTTGATTATCACGAGCAGTTCCCAAGGCAAAGAATCCATCGTTTGACAAACGAGTTGTTAGTTTGTGACTAGAAAACAAGTTGTCAAACGTCACAGTGTGCTTGGCGCTGTCCTCCAGATGCGATAAAAGCGATACGACAACCCTTTCTCCCAGCCCAAATCCTGGGTCCTCCTGTTCCGATGCACCGTCGTATGGAATCAATTGGTACTACTGGCTTTCTGTCGACGCCAAACACCAATACTTGTACCCGAATCGAATGGGTTTTCCTTTCATGAATATTTTCCACGAATACCGGCCGTAATTGGCAATCATTTGTTCATCAATCGAAAGGTTGTGAGAGTATACACCGAATTGAAAGAATTTTTTATTCAATAAATCGTTCAATAGTGCGGCTTTTGCAAATTTATTTTTCTGATCTAATACTGAGTTGTTGCACACGCGAAAGAATTGTTTGATTCGTCTGAATCTGCGGTAACGTATAGTAACCGGTTATATAAAGCACGCTTAAAAGGTTCAACACCTCGTCATCGATGAACATTTCCCAAAGCTGAATATGATTCATAGCACCAATCTGTTCATACAACACTTTGTATGAAGTGGATGTATCATCGCTTGGAATCTTATCGAATTGATAATTTTGCCTCCTAGACCATTTTGGTTTCATTCCTTCATCGATTTGGGAACGCTTCTGTGCCTTCCTTGATTTCGGTGGTGTTTTACGGCCATGACTACTAGACGTTGATGCCACCGGCGTATAATCTTTTTCTTCGGCATCCGTATCATCATCGTCACAGCCTGATAGCATGTGTTCGTTTGTATCATCGTAAACACATTCAATTTCGAATTGCCCGGCAATCTCACGAGGCAGCTCCGCCTCCGCAACAATTGAGTATTGTCGTCTAATTTCTCATTGTCACTAATAGCATCGACGGCATCGGGTAGCGTTATGATATTTTAGCGGAGTCTGCATGTTGGCCAAAGTTCTCTTTCTCATCAATATTTCCATCAGACGAAAAATCGGCGAATAAAGGCGCGTATTCACACTAGCGCGTCAACACAGCAGCCCACGATGTCTTTTGTTTTTTTTTTTTAAGTAAAAGTGAAAACATCACACCAGTGCCTGTCGGGTATTTAAATACCACGGTATATCTCAGGTGTGTGTGCGGGTAATTGTTTTTTTTTAGATAAACTTCTATGGTCCCTTGGGCACATATTTCAAAATTTTAGCCTTTAATGGGTTGATAACTGGACATAAATGACTGCCTATGGTTAGATCCATCTGATTATCAACTGTAGAGCCAACAATTCAACCTTTTACCAATGATATACAAGATGTGAACCAAATATCCGAAGGGGTTGTACTCTTTCCTGTATTATGAAATCTAGTCCTCAATGTGCTGCTTGACAATATTAGAATATTAGACGCACTTTAATATTCTCCAGTACGCCTTCAACTTGCTCTCTTTTGCACACGAACCCGGGGTCTTAGCGTAAATCTGGCCAGATTACATTTCATTCACGTTAAGTGGCTCCCATCTGACTTTCTCGAGTAGTGTCAGGTGCCTAAGACTGGGTGACAGAGCTTAATAAAAAAGCAGTAGCTGCTTGGTTGGTTTTAAAAATTTACAATATGTTAACTTTTCGGGTAGCCAATGAACTAGCATTTTATTAATTGAAATTGACTTCAACCACTTGATTCCAAAAGGGAACAAATGGAGAAAACACTAAGTGAAAAGAATCACTCATAGAGCAGATATGACAACACAAAAGAAAGATTCTTCGGAAGATAGTTGATCCCATTTGCATTTACAGATTTTAAGGGAGAACGTCAGATTGGTCGACTATCTAAAGCTCTGATCCGGACTGTTTCCTTTTTTAACCCAGATGATCAATGCAGTAGAGAAATTCACATCAAAGATACCTCATTTCACATTCGTAATTCAACATTGACGATGATAGCCAAAACGTCCATCCACCTGACGGAAACAAAGTAAGGATACCAACATCTTATATGAAATCCAACAAAGCACCAGCATCTGACGACTTACCGGCCGAGGTATTCAAAGCTGCCGGAAATTACTTCGTGGAGAACATACAGCAACTCATTTCTCAGATCTAGGCATACAATCCTGATGAATGGAATCTCAGCATCGCTTGCGCGATCTACAGAAAATGAGACCCCCTCAACTGGCCAACCATAGGGGTATAAGTCTCCTCAATATTGCGTACAAGATCTTATCTTCCATATTGTGTGAATGTCTGAATCCCTTTTCGGGTCCAGGAAAGTCTACAATAGACCAAATTTTCACAATCCGGGAGATCCTATACAGAGGCAAGTCTAGTTTTAGCCCTCCTGCCAAGTCCGTCTGTGTAGGATGACAATTGAGATCGCTCGCTGCTCCGTCAAGACCGATAACGACTTAATTAATAACCTTGGTGTCAAAAAAGGTTATAAACGAGGTACCGCACTTAGAACTTAGCAGCGAACACTGGAAACAAACTCATTCAAAAGTCGGTGCATGTAGCGTACGCCGATGATATTCACGTAATTGGGAGAAGACATCAAGGTTCCAACATGGGTTTGGCGAAAAATGAAGATAAAAACGTCGACGTTACTGTCGACAGCTAGAATTTCAAGGTAAGGGACCTTGTCTATCTCGGTTCTGCTATGAATTCTGCCAACAACACTTCAGGCAATTGTGTAGTAAGGCTCCATTCCGGAAAACTAAGAACACTCTATATAAGACCGTGATCATCCCAAGGATGGACTCTATCGAAAGCTGATGAAGATATCTTCAGTAATGTCGAGAAAAATATTCGATCTGGATTGCGTTGACGGGCTTTGGAGAAGAGGATTCAACGACGAGCTATACCGCGACATCGTCGTCTGAGATGGATAAGACATGTAAAGCGAATGGACAGCAAACCTTGTCGAACTCGGTCCGAAACCAAAGGCTATCCTCATACAGAGATCCAAAGAAGATTCTCATGTTGAATTGGATATCAATACGATGTGCTTGCTTAATTTTTTTTTATCTCAAATCTCGGCAAGCTTGTTCTTTAAGAACCTCTCGGGTATTGATCCCTTCACCAGCATGTCCGCAGCGTTAGATAAGGCTAGGAGTAGAGATCTAAAATTGTGAATCAAAAGACTAAAAAAATCTAGTCAAAAACAATGCAGACGAGCTGAGGGCTGGTTTTCACTAGACGTCATAGCTGCCCAAAACCCGACGTTGTAAAAATTGGCCTGACGACGACAACCCTAACAGAAGGGCAATATGTTTGGGACATTGTAGAAGAAATAGTTATTCACGACACTCTTCCTCATACTGAAAGTCCACAACGTCGGAGAAGCTTACGAGTACCAGGTTCTGACCGAAGTATGGGGTCAAATAGCTCAGGAAAACATCGATAATGATCGATCTTTCGTGGCATTGATCATATGACTGTCCGGACATCGTGCATTGAATATCTAATTGCGTGTTTTTGTGGACATACTGGACCTGGCAAATGGTATTGACAATCAATAAAAACTCAAAGAAATTCTTCCCGCATATCCTTCAAGGTATTTCTGTATTTTGCTGCAAAGTAGTGGTCCGAGTTAGATGCAAAAGGCGCAGAAGTTTTGCGTCCTCATTTATTTCGCGGCTAGGGCAAGAATGCATCCGCTTAGACGTTGTATTGGTCCTTTCTCAGTACATTTCACCAACGACTACATATTTAAACCATCACGCTATTTAATTTCAACCCCAAAAATATCACTTTATAATCAACAACCAGCCATGATACAAACAAATGTTAATTAAATTGCCCGCCCTTTCCCCTGATCCTAAAATTCCGCATGTATCCGTAAATAAGCATAGTGCAAGTACTCGTACATTCGAAAACAAAACTCGAAACAATGGGGTCAATTTTCGACGGCGTATGGATAAAATTGATTGGCAGTACTTTGAGGGAATTCTGTTTATTGACGCCGACGGGCCACTACTCAAAAAGGCGCCCATACAAGCAATTCAACTGAACTGCTCCTTTAGGGGGTATCTTTGTTTGTAAAACAAACCTAATTTATTAGACAATCCATTTAAAATTACGTGGCCCGCGAAAATGCTATACAGGAACTCTGTTTACACGACAGCAAACAAAAAAACTTTATGGCTTAGGTGAAGCCGAAATGAACAATGAAAGTGGACAATGGCAGTTATTTTGCAAAATTTCAGAAACTTTTATTGACATGCTGCTCATGAATTCTATGTCAATTTGCTCTATTAAATCCAATAACCCGTGGCGTTTGCTGGATATTGTATTTTGACTTTTGTAATAAATTGGTTGATTGTTTGTAGCTCGAACTCTGAACTGTGGCACTCTGACCTAATCAAGCCTGGTACCGGATATTTAAATATTTTTTCTGGCACTTGTACCAAATAGCTTTTACAACTCCCAACAAACTCAATAAAATGTTTTCTTTTATTGGGTAGTACGGAACTGCTTCATTAGTACACCTCTTAGTGTTTGCTAAAAATGGGTGGAAAGCGAGTAATGTTTGAGAAAAAAATAACTTCAAGGCAGCATCACATTCTTCGTAAGCCCTGTGACCGGATCTTTGAACAAAAACTCTACCAAATGCAAGGATAATCCAAATTGTGAGTAAGGAAATCATTGGGTCAAATTAGCTGTTATGAGAACGTTTGTCTCTTAACCGCCGTTGAGGACAATTCACTCGTTCACATAATTGGCGCTCTATCTCCGCTATGGCGGCTTCAGTGCTCGCTTTCAAATTTGGAATTGCTTGGGCATGGTTGGTGTAGATTTTGCTTTTACCATAGCCTCAAATAAAGATCTTGGTCGCCAACGTGTCTCCGTGTTTTTCGTGACTTGTATGACAAGTAGCACCTCGAGCTCCGGTCACATAAAATTGCTTTTCATATATCGGTAAGGCGCTCCATTGACCGTAATGGCTTTTCTGGCCTCATTTTCGGAGTGGAACCGCCCTCCGGTAAATAATCCACACCAAACGATCACTCACTTGTATGCGCTCAAGCCCAAAACAGAGGAAAAGAACGATGTTATCAAAGAAAGTTTCTACGAGCTCCTCGACAAAACCTACGAGCAATGTCCGATGTACTCGTATGACGTTAAAATTGTCCTAGGCGACTTTAATGCCAAAATTGGAAAGGAGGACATCTGTGATAGCATAATCGGAAGACATAGGCCACACGACATCACGTCTGGAAACGGACTTAGGCTAATCGACTTCGCTGCGGAACGTAACGTTACTATAGCAAGCACACGGTTTCCTCACCTCAAAATTCACAAGACAGCATGGCGCACACCAGACCAGCAAACTGTCAACCAGATTGATCATGTTACGATCGACGTAAGGCACTCCTCAATTATTTTAGATGTCCAAACAATCCGAACGGCGAACATAGACCCGAATCCCTATCTAGACGCAGCCAAGGTACGTCTACGGATATCTCTATGGGGAAATACTATGTGGAGCTTTAAAGTTGAAGAAATCCTTTGCAGCCAGCATCAAGTGTTGAAGACCAGTGGCCTAGATGTCGAGAAGCCATCAGAAATGCCGCAACTAACGTGCTGGGTTCCACTCGCCCGCCACCACGAAACCACTGGTTTGATGAAGAGTGCCAGCAAGCACATGCAGCAAAACAACATGACTACACAGCGGCGCTGCACGAGAGGACGAGAGCAGCTCGAGAGCTCTACGAGCAACACAGGAGGGAAAAACATCGGCTTCTCCAAAGCAAAAAGAAAGCGCGTGATAGAAGAAATAGAGAGGTTAGAGAGGCTACTCCAGGAATAATGTTCGGAAGTTTTACCAAAAGGTAAAAGAACGCGTCAGGGTAATAGGACGCGAACGGAAACCTGTGGAGATGAACAAGGAAACCTTGTAATAGAGTCACAGTCCATGCTGACGATATGAAAAAACCATTTCTTTAGACTGCTAAACGAGGAAGACGACACAAGTTTCGCTGTAAGCCAGAGCGAAGCATTTAATATTGACCATGCAGGTCAAGAATTCCCTCCAACCGACCAAAATGAAGTGAGGATAGCAATATCAAAGCCGAAGTCGAACAGCAGGAGATGACCTGGTAGAGAGCATACACCAACTTATTTCCAAGATTTAGTCGGATGCATGTATGCCAGGTGAATGGAACCTTAGCATCGTTTGCCCGGTTCACAAGAAAGGAGATCATCTAAACTGCGCCAACTATAGAGGTATCAGTCTCCTAAATATAAGATCTTGTCTACCGTGTTGTGCGAGTGACTTAAACCATTTGTTAACTATGTGATTGGACCCTGTCAGTGCGATTTTAGGCCCGGTAAGTCCACAAATGATGACATGTTCACACTACAGCAGATCCTGGAGAAAACCCAAGAACTCACTACCTTTTTACCGATTTTAAAGCCGCATATGACAGTTTTGGCATCCTTGCCAAACTTGTCCCCTTGTTCAGGATGACGATGAAGAAAGCTGGCTGCTGCATCAAGGTCGATACCGACCTAACCGCGACTATTGATATCAAAAAAAAGATTTACGCAAGGCGACGCGCTGTCATGTGACTTCTTTAACATCATGCTCGAAAGAATTGTGCAAAACTCACAAGCCAATACTCGAGGTACAATCTTTCAAAAGTCTGTTCAATTGCCTGCATACGCTGACGATATTGATATAGCGAGCTGTCACTGGAGCGTTTGCGAATATAGAAATAGAAGCGGTAAAAATGGGTCTAGCGGTAAACGAGGGCAAAACAAGAAGGGACACCCAACATCGATGAATCGGCCAGAATGTCCAAATCGGCAGCTTTAACTTTGAGGTAGTGAAGGACTTTGCCTGGCTCTGCTCTGATCTCAGATCTGAAAACGGCATCTCTTCACAAATCAAACGAAGAATAACGCTTGCAAATCGCTGTTTCTTTGGGCTGAGAAGGCAACTGTGTAGCAAGGACCGCTCTCGAACAACCAAGGAAACTCAATATAAGACCCTTGTAATTCCAGCCCTGATCTATGGTTCCGAAGCATGGACACTTTCTAAAGTGGATGAAGAGACCCTTGGTCGTTTTGAGGGAAAAATTCTTGGTAAGATCTTTAGTCACGTATGCGTTAACGGGTTCTGGAGGAAACGATTCAATGATGTATAGCAACAGTGACCTGGTCAAAAAACTGCGCACTGGGCGTTGAGATGGCTGGGGCATGTAGAGCGAATGAACACCAACGCTGCAGCCCGCAGAATCTTCGACTCTTAACTGGATAAATAACGCAGTAGAGGAAGGTGCACGCATGGGTGGCGCGCGCAAGGGAAATGGGACCTCAACCAATTTGGAGTGCGCAACTAGAGGCAGCTAGCCAAAGACAACGCTAATCGGAGATGCTTATTGGTTGAGGCCGAGCTCTACCCCGGACTGTAGCGTCGCCTAAGTAAGTAAGTAAACAGTTCCTCGTTCTGGGTCCATTGGCATCTTTTGTATCACTCGTGAGTCTTCTGTGATCCAGATAAGCAATTTTGCTTATTAACGTAGCCGCCAATGTGGAAATAGGTCTCATTCGAAAACACGAATTTCTTGCTCTTTGGAGAGCCAAATCTTTCGTCAAAATATCTTGGTTCTCCATGTGAGATGGGACGTAGAAAAGTACTCTGCCTTTGCATTTCCTATATATCAACAGATCCACCATCTCATATAAGGGACTTTCACTTTTCTTGAAATTAATGCAATAGAAATTATCTTTGGGTCCTGCTTCTGAGCAGCAGCTAGGACGAACTCAAAGGATTCGTCATCGACATGTAGGATATTGAAGGATCTACTCAAGGCATCGACATGAGCCATTCGCTCACATTTCCTATGCTCGAAAACGAAATCAAAACATTGTAATTCTAACGCTCATCTGGAAATTCGAAGATTAAATGACTTTTTCTTCAAAGTCAAAGTCAAAGCCTGACAATCTGTTATTACTTTGAAAGATATTCCCAATAAATAGATCCTAAACCTCCTAAGAGCATAAATTATCGAAAGTGTCTCAAGCTCAAAGTTGTGATATTTACTTCCTGCTTCTGATGCTCGCTTTGAGAAATAAAATATAGGATGAAACTTCCCATCCTCCTGCCTCTGCATAAGAACGGCTCCGAATCCACTCGAACTTGCATCACAATGCAATTCTGTGGGACTATTCGGACTATATATAGCAGGAACTGGAGATGCAATAAGTTTGTTTTTTTAAAGAATTGAAAGCTTCCATTTCATTTAATCCAAAAAGAAATTGAGTGTTTCTTTTCAACAAGTCGTAAAGCGGTTTAGCTATATAGAGCGAATTGCTTTATATACTTCCGAAAGTAGGAACATAATCCCAAAAAAACTTTGTACGTTCTTAGTACACTTTGGTATCGGAAAGCTCTTAATTGAATTTAAATTACTTTCATTGGGCCTTACACCATCTTACCCGAGGTAAACAATTTCAGTTTGCATAAACATGCATTTATCGAACCTAAGTTTCAAATTGTTATCAACTATCAGCTTAATCACTGTATCTAGAACTTGAGGAACACAATAGAAACGGTAGCGATGAGAACGTCGTCTAGGTAGGTAACTATTTTTCCTTTTCGAATAAGATCATTAAAAATGTGTTTCATAAAACGCCCAAACACAGAAGGAGCATTTTTCAGCCCGAATGGCATCCTTGTATACTCGTATTGCCAAATTGGGGTAATAAACGATGTATATTTCATCGAATCATCTGAAAGTTTTACATGGTGAAAACCATTTTTCAGGTCTAACGTAGTAAAATACCTTTTATTTTTTAGACGATCAAGATGATGTTCAATTAATGGCAAGGGGTAATTATCTCGCAATGTGATTTTGTTGTGCTCTCTAAAGTCAACGCAAAGTTTAAGTTCCTTGTTCTTTTTGTGTACTAACGCAATCGGTGAAACATAGGGAGAACTAGATTCACGGATAATCCCCTTAGCCAATAAATCATCAATAATTTTTTGAAGTGAGAGTTTGTGTGCATGTGGAAGCCTTCTAGGTGTACAACGGAATGGAATATCTTTCGATAGAGATATTTTCATTTCAAAATTAGTTTCCCGAAATTGAAATTCAATGTAAGATAACGTACGGTAAACTACGAGTATTTCCCTAACTCTAACTTGAATATCTTGACATATACCGGGGTTAATATTTAAATCTAACTCAACGCTTTCCCTAACGTCAATGTTGAGTATTTGGTCGACGACCTCAGCTAGCTTATCTTGATTGTTTGGATGAGAAAGTAGAGATGAAGACTGAAAACCAATGGAGTTGCTTAACGTTCTCTGATCTTGGTTGCTGTTGATATTGAAGGTTACTTTTTCAAATGCCAAGCCCGTTTTCTTCATGAAATCTCTTCCTAAAATGATTGGATACGTCATTGAAAAATTCTTTACAATTAATAATTTAATATTGATAACTAAACTTTCAAACTCTATAATGGTATTTATACTTCCAATAACTTCCAATGGACTATTATTAACGCCACAGTAAGTGTGTTTGGGTTTCTCAGTGTTTATAACAAAGCTGATGGCAGGAATCGTTCTTGAAGAAAACTGATGGGACTTCCAGAATCCAAAAGCGAAAGCAGCATAATTGAAACCACCATTTGATCACTGGTCCACTTGCATCGGATATTACGCTCGAAATCATTGTAACTTGTTGTTGTTGGTATTGAAGTATTGTTGGCATGAATCTGTTCATCTCGAAGAAGTGCCATGACTGGGATTTGGTTTTTACAACTCCTTGAAATGTGGCCAGGTTTTCGGGCACTTGTAGCATGTCACATCCTTGGTGAGTAGTTTAGGCATCGGTAAATTTTCGGCAGGTGTTCTAGATTTGGTTGGTTGTACTCGACGCGTATGCGGGGTAAGTGATGTCGATATCTTTACTCGCTCAGTGTTGTCGCGGTGGTTGTTCTTCAACTTGGTATATTTCCGAAGGGCGGATTTTAATTCCCCAATGCTATCTGCAGTGTATAAAAGACTTTTATTAGCTTCTGAATCAGGAATACCTTTTATGATGAATTGTATTAGATCCTCCTCATCAATTTTTCCATGCGATGCTATCTCTTGCATCGGTAGGACATACTGCTGCATTGATTCGTCGCGATGTTTTTTTCTTTCCCGCAGCTGGTTGTACACTTCGGACCTTGTCACTACTTTTAGGAATTCACTTTTTAAAGCACTTTTTAACTGTGTCCAAGTTCGAATATTAACTATTCGGATAAACAATTTGGCTGTGCACTTCAGAAGCCTCTTTGCGTAAATGAATTTGTTTCGGTCATCTAGGCCCAAGACCTCCGAACACTCCTCAAACTGTTCGATCCAGAACTGCACATTAAACTTGTCATCTCCACTAAAAGGTGATACTAAATCTTCCACATCTCTAAAGTTGTACACAGAGGTTGATCGAGAGTTTGATTCTGTCTCATCTAGTTGCAGCTCGCATAGTTATTGTTTAAGTTTCATAATCTCCTCCTTCTTTTTACAAATTCTTTGTAGCTTCAACAGTTCAGCATCTAGCGCATCTTCATCCTCGTCGCTGGATTCATTACTTGAAACATGGTCACATTGGGGGACTGAATCGTTGATGCTTAGTTCTCTGCTCGTCGATGGAAACTCCTGCATTAGTTTGGCGTAGTCTTCCTTCGTGTAATCCAGCACTGCTTCTTGCACCCGGATTTTTAATTCGGCTTTGGTACCAGTTGTTTGATATCTTAAAATCCTCAGTATGTTCTTTAGCTTGGATACTGTAGCAGACTCCAAGAAGTTTATCCATTCTTCCGACATTGTCAATAAAAATACCACACGAAATTAACTTTTCCGTCTGTCAAATCACAGATTTGGCACAAACGTACACTCTCACAGTACAGTAGTTCCAACACCGATATTTAGAGAAAAACTATTGTTTCACTCGCCGTGATCCCACTTCTGAGAATTGTAAGAGAGAAAATGCACCGATAAATAAAAAACGGAGATGATACTGTGAGTGCAACCGATAACTTCTCTTTATTTTCTACATCGCTGCCTTTGACGGCTAGCGTATTTATACATAATTGAACAATAGAATTTGGAGAATTCGGGTCATTCACTTGATCGAATAAGCGGCCTTTTTCATAACCGAAAAACTGCAAACAAACCATATCACACAATGTACAATTTTACAGTGTGGTGCAAAAAAAACATTCGTTTATTTTACACTTCTACACATCAGTATTTCAAAAATTAACTCCTCGCACCTACATACATAGAAGAAACAAATTTCAACACCAAAATGGCCGTAACTCCTAAACTAAGAGCCTGTGGGGTCATAATACGCACTTGACCATAAGGTCTATTTCCTGAGAAGGGTGACGAATGCAGTTGTTTGGGCGATACTTTCCACAGAACGTCCGGCCAAACACGTTTCGGCGTATTCACACCTTGTTATGAGCCCGTTTCAGTAAACAGCTAATATTTCACTGGTGAACGTGAATTTTCGAAAGAATATTCAACGATCTGGAGTTTCTCTTTCGCTGTGTTTCAAGGCAAATTTTCCAAATTGGTACTTGTAGACGGCATCTGTCACCAAATGACAACCCTACGTGCTTCAGCTGTAAAATAACCCTTTAAACTCTACACCCCTCTTTGAAACATCCTTTATTTCGCATAACTTTTATAAAAGAAATAAATTATGGAACGAATATATGAAATCCGGTTCGGAATTTGGCCATCTCTATACTAATTCTTCCAACTACTTATGTGTATTTTGCAATAACTAGCACGTCTCCCAGATGCAATTTACCACCATCTCAAAAGATATTTTCTTTTTGTTGATATTAAAAAACAAATATGGTAGCTACAAGTCCGACGCAACAACCATGGCCAATTTTTTTCAAGTTAAAAACCCGGATCCCGAATTTTATACCTGAGCAACTGCGCTCAGATATCTCTACTGCACATATATTGAAATAATACTAACACAGCTACTTACTTACTGAAATAACGTTAACTTGGCCCCAACCAACAACCCTCTCCAGATAGCTCGATTGCTCGCCAGTTGTATCCAATACCACACGTCAAGTTGGTTGAGGTCCCTTTCCATTTACGTGCGCCACCGTAGGTGCTGTTGTCCGAAAACTCTTTGGCCCGAAACTTCTCGACGTTGGTCTCCTCACTAGATCATAGTTTGCCAAGGCACAGGTAATCAAGAAACAGAAAAGTGGTTCTTCATCCTCGTTCGACAAGGTCCAAAATTCCGTGCTATAGAGCAGAACCTGGGTGATTAAGGTCTTGTACGCACATAGTTTAATGGAGCCAGTTTGCTCTTACGAGTCAGGAACCTTTACTCAATCTCGACTGGCGAGAGTTATAATGTCGTTTCTGCTTGTAACTACGGAGCCAAGGCAGAAAAAGTTTACAACTTCCTCAATGTCATAACTCCTGATTGTAATGTTCTGCCCAAACTGTCCCTGGTGTGCGTCTTTTTCTTTCTTTCAGTATGATAGCCGCGTGTGTGAAAATTCGGGGATAGGGCAGGTTGGACCCATTTCAAAGACGAGCTCTGGCGTACATATAAAGCAATGATTAGCACTTTGAATAATTGATATGATACAACGTTTGATGAAAAAAATAAAAAAAAAAAAATGTGCAATTCGTATTTTATTTGTAATTTATTGTTTTACTTGTTTCAATAAGTTGGGCCGTATCCTGGAATCTACTTACCCGAGATGAAGTAACCGGATTATTGTTTTTGTTTGTAGATACTAGGTACCCATTTCGAAGTTGCAAAAAGTTAATAAGATATTTCTCAAGTTCGCACCAGGTCAGACCTCGAGATTGGAATCCCTCAACTTACATAACAAGTCGAACAGTTAAAATCTTGTCCGTCAGCAATTTGTAATGGTGGTGAAAGACATTAAAGGTCTAAATGGAGACATCAAATCTTATCGCGCGGTAGATCAAATTCGCTCTTCGAAGATTATTTCTAGTTGCACAACCAATACGGCCAGGAACTTCTGTTCACTGTGTTCAACAAATCAAAACATCAGAAAAACTATGAGGCCAGTCACTCAAAGCGGCAAGTGACAGTAGCCTTAACAGTTGCCGCTTATTTATTACAGATCCCATTACAAATATAATCAACAGAAACTTCGGAATCTAAAAATAAATTTCCTCTTCGCGGCGAATTTGGGACTGCGACACAGCTTTAGGTGGACGTTTACAATTTCTGACGTGTACGGAACAATCATAGGAACCCATTTCGACACTATGTGCTGGTAGTCGATCTTCAAAACAAACTAATCGACACCAAAACCGAAGCGGCTTCCAGTGGTAGTTCCAGTTAAACTCTGTTTAAATAAGAAATATTTGCTGCGAATGCCCCTTACAATTCCCTACTTTCAGAATCTAAGGACATAACGCGATCATCACCCCACCCAAAAATTGCCGCACAAACTACAATCCATCTCATCTTGACCAGAGGACCACCAGTTTTTTCCCATGCAAGACGTCTGTCTTTCAAAATGCTAAAATAGCAAAAGCCGTGTTCCAGGTCCAGATCATGCTTGAGCAGGGCATCTGGCCAGTCAAAAGAAAACGGAGAATGTCAGGCCTGCGGGGATTTTCGTTGTCTAAATGTTGCAACTGTTCTAGACAGATATCCTGTGCCACAAATACTGGATTTTGCATATATCCCTGATGGCCACAATATTTTTTCAACACTGGATCTACAGCGCGCATACAATCAAATCCCCGTTGAGGACAACGACATCCCTAAAACCGCCATTACGAATATAACTCCGTTTTGACTCCAGAATGCTGGACAAATATTTCAGCGATTCATTCGTCCATGCACATATTGACGACATCTTAATCGCCTCTCACGACGAAAAACAGCAGCTCAGACAGGTTTTCGAGCGATTTCATCAAATGAAAGTTATCAACAATTTGAGTAAGTCATGGCTTCAAACCGCTTCCCGAAAAAGTGGATACTATGCGAGATTACGCCCCAGTAAGTGTATGAATTTCGTCGGTTTCTAGCAAAAATAAATTTCTATCGCCGATTCCTTCCAAAAGGAGTCGAGACCCAAACTTCAGTACTTTGAATCCTCGTCAAAGGCAACAAAAAGAATGCCTACAGCGTAATTCAGTGGACGGATGTAAGAAATGTAACCAGTCCGTTGCAGGCGCAATCACACTCCCTCGCCCGAAGTCTAATTTTTTGCAAGAAAGTTGAACTCAAACGAAATACAGCACCTATGACAGGGAGCTCGTTAGTTCTTATTATTCGGTAAGATACTTTTAACGTTCATAAGAATGTCGCACTTTTATCATCTCTCCACGGACTTATGCATTTCATCAAAAGCCTGAGAAGACTTTTTTTTTATAATTTGCGAGCGCTCTAGGGATTAGGTACCCTTAAAATGTTTGCACACAGCGCGGGCGAAGGAAAGTCAGGGAGGATGGACAGAGAAGTACCGGTGAACGTTGGTTTTAAATGTTTGAAGGTTATAATGATTAGGAAATAAGGAGCTAGGTAGGGCATAAGCGAGTTGTTCGGCTTAGGAACGAATCACGATACTTCAGAGTGCGTCCGAAAGTGGGCTTGAGGGTATACTGATGAGCATTCACAGAGAGACGGATGTCACGGTTAAAGGTTTGAAGGGGCGGAATGCTACTGGTGACTTCTATGGAGCACTGGTGGTGGAAATAGCGATAAAACAGAGTGAGACACATAGGTGTTCGAGGGTGTCCATTGTTTGAGTGATATTATTATCGCCTATGAGTTTTATTGCACGGTTTTGGATCCTATCTAGCAGGTGCAGAGATGTTTTGTTCACACCCGACCAGATGTGGGAATTGTACTCCAATTTCGAGCAGATGAATGCCTTATATATTGAGGCCAGATCAGAGGGGGTAAAGTATTTCTTACATCGCTTGAGGAAACCTAGACATTTCGCAGCATTTTTGACGATACCGAATATGTGGTCATTCCAACGTAAGCTGTGATTGACACACATACCGAGAATGGAAAGTTTATCAGTTTCGACGATGCAAGTGCCATCCATGGATAATGGCTGGGTGCTTAAATACCGCTTTAACGACAGAAGGCAGTATTGTGTTTTGGAAGCATTAAATTCTATTCTGTTAGTGGTTCCCCAATCAGTTATGCTAGTAATATCACAATTTAATGAGCTTAACATACGCTGCCGTTCCCGTTCTACAGCCGAAGAGCAGGGACGTGAGTCCGGGAATGAATATGAAAAGCAGAGACTACTGTCATCAGCAAAGAAATATGTTGGATTAGAGGTAGCAGACAAGAGATCGTTGATGAAAATTAAAAAGAGTGTCGGAGACAGAACGGAACCCTGAGGCACACCAGCAGGTAATTTCTAATCCGTTCAAGAAGAGAGCCGTTGATCCTAAAAGCTCGCATTTTCGACAAAAGAGCCTGATTGCAAACTCTGTCAAATGCCTTAGAAATGTCAGGTGCGCTTTGGTTCTACTTTTCGGTGAGACATGTCATCAGATCACGTGTGGACCTGTTGCTACGAAAACCGTACTGCTGATCATTAAGAAGTGTTCGTGTTTCGAGCTATTTCATTAGCTGACAGTTTATCAGCGTTTCCATGACATTGGTGAGAAGGGACGTAAGGGCAATGTATCTGCAGGAGGAGAAGGATGAAGATTCGCCTATTCTAAGGACTGCCTGGACAAATGCTGTTTTTCATCTTCTCGGAAAGAGTCTTAAGTAGTAGGATTGATGAAAAAGCTTACGCAGTGGTTTTGCCATCGAGGAAGAACTCCTCTTCAGAAAGAGGGGAGATGTACCACCTGGACCAGCGGATTTGTGAATGTTAAGATCCTTAAGAACTCTTGCTACTGCACGAGTGCGAAAGTGGATTTGTCCCACTGAAGATTCGACGACCGAATGTAGGCGGAGACAAAGCACAATCTGGAAGTGTTGAACTGGCTGCAAAGTGTGCACCAAGCAGATTGGCCTTATTTAAAGAGCTGACACCTGGAATGTCTTTGTAAATGAGCGTTTGGATGGAAGATGAGGCAGAATTTCTAATGTTTTTGACGAATGACCAACAATTTGTACTGCCTTTGGGACATTGCAGTATTTTTTGCCTCAGTTTTTGGTCGTATTGGAATTTCACACGTATAAGAAAGGCGTTGCAGTTATTTCTAGCTCGTTTGAACTTTTTTCTATTTTCCTCTGTTGGGTTGGTCTTGAAGGACCGAAAAAACATTTCTCTAACCCTGACAGCCTCTTTACAGCTCGAAGTCTGATACTCTTAGTCCGATGAGGTATAAATGATCTCATTCCAAAGAGAATAGTGTCTGTGATAATATTAGCAGAGGCATCCACGTCTGTTAAGACCGCTCCAGGTGTCTTTCCCGTATTGTGTACGAGCTGATATGACACAATAGTCCGATGACCCTAGAGGGGATAGCACATTGACCTTGTATTTGTCGGAGTGAGAAGTTAAAAACAAGTCCAGGGTGTTGGCGATATGGCTATCAACGTCTGGTATTCGCGTGGGCTCATTTACAGGCTGCGTTAAGTTAATTTCCGCAGCGAAGATCTCAACACAACGTCCTTCGGGTGTTGTCTGTCCAGAATGTCGAAGCCACCCAGAATTGTGTATATTGAAATCGGCCGTAATAACGGCTTCAGCATGAGGATACAGGAATACAATTCTTTGAATAGAGTCAGACAGCGCATCAAACTCGTTGAAAGTCGAATTTCTGTCCAATTTGGGGCTTCTGTAAATAAAGCAGTAGTGGATAAGTTGCTTACGGATATGGAATTTTAACGACATGAAATTGAATTCTCCTAGGCAACGCACGCAACTCAGATCCATCAGGCAATTTACAACGGACCTGAGGTATATTCCAGGGTCAATTCGCTCTCGTGCACTAATGCGATAAAAGCGAAAATAATGGATGAAGAGCTGCAGACATTAATACGCGATCAGTCAACATCTTCACAGCTGAAACAGTTTGCAGTTCCCGGAAACGAGAAAATCAAGGTATTCTGTGATATATTGACCAATCAATGTGATGTGAATATCCCCTAGGAGCTGAAGCTTCCAGGATTCGACAGCGTGCGTTTAACAACTCACGCTACCATCCCGATTTGTCTGGCCAAGCATCAAAGTATATTGTCGTCGATGGGTAAAACCATGTAAAGGCTGTGACAACAGCTAGTGTGGAAGTTTTCATCAAATTAAACACACATTTATTGTGAAATTAATGCACAATTTTAAGGATTAATAAAGGTCGGTCTATGGTAATTGTGATTGGAATACAACGTCGTTCATGTGATCACCAAGCCTTCTGATGCAAGCGACTTTCCGAAGGTCATAATTATCGATGACTTTTTGAAGAATAAGTGGGTCAATGACCGCAATTTTAGTTTGGATGTTATGTTTAAGAAGGCATAGATTTGGCATAGGCCTTACTCTTCAAATAACCCCACACGAAGCAGTCTAAAGGTGTCAAATGACATGACCTTGGAGGCCAAACAACTTCTCCTCTAACCGAAATAATGCGATCTTCAAATTTCGTACGCAATAAATTGGTTGATTGATGGCTTATGTGGGCGCTAGCACTATCCTGTTGAATCCAGAGATCGTTCAGACCCAATCCATTAAATTTTGGAAAAAAAAGTGGCATAAGTGAGGCCCAGTTGTTGACTTCGCGACGAATTAAGGTGCCTGGCTGGCTTTGAACACTTTCGTTCACAGCAGTGATGTTTTGGCGTGTACGTGCTGGCCGAGAATGCTGATATGCAGTCTGACCCGATACCGAACCAGTTTCTTCAAAACATTTCGCCATTGCACAAATTTTAGACTCACTAGGGCGATTCTGTTGGCCCTCACTAGGGCCAACATTTACACCATCTGTTGGCTTACCCTTTATATCATGTCAACGACGTAAACACAGAAACACAATTTTGCGCCCCACGGCAATTACTTATATCGCGACCTACCACCGTCCCGAGGATTCCACTACTGTCTCCCCATCATCGATCGATTTTCAAGATGCCCGGAAGCTGTGCTAATAGAGGACCTAACAGCGGAGACTATTGCTCAGGCCCTGTATCAAAATTGGACATGTCGGCTTGGAGTAGCGCAGCATATAACCACCGATCAAGGCAGGCATGAGCTGACAAAATTCCATGGCATCAGGCACCTACAAAGAAATGCGTACCACCCTGAATCCAACGGTTTCATCGAGCGGTCACATCGAACACTTATGGCATCAATACGGTGTCATACAACAACGAAGTGGGTCGACGTCCAGCCGAAAGTTTTGCTAGGATTCCGTGCTATCCACAGTCGGCTACTGATTCTCTATTGCATGAAGTTAAATATACCAGGAGAGTTTTTCGACATCCCATCCGACAGTAGAAAGCAACGAAGCAGATTTTGTTAGGTCACTGAGGGCTACAATCCATTTCCCGCAGACATTATCGCATTTGAAAAAGCTTTTTTTCACACAGAAGGATTTAAAAACAGCTTCTCACGTTTTTGTTCGTAATGATGCTGTTAAACTGCCCTTGCATCCACCATGCAATGGTCCTTTCCGGATTATAGATCGAATGGGCAAATATTTCACAATCGAAAGGGATGGAAAAGCCGTCAATATTTCAATCAACCGACTTAAAGCAGCGTATAACAATGATGCGAATGTAGACGCTGATTCGAATAAGCTGAAAGTAGAAGCGCCGTCTTATGTAAGGCGGCATGGTAGAAGGGTAAAATTTCGGTGTCCACATACTTTGTTCCACAGCTCATCAGAACGAAGGTATCCTACACGATTTCGCAACCCAGTATTCACGAGGTACCACATCATATCAGCCTACTGAACTTGAATAACATTTCCTAATTAATTTGTATGCTGAATTCGTTAATATTTTTTTGCATCGTTTTGTTTTTGTTCAATGGAAATGCGTGTTGCTCGAGGATGAATACATACATCAGGTTCTCAGGCAATTTAAATGTCAGTTGTGCGGAAAAGCTTCTTGCAACATTTTCGGTTTCCAAATTGAAATGGGAAATTGTTCGTCACTCTCTGGAGCGGACTTCTGCGCATGTGGTGTTGCTTTGGAAATCGAAAAGTGCACATGAGGCAGGAAGGTATTGGAGATTTCCAAATCCAGTACATGTTGCAAGAGAGCTCATAATTCAACTGGTGGGCGCATTTAAACATTGTGATAAGTCAGCTTGTCCACAGGAAATCATATGGTCAAAGTTTTAGGAAATCGTTGCCTTATACTCAAGTTTTTTGAACGCTTTCAATGTCTTTCGATAATACACTCGTTTGGAAAGTTCGATATTTTGAGTCTAAAGAAAATTATAATAAGGGTATTCCCTTAAACTGATAAATTTACGCATCTCGTAATTTTGTAAATTTATGAGGTGCTTTAAATGAACACCTGAAACTGCCATCAAACTGTCGCAAAAATATAAGAATGCTGGAAATAAGTGAAAACAAAAGACTTATTAGGTTGTTAAAGGAAAATGCGGTGTAAGATTTATGAATGTTGGAGATATTTGGCGAAGGTAACAGTTGTTAGGTCTTCAAAACCAAAAACAGCAAGATGAGATTCTTGCCGAATTGACTTATTCGCTGGTGATTGCTCATTATTTTCGATATTCGGCTCAATTTCAGTTCCAATCAGTTCCGAAATCGATTATCTTTGCTATGGATATCTTATCCAATTTTGATGAAACTAGATTCAAAGGAATAGTGGGTCGTAGTTGGACAAATTTTAAATTCATTTTAGAACTTATTAGGTTTGATAAAGTGCTTCAGGGCCCGCGAGCTTGTAAACAATTTTCTGTGGAAAAGCAGTTAATGTTTGCTTGTCTTATACCGATTGGGATCAAGTGGAGAGGGCGCATTGATTCATGAAATTACTTGTTTGTTTGGACTTGGGGATGGTTAGACCTACCAGATTATAACTAATAGGCTTAACTAATGTACTTTGTACAGAAAATTAATAAAAAATAGACAAACAAATTGTAGGTTAAGTAATGAACACACATACCACCTTGATCGAAAAGTTCCCGGGGGACACCAGCGTGTGGCGCTCCCATTGTTCTGATTTGAGTTCTGTGTTTTTTGTTAAGTTGGTAAATCTATTATTGACATTCTCTCTAAATCTTAGCGCCATAGCTTGATATTTGCAAAAGTTACGTAGCCAAGAGTACATCTATCTCTGTGCGTGTTGGCGATTTTTTACAATTTTAGAAATCGATTTAAATTTGCAACAACGAACTTGTACTCGTACTAAATTTTACGTAAAAAACGAATTTAATGGTTCGCGAACGTTGGAAAGAAAACGGTCGTGTACCAGTGGCACAAGCGGTTCAAAAGTGGTCGTGAGTCAATCGAAGATAATGAACGAAGTGGCAGACCATCGACATCGAAGACCGACGAAAACATTGATGGAGTACGAGTAAAAGAAATGTTGATCAATAACCGCAAATTAACGATCAGAGAGATAGCGGAGGACTTGAACATTGCCTATGGATCCGTCCAAGACATTTCGGTTAATGATTTGGGTTTCCGTCGTGTAGCAGCAAAGTTGGTACTTAAAGACCTCAATTTCATGCAAAAAAGAGACCGTGTTGACGTCGCAAAAGAGATGATTTGCGAGGCTCAATCCGATCCCACATTCATCAAAAGGATCATTACCGGAGACGAGACGTAGGTTTATGAGTTCGACACGCAATCCAGGCATCAGGCAAGTGAATGGCGTTCACCAAATGAGCCGAGACCAAAAAACCACGTCGTTTTCAGTCAAAAAAGAAGGCAATGCTCACGGTTTTCATGGATTACAACGGTGTAGTGCATCATGAATTTTTGCCAGTAGGCCACACAGTAAGCAAAGAGTATTATTTGGTCGTTATGAGACGGTTGCGTGAAGCAATTCACCGAAAGAGACCAGAATTGTGGGCAGAAAACTCGTGGATTTTGCACCATAATAACGCACCGTCGCGGTCGCACAGTGCCATCATGCGATACTGTCTTTAGTTTTGTTTTGACAGCTGATTGTTGTTGACGTGTTTGGCATCATGTTGAGTATGGACAAAAACGATTTTCGTTCTCTCATAAAACATTATTTTTTGATAGGCAAAACGGCGAAGGCAACAAAAGAAAAGTTGGATAAATATTATGGGGCTAATGCTCCGTCAGATTACACCGTCAAATATTGGTTTCGAGAGTTTCGTGGTGGCCGCAACTCCACTACCGATCAAGTCCGCAGCGGCAGGCCCTCCGATGCGGTTACAGAGGACAATGTCAAAAAAATACATGAAATAGTGTTGGCTGACCGGAAAGTGAAGGTGCGCGAGCTAGCAGATACCACAAAGATTAGTACCGAGCGCACACGCCATATTTTGGGCAATATTCTGCATATGAAAAAGTTATCCTGCCGATGGGTGCCGCGAATGACCAAAAACACTAGCGCGACAGCACTTCGAAAGAGTGTTTGGACTTGCTGATGCGGAATCGGGCGGACTTTTGGCGTCGATTGGTAACTGGATTTGGATCCCTCGGACTATTATCTCTTCCCAAACCTCAAAAGATGGCTCATCAATAAAAAATTCAGCTCACGCGAGGAAATCATCGAAGCCACGGAGGAGTATTTTGCAGACCTTCCGGAAAATTAGTTTTCGGACGGGATCAAGAAGTTGGAAAATCGCTGGAATAAGTGTATCAAACTAAAAGGGACTATATTGAATAATATAAAAAAAATTTACACTGGGAAAAATCAAAGATGAGCGAAAACATTTTACAATGTGTTTACTGCCAAAGGTTCGGGCACGCCGCGTCGTACTGCGAAATGCAGCCTCGATGCGTGAAGTGTGGAAAGAGCCACAAGTCAGAGGAATGCGCTCTAGGTAAGGACGGAGCGTCGGAAAAAAGCCAACTCTCTTGTGCTCTATGTAGGAACACAGGACACACCGCAAATTATCGGTACGTACATGGCGGAGCAAACCCTGAAGGTCCTTGCAGTGAATGTTAATTCATTGATTAGAACGAAGAGCCACACTGTTTAAGTTGCTTAAAGATCAAGCCCCTGATGTGCTTTTGGTTAGCGAAACTAAGCTTACCAAAAGACACAAAATGAGGCACAGAAGATATAAAATATTACGAAGAAATCGACCCAACTCCATTCAAGGAGGAAGTGTTGCAATCTTTGTAAGAAAAGGACTGCATTCCAAAAGAGTATACAGTCGTGTAGTACGTAGGTTTCAGGTGCTGGAAGCATGCGTCATGTACATCCCTCTCCGTAGTGGAAAGCGGCTGTACATGGTGTCTGTCTATGCACCTAAGTCTACACAATCCACCTTATTCATCTCAGAGCTCGAGACACTTTTTCGATTCCTGAGGCTGGAATTGGAAGATAACTATTTTATTATCGGCGGAGATTTCAACGCCAAACATAGAGATTGGGGAAATAATACACCAAATACTAGAGGGAACCTACTATTCAATTGGTGGGGTCAGCACAGTGTAATGTATCGACTCGGGCTTAAGGCGACGGATAGTCCGTCGTTTCCCAGACACGGGTCCTATTTGGATCTCCTGCTGTTCGACTCACGAATACAACTGACGTGCACTAACCAACAAACTACAAACTGTCTACGCACTTTCGTGTATGACAGTGACCATTGCGGTCTCAGCACCGAAATAACTGTTCCCAACGAAACTGCGGAATTGGAAGAGTTTGTTCAAAGGTATTCCTACAATTATAGTAGGGTGCGTTGGACACACTTCTCAAGAATACTGACGAGAGCACTCTCCTCGAATTCGCTCTACCCACCGTCCAATAGAAATCTGTCAAACGAGGAGATTGACAGATATCTAAAACTAATGGACGAGACAATCAAACGAACTACAAAAACGATACCTCGGTATCAACACACTGACAACGAAGACTTATTCCGCAACGCAACCATTGACGCACTGCACCGACATAAAAGTAGACTGCTGTCAAGACTAAAAACCTTGTACAGACAGTTCACTGACAGACGTAACCCGGAGATCATGACATTGAAATCGTCGATTAAAAACCTCCAAACATTAATAAAGGAAAATTACAGAAATTCTGTAAGTTTGTATTGGAACAACAAAATTCGGGCTGTAAACACCACCAACCCGAATATGTTCCCGCAAATAAATAAAATATTTCGGAGAAATAATCAGAACGACCTTCCATGTCTTAGAATCGCCCGAACGACGAACAACGAACAAGTACTTGTAGCAGCAGGCATTGATCCAAATGAGGCCGT
The DNA here is from genome assembly GCA_963966105.1 of Volucella zonaria. Lineage (NCBI taxonomy): Eukaryota > Metazoa > Arthropoda > Insecta > Diptera > Syrphidae > Volucella > Volucella zonaria. Next base: position 127,194,862 of record OZ014533.1, on the reverse strand, counting down.
TGATGATGATAACTTCTTTGTGGTCGAGGATCCGCAGGAGAAGATAGAGGCTATAGGAGCGACTTTCCAGGAAGTGTACAAGGCGAATGACATCATTGGCCCGAACCACGACCTGGAGAGTCGAGTCCTCGTGCACAATTTCTACCTTCGAAATGAAATTGTGAATTGGCGATTCGAGAGCTCGGGTTTCACCCAGTTCAGTGACGAGAATATGGCAAATAATGTCATCACCAACGAAAGGGTATTACCACCGCTCATTTCGAAGGAAGAGCTCCAAACGATCTTTGAATCACTTAAAGTAAGAAATCAGTGGGAACCGATGAAATACCGAACATTGTGCTTCGACATCTCCCACTAGAAGCGGTGGACATTTATACCACCCTGTTTAATAATGCAATGAATAATGCACATTATCCAGCGCATTGGAAAACTGCGGTGGTACATCCCATTCCCAAAAGGAATAAAGATACTTCCAATCCGGCGAATCTCCGCTCGATCAGTCTTCTTCCAAACATCAGTAAGGTTTTCGAGAAGGTAATCAATAGAGTCCTGACTAAGTGGGTTGAGGACAAACATATCGTTCCGGATAATCAATTCGGTTTCAAGGCGGGGCATGATATCATTCATGCTGCGTCTAAACTGGTTTCTGATATCCAATGGAACAAAAGCAAGAAACAGTGCACTGGTGCCTGCCTGATTGACTTGGAAAAAGCCTTCGATACCGTATGGTTAGAGGGACTCTTTTTCAAGCTGGACAGGTTGGGCATTAGTAAACCACTTCTGTATATTCTTTTTGATATGCTCTCCAGTAGACAGTTCATCGTGAAGAATGGCGATGTGACTTCTGCTGGAACATTTAACATTAAAAACGGTCTGCAACAAGGTGCGGTAAATTCGCCGATCCTATTCAACATTTACACAAGTGATTTGATAGGGTCGCTTCACCATACCATAGCGTACGCAGACGACTTAATTGCGTACAGATCAGGTCCAAAGATTGAGGTCATTAATACACTTTTGCAATGTGACTTCGACAAAATTAAACAATATTGCGATGACTGGAAGTTGAAAATCAACTTTCAGAAGTCGGAAACCATTCTGTTTAGGACGCCTTTGTCTGGAGCCTCTAGGGATACCAGAAAGAATTGGCGAAAGTTCTCTATCGTCGGACAACATGGACAGCCACTTGCTTGTCGAAATGTAGTCAGATACCTTGGGATCTGGCTAGATCAATATCTGTATTTTAACAAACATATAGATGTTGCTCTGGCCAGAGCCAGAGGTGCTTTTGCCCTTACAAGGAGACTGTTTTACAACAGCCAACTCGATGCGAGGGTGAAGGTGATCTGCTACATGGCCCTTATCCGGCCTATGCTTGTGTTTGGATGTCCCGTGTGGTTCAACGTGAGAGCAAGTTTATTGGAAAAGATTCGGGTGTTTGAGAGGGCTTACCTTAGGGCTTGTCTTCGATTATACAGAACACCAGAGTCTGAGTACATAAAATTCTATCGCAATGAGGTCTTGTACAATAGGGCGAACCTAATAAGAGTGGACAATTTTGTTATTAAGTTGACTCGAAGGCACATTGCAAGAGCAATGACCTCATCGAACAACCTGATCTCCGGGGCTTACTACCCTAATTATATGTATCACGAGAGAGTTCGCTTAGACGGCTATGTTCCTCCAGAAGCGTTTCTCTACCTTGATAGCAAAGGTCTGATCCAGGACAGATTGGCTGTGCCGCTAATCTTCCACGTTGCTCGAACAGCTGCGGACAGGCGACTCAACTACGACAGAGACGTCGCACACGGCAGTGCGGAGCGTCTCCGGTTCAGTAGAGCGGTAGGGAGTCGCGACATGAGGGATGTTGCTCGGCAGCACCAACAATTTTGGTGGCTTTTAGAAGGAGGGGATGCTTCGTCGTCGAATTCCTCCAATTCTTAGTAGCTTCATGTGAAGCAAAGTGGGTCGCCTAATTTTTCTTTTAGCCATGGCCGGCTTACATAGTTTTAAGTAGGAGTAAGTTAGATTTAAGAAAAAAAAATATATAAAAACCAAAAAAAAATTAATAAAAATAAAAAATTCAAAAAAAAAACATACATCTATATATATATACATATATTTATATATTAAGTATATATATATATTATGTATATATATATATATGTATGTAATAGATGTAAGTAGTTTAAGTAGATTAAGACTTATTTTTAGGTAGTTTTTAGGATTTTAGTTTTAAGTTTTATAATAAGTAAGAGTAAATTAAGTAATACAATAAAAATGCATATAAACTGAAACTTGTTGAAGCCTAAGTATGTGACTTTTGGCACACTTTCCCCAGACAGGACACCCATAAAAGATTGTAAATTGAAAAATGGCCTTATAAATTAAAATCTGGTTTTCGTTGCTAATTTTAGAGTTCCTACAGATAAACGGATGTAGTGTTCTGGTGGTAATGTTAATTTTTCTTATTGTTTCTTGAATATGTAGCTTAAAAGTCAATCGTGTATCTAAAGAGATCCCAAGATACTTGGCACTCGATCTCCACACAATGTGATTGCCATTAAGGGAAAGATTATGGATTGGAAGGAAACAGGCTTTTCTTTTTCGAGAAAAAAAAGAGAGCCTGAGTCTTAGAAGCAGTTATTTTAATCTTCCAATTATTATAGTATTCTTGGACTATGTTTAATGAAGATTGCAAATTGGTTACAATATTAGAAGCAATTACATCAGACGAGTAGATGCAAATATCGTCCGCGAATAAGGCAAAATTTGAGTTGGTAAGTATAGGAAAGTCAGAGGTGTATAAATTAAATAAAATTGGGCCAAGTACTAATCCTTGCGGTACTCCAGCTTTCACTAGGTTTGTCCTTGATGGTGACCCATTTACGGAGATCCTAAAGCTACGACACGTCAAAAAGTACTGCACTATTCTTACAATGGGCAAAGGGAAGTTGTATCTTATCATTTTATGCAACAAAGCTTGATGCCAAACAGAGTCAAATGCTTTTTCGACATCTAGTAATATTAAGCCAGTGCTTTTTCCTGTTGTAAATTCATATTTTATATTTTTCGTAATGCGATGTACTTGATGAACTGTGCTACAAAAAGGCCTGAAACCAAATTGTATTCTGGGTAGAATGATGTTCGAATCCGTGAAGGCAACGATTTTATTTTTAATTATTTTTTCGAAACATTTACTAAGACAACTTAACAGACTTATTGGCCTATAGCTAGAAGTGACATTCGGGTCTTTACCAGGTTTTAAGACGGCTACAACTTTGGCATTTCTCCAAGCATTCGGAAAATACCCAAGCAGGAAGCAATCATTAAATAGACTTTGGAGATATTTAATTCCCGCGTCAGGAAGATGTTTGAGACATGCATTTTTAATCCCATCGAAGCCAGAAGCTTTGCGTGTTTTTAAATTTGCTACAACAATTTCAACTTCATCTTTAGATACAAAATTAGAGTTCCTGTTGCAAATGTACGAATTGAGAATACCCATAGACTGTTCAACTGAAAATTTAATACTTGGTGAAGATGTGATATTATTAGTGATCAAATAGTTATCAGCAAATTCTATGGCCAGGGCGTTCGCCTTATCCGTATTTGAGATCAATATTGAATTCCCTATTTCAAATGCAGGAATGTGTACATGTCTTTTTTTTATAACTTTAATTATGCTCCAGAATGGCTTACTGCCTTTTTCCAGAACCTGTAGCTTTTGGTGTCTTCTACGAATTTTCGGCTCCGAAAAATAGTCACCAAAATTATTAGCTATTTTCTCTGAATGTTGGTTCAAACAGAAAGCTTTTACCAACCTACCACAATGTTGACATCACCCACCAGTTGCTTCTCTCTGCAACATGAATCTAAAGCACCTTCACCTTCAAAACCTGACACCTCAAGAGGTACATTCTCCGAACTCACAACGAGTCTCGTAAACATGGACAAACGGCACAGGACTAAATGAATGAGATCCTTTTCACCAATGCATCTTGCGAATGTCACCGAAAAGTCAATCAAACGACAACATGCATCTCTGTGGATGCTGGGGAAAATATTTTCCAATGAATGAAATGGTCTCAGTTTCACTATGAATGTGAAGTTGAAAATACGAAAGAAATTACCGGGCTCTAACCGATAACTGCTAGACGAACGAATATTTTACACTGTTGAAAATTAAGTTTCATATTTTTATATTAATGTTGAAAAAATAGTCCAGTGCAAGACTGTATTTTTAGTTTCAATTTTATAAGGAAACAAAATTATCAGAAAGGCAGCAGCCCGAGTTAAGTGCTAAAATTATTTTAAAATAACAACAAAAATAAAAATAAAAAATCAAGACAATTTAATTTTAAATCAGAAGGACTAGAAAAAAAGGATTATACAATATTTAACAGTTTACTGCTCTACTTATTAGGTGAGTCTAAAGAGTTTTTTTCTTTTTTTTTGTTATAAATTCCTTTGAACTTAAGTAAGTGGCAATGCTTGCGTTCGTTAAATTAAAAGAAGCACTAAATGATTTTATTTTATTTACAATATTTAATTTAATTATTATTCTTCTTTTTATTAACTATTGAAATACGAAACACGTATAGTTACACCTCATGATACATATTTCTCCCAGATATTCCTACTGCGCCGCTTGTGGGATTAGCCTTCTACAGTCTGCTTAATTTTGGATCACCCCATTATTAAGGCCAAGAGATTAGATATCTTTGCATTTTAGTGATCCAGTTTTACTTCCTTTCAAACTCCGGTTTCAAATTGTGTTTCTATTACCATTTAGGCAAGATTTTCCAACGACTTCGGTTCATAATGGCAATAGGAGCTGATTCGCTTAGTGGGGACATCCACGGATGCACGTGGTTCCTATTAGAGAATGTTTTGCCATTCCCGCTGACATTTGCAACATTTTCACATCTTTCGGCATTGTTACCTTTTCCTTTTCGTACAACACCCAAGACTGCAGCGGATATATTAAAGCCGAACACGTAAATCTCCAAATTGAAGTAACATTTTTCCTTCCCAAGAAACTGATGTTTTTGAACTGCGAGTACTTAAGCCCCCAGGTGCAACAATTCCGTAACGATTTACGACGAAGCCCAACCATTTAAATTGTTCTCACTTTGGGACAATGATGTCAATAGTTAGGTTTGGGGACTCGGAAAAATTGTCTTAATTCGTCACGATTCGTAACGTCTTCTATTACATACTCCTTACTTACGTTGGCGCTACAGTCTGCGATGGACCTGGGCCTCAACCAAAAGTTGTCTCCAGCCAGCTCGATCTTTAGCTAGCTGTCTCCAGTTTCGCATGCTAAGACGGTTGAACTCCTCTTCCACTTGCATGTGCCACCTGAGCGACGGTTTTTCCCTACTGCGCTGTATGTCGGGGCGGATTCGAAGATTTTTCGGGCGGGAGCATTGGTGTCCATCCACTTTACATGACCCAGCCACCTCAGTCCTTGGGCCTTCACTCTTCTAGCTAAGTCGATGTCGCGGTACACTCCTTACAATTCGTCGTTATACCTCCTGCTCCACTCACGGCTTATGCAGACCGGACCGAAAATCACTGAAAAAATTCTCGTCTCAAAACAGCCAAGAGCTACCTCATCCATTCTTGATAAAGTCCATGCTTCTGCGCCTTGCAACAGTCTGGGATTATTGGGTCTTATATAAGGTCACTTTCGTTGTTCGAGGGAGGGCATTGCTTTCTGAAATGCTAGCGGAACTTAGGTAGACTATGTCCTTAACTACCTTAATGTTATATCTGCCGAGGGTGACGTTTCTTGTTGACAGAATATATCTGATCTTGCACTCATTGCTTCCATCTCAATACTCGCGAAAACGCCACTGATACCAAGCTGTTTTCTTCCGATTACGAGTATGTCAATATCATCGGCGTATGTTAGTAACTGGAAGGACTCTTGAAAAATTGTGCCTCTTATGTTGGCACAAGACAGCTCATCGCCTTTTTTTGATATCAAAGGTCTCGGTGAGTTTTTTACCGATCTTGATGGAGCAGAGTGCATTCACCATCGTCATCCTGCACAAGCGGATGAGCTTGGCAGGCATGCCAAAAGTAGATATCGCTCTGTATAGCTTGTCTCTATAGATGCTGTCATACGCGGCCTTAAAATCGATGAATTAAAAATGATGCTACACGCCGTTGAATAGCATGGAGAGAATGGTTTAGCTCTATTTGCGCAAAACGGCTTTGCGAATGCAGGTTCTATCTAAGATGCAACATGCCTGCGAATCCGGAAGGCACTGCGTGAGTGCGCTGATTCTGACTGTGGCTAGTAGTCGCTTGTGCGGTTGCCGGCAAGACGGTGTCCTGTCCTCACTGCTACGGTGAAGGTTGGTCTGCTCAGTGCTAAACGCTCGCAATATTTTTCAAGTATATGTACAGGCATATAAAGATGATGAAGCTTTAGTGTCTGTTGAATCATTTCTAGCTCTAAGCCATCTTCCGTTTTAAGCGAAGGGATTTTTGGCACAATACGCACTGGAGCGCTTATGCGCCATTTGACTCTGTCCTTGTGGGAATGTTATCTGATGTAGTGACACCAGAAGTACTTTCGCTGAAAAATACGAAATCGACTTTTACCGTGTCTAGGAATGGTTTCGGCCTCTTACGACTTCCAAGCTAGTCACAATGGGATCACGGGGAATAAATCGTCATTAAAATGCAAAGCAAGGCTCAAATGGAAACTTTTTCAGAACCCAAGCTTGCGTTAGGGCTGCTTGTGTCCACGGTTAGGACTTCCGCTTATATGATCATAACTGCATACCGTATGACTCTGAGATTGCCGGAACACCAAACAAATGCCTCCCGACATCTCAAACCGGTCAGCGGCCATCGTGCTAATCATCAGTAGGAATAACTGAAGGCTGTTTACTGTCATCATTACGTGGCCCCCGCACAATTATCAAGGCTTCGCCCATTAACGACGATGTCTAATAAAAAGCGGGGGCAGAGCATATTACTGGTCTTATCGTAAACATCTTCAGATAACGCTTCTGAAGGTTGCTACAATTTGACCAGTTACAAGTTGCCGGTCATAGGTCTTGTTGGCGGCTGGACCACCGGTAGTCCATACCAGGACTTAGATCACGGTACCATGGGAGTCAGGAGCCCACCGGATTTCGGTGCGGGCCTGACTTGTTGAGGTAGGCCCCCTTGTGGGAGCGTCATGGTCGCTGTGATTTAAACTCAAATCGCGGGAAAGGTTCTAACCCATTGTAGAGTTGCAAAAAAGTACTGGGTGCTGTGACCCTAAGAACAGCAAGAGGTTTTAGGTCGGCCTCGACTCATACCAAGGGTGGAACTTCTGCCTCCAACACAGTTCCGAATTGGCATCAAAGGATTGACGGAGAGCGATGGCAAGACGTATCCTTGCTCCCATGGATGTAAGGGCATCCCGTGAAATTATGTCTCCTCGAAACAGGTGTTTACGTTAAAAACTTTGACATAGTTGTCATCGTTACGGGACACTATGCTTTGCTAAATATTTGAGTGTACTATGCAATAGGGATCCATCATCCTGTGGTGCTCGTTGTGACAGTAATGACGACATCGTGGAGCACTAGTTCTCTGAACGCGGTAGGCGCTGGTACTGCAGGCACTTTACTTTATCACTAAAGTGCTTACCCAACTTTCTGCGATGGACTGAGAAATTCGAGTAAAAGGAACAAACAAGGTGGCGCAAAATTTATCACCCGATGTTCTTTGGCTGTAGTTTTTTTTACGAATGGAAAACTTTGCTTCTACTTTTGGACTATGTTTACTTGATGTCTTAAATTTTTTTGCATTATGACGAGAAAATGATATTGGCTAAGTGGCCGCCAGAATTGATGATCACTCAGGCCTGATTCGTGGCATTTGCCATCACTCTTGCCAGTCGACCCGGAAATGCAGCTCTCATAATTTGGGTTGTGGCTTGTGCAGTATACGCCGTTGCTCCATCCTGTTGGAACCACATATTCTTCAGTCCCAATTGAGGAAGGGGAAAGTCGTTGAGCATGGCTCTGTAGCGCTTGCCGTCCGCAGTAGTCGTTTGGCCCGCGGCGTTTTCGAAAAAATAAGACTCTATGACGTCTCCTCTCCAGTGTAAACAGCACACCATGCAGTAACTTTGAGCGGGTGTAATGGCTCTTTGTGGGTTAATTCTAGATTTTCGGTACCCCAGAACCCATAACTTGGCTTATTCACATATCCGCAGAGATGGAATTGGGCCTCGTCGCACAAGATGATTTTCGGTGAAAAGTTGTCTCACTCGTGGTCCTGATTCAGGATGGGTTAAGCGTGGGTTATATGCGCTTGGCGGTTAACAGCTAATAGCTGATGCACTATCTGCACTTTGTAAGGGAACATCTTACAGTCTTTCACCAAAATCATTTGTAAAGACCGCCAAATGAATCCCAATTGCGTTGCACGTCGTCTGGTCGATACTCCGGGGTCCTCTGCGATATCTTCAACCACAGCTCGATGTTGTCAGCACAACGGCTGCTCCGGGGCCAGTCAGACCTGTTTGTCCAGTTGGTGTCGGACGACAGAAAAATCTGCTCCGGAACTCACATGGCGCCAACACAACCGACGAATTATCTCGCAAAAAATCGTAGCAATTATTCTGCGTTCTTTAGAAGTATAGTGATTCGTATATTGTTGACGTGTATTTCGTATCTACATATTTACTTTACAGATGTCAAAGTAGGTTTGCCGCCATTTGCAAAAAATATGCCATCTTCCGATCGGGTGATAACTTTTGCGGCACCTTGTATAAGGAGTAAGTGCTCTGTTCCGATTGGCAACAAAAGCAGTGGCATAATAGGCAGACCTACAAAAGCAAGAAAAAGAAGCTGTACGCGCTATTCGACAGCACGGTAAGGCCTTTTTTATAAGCTTTGTATGAAAATTATGTGGCACGAGTCTGGGAAGCAACCAACTTGTCGGAGAAGTTGGTACGTCAATGGGTGTGAAACAAGGATGTGCCTTAAGCACACTTTTATTTATTTTGTACATAAACGATGTAACAGGCCGTATAAAAGGAGTAATTGGGTTGAGCCGGAGAAATATCCCAGCACTATTATTTGCTGATGACATTGTTTTATTCTCAGATACAATTGGCTCCATGCAATGATTAACCGGCTTGAAAACTACTGCGGAACTTGGAACCTGTCCGTAAATCTGTCTAAGAGGAAGATGATGATGATGACGAAGATGGGAATGGGAATTCAATTGAAAAGTATCTCGGAGTCTTGATTACAGCAAATCTTAACATGTCCAAGCACCTACAAATGAAAGTAACAGAAGCAAAGCGGGCAATTTGTGCAGTATGGAGTAGTTGCATCGCTGAAAACAGCATAACGCATACAGCGGAAGAGAATGTATTCCGTGCAACTGTAGCCTCCTTCTCTTATAAGCAACCCAAGTATGGGGCCTTCTGATTTGATTTGATTTGATTTGAATTAAGGCCCGGGTCAACCCCGGACAGTTTGATCTGCTTTTGAGAAAACCATGTTGGTTGGTGGCAATTATAGACTTACATTGAAAATACATATAGTGCATCATGAACAATACTTTCAAAAACCTTGGGGTTGCAGGATAATTTAGCAATGGCGCCATAATTGGTGATATCGTGCTTTGGACATTTTTGTGAAGACTAGGAACAAAAGCGCTTTTCCAGAGATGAGGAAGGACTCCTTCACAAAAATGCTAGTGACGGGATGAATTAGATTATCAGCACATTTTTTTAAGACAACTGCGGGCAATCCATCAGGACCTGGAGAAAAGATTCGTCTTCCAGTTTACGTATTTTATCTAGTAACTGCGCTGAAGTAATTTTAGCTGATGAGGGAGATACATGACAACAGTTGTTCAGTTTTAGGGTCTGAGATGATGGTAAATTGTATTTGGCTGAGATATCTTTGGGAACGAGATTCAGCAACTAGGGAGAAGTGATTGTAAGCTAGGAGGTAGTTTTGTTGGTCAAAGTCAGAACCAGATTTAAGAAATTGGTGCCATAACCTGTTCTCTTATTACGAAGTGCACAAAGTTCTTTGTTATACCAGGGAGGATATGACGAAGGATTTCTGCGTCGAATGAAAGTAGTAGTTTCCCTTACACAGTGGAAGATCTTAGCGTAGAAGGTAACTACAGCAGAGTCTGCGGCTACGTTACTGTTTTGTAGAAAACTAAAGCCAACATTTTTGAGAAGATTGTTGAGGTTAGTGTAATCGGTTTTACGGAAACCGAAGTGGAAGGACGTTTCTGAAAGCTTTATTGTCGGAGACCGTGTAATTTCGAAAGAAGAAGTTCAAAATCGAGAGCAAGACAGGTCATGGTATCGGATGTAAAGATCAGATCTAGTTTCGGACCCAGGAAGTTAGAAATTGGGTTTATTTGAAAAAGGCCAAAGTTTGTGGGAGAATCTGTGAAGAGGAGGACAGGATTCTTCATCCGAGTGTGTTCATAGGAGATAGGGGAGATTAAAATCTCCGAAAACAAAGATTTTATCGCAGGGATTTATGATTTCAAAGAGGGAATCGACCACATTTGTCGCGAGCTGATAACTGTGTATTGGTTAAGAGGGGCGAATATAGCAACAGAGGATAAAAAGTCTGTGTTTGAAGGGAGTAACTTTAACACGGATGAATTCGAAATCGGAAGTAGATGACTTTTTGACGAGATGAGGGTTCAAACGAACTTTGATTGCCAGGAGGACAGCTCGTCCAATAGAATCATTTGGTAGAACATAGACTGATAAACGATTGTTTGTTGGACTCTGGGGCGTGTTAGGAACGATAGTAGTTATTAAAACTAGAGCGCCTTTTTTGGAGATGCAAGAGACTTTTGGGAGAGACCTGAGGGGCGTATGAGGAGAGATCGTTATCGACGTCAGTAGAAGAGATATTGAAATTGTTTTGAAAATGGGCAAAAATTCTTCGAAGATCTTTGGGATCAGTGGGGAGTCCTTCCTGTCGGATTGAAGGCATGAGATTTGTACGAGTTTTACCATCGATGCATATAAAATCGGGCTTATCGTGCAAGTAAGAAAGGTAAAGCCGGACGTGTTGATATAGCAGACCGACGGTCCCTCAGTCGTTAGAGGACATGACGACCGTCATTTTCCACATTGGCTAACTTCTTGGTAAATTTAACTGCAGGAGGAGGCAAGGGATCAAGAATTGTGGAGGATGGGATTTCAAGAGTATTAGAGGAATTATGGTCAACAGCCAAAGTGGATGAAGGAAGATTAAGTGTGTGGGAGCGGAAAGTGAGGGAAGTTTAGGATGTGAGGTTTGGATTTTTGTAGGAGATGGATATTAAAAACACGTTTCGGTGGGAGAGGTTTCGTAGGGAGGGAGATAGCTTTATGCTCTTTTGGGTGGATGACATGAGAAAGGAAAAGCAAAGGATTCTGTGGGGTAACGAGGGAAATAAGCCAACCTCAAAACTCTAGTTGGGGTCTCGATGGAAGGTTGCTTTTTTCTGGGGGGTGTGGGTTGGTTTGGATGGTTAGCGTTATGAGTGGAGTTAACTCTAAACTTAAGGGTCCTTTTGTGCTTGATCTGGTTGTCTTTAAAAATCTGAGGATGGGTTACGAAATAGCCATTCGTATTTACGGGGAATGTTGAATTTGAAATGACGAGACGTTGGGCTATGTGATTTTCTGGCAATTGTCTATGGTGATTTTTAATCTGCGCTTAAAAAAGTTGACAAGCTAGATTGAATCTGTAGTTACAGATAAATAATCGAGAATAAATGTTGCTGTAGTTGTCGGATTTTTGAAGACGTTATTTCCATTCCGAGGATGTCCAAGAAGTACCAAATCGAGAAATTGTGGCTTCGGTGGATCGACTGCGAGTAGGAGATGGACAGTGAGGTGTTGGTAAGAGTGACTCTGAAGGTTCTCGAGCATTTCAACTTGTTGGGATGTATGATACACTGCGTTAGACTGGAGCTGGAGTTGCACAGGAAGATCGTCAATTTAGTTGAGCTTCGTTCTAATGCTATCTACTATATCGCCAAAAAGTAGATGAGATGGAATGGAATGGCAACGTAGTAACCTACTTTATTCATTTGGGTTATGGCGTGAGCTAATAATGGATCTGGTGGAGGAGTACTTGAGGTTGATGAACTTGGAAATAGATATCAAGGTCGGATCTTAAGCCACTAGGAGTGTTAGCAATAGACGGTAAATAGGACTTAAGGGCAGACTTCACGCTGTTGTCAATAACGTTTTTAATTTTATAAATATTAATATTGTCTGCGGGTTTTGGAAGTTCGAGGGTGTTTATCAACTGTTTTTCAAGGGATTTACACTTTGTTTTAAAGAGGTTGGTTAATTGTTCTACGACACTTGAGAGATCTTCAACACTTCTCGTAGCATCATCGAGCTTAGAGAAATGGTATTATAGTCTCTTGAAACAGAGCACGTTTTCAGAGCTAAAATTATTTATCGAGTCGCCAAGGCATTTAATGGCGAGCATAATGTGCAATGTTGAGATATCTTTACACTCATCACAAGAAAAGAAAAAATTGCCTCTATAGTAGTCATCGAAAAATTCCTTCACTATTTTGTCAAGAGAGGTTTCAGATTGCCGTGTTCTTCACCCAATTATAGGACAAGCACCCTTATTCTTGGAGGGCATCATGCTTTATCTAGATTATGTGGTTACAATTGGCAATGCATCTAGAAAGTTTACCACCAATAGGAGAACTAATCAACCTGAATTATATACTCCATCGACCGGAATTCCCAATTATTTACGACCTAAGCAACCTCAAGCAACGAGAGGACGTATTCCACTTCATCGCGATATGCCCCATTTTACAATAATTTCATCGCAGATACTTCGAAACTCCGCTGCTGGAGTTGGAGGATACGATTACCATCCTAAACGGTGGCCGAGGCTGGTATATGCTGTACAGCTACACAGTGAATGCGCTATGGTATAGAAATTGGATTATCGAAGAGAGTTCGTAAAAGTGAATCAACTTTTAAAAAATACTTTTCTTATACTAGTTGTTAAATAAATTTTAACAATTATTTTTATGAAAATTGGCAATACTGTATCTGTAGTCTTCCTGACCACTTGAGCACAATGTAGGCTGACATTGGCAATGCAAATAATTACTTAAATATTCGTATATCCTAGCTCTAGACAAGAATTAGAAACTGATGACGATGTCAGATGCACTGTACATAACGATTCCATGTAGGGATACGAAAAATGGTTGTGCATAGACTAAAGTACTTCTCCTCATTTAAACTGTCTTGCCTCTACCACAACAGTAACCACAACTGCAACTTGATTGCTGCTAGTATCCTGATATCTGTAGTTACTATATTCACAACTACTCCGCCTACGCATGTGCCAATAGAGATCCATTAACGACACTGAACTTACTAGGTCAAAGCTTTGTCAGTCGGATGGCAGTTTGAGTGGCAGACAAACACATGACACTGTCATAGTGCTCATCCTATTAAGGATCTATCCATAGGGTGCTACTGCATTAGCATATTACTTAATTCCACTTTTAGTCTATTGGAAATTCATTTTTCATAACCACAGAGATGCTCCTATCACTGCTGCAGAACGTTCCTACCGATTCAAGTGACTCAGTACGGATAAGTAGGATAGGAATCACATTGCTGCTATTGGAATTAGGTTACATGTTGGACAACATGAACTTGTGCATATTTAAAAATGTGAAAAGTTGACATATTAAGCTTCTTATGGTCAAAGACATTCATGGTGCGCTAATGGCCACACGAAAGCCATGGTATTGACTTAATTTTGAAATAAAACAATTTTCGAGAAGCGGCCGAATCAAATTAATTAATAATTATGTATTGCAGCTCTTTGTGAAAATGTAATGGCGCTGCGGTTTGACATAAAGGATTTCGACTCACATCACGATAGGTTGACATTTAATTCATTATTTGCATCATACTCTGAGTCTGATGACAACGTGAAGTCTGTGCCGAATATAGCCGTTGAAACAAAGAGATTTATTTTACGATTTTGCGACGGGATGGACAGCATTTTTGAGTGTATGTGGCAGCTTACTTTTCAGCAACCAATTATCATTAAGTTGGATATTGTTTTTAATTTTAATTTCCCGTGACTGGGTTGTATAAGGATTTGCTTTATTGTAGCAGCTCTTTATTTCCATTGTAATGTTCGAGAGGAATGTGTTCATATTGCAGCAGCATTTACTTTACAGGATCTGCGCTTTAAGATCACACAGACCAATTAAAGTGTATTAATTAACTAATTGTTACACAAAAACCTTTAAGAGGCCTTTCTGAACTCTCTAATTTGTTCGAAAGGCTTATGTAATTTCTTACGGAAATTCTCATTTATTAATTCAGTTCTTAATTGGACAAGAAGAAATATTGTACATCATAAACATTGCTTGCCTATAACTGGCAATCGTTTATTGATCTCCGTAGAGTATTGACGTGTTTCGGCTTTTGGTTAGATAGTGATACTAATAAAAAAGACATTTGACAAGTCTCATGTAGGGCTCCAATTAGCCCAGTAGTGGCGTGCCCGGTTACCAAGTTAAAGGCTGGTGCGACTTCGGGTCGAATAGACTTTTTTTTTTCTGTTCAATTAAAAAAACAAAATAAATAAATAAATAGATAAAGTGTTAAAAATCATCACGCGATGGATTGTGGAGAGCGGTACGCTATGCCAGTAACGGGATCCGCAGATAAATCAGGCGAGCCGTCAAGTGGTTCAAGCCAAACACCAGTAGTGGCAGAAGAGAAGGAGGAAGCTAAGGCCAACTTCCACCTTAGTACAACGTCACACCCTACCAACTTCCACTGCAAAGCCGCTGGTGGAGTGAGGAAAGAGGCGCACTCAACGTCATCAACTGCAGCAAATAATCGTCCCCGGCAAGTTACTGACGACAACCCATTTGTCTCAGATTTTCACCACCACGTGAGAGGGAACAGCTTCGCTTCCTTGGTGCCAGCTGAATCGGAAAATGAAGCGGAAGAAATGGCGTCTATAAGTAGTAGCATCTAAATGCTGCAGAAAAGGGTACTGGGCATAAAAGGAAAGCAAATGGTAAGAAGGAAGAGGCAAGAGCAAGAGCAATCCCAACAACAACAGCAGACGCAACTAGCTGAAAAGCAGATCCAACAACAGCAAACAAACACAATAGCACAAGTGCTAAAACAACACCAACTTAAACTTAAAAACCACCAGCAACAACAACAAGAGCAGCCACAACAACAGCAACAGCAAAAACAGCAGCAGCAGATACAACAACAGCAGAAGTAAAAACAACAGCAGCAGCAACAACAGCAACGGCAGAAACAGCAAATTTCAAAACAAAGGGTTCCACCTATAAATACACTTAAGATGGAACTAAAAGAAACAAAAGAACTATGTAAGTCGGCCATAGGCAATCATTTTTATATTAAAAGACTTAGCTTAGATAGGCACGCGCTCCATTATAATTTAGTACAGTGGAGCGCTACCATAAAATTAAAAGTTTATTGAAGGATTTGACGACGGAGTTCTTCTCCTATACCCCTAAAGGGGTGAAGCTGCAGACAATGCTGCTGAGGGGGTTAGAAACTTCGACTGATCCGGAGGAGCTCCTTGCACTGCTGAAAGAGAAGGAGTGCGAAGGACTCAAATTCGTGGGGTTCAAGCCATTTGTCACGGCTAGAGCCAAAAGGGAGAATTGGAGATTAATGTTTTTCCTGGTTCAGCTAGGTCCCAGCTGAACTGGATGGTCCAAGGAGCATCAAAGTCCTGGACTACCACGATGTACAAGATGGAATGAAAAGTAACCTCCTTGACCACCAGAATGAGCTGTTACTGCAAAACAGGTTATGATGACTTAAAGTCCGTTCATACGAGAGTTGTCTGTAAAGTTTCCGGCCGAACAATGACACAAGGCATTTTTTCTCCTTGTAACTCTACACACTTCTCCCAACGATGCTCCCATCTCTTTAACCCGTCCAAATAGTACTTGGCGTTTTCCTCTGCAAAATAATTGTTCTCTAAGGTGATTGCCTCCTCATTTCACAAAAATCTCTGTCCTCCGAGCGCAGCTTTTAGAAGAAGAAGTCACTTGGGGCTAGATCTGGTGAATAAGGCGGATGGTCAAGCAGTTCAAACCGTAATTCATGGATTACGCCATGGCAACCGGTGAGGTGTGAGACGGCGCGTTGTCTTGGTGAAACAAGATTTTCTTTTTCTGCAAATGTGGCCGTTTTTACGCAATTTCTGCCTTCAGCTTGGCAAGTAATGATGCGTAGTATGCTCCTGTAATGGTTTTTCCTTTTTGAAGACAATCGATTAAGATAACTTCTTTACTATCCCAAAAAACAGTCGCCATCACTTTCTCAGCCGAAAAAACAGTTTTTGCATTTTTTGGAGCCGGCTCGCCCTCTACAGTCTGTTTTGACAGAATTTTTGTTTCTGGCGAATAATGGTTTATCCAAGTTTCATCGACAGTAATTAATCGTCGCCAAAACTCGGATTTATTGCGCCTAAATTACGTCAACAGAGCGTTGGAAATGTTCGTTCGAACACGTTTTTGGTCTAACGTAAGCAAACGCAGCACCCAACGCGCGGATAGCTTTCTCATGCCTAAATCTTGATTTGATATGTAACAAACACGTTCTTTGGACATTTTCAAAACCTCTACTATCTCTCTCACTTTAATTCGGTGATCGTCTAACACCATTTGGTGAACTTTTGCAATGTTATCGTCAGTGGTTGCAGTTTTTGGACGTCTCGAAGGTTCATCATCTCCCAAGCTCTTACGGCCACGTTTAAATTCAGCTGCCCAAAATTTCACTCTGGTGAATGATGGTGCAGAGTCCCCATATACAGAGTCCAACACGTTTTTGATATGCGTAGGCGTATTGCCTTTCAAAAACAAGAATTTATTTTACAGCTTGATACTCAATTTTTTCCATTTCCCCAAAAACACTCACATCGACTCACTCAAACGACTGTCAACTAAAAACTGCGCTACCAAAATGACTGAACCTTCTTCAAGTAACTGTCAAAAAATGCACAACTAGCATTCACTAGCTTTTATTGACGAGTGCCGCTATCTTTACGTTGCGGTCGGAAACTTTTCAGCCAACCCTCGTATTTAGGCAGACATGCCAAATTTCAGTGCGATACTGTCTTCAGTTTTGTTTTGACAGCTGATTGTTGTTGACGTTTTTGGCATCATGTTGAGTATGACCAAAAACGATTTTCGTTCTCTCATAAAACATTATTTTTTGAGAGACAAGACCGCGAAGGAAATAATGGAAAAGTTGGATAAATATTATGGGGCTAATGCTCCGTCAGATTACACCGTCAAATATTGGTTTCGAGAGTTTCGTGGTGGCCGCAACTCCACTACCGATCAAATCCGCAGCGGCAGGCCCTCCGATGCGGTTACAGAGGACAATGTCAAAAAAATACATGAAATGGTGTTGGCTGACCAGAAAGTGAACATGCGCCAGCTAGCAGATACCACAAAGATTAGTACTGAGCGCATAATATTGTGGGCAATATTCCCCTGACCAAAAACACGAACGCTAGATCACTTCGAAAGAGAGTTTGGACTTTCTGATGCGGAATGCGGCGGACTTTTGATGTCGATTGGTAACTGGATATGAATCATTCGGACTATTATCTCCTCCCAAAGCTCAAAATAAAAAATTCAGCTGACGCGAGGAAATCATCGACGCCACGGAGGAGTATTTTGCAGACCTTCCGGAAAATTACTTTTCGGACGGGATCAAGAAGTTGGAAAATCGCTGGAATAAGTGTATCAAACTAAAAGGGACTATATTGAATAATATAAAAAAAACATTTAAAAAAAAATGTACACTGGGAAAAATCAAAGATGAGCGAAAACATTTTACAATGTGTTCATTGCCGCGTCGTACTGCGAAATGCAGCCTCGATGCGTGAAGTGTGGAAAGAGCCACAAGTCAGAGGAATGCGCTCTAGGTAAGGACGGAGCGTCGGAAAATAGCCAACTCTCTTGTGCTCTATGTAGGAACACAGGACACACCGCAAATTATCGGTACGTACATGGCGGAGTAAACCCTGAAGGTCCTTGCAGTGAATGTGAATTCACTGATTAGGTTCGTAACGACGAGCCACACTGTTTAAGTTGCTTAAAGACCAAGCCCCTAATGTGCTTTGGTTAGCGAAACTAAGCTTACCAAAAGACACAAATTGAGGCACAGAAAATATAAAATATTACGAAGAAACCGACCCAATTACATTCAAGGAGGAGGTGTTGAAATCTTTGCTAGAAAAGGACTGCGTTTCAAAAAAGTATACAGTCGTGTAGTACGTAGGTTTCAGGTGCTGGAAGCATGCGTCATGTACATCCCTCTCCGTAGTGGAAAGCAGATATACACCATCTGTTTATGCATCTAAGGCTACTCAATCCACCATATTCATCCCAGAACTCGAGACACTTTTTCGATTCCTAAGGCGGGAATTGGATGAGAACTATTTTATTATCGGCGGAGATTTCAACGCCAATGGTGGGGTCAACGCACTGTTTAGCGACGGATAGTCCGTCGTTTCACAGACACGGCTCCTATTTGGATCTCCTGCTGTTCGACTCATGAATACAACTGACGTGCACTAACCAACAAACTACAAACTGTCTACGCACTTCCGTGTACGACAGTGACCATTGCGGTCTCAGCACAGAAATAACTGTTCCCAACGAAACTGCGGAATTGGATGAGTTTGTTCAAAGGCATTCCTACAATTATAGTAGGGTGCGCTGGACGCACTTATCCTGAACACTGACAAGAGCACTCTCCTCGAATTCGCTCTACCCACCGTCCAACAGAAATCTGTCAAATGAGGGGATTGACGAGTATCTAAAACTAATGGACGAGACAATCAAACGAACAATGGACAAAACGATACCACGGTATCAACACACTGACAACGAAGACTTATTCCCCAACGCAACCATTGACGCACTGCACCGGCATAAAAGCAGATTGCTGTCAAGACTAAAAACCTTGTACAGACAGTTCACTGACAGACATAACCCGGAGATCATGACACGGTAGTCGTCGATTAAAAACCTCCAAACATTAATAAAGGAAAATTACAGAAATTCTGTAAGTTTGTATTGGAACAACAAAATTCGGGCTGTAAACACCAGCAACCCGAATATGTTCCCGCAAATAAATAAAATATTTCGGAGAAATAATCAAAACGACCTTCCATGTCTTAAAATCGCTCGAACGACGAACAACGAACAAATACTTGTAGCAGCAGGCATTGATCCAAATGAGGCCGTTGATGATGACAACTTCTTTGTGGTCGAGGATCCGCAGGAGAAGGTAGAGGCTATAGGAGCGACTTTCCAGGAAGTGTACAAGGCGAATGACATCATTGGCCCGAACCACGACCTGGAAAGTCGAGTCCTTATGCACAATGCCTGCCTTCGAAATGAAATTGTGAATTGGCGATTCGAGAGCTCGGGTTTCACCCAGTTCAGTGACGAGAATATGGCAAATAATGTCATCACCAATGAAATTGTACTACCACCGTTCATTTTGAACGATCTTCGAATCACTTAGAAGTAAGAAATCAGTGGGAACCGATGAAATACGGAACATTGTGCTTCGACATCTCCCACTAGAAGAGGTGGACATTTATACGACCCTGTTTAATAATGCAATGAATAATGCCCATTATCCAGCGCATTGAAAAACTGTGGCCGCACATCTCATCCAATCCGGCGAATCTCCGGTCGATCAGCCTTCTTCCAGTAAGGTTTTCGAGAAGGTGATCAATAGAGTCCTGACTAAGTGGGTTGAGGACAAACATATAGTTCCGGATAATCAATTCGGGTTTAAGGCGGGGCATGATATCACTCATGCTGCGTCTAAACTGGTTTCTGATATCCAGTGGAACAAAGGCAAGAAACAGTGCACTGGTGCCTGCCTGATTGACTTGGAAAAGGCCTTCGACACCGTATGGTTAGAGGGACTCTTCTTCAAGCTGGACAGGTTGGGCATTAGTAAACCACTTCTGTATATTCTTTTTGATATGCTCTCCAGTAGACAGTTCATCGTGAAGAATGGCGATGTGACTTCCGCTGGAACATTTAACATTGAAAACGGTCTGCAACAAGGTGCGGTAAATTCGCCGATCCTATTCAACATTTACACAAGTGATCTGATAGGTTCACTTCACCATGCCATAGCGTACGCAGACGAGTTGATCGCGTACAGATCAGGTCCAAAGATTGAGGTCATTAATATACTCGTACTTTTGTAACGTGCCTTTGACAAAATTAAGCGATATTGCGACGACCGGTATTCATCATTAAGGCGATGTAATTTATTTTCTATTACTGTATGATCAAAACTTTGAGAAATAGAGGGGCCAATGGGGAAGTTAAGTAGGTATTTGAAATAAGAGGGATCCGGTACCAAGGAATTATAGGCAAAAGATTGCTTAAAAAATTTAGCAAAAAAGTTGGCTATGGTATGCGGATCGGTTGATGATATGTTTCCGTATGAAAGGGATGGAGGAAGGCGAATTGGCAGAAAGACTTAGGATCGCTTATAAGTCTTGATTGCGCACTATCAAAGTATCGCTGGTAAGTAGAGAACGTTATAAAACTGGGCGAATTGAAGTTACGACCCTAGATAGTTTGAATAATCAGGAAAAGAGTTGGATCGGAGGAAAACTGTCCATAATTTCTTTCGCTTGTTACGTAAAGAGCAAAGTTTACGATTGTACCACGGGGGGCTCGTAGAAGGGGTCTTAGTGCGCGAAAAGGGGACAGAGAGAGACAGCGGAGTTTAAGGGGTCAGTGGTAAAAATGAGGTCTAATTGCCTACCCATATAGTTGGAGATCCCACTAACTTGGCATGAGCTAGAGTCTGTGAGCTAATCCAAGAAGAGACATTCTTTACTCGAGTTAGGGTTTGCGATAAAAAAAGATTCATCATCTGATTGAGTCCAGTGCAGTTGCGGTAGATTGAAATCGCCGAATACGATGACATCATCGAGAGGATCAGATAAGTTAATTATTTAATCAATTGCAACGATAGCTAGTTGGTACTCGTAGCATTCAATTGGTTGTTCCGGTAGGATGTAAAAACACATAACGTACAGGGAGCTGTAGGGAAGTGTTATCTTTATTGAAACGTAGTCAAGCTTAGAAGAGGTAGAAACTGCGATTGGAGAAGAGCTTAGGTCATTGTGGACGGCCAATTGGACACCTCGACAAGGAGAATCATCATTTGGACTCGTAAGATCGTCGTCTTGAAAAACATAGAAACTAAGAGAGAATAATTCCTGATTCAGGTCAGGGCGTAGATCTCAAATGGGGGCGCGTGAGATTTGTGCGAGACAGCACGGGTTTTAGATCGCAGTTCTCTTACGTTTTGATAGCGAAAGGTAAGAAGAAGGTTATTTCGGGAGGACGTGGGAGTGAACGGTTGAAATACTGGAAATGGTAGCACGTTAGGGGCAAAAGAAATTGACGTTGTCAGCTCTGCTCCGTTGAAGATGTGAGATACTTTTTGAGTGCACATAGTTAACGAAAGCAGCAAGGTCGTCAGAGACTTTTTGGGGAGATATATTGAAAATCTCGTGGAACTTGATTTATAAGTTCCTCAGGTTTGTAAGGTCAGTAGGGAGACCTTCCTGCTGTATGGAGACCATGACGCTTGTTTTAGTTTTTCCCTCATAGCAAACTGAGTCGGATTTGTTATGCAGATACGCTATACGGTGACGTATTCTCGAACGCTTTTTTTTCTCTCAGCCTAGAAAGTGCATAACGACATTCTGTTGTGTCAAAAGTTTGTCGGGTTATTTTAACTGTAGGAGGCAGAAGGGGGTCAAAAATGGGGCTGGTGGACGAACATTTTGAGGGCGATGCAGCGGTACTTGAAGGGGCATTAGACACATTCCCAGATGAGTCGTTTATAATATGGGACCAAATGACATTGTGATATTTAGCTCCGGTTTTAAGATCGAAATTTGGAAAGAAGTGCTAGTTGTGGCATAAGCAGAGGGGTTAGGTATTTCAGTGGAGTTAGTGTGAGCGGTTGGGGTTAATTTGAAAGAGACGCGTTGACGCGGGGGCTTGGGTGGAACGGAGGTAGCTGGTGCAATACAATTGGAGGACTGATGAAGTTGGTTCGGGATGTGAGTGGGAGGTGCGAATTTGGGGAATATGTTCGTTTAAAATCTCCAATTAGAGTACGGTTTAGGACGGGAGTTGGAATCGCGATTAGGTAACTTAGTATTAAGCTTCGTTTTATCCTTTTTCTTGGTAGGTGTGTCGATCCATTTAGAGATGCACATCTTTCCAATGTTGAAATTATCACCAGCAGAATTCTTAAATAACCACTCGTATCTAGCAGAGAGGTCGAATTTAAAGTTGTGATTACCTTTGTGGTGATATGGCAGGAACATTTTAGATTTGCTGATCGTGATGCCACATTTGTTCGCGAAGAATTTCGTGATTCAAGAAATATCAGCATTTAGGAGGGAGCCTTTGATTAAAAATGCACTCATATCGGTTTAAATTTTATCCAGTTTACGGCTTCATTCGGAAGGTGTGTATGTTGTACCAAAATGTTTGATGAGCTTGCGTGGGGCGGCGACAGGAGGAGTTGATAGTGAAACAGTTTCGGTCTCTTGGTTTGAAGGGGCAGCGGGAGAATTTGTAGATTTACGGGTACTTAACAGTGGTGGACGAGGAGGTGGTGGTGAAGGTGGGACGACTTCGGTTTCCAGTAATCCAGCCAAAATTGATGTATTGCAGTGGACATTCTGGTGGTGTTGCGTATGGGTTGGTAAATCGTCAGTTTTGCTGCTTACTGTTTCGATATGATTCTCGATATTGAAAATGGTTGATTGTGCGGCAGCTAGATCGTCACCAACACCATTGATTCTATCAAAGATTACTTCGAGCATAGGATCAGGCTGCATTAGAGATGGTTGTTTCTTTGAGGTGGATGAGTCTCAAGATCTTCACGCAGGTAGTTTATCGATTCGCAAAATTTAAAGTTAGACATGTTTTGGGCGGGACAAACTGCTTTGAGATCATTGATCGCAGTATTCATCTCGACCAGACTTGCAGGTTATTTATCGATGTTGGTAAGCTTGGACTTAATTATATCGGTTGAGGACAGTACCGAGTTGCCTAATTCATCAACATAACTGATACTCCTTTATAAATTAGACTGATTAGTCGTGATCATTTTTGTGAGCCTTTTTTGGAATTAGTCACTAGAGTCACTGAGGCACTTTATAGCAAGCAACACGTGCGAAAGCGAGATGATCTTGCACTCATCACAAAAGAATAGGAGGTTGTCAGAGAACTCTTTGGTGTATACCGTATTCCTATTATTTGATTCGACAGAAATTGCATGGAATGATTTTCCACAGATGCCCTTACAAGTAACAAAGTCACCTTTGTCATCACAGATTGGGCAGTTAGTGATTCCGCGAGACATGTCAATTTTATCAGAAGAAAACAAAAATGGTAAACAATGAACTTTACGCACTCGGGGTAATGCACTAAATATATGCGGAACCGATAACTAGAAGTGGCACAGCGACAGTTATTGAGGGCGACAGATTGAGGTCAGCCAAAAAAAAAAAAATCAAAGAGACAGTCAGCACTTGGGGTAATGCAATAATGTCGTCCAACTGATATCAGAAGTAGAGATATGGTAGAGGAAGAAATAAATTATATTTAAATGTTTAATGCGGAACAAAAGCAAAAGACGTCCGAACATGACGAACAGTAGAACAGAAAATACATACGTCCAAACACTGGAGCAAGACAATGGCACCGAGGACTGTGCTCCTCGATAAAAGGATCACACCACAAGGGTGCTGTTAAAATCATCCTAGGCAATACAAATATATGTATTTTGGTAACACAATTGGTGCATGTAGCTGGCATGACACCACATCCTACAGCGAATGCACTCCTATCGATGTGGTTTCCGCATCTCGACATTCACAAGAAAAGCTAGCGGACTTCTAATCCATTACGATCGATGCAAACCGTGAAAATATTGGTTTGTACCACCAGAAGGAGCCCTTGTCGATCAAGTCTTCCTTAATGACGGTCGCATTCTCAGTGGCAAAGATATCAACAAAGCATCGGAAATGACGGTTCTGATATGGTAGACTAGCTCAACCACCACTTCGAAACCTGTGGTTTGACAATGAATGCCAATTGGGGTATGCAATGAAACCGAACGCATATAGAGCGGCGCTGCAGAGGAGATTCCACGCAAGGAAGAAATTGAGAGATGTTATACCGGGAAAGCCGGTAAACCTTTTAACTAGAAAATAAGAAGAATATGTCGGGTCGACAAAGTACGAACGGAAGCCTTCAAAGACGAACATAATAAGCTCGTGGAATATTCGCAGTCGGTGCTGAGGATATGGAAGCATCATTTCTGCAGACTAATGTACGCCGATGATGATCAACGTTACGCACTCAGGCAGAACGAACCATTTCACCTAAACGATGATGGCCAGCGTTTCATTTTACTTAATATCGGTGACGTAAAAATAGTCATATCTAAACCATGAGACTGTCGGCACTGACTGCCTCCCAATCAGCACTACTCCCCTCTATATGAAATGGAAAAAAGAAATGAGTTCGGTATGTCACGCTAGCAGTGAAGATTTTCTTCTGAGGTGCCAAAAGCAGGTCTAGCTTTTTCTATCATAACTGGGAATATTCCATCAGTATTGGCGTGTTGATGGCTTCATCCGTCACCACAACCGATGAGAGATACCAGCTGCAGCTTTTTGAGTTACTCAACTCACTTACAGCTCCAATAATAGTAGCTGGTTCTAAGCCGGTTCTGGTGAGGTTGCCTAGGCAATAAGTCCTTAGCTTGAGGCAGGCAGTATCTGTTTGGCTCAATGTAGCCCCATTGGTTTTTTTTTTTTTTTTAATGTGTCCACCTTAGCTGATTTGCCCTTTTGAGAACTTTGACCATTCTTATTTTAGGGACTCATAGAAATCCGAATTAGCTTCCTGTAAAGATTCCAGTGTTCCTTTAGATTATTCCTAAGTGATTTTCTTCGAAGTTTTCTGGTTTCCTAACATAGTCGCTATAAATCTATCTTCCACCTTCGAACTGGCGATCTGTAGGACATTTTATTCCATCTCTTCCACAAGACCGAAACTCACATTCGATTCTGAATTCGATGTGCCTATAGTCTGACATGGAAGACGCTGAGACGGAATTTTCAGCGTATCTATCAGTTGGATAGCGAAAAGTCGATTACTTCGTATTGGTTCAGAGCCAAAAGTCCTGATAGCGAAGTGGGGCGATAGTATGAAGTCCACCTTCTTCCCCTACTACATGAAATTTTACAATTAAATGACTGTAAATCAAGGATACGAAGTCATATAACTGCTCTTTACATCAAGAGATTATGTTTTTGTGGCTTTCGAACAAATAAAAGATTTTAATCGTCTTTATTCGGTGCCCTGCCGACCTTAAAGCAAGACTAATGGTCTAATCAAAAAGAGCCAAAAAAAAAAACAAACACAGATAGAGAGACCGACTATGACTTTTTTGTCTTTCGGCTTATCCTTTTCATAGAGTGTTCCCAAATTAAAATCCTTTTCTAGGTTTATGGCTTCTTTATTGCCATGATACATGTTTTGCTGGCTAAATAAAATGAAAATAATAGTTTCTCTGGTCCTGGATAGTACTATCTATTCGCATGTGTGCAAAATGTAATCCGCTTTTGCAGAGCAGTTACGAGTAGTTGAGTGAGAATGTAGTTCTCAATGTCGATGGGGCCTATCTACATTATGTACTTTGTACTATGCCTATGTACTACTGAAAGGATTATCTTTACGAGCACTCATAGTCTAATGGGAATATGGCTTCACACCACTATTTGCCCTAAATCTGCAAGTTCTTCAAACGAAAGTTTTCGCATGTGAAGATGTTTTTGATTTTCCTTATAAGAATCCCTTATTTGAGAATTACGTCAATATAAACCGGATGATGTATAATAATTTGT
This sequence comes from Volucella zonaria, assembly GCA_963966105.1. Lineage (NCBI taxonomy): Eukaryota > Metazoa > Arthropoda > Insecta > Diptera > Syrphidae > Volucella > Volucella zonaria. Next base: position 127,168,790 of record OZ014533.1, on the reverse strand, counting down.
GTGTTTTTTAACTCAATTGCAGTTCGAGATTCAAACTCCATCGGACCACAAAGAGATTTAAATTTGAATTCGTCTCTCTATAGCTGAATAGATTTGTTGTGAAAAGTCAATTAGAAAAATTGGTTTCAGGGATTTATTTCATTTTGAAAGGATTTTCCAAGGCACTGAACTAGAATGTGGGTTTTATTTTATCAGTAAATGACAACCATTGGATTTTTATAAAAAAAAGTGAAAAAAAAAAAGAAAAAAACAAATGGCATGTCGAAAGCCATTGAAGCGATAAGATACAGGAAGAATTCCATATACTCGTACATAGATTGCCACTTATCGTTTGCTTCGGTTCAAACGACCTTCTTGGGATATTTTTTTGTTTTTTGTCTCGTAGACACAGTATCATACGGGTGTATAAGTGTGGGTATCTGAGAGTGGAAATGCCAGTAGTATACCAAAAGTACTTCAACATATTTTCTGGAGCAGAAAAAGTGGCCTCGGGTCACTATGCTATGTGCGCAGTCAAATCGATAAAAGCGGGTTAATCGATTCTCCCCTTTGTTGAACATTTACTAACGTCCCTTTTCTTTTTGTGTTAGCATTAAATGAGAATAAGATTTAAAAAAAAAAAAAAAAAACAAAAAAAGGACGAAAGAAAAGGCAGACTTTTGTTATAGTTTTCCTTCAATATACCGCAGAGCCTTTAAAAGCTTTAAAGTTGCTGATCACTTTTCTTTTACGGCATTAACTTCAAACTGATGAGTTTAAATGTTTGCATTGCATGACATTGAATATTCTAGAAGGACTCTTCGGATAACTTCTGACATTTAGCTCATGTTAGCTTCGTTTGTCGAACGGGTGGGTAGGTAGGTAAGAGTGGCTGTTGGAAATACCAACCCACTTAGGCCTATTGACCCATTGTGATGCCACGTGGATCTATGATCCTCTTAATAATGGAATCGGTTTGAGTTCATGATGAAGCGTAGCAGACTGTTTACGTCTAGAAGAAAGATCCTAAGTGATGTTTTCTTTTCTGGGAGAGAGCTGGCCATGTACAGAGTAGGTGGAGGATTGTCTCCTCCTCTTCCGCGTCCAAGCAGCTTCTGCAGAAATCGTTTGTAAAGGCGCCAAGCCTTCTTGAGTGCTTGCCTATGAGGCAGTGTCCAGTGATAACACCTATGATGGCGCTGAGATGTTCCTTATTTAAAAGGATCAGACTCTTAGAGCGATCCAGATCCAGCTATGGCTAGATCTGTTTGGTCGCTAGACATGTTGGTTCAACAGTCCACCTAAGGTCTGTTCTTTTATTGGCATCCAGCTTTAATGTTAGTTTGCACGTAGCGATTCGTATACCTATGCTATCCTATCCTTTTCCAATTTTGGCGAGTTCATCGGCTCTACAGTTCCCTGGAATGTATCTGTGGCCCGGCACCCAACAAAAGCGAAGTCTGAACTGCTCTGACGTCTCCATAAAAGATGATCGGCATTCAAGGGTGGTTTTAGAATTTAGTGATACCGAGTCCAGGGACTTGATAGCGGCCTGACTATCCGATAAGATGCGGATATTCTTTGCAGATATCACGTTCTTCTTCAGTCAGGACAGAGCTTCTTTAATAACCAAAATTTCCGCCTGGAACATGACAGAGAGGCTTAGATTTAGCGTATCTGAGAAAACACCGCCACCAACCCCGCTATCGGTTTTAGATCCATCTGTGTAGAGATTGATTGACTCGTCCTCCATGAAGGCATCTTCCTCCCAGACGGATCTAGAGGGGAAGCTTACATGGAAGTCTTTGTCAAACCAAAGTTCAGGTATGATGTAATCGTTGTTCTCTGTGAGGATTCCCAATGTATTAAAAATGTCAGCGTGGCCAAATGAATTATGTAGTCGCTTTAAGGCGAATAGCTGCAGTCGCAGCTACTTGCCTGCTCAAAACATCGAGGAGTGTCAAATGAAACAGGATGTCTAATGCCGAAGAGGGAGTAGTCCGTAAGACTCCGCTTATAAACATGCTGTTCTTAGGACTCTGCTTAGTTTAATGCAGTTGACTGCACTTTCTAAGGCCGTCCACCAGACGACCACCCCGTAAGTGAGTATCGGTCTTATGACCGAGATGTATAGCCCGTGAGTTATGCGAAGTTGAAGGCCCCATTTGTTCCCAATGGCTTTTTTGCAAGAGAATAAAGCTATTGTAGCTTTATTGGCTCTTTCTTGAATTCTAGGTTTCTAGTTTAGTTTCCGGCCAAAAATGGGACCCAGATATTTTGCTGTATCGGAAAAGACTAAGCTGGTACCGTTTATTGAAGGAGGGTCTATAGTTGGAATTTTGTATTTCCTGGAAAAGAGGACAAGATCAGTTTTATGGGGGTTTATTCCCAATCCAAAGCGATCTGCCCAACGGGTTAATCTATTGAGATTTAGTTGAAGGAGTTCTTTAATGGTATTAAGATGCTTACCTGAGATGGCTATTGCAACGTCATCCGCATAGGCAATCACCCTGCTACCACCCGCTTCCAGGTATATCAGCAGTTCGCCGACCACTGAGCTCCAGAGAATGGGTGGAATGACACCGCCTTATGGCGTACCTCTGCTGACACATCTTTTAGCAGAAGTCTCACCCAGTTTGGAGTTGATTATCCTCCTTTTTAGCATAAGACTGATTAGCTCCCCAAGTGAGTCGTCTACCTGCAGAGTTGACAGCGCAGTCGTGATTGCGGATGTGTTGACGTTGTTAAAGGCACCTTCTATGTCCAGGAAAGCAACCATTGTGTACTCTTTACATTGTAGGGATCGTTCGATATAGCTAGTCAGTGAACATAGAGGCGTTTCCTTTACAGTAGGCATGTTGAGCCGGTGACAGAAGTCTTGGATCAATTTTAGGTCATATATGGATATCAATCAGTTGTTCTAGAGTTTTCAGAAGGAAAGGTGATAGACTTATAGGTCTGAGGTCCTTTGGGACAACATGAGAACATTTTCCGGCTTGGGGAATGAAAACTACACAACTACACAGCTCTACACAGCTCCTCATAATATTTTCTAGCGCAGGCAGAATAATATCTGAGGACCTATGTAGCTCGGCAGGTATTATACCGTCCGGACCAGCAGACTTCTATGGTTTGAAGCTATGCAACGCCCAAAGCAGTTTGTCCCTTGTAATCAGACCCTGAATTTTGGTCCTGAGTCCTTAGATGGCCTTAAAATCGATGAAAAAAATTGGACTTCTTGACTTTTTCCTGGATCTGTCCCGAGGTGTGAAGATTTGGTCGATTGTGGACTTTCTTGATCTGAAACCGCTCTGGTCAGTGAAGTGGTTGACGAAGGGTTTCAGACGTTCACACAATATGGCAGATAAGTTTTTTTTTTGCCATGTTGAGGAGACTTATACGTCCATAGTTAGCGCAGTTGAGGAGGTCTCCTCTTTCGAGGATCGGGCAAATCTCGGCTGAGATTCCATTCATCAGTCATACACTCTTCTGAGCAGATCTAAGAAATGCTCCAAGGAAAGTAATTTCCAGCTGCTTTGAGTACCTCGGCCGGTGAGCAGTCAGGTCCAGCTGCTTTGTTGGATTTGAGCTTAGATATTGCTATCCTTCTTTCATTTTAGTCAAGTGAATGGAAGTTTTGGCTATCGTCGTCAAAGTTGAATGGTCTGTTCTGGCTGACGGCGGAATGTTAGGCTTCTTCGCCGTTATGCAGTCTGTAGAAAAAGTTTTTCCATATTCTCAGCACGGTTATGACTCTACGACTAGTTGTCCATGTTCTTCTTTGTGGGATTCCATTCTGGCTTTGTAGGTTGACGAGTGGATGCTAAAGGTTACGTCCGCTTCAAATTCTTAAAATTTGAATTCATCATTGTTCGCCGTATTGTTATACGGGCCCATCCCATAACAATTTTTGGATTGCGGAGATATCTGATTTCAGTAGACTAGAGTCTTCGCGAGTTGTTTGGTAGCGCGTGGCCTATTAAGAATCCTAACATTCCATTTGCAAAGCCGAAAATAATTGTCTTGAAAATGTTTGCTGTGGTCACCAACATTATATCCATCCATATCCGAAGCTGTTGTCTCGGTTGTCTCCGAACTGTTTTGTTTTTTAAACAGTGTGGAAGTTACCCCTAACCTGAACGGTCAGGCATTGATAAAGCCGCTAGACAAAGGGCATGGCTAAACAGTCCAATAGCAGTAACTGTGTTTAGGCTACAAGAGCCATCGTTGGCCTATTCTGGTCTCATGTGCCAGGAATGCAAGGTCCCGTCACATCCATGGACCTCCTTTTGAACCTGGGCTCCGAATACGATGAAGTTGCTCTAAAGAGGGCTGTGCACCTAGTAGTTCAAAGCTATTCGAGCCGTGGATGCCACCGCTGATCCGTAAATGAGATTCCTCGGCTGTCGTACTGTAGAAGGAGAAGTGCCCTAGTGTGAGCTCTCTCTCCCTCTCTCGTCAGAAGTCACTAGTCATACGCCGTCAATGGGACGAGGCACCCGGGTACCATCGCGTGGTGTTGACAGAAAGAGTGTCGACGCTTGTGTCTTGATAAAACGCTTCACCACCACTGAAGATATGTACAAAACTGCATATGCAATATGAACAAATTCCATTGCTCAAAAAATCGAGAGGAATAGCCCCGCATTTTTCTGGAGCAAGGAACCGTGGTTTTAAATTAAAAGTTGAAGGATTTGAAAAATAGGAAACTAAAACTAAAAATGTCCTTAAATGTCAATTGCAACTGCTTACGAGTATGTATCGGTGGCGTATGTGGAACTTTTTTACCCAATTATTGTATCCATGCAATGACATTTCTCCGAACGACTCTCGCATATATTTTCACTCTAAGTATGCTCAGAAGGACAGATTTATCCAGGATCTTTAGAAGAAAAACAGGTCGAACTTTCTTTTAAATTATCGTCATTGCATACCACTCATTGTTCATTATGTCAATTTCCTCTGCTCCAATTTCTGCATGTAACTACTCTCAACTTCAATTTGAAAGGATTTGCAGCATAACATCCTGGAAGATTATGTTCTTAAATGTTTAAGTGAAATCATTCTTTGTAAGTTTAAGGATGGCAAGAAGGAGCGGATGAGAGAAATCGTAGAATTTCATCAGCAGCTTAAATGACAGCGGAAAAATTAGTGCTTCTTCATTGAGGATACGAGTATCTAGTAGTTACTTCAATTTCCATTTACTATGGTGCTTGCCCTAGTTTTCAAAGCTTAGCTGAATTTTCAAATGAAGTGAAGGAAGAAAATTATTTAATTGGGAGGGTAGACAGCCTTTAGTATAATTGAAAGCAAAATGTTCATGTAAAATTGTGAAATAGTTTGTATCTTTAATATTCCGTGAACGAGTCGTGTGTCCAACGTGAATGGTAGCTGTAGGAAGGATGTAGGATGTTGAATGCAGGATGTGAAATAATGATTCATGTGCCATGTCGAACGAAGAGAAAGAGGATGTGTGATGACACAAATAACATCCACATTTAGGGCGTCGTTACTCCATTTTCCATAAAATATCAGAGGATGGGCAGATACTCGTACATATGCCTCCGGTTGTAGGGTCTTTTGCTGGTTTTATTTAAGTCACGTTTCAAAATCAGACTAGGAAGGTGAGTTAGACAAACTGAACTTTGGTATTTACGTAACTTTTTAGACATTGTGATCACAGGCAATGCAATATATACATTGGTTAGCACAAAGCTATCTAAATTCATTTCAGGCGATTTATCATTCCACAAGAAATACATTTTTGGTCTATTTTGGTATCTGTTGGTACAGAGCACTCAGACAGAGAACTAGTTCGGGAACTGAAATTGTTCAATATTTCCTACAGTGATGAGTAAATGCTTCAGATAGAAATTGCCAACAGTACTACAGGGTTTTCCATTGATGGCGCTCGAACTTCAAATTTGAACAAGACTAGCTGGGTATGAGATATCATTAATTTTTTTTTTTTATATGGAAGGACATTCGATTAGATTAAAGATGGAATATGGTTTTGGCCAGATAGCTACCGCGGATTCGCTGGGCGTGCCGTATCCGAGTGGTCCAAATTTTCGATGACTCGACGCATCGGGCCCGATATCATTGATGACCATCAATCATTTGCGGCTTATTCGCATAGACCTGTGATTTAAAGTAGAAAGGACACATGATCTCAGTTGCCAGTGGACGTCGGTGAAACGCGAGATAACTTGCCGTCGAATTTGTCGTGCAGAATATCCATTGTTGCATACGCTGTGTGGCATGTAGCACATCTTTTCGTAACAATTTAACCACAAAAAATTTGTTATCACTGATCAGTGTCAATTATGGCTTCATTTAGGAAGAAATACTGGCCAATGACCCCGCAGGACAGGAATCCACACCAAACAATGACATTGTCTGAATGCATGATGGGTCTCATGTGGATTGTCACCCCCCTAAATGCGACAAACTTACTTGTTGACTCAGCCATTCATCCAAAAACGGGTCTCGTAGTGAAAATGATTTTTCGCCTGAAAGGGAACCACCCCACTTCTAACGGATACAGAGACCCAATCAGCGAATGGCTATGGTCATTTACCTTCTGTTCCAGGGTCAATTAGATTTGGAAGGGGGAAGACATAAGTCCCGATGCAAAATTCGCCAAGTAAAGGTCTGCGAAAAACGAAAACCTGACTGCCTGGGATTATCCTCTAGACTCTTGTTCACTGTAGCAATGTTTTTTTGCAGACCTCGACAGTTGTTTTCAGTTGATTTCATTTTCTCCACCAAACAAATGCAACTTAAAATTCATGTAGCGCTCTGAGCACTCACTTTGACAGGGAATACGCCTTAATATGATCGAAGTTACGCTGCAGAAGAGTCTTGTTGGTATATAGGTATATGCCACTAATTCGTCTGCCTCTGCTATAGCGTGACTGGGGGCTGGTGGGTTCCCTCGTGTATATGTCAAACAGGGAAATTTTAATTTAAGTTTTTTTTAGCTCAATTTTGGTAGGGGCTGAGGCCCCCATTTATTGGCTTAATACAAGCTTAATCTAACTTCAAAACTAGGACTAAAAACTAACAGAAAGACTTAAGACTTAGGAATCAAGGGAATGACGGAGGAGATCTTATTTGAGACGAGGAGTGCTCAGGTCGAAATCAGAAAGAGAGAGGTTTGAGTTGACCTTTCTGAGCATACGGGAGGTGCGGTGGGACGGTAGATACTCGTAGAACAGACGAGGACAACGTGGATTGCATGGGTTAGTATTGAAGGAAATAGAGTTGGAAATAGATGCGCAGTCGATGGAACCAGAGAGCAATTGATGAATGAAAAAATGTCAAAAATACTCCCACGTTCTTCTAACGAATTCATATTGAGAAATTTGGACCGACCTTGAAACGGAGGTAGGATTAAAGGGTCGTTCAAGGGCAGACTACGGAGAGCAAATTGGAGGAATCGCTGAATACCCTGGGTTCGGGAAAAATGAACTCGGCATGGCATACTCAAGAAGGAGGCGAGCAAAGGTAATGTAGAGAGAACTGGTTACATAAGGGTTAGAAAATTCCTTGGACCACCGTTTAATAAAGTCAAGTAATAAGTTGGCTTTGAAGATCATCTTATCAATATGCAAATGAAAATTAACCTCACAGTTGAATAACGTGCCAAGGTCTTAAAAAGGCTGAACCAGGGAAATTGGTTGACCATAGAGAAAATAAAGTCGGGGAGGAGACGGGTTGCATTTACTTGAGAAGATTACACCACCTTGATCCAAAATTTTCCGGAATTTATTCAGAAAATTAAAAATGCTTAAAAAAAAGTTTATTCATCTAAATCTATATTGTCCCCTTCAGAGTCATCCCCATCGACTGCAACAAACTTATGCCAGCGCTTGATCCAATCCTCGAAACATTTTTTATATTCGGGTTTCGGTATGTCCATCAGTGCTTCCTACGATTTTTCCATTACTTCCTCTCGGCTGTTGAAACGCGTTCCCCGTAGTGGTGTTTTAACTCGATTGAGCAGAAAGAAGTCACAGGGAGCTAATTCAGGTGAATTCGGTGACTGTTGGATGGTATTTGTTGCATTTTTCGTCAAAAAATTACGAATAATGATGGCACTGTGCGACGCGACGGTGCGTTATCATGGTGCAAAATCCACGAGTTTTCTGATCACAATTCTGGTCTCTTTCGGCGAATTGCTTCACGCAAACGTCCCATAACGCCCAAATAATACTCGTACACTTTGTTTACTGTCTGGCCTTCTGGCAAAAATTCATGATGCACTACACCGTTGTAATCCATGAAAGCCGTGAGCATTGCCTTCTTTTTTGACTGAGAACGACGTGGTTTTCTTGGTCTCGGCTCATTTGGTGAACGCCATTAACCTAGCTGATGTCTGGATTGCGTGTCGTACTCATAAACCCACATCTCGTCTCTAGAAATGATCCTTTTGATGAATGTGGGATCGGATTCAGCCTCGCAAAACTTATTTTTTTTCGACGTCAACACGGTCTCTTTTTTGCATGAAATTGAGGTCTTTTGGCACCAACTTTGCTGCTCCACGACGGAAACCCAAATCATTAACTAAAATGTCTTGGACGGATCGATAGGCAATATTCAAGTCATCCGCTATGTCTCTGATGGTAAATTTGCGGTTATTGACCAACATTTCTTTTACGAGTACTTCATCAATGTTTTCGTCGGTTTTCGATGTCGATGGTCTGCCACTGCGTTCATCATCTTCGATTGACTCACGACCGCTTTCGAACCGCTTGTGCCACGGGTAAACGACCGTTTTCTTTAGAGAATCGTTGCCGAAACACTTTTCCAACATTTCCAACGTTCGCACATCATTAAATCCGTTTTTTTACGCAAAATTTAATACGAGTACAAGTTCGTTGTTGCAAATTTAAATCCATTTCTAAAATTGTAAAAAATCGCCAACACACACAGAGAAAGATGTACTCTTGGCTACGTAACTTTTGCAAATGTCAAGCTGTGACGCTAAGATTTAGGGAACTTTTTGATCAAGGTGATAGACTGACGTTCAGCTTCATTTAGTTCTAGACATTTTTAAGGAACCAGATTGAAAACTGTTCAACGTCTTCTTGAAGAAGGGTGAGTCATGCGGTGAAGAAAGGGAGAGGAGGAGTATTTAATGAACCTCTAGACATCGTTAATAGTAAGAATGAACAAAAAAGACGACCAAGATGAATGCCTTGTGGAGTTTCAGATGAGGCTAGGAATGGAACAGAAAGGGCGGATCTAAGCCGAATACTATAATAACAGTTTATCAGGTAAGAACAAATCCATTTTGAGAAAAAAAGGGCAACGCCGAAAGCAGATAATTTGAAGAGGAACAATTGATCAGATACCTTTTCAAAGGCTTTAGTGAAATCAGTTGCGATAAAATCGATTTCCTTGCTGCTAAGGCTGCGTGAGCAAAATACAAGTATTCAACTTCTCATCCTCCATCCCAACGCTCATTTACAATGAAATTCCAGGTGTCAGCTCTTTGGACAAGGCCAATATGCTTGCTGCACCTTTTGCGGCCAGGTGCATATTCTGCTTTGTCTCCGCCTACACTTGAGTACGTCGAATCTTCAATGGGACAAATCCACTTTCGCACTCGTGTAGTAGCAAGAGTTCTTAGAGATCTTAACATTTGTTGCGTGCAAATCACGCCCCAAAAATCCTCCACTCCCTTTTCCATCTGTTGTCTGTTGACATTTTCTTTTCTCCCTCCCCCTTCTCGTGTTGTCCCTTCTTTTCTTTCTTCCCGTCATACTCTGGATGCCACGGTACAGGTGGGATTTACTGGATCTTCTGAATTCAGTTCCCTCCCCCGGTCTACCGCTCCAGAGATGACCACATAGGTACCCCTGAGAGAGCCAGGCGGACGGCCTGGAGACTCTAGCGGACGGACGGTCCGCCCCTTGATGCCTCTAGAGATCTACACAATTGGCAATGACTGCGAGCCCACCGTACCTGACATTGTTTGCCCTAGGATTATAAATTTGTATAACCCCCCTACCCCAACAAAAAGAACTAAAAACCAAATTGTAAAGGAAAGCCCACAATTCCCCGCGGTCGATACTCGGCTCCCTATGTCTGCAAGAAGGTTTACTGACACCCCCCCATTGTAAACCTGGTAAAACAAGTTTTCCTCCCTATCCGGCGGTCTCAATTAAAGCTCTCAACTTTAGCTTTGGTTTCGGGTCAGAGGGCTGGCTTCGAACCAAAGCAATCACTGGGATGACAAAACAAACAGAACGAACAAACGTGACCCACAAACATAGAACATCGACTGGTGTGATTGGCTGGGGATTCAGTGAGAAGCTGTTGGAACTCTGGACGTGATTCCCTTTGCTCTAACAGCTGAATTGGCGGAACCCCATGTGTGTGTGTGTGCGTATGAGTGGTGGCGATGGCCAAAAAGGCGGATAAGGTCATTCGGTAACTTATCGTCTTAAGGGCAAGAGCCAAAAAAAAAACCCAGAAGAGAAAAAAAAAGAGGAACAAGAACACGAACAAGAACACGAACGAGAACAAGAACACGAACGAGAACAGGAACGAGAACAAGAACAACGAAATAAAACAAATCGAGGACGAGAGACACCTGACGGATACGACTGGACGAAAGTCGGTGATTGTGGCGGAGACGGCTCACCCTCCTCCACCAGCAGAAACCCAGATAGAGAGCGACATAGCATAGGCAGGAAAACCCAATAAAACCAGCTAAGTACCCCCTTTTTGAATAACACATATTTGTGCCATTAAAATAGACCATCTTTGCGATAAACCCGCGTCCGTAAGCCTTCTCACCGTTATTGTGAAACCGTTCGTAAGACGGTTAGATTTGACTACTTACGCGACCCGCTAGCCGTAACGGTACGACAACGCGGAACTGTAGGCCTTCCGTTGGCCGACCCATTAAAATCAAAATCAATTTAAAATTTTTAACCAACCTTTTTTTCTAATAATACTTTCGGCATACCCTGTGATCCCTCAAAAGAAAAGAAAAGATAAATTGTGCGTTTTTTTTTCTCATTTGTTTTCCCAATTTCGCATTAAAAATTGGGTGGCGCCTACCTGTTGTGTTTGTTACCAATTTTTTTGTTGAGAGATCTTCCCCCCCCCTTGCTGAGCAGCCGGTGTGTGCAGCTAACCAACAGCTGCTTGTTGCAATTCCGGTTTTTTGCGATTCCTTCTTGGACTCACATTCGCTTTTGTGCAGTCCACTTCATTCGCTCATCAACCACCACCTGTGTGGTTGCGATTCGTCATCTCCTCTGTTTTTTTTGGTTTATTGTTTTGCCGGCAGTCCGGCATTCCATTGAATAATAGTTTAAATAATTTAGCTATTTCTCCCCCGGGATCTGCAATACATTCACAAATCTGCTGGTCCAGATGGTATATCGCCCCCTCTTGTGATCAGGTGTTCTTCCACTGTGAACAAACCACTGCGTAAGCTTTTTCATCAATCTTACTCTTTAGGACTCTTTCCGAGAAAATGGAAAACAGCATTTGTTCAGCCCGTCCCTAAAAAAGGCGAATCTTCCTCTCTCTCCTCCTACAGACTCATTGCACTTACGTCCCTTATTTCCAAGGTCGTAGCAACAGGTCCACTGGTGATCTGATGGCATGTTTCACCGAAAAGTGGAACCAAAGCGTACTTCAATCTGGCGAAAGCAAAATAGTTGCACTTGACATTTCTGAGGCATTTGACAGAGTTTGCCATCAGGCTCTTTTGTCTAAAATGCGTGCTTTTGAGATCGACGACTCTCTTCTTCAGTGGATGAGAAATTACCTTTCGGAACGTTCAATTCAAGTTGTCTTGGATGGTTTCAAGTCTGATGTTCACAAATTAAATGGTGGTGTGCCCCAGGGCTCCGTTCTGTCTCCGACACTCTTTTTAATTTTCATAAACTATCTCTTGCCTGCTACCTCTAATCCAATATACTCCTTTGCTGACGACAGTACTCTCTGCTTTTCATATTCGTTCCCGGATTCACGCCCCTGCTCTTCGGCTGTAGAACGGGAACGGCAGCGCATGTTAAGCTCAAAAAATTCTGATATTACCAGCATCACTAATTGGGAAACCACTAACAGAGATGAATTTAATGCTTCCAAAACACAATGCTGCTTTCTATTATTAAAGCGAAATTTAAACACCCAGCCATTATCCATGGATGGCACTTGCGTCGTCGAAACCGATAAACTTACCATCTCGGTATGTGTTTCAATGAATGAAATGACCACATATTCGGTGTCGAAAAAAATGCCGCGAAGTGTCTAGGTTTTCTCAAGCGATGTTTATCCGCCTTTAATTGGAATACAATGCCCACATCTGGTCGGTTGGGCCCAAAACATCTCTGCACTTGCTAGATAGGATCCAAAACCATGCGATAAAACTCATAGGTGATACTACTTAATATCACTCACACAATAGATACCCTCGAACACCGACGTAATGTCTCGTGTCTCACTCTGTTTTATCGCTAGTTCCATCACCAGTGCTCCACAGAAATCGCCAGTAGCACTCAGCCCCCTCAAACTTTTAATCGTAACACCCGTCTCGCTGTGAATGCTCATCAGTATACCCTCAAGCCCACTTTCGGATGTACAACGCGCTTATGGAATGCCCTGCCTAGCTCTATATTTCCTAGTCATTATAACCTTCAAATTCACCGGTACCGCTCTTTCTATCCTTCCTGATCTTCCTTCGCCCGTGCTGTGTGCAAACATTTTAAGGGTAAAAAAAAAGGTTCGTGGTAGTTGATTTACCTTTTAGAAAAGCATACTCTGGTAAACTGGTTCCTGCATCTGTTCCACTGGGTGTCGGAGCTTCAACGCGGCGTGAATAGTGCCATATCTCGTCCAAGAACCAATGTGATTGTCCGGGACTATATTGTTATCCTCCACCCGTGTATGGTTGCTATTCCCTAATGCGGTGGTACTATTCAGTGCATTGTTAAATGGCATAGTAGAAATGTTCAATCCTTCCAAGGGCAGGTGTCTCAATACAACGGCTGGCCGATATCCATAGCCTGATTGCCTTTCGGCACTTTTCCCACTTCGGCGATTATTTAGTGAAAAATTAATTGAAAAGAGAATTATTAGCGAAATGCGCAAACTTGGTCCGCTGCACTTTTTTCTAATTTTAAACTGACATTTATTTATATTCATCAATTAGCTCTTATATGCTAGACAAAAAAAAAGCTTCAAAAATTGCTTAAATAAATTAAAATTATCTTATCAACCTTACTGGCAGTTTAAGTTAAAATTAACACTTAAGCAATGTCTTCGACGATTCTTATAATATAATTTTTTTATTGTATTTACTATAATACAATTAACAAAACTTTTCTTTTATTTTTCATTAAACTAACTTACAAGCTACCAATAAAAATTAACCTTAACCTACTTACACTATCTTTTTGCACATTAACACAACTTTTTTGTTTTTTTTTTTTGTGGGATATATACGAGTATTACTAGAAGTCCCCCATCTCTTTCGCTATTTTTTTTTATTTTTTATAATATTATTCGTTTTTCCTACAACTGCCCTAAATCCATCTACTGCTATGTAAGCCAAGCGGCTAAGAAACTGGGCTCACGACCGACTTTGTTTCCTAATGAAGGTACTCGTACTTTGCACTAAACGAATTCAACGAAGGAGCTTCCTCTCCTTTAACGAGCCACCAAAATTGCTGGTACTGCCGATCAACATCCCTCTTGTAGTGACTCCCTATCACCCTACTGAACCGGAAATGCTCCGCACTGCCGTGTGCAACACCTGTGTTGTAGATGAGTCGCCTGTTCGAGCGATGTAGAAGATTTATGGCACCGCTAATCTGTCCTGGATCAGACCTTTCTTATCGTGGTAAAGGGATGGCCTTTTGAGTACGAGTCATTAGATGTTCTACCGAACCAACCAACCCATTAGTCGATTTTTGTTTGCCAAAACAAAATATAAATTTTACTGAACACCAAGCTTCCCAAGTATTAAGAATTAGGAAGCGACTAGTTTCTACTTTATCCTTTTTCAACTCTTGTGTTCCATCTGCTATCTGCTATCTGTACAATAGCTCAGTTGCACGTAGTCTTTCTGTCGCCACGACCAGACAATTAAAAAGCATGCAACGGTTTCACCTCAATAGCTATTTATACAGCACCAACTCTACCCTAAGCTCAAATGACAACAGGAACATATTCCTTCTAGCTAAAAACATCTTGGCGCCACCGCCTAGACACCATACTACTCGTATACATGAATCAACCTTAACTTCCATTAAAATAATATTTCCAAAGCAAACCCAAGCAAAGGACTGCATTTGGGGAATTTAGCTTGGTGACTGTAAATTTGCAGGAATACACATTCGGCCTACATATGTACGAGTGTTAAGTCCTGATCTATGTATCTGTGTCAGAATATGGTGGCAGTTATATTGCAAATCTAATTTCAGTGGAATCCTCCACGCAAAAGAGGATAAATCTTAATTAATCTTGTGAGACAGAACTGGTCCTGTTTTAAAAATAGAAATGAACCATCTCACTGGTCCTTCCCTCTGATTTTATACACCTTCAATGGAGAAACCATATCTTTGCTTGGTCATAAGGAAACCTATACTTCGAACGAAGTATCTTTAATTAAGAATGCAAACCGTACGAAGTGCATCTGAAAGGACGCAAACCCCCACAAGAATCGACTATAATGAATACAAATACAACATATAGAACAATGTCCATGGATAAGGAACCCAATCGCCGATACTGGTAATGCAAAAGGACACAAACACACGAATAGTTGCTTTCCAGCATGGATTCCGAACCATGCCATTTGAATGCCATTTCCAAAGATCGATATTACTTTCCTGAACCAATCTCTCCACGATGTGAAAATCAGTCTCTGTCATCATTGTGGCGTCTTTGTGGTGCCCAGAAAACCTCCCAGCATCCACTGAAACTAACCAAAGAATCCCTAAATAGAGGAAAAGAGGGGCTGAGTTTTATTGCCAATCCTTACGACTTAGGCACTCTCTGACAGAGGCATGGAGTCGGTGGTATTTAAGCAATATCCTTGGATTCATATGTTTATGTACGAGTACATATGTGGAACTGACATAGCGCAAATGTTCGACATCAGCGAAGTAAGCGACAGTTTGTTATTGGAAATCGTATCTGAGTTTGTGGTAATCTTGGAATTTTGGCAATCCTTGGAATCCATGGGGCTCGAGGAATAGACGTCAGTAACACTGTTATTGTCGTTGGTATTTTGAATGTCAATTGTGCGGCATTGGTGGGTAGTATGTTGACAATCAACTGAATTGAAAGAATGTCCTTGGCCTTTTGTTGTTTCGATGTTTCGAGGAAAATCGACAAATCAGATACAGAAGATGGTTTGGTTGGTCTGGGGGGGGTTAAAATTAAATTGTCTTGCGGATTGGCAAGGCTTTAGAATATCCTTTCCTGTTTAATAGTTCGTTTTGGTTGGTTGTGTATTTGATCGTTCATTAACCCGGCCAGTTATTTTGTAGTCGTTTTTCAACTAAAACTTTAATGTTAGTTACATTTCGGCAAAGGAAATAAGTTTTGTACTTTTGCCAGATTATCCGGGCTTAAAGAAGATGTTAGTGGGTCCTGGTGCACGAGTACGAATATCTACAAAGATTAGGTTTCGAGGCAATACTCCCGCTTATGGGATACTTATTCAAGTTTATAGTCCTCTTACACAGCTCGTTTCGAAAGATTATAAAATTATGTTGAGCGTTTGTCGAATATTGGTCCATAACCACTTTTCTGTTGAAATCGTATGAACTATTGTCAGCTGAAATACTTTCGAGTAAAGTAAAATGCAGTTTTGAACCATGGAAATGCAGAAAAGAAGTCTTGATATGGCCGACGGCAGTAATCAATAAGACTACAATAATCGGATTCTTACTAACTTACCAAGATCGTGCTACAAACAGGGGTAGACTTCGGCCTCAACTAACATGCGTCTCTAGCTAGCGCAATATTTTGCCAGTTAACATCAGTTGCGCACATGAAGTTACCTGAAGTCCCCTTTCACTTGTGTGACCCACCAAAGATGAAGTCGCCCTCTTCAGTGTTATCCCTTTATGTTGCAGTAGAAAACTTTCCAGCGTTCAATGTGACTAAGCCGTCTAAGACGAGTTATCTGAAATTTTTAGATAAGATCAGCTTCGCCTTACAACCCGTACAGTTCTTAGTTGTAACATCTCCTGCACGCAAGTGGAACCGAAAATTACCCTAAGAACTTTGTAGCTGTCTATCATGACATTCTCTCCTAGGCATCGATATTGTGTGTTCTTCTTTGTTGACATCAAATACTTTGTTCTGCCCCCATCTCTGACAAATATCCCAATGACAGTTCCCATTATATCATAACTGAACAGACTTTTGGAAGGTGGTGCCTATGGAGTTACGAGGGTAGTCCTAGAAGTACCCAACCTAACAAAGAAAACACAAAAAACTTGAGGTAAAATATGTTTTTTTCTCCACGTAGTCTCCTTTTAGTTCAAAACACTTTTCCCAGCTATGTTCAATAGCCTTGATACCCTGTTTATAGTGAGAATCGTCGATGTCCTTAAAATAGCCATCAACCGCAGACTCCACCTCTTTACTGTTATCAAATCCTTTCAAATTCAGAAATAGAAAATAACCATTGCATTGTTGTCATTCATTAAGTTTAGACGTGCTTAATTTCGCTCCGCTTATTTATTTTCATTTAATTTGTTCCTGCCTAATTTGCAATAATTCGCAAAAGCTATTTCTCGGTCATCGCCTTTGTTATTCATTGTGTAAAAGTGCTTAATAACCCAATTTTCATTCACCGCCTTTTGCGTAAATTTTCAACTGACCTACCCTAACTTCATTGTCATCATGTCCGAATTATTTGAAAGTGCAAATTGCTCTTTAACAAGTGATCCAAATGCTGTTATGGTGATCTGCAGTGGTCTTTGCTGCAAGTCGTTCCACGCCCTATGCATTGGGTTGAGTAAGAGATCCGTCGCGTATTTAAGGGACTTTAAAAACAACTTTTTGTTCTATTGTGATGAGTGCAAGGACATCACTCCGTCCCACATCTTGCTTGCTATTAAGTGTCTCAGTGATTCGGTCAACAATTCTGCGGCGGAAAATAACCATTCATTGAAATCGATTCAAAATCAATTCACCAAATATGATGACATTTTAAAAACAGTTGAAGACTTATCAATTTCCCTCGAACAATCTGCAAGCTATAATAAGAGTCAATTTAGAAACTTATCTATGCAGTTGGCTCAAAATAGTGATTTAATTAAACGAAACGATAAACACGAAATTAGTGAAGATTTAAAAAAATGTATATCCCACAGTGTTAAATCCATAATTAAATCGTACATCCCCACTATAACAGACTCTTTAAGTTCTCTACGGTCTTCCCTCGATTTTCATCTCCAAAGTACGTCCCGAAGTAGCGTCCCCTCTCCGCCAAATAATGATCAGTTGCTCATAAATATCATGTGCCAAATGAGTGATTTGAGCAACGAGATAACCGAATCACGCGCGCTTTTAAACGAAATTACTGATCACATCCGGATAGCTTCCAGTAAAATCGACGATATACCGGTGCAATCCCAAGCTCTACCGACTGCACCATACAACACCTCGATTCTGACTGAGATGCTTGAATCTGCAATAATGGAACCACCAGTAACTCCTGGGTCATCATCTCCTCCACTATCAGTCTGCCCTAATAAATTTCTCTGTACTTTGTCAAACTCTATATGACAACTATTTAAACCAAATGGACCGCACACTCATTTCCGACCCCATGCGATTCTTTCAGTTCATCAAAACTAAAAGTAAATCGGATAACTATCCATCATCTCTGAATTTTCTAGATAAGTCCTCGGGCGATCCCCAAATTATAGCAAATCTCTTCGCAACTTTTTTTAGCCAAGCGTTCGCCACCCATTCCCAAGGGCCAGACCACTCTTACTTTTCCTACTTAAATAGCTGCCCACAAACAACTTTGGAATATATGTCTATAACTTTAGAGCAAGTCAAAGATAAAATAATAAACCTCAAAGATGATTATTCCGCCGGCCCTGATGATCTTCCCCCTATATTTTTAAAGAAATGTGAAATGCACCTAGCCCAACCTCTTACAACTCTCTTTCAGCTTTCTATCACCCAGGGATTATTTACCTCGACCTGGAAAAGGTCATTTATTATTCCCCTACATAAAAAAGGCCGAAAAGATGATATTTCCAACTATCGACCAATTGCTAAGCTGTCCTGCATACCTAAGCTTTTCGAGAGCATTATTTATGATATAATGCTTTTCCATTGTAAATCCATTGTTTCCCAAAACCAGCACGGATTTCTCAAAGGTAGATCTACGACCACCAACTTAACGGAATTCGTATCAAGCACTTTATGTGCACTGGAATCTGGAAACGAAGTTGATGTGATTGCCACCGATTTCAGCAAAGCCTTTGATAGGATTTCACATGATATAATTCTTCTGAAATTAAAAGCTCTTGGTTTCCAAATAAACTTTATAACATGGGTTCAATCATATTTAAATGAAAGACAATACTATGTTTTATTTAGGTCCATGATTTCTGACCCAATTAAAGCCTCCTCTGGTGTCCCTCAAGGCAGCCACCTTGGCCCCTTACTATTTATTCTGGCCATTAATGATGTTGATTGCATCATTAAAAATTCATACATATCTACAAGTATTTACGCAGACGATATGAAAATCTTTAGATATATATCCTCTTCCTCAGACAGCCTACCACTGCAGGAAGATCTTGACAGATTTTGTACTTGGTGTCAGAAGAATTTTCTTGAGCTTAACGTCAATAAGTGTCAGGCTATAACGTATTCCCGTAAGCGGCCCCCTACTTCACCTCGCTGCTATCTAATCTTTAATCTGCCTGTTCCCTTAGTGAATGAGTTGAGTGATTTAGGTGTTATCTGTGATAAGGAACTCAATTTCCGTTCTCACATTGATAATATAATAAAGAAAGCCAACTCTGCCCTTAGCTTCATCAAGCGCTGGTCTAAGGAGTTTTCCAATCCTTATGTTACCAAATCTCTTTTCATATCCTTTGTTAGGCCTCTTCTTGAATATGCAAGCCAAGTTTGGTCACTCTACTACAGAACACACATCCTCCGGATAGAAGCTGTTCAACGCAGGTTTTTACGATTCGCTTTACGTGGTCTTCCCTGGGATGATAGCCAAAACTTACCACCTTATACCGACCGGCTGAAACTTATAAATTTACAACCCGAAAAGTTGCCGACATTCTCTTTATTCATCAAATTTTAGTTGGGAATATCGATTGTCCTTCTTTACTTCGACTTATTTCTTTTAATACCAACCCACGCAATCTTAGGTCTGTGCCACTTTTCCGGCTCAATCTTCACCGAACGAATTACGGACACTTGGAGCCAATGTTTAGAATGCTTCGTGAAGTTAACGATATTCTGCCTCTCTTCGACTATCATCTCACCAAACTTTCTCTTAAAAACACTCTTATTTCCACCTATGCCTCACATCCTAACTTTTTTTAACCGCTCCCACCCTTTAGTTTTTATCTTTAGTTTTAAGTGAAAATTGTTAGTTCTAAGAATAAGCTTGCAATAAGCAATAATAAATCTGTCCGGGGTTAACCCGGGCCGCAAATCAAACCAAGGGGCTAGCCCCCTGGCAAATAGGTTGCATGAGGAAGGAATTCGAACTTTATTTCACTCATTTTGGCCATCGCGGCGACGGATGTGTGAACTGGTGCACTGTCTTGATGAAAAAAAAGTTTTCTCTTCGCCAAATGCAGGCTTTTTTTTATTTCATCTTTCAGGCGCTACAATAAGCTCGCATAATACACCGATGATTGTTTTTCCTTTCTGAAGATAATCAATGCAAATTATCCCACGCGCATCCCAAAAAACTAACGCCATGGCCTTGCCTGCAGATGGCACTGTCTTTGTCTTCTTTGAAGCCAATTCTCCCCTTGGAGTCCATTGTTTTGACGTCTTTTTCTCGGGTGTGAAGTGATGGACCCATGTTTCATCCATGGTTATGAATCATTGAAAAACTCGGTTTTATTGCTGTGAAACTTCGCCAAACACTTGATTGAAGCAACGTCGCGACGCCGTTTTTGTTCTATTGTAATTAATCGCGGCACCCATCTTGAACACAGCTTTCTCATGTCGAATTTTTCAGTTAAAATGCGATGTACAGCGCTTTTTTAAATGAACGCCAAATCTGCTAATTCACGCACTTTCAATCGACGGTCATCACAACAAACGCCATCTATACGTCAGGTCGGCTACATCTGGGCCAACCCTCATAAATTGCACAATTCTTTCAAGAACGATGTTGTAAAACTCGCATAACAACGCATAGTCCTTTCCT
Organism: Volucella zonaria; assembly: GCA_963966105.1. Taxonomy (NCBI): domain Eukaryota; kingdom Metazoa; phylum Arthropoda; class Insecta; order Diptera; family Syrphidae; genus Volucella; species Volucella zonaria. The sequence continues at coordinate 127,148,395 of OZ014533.1, read as the reverse complement.
GATATTAATGGTTTTGATTTTGTCGTTACCGACCTCGACGGAGCAGCGTCCCTTCTGCATCGTTATCCATCATATCCGTCGGGTGGACTGAAATGCCGAGTGTCTTCGACCCGGTTGAATGGTTCACTCTCCCTGAGGATGAAATGTTGTTCGCCGTCATCGTTTAACAGTCTGCAAAAAGAATTTTTCCAGATTCTGAGCACCGATTGTGTTGCTACTATAAGATTTCCTCCATCCATCCTTGCAGATTTCTCTTTGTTTAATTTTTTTTGTAAAACTTCCGAGCTTCATTATTTTGGTAGCACCCCTCTATGGTCCCGATCAAGCGTTTCTCACGCTTTTTCTTTTTTTTTTTCTAAGGACCCTGCTCGTATGTTCTTCAATTTCTTTCCATAGAACCCTTGGGTCCCTTTGGTGTTTTTCTGCAGAGCCGCTCTATTCATCAACTGTTTTTCTAAATTTGTCTGTGTTCGTCATCGAACCAGGGGTTTCTTTTATTGCTTCAAAGATGCCCTCCTTGCCCAGGAACGATTTTCACGTTATATTTAAGGCATTACTCGTAAGTTTTGTCGAGGAGCTCGTAGAAGCAATCTCTGGTAATGTCGTCCTTCTCATCTTCAGGACGTGGGCGTTTATGAAGCTTATGTTGGCGAATTTAGACTCAAGATTATATTCAGTAGGTCACTACGAGTATATCACTGCGGCCACAGATGGGCCTACATATTGTGATTTCCTTCACTTAGAGCTCGCTCATGGTACCTGAACTAGGGATAAGTTCAAGTAAATGTTTGCGTGATATATCGCCAGCCCCAAGGTAGAATTTACCGAAGGGACGATGACGAATTCTGATTAAACAGTAACAGTGACACAAAATGTGTCCGGTGATTCTTCGTCCTCGGTGCACATTCTACAAGTGTTATTTTTGGTTATTCCCATAGCCATGAGGTGTTTTCTGAGATGACAGTGTCCAGTGAGGAATCCTGTGAATATACGAATCTGACTTCTAGTTTGGCATTAACATTTTGGCTTGTCTGTTGCTCGTACCTTCAGTTTATGTCCAGTGAGGGTGAGCCTTGTTTTTCAGCCAGTTCTTAAAATGGCATGTCGCAGTGCTGATCGGTGATCCACAGAATGGTCTTCGATGCATTGTCTATGTGTTCGCTAAGATAAATGAGATGAGCCCTAAAAGCTAGAAGCGCAGCTTTGCTGTCAGAGAGAATATTTGTTATAGATTTGTTTATATTTTCTGTGACGTATAGTTCTATGACACTGTCCATGCTTGTGTAGATGAATGTTTTTGTAACTATTAGCACTCTATACACCAGCCCCGACTCCTTCATCTGTATTCGATCCATCTGTGTACCATACATGAGAATGGTTAGCAAATGTGGGTTTGTTCTGTACCCAGTTATGGCACTCTGGTAATGTAATCTTGAAGTTTTGGGTGCAGTTAAATTTTGGTAGACGATTGTTCGATGTGGTAATTCCAAGCAGTTCATTTTTGCTGAATTCTAAGGCAATATCTGGAGGGACTAGCATGGAGTTGCCGTCATTTATAGATGAAGCATTAATCATGGCTTCTTTCTATATCTGAGGGTTGAGCTTTGGAAGGTTCAGGATAACTTCCAGCAGTGCAGTAGGAATTGTTCTTGTTGTCTTTGAAGTTTATTGAGCCTACCTTATGTAGATTTTTGGCTCGTTTTCGTCACTATATCGGTGCTGCATACGAGGTGTGTTCCGTGTTCGCGGATTTAGAGAGTCTGATTGTTAATTTTTTTTAAAGTGAAACTTCTTTGCGCTCGGTAGAGTAAGTTCGTTTGATGGGAATGGCGATGTAACGAAAACGTGCAACGCTATTGCGCGTAGACGCAATTCGCGGACCATACGTTATCGAAACTAAGACATGACTGAGAATCTTAATGATTACAAATGCGATATGGTGGCATTACATTTGCAATTTCGGAATGAAGAATTGGATATACTGCCTGAGATGAATTTTATTGGCATACCACCTTGATCAAAAAGTTCCCGCACCACACCACCGTGTGGCGCTCCCATTATTCCGCTTTGAGTTCTGTTTTTTTTTTTGTTAAGTTGATAAATCTATTGTTGATATTCCCTCTAAATTTTAGCGTCATAGCTTGACATTTGCAAAAGTTACGTAGCCAACAGTGCATCTATCTCTGTATGTGTGGGCGATTTTTTACAATTTTAGAAATGGATTTCAATTTGCAACAACGAACTTGTACTCGTACTAAATTTTGCGTAAAAAATGGATTTAATGGTGCGCGAACGTTGGAAACGTTGGAAAAGTGTTTCGGCAACGATTCTCTAAAGAAATCGGTCGTTTACCAATCGCACGAGCGGTTTAAAAGTGGTCGTGAGTCAATGAACGCAGTGGCAGACCATCGACATCAAAAACCGACGAAATCATTGATGAAGTACGAGTAAAGGAAATGTTGGTCAATAACAGCAAATTAAACATCAGAGAGATAGCGGAGGACTTGAACATTGCCTATGGATCCGTCCAAGATATTTTGGTTAATGATTTGCGTTTCCGTCGTGTAGCAGCAAAGTTGGTGCAAAAAGACCTCAATTTCGTACAAAAAAGAGACCGTGTTGACATCGCAAAAGAGATGTTTTGCGAGGCTGAATCCGATCGCACATTCATCAAAAGGATCGTTACTGGAGACGAGACTTGGCCGTGGATACCAGAATTATGGTCAGAAAACTCGTGCAGTTTGCACCATGATTCGTAATTTTTTAACGAAAAATGCAACAAATACCATCGAACAGCCACCGAATTCACCTGATTTGGCTCCCTGTGACTTCTTTCTGTCAAAAAACCACTACGGAGAACGCGTTTCAGCAGCCGAGAGGAAGTAATGGAAAAATCGCAGGAAGCACTGATGGACATACCGAAAACCGAATATAAAAAATGTTTCGAGGATTGGATCAAGCGCTGGCATAAGTGCGTTGCAGTCGATGGGCATTACTTTGAGGGGACAATATAGATTTAGATGAATAAACTTGTATTTTTAATTTTCTCAATGCATTCCGGGAACCTTTTGATCATCATAGTATATGATGAAAAGGAAGTGATTTTACAACGTCGTAAGGAATTCGAGTCGGATTTGGATATCCGTAAAAGAATGGAAATTTGTGCAGAACTGTGCAGCGAAGATTAGATTGATGACAACGAGGAAGAAGAGCAAACTATGGCAAATAAAACTCTGATATGAACGACGACCTGAGGCTGGCAACACTCAGCAAGCTTGCTGCGATAGCAAAAAAACGTGAAAATTTAATGCCGAATGATCAATTTTACCAATTAATGCTCCAAGCATACCATCAACAGCGTAACTTACTGATACATGTGATAAATAATCTCTTATCACAAGACCGACAACCTTTTCATTTTCTTCACTGGTCCAGTGATTACTCATGGACATTTACAATCGATTCACAAATACAGATATTCATTGTAACGCATACATAACATGTGCATCCACTGGAAAAGCAGCAGTAGCCATTGATGGTACTACAGTTCACACAGCGTTAAAAATTCATTATCAAAACTGCTTCCCCTTTCTGGAGAGGCAGCTCAGCAATATCGTGCACTCTTCAAATATGTTCAAGTTCTCATTATCGACGAAATCAGCAAATCAAATTGATAGCAGACTCAAACAAATAACTGGGCAAGATGACATAAACTTTGGCGGAATAGTATAATACTTATTGGTGATTTGCGGCAACTACCTACAGTTCGAGCCACGCCAATTTACAGGCAAGTAAAAACACGAATCGCAGGACCTACTCTTTGGACAGGACTCAAATTTTACGATTTAAATGAAATCATGCGACAAACTGACATTGTACAATATTTTCTTCCATGTTGACAAAAATTGGCAATGGCGATGAGTTGGACGAGAATGAACTATTATTAGTAGAATCTCGATTTTTCTTGAAAGATTGATCAGATCTGTCCAAACGGCATACGACTTTTTCATACAAATCAATCAGTGAACCATTATAACCAAGCAATTCTAAACTCGGACCCTGACAAATTTGAATCAATAGCGACGGACATCTATATTGGCTGTCACAAGTGCATTTGTTCGTCAAAAATATCATAAAATATCGGTCATTGATGCAGGTGGTTTACAGTACGAAATTATTTTTGTGTTAAATAAATCGTACATGTTGACCACTAATATACACCCGGAATGACTCGAACTGCAACCGACTTCAGACTGCTATAATTTCCAAACCGTTCATGGCAGCGAGCTCAAATTTTGACACATGACAGATAAATTTATCATTTACAAGCCTTTTAAACGATTTGCACCTCAGTTGTGTTGAAAAATGTTTATCCGCAATGGAATTCAAACGTGATATTGTGATTGCTTTATATTTGGCTGGAAAACCACAAGTAGCTATCGTTAGAGCCCTCCAGCACCTCAACGTAAATAAATCATTTGTGTCTCGAACCATAGCTCGTTACCGTGATACCGGCAGCGTTGCAAAATGCCATGGAGGTGGTCATAAAAAAACAGCAACATCGGCAGAAATGTTTCGGAAAGTGAAGGCTCGAATTGAGCGACATCCGCGTCGAAGTGGAAGAAAAATGGCTTGAGAGCTCAACATTTCGTTTTAACGGATGCAACACATACTGAAAAATGAGCTGGGCTCAAGCCATTGAAATTCCAAAAAGCACACGATCTTACACCGCAACAGAAAAAAGTTAGAGTCGAAAGAGCGAAGGAGTTGCTACGCTTGCACGAAAGTGGTGAGTTGCCGAATTTGGTTTTTTCCGATGAAACGCCATTCGTTACCGAGCAATATGTCAACAAACAAAATGATCAAGTTTACTTGGCAGAGAGGTCCTTCGAAAATTTACACCTTCGGAAGGCCACCAGAAAGCAGGCAGCACCGATGGTGATGGTTTGGGTCGCCATAACCGCCATAACCGCCATAACCGCCGATGGTCGCTCTCCGCTCGTATTTTTGGACCGTTGCGTCAAAATTAATGCGATCGTATACCGTGAAACTGTCGCAGTATACGCAAGACGCAGTATTGAAGTCTTGGGCAAACAATCATTTCGGTCAGAGACCGTGGATATTTCAACAAGACTCGGCACCGTCTCACAAAGCGCGCGTCAACCAAGTGGTTAAAAAACAATGTTCCATACTTCATTTCTTCGACACAATGGATTGCAAATTCTCCGGATGCAAATCCGTTGGATTTCTCTGTCTGGGGTATTTTGAAGGCCAAGGTTGGCACTAAAAAAGACCAAAGTTTGGACGACCTCAAATAAGCACTTCGCCGGGAATGGGCCAAAATACCGCAGAGCTACTTGCGTGCAGCGTACGATGCTTAACATTAGTCCTTTGTTGTACCCATCGCGCGACGGACTTCAAGCACCGCTTTAAATAACAACAAGACCATTATAGCAAAACGAAATCATTTCCCCATCATCTCAGCTTGTGCAATCACCATTCATAAATCGCAAGGAGGAACGTTTGATGAAATTGTTTATCAATATGATCGATGTCAATCACAGCAACTTTTGTACTTTTTTTGTAAATTTGACAGCTGTCGGACGATTAGTTCTCGAGATATATCGTTGTGAGTGAAGCAACTTTTGCTATTGTGAAAAAAATGGATTCAAAGCAATTTCGTGTGTTGATTTATCATTGCTTTTTGATGGGAAAAAATGCTGCCGATGCAAAGAAATGGCTTGATAAGTGTTACCCGGACTCTGCACCAATTGAAAAATTTAAAAGTGGTCATACAAGCACTTAAGATGGTGCACGCATTGGACGTCCAAAAGTGGCTGTTTCAGATGAAAACATCAAAAAAGTCCACAAAATGATTACGAATGACCGTAAAGTAAAGTTGATCGAGATAGCTGAGGCTCTGAAGATATCAAAAGAGCGTGTTGGATATATCAAACACGAATATTTGGACATGCGAGAGCTGTGTTCAAAGTGGGTGCCGCGTTTGCTCACAGTCGACCAAAAACAACAACGTGTTGATGATTCAGAGGAGTGTTTAAAGCTGTTCAACCGCAATAAAGCCGAATTTTTGCGTCGATATATGACAATGGATGAAACTTGGCTCCATCACTTCACACCAGAGTCAAGTCGGTAGTCGGCTGAGTGGCGAGCGACGAACCTCGTCCAAAACGACCAAAAACTCAACAGTCGGCTGGCATGATTATGGCATCCGTATTTTGGGATGCACATGGAATAATTTTCATCAACTGTCTCCAAAAGGGGCACACTACTCGTATCAACAGCGACTATTACATAACGTTGTTGGAGCGTTTGAAGGACGAAATCGCAGAAAAACGGCCGCATTTGAAGAAAAAGAAAGTGCTGTTTCATCAAGACAATGCACCGTGTCACAAGTCGATGAAAACTATGGCAAAATTGAATGAATTCGGCTACGAATGGCTTCCCCACTCACCGTATTCTCCAGATTTGGCCCCCAGCGACTATTTCCTGTTCGCAGACCTCAAAAGAATGCTCGCCGGAAAGAGATTTAAGACCGAATTGCCGAAACAGAGGCCTATTTTGAGGCTAAACCGAAATCGTACTACAAAACTGGTATCGAAAGATTGAAAAATCGTTTCAATCAGTGTATCGCCCTCGAAGGCAACTATATTGATAAATAAAGTTGAATTTTGCAAAAATATTGTGTTTTACTATAAAACGGACTTTTCAGCCCGTGATAATAAATTAAAATATTACAATTGATAGTGTGCAAGTAATATCCTCAATCACATTTTCTAACCTCTTGCCTAGTATGTCTGTCAGTTCGGCGAAGTTTCACTTCAGTAGCGTGTTTTATGACACGTTTTCTTTTTTTTTTGTATTATGTTGGTATACATGCCACTGAAGCACGATAAAATTTTCATTGTCTACTTTGCGTGTGGCAGCCGCTAGGGTTAGACGTTTGTTAAAAGAAATGGAACAAAGAATTTGTATCAAATTTTGCGTAAAAAATAAAATAAAGTGTAACAAGGTGTGTGAAATATTAACAAAGACCTGTGGTGAGTCTGCTAATAGTAAAACAGGAGTTTACGAGTGGTATAAGCGTTTCAAAATGGCCAAGACGTTGAAGATGACGAACGCCCTGGACCTCCAGCACATCAACAACCGATGAAAACGTGGAAAAAGTGAAAGAAATGGTTACAAACGATATTGGGATATCGATTGGCTCATGCCATGAAATTTGTTCGAATATTTTGGGTATTAAACGCATGACAGAAAAATTTGTTCCAAAATACATAGTTGAACTTTGAACAAAAATTGTGGCGAATGGAAGTTGCTCAGGAGTCACTAAATGAAGTCAACGACGATGCAGAACTACCGAGACGTGTTATAGCATGTGACGAAACAAGGGTTTATGGATATAACGTCGAAACTAACGCTCAATCGTCCTAGTGGAGGCACTCTGACTCTCCATTATGACATTAAAAGTGCATCGCTGAAAGTGCTAAACCCTATCCCAATGATCGAGTTTAAGAAGCGTTTGGAGGATTGGAAGAAGCGCTGGTACAAGTGCATAATATCTAATGGGGACTATTTTGAACGTGACAACATTAATATAGACGAATAAATAAATATTTTTTTTCAAAAAACTAAAATGTCCGTTATTTTCTGAACACACCTCGTATGTGGCAATTGGTCTGGTTATAGCTGAGTAAAGCGCAAGCAGCATTTCGGGGTCCATACCCCAGATCTAATCAATTAGGCTCCTGCTGGTCCATAAGGATATCCTCATGCTCTATGGTTTTCGTGAAGTGACAATTCCAAGTGAGTTTTCGTCTAGACCTAGCCCAATTTGACTTATTTTGAAAGCTCGTGGATTCGTTCAGTTTGTCCCAGTTTTGTATTTTTGTGAAAGCGATTCTGGTGCTCTTTTTGGGGTTGGCGTTTAGGCCAACCTTCTTGCACTAGCCATCAACAAGGTTGTGTGCCGTCTGGAAGAGATCCGAGATTATTTATTCGAATTTGGTTCTGATTGGTATCGCAATGTCATCAGCGTATCCTTGGACATAGAAACCATCGTTGCTGAGTATATTTATCAGTTACTTTATAGAGTGACCAGATAGCAATGATAGTTTTTTAAAATTGTTATGTTTCATCAGTTTTTATAGTTACCAATGACATCCAGTTGTTAAAATATTCACTAAGGCTTCCTGTTCCATCAGGCGCCACTTTACGCTTTAGGGATGTTCGGAAATTATTAAAAAATATTATCGTACCTCCGGCTCAGTTGTAAGGTAAGATTCAAAACCGTGCGATAAAACTCATAGCTGATGCAAATATCACCCAGTCAATGGACACCCTCGAAACCGACGAAATGTCTCGTGTCTCACTCTATTTTATCGCTATTTTCACTTCAACCCCACTTTCGGACGTACTCTAAAATATCGTAATTCGTTCCCATGCCGTACAACTCGCTTATGTAATGTCCTGCCTGGTCATTATAACTTTCAAACATTTAAAACCAACGTACATCGGTATCTATCTTCCCTCCCGAATTTTCCTTCACCCGCGCTGTGTGGAAACATTTTAAGGGTACCTTAATCCCTTGAGCGCGCGCTACTTAAAAAACAAAACAAATACGCGACGTGAGTTTCATCGTGAGGTTGGTCATCATCATGGTTTCAGTGTGCAGGCAATTCGTCGCACCGTGGAAAAGTTTGAACGTGACTAGATTCTTTTGGATCTTAAGCCACTAACCAGATAGAGGTTGGTGCGAAATGAAGAAAACTGAGCCGCCATAGGAGCCAGTATCAAAGAAGACCCAGAAATGTCGATTCGGCGCCGATCAGCTGAATTGGGCATCGCCAGAGTGTCAACCCGGGTTATTTTGCATTGGGCCTACATCCGTATAAGATTGTGCTGACGCAAGAATTGAGACCAGACGACCATAGACAACGCAGTGAGTTCGCTAATTGGGGGTGGAAATGTTGGCCGGAGATCCGGATTCTGGCCACAAAATCATCTCCTCGGACGAGGCCCATTTTTCGCGCAGCGGCTACGTCAACAAGCAAGATTGCTATTATCGGAGTGAACACTATCCACAAGTGTTTGACCAAGCATCAATGCATCCACAAAGATTGCTTGTTTGGTGCGGTTTATAGCATGGCGGCATCATCGGATCTTGTTTCTTTCGAAATGAGGAAAAAGACTCTGTTACTGTCAATGGTCTCAGGTATAGAGCGATGTTAACCGACTTTCTGTGGTCTCGACAATATTATTGATACATTCAAGCTGTATTGCCAACAAGATGGCGCTACATGCCGTACGAGACACGTAACGCTCGAAATTGTGAAGGAAAAATTTGACGACTGCGTCATTTTCTCTGAGGCTACGACAAGTCCTTAGCCAACGCTAACAAGCCAATTACTTTGTACCAGCTGGATGCCAAAATTCGACACGCTACTGCCGGTTGACGGAATAACGCCGAACAGATTGGATCGAATCATTAAAAATTGGAGCGACCGCCTGAAGCACTGCCAGCGAACCCAAGGCGACCATTTGAATGATGTGCTATTCCACACATAATGGCATGAACGTAGCTTCAAAATAAAGCCAGAATCAATTTTATATCTTACACCGTTGTTGTTTTATTTAAATTTATTTCACATCGTCCTTATCTGGTCACCCTTTACTGCAATGGGCCATAGCAGAGCGGAGTGAATATCACCCTGGGGGCAGCCCTTCGTAGCCATGACGCTGGTTCTGCCACTGCCTAATGTAGCACTTATATCTCTACAGTTAAGGAGAAAGCTATTTCGATGCCAAAGGAGCAGCCCACCGCGACTTCTTAATCTTTGTGGTGAGCTCCTGAAGAGTATGCGTTGTCAATTTTCCTGGTTGCGAGGGATATTTGTTTGTGTGAAGTGGATTCCATTATAAGTGGGTGGATAGAGAGGTGGGACTTATAGGTCGATATGATTTTGGTTATAAACTTAACCTCTTTTCAAGTTTTTGGTATGTAACCCCAGGCATAATTGGTTCTAAATATATTGATGAGAAGCAGGGTTACTTTTTGGAGGAGGGAAGATTCTATTCCATCCTCACCAGGAACTTTGGATGTGTGAAATGAATTGATTGCCCATTTTATCATGCCTTCAGGAAAAATTGATTTATTGATCTTTCGTTGGAGGAGATTATCGGGAGAGATGGATGTGATAATGGAATTTGGGATGTGAGTTTCGACTAAGAGCAGTAGCGTCTGTAGACCATTTTCCATAGAAGTGTTAATCATTTTTGTCATTAATCCGGTTTAGTTAATGTGCTGTTTTGATTGAGTTCTGTGGATATAGGGGCTGCTTCGAATATCAGAAGGATCCTGGCATAACTTTTTCCATGACTTATTCACTAAGTCTTTCTCTTACAACAAATCTGCAACCGAGTAATCAATACGACTGCTGTTCTTGTCGCCACGGTTGTCTATAACATTCTGCATACTAGGTCTCACAGTTTTTCGTCCTCTTTGTCTACTGTCGAAGATCTCCGCTAGTTGGCAACGCGGTCTGTTAAGCGAGCATTACATGTGCTGATCCAAAGATCCTTTAATCTTTTTCAAGGATTGTCAGCAAGTTTCTTGTTATCCGAAGTTATTAGCTGGTTCGTCGTTTTCTGTCAACGCGAGCAGACTCATTTTAGTGTTGTTAATTCAGAGCTACTAGAAATATTCTTCCACTTTCTCTCTTCTATCATTCAGTTCGGTCGATATATTTCAGGCAAAATTGCAAGATATATTTTGTGCTTATATGATTGCAAAACGGCAAGTACAAGCAGCCATTAGTAATCCCGACAAGGCTTTTGAACAGTATTTGTCTACATATTGCTGAAACACTGAAACCAATTTGTCTTTTCAAAGCAATTCTTCTTTTTATAAATAGCTTCAAGGGTGAACGCCTTAGAAAACTCATTTATATTGCGGCCCATGTTCCAATATCCCAGGTGGATATTTGTAAAACAAGTACTTCATACCATCCATCCGAGGTTTCATTGAAAATTCTCAACCTATGAATCCATCTCCAAAAGCAAAGAACAGAACGCCTCATTTATGCAAACGATTACATACAGATGCACACTTGTACGATGTATTAAATCACAAATTGAAATGGAATTATTTTTACGCTCCTCCAAGCATAGCACAAGATCCTCTGAACATGTTTCTAAATATTGATGACACTCTGAAGTGCTCAAAAACACAGTCTTGTTCTGAGATTCCTATTTTAGCTGGAGTGTGTGTACTTCAGAAAGACTCGTTCTTCATTTAATTAGTGGTTTTGTTTTATTAAATGTTTTCGCCCATTTTACGTGTGTAATTTTATTACAACAACTGGTTACTGAATCAAAGAAGAAACCAGCAGAGGGGCCTCCAGGATGAACTTTTTGCAAACACTTTTACAAAGCGAAATGTTTATTTTTGGCTCACAGAGCAACCATTGCCGTTGGCAACCTTTCTGGTAAACAAATACAAGTCTACTTTCGGCTTCGTAAAACGAACATTTTAACGGGAAAAACATTTTCGTTTCATAGCTGCATGTTGATGGGCGTACGTAAATCCTGAAGCCGTGTTATTCTTACGTTCCGTGAATTTGAAGAAGGACTGAATTAATTATTTTTAAAGGAGCCGAGTGCGTGGGTGGAACGATGGATTGTAGGGACTTGAAAACAAAAATTTATGAATGGAATCGTCGATTCATAGCTGAAAATAATGTTTTATATCTTTTGGAAACCATCGTGACTTTGAAATGCCATTCGCTTGTGTTTTTCCAAGCAGAGAGGTACGGAATGCGAACCAAATTGCGGATGGATTAAAGATGTAGATAGGAATCGGCGCTAGGATCTTCTCCAATCAATTTAACTCAAGTCTGCTGCTAGACTGTAGCAATACCTATTTTGCAGGCTAAGATAATGGCTGTAGAAAAAGCAGGCAAGCTTGCGACAATAAAGGCAATATGTTACTTCACGAGGGTTATACAATCGTTGCAATCGGGATACAATCAAAGCTTGTGGGGCGCTATCGCGAAGGGTTTCACACGTTAAGCATAACGTTAAGTTTTGCTGGGTCCCTGCCCACAAAAAATATCAGACAAAATAAACGCAGACAAGTTAGATCGAAAAGGATCTTACATATATTGATAAAGAAGTCGCGGATCAAAGTATCAAACCTCCACTCTGCACTTTGGAGAGCGCAATGGCATTCAGACATTTAAAACCAACGAACATCGGTACCTCGCATTCCTTCCTCTCTAATTTTCCTTCGCCCGCGCTATCTGCAAATATTTGAAGGGTACTAATAACCCCTAATCCTAATCAAAAACTTCCTAAGCTATAAAACTTCAAGACAATTATGGCCAGATCCCAGCAAATCCAGATCAAGTAAGATTTTCTATTCCTGAAAGGCAGAGCTAAAATTTCTACGCCTGTTGGTCGACTCACTGCGTAATGCTCACAATAGTCCTGACGTCTATGGTTAAGCATATGCAGATGATGAGGGAGTACTATCCATTTAATCGTGGTCGACGACCTGTGCACTCGAAATAGTATTTGAGTCAATAGTATCAGAACTTAAATTGTTCTCCAGACTCGTCTAACTCATCTAGTTATAAGTACCCAGGATAACAAAATTCTTTGAACTAAACGTGTTACATCTAAAGACCCTAGTGTTGTTGACCTTCGGCAAGACATGGACTCTGTCACTGGGAAGGTCAATTTATACCTGATGCTTTTGTTGTCTGGTGGAACAAGCTTTTATTGCTGCTCCTAAAAGACTCCAAAATCGGTCTGTCTCCGACGGATGGGGCTTTTATTTGAGCACTTGGGATTGCTCCAGACACGCAGATGAATCTCCCTCCTCTTGACATTCATATCATGGGCCGCACTCTCAAAGCCATCTTCCGTTTAAAGATAAGTGGTCATTGGTACAAGACGTACTGATGATTTGATGACCTTGTGTACTGACTGCCTTTTGGCTTTGGTATTAAGCGAGGACACCAAAACTGCAATGGCTGAAAAACACGAAATCGAGCACTACTGATGACGGCCAGAATGTAAGCCAGGAAAGAAATATGTATAGTCGGGCCTTCACGAGTCGCTCCAAAACCAATTTAAATTGCGGCGCTTATGTCCTTCTGGATGACAACACCTTTCGATTTCAGTTTGTCTTCCAAATGGAGATTTATGCAATCCTGGTAACGACGAACTACATTGCGAAGAAACTGTGCAGGGGGCGAAGCATTTGAGTCTGTAGCGACAGCCATGCCGCGCTTTATGCCTTGCTAAGCCCTCTCATGATTTTCAAGCTACTTAGAGAATGCAAGACTTCTCTGAACGCAATCGGAGGGCTGAACTACTTGAGCCTTGTTTGAGTCCATGACATTGCTAGGTGACAACGACACCAGCGCTGAGATCAAGCGAAGTATAATTCGATGCTTCGTTGAGCTAAGAAGGTAATTAACTAACAAGCCTTCTGTTGAAAAACAAAGGTGACCCTATATAAGAGCCTAATAATCCCAGTCCCGTCCTATTGCGCAGCGGCATGGACTTTATCAAAAACGGATGCAGATGCTCTTAGCTACTTAAACGGTGAGTGGAGGAACAGACCCAACGACGAACTGTAGCGAGCTGTGTAGGGACATCGGCTTAGCTAAAAAAGTGAAGGTCTAACGATTAAGGTTGCTGGATTATTTAGAGCGAAAACGAGTAGATACCAATGTTCCATTCCGAAAAAATCTTCCAATCCACACCCGAGGAACAGAGCACTAGAGGAAGACAACGAATCAGGTGAAGCACGCAAGTGGTAGGGGATCTCAACCAACTTAGCGTGCGAAACTGGAGGCAGCTAACTAACGATCGCTTTTTGGTTGGGTCCCAGGTCCACTCTGGACTGTAGAGCCATTTGTATCAGGAGCAATGTATTCCAAGGCTCTGGGCAAAGAATCTTTTAAATGAATGCCTTTATCAGAGGCATCCGAAGTTCAATCCAAGTAGGGTAGAGAAACAACTCGTAACAATAATGTTCGAAGATCAGGCAGCCAGATGCCTCTGACCGCGAAATGACTTTAAGACATTCAGTAACTACTTACTTACTTAGTTACTTACTTAGGCGGTGCTACATTCCGGGGTGGACCTGGGCCTCAATCAATAAGCACGCTCTGTTTCTAACTGCCTCCTGTTGCGCACTACAAGTTGATTGACTTGATTCCACTTGCGCACGCCACCCAGGCCAAGCCTTCCTCTATTGCGTTGTCCCTCCGGATTAGAGTCGACGATTCTGGGGACTGGAGCATTGCTGTTAATTCGCTCTACATGTCCCAGCCATATCAAGTGCCCAATGCGCAATTTTTTGACCAGGCCGATGTCGCTGAGTTCATCGTTGAATCGTCTTCTCCAGAACCTGTCAATGCATACGAGACCAAATATCCTACGAAGAATTTTTATCTCAAACCGAGCAAGGATATCTTCATCCGCTTTATAGGGAGTCCATGCTTCGGAACCATAGAGCAGGACCGGGATTACAAGGGTCTTATACAGAGTTTCCTCCGTTTGATTTCTGAAGAGATGTCGTTTTCACATCTGATAGTAGAGCTGAGGTAGACAAAATCCCTTACTACCTCAAAGTTATAGCTGTCGATAGTGACATTCCGGCCAATTCGTCTATGTTGTTTTGCCCTCGTTTACCGCTATACTGCTCGCCAACGCTCCAATGACAGACTGCTGTGTTCTACCAATAATATCAATATCGTCGGCGTATGCAAGCAATTGAACAGACTTTTGAAAGATCGTACCTCGTGTGTTGGCTTGTGAGTTTTGCTCAATTCTTTCAAGCATGATGTTGAACAAGTCACATGACAGCGCGTCGCCTTGCCTAAATCCTCTATGACATCAAAGGTCTCGGTTAGGTTGTTACCTAACTCAATGCAGCAGGGTTTTTTCTAGGATCTGCCGGGCCTAAAACCGCGCTGATAGAGTCCAATCAGATCGATGACAAATGGTTTCAGGCGCTCGTACAGTACGGCAGACAAGATCTTATATGCGATGTTTAGGGAACTGATACCTCTAAGGTTGGCGCAGTTTAGGGGTCTTCTTGCTTGTGAACCGTCAAACGATGCTGAGGTTCCATTCGTCAGGCATATATTCATCCGACCAAAGTTATCTCCTGCTGCTTTAAATAGATCGGCGGGTAGGCAGTCCGTCTCGGCAGCCTTGTTCGACTTCAGTTTAGGTATTGCTATCCTCACTTCATGCTGCCTAACAGCGGAATTTATGTCGTCTTCGCCCTTTAGCAGTATCAATATCCTCACCACCGACTGCGGCTCTACTACAAGGTTTCCTTGTTCATCTCTACACGTTCCGTTCGTGACCGTACTCTAACACGTTCTTTTTACCTTTTGGTAAAACTTCCGAACAATATTCCTGGAGTAGCACCTCTCTATTTCCTCGATCGCGCGCTTCTCATGCTCTTTGTTTTGTTTCTCCGGAGAAGACGATGTTCTTCCCTCCTGTTTTGCTCGTAATGCTCACGAGCCACTCTCGTCCTTTTGTGCAGCGCCGCTTTGTAGACATGTTGTTTTGCTGCATGTGCTTACGGGCACTCTTTATCAAACCAGCGGTTTCATGGTAGTGGACGGGTAAAACCAGCACGTCAGTTAAGGCATTTCTGATGGCTTCTCGGTATTTAAGCCACTGGACTTCAGCACTTGATGTTAGCTGCAAAGGATTTCTCGAGGGGTTGAGGGATACGCTATCGGGAAAGGTTCTGGCGGCTTGTGGCTATAGTAACGTTCAACGTTAAATTTCCTCATAGTATTTCCCCGTTGTTGTGGCGTCTGAGATATCCGTAGATGTACCTTGGATGCAACTAATTAATGATCCGAGTCTATGTTGGCCGATCGGATTGTTCGGACATCTAAAATAGGAGTGCCTTACGTCGATCGGAACATGATCAATCATGTTGACAGTTTGCTGATTTAGTGTGTGCCATGTTCCCTTGTGAATATTGAGGTGAGGAAACCGTGTGCTTGCTATAGTAACGTTACGTCCCGCAGCGAAAGCGATTAGCCTGAGTTCGTTTCCAGATGTGATGCCGTGTATGCTCTGTCTTTCGATTGTCCTACCAAAGACGTCCTTCTTTCCAATTTTGGCGTTAAAGTCACCTAGAACGATTTTAATGTCATATATCGAACATTGCTCGTAGGTTTTGTCGAGGAACTGCTAGAAACTTTCTTTTGTGGCATCGCCCTTTTCCTCTGTTGGGTCGTGAGCGCATATTAGGCTGATACTAGCGAATTTAGCTTTGATACGGATTATTATAAGGCGTTTACTCACGTGTCGGAAGTTCAAGACGTCTTGCCTAAGTCTGCCGTTTACAGCAAATCGGTTCCCTATAGCAATCACCGTAGTAAACATCAATCTAATTGTTGTAGTCTAATTATTCGGCTGCACGCGGCCTGTTCAAGGTCCGAACATTCCACGATCAGATCCGAAAGCCGTTGTCCTTTGTTAGTTTTGCAGGGTCGTCAGCAGTGAATCCGTCCTTATCCATGGCTACTGGTCGCTTCGTAACAATTACATTTTTACGTGGTGGGGCAATTAACCCCACCCACAACCCCCAACCTGGAGGGCCAAACAAAGTTCTTAAAAGTCTAGTTAAGAATTCGAATAAAATAAAAGTCTCCAATGTGATCAGTGTCGTCACTGATGATGAGCAACAGCAAGTACGGTCTCCCAGAAGGCTCTAAGCTGTTACCTTTCGCATAAGTGGCCGATATCGCCATTCTGGTGAAGCATAAATACCTTAACACAGCTAAAATCACAATGCGGGAGGAATTTAACGTGGTCTCGCGATAGTGTGACGACAACGCCACTAGCTCATCAAAATAAAGTCATTGTCTCTAGGTTTCTAAGGAAAAATTGAATCCCTTATTGCGATTCGAAAGACTTTTTTGCGAAGCATGTTAGCAATTAGCGAAATCAGAGCTAGACAACCTGGTGACTTGGTTCCTATGGATCTTTGCGGTCCAACGCGACAAGCTTCGCTGTCCGGTTCAAATTTTTTTTTATTATCTAAAGACGATTTTTCGGGTTTTCGAGTAGTTTAGTCTCTTAAAAGCAAAAATTAAGTTTACAAATTTTTGGAACAATATATCCTTAAACTAGAAACAAGAACCGGTTCAGATTTAGAAACATTATGAAGTTATAACGCCTCGGAGTTTTTAAATAAGAATTTCATGTACATAGTGCAAAGACATCGCATTTTCCATCAAACTTCGGTGCCATACTACCCGGAAGAGCAGAAGGATGATTTTGCATGCTAGGAACTTGCCTTCAAAGCCATGGGCTGAAGCGGTTAACGCCTCTGCATTTGTAATAAATACTACTTGCGTAAATACCTGCAACAAGTCGCCGTATGAACTGTGGACCGGTAAGGACTTGGCCTCGAACTACATCGATTGGCAGGTTTTTGGATCAGGCTGTTACATATATACATGTGCCCAACCAATGAAGACAGAAATAGGATGTGAAATCTGAAAAAGGAAAGTTCGCAAGATGGGAAGGGAGGGGTGAAGGGCTATAGAGTGTGGATCCAAGAAACGAATAAGATTAAGATTAGTCGTAATATTATCTTGAAAGCTTCAGATCCAGGTGGTGACGTAACCGAGCCAGTTAATCATGATCCCACATTTCAACATCCCAATTATCAACACGATCCGCAGCCTAATGTTACCGAAGTTGCAAGCGAAGATGAGGTCGTCAAGTCAACGGATGAAGAATGATGCGAAGTCCATCAAAGGTAAGAGAGAGTTTCATTTCAACCATAATAGCGGGTTGTGCTTTTGTAGCTGAAGTTTCTGAGCCAACAAGTTGTGAGGAAGCCTTGACGTCGAAAGATTCGAAAAAGTGGGATCAGGCCATGAAGGAAAAAATGGGAGCTCATCAAAGCAATGGAACCTAAGAACTTGTTCAACCGCCAGGTGGACGTAAGATCATCGATAACAAGTGGGTCTACAAAATAAAAAGTTCCAGCACAAACGAGCAATCTCGGTTTAGGGCTGGGTTCGTTATAAGAGGTTTCTCACAAGTGAAAGGTCTTGTCATTCAGCCCAGTGGCCAGGTTCAGCTCCATTAGAACTATTTTTCGAGTGGCAGCATCAAGAAAATATAAAATGAAGCGCTTTGATGTCAGCCGGAAGGATTCAACGACGGAACAGAGCGCGTATGCCAACTTCGTAAGAGCTGATATGGTCTCAAGCAGGCGTCGAAATGTTACAATGAGAAGTTCAACTCTTTCCACAAGTCTTTCCAGCTAAAGGCATCTCAAGCTGATCCTTGTGTGTTCGTGGGAGAAGACGTCATCTTGGCTATTTATATTGATGTCGCAGCAGTTGACTACAAACAAAATAAGAGCACTTATCAGCTACCTAATGGAAGAATTTTCCCATAAGGTTTTTGAAGCAAAATACTTCCTAGGGCTGGAGATTCAGCAGAATTTTGATGGCTCTGTACACCTAAGTCCCGCGAATTTCACTGGTCAAATCATCTCGAAATTTGGAATGATGAATGCAAATCCTGTAGCGACACCTGCTGGCACATCAGTTCTAGAAGATGTTGACGAAGCGATTTCCCATATACACTTGCGGTCATAAAAACCGCACCATATCAAAATGATTCAAAAATTGTTAATAACTACGTTAATAATTTTTATAATGAAATGAAATTTTTGTTGAGTACTCCGCAGTAGTTTCTAAGTATTTCTATCTAATTTCCATCTGTTTATTGAATGTTTGAAAAAAGATATTAACAAAGAAAGAAAAACCAGTTAATTTTCTTATTTTTTTTAAATATTTTAATACAGTCATTGGTTAACAAAATCAAACGATAATTTTTTTATGTATGTGTATATAAGATGTTTAGATATGCCACTTTTACTCAAACATTATCAATACCGAGTTGCTCCTCCTTTGGCGGTTATAACCGCTTTTATTCTAGAAGGCATCGAGTTTACTAGAAGTTCAGTATTCCATACATGTTCCAGAACTTCATTTAGTTTTTTTTTTACTCTCTGGTTTATGTTCAGCCACCCTACGTTTCATTACATGCCACAAGTGTTCGATTGGGTTTAAAACGGGCGAATTAGCTGGCCAGTCTAGTCTGGTAATTCCGAGGTCATCAAACGTTGTCTTGAGTTGAAAATTATTGAAAGACTCTAGTTACTTATCTGTTTATTATTTATAAGGTAGACATCAAGAAGTTGATTTATAACACTTTACTTACGGATTTAGCGCGGTGGCAAGGTGCAGAATCATCTTGAAAAATGCACTTGTCAGTATACGAATGATGCTGTTCAATTGCTGGTACCAAAAACTCCCTTACTACTTCTCCATACTTTTGAGCGTTCATAGTTCTATTAACAAAGTGTAAAGGGCCCAAAACGTAAAAAGAAAAACATCCACAAACCATCTGGCTTTGAGGAAACTTCACTGTGCATAAGCAAGCACTCGTCCTTGAACCTTTCACCTGCTGACCGTCGTACGTATGGCAAATTGTCGGCACACAACAAATTAAATTTACTTTCATCGGACCATATCACTCATCGCCAATCATCCTGCGTCCAATCTTCGTACTTTTTTGCCCACGTCAAGCAAGCTTTTTTCATTTTTGTGGTTAGGAGAGGTTTTTTCGCTGGTCGTCTTCCATATAAACCTATCTCCCGTAGCCGTCGGCGTATGGTTTCGGCGCTTAGATCAACTTGATGAAATTCACTCAACTCTGCTCTTATACGGACAGCACTTTTAAAGCGATCTTTCATGCTAATTCGTTGTAATACATTGTCCGTCCTCTGGGTTGTTTTACATTTTCGTCCCGAGCCTTTTTTCCTTTCCAGTGGATCCAAATTTTCTTTTTTCTTCATCAGTCGTACAATAGTTGAGTGACAGCATCCTATTTTAATCGCAATCTCACGATAGCCAAGCCCTTCTTCGACTAAAGTCAATATTTGAACTTTTTCGTTCCGAGTCAGTTGATGATATTTACCAGACATTTCACTTTTTTTTTTACTTGTCACCGTCACAACTCAATTCAAACTGATTTTTTTTTGCACTGAATACGAGGCCGAACTCCGCTACGGGGAATACCGTTCATTAGTATGGGAAAAACCCCTTAGGATCTGATGTAATTAGGCATTTTTTGAGAACTCATTAGGTGGTGCGGTTTTTATGACCGCTAGTGTATGTTAGAGCGGCAGTTGGGAGTCTCTTTGTGTTGGGAGTTGTTATTCGACCGATACATGGAGAAACCATCTGAAATCCATGCTAAGACTTCGACCATCAATGACGTTGTCAATTAAAAAGCGGGGGCAGATCATATTACTGGTCTTATCGTAAACATCTTCAGATAACGCCTCTGAAGGTTGCTACAATTTGACCAGTTACAAGTTGTCGGTCATAGGTCTTGTTGGCGGCAGGACCACCTGCAGTCCCTACCAGGACTTAAATCACGATACTATGGCAATCATGGGACCCCCGGATTTCGGTCCGGGCCCGACTTTTTGATGGTGACTGTGGTTTAAACCCAAATCGCGGGTGGAGTCTTCCTGTTGGTTTGACCCATTGTAGAGTAGCAAATAAGTACTGGGTGCCGTGACCCTAAGAGCAGCAAGAGGATTTAGATCGGCCTCGACCCATACCAAAGGTGGAACTTGTGCCTCCAACACATGTTCTGCTTTGGTATCTCAGGAAGGCGGCAGAGCAATGGCAAGGCTTATCCTTGCTCCCATGGATGTATAGGCATTCCGTAAACTTAAGTATGCATGACAAGTGCTTACGTTAAAAATGCAGCAGAAGCAGTTAAGGAGTTATCCTGGGTTAAACTATTGCTTGAAGACCTCCAAGTTTGCTACGAAATTCGTACACTGTATCTAGATAACGAGAGTGCCATTCGTTTAGTGGAGAACCCTGAATTTCATAGGAGAACGAAACATGTGGACATCAAATACCACTTCATAAGGGAAAAATATGCTGAGAAACTCTGTAACATCGAACTTGTTCCATCCGAAAGTCAGAAAGCCGATATTTTTACCAAGACCCTAGCTCGAGATCGTTTTCAAAATCTGAGAAGTATGATTGGAGCTTTACCATTGTTTCCCGCGACTCCTCCTCAAACAAAAGCACTAAGCCCCTTCTACACGTAGCTAATGCACATTTCCAACGAAATCTGTCGAAAGAATACTACTAGGCTCCCAGCTTCAAATACAAATCCACTTTTCAATCTACATATCAACGAATTTTATGATATCTACAACGTCCATTCACTTATTTATTTCTATCCTGGACACATTCTATATAAAATATTCTCACTGCCCAGGTGCCAAGGACATCAGCTTTTCAAAAATTAATTCATAATTCCATTTAACTTTTCCCAAAACGGATAAATCGAAACAACTCCCAACCGCCGAGTGCTACAGCAGTTCAAACCATTAATCATGAAACAAAACTTTTGCCAAAAATCCAGGAAACCTTGATTCCATAACAACTCGTACAATGGGAAAACTTGTTTAAATGTCATTCCATGAATATTTGCTCAGTACGAGTACGAGTATGTGCATCCTGCACTTGTACTCTGTGAATACGATAAATCTCGAAATTCTTAAAAAAAAAATTGAAAAAACTCATTTTATACGTCTGCCTATGAAGTGAGCCAACTCCAACTTTTTGTTCTAAAGGTGCAACCCCCATTCACTACGATTCTCGGTTGAAGTCACTCCATTCTATTGTACATAACTCCAGCAAGGCATCACGAATACATTCCTTTCCATATGAATATTCAAGCATTTCATCTTTTGAAATCCATTCGGTTGGACTTTCTTGACTTAGATAAATCGCACAGTTCCCGTTGATGAATGTTCCTCACAAAATCCTTGTATCGCTTAGAGGGGAGGCCCGGAATTTCCTCCCACTCGATGTTGATGACATGGAATCCCAAGAACAGGAAACTTCAACCCCTCAGGGTTGAGACTGGAGAACAATAATTCCAGGTTAGCTTAGTGACTTTCAAATGAAATTGGCCAATTTCTTGTGCACTCCAACAGTTGGCATTCATATTTTGCTCCTTTGTACTAAGTTTGACAAAGTTCATCTTAATTTAGTGAGTTTTCAGAATTCCGACTAAAATAAATATCCGGGACTAAAATCTGTCTCATCAGAGGCAAAGATAGACAGGTGAAGTTTTGGATGCACATAAAGGCGCACACAATTGAGCGCGAGTAAATCTTATAGAGCCGGTTTCTGCATTTCAAAAGTTTACAAGATGCACAGATACGAGTGGGCTTGCAGCCCGGTAAGAGTGCACCATAAAAACGGGGCAGCAACTGAAGGGTGGAAATGTAAATGTACCGTAAACTTTGTCTTTGAATGGGACACTGATCTGAATCGATTCTTTGAAACGGCAAAGTTTTTATTCAATTTGTTTTACTTACGGTTGCACAAGGAGTATCTTAAATATGTTTGTATCTAACAGAGATACGAGTATGTGTGCCTTCATGTCATCTTTTAGGAATGTATCTCTATTCCAAAATGAGTTACGAGTACAATATACCGCTCTCTCCAAATTTTCTCAAAATTAGTTTTAGCTTTTAATTGAAATATAAATATAAGATTTAATTGCGCTTACAACTAATTCGAGCAATTAATTTTTGTAACTAAATGGGGACTTATGTTTTGTAACTTGATCAGCCTGAATACACTGTAGCAACCTAGTGAGGAATACGTGTTCATACGTATGTAACGTTATAAGGAAGCTTGGGAGTTATGAAAAGAACTCAGGTGAAGCATAGAAGCAAACGCCGCACACGTTCAGACTAGACTTTCAATTGCTAAAAAAATGTGTTGGTTACCCCACTCGATTACACTTTAGCTGGTTGTTACAATACTTACAAAAGGCCCAAAATCTACAACACCAAAACTCCTGGGCCATCCAGCAGCACATCTCTGAGGTCTTTCAGCGAAGTCCTAAAGGACGCAATAATGATTGCGGAAATCGACAGGAACGACACCGACGGAATAATAACACCTGAAAGGTGGCAGTTGGTCAAGTTAAACCTTTCGAGCAACTTCTTGGCCATCATGCGGGAAAACCCCTGACCGCCTCCCATCATAACCGACGTTGGCCGGCACCAAGACCACGTCAAGCTCATCGCATGTGCCAATCAAAGATATCTTGATCTTTTCAGCAAACCTATAGGTGGATTAGGGGAGATTTGACCAGGTGCAAAACTCGAGGTCGCGTCTAAGGAGGATATCCCTAACAGACCCGAACTCGCACCTGTATCCCAGCCGAACCCTCCTCCTCAGAAACCATTCTGGAGATCAACAGGCTCAGCGACTCGTCTCATTACTGGAAACTGGCGAAACTGGAAGAAGTAAGGGGCTCTTGTAGATGCGCGTTGATCGTGATCAATAAGGAATCCCTTAACCCTCTGGCGTAGACTAAAGGCATGACTCGATTCGGTTTCGAGTCAATTCACCAGAAGGACTATAAAAAAGATGAGCTGGATGCTGATAAGCAACCTCCTCCACCCTTAACGGAAACTTCAAATACAACCTAAGATCTTGGAGCGTCGAAATCCTTTCCAGAAATAGATAGTGACGACTCCAATCTATCCGAGGCAACAATTAGGCCGTCGGTCTCCTGTTCTAACATCCTGTCGGAAATGGAAACCGATGACGATGCAAAAAGAGATCCTATACAATCAGAGGAAGAAGATGAGCTCTTGAGCACAACTTCAGAATCGGAGGACTTCAACAGCACCGCGGTGGGGTAAATTGTAGCAATGATACACTTTCTCCAGATTAATCTCCATCAAACCAAAAAAGGCTTCGGTCGCACATATTCTGAGTCTCACCAAAAACAGGAACCATTGATCGTAGAAGGCGTGGAACGTACCTGTATGCGCTCTGCTCTATACAAAAGACAAATGTAGGATTACAACTTGTATATTAGTGAAACGCAGCCTTAGTACATTTTTACTTCCTAACTTCAGCGACCTTGGCAACTTAACCGTTGTCAGACTAGAGACGCCGATGAACTCACCAAAATTGCAACTACTCTATCTATTCTACCGGAAGAGGGTAGCATAGGTAGGTCAGTCGCTTCGTGAAAATTAATATTAAAGCTGGATGCTAATAAAAGAACAGAGCTTAGGTAGACTTTTGGATCAACATGTCTAACGACCACACAGGTCTGGCCTAAGGTAGGTCCGAATAGCTCTAAGAGTCTCCTCCTTCTAAATAGGAAACATCTCAGCGCCATCATAAATGTCATCACTGGACACTGCCTCATAGATAAGCACGCGAGAAGGCTTGGCGCTTTTACAAACGATTTATGTAGAACCTGTATAGATGAGGAGGAAGAGGAGACAATCCTCCACTTACTCTGTACATGTACAGCTCTCTCCCAATGACCTAAACGATCTAAAGAATATAGACGTAAACAGTCTCTTACGCTTCATCGTAAGCTCAACTTAGGTGCTGACTCAGGAGACGCTAGATCTTTCGCCTCCGATGACTCCTGCGGCTCTGTTTTCGGCAAGTAGATTAGGCTGAAATGATAGAGAAAATACCGGAAAGGCTTAGACTGGTACAGTTGGACTCCATCAGAATAGAGAGGTGGTTGGTCAAAGGGCTGTCTTTGATGGCTCGTTAAACGGGCTCCAGAAGAGGACCGAAAAACTTTCGTCCCAGGGCAGTTCAACAGGAGAAGAAGACGTAAAATAAACTCACGTTAAATGCTATCGAAAGCGCGACTGCCAATAGTCTCACTCATCCAGCGGAGACAGTGAAGTCCCAGAGGAAGAAAGCTTCTGGCACTCTCTATAGACGTAAATCCCTCCTTTCACGATGACCGGATGAAATCGATGTTGCAAGATACAAAAGCCGCAGCTCTAGTGTACGACCCAGCGGTCGACCCTATTAGCAAAAACGAGACTACCAATATCTGGTATAATATCTCCGTATAAACCCATTACCACAATTAGTAAAGATTGTAATTCTAGTGGACGAAAGTCAGCTGATGGAGTTAAATCCACTCTTAAAATCAACAAATGTGGGAGCCAGCCAAAACCAAAGCATTCAAGTGAAGGGCTGCCGGAAACTCGAGAATGGATTAACAAATCTTTATCGTCTCCTAGAGCTAAGTATTTTAGAGTTTTAAGACTACTGCAGCTGACGTGCGCATCATATTCTGAATTCCAAGGAAAGAACGCGCCTTTATACCCAGAGCCCTGGGCTTGACATTGAGAAGCAGAAGATCTATTCTCACAGGGGGAGCTATTACGATACTATTACGACAAGATACCCTTAAGACTTATATCCTTATTTCCATGATTATCCTCGGCGAATGCCAGAAAACGCGGCGTAAACGGATCATTAGTTGATTGAGAATAGGACGCAGATTGGGGATGCTTAATATGGTCATTATGCTATAACGGAGGTAAAAAGAGGTTTTATGCAAAGCGTCGTCCTACTTTCACTGATACGGCATATGTTGGTTGACTTAGTGCTTAACACGTTCAATGTTATAATGTCGCCGCACTGTCCGTTCGATCTCCCCCAGCGATCGATTTAAAATGCAGGCACTCCTAGACGTGAGTGACGATTGGTGCTCTAGAAATTGGGTGCCAGTTGGCTGGAGCAACATGCTTTCACAAAGATACCACAGTGCTGATTTTGTACAAAGGTCTGTATCGGCTACACCGATGAACGAGTTCTCCTACCCTCCATATTCATGTCCTGGGTTGAAATATCAAAGTCAGCTTTGGTTTAAAAAAAAAGTCGTCTTTTGATGCAATGACACCCAAACTCCTGTTGCTGTGAAAGTAGGAAATCGAATCTTCCTGCATCCAGGAATATTTTCGCCCAAAATCTGCCCCAGAAAAGGATAATAGTCACTATTATAAGTCACTAACCAAGTCCTTGGTCACTACGGTATCACTAGAAGTGACATCACAAAAGAACGTGTCGGCCAAGGCTCAGAAATGAGCTTGGGATTCATATGAGCATTACTTTCCAGAATGCCGACTGACCAATCGAATGCTTCCCGACGTCTTTTAAGAGTCAGCGACATGTTTGTTGTCCCTTAGTGCTGTTTGTGTTTATTCATTCAACATGCCTTAGCCTAGTTCTACATAAATACCGGCCCCCTTCTAAAAATGTGAATGTCATTAAATGTTGTATCATATTTGTACAAACGAGAACAAGGGAGTAACTAAAGGCTTTCTAAATCGCTTTTGATTAAGTCCATGGTTCCCCTGCATTCAGTAAGAGCCTTATACAATACTTTCTTCATTGTTAGCAGGAAGGATTTGTTTTGCTGTTATATCCTATAATCTAGACGTCTGCACTTTCCCAGTTTCCAACATTGACTTGGCCAACTACCTGGTTGAAGCCAAGTGATGAATGCAAATATCAAAGGTAAGACAGCTCCGGAACAAAAAGTGTAAGCAAGTTTGAGGTTGGCTGGCTATGATGATTTCATCATAGATCGCTCGTTCCTTTACCGAACAGGTATACCTTGTTACGTGCGAATCACGTCCCAACAATCCTCCATTCCCTTTGGTCCTGTTGTTGTCTATTTCACCCCTCTACCCTCCTGCCTTTTCTCGTTTCGTCACCGTTCTTTTCTTCCCGTCATGCTCTGGATGCCTCGGTACAGGTGGGATTTACTTATATTATTCTTAGGAAAGGTTTCCTCTCTACTTGGCGGTCACCATTTGAGCTCCCCTTAATTGTCCCCCAAAAGTGTTCCGGGTCCGAGGGTGTAATATGGGCCCAAGCAGTCACTCGACAGATAAAACGAACAGGACGGCTACGACAAAACATCGACTGGTGTGATTGGGTGGTTCCACAGGAAGGCTGTCAGAGCTCTGGAAGTGAGTCCCTTTGCTCTTGAAGCTGAATTACTGGAACCACGTATGAATGTGGGTGTGTGAGAGGCAACTAGCCGAAATGCGCGGTTAAAATAATTAATATCTAGCCGTCATAGCGGACAGTGCCGCCATTATTTTTGGAAAAAGCCGAAAGAAAAAAAAAAACGAACGTTTAACGAAAAACAGAAAAAAAAGAGGGACAGAATTCAACCGACGAATGAACAAAAGAAACCAACAAGAGGAAAGGAAAACCACACAACGAACGAGCAAAACAAAAGGCCGCAAACAAAGACGAACAAGAAAAAAACCCCAGCGAGAAGAAAAGCGAAGCCCAGAAAGACGAGACACCGACGGACGAAGCGACGACGAGAGTGACTCCCTTCACCAACCCTCTGGCAACCAGACAGGAGCGACCCCCAAGTAGGCAGGAAAAGAGTTAAGTACCCCTTTTGCATTTTATTGTTATAAGACGTAAATTTTTGTGTAATCCTCCCTTAAGTGGGGATACTCGTGATTCGGTGTCCCCGTAAGGCTCCTTACCGTTCACCTGTCAAACACCGTAACCCTTTCCCGGTTACGGTCAAAATTGTTTCGCGACCCCCCCGCGTGATCGTACAGAATCGTGGGCCTTCTGTTGGCCACAAAATTGAGCTTCACAAAATTTTAAGGTGAGCAACCCCTCTGATGCCACACGACACCCTTTACTGGGTTATTCCATTTTACACTCGCACGGCCTTTGTCATCCCCCGCTTAATAAAAAGAAAAAAAAAGAAATAAATAAATCTGCATACCTACCTTAAATCTCCATCAGGGAGAAGTTCATCTGTTTTTGTTTCATCTTGTTTTCCCAAATTTTCTATGGTGGCGCCCACTTACATATTTTCTGCGTTTACTTTCCCCCCTTTTCGAACTCCCCAGTGCTGAGCAGCCGGTGTGCGCAGCTAGGAACCAGCTGCTGGTTGCAATTCCGGTTTTTTTGCGATCCCCTTTTGGGCCTATCTGCGGTTTTACGCATTCTCCCTCATTCGACTACCAACCTCCATCCGTGTGGTTGCGTCATTCTCCATCAAAAGCAACTAGCGGCCATCAAAAATGCATCTTCTGTGTGCCAGGTTTCACAAGGCTCATAATTCGAGAATGAGTACTGGAAAGCACTTTCTGCCAAACATGAAGCGTATCATGTAACACTGCACCGAAGTTGAAGACAGTTGACAAGTCGAGTTGAGAGCTGCTTCTTCTTCTCAGAAGAAAAAGGTAAGAGTTCAAAAATATCAGGTCGAAGAGATCGAAAAATACAACAGCAGTATGGATCAGAGAAACGTACGCACTATGAATGGAATCTCATCTCTCACCAGAAAAAATGAGACCGCTGAGCTTGCTAAATAAGGCATTCAAAATCGTTGATAATGACTTCATCATACTAGTGCTGTTTTAGGCCCAGAAGTCCAGTTTTCCTGTGGTAGATCTTCGAGAAGACCTAAATATACCACCTCTTTATTTATTTTGAGATGGCTTAAGTTAGCTTCTACATAGATGAGCCATACAGAGCCAAGTCTGCCAAACAGCTGAATAGGATGTCCGAGGAGAACTCCCGCTGTTCTATTAAATCATAGAGAGCCGAATCTTTTGATGTCGAAGAAGTTCCCCGTTCCATATGCCACTTCGTTCAGAACGGTTGGCCTGACGCGTTTGCATTTTTTCTACAGAGGGGAGTCTTACTCATTGCTTACTCACACCGATCACATCTGTGTTGTGATATGCATATCGGTTAAAGCAAAGCCCCCCAAATGCTATACGAGGGCCAATGGGGGCAAATCGGAATGAAACAATGAAACGGCGGAAAGTTGTGCTACTTACCGCACAAGCCGTAGTCACCCAAAAAGCAATTCTCTTCCTGGCCAAAAGCGACTGGTGCACGAGGAATGACCCACATCAATTTTGCAGGACCGTTCTTTTCTCATATGTGGCTAATTATTGTCGATTAGTTTTTCAGTTTCCCATTTGTTTACGAACCTTCATCGACAACTTTATCGCCAGCAATCTTAGCATTGCAAAAAATGTTCGTGATTGAAGGCTTACCCAAGACGATCTTCAATGGCAATGGTCGTCCACAATTTGCGTCCAACGGATTTTAGGAATTCTACCATTTGAACTCAATTGAAGACATTAGAACCTCCCCTTTCGTCGAGATTCAAATGGTCTTGCTGAGCGTGCAGTAAGGACATTCAAAAAGCATTCACACGGAGAAAACTCTATAGAAATATCTCCGAACTTTTAGGAAGTTATCCGCAGAACTTTTGCATGGTCGGCAGCCCCGAGCTATATTTCCAGCTCCTTTTCCGGAAGTGAAACATATCCAATTGAACCCTCGAAAGAAATCGTTTAATTGTGGAAGTAATACATAGGAAATTGGGGCTATCAGTTAGATTTTGCAAACAACTAACTGAACAATGAAACGACACTAAAATCAGCTCCGAGCAAGATACTTGTATCAGGAGCCTGCAGCAAATCATAGTGCGGATGATGACATTGACACTGAATTGCATTCATTACCAGCAGCCGTAAACAACCAACTTTCCTAATCCAGTGCCAGATGCCCAGTCTTGCTGTATGTTCAAAAACAATTGCTAATGGTCGGTTTTTTAAGTCAATTCTCATCTCATTAAGCACGTTTCTCCTTTCATTCCCTTTATGTACGAGGGTTGGTCAATAAGTCTTTCTACTTTTCAACATAATCTCCTTTTAGCTCATTACACTTCGTCCAACGTTTCTCCAAATTGTTGATAATACGATTCCTCGAGTTCCTCAAAATAGGCGTTTATTCCATCGATGACCTTTTCATTCGATCGACCTAAATTTCTTACCGCCGCGCCGAGACGTTTCTTCGTGTTTGGAAACAGGAAACAGCAGGGGGTAAATCTGGAGGAAATGATGGATGAGGAAGCAATTCGTAACCAAATTCTTGCAATATTACCATTGCGACTGCGGATTTGTGTGCCGGTGTGCTGCCCTGGTGGAAGAGAACTGTTTTTTCACCCAAATGCGCTCACTCCATGCTCCAATAGCTCTGCATAATATAATAGACGCCGGTAATCGTGTTACCCTTTTCATAGTAATCGATGTCAGTAACACAGCGCGCATCCCAAAAAAACTGTCGCCATTACCTTTTTGGCTGACACACGCACCTTGGCCTTCTTCGACTTTGATCCACCACCTGTTTCTGGTGTGTTGTGATGAATCCATATTTCGTCCACAGTTGCAACACGGAGCAAAACCCGTTCGGATTGTGATTTAAAATCGTCAAACACTCCTTTGAAGTTGCCAAACGATGGCGCTTGTTGTCAGTTGTGAAAAAACGCGGCAACAATCTGGCGGATAACTTTTTCATACTCAAATATTTTTGCAAAGCAGAAATCACTGATCCATGTGATAAGCGTCTAGCCTCTGCATAACGTGGATTGTATCGACCATGCGGTGTTAAGTGTCGCCATTTTGGATAGGAGACATGCCTCCTACCAAAAAGAAAACAGGAGGCAACATTAAGGAGAAGCTGAAAAAGCTTGTGGAGAAGGGGATTGAGGTGGCCATATTAAACCAAGAAGAATCGGAAATGGAGATGAGTGGAGCCCCAGCTAAGAAGATAACCTGTGAGGTCGTAAGCCCGAACAGTGTTAAAAGGCCGAAATCGGTAAGTAATTCAAAAATAACATCAAATATAGGTTCGGAATTGAACGAGAAAGCCTTCCTGGATGCGAGAGGTACGAATATTTTGTACCTAAATCGGCAGCTGGGCGATTTGGCTAGGGGGCTTTCGGAGGTGATTTTTATGAAAAGGGGGAAGTTGATCTTGCAAACAGGGTAAATAGTACCTGTAAGGCCTGCGAAGGTATAATTTGGCTGCTCGTTGGGGAAAACGAGCGGCTAAAAGGTTGCCTGACTGCGTACACACCCCAGAGGTTGTGCGTCCGCAGCCCATGCATAATGCTGGGCTTCCCTCAACTGCCAAAGAGAAGGAGTTTAGCTTCGCTCAAGTGGTAGCAGGAGCGATTAAAGCCTCTGCCACTACGGCAAAGGCTCCTGCTCCTGCCACCTCAGCAAGGGTTCCTGCTTCTGCCGCTCCAGGAAGGGTTCCTGTTTAATCGGGAAAGGTCCTTGCACATGTGCCGACACCAGCTCTTACGTGGTCCGTGATCGTGCGGAGTAAGAAGTCCGGTGCGTCAGCAAAACAAGTTGAGGCTGAAGTCCTCAAGAAGGTCGCCCCATCCTTGAGAGTCAGGGTGGATTGCGTAAGGACGCTTAAAAACGGGAGCGTTGTAATCCGTACTCCAACCGCGTTGGAGAGGGGTAAAATTGCGGGCAACCCCAATTTCAGGGAGGCAGGGCTAGAGGTTTCAATCCCTCAAAAACCTGGCCCAAGGGTGGTGATAAAAGGCGTGACTACCTCCATCGCCCCGGTGGACTTCATGAACCAGCTTCGTGAACTAAATTTCAAGGAGGAATGAAGTACCAAAGAAGGAGGCAGCGTTAGCGTTGTGCTGGAGAGTCTTGGCTCAGCGCAAGCGCTTAAAGTACTCCTTGCTAGTGGGCGCTGCTACATTGGGTGGTACTCCTTTCCTGTAAAGGAGTACAAAACCATTGTTGGCTGCTTCCGATGCTTCGGTCTTGACCATGGCATTGCCGATTGCAAGACCCAGGAGGTATGTCGCCGTTGCGGTGAAGAAGGACACCACTCAAAAGGGTGCTCAAAACCGGCCAAATGCCGGAACTGCTCGCTTAAGGGACGAGCAGCCAACCACCGTATGGTGTCGGCTGAATGTTCGCTTTATGCGGCTGCTCTTTCCCGGTTGAAAGCCAAAAACTAATATGATATTCAACTTCGTGCAACTGAACTGCCAGGGCGCTTTCTCTACTCGTATTATGGTAGACCTGGGAGCTCGGATGTGCGAGAGGGACTGCAGCATTGCTCTGGTTCAGGAGCCCTATGCTTCGAGGGGAGTAATTAGGGGTTTACCCGCTTCCATGCGGTTCTTCCCTGACACTAGATGCAGAGCTGCAGTGATTGTAAGGGACGCAAACCTTACATGCATCCTTCAAGATGCAGATGAACGTGGCGTATGTGTTGGAGTAGAAGGCGTTTTTGGCAAAATATACTTTGCCAGCGTCTACTGCAAGTACGGCGAGGAAATCGAGCCATACATCCAATACATGGAGGAAGTGCGTTCGCTAGTCGGGAGTGACCCCCTGGCATAGTAAGATGTCCAGTAACTCGTCTGGATATCTAAGCAATCCACGGGGTGAAACGCTTAGTGAATGGGCTATATCATCTGATATGCACCCTCTTAATCGACCGAGTGAGTTGTACACTTTTGATACGCATGGTCGAAAAAGCAACATTGACGTCACATTTACAAATGAATCCGCACTTAGGGCGTTCTCTTTTTCATGGAAAATCTCCAGAAGCATAAGTGACCACAGCTGGACACAAGTTAAGGTCACCTATGAGGACACTGTTAGGGCGCCTAGGTTAGAAAGGAGATGGTGCGCTCGGAATGCTGACTGGAATGTGTACGGTTCCCATATACTTGCAGAGGTATCCTCGATACCGCTTCGGGTGTATGGAAGCCTGAACATCGATCAGCAGATCGAGTACATCAACGAGTGTGTGTGGCGTGTCAACGACGATCTCTTTGAGAGGAGCCGTAAGGTTAATCTCAAAAGAGTGAAGTGGTGGACACGCAGTCTGAATGCGAAGCGGCGGGGAGTCCGAAAACTAAGGAAGAAATTCCAAAGGGCTCGGGCTATCAACGCTGAAAACTTGACTCAGTTGGGCTCTGCCTTCCGGCGATGCCTTGCTGAGTACAAGAGAATGATTGTCCAAGTCAAGGAAGATGACTGGAGAAGTTTCGCGGATTCAAATAGGGACAATCCTTGGGGAAGGCTCTACAAAATATGTAGAGCTAACAATAAATTACCCGAGGTTGAACGCATATGTGTTTGTGATACTACATATAGGGAGTGGAGGGACTGCATAGGTGCCTTACTCAATGCATTCTTCCCTAGAGATGACCGAGCTGAGGCCCCTCTGGCTACAGAATCAGTAGCCAACTCAGAACTGCGAACCGAGGAGGTGGAACAAGCTGTTTCACTTCTCCGTTCAAAGAGGTCTCCTGGACTAGACAGAATGACTGGCGAAATGGTGAAAGCCATATTGCAAGATGTGGGATGCGGGGAAATTGAGCTTTGGAAAAGCTACTTTTCTGGCAGAAGCGCATGTGCAACGAATGCAGGTTTAAATGAAAGTGTGCATGTGAGTGAGGAGCGTGGATGTCCTCAGGGCTCTATCTGTGGTCCATTCATTTGGAACCTCATGATGGACCCACTGCTAGGGCAGATACGTGAGACCTGCAAGTGCTGCGCATATACGGATGACCTGTTACTTATTCTTGAAGGACGCTCCAGGAGAGTGTTGCAAGAAATGGGAAACAGGGTAATCCAAATTGTCGCGGCCTGGAACGACAGTGTGGGCGTCGCCGTATCAGAGGAAAAGTCTGTAATGATGGTCCTCAAGGGAAACTCATTTAAACGACGACCTCCCACAATCCGTTTGAATGGTAATACCCTTAGTTATGTGACGCAAGTCAAGTATCTGGGCATAACCATGAGCGAGAATCTGAACTTCTTACCACATTTGGAAAGAATCAAGGACAAACTCACCAACGTTGTGGGACAGGTAAGTCGCATTACGCGGTTTGACTGGGGGCTTGGTAGGCATGCTATGAGCACCATATATGGTGGCCTTTTTGTTGCTTGTGCAACATTCGGGGCATCAGTGTCGAGTGACATAGTCATGACTAAGTGGGGTCTCAGAAAGATCCTCTCTTGCCACAGAGTGGTCTACTTGGCTGCTTACCCGTTTGCCGCACTGTCTCTACAGAGGCACTACAGGTGTTGTTGGGAGTACCACCCCTTGACTTGGAAGCTATCCGTCGTCGATTAGCCTTCAAAATGAGGAGAGGTATACCACTAAGAGAGCGTGATGGAGTCAACCAGATGTCCTTCCGGGAGCGTAAGCGCTTGCTAGATGAATGCGTCATATCTAGATGGCAATCTAGATGGGACGATAGCGTAAACGGCAGAGTCACTTCCCGTGTCCTGAAGAATGTCTTATTCATGCGAGAGCGGCCTGAGCTGAGTTTTAACCTCAACTTGGACTTTCTTCTTACTGGTCATGGTTCCTTTAATGCATTTTTGCATAAGAGGGGTCTAAGCCAGGTGGAAGGTTGCTCGTGTGGAGCTCCTTTTGAGGACTGGATACATGTTTTGTGTGAATGTTCGCGATATGATGATGTTAGAGATCTTGAAGCTATGGGCGTAGGTTTTGTTCTAACTGACAACGCGCAAATAGCAAGGATTCAGTACTATGCGAACATTGTGTTTGCTAGGCGTCGAAATAGGTAGCTGGAGCTCAGTGAGCAGGGCCAAAAGGCGGCCAGTCCTGGGCAATAAGGTGCCCCATTGGAAGTAACCGCAAGGTTGCGAAGCTCGACCGGAAGCTATATTCTGGTACCACGGGAGGTCAGGAGCCCCCGGAACTTAGTTTCGACCTGACCTAGGAGTTGGCCCCCTTGTGGGAGTATCGGGAGAGTAGGCCAAGTGGTGATCGGACATCATGTGGCTGAGTATATGTTGTAGCGTGCTATGACCTGTGCTCAGCCATTTGATGGCCGTGGCGCTAATTGGTCTGCTCGATGTGGAATTGCATTGCAACTGTGTGCCATGACCCACACAATGGCAGAGGCCTCAACTCTATACCAAGGGAGAAGATCGTGCCTTACACACGACATCTAGTAGGTACTGGAGGTAGTATTTATACTATCCGAAAGGCGCTGATTGACGCATTATTTTAATCCTGTTATGAGCGTAAGCGCTCCGTGGGATAAGGCCTTCACGGCAGGTGTCCACGTAAAACACAAGAGACGTTCTGTATCGACC
Source organism: Volucella zonaria (assembly GCA_963966105.1). NCBI lineage: Eukaryota > Metazoa > Arthropoda > Insecta > Diptera > Syrphidae > Volucella > Volucella zonaria. The sequence continues at coordinate 127,113,441 of OZ014533.1, read as the reverse complement.
ATTTCTGGTGTGGTGACCTCAATAGAGCGACCGGAATGTTCGACGTCACCGAAATTAAGTAAATCAGTAGTGTGGGTGGTTCCAGTCGATGCGATGGCGGAAAATCCCTTTTCAAGCTTTCGTTTTAGTTTGCGTGGCCAAAAAATAGTGCATAATTCGACGAAATGAGACTCCATCGGGTGCTATATGGAGTACGACCTTTATAAAATTTTTTGAAAACTGTCAACTTTTTCGAGTTTTGACGGTATTACTGTTTCTTGTAGGATATGCGATGTTCTTTTGTTTGTGTGTATAGATTTAACAGTCAGTCTCTTAACTTGTTTTATGACGAGTTTTCAAATTTTTTGTGCAACCTGAAAGCGCCCAATCTTGTCATTCTAGGGGACTTTAACTTGAATTTATTAACTTCAAGTCCTGCCTCAGATTCTTATCTTGCTCTTATTACTGAGCATGAGTTAACCTCCTTCGTAGACCAATCGGAGGGACTTGTATTGATCATGTTATTTATTGCTGAAAGCCTTTAAACAACTAAAAAAGTTCTTCAAGTTCTATAACTGAGCAAAAACATTTAGAAATGAGGCTTAAGCTCAGGGTGAATAAATCTCTTCTTAATAAAATAAAATATAAAAAAATATTGCGTCAGAAATTCTATAGACATCTAAACATGAATTCTAGGTTAAAAATAGATATAAACGTATTTGTAAATCAACAAACATGGAAATTCGGATTTGCCGTGATAACTACAATACTATCACAACCTTATGAGAAAATCCCGAGGAAATTTGAAACAGGAGTGGAACGTTATAAACAACATTATTAATCGCAGTGTTAAAGACCAGCATATATTTGTAGTACTTAATAACAGTGATGGTAATATCATTGATCCCATAGCAGTAGCGAATGATCACTTTGTCTCAATTGGAGATAACCACTTTTCCGGGAAATTCCACTGTTCATTGTAGCTGTTGGAATAGTACTACTGATATCTATTTTACTTGTGTAGGAATAGCTTCTCTTTTGCACCAATTACTGGTCTTGAGATCCTAAAAATTACTAATTCCTTGAAAAGTTCATATTCTTGTGGTAGTGATGATGTTTCTAACCTTGTGCTGATACATATTGCCTTCTACATCGTTGACATTTTAGCACATCTCTTTAATCTGAGTGTTATGTCCGGAGTTTTCCCCGAAAAACTTAAATTTGCCCTTGTGATACCACTTTTTAAGAAAGGGGATAGAACAGAGAAAAATAATTCTATGCCGATTTCACTTTTGTCTTCGATTTCTAAAATTTTTGAAAAGGGTTGAATAGGGTTTTGGAAAATTTAGGTAAAACCAATTTTTTTTCGTTCAATGCATTTTGGGTTTAGAACAGGCCTTTCCACTGTGATGCGCTTTTGGAATTTTGCTCCTTTATACAGAAAGGTTTGAATGACAAAAAATCTTGAGCAAGGTTCTTTGTTGATATAACACATGGGCTGAAAAGTCCATTTTATAGTAAAACACAATATTTTTGCAAAATTCAACTTTATTTATCAATATAGGGCGATACACTGATTGAAACGATTTTTCAATCTTTCGATACCAGTTTTGTAGTCCGATTTCGGTTTAGCCTCAAAATAGGCCTCTGTTTCGGCGATTCGGTCTTAAATCTCTTTCCGGCGAGCATTCTTTTGAGGTCTGCGAACAGAAAATAGTCGCTGGGGGCCAAATCTGGAGAATACGGTGGGTGGGGAAGCAATTCGTAGCCGTATTCTTTCAATTTTGCCACCGTTTTGATCGACTTGTGACACGGTGCATTGTCTTGATGAAACAGCACTTTCTTTTTCTTCAAATGCGGCCGTTTTTCTGCGATTTCGTTCTTCAAACGCTCCAACAACGCAATGTAATAGTCGCTGTTGATAGTCTGCCCCTTTTTTAGATAGTCGATGAAAATTATTCCATGTGCCATAATCATGCCAGCCGACTGTTGAGTTTTTGGTCGTTTTGCACGAGGTTCGTCGCCTGCTCGCCACTCAGCCGACTGCCGACTTGACTCTGGTGTGAAGTGATGGAGCCAAGTTTCATCCATTGTCATATATCGACGCAAAAGTTCGGCTTTATTGCGTTTGAACAGCTTTAAACACTCCTCTGAGCAAACGCGGCACCCACTTTGAACATATGATGATATACCCAACACGCTCTTTTGATATCTTCAGAGCCTCAGCTATCTCGATCAACTTCACTCTACGGTCATTCGTAATCATTTTGTGGACTGTTTTGATGTTTTCATCTGAAATAGCCTCTTTTGGACGTCCACTGCGTGCATCATGTTCGGTGCTTGTATGACCACTTTTAAATTTTTCAATTGGTGCAGAGTCCGGGTAACACTTATCAAGCCATTTCTTTGCATCGGCTGCATTTTTTCCCATCAAAAAGCAATGATAAATCAACACACGAAATTGCTTTGAATCCATTTTTTTCACAATAGCAAAAGTTGCTTCACTCACAACGATATATCTCGAGAACTAATCGTCCGACAGCTGTCAAATTTATACACGTATTTGTTGAAGGTTCGTACTAACTGAAAATGGTATGGATTTAATTCAAGTGGTGCCCTCTCTTAGAAACGGAAACGGACCTTTCAACCCATGTGTTAACTAAAGCTTTGATAACAGCATCGTTTTGTATGAATTAGATAACGCAGGATTTCGCGGATTTATGTATAATTGGCTTGAGTCGTATCTCAAAGACAGGATACAACAGGTTAAATAAGGATGAGTCTTAGTCTCCCTAAGACTCTTCATCTTTGAGTTCCTTTAGGATCGGCCCTTGGACCTATCCTGTTTTTGATTTACATCAATTCCATATTTGCACTGCCTTTTCATGGAAAAGTTAAAGCTTATGCTGATGATATAATAATAGTTTATGACTCTGTCAACCCCCAAAACCCGGTAGCTGATATCAACCATGAAGTCCACAGGAATGTCCCGACATAGATGTCATATTTCATGACCCTAACTGCCGTAGGTATATGGTACATGCACAGCTCCAATGAGCAACGTACTCTCTTCGCCTATTATATCAACAAAAAGGATTTCACTTCGGGGGATTCTAATCTCTTTTTGTACTTGATACCTTGTCTAATATGCATTGCAACACCACCACCAACTCGTCTCTTTCTATCGCAACGAAGGATTTTGTATCCATTTAAATCACATAACTTGCCTTTCAAGTTTATTGGCAACCGTGTTTCGGTGATACGGACATTAGACTCCTCAAATAGATTTCGCGACTCGTCAATCTTGGGCATTAAACTTTGTGCAGGACTTTGATCATAGTACGCAATACTTCACTATCATTCATTATGTATTCTGTATTTTTATTACAATGTATTCACAAATTATTTTCTATCCGCGTTTCCCTTATGCGCTTGTAAATTTTAACAATTTTTATTTTATAGTAAATATGTATATTATTTATGTATTGTATATTATTTAATAAAATATAAAAATAAAAATAAATATAAAACAGAATTAAAACTAGATGGAATTGCGTTTGTAGTCTTTTTCATTTTCTGGTCTGGCAACTCCTTCTAATGTGCTAATGCAGTCAATCAGTACAGCTGAATGTGCTAGAAATAAGTGACAAAAAATCCTGCAACGGTGACTATGAGAGTGATGTTGGTACCGTGCAGCAAATTCTTTGTGAATATTCGATTGCAGGTACTTGGCGCTGGTACTGTGTTTGGTGGGCTGATACTATAGGCACGCTGCCACTAAACCGTTTACCCATCTTTTTATGAAAGACTGAGAAATTCCAGTGATAGGAACAGTGAACTAACTCTTTGCCTGAATGCCCTGCTTTCATAGAAATACGGGTGTACTAGATGGAGTGAAAAGTGACCTCCTTGGGAATTAAAGACATTTTTTTTTTTAAATGTTTTTTTTTATATTATTCAATATAGTCCCCTTTTAGTTTGATACGCTTATTCCAGCGATTTTCCAACTTCTTGATCCCGTCCGAAAAGTAATTTTCCGGAAGGTCTGCAAAATACTCCTCCGTGGGGTCGATGATTTCCTCGCGTGAGCTGAATTTTTTATTGATGAGAAATCTTTTGAGGTTTGCGAAGAGATAATAGTCCGAGGGATCCATATCCAGTTACCAATCGACGCCAAAAGTCCACCCGATTCCGCATCAGCAAGTCCGAACGCTCTTTCGAAGTGCTCATGGGTTCGTGTTTTTGGTCAGAAGTGAGCATGCGCGGCACCCAGGATAACTTTTTCATATGCAGAATATTGCCCAAAATATGGTGTGTGCGCTCAGTACTAATCTTTGTGGTATCTGCTAGCTCGCGCACCCTCACTTTCCATTTCATGTATTTTTTTGACATTGTCCTCTGTAACCGCATCGGAGGGCCTGCAGCTGCGGACTTGATAGGTAGTGGAGTTGCGGCCACCTCGAAACTCTCGAAACCAATATTTGACGGTGTAATCTGACGGAGCATTAGCCCCATAATATTTATCCAACTTTTCTTTTGTTTCCTTCGCCGTTTTGCCGAAAATCGTTTTTGTTCATACTCAACATGATGCCAAACACGTCAACAACAAAACTAAAGACAGTACCGCACTGAAGGCACCATAACCTTTTTTTCAGTAGCAGCGCATTCTGGTGGTCAAGAAGGTCACTTTTCACTCCATCTAGTAGCTCCATCAATTTAGATACTTGTTCTATAAGTTGAGTTGAGGAAACAAGTCTTTCAGTAAATATCTTAGTACAACGAGCAGACAATTTTCCTTTTTGGTTGCTCTGAACTTTCAGAATTTTTAGGAGTCATCACGAAGATAAATTTAAAGGAAGACAGCGACTTCTATCTATCGGAGGTGTTTTACGTTATGTAAGTTGACTTTCTAATCTCCGAGGTTTCTGCCATGGTGTTTAATGCAAAGCCTTTAGGTATAATTCCTATGATTTCTGTTGGCTCATACCCAAGTCTGAAGTAGGCAGAGATATTTTCGATGATTGTAACATTAAAAATAATTCAGTTAATCCCCTCAGATCCAGAGTAACCCTACCAACAAAGTAGGCTTTAAGGGTATATACGAGTATGAAGTAATATAATAATAAAACAATGCTTCCTCTAATGGATTTAAAGATACAATTAACTCCACATGCCTATATTTTACAAAGCTTAATTGTTTTCTATTTTTATATAATTCTATTTTTATGCGTTTTGGATATAATCGCATTATTATTGAAAACATACGAACTTAACCGGTGATGTCCTTTACATGGTGCAGTTAATTTCAAACCACAATTACAATTTAAGTAATTAAAATAATTGCGTTGAATCTATTTTTGTTTTTTTTTACTTTTGCAAATTGCACTCAGAAACCGCAAAATGCATTACACTGCCATGGAGTTGTGTACATGCAATGCCACTTTTCTGAATAATACAATATTCGTGTAAAAATTCATTAAGCTTATCTTATGTGGGAAGTACCACCAGCAGCGAATCCCACAAACTCATTAAAATCAGATGATTTCTCCTGTTGAATGCGGATAACTCAATTTCGAGGTACGAGTACACGTTTTTTCTTTATTTTCAAAGGGAAATACTTTCATTAACAGTCTACAATCTGGTACGTTGTATGTGAAAATCAAGGGCACTCTAATATAGGCAGTGTTCCGGTCTTTCAAACAAAGATCCGACCATCCGTGTTGTTTTGAATCACACCACCTTGATCAAAAACTTTCCGGAATTTATTCAGAAAATTTTCGAACTCGTATTCATCTAAATCTACATTGTCCCCTTCAGAGTAATCTTATGCCAGCGCTTGATCCAATCCTCGAAACATTTTTTATATTCGATTTTCGGTATGTCCATCAGTGCTTCCTGCGATTTTTCCATTACTTCCTCTCGGCTGCTGAAACGCATTCCCCGTATTGGTTTTTTGACTCGATTAACAGAAAGAAGTCACAGGGAGCCAAATCAGGTGAATTCGGTTTCACGCAAACGTCTCATAATGCCCAAATAATACTCTTTGTTTACTGTTTTGTGTCTGGCTTTCTGGCAAAAATTTAAGATGCACTACACCGTTGTAATTGACTGAAAACGACGTGTTTTTTTTTGTCTCGGCTCATTTGGTGAACGCCATTCACTTGCCTGATGTCTGGATTGCGTGTCGTACTCATAAACCCACGGCCACGTCTCGTTTCCAGTAATGATCCTTTTGATGAATGTGGGATGGGATTCAGCCTCGCAAATCATCTCTTTTGCCGTTTGCGATGTCGACACGGTCCCTTTTTTGCATGAAATTGAGGTCCTTTGCCACCTACTTTGCTGCTACACGACGGAAACCCAAATCATTAACCAAAATGTCTTGGACGGATCCATAGGCAATGTTCAAGTCATCCGCTACTTCTCTGTCGTCGGTTTTCGATGTCGATGTCTGCCACTGTGTTCATCATCTTCGATTGACTCACGATCACTTTTGAACAGCTCGTGCCACTGGTAAACGACCGTTTTCTTTAGAGAATCGTTGCCGAAACACTTTCCCAACATTTTCAACGTTCGCGCACCATTAAATCCGTTTTTTACGCAAAATTTAGTACGAGTACAAGTTCGTTGTTGGAACTTTAAAACCATTTCTAAAATTGTAAAAAATCGCCAACACATACAGAGATAGATGTACTCTTGGCTACGTAACTTTTGCAAATATCAAGCTATGACGCTAATATTTAGAGAGAATATCAACAATAGATTTACTAACTTAACAAAAAAAAAACAGAGCTCAAATCGGAACAATGGGAGCGCCACACGGTAGTGTAGTGCGGGAACTTTTTGATCAAGGTGGTATGTTGAATCAATATACTAGGTGGGGCAAAATTGATCACCCTATCGGAAGATGATATAATTTTTGCAAATGGTGTCATATGTCAATCATATTTGACCTTTGTAAACTAGACAGCTGCAGTATACAAACAAACAAGCATTGGAGCGCTATACATCACAAGACCGTAGAATAATTGAGTCGATGTTTTTGACCAATAACACTGGTCACCAAAAAAAATATTTATTTTTTACTCGGAGATAAAATTATGTAAAATTACGTAATCGTTGGAGTTTATAAAATCAGGAAAACTACATAAAATAGCCAGGTCACATCTGGATTTTGTGAGAAAACGCTTTTTTGAATTTAAGAATTTAACCAAAAATATTACCGAAAAGTGTTATTTCTTGTAAAATTTTGTTGTTTTTTTGGAAGCATCTGCATTCCGTTTATAAGAACACCTCGGAGTCCCTCTTATAAGCGACCAGCAGTAATCTACCAACATTGATGGCTCCCATTTTCCTTGGTACCGTTGCTCTATTGCAGCAATGTCCTGGTGGAATCTCTCGTCGTGCTCATCGCTTACATCTCCCATATTCTCAAGAAAGAAATTGAGATAAGGATGCAAAAAATGAAGTTTTAGCGACATGTTGCATTCCATTTTATGATAAGCATCCAGCATTTTCTGTACATCATCTGCATAACCTGGAGTCTTATTGTTACCTAGGAAGTTTTCTGCTACTTTCACAAATGAGCACCAGGCCTGTTCTTCTAATGAATAGAGAATACGAATGAAAGCTGGATCTTTTACAAGCTTTCTAATGTCTGGACTCACAAAAATACCTTCTTTAATTTTTGCTTCGCTTAGTGATGGGAACTTTTGTTTCAAAAAATTGAAACCAGGTTGGTCTTTCTTCATCGCCTTTACAAAGTTTCTTATAAGACTCAATTTGATATGTAATGGTGGTAGAATAACACGCTGTGGTTCCATCAATAAAGGATTCCTTATATTTTTTTCTCCACAAATAAAATTTGTTCTTATAAGCCAATTTACTCTCATAAAGTGCTCCGATCGTGATCTACTATCCCACTCACATAAAAAACAACAAAATTTGGTGTAACCTAGTTATAGTCAAAGAAGTAGAGCAACAACTTTTAAATCCGAACATATCGACTAGTTATATTTTTTTCAATATAAATTTCATAACATCGTAGGTTTCTTTTAAATTCTCACCATGCGCTAGAGGTATTGAAGGAAACCTATTACCATTATGAAGCAATACAGCTTTCAAACTAGCCTTTGATGCGTCGATGAATAGCCGCCATTCTTCGGTTTTGTGCTCCTAACCCAGTGACAGCATTAAGCCATTAATATCATTACAATACACTAAGTTATCGGCTTTCGAAAAATAAGGAACAAATTCACTTTGTCGCGTACGGTACTCTGTAATTTTTACCTCAGGCTTGAGCAGATTCCACTGATTTAACCTTGAGCTCAGTATTTCAGACTTTTGTTTTGACAAATCCAAGAGTCTGACGAGGTCATTAAGCTCAATCTGACTGATGAGATGTGATGCATCAGAAGATGTAGGGAGCTCAAATTCGGGATCATCCATGATTTCTTCTGAACAATATGACGAACTTATTTCTGTGTCCGAAAGGCGTCCGGAAGGTGGCTTTGGAACTGACAGAATTTCTGTATGAGGTGCTGGTCTTGTTACAGAAGAGACATCTGCATATTTTATGGAATGCTTTGATCTTCGAGAAAATTCCTTCACATTGGTGCAACAAAAGTAACAATCTGTGTGACTCTGGGGCTCTCTCCATATCATAGGCATTCCAAAAGGCAATGCAGAAAATGACCCATTAAACCAACCAGTTAGCTGTCGGTGACACCTAAAGCAGCAAATGTGTGGTGCCCAGAGTTTATCCTGATGGTTTATTTTAAATTTAAAATAAGAAAAGTAACACTTTTCAATAAATGGTGTTATGTTCTTTTTTCGGAAACTTAGTGTAAGTTCTCCACAAAATTAGCAGAATAAATCTGGACAATTAACACAAGATCGTGGCATTTTATCACTTTAATGCACTTCTAATATTCTTGTTACGCAAATTAGTTTATTTTTTTAAATTACTAACAGAAAAACCGATTTAAACAATGTGCGATTCTATTAGAACTGACCTCGTTCGATAAAGATGTAAAAGTGTGTGCCGTAAGGTTGCTGTACGTGACCTGAGCAAAATATTATTTTTCCCATTATCTACAGGTCAAGTACTATAAGAAACACTATGCAGTATGTCCGAGTATTTTTCATTGTTGCCCAGTGTAATTGGTCGGTGGTGTTACCGCAGCGTGAATTTCGACGTTGATTTCCTAATCGTGTCACGCCAACTGGGCAAACATTCCGTCGCTCGAACAGAGTAGAACCACAGGAGACTATACACGGCGTGGTTGCCACCGGACCAGTCGTTCGGCCGAGAATATCGCGGTTGTGGCTGCCAATGTCGCTGAAAACTAAGAAACATCAACTAGACGACGGGAAACGCAATTAAGCATCACCAGACGGACCCTACAGAGAATTTTAGTGAAAGATTTACACATGTTCCCGTACAAAGTGCAAACAGTGCATCAGTTAATGCCTTCTGACCGTCAGTCGCGTGTGAATTACTGTAAAGCCATAATCAATCTCAACAACGAAGAAGACGCTTTTGTGTCGAAAATCATTTTGAGCGCCAAGCCGCATTTCCACTTAAGCGGTTACGTCTTAAGCAAAATCTTCGTTTCTGGGGCACTGAAAATCCGCGTGGATGCAGGAAGAGCTATTACATCCACTCAAAGCCACTCTTGCGGTGCAGCGTTCAAGCAGGAGGAGTGATTGGGCCGTATTTTTTTGAGGACGCCATCGGCAATACGGTCACTGTTACTAGCGAACGCTACAGAGCCTTGATAAACGACTTCTTATTGCCGGAATTGGATGAGTAGGGCTTGATGAGCATATGGTTTCAACAAGACAGTGCAACCATACACACAGCACGAGCCACGATACCTGGTAATCTGACGTTTTGGCCATTTGGCATGGCCAGCAAGATCGGCCGATTTCACCATCTCAGACTTCTTTCTTTGGGTCTACTTGAAGTCGCGGGTTTATGCAAAGAAGCCGCAGGTAATCGCAGCCCTTAAAGAGAATGCGAACAATTACCACCGGAAACCTTTGTCAACACTGCCGGCAGCCACTTAGTGGATATCATCTTTTCCACTTAACAGGAAACAATTGTAAAGGTCCAAATAAAGATTTCCATCACTCAAAATCATCCTCTTTTATTTAGTAAAAAAATAATTCCAAAGCAAAATTACATGATTAATTTTGCGCCACCTTGTATGCGAAGGCCGGACAAATTTTTGCATCCCCACAGCATGCATTTTCTGCTGAGTTGGAATAAATATTTCTACAGGTGACTGGAAACCGAAGATAATGTCAGTTATGCAGCCCACCTAGTATATTGTCACACAATGGAATCCTGCTACAAATCCCTTAAAATGTGACCTCTGACCAAGAGATAGCTTTCGTTCGTCACTCTCAGACTACCTGGTAAACCCTTTCTACCCTCTGGTAAAATTTCCTGAAAAAGTTAGCTTCTTTTGTTCGGCCGAACATTTCTCATATTCTTTCTGTTTCCTTCTCAAAATCAGGCTATTCAGAACATCATCGTTATGTATATTTCTTGTTTCATTGCCTAGGCTTTCCGGGATTTCTTTGTTACGACCAAGCTAAGCTTAGCACGTCCAATGCAGGATCACTTAAGGCTTCTTCTCGGCACTGACGCTGGTCTACAGTGCTTGAGAGGTAAAGGACATTCAACCGACAAAGGTTTTTCCGATCACTTGTGATTGTAGCCATCCGACCTCAAGCTTCTTTTTGGAATGCTAGAGATATCCCTCTAAAAGTTCGGACTTTTAAAATATTGTTTACAATTATATACAATAATCATATTTAAAATTAGTTTTATGATCAAATGATTCTTATAATTGATGTACATAACATCTCACCCTTCTTTCAGAATAAAACCATATTTCAAAATATCTTCCCTATCTCAACTTATTTCATTTGACAAGAGCATATAGGGACGTGAGTCCGGGAACGAATATGAAAAGCAGAGAGTACTGTCGTCAGCAAAGGAGTATATTGGATCAGAGGTAGCAAACGAGAGATCGTTGATAAAAATTAAAAAAAATGACGGAGACAGAACGGAGCCCTGGGGCATACCAGCATTTATTTTGTGAATATCAGACTTGAAACCATCCAAGACAACTTGAATAAACGTTCCGAAAGCACGCATTTTCGACAAAAGAGCCTGATGCAAAACTCTGTCAAATTCCTTAGAAATATCAAGTGCAACTATCTTGCTTTCGCTAGATTGATGTACGCTTTGGTTCCAGTTTTCGGTGAGACATTCTATCAGATCACACAGACCTGTTGCTAGGAAAACCACACTGCCGGCCATTGAGAAGTTTCCGTGTTTCGAGATATTTCGTGAGCTGACGGTTTATCAGCGTTTCCCTGACCTTGGAGAGAAGGGGCGTTAGTGCAATGGGTCTGTAGGAGGAGAGAGAGGAAGATTCGCCTTCCTTAGGGAATCCTAAAGAGTAGGATTGATGAAAAAGCTTACGCAATGGTTTTGCCAGCGAGGAAGAACACCTCTTCAGAACGAGGGGTGATATACCATCTAGACCAGCGGATTTTCGAATGTTAAGATTTTTAAGATCTCTTGCTACTACACGAGTGCGTAAGTGGATTTGTCCCATTGAAGATTCGACGCACTCAAATGTAGGCGGAGACAGAGAAAAATCCGGGAGTGTTGAGCTGGTTGCAAAGTGTGCAGCAAGCAGGTTGGCCTTGTCTAAAGAGCTGACAGCTGGAATGTCATTGTAAATGATGAGGCAGAATTTCTGATGTTTTTGACAAATGACCAAAAGCTTTTACTATCTTTGGGACATTGTAGTATTTTGTGCCTCAGTTTTTGGTCGTATTGGAATTTAACACGCTTCAGAAGGAAGTTGTTGTCATTCCTGGCTCGTTTAAACTTTTTTCGGGTTTCCTCTGTTGGGTTGGTCTTGAAGAACCGAAAAAATATTTCTCTAACCCTGACAGCCCCATTACAGCTCGAGTCATACCATGCTCTTTCTTTTGGCTTGGAACTCTTCATCCGATGAGGGATAAAGGATTTCATTCCAAAAAGAATGGCGTCTGTGATCATATCAGCAGCGGCATCTACGTCGTTATCGTGGAAACATAACGAAAAGTTAAAATTCCTAAAGAAACTGTTAAGACTGCTCCAGTTGGCTTTCTCGTATTGCCATACGGTTCTTTTGGGAATCTTTTCTCTAACTGTGTACGAGAAATTAGCTGATAGAACAGAATGGTCCGACGAGCCTAGAGGAGAGAGCACATCAACGATGTAGTTACAAGGGTGAGAAGTTAAAAACAAGTCTAGGGTGTTGGCGGTATGACTATCAACGTCTGGTATTAGTGGGGGCTCATTTACAAGCTGGGTTAAGTTACTTTCCGCAGCGAAGATCTCAACACACCGTCCTTCGGGTGTTGTCTATCCAGAAAATTGAAGCCACCCAGAATTGTGAATATGGAAATCGCCCGTAATCACGATTTCAGTATACAGGGATACAATTCGTTGATGGAATCAGACAGCGCATCAAACTCGTGAAAGGTCAAATTGCTGTCCAGTTTGGGGCATCTGTAAATAAAGCAGTAGTGGATAATTTGCTTACGGAGATGGAATTTTAACCACATGAAATTGAATTCCGGGTTGGAACAGGGACTACATTGTGGTGGAGTTTGGTAAGCTACATCACTACGCACGTAAATGGCAAGACAGCGGTGAGAGAAGAATAATGGCACTAGTTCGTAGCCAGTTAGCGAATCGATATTTCTGGGTCTTCTTCGATACTGGCCGCTATGGCGGCTATGTTTTCTTCATTTCGCTTCAATCTCTATCTGGTTGGTGGCTTAAGATCCAAAAGAGTGCACCCACGCTCAACTTTTCAGCGCTGCGAACGATTGCCTGCACAATGAAGCCATGATGACCGCCGACCTCGCGACGAAATTCAAGTTGCGTATTTACAGCCGGAGTTTCGATAATATTTTTTAATAATTTCCGCACATTCGGCAAGCGTAAAACGATGCGTGATGAAGTGGCAAACTTTAGTGAATAGTTTGACAGCTGGATGTCATGGGTAACTTTGACAGCTGCCGAGACATTACAATTGGAAACATTATTGGGTTGTACCAAATACAGTGTCCGATTTTGTAGTAAAAATTTAAAGGATAATATTATTTTCCCGTAAATTTGTATTCAATCAAAATAGGATCCATTGACATCTATGACAATCTGCCAACGTAATACAAGGTCAAATGTTCCTTTTTCGTAGAAGTGCTGACTTTTTGACTCTCTGCCGGCAAAATTAATCCAGATTGCGGAGAAGATGGTAATCCGTTCGGGAAATATCAGGAAAGTATGATGGATGCGGAAGAATTTCAAATCCCAACTGCAACACTTTTTGGACGGTTACTTGTGAGGTATGGGGTCTAGCAATGTCATGCGAAGGGATCGGACCGTACCTATTGACTAACGCAGGTTGCTATTCAGCCAATTTTCCATGCTATATGTCGATTTCCTCACAATATTTAATAGCGTTTATCGTTTCTCCTGGCTGAAGAAATGAAAAGTGGATTGGTCCTTTCGATGTCCTCCAAATTGTCACCATAACCTTTTTTGGGTGAAGACCAGGCTTGGGGGTGTGTTTTGGTTTTTCATCTACATTCAACCACTGCTTAGATCTTTTACGATTATCATACAGTCTCCACTTTTCATCCGATGCAAAAACGCATGTAAGCGATGTGCAGATTTCCAGGCGCCGTAGTTTTTGAGATTCGTTCAGTTCATGGGGTACCCATTTATCGAGTTTCCTTACTTTTGCTATGAAAGAAAGGTGTCGAATTATTGTCATTGGAGATACTCACATGCACCGATTTCGTTGGGTCCGCATCAACCGTTGCTTTTAAGACATCGTCGTCAACTAACGTTTCCGGCTTCCTACGTGGTTCATTTTCGAAGCTGAAATCTCCCGGACGGAACTTTCTAAACCGTCATTACAGTTTTTCATTGCCAATGACGCATTATGTCCCATTTTAACCCTCTACTGCACAAGCAGCCATATATGGCTTTTCATATTTGAACGCCGACTACTATGATTTCCCAACTGCCAGGGGAAAAGAACCGTTTTGACAGTTTTGAATCATTTTTTGTGGATGTTTTCTTTTTTTCTTTTTCTTTGTGATATCGCGAAAAATCGTAGTTGAATTTCACAAGTGTTCAATTATGGTCGTGGACTCCAAGACACGGCGCGTTTTTTGCAACGTCCGTATATGGCTCCTTATCCATTCACAAAAATATGAATATTCCAACTTTTCGCTTTTTTGCAGTGAGAAAACAATAATCTCAAGTAGTTCGTTTTACGGAAGAAGAAACCGTGGTATTCCTGGTGATGGTTTTCAAAGTGAGGATGAAATCCTACAATCGGAAGATGAGCAGGATATGGAGATGGGAAGTCTAGAACTCCTGGAGGTGCTTGAAACCGAAGAAAAACCATTGCTCACTTTGAAATCGAAGTACGAGAAGGATAAAAACATAGCATGGAATAACAAGTCCCGTAAATCATAAAAGGATAGCGACTACACCTTCTTAGGGACTAAAGATTTTCCGGAGGAAATGTCCTCTCTTCAGACCCCCGCTGACTTCTTTTCATTTCTTTTCACGGGGGAACTGTTCGACATGATCGTTGAGGAATCCAATAGAAAAACACTGCAGGATAACATAAATAAGCCAGTCAACATGAAATGGAACAATTTGTCGGTATAACATTATTCACGTCTCTTATCAAGTTGCCTTCTACTAGACGTTACTGGAACTCACAAATAGGGCAACCTTTTGTTTATGAGACCATGCCATGTAGACGTTGGGAGGAAATAAAAAGATATCTCCATTTTGCTGATAATCGAGCAAATAATCCCTACTAAGTGTCGACATTACCTAAAGCAGTATAACGCCAAAAAAACCACATAAATGGGGTTACAAAAACTTTGTTTTAAGCGGAATATCTGGGTTCAGTTATGACTTTGGTATATTCGCAGAGGAGCAGAGTAATGTTATTCCTGACAATTTCCCAGATTTGGGTGTTAGTGGAAATATGGTGTCCAAGTTAGTATCGACGGTGCCAAGACATATGAATCACAAAATTTATTTTGACAACTGGTTCAACAGCCCCAAACTGCAGGTGCAACTAACCAATTGTTCCATTGTTGACCCTTAGGCTGAATAGGGTTCCCAACGTTGACGTTCCAAAAGAAAAGGAAAGAAAGAAAAGAGGACGAGGAAATTTAATTGAAAAGATGGCAAAAATTGAAGGCGTCGACGATTCTTTTGTGTCCTGGTTTGATAATAAAAATGTAAATATGCTTTCTACATTTCTACAAGTCAAGCACTCCAACTTCAAATCCGGCAAGCCCCGTTTCCTCACTTCGTAATATAAAAAAAATTGGAAGGCGTACTGATTTTCCACTGAACTCCGTTCGCTTGGACTCCATGGGCCATATTCCGGAATGGAAAGATACAAGGCAGCAATGTAAAAACGACTGTCAATACAGGTCATTCGTTACATGCCAAAAATGCAAAATAAATTTGTGTCTAAACAAGGATCGGAATTGTTTCGCATCATTTCATAATTGATTAATTTAGTAGTAGTGAATAATATTGAAAAAAATATTTTGTTTTGTTAAATATAAAACTATTTTTTGTAATACGCGTTAAACTGAATTCTATTGGGTCTACAAGTAAGTTTCCAGCGTTTGTCAGAGATGGCGCCACCAGTGGATCCCGGGCAGAAATGTCAGACCCCATGTGTTTTATTTGTAGGTTTTGTATCTGTCAACAACTTTGCAGCGTTATATTTGAGCTGTTCTATCGGTGTCGTACATTTTATCGAGCAAAATCATGGCAAGTTTCCAGCCAAATAAACGTCATTTGCGGGAAGCGCTGCTTTTATTCTTTAATATGAAGAAAAATGCGGCTGAGGCCTATCGTTTGCTTTCGTAAACTTATGGGGCGGAATGTATTGGTGAATCGACGTGCCGCGAGTGGTTCAAACGGTTCAAAAGTGGTGATTTTGGAGTTGAAGACAAAGATCGCCCCGGAAAGCCGAAAAGTTTTGAAGACGAGGAATTGGACGCTTTACTGGATGAGGATCCGTGTCAGATTCAAGAAGAACTTGCTGCATCATTGGGCGTCACGCAACAAGCCGTTTCCCTGCGCCTAAAAGCACTTTGATTCATTCAAAAGGTTGGAAACTGGGTGCCGTACGAATTGAAGCCAAGAGACGTCGAACGGCGATTTTGCATGTCCGAAATGTTACTGCAGCGGTATAAAAATAAATCATTTTTGAATCGTATTGTCACTGGTGATGAGAAATGGATTTATTATGATAATCCTGAACGCAGAAAATCGTATACAAAGCCCAGCGAGCCAGCCCAATCGACGCCGAAACGAAATATTCACGTGAATAAGGTCATGCTCTGCATATGGTGGGACCAAAAGGTGTCGTATACTACGAACTGCTTCCGAGTGGTGAAACCATCAAAGACCATTATATCGAACCCAACTAATTCGTTTGAAGCGGACATTAAAAGAAAAACGGCCAGAATGTGAGACCAGGCATGAGTCCGTCATTTTTCATCACAACAACGCTCGGCCACATGTTGCGGTTTCGGTGGAAAACTATTTGGACAATAGTGGATGGGAAATTCTGCCTCACCCGCCTTACAGTCCAGACTGACTACCACTTGTTTCGTTCGATGCAGAACGCTCTTACGGGAATACGGTTCAGCTCAGTGGAGGAAATCAAAAATTGGCTCGATACGTTCTTGGGCTCGAAAGACGAGAAATTTTTTTGGTCCGGAATTCATAAATTGCCAGAAAGATGGGGGAAAGTTGTAGCTTCCGATGGACGATACTTTGAATAATGCATTGTAACTATGTTTTCATGATAAAACTTCAAATTTTGCGAAAAAAAAACGCTGGAAACTTACTTGCAGACCCAATATATTTATTTATTTTTTGTTACATTGAAAAATGTGTAACTGTACAAGCAGCCATATATGGCAAAAATTAATAACTTTTAATAAAATTTTTAAACAATTTTTTTTTTTTTCATTTAGTCTCTTAATTACGAGTAATTAAAATGTAAGACAAAAACGACATTTACAATATTATTTTTTTTTTATGGATCATGGTGTGTGCAGTAGAGGGTTAAATTCGTAAAGGAAGGGGGTTCGAATTTGGACCGTCGACAGCATGGTAAATAATTTATAGAAAAAAAAAAAACAGTACTTGTAACGAACCCTAAAATTCTCACACGTCAAGCAAACGTACCACTTTATTTTATAAAAAAAGAAAATTTAACGTTCTGGCACAGATGTTCACTCGAGAACTTCTGATTTCCGACTGCTATCTGGTCACCCCTATGTTCGGCGAGTACTTTGCTTCCATCACAACGTCATCAATTTAGTTAATTGACTGACTCAAATAAGTGATGTTTGTGTTGTCTGTATTAACCCTATTTGCATGATTTCGCTAATAATAATTATGTTTGCACTCAAAATAAACGTTTAATTCTACAAAAGGACTTAATTGATAAAACTATAATGTCCTTGATTCAAGAAACGACGTTATTTTCCAGAGTCTAATATTACACGGCAGAAAATCTAATTAAACGAACTTTTTTCATTCTCAAGCTCAAGGTTATGAGCACTCTTCGACAAAAGTTATATAACACAGAAACGTGACTACGCTTTTCTCACTACCGCCAGATACAAGATACAACATAAGGGTACTTGGAAATAATTCAAAGACAATTAATTTTTCACACACAAATTCAAACAATGTAAAGTCCACTCCTAAAACTTTATCTATCTGACAGTTTGTGTCTGACTCCGAATTAAAATCAATTCGTCCTGTTACTCCGTTACTTGGACTGTCACTTGGTTGTGTTCAAATTTCACGCTACTATCACAACTCTGTTCGTGCTGTGTTGCAAATGAATTTCGAGCTGATTTGTTCAGTTGCACTCTATCGCTACACTACTCCAGGGAAAGATAACGTTGCAACGATACAGGATATCCACAGAACGGAAAAACTCCTTCTTTTGATATACGGTTTTGCTTTTGCTTGGTATCCGAACGTACATATATGAACATATTGATATACGAATTTATTGTCCCATTGTTAAAACAATCGCATTTTGTGACAGGATGCGCTATTCACCAAAGGCGGACGGTCTCCTAAATCAAGGATGACAAAATATAGCTCATTACGCACTCTGTCATAGATACACAAATCACA
The DNA here is from genome assembly GCA_963966105.1 of Volucella zonaria. NCBI lineage: Eukaryota > Metazoa > Arthropoda > Insecta > Diptera > Syrphidae > Volucella > Volucella zonaria. Next base: position 127,095,161 of record OZ014533.1, on the reverse strand, counting down.
AATATGAGGAAGCAGCTTTGTTAAAGTATCCCGACGATATGTTTCAAAAACAATGAGTGCTTTGTACAATAGAAAAGATTGCTAAACTAAGTCGTGATAGACGAGTTGTGATTTTAATCGGATTAGTACCATGGATTGGTTACAAAGGAATGAAAGATATGCAAATTCAAAGCTGAAATAATCAAAGCATTAGGATTACTTTTATTTTTTTATCGTTGTTTTTAGATAGATTTTGGCCATTAACTAAAAGGCCTTATGTATGTATGAGCAAAGCAAAATACAAGGACAACGGTTTATGACTTTAATCCTTTGTATCATTGCAGCAATTATACCCGATTTTTTTTGCTTCAAATTTTTGTTCTTTACATTTGCTTTGACCATTTGCAATGCTATTCTCATCCTCGGATTAAAAAACCGAGATAAAGAGTTTATTTTGTTCTCAAGTATGTAAAGTAGCTTATATTGAGTTGGTATTACATCTGTAGATACGTTTTTATTGTTTCCCATTTACTGTTCGACCAATGAAACGGACTTAATGAACCAAACCAAACTAGCACTAGTGGTATCGGCTAAGAGGCGGTATAACAGCGGAATCGGCAGGTAAATTTTTGTCCGACTTTGTGGCACAAATATGAAACTTGAGACGAAAAATAACCATTTTCGTGATACGAGTACCATGGTAGTAGCCACAAAAAACATGAAGGGAGAAAAAAATCCAATGCAGCCACAACTAAAGGAAAGCCAGACGAAGTATTTCGAGATTGTAATCGGCTTTTATTAATAATGTGCCCCTTGTATACCTAGACTCGTACATGCCGCAATTTCAACAAACTCCAAGGACATTTAAGTAGTTTCGGTAAGGGGACTCTTTCAAACAACTAGGGGAGTATTTGCAAAAATTGTGGCGCTCGTATATAATCTTACGTTTTGGTCTAAAGTGATTACTGTGTCTGCCTTTTCAAATGATAGTCAGTCGAAAGTTCAAAAAAGCTACTAGAACATCCAATATTAGTAGCGAAAGAATACCGACGTGAGGATTGTCTTGTTGGACCGTCTTAATACCGAAAAACAGAAGAAGAAAATAGGCACACATTCAGAAGATTCTACGAGTATGTATGTTCATTATTTCATTGTTGAAACTGTTACGACACGGAGTGATCCGGCTATTATCCTTCACCTATTGTATATTGTATTTTGCTTCCATTTTCCCAGTCCGGGTTGCAAAGACGCGGAATCACGGATCTATTGAGGCTTTTCCACACGTTTGCGAAATGCTATGAGCAAAAGATTAATCCGATGATTTGTATCATTAGAGCTGGTTATTATAGTACTTCAAGTGATCATAGCGTAATGAAACGTTATTTCAGAGACTGACTGGCATCTTAAAAAATATTATCGAAATTCCGCCTCAGTTGTAAATACGCAACGTGAATTTCGTCGTGAACTCGGTTGTCATCATGGCTTCAGTGTACAGGCAATTCATCGCACCGTGGAAAAGTTTGACCGTGAGCACACTCTTTTGGAACCTAAGCCACCAACCACACAGAGATTGCTGCGAAATGAAGATAGCGCAGCCTCCGTAGCAGTATCGAAGAAGACCCAGATATGTCGATTCGGCGCCGTTTAGATGAATTGTGTATCGACAGAGAGAAAACCCGGCTTATTTTGCCGTTGGATTAGGTCCTACATCCGTATAAGATTGTGCTGACCCAAGAATTGAAGCTGACAACTCCTGAGTTAGTTAATTCGTCTTCGGAAATGTTTACCGAAGATCCGGATTTTGGCCAAAAAATCATATTCTCGGAATAGGCCCATTTTTGGCTCTACTGCTATTGGAACGAACACAATCCACAAGTGTTCGGCCAATCATCAATGCATCCACAAAGATTAACTGTTTGGTACGGTTTATGGAATGGCGGTATCATCGGACCTTATTTCTTGCGAAATGAGGAAGGGAGACACCGTTACCGTCAATTGTCCCAGGTATATAGCGATGTTAATCGACTTTTTATGATCAGAGCTCGACTACATCGATATATCCGAGGTGTGGTTCCAATAAGACAGCCATAAAAGCCAACCACTTTGGACGAGCTCGAGGCCAACATTCGGCATGCTATTGCCGGAATAACGCCGCACACCTTGCGCCGAGTCATCAAAAATTGAAGCGACCGCTTGAAGCACTGCCAGCGAAGCCGAAGCGGCGATTTGAATGATGTGCTACTCCACACATAACAGCATCAACGTAGCTTCAAAATAAAGTCAGGATCAATTTTATATCTCACACCGTTCGTTCTTATCTGGCCACCCAATATATTTACAGTGGCGACTTCTTAAAGTCGTCACCGACATAATACAGTCTCAGTACCAAGAGGAACAACCAAGTTGGTCCATTAAGTGTGGACGGGGTGACTTTTCCGGTGACTTTTCATTAATCTCTTACGTCGACAGTCAATCGAACGTAAGCAACAGGATGAAAAGACATTTTTATTGGTCTTAAGCGTTAAAATTATGGGCGAAGACTATACAGCTAAAGGACGACCAGAAGTTATTTGATATGATCCGAATTCTGGCAGATCAGATCAGTCGAAACGACATGGAGGGAACATCAGAGCGACAATGATGTCAGGAAAAATTAGCTTTCTTGAAAGTAAGACGGAATCGAGAAATGAGTATTTCCCAATGTTATTACAGAGGAGATCCTTAAATTGTGGCATTTTTCCAATTAAAAAGCACTGCAGGTGGTGAAGAGATTTTATGGATGTGCAAAATTAAGGTATTTCACGTGAACCTGAATTGCAACAACCGAAATTTCGCCATAACATTCCGGATAACTACCATACTTGCCTTAGAAGTTCTTACGGTTCGGTAAACGTCCCTGGCCATTAGGAAGAAGCTTTGTTGTCCGAACAAAGGCTCTTGTGTCTAAATCCGAAACACCGTCAGAAGAACTCCCCTAGGAGCTTGCAATTAGTACAAGTGGGCTACTGCCAATCAAATATGAGCTGAGCTCAAACGAGCTTCTGTTTGCTACACGCCGATGAGAACTTAAGGCGACAAATTACATGTGAAGACTGAACAACGAGCAATGGTGTCACCGGATCAACTAAAGCAATGTCCAGCTGAGGCATCAAGAACCATCGAACAGATCGTGTGCGCATCGTATCATGTTTGAGAGTTACTTCGACGTATTCTGAGCGCAGGTCTAAACGGTTTTGTCGGGTCCCTGGCGTAGAGATGGCGGCGCAAGAAACCTAAATACGGTAATAACGGCTTACATGGTCTTCACAAGGCTACTGACATCACACTGTTTAGCCGAACCCTTTTTATTGAGGATCCGGCCCATAGGTTGAGGATTGCGAGTTAGGGTAACTCCTCCACAAAAAAAAAAGAAGAAGAAAACACTTTAGAGACAATAGCCCTCGGTAAACTTTATAATGAGGACCTAGACTGCTATAAAGCACAACCCTCGAAGAAGAATGAATTATTAACCCTGCGCGGAGATAACAGAGAATTCCGTCCATCTGACCTAGATGAAGTTAAGGTAGCAATATCGGAGCTTCAGTCTTACTAAACTGGTTGGGTAGATGGCCTACCAACTGAACTATTTAAAGCAGATGAAGATGACCGGGTTGAGAACGTGCACCAGTTCTTTGCTGTAAGATAAAGCGAGAAGCAACCATGTTCCGGAGGATGTATTCTCAGCATAGTTTGTCTGGTTGACAAAGGTGGCTCTTTTGACTGCGCCAACTATAGAGGAATGACCGGCAAAGTCCAGATATTTTGAAAAAGACCCAAGAATTTCAGATCGCCACTTTATGTCGACTTCAAAATTCGCATATGACAGCGTGCATATATAAGTCTGCGCAATTATGCATGACATTGATGTGGATAGACGAACGCAGCGAGGCGTCAATGAAGTTCTCGTGGGTATTGAGGAGGAAGCGTATAAAATGGGTTTGACGCTGAAGGAAAGCCAAACTAGGTACATGATGTCACCAAAAAGGGCGGACACCACCTACGGCTTGGAGAAAACATCAACAGTAGTAATTATAGCTTCGAGGTATTTAAGAACCGTATCTACCTTGGCTCCACAGCTACAAGCAGCAACGATATCTGACGCAGAATTGCTCTTGCCAATCGCTGTTCCTTTTTAAAAAAATTCTGTAGCAAAGTCCTCTCTCGTAAGACCAAACTCGTTGTATACCATCTCGATCGTCCTCTATGGCGCAGGGGCTTGGATCTTGTCGAAAGCGGATGAAGCAGCACTTGGCCGTTTCGATAGAAAGTTACTGCTTTTGTTTTTCGGTTCCATTTCTACTGGCGCAGAATTAAAGAAAAGACTCAATCACGAACTGTGCGTGCTGTATAGCGACATTGTCCTAGTCAGGCTACAGAACCAAAGTCTCAGATGGCTGGCCCATTAGATTGGATTAGATTAGATTGAGGTGGAAGGTGATATAATGAATCCCAGTTTCACCGGCCACAGATGGGCCTATTGTGATGTCCTCCATTTAGAACTCATCGGCCGCAATTAGTGAGAAAGGCGGCTAAATATTTAGGTGAGCTGGCAACTATGTCCGCCTAGGTAACCGCACTCGCATTTGTACTCGCTGTTTCCACGTCCTCGTTGCACAACCTGCATGTATTGGTATTGTCTTGTGCTATGCCCATGGTCATCAGGTGTTTTTTCATACGGCAGTGCCCAGTGAGAAAACCTGTGATCAGTCGAACCTGACTTTTACTTAGTTGTAGTAGTTGTTTCGCTTTTTTTTTTGTGGCAACTGTTTGGCATAAAGTTTTTGGCTTGCCTGTTTCCTTCGGTTTCTCTCCAGAAATGAAGCTTCTTTTCCTCTAGCCTTTGATTGTGTTAATTAATAGCCCACAGAATGGTCTTGGCAACATGAATATAAATGCAGATCTTTGTCTGGCTAGTTTGTCTGCTTTCCATTACCCTCCTATCCGCTATGTCCTGGCACCCAAATCAGATGGACTTTATTTGTTGTGGCCAGTAGGAGTTGAAGGCAATTCCAGTCCAATTTTGATTTTAATTCAAAGGCGTTAATTTCAAGTAGGGCTGCTCTGCTGTCGGAGAGAATATACGAGTATGTCTGTTTAGATTCCCTCGAATGCAGAGCACTATTGCATGAATTTCAGCCTGCAATACGGAGCTGGTTGTATCCATACTGGCATGTATGAACGTGTACTCCGGCTCCAACTCCTTCTTTTGTTTTGAATCCGTCTGTGTACCATACATGCGAGTCCTTGGCAAATGTTGGTTTTTCCTGTTCCCGGTTAAGACGGTCTGGAAGTGTAACCATAAAGTTGTAAGCGCAGCTGTTAGTGCGGTTTTCATTGCTCCAGTTGCACAGATATAGGCTAGTCTCTGTATTTGGTTGAGTTTAGCCTGTGTTGACTTCTGCGTTGCTTTATGTCACCAAACGGCAGCTGCAAATATAATCATAGGTCTCGCTATTATCGCGTACATACACTGTGTCATTTTGGGATTAAGTCCCAATTTGTTCCGGTCAAACTTTTGCTGGTCCTGGCCTTGTCAGTAGTCTTAGAAAGATGAGTGGTCCGCCCAAATTTTTCATCCAGTGTCCTAGATATTTGGCTTCCGTTGAGAACGCTATTTTTTCACCGAAGAGTGTGGCATTTCTGAGCCTTCCTCGCTTTTTTCTGTTAGTGAATCTAACAATGGTGCTTTTCTTGGGATTGACTTTGAGGCTAACTTCGGTGCACCATTCAGCAACTAGGTTCAGAGGGCATTGAAGGAGATTTGAGATCGTGCCTTCGAATTTAGCTCTGATAGCAATGTCATTTGCATATCCTTGGACATAGAAGCCATCATTGCTGAGAATAATCGGTAGTTCATTAATTACGATGGACCATAGTAGGGGTGAAAGTACTCCTCCCTGAGGACATCCTTTCGCAGCTATCACACTGAGTTTTTTGCTGACTAATGAGATTTTTATTGTTTTATCCTTTAGCATACATTTTACCCATGTGGTGTGGTCAACTCCCATGTTTTGAATGCCTCTATATATCTGGGAGAATTCTGCGTTGTCAAAAGCTCCTTCTACATCGAGGAAACTACACGACCGCTACCTCTTTATGTCTGAGGGATTTTTCAATCCTTGTGGTACGATTCTGTAGGGCATATGTGGTTAACTTTCAAGGTTGATAGGAGTATTGATATTTGTGAAGAGGGTTCACTTGAAGTACCCCGTCTCTGATATGCCTGTCGAGGATTTGACAGAAATTTTCCTCCAGTTTTTTTGGTAAGTATCCACAGGCCAAATTATTTTGCCTTCATGAAAAATTTGCTTCGATCTGTTTCAGTCCTATCTGAGTGGACTATTCATCCTTCTCTGGGGAGAGTTTTCTTGTGCTTTTGGAATTATTTTCGAGTCTGGGAAGTGTGTTTCGGCTGAGAGTTGAACCGTCTGTAGCCCATTTTCGGCGTATGTGCCATTGAACCAATAGGATTAGTGTGCTGCTTGGAGAGTATTTTACGAATGTAGACATAACTTCTGGTGCCATCGATTGTAAGACAGAAGTTCTTCCACGATTGTCTCTTGACCCTTCTAATTTCTTGTTTGTACATGTTGAGCGTTTTTCTGCATATTTCGCATTCATCATTACATTTAGACCGGTTGAAGAGCTTTCTCGTCTCTGGCTAGTTTATCGTTCCACCAGGGGGTAAGTCGATTGCATGTTTTTCCTTTTTCTGGGCAAGCCTGGTGAAAGGCAGGTCAATATTGTCTATACCCCTGATGTTTGTGTTTCATCTAACCAGGTTATCCCTGAGTTGTTGACAGTATATGTCCCAGTCTGTGAATTTTTCAGATTAGTAGTAATACTTAATTCAAGGTCAAATAGGATGTGGCGATGGTCCGGCATTGAGGATTCGGATGAGACGGGCCAGTTCCTTATAATTTTTTTTATATAGCTAGTGCATAGGGTGAGATCTAGGATCTCTGTCCTAATGCTATTCATAAATGTGGTGTTGCTTCCCTGGTTTAGAATTTGTATGTTATTTCAATTCTTAAATTCTAGTTTGTCAAAGGTCCAGACCGTGTGATGGGCGTTTGCGACGCACCCTACAATGAGATGCAGGTTTTTCTTATCACAGTAGTCCACTAGTTCTTTTACCAGGCAGGTAAACTGAACATATGATAGCTTCTGTCTTACCTGCATGGTATGCAGCTACCAGATCCTTGTTGGTGTATCCTGGAATTGGAAAAAGTTTTGCCCTGGGTTTTGCAGGGTTAGTGGAATCATATAATAACTCACCTGAGAGTCCCTTTTCCTGATCTTTAAGGACATATGATTCTTGGATAAAGGCGACGTCTAGGTGGTCCGTGTTAAATCTATGGAGGAGGACTGCCGAGGCGGCCTTAGCATGTTGTAGATTAACTTGGATGCACCTTAGTCCCATGTTGGTCGTTATTGAGTGGTACTGGCAGATTTGCAAGTTGGCCTATGATGAACAAATAGACCTCACAGCTTAGGCCCGAAGTGTCTTAGAGTATAACCCAGAGGGCAGGCGCCGCAGAGGGCGACCGCATATGTGGTGGCGAATGCAAATGGAAGTTAATTTCAACCAACTATTGTAGCTGAGGCGGTCTTTTAGTTAAGCCCCTGGTCCACCCCTGACTGTAGCACCACCTAAGTAAGTGCGAGTTGGTATTCTTTTTTTATCAGGAAGAATGTGCAAAGTGGTGAACAATATATTTTACTACTCAGACGTGTATTGAAAGAAAATTTCGGAATGAGCTATTGTAGTTAAATAAGCTAATCAGTATGAATACCCAAAGTCATATGCGTTCTATTTCTAAAATTAAATTTGAATTCAACTTGTTTTCCAAAGTTCAGAGGAACTTTCTGAGTTTTTCTTTAGGTGTATTCCCGTTCCTGCCATGAAGGTGTCAAATAAATACTTGCCTCATTCCCAAAGTCTCCAATTAGTTCTTCTACAACAAAAATACCTTAAATTAATTAACAAAGTGGGAATATGCATTTATTACCTTACAGCCACTTTTGCAGTTTTGATAATGCATTCCTTCCCGCGAGCTTCGCGCAATACTCAGTCAAATTTGCAACTTTGCTAAAAGACGCAAATGAGATGATAATGAGCTCAAACTTGGGCGGGCATGCAAATAAGTGAAACTTTTTAGCTTTCACTTGCGATCTACTTTTGGAAGGTGATGAACGGGAAAGCAAAATTGGGTTTCAACTCTTGCAACGCCATATGTGCCGCATGTTTTTCTTTAGCCAATATGCATAAATTTAAAACATCTCCGAGCTTGTAGAGAGACTAAAACACTGTGTTGTGAAAATTTTCAACACATCATCCAGGCTCTTGGTTGAAGAGCAACACATACGTCTTTAGATGCATTCTATGTTTCATCCAGGAAAAAGGTACCGACTTTCAGGAGGATTTATATATTCTCGAAGTGAGGTGATTTTTTTCTTAATGGACCACTTTTCGCTACCTGGGGGATAATGGAGTTTAAAGCTCCATACCATCCTTCTATTGCACTACCGCCATAATAAAGGCGTTCCATACTGCAATATTCATCATCTTGCCTGAGCCGACATATGAACTGCTTTATAATCTCAACTATGCAGTACTAGTGACGATGTGACTAGGGTTGTTGCGTTTTACGGAAGGAACTGCGATTTTAGTTGAATTGGTCTTCAGGGTTGATTTGCTGTTCCTGTGAAACCACCCTATCATAAATCTTTGCTTTTTAAAGTTGGTCCTAAATAGCATAGGGTGTATTTGTGTCTTTTTGTGAGTAAAAGTATGTGCTTTATGAGAAATAAAGCGTCCCACGCGTCCCAGAGCATCTCCCTGAAAAATAGCACTTGTTGTGCGGATAGTTTTGAGACTGACTCTGATATAGTTTGGAGTTCCATTTGTCCATCAAAAGTTTCCGACAGTCTTCTATGCAGGGTTCAACTTTGTAAATCTCCAAAACTTTGATGAGGTATCCATGGGGCATCGAATCTATGCAGGCCATGCTTAGGTTTCTTTTTTTTCACAAGGCCAAACTTATAATTACAGAATCGATCGTTAGCTGGTCTTTGCATCCCATAGTTTGTTTGCTGCAGCCTTTTCGTTCGTCCGAAATTATGTTGGACTGACAATGGCGATAAATTCTATTAGATAGAATTTTCGTGAACAGCTTGTATGTTCTGCACAAGCATGTGATGGGTCGATATTTCGAGGGATCTGTGCTTACGTTTCCTTTCAGAAGCAGAAAAGTTAGTCCGGTTGTCAGGAACTCAGGTGGAGTGCTCGTCAGCAGCAGTATACTGATGAGAAATTTTGCAAGTTCTTCATGGGTTGTTGTGAACTTTTTTAGCCAGATATTTTGGAGTTTATCTATGCCAGATGCCTTCCAATTGATAGTTTTAGAAATGGCGTCACCAATTTCCTTCTTGCTTATTTATTGAGCCAACATTGGTGGTATATGGTCGCATTGTACGCTTTCATTGACAATCCATTGGATAGAGTCGTTATGTTGTTTAGCCATACTCCAAATGTTCTCCCAGAACTGTTTTGTTCTATCCATTGATGGGTGGTCGTTATCCTTAGATGGTTGGAGTGGAGATGTGGTATTCCTGAAGAAAGACTTCTGGTTTCGGAAGAACAAGGTGTTATCTTCATGTACCGGTCTAAGGGCTTATTCAATTCTGCTAGTATCTGGGTCTTCCTGTCCAGGATATTCGTAGCCTGATCCATACTTATGCTTGCGCATCGGAGTGGCTTAATTAGTCACCCGACAGGTCTACAAAGCCTTTTAGATCTTAGTCCGTTTCCAAAGGATATTAGCCTTCCAATCTCCTGTCTTATTCTTTCTATTTTATTTTTTAGTCTCCTTTTCCATTCAGTTGGTCTGGACGTTTTTGAAAGCGATGTGAGTCCCTTTCATAAAGACCTGCTTGCTTCTCTTTCTTTTTTTATGAACTAGCGCTCGCTCAAGGGGTTAAGGTATCCTTAAAATGTTTGCATACAGCGCGAGTGATGGAAATTTTGGGAGGAAGGAAGGATAGGTACCGATGTACGTTGGTTTTATATGTCTGAATGTTATAGTGACTAGGAAATAGAGAGCTCGGCAGGGTATTCCACAATCGAGTTGTTCGGCTTAGGAAAGAGTCACGATATTTCAGAGTACGTCCGAAAGTGGGCTTGTGGGCTGATGAGCATTCATAGCGAGACATGTGTTACGGTTAAAGGTTTGAAGGGCATTTCGAGGCATTTCGTCTGTGTTCGAGGATGTTTATTGCCTGAGTGATATTGGTATCAGCTATGAGTTTTATCGCAGAGATGTTTTAGGCGCACCTGATCAAAAGGCGAAAAGTATCTCTTTCATCGTTTGAGAAAGCATTTTTAGCGACATCGAATATGTGGTCATTCTAACTTCAGTTGTCACTGACACACATACCGAGAATGGAAAGTTTTTTGGTTTCGACGATGTAAGTGCCATTCATGCATAATGGATGGGTGTTTAAATTTTGCTTTAACGGCAGCAGACAGCATTGTGTTTTGGGAGCTTTAAATTCCACTCTGTTGATAGTTCCCCAATTGGTTATGCTGTTAATATCAACATTTAATGAGCTTAAGATACGCTGCCGTTCCCGTTCTACAGCCGAAGAGCAAGGACGTGAATTCGGGAACGAATATGAGAAGCAGAGAGTACTGCCGTCAGCAAAGGAATATATTGGATTAGAAGTAGCAGACAAGAGATCATTGCTGAAAATTAAAAAGAGTGTCGGAAACAGAACAGAGCCCTGGGACCAATCAGCTTTTTTTTTGTTCATATCAGACTTGAAACCATCCAAGACATCTTGAATTGAACATTCTGAAAGGTAATTTCTAATCCATTGGAGATGAGATCTCAAAGGCACGCATTTTCGGTAAAGGAACCTGATTCCAAAATCTGTCAAATACCTTATTAATATCAAGTGCAACTATCTTGCTTTCGCCAGATTGATGTACGCTTTGGTTACACTTTTCGGTGAGACATGTTGTTATTGCGCAGACACAGAGGAGCGTAGTAATGCGCTGCAACTCATCACCTTTTTTTTAAAAAAAGAACTTAACACTCAAGTGGGTATGAATACGCTTATAATGCATCAGCATGTGTTAACTTTTTTAAAACAAATGGGATAGAGAGAGAAAGAAAGACGTTTGGTCTCAGTGGTTATTTCGCCTCCATGGGTGGCATCCAACATTTACTGGGGAGACTCAACTCTTAGTAGAAGTTGGCTTGTTGTTAATTTCGAGTCAACTACTGATTTTTGTTAACTGAAAAATGAATGTTAAACATTGATCAAAAAGTTCCCGGAATGTATTCAGAAAATTAAAAATACAAGTTTATTCATCTAAATCTACATATATTGTCCCCTTCAAAGTGATCGTCACAGACTGCAACACACTTATGCCAGCGCTTTTATATTCGGTTTTCGGTATGTCCAACAGTGCTTCCTACGATTTTTCCATTACTTCCTCTCGGCTGCTGAAACGCATTCCCCGTAGTGGTTTTTTGACTCGATTGAACAGAAAGAAGTAGCAGGGAGCCAAATCAGGTGAATTGGGTGGCTGTTAGATGGTATTTGTTGCATTTTTCGTCAAAAAATTACGAATAATGATGGCACTGTGCGACCGCGTCGGTGCGTTATCATCGTGCAAAATCCACCAGTTTTCTGCCCACAATTCTGGTCTCTTTCGGCCAATTGCTTCACGCAAATGTCTCATAACGCCCAAATACTCGTAATACTCTTTGTTTACTCTCTGGCCTTCTGGCAAAAATTCATGATGCACTACACCGTTGTAATCCATGAAAACCGTGACCATTGCCTTCTCTTTTGACTAAAAACGACGTGGTTTTTTTGGTCTCGGCTCATTTGGTGAACGCCATTCACTTGCCTGATGTCTGGATTGCATGTCGTACTCATAAACCCACGGCCACGTCTCGTCTCCAGTAATGATCCCTTTGATGAATGTGGAATCGGATTCAGCCTCGCAAATCATCCCTTTTGCGACGTCAACACGGTCTCTTTTTTGCATGAAATTGAGGTCTTTTGGCACTAACTTTGATGCTACACCACGGAAACCCAAATCATTAACCAAAATGTCTTGGACGGATCCATAGGCAATTTTCAAGTCCTCCGCTATCTCTCTGATGGTTAATTTGCGGTTATTGACCAACATTCATTTCACTCGTACTTCATCAATGTTTTCGTCAGTTTTCGATGTCGATGGTCTGCCACTGCGTTCATCATCTTCGATTGACTCACGACCACTTTTGAACCGCTTGTGCCACTGGTAAACGACCGTTTACTTTAGAGAATCGTTGCCGAAACACTTTTCCAACGTTCGCGCACCATTAAATCCGTTTTTTACAAGTTCGTTGTTGCAAATTTAAATCCATTTCTAAAATTGTAAAAATCGCCAACACACGCAGAGATAGATGTACTCTTGGCTACGTAACTTTTGCAAATGTCAAGCTATGACGCTAAGATTTAGAGGGAATATCAACAACAGATTTGCAAACCTAGCAAAAAAAATAGAGCTCAAATCGGAACAATGGATGCGCCACACGGTAGTGTAGTGCGGGAACTTTTTGATCAAGGTGGTACATAGAGGAATTTCAAAAACATCTGACGTGTTTGTTATTGAGTATAGATGAACAAACAAAAGTAAAGTTTAAATTTAAAAAAAACAAAAAAGCATTATACTAGTGCCTAGGCTCCCCCTTTTTTTCAAATTCAAATCTTTATTAAAAAAGGCTTGAGATATACATAAGAACTACAAACGATTTTCATATTTTTTTAAGCTGACATGTTGATCGATTTTTATATAATATTTAACTTTTTTTTGCAGTTACATATATAAATATTGGGATGGAAAGATAAATGCGTTTAATTTTTAACAAATATCGCTGATGAAAATTTGTTCCTTAACACTATCTACTTATTGAGCAAAGACAAGATCACCAGGATCCTAGCAAACACAAATACTTTGGACGAGGTAATAAGATGACTTCATCGATTATTTTGAATTCTAATGACCTCAGTATTTAACAAAATCAAAGAAGATAATTTTTTAAATCAATTTAGTTTGAATATGTATGTAAATTAATTCGGGTCTAGAAATAAGAAAAATTATTACAATTCAAAGTAAAAAAATGTGTATTATGTACATTGTTGACGTAAAATTATGTATATTGTTTTAGAAAAGTAGTAAATAAAAATCTGATATTTAAGAAGTAAGACATTTCTATTCCTTTATGTACCTACGGGCAATATTACAGTAAGTATTGGAATTATTTTATTCGGCCATCAACGTTAAGCCAATTAACATGGTTTGGGCTCTGTGACTTAAACCATGTACGCCTAGTCCCTTCCTGTTGACTCCTGGTCTTATATTCAGGATCATGACTTTAACTTACATAAACGCCATGAAAAAACTGCTGTCCAAAAGTGTCATACAATGGTTTTTAGCCGTGAATGTGAATGAGGTTTCTGCTTCAATATTTAACCTTTCCAATAAAACGAGTTTGTTTGAAACGTAAAATTGCCTAAGTGTACTAAATACTCTATTAAGCCGAGTGGCACTTAGTTACATACTAAAACTAGATAGATTACCATTTGTGATGGAATTACTCGAAACGGTGATACAAGGTTCTAAAGTGATTTTGGCCGAACTACTAGAAACTCAGTATCGACTTTTGCTGAAGATTTCTCTAATCTCAGGCAGATGACCAGAGCGATTTTCAAAATCTGCTACAAACACAACTTCTGGCAGCCTTATAAGAACTGTTTAAATCTGTATAAGAAAGCCAAAAAGACATCTAAGAAGCAGATTGCATGGACTACTGCCATTCAATAGGAACCATCAAGAACTCCGCCAGGTTAAGCAAAATTCTGTCCAAAGAACATGCCAACCCTTACTTTCTACGAAGGTCATATGGAGGGTGGACAGAATCCTCTATGGAGACCCAGGAATTCCTGATGAAAATACAATTTCCCGGATGCAGTGATATCAGCAGGGAACCCGATTAGGGTTACTTTCTCGGTAAGTACAACCTGCATCCCACAGCAATTTCAATTCAATCATTTCCGAGGATATGATTTCCTGCGCTATTGCCAGCTTTTCTCCTTTTAAATCTCCGGGCCCCGATGGCATACTATCTTTCATGTTACAGAGAACGCAAAACCTAACAACACGTTGGCTAGCGTCAATCATCAGAAGCTGGTTAATACGGAACTGCGTACCCTACTTTTGAAAACGCGCTCGAATGATATTTACACAGAATGTAGGTAAGTAGGGCATGAGTCCTCGAAGGATTTCAGGCCAATTAATTTTACCTTCTTTACTCTAGACCCTAGAGCGTGTCTTAGACATCTACATATATGCGAAGCATTCTAGAAGAATCATCGCCATCCAAATCACAACTCGCCTACCTTAATGGAACATCCAAGGAAACGGCTCTCCATGAGGTAGTGTGAACAATTGAAAAATTCATAATACAATGCAAAGAATATACCCTAGGCTCCTTCTTAGACATACAGGGAGTCTTTAATAATCTTTAATAATGATCGAGCTGGACATAGAGGAATTTATTTACCAATGGATAATCTCTATGCTCAAAGCAAGAATTATTGAGGCAACACTAGGAAACTGCTGCACTTCGCTATTTTTTCTTTACTCCGGCTAATTGGTTATGAACAAAATTCTTGTCGTATGATCGCATTTGTTGATGACATGGTGATATTATTGTCAGGGAAGTTTCCTTCTGTGATAACCGAATTCAAATTGGGTGCTTTAGGTAGATAAGGTAAACACCTGAGCCACAAGTTGTGGACACCAACTCGAGCAAAACTGAATTGATGCTATTCACTACCACTGTCCTCCAGCGCTTGACCCAAAACTTAACAAGAAGCAAAACATCGAACACAGGGCAAAGAAAGCATGCGTCATCTTCAATGGCTACAGCAAAACCTTTGGAAAGAAGTGGGAACTTCAACCAAAAATGATCTTGTGGATGTACACAGCCGTAGTGCGTCCAATTTTCACCTAAAAGGCATTAGAATAATAGCACGTACTGAGCAAAGGCTATAACCTCACGAAATTAAAAAGTCTCCAAAGAACAGCCAGTATAGGCCCACGGTCGTATTTAGGTCGGTCCAAGCAGATGCCCTTACTGCCCTCTTGCATCTTCGGCCTCTCAACCTACACAATAAAAAATACTGCACTATAAAGCGCAGTGCGCAGCCAGGCTCAGAGAATCTGCGTAATGGATTGCACGGCCTTACGGCCACAGCAACATCCTGGACTTGTAACCAAATGGAATGGTCACTTCTTCAACCTACTACATCGCAGCCAACTAAACTTCAAGAAAAACTCCACGTAAGATTTCTCACCGTAAAGGACTTTGACACGGTAATCTACGAGTTCACCGACGGATTAAAATATCAATATCTAGGCGGAACTACTAGGAATACGTGAGGCTTGCACGCAACTCGGGGGTGATGCAACGCACAAAAAAAACACTGCTACTCTCATAGATAGCCAAGCCGAAATCAAACCTACTGACTCGAATTTCATATTCTCCGAGCTGGTGTAAGAGTGCCGGAATGAGCCTGCCCGCTTGGGCGAACGCTTCAGGGTCACACTATTCTGGGTTCCAGAAACGAAGCTTGCAGATGTAGTCCTTTCAAGGCATGGCTCAGCTTTGCACGGTTCACTCGCGGCAAAAGTCCACATTCGGCTCTGAGCAGTTAGGGACAAATCCACTTACACTTCCTGCAGAAGGTCAACTTCCAGTGAAGAGGATTAAGTAACTGCGCCATATCAAGGAAGATGTAGCCACGATAAGAATTGAGTCCTACTAAGCTGAACCCGCAAAGATATCGCTAGAATCACGGAGACCATGCGCCCAAACTAGACATCCTTTACAAGCATTACTGCCGCAGTTATGGGAATGAAAATGAGGTGAAAACTCTCGCTTATTTCTTCTACAAATGCCCGCGGCTAGCAAGACTACGTGCACTAAACCAACTATTCCGCAACGACCTTAACGACATCTCGGATAAAGGAATACGAGATCTAATCCATTTTCTTACTTGCGCAGGCTGGATCTAGGCACCGAATGTCCCATATCCTCAACACATATCATCAACATTCTCGTGCTACTTAGGTCCATGGGGAACCGCCACTTCTACCTACCCGCCTTTGCTGAAAAAAATGTTCGTGAAGAAACCGGAAACCAGGATCCAGAAGCAGGGAACAATGGAAAAACTGAAAAACGTGTTGGTGAAACGATAAGATAAAAACCGTGTTAAGGAACGAACGGGCAGGCCTTTCAGGTGTGGGTCGGAACAGCGGAAATAGCGAAACTTATAAAGTGCTTGTTAACGAAAGAAGAGGTATCTAGAGGACGTACGATTGGAGCAAAGGCATTGTACTCTGTTTCCCGACGTTTTACAAGCTTGCGGATTCCGTTTCCTAGAAACTGCGTGGTTTTCCTTCAAAGAAAGTCGTAAAGTAGTTTTTTACAGCTTCGGTGGAAATCAATTTCTACCCCTTCAAACCATTCTGAAGGGACCGAAACAAATGCAAATCTGAAGGAGCAAGGTCTGGGGAATACGGTGGGTGCTGAAAGATTTCCAATTTTAATTTCATCAGTTCTTGCAGCGTTTGTCAAGCGACATGTATCCTAGCGTTATCATGGTGGAAGATGACGTACTCGTATTTTCGATTAGCCAAAACCGGACGATTTTCTTGAACTTTCTCATTAAGCTTATAGAGTTGGTCAGAGTACCACATTCTACCCCTGGCATCCCACTGAACAGATAAGAGTACCTTCATTGGATGCAAGCCAGCTTTCCTTACAGCTCCTTCTTCGTTGCACGTTGATGTACGGAGTCCACTTCTCGTCACCTGTTACGACTCGATCCGAAAAAGGTTAATTTTCATGGCGTCTAAGCAGAAACATGTCCATGAAGATGCGGTCCACCCTCTTTCTTAATTCTTAAGTAGAGGGAAATGGAAAGCTAATTAAAAACTACATGCCAACAACCTTGTCGTGTTGATGTCTTTTTATCTACCGGACTATGGCAGGTTTTTACGATTGCTTTTTACCAAGAAACTCACTTCGAAAGACCCAAAACATGCATCCTCGAAACTAATCAGCCAATTTCAATGTTTACTCAATCAAGGATTACCATTATCTAGATTCCAGAACACAATGACATTGAAAGTAACGAAAAGTCAGATGAACTAGCCACGAAAGGGGCAGCCTTAGAAAAAGTCAAGGGCATCACACATATTCCCACACTACCTTATACTTGCCAACCAAGGCTAGGCTATCAAAGTAAGAACAGCAGAACTAATAAGCAGATCAGGACAAGGTGTTAGTAGAGCTCTAGCGAGGACCAGAAACAGCGCATTAGGTAAAGACCTGCTCAAAGAGTTATTTAGCCAAAGGACTGGAGAACTAATCCTTTCCTAAACTCTGCTGGATGGTTCCAACACGGTATCCACAAAAAAACAAATCAATCGGCGACAGCCAGGTTCTCGAGTCGTGGTAGGAAAACGACTCACCAAACGTCATCTGCTCTCGGACCTACTTTATTGACAGCAAATGGGTATTTCGGATGATAAATGGAAGACTTTTACAATGTTCAGTTAACCAAGAGTTAACCTAGACATACTAAATTATGAGTTGGAACCGAAAAGATGCTTTTCAAATGAGTGCTAGGTCCATATAATCCTCATGAAAAAAAGAAGGAAAGTAGTAAAAGACCAAAGATTTCGCACGTAGCGTCATGAGAATGCACCGTATACACTTTCGTGTGATGGAAACCAGAATGAAGTCTAACTGGCAACCAATTAATGCTCATTGATGTTGCGAAAATAGTTGCTATATCGCAATACCCAATTAATACATCAGACTAGTAAATTCACAACTTTTAATAAAAAACTTTAAGCAAAGCCTTTGGGGCTGATTAACACTGGAGATTTCATAGTCATAAATCAATGGCTTCATCCCTCGGAAAGGACATCCACATACCCTCAGGCTCATGCAAGTAAGCCCTTTTGTAGGATGGATAAAGGGAAGGTAACAAATACAACTTTAGTGTTAAGTAAAATATTTTGCCCCAACCCTAAGGTTGCTAAATGAAACGAGTGTTCTGCTACTTTAATGTGTCCCTAATTTTCAATGTCCGTATCTCGGTTTCAGTGCCTCATTTCAGAATCCTTTTTAAAGCCATAAAATCCACAATTATGGTCAATGGAAATTTCAACTGTTTTCTACTTTCGCTTAATGAAACAGCCATTCCACTAACGGGTACTTTTATCTGATTCCTTTTGGTTATTCCACAGAAGAAGGAAAATACGTAAGAAACCAAAAACATCCTGTAGAAACACTGAACCTGTCAAGCAGTGTTAGTCGTACTGCGGACTAGTCTTTGCTTGAAGGGTTTTACGATAGAACTTAATTTGAAGTCCTCTTTCCACTGTACTTAGGCAATCCAAGGATGATTGAGTTACACATTGTTTTTAAGATCCCTAATGGCCCTTGCAAGTTTACTTAAGTGGAAGGTGAATTGCTATTTAGAAGGTATGCAGTCCGAATAAATTAGTCTGAGAAGTGATGTTTATTATTTTGAAATCAGGAGAATTTAATAAAATACAACATCTTGACTGAAAACAAACAACGAAAAAATATCTCAAAGAAATTACCAGAAGTCCTTAATGTAGTGATGATAAAGGTAATAGAAAAATGTATTCTTAACTGGATTCTAAGTTAATGGACTTTTCATTTAAATAAAAAATGTAGGCTCTTTTGAGAGAGATGAAATGGGTTTGGGCTGACAGGTTAAGTACACCTCAGTAAATCCTATGCGCATTTAGGGAACAAAAGGGAATAAAATAAATGAATCAGTAGTTGGCACGAAAGTCCTGGGTAGAGAGTAGACCAAGGTCTAATCTGTCCCATTTACTTTGTTGTTCGTCTTGTCCTTTTATGCACAGTGAAAGGGGGCTTTTGCCTTTTGCCGGCTCCAAATGATGAGACACTTTATCATAACCAAAAGATTTCACTTCCCATTGCTCAAAGAAAGTGGGGTGATGTCAGAAATGTAAAAGACTTTGTCTGCTTATTGATGTTGACCGAGTTTCGAATTCAAACCATCATGGAAAGTGGCCTGTGACCACAACAGGGAATGGTTACGGAAGATAAAGATTGAAACAATATTTTAGAAAATAAGAAAACCTCTTAGGTTTTAGGAGTGAAACAAGCGACTATGGTCAAATCGAGAGAACTGGATAAACGGCGCCATGTACGAGTAAGATGTCCCCTGATCGAACTTCCCTCACTAGTCAAGATTCTAGATCCGAGGTGTTTGACCAACCTGTCCTTCCATCATTCCATCCTCCTCCACCCACTGTAAAACTCACTAAACGATATGAATGATGACAGTCGTTATGTAATATTTGTTTGAGAGACCGCCGCATGTATGAAAATGTTCGGCCCTACCTTGTCTATTTGCATGACAAACCCAACTCCGTTTACATTGTTGACATAACCAAAACCAATATTGTGGTTTCGATTCAACGAGCACCTCTACCTATCAAGCAGGTGGAATTGATTCAAATTTTCGTTCGCTACTATGAGAGCTTTGACATCTCTTCCGACGAAGTTCATAAAGATCTTTCTACACTGTCTTCACATGTCAACTCTAAACGTAATGCTTTTGCGGCGTAATGGAAGACATGCTGTGTCCATTTAACGGAGATGATAATTTTCCCATTGATCTTTGGGTGGAGCATTTTGAAGATTATTCAGAGATCCTTCGTTTGGATGAACGCACAAAGTTCCTATTTGGGAAAAGTCTTCTGAGTGGCACGGCACGCTTGTTTGTGCGATCTTTAAGGTTACGGAACTGGGCGAAACTAAAGGAAGCTCTAGTGGGTGAGTTCAAGTGTGTAGTGACCAGCTAAATGTGAGAAAAAAACGACGCGATGAGACTGCACAACAATATGTGCTGTCAATGCAGGAGATTGTGTCGCATAATCCCCTTGAAGAAGAAGACTTAATTCAATCCATCATCAGAGGCATTCCAGACACCGAAGTAAACCAGTGCATACTGTATAACGCCAACAACATCAAGCAGTTAAAGCTCGCTTTGAGGAAGTACGAAAAATTCAAGAACAATTCTCATGACAGTTACTCAAATAAGCCTAGCACATCCTAGGGGTACAATCGGTACAAATATCCAACCAATTCGCAGAAGACAACTGATCGGCATATCGAACGAACAACAAGCGACATGCCAGTGAATTCATATTGCAAAAAGGAGTTTACTTGTTTCAAATGTGGTACTAGAGGACACATCGCCAAAAATTGTTCTACAAATAAGACAGTTTTAGTGCTTCAAGACAAAAGTGATACAAACAACATTAGCCGAGTTACGATCAACAACGTGCGGAGTGACGACGAAAGCAATTTAGAACAACCACTACGCGTCACATCAAACAATTTCGAAAAGGAAATAGTGTTCCAGTTTATCGGAAGATATGCTAAAAGTTCATCAATCCTTACAACTCTTTTGGACTCAGGGAGTCCAATAAGCTTCGTTCAAGAGAAATTCCTACCGTCGTGCATGATATCACCTTTAAAGAAAGTATTGTGGTGTTAATGGGAGTCCACTTCATGTCTTGGGAAGTGTCAATTATTGTATATTTTTCGAAAATTCACAAACTAATTTATCTTTACTTGTAGCGAGAAACAATTTAATGAGTTATCCAGTTGTGCTCGGGAGAAATTTCATTGACAAAATTGGTTTGGTTTTGCAGAGAACATCTAAGATAGCTGAAAATAAAGAAAAATTAATATCGCCAAAACAGTCCAGTGTCCAGAGTCACCTAGTTTCAAAGTCATCGTTATCGTCATCGTCATCTAGTCAGTGTTATAGTTCGTATGGTCATGTAAGTACATTTAATGAAAAAACCAATTGTGTAGAAGAAATCTTTAACATAGATATCAGTGATAATAAATTAGAATTGGATATACAAATTAATGAAAATTTACCATAGCATGTGCAAATTAAAGTTAAAGAGTCCAGCTTTCTGTCAGAATTCGGATAAAGTTTGTAAACGGGAAGATACATTTAAAATGAGGATAGTTTTATCAAAGGATTCTCTATTCCACTGCCCACCTAGAAGATTGCCATACGGGCACAAAATAGAGTTGGAAAGAATTCTTAGCGATTTGCTTAATTGGTCCGGTTGTGATTCCCGCAGTTTATTCAGCACTTGCCCTACGATTGAAATTTGGTGTTGTAGCCTTTCGTTGAAGCAAAGACAGAAGAACGATCTTCCTTTAATCTCCCTTAAAATCTTTTTTTTTAATATTCAAAAGAAAACGAGTGACAAAGTCGAATAAAGAAGAAAAACTCCGTAAAAAGTTTTATTTTTTTCTTAAATTTACTACGTTCTCGTAATCGGCGTTTTAAGAACTTCAGACTTCACCTACTTTCGTCTTTCGAAGAAACAGATAGAGGTAAGAAAACTTTGTCCCACAAAACTTAAAGAGAGCCTAAACATAGTCGGTCTTCGCTACTAGCTTTTAATTTTATCAACTCAGTTCTGTGGGCATGATGAATGGCTAAAGTTTCGCCTTTCCACCGATAAAAATAAGACAAAAAAGTCTACTGATTAAAACGTTTCCATTAAAACTCCGAGTGCTTTTTGTTAAGTTGCAACTTATAAACCTATGTACGCACGAGGTATAAGAGTGTCTTTCTGTTATAATTTCCCACTTTCCTTTTTAGGAGTCGACCACTTACTGTTATGACAAAAGAAAACACGGCTACTGTAACAACCCTGCCAACAATAAACGATATCCTGGACGTGATTGTCATCAATCTACACCAGCGAGTGCTTTCTCGGTGCTGCTTCGTGTCACTGAAATTGGCATTGACAGTTTCACTGTATTTACAGATATTGTGAATGCTTCTTTCCTGATAGTCCTTTTTGGGAATGATTGCATTTGTCAGACATACCTACTCCCATTTCTACCTTCTAAGTGCCACGTTTTGCCGGCATATTGAATTGGTGATTATTTACACGTATTGTGGCACGGACCGTTAAATTTTATTGACCAAGGTAAATACATTGAATGGTCCTGATGATAGTGTAACCACCCATGGCATGGTCATTTGCTCTTAACTGACGTGTACAGCTCTATCGATACATACCTGTGGGATGCAACGTTCCGTGGTGTTTTATAAGATTCAGAATGTCAAAATGATTTGCCATGGCAAATTGTGTGGTAAGTACTATTAATGTCAATAAATAAGCAAAGCTTTTGATGAAATCGCATTTAGATAATGTCACGGGATCATTGTCCTATTTCTCTCTGGAAATTAAAGTCACAGTCTCTTTTGAAGGTCACGCTCTGCAGGCTGCAAAATGGCCAGTATGATGGGCCAAACAAATAATTAAAACGCGAAATCGAGGTTTATGAATGACGTTCAGATAATGTCGCATCTCGAAGTGATGTGCACCGTCCTTGGTCCTCGGTGCACATTGGTTGGAATGTAATTTCTGCATTCTTAGCGTCCTTAAAAGCCACCAGAGTCTACATATTCCATTCATTCCTCACAACATTTTAATTGATTTCAATTCATCATAAACCAAATTCCATTAGTCCTTTCAATCAGATGGGCTTATGTGAATTTAATATTCAGCACCATCCTATACGAGTAGGTGGTATCATTTATTAGAACATTCCAGAACCACGGGTAGTCTTGATATAGCTGGCTGATTCAGCTGACTTAATCGAAATTCGCAAATTAATCAGGCCATGCTGCCTAGGGTGGGTGAGCAGTGCACTGGTCATGTAGAATGCAATTGTGCTCCCAGTCTCAGGGAACTCTACCCCATGTGGTCATTGAAGTATGTTTGTTTACTATTCAACCAAAATTCCAAACAAAGACTATAAAGAGAAAGCATCCTTTAAAAACATCCGAAATTGAGGGCCAGCGAACGTGGCTAGAACTCACAATGAACTGGTTAACTTTCAAAACAATGTGTTGGCTCTTTGTGATGCACTTTCCATTGAGCTTGGGATCATGCTTTATTCATGTAATTCATCATGACGAGACAATAAAAAAAAATGGACGAATGAGAGGAAAAATTGGAAGGAAGCCAGTGAACACTTAAATCAGACTTCTGATTCGAAAGGAAGAGATCAGAAGTCCTTGAACCCGACGGCTTTTTGTTGAGGGATTCCAAAATTATTACAGATACTCGTATCATTCAATAAAAAAAAAAACAAATTACACAAATGAAACGTCGGAATAACGACCGCCAAAAATTTCCAAATAGAACACATAAAATCGCTGAAATACGAGTATAAGTTCGGAAAACCAAGGCTCGAAATGTATAAAATCTGTCGCACTATTTGAACTTGCAAAGGAAAGTGTACAAAATCTATTATTACGGAGCGGAATAAAATAAAACGGAGTTGTCATCGTCTTGGGAAACGAACTCCTCATAGACAAGACCGTAGGCGTATGAAAATTAGCGACCGACCCGCGGTAAGCAGTGAGTGATCTGAAAAAAAATATTTGTTGTGACTTTGAAGATCTTCAAAACGAATGTCCTGAGAGAAAGCGCTTTTCATCGGTGCAGGGACATGTCGGAAAATTGAACTGCGAATAAGAAGACTGATGTCGAAGAAGCCATCACGGGAAGAGATTTTCAGCCGAACAAAAAATACTACACTCCTGTTTATAGAGCAAGAGCGGTATTTGACTACATATTGGAGCGGTGGAAACCAAACCCAGATTGATTGAAATTTGAGCTGGAGTAACTCAAATAGTGAGTAAAAGATCCAAAAGCGATTTTGGGGACACCACCGGTAAATCAGCACCGACTTTCATTTATAGAATTGTTGACCAAAAATAACCAACGAAAGCAGGCATCACTCGATAAAATAAATTGACTTATGTGGTTCGGGTCGAAACTGGACCTCAAAAACAAAGGCGCTCAAGCTATAGCAAGAACTCTCGCCAATGACCTGCATTACTGCACTCCAAGTTAGTTGAAGTCCTTTTCCACTTGCGTGCGCCGCCTTAGATGTTACCGTCATCTGCTGCGCCATACCACAGGCTTAGAAACGATGATTCTTTGGACCGAAGCGTGGTATCCATTGGCTCAACATGGCTCAGCCATCTTAGACGTTAGATCGGACCGATGTCGCTATACTCGTATAGCACATAGAGCTCGATTCGACAACGAGTCGTCTGCGTCTGATTTCTATGTTGATGTCATTGCTGCTTGTAAGTATGGAGGCAAGGTAAACAAAGACTTTAACCACAAAATAGTAAATGCAATTGGTAACGTACTGACCTAGATTTAATGGAAAAATGGTAGAATGTTTCGTTGGTCAAAATTCAGACTATTGGAGGTTTGTCATTGCCTGTCGAAAGGGGGGTGACTTCACAATTAATTTCTCGGTTCTCTGGTGAATAAATCGGGAATCGGACCCAGTATTTGTGGCATAGTAGTCGACGAGCTAAAAAACTGCGCCAGTATATTACAACAAAAATTTGCTCTTTACTTCACAACTCTGTTTAATATCGTCAGTGTTTGTGTTTGCCTTTTTCTATAATAACTCGGGAATTTAGAGTAGATATAGCCAATATACGCGGGCTAAAAAGTAATCACTTTTCTGCGTACGTCCACGTCTGTAAATATAGACCAGCTGTTTTGGCACTTAGTGAAACACAGCTAGACTCCCGCCTATACCACTCAGATCACTCTGATCTGGAGCTAGTTGGCTAGAAATTAGTGCCATTATTCGTCTCTCAAGGCGGTCTCGCCATTTACGAACGTTGTGATGTAGCTTACCGATGTAATCCGTGTTCCAAACCGGAAATCAATTTCACGTGGTTAACATTCCATCACCGTAGGTAAATTATCCACTCCTGCTTTATTTACAGAAGCTCCAAATTGGACAGCAATTCGACCTTTAACGAGTTTTATGCATTGTTTGCCTCCATTCAAAGAACTCTATCCCTGTATCCTGATACAGAAATCTTCATTACGGGCGACTTCAATATACACAGTTCTGGATGGCTTCGACATTATGGACAGGCAACCACCGAAGGACGCTGTGTCTTCTTCTTCGCTGCGGAACATAACTTAACCCAGCTTGTAAATGAGCTGACACGAATACCAGACCATACCGCCAACACTCTGGACTTGTTTTAAACCTCTCGCCCTGATAAATACAAGACCAATGTGCTATCCTCTCAAATCTCGTCGGACCACTGTGTCATATCAGCTAATTTTTCGTACACCGACTACACAGTTAGAGAAAAGGTTCCTAAAAGAACCGTATGGCAATACGAGAAAGCCCATTGGAGCGGACTTTACAGCTTCTTTACGAACTTTAACTGGTCGTTGTGTTCCCCTCCCAGATTATGCTTTGTCTCCGCCTACACTTGAGTACGTCGAATCCATAATGGGACGAATCCACTTTCGCACTCGTGTAGTAGCAAGAGTTCTAAAAGATCTTCACATTCACAAATCCGCTGGTCTAGATGTTATATCTCCCCTTCTTCTGAAGAGGTATTCTTCCTCGCTGGCAAATCCACTGCGTAAGCCTTTTCATCAATCTTACTCTTTAGGGCACTTTCCGAGCAGATGGAAAATAGCATTTGTCCCGCCGGTCCTTAGAATAGGCAAATCTTCCTCTCTCTCCTCCTATAGACCCATTGCACTTACGTCCCTTCTATCGAGGGTCTTTGAAAGGCTGATAAGCCGTCATCTCATGAAATACGTCGAAACGTGAAAACTTCTCAGTGACAGGCAGTACGGTTTTCATAGCAATAGGTCCACTGGTGATCTGATGGCATGTCTCACCAAAAAATGGAACCACATCGTACTTCAATCTGGCGAAAGGAAGATAGTTGCCCTTGATATTTCTAAGGCATTTGACAGGGTTTGGCATCAGGCTCTTTTGTCGTAAATGCGTGCATTTGGGATCTCTTCTTCAATGAATTAGAAACTACCTTTTGTCTGATATTCAGAAGATAAATGCTGGCTTGCCCCAGGGCTCTGTTCTGTCTCCGACACTCTTTGTAATTTTCATCAATGATCCCCTGTCTGCTACTTCTAATCAAATATGTTCCTTTGCTGACGTCTGCATTTCATATTCGTTTCCGGACTCACGTCCCTGCTCCTCAGCTGAACGGGAACGCCAATGTATGCTAAGCTCATTAAATTCTGATATTAACGGCATAACCAATTGGGGAACTATCAACAGAGTGGAATTGAATGCTTCCAAAACTCAATGCTGCGTTTTCAAATACGCAGCCATTATCCATGAATGACACTTGTATCGTCGAAATCGAAAAACCTTCCATTCTCAGTGTGTGTCAATGACAACTTACGTTGGAATGACCACATATTCTCTGTCGCAGCGAAATCTCTAAGTTTCCTCAAACGATATACAGAATACTTTTCCCCTTCTGAGGTGGCATCAATAAGTATATAAGGCATTCATCGGCCCAAAATTGGAGTACAATGGCCACATCTGGTCTGGTGCGACTAAAACATCTCTGCATCTGCTAGATAGGATTCAAAACCGTGCGATAAAACTCATAGGTCAGACTAATATCAATTAGAGAATGGACACCCTCCAATACTGACGTAATGTCTCGTGTCTCACTCTATTTTATAGCTGTTTCCACCATCAGTGCTCCATAGAAATCGCCAGTAGCATTCCGCCCATTCAAACTTTTAACCGTAACACCCGTCTCTCTATGATATACCCACAAGCCCACTTTCGGACGTCGTGATTCGTTCCTAAGCCGTACAACTCGGTTATGGATTGCCCTGTCTAGCTCCTAATTTCCTAGTCATTGTAACCTTCAAACATTTAAAAGCAACGTTCATTGGTACCTCTCCTTCTATCCTCCCTGATTTTCCTTCGCCCGTAATGTGCAAACATTTTAGGGGTACTCGAATCCCTTGAGTGCGCCTATATTATAAAAAAGGGTCGATCGATTTTAAATGTAAATAATGCAAATTGTGTGTGAGATATTCACTCGTTTTTGTCTTTATTTGAAAGAAAATTTTATGGCGTTGAGAACGTTACTGTAAAGTCCGCCCGGGCTTTGCTTGATACCACGTATCCGGGAGGTCCAATTTTCAATGACTTAGTCGCATAAATCTGGCTAAATTTACTGGATGGCATTTGTTATGTTGACTTTAAGTGCACCAATTGTTTGCAGTTTATTCGCATAGACCTGTGATTGAAGATAGCTCCAAGAGAAAAGAGTCTAGAAGCGTTAAATTGCACGATCTCGGTAACCAGCTGACATTTCCGCCGCGCGAGATAACCATGCAATCAAATGGCTCGTGCAGAATATCCATCGCGGCATTGGAACCACATGTCGCCGCAATCCATATCATCCAGTAAGACCATAAGAAGTTGTCTATCATCGATCTGTAGCGCCCGCCATTGACGGTTCTGGCAATGCCCGTTTCGTTTTGGAAGAAGTACGGACCGATGATTTCGCGAAACCAAACAGTGAATGCATTTTATGCTGGTGTATCTCATGTGGATTGGTATCGTCCGAAATTATATTTGTTCACACATCCATTCATCCAAAAATGGGCCTCGAGGCTAAAGATGATTTTTTTTCGCGAAATTTGGGAACTACAAACTGCGTTGTTCAACGCTATAATCTTCCATGGTAATTTGCATTATACTAGTGAACAATTCACAAAAAAATCGACAAAAGTTGCTTTAAAAACTTGATATAACGTATCAAATTTCGATCGCCCCTATTGAAAGACCTTGTATATGTTTCGCTGTACTTTATTATGGGTTGAGTTGGCTTCGTTCGTTCATCACTAGCTTCTGACTTTCTCTCACCATTTATGCTAGGCAGGCTGTGATCTAGGGGTAGCGAACAGCAGAGTGGATATTTTCATTCATAGATCTCCGTACCCATTAGATGTGTTTCGATTTCACAAGTTAATGAAGTTCTAACGACGCTGGCTACTATTCTCACTGTCGCCGATTTGTTTCCCATTTTTTTATTTAATTTCATTTGAAATATTGGGTCCTTACCTTAATTCGTGCGGTTTTTTTTTCAAAATTTGAACGTTTATTTAAGAAAAACATGTACAATAGTATTATTCAAAGTATTGCCCATCTGAAGCTATGACTTTTTCCCATCTTTCTGGCAATTTGTGGATCCCATCCCGAAAGAACTGCGCCGGCTTGGCAGCCAAGAATGAATCAAGCCAATTTTTGATATTCTGCTCTGATGTGAACCGTATTTCAGTGAGGGCGTTCTGCATCGACCGGAACAAATGGTAGTCAGAAGGGGCAAGGTCTGGGCTATAAGGCGGGTGGAGTAAGACTTCCCATCCACTGTTTTCCAAATAGTTCTTAACCGGAATAGCAACGTGGGGCCGAGCGTTGTCATGATGGCAAATTATTGCCTCGTGTCTGGTCGCATATTCCGGGTGTTTTTCGGTCACTGCTCTCTTCAAACGGTTTAATTGTATTCGGTAGCGTTGTCCATTGATGGTTTCACCCAGTTTTAGCAGCTCATAATACAGCACACCCATCTGATCCCACCAAATACAGAGCATTACCTTCGCGCCATGGATATTCGGCTTTGCCGTTGATTTGGCTGGTTGGCCGGGTTTCACATATGATTTTTTGCGCTTGGGGTTGTCGCAATGGATCCATTTTTCATCATCAGTAATAATCCGATGCAAAAATGACTTCCTTTTGTGGAGTTCCAGCAGCATTTCGGACATGCAAAACCGCCTTTCGACGTCTCTCGGCTTGAGTTCATGTGGAACCCAATTTCCTTGCTTTTGAATATATCCATCTGCTTTTAAACGTCTTGAAATGGCTGCTTGAGTGACACCCAAAGATTCTGCGAGCTCTTCATGTGTTTGGCAACAATCTTCATAGAGTAATGCTTCCAGTTCTTCATCTTCAAACTTTTTTGGCTGCCCAGGACGTTCATCGTCTTCCAAGCCAAAATCACCACTTTTAAATCGTGCACTTTTGGCACGTTCGCTCAGCTAGCGCATGTTCACCATAAACTTCCACCAAAATACGATGACTTTCGGCAGCAGTTTTCTTCATGAAGAAGAACTCCCCGCAAAAACACTTTTTCAGGCACAAAGTTCGACATATTTGAGTGAAAAAAAATTATTGTTGTTTACGCTTCAAACGAATGACATATACTGAAATGACGTACAATGACAGTAGCTTTCCAACGCATCTTCCAATGGAATAATACAAGTTACGCCATCTCTTAGCAAACCGCATGAATTAAGTTATAGACCCAATACAATTTAAAGATAAAGTGACATAGGCCCAGCAACAACAGCAAGGCTATTGTGTCACTAGCTACCTTATAAGTTGCCGATTTCAAACAAGTATTCAATATGTCAAGAACTAAAAAGAAAAAAACCCGCTCATCAAGTTTTGAGTCAATGGGCTTTCTTTCTTTGGAAATTGTGCCAAAATTCCCTCTTTTCCATTTCATTACGAGGGATTGTAAGAATGTCAGTGTACAGAAATGGTATTGATCAACACGAAATCCTCAGTTCCTATTGCCCATTCAATCAATAGATCTCTCAACACCGCATAAAACCATACCACCACATAAACCATACTAAAAAACAACCGACATTTGCAGCCATCTCATCCTAACAACGCCAATTAGAGGGGTTGGTCCAGATACACATCGTCAGATGCACCAGGCACACAGGACCAAGCAAAAGTTAAAACGAGTTTCATCTTGTTCGGGTACGTACTCGTATGTACTCGATTTTTCATTTGGACGGCATGCACTTCCTTTCTCTAGCTCGCAGCAATTATTTTCCTTTTTCAGGACCTTCAATGGATAGTGGCTTCAGTTGCTACTGCTAACAGAAATCTGTAATCACTTTTTTTGACATTTACTTCGGAGAAAATGTACCGACTAGCCTGCGGTGGATCTGTGTGTGGTTTGTTTGAAGAGAAGACTGTGTTTCGGGATGACTGTGCGGAGTGTAGAGTTGGATTTTCTCCCGGTTCACTGGTAAGGGGAGGGAAAAAACTTTCTCGCTAAGCCGGTATGATTAATAGCACTCCAATTTTTTCCAAAAAAAAAAAAAGAAGAAAACTTATTCGTTCTAGAAATAGGTCAATAGTGCTTGGCGGTTAGGAAGTTGTACATGTTTATAAATTGAGCTGCTGTCAGATGATTTTTATCCAATAATTGCGCGGCACACAAAGTGTAATAAATGAAAAATTTGCAGAAACTTGCCACTGAAAGTCGGTTTTCTTCCGCTGGTATCGCAAACTAACCATCGTGCACATACCACCCAGAGGCGATATGTCATGTCATCGTCATTTCAACAAAGCACTCACGACGTAAGCTTAACTTTCGAACGAAGGGCAGAGGTTAATACTCCTGAAACCAACATAGAGGGATGTTTTGAAAGGAATCAATTTCGAGATAGAAACCCAATGTTTGCCACAAAAACCAGAAGTTTTGAACATTTTGTTTGTTGTCTACTCGTATAATTTATTGTGGTGTTACTGTTGTTTAAATTTGTTGCCTTTGACCAACCGTAATAGGAAAATGGTATTTCTCCATGAAGTTGTTGGACAAAGTCGTGCGAAAACAAGCCTGGCGTAGATATTTTTTATAGTTTGAATGAAAGCGAGGACTTACTGAACAGAATAGGGACGTTGCATTGTACATACTCGTACGTATATTGAACTTTCAATACCTAGATTGCATTACCACCACATGGTAGTCCCTGGAATTTAGAAGCCTTTGGGTATACAGATTGAAATTCAGAGCACAAACTATTTTAGGCAAAAACACGTGAATAAGCACTCTGTAACGAGAGCAGCATAACTCCTCGAAAAAGAAGTGATTTAACGATGGAGGCTTCGTATCGTACATGGGTTTTTGGAATGGAAAGGCGCGTTTTGATTGAAAGGATGCGACTACTGACAGTAATGCCTTTGACTGGAATGCAAATTTTATCTGTATGCATTTCGACTCACCTATTCGCACACTGTCCTAGTAACAGTTTTCAATTCCATTCCAGAAAGCCACTTGAAAGTATGGCATTCCCTGTCTTTCAGCTTCACATCTGTTGTGAACATCTTGTCTGAAGTTTCTTAAGGGCCAGATAATCAGGACTAAATATCTATTTCTCTATTTCTTGCTTGTCAAGTGGGACCTTGTGCAAGTCATTCTTTTCAAAAAATTTAATTTCAATGAACCAGGGTGTCCACTATTTCTGATATCCACCAGGTCGTGTGGTTTTATTAAGCTTAACATATTTGACATTGAATATCCTTTTAGTGTTGAGTTAATTCGGTAGACTGGAAAGATTAACACTGGATGTCGGTGATGTTAATTATTCTGTGATTACACCGCGCTGCTGATATCCTGCCGCTATATTTTGAATAGGTCAACTACGAGGGTAGATTAATGAAGCGGTCACTACCATCAATAGACGGTTATCAAATGTTGACCAAGCTGCATCAATTAGTTTGCGTACATTTTAACGAAGATGGAAAAAAGTGAATTTCATGCGAAAACTTCGAAGGAGTGTTCGATTCACCCCTACGCATTGGAGACCTGATTCTCCGAGCGAATCAGAGCCGAAGAAGGCCACGGTATGTCTGTTGGCCAACAAGGGTTATAGATGGCAAATATCGTGGCAAATATTATTGGAACTGTTCAATAATGATTTGAAGGAAAAACCACAGCATTTGGTCAGGAATAAAGCCATAATCCATCAAGAAAATGCATGGATGCACAAGGGCGTAATCGCCATGTCGAAATTTTATGAATTGCGCTACAAAATGTTCTTTTTGAAGTGAAACTTTTTATCTCTCATTGGGCAGTAATTCCAAACTCCGATGAAACGAAAAAGCGACAGGAAGTGATTTCAAACTCCGATGAAATGAATCCTTAGTCTCTTTTGCATCCACTAGATGGCATTTAAGACCGTGCGATAATATGTACTTACAAATAACACTAATATTATAAAACAAGGATGAATTGTTCGTTGCTTCACGATACTGTATCCTCCAGTAGTGCTCCTGCGTAGCTAATAAACCAGCACGGCGATTGATCGAGAAACCGCTAACTCTCCTATTACTTGGATAGGGCCAGCAGCACAACAATCACGTTCCGATGAATGCAAGACTAAAGTGGCAAGTGCATGCTCGGCCAATAGCACAATAGTGGCGTACGCTGTCATTGGGCTCACAATCCAAAACGGAAGAACGAACCAACTCATGGCCTCGCATAAAACCGGATTCACTGTTGACGAACCTTTAAAGGACAATGGCCTTCAGATCTGCACGTGGAATGTTCGGACCCCTAACAGGCCGCTTGCAGCCGAGCATTCAGCAGAAGCTCTTAACTGCTATCACGCAGATATATCATCGCCATCCATAAAGGGCGATGGAGGATGAAAACCTGTGATATACTCGTATATGTATATACGATGCCAATTGCAATAGGAAAAAGAAACTGCGCTTATTCAGATGAGGATTTGCCATATTCGGCAGACATAGGCAAGATGCCTAAGCGCAAGATGCGCTTCTGAAACGTGAGCGAGGATCTTATAACAATCCACATCAAATCTGAACTCTCTAACGGAAGACAAGGATGACGCCACCAAAGAATGTTTTTTCGAGATCCTCAACAAGACACATGTCCAATGTCCTACAAATGATGTCAGATAGGAAGAGGCGTCATCATTGGTAGGATAGTTGGTAAGCATAGCAAACACGACCTCACGTTCCGCTACAGACTTAGGCTTATTGGCTTTTCGGCAGGACGAATTATAATTATAGCATGCACAAAGTCTCTGGATCATTAAACGCTAAATCAAATTGATCAAGTTGCGATCGACGTGAGGCATGTCTCCAGAATTCTACACGTCCGAACCCTCAGAGCATCCAACACTGACATAGATCACTACGTTCTTGCAAAGGGCTCCCATCCACCACAACAAAGAAGAATTACTGTGAGAAGACACAATGTAGAAAATCTGCGATCGCAGGAGACCCGTAAAACCTTCACCGAACGCGTATCCCGAAAACTTTCAACAGCTCCCAGCTTCAAGTCCAAAAGACCAGTGGTAACGCTGCCAAAGTGCCACCCAAGACGCCGCAACTGATGTGCTCAGTTTCACCCGACTACCACCAAAGAAATCCCTGGTTGGATGAAAAATGCCGCTGCTAAACAAGAAGCGTATAAAGCGGTATTGCAACTAAGGACGAGAGCTGCTCGTGGGCTCTACAAGCAGAAAAATTGGAAAGAACAGCAGCTTCTCCACAAAGAGCACGAGAAGCGCGCAATTGAAGATGTATAGAGGTTGTACTCCAAGAATAACGTACGGAAGTTTTACCAACAAGTAAAAACAACGTGTCAACGGAAGAAGACCCGGACAGAAGCCTGTAGAAATGAAGAAGTAAACCTTGTAGTAGAGCAACAGTCAGTGCTCAGAATATGGGAAGACTTTTTCTGCTCACTGTGTAACGGCGAAAAAGGCCAAAATCCCGCAGCCAGGCAAAGTAGACCATTGAACTTAGATGATGGTAGTCAAAACCTCCGTCCACCTGACTAAAATAATGTAAGGATAGCAGTATCTAAGGTGAAACCCAACAAAGCTGCTAGAAATGACTTTGTGGAGAGTAAAGACCAAGAAAAAAGGAAACCAGCTCAACTGCGTCAACTATAGGGATTTAAGTCTGCTCAACATCGGATACAAGATCTTATCTGCTATATTGTGTGAACGTCTGAAAGCCTTCGCCAACAGTCCGATTGGTCCCTATCAGTGCGGTTTCAAACCAGTTCAGACCAGACCAAAGTCCACAATCGACCAAATCTTCACACTCCCGCAGAGCCTTTAAAAAACTCAAGAAGTGCAAATCGATACCCACCATCTTTTCATAGAATTTAAGGCCGCAAATTACAGCATTCACAAAGACGAGTTATACAGAGCCATATCTAGTTTTGACATCCCTGCCGAGTTCGTCCCCACAATCGGGCACACTCTTTCAAAAGTCTGTGCAACTACTACATAGTATACGCCGATGATATTATCATACCCGTATGTGGCAGAACTCAGCGTGTTGTCACCAGTGCGGTCGCTGGGTTTGAAATAGAAACTGCAGAAATGAGTTTAGCGGTAAATGAGACCAAAACCAAGTACTAGTCAAAAAGGAAGGACGCCCAACATCAAAGAATTGGAGAGAAAATCACAGTCGACAATTATATTTTAGAGATAGGAAAGGACTCTGTCTACCTTGCCTCTGCTATAAATTCTACGAACAGCACCTCAGCAGAAATAAAACCAATCACTGTTTCTTTGGGCTATGAAGGCAATTGAATAGTAAAGCCATATCCCGAACAACTAAGAAGACTCTATTATGCATATAAGACCATGACTGTCCAACTTTATGTCCCTGAATATATCTTTCGAAAGCAGATGAAGATACCCTCAGTCGTTTCAAGCGAAAAATCCTTCGAAAAATATGTATGTGGTTCCATTTGCGCTGACGGGCTTTAGAGGACAAGATTGAATACGAGCTGCACAGCGACATCGACCTAGTCATGAAGCTGCGCATCAGTCGCCTGAAATGGTAAGGACATTTAGAGCTCCGGCCCGCACAGTTTTCGAATGAAATCAGGAGAGAAAATGCAGTAGATGGAGGTCTCGCCTTAGGTGGCACACATAAGTAGCAGGGGACCTTGATAGGCTTAGAATGGGTAATTAGAGGAAGTTAGCTAAGGATCGGTGTAACTGTAGAGGCTTTATAGTTGAGACTCACGTGCACCCCTAACTGTAGCGTCACATAAGAAGCTTGACTACTTGTATGGCTACTTTCTCTTGAATTGCTACACGAAGCGGATCTAGGTCCTAATAACGCCTTCATACCCACAGTTGGGGTTATTGTCATAGCCCCCGTAAGGAACGGATACGCAAGCCGTTGAATCCTACACAGTTTCACTATTGTTAATATTTGTTTGATCTTACCCAACCACGTTATCGTACCGCCATAGTATAACTGGCTTCATCATTTGATTGTACAGCCAGTAAGTCATTTAGGGCTTGAGGCCCCGTGATTTACCCAAAAGCTGTCTTGTGGTCCATAAGTATTTTATAACCTTGTTTGTAGTTGAGACGTGGTCCCGAATTGAGTTTCACGTCTAGGGTACTTAATCTCTTCCTTCAAGTGCACCACAGTATCATCTCTAAATAGTTCGGAGAAGCTAATCTATCTCGTACTTGCGAATGGAGTATTGTTGCATTACTAGGATTAATTGAGAGCCCCTCGTTTTTACACCAATTCTAGGTGGTGGTTAGGACATCTTGCATCATATCCCTGACAGTATTGCAGTAGCATTGTTGCTGCTAAGGATAACAAAGGCATCATCTGCGTATCACATAGTTAGCAATGCTTTATAGTTCAGGATTTCCATGGACCCATTAACTAAAGAGTGCATGTTACTCCATTCTGAGAACAGCCCTTAAAAGTAATGATATTCGATTCCTTAAGTGTGGAATGCTCTCAATTCACTTTGTAGTTTCATGTTTCATTGACCTAAAGTTCGCATTGGCAAAACACACTCAATGTCCATGAATCCACAGAATTCTCGGTATCGATATGAAGGAAAATGCGAATTCAATTTAAATTGTTTTTATTTTTCAATATAATCTCCCCTAACATCAATGCATTTGTTACATCTTGAGATAAGCTTTTTTAAACCCTCAAAATAATAAATTTCCTCTTTCTCTGCAAAATACCCATTTATTGCCGACTTGAGTTCTTCATCATCCGAAAATCTTTTTCCACGAAGACATTTTTTCAAATCCAGAAACAGGAAATAATCACTAGGGGCAAGGTCTGGACTATAGGGTGGGTGTTGGATTTCTTCGAAACCACAATCTCGCGCAGCAGCCTTGGAAACTCGCGCCGTGTGAACAGGAGCGTTGTCATGAAGAAGCAACACACCCGCTGCGAGTTTACCCCGTCTTTTCTTTTTAATTTCCTCCCGCAAATTATGCAAAGTGGAAGCGTAGGATGTGGCGTTGATGGTTTCACCTTTTTTTTTGTACTCAATAAGCAAGATTCCCTTTGAGTCCCAAAAAACTGTGGCCATGAGCTTTCGGGCAGACGGAGTGACTTTGAACTTCTTCGGGGGGTCTGTTCCTTTTTTATGCCACTGCATGGACTCTTGTTTGCTTTCAGGGTCATAGTGGTGGACCCATGTTTCGTCCCCAGTAACAATTCGATCCATAACACCGTCCGCGTTCTCACTACACATCTCCAAAAGCTCTCTACAGCATGCGATTCTCACTTTTTATCTGAGGCGCTGTGAGCATTCGTGGCACCCACCTTGCACTGACCTTTGAAAGGTTAAGATGGTCATGAAGAATGGTGTGAATGGTACCAATTGAAAGCTGGGTGATCTCTGCCATCATTTTCGCCTTTATTCGGGCATCCTCAAGAACAAGTTTTTCGACTTCTTTGCTTCGTATGCTTTTAGAGTCGGATGCTCTTTGTACACCCTGAATGACTCGAACTGCAACCGACTTCAGACTGCTATAATTTCCAAACCGTTCATGACAGTGAGCTCGAATTTTGACACATGACAGACAATTTTATTATTTACAAGTCTTTGGAACGATTTCCGTCTCAGTTCTGTTGAACAATTTTTATCCGCGATGGAATTCAAACGTGATAGTGTGATTGCTTTATGTTTGGCTGGAAAACCACAAGTAGCTATTGTTAGAGCCCTCCAGCACTTCAACGTGAATAAATCATTTGTGTCTCGAGCCATAGCTAATTATCGTGATACTGACAGCGTTGCAAAACGCCATGGAGGTGGTCATAAAATAACAGCAACATCGGCAGAAATGGTTCGGAAAGTGAAGGCTCGAATTGAGCGAAATCCGCGTCGAAGTGGAAGTGTTGAGCTCGTGAGCTCAACATATCGTTGGAACGGATGCAACACATACTGAAAAATGAGCTGGGCTCAAGCCATTGAAGTTCCAAAAACCACACGATCTTACACCGCAACAGAAAAAAGTTAGAGTCGAAAGAGCGACGGAGTTGCTACGCTTGCACGAAAGTGGTGAGTTGCCGAATTTGGTTTTTTCCGATGAGTCGCTATTTGTCATCGAGCAATTTGTCAACAAACAAAATGACCGAGTTTACTTGCCAGAGAGGTCCTGCGAAAATTTACACCTTCGGACGGCCACCAGAAAGCAGGCAGCACCGATGGTGATGGTTTGGGCCGCCATAACCGCCGATGGACGCTCTCCGCTCGTATTTTTGGACCGTGGCGTCAAATTTAATGCGATCGTATACCGTGAAACTGTCTTAGAGGCAGTACTGAAGCCTTGGGCAAACAATCATTTCAGTCGAAGACCGTGGACAAGACTCAGCACCTTCATTTCTTCGACACAATGGATTGCAAATTCTCCGGATGCAAATCCGTTGGATTTCTCTGTCTGGGGTATTTTGAAGGCGAAGGTTGGCACTAAACAATACCAAAGTTTGGACCACTTCAAACAAACACTTCGCCGGGAATGGGCCAAAATACCGCAGAGCCACTTGCGTGCAGCGTGCGATACTTTCTTCGGCCGTCTCAAGGCCATTATTCGCGCCAAAGGTGGACATATTGAAAACTTCTGATACAATTTGAAAATTTATGTAGTTTCCAACATTTTTTGCTTTGGCACAATAAAATTTATCAAAAAAAAAAATAGATTATAGCATTTTAAAAAGTTGGAGTTACAGTCATTCACCCTGTATATCGTATACTAGTGTGTGTACTGCTCAATTTGTGGGTTTGCCTCTTTAGTATGCAAACTGTAAGTTATGAAGTGGAATGCTAGATGATATCTCCTTCCTTATGTACAGGTTAATCAGCTTTTCTTGAGTCTTTAACATAAAAAACGAAAGACTAATAAGCCTGTAGGATTTTAGAGATTCTGGGGGTTTGTTGCCTCCCTTAGGTGGCGGAATCAGAATTTATCTTCTGTGCCTTACCCGCCGACATATCCTCATTCCATGAGGTAAATGGTCCGGGCCTATGTTACATAAAACTACTGCAGCTTTCCATTGCGTCTATAGCAATGTGGTAACCAACCGTATTTTGATGAAAGAACTACCAGTTGACGTCGTGGACATTGAGGTAAGGGAAACCCAAGCTAATCCTTGTTGCAAAGCCTTTTAGCCTGAATCCGTTTTTATTCATAATTCCATGCCGGTTATGATTTTCAACTGTAGGAGTATCTTTAATATGTTTCTAGAGTATTTCCCGTGTAGTAGGACCCCGGCTTGTTGTTGGCCTACAAACAAATTCGGATATGGGGTCGTAAACATAAAAGAAACTGTCCGTAAGTAACAAAAATTTACGAAGCAGAATACCTTCTCCATGTTACTCATTACAGAAATCCTCGGGAAAATCATTCTCCCAAGCAATTCGAATCTAACGATATAGTAAAGTTAAATGTTACGTATGAACGTAAAATCACCCTAATGGCTAGGAATTTCAAAAGACCTATCATCTATGCGTACTTTACGACATAACGGCGTCCCAACTTCCTAGTTCTTTCCTAAATACATTGTTTTGATACTGGAAACGCGTAAGGAGATGGTTTCTGTCTAAACAAAATAGTTTTGTCATACGTCACTACGATCTGTCATCGCTTATGCATTTCCCATGTGTGCTATGAATTTGTGTGGAGAGAAACTCAGGAGTGTACACAGTGGTGGTTAGATTGTGCAGAGAATTTATTGCAGGGACGATGGTAACTTTAGTTAGACTGAGCCTCAAAACACTAACAGCGCAACGAAGTTATATGCTAATGCTGCACGTTTAAGCAAACTGTCAATGCCACTAAAAGCCACTCTTGGCAATTTGACTAGTTTCGTAGTCATATCTGTGAGCGCAACGTCCAGGATGACAGTCAAGTGACAAAGCTTTGACATGCTATAAAACAAATGCCTCAAGTGGTGTTGCTAATGGATTATTATAGGCACACGTGAGTGTATATTGAGGGATACCAACTTGAAGATGAAAATAAGAAGAAGAAGCGGCTCCCAAAATGAGGGATGTGGTCCTAAGGACATTGGTTTATCTGGTGTATTGAAAGTGCTAGTTTCTGATGGCATTTCGTCGAAGAAGAAGGTAACAGCTGGTAAGTACAAACATCTGCAAACACATAAAAATCCCACATACGTCCCCGAAAAAAAACCAAGGGGTTGGCCCATAAAAAAAGGATACATACTCGTATTATGTTGAAATTTTTTTATCCACACAACAGTAGCTGCAACAGATCATAAATTTTGTTACAAAATGAAAGATAGAGCAAAAACTAACGAGAATTCCCAGCGTCGATATACTCGTAAGCACATGCAAAGTTCCTGTTTCATTAATCTCCACATCCCAGTTTCTGCAACGGCGGGAATACGAGTATAAATTCTGTGCAGCTGCAGATGTGGATACATTATCTGATCATAATAATTCTCGTAGTAATAAATGCAGGATCTCTGAAAGGACTTATGCAACGAATGCAACTCTGTCGGAAACACGTGCTGTACGAATAAATAATAAATATAACGCTTACCCCATTTTTTTGTTTTTTGGAATCAGAATTTTAATCTTTTTACAATTAACGACCAACAGTTTTTTTTAGAGAGAAAAATCCTGGATGAGGGCTGCTCAGAAATGTTATTTTCTAGCCGCTCAGACCACAATATATTTTGGTGGTATTTTGACATGAAAGGGTTTAATTTTTTTTATGCTGCTGACCATTTAATGGAGGTAAATACGAGCATTGCTTTGCAGAAGAAACTTCAAAATTCACGCTTTGAAATTAAAGAGTGCCGAACGGAGGATATCTCAGGATTCAGGGGCTAATTGCAGCTATTGGAAAGGAGTGTGTCACTATGGACTGAGGAGCCTGACTGAAAGAACCACTCCATTTAGTATTGCTACAAAGAGAAAATTGTGACGCTAATTTTTAAAAAGAATAGGAACAACTGATGTAGTCGTACCAGATACACAAATACTACTTGCAGCAGGTAGCTTTGTTGGGTTGACCTTAAGGAAACTTCGTCAACCACAATCACTGCTTTACTCTACTCCGACAAATCAGCTTGAAGCCTGCGTTAGCCCAGTGCTGCTTTATAATTTGCGAACATTTAAGGGATTCGAATACCCTTAAAATGCTGGCATACAGGGCGGGCGAAAGAAAATCAGGGATGGCACCGATGAACGTTGGTTTTAAATGTTTGAAGGTTGTAATGACTGGAAAGACAGAGCTGGGCTTGGGAATTGCATAAGCGAGTTGTACGGCTTAGGAACGAATCACAATATTTTAGAGTACGTCCGAAAGTGGGCTTGAGGGTAAACTGATGAGCATTCACAGCGAGACAAGTGTTACGGTTGAAGGTTTGAAGGGGCGGAATGAAGCACTGATGGTGAAAATAGCGATAAAACAACGTGAGACACGAGACATTTCGTCGGTGTTCGAGAGTGTCCATTCTCTGAGTGATATTAGTATCATATATGAGTTTTACCGCACGATTTTTGATCCTATCTAGCAGGTGCAGAGGTGTTTTAGCCGCACCCGACAAATGTGGATATTATACTCCAATTTTGGGCGGCTGAATGCCTTATATATTGTGGCCAAATTAGAGGGGGTGAAGTATTTCTTACATATTTCGCAGCATTTTTGACGACATCGAATATGTGATCATTCCAAAGTAAGTTGTCACTGGCACACATACCGAGAATGGAAAGTTTGTCGGTTTCGACCATGCAAGCGCCATTCATGGACAATGGCTGGGTGTTTAAATTTCACTTTAACGACAGCAGACAGCATTGTGTTTTGGAAGCATTAAATTCCACTCGGTTGATAGTACCCCAATTGGTTATGCTGTTAATATCAGAATTTAATGCGCTTAACATACGCTTCCATTCCCGTTCAACTGCCGAATAGCAGGGACGTGAGCCCGGGAAGGAATATGAAAAGCAGAGAGTACTGTCGTCAGCAAAGGAATATGTGGAATCAGAAGTAGCAGCCAAGAGACTGTTGATGAAATTAAAAAAAATGACGGAGACAGACCAGAGCCCTGGGGCACACCAGCATTTATTTAGTGGATATCAGACTTGAAACCTTCCAAGACAACTTTGCCGCCTTGAACGTTCCGAAATGTAGTCCCTAATCCACTGAAGAAGGGATTAATCGATTCCCAAATCACGCATTTTCGACAAAAGAGCCTGATGCCAAACTCTAGAAATATCAAGTGCAACTACAATATCTTGCTTTAACCAGATTGATGTACGCCATTAGATCACTAACGGACCTGTTGCTACGAAAACCGTACTGCTGGTCGCTGAGAAGTTTTCGTGTTTCGAAACATTTCATATTTCAAACGCTTTATCGGCATTTCCATGACTTTGGAAAGAAGGAATGTAAGTGCAATTGCTCTGTAGGAGAAGAGGGATGAAAATTTGCCTTTTTTAGGGGCGGACTGGAAAAATGATGTTTTCCTTCTGCTCGGAAAGAGTCCTATAAAGTAGGATGAATGAAAAGCTTACGCAGTGGTTTTGCCAGCGAGGAAGAATATCTTTTTAGAAGAAGGGGAAGTAAACCGTCTGGAGCGGCGGTTTTGTGTATTTTAAGATCTAAAAGAGCTTTTTCTACTACACGAGTGCGAAAGTGGATTCGTCTCATTGAAGATTCGACGCACTCAAACGTACATGGGGACAAAGCACCATCGGAAAGTGTTGGGCGATCCACAAAATGTGCAGCAAGTAGATTGGCCTTGTTCAAAGAGTTGGCAGCTGTTTTGTCATTATAAATGAGCGTTGGGATGGAGGATGAGGCAGAATTTGTAATATTTTTGGCGAATAACCAAACATTTTAATTACCTTGTGGTATTTTTTGCCTCAGTTTCTGGCCGTATTGAAATTTCACACGCTTAAGAAAGACGTTGCAGTTATTCCTGGCTCGTTTAAACTCTTCACGGTTATCCTCTGTCGGGTTGGTCTTGAAGGGCAGCTGGAGTCGTACCATGCCTTTTCCTTTGGTTTGGGATAAAGAATCTCATTCCAAGGAGAATAGTGTCTGTGATTATATTAGCAGCGGCATCCACGTCGTTATCGAGGAAACATAACGTTCAGTTAAATTTCCTAAAGAAGCTGTCAAGTCCGCTCCAATTGGCTTTCTCGTGTTGCCATGTAGGAATCTTTTCTCTAACTGTGTGGTCGGCCTATGAGAAATTAGCTGATTTGACACGACAAGCCTAGAGGGAACAGCACATTGATCTTGTATTTGTCAAGGTGAGAAAAAACGAGTCCAGGGTGTTGGCGGTATGACTATCAACGTCTGGTATTCGTGTGGGCTCATTTTACAAACTCGATTAAGTTGTTTCCCGCAGCCAAGGTCTCAACACATCGTCCTTCGGGTGCTGTCTGTCCAAAATGTCGAAGCCACCCAGAATTGTGTATACTGAAATCCCCGTAATGACGATTCCAGTATGGGGATACAGGGATCCAATTCTTTGAATGGAGTCAGACATCAAACTCATTAAAGGTCGAATTGGGGCTTCTGTAAATAAAGCAGGAGTGGATAATTTGCTTACGGAGAGGGAATTTTAACCACATGAAACTGAATTCCGGATTGGAACAGGCACTACATTGTGATGGAGTTTGGTAAATGGCGTAAATGGCGAGACTGCGATGAGAGAAGACTGATGGCACTAGTTCGTAGTCTGGTTGTTTCAGATCAGAAGTGAGAGGTATGGGCGGGGATCTACCTAAGTGCCAAAACAGCTGGTCTGTATTTACAGACGTGGACGTACGCAGAACATCGGTTACTTTTAAGCCCGCAAATATTGGCTATATCCACTTTAAATTCCCGAGTCATTATAAAAAAATCAAACCTAAAAACACAAACACGGACGATGCTAAGCACAGCTATGAAGTAAAAATCTAGAACTGTTTTGTCGAATCAAATTGTTGTAGGTGTTATGCCCTTGCAACAACAGGAAGCAGCACACCAACAAAATTTATACCCACAACCCGCTATCCATCGCTGGATAGATAAACTCAGTCCCTGCACGCGCTGTATAACAATGTATTACATAGCAACGGCAGTGACTCAGTTCAAGGAACAGTTTGACCGGGGGCAGGAAGGTTAGTATGCCCGTACATCATAATGATGAATTTCCATATCATGAAAAATTACGTTTGTACTATGTTACGCACCATTGTCATCCAAATGGGAGATTTTCACGTCAAAGCAGAATGGGAAACAGTTCGCTCGGAGATGGAACTGACCACGCAGAGATGAATCGCAAATGACTAGTATTGGCCTCGTAGAAATAACATCCCTCGGCGGGTGTTAGTTCGCTAAAAAACAAAAAAGAGCCCCCGCATCCGAAAACCATTCAGCTCCATTAGTAAGCCCCACTTCACAGCTCCTTTTGCCTCCTGCGCTGCAAAAAAGGGCAAGTGCCGGTTCTTGTCCCGAAACGGAAACAAATGCTTCGGACATGGGCGGATACTTTCTTGACTATCTCTGGCTGTCCATTACGGACAATGATCGGATTCTGGAACATGAAGATACTCCTGGTATCTCGAGACGAAAGTCTTCAGAACGCCAGGTGCCTCCAACCGGAAAAAGAGTTTACGCTGTACAAGTTAGACATCTTGGGACTGAATGAAATAAGATGGTGGGACGCAGGAGATTACCTTTCACTAACCGGGAACACTATACTACTTTACTCTGGAAAACCAAAATGGAAGCGTGCGAGAGTTCGGTGTAGGGCTTATGTTAGCATCAGCAGCACGGAAAACCCTCTTATCGGGGAGGCCATATGATGACCGGGTATTAACGTCCAGATTCCAGAGGCTGAGAACGAAAAGAACAGCTTCTACGATTAGTTAGATTCTGCCTACAATTTAACGCCGAAAGGTGACATCGTGATAGTAATGGGAGACCTTAATGCAAAGGTGGGAAGCAATAACACCGCGCTCAGACGCGTAATGGCGTACGGTTTATCGATTTTTGCCAACACCAACCACTTAGCCATTGGAGGCACTCAGTTTGACTACCGGACTGCCATAAGATTAGGTGGTTCCCATCTGATAGGCAGAAAATACCAAACCAGATACGAGTAAATTAAATCGCGATTACCTGGCGACTTAGAAACTATCTTTATGATGTCCGTAATAGGCGTGCAGCCGACATCAGAATTGAGCGCGACGACAATCTAAATATATGCGGTAGTTAAAATATGCCTTCGTACTGCATCTATGACTAGCAACCTTGCCTTCATGTTCACTATACTTAGGTACAATACCGACAGACTCCAGGATC
Source organism: Volucella zonaria (assembly GCA_963966105.1). Taxonomy (NCBI): domain Eukaryota; kingdom Metazoa; phylum Arthropoda; class Insecta; order Diptera; family Syrphidae; genus Volucella; species Volucella zonaria. Next base: position 127,050,652 of record OZ014533.1, on the reverse strand, counting down.
CCGCAGTGCGCCAACAATTGAGATACCATCTCAGCCTAAGAGCGGTATCAATCAACAGATGTGAGCAAATTACTTCGGATAAGCACTGGTGATCTGTGAAAGAATGTTTTCACATCAGGAGTGCAAAGGGCTATCAGTAAAAGGCAGAGGAACCACAGTAATTAACTGAGGAGCGCATTTCACTCAAAAGTTCAGATAGCATCAGCCGCAGTTGAGCAGAAATCTTAACTTGAAGCCCAGTACCGCGTGAAAAGAAAGAAGTACGATATGCTGTAAAATTCAATAGGCAGATCCACATCAATGCGCCATCCGCATACGCTTAAGAGGCAGTAAACCGGCACGACAGCAGGACTGCTTATACAGCTTACAGGGGGACGCAGCACCAGACAGCATCCTGTAAAAAATGTGGAAGTTCCCTACTTATAGCCGATGAGGATCTGCTTTGAAGATGGATGGAACACTTCGCGATAGTATTTGACCATATAGCAATAACGAGATTGCAACCGCGATATAGGGCCTCAAGAAGAAAGAAAGCGGTAGACATCGATGAAATGTTTCCAATAAGCGCTATATATATCGGCAGAACTATTGTACTGAGACCTACTCGTATCATAGCTAATGCATGAGAAGATGAGCGTTTTCTGAAGGAGTGGAATCAGTTGATTATTGTCAAAAAGGGCAATCTGGTAGATTGCGGAAATTGGCGGGAGATATGCATTCTGCCGGTAATGACCAAAATAATAGCGGATCAGAATACATTCATACTCAACTTCCGATGTCGAACAATCAGGCTTTTGACCTCGATCCTCTTGCACCGATCATATAAACACATTGCGGACCATCTTGCACCGCTCTACCTGCTTTTTATCGATTTCGAGAAGGCTTTTGATAACGTGAACTGAGGGCTTATACGGAAAGCCTTGCGCAAAAAGGGTATTCCTGCTACAGTCGTTGATATTATAAAGACTACTTACGAATGTGAAAAATGTCATGTTCCACACAGCGGTAGGCAATCAGAAGTCTTTGAAGTCCTAAACGGAGTTCGACAGGCTTGTATTCCTGATGTTATCCCCGCAGCACTATCGGAGGAAAGCTGAGGTGTTCAAGGGGCAATGGAAACTTACCTCAAAAATCTTGATGATACCTGCTTGCTTGCGAATAGAGTTTTTGATCTACACCAGATAAGTCAGAATTTAAAAGCTGAACCCATCAGAGTGGGGCTTAAAATAAATGCAGCCGAAACCAAAGCCCTTGGTCTTTCAAGCTGTTTCTCCCAACTTAACATTGCTGAACGGTAGGTCAAGGAAAGAGGTTTCCTTATTTGTGAAGCACCATCTCGACTGGCAGTGGCACCGAACTCGATGTTAGTAGCAGAATCGGGAAGGCAAAAGCTGCTTTCGGAATGTTATTTAAGAAGAGGAAAAGCAATGTTTGCAGCACTAAGACCAAACTGCGACTTTTTTGCTAAAATATCGAGTCAGTACTGTTGTATGGGCACATTACTTGGAAGGTGGCCACAGCAATCACTCGAAATTGCAGTCCTTTGCTATAAGCTGTCTGCGCATCATTTCAAGCGTAAAGCCTTATATTGGAACAGAGCAGGAGCTAATCGACATAACTATAAGAAGAAGGAAATGGTTGTGGGTTGGTACATCTTAAGGCGCGAAGGCAGTTCCATTGCGAAGCACGCAATGCAACGGAACCAGCTTACTCAGTCCGGAAGACGATCTGGCCGCTCAAAGCAGACATGGAACTGACCAATTGAGGAGGAGTCGAGGACGCTTGGAAAGAACTAGAGAGAGCTGAATTACGTTGCAGAACCGTACCGAACAATATGGCATGCAGGAGTTGTTGACGCGGAGGGGTCGCAGGAACTTACTACTAACTAAATAGACGAAAAACATCGAACCAGATAGACAGCTAACAAGGTGTCTTTCCAACATTCGATAGGAGTTAAACAATATAGGAATGGATCGCCACCACCATTTTATGTTGAATCAAAATAGTCTTGTAATGCATTCAAAATTAGTAACCACGCCAACATGCATGTGTCTCATATGTATCCAGGTATTATAGTTATAAGTTTTACCATCATGCAGTACACCAACAATTAGAGGGGAGATGGTCCAGCTCAGAGAGGCAGAAAAACCACCACACACATTTACAAACCTGGAGATCTGGGGCGGTATTTCACTCTAAGGAGCTTCGGTAATGCCTATAGACAGTTATGAGATAGCAGGATATTATGAGATGCAACCAACGCCTTATCTGCAGGAAACCGACAGTTCGCTTAGTAAAATTATTGATGTTGCTCCGCATTATGATCGCGTGCTACATAATTCTAATCCATCAGATGCTTTTGAAGTCCTAAGATCCAATCCAATTTTTCACCGTTTCTTTTTCTCGTGGTAAAAAGTTAATTTGTCTGCGCAATATTCTCCAAGGAAGCGGGAAAATTTAACAGAAAATACTTGTAGCATTGTATACGCTGACGACTTTTGTGCACTTGTCAGTTGATTAAGAATTTAAAATCCGCGGCCATTAGGATATTTTTTTTTATTCAGTCGGAACAGGGCACTCAGACATAGTCCATACCAGTCCATTGTACTCTTTGTAAAGTTCCTTTTAATGCAATCTTTCAGGCTTACGAAGAAAGATGAGTTAGCCCTGCAGTGATAAGGTGCCTAGAGTCCCAGCATCCACCACGTCAGCGCCGAGTACCTGCAGCCCGATTCGGGCGTAAACCGGACATTCACAACGACAGTGCTCCGCGGTATCAACATCACAGGATGTTGTGTCATTTATGCCCAACACATTTAAATGATTTGCAAAAGTGAAATGCCCAGTCCCGACATCTATAAGCCACCTGCAGTCTTTCCTACTGAGGGACAGTAAAAAAGCCGCTGGCCTCCTAGAAACATTGGGAAGCATTCGTCTGGTCTACCTGCATCCCGTGGAGCTGTACTATCTGCAGTTGTACTCATATGAGAACCAACGTAGGTTCGGGTCCTGAAAAGATTTCCTCTGAACATTGCTTGGCAAGTTCATTGGCGATTTCATTTCCCATGATCCCATTGTGACCTGGGACCCAGACAAGGGCCACTGAATTTAGCCTTCCGACTGCTTTCAGTGATCTCACGTATTCTTGAACTAGCTTGGAAGTCGTAAAAGGGTTCAGCAAGACTCTAAGCGCAGTTTGGCTGTCGCTACAGATGCAAATGCTTCGCCCTCTCCATCGGTTTTCCGCAATATAGTTCGCTGTCATCAGGATTGCGTAAATCTCCTCTTGGAAAACAGTTGCAAGCTTTCCTCGCGTGAAGTGAAATCTAACGTTGTCGTCCTCCAAAAAGACATCAGCGCCCCACCCTATATTGGTTTTGGAGCCGTCCATGAAGACCCGACTGCATTGCTTTCCTGGCTCAGATTCTGAACGAAACCAGTCCTGGGCATAAGGAAAGTCGATTTCGTATTTTTTCCACAATAGGAGTTCTGGTGTCATTGCATCGGACGGCATGTCCATAAGACCAGAGTCATGAGACAGCCGACGCACAAGGTCGTCAAGGCTCCAGCGCATGTTGTACCAAAAACCACTTCTTTTTAAACGGAAGATGGCTTTGGGAGTGCAGCCCATGATATGAATATCAAGGGGAGAGAGATTCATCAATGAGTCTAGCGCAGAGCCAGGAGTGCTGGGGAAAGCCCCCATGCATCCGAGACAAACCGATCTTTGGAGCCTGGTAAAAGCAGCAAGAGCTTACTCCACCAAAGAACCGACGCATAGAATATGATTGGCCCTATCATAGCCGTATAGATAAGGTGACAGGCACCATGCCTTGTTGATAGCTTCTCTGCACTTACAGAAGGCCGACAGCCCCTTAGATGCTTTCGACGCTACATGTTTAGTCCAGAGAAGTTTGTTATCCAGGATGACACCCAAATACTTAGCTTCTTTGGAGAATTGGATGGTAATGTCTTTAAGCACTAGATGAGTCAGACTAGGCAGCTTCCTCCTTCTCGCAAAGAGAACAACCTCAGTTTTGAGAGGATTGACTGAAAGCTCATTACTAGTGAACTAGTCGTCGATCACTTCTAGGGCTGCCTGCGCTTTAGAGCAGACAGTCACTAGACACAGACAGACAGCTACATCATCCGCGTATGCTTAGGCATAGACGTTAGAACTATTGAGCGCGTTGAGCAGTGAGTCGACCAACAAGCACCATAGCAGTGGAGACAGAACGCCGCCTTACGGGTAACTGTCATTTACACATGCCACTACATATTGGCCACAGCCAACATCCGCAATCAATGTCCTATTCACCAGCATTGTTTTTATCCACAAAACTAGTTATTCGTCTACGCCGTGTTCTCTGGCCGAGTTACAAATGCCATCAAACGTTGCGTTGTCGAAAGCATCCTCAACGTCGATGAAAATGCCTAAGGTGTATTCCATTTTGTCAGGTGTGCCTTCAATTCGGTCTACAAGATTCTGAAGCGCACTCTCGCAGGATCCTTTGCATTGGTAGGCGTGTTGCATCAGAGTATTACTTGAATAAATTAATTTGAAAGCAAAGACTTTAGCCTTTCAACTCCTTTTAATCCTTCTAGCTTGGCTGGACGGAGAGTAATTTACGTAATTCTATCGTCAGTGCTCCAATGAAATCGCCAGTACCTTTCCTCTCTCCTTTAAAATTTCAACCGTAAGCTCTGTCGCGCTATGTGTGTTTATCAGTTTCCTGTCGAGTGATATTCTTTTATCGCACCCTTATATTTATTTCATATTTGAAACCTTTCATAATGAAGAACTCAATCGCTGTCACACACATAGATGGTCGTAACTATACGACTTTTAATAACGACGCACGGTTAAAATATTTTGAAGCTTTTATCAGCAAATCCGATAAAGTGTTTTTTAAGGGAACCATTGCATGGATTGATGGCCTTCCTGAAACATAAAAAAATGTAAATTTCCGGTAAACAAAGTGCTTACGAGTATGTGTTGACATTTTATCGGTTGTTAACCAAATTTGTTGCTTTTGAATCTCTTCCTTCCCTTAGAATCCGACCGAGGGCATATCGGTTTAATGTTGCCTACAGAAGCTTGATATTTGGTAAAAAATTTGTAATTTAATTTATTTATTTTATATTTCGTAGGACGCTTGATGATACATCCCCCATCTTCTTCAGCATTAAGTCCATTGGGCTACGTTTTTAGAATTTCAAATCGCATAGATATTCTCCAATGTTCACTTGCCAAGTGGGTATACGGATAGTTTATCCACGACCAACTGGATGGTCAACAACGGTCGGAAGGACAACAAGGCGTCTCCTCTGTTCAGCTTGTAATGGACGGCATCACAACACCCCTTAGTAGAGCCAATTAAAAAATTAATAGAATCCTGTGAAGTTCCTTCTGTTGTGCACTATTTTTTAACTACACTTGCATGGCTACAACGCTGAACGCATCTACTCGAAGCTCATTAATACAAAGACCTTTCGCTGCTATCGCAGTCATTTATGCATGACTTGACTACTCGTAATGTTGCTCAAGTTACTTTGAAAACAGGAACTGGATACAGAAAGTATAATACGTACAGATATATGTTAATGGTCCTGTGAACCTGTAGGAGTCCTGCATTTAATGAATGCTGAAAAGGCTACGTATGCCAGATATAAAGTCCAACTTTGAAAAATGACTAATGGGAGTGGTGGTTTCCACAGTCATGTAACCAAGATTATGCAAGGTGCGAGCATGTGGTTATTGATTGGTTAGTTCCGCTGTTACAAAGTAATTTACGGACAATTGGGTTCATTCACCTGTTTGGATTGGTTTGCTTCATACGAATGATAAACACCCTTAGAGTAGGCTGGGAAAGTGGAGGATGACGTAAATATTCGAATACAGCAATTCAACTTTATTTTGTGAGGTGCTACAAATTGTTAGTGGGCTTCATAACCTTCTTGAGACACAGTAACTTCTCACCGTCTTTCGTTTCGAATATGTTGCTTCTGGTTTTCAAGGTTAAGCGCTTTCACAAAACAGTACAGAACTAGAACTATCAAAACCAGTGTTTTCTTACACTCCTCTCGGAATCAACCACTCCTTGCAGATTTTTCGGGAGGGTTCCCCGGTTCTAAAGATTTGGCTACAACAAGATGAAAGCGTGAATCAATCTTTGTCCTTGATCTTGAATAAATACGTTTGAATGTTAAATGTGTCTATTTCGTCGATTAGCACACGACTAGTTTCCGATTAGTTCATTTGGTCTTAATTTGTTGCATGCAAAAGTGAGTGTCACCACAATATGCTTGCTGGAAAATCAGTTACCCGGAAACCATTGATTATTGTCAAACCGCGAAGACCAAGTGGTTCCACGAAGGGTATAGAAGATAACCCGAGTTTGCTGTGCAGCAACGAGTTATAGAATATTGCCGCAGCTGATTCCACGGCTTGTCGTAACAGGCGACTGGGGAAACATAAGTTTCAGGTACTCTTATCACCCATAACATGCCTGAGACACGAATTAACATCTTATGAGATCGAGTTCCAACGTCTGGAGACCACCGGTGGTGCAAGAGAAAAGTCGGATACACATTCATACGAGTACGTTCACTCATGCCAGGAGGATAATATGTACAAAAGAGCCCCGTCATGGAAGTGAATGCACTACTTCGCATTGCCTCTGCACTCGAGGAGACAATTAAACAAACTATGGACGCTATAATACCGCGATATCGACATACGACTAACGAAGACCTGTTCCGCAATTCTACTATTGAGGCACTGCACCGACAGAAAAGTAGACTTCTGACAAGACTCAAAAACTTGTACAGACAGTTAACTGACAGACAAGACCCGAAGATTAGGACACTGAAGTCGTCGATTAAAAATCTTCAAACGTTAATACTCGTAAAAGAGAATTACAGAATTTCTGTAAGTTCGTATTGGAACAACAGGGTTCGGGCTGTAAACACCAGCAACCCGAATATGTTCCCGCAAATAAATAAACTATTTCGGAGAAAAAATCAAAACGACCTTCAGTGTCTTAAAATAGCGCGGACAACAGACAACGAACGGTTACTGACAATAGCAGGTATTGATCCAAATGAGGCCGCTGATGATGACGACTTCTTTGTGATCGAGGATTCACAGGAGAAGGTTGAGGCCATAGTGGCGACTTTCCAGGAAATATACAAGGCCACTGATACCATTGGCCCTAATTATGACCTGGACAATCGCGTCTTGGTGCACGACTTCTACATTCGAAACGAAGTAGAGAACTGGCGATCCGAGGGCTCTGGGTACACCCGGTTCAGCGACGAAAATATGGCAAATAATGTCATTACCAGAGAGGGTGACCTGCCTCCGTTCATTTCGAAGGAAGAGCTCCATGAGATCTTCGACACAATCAGGGCTAAGAAATCAGTGGGGACCGATGGTATTCCGAACATCGTGCTTCGACATCTTCCTCCAGAAGCGGTGGACATTTACACCACCCTGTTTAATAATGCAATGAATAGTGCACATTATCCAGCGCATTGGAAAACGGCAGTGGTGCAACCTATCCCCAAAAAGGGAAAGGATATATCCAATCCGGCGAATCTCCGCTCGATCAGTCTTCTTCCAAACATCAGTAAGGTTTTCGAGAAGGTGATCAATAGAGTCCTGACTAAGTGGGTTGAGGACAAACATATAGTTCCGGATAATCAATTCGGTTTCAAGGCGGGGCATGATATCTCACATGCCGCGTCTAAACTGGTGTCCGATATCCAATGGAATAAAGGCAAAAACCAATGTACTGGTGCCTGCCTTGTTGACTTGGAGAAGGCCTTCGACACCGTATGGTTAGAGGGTCTTTTCTATAAGGTGACTAGGCTGGGGATTAGTAAACCACTCTTGTACATTCTTTATAATATGCTAACCAACAGAACGTACCTGGATTTTTATCGTAAACCTCCTGCCGTAAGACTTAATGTTTACGAGGTGCCCATACACCCATAGGGAGCAATGATACGCCTTGCCATCGCTCTCCGTCAATCCTTTGATACCAATTCGGGACTGTGTTGGAGGCACCTTGGTATGAGTCGAGGCCGACCTAAAACCTCTTGCTGCTCTTAGGGTCGCAGCACCCAGTACTTTTTTGCAACTCTGCAATGGGCTAAACCAAAAAGGAAACCCGTGCCCGCGATTTGGGTTTAAACCACAGCCACCATGACGCTCCCACAAGGGGGCCTTCCTCTAACAAGTCAGGCCCGGACCGAAATCCGGGGGGCTTCTGACTCCCATGGTACCGTGATTTAAGTCCTGGTATGGACTACCGGTGGTCAAGCCACCAACAAGACCTATGACCGGCAACTTGTAACTGGTCAAATCGTAGCAACCATTCAGAGGCTGTAATCTGAAGATGTTTACGATAAGACCAGTTATAGAATAATCTACCCCCGCTTTTTATTAGACAACGTCATTGGTGGGCGAAGCCTTGATAATTGGGCGGGGGCCCATGCTAACCAACAGACAGTTCATCGTGAAAAATGGCGATGTGACTTCTGTTGGAATATTTCAAATTAAAAATGGTCTTCAGCAAGGCGCGGTCAATTCGCCGATCCTATTCAACATTTATACAAGCGAGTTGATAGGTTCACTTCCCAATACTATTGCGTACGCAGACGATTTGATAGCGTACAGAACAGGTCCAAAAATCGAGGTCATTAATACTCTCTTGCAGCGTGACTTCGATAAGATAAGACGATTTTGCGAGGACTGGAAGTTGGAAATCAACTTTCAGAAGTCGGAAACCATTCTCTTTAGGACGCCGTTGTCTAGAGCCTCTAGGGATACCAGAAAAAATTGGCGAAAGTTCTCGATCATTGGACAACGCGGACAGCCTCTTGCCTGTCGAAGTCAGATACCTTGGGATCTGGCTAGATCAGTTTCTGTATTTTGATAAAAATGTAGATGCTGCTCTAGCCAGAGCCAAAGGCGCTTTTGCCCTTACAAAGAGACTGTTTTATAGCAGCCAACTCGATGCGAGGGTAAAGGTAATCTGCTGCATGACCCTTATCAGGCCCATGCTGGTATTTGGTTGTCCCGTGTGGTTCAATGTGCGAGCAAGCTTAATGGAAAAGATTCGGGTGTTTGAGAGGGCTTGCCTTAGGGCTTGCCTTCGCTTGTACAGAACACCAGAGTCGGAGTACAAAAAATTTTATCGCAATGAGGTCCTTTACAACAGGGCGAACCTAATACGAGTGGACAACTTCGTAATTAAGCTGACTCGAAGGCACATATGGGGCTTACTACCCCAAAAACCTTTACCACGAGAGTGTGCGCTCTGACGGCTTCGTTCCACCGGAAGCATTCCCCTACCTAGATCAGATAGGGTTGATCCAGGATAGATCAGCGGTCCCGTTAATCTTCCATGTCGCTCGGACAGCTGGGGACAGGCGACTCAACTACAACAGAGACGTCGCACACGGCAGTGTGGATCGTCTCAGGTTCAGTAGGGCGGTGGGGAATCGCGACAAGAGGGATGTCGTTCGGCAGCACCAGCATTTCTGGTGGTTGAATGATGGAGAAGATGTTTTATCGTCGTTTTCATCAATTACGGACCAGCCTCACTAATGAGGCAGAGCTGACCAATCTATTTGCTCTGTGAATAGCGATGGCCAGCTTACATAGGTTTAGGTTAGCATTTAAGAAATATCTATGCGTGTGTATTGTGTATGTAGGTTAGGTAGACTAAGGTTTATTTTAAGTTAGATATTAAGTTTTATAAAAAATTAAGTCCATATGCTAAGTTTTTGTTAACAATTTTTTCTTAGCCTTAAGTATAGAAAATAATTATTCCTAAGTAAAATGTAAATATAGTCGAAGGACATAGATATAAGAATTTAGAGTAGCTTAGAGTGCCTGTGTGGGGCCAGTAAGTTAATATAAGATTTTTAAGTAATTTTAAGCTAGCATTTAAGCATTTTTTGTTAGTATGTAAGAATTAAGGATTTAGAAAATAAAATGCATTTAAAACTGAAACTGAGGGCCTCTGCACAGCGGAGGCGTAATGCCGTGTCGTGTGGATTTTGATGAGCTATTAAATGGGATATGAAGGCACGTCGAAAAATCGAACTACCAATACGAAGACTGTCATGAAGGAAATAGTTTCGGAACGAGAAAAGCAGCGGGAGGTGATATACTAAGCTGACATCAATAACACAGTCTTCCTAGACTAAATACTTGTACGCTATTTAATAAGGAAGAGGTGATCAAAAGAGTGGTGAATGCGAATATATGAGAACACAAGCGTTCTCACTCCAGCCTCACACCATCAACTCCTACTATTCACCTTCACGTGGTGACTGCTGAGGGCCTAGTACTTCGACTGGAGATGGGGTAGCCAACTTCTGTGGAAGGTCGTCGGCGGCAGCTGACGAAAGAGGGTGGGGGAGGAGTGCCATCTCTCTAGTGCACTTTCTCTTGTTTCTGGGTGGCAGTGGACGAATTCGATGGTGTCCGCAGTCCCAGTTAAGTCGAAATAATGCTATCTCTATATGAGCTGCTTCAACGTACTTGAATACCAGGTCTATAGGGATCACCATCACTAAGTCAGAGTGTTGAAAAAGAGTTGGTGGCGGATGAGCCCTGAATAAGGGCCAAAGGCAGCATCCGAAGCGCGTTATTGGCTCCAAAATTTGGTCCAGCCCATTTTGTGCTAAGGCTCTGACCCTCCAGGTTGGGGATTGTGAGTGAGGTTAACTGACCAACCACGTAAAAAAGTAATTGTTACGAAGCAGCTCGAATAAGCCTCGAATAAGGACGGATTCACGGTTGACGACCCTACAAAACAAACAAAAAACAATGACTTTCGGATCTGAACGTGGAATGTTCAGACCTTGAACGGGCCGCATTCAGCCGAACAATTAGCGGATGCCCTAGATTGCTATAAAGCAGATATAATCACCATCCAAGAAGTGCGGTGGGATGGGCCGAGCAAAAGAAAGATGAAAAACTGTGATGTTTACTACGGTGATTTCTATAGGAAACGCAAGCAGCGTCTATTTTCATGCGGATTTGTTTTTAGCGGCAGAATTAGGCAAGAAGTCCTGAACTTTCGACACGTGAGTGAATCGAATCGATTTTGCTGGGGAACGTAACATTACAATAACAAGCACACGGCTTCCTCACCTCAATATTCATAAGGCAACATGACAGTCACCAAATAAGCAAACTGTCATCCAGATTGATAAGGTTTCGATCGACGTAAGGCACTCCTCCTAGCAGCCAACATAGACTCGGACCACTACCTAGTTACCAAGGTACATCTACGGATATCTCAGATGCCACAACAACGGGGAAATACTATGAGGAGATTTAACGTTGAACGTTACTATTGCCACAAGCCGCCAGATCCTTTGTCGATTGCGTATTCCTCAATCTCTCGAAAAGTCCTTTGCCGCAACTGACGTGCTGGGTTTCACCCGCCCACCACCATGAAACCCCTGGTTTGATGAAGAGTGCCGGCAAGCACATGCAGCAAAACAATATGTCTACAAAGCGGCGCTGCGCAAAAGGACGAGAGCGGCTCGTGAGCTCTACGAGCAAAAGAGGAGGAAAGAACATCGGCTTCTCCAGAGAAAAATGAAAGAGCATGAGAAGCGCGCGATCGAGGAAATAGAGAGGTGCTACTCATGGCATAATGTTCGGAAGTTTTACCAAAAGGTAAAAAGAACGTCTCAGGGTAATACGACAATTGGCCAAATATTCACACTACGGCAGATCCTGGAGAAAACACAAGAAGTTTGGATCAATACTCACCACATTTTTATCGATTTTAAAGCCGCATATCGCAGCATCTACAGAGATGAGCTGTACAGGTCCATGTCTAGTTTTGGCATCGCTTGCATGACGATGTAGAAAGCTCGCTGCTGCATCAAGGTCGGTAACGACCTAACCGAGACCTTTGATGTCAAAAAAGGATTTAGGCAAGGCGACGAAAGAATTGTGCAAAACTCATAAGCCAACACACAAGGTGCGATTTTTCAGAAGTCTGTTCAATTGCTTCCATACGAATTTCCAGAGATCTTATTTGTACGGCGCTAAAATCTCAAAATGTAGCGGACGATATGCACGAAGAAGTTAAAACGATTTTGTAACGCGCAGCGGGAATAACTGGAGAATTCGAAGTTAAAATTGGAATACACCAAGGTAGTGTACATAGACCATTGGTTTTTATTGTCGTGCAAGACCCGGAATAACTTCTCTTCTTTTCGCCCATGATAGCGCTATTATAACTCTTAATAATTGGAGAAACGCGCTGGAAGATAATGGCTTGTCCGAAGCAGCAAACTGAACTCCGGACATATGCCTAGAAGCAATCATCGGGCCAAAGTTCGAACAGTTTAAATACTTACGCTCTCTTTCTTAACCAACAAGGAAACTGAGATGGCACATAGAATCAGTGTGAGTTCTTTACTTCAAAATTCCAGTTTAATCGGTCTTAGCTGCGAGCCAGTCAATCTTTGTTAGGGTATGAATCTTGGAAATGATGTTTTTTACTATTTTGTGGGGGTTGTCATCTCAATGCTATTGAAGTTAACCTTGCCTACCACTGTTCGCCAAAACTAGAATATTTTACATAAGTATTAACTCTACTTCTGCAGTTGACAGAGAGTACATCGTCTAAGCATTATTCTCCCAACGGCAGCCCAAATTTATTTTTTAATACTCGTTCCATGCAGAGGGAATTCACCGACTTTTTTGGTGAAAAATAGGCAGGAGGTGATAGATATCAAATACAGAAGGGTTAGAAATAAGGGAATGGAGGGTAGTCGACGAAGCGTCAATGTCAGATCACCGATGTAGTTTTCAAAGAAATCCTAGGAAGAAGTGGTAAATACGAGTATACACCGCGCGTTCGAGAAAACTCAACATCCAAAAGGGTTCAACCAAAATGGTGGAATAGGGACGTAGCCAAGAGATTCTGGCAACACTGGTGAAAACCCACTTCTCGGGATCCACAGTATCAGCTAAAGCACACTGAGAACATTGATCTCTCTCTCTCTCTCAGAAGAGGGAATAGGTGTTCTTATTAACAGGGCAATCCAGTCCTTTAAGCTGTACAAAACTCCCGGTGCGGAAGTATTCTACCGATTATGCTACAGAAAGCACCGGAGGTAGCAATCCACAAAATTATGGAAATTCTCAGATACAGTCTAGAAATAGGGTACATAGCAATAGCTTGGAGGGAAGTTAAGGTGGTCTTTATACCTAAAGCTGGCAAACAGGGGCATATAACGGCAAAGAATTTCAGACCAATAAGGCTGTCATCATTTATGCTTAAAGCCCTAGATCGATTATTGGAAATTCACATTAGGAATAGATGCAGTAATGGCTTTTTGACTGAGTCACAGTCAAAGGAGGCTTCAATTACGTGCAGCGCACCGCCATTAAAAATGCTCTAGTAGACGCTAACATTGAATAGGGCATTACACATTGGGTTTGCAACATGCATCCGAGTAGGAAAATAAACCATTTCATTGTGCAAAATTCGACTAGAATGCCCGTAACTAGAGGAACCCCTTGGGGGGGAGTCATAAGGCCACTCCTGTGGGTGCTGGTTATCAATGACATCCTCAAAAAGCTTAGTACCACGGCATACGCAGATGACGTGATCGTAATATTGCAGGAAAAATACTTAAATATTTAAAGCGACATTATGGAGGTTGCCCTGAAGACGATCAGCACTTGGGCAAAAAGCTGTGATCTCAAGGCCGGCCTCTCCAAAATGATTCTGAACAAAAAACTGAATTGGAATCTAAATGTAGGAAAAAAAAAACCAAAGAGGCATACAACGCTCTTTTTATCTGCAAAAGGACAGTAGGAAAAATTGGGTCTTAAAACCTGCTATGTTGTACTGGCTGTATACAAGGGTGGTAAGGCCCATACTTGCATACGGCGCACTAGTATGGTGGAAAGCAACAAACAAGACAACGATTTACGGAAAATTTGCGGTGGTTCAAAGAACAGCTCCCATAATCGTTACAAGTGCGCTCCGTATCATCCCTACGGCCGCATTGGACACCTTTTTGCACCTAACACCGCTTGATTTACAGATCAAAAAACTTGCTGGCAACAGTGCGATACGACTTACTAGTTTGGATTACTTCAAGAGCAGTAGTTTCGGACATGGAATGGTCCTATCGGAGCTACTGTCAGCCAATCCAATTATAACGTATGCAATTCCTTCCTTGGTCGACTTCGACATCCCGTACGATATAATTTATCCGAACAGGGAGGGCACAAAAAATGCAATAATCAGGTCAAATGAAATTGCAATATTCACAGGCGCCTCGAACGGAGTAAGGAACAGGTTCTGGTATCTTCTCAAAAGACCTAGAACTAGGAGTATCTATAAGACTACTGGACGCAAGCAGTGTCTTCCAATCAAAGGTTCTGGCTGTCCTCAGAGCAGCTGAGCTAATGCAGATGAGATCGGTATCCGAAAGAGGCCGAACTCAAGTCAATGGAATCAACCAACGTTAACTCTGATACAGTCAGGGGCTGTCGAACAGTACTCAATGCACTATGCAGTCAAATCCGGGTAAGACAATGCTGGGTGCCAGGATATTGCGGTACTAAAGGAAAGGAACAAGTGGGCAAGCTTACAAGAAAAGGAGGGCTATTCGAAATTAGTGAGGTTGCCAACTTCAAACCTCCTTCAAACATAGCACTATCGAAAAAAAATATCACAAAAACTGCCAACCTAAGGAGGTCAAGTCTTGAGGGATCTTTGCCCGCTTTTTGATGGCAAACGATCTAGGAAGTTAACAAAACTAAACCGGGATAAGCTTAGGACAGTAATAGGAATCCTAACAGGATACTGTCTCCTAAGGCAACACGCAAAGAGGCTCAAATTGTCAGATATGGATATTTGCTGGTTCTGCGGTAATCTGCAAGCTGAGGACATACCACACATATTGTCTGAATGCGGAACAATATCGCGTAGTCGAAGAAAATTTTTAGGGAAATACTTTTTCGAAAACCTAGAGGAAATAGACGGCACGAACTTCAAAGGCCTTCTTGGCTTCAGTAGGGAAATTGGGTGTTTCAGCAGGGCGAATGTTTAGGTTTTTGCCATTTGAAGACAAATTCAACTGGTTCCACAGGGATCGCGATGTCTGTATTTTGGTGCCTAGTGTCTGTGTAATATCATATCTATCATACTCCTGTTCCACCTAACCTAACCTAACGTAATACCATGCATGAAAAAGCACGCTAATACGGATATCATCAAAATAGTCAAGTTTTTGAGGTAAGTCATGATTGTTCTTCATTGCAGTCTTTTGCTGCGTCGATTCAATATATTTTCTGATGTATAAGTAGGGGCCAGCTCCCAGTTTCGTTATGGAAAATAAGTCATTTTTTTTTTTTACAGAAAGCTTTTCGCGCTTCTCTAAGTTCTGAGACACTAGTATCACCAATTCACAAGCTGAATACTGTCGCATGAGGAACTTCTACCGGTGTGCTTGGCATCATATCAAGCGATGGAAAACAATGTCATCCCACGCCCATCGGGATCTAATGGCGATTCCTACCTCGCGATAGAGGATTTGAGGTTTTATTACCTTCACTTACCTTCATTAGTTGGCGCGTATCTATCCAAACTCAAGAGTAGCAACGGTCTTTGAACTAATTCGTGGTTTTTAGATATTCGTTCACCAGTGACTTTTTAATAACGCTCAAGACTGTTTTACTGTCGCACTTGCTACCCATAGCTTAAAGATCACTGCGTTAAAAAAAAAATATTCATCTGTTACATCTGTGATTATCCTCATAGTTGAATTCCTTGCAATGCAGGACTAAAGACGCAGTGTACAAGGCGAATGACATCATTGGCCCGAACCACGACCTGGAAAGTCGAGTCCTTGTGCACAATTCCTGCCTTCGAAATGAAATTGCGAATTGGCGATTCGAGAACTCGGGTTTCACCCAGTTCAGTGACGAGAATATGGCAAATAATGTCATCACCAACGAAAGGGTATTACCACCGTTCATTTCGAAGGAAGAGCTCCAAACGATCTTCGAATCGCTTAGAAGTAAGAAATCAGTGGGAACCGATGAAATACCGAACATTGTGCTTCGACATCTCCCACTAGAAGCGGTGGACATTTATACCACCCTGTTTAATAATGCGATGAATAATGCACATTATCCAGCGCATTGGAAAACTGCGGTGGTACATCCCATTCCCAAAAGGAATAAAGATACTTCCAATCCGGCGAATCTCCGCTCGATCAGTCTTCTTCCAAACATCAGTAAGGTTTTCGAGAAGGTGATCAATAGAATCCTGACTAAGTGGGTTGAGGACAAACATATCGTTCCGGATAATCAATTCGGTTTCAGGGCGGGGCATGATATCATTCATGCTGCGTCTAAACTGGTTTCTGATATCCAATGGAACAAAGGCAAAAAACAGTGCACTGGCGCCTGCCTGATTGACTTGGAAAAGGCCTTCGACACCGTATGGTTAGAGGGACTCTTCTTCAAGCTGGACAGGTTGGGCATTAGTAAACCACTGCTGTATATTCTTTTTGATATGCTCTCCAGTAGACAGTTCATCGTGAAGAATGGCGATGTGACTTCCGCTGGAACATTTAACATTAAAAACGGTCTGCAACAAGGTGCGGTAAATTCGCCGATCCTATTCAACATTTACACAAGTGATCTGATAGGTTCACTTCACCATGCCATAGCGTACGCAGACGACTTAATTGCGTACAGATCAGGTCCAAAGATTGAGGTCATTAATACACTTTTGCAACGTGACTTCGACAAAATTAAGCAATATTGCGATGACTGGAAGTTGAAAATCAACTTTCAGAAGTCGGAAACCATTCTGTTTAGGACGCCTTTGTCTGGGGCCTCTAGGGATACCAGAAAGAATTGGCGAAAGTTCTCTATCGTCGGACAACATGGACAGCCACTTGCTTGTCGAAATGTAGTCAGATACCTTGGGGTCTGGCTAGATCAATATCTGTATTTTAACAAACATATAGATGTTGCTCTGTCCAGAGCCAGAGGTGCTTTTGCCCTTACAAGGAGACTGTTTTATAACAGCCATCTCGATGCGAGGGTGAAGGTGATCGGCTACATGGCCCTTATCCGGCCCATACTTATATTTGGATGTCCTATGTGGTTCAACGTGAGAGCAAGTTTATTGGAAAAGATTCGGGTGTTTGAGAGGGCTTGCCTTAGGACTTGTCTTCGCTTATACAGAACACCAGAATCTGAGTACATAAAATTCTATCATAATGAGGTCTTGTACAATAGGGCGAACTTAATTAGAGTGGACAATTTTGGTATTAAGTTGACTCGAGGGCACATTGCAAGAGCAATGGCCTCGACGAATAACCTGATATATGGGGCTTACTACCCCAACTACCTTTACCACGAGAGAGTTCGCTTTGACGGCTTTATTCCTCCAGAAGCGTTCCTCTACTTAGATAGTAAAGGTCTGATCCAGGACAGATTGGCGGTGCCGCTAATCTTCCATGTCGCTCGAACAGCTGCGGACAGGCGACTCAACTACGACAGAGACGTCGCACACGGCAGTGCGGAGCGTCTCCGGTTCAGTAGAGCGGTAGGGAGTCGCGACATGAGGGATGTTGCTCAGCAGCACCAACAATTTTGGTGGCTTTATGAAGGAGAGGATGCTTCGTCGTCGAATTTCTCCAATACTTGATAGCTTCATGTGAAGCAAAGTGGGTCGCCTAATTTTTGTTTTAGCGTTGGCCGGCTTACATAGTTTTAAGTAGGAGTAAGTTAGATTTAAGAAAAAAAAATATATATAAAAAAAAAAAAAAAAAAACAACAACATATATGTATATATATATGTATGTACATGTATATATATATTAAGTATATATATATTATGTATATATATGTGTATATATATGTATGTATTAGACGTATGTAAGTAGGTTAAGTAGATTAAAATTTATTTGTAGGTAGTTTGTAGGATTTTAGTTTTAAGTTTTATAATAAAATAAAAAGAACAGTCCTGTTACTAAGTTTTTTTGTAAAAAATGTTTTCTTAGTTTTAATTATAATTAATAGAAATAGTATAGTATAGTTGTAAGGTACGTCGAAAGACATAATTTAAGTGTTAGGTTTAACTTAGAGTGCCCGCATGGGGCCAGTAAGTTAGAATAAGATAATTTTAAGTTAATTAAGCTAATTTTTAAGCATTTTTTGTCTAGCAAGTAAGAGTAAATTAAGTAATACAATAAAAATGCATATAAACTGGAAACTGGAGGACTAAAGACGCATCAGTCCTTTACCAAGCATCTGCTTAAGATTCTTGTTCTAATTTGTCCATATTTTATCAATATTGGCGCATGTTTCCGGATGGTTCTTCGGTTCATCCAAGTGGACCAGGACAGTGTTTTTAGCGAGTGAGACATTTCACTCTAAAGTTAAAATAAAACATTTAGGGTAGTCAAATATAGTTAAACATAAACCAGCCCATTACATAATTCCGTTTGGGGTAGTCAAGGAAGCACACAGTTTTTTGTATCTTCCACATCATTGTGTTGTTGAAGAAAAGTACAAACTACTGCAAGAAACCAGCAGTAAACAAAAACATCCTCGCAAACTTTTGGTACAATTTAAACATTTTTTTTTTTCTTCTCAAATAAAAGTTTCGCCTCGCTTTCACAAGTCCTGTTTTTTTGTTTTTCATAAAAGGAATTGTGTACGGATGTGGAGAAAGTTTCCTTTTCAACCCGCTGCAAGGAACTACAAGCTCCGTTCAGTTTATTTTTTTTTTTGAGAAAAGTTGTACAATTTTATACACTTGTTATTGTGATTTATTTTTTTTTGTAATTTAAGGACACGTTTTTAAATAAAACTTACTTCAGTGTGTAATACTTTGGAAACCTTTGTTATTTCCGAAAGTAAACTTCTGAATCAGTTTTAAATAGTGACGCGAACAGTTTCTCTCAGAGGTCCTTAGAGTTAATGATTCTCCAGAGTCTGCTGTCACAGTAGACAGTTTCTATTTTTGTAATTAACTCAGGCAAAGTGATTTCTATAGTTTTGACTCTTAAGTTCCTGATTCACGGTTCTACGCCATTTTTCGAATCTTTATGTGTCCTTTACCACAGTCATATTAGATTATGGGAAAGGAATGAAGAATTAATTTTTTTTTAGTGTCCCCCAAGGGAGGAGTCATAATCCTCTGACATTCTGAAGAATATTTTCGCGTGGTAATCTTCATTTAACCCAAGTTCCCGGAAGACCATTTCCTCGATTAAATACCCTAAGGACAACAGAGACTATTATCGTCATTGCAAATAATCCTTTCCTTTTTCGGAAGCGAGAAAATGTACGCACGAATAAATTGCAGCTGTTGGTGGGAGTTACATTTTGGTTTTGTGGATACAATTTATATGCGGAAGAGGCATGAATGAGGACCTAAATCAGCCCTTCATTAATTTTTATTGTGATGCAAAGAAGGGTTTGTTATTATTCGTAAGCATGCTTGTGAGTTACGACATTGTTTCGAGAAGAAAACAGTAATTGATGCATAAATTGGAACAACATTTTACTCGAAGGTAAATAAAGGATATATGTACAGCGTTATAAATAAGGCCTTGACCTTTGTTCGGAATAATTTAGAAACAACATTGTTATAGATTTAGCCTTCCAGGGGGCTTTCGGGCGTGAGTTTAAAGATTATTTGGAGTCAATTCAGTTGCTTGATGTTGGTATAAAGTTTTTTTTAGAGTAAGTGGTTTAATTTCATTCCTCACGAATTGGAAGGACTGGACCACATTTGGTAAAATTCTCGGTTTTTTTGAAACGGGTAGTTCGTTTGCATCTGGATGGCAGAAAACTTTTGATTTTGACTTATTTAGAATCTCGTTTATTCCGCTTTTTGTCCCCCATAATTTTGGTTAAAGTTTCAGTGCTTCGATCTAAAATATTTCTCGCTTTTTCTGGCTTTAGTCTGTTTTTATTTTCCTCCCCTAGCTACCACAACACCGTTCCTTGAGTCTAAAAAACCAATGCAGCAGAGGAAGATCTGAACCTAGTAGTGGACTCAAACAACTCCTGAATACCCAACAGCATGTAAGTTGCAGGATCTAAGTTAAGATTGGTTCAAATCAGGATTCACTTCCTTTTTTGTCGAAACAGAGGAATTTGTTCATTACATTCTTTGTATGTTCCTCTTACTGGGTACTGCTAGTACCAGCACCCACCACATCAGTGTCGAGTACCTGTAGCCTGATTCAAGCGTAAGCCATTTAGCAAAAGCGCAGTACTCAGTCACGGGGCCAGTAAGCATCCTGTAGTCTTTTCTAGAGACATGCCATTTGCAAATGTGCTCAAAAGAAAGAAACTGAAGACTCAGACATTTCTAACGTAGATTTTGGTCCTGAGAAGATCTCCTCTGAGACTCCTGGGCGATTTGGCGACTCATCGTCGATTGAGACCTGGGACCCAAGCAAGACAATAATTTAACTTTCCGAATGCGTTCAGAGAAGCCTTCCTTTCCCGCACTAGCTTCGAAGTCATGAAATAGTACACCAGTCCTTGAGGTATATTTAACTATCGCTACATATGCAGATAACTCGCCCCCCTTCATCAATTCCTTATGATATACGAGGGCGGGTCAATAAGTCCGTGACTTTTGGATTAAAACAGATTTTTTGATAAAAAAATAATTTTATTTTTCAACGTAGTCTCCCTTGAGCTCTATACACTTTGTCCAACGCTTCTCCAATTTTTTTATCCCTTCCAAAAAAAATGATTTGTCGAGGTCCTCAAAATGACGAGATGACTTCATCATTGGAGTCAAATCTTTTTCCACCAAGCCATTTCTTCAGGTTTGGGAACAAGAAGTAGTCGCTCGGAGCCAAATCTGGAGAATAGGGTGGATGAGGGAGCAATTCATAGCCCAATTCATGGATTTTTGCCATGGCAACTGCACATGTGTGCACCCTTGCATTGTCTTGGTGGAAAAGAACTTTTTTCTTGGCCAAATGAGGTCGTTTTTTTTTCAAATCGTCATTGAATCGGTCCAATAAGTTGGCATAATATTCCCCATTGATTGTTCTTCCCTTTTGAAGGTAGTCAATGTGGATTATCCCGCGTGCATCCCAAAAAACAGTCGCCATAACTTTATTGGCTGACAAACCCACCTTGGCCTTCTTTGGCGACGATTCACCCTTAGAAACCCACTGTTTTGACTGTTGTTTGTTCTCTGGTGTGTTGTGATGGATCCATGTTTCATCCACGGTTACAAAACGGCGCAAAAACTCCTCCATATTGCGATTAAACAACGCCAAACCTTCCTGTGAAGTTGTTACACGATTGCGTTTGTGGTCGACTGTGAGCAAACGCGGCACCCATCTTGCGGAAAGCTTTCTCATGCCCAAGTGATCATTCAAAATTGAAACCACTGAGCCATGCGAGATCCCTACGGCTTCCACAATCTCTCGCACTTTCAATCTTCGGTCGGCCAACACCATATCGTGAATTTTTTCGATTGTTTCGGGTGTAGAGACCTCAACTGGGCGTCCAGGAGGTTCGGCATCTTCAGTGCTTGTACGGCCACAACGAAATTCAGTAAACCACTTTTTTACCATTGAAATCGATGGTGCAGAGTCCCCATAGTATTTATCAAGCTTAGCCTTGGTCTCGGTAATGGTTTTTTTTCGCAAGAAATTCACTTTTTTCCATTTTCTCCTCAAATTAGTGAGTAGTCTGATAAAAATAGCTGTCAAACACAAACTAACTGACGCAGCAAGTTTAAATTTTGACAGGAGTCAACTGACAGATGCCTGTTGACAGGAGCAGTGTTGCTGTTTCAGTAAAGAGGTCAGAAATTCAAAAAGTCATGGACGTATTGACCCGCCCTCGTAGTTCGTTGCCATCAAGATAGATGAAACTTTGAAGCCTAATTTAACAACGGCATTGCACGCTAAATTCTTCTTGAAGATATCCCTGAAGATCCGATTTCTGGCTCTGTTTCGGGGTGAAACCATTCCCTGTTGCAGGGAAAATCCATTTTGTATTTTTAGACCAACAGGTTTTGTTATCAATGCATCTGACGCCGTGTCCATAAGATCGGGAGTCAAAGGACAGTCAGCGCAAGGTAATTGAAACTCCGGTACGTATTGTACCAAAAACCACTTCTTTTAAAATGGAAGATAGCTTTGAAAATGCAGCCCATGATATTAATATCAAAGCGAGGGAGATTCATCAGTGTATCTAGAACAGACCCAGGCGTGCTAGGCAAAGTCTTCACGCAATCGAGGCAGATGATTCTTTGGAGTCTGGTAAAAGCAGCTGCGACGTATTTTCTTAAAACACATGTTCCATCAGACAATCGTTGCATAGGATATAATCAGTGTTATTGTTGCACAGGACCCTGCTTTGACGAAATCTCCTTTGTACTGCCAGAAAGTCGAAAGCTTCGTTTTGGGTTTTGACGTGACATGTTTAGTTCATAGAAGTTTATTTGCTACTCGTAATTTTCGTTGGAGAAATGGATGGTGATGCTTTTATGGTGAGTCAGGCTGCCATGTATTGTAGAAACCATCTCAGATTTCGAGTGCACCAATTGTCAATCATGCGAAGGGTTGCCTATGTTTGATCCATACATGCTAGGCATGACCCAACAGATAGTACGAGTATAACTATATCGACCGCATATGACTGAAAGTAGCCATTAGGACTATTGAGAGCGTCAAGCAATGAGTTAACCAACATGCACAGTAATGGAAGCAGAATGCCTCCTTGAGAGCTACCCCTATTTATCACCGCCATCATATTTCACAGCAATCAACATCCACAATCAGTGTCCTATCCACCAGCTTTAGTCTTATCCGCAAAACTAGTGATTCATATACGCCAAGTTCAATGGAAATCCCGAGGATGGGCTCTTTCTTATCGGATGCAGATTTTGAAGTGAAGTCTCGTTAGATCATACTTTTAGCCAGAAGTTTGGTATATGTGGCAGTGCTAGGTTAGCAGCGAACATTTATTTAGAATTGCCCGCAGCTGGTCTATATCTTCTTGTAGTGGATACATCCCATCGATTTAAGCCTTCAAAGGGAGAACGCAGCGTGTTTGATGTCCTCATTCGTCATCACAACCCATGACAGATAACAAACTAGATACAGGATGTTGTGCTACTCACATCACTTGCAGCTTCGGTGATCGGAGCTGGATGTGAACTTGTTCTTATCAGGTAACCAGAGCAGTGCATGACTCCATTTAAACTCAGAAGCTGCAATGCAGTCCTTTAATTGATCGTTTTTTGGATATTCGATCACCAGTATCTTGTAAGGTGCATAGGGCAAGCATGAGACAAACAATTTCTGTATCCGAGTCAATGTAAGTGCCATGAGGTCTCCATGTCTGAGTGTTTATAAGAAGCAGTCTTCGAAATTAGCTTCTTCCTCCAAATTATTCTTAAGTGACTTGTCTAGAAGATTCCGGGTTTCAGTATGTTGTTGCTGCAAATCTATTTTCTACCATGGAATGGGCGATCTGCAAGAGATTTTCTCTCTGGACGCATTTTGGAGTGGGTGCGATCCAAATTCTGAACAGTTTTCTCTAGTTTTTGTTTTGTTCTGAGTTTAGGCAATGCATTGAAGACAACAAGGTCGGGATCTTGAATTAGGTTCTGAAATACCTTACCAGACAGGCAGCCTCCGATAGTTCTTTCTAGCCAGTAATCTGTTGTGCAGCGTTAAGTCAACTATCAGACGGAAGCATTAAGTCCACGAGATGATTGCTTCTCACATTGCATTTGCTACTCGTATTGTCCCAAAAAGTATTCTGATTATACCATATACAAATATAGTAGCACATGATGTGTTTCATCTTCTTTGAAGCACACTGTTCAACGAGTTCGGCTGCTGGATTTGTAGGTTGCCTTGGCTTGCACTCTCAATTCCATCTGATTCAGTAGAAACCCCCACATGAACCCCATCTTATCTGGATGATAATTGAAAACCTTTAGAAGATTTGGATGCTACCACTCTGGAGAGATTTGAACCACTTCAACTCTCCAGCATCTAATCTCTTAGGGCAGAAGTAATGGCAAGATATTGACGTAAAGCAAACACTAAACTGGTGACTTGTTACTTTTTACTAACTCTGCTCTCTAAAAATGTGGCTTCCGTCGAATCAAGCTTCAGTCAAAGTACTTAAAGTACACTCAAAAATATATTTCATAGAGAATCCGAAAGGAGGGTCGTTCAACTTACATGGGTAGGACACTAACCTCTTTAAATCACAGAATTAGAAACTAAGTAGCGTAAACGAAGCTAATATTGCATATTGTTTCCTAAATACCTCATTCACACCGATGCGCCCGATGAACCAAGCTTTGTATGGAACATAGCTAGGTCTGATAACAGCACTAAGCTAATATTGCCAAAGTTGGGGCACTTATTGGCCTTCTGAACCATGAGATAGAAATAACCTTTTAAATGTACTAACTGGGCAGTGTTCAGTAGGAAGACATGCTAAAAGGTAAAGCATCCCCTTTAATTGATTCCTGAAGAACATGTAAAAATGAGGATGAAGACTTTTACCAATATTGGAAAAGCTTGAATAGTCCACTACTTTTTCCACGCCTGTTATGGTTCCACGCTAAGCAACAATATTATTAAGAAAACGAATTAGCCGTTCATCGAAAAAGATAGAAAAGCATCGTATTCCCATTTGTAGGAAGAAAGGAACATTAAAACAGACATGACCATGCAATCCAGTAAATACTGTCTACGGGAAAATGGAAAATCTTGCATTAGGTGACATACATATGTATAAAAAGATCTTACCCCACTTACCTACTTACTTAGGCGGCGCTACCTCTCCAATTAACGCGGTCTTTGGCTAACTGCCTCAAGTTGCGCACTTCAAGTTGGCTGAGATCCATTTCCACTTGCACGCACCACCTAAGGCGAGGACTTCCTCTACTGCGTTATCACTTCAGATTAGGGTCGAAGATTCTGCGAGCTGGAGTGTTGGTGTTCATTCGCTCTACATGTCCCAGCCATCTAAAACGCCCACTGCGCAGTTTTTGACCAGGTCTATGTCGCTGAACAGCTCGTGGAATTCGTAGTTAAATCGTCTCCTCTAGAACCCGTCGACGCATATGGAACCAAATATCTTACGAAGAATTTGTCTCTCAAAACAATCATGGATTTCTCTATCCGCTTTAGAAAGGATCCATGCTTCAGAACCATAGAGCTGAACTAGGATTGCTAGGGTCTTATATAGAGTTTTCTTGGTTGTTCGCGAAAGGATCTTACTACATAGTTACCTTCTCAGCCCAAAGAAACAGCGATTGGTAAGCGTAGCTGTCGATTGTGACATTCTAGCCGATTCGTGAATGTTGAATCTCCCTTCTTGTTGACATTATGTACTTTGTTTTGCACTCGTTCTGTTCATATATTCGCAAACGCTCCAGTGACAGTTCGCTGTGTTCTACCAATAATTTCAATATCGTCGGCGAATGCAAGCAATTGAACAGAATTTTGAAAGATCATACCTCGTGTATTGGCTTGTGAGTCTTGCACAATTCTTTCAAGTATGATGTTGAAGAAGTCACATGACAGCGCGTCGCCTTGCCTAAATTCTTTTTTGACATCAAAAGTCTCGGTTAGGTCGTTACCGACCTTGATACAGCAGTCATCCTGACAATCGGATTAGTTTGGCTAGGATGCCAAAACTAGACATGTCTCTGTATAGCTCGTCTCTGTAGATGCTGTCACACGCGGCTTTAAAATCGGTAAAAAATTGCTGAGTATCGTTCTGAACTTCTTGGGTTTTCTCCAGGATCTGCTGTAGTGTGAAAATTTGGTCAATTGTGGACTCACCGGACCTAAAACTGCACTGATAGGGTTCGTTGACAAATGGTTTCAGGGGCCCGCACAATATGGCAAACAAGATCTTATATGCGATATTGAGGAGACTGATGCCTCTATAGTTGGCGTAGTTTAGAGGGTCTCCCTTGTTGTGAACTGGGCAAACGATGCTGAGGTTCCATTCATCAGGATTACATTCATCCGACCAAATCTTGGAAATAAGTTCCTGTACGCTTTCTACCAAGTCATCTCCCGCTGCCTTCGGCGGATAGGCCTGGCAGCCTTGTTCGACTTTAACAGTCTGCAGAAATGATTTTTCTATATCCTCAGCACCGACTGGCTGAGATTTCCGTTCGGGGTTTATTACCCTGACACGTTCTTTTTAATTTTCCTCGATCGCGCGCTTCTTTTTTTTTTTGCTCCCAAGAAGCCGATGTACTTCCCTGCTCTTTTGGTCGTAGAGCTCACGAGCCGCTCTCGTTCTTTTGTGTAGCGCCGCTTTGTAAGCATGTTGTTTTGCTGCATGTGCTTGCCGACACTCTTCATCAAACTAGGGGCTTCATGGTGGTGGGCAGGTGAAACCCAGCACGCCAGTTGCGGCATTTCTGATGGCTTCTCGGCACCTAAGCCGCTGGTCTTCAGCACTTGATTCTAGCGGCAAAGGACTTCTCAAGAGGTTGAGGGATAAGCGATCGGCAAAGGTTCTGGCGGCATGTTGCCATTGCAACTGTTCAACGTTAAATCTCCTCATAGTATTCCCCTGTTGTTGTGGTGTCTGAGGTATCCTAGACGTACCTTGGTTGCAAGGCAACTTGAGGAGTGCCTTGCGTCGATCGCAACATGATCAATCTGGTTGAAAGTTTGCTGATCTGGTGTCCGCCATGTTCCTTTATGAATATTGATATGGGGAAACCGTGTGCTTGCTATAGTAAGGTTACGTCTCGCAGCGAAATCGATTAGCCTAAGTCAGTTTCCAGACGTGGTGTGGGCTATGTCTTCTGATTGTGCTACCAAAGATGTCCTCCTTTCTAATTTTGGCACGGTTTTAACGTCATACATCGGAAATTGCTCATAGCTTTTGTCGAAGAGCTCGTAGAAATGTTCTTTAGTAACATCGTCCTTTTTCTCTTTTGGGGTATGAGCGTATATAAGGCTGACGTTTGCGAATTTACCTTTGATACGAATTATTATAAGGCGTTCACTCACGTGTCGAAAGCTCAAGACTTCTTTACTAAGTCTGCCGCTTACAAGAAATCCCCATCCAAATAGACGCTCCCTATAGCAATTACCGTAGTAAACGTCACAGTTTTTCATCTTTTTTTTTGCCTTGCACATCCCACAGCACTTCCTCCGCACTAGGGCCTCCGCTAATTGTTCGGCTGGACGTGGCCTGTTCCAGGTCCGAACATTACACGTGGAGATCCAAAAGTCGTTGTCCTTCGTTCGTTTTTGTAGGGTCGAGGTATTGGTCGCCTCGTAAAAATTACTTTTTTACATGGTTGGGCCTGGAGGCCCTTTTTTTGACCCCTAGGACAAAACGGGCCGAAGCAAATTCCGGAGCCAGTAACCCGCTTCGGTTGGGCCTTATTAAGGGCTCATTCGCCACCAACTGTTTTCCAACACCTTGACTTAGTGTTGGAGATCCTTACAGACCTGGTAATCGAATAGGTCGAAGTATTGTATGTGTTTAAATTAGGCCACTATTGAGCCATCAAAGTTAGATTGACTATATTACCATTACGTCTCATTACGTCTCGTCTTACTTAAGCTTATGATTACTCCGCTCCCCGTCCCATGTATAGATCTAGCCAAGACTGGGAAAATGAAAAAATAAAGGCGAATATCCTCTCTCTCTTTGCTCCATGCGCCTTAGCAGATTATGGCCTTTGGATGATCCGCTGATTTTTTTTTTTTTTTTGATTCGATTTGAAGTTGTTGAGCTCCGCATATTATTGCTTGACAATAATTGTCAAGAAGTTTCGGAGCTAGAAAGGTTGCACTTATCGTGGGTTTTTGTTACGTATTCTGTGAAACACTTTCTGCTCCACACTGCAGGCTAGAGCTTTGATACTTTGGTCAACAGGAATTCCATTTCCACTTACTCGTTAAGCGGTTTGTTGTTTACCTTTTTTTGGTGGCCGGAAACCTGGCAGTGCTTGGCATTATACTGAGTGCGCACAGCCTTCTTCACAATGCTTTGCAACCGTGTTGCATAAGGTTTGGTCTTATTTTGACAGTAGTGATGACATTTATGGCGGCCAAGCCATCAAAAGATATAGCCATGTCATGTCAGTATCTCGACATAGAAGGCCTAACCATAAATTGAAAATCCAAATACACATCGTAGATTCAAACGATTGGAAATGAGTCATCTTGAAGCACTCTTATCCACAAATATTTGCACCTATACGGCAGCAAACGAAGGGGAATCTGTAGTCCTGTCCTTTGCGTTGTTCTATTGGCACTAGATGTGACATATGTTAAAGCTGATAATTTTATATACAGATTGCTACCATAGCAAGCGTAAACTACAAAAGTTTATATGAGCCTGACAAAAACCACAAGTTCTGTCCCAGCCCACAGATCCCATTTGCCTAGGGTTATACGATTGAAGTTCAGGTAGTGATAGGAACCATAGAATATTGTAGTAGCCCTTACACCCTCGGGTCTTTGCATACAACAACAGTACAGAGAATCAGTGGAAGCTTTCGTCTACAAGAAGTTTATCCAGAGTGATCTTTAGTAGTATTGTGTCCCCTTGACAGCCTCTTGCTGAGTACACTAATGATCAGGGTCATTAGTGACGGGGTGACAACGGCATTTTCTACGTTTCTATAAATGATGTTAGAATTATTGGCCTGATGTCTTTTTCAAAAGTGCTTGAGCTTACCTCTTTTGCGTTTTTTCACTTCCATTTTGGCACATACCTGTGCTTAATTCTGCAATCTCTGTAGGAATGCTCTTGCAGTCTGCTTTATCGTTAAAAGCTTGAACTTACATTCAGGCATGAAGCACGAAATAAGAAACTGCGATTTTCATTACCATTGGAGAACTTTTAGTCCCCTCCAACTGAAGGTCCCTTATATAGGACTTTTCTGATCGGCGTCTCACACACTTTATACCACTCCTCTCATTCTGGTGTGTAATTACTTCCTTCAACGTAATCAGATGCTTGCAACCTTATTTCCAAGCACACAGTAACTTCCCTCCACAAATAGGAAATAAATAAAAGACCTCTTGTTTTATGGAAAACAGGCCCAATAAATTCACGGTTAATGTACTACCAAATCCCAATAATTGCCTGGATGTCCATTATGACTAAGGTCTTCTGGAACATTATTAAAATCCTGGGATTAGTTCGATGTAGTAAAATGATGTATCACATAAAAGTTTCATCATCAAATTAGCGAATTAAAGCTGAAACGAGTGATAAATCAGCCAAAGAAGGGGATGGAAATTTATGAAAGCACTGACCTTGTTCCTTATGTGAAGGTTTCTTCTTGCAACCACCTTAAATAAACGAACTTCAATGTGTATCTTTGTAGTTACAAAATATTCCAAATGACTCCTGGATCCCAAGGAAAATTTCTTTTTTTTTCGATTTTACCCTTTGTACTGGAGCAAGGACCAACTTCTAGTAAAGTTTTAACCTTTTCCATTGCACATACCAACGATGCTTTCGGATATTTTCAACTCGAAAAAGATAAACAAAACTTTGTACAGCATTTTCACTTTCCAAGACGGTTAACCCGAACAATTGTCACTTTGATTGTTGAACCATTCATCTTCCGGTTTTAGGGGGAAGTCCTTATGCTTTTACCTAAACTTTAAATACGACAGCCGCACCATTTGTTCGCTTTCTTGGAGCTAACTTTTAACACAACATTGTCAGAAATAATAGGTTCACATTTATACTCGTACTATGATATCTGGTTAGGAGTTTAGAAACGTTTGTTATTGAAATACCAGGCTGGGAAGGTTCTTATCCTATCTCAACGCCTGAAGGAGAGGAGAAAATCATACTTAAAATCTGCATTTCCTTGGAATAAATTTCATTGTTTCCAGCATAATACCTTTGTTGGTATTGACAGTCCAACGAGGAACAGGACAGGAGGTTTGTTGTTTACCACTTGTTCCTTCAAAGTTCAGAGGTTTTCTTGTTCTATCTTAAGTACGAACAAAGATGATGCATTTGGCCTGAACCAAGGAGGATTTTCTTAGAAGCAGGATATTCAGTCATATACTCGTAATTTCCATGATGCAATCAATTACTCACCTTAAAACACCTACTCCGGCATATTCACAGTGAGGTTTGCTGAAAAGAAACCATGAGTCCCAACCTGATATGCTAGAGCTGTTTTTTTTTTTCGACCCAGTAAGTAACTGGCCCTATCCTGTCCAACAGGTATACTAAACAGTTTATAAGCTAAAAAAAAATGTCTGAGGTTTTCATGACAGAGAAACTACACACTCTTTTGGGAGGACATTGGCAAACGCATAAAAACTGCATAAATACTAAGAACACGACCCAAGGTATAAGAAGCTGTTCAGAACCTGAATACTGTCATCTCATAATTATTTGCACTGACCTTTACTTCAAGCTAAATTTATGCAGATCAGCCAGCGTCTCCAGACAGCATCTCCAGCCAGCTCGATCTTTGGCTAACTGCCTCCAGACAAAAAATGCTGAGTTTCCATTCACCGGTCATGCTTTCGTCCGAGCATATTTTATAGATGAGTTGGTGTATGGTCCTTACCAGTCAGATCGTCCACTCCAGCAGCTTGGTTGGACTTAGGCTTAGATATGGCTATCTGCACTTCATCCTGATAGGGTGGGCGAAACTGTTGGTCTGCATCGTCCAGATTGAAACGTTCATTCTGCCTAACAGCAGTATTTGACTCGTCATCGCCGTTACACAGTCTACAGAAATGATCTTTCCAATTCCTCAGCAACCTCAGTGACCAGATAGCAATGATAGTCTTCCCAATTGTTATGTTTCAGCAGCTGTCAAAGTTACCAGTCACATCCAGCTGTCAAAATATTCAGTAAGGTTTGTCATTTCGTCATGCATCGTTTTACGATTGCATCGTGATATCGGTCGTCATCATGGCTTCAGTGTGCAGGGAATTTGTCGCACCATGGAACTATTTTGGATCTCAAGCCACCGACCAGACAGAGATTTGTGCGAAAAAAAGAAAACATAGCCGCACTAGC
Organism: Volucella zonaria; assembly: GCA_963966105.1. Classification (NCBI taxonomy): domain Eukaryota; kingdom Metazoa; phylum Arthropoda; class Insecta; order Diptera; family Syrphidae; genus Volucella; species Volucella zonaria. The sequence goes on along the minus strand of OZ014533.1, from coordinate 127,019,562 downwards.
GGCCAGTATCAGAGAAGACCCAGAAAAGTTGCTTCGACGGTCGACGTTTCAGAGGTTGTCTTTCAAACGTCCAAAACAGGCGAGTAGCCGACACGGTGTTGGTACGAGATCATCACCTTATTTCAGCTACTGTTCAGTTACGTTCTGCATCTGTTCAGAAGACTCCGCAATATCACATCGAATGGCTGAAGTTCCCCTCAGTACGCAAACAACTAAAGGACCACTTTTGCCCAGCAATGAAAGCAATCAGCAGCTCATTGCCGATATGAAAAATGTTTCACATCTGGAGCAAAAAGTATTGTTGGTAGGCAAGACATAGCACGTGGCTTATCGTGGATACCTGGAGGCGAATTAAAGAACGTAAACTACTTAAAGCTCGCTTGGTAGACACCCCAGCATTAGGAACGAACGAGCTAGAGTCCCTGTGTATGGAAGAAAAATGAGAGAAGTGCAGCACAGTGTACGACGTGACAAACGTAACTATTTTAACACCCTGAAGCAGAGGAAGCAGCGAGCAGGTATGATAGAATCACCAAAGAACTAACAGGTGGCCATCACTGTAGCCATCATTCGGTGAAAGGCTTAGGTTTTTCCATACTCGTTTCGACAGAGGATCAGCTCAAGTGATGGAAGGAGCATTTTGCTACGGTCTTTAATCCTGTATGAGTATTCACCAATGATGTGCACCCAAATCAAGCTGAGCTAAAAGAAGCAACAATTTCCTAAATTCGCACCTCCACTCCCAGTGAAAGTGAGTTCGCTACCGCGATCAAAGGGCTGGGAAACAACAAGGCGCTAAGACGCAGAGCTTCTGCGAGCCTTATATTGAGAGAACTTGGGAGGTAGAACGTTTTCCCCACGAGTGGAAGAAGGGAATGATTCTCAAGCTCCGTGGAAAAGGTAGTCTTATGGAGTGTGGCAACTGGAGAGGTATTGCGTTCTTCTCGCTGTTGCTAAGGTAATAGCCAAAGTAGTTCTTAAGCGGGTAAAGGAACATCTGAAAGAGACTCTTGATCCCTGTGCCGCCCACATCAACACCCTGCGGATTAATATTGAAAAGGGCGTTGAATACCGATCATCACTTTACCTGTTGTTCTTTGATTTTGAAAAAGCGTTCGACAGTATCAACAGGCAATTTATCTGGCTTGCCTTGCGCATCAGAGGTATACCTGACAAACTAATGCTATGATAAAGCAACCTATGATGAGCTTAAATGTCATGTTCTGCAACGAGGAAAGTTGTTAGAGGAATTCGAGATCCAAAGTGGGGTCCAACAAGGTTGCATTCTATCGCCGATACTTTTCTTTCTTGGTAATTAGGATGTGGTTCGCGCAGGCTTGTCATACGCAGTAGATTGGTCATACGCTCCCAAAGACGATAGTCCCATTGCAAACTACACGATGCAATGGAATCCGTTATCACAAGACGGTAGAAGAATGGGTTGGCCGAGAAATACATAGCGCCGGACGGTTGAAGAGGAGTCACAGCAATTGAGGAAGACTTGGAGAAAGCTGAGGCTCATTGCCTGGAACAGTACATGATGGTACGTAGGCGTAAGACCCACAACGGAAAACAGAATTAAATGGTGAATGCCGCCTTTTGAGTGTTAAGATATTTAAAAAATAGTACTCCGATCAACCACTCCTACTTTGATGGCATTCAACTGAAGTAGGCTAAGCGTCACCGACACGTTCCATCCCAGTTTAGCAAACGTGTTGGAAAATGAGCCGTATGAATCATAGGCAACGTGAATTTCGTCATGAAGTCGGTCGTCATCATGGTCTGTGAGCAGGCAATTCAGGGAACCGTCTAAAAGTTTGAGAGTTAGTAACTCTTTTGGATCTTAAGCCATCAACCAGACAGAAGTTGATGCGAAATAAAGAAAACATAGCCGCCGTAGCCGTATAGAAGGACACCGGCGCCGATCAGCTGAATTGGGCGTCGCCAGAGATTCAACCTGACTTATTTTCCGGTTGGGTTTGGGCCTATATCCATATCAGATTGTGATGAGGCGAGAACAGAAGCAGGGCGACCATAATTACTAATTAGACTCTGAAAATGCTGGCCGAAGATCCGGATTTTGGCCAAAGTTCATTTTTAGCTCAGGGGCTATAACACCAAGGAAAATTGCCATAATTGGACCGAACACTATCCACAAGTTTTCGGTCAAGCATTAATGCATCCACAAAGATTGACTATTTGGGGCGGTTTATGGCATGGCGGCATCATCGAACTTTATTTCTTTTGAAATGAAGAAGAAAACACTGTTACTGTCAATGATATCAGGTATAGAGTGATTTTAATCGACTTTCTGTGGTCAAAGATCGACAAAATCGAGATATTCGAGCTGTGGTTTCAACGACACTGCGCTACACGCCATATACGCGACGCAACGCTCCAAGTTGTGAAGGAGAAATTTGGTGACTGGGTCACCTCACGGCCACCGCGATCATGCGTTTTACCACCGCTCGATTATTTTCTCTGGGGCTACGGCAAGCCCTTAGTCTATGCTAACAAGCCAACAACTACTAGCTCGAGGCCAGCATTCGACACGTTATTGCCGGAATAACGCCGCACATATTGGACCGAGTCATCAAAAATTTAACCAACCGCTTGAAACACTGCCAGTGAAGCCGAGGCGGCCATTTGAATGATTTGCTATTCCACGCATAATGGCATGAACGTACCTTCAAAATAAAGCCAGAATCAATATCGTTCTTTTCTGGCCACCCTTTACTATGTTTCGTTGTTCGTCCCTACAGGTTTCGGTTCCGGGTTTATGTCCGCCTCATAGTTTTTTTACCTTTTTGATAGAACTTCCAAATCTCATTTCTGGAGTAGCAGCCCTCAATTTCTTTGACCGCGCGCTTCTCAAGCTCATTCTTTTTCTAGCTGAGAAGACTGTATTTGTTGCTCCCCTTCTGCTAGTAGAGCTCGTGAACAGTTCTAGTCTTTCAATGCAGGGCCACTTCGTATGCTTCTTGCTTACCTACGCGTGCTTTGCGGCATTTGTCATCAAACCAGGAGTTTCATTGTGGTGGCATCTCTGATAGCTTTTCGGCAATGTTGCCACTGGTCTTCGATACTAAATTCCTTGGATAAAACAAGTGGTGTGTGTCCTTGTTGGTCCCTTGGAACGTTCGGAATCCGTAATACTGGAGGAATGCCCCGCGTCGATCGCAATTTGGTCAATCTGGTTTATCAAGAGTTCTCCAAGTCCCCTTATGAATATCGACATGCGGGAAACGCATGCTATCTACATACAACAATGTTTCGCCCCATCCCAAATTCGATTAGCCTGAATCTGTTATCGGAGTTGATGTCGAGCTAGCTGTACTTACCGACAGTACTACCAAAGATGCCCGCTCTTCTTAGCTTTCCATAAAAAGAGCCGATTGCAGTTTTAAAGTCATACCTAGGGCACTGCTCGTAGGTCTTGTCCAAGAGCTCGTGGAAGCTATCTTTGGTGTCGTCGTCTTTCTCATCTGCGGGGGCATACACGTTCACTTAGTAAATTTAGCCTTAATTGTTATGAGTCGCTCGTTAACATGCCTGACACTCAAAACTTCTTGCTTAAGTCTGCATCTAACAACAAATCCGACTCCACATAGAGGCTGATTTTGCCGTCTATTACAGTCTCCGTAGTAGATGTCCCAGTTCGTCAACCTCTGTTTGATGGCGGTAATATTTGCTTTGCAGCAGTCCAGCCTATTAAGTCACCTAACATTCCACGTGCAGATCCAAAGTTCCTTGTCCTTGTTTCGTTTGCAGGAGTTGTCAGCAGTAGATCCAGGCTTTTTGCTGCGTCGTAACTTAGCTTTCATTTCCATGGCCGAGTAGATACTCCGGCGGGACATTGGATTGTGTTAGCATTGAAATTGCATAAGAAACATGAATATCCATTCAAATCTAAAGGCTATATGACGCCAAATTGCCATCATATTTTTCTCACTTCAAATTAATCGTCCATTCAAGTTATACGAGCTGTTGTTTGCCCTTCTTTTCGTCACTCTGGCATTTTCTCTCCAACTCAAAATGTAATTCTTGGTTAGATTTCTGAGGAAGTGTCATTATCCAAGTTAATTTCGGAGTCGGGGTAGTCGAAATCCATAACTTCCTCAAAGTAATGGCTGTCTATTGTAGCGTTTTGTTCGATTTGTCGTTGTTATTTGCCACTCATTGACAGGATACACTTGGATTTGGCCCCATTCACAGCGACACCCATTTATGGCTCAACGAATACAGCAATATTATGTTTGTTGTCTTTGCTCTTTGTCATATCTGCGTTGAAGTATCCCTTAGTGAGCGTCATTCATATATCAACATATACTCCTAGGTATCGTTCGGACTATCCCCTCTATTGTGTCCTTTGTATTAAGCGTCAAAATAGCACATTCCTTTTCTGGTTTGTCTTCAATTCTCAACAACTGTCGTTGGCTGACAACCAGTCCTTTCAGATGTTTTGATAAATTGACAACCATTATACCCGCCTTTGTTTACTTTTGTCCTATTATCCTTGTTGTTGCCTATATAATGGATTCAATTCTTATATACGAGTACTATACGAGTATATACGCAACATGTTGTCAGTCAACTATCGGTTAGTTTGTATCCTCCTTCGGAACAATAGCCTCAACGTCAAAAACAATACAAACAACCATTTTATGGACACTGGCATCGATTTTATGAGCACCCTTATCCTTGATCCTGATGGTTATCTGATAATTGAATATCGAATGGTATCCTTTAATTGTGTTCTCTAATTTATTTTCATTTAGTGTGTGACTTTAATACGGGTAATACTCGTAGTAATGAAAAGTGTTAATCGAAGGACATAAATTTGCAAGTAAAATTGTAACGAGCATTTCTGAATTGAACTGCAAAGTCTACCCTTTAATGCCACTACTAAGACTGCAAGAAACTCCCCTAGTGCTATGACAAGAATGCCTCGGAACATTAGAATGGAATCCCTGTAGTTATCCATTGAAGGGTCTTTCTTTTTTTCTCTTTTCGAATCCTCAAGATACTGTGGATAGTATCAAATTCGGTATCCATAACAGGAATGCGGTCGATTTGCCGAACCGAATGGCGGCAGTAGGGTTGAGCTTCAAGGACAAATTCCATAATAAAGGAATGGTTTTCGAAAGCACTTGGCCTTGTACGGCGGTGCATTTAGAGAGCATCCTAGATAGCTTTGGGTGGAATTTCACCATCGTTGTAGTTGGTTGTCGATTTTGCTCCTTGTCATCATTGAGATTTTCCTATGTAGCATTTCAGTCTCTGAAGATATGAATAAAGCATTACACTGCTGCGTAAGGAGTTTGAAATATGTCAAGAAGTCTTTCTTATGTTATTACCAGGGGGTAAGTCGTTTTCATTCCTTTCTCTCGTTTCGTCATTGCCTTGAGCAGAATCTTTATTGCCTTTTTTATTGGCCAATCATGTAGTCAAGGACGAAGTTAATAGAATTTACAGTAATGGGATATTTTATGGACATTTATTTGAACGATCGTAAATTCTGTAAAAATTGATTTATATTGTATTTCTTTGGAGATAGCAAAGGAGCCGAAGAATTTTGGAGGGGAATCGGCTTGGGACCACAGGAATGCGATATTTGGTAAGTCACTCGTTGTACTCGTATCTGCATAGGATAGTTTTACAAGTAAGAATTTAGACTGCAAATATAGGTTAAGCAAATAATTCCTTAGTGTGTGGCTGCACTTTTGCCTAATGTACAACATCACTTCAGGGTATGGTGTCACTTTACTAATCCAGTTTGAGCCTACAATCCTGCCCATAATGAGTGTTATTTCTAGTCGCGTGTAACCCTCGGTCCCGCTAAAAACCTAAAACCGTCTCGTAAAATATAATCACTCTTCATCGCCGTACCAATGGTAAATTTCATTACGTTGTCCTGGATGATACCTAAAATCTCGAGAACGGTGTCTTTGTAAATAAATGCAATGACGTGATGCAATGGGCTCCTTAACCTTACAACGGTTTTATCTTTTGTTTGGAATTGGTTTTGGAATTGCCATTCAGGCCATCTTGTTTATTAATCCTTTGTAGCGGTTGCAACATATTGCTTCGGGAAATAGTCACAGGAACTATAGTAGGTACTAAGGGTGATAGATATTAATTTTTCGTATTTTCTCCCGAAAGGATTCCCCTTGCAGATGATTTCCAACAGTTGATACCAACATTTCATACCTTCAGTTACAACTCTTACCATTTAAGTTGAGGAAAAACCACGTGAAGATCTCTGGACCCAAAGTAGTAGTCATTCAGCTTATCAGAGTCGTTCTCTTTTTACCTTTTGTTTTGCTCGTAGGCAAGGACCTCTAGGGAAAAGTATCTGCATGCCAAGATCAACCTTATAGACTCCAGTGAAATTACGCAGGTCGTTCCATTAACTGCGCTATAAGAGTATAATCTAAAGAATCCTTGAAATTATAGAATATGCAAAGGGATGACCCATCAGTTAAGAGAGCTTACCAAACAAGTAGTGATGAACACTATGTGTTGCTAATATTACTACTAGCAAGTCCTTTTTCGTGACGAGGACGATGTGAACAAAATTGGGCCAATCTAATCTTATATTTCACATTATTTAGCAAGCACCTAGAAGCCCTTTTCGAAAGGATCCCGCACCTCGAACACTCATTTTTATAATTTCTACTGTATCCTACGGGCTGTGACAACCTTTCTACTCAAGTTTTTGTTGTAGACGATATGAACCAAATATTGAACGCTTACAATGCTCAAAGGACAATGAAATGTAAAAATTTGCTGCAGTTGCTCGGTGCTCTCCTTCCTCCGATTTTATCTTTTCCTGGCAGAAACCAAGTTCATGACCAAACAGAGTCTACTAGCTTGGTATGGCAAACGACTAGTAGTGGGCCTTATAGAAGCAGTATTGGACAGCAGTGAATGCTGGCGATGCCTTTGGATCGAGCACGTACAGCACTATAGTAAGTCCGACTTCAACGCCTCCATACTGTTCATTCTGTAAATTTCTTTGGAAATTGCAAAATTTGAAGAGTGCGAATGCCGAGTCTAAAACGAAACCAGCATTGGTTGGACTATAGCCAAGGGAACCTCAACCGTAAAATATTTCATTGTTCTGAAATGGCAGCACGCACCTGGAATACGGACGGATACTTTGTTAACCACCATTTACTATCGACCACGGGAAATGGTTGAGTGCGAGACCACCAAATCCCAATTTGATGCCAAAATAATAGATTCCTCCAACGACAGAATTTATACGAGAATTAGATGGTGACATCTAACCTATCGGAACCAATAAACACCAGTCCTTAAAATGCGATAGGTCTTATTTACTCCTAAGGCTAGAAACATCGCTTTGTTCTATCCTTTTGATGGCAAGATATTGACGGTGAAGTTCAAAAGCACACTACACACCACTTAATTACGCAGATAAAAATGGTACGGACGGTATCTATAGCATGCTGAGCGCAGCCACAAATCAGAGCCTAAAGGATATAGTGTAATCGTAATGGAAGATTTTACGACGAAAACGAAAACATCATGTTCACGCATATAATTGGACCACACGTCGTCGGAAACATCAGAAATTACAACGGCGAAAGGCTTTTGACTTGCAACGTCAATGGACTAGTAATTGGGAGCTTCCCATAAAAACTGCTTCAACATCAGCTGGCTCTCAACAGATCGGCAATATACATTGAACCAGATCTACGAGTATATTAGAAATTCCATTCAAAGCATTCGTAATAAACTTGGAGCTGACATTGGAATAGAAAGGAGCCACATACCATTGGCAATTACTATGCGTAGGCCGCACTAGCCACCGAGGCTGAGGAACCAACAAATAGGTGCGTCAGCATAACCGTCTTAGCATTACTGCTGCTGTTTCCACACCCTCCTTACACAATCTTCATGTATTGTCTTGTGCTATGCTCATAGTCATCACATGTTACAACGTCAAAATTAGAGGCAGTTGATAAAGACCGTAAACCAGCGAAACTCCTCCAAACCGGGCCCATAAATGGAAAGCGGACGAAATATGGCAAAATACGATATATGGTACGCATTCTTCTGGTTGCGGCTAAACTAGGTAGGTAGGTAGGTTAAAGTGTCTGTTGGAAAGACAAACTCACTTAGGCGTACTGGCCCTTTGTGATCCTCTTACTCATGGAACAGCTTTGAGCTTAGGAGACTCTTTCCTCTATATTCTTCAGATCGTCTAAGTCATTGTAGAAGAAACCTCCTAAATTAAGTTTTCTTCTTTGGGAGGGAGTTGGACATGCACAGAGTAGGTGGAGGATTGTCTCCTCTTCCTCCTTGTCCATTGCAGCTTCTACAGAAATCATTTGTAAAAGCGCCAAGCCTTCTTGCATGCTTTCCTATAAGGCAGTGTCCAATGATGACACCTATGATGGCGCTGTAATTTTTCCTATTCAGAAGGACCAAACTATTAGACCGATTCAGATCCAATTTTGGTCAGATCTGTTTCGTCGCTAGACATGATGATCCAACAGTCCACCTACGGTTTGTTCTTCTATTAGCATCCATCTATTAGTTTACAAGTAGCGATTGTCGGTCCTACAATTCCCTGAAATGTCCCTGTGGCCCCTCGAAGGTTGAACTACTCTACCATATCCGTAAGCGGTAATCGGCATTCAAGGGTGGTTTTAGAATTTAATGAGACTGAGTCCAGAAACTTGATAGCGGCCCGACTATCGAAAAGACGCGGATATACTTTGCAGATATTACGGTTTTCTTCAGCCAGGACGGAGCTTCTTTAATCGCCAAAACTTCCGCCTGGAACACGTTACAATGATTTGGAAGACGGAAGAGAGTGGCTTAGATTTAGCTTATCTGAGAAAACACCGCCACCAAGCCCGCTATCACTTTTAGATCCATCGGGGTAGAAATGGATTGACTTGTGCTCCATTAAAGCATCTTACTTCCAGAAGGATGTCAAACTAAAGTTCTGGTATTGGGGAATGTGAGGATTCCTAAAATATTAAGAATATTAGCGGGGCCAAATGAATTATTTGTCCACTGTATAATCGCTTTCAGATGAATAGCTGCATTCGCAGCTGCTTGCCTGCTGAGAATATCGACGGGTGTCAAGTGAAACAGAATATATAATGTCGCGGAGGAAGTACATAGGGCTCCGCTTATGCATAAACATGCTGGTCCATCTATGTCATTCCTGTCGGTTACCGTGATCATAATTGCGTTCCTTAGGACTTCGCTGAAAGACCTCAGAGATGTGCTACTGGATGGCGCAGGAGTTTTGGTGTTATAGGTGTTCGGCCTCTTGGGAACCAGCACGGTTTTCTCCAACAATCTCTGGAGTCTTTTAGTGTTTTGGGAGCAGTGGAAGCAGTGCGTAATCCGTCTTTTAGGATCAATCTTCCTCTTTATATCCGCACTTCTCTGAACCACCGGAATGGATCCGAAGGTTTGATAATGCGTAAAGCACTTCGACGTCTTATGTAGAGCGCCTTAGATGGAGCTTGCCGATGCGGCTGAGCTCCTGATTCCTCCCTAGGGGGAGGAGTTTTAGTAGCAGAGTCAAGTCCGTTGCCTGCCACAAACTTGCTGCTGCTTGGGGTGGAGGAAGTGATAGGACCATGGCTTACCACAGTCTTAACACTCCTTGAAGATTTATTTTTAGGTTCGTTGCGTTTGCATTTAGAGGACGGTGCACCATGGCATGCCACAGTTTTAGCACCGCTCGACATTTACCGACGCTGTGGATAGTCGGTGCAGTAAAGGAGTATCGGCCTCGGGTTTTGTGTTTTTTTTTTTTTTTTTTTTTTTTTTTGAAATATTGTACATAATATGGTCCCACGAGTAGCGAAGAAAGGATGGTCCATCTGTACAGAGATCCACTGTATACAGATAAGGCTAGCTAATCCAGAGGTCGCCAGGTATCCGGATACTCCGTTCGCAAGTGAGCTATATTTGGAGGTGCTGGAGTCTCGGCCAGGTTGATCTTCGGCAAGGGTCGTATGACACCTTGATCCAGCCCAAGGAAAAAACTAATAGCTGGATTAATTTTGGATCGAGTGAAAGGACATCACAAAGGACAGCTTTCGAGACTTGTCCTTCTTCATCAACCACATCAACACTTTGCGCAATATCAACTTGAGTCGAAATGTTATATGTGACCCTTGGGCAGAAGAGGTATATCAGAAAAACAAATCTCTGTTATTAAGGCTACCTATGATAGCGGTACACTTTAATACTTTCACAACGATAACATGACAAAACAATTTTGATGCATTTTTTCGTCAGCATAGTCCTTGCTGGTAATATGGCATCTGTGCAACTATGTCCGGAGGAAATATGGGGCTGAGGCAGGCTATGACATCATATCTGAAACATCTTCACTACACTTGACTACCCTTGCCTGCTCTCATACCGGATATTGGATCTTCCCCACATGGCCCACAGCTTGAAATCCGAGATGCGAGATCCGAGCAATTATCAATATAACACCAGCGCCGCTCAACTTAAATGGCCGAACAGCAAGCGAGTAGTAAAGTAGATCTCCATGTTAAACCATAGAGACATCGAATTTAGAATCACATGCGAGGTTTCGACCTCGTTGAAGAGGAGGAATCCAACCGTGCTCCCCCTAAGCGGGGGACTAAGCAAAAGCTAAAGGAAGCTGTTCAGAACGTGAAGAGTACCCTCACCAAGTGTTTTGAAATGGCATGTCCTGCTAGAAAGTAATCTTGCAGATTGCCCGTTCTTTCGTGGAACGCAAATCTGCAGCGTCTTCGTAAGGAAACCAGACGACTTCTAAACAAGTCACTTAAGACTAATTTGGAGGAATACTGGAATTTTTACAGATCGAAGCAAAAAGAACTCGGATTTCGAAGAGTGACTCTTATAAAGACTTTTGCAAAAAGGTCGGAACTGCCGGTGAAAAAAGTATGCTGGCCAAAGCCCTTAAAAGGGGAAGATCAACCAGGCTGGAACCACTCAAACAATCGAATGGTACCTACATATACTGCGTCGAAAACAGAGACACTCCGTCTCATGCTTGAGGCTCACTTCCCAGGTATCGTAATCACAGCCAGCTCACATCCAACCATCAACGAAACTATTAGTAAGTTGGATAACACAACAGGCCGTAGCTGGTATATCCCATCGGTTTTGGCCATAATGAGTCTAGCACCAATAGAGGTCAAAATACGGAAGAAAAAGGTGCAGTAAATTGGTCACATCTTGCGGCACGAAGACAGCTTGTTGCAATTTTTTTTTCGCTATTTTTCCTCATTTTCCCGGGGTTGGAACAAAATCTAAATTTACAAATGGGTAGCCGGTCTACCGGCAGGAATCAAAAAACAATTTACTTTCAAAGAAAAAAAACTAGCCCGAACCACACAGGTGGTGGTTTGATCGATAATGGCGGAATGCGCTGTCAACCGGGAAATTTGGAACAGGCAGCGGGTTAAGTGCTGCCACTTTCGGCTGCTCAGCTAGGGGTGGGTTTATCATTAAAAGAAAAGAATCTGCGACAGTAGCAAATCTCAAAAAAATAAAATTCACATTCAACCAAGAAGTGGCTGCCCTGATTCGACTTATGTCCACTCAGACAATTGGTCACCCACCCACAAATTCGCGCATTACATCTACTCGGTTAGCGGGCCCAATGTCTAGTATTTGTGTACAGCGCTCCGCTACCTAGCTGGAGCGTTTAATCATGGCTAGGCCGCTCTTTCATATACTCAAGTGTGCCACTTTGACTACGCAGATCGTCGGGGAAATTTCCGAATACTGGGAATTTCCTTTAGCCTGAGTTAACATTTACCCTGAATTGTCCTGGGTTCAAATAACACCTTCTTTCCCCGAATTTGCTCCCTGAAGTAAGTCGAAGTGATAAATAAAGCTCATTTCCGATTCATTTGAGACTAAGACTAACCTACTGGTTGTCAATTCCGAGGAGCGTAAAGGCAGAAGTCCGGGATTGGAATAATCCACAGGTGCCTTTCGCAAATGCATTCCTCCAAAGCGACAACGGACACAACAGACAAGGCGAAGGGGTTAGGAGCTGGAAGGATGGAGCAGATGCCTTAGCTCTACTTAAAGCTGGAGGCTATCACTTTGGGACAAGGGTCGGCTTTTCGTTATGGACCCTTGCAAAACAAACAAAACCTCTTATAGCAGGCCGCCCGCCTGCTCTGCTCGATTCTTCCTAGAGTTTTTGACCGTCCGTCGTACCTATTTATGTTGTCCTTCCAAGATGATGAGAAAATGTACCGATGGCTGATGCACCCATGGTTGCCCATCACTCTCTCAGGATTTTGGACGAACAACTGTTAAAAGGGAAAGGTTCGAAGGAGTGAAGCGAAGATTTCAAGGAAAAAGGGTACAGCTTATTGTAGTAGCAAGAATCTCCATTGCGAAGTACACAATGCAATGGAGTTCACTTACCCAATCCGGTAGACCATTGGGCCGACATGGAGACGAACAGTCAAAGTGAAATCCAAATCCTAGTGTAATGTTGGTACAGAGGTTGTTGACGGCCTATATAGTACAACAAAGTGTCTGAGGACCTTTTAAGACGAGGCATATTTCTCACCCGCTATTTCAGCTCAAATCGTTTTCAAATCCATTTGAATGTAAAGCAGCAGGGCTTTATCTGGCATAATGTTATCTACCTGATATGAAACGACAGCTCTGGAGTCAAGGACCAGAATGTCCTTCCTCTGCCTTCTAGGTGGTGTAGGTTTTGATAGTGTTGAAATATGGAGGACTTTTTTCTACATTAAGGCTTCCACGTCGTCTTCTTATGAAGACTTCGCAGTTGGTATAGTATTTGTTTGCAATGCAAGCCTATCAAAACTTTCGTAACTAGAGCTGCTAATCGCGATACTGAAATGAATGCTGTCCCTTTGTTGGTACAAAGGACCTGCCTCGATTCTTCTCATCCCTATATCCGATCTTTTAGTTGGAACTAAGCTTAATATTCCAAGCTTGTAGGGTGCTTTCCTTAAAATTCATAAAAGATGATGATTAATGATTTTATCTTCTTCGGGACCTCTTTCTTGTTCCATATGTATTTTAAGCCCCCTTATAGCAAAACCTTGGATTTTTTTTTATGGTAAATCCCATCCTACACCATGATAAGCTAAAGCCTCATTTACTGTCACAATTTAACGTCACCTTTTTATGTCTGAACCCAAAATGTCAGTTATCCGCTTTCCTTTATCATCTTTAAAGCCTGTTTATATATTTATTTTTGTGGATCCAACTCGTTTTAGCTATTTCAGATGGAAGTATCCTTGAAGTAATTTAGGTCGGAAGGATTTAAAATAATGTCATTAGGGTTCTGAATTCAGTGACTTTACTTCCTTTACCCTGTCTTCTTTCAATTTACCAGAACAACATCTTCGTTCACCCTCAGTCATTTTAAATATCTTAAATTATATTACCTCAGCGGCAAGTGAAATTTTAATGAAATATCGTTCCGCGCCTAATGAAATGCGGCAGAAAAAAGCAACGGCAAAACGAGAAGGATATTTTTTTTTCCCATCCGGGGACAAGCGGAAATTAAATGGAAAGGTTTTTAAGTTATCAATGCGGCGGAAAGCAGTTCGAAACTCCTAAAATCAGGTCATAGGGTCATGGATGGTGGTGAAGAAAATTTAACAATAAGATGTCCTTCATTAGGATACTGACATTTGCAGTAAGTTAAAACAGGAAAAATTTAATTAAATATCGTCCTTTCAAAAGAAGAACATTTCGCAATGTATTGTACGAGTATGTACTCGTATTATGACGTATTCATCAAGGATACTTGTCAGGGAAACGACACACCTAGTTTTATGCGAGAATTGTCGTCGTTGCTTTGTGTATGCCGTTGAAAATATTGGAGGTACTCGTACAGTGAATAGAAACACAATTACGAACCACAAGTGTGATTCGTTAAGGGCTGCAATCTTCAGCCTTTGTCAATTCCGAACCCTTGTCTGATTTTGTTCGCAGTTGAAACACAATTCTGGTTTGAATGGCGTCACCCAACGTCTAGACGGCGCGGCGCGGCGTCACCAGGAAACATTGACAGAAAGGAAAAATATTTTAATATCCACAAGGAAAAAATAGGGGTGGTATTGTGAAGTAAAAGATAGATCCTTGTCTACTTGTAGTTTTTGATGGATTGATTGTGGTAATCATAAAGCAGCTTTTAATGATAACCTGATTACTGGAATCGCAATTCACTTAACATCCTTAGATCCAATGTGATTACATATGACGTTTGTACGTATTATAGTTGAATAGAGACGTAATTTTTGAGTTATTTCCCTTATAATAGTAAAGAAAGTGTAACTACCTATACCATAGCAACCTAACACTACATTGTCCAAATCAGTCAACGTGCCCTTATTTGGTTATCTGTGTTGAATCAAGCCAAAGTGGTTGAGATCACAGACTCGAACGAGCGATGGCACTCCGAAAAGCTAAAGTCCATTGAAAAGGCCATTGATGTAGTTATACTCAATACTTGCATACGTCAATTTGTACATAAACATTTCAGCCTCTACGAAAAGAAAATGTTCCACATACGCCCCCGGGAACAAAATTAATTTTGAAAATTTGTTCTCTTTTTTGACGAGTTTTCTGTGAAGTTTAGAGAAGTAAATTTCAGATTCTGTCAATAAGGGGGAGGTAGGGAAGAGCCAAGGTGCTCCAGGCTCGTCAAGTACTGACCATCACGGCCAACGATGGGTGAACAGAAACAAGAACAGCAGATTCAGCAGCATAAAGCAGTGCACATCTGCCTCAGTTGAAGTGGACTCCATCTGGAGACCTATCTTTTTTCATCGCTTCCAATCCCATTTCTACTAAGGAATGCCTCTTCTTAGATCGGTTAACAGACTCTAGTCTATGCCAAGTCGTTGGCGTTTCCAACTATATGGAAAGGCAATTAGACCTTATCTTCACAACTGATCCCATCAACTCCTCAGTATCGTGTTGTCCCCTATCTCTTTCAGCTATTGATAACTTTCATCCTCCACTTCTTCTCTCATTTTTCCACAACTCTCCCCTTCAGTCACCTCCCCCCGTAGTCCTATTTTCTTACAATTTTCACAAAGCTAATTTCCGTAAAATCAATACCTATCTACGCAGGGCTTCTTTTGAGTTTACCAATCTATCTCTGGATGATGCCCTCTCCACTTTTTACAGGGAAATATTCAAATCCATCTCCCTTTATGTGCCTTACTCCCGCCATAAAACTTCTTCTACATCCCCTCCTTGGTATAATCGTAGACTTCGCTCTCTACGAAACAAAAGAAAAAAGTTATGGGCGGTATTCCTTCGCACCCCCTCTTCTTCCGACTATTCAAATAATCTACGTACATATCTTCATTTCATTGAACTCTATAACTCCCTCTATCAACGCTACCTGAATAGTGCGAAAACCAATCTCATAAATGACCCCAAGTCCTTTTTTCAATTTGTTGCAAAAGTAAGACTGATGGTTATCCTTCCTCCCTCGCTTTTGAAACCAATTCTTCAAGTGATCCTCCTACCTTCGCCAACTTTTTTGCCACATTTTTCAAACAATCATTTGCCAACAACTCCTTCGTACCAGATCCCTCTTACTTCAATGATCTACCAAATTTCTCCATTGATCCCTTTCTCACTCCAAATTTCGATCCTGCAGTTATTGAAGAAAAGTTACTAAATCTTAAAAATGAATTTGTACCTGGCCAAGGCCAGGTTTCTTAAAAAATGCTCTTCCAACCTGCCTCTACCGCTTTCCTACCTTTTTCGCCTATCCCTTACACAGGGTGAATTTCCCCAGATTTGGAAGACCTTTTTTATAATCCCGATACACAAAAAGGGATCTAAGCATGAAGTTACCAATTATCGTCCCATTGCTAAACTCTCTCATATACCCAAACTCTTTGAAAGCATTTTATACGAAGCCTTAAGCTTCAAATGCAAGCCTTTTATTTCACCCCTACAACATGGTTTTCTAGAAGGGAGGTCAACTACCACAAATCTGGTTGAATTCGTGTCTTTAGCTCTCTCAGTCTTAGAAAATGGCAAAGAAAGCGATGTTATCGCAACTGATTTCACTAAAGCGTTTGATAAGATATCTCATAAATTGATCCTTTTCAAATTGTCTGCTCTCGGCTTTGAGGCTCTCTTTTTAAAATGGATTTATTCTTACCTGGTAAACCCATATTATAGCGTTCGCTTTAGATCCACCCCTTCTGTGCCATTTCCATTCCTGGCCTCATCTGGAGTTCCACAAGGCAATCATCTTGGCCCTCTTCTATTCATTCTTACTATTAACGATGTTGAGAAAGTCACTAAACACTGCTCCCTCTCCCTTTACGCTGATGACACAAATTTTTTGAAACTATTTCCTCTCCCCAGGACTCTGCCCTTCTTCAAGAAGACCTTGATCGGTTTTCAATCTGGTGCCTGAAAAACTGCCTAGAGCTTAATAAAGCCAAATGTCAATCTATAACCTTCTCTCGTAAATACAACCCGTCTCCTCCTCGACTCTATTTTCTCCATGGTCAACCAATTCCCCTGGTCCAGTCTCTTCAAGACTTCGGCATATTATTCGACTTTGAGCTTAATTTCCGTTCGCATATCGATAAGATGATCCTCAAAGCCAACTCATCACTTGGCTTTATTAAACGATTGTCCAAGGAATTTTCCAACCCATATGTAACCAGATCTCTCTATGTTACCTTTGTTCGCCCCCTGCTTGAGTATGCCAGTCAAGCTTGGTCCCCCTTTCACCGGGTTCATGTTTCCCGAATCGAGGGTATTCAACGTCGATTCCTCCGATTTACTCTCCGTGGTCTGCCGTGGAACGACCCTTTAATCTTACCTCCCTATCAGAACTGCCTCAAACTTCTAAATATTAATTCGTTAGAAGAACGTAGGAATACTGCTAACATTCTTTTCATTCATCGACTTCTCTCAGGTTCCATCGACTGTGCATCCATTTTGAACTCCATTTCCTTCAATACCAACCCCCGCAATCTACGTTGTCCTCGCCTCTTCTATCTACCGGTTCACCGCACCTCTTATGGCTCCAACGAACCAATCTCCCGAATGCTCCGAAAGGTCAACTCAAGCCTCTCCCTTTTTGATTTCCGCCTGAGCACACCTCGTCTCAAACAAGATCTCCTCCATCACTTACTTGATCCCTAGCTCTTAAGCCGTTCTGCTAGTTTTTAAGTTAGATTAAGCTAGTATTAAGTCAATAAATGGGGGCCTCAGCCCCCACCAAAAAATAAAAAAAAAAAAACATCATAACCGATCACGCTAGTCTCAAATAGTTGTTATAACTAACTGGTTGGTTAGTCAAATAGAGCACTAGGCCTTTATTTAGTTTCCTGATACTCATTTGGAAGAGGTCAGTACACAGCCTGACATTCTGCAGATTGATCTCAACTCCCCATATTTTCCGCTAGTATGAGGATTTGAACAAGATCGTAACAGATAATCAGGACCGAGTTCCAGATACATGCGTCTCAATCGGTTTGTGTATAAGCGGACTGAAATTTGGGCAGGAGACCCAATTCCAGAAAACTTAGCCTGGAAGGTCTAGATTTTGAAGAAGTTTGTGAAATCTCTTTTGCTGCACCACATTCTGCGCCGGATTCATAAAATTCTGACTCGCTCGAGGCATTTGTACTTCTAGCGAGTCATGGTATCAGATGTCCGGAGTCTTGGAAGGTCTTGTGAGGACTGTTAATGCTTCAAGCCACTGAACGTTGTGTTTAGTCCGCCTATGGTATGGCCGGTTATTAAGGATCGACCTTTTCAGCGCCTGTGCATTGGCTTCTTAGGGCCCTCTCGGCGAACTTGACTATTTTTCTAAGTATGTCCTCTTAACACCAGCGGCAGAGCTATTAAAGTAGAGGGTAATCCAACAAGAAGTATCATCCTAAATTTCGCGCCATTATTGAACTTTCAATAAGTAAAAACTATGGGGTTATCAAATGTGGATTGATGCATACTCTTACTTGCTTAAATAGTGAGAATTCATTCCAAAATGGTGAAAATATAGCGGAAACTTTTCGGAAAGTTCGTATTGAATTTGGTCATCATCAAGCGCCTTCTCGCACAGCCATATTGAATTTAATCGATAAATTTGAACGTCCCGAACAGGTCACTGATGGGAATACTTCAAAGCGAAGTTCGTTCGTCAAAATCAGCTGAAAATATCGCCGCCATATCTGAGAGTTTGACTGAAAATCCACATGTGTCCATTTCGAGAAGATCACAGGAATTGGGCCTATCCATTAACAAAAACGGTCGCTGACTTTTTTGTCTAAAATTGATGCCATGGACATGAACGACGTTTATTTTCAGCAGGACAACATCATATACCACACAGCTGATAAAACAATGACTCTATTGCGTGACAAATTTCCTGGATGTGTGATTTCTTGAAATGGAGACTTCAATTGGCCACCGAGATTGTGCGATTTAACACCATTAGACTCTTGCCCTTGAAGCTGTATTAGATATTGTATTCTATTACTAACCTCGGAGTTTTCTCTTTAGACTGAAATAGAAATATTAGAACTCTTCATAAAAATGTTGCGTTTCTAATTGATTTAAAATGACACCTCTTCTTGGATGACCTTATATTTCGAAAATGGAATATTTTATATGCTTGGTGTACCCGAGTAAGTGAATTCGGAATAGAAAACAACGACGGCAAACATGTGACAATCGCGCTCTACTCGTCTCAAATTACTTACTTACTTTTCTGGGCAGCTAGTGCTGATTTCCATTCTCCACGGTCCCGCGCATGTTGCTTCCAGTTTACTAGACCAAGGCTTCTGGCGTCCGCGATTACTTGATCTTTAGACAGCAGGTTCGGTCTTCCTTTTTTCCTGAACTAGGTGGCTGGGATTTGAAGATTCTCTTAACTGGGGCAATCTCAGCCATTCGCTCGATGTGGCCGAGCCAGTGCGGTCGACGGATTTTTGCCTTCCGAACTATATTCACGTCTTTATACAACTGGTAGACCTCGCGGTTATATCTTCTCCTCCATTCGCCCTCCTCGCAGACAGGTCAAAAAATTCGACGTAAAACTTTCCTTCCGAAGGATCCCAAGATCTGCTCCGCTGTTTTGCTTATCGTCCAGCATTCGTCCAGCGTTTTGTAGAGCTGATTTTGGCCCTTCGAGTTAGGACCTTAGTTGTTTGGACAAACCGAAGCAGCAGCGGTTGCCTTAGATTGTTCTTCGTCAAATCTCCACTTGGGTGTCATTTGTGGAGTTTATATTTGCTCCAAGGTACGAGTACAATCATTTAGTATAGCCAGCCTGTCAAAATTTTGTGACAATCCGACGCTTAGTTGTGTTGTGACACCTTTCCGGCCGGAGGCACGGTCTTCGCATTCTTTGGAGCACGTTCACCGGGTAAAACCCATTGTTTGGATTGTTTATTGGTCTCTGGTCCACGGTCACGAAGCGGAGCAGAAACTCCCTCGGATTTCGATTAAACAGGGCCAAGCACGTTTTTGAAGTAGTCTCACGATTGCGCTTATTCTCCTGTGTGAGCAAACGCGGCACCCATCGCAGGATATAGCTAACGCATTGAGCTGAGATGCCTTCTATCTCAGCCAACTCGCGAATTTTCACTCGGCGGTCCTCCATGGATTTTGTCCAATGTTTCCTCTGTGGTAACCAGTTTAGGGCCACCTGGGAGCGGTTCATCAAAAACCGACGTGCGTCCACCGCGAAGCTCTGCGAACCAATAGTAAACGGCTGTACAGGAAGGTGAATGGGTCCCACACAGACCATCAAGAATGGGCTTGATTTCCTCACTGGTTTTGCCACTCAAAAACAAGAATCGGATGACGAAGCGATACTGCTCTTTTTCCATGGTCGCAAGAAACACTAACACGATGTTTTGAAATGGGTGTCAGAACAAAACTAAGCGTCGGATTGTCAGAAAATTTTGACAATTTTTAACAAAAGAAGTTATACTAAATGATGGTGTACTCATTTTGGCGCAGTAGTAACATCTATCTTCCAATCCGGGTACTCATCAAAGAGCCATCGTAGATGAACTCCTTCACTACCCCAAAATTATAGCTGTCGATTGTTAGGTTCTCTCCTAGACGGTGTTCGACGGATCGGTTTTTGGTCGACAGCATGTTCTCTGTTCTATCCTCATTCATCATGAGACCAACTCGTTTGGCTTGTTCTTCTTTAGCAGTAAAAGTCCCAGTAATGGCATGCTGGGAACGGGCGATGATGTCGATATCGTCTGCATAGCCCAGCAGCCGGATGGATTTGTTAAATATAATGCCTTCTGTGTTTACGTCAGCCTTTCGCACTCCAGCACAATATTAAAGAAATCACATGACAGCGCGTCTCCTTACCGGAATCCGATTCATGTTTGGAGGATTTCTTTCCAAACTGCACGGTGCACTGCGAGTTCTCTAGCGTGACGCGACACAACCGGGTTAGTTTTCTCGGGAGCAATTCAGTACGATGAATGCTGTCGTACGCGGCTTTGAAGTCGATGAAGAAATGGTGAGTATCGACTTGGAACTCGTTGGTCTTTTACAAGATTTTCCGCAGTGTGAAGATTTAGTCGATCGTCTATTTGCCACACTGGTAGCTGCCGATGAGTGTGGTGCAAAATGGCTTTAGTCGTTCACACAGGATAGGATCTTGCAGGCTACGTTAAGCAGCTATGTGCCTCGGTTGTTCTTACAAGATGTAGGATCGTCTTTCTTGAAGATGGGGCAGATGGAATAGAGCTGATAGTCCAGTCCTTGGGGGATGCTTTCGTCCTCCCGTACTTTGAAGATGATCTGGTGCATGTTCCTTACCAAAACATTGAGTCCGCGGTCACATTCTCAGAATAATACGTATGAAATGATCAATCGGTCTGTACTGGCCTATATATGGTCATACGAGTCTATAAAGGACCACCAGAAGAACTGGTGCCTCCGAATGAGTCGACGTGGAAAACTTTGTTCTCTCAGATGAAAATGTTTTATTAATACAAAATGTTTTTAGCTATATAAGTAAACTTAACAATTTGTGGAACATATAACTGCAACAATCTCCAATATTAAATTTAATTTCGTTTGCTACTTTGGTGAGTAAAAATCCCATGCATCTAAGTCGACTGAATAATTTTACCCCGACAGATACATGAAAAAATTATTTTCATTTATTTTATCACCTATGCAAGCTTCTAATCGATATTGACGTCATATCCGGAAGGTACGGATTTTATCATCAGAAAATCGATTTTTTTTTTCCTACATCCTCTCACAACCTGTCATCATCACTGATATATACGAGTAGTTTGCGGCATACTTGCCTGTACCAACAATCATAAATCAGAATGCCCTACGGGTAGACCTACCCCTAGTTCCATACCTCTTCCACCCACCATTCCGAACATACGACAACCTATCACAAAGCACCTTCTTGTTATTCTATTCACACCTCAGACTTGAATAAGTGTCTGGCAAAATACATGTCTCACATAAAACCCGGAATAGGACGAACCTGATGAAATATACAATAATAAAATCGATGTTGCTTCATGCTTTCAAATTCCGATGGCAAACGTTGTGATGAGGAAGGTGTACATGAAAAACTATATCAATGGCATATCGGTCTTATATTTTGAGTTTATATGTATATATTTTTTGATACACCCCTTGATAAAATTTATAGAACCCATAAATGGTAGCAGGTAGCCTTAAGGTTTGAGAGTACTTCGAAAACCTCAAGAGAGCAGTTTTAATTAAAGATAGAAGAACACCCTTTATTCAGGGTGAGGTATGTAGCTTTACAAATTGTTTAATAAAAGATTCTTGTTGGCCTGAAAGAGACTTTCCTTAAGCTCTTTGTAGAACGTCACAAAGCATCATATCCCAAAACCATGTCACTAGCATCAATCGCTTGGTCCCACTCCTCAGGGTCCTGAATATTTAGAAAAATGGATATGATGTCTCAGCAAGATGAAAGCACCAAATCGTACACCAACAACCTCTTCATAGGACTTCATATGGCCAATACAAAGAAAATCCTTAATCTGAAAAAAGATGAAAGCACATCCCTGCTGAATGCCATATCTGGGATTCCATCAATGCTATGAATGTACAATAATATTCTGGCTTCCGGCAGGACTGCAATCTTTAAGCTAATATACTTATCGTCCCTCTTGCCATGTCATGTCGTTCCTAACATCTTTCCAAGGTGCTTAAAACTGAAGTTTAATTGAAAATTGAACCGATCTAAATGAACTGCCCAACACATTCCAATCTTTCTCTTCGGTATAAGCTTTTGCTGTCCGTCAATGAGTACTTCCGTATGAAAGTATGTAACATAGTTTTCGGACTCATTTCATGGGCATACGTTTCACTTCAGTCCTTCCAAATGACGACATAGTGAAATTGTAATTTAAAAAAAGCAATCATCATGGCAAGGAATTAATGTGGTCCTGGTCCTACTGCTTAAAGCATATGAACGGATACAACCATAACCGATGGACTGCAATTTGTATCCTTGGAGATTAATTTACATTCCATCTACCGAACTGTGCCAATATTTTTAGACATAGAGGACATTTCGAATCAATACTCTGATTGCTTTCGGTTTGGTTTTCGATTTTCTCCGTTCATAAATTTTGTGAGAAGCTATGACGGAGAATAAATTTTCCCCACGCTCCAGAAAGTCGGGTAGATATTCTATGGTGGTATTGGCAAATAAATAGACTCTTATGTCTACAATGTGATGGGGAATATTAATATTCAGAAGCAAATTGCCGAATGAATGTATGAATAATTTGACTCTTTTGGAGAGTTGGAAACATTTCTTCGATTGGAGGCCTCAATCTATCGTAGGTCCAATCCATATTTTGAATACTTTAAAAGTAAAGAAGATACAGAATGTTAAATATTGTCCTCCAAACACCATCATGGCCAGGTTTTTAAACACAGTCATGTCCGTGTCATGTTAACAAATGGCTTTTGGTCACAGCTCGAATTTTATTAGCACGTCCAGGATGAAGTTTGATGATCTTACCAAGAATCCACATAGATAGCGAGAGGTTCGGCACTCTAAGTTAAACTATTTGGTTTAGTTTAATATTAGGACTTGTATATGTCCATTTGCCCCTGCTCTGTAGACTTGTAAAATATTCAGAGTGCCAGCGCATTCAAAATCCCTAAAACACATGTTTGACTCTTTCCCAATGTTGCAAGTACATAAGTGAAGTCATTACCTTCAGAGAATGGTTCCGGCCAGGCTTCTCTGACCAGAGAGTGGGACGGTGTCAAAGCGTCGATTTCCGCATTATGACTGGCGTTGAGAAGTGCTTCAATACGAGTGAGAATGGTATGCAATTCTTCATACGTCAGACAGTGATTGTCAATAACGCTCCGTACATGGGTTTCAATAGACTTCACACCAAAATCCGGGGAGACCGGTAGAATAAAACGCCAATATATGCTCTGAGAATAGAGAAGATGTTACATTTGATCCAACCTGCGGTGTGCACCACGACAACTGGTACCATTATTCGAACTCGTTTCAATCGGGTTCCCCCGTCTCGCAATAAATCTATCCAGTCAAATCAGTGGTTAGATATTCCACAAGCTCTGCAAGTATTGCTTCAGTTATAAGGCACATAAAGAGCGAAACACATGCCATTACATACTCGTACTTGGTGTTCCTTCTTTTACAAACCTTAAGAATAAAAGGACCAGCGTAGTCACATCTGCTGAATGGTCTGGCATAAGTTATCCTTTCGACTGGAAGGCAGTTCATTACTTGAGAAAGCATTTAAAGCAGATGACACATTGATGCACGAATCGTATACCCAAAACTCCTGCCGAACTAAATAGATAAGCCCTGAAATGCCAACATGTAAGCGGGAGAGATGGAAATGGCACGCGATCATTTCGGAAACGATGTGATAATAGGATGCTTAATTGAAAATATTTCCGGCGTCTTTCCTATGTGCCTACCCACGCGAAGTAACCCATACTGGTCAATGAATGGAGCTAACAAAGAAACTTTGCTTTGTACCGAAATTTCCAAGTGTTGATAGCTCAGTCATAAATATTTCCTATTGTACCTCCTGAAGAATAAATGAGATTTTAAAAACTCCTCGTATGTAAGGCCGATGAACGCTGAGGTCTTGCGAAAAAATAGCTCGAACCACTGCGATAGCCCTGTATGATCTGAGAGGATTGTGAAAGGACTCTTTTCTTCCTTACTTATGTATTTACTTACTCAAGTTTCGCTGCAGTTCAGAATGAAGCTCAACTAACAAACCTCTCCACTTAGTCCGGTCTTTAGCTAACTGCCTCCAGTTAGGCACTTCAAGTGGGTAGAGGTAGACTTCTCCTTGTCCGCGCCACCTACGGTGAGGTGAGATTCGAAGACTATGCAGGCCGGATCGTTGGATTACATTCGCTCTACATGGCCTAACTCCTAACCATCTCAGGTGCAGTTTTCAGACTAAGACGATGTCGTTGTACGGCTCGTATCGTTCGCCGTTGAATTTTCTCCTCGAAAGCCCGTCAACGCAAACGCGATCGAATATTTTCGGAGGATTTTTCTCTCGAAATGACTGAGGATTTCTTCATTCGCTTCTTATAGAGTCCTTGCTTCAGCACCATAAAGAAATATTGGGATGACCAAGGTTTTATTTAGAGTCTCCTAAGTTTTTTAAGATAGAGCCTTACTACTCAATTGCCTACTTAGCCCAAAGAAATAGCGATTGGTAGAAATGTCTCTTCGCTGTACTTCTGCTGAGGTGTTGTTGGCAGAATTCATAGCAGACAAGGTGCTTTAATACCTCTAAATTATAGCTGTTGACTGTGACTTTATGTCCAATTGGTCGATGTTGTGTCCTTTCCTGATGACAGCATTTACTGGGTTTTGCCCTCATTTACCGCTAAACATATTTTGGCAACTGAGTTCTGCCAATTATTTCAATATCGTCGGGGTACGCTAATAGTTGCGCAGAGTTTTGAATGATTGCGCTTACACTCCTCGCTTGTGTGTTCGGCACAATTCTTCAAAGATCTCGATTAAGTGAGCATAGTCAGCTACACAGACCGATGAGCTTGGCAGTGATGTCAAAACTAAACATGTTGAGTATACTTATACTTACAAGTATATCTCTATAGTTGACGCTGTTGATGAGGTCTGGTCGGGCAGCCTTAAAACACCATCTGCAAGTCCTGGTTCAAGTTATGGACTCTTTTCCTTCGTACCAGAACCTTTTCCGGCTATTCTTGGTGCCTCTCATCATTTCACCGAATTTTACGATTGTCTTTACCAGCCCTACCTTAACAATGCGCAAGTCAACCTTATAAACGACCGTTAGTCCTTTTTCCAATTTGTTAACCACAAAAGAAACTCCGATGATTACCCTCCTTCCCTCTCTTTCAACAAAAAGTCATCAACCGATCCAATCACCACTGCCAACCTATTTGCCACCATTGTCAATCAATCCTTCACTAACGACCGACCTATTATAATTCCTACTGAACTTCTCCAACGGCCCACTACTCTTCACACCTTGGACCCGTCTTATATCGAATATAAATTACACCAATCACACCTGGCCCAGATGGCCTTCCTCCCTACCATATTTCTTAAAAAAATGTTCCCCCTATCTTTCCCTTGCTCTTTCTAATCTCTTTCGTATATCCCTATCACAAGATGAATTGGAAAACCTCCTTCATAACCCCGATCTACAAAAAAGGATCAAAGAATAAAATAACCAACTATCGTCCCTTCGCTAAACTCTCCCATATACCCTAACCCTTCGAAAGTGTTTTGCATGAAGCTTTAAGCTCCCAATGCAAATTACTTGTTTCCTCTAGACAACATGGCTTGCTGAAGGCTGCGTCAACTACCACAAATCTCGTTGAATTTGTATTCTTTGTCCTCTCTGCCCTAGAGAATGGCAACGAAGTCGATGTAGTTGCAACCGATTTTAGCAAGGCCTTCGATAAAATCTCTCATCGATTTACGCTCTTCAAATTGTCTGCCCCCGGCTTTGAACCCATACTGTTAAAATGGATATCCTCTTACCTGGAAAACCGTTTTTACAGTGTCTGGAGTTCCACCAGGCAGCCATCTTGGTCCCCTTCTTTTTATATTAACCATAAATGATCTCGATAGGACCAGTAAACACTAGTCTCTCTCCCTTTACGTCGACGATACCAAGTTTTCCAAACCAATTCCTCACCCCACGACTTCTTCCGCTTTCAACAAGACCTTTATATAGACCTTTATTTTTCGATCTGGTGCCTCGAAAATTGTTTTGGAACTTAATATACCCAAATGACAATCCATCACCTTTTCACATAAGCGGCACGAATCTCCTTCCAGACCTACCTTCTCCACAACAAACTATCTCCTCCGTTCAATCTCTTTGCGACCTCGGCAATTTTGTATATTATGGAGCTCAACTTCCGTTTACATATGGATGGGATCATCCTTAAAGCCAACTCTGCATTAGGTTTTGTAAATCGGTGGTCCAAAGAATTCGCCAACCCATACGTGACCAGTGACCTGGTATATTAACCCTTGTTCGCCCCCTCCTAGAGTACGCCAGTCAAATGTGGTCCCATATCATCGTGTTCATATCTCGAGAATTGAAAGCATCCAGCGCCGTTTTCTTCAGTTTGCTCTTCGAGGTATGCCCTAGAACGATTGTTTTATTCTGCCCCCCTATCAAAATCGTCTCAACCTTATTAATTTAATCACCATTGAGGAACGCAGAGGTGCAGCCGATATTCTCTTCATTCATCCCTTTACAACTCTATTTTGCTCAACACTAACTTTCGTAATCTACGTACTCCTTGTCACTTTTCCTAGGGCGCGAACGAACCATTCTCCCGTATGCTACGAAAGATCAATTCAAACCCTACCGTCTTTGACTTTCACTGCACCACTCCCTACCCCAAATCCGTTCTCCTCCACCAATCCAACCAACCTTAATTTTAAGTTTAAGTTTATTTTTAAGTTAAGCCGAAATTAAACCTTCGCCCCCACAAACATTAAAAAATTAAGGGATTTCAGCTTAGATATTGCCATCCTTGCTTGGTTTTGGTCAGGTGGACCGAAGTTGTGGCTACCATCGTCTAAGTTGAATGGTCTATCCTGCCTGACGACGGCGGGATGTTGGCTGGTGGTGTTCGGGTGAAACCCAGCAGGTTAGTTGCGGCGTATCTGATGACACGTTGGCAGCGTTAACAACAGTTTGTGGAGATTTCGTAATAGGCTTTCGGCAAGTATTCTGGCAGTCTCCTTCGATTGCAGATTTTCTAAGCTACGAGTATGCATATCTCGTCACAGTAGTTCTTGTTTGTTATAAAACGCCATCATGTCTACTAAAAGTCACTGTTTAGTGCATTTTATAGGCTAGAGAAATTATTGGTCCCTTCTTTTTACAACTAGAGCGCTCTTCTGGGGTATATAAAGACATCAACGATATAGGTGAGTCACTTTTTAATTATATTATAAGTACTAACCTCATTGTTTGCAACATTGGCAGTGAGCCCACTTTTATAACAAGAAGCCGACAGGAAATACTAGATATCACTCTTGTCACCGACAACATCACTCAAATGCTAACGCACTGGATGGTATCATCTGAACACACATTTTCAGACCACAGGTACATCCAATTCAACCTCAGTGATGCTCCTCCCAGCCAACCAGCATTCAGGGATTATTGGAAAACTGATTGGCCAAAATACAGAGGAATACTGTCAGAAACAATATCCTCTGAACTCTCAGGTCCCCTGCGTGACACTAATGAGCTTGACATGACAGTCAGGGAATTCACCCTGGCTCTCAATCACGCCATGCCGCTTCCTGCCCTCTTATTCAACCTAAGACACGAAAAAGTCGTACTAGTGGACATCAGCACTGGGACTGCTGAAACATTTCCAGAAAACTTTTCAACCTAGAAAAAAGCCCAAGAAAAGTGACTGACGGGACTCATACAAGGAATCCCTCAAAATATAAAAAAAAGAACTGAGGAAGGCAAAGCGACAATCCTGGAGATCATTCTGTGACAAAATCACAGATACATCTGAGGCATCGCGGCTAAGAAACATCTTCTCAACATATGCTATGATGCCTAGCTGTTTGAAAAAAACCGATGGGAGACTCACTGATACGGGAGACTCACTTTCCAGGTAGCTCTCTATTCGGGGCCATTAGCAACCCAAACAGAACTACTGCAGCCGTGACCAAAATTCATAGTCTGACTACAAGAGACAAACTGCTCTGGGCGCTGCATTGCTTCAAACCATAAAAGCCTGCTGGTCCGGACGGTATAATACCTGCCGAGCTACAAAGGTCTTTAGATATTATCCTACCTACGCTAGAGAATATCATGAGGAGCTGTGTAGAACTATTCCACATTCTACTGTCATGGAGAGAAGTCAACGTAGTTTTCATTCCCAAAGCCGGAAAACGTTCTCATGTTGTCCCAAAGGACCTCAGACCTATAAATCTATCAACTTTCCTTCTGAAAACTCTAGAACGACTGATTGATATCCATCAACGAACAAAAATCGATCCAAGACTTTTGTCAACGGCTCAACATGCCTACTGTAAAGGAAAGTCAGTGGCAACAGCTCTGCATTCACTGACTAGCCACATCGAACGATCCCTACAATATAGAGAGTACACAAGGGTAGCTTTCCTGGACATAGAGTGTACCTTTAACAACGTCAACACATCCGCAATCACGACTGCGCTGTCAACTCTGCGGGTAGACAACTCACTTGGGGAGCTGATCAGACTTATGTTAAACAGCAGGATAATCAACTCCAAACTGGGTGAGACTTCTGCTAAAAGATGTGTCAGCAGAGGTATGCCGCAAGGCTGTGTCATTTCTCCCATTCTCTGGAGCTCAGTGGTCGGCGAACTGCTGATATACCTGGAAGCGGGTGGTAGCAGGGTGATTGCCCATGCGGATGACGTTGCTATAGTCGTTTAAAGTAAGCATCTCAATACCATTAAAGAACTCCTTCAACTAAGTCTCAACAGATTAACCCGTTGGGCAGATCGCTGTGGATGTTGTCCTCTTTTCCAGGAAATACAAAATTCCAAATATAGACCCTCCCTCAATAAACGGTGCCAGTTAAGTCTTTTCCGATACAGCAAAATATCTGGGTCCCATTTTTGACAGGAAACTAAACTGGAAACCTAACATCCAAGAAAGAGTCAAGAAAGCTACAGTAGCTCTATTCTCTTGCAAAAAAGCCATTGGGAACAAATGGGGCCTTCAACCTCGCATAACCCACTGGCTGTACATCTCGGCCATAAGACCGATACACACCTACGGGGTTGTTGTCTGGCGGACGGCCTTAGAAAGTGCAGTCAACTGCAGTAAACTAAGCAGAGTCCAAAGAACAGCATGTTTTTAAGCGGAGTCTTACGGACTACTCCCTCTTCGGCATTAGACATCCTGTTTTATTTGACACTCCTCGATGTTTTGAGCAGGCAAGTAGCTGCGACTGCAGCTATTCATCTGAAAGCGATTATACAGTGGACAAATAATTCATTTGGCCAAGCTAATATTCTTAATATTTTAGGAATCCTCACAGAGAACATCGATTATACAATACCAGAACTTTGGTTTGACAAAGACTTCCATGTAGATCCGTCTGGGAGGAAGATGCTTTCATGGAGAACAAGTCAATCCATTTGTACACAGATGGATCTAAAACCAATAGCGGGGTTGATGGCAGTGTTTTTGCACATAAGCTAAATCTAAGCCTCCCTTTCCGTCTTCCAAATCACTGTAGCGTATTCCAGGCGGAAATTTTGACAATTAAAGAAGCTCTGTCCTGGCTGAAGAAAAACGTGATATCAGCAAAGGATATGCGCATCTTTTCAGATATCCAGGCCGCTATCAAGTCCCTAGGCTCATTCTCAATAAATTCTAAAACGGAGATGGTAGAGTAGTTAAACCTTCGAGGAACCACAGGAACATTCCAGGGAATTGTAGGGTCGACAATCGCTACTTGTAAACTAATATTAAAGCTGGATGCTAATAGAAGAACAGACCTTAGGTGGACTGTTGGATCAACATGTCTAGCGACGAAACAGATCTGTCCAAAGTTGGATCTGAATCGGTCTAATAGTTTGGTCCTTCTGAATAGGAAAAATTTCAGCGCCATCATAGGTGTCATCACTGGACACTGCCTTATAGGCAAGCATGCAAGAAGGCTTGGCGCTTTTACAAACGATTTCTGTAGAAGCTGCAATGGATAAGGAGGAAGAGGAGACAATCCTCCACCTACTCTGTGCATGTCCAACTCCCTCCCAAAGAAGGCCCCCGCCCAATTATCAAGGCTTCGCCCATTAATGACGTTGTCTAATAAAAAGCGGGGGCAGAGCATATTACTGGTCTTATCGTAAACATCTTCAGATAACAGCCTCTGAATGGTTGCTACGATTTGACCAGTTACAAGTTGCCGGTCATAGGTCTTGTTGGCGGCTTGACCACCGGTAGTCCATACCAGGACTTAAATCACGGTACCATGGGAGTCAGGAGCCCCCCGGATTTCGGTCCGTCCCTGACTTGTTAGAGGTAGGCCCCCTTGTGGGAGCGTCATGGTGGCTGTGGTTTAAAACCAAACGGGTTTTCCTTTTTGGTTTGACCCATTGTAGAGTAGCAAATAAGTACTGGGTGCTGTGACCCTAAGAACAGTAAGAGGTTTTAGGTCGGCCTCGACTCATACCAAGGGTGGAACTTGTGCCTCCAACACACATACCAATTCGAGTATCAAAATATTTGTGGCGAGCGATGGCAAGGCGTATCCTTGCTCCCTATGGATGTATGGGCATCTCGTAAACATAAGGTCTCATGACAGGTGGTTTACGTTGAAAATTATGGAACGTTCCCTCCCAAAGAAGAAAACTTAATTTAGGAGGTTTCCTAAATTAGGTAAAGAGTCTCTTACGCTTCATCGTAACCTCAAACTTGTTCCATGAGTAAGAGGATTATACGTGGCATCAAAATGGGTCAAAAGTTCTAAGTGGGTTAGTTTTTCCAACAGCCACTCTTACCTACCTACCTACCCTACGGGGTTATTAGCACCCTTAAAATTTTGCACACAGTGCGGCTAGAACCTTACAGTCATCAGAGGGCGCTATAGATTTCCTTCCACTTCCTTTTTATTATTCGTCTATACACCAAAATGGAGCTGTTAATACGTTAATTACAAAAGTTACTAGTTCTACATTTCTGCATTCACAACCAATTAGTCTGTCCCGAACCTTTCTAATGCTACTGGGAAGTTTCAAGCTTTGACTAAATTATCTGGTTTCTAAGATGCATTCGTTCAGAAAGCGTGCAAAAATGATTGGGTACCACAGCATATTCAAAGCACAATAGAAGAATTTAATTTATTAGCATGCTGTTGTGCATGCTACGAGTATGCAACTAACCTATCTACCACCAACTACCTCGTCACATTTAAACCCGAAACACGACTTAAGAATTCAGAATCAAGTCTCAGTGGATCCTTGAACATCAGATACAGCAAATTAATCTGCATATTGTGCAACCCAACAAATGACGAAATGTTGCTCGTATCTGGTTCGAAATGATCTGCATTTCTTCGAGGCATCAGTTGGATAGTCACAAATTCTGTTGATGCCAACTCCACCTCGAATTACCTCAGCTCCTTTCCCTGGTGCAACTGAATCCAATAATTCACATTTTGCTCCCCTCACATATATTTTGCATTCAATTTCGTTTCATTTATATGTATAAATTCAATTGCACAGGTAAAAGCCAATATCTTGTTCGGTGCTTTCAATCTGTATTCAAATTTACAGACACATCCTAGCATGCCGCAATCAGTGGTCCTTATGGTATTGGTCGGGCAAAGACTTACCAGCAGTATACTCGTACCTTTTAAAGGAGAAATGGAAATTTTATGGCTTGGCTACCGCTACCTTACATACTCACATCCTTCTATAGAGTATTTTTCCGGCTTTTACCTTTATTTCTAAAATAAGCCAAGAGCCTGACCTTTTTTTTCCAGCCTACCATTTCTAATTGTTTTTTTTTTTTTTGGTTTTCATTTCAGAAAGATGGCAATCCTTGCTGAAACCGACCTCCTTAAATTATTCACATCGTGTTGTCAAAAGCAGAAAGGAGCTCCTCAAGGAACGAAGACATACCAGATATAGAGCTACTCGTAACTATCGTCTTAGTTCAACCAAGATCCCTATTGTTGTCAATCATCAATGCTTTCATGAATATTTTTATATCTGCTGTTAGCTATTTATTATATCACAGCAATGCCAGTTAATGTATAAAAAATCATAAAAAAATCATCGACCTCCCCATAAAGAGAAAAATAAAAAGGAACTTCAATGACAGAAGCAGAGTTGGGGAAAGAGCCCTACCAACAATAGAAATTCCTTTCTTATGATACAATAACCATCCGAGGCCGCATAGCCAGGAAACCAACATTTTCATAGTCCACAATGTCATGATATATTTTAACCATTCTTTTTATTCTTCCCACTAATTGGTCGTAATGTGAATTTCTTCATAGCCAACCTTACGGTCATATCCTGGAAATGACCTACAATACGAGTATAAATGCTTCCCAACCGATTCCCCTAACATTGCGGTCGATGAGTAAGTCGGTGATATTTATCTTTGGTTTGTAAGTTACAAGTCCTGCATACTGGTTTTGGTAAATACAGTCGGCATATAGGGATTATCTCTCCTCGAGGAGAAAAGAGCATTTTTGGAGAATCAATTGGAGCCAGGTGCACTATAAATTAAAGCGGATTATGGGTACAAGCCTCTTAAGTAGATTATACTTGCTCTATGATAGAAAGGCATTTGCCAAGGAAATGTGGGTGGTCATTAACGACGATTTGTGAATACAAAACAATTCAACGGCTCCATCGGATTACTATTTTTGTTGTGGCAATTGAAAGCGTTTTGCTACAACAATACTTACAAAACTTTTCTAATAAATTGAATAGCGAAACGCAAAAATTATTTTAATTTTCGAAAGACGTTAAGTGAGATGTACCAGAATGTACCTATGAAGAGCGATCGTGGATCTGAATAATGATGTAACAATTAAGGAGAATCTAACTAAACTATGTGCAATATAAATTGCATAGTGTAGACCCTTTGTTATTAACAAAAGTGTTGACTATCAGTAGCGTAAGCAACTGACTCTGACAAAAAGAAAAACGAATCCAATTCGAGCTCAAGCAATATTAGAGCAGATACCCATGGGAGTTATAGTGCACCGAGTGCAGATGTTTCAGAGGCATCCATAGCCCAGCAGTAGAATCCCAACCAGATACTGAGCCATCAACTTAAACAGCCGAGTTTGGGATTGCTGAAACCTCCAGCACAATGAGTGCAACTGCCATAGTAGAATTTGATGTATCCAGAACTATGACTGATACAAGTAGAAGCATCATTTTAACTTGGTGCCTTCAGCAGCGATAAAGCAGCCGCTATGCTCACTTTTTTTGGTGGTCAAAAGAGTGGTGAATGGATTTATATGAGAACACAAGTATTCTCACTCTATCTTCACACCATCAACTCCTACTACTCACCTCCACAGAGTGCCATCTCACTGTGGCACTTTCTCCTGTTTCCGAGCGGCAGCGGACGAAATCTATGGATGGAATCAACGGTGGCATCCACAGTTCCAGTTGGGTCGAACTAGTGCTATCGCTATATGAGGTGCTCCAATGGTCCATAGGGATCTCCAACACTAAGTCAGGGTGTTGGAAAAGAGTTGGTGGCGGATGAGCCCTTAATAAGAGCGAACGGCAGCGCTCACATCCCCTGGCTCCGGAATTTGATCTGGCCGCTTTTGTCCTAGGGCCTGGCCCTCCAGGTTGGGGGTTTTACGTGGGATTAACTGCCCAACAACGTAAAAAATAATTGTTACGAAGCGATCAATAGCCTCGGATAAGGACGGATTCACTGTTGACGACCCTGCAAAACGAACAAAGGACAACGACTTTCGGATCTGCACGTGGTATGTTCGGACTTTGAACAGGCCGCGTGCAGCCGAACAATTAGCGGAGGCTCTAGACTGTTATAAAGCAGATATCACCGCCATCCAGGAAGTGCGGTGGGATGAGCCCGGTAAAAGAAGATGAAAAACTGTGATTACTATAGGGAACGTTAGCAGCGTCTATTTGGATGCGGATTTGTTGTAAGCGGCAGGCTTAGGCAAGAAGTCTTGAGCTTCCGACACGTGAATGATCGCCTTATAACAATACGTATCAAAGAAAACATCAGCCTTATATGCGCTCACGCCCCAACAGAGAAAAGGACGATGCTACCAACGAAAATTTCTACGAGCTCCTCAACAAAACCTACGAGCAATGTCCGATGCATGACGTTAAAATCGTCCTAGGCGACTTTAATGGCAAAATTGGGAAAGAGGACATCTTTGGTAGCATAATCGGAACACATAGCCTACACGACACCACGTCTAGAAACGGACTTAGGCTAATCGATTTCGTTGCGGAACGTAACGTTACTAGAGCAATCACACGGTTTCCACTCCTCAAAATTCACAAGGAAACACGGCGGACACCAGATCAGCAAACTGTCAACCAGATTGATCGTGTTGCGATCAAGTACTTTAGTTATCCGAACATTCCGAGCGGCCAACATAAACTCGTACCACTACCTAGTTTCAGCTAAGGTACGTCTATGGATATCTCAGGTGCCACAACAACGGGGAAATAATATGAGGAGGTTTAATGTTGAACGGTTGCAATAGAAACAAGCCGCCAGAATCTTTGCCGATAGCGTATCTCTCAACCTGTCGAGAAGTCCTTTGCAGCAAGCATCAAGTGCTGAAGACCAGTGACTTAGATGCAGAGAAGCCATCAGAAATGCCGCAACTGACGGCCTGGGTTTCACCCGCCCGCCGCCACAAAACCTCTGGTTTGATGTACAGTGCCAGAAAGCACGTGCAGCAAAACAACATGCCTACAAAACGGCGTTGCACAGAGAGAACAGCTCGTAAGCTCTACGAGCAAAACTGGAGGGAGGAACATCGGTTTCTCGGGAGAAAAAATAAAGTGCGTGAGAAGCGCGCGGCCGAGGAAATAGAGAGGTGCTACTTCCGGAATAATATTCGGAAGTTTTACTAAAAGGTAAAAGGAACGTGTCAGGGTAGTAAGACCCTAACCTAAACCAGTAGAGATGAACAAGGGAACCTTGTAGTGGAGTCACAGTCGGTGCTGAGGATATGGGAAAACTATTTCTGCAGACTGCTAAACGACGAAGACGGCACAAATTCCGCTGTCAGGCAGAGCGAATCATGCAATAATGACGACGCAAGTCTAGAATTCCATCCACCCGACCAAAATGAAGTAAGGATAACAATACCTAAACTAAAGTCGAGCAAGGTTGCCGGGCCGGACGGCCTATCCGCCGAACTATTTAAGGCAGCGGTAGATGACTTGGTAGAAAGCATACACCAACTTATTTTTAAGATTTGGTCGGATGAATATATGCCAGATGAATGGAATCTCACCTTCATATGCCGGTTCACAAGAGAGGAGGCCCTCAAAACTATAGAGGTATCAGTCTCCTAAACATCGCATATAAGGTCTTGTCTGCCGTATTGTGCGAGGGCCTAAAACCATTTATCAACGATCTGATTGGACTCTATCAGTGCGGTTTTAGGCCCAGTGAGTCCACAATTGACCAAATATTAACAGATCATTACTTACCATCTTTTTATCGATTTTAAAGCCGCATATGACATCATCTATACAGATACAGGACGATGATTCCACTAGCCCATAAAGCACACCAAGCAGTGAGGTTTAATGGTTGTAAGAGGGTCTCGACAATGGCTTCTGGGTTTTCTCCACTCCAAATTCGGTAATTTTGCTTGTTTGCATATCCATTTAACCAAAAATGGGGACCAAGCTGAATCATGTTTTCGGCCCATTCATCCAACCTACGACGCGTATAATGGTCACGCCGCTTCAACTCTTGCGCAAGCAGAATCTTATAAGCTTTAAAGCCAAGATCTTTCCGTAAAATCCTCTACAAAGTGGATGGGCATAGCTCCAATAGCTGTGCACGATGGCGACTCGACTCATTCGGATTCTCCTCAACACTGCGCTCGACAACGCAATAATTTCATCTGTTCGCATGGTTTGTTGTCTTTGGGGATGCGTATTATCCGCTAGAGTGTACGTGGTGCGAAAACCATTCATCGTGTTCCGAAGAACTTGCTCAGATGGACGATTATGTCGACCGTAAAATGCACGTAGCGCACAATTAGCTTGGCGAACCAAACTATGGTTTATAAAATAAGTTTGCACAATGTGCACGCGTTGTTCTGGCGTGAATCTACTCGTGAAAATGGCAAATTGAGAATCTGTGGAAACAGTGTTGCCAGTTTAAAAACCTAACCTCTAAAAAACACTCTTTACAATAGATAGTTACCGCCCGGGTAGTTTTTTTTACTTACCAGAGAACATGCACATGCTTTTGCCAGAACGTATTCTTCCTGGGATCAAATATTTGATCAGCATCCGCAGCTTTCAAGTCGTCATTATCGGTCAGTGCACCAGCATAAGGAAACACGCTCTCAATAAAAATAAATAAATTAAAAAAATGACAAATGGTGCTCCATCCAGATCAAGTCTAGAAAAACGACTAAGAGCCACTTACGTCTGAAGGAGTACCTATAAATGATTCGAGGATCTACACTCAGATCAAAAAAAAATTCAAAAAGATATTGTAATGGGTGATTTTTTAAGCGCGTTTGGTGTTTAATTGTTAAAAAGGAACACAGGAGAATTACAAAAGTGTTTACAATTTTTATTGGAGTTGATAGATCAATGCATGTCATTTACTTTTTAAAGATTATTTCATGTAAATGTTGACCACGACTATGTTTTAAGTGGTCCATACGGAGAGTCCAATTTTGAATCACTTTTTTGAGCATATTGGATGGTATCTTTCTAATAACACGTGTAATGTTGTCTTCCAAATCTGCAATTGAAGCTGCTTTATCGGCATAGATGAGTGATTCGATGTGTCCTCATAAAAAATAATCTAAAGGCGTCAAAGCGCACGGTCTAGCCGGCCAATTCACCGGTCTAAAACGAGAGATAAATTGCACACCGGACTCATTTCTCAATTATGTTCTCACGGCTATATTCGAAAAAATACGGGCCAATGATTCCGCCGGACAATAAACCGCACCAAACAGTGCATTTTTCCGGGTGGATTGGCAGCTTTGTTCATTGACATATCGATTCAGCCAGAAATGTAAATTCGACGCTGTGGTAGGTCGTTCTACTTCAGTTCAGCACGAGCTGTATTTTGTAAGGTTTTACACGTAGACCAAGATCCTTGCGTCAAATCTCCCACGTAGTCAAGTAGCACCACCCCAATTGCTGCGAACGGGGACAAATGGACAGATCACGGTCTTTATTAACACTGGCGGATACAGCAGAAATATTTTACTCTGTACGCACTCTAGACATACTCTCCACATGACTTGGATTACTTGGTCAGTAGGTCTATTATGACGACCATAAAATGGTTGGTAAACATTTTTCACAGAGCACGAATTTTTATAATAAACTTCAATAATTTGGAAGCGTTGTTCGAGTGTAAGTGTGCAATGGCAATGCTAACTGAGCATGTTCGACTTTGGAACATGTCACAAATCACTCGCGAGCTGTCAAAAATAGAACACTGAAAAACCAAACAACAAAAAAATGACCCTTTAAAATGAAATTTATGTCCATACGCGATATATGGTATTCTTGATTTGAGAAAAGATATCTGGGGAGAAAGACATTTCTCTTTAATATAAATTTTTTCGAAACATAGAAATCGCATGCATGTCACACTAAACCACAATCCTTGCGGGTTATGTGTTATAAATATTGTCGGATAGTAGTTTCCTACATAAATAAATCGTATCTTCACATTCCCCTAAACGGAATCCATTGTCACCTTCCACAGTATTTTGTTTAATGAGCAAACTGACTGAACAACTTATTTACTCGTAGTCAGAAAAAAAAATTTCACAACCAAAAGTATATAGCTTATTAAACATTCTATGAGTACTAGAATGTGTGGTAGAATGTGGCGAAAATTCCCCAATAACTTTTCTACTAGACCCTTTTATACCTGGAAAAGCGAAAACGAAAAAACTTGTATGAAGGAGAACTTTTCGCGTCTGGTGATATAATTTATGGATCATATGAATTTCATACGAAAAACTTTATCCTCTGCAATATGTCCAATCGATAATGCTTTGAATCTTTTGGGGTTTAAAGTTTAAAA
This sequence comes from Volucella zonaria, assembly GCA_963966105.1. Classification (NCBI taxonomy): domain Eukaryota; kingdom Metazoa; phylum Arthropoda; class Insecta; order Diptera; family Syrphidae; genus Volucella; species Volucella zonaria. The sequence goes on along the minus strand of OZ014533.1, from coordinate 126,981,202 downwards.
ATTAAGAAACTGAGCATAGAGTCGATAGAGATGCTTCAGGGCTGATCCGGACAAAATTGCACCAAAGTATGCTTGGAAAGATGGGAATTGAAAACAAACTCAATAAAATAAAACCTCTGGCAAATCGAGCATCAATTGAATAAAAACGATCTCATGTCATAAGTATTGGCGCACTAAGTGACCAGCTAAATCACGTGCCATTCACGATCCTAAAGCCCTGTAAGAAAAACTACTCTTAACACTTTTTGGGAGTTTTTTTTAGAATTGCGAACTGCCAATCCATGACTGCAAACAAGATAAGGGTTATTTATTCCGTTTTCTGCAGGTTTAACAGAAAATTCTGAAAATTCATGGCAAGATTTCAGAATATTGAAAGAAAGATTTTCATCTGGTCTGACAGAAACTGCGACCGAGGACAAAAATGACGCTCAACTAAATTCTATTCATAAGTTAATACTAAGAATCGCACTTATAATGGAAGATTCTATTGATAATGTAGGTACCGCCAATACTGCACTTCAAGTCCAAGCTGTTGAAAATCAAAGTTACAATAACGTAGACTTTGTCGACTTCTGCACCGAAAATTCCTTAGTACGAGTATAATCAAAAGCAGTTTTGATAAATTCAGTGTATTCAGATCGACAACTTTACGATGAGTTGAAAAGGCTTTATCGCACATCCTATCACATTCGTCAATAGAAACCACCGACCACTTAAATCAGTTTAAAACCGCTAAGGGCAGTACTGATAAATTTAGGCATATTCTACTCTTGTTGACATTCCCTCTAAATCTTAGCATCATAGCTTGATATTTGCAAAAGTTACGTAGCCAAGAGTACATCTATCTTTGTGTGTGTTGGCGATTTTTTACAATTTTAGAAATGGATTTAAATTTGCAACAACGATTTAATTGTGCGCGAACGCTGGAAATGTTGGAAAAGTGTTTCGGCAATGATTCTCTAAAGAAAACGGTCGTTTACCAGTGGCACGAGCGGTTCAAAAGTGGTCGTGAGTCAAACGAACACAGTGGCAGACATAGACATCGAAAACCGACGAAAACATTGAAATGTTGGTTAATAACCACAAATTAACCATCAGGGAGATAACGGAGGACTTGAACATTACCTATGGATCCGTCCAAGACATTTTGGTTCATGATTTGGGTTTCCGTCGTGTAGCAGCAAAGTTGGTGCCAAAAGACCTCAATTTCATGCAAAAAAGAAAAAAGAAAATGCCATCATTATTCGTAATTTTTCGACGAAAAATGCAACAAATACCATCCAACAGCAACCGTATTCACCTGATCTGGTTCCCTGTGACTTCTGTCTGTTCAATCGAGTTAAAAAACCACTACGAGTTTCCGCAGCCGAGAAGAAGCAATGGAAAAATCGCAGGAAGCACTGAATGACATACCGAAAACCAAATATAAAAAAATGTTTCGAGGATTGCATCAAGCGCTGGCATAAGTGTGTTGCAGTCGATGGGGACTACTTTGGAGGGGTCAATCTAGATTTAGATGAATAAACTTGTATTTTAAATTTTCTGAATAAATTCCGGGATCATATTTTTGATCAAGATGGTATTTCAAATCGCGCAAGAATACCTGAAGGACGGTGTGTTGAGATCCTCGCTGCAGAAAACAACTTGACTCAGCTAGTAAATGGGCCCACACGAATACCAGACGTTGATAGTCATACCACCAACACCCTTTAAGTACACCGTTGATGTGCTCTCCCCTCTAGGCTAGTCGGACAATTGTGTCATATCAGCTAATTCTCCGTACGCCGAACACACAGTTAGAGGAAAGTTTCCTAAAATTTGGGAGGACTTAACAGCTTCTTTAGGAATTTTACATGGTCGCTATGTTTCGTCGATAACGACGTGGATGCCGCTGCTGACATGATCACAGACACCATTTTCTTCGGAAAGAGATCCTTTATCCCTCGTCGGATGAAGAGTATCAGACAAAAAGAAAAGGCATGGTACGACTCGAGCTGTAAAGAGGCTGTCAGGGTTAGAGAAGTGTTTTTTCGATCCTTCAAGACCAATTAGACGGAGGAAAACCGAAAAAAAGTTTAAACGAGCCAGGAATGACTGCAACGACCAAAAGTTGAGGCAAAAAATACTACAATGTCCCAAAGGTAGTAAAGGCTTGTAGTCGTTCGTCAAAAATATTAGAAATTCTGCCTCATCCTCCATCCCAACGCTCATTTACAATGACATTCCAGCTGTCAGCTCTTTGGACAAGGCCAATCTACTTGCTGCACACTTTGCGGCCAGCTCAACACTCCCAGATTGTGCTTTGTCTCCGCCTACACTTGAGTGCGTCGAATCTTCAATGAGACAAATCCACGTTCGCAGTCGTGTAGTAGCAAGAGTTCTTAAAGATCTTAACATTCACAAATCCGCTGGTCCAGATGGTATATCGCCCCTTCTTCTGAAGAGGTGTTCTTCCACTGTGAATAAACCACTGCGTAAGCTTTTTCATTAATCCTACTCTTTAGGACTATTTCCGAGCAGACGGAAAACATCATTTGTCCAGCCCGTCTCTAAAAAAGGCGAGTCTTCTTCTCTCTCCTCCTACAGACCCATTGCACTTACGTCCCTTCTTTTCAAGGTCATGGAAACGTTGATAAACCGTCAGCTCGTTAAATATCTCGAAACACGAAAAGTTGTTAATGACCGGCAGTACGGTTTTCGTAGCAACAGGTTCACTGAAAAGTGGATCCAAAGCGTAGATCAATCTGGCGAAAGCAAGATAGTTGCACTTGATATTTCTAAGGCATTTGACAGAGTTTGGCATCAGGATCTTTTGTCGAAAATGCATGCTTTTGGGATCAGAGTCATCGATCCATCTTCAATGGATTAGAAATTACCTTTCGGAACATTCGATTCAAGTTATCTTGGACAGTTTCCAGTCTGATATTCACAAAATAAATGCTGGTGTGCCCGAGGGTTCTGTTCTGTCTCCGACACTCTTTTTAATTTTCATCAACGATTTCTTGTCTGCCACTTCTAATCCAATATATTCCTTTGCTGATGACATTACTCTCTGCTTTTCATATTCGTTCCCGGACTCACGCCCCTGTTCTTCGGCTGTAGAACGGGAACGGCAGCGTATGTTAAGCTCATTAAATTCCAATATTAACAGCATAACAAATTAGGGAACTATCAACAGAGTGGAATTTAATGCTTCCAAAACTCAATGCTGTCTGCTGTCATTAAAGCGAAATTCAAATACCCAGCCATTATTCATGAATGGTGCTTCCATCGTCGAAACCAATAAACTTTCCCTTCTCGGTATGTGTGTCGTCAAAAACTCTGCGAAATGTCTGGGTTTTCGCAAGCGTTGTAAGAAATACTTCACCCCCTCTGATCGGGATTCAATAAATAAGGCATCCATCCGCCCAAAATTGGAGTACAATACCCATCTCAGGTCAGATGCTCTTAAAATCACTCTGTACCTAGATAGAATTCAAAACCGTGGGTTAATAAACGTGCCCCTTGGTATGCCAGTAAATCTCAAGGATCTTTTCTTCATAATACATAAATACAGCTGGAGTGCCACAAACTTCTTAGATACCTGCTGAGCACTTGTTTGCTCTGCCGTAACTCTGGACATGCATTCAACCTTCAGTTATACTCCTAATCATCAACGAACTTACAGATTTCCCAGGTAGTCCTTATAGTTCATACAATGCCTTAAAGTTATCGCATGAGGCTAGAAAGGATAGCAAGACCCATATACTTGTGAACTGCAACTAATAAAAATCTCAGTGACTTTGATTTTGAGTCGTGTTCAAGTAAGTCTTGCATTTTTAAATTGGCTTGAAGCTAAAAAGGGGATAAGAGATTCCTTAATCGCGATGGAAACACTAGATGATTCACTTTTATTTTACAGTATAGTATCCTACATGGCCACGAGGATAACGTATGTCCCTTTTAGTACACGTGATGGAAAAATGAAGCGTTGAGATGAAAGACCCTTCACTCCGAAGCACTCGATTAGGTCAATGGTATTATGCAGGCCATAAAAGTAGCTGCTACATCTCCGCGTCAAAAGATCGTCAACCCAAATGCGTCTAGAAAATCACTCGAAGAATCTTGCGTTCAATATTCTTCGTTTGATCTTTGAGGAGGTGTCGTTTTCAAAGTTAACAGCTGATCCAAGATCAAGTTTGAGCTGTCTATTGACACATTTTGGACGACGATGGATGTCATGGGACCTTTCTTGTTGATAGCGTATGTTTCATTTCGACCTGCCTGCCATTTTTGCCGCTGTCAATGGTTCATCGGCACATGTAAGTTGTACAAATTTTGGGAAAACTAAGTCTCTGACATACCGCCTGATGCACTGACACCAGAACTTCGCCCGCTAAAAAAAAACAAAACAAATCGACTTTCTTTATGCCTAAGAACGCTTTCGGCCAGAATCTGAATTAGAAAAATCCCTCCAAAAGCGATCTAGGATGCAACGATGGTACCTTTTAGAAGGACGACAGATTTCACTCGTCGTTAGGAAAATTTACGAGTGTCTTCCAACCGGAGATTTACAGAGTCCTGTTGGCAATGAACTATATTTTAAAGAATCAGTGGAGTGGGCGAAGCATCTGCATCACAAGTCTTGCTGAACCCTATCACTATTTTTATGTTAGTTCGAGAACACAAGGCTTCACAAAGACTTTTTTGGGTCCAAAATCACAATGAGATCAGAGGAGAGTTTTTCGGGACCCGAACCTGCGTATTAATATTTGGATTTCATATGAGCATAACTGCAGGTAGCATGATTCTCCAGGTTACCTGCAGACCAAACAAATGCTTCCCTATGTCTGCTAGAGGTTGGCAACTTTCTTGCTATCCTTCAGTACAAAACACTGTAGACCAATGGCATCGTGATGCGGCACAACGTTTTTGCTTACCACCTTAGTGCGCTGGACATAAGATACAACATCGTACGAAGCTTGCTGAGTGATTCTGAAGTACATATGGATGTTAAAGAGGGCACTTTACAGCACATAGCCTTGTTCAAATATCTTTCAAATTTAAGGACTCAATGAGATAGCGTCAGTTTTGGTTTCGTGCAGCATCTGTGGGAATATTTTGTCAGTTGTGAGATTGTTGGAACTAAAACCGCCCTAAAGGAGGCCAGTCGAACTTTTTACAAATGGTTTCGAGCATTCACGCAATACGGCAAAGAAGATCTGGTATACGATACCGCTGGCCCTGTTTAAAGGGTTTCATTTCTTGTGGATCGGGCAAACGAAGCTGGGGTTCCAAGAGATGGATATACGTCTCCCACTTCATGAAGTAGGTCACCAGAAGGCCAGTTTCACTGTACTATACTTAGACATTCATAACATATATAGCTGAGGACAGCAATTTCTTTTGGTCGAGTGGATCAAAGTTATTCATTGCCTTTCATCGCCTAGGTTAAATGGCCGTTCTGCCTGCGAGGAGTTGTCGCAGTGTCGCAGTTTAGCAGTCTGTAGAAGGACCTGATCACTGACTGTGATTTGACATCTCTCTTGTTGACTTGGCTCGTTCGTTTTTTCCTTTGAAAAAGCTTGTGAATGTTGTTCCTCTAGTATCGATTCCTTTTACGTTCTCGCACTTCTCATTATCTTCTTTTTGAGATGATGTACTTCTCATCCCATTTGCTCATAGAGCTCACATGTCCTTCTAATGCTTCTATGCAGCCCTGTTTTTTCAGCACGGTGTTTGCTACATGTGCTCTGAATATTATCGGCTAAAGCCTAGCGAATCAGTTGTGTCATTTCCGAAGGCTATTTTGCATCGATGCAGCTAGTTATCACCTCCTGGTCGGAGAGGTTGAACGGATATATGATTGGCTAAAGCTATTGGGGTTTCATCCGACTGCGGTAGTTCAACGATGATTCTTTTCACAGTATTTTCTTGTGGGGCTTATGTAACAGTTGCAATATAACCAATTTGCTTGTTGGTTTGATGATCATGTGACCGTAAAGTTTCTTTGTGAAAATATTGGTGAAGAAATTGTCACTGCACCCCATGGAGAAATCCATAAGAGAGCTTCCGATAGATTAATCCTTATTGACTCCAATTCCCAATATGCTAAAGTAGCCCATTTGAGGAATCTATCTTGATGACTGTAGACGCTACCACTACTTGAATCGAATGTCAGTCATTTTTCACAGAGTAGAAAATTAAGACATGCGCTGCTATTTTTTAAAGACTTAAGCGTGACTCAATATTTGAATTCTCAATTTTGGAATTATTGTACAAATATCAAACCATCTTTTGTTGAAAAAGCAACTACGTGATCTATCATAACTAGACTTTTACATCATGTTTTAGACGAACTATTTTCAAAGTATGAATCCGAAGACAAATCTTTCATCATGATTTACAGATACAGCACTGCAAAGATCTCCTTTAAAAATCATCAGGAAAGATTTCTATAATTAATTTTTATCTCAAAAAAGGAAGAAAGTAGACAACGAAATCTAACAAAACTTACAGCCAATTGCATTGCATTTATCTCAGCAATTTAATTGGAAAATTAATCTTTTCCAAAAAAAACTGACTGCTAACTGTTCGAATGCAGAAAATCAGTGAGAGAAAATACGCTCAAAATCAATTACAAAGTTATTTGGAATCGATTTAAATTGAGCTTGAAAACTGCTTAAAACACATCCACAAAGGACGAAAACTCTAATTCAAAACCGGGCAAGTTATAATAGAAAACTTTTCGAAAATCTGTTTCACACAGTAGGAGACGTACATACAAACTTGTACTCGTAGTTACAAAAAATGTACAATACGAAAAAAAAACCAGTGACCAAGTAATTGTAAGTACTACAAGGACGAGTTAATAAAAAAGATAATCAAAGGAAGAAAGCTGTTTCTTTCTTCCCTTCTGCAAGCTCTTTCTGCGAATTTTCCCTTTTGCCAGGAAAGTAAACAAATTTTCAGCGCATCTACGAGTGTAATTTGTTTTTTTTTTCTCGTCCGAAACACCCACTGATAAAGGCAACTTTTTGCATTCAAAACAACTTCAGCAACACCAGCTAAAGGAGGAAAACTATGTAATTAAATTGATGGAGGACTGAGGATGCTAAGCGGGCTACAAACTTTCTACAAAACTTTCCAACTAAACTTGGTCCTTCATAGATTTCAGTGTCTGAAAAACACAAAAAGCGATCTGAATGGAGAATCAAGGAATGGTTAATGTTGGAAACACTTTTAAGTCTAAACGACCGATCGATGGTTTACAGCATAAGTTTGAAGAAAACTCTTTCCAACACATGATTGATGAGGATGTGGAAACTCGCAGTTTACCAAAAACGTTGAGACTCCTAAGGTGCAATTGTTAAAAATAGCTAAGTTACAATATTTGCTTAGCCACTTGGAATGTAAGAATGTAAGAAGCATTCGAAAACAAGGTTACTTCTCCGTGTTCAAAAGTACGAGGGGCGTTCAAGATATTCTCGGTATCGGGGTGAAGCCGTGGCTGTATATATAAATTGACTTATTTATTAAGTAAAACTATTATTTTAGTGCATTCATGTAAAATTTCATATAAATGTGATTATTAATTCGCGTTTTATCTCTAGTTAAACAGAATCATAATGGCAACTGAGGCGATGATGGTGAAAATTGAGCATCGCGCTGTAATTAAATTTCTCACTAAGCAAGGAAAAAGTCAAAAAACTATTCATGAAGAGATGGTGGCTGTTTACCAGGGTTCCGCGCCTTCATTATCAACTGTGCAAAAGTGGTCAAGTGAGTTCAAGAGAGGCAGAGAGAGCATTGAGGACGACCCCCCGCTCCGGCGCCCCGGCTACAGCTGGTACGGGAGAAAGCATCAAAGAAGTCGAAAAACTTGTTCTTGAGGATGCCCGAATAAAGGTGAAAATGATGGCAGAGATCACCAAGCTTTCAATTGGTACCATTCACACCATTCTTCATGACCATCTTAACCTTTCAAAGGTCAGTGCAAGGTGGGTGCCACGAATGCTCACAGCGCCTCAGATAAAAAGTGAGAATCGCATGCTGTAGAGAGCTTTTGGAGATGTGTAGTGAGAACGCGGACGGTGTTATGGATCGAATTATTACTGGGGACGAAACATGGGTCCACCACTATGACCCTGAAAGCAAACAAGAGTCCATGCAGTGGCATAAAAAAGGAACAGACCCCCCGAAGAAGTTCAAAGTCACTCCGTCTGCCGGGAAGCTCATGGCCACAGTTTTTTGGGACTCAAAGGGAATCTTGCTCATTGAGTACAAAAAAAAAGGTGAAACCATCAACGCCACATCCTACGCTTCCACTTTGCATAATTTGCGGGAGGAAATTAAAAAGAAAAGACGGGGTAAACTCGCAGCGGGTGTGTTGCTTCTTCATGACAACGCTCCTGTTCACACGGCGCGAGTTTCCAAGGCTGCTGCGCGAGATTGTGGTTTCGAAGAAATCCAACACCCACCCTATAGTCCAGACCTTGCCCCTAGTGATTATTTCCTGTTTCCGGATTTGAAAAAATGTCTTCGTGGAAAAAGATTTTCGGGTGATGAAGAACTCAGGTCGGCAATAAATGGGTATTTTGCAGAGAAAGAGGAAATTTATTTTTTTGAGGGTTTAAAAAAGCTTATCTCAAGATGTAACAAATGCATTGATGTTAGGGGAGATCATATTGAAAAATAAAGACAATTTAAATTGAATTCGCATTTTCCTTCATATCGATACCGAGAATATATTGAACGCCCCTCGTATTTGCCATATTCATAGCGGGACAAATATTAGAAATTTCTGATTCAGGACGGGGCCTGCGACATTGCATTTCCTGCGATCGCGGAAACCGGGATTAAGACCAGACTCAGCAGTATCATCCTTCTAATTCTGTTTTCAAGGCGGTTAAGGACTCTCATAACGCTAGAGATACATTCATTTTGCCCACTTTTCCGTATCTCACAATACATCAGGATTACTTACGTGTCCGCTTGGAAGACAAATACAACTTTTCCGAAGGAGAAGTAGATAGAAGATGAGCCCGAGAGTCTACCATATGATAGGCATGCGAAGAAAGGCTCCCAAGCAGCCGAAATAAATCATTCTTTGGATCCTGGTGAAAGGTAACACTGATGTATTTCGTTGCAAGCTTATTTCAACAAACAACTGGCGCATGGAATGGAAGATTGTTTTTTTTTTTTTTGGATAGATCAGGGTACAATCTTCTGCTCCCTGTTGTACTCGTTTGTTCCACTTCGATGTCAATATGGCTTGTTGTGACCAGTGAAGATCTGGGTTTTTTTTAATTTTGCACCAATTCGTTATTTTGTTGGTAAGTCTCACGTTTTTTATTTGTTCTATTGCTTAGGTGGTCGGGTATTACGTAGCAGATTAGAGATGGTATACGAGTATCTGATGCCTTGGTGGCAGCTTTACCACTGTGTTTCGGGGCGAAATGCTGGCGCAGTACATCGAACGAGATTAATGGATAGTTGGCCGCCAAAGGCATTGACGATTCTCGCTATGGCAACTACATATATGACGTTTGCTTCATATTGGAAATTCAGCTTTGATACGGATTTTCATGCGGAGGTTGTTTAAATGTCTAAAACTCAAGACATTTTTTCTGTCTATAGTGGCGAATCCGCTTCCAATTTGCCGCTGCTTATATTCACGGTAGCTATAATCCTTCCAATATCCGGTCTGTTCCATCTCACTTCTTAGTTGATGGTTAGATCTGCTTTAAACATGCAAGGTCTCCGCCAGTTGCTCAGTAGGACGTGATCTATTAAGAGACTTTTCGAATAGTATCTATGTGTCGTCAATATTCTTATCATTTCTATCTGGGGTATTCGTTTGTTTCGTTCCCATTTATTTGTTTTACACCTACGCGGAACTGACTCACCGATCGCCCTCTAGGGACTCCCACTGAAAATAAGAGGCAGGCTGCACTGGTGTCAGCAGCCCCATGGGAGGTTACAAGTACCGCTTAACCGACCAATTTAAGTTATTCCATCGCCATCTCTGCAGCTCTCTTCCGACTTGGTCTTTGAGCCCTGAAAGTTCAGGGCTGTAACTTTCTTTATTCAGGGAACACATTTGATCCCATCTGGGGAGTTACTCTGCAGTTCTTTTATTCAAAGTTGAGTCGTGTCTTTTTTATACCTGCTCGGACTTTGTAGCGTTGGTGAGGATGTTTCCTTCTTTTGTTTTTTTATTTGGCGGGCGCACAAGGGAGTTTGTGTGCCCTGAAGATGTTTACTCTTAGCTCGGGCGAGGGGAAGTTAGGGAGGGAAAACAGAGAGAAACCGATGTGCGTTGGTTTTAAATGTTTGCAAGTTATAATGACTAGGAAATAAAGAGCTCGCCATTCCATAAGCGAGTTGTACGGATTAGGAACGAATCACGATATTTCAGAGTACATCCAAAAGAAGGATTTAAAGTACACTGATGAGCATTTAGAGCGAGACGGGTGTTACGGTTAAAAGTTAGAAGCAGCGGAATGCTACTAGCAATTTCAGTGGAGCACTGGTAGTGAAAATAGCGATACAACAAGGTGAGGCAGGAAGCATTACGTCGCGTCGGTGTTCGAGCGTGTCAATGACTGTGTAATATTTTCATCCCCTATGAGTTTTGTCGCACGATTTTGGATACTATCTAGGAAGTGCGTAGAGGTCTTAGGAGTACCTGATCAGATATGGGCATTGTATTCCAATTTTGGGCGGATGAATGCCTTATATATTGAGGCGAGATCGGAGGGGAGGAGTATTTCTTACATCGTTTGAGAAAGTCTAAACATTTTGTAGCATTATTGGCAACATCGAATATGTGGTGATTCCAACGTAAGTTGTCATTGACACACATACCGAGAATGGAAACTTTTTCGGTTTCGACGATGCAAGTGTCATTCATGGATAATGGCTGGGTGTTTAAATTTCGCTTTAACGACAGCAGACAGCATTATGTTTTGAGAGCATTCAATTTCACTCTGTTGGTGGCTCCCCATTTTGTAATGCTGTTTTTATCGGAATTTAATGAGCTTCACATACACTACCGTTTCCGTTCTACAGCCGGTGAGTTTGGAAACAAATATGAAAAGCAGAGAGTACTGTCATCGGCAAAGGAATATATTGGACTAGAAGTGGCAGACAAGAGAACATCAATGAAAATTACAAAGAATGTCGGAGACAGAACGGAGCCCTGGGGCACACCAGCATTTATTTTGTAAACATCAGACTTTAAACCATCCAAGACAACTTGAATTGAACGTTCCGAAAGGTAGTTTCTAATCCATTGAAGCAGAGAGTCGTCGATAGCAAATGTACGCATTTTCGACAAAAGAGCCTGATGTCAAACTCTGTCAAATGCCTTAGGAATACGAGTATCAAGTGCAACTATCTTGCTTTCGCCGGATTGATGTATGCTTTGGTTCCACTTCTCGGTGAGACATGCCATCAAATCACCAGTGGACCTGTTGCTACGAAAACAGTACTGCCGGTCATTGAGAAGTTTTCGTGTTTCGAGATATTTCATGAGCTGACGGTTTATCAGCGTTTCCATGACCTTGGGGAGAAGGGGCGTTAGTGCAATGGGTCTGTAGGAGGATAGAGAAGAAGATTCGCCATTTTTAAGGACTGGCTGGACAAATGCTGTTTTCCAAGAGTCCTAAAGAGTATGATTGATGAAAAAGCTTACGCAGTGGTTTTGGCATCGAGGAAGAACACCTCTTCGGAAGAAGGAGAGATATACCATCTGGACCAGCGGATTTGTGAATATTGAGATCCTTAAGTGCTCTTGCTACTACACGTGTGCGAAAGTGGATTTGGCCCATTGAAGATTCGACGACCGAATGTAGGCGGAGACAAAGCACAATTTGGAAGTGTTGAACAGTCCGCAAAGTGTGCAGATTGGCTTTGTCCAAAGAGCTGACAGCTGGAATGTCATTGTAAATGAGCGTTGGGATGGGGGACGAGGCAGAATTGCTAATATTTTTGACGAAAGAGCAACAAGTTGTGACACTGTAGTATTTTTTGCCTCAAATTTTGGTTGAATTGAAGTTTTACAGTTTTGAGAAAGATGTTGCAGTCGTTCCTGGCTCGTTTGAATTTTTTTTCATAGGACAGAAAAAATATTTCTCTAACCCTAACATCCTCGTTACACATCGAGTCGTACCACGTCTATTGTTTTAGTTTGATACCTTTCATCCGAAGAGGGATAAACGATCTAATTCCAAAGAGAATAGTGTCTGTGATCATATCAGCAGCAACATCCACAACGTTATCGTGGCAACAAAGCGACCAGCTAAGATTCCTAACCAAGCTGTTAAGTCAGCTCCAATTGGATCTCCCATATTGGCATACCGTTCTTTTAGGAACCTTTTATCTACTTGTGCGGTATACCGTATACCAGGGTGAGAAGTTAAAAACAAGTCCAGGGTGTTGGCGGTATGACTATCAACGTGTGGTATTCGCGTGGGCTCATTAACAAACTCCGTCAAGTTGTTTTCCGCAGCAAAGATCTCAACACACCGTCCTTCGGGTGTTGTCTGTCCAGAATGTCGAAGCCAACCAGAATTGTGTATATTGAAATCGCCCGTAATCACGATTTCAGTATGAGGATACAGAGATAAAATTCTTTGAATGGAATCAGACCACGCATCAAACTCGTGGAAGGTCGAGTTGCTGTCCAGTTTGGGGCATCTGTAAATAAAGCAGTAGTGGATAATTTGCTTACGGAGATGGAATTTTAATCACATGAAACTGAATTCCGGATTGGAACAGGGACTACATTGTGGTGGAATTTGGTAAGCTACATCACTACGCACATAAATGGCGAGACCGCGATGAGGAAAGAATAGTGGCACTAGTTCGTAGCCAGGCAGCTGCAGATTAGAATGATTTGAGAGGTGTTGGCGGGGATCTACCTGTGTTTTACTAAATTCCAAAACAGCTGGTCTGAATTTACAGACGTGGACGTCTGATTTAACTTCTAGATGTCACCTCTAGAGCAGCAGTAGCTTCTTGAATAACCTTTCTATTCATAGAAATCGTTAAGATAAAGCTTGATTGGTGGTATTATTTTGAACGACCAACTAGGCCTTCAACTCGAAGGCTTTATCGGCAAAGTTGATAAGTTTTAAACTACCACCAAGTCTCGTCATGGTGATGGTGGTTGGGTTCGATTTCCATCCCATACGCCAAAAAGCAGAAAAAATATTCATGAGGTGACTACCATATCTCCCTTCTCCCAATTTCTCCCTATTCGAAGTTGCTCACCAGTATGAATACGCACTACATTGGGAGCGCAAATACTAGGTTTACACCAAACTATTGCGCTAACAATTTTTTTTTTCCTCACGAACTTTGATTGTTGATTAACGATAGTTTAGTCACAAAGTATATCAGGTCCTGTCTGTTTTCGAAGGCATTATCGTGCAGACTGAATTTTGTCACTGCTGATTCCGATCCTTAAATTACTCACTGTAGCAAATGTGTTGTTAGCTTCAGTATCCACTTATAGTCAACTAATTACAAATACTTGTCTACTGTTGATCCTTAAAATTTTCAAAAAATCACACAAATTCTGCAACTGCTAACTCGATCTAAATAGTAGTGCAGAATGAAAAAGTTGCAGGATGCACTCAAAGAAGAATTCAGTAAAACCAAGTTCAAGGTCCGAACAAGGACGTAATGCTGTTTTTTCTCCATTAGATTTTGTTTTGTCCTTTCTCACGGCTACCGATAAACAGTACAATGTACAACTACAGCCTTATACAGAAGACAACTTTTGTTCTCATTTGCATTTCTTTTCAACTTTTCTGTGCCATTAAGCAGTATTGAAAACCTGTGCCTGGATTTGTTGGTAACGTAAGTCCCTGGGGTGGAAGAAGTAAAACCTGTGCCATGAAATAGCTGAGAAATCTTTGTTCTCACAAGAGGATGTTAAAGCCTTCCATGGCACATGTTTTTTTGGAATGTGTTTGTCACTAAGACTGTGACATTTGATTGAAGTCGTTTAGTCCTTTAGTACTGACACACATATTAAGCTCAAGTTTCCCCCATTCCTTCTTTAAAAAAAAAATCCACCCAATTAGAAAAAAATAATTGCCGCTCATTAGTTTCGAGTCAAAAAAGCTGTAGAGTTTCGTCAATCAATCACGCACAGAACTTCCTTTCAATTTGAACACAAAAACGAACATTCCCAGCAAAACATTCGAAGAGTTTTATTACTTCCTGTACTCACAATTACTCAGGACTGCAACACCTCGATGCCAATTTTTATGGTTTGCACTTCGCAATCCACCTTAATGCTCCTTCGACTTGGCACAAGAAAGCTGAAGGAAATTTCATTTCATGAATGATTTATGTGAACATTCGCTTGCGATAGGGTAAACGACCTCACAACTCGCATCCTTCGCCGGAAGCACCAGAGCCAGTCAATTTTCGAAAACGTCTGCCCTGCTCTATTTGAGTTTTTATAAAGGGTTTCACAGTCAAGTTTAACTCTTTAAAGTCAGAATTTCACACATTTCCAGGGAAATAAATTCATCTTGTTGTGTAGGAAGGAGAACTAAAATATACGAGTATACCCAATATTTTGCTCCTATTTTCCTAAAGGTTCTGTCCTCCAGAATCGGAAACTGGCTACAGTCTACGAATGAGAGAAAATTCAATTTTACCTACCTATTCCTCCGATTTACCACAGCCGTTACAAAAGACATACAAAACTAAAATGTATTCCAACTTCCAAGTGAAGTATACAATTTTTAAAATAAAAATGAATTATGCAGTTCGCAGTTCGCAGTTCGCAGTTCGCAGTTGGCCTTGCACCAAGGATACGATACGTGCGCAACGACGGCTACAACTCAAGCCCAAGGATGTAGTAAGATGGCGATATACGAGTACGAGTACAAATATATGCACAATAAATTTTTTTGATATATTTTCTATTTATTTTTCAAATGAAATCGATATCTCATTTTAGTGAGAAATGGAACGTGAAATTATTTTAGAAAATTTTCGTCTCCATTTCATCGATTTAAATTCGATTTGAAATGCGAGATGAAATGCGCATCGATGCTGAACGTTTCTGTGGAATTGCTAGTTGCATTTTATGGAAATATTATGTTCTATCTTCTCCAAATTAGAGCAAGAGATTATCCTTCAAATGGTTTTGATCCTGAGTCAAAATTCGTCTCTGTAATTTTTCTCAGGAAATCGAACCTACGAACCAATGGGACAATCCATTATCGCTATCACTTGCCTGAGTTTTGGACATGGAACAAAATTCAGCCAAGTGATAGCCTCGACCTGGCGAGGACCAGTGTCACATCAGATATGTTTATCTTGCCTTTAAGTGGTAGCAATCCGAACTCGAAATCCTAAGAACGAATATTGTACTAAAGAGAAAAATACCAGCACATACTAGGCGTCAATTTTTCACGATGAACTGTCTGTTGGTTAGCATATTATAAATAATGTACAAGAGTGGTTCACTGATCCCCAGCCTAGTCAGCATATAGAAAAGACCCTCAACCATACGGTGTCGAAGGCCTTCTCCAAGTCAACAAGGCAGGCACCAGTGCATTGGTTTTTGCCTTTATTCCATTGGATCTCGGACACCAATTTAGACGCGGCATGAGACATATCATGTTCAGCCTTAAAACCGAATTGATTATCCGGAACTATATGCTTGTCCTCAACCCACCTAGACAAAGATTACTTTTTCAAACACCTTACTGATATTCGGAAGGAGACTTATCGACCGGAGATTCGCCGGATTGGATATATCCTTTCCCTTTTTGGGGATAGGCTGAACCGCCGCCGTTTTCCAATGCGCTGGATAATGTGCATTATTCATTGCATTATTAAACAGGGTGGTGTAAATGTCCACCGCTTCTAGAGGAAGATGTCGAAGCACGATGTTCGGAATACCATCGGTCCCCACTGATTTCTTAGCCCTGATTGTGTCGAAGATTTCATGGAGCTCTTCCTTCGAAATGAACGGGGGTAGGTCACCCTCTCTGGTAATTACATTATTTGCCATATTTTCGTCGATGAACCGGGTGAAACCAGAGCCCTCGGATCGCCAGTTCTCTATTTCATTTCGAATGTAGAAGTCGTGCACCAAGACGTGATTGTCCAGGTCATAATTAGGGCCAATGGTATCAGTGGCCTTGTATATTTCCTGGAAAGTCGCCCCTATGGCCTCAACCTTCTCCTGTGGATCCTCGATCACAAAGAAGTCGTCATCATCAGCGGCCTCATTTGGATCAATACCTGCTATTGTCAGTAACCGTTCGTTGTCTGTTGTCCGCGCTATTTTAATACACTGAAGGTCGTTTTGATTTTTTCTCCGAAATAGTTTATTTATTTGCGGGAACATATTCGGGTTGCTGGTGTTTACAGCCCGAATCCTGTTGTTCCAACACGAACTTACAGAAATTTTGTAATTCTCTGTTATTAACGTTTGAATATTTGTAATCGACGCCTTCAGTGTCCTAATCTCCCGGTCTTGTCTGTCAGTAAACTGTCTGTACAAGTTTTTGAGTTTTGTTAGTAGGATTGCGGAACAGGTCTTCGTTAGTCGTGCGTCGATACCGCGGTATTGTTGTGTCCATAGTTTGTTTAATGATCTCGTCCATTCGTTTTAGGTACTTGTCGATCTCCTCGTTTGACAAATTCCTATTAGCCGGTGGATGAAGCGTGTTCAAATCGAGTGCTCTTGTCAAGGTTGCGGAGAAGCGTGTCCATCGAGTCCTACTGTAGTTGTAAGAATATCTTTGGACAAACTCCTCCAATTCCGCAATTTCGTTGGGAACTGTAATTTCGGTGCTGAAACCGCAATGGTCACTGTCATACACGAATGTGCGCAGACAGTTTAGCGTTTGTAAATTCGTATCTATCAGTCGTATACGTTCGTCGTACAGCAGTAGATCCAAATAAGACCCGCCTCTGGGAAACGACGGGTTATCCGTCGCTTTAAGACCGAGTCTGTACATTACATCGTGCTAACCCCACCAATCGAGTAGTAGGTTCCCTCTAGTATTTGGCAAATTATTTCCCCAATCTCTGTGTTTAGCGTTGAAGTCCCCGCCGAATATAAAATAATTCTCCCCCGATTCCAGCCTCAGAAGTCGAAAAAGCGTGTCAAGCTCTGTAATAAATAAAGTGGATTGTGAAGTCTCAGGTGCATAAACAGAGGCCAAGTACAGCCGCTTTCCACTGCGGAGCGGGATGTAAATGACGACTGCCTCCAACACCCGGAACCTACGCAACGCTCCCTTGTACACTCTGTGAAATTTTATACCTTGTTTAATGAAGATCGCAACACCGCCTCCACGTTTGGATCCGGGCCGGTTTCTTCTTCTGACAATATAATTATTGTACTCCAGTTTGTGCTTATCGGTTAGCTTGGCTTCGCTAGCGAAAAGCACATCAGGAGTTTGGTCTTGTAGCAATTTAAACATCGCGGCTCTTCGTTGGATCCTAATCAGTGAATTAACATTCACTGCAAGGACCTTCAAAGTTTGCTCCACCATGTGCGTACCCATTACGACATGTGTTGCGTTAGGCCCGGCAGCAGCGCGTAGATCTGGTCCACTCGCTTGGCCTGTTCTTGCACCTGTTTTTGCAGCTGAGCCATCTGCCCTTGGATTGCGAGCAAAATGGTCAGCATGTTAGGTGCAGCTTCCGTTGTTCTCGGCATTGGCGCCGGAGAAACAACGGTCGCTTGCTGTACCATAGCCCCCCTACCTGCCGCCATTTGGGCGTAGGAAATTTGGGGCGTGACGGCTGGTGTTTGAAACCTCACAGGTGAACGTTTGACTTCCACCTTCTGCTGCCAAGCCAGTTTTGCTTTTTTAACGTCAGCGAACTTAGGACAACTTCGATAGTTTGCGGTGTGTCCCACGTTCCCACATAACACGCACGAGAGTTGCGTCCTATCGGATGCTCCGTCCCTACCCAGAGCACACTCCTCGGAACTGTGGTTCTTTGCGCACTTCACGCATCGAGGCTGCATTTGGCAGTTCGACGCGACGTGCCCGAACCTCTGGCAGCGAACGCATTGTATAACGCCTTCGCTCCTTTTTAATTTTTCCCAGTGAACCACCTGGTAGTCTAGGACATTGATACTCCTCAGACAATTCAGACGGCTTTCGGGACTGAGCTGCATCGGGAAGAAGCAATCAGGCAGCCTCCGTTTCTCCTGCCTTGCTCTAGCTGTGGTAAATTGCTTTACCCCCACAAACTTGAGTCCTTCGCACTCCTTCTCTTTGAGCATCGCCAGGATCTCCTCAGGATCAGAAGACGGTTCCAACCCCTTCAGCAGCATCGATTGCCGCATTTCACACTTCGGCGTGAATGAATAGTGCTCCGTCGTCGTTTCTTTTAGGAGCTCTTTCACTTTCGCGTAGCCCTCCACTGTATTACAGTGGATGGCATGGCGATCATTCCCCAATCTGTTAATGTTAAAATTATTACCAATGACCAGCTTACATAGGTCCTTGGTAGCATTTACCTCTGGTTTATAGGTGTTGATAGGAGGCACCTTCTCCTTCTTCTTCTGCTACTGCTGTTGTTGTTGTTGTTGTTGCTGCTGCTGCTGCTGCTGCTGTTTTAGCTGTAGCCGTTGTTGTAACTGCTCTTGTTATTGTTGCTGGTGTTTCTTAACGTTTTATTTTTGTAGCACTTGTGCTATTTAATTTGTTTGGTGTTGTTGTATTTGCTTTTGAGCAAGCTGCTGTTGTTGGGATTGGTCTTGCTCTTCCCTTTTCCTTCTTACCATTTGCTTTTCTTTTATGGCCAGCACTCTTTGTTGTAGCATTTTGATGCTGCCACTAATGGCCTCCATTTCTTCCTCTTCATCATCAGCTTCGCTTGCTGCCAATGAAGCGAAATTGTTCCCTTCCCTCACCCCTCCAAGCAGCTTTACAGTGGCCGTTGGTAGGGTGGGACGTTTTTCCAAGTTAGAAGGTGGACTAAGCTTCCTCCTTCTCTTTGTTTTTGGCGTTTGGCTTGAACCACTCGAAGCCTCACCTGATACTTCAGCAGATCCCGCTATTAATACGCGCGACACCATCAACTTATTGCGTGTGATTTCACACCTTTGGATTACGGTCTTTGGCGGTATGTGAAGTCACTAGTCTATGCCGATAAACCAGAGACGTTGAACGTTTTGGGAGTCAACATTCGCCGTGTTATTGCTAATAAATTTGTCGAAAATTGGACTTCAGGATTGCGCTTCATTTGAGCTAGCTATGGCGCGGATATTCCAATATCATATTTAAACACTGATGGCATAAAATTATCTATTAAACAAAGCTAATACCATAGACAGTAACTTTAGCTTCAAGTATTTTATTTCATATTGAATGTGTATACCTCTAGAAGAACACCCTTTACATGCGATCATCAAGATGTGGCATTGTCCCTGTTTGTCTAATATTAGCGCAAATGCCACTTTTATTTCTCCTAATGTGAAGTTTACTCGTCTATGTATTCTTGTGAATTTATCGAACTCTTTCTTAAAACGACGTTTCAGCATCCCCTTCCCAGATTTCTTACATGCTCGCCTTCGATTATAGTCCTTCATTCGTGGATGGTGTCGGGCCAAACACGTACTGCGTCTGCCTTACCTTTCCCGTCATCGATTGGAATTTTCTTTTGGCTGCCAGCCAAGTGCTTCACATATTTCAGAAATTCCCTGTTTCTGATTTTTGGCAATGTTCCTTTAGTTCATTTTTCAGTTCATCAACCTAAGTCGGGGATGGCCTACTCATACTGAATACTTCACTCAAACCAGTGTTCAGTTGATCTGAGAGCAAAGGAACTCCCAAAATCTGTAGACTGAAAAACAAAATACGTTCGCATCAAAAAATTGCTGCACGTCCACTGATTCTCCGCAACATGTGCCGCAAGAGTAAGCAAATAAAATTGAACGTCTTGTGGTGTTGCTCAAGTAGCACACCGCATCTTTATGAAAGTGTCACCCAGTCGGTCGGATATGCACAGTTCATATCCTGAGGTGATGGTAGGATTTTTTTTTTTTTTTCAACTTGAACGCCTCCACTCACTGTCAATAGCTCAACCATTAGCAAAACCATTTTCAACGGTCTGTTGGTGCATATTTCACGGTAGTACTTCAAAACTATGTCAGTTTGCTGCCAGATTGAATGTTTCACAAATAAATGTGACTACAAAACAAGTCCTTCTACCAGGGGTCATGTGTGGCAAATAATAGCTGAACATGTCAGCTTCAGTAAACGTGCTGCATTAGCATACGAGTATCTCCTTCTAGTTTCTGGGATGCTGGTGTTATAACTGCTATTCCTGTTGCTACTCGTACAGTACCTTCTGTACGCTATACCCTACTGCCATACAGAGCTCCAGTGAAAAGCGCCAACCAAGACCACATGAACATTTCACAAAAAGCTGAGCAAAAACTCTGTGCATGTCAAAATCATCATACGAGTATCCACCTCTCTACAGGAAAGGGATCCATGCTGGCGGTTACATTTACAGTGTGGCTGAGCTAAAATTTTTCAATGGAAACAATTTTTTTCGTGGAAAATATTTTAATTAAAATTTCGGTAGCATTGTGTGGACAAGAGAATGGCGCTGTGCGAATTGATGATTACGTATTCAGCGCCGTTCATTACATTATGGAGGTTAATGTGTAATTTGATGGGTTCATGTTCAACTTTATGACACCGTTGGACACGGAAATGGATATGACTTTAAGAGTTTTTCATTGTTTTATTTTATGATCCAGATTCAGTTGATGCTTTAGGGCAATACAGAAAAACTGGTCACGCCAGAAACTTCTTTCGTTAACATATTTTGTCGATGAACCCAACTACTTCAGCACGCCGAACACGCTGGTGTCTTAATACGGATAAATTTGTTCACTACTCTCTAGGGGACTTTCACGGCATTTGATCAAGAAATTGCTGACTTTGAAATAACTTGAATGTTGTCAAGTTCATAGCGTAGCGCTTTACCTCCCAGTGATGATCCTCAGTAGCAGCATGAGTAAATACTTGCTGAGCAAAAATTTCTTACTCACGTAGGTTAAAATGGCAAGTATGTGCCTACGCCGAGGCTCACAATTACCTCGGGTGATAATTCGGATTTGCACGTGCAATGTAGAGTCCGTAGACTCTTATCATGCAGATATCACCGCCATTCTGAAAGTGCGATGGGATGAGCCGCTCATAAGTAGGATGGAAAACTGTAACATCTACTATGGTGATTGCTATAGGGAAGAGAAACAGCGCTTATTTGGATCTGGATTTGTCATACGCGGCAAACTTAGGCCAGAAGTCTTGAGCCTCCTTCATCTGAGCGAGCATCTTATGACGATCCACATCTTGGCTAAATTCGCTAATATAAGACTAATATGAGCCCATGCCCCACTGAAGACACTGTTTCCTCAACTCAATATACACAAAGAGATATGGCGATTTCAGGATGATGAAACGCTAAATCAAATTAAACATTTTGCGATAGACGTAAGGCATGTTTCCAGTATTTTGGATGTCTGAACCTTCCTTTCAGCCAATATTCACGCGGATACCCAAGCGACACATCAAAGATGATCTACTGTGAGAAGGTATATGACCTTCAGAATATTTGTCGAAAGCGTATTCCGAAATTTCTCAACAAGTCAAGAAACGTTCAGAGCCGATCATGAACTATACGCGCAAAAGAGGCAGGAAAAAGATCGGTTTCACCAGAAGAAGAAAATTTGATTTGATTTGCGGCCCGGGTCAACCCCGGACAGATTTATTATTGCTTATTGCAAGCTTATTCTTAGAACTAACAATTTTCACTTAAAACTAAAGATAAAAACTAAAGGGTGGGAGCGGTTAAAAAAAGTTAGGATGTGAGGCATAGGTGGAAATAAGAGTGTTTTTAAGAGAAAGTTTGGTGAGATGGTAGTCGAAGAGAGGCAGAATATCGTTAACTTCACGAAGCATTCTAGAGATTGGCTCCAAGTGTCCCTAATTCGTTCGGTGAAGATTGAGCCGGAAAAGTGGCACAGACCTAAGATTGCGTGGGTTGGTATTAAAAGAAATAAGTCGAAGTAAAGAAGGACAATCGATATTCCCAACTAAAATTTG
Organism: Volucella zonaria; assembly: GCA_963966105.1. Lineage (NCBI taxonomy): Eukaryota > Metazoa > Arthropoda > Insecta > Diptera > Syrphidae > Volucella > Volucella zonaria. Next base: position 126,959,096 of record OZ014533.1, on the reverse strand, counting down.
ATGAATAAAGAGAATGTCGGCAACTTTTCGACGTATAGAAGGGGGTTGTAAATTTATAAGTTTAAGCCGGTCTGTATAAGGTGGTAAGTTTTGGCTATCATCCCAGGGAAGACCACGTAAAGCGAATCGTAAAAACCTGCGTTGAACAGCTTCTATCCGGAGGATGTGTGTTCTGTAGTAGGGTGACCAAACTTGGCTTGCATATTCAAGAAGAGGCCTAACAAAGAGATTTGGTAACATAAGGATTGGAAAACTCCTTAGACCAGCGCTTGATGAAGCTAAGGGCAGAGTTGGCTTTCTTTATTATATTATCAATGTGAGAACGGAAATTGAGTTCCTTATCACAGATAACACCTAAATCACTCAACTCATTCACAAAGGGAACAGGCAGATTAAAGATTAGATAGCAGCGAGGTGAAGTAGGGGGCCGCTTACGGGAATACGTTATAGCCTGACACTTATTGACGTTAAGCTCAAGAAAATTCTTCTGACACCAAGTACAAAATCTGTCAAGATCTTCCTGCAGTGGTAGGCTGTCTGAGGAAGAGGATATATATCTAAAGACTTTCATATCGTCTGCGTAAATACTCGTAGATATGTATGAATTTTTAATGATGCAATCAACATCATTAATGGCCAGAATAAATAGTAAGGGGCCAAGGTGGCTGCCTTGAGGGACACCAGTGGAGGCTTTAATTGGGTCAGAAATCATGGACCTAAATAAAACATAGTATTGTCTTTCATTTAAATATGATCGAACCCATGTTATAAAGTTTATTTGGAAACCAAGAGCTTTTAATTTCAGAAGGATTATATCATGTGAAATCCTATCAAAGGCTTTGCTGAAATCGGTGGCAATCACATCAACTTCATTTCCAGATTCCAGTGCACATAAAGTGCTTAATACGAATTCCGTTAAGTTGGTGGTCGTAGATCTACCTTTGAGAAATCCGTGCTGGTTTTGGGAAACAATAGGTTTAAAATGGAAAAGCATTATATCATAAATAATGCTCTCGAAAAGCTTCGGTCGATAGTTGGAAATATCATCTTTTCGGCCTTTTTTATGTAGGGGAATAATAAATGATCTTTTCCAGGTCGAGGGAAATAATCCTTGGGTGATAGAAAGCTGAAAGAGAGCTGTAAGAGATTGGGCTAGGTGCATTTCACATTTCTTTAAAAATATAGGGGGAAGATCATCAGGGCCGGCGGAATAATCATCTTTGAGGTTTATTATTTTATCTTCGACTTGCTCTAAAGCTATAGACACATATTCTAAAGTTGTTTGTGGGCAGCTATTTAAGTAGGAAAAGTAAGAGTGGTCTGGCTCTTGGGAATGGGTGGCGAACGCTTGGCTAAAAAAAGTTGCGAAGAGATTTGCTATAATTTGGGGATCCTCCGAGGACTTATCTAGAAAATTCAGAGATGATGGATAGTTATCCGATTTACTTTTAGTTTTGATGAACTGAAAGAATCGCTTGGGGTCGGAAATGAGTGTGCGGTCCATTCGGTTTAAATAGTTGTCATATAGAGTTTGACAAAGTACAGAGAAATTTATTAGGGCAGACTGGTAGTAAACGAAATCGATGTCGGAACGCGATATTAAGTAAGTACGCCAGAGCTTATTTCTCTTATTACGAAGAGATCGCAGCTCATTATTATACCAGGGTGGTGATGATGAGGGATTCTTTTTGGGTAAAAAAGGTACAGATTGGGAGAGACATTTGAAAATTTCGGTATAAAAGGATGCGATAGCATCGTTAACCGTGAGGTTGGGATTATCGTAAAGAAATTCAAAATTGGCCATACTGAGGAGGTTATTCAGTTTGACGTAGTTAGCCCTATGAAAATTAAAACTGTAAGAATACTCATAAGAAACGCGATTAAGACCATTGTCATACGCTAAGGTAAGAGAAAGGGGAGGGTGGTAACTACCCAACTTAGAAAGAAGATGTCTGCTTTCTAAAATGATGCAGTTATCTGTATCAGTGGCGAAGACTAGGTCGAGTTGTCTGCCGATGTTATTGGTGACACCACTTAATTGATACAGGCCAGAGTCAGTAAGGCAATCGATGAAAAGGTTTTCTTTATCAGAGGTGAGATTTGTTGCAGTAAAGTAGGACTGGTCAGTCTGAGCCCATACAAGCTTAGGTAGATTGAAATCACCTAAAAAAATAACTACGTCGTTGGAATCAGCAGCATTAAAAATGCTGTCGATTGCATCAAAAGCTAGCTGGTAACCTTGAATTGGTTGAGAGGGGCGAATATAGCAGCAGCAAATACGAGTATATAGGTTGCGCTTGCAAATAGGAATTCTAGCGCATACAAATTCAAAGAATGCAGTGGACGATTTTTTAAAGGGTTAGACTCAAGACGAGAGTGTATAGCTAGAAGTACCCCACGGCCATATAAATTTTCCTCTTTATCTAGACCGTCGTCACGGTGTAAATCAAAGTCTTGGGAAAATAATTCATTATGCTTAATATTAGGGGTGAGATTGGTTTCAGTGAGTGCAAAAATGTCGTAGGGCAGAATCTGCGAATTAAGATATATAGCAGAAATCTTAGTTCGTAATCCTCTTACATTTTGATAATACAGGGACAGATATTTGGGAGGCTTCGGCAAAGAATTGAGTGGTGGGTTAGGAGCGATGGTAGTTTTTGAAACTAGACCGTGTTCGCTGGAGGTGTAGTATGCGTTTGGAACTTACGTGAGACGCAAAAGAAGAGAGATCATTAGCCACATCATCAGGAGTCATATCTAATTGCTCATGAAAACGTATTGGGTCTACAAGTAAGTTTCCAGCGTTTTTTTCTAAAATTTGAAGTTTTATTATGAAAACATAGTTACAATGCTTTATTCAAAGTATCGTCCATCAGAAGCCCCCATCTTTCTGGCAATTTATGAATTCCGGACCAAAAAAATTTCTCGTCTTTCGAGCCCAAGAACGTATCGAGCCAATTTTTGATTTCCTCTACTGAGCTGAAGCGTATTCCCGTAAGAGCGTTCTGCATCGAACGAAACAAGTGGTAGTCAGATGGTGCCAAGTCTGACCCGTAAGGCGGGTGAGGCAGAATTTCCCATCCACTATTCTCCAAATAGTTTTTCACCGAAACCGCAACATATGGCCGAGCGTTGTCGTGATGAAAAATGACGGACTCATGCCTGGTCTCATAATCTGGCCGTTTTTCTTTTAATGCCCGCTTCAAACGAATTAGTTGGGTTCGATATAATGGTCCTTTGATGGTTACACCACTCGGAAGCAGTTCGTAGTATACGACACCCTTTTGATCCCACCATATGCAGAGCATGATCTTATTCACGTGAATATTTCGTTTCGGCGTCGATTGGGCGGGCTCGCCGGACTTTGTATACGATTTTTTGCGTTTAGGATTATCATAATAAATCCAGTTCTTATCACCAGTGACAATACGATGCAAAAATGATTTATTTTTATACCGCTGCAGTAACATTTCAGACATGCAAAATCGCCGTTCGACGTGTCTTGGCTTCAATTCGTACGGCACCCAGTTTCCAACCTTTTGAATAAATCCCAGTGCCTTTAGGAGCAGGGAAACGGCTTGTTGCGTGACGCCCAATGATGCAGCAAGTTTTTCTTGAATCTGACACAGATCTTCATCCAGTAAAGCGTCCAATTCCTCGTCTTCAAAACTTTTCGGCTTTCCGGGGCGATCTTTGTCTTCAACTCCAAAATCACCACTTTTGAACCGTTTGAACCACTCGCGGCACGTCGATTCACCAATACATTCCGCCCCATAAGTTTCCGAAAGCAAACGATAGGCCTCAGCCGCATTTTTCTTCATATTAAAGAATAAAAGCAGCGCTTCCCGCAAATGACGTTTATTTGGCTGGAAACTTGCCATGATTTTGCTCGATAAAATGTACGACACTGATAGAACTGCTCAAATATAACTCTGCAAAGTTGTTGACAGATACAAAACCTACAAATAAAACACATGGGGTCTGACATTTCTGCCCGGGATCCACTGGTGGCGCCATCTCTGACAAACGCTGGAAACTTACTTGTAGACCCAATATAAAAAGTTGCCGCAGATCATTGTGATTAGTGGGAAGGCCTTCTTGCAGAATGGAAACCATTGCATTGGTTTTCGTTATACCGTCTATACAGACAGAATCTGGCTTATCATGTAGATATGCGAGATATAAACGAACATTATCGTATAGTCTGCGGTCTCGTAGTCGAGAGAGTACATACCGGCCATCTTCCCCTGAATCTATAAGGTGCTTGGTTAACTTTGCCTTTGGAGGAAGTATGGGGTCTAAAAAAGAAGGTGGTGTGGTATTAGAGTGGGACTCTAGCTTAGAAGATGGGGAGGGATTTAAAATATGGGAGCGAATAAAGTTAGGGTATGTCGTTTTAGTTTGAGTGGGATGAGGAGAAGTTGTTGGGTTTTTTAAATGATTGAGAGGAGGATCAAGATTAAAAGATACACGTTTGGGAATTGGGTTAGACGGTGTGGAAGAACGTTTTGTGTATACGCGATTAGCAGTATGAAGTGAAGAAGGCGTGAAGAAAGGGAATGTCCCAACTTTAAAACTCCAGTTTGGATCAGGAGCTTGTTTGTTAGGCTTTGGATTTTTTTTGTGAGAGTTAGACTGCTGTTTTCTAGGTTTAGTGGGATTTGAATTAAAGGTAGTATCCTTGCGATGTTTGTTGTTTCCTCTATTTAGTTTTACTCTTTCCATGGTTATTCCACCCAGATTGATGACGTCGGAAGCAGGGTTGATGAACAACCATTCATATTTTAATGGGATGCTTACTTTGAGGGTGTTGGTGGAGATCTTACGGCAGTTGATGACATCAATTTTAAATTTAGATTTGAAGAGACTAGTTAGCCTGGCTCGATCGAGATGTGTACCTCTTATTAAAAACGCAACCGATTCGGCTTTGTTGGAATTGTTCAACTTTTTGATTCTATTGTTCCAGTCCGAAAGTGTCCATAAGGTGCCAAGTCGTGAGATTGTGGGTTCAAAAAGAGCAGACGTAGCACGCGATTGAAGATATTGAGAGTTTGTGCTTCAGCAATAACAAACGGAAGTTTTACAGGAACCTGCAGAGATTTGGACTCAAACCTTGTAGTAGAGTCACAGTCGGTGCTGAGAATATGGAAAAACTTCTTCTCCAGACTGTATAACGCCAACGAAGACCAAAATTTTGCCATTAGGCTGGATAGATCATTCAACTGAGATGACGAAGGCCAAAACTTCCGTCGAATTGACCAACAATAAATGAGGGTCTAAGCCTATATCTAACAAGGCTTCCGGACCTAACGATCATAGGCCGATGATAAGCAGCTGCAAATGTCTTTGTGGAGAGCATGAATCGACTCATTTCTAAAATCTGGTCAGAAAATTGTAGAGTGTGGTCAAAATGCAAGTTTACTTTAAAAAATAAATTAAAATCAGTGTCAAGATATCATTTGATTACAAAAGGAACCACCAAAGGAACCACCTTGTAGGCCTGATGAAAAAAATCTCAGCATCGTTGGCCCGATCCAGATGAACTATTAAGAGCCAGTTCTGGCATCAATGCCATGGTCGTCCGTCTGTGCGGAATGACGGTGGAGAACGCTCGCTTCTTCGTCATCGTCGGTTACGACTTAACCGAGAACTTATTTAGCATCATACTTGAAATAATTATGCGGAACTCACAAACGACCACCGAAGACACAATTTTTTTAAAATCTGTACAACTGCAAATGTACGGCGATTATACTGACATTATTGGCAGAACTCAGCTGGCTCTCACCGGTGCATTTCCTAGAATAGAATGGAAGCTGCCAGAAAGGGTTTAATGGTAAATGAGGACAAAACCAAGTAAATGCTGTCACCAAGAAGGGACGTACAATGTCGATGAATAGGACAGAACGTTACAGTCGACAGCTATAATGGAGTTTGCCTGCCTTGGCTCTGTGGCCAATATGTGATAAAGTCGCTGAACAAAGGTTTCTCTCAAGGCGGCATGCTGTCTGTTGCTCCGACATTACAACTCTTTTTGCTACTAATAAAAAAAATTGGCTTTTCCCGTCCTCAGAAATGATTTCGGCTACAATCTGAAAGATTGTAGTCCACCACAACCTGAGTAAGAAGAAGAATGTAGCCGGCTCCAAAACGAATCTAGGATGCGGGGCTGTTCTCTTTCTGAAAGAACACGATTTCACTCTTCGTTAGGCGAACCTACGTCTATCTTTCAACCGGAAATATATGCAATCGGTGGAGGGATCGAAGTGTATACGTCTGTAGCGACAGCCAGGGTGTAATTAATGCCTTGCTGAAAACTCACACGACTTCCTGCACGAATGCAAAGCTTCTGTTAACGCTTCTTTCGGTTGGGGCTTCCTTTTAAACTGGGATTTCAGTTGAGGCTAAGGGGAGATGGCATGTCGGCATACCAAACAACAAATGCTTCTTGACATCTCTAAGAGATTAGAGTTTCCTGCAGTTCCTCAGTAAGAAAGTCTATAGTGCACAACGCTTTTACTAAGCACCTGAGCGTGATAGAAATAAGCGATACAACATACTGTAACACTTGCTGGGAGGGTGATGATGACACCGCGCAACACTTCCTCCGTGAGTGTCCGGCCTACTTTTGATTAGACTGCTGGTACTCCTCTCTAATATCGTGGATCCTGGTACTCTATGCACTTTATCCACGAAGCGTTAACTCATCTTTCCACGAAAAACTGAGAATTTGCAGTAAAAGTAACATGAAAGGAGTGCAATTGACTAGTACTTTGTTAGAGTTTCCTATTTCGGCAGAAAAAAGAAAGACGTCTACAGCGAAGACGATGCTCAAAATATATCAAACGAGTGTCGGACATACAGGAGATACCGCTTAAAAACTGGGTTTTACTACTGAGGTAAAGTCACGCCAGGTTATGCAGAGTTTTCCAATAGGGACTTCCGAAATTTGACAGTCGATAGCGGCCATATTCTTGAAGCTAAATCTGTCAAATTCGCTGTCGTTTATTTAGTCTGTCTTACCAAATCACCATGGACGGACATAGCGTTCAACAACACGTGCAAATGATAAAATTGTTCTATCAAAATGGGTATTCTTACGGTAGCCATAATCGCCCTACCGAGAAGACTATTCGCAGTGTAGTGGATAAATTTGAGTCCACTGGTTCAGTGAATGATAAACCAACACCTGTGCGTCGACGAAACGCAAGATCTGCCGAAAACATAGCCGCTGTCTGTGAGGGTGGGCAGGAGAATCCGAGGCAGCCGATTTCGCGTCGCTCACACGAAATCGGCCTTTCGCAGACCACAACTTGGTGAATTTTGCGTCTTAACTTGGGCCTGCACCCGTACAAAATTCGACTGATCCAGGAGCTGAAGGTAAACGACCATAGACAAAGACGTGTGTTCGCTGAATGGGCTCTGAAACAGTTGGAAACTGACCCAAATTTTCATCGATGAGGCCCATTTCTGGATAAATGCGTACATCAACAAGCAAAATTGTCGAACTTGGGACGATAGCAATCCACAGAAGATCCAAGACCGTCCAATGCATCCCGAAAAAATCACTGTTTGGTGTGGATTTTGAGCTGGCGGCGTCAACGGTCCATATTTCTTTGAGAACTACGTTGGCCAGGCCATCATCGTCAACGGCCAACTTTTTTTAGCCTGAATTGGATGATATGGACACTAACGACATGTGGTTTGAACAGGCCAGCGCTACGTGCCACGCAGCTCACGCCACATTGGAAACTCTGCACGAGCGATGTGAGGGCATGGTCATCTCACGCGGAGGTGATGGGAACTGGCCACCGAGATCGTGCGTTAAACATTTTCTTGTGGAGTTTTCTGAAGTCTCAGGTCTATGCGAATAAACCACAAGCCACAGCGGCCCTCAGAGCCAGCATAACTCATGCCATCGGTTAAATTCAGCCTGATTTATGCGCCAGAGTCATGGAAAATTGGACATTTCAGATTCGCGCCACCTAGAGAAACCAACGCAGCGGGCATTTGTACGATGTTATATTCCATACATCATGGCATCGATAGGCCTTTGAAGCAAATAAAAGATTTCGATGATATCTCACACACACTTTGTTTTATTTAAATTTAAAGATAGGAAGCGCTTAATGGAATACCCTTTATAAGGAAATAAATCAAAAACGTGGCAATAGACGAAAAGAGGAAGGAAAGTCAAACTGAGAGAGAAACCTAGCTCCCAGCTCGAATATGTCGGGAAGTCCGAGATCATCCGGGTGTTAAACAAAAATGCCAAATACCAGGCAGCTTCATAAGTAGAGTGCAAACTCCTGGAAATCGTAGAGTCATCAAATTGTGGAAAAAATATCAAAATTTTAAAATGCACCTCTGGCAGCTCCTGCAAGTAAGTCTGGGGTGAATCAAGGCCTCTGTTACTATGTTTCCTGAGATTTGAACCCAGACACTCTTCTGTTGTAGTCGACGAACTTAAACAAAAACTTAAGCCGCCAACATATTTAAACAAAAAGGACCTGTTCGGGTGCCTGTTCGGGTGCCTGCAATCACCAAAAATGGGTTGATAAAGCCATGACTGAAGTTTATATAAACCTTCTCCAAACCTAGGCAATTTCAACTCTCAAAGAACTACCAAGCTACACAAAATAACGTGTGCCACCAGTTCTAGCAAGCGATGATTAAGTTCACGATCCCTGCGTGTGCCGCAACACTCGCAAACACGCGATATAATGTGGAAGTTTGGTGACAGCAAATAGTACCCAGAGAAGATGTAAATACGAAAGACGCTGTCTTAAACAAATTTGGCGCATTATTAGGATGAAATTTCAGGCCTCAAAATTCCAGGGCTAGTAAGGCTAATTTTCATACAAAGTCAGACCTACAGGGCTGCTTATTTAGAACTAACACCTTGCTCAAGCCGTTCCCGAAACTTATAAATTTCTTCACTTCAGTCTATTTTATCGCCTTTAAAGTAATCCTTATCGACCCATGAAACATCTCCTGTGTTCGATGCCAGGTATGGCCTTTAAAATCGCTCAACTAAGGGTGTGTCACACAAATTTCGTGCTTGAATAATTCGTCGATCAAAGACCATTACTTTGGTATAGAGAGCTGTTTTTTGGGCGATGGCTTCGTTTTCCGCCAAAAAGGACGATTTTTCCTTTATCTCCTCTTAGTTGCTTAAAGGTGTTCCTCGAAGCCATGACGTGAGTCGGCTGAACAGGAGAAGTCACACGGTGCCAGATCAGCTGAATTTGGTGGTTCTTGAACGGTAATTGTGTTTTATTTTGGCAAGAAATGAACGCACTACGAGATGAGGCATTATCGTCTTTCGACAACTGAGACAGATTTTTTTAAATTGCTTCAGTCGAACGTCCCATAATGCCCAAATAATACTCTCTATTGATGGTCTGGCCTTCAGAAAAAAACAACACAACACTATTGTAATCCGTGAAAACTCTGAGCATCGTCTTATTTTTTGGCCGTAAACCACATAGCCCATTCGGTCATGGCTTATTAGGAGCACGCTATTCACTCACTTGATGTATGATTTACCTGCCGTATTTATACGTCCTCGTCTCCTAACCAGTTTTGTCGAAATCAGCCTCGAAGAGCATGTCTTTTGCAATTTTGCAGGAATTTAAGTCCTTCGATTTAGCTTCACAGCGATACGTCTCAAGCCCAATTGATGGTTTAAATTTGACGTGAACTGTCCAATTGAGATGTTGGTCTTCACTGCTAACTCTTTCTCTTCTTTGAGAAAAAGGCTTTTTCAACGGCAGAAGGTTTCATTTCATCCATTCCTCGCCGAAGGGTAGTTGACATCAACAATATTTTGTAGATTACTTCTTCTGCTCCAGTAGTCATAATAGTCTCCATGTCACCACAAATTGAAACTGAACACCGACCACTTCATTCTTCTAGCAATTTTAGCAAGGGTCGATCCCAATGAATTTGATAACTAGGCCAACAGCTGGAATATACGCTCGTATATGTCCTGAAGGCCTAATTTCCCAGTCACGCTTGATGAAGTTATTCTTGCATGAAAATTTCCGAAGCAATTATTCATTTCTAGATAAAAGCACGGACACTGGATATCAGATGTCCAATAGACTGTCATTCCATGGAAAGTAGAACAAAGTGCACATTGAGTCCAATAGTTCATGGAATTATCCTAGATACGAGTACGAGTACATGTACGAGTAACTTTGGCGCCACCATTTGTCGTGTATGAACTAATACCAGAGCTCGTGCCCGACTGGAACAATTAAGACTACATATTTTGTCAGTTCATGGACGGATGTCTCACAAAAGTATCTGATTGAGGCACGCAGAAATCTATAAACATCAGTTCAATGCAGGACACAGCGATCTGCAAATACTCGTATGTCATTAACTTTATTGGCTGCAGTGAATGATATATCGGAATATGGGTGGCTGTTGGACCGTAGCGTGAAATGGATATCCAACTCGAAAATGCACTGAACTGAGAATGATAGACACGTTAATTACAGACGTCGACGTCTGTGATTACTTTGTGTGGAACTTGGCATTCGAGCAATTGGCGGGATTCGAATAAATAAGTTTTAATGAGATCTGTTTTGAACTGAATTAAAAATACCATCGACAAGACTGCTTTTGTACTGCCGTGCTTGTGCAGTCATTAAGGGAGAGAAACGCTAATTAAAGGTCCTTTCCTGTGAAAATAAATCGTTGATATAGCGAGAGTTCTTTCCATTGTTCTAAAAAAAAATGAGTCAATTGTCTTATTCAACCCCTGACTGGTACCTTCAGACTTTCGACCAAGGCTTTTTCCTCGCCTCTGGAAAATGGTCATACAATCCCTATTCGTAAAAAATTAGCAACTACCGACCCATTTCGCAGCTATACTGCAAGATCTTTGAGAACATCATTTGTGATATAACGTTCTTTAATTGGAAATCTATCTTTCTGTAAAGCAAATCAAAAACTACCAACCTTTTTGGCTTTGCTTAAAGTAGACTGTGCTCCTGGAGCAAGGAAAGAATATGAATGTGATTTTGGCGTCCCCAATGTATTTGATGCATTTGATTTTCAACCTAGACTGGCCTTTCTATATAAAAGAACGATACTACCTAGTTCTTCGGTATCGTTTATCTGAATCAATTAAAGCCACTTAAGGTGTTCCACAGGGCAGTAACCTTGGTCCATTGATTATTGTCAATGGTCTTGTTAATATTATAGAAAAATCCCGCATACACAAGATGGTCTTAATAGGTTCTCAATTTGGCGTCACATAAACTTCCTTGAGTTCAACATAAAGAAATGCCGGACTATATCTTACTACCGGAAGCGTTTGGAGTTCCTAACCGAACCTAGTATATATCAGCTCAAGCTGTAGCTTCAGTTCCCTCAATGTGGGACTTGGGTGTTATTTTTGATGAAAGGCTCAATTTCCACATTGATTCCATATTTATCAAAGCTCACTCTGCGCTGTTTGAATCTGCACGTGAAACGACTGGCAGCGTATTTATAATGTTTGCATATAGAGCAGGCGAAGGACAGTTAAGAAGGAAAGAAAAATAGATACCGATGCTCGTTGGTTTTGAATGTTTGAAAATTATAATGCGATTTGTATGACTGAAAAAATCACGATATTTCAATGTACGTCCAAAAGTGGGCTTGAGGGTATACTGATGAGCATTCATAGCGAGACGAGTATCACAGTTAAGGGTTTGAATGAGCGGAATGCTACTGGCGATTTCTACGGAGCAGTGTTGGTGGAAATAGCGATAAAACAGAGTGAGACACGAGACATTACGTCGGTCTTCGAGGGTGTCCATTGTTTGAGTGATATTAGTATCACCAATGAGTTTTATCGCACGGTTTTGAATCGTATCTAGCAGGTCCAGAGATGTTTTGGGCGCACCCGACGAGATGTGGGAATTGTACTCCAATTTCGGGCAGATAAAAGCCTTATATATTGAGGCCAGATCAGAGGGGGTGAAATATTTCTTACATCGCTTGAGGGAATCTTGACATTTTGCAGTGTTTTCGACGACACCGAATATGTGATCATTCCAACGTAAGTTTTCATTGACACACATACCGAGAATGGAAAGTTTATCGGTTTCGACGATGCAAGTGCTATCCATGGATAACGGCTGGGTGTTTAAATTTCGCTTTAACGACAGCAGACAGCCCTGCGTTTTGGAAGCATTAAATTCTACTCTGTTAGTGGTTCCCCAATTAGTTAGGCTGTCAATATCAGAATTTAATGAACTTAACATACGCTGCCCGTTCTACACCCGAAGAGCAGGGACCTGAGTCAGGGAACGAATATGAAAAGTAGAGCGGAATATATTGGATTAGAAGTAACAGCCAAGAGATCCTTGATGAAAATTAAAAAGAGTGTCGGAGACAGAACTGAGCTCTGGGGCACACTACCATTTATGTTGTGAATATCATGTTATGTTTCAGCAGCTTAGAGTTTAGAAAAATAATACATGGGGAAAAGAAACGATGCTAAAGAACCCCTTATAATTACTATACTATGACCCTGTGTTAGGTGGACCTTTGATCTCAATATGCTTGCCAATAGGCATGTTGCACCAACGGTTAAACTTTGCTGCGGTAAATTTTCCCGCAACTAGTTTGGCTCTCTTTTTCCCTGTAAGTCCCTTCGGTCCCTCTTTTCTTTGAGTGGGAACACCGAGCTCTGGCGGAGGTGGAGGGCAGCCATGGTCCCATCAGCCAGTGGCCCACCAACCTCAGACCTCGGAAAACGACCCACATAGGTTCACGGGCGGGTTCCCCCGCAGAGGAGAACGAGGAGGTTCGGTCGGTGAAGCTCTAAGGACAGTAGGGAGACTCACGACGAACCAGGAGCCCCAGGGTGCGACAGGAGGTCCACCAGGAACACCGTTGGCGGAGCTCACAAATAGACGGGAGACTCGCAACGAGCAGCATCAGATAGGACATCAGAAAGTCGCCGACGGGTGGGGGCGGACGGTCCTTTCAATCGAGACACCCCAACGAAAGCCAACAACAGGAGGCTTAAAGAACACCCCATTCTGCTACCGATGTGGGTGCTGACACCGGCATCACATCCCACAACTGATGTGGATGCAGCTAGCCAGAGCTAGCAACGAGCCGAGTGATCGATGGGTGAAGAGACGACGATCTCTTTTATAGCAACACCCCAACGAGGGAGCAACAAAGGAGTAACAGAGGTGTGCAGGCAAACGGCCAGTATAATCGGGCACACTCCAACGACGTACCAGCTTTAAAAGTTAGATTCGATGGAGCACCGAAGAAGCAGCAGAGGCGTGTAGGCGGACGGCCAAGTATTAATACCGCCTCCAACGAGGGAACAAACACACAAACTTACAAACAACACCAAACAGCAACACCAACAACAATAAACTCCAACTACAAGAAGAAACCACCTAAAAGTCCAAATCACCAAACCGGCCGTGGCCCTAGGGCAGACAGGCCAGAGGGCAGAAGGGCCCAACTTAAAAAAAAAAAAGAAATAAATAATTGTAAGGAGTGACACGCTATTGGTCAGTCCCCCCCCCCCCCCAAATCTGAACGCCGATCCACCGGAGTAGTTAGGGAACCCCGGATAGAAATAAAAAAAAAAAAATGATTATTTGCACAGGCACTAAACTTAGCTTTTGTGGGGGGCGGCGATCCAACGTATGATTGGATCGAGATACAATCCCTTGTCCCGATACTCTGGCTACTGTCCCATCACATTTCCTTTCTCCTTCGCGCTCATCTTGGGCTTGGAAATAAATTTTATCGTGGTAATCCGACGGGGGAAAATTACCCGGTTATCAGAAAGAAAAGAAACTCTGCTTTTCGCAATTTTTTTTGTAGAACCTAAGCGTAGGAGAATGGTTAGGCATAGTTAGGATCCACAGCTTTCATGAACTCGCGCAGTGGAGTTCCCAGTCGTAACTGGAAGCGGGAGCGAACTCCGAGACTGAGGAGTTTACTATGAATGTGGAAAATGGAATGTGTGAGAGGTCTAGTCGGACACGGGTGCACCCACTAGCAAAGCTTGTTAGGGTTATAGCGAGAAATCCCGACGTGGGGTCAACTAGTGCTGAATGAATGTGCGAGAAAGTGTATGGTGAATGTGTGTGTGTGTCTGGCGGGAGCTGTGGAACATAAAAGATCTGGAGGTCACTTTGATGACGACCAGCATAGCGAGTGGGTCGGCCAAGTTTTTTTTTCTTGCGATTTTTTTTAGCGAAAGGCAAAGTTTTTTCTCTGCGAAAGTTGCGAATTGCGAAAAGCAATTCTGTCGTGTTTTTTTTATTAAAAAAAGTAGAGTAGCTTATTTGTTGCAATACCGTCACGAGTTCGCCAAAAAAAAAAAAAAGGAGACAGGAACGGGATTGGATAGCGGGAATATCGGAAGAAAGGACTCGAGAACTGTGCCAGACAGGGGCACAGCACCGCAAAAAAAAAAAACAAAAGATAAGTATAGTGCAGTGCAGTGTAGGCAGCAGTGTAGTGTACAGAGATTCATTTTCCAGCTCAGAATTGAGCATTGAGACTCCGGTGGGCCGTGCGTGCGCTAGAATTCCCGAGAATAGGCGGCACACGCGACCCGTTGCTTAACGTTTCTATCGACGAGTGTACCGCTAAAGCAACCGAAATAAATGGTCGAGCCCCAACGGGGCTTTATAACGTAGTGAATTTCAGTTTTTTTCTTTTTTTTTCTTTACTACTTTTTCTTGTTTGTGCGGTTTTGTTCTTAGTCGTGGAAGTTTTCCTTCTTTTTTCTCACAAAGGTTTCGTGATTCCTGAAAAATCACGTGGCGCTCAACTCCATTTTGTTGTACCCAGGTCTAGCTGCCTTCAAAGCGCTACCTGGAGGAACCCGCGGCTGGGATAGCTGGATCCCAGAAAGTGTTACCGTTTGGTTCGGGGCATCACCGAATCGGTGCCGGAAACGAAACGTAGAAACTTGCTGGCAATAGTCCTCCAATCATTGCTGTTTAATTGCTCCATGTAAACATTTGAAAATAGCTCACATGTTTCCATAATAATTTTTTTTACTCTAGATACACCCATTTCCAAAGGGCATGTTCGACTCTAATCCGAATAGACAACGCAGTAGAAGCCTCGCCTTAGGTGGCGCTCTAGCCGAAGACCGCGCTAATTGGAGAAGCTTATTGGTTGAGGCTCAGGTCCAACCCAGTCTGTAGCACTGCCTAAGAAAAAGAGAACAAGAAGGTTTAAAAATCATTTCAGGATAACTTCTTTTTCATGAACTCAAAAGTTGTTTTGAGAAATCCTTGTTCGTTTCTTTCTCAATACAAAAAACGCACCCAGCACCGTCGGTTTTTTAATTTTAACAGCTTGGCAAACAAATAACACATCTAGACTATTAACGATACAAAAGCAATTTTATTATCCACCGCTATTTTAACTTCTAACTGTAAAAAATTAAAACTCATTGTAGACGAGTTTAGCGAAGAGACATACGACATACGAGTACGACGCGATTGACGTTTGTTTATGACACACGACAGCGACTGCGGCACCGCTGTGTTCAGTCCAATATATTCAGTTTCGGATGAAATGCGGGGTTCCATCTCTTAATAAAGGAGGAGGCAAATATGTCCACACCCACTTAAACTCAGTACGAGACGAGAGATAGAGGCGTGCCTTGTGGCAGTTTTAAGTGTCGCAATTCCCAACTGAAGCAATTTCATAAGGAAACCAGGAGAATGTTAAATTGCCGCAGGCTTATCTTAGGTGTCAGAGTGCCTGAATATGATTTTCCCCATTTAGTCGCCTTTTACGACAGTGGTGAAAACGAACTGCAGCCATGTTCTACAAGCTATTGTCCTGATCATAAGTATCGCAGTTGATTCGCTTTGGATTAAAAGCTCCTCTGGTACGGATCTAATTCTTTATCACAGAAAGATATCATGTCATGCCTTCTGCAGTGCTAATGGCACGAAGCCAACTTATAGAACTTTAAGATCTAACATAACATTATACTCGTACGTATAGCAAGGCAAAGCGGATGTTTTTCTAGAACTCAAGACCGTATTCGGTGGACTTGTACGAGTACCATTCAACAATATGAAATCACTTCCAATAAATCCAGCGAATCGACATTTTTATTATGATTTGACATATTCGTCCCTCTCCTTATGTCAGGACATAAATTGTGACTTTTTTCATTTCTCAGAATTGCTCCTCGAGTTATTTCTACCCTTTTTTACTTCCCTCCCTTGTCGTGACGCAACTGTTTTACGTGTGACGATTTATGATGGCACCTGCAGTGTTGGAACACCACGAATTCGTGAAATTCAAAAAAGGAAATCGTCCAAGTATTTCCCCCAATCTGTGTTTGGAATAACACATCCCCTCTGTCGACTACAGCGTTATCTACTGGATTCCAAAGTCGTTTAAGCGTTTACACCTCCACATCTTGACATGTGCAAGCATATGGAGACCCTTATACTGTAAGAGGATTTCTATAATTTTCTGGTATCCTGGCTGATATTTTTATACATAGTAACCGGCAACAGGACATTCTTTACGTTCTTTTTCTTTTTTGTCATCCAGAAGTTGCCGTATTGGTGGTTTATTACACATGTTACGCCAGTGACCATTAAATTTAACAGACCAGGTAAGGGCAGATGTGAGTGGCTAGTTAGCTTGTCAGGTTGTTTTTTTTTTTTTTGCTCATTTTTGTTGTCAATGTTTCATAATTGACGTCTGTAGAACAGTAGCTAAATACGTAACCACCATGTATTTTGATCTAACCTGCCTCCGAGCAAGGGACGAAAAATTAATATAAAAACCGGATGCGAATGACAGTGCCTATTACCCGAAGTCGACATGGATCCAAGTCAAATGGGAAATCCAATTTTGCTTTAGTTATTGCGAGCATAGATGCGATTGTGGTTTTAGTGATGATTTTTTAGCGGTTGGTCTGCAACTACTGCAGTTGAATATAGGAGAGACTTGGTATGTTTTCAATAAACATGCGGCTGACAGTCGAATTGAAAAAAATCGAAATGCAATCGGGTTTTGTGGTACTGTGTCCTTGCGGGCATTTGATAAGCGAGATCGTTCATCGTCGTCGAAATAGAAAATATTTAACAAATTCAGCATGATAGGTAAATGAAAATTGGAATCATGAGGAAATGTATATGTAAGAGGGCGTAATCTAGGTGCAGGTAAGGGAATAGATACGAGGGTAGTCCCCGAAGTACCCGATCTGACGTATTCGGGTGCCTGCCTGGCTATTGATCTGGGAAATTACTGACTGTTCAAAACATGGATTGGACCAGTAGCGTAACAATCAAGTTCGTAATGTAGTGCTTGCTTTACCTCCTCAAGGTGGTCCCCGGGCAACTACGTGTATAAATCCTTATACAGGCAGGCCAAAATTGCAAGTGCGAGATTGTCTAGGGTCTTATGCCTGGTTACAGAAACCAGCCCGCTACGGAAACCGACTTAATGCCTCGGGTGAGGACTGATAACACGTTGACGAACTTTGGCTATAGTACGCGGACTAAGATTGATTTCTGGAATGTGAAGACGCTCCTTGACTCTCAGAACGCCAGATTCCTTCAATTCGAGCATGGGTTTATGCGATATAAGCTGGACATATTGGAAGTAAGCGAGATAAAATGGTTAGATGCGGGTGAGTACTAATCGCCAACGCGTAACACTGTATTACTCTACTCCGGAAGACCAACCGGAAGCTCCCGTTGCCAGATTCCGGACAAGAGTACGTCGCGTCACCATTATACAGTGTTACGCCCCCACGGATAGTTCGTTTGAGGAAGAAAAGGAGACTTTCTACAACCAGTTGGGAGCTGTTTATAATGCAACACCCAACGGCGACATTGTCATTGTGATTGGGGACCTTAATGCCAACGTAGGCAGCGGCAACGAAGGGCTGAAACATGGTATGGGACGGCACGAAGTAGGCAAACGCAATGGCAACAGCGAAAGATTTGTTGACTTTTGAAACGCAAATCGTCTTGTCATAGGGGGCACCATGTTTGAGCACAAGGCCTGCTATAACATCAGTTGAGTGTCAACTGACAGGCAAGCAACCTCCAACCAAATGAACCATTTTGCCATCGGTCGCCGTTTTAGAAGTAGTCTTCTAGACGTCCGAAGCAGATGAGGAGCGGACATGGGGTTGGTACGAGATCACCATTTTATGACAGCTACTGTCCAATTACGCACTGCTGCCGTTCGAAGATCCAACGACACAAGAAGACCGACTGAGAGTTCCCACTGTGCGCCAAGAACTAAGGGACCATCTCTCACGAGGAGTAGAAACAATCAGCAGCTCACTGCCCGCCACCATCCAAGACCATTGGTGTGCTGTGAAAACTGTTTTCGCATCAGGTGCTGAAAGGATTGTCGGTCGATCGCAGGGAAGTCATAGGGCGTGACTTTTCGAGGATACCTGGAGAAGGATCAACGAACGAAAACAACTAAGAGCTCGAATTGTAGCAGCTCCAGTAGCAGGGACGATCGAGTTAGAGTCCCTATATCGCATGAAGATGAGAGAAGTGCAGCGTAGCGTGAGAAGTGACAAGCGCAATTACATCAATGCGCTATCAATGCAAGCAGAAGAAGCAGCAGCGAAGTGCGACAGCAGAACCGTTTTCAGAATCACCAAACAGCTTACAAGTGCCCGAAGCTCTACTCAACACCCAGTGAAAGGCTTAGACGGTTCGTTGCTAATATCGGATGAGGATCAACTGAAGAGATAGAAGGAGCATTTTGCTTCGGTTCTAAACCGAGTATTCGCCAGCAATATGCACCCAAGTCGGACTGAAGTGTCCGCAAAAAGAAATTCCCGAATTCGCACCACAACCTCCAGTAAGGAAGAGATTATTGCCGCGATCAAAACACTGAAAACCAATAAGGCGGTAGGAATTGACGACGATGTTTCTAGCTGCGCCAACAGCATCAGCTGAGCTACTTCCCAATTGTCTGGAGAACATGGGAAACCGAGAGTTTTCCGGTCGAATGGAAGAAGGGAATGGTCGTCAAGCTCCCTAAAAAAGACAATCTAATGCAGTGCGAAAACTGGAGAGGTACCTGCGTGCTGCCTGCTGTGGCCAAGATGATAGCTAAAATCATCCTGGAGCGAATCAAAGAACGCCTCGAAAACACACTCGACGCTCTGGATCCTCCTGTGTCGACCACATCAACACCCTGTGGATTATCATCGAGCAGTGTGTTGAGTACCGATCACCACTTCACCTGCTGTTCAACAATTTTGAAAAGGCGTTTGATAGTGCCAATCGGAAATTTATCTGGCGTGCCTTGCGCCGGAGAGGCATTCCTGATAAATTAATAGCAATTATCAGGGCTACATATGATGGGTCCACATGTCACGTGTTACACAGAGGAAGACTGTCTGAGGAATTCGAAGTCCAAATCGGGGTTAGGCAACGCTGCATACTTTCACCAATACTGTTTCTATTGGTGGTTAGCGATGTGCTGAATGCGGCCTTGTTAACAGAAAATGGAGGAATTCGATGGACTCTTACATCTGCACTCAAACACCTTGACTACGCCGACAACGTATGCCTTCTGTCTCACAGAACGATGGGCCTTCACCAAACGACAACAAATGTGGAGAGAGAAGCAGACGTCGTTGGGCTGAAAATTAACTAGGCAAAAACAAAAATGATCAGCCTAAGACCAAACTCATCAACTCATATATGTATTGCTGGACAGACGGTTGAGAAAGTAGAGAGTTTCCAATACCTTGGGAGTATTGTCTCAATAGATGGCGGAACCGACCTGGAAATAGCCAACCGCATAGGCAAAGCAAAATCTGCGTTTGGGATGCTATCCACAGTTTGGCGAAGTAGTGCAAGCTACGACTGTACCGTTCCAACCTTGAATCCGTGCTACTATATGGATGTGGTACCTGGAGGGTGGCACCACTATCATGAAGAAACTGCAAACGTTTGTCAATAGGTGCCGAGTCGTATCTCTAACGAACAGCTTTATCAGAGAACGGACCATGAACCATATGACGACGAAAGTGGCAGTGGATTGGTTACACTCTCCGAAAGGGTGACGGGTCCATAGCTAACCAAGCGATGCAATGGAACCCGCTTAAGTACTCAGGACAGCAGGATGCGCGGCGGTCCTAGGGGTACGTGGCGCAGAACAGTTGAGAAGGAAGCACGGCAACTGGGAAAAAGTTGAGTAGAGCTGAAGCATATTTCCAGAAACCGCACTCGATGACGCGCAGGCATAGTATAAGCCCTTGGACTCACAAGGGGATACAGGAACGAGTGAAATGAATGTATAGATGGCGGTTGTTGTTTAAAAAGAATGTGAGAGGAGTAATGACGTATTTTTCGTAGGCATAGATATATGGGGTGCTGAAAAGCGTGGTGAATGCGATTATATGAGGCGTTCTATCTTTAGCCTCATACCATCAACTCCTACTTCTCACCTCCACGGTCATGTTTCCGGGCGACAGCTGACAGATTCTAAGGATGAAATCAACGGTGGCGTCCACAGTTCCAGTTAGGTG
This sequence comes from Volucella zonaria, assembly GCA_963966105.1. Classification (NCBI taxonomy): domain Eukaryota; kingdom Metazoa; phylum Arthropoda; class Insecta; order Diptera; family Syrphidae; genus Volucella; species Volucella zonaria. The sequence goes on along the minus strand of OZ014533.1, from coordinate 126,938,557 downwards.
TACTATCTCTATAAAAGCTGCTTCAACGTACTTGAATACCAGGCCTATGGGGATCTCCAAAACTAGGTCAGGGTGTTGGAAAAGAGTTGGTGACGGCAGCGCTCATATCCCGAACGAGGGTTACTGCTTCCGGAATTTGGTCCGGTTCCTTTTATCCTAGGGGTACCAAAAAGGGCCTAGCCCTCCAGGTCCAACCACGTAAAAAATAATTGTTAGGAAGCGAAAAATATCGGATAAGGACGGATTCACTGTTAACGACCCTGCAAAACAAACAAAGGACAATGACTTCCGGATCTGCACGTGGAATGTTCGGATCTTGAAATGGAAATGGATTATGAGCTTCCTCCTCCTCATGATGGAAGCAAAGCCAGTTTTGGATGGATTTACTGAGGGCTAATTACTAGTACACCAATCGTCCATCACGTGTGGGTCACTAAGAATGATCCAACAGGCAGCACAGCTAAATCATTTGCAAGATACTAAGCATAGACGTTAGAGCCATTGGGAGTGGTAAACAAAAAGCCGACCAACATTCACTATTCACTGTCTTGTGGACAATTTCTGTTGCCAGATTTTGAAGCACAGTCTCGCAAGATCTTCCACATTGGTAGGCATGTTGCATCTTGGACAGAGGATGAATTCGCAGAGCCATTTTACGCACATGAATCTTAAGCATTCTTTTCAACAAAGAAGAAAACTGATTATCTTAAGCTCTTGGCGGCCATGTTGCCATCTTTTAACATTTTCGGTTTAATGGACACGATTACCGTTTATCAGTTGCCAGTGGCTTAAGAGTTGCCAGCAGATTGTTTATACCTTTTTGTAGCATAACTAGATATACGCTATTGGTGGCTTGAATCCAACAAAAGAGGCAACAGCGTTTTTGATTGCTTCAGTCGTCAACCGAACATAGACACCAGGTTGTGTAACTCAGCTCACTTGCAACTCCAATGAGGTGCTGATTATGCTTTTGACAGCATCTTAAGTCTTTTTGTCTTCCTCTGTTCAACTTCTTCTTAGACCTAGATAGCCCTTCAGATTTTGCCCCTTCTGTCATTCGTTCAACCTTTACAACTATCTTACCAACTACGAGTACCTTAACTGGCTAAGAATCTTCGGGAAATTTCAGCTCAATCTACATATTTATCTGTTGCAAAGCGACCAGCAGGAGTCATTGCAAATATCTTGCAACTCCTGGCTGAGCGTCTTAATCAGCGCGGTGTTGTTTTAATATTTCGGTTGGGGTCTTCAGAGTACTGATGGATCACAAATTACCACAAAAATCAATTCGGATGTCCTCCAAATCTTGTCACTTGCAGGTTTACTGTTCTTATTTAACGCATTTCCCTCAATCTGATTAGAAAATGTTATTGAAGTTTCCACCCTACTTCAAGTCATCAAAATTTCCATTAAGCGCTCTTCCATCTTCCCACGTATTTCGAAAATTTTTGCATTCTGCCATCAATATTAATACCGGATTCAATAATACAGGTAAGGAGCAATTTCTCATTCTCACCTCTATCCTGTTGGGATATCCTTAATCGAAGACGAAGCCAGAAACGTGCCCAGAATCCAAATTGACTCCCGCTTCTTGGTGGAACTATTTGTTCTTGTTGATGGTGGCTCTGATTATTGTTATGTTATTGTTTCCACCGTATGGTAGTTATTTCCTTTACCTAAGTCGGAGAGAACAGAAAATTCAGAAAACAAGGAGTGGCTTGCGTAAGTGTTGGTATCCCTGCTTTAGGAAACGTAGCAATCTTCCTTGTGCTATTTATGTATGTGACATCTTTATTAGTACCATGAATTGGCCAAGTTTTATGCAAGAAATGTTTACTGAATGAAAGTCGTATAGTTGGCATAGGTGAAACGTTTTTGTTTTTCAATTTATTATCTAGTCTGCAGGTATTGCCATGATTGGTACATGAAACTGCAGGTTTTGAATTATACTTGCCAAGAAACTACGAGAATTTTAGCATATTCCTTCAAGCTTAAGCGCCGTCAATCTAATGGATCCAAACACAAAATGTTCTTTCCATTTTCAAAGCAATTTCCAATTCCAGTTAGTTGCCGAAATTTAGAGTAAATAATCCTGCACCTGTGACAACATAACGTACGATGTTGCAATTCAATTTTCAAGTTCCAAATTGGTTTCTTCCAAACTTGAGATGCGTACATTCACTTACTTCGGAGATGCAGCAATATCACGTTTCTTGCCTGTTGTCGCCTTCCTACCTTTCTGAATACTCGTATGTCGACTGAGTGAAAGATTCAAATCAAATTACCAAACTTTTGCCTACACATGAAAATAAGATGCTAATGAGCACCCCAGATGCAGCCATTGTTTGAAACTGCGAAAATTTCATTGAAAACTCTATTAGAAAGGCAGTAAGCGAGGACTGAGAGGAGCTGTTTTCCTCTTCAAGCCAATTAAAGGGGAGCTCGATATAAAACTCTACGTATCCCTGAATTAAACGGCTTAAATTTTGCAGTGCATCCTCTTGATGATACTTTAAAGCTACTCGTACATACGTTAACCCTTATTTGAGAGTAAACTTTGCAAATTTGAACGGTGACTTTGTAACGCGAGTTCATTTTTGTGTTGCATGAACTTCCAGCCGTTGTATCCAAAACAGGGCTCAGTACGCTTCTTAGCCCAAACTAGTTGAGGTGGATGTGTGCCATTAAATTAGCGCCAAAAGGTAGTTACACCATTCTACAATATTTTAATCTCGAAACTAAGTACCTTAATAACTGTCGTGATAGCAATCCAAAAAAGGCTGTTATGAGTTAAATCGTCTTGGCAATATGATGGTGAACGAACTTTTACTTATTTAATTCCCCATAGCGGTGCGACACGCATGGACTTGAACTGTATATCCTTTCACAAACGGGCTCGCGGAACTCATTTCCTCAGCATGCTTCAGCAATATGCAATAATATAATGAATTTAAGCCCGTCAGACTTGGGTTTTATAGATTCCATGTTAACAGAAGTAAAGGCTATTGTCTTTGCTACCCATAACGTCTGCGCCATCAGGATTACTGCAGAGACTTCTGAAATACTCGTATGTAGTTTTGACTTGACTTATTTTTTGAATTTAGCGCTCATTCAAGGTATTTTGTGTACCCTTAAAATGTTTGTCACACCGCGGGCGAAAGAAAATTAAAAGCAGAAAAAAAAGAGAAGTACCGATGTGAATTGGTTTTGAATGTTTGGAGGCTGTAATGACATGGAAATGAAGAGCTTGAAGTACGGCTTGGGAGCGAATCCCTATATTTGATAGTATGTGAGAAAGAGAGCTTAAGATTTAGCTGATAAACTGTTGTTGCGGTTAAAGGTTGAAAGTCTAGTGATGAAAGGAGCGAAAAAGCAAGGTAAAGCGGGAGACATTTCGTTCGTGGTGTTCGGAGGTATCAATTGGCTAGGTGATACATTGCATTTCAATTTCGGAGCGATAAATGCCTTATATATTGTGGCCAGAAGATATGGGGTAGAGTATTTCTTACATGGCTTCAGGAAACCTAGGCATGTGGTCATTCCAACGTATTTTGTCAGCGACACACATTCCGAGAATGGAAAGTTTTTTGGTTTCGATGGTGCAAGTGCCTTTTATAAATAATGGCTGGATGCTTAAACTCCCCTTTAAAGCAACGGACAGCATTATGTTTTAGATGCATTCAAATCCGCTCTGTTGGTGGTTGCTCAGTGTTTGTAATCATACAAAGTGGGGCAAAAGTAATGCCATAATGTGTATTGGCTGCCATTTTCTCAGAAATTAAAAAATCTGGGCTCAGTTTTCACGAAAAGTTTACTCGAAGACGTAAAATTAATGACATTAAGTTGAAAAAATGATATCGGTCAAATGACCACCTCCTGAGTTGATGAACTTTTGTGCTCGTTTTACGACACCTTGAACTGCTGATCGCAAAACATCTGGCTTCACATTGATGATTTGTTCTTCAATGTTAGCTTTTAAGACGTAAAAAGGTTTGTGGGTTATTGGGGTAAATGCGAGATTTCAAAAAGCCCCAAAGAAAGACGCTAAAATGAGAGATCACAAGGCCTGAAAATTGGTAATCGAGACCCAATTCAGCTATCTGCGGCAAAAAAAAAAAACTCGTTTACCATCAGTTTGTAGCACTCACTAGTTACGGTTACAGTGGTGCCGTCGGCGTTCTCAAAAAAATAAGGACCAATCACTTTTTCACTACAAATGCCCAAACAGTCACTTTGAGGGGATGCAATGACCCTTCGTGCATTTCATGTGGATTTTCCGTGCCCCGGAAACGCAAATTTTGTTTATTCACTTAACCGCTTAAGTGGAAATGGTCTTCGTCGCTCATTATGATTTTGCACACAGCTTAACAGAGCATGGGAGTAAGTTCCCCTCACATGACGATGAGCAGTCAGCAATTGGTGAATTGCTTGCACTTTATAAGGGAACATCTTCAGGTCTTTCAGCAAAATTCGACGCAACGAACATCTGCTGATGCCAGGTTGTGTGCATCGTTGTCTCATCGAAGTTTGCAAACTTATTCCGACATTGTCGGCCACAGCAGTGATATTCTCGGTCGAACGAGCAATACGACTTCTTGCGACATCCCTAGTGGACCCAGCAAAACGCTTAACTTTTTGCGGACATGGTTCCGGAACCGCGAGGAAACAATGTCTGAAACAGCGAAACCTTCACTATCAGCGATCAATCAAAGTGAATTCAGAATCAATCTTAATTTAGCTTGTGCTTGCTCTCATGGTACATTTCATTGGGGTAATAAGCCCCAAAGATCAGGCTATTATCGTTGGTCGATGCTCGTGCAACGTGTCTTCGGATCACCTTAATGAGGAAATTGTCAATCCTATTCAGATTAGCCCCATCGTAAAGGACTTTGTTGGGATAATATTTTTTGTTCTCTGATTCTGGTGTTCTCTACAAGCAGAGACAGGTCCTAAGACACTGCCTTTCAAACACCCGAATCCTTTCCATCTGATACGGCACTACATTGAACCACACGAGACAACCATACGCGATGACTGGCCTGATTAGGGCCACATAGCATATGACCTTCACCCTGGAGACAAGTTGACTGCTGTGGAATAGCCTTCTTGTCAGGGCTAAAGCCTTTTTGGCCCCAGCAAGACAAGCATCTATATGTTTGTCAAAATACAAATACTTATCGAGCCAGATACCAAGGTATCTCACTACGCTTCTCACCACTAGTGGGAGTCCGTGCTGACCAATGATGGCCAAATTTCGCCAGTTATATCTGGTATCCCTAGAAGCCCATCTCAATGGCATTCTAAACAAGATTGTCTCCGACTTTTGAAAATTGATTTTCAATTTCCAATCGCCGCAATACGCAGTTCATCTTTTCGCACGAACAAATGAGAGGTAGCTCGTTCATCAGCGACGATGACGTTTGCCGCGTTTTCTTCATTGAATACGGTGAAACCGTGATTCTCGGATCAAAAATTTTGAAATTCGTTGCGCAGATAATAGTGATTTACATAGGCCCTATTGTCAATGTCGTGATTACAGTGAACCGGATTGTTCACCGTATACACGGCCTCGAAAAAAGCACCCAGCAAATCCACTTTCTCCTGTGAGTCTTCGACCACGAAAAGACCGTCGCCTGAGTCGACACTCTCTGGACTTATGCCAACAGTCAGTAGTGTCTGTCTGTTTTCTGTTGATTGTGGAATTCGGACACACTGAATGTCATTGTGATCTTTCGTCTTGAACAATTTATTTATCTGCGGGAACATATTCGGACTACTGGATTTTATAGCCCGATTCTTATTGCCCCGGTACAGACTTACAGACTTACTGTAATTTTCTTTGATTAATTGCTTTAGGTTTTTGATCATTGACTTCAGTGTTCTTATTTCCGAGTCGTTCCTGTCAGTGAACTGTCCGTACAGCTGCTTAAGCCTCGAGAGCAGTCTACTTTTGTGCTCACAATGCATTGATTGTTGTAGCTCTGTACTTTTGGATCTGGCTTTCGTCGGAATATTCTATCCGAGGGATAGTTCATTTGACAACGTCTTGCATCGTCAGTAAATTACGATCGATTTCTTCGTTAGTTAAGTTTCTGTTAGTCGGGGGATCAATTCCACTCAAAAGTAAATTACGCTGTAAGATTCTGGAGAAGCACGACCACCGTACTCTACGGTAGTCGTATGAGTACACTTGATCATACTACTCCAGCTGCGTTTGCTCGTTTGGGATCCGTATTGTGGCGGCAAGTCCGTAGTGATCACCATCGTACTCGAACGCTCGCAAGCAGTTCCTTGTGTTTCGATCTGTGTTAGTCAGTTCTAGTCTACTGTCTGTTAATGCCAAGCCCAGGAAAGAGCCGGCTGATGGGAAGGATGGGATGTTCGTCGCGTACAGTTCAAGTCTGTACTCAATTAGATTTTGACCCCGCTAGTAGTATAACTGGTTGCCTCTGGTGTTTGGCGGATTATTTCCCCATGCCGCATGTCTAGCGTTAAGATCTCCGGCCAAAAAATAATAATTTTCACCCGATTGAAGCTGAAGGCAACGGAAAAGTATTTCGAGCTCAGTTATAAATTGGATGGGATTAGGTACTTCAGGTGCATAAAGCGACACCACATACACTCGCCTTCGGCTATGAAGAGGAATACATACGATGCAGGCTTCCAACACCCGGTACCTCATTAAATCCTCGCTATATATGACCCTATGGCACATGCCCCCACGTGAGGAATGTGGACGGTCTCTTCTATATATATTTTAGCCACTGTAGCCAATTTTGTGATTCCGGTTGAGCTTAGTTTCGCTAGCCAAAAGCACATCTGGGCATTCACTTAACAACAGATTTTGTAGGTTGGCCCTTCTCTCGATCCTGATTAGTGAGCTAACATTTAACGCAAGGACCTTCAGATTAACCTCATTCAACGTAGCAGACATTATATCGGCGTGCCAGACTTGTCAAACAGGGTCGAGTAGATGACGTCAATCCGAGCCGCTTGTTCATTTAATTGTTTCTGGAAATGATCAATTTTTCCGTGTAGGGACAGAAGAATTGCTTTCAAATTCAGGTCCGCTTCAGGCGCTTTTTCAGCAACCTTTGGCGTATTTTTTGCTGTTATTGTGGCCTTACCCGCTTCAGATACCATTTGGGCAAAGGATAAATTGGGTGCCACAAAATTAGAGAAAGCACGACTCTTTTGACGCTTCTCTTCTTCGATGAACTGCTTTCGAGTCTGGACTTTCTTTTTCAGCTCTTGAAACCTAGGACAACTCCTGAAATTGTCAGGATGCCCCGAGTTCCTGCAGAGTACGCAAAAGAGTTGACCCCAATCTACTACTCTATAGATGCCTAAAGGACATTCTCCATATTTGTGGTTCTTATCGCACTTAACGCATCTAAATTGCATATTGCAATTAGCTGCGGCGTGCTCAAACCTCTGGCAGCGTATACATTGCAGTACACGATCTGCCCTCTTTAATTTTTCCCCCCAACTCGGGGGCACTCTTTCTCTCCCCTTGTTTTCAGGCTGTTGTTTTTGTTGTTGATGTTGATGTTGTTGTTGCTGCCGCTGTTGTTGCTGCTGCTGTTGCTGTTGCTGTTGTTGCTGCCGCTGCTGTTGCTGCAGTTGTTGTTGCTGCCGCGATGGTTGTTATTGCTGAATTTTCTACTGGACTCGAACCCAGGTCTTCCACGTACCGAGTCAACTACTGCTCCACTGAGCCAAACACAACTACTTGTTAGTTAGTTTCTTATATCGCTATTTAATTGACTTTTCACTTTTATGTGCACCACCGCAAAGCCGACCGTCCTCTATGCGAGTTGGGAAACGACTGACAACGAACATCTGCTGATGCCAGGTTGTGTGCATCATTGTCTCGTCAAAGTTTGCGAACTTATTCCGACATTGCCGGCCACAGCAGTGATCGAGCAATACGCGGCCGGCTACTTCTTGCGACATCCCTAGTAGACCCAATTTGCTTGAGACACTCAGGCAAGCGCTTAACTGTTTGCAGACATAGTGCAGGACGACTAGGAAACAACGTCTGAAACAGTGAAACTTTCACTATCAGCGATCAATCAAAGAGTGCTCATTGAATTCAGAATCAATCTTAATTTAGCTGTTCAACATTGTTAAAAACTGCACACAATGTCACGTAGGTATAATGAAGACCCTCCGAGCCACAGTGAACATTAACCAACCTTTCAAATATGTAGTCCCTGCATGCCACAAATATCGTCATAATAAACTTTTACACCAAAACAAACGACGCCATGCCTAAATAAGTATAGCATGTAAATTGCATTATGACTATGAGGTGTACGAGTATATTAGATTGTTGGAAGAAGGTTCCACCTTTCCTTACATAAAACACCTCATCCTTACAACTTTTGCCTTTCGAAAATTTCCCCAGACAGAGTTAGTGCATGTATTTCATTATGTCAGCGCCAAAAATTATGATTTATGAGAAATTGTTCACGTGAACAACATTAGCCAGGGACTTTTCCTTACACTCGACGACCGTCACAACCCGGAAACGGTTGTCATATGCACATCATGTGAACAGTATGGCAGCACCTCCTTCAAGACTTTCCCCCGGAGAAAAGCTGTTAAAAACTTTGCTTGACGGAAAAGAAGTTAAAAAGATGTTAGTGGTATGTAATTTGACATGTAAAGTGATTGATGAGGGTTACATACAGTCTCGTTGGTAAATTAGTTATTTCCGGTTTATTGTAACCTCCTTATGCACGCTTGAAAAGAAAAAGATGATGGCATGCATTTTTTATAATGTTTGTACATCTCTGGTTTATGCTGCTTTTGATGGGTATTACATGTTACATAAGGGAATGTGGTGAATGTTTCAGAAAATAGAAGGGGCCGTAAGGAACCCTAAATAATGATGCGTAAAGCTGCAAGGTCACTCTTAAATCAAACAACACAGCCTCTCAGCCACTGACAAAACGACCATTAAAGACAGCAGAGAAAAGTTTATTCCAAATAGTTGTACTTAACGCACTGTATCACATACCGGGCTTGAACCCATGAAGAATAGTAACCCAGCCTCAAACAGAACATATCTCTTTTCTCATTCAGCTTATAGTCATGCAGAATAATGCAACAAACAGAGATAGGCCCTTCCTTTCCATTTATAGTTTACGGATTACATCACTGCGCAATTTAAATCACCCTTGACTTCTTCCAGCGTTCTTACTCGTACCTACCAATTATGCTTTGGCAATTGGGGGCTTCTGATTTTTGTGATATCTAATATATACAGAACAGAGGATTTTGTTGATATAAAGCCTGGAGTTTCGGCCGAATAGCGATCACCAGTAACAAATTTGAGTTACAGCAGAGCCTCGATAATCCGAACAACCACAATTTATACCCTGTTCGGACTAGCGAATCGTTCGGATTATAGTATGCAGACATTTTGAAGACATTTTTCGAAACAAAACAAAGTTTTACGTAATTTAAAATATATTTTAATAATGTGAAAAATGTCATATGATATGTAATACAAATATTGGGTCTACAAGTAAGTTTCCAGCGTTTGTCAGAGATGACGCCACCAGTGGATCCCGGGCAGAAATGTCAGACCCCATGTGTTTTATTTGTAGGTTTTGTATCTGTCAACAACTTTGCAGCGTTATATTTGAGCAGTTCTATCAGTGTCGTACATTTTATCGAGCAAAATCATGGCAAGTTTCCAGCCAAATAAACGTCATTTGCGGGAAGCGCTGCTTTTATTCTTTCATATGAAGAAAAGTGCGGCTGAGGCCTATCGTTTGCTTTCGGAAACTTATGGGGCGGAATGTATTGGTGAATCGACGTGCCGCGAGTGGTTCAAAGGGTTCAAAAGTGGTGATTTTGGAGTTGAAGACAAAGATCGCCCCGGAAAGCCGAAAAGTTTTGAAGACGAGGAATTGGACGCTTTACTGGATGAGGATCCGTGTCAGATTCAAGAAGAACTTGCTGCATCATTGGGCGTCACGCAACAAGCCGTTTCCCTGCGCCTAAAAGCACTGGGATTCATTGAAAAGGTTGGAAACTAGGTGCCGTACGAATTGAAGCCAAGAGACGTCGAACGGCGATTTTGCATGTCCGAAATGTTACTGCAGCGGTATAAAAATAAATCATTTTTGCATCGTATTGTCACTGGTGATGAGAAATGGATTTATTATGATAATCCTAAATGCAGAAAATCGTATACAAAGCCCGGCGAGCCCGCCCAATCGACGCCGAAACGAAATATTCACGTGAATAAGGCCATGCTCTGCATATGGTGGGATCAAAAGGGTGTCGTATACTACGAACTGCTTCCGAGTGGTGAAACCATCAAAGGACCATTATATCGAACCCAACTAATTCGTTTGAAGCGGGCATTAATAGAAAAACGGCCAGAATATGAGACCAGGCATGAGTCCGTCATTTTTCATCACGACAACGCTCGGCCACATGTTGCGGTTTCGGTAAAAAACTATTTGGAAAATAGTGGATGGGAAATTCTGCCTCACCCGCCTTACAGTCCAGACTTGGCACCATCTGACTACCACTTGTTTCGTTCGATGCAGAACGCTCTTACGGGAATACGCTTCAGCTCAGTAGAGGAAATCAAAAACTGCCTCAATACGTTCTTGTCCTCGAAAGACGAGAAATTTGTTTGGTCCGGAATTCATAAATTGCCAGAAAGATGGGGGAAAGTTGTAGCTTCCGATGGACGATACTTTGAATAAAGCATTGTAACTATGTTTTCATAATAAAACTTCAAATTTTGGAAAAAAAAAACGCTGGAAACTTACTTGTTGACCCAATACATATTAGAGTGTAATGCAATTTATGTAATTACGCATTTTTAAAAAATTCCAATATAGTAGTAGTGACAAGTGGTATTTAGCGAGATAGAAAGCTCTTTTTCCCTTATTTTACGTAATAACATTTTTTCTGGAATCGAAATATCGACTTCATCCGCCCATTCTAAGCAAGCATTTAAGACAGACACAGCTTGAGTATGTGGAATCCTTGCAACTCCAATGACTTCAATTCTTCTTCGCTTTCGATGTCCTACTGATTCATTACTTGTCTTACCATGTCTTCATCAGTTAACGGCTCCTGTGGCCTATTTCACCAAGTTACAAATTTGTATTTACAAGCATTTTTTTAACAAAATTTGTGATTTCGTCGTTTCACCAAACTTTGGATATTACAAATTTGTAGTTGTATTCTACAAAGGGAATTTTTGTTTCACCAAAAACTATTTATGGTTGTAATTTACAAGTCACAAATTTGTGAAAAGTTGACTTATATGTGAGTTTACGTTTCACCAAAGAAAATTAATTTACAAATTTTGTTGAGTATGTGAGAATATTTTACAACTGAGAGTTGACGTGTACTTCCTCCTAGAAATTTTGTTTATATTACTAGTAATGGAAAAAATGTCCTTGCGACTTTGTTATTTCGGAATTATTTAATTTTAATGAAAAATTTCGACTGACTCGATGCAAGGCAGAGGAAATAATTGAATCGTTGGGCCACAAATAGCCCATTCGACTGAAAAAAATTTTGCGTTAACACCAAGACATCAGTTTCTCACAGCTTTACACTGGCTTGGAAATGCATGGCATATGTAAATCGACCGTTTGCAGATGTGTTTCCCGCGTTTGTGCAGCAATTGTTAATTTATTGTTTGAAAGTTATGTATGTTGACCAAATTAACATGAAAGTATTTGTGAGAAGTTTTACAATATTGCTGGTAAGAAAATTTTTCCTTTCTTAAGTTTTGCATACAACTTTCTTTCTTGCAAGGTATGCCATGTGTTTACGGTTGTATTGACGGAACCTTAATAAACATAGATGCTCCCAGCGAGTTTGAATCTGCATATGTCGACAGACATGGAAAGCAGTCTATAAATTGTATGTTGGTATGTGGGCCGGACTATAACTTTTATAACGCATATGTGAATTGGCCAGGAAGTGTGCACGATTCAAGGGTGTTAAAAAGTCCCCTTTTTTCAAAATTTGAAAGAGGATTTCGACCTTTTCCTCATTATGTTTTGCTTGGGGATACAGCATATCCTTTAAGGGATTGGTTAATTACCCTCATTTTGAGAAACCCAACCCCTGAAGTTGATCGTTATAATCGAGCACATAAATCAACTCGGAGAATAATAGAGAATGCGATTGGAATTTTGAAAGAAAAATTTCCGTGTCTTAAGCACTTACGTTTGCAACCCAGGAAAGCAGTTACTGTTATAAAATGTTGCATTATCGTAATCAACATTTCTCGACAAGCGACTGTTAGTACTCGTATTGACGAAACGTTCACCACCACTGAGAAAGAAAGCAACGACGGAAATACTCAAAATGCTGAACATTTTGAGGGTAGGCCCACCTTAGAATATTTTTTAAATTACTTTTCATTTGAAAAGTTTATGTAAAATAACGAGACTTTTGAGCTTTAAATGAAATATAGGTTTATTTATATTATTTTTGTTTTTAGTAGTCACTGCCAACACTTTTCTGTTCTCTTCAACTTCTTTAGTAAGATGGTTTCTTGGCAACCCCAAGTGCCGTTCCTTTTTTAAGGTATCTAACTGCAAATTATAGATTTCGAGTTGAAGCCTCCTTTTCTTCAATCGAATAATATCCGCTTTGTCATTTAACATCTTGTTATTGTGTTTGCGCTTTTTTGGTGATACTTGAGGTCTGATTAATTTAAAAAAAAAGTATAGGTATATATAAATAAAAAAAATGTTTAAAAATTAGCATTCGTGTTTACCTCATTTCCTCTTCAATGTCCCTCACGTTTGCACACTGGGGTAATAGCACCCTTTCAGTATCTACTGAAGAAACCTCATCAAGTACGCCTCGAACTGTTTGCGATTCTTTACCGTTAATATCAATAATGATATTATCAAGATCGGTTAATATGCAACTTGTGCCACTTTCAGAACCAGTCTTCTTTACATTATCAATTTTAAACTAAAAAATAAAAAATAAATGAAAAAATACGAGTAGAATGTATACGATATATTCTCGGTATCGATATGAAGGAAAATGCGAATTCAATTTAAATTGTTTTTATTTTTCAATATGATCTCCCCTAACATCAATGCATTTGTTACATCTTGAGATAAGCTTTTTTAAACCCTCAAAATAATAAATTTCCTCTTTCTCTGCAAAATACCCATTTATTGCCGACTTGAGTTCTTCATCATCCGAAAATCTTTTTCCACGAAGACATTTTTTCAAATCCGGAAACAGGAAATAATCACTAGGGGCAAGGTCTGGACTATAGGGTGGGTGTTGGATTTCTTCGAAACCACAATCTCGCGCAGCAGCCTTGGAAACTCGCGCCGTGTGAACAGGAGCGTTGTCATGAAGAAGCAACACACCCGCTGCGAGTTTACCCCGTCTTTTCTTTTTAATTTCCTCCCGAAAATTATGCAAAGTGGAAGCGTAGGATGTGGCGTTGATGGTTTCACCTTTCTTTTTGTACTCAATAAGCAAGATTCCCTTTGAGTCCCAAAAAACTGTGGCCATGAGCTTTCGGGCAGACGGAGTGACTTTGAACTTCTTCGGGGGGTCTGTTCCTTTTTTATGCCACTGCATGGACTCTTGTTTGCTTTCAGGGTCATAGTGGTGGACCCATGTTTCGTCCCCAGTAATAATTCGATCCATAACACCGTCCGCGTTCTCACTACACATCTCCAAAAGCTCTCTACAGCATGCGATTCTCACTTTTTATCTGAGGCGCTGTGAGCATTCGTGGCACCCACCTTGCACTGACCTTTGAAAGGTTAAGATGGTCATGAAGAATGGTGTGAATGGTACCAATTGAAAGCTTGGTGATCTCTGCCATCATTTTCACCTTTATTCGGGCATCCTCAAGAACAAGTTTTTCGACTTCTTTGATGCTTTCTCCCGTACCAGCTGTAGCCGGGGCGCCGGAGCGGGGGGTCGTCCTCAATGCTCTCTCTGCCTCTCTTGAACTCACTTGACCACTTTTGCACAGTTGATAATGAAGGCGCGGAACCCTGGTAAACAGCCACCATCTCTTCATGAATAGTTTTTTGACTTTTTCCTTGCTTAGTGAGAAATTTAATTACAGCGCGATGCTCAATTTTCACCATCATCGCCTCAGTTGCCATTATGATTCTGTTTAACTAGAGATAAAACGCGAATTAATAATCACATTTATATGAAATTTTACATGAATGCACTAAAATAATAGTGTTACTTGATAAATAAGTCAATTTATATATACAACCACAGCTTCACCCCGATACCGAGAATATCTTGAACGCCCCTCGTATATTCCTATATAAGTACTTACTACAGTTGCCCGTTTTAAGTTCTGCCACTCGATATCTCGAAGATACTCGTATTTCCAATCTTTTCCATTCAAAATACCTTGAACGGACAATGAAATTGAAATATCTTTCCACGCATTTACTTTCATTTCGTGCGTTAAAGTATTGCAAAGTTTTCCAAATAAAACCTTCTTGTTTTTTCTTATCAAAGAGACAAAAAACATCTTATTTTGCTTGTTCATTGTTGTGCTGTGATTACACGACAATATTCCACAACACTTGTGGATTACACATCGCACAAAAACCCGGTGCAACGGGAATTTTTACCCTTGTAATCAACATGTTTACTCTTACAATCTTTTTTTTGTCTAATTACAAATTTGTGGGTTCATATATTTGTATTTGGTGAAACGGAAAACCAGATTTGTAGTTTGGTGAAATAGGCCACTGGCAGCCAATGTCATCATTGCTTAACAAGAAATTGTTAATGTCTATTTCTGAAAAGCCTCTGTTACGAAAAATGCTTGATGGGAAATCATCTACATCTTAACTAGACATTTCCTCTGATTCGAATAACAAAGGCCACAGAGGCTTCCAAGACTTTTTAATGAAATTTGAAGACAATTGCTGCCAACTTTGAGCCAATGAAAACACTGCATCTTTCATTGTGGTCTTTTTAAGCAGTTCAGATACTGCGCATTCTAGATCAACTTTTTGTTGGCCAAAAATTTGCTATAGGAGTTTTTTTCTTGTATATCACTTTAATGTTTTGAATCAGATTTCGGTCCATGGGTTGAATAAGAGCTGTGCAATTAGGTAGCATGTACAAAACAGTGAAATTTTCGTCGATCGATTGCAGATCTTCTTCAAGTGGATGCGCTGGGGCATTACCAAGAAGTAAAAGTTCTTTTAGCGGAGGGTATTTTTTCAATGAAAATTTCTTTGCTTCGGGAATGAAATTTCTTTTTAGCCACTCTAAAAACATTTGTCTTGTAACGCAGGCATTTCTTTGACCTCTGTTATGAACTGGTAACTTTTTGGCTGTTACAAATGAACGTGGCCGTTGTGCTTTCCCAACAACCAGCAAAGGCAGTTTGTACATTGCGATCCTCTCCTCCGATTCTTTGGAACCTGGTGCCCTACTCTCTGACCCAGACACCAGTGTTTTTGTTTTGTCTGGTATCATTTTCCAGTTCTGATACCAGATATACTGATTCGTCAGCATTATAGATTTGATCTGCAAACAGATACTTTTCCCTACAAACGTCTATAAATTTTTCTTAGAATGGCTTCACAGCTGCTTCATTATTCAACAATTTCTCACCGGTTAGTTTTAGTTGGCGTATACCATGCCTTTCTTAAAATTTTTTAACCACCCTCTACTGGCAACAAACTTTCCGTTTTCAAGTCTTTCTTGGAAAAATTTGGCCTTTTCCATCAATACTTCACCAGACAAAGGGACGCTGCTCTAAAAACCGCGTAAATATTGGGTCTATAATGTGCGGTTTGCTAAGAGATGGCGTATTTTGTATTATTCCATTGTTATTATTCCATTGGAACATGCCTTGGAAAGCTACTGTCATTGTACGTCATTTCAGTATATGTCATTCATTTCTCGTTTTGGCGATTTACACTGGCCGACCTGATTTAACCGTTCCAGACAACTTTTTTTGAGTTTTTTTGAGTCACGAATCTATGTCAACAAGCCTCAGACTCTTGAAGCCCTCAAAGAGAATATCCGTCAAGAATTCAAGAACTTATCACCGGAAGTTCTGGCAAAAGTGATGGAAAATGCCATAAATCGGGCGCGAATGGTCATCAATTATGGCGGTGGCCAGATAGACGATATCATTTCCTCAACTTAATGGAAAAAACACTAAGACATTAAGTAAACATAATCCAAAAATAGAACCAAAGTCTTTCATTCATAAAAAAAAATTACAGCCAAGCAACATCGCATGATAACTTCTGCGCCATCTTGTATAAACAAGGAAACAGAGACACAGTCGGACAACCAAAATAATGCAGCAGAGAAGGCCCCACATCGGGTGATGCTTGCAAGTGGATATGCGCCTCAGCCTACTTGGCGTGCAAAATTGGAACCTGCCAGCAAAAAGCGACAGGAGAAGCATGTTGTTCAAAGCCCAGCTTCATTCCGGACTGTAGCCTTATTCTTGTTCTCAGGCCCAGAGGGCCAATGCGTAAAGATGTTATTGTAACTCGGTAGCAATGAGTTTGACCGACTTGAATTATATCCTTTTCTAATGACCGAAATTTGCTTATGTCATGGTTTTAATACGACGGTATTCCCAGAAGTACCAGACCTGACGTATAGATGGCGGTTGCTGTTTAAGAAGTGTGGCAATTTCTTCACAATAAAATAACAAGAAATCAATAAAAATGCGCTTCAACAAATTTATTTTAGGAAAACTCTACTTCAACAACTTTTTCAATTTCTTTCATTGGACTCAAACAATCCGAAGGGAGTTATTATTGCCGTTTTGAATCTGGAAATATGCCCGTTCGAGATCAAGGGTGGAAAATATTTGACAGCTGTGCGTAGTCTCGTATGTGCGGAACAGGGTATTTGTCAAGTACTGTCATAGCGTTTAGTCCCTTGTAGTCCCCACAGATACACCACGTTGCATCCTTCTTTCGTCTCATAAGTGTTGCAGTGGAAAATTGAAAATAGTTTTGATGTTCGTCGTGCCGTCGATTCCTGAGATCTGGTACGAGATAAAATTCATGTAGGAAATCGTCTCCGATGATGCGTGACGTTTGCTACTATGAAGTTTCAAACGAAAGGTTGTCGCAAACCCAAGTCGAGGATTAATCGTATTTCGCCGTATGTATCGATTCTGGTTTGGTTTGCTGCATAAAGTTTGCGTTCAGTAGGCGCCGTTTTCCTCTGAGCCTGCAATGGTATCGCGGATACGTCTGTTAGTAGAAGACGTTTCGAGGTTGAAGATACGTCGGCGGCTACCTCGATTCGCGCTGACGAAACTAGTTTCCCTGCCTCTCATTCCAACGGCATGGTGGACGACAATTTCGGGCCCTTTCACCAAATTGACTTTGGTAATAGCAATAATCTGAATTTTGCTTGATTCGCCTGCGGGATGTCGATCGGTTTCTTTCTTTATTGCTATCGTGACAGTTTCGCGGACGGAATTGGTTTCTGCGGACCTCGTGTGACCGGGTTTCGACAGCTAGTCGTAGTTCGTTCATCTCAGTTCGGTATATCTCACCAGGAGCTGATCCTATTGTTGCTGTGGCATTTGATTTCGTCGTTTTGTCTTCGCTTGGGTTTCTCCAGAAGGTTCAATGATGTTCATGTAAACAGGCATGGCTTCTAAAACGCGGTCTGCCTGTGTAGTCAATGCAATAAGGTCGGCGGTGGCATTTGCAGCTAGGATACCTCGAGCATTGCCTGGGAACTGCTCCAAAAATAGAGTTCTTAGTACAGGATAACTTAGTTCTCCCCCTGACAAGTTGCGCAGCTTCTGAAGGAGCGTCTGTCCACGTAGGAGGCGGCAATGTTGAGACTCTTCCGAGTCTCCGAAACTGACAATAATTCTTTTTTTAATTGTTTCGTATTTTTCTGTTGATGGAGGTGAATCAACGACATCACTGTCTGAAACGAGTCTCATCAGAAGTGATTCGGTGCAGTCCAAATGCTGTTTCAGCGGTTGTAAACCACCTAACCGGCATGTTACGCCAGATAGGTTGTAGTAGCTTGAGGACTTGGGCACATCCAATAACACCCGCAACAGTCTGTAGATTTGGAGACGAATCCATTGGCTGAGAAGTCATCTGGGGCGTTGTTTCCTCTTTAAGTGTGTCCTTAAAAGATGAATCCTTTTCAGCCATGTGCGTCTGAGATAACTTACTGAATAACGGGGTCACCAACTTTATTGTGGGAATTTCTTCATAATAAAATAACAAGAAATCAGTAATAATGCGCTTTTACAAATTTATTTTAGGAAAACTCGACTTCAACAACTTTTTCTTTCTTCTTCGAATGCCCGCTACTGATGATGTCACTGGCAGGCAGAACAAGGAATAAGGAAGGGTTTGGTTTTTGTTCGTTCTCCGTTTTCCTTATTCGCTCCTAGGGGCACTAGTGCTGGTCCACCACAGAAGAATGATAATTGTAGAGATTACCAGCCTTATGAAGCTTAAATTTGAAATTTGACGAAACTACCTTGTTTAGTATTTTTCGGCAGCCATCAATAGTGAACGCTCTCAATATAGGAAAAGTTGGTCATCATCCATACTTTCATCCAACCAACATCAAGACGGAACTGGATTCTAGTCTGCTCCTTCGTTTACAACAATAAAATATTGGGTGGCAGAGCAAAGTTTAAGCGAAGCTATATGAGTAACCAAGACGAACATCGCAGTGCTCAACCAAATGAGGTGAGTTCACCAGGGATGTTGAAAAAGATCCACAAAATATTATTGGATGACCCTCGATTTAAAATGGGTTAACTATCAGATTTGGTAGCCATTTCAAAAAGCGCTGTACATCGCTTTTTTTTTTTTTTTTTTTTTTTTGGTGGGTAAGTGTGAAAATCTTCATAGACACTATGACCCCGTTGCTCATAGTAGTGTGAGATTCTTACTCACTAAAAGCACGCCTCCCTTCTTATCGACTACAACTAAGTTACCTTATCAAGTAGTTTCCGTTTCAAATAACGTTCGCGTGGGGCAGGTAGCTTTCCAGCAAAAGCACCTGCTAGTACCGCTATTATATACGGATAGTCCTTATCAGTCTCATTCTTTGTAATCGACGCACTAAGTTTGTCTCGTCCAGAATTTGGAGTATTTTATTACTACAATGACCATGAAGACGAATACGGAGTTTGCGAGCAAAGTTCATTATTTCGTCCTCGACGGTAACTATTCCTAAGTCTCTGTGGATATCACTGTTTCTGATATACCATGGGGCGTTCACGATTTGCCTTAGAGCTTTGTTTTGATAGCTTTGGAGAATATTTCGGTTTCTTGGTTTAGTACAGCCCCAAAGTTGTATACCGTACGTTTGTTATGTATGCTTAACTTGGAATGTTTTCCTAGTAGCCAGTACATTTGTCTGAATTTATTTTCAAGTTCATCACGTTTCTTCTTAACATGCGGCTTCCATTTCAGTTTTACATCTAGTGTCATTCCTAGATACTTTGCTTCATTTGCATATGGTATTTGTACCAAGTTAATGAAAATGGGAAAGTTGTAGAGTAGATTTGGTCTCATTGAGAACAATTCGCCATATCTTTGTCCATTCGTAGATTTTATCCAAAGCCGTTTGTAGCTTTCCAGTAGCTAACTCGACTGAAGTATCTGTAGCTAGTATCGCCGTGACATCCGCGAACGTGGCTACTATGGTACCTGATTCTTCCGGTATGTCTCGAGTATAGAGTAAAAACAATACCGGTTCAAGTACACTTGCTTGCGGAACTCCAGCAGCTATCTCTTTAAATTCCGAGTATTCGGTGCCATGTTTAACACAAAAAATTCTGTTTTTCAGGTACGATTTCAGAATCGTATGCAGCTCTCTCGGAAGAACCTGGCTTAGGTTAAAATTTAAGCCTTCGTGCCATACCTTATCGAAGGCTTGAGACACGTCAAGTAACACGCTATAACATATCTTTTTCCCCTCTAAGGCTTTCTCAATTTCATTCGTAATTCTAAAAACCTGGTCAATTGTGGAGTACTTAGTTCTAAAATCGAATTGATGTTCAGGAATTAGACGTCTCTCTTCAATGATCGGTTGCAAGCGCTTCAATAGGAGTTTTTCAAATATTTTAGATATTATCGGCAGAAGCGATATGGGTTTGTAGGACTTTTTTTCATTTAGAGATTTGCCTGGTTTCGGGACCATTATAACTTCGGCAACTTTCCATTGGCTTGGAACGTTTAATACGAGGGCGGGTCAATAATTCTGTGCATTTTTGAATTTCTGACCTCTTTACTGAAACAGCAACACTGCTCCTGTCAACAGGCATTTGTCAGTTGACTCTTGTCAAAATTTAAACTTGCTGCGTCAGTTAGTTTGTGTTTGACAGCTATTTTTATCAGACTACTCACTAATTTGAGGAGAAAATGGAAAAAAGTGAATTTCGTGTGCTTATCTACAAGATCGGGGGTCTTTGTTATATCCGAAGGATAATATGTTGGTTTTCCTGTCGAGAAAAAGTCAACTTTACATTGCATACCGGCTTCATAGAGTTGTCTGCTTTTCGTTGTATTACATCTTGAGCCCCAGGTGAAGGTATGTTTCGAATTAAAGTCACCACCAATTATAAAATTCGGTCCGAGTGAATCAAAGACACCTTTAAAGTCATTCTCTTCTAGCTTGCATCGCGGAGGACAATAAATGGATGCAATGTTGTAGTGCAGGTGGTTATATTTTACGCGAACCTAACTTAACTGCATTGCATCGCATTCAATCTTCATATTTATAGAGTGCTCAATACAATCTTTAATGAACAATGAAGATCCGCCTCTGGCATTATTTGATGGGTGGTATGCATGATAAGCACAGTATCCCTTTACTTCCACACGAGGTACTTTCCTCAAGTGAGTTTCAGAAATCAAGCAAACGTCAATATTGGCTTTTTGTAAGAACACTTCCAGTTCGTCGGCGGCGGCTTTTCCTTTGCGTTCTTTTTTTGTATATCCTTCGACTTTACCGCGACAGATTTTCTTTCTTTCACTGCCTTTTCTTTAGCAATATTTGGTTTATTTGTAGTTGCGTTTGGGTTTGGACGCAAGTTTTTTTTAAGCATATCGCGCCTTTTTTGGAGTTCAAGACGGTGGAAGTTCTTTATTTAAGTTGCACTCTTCTGAGGGATGTTTACCGGCACATTTTACGCAACGCGGTTCTTTTTGGCAGTAAGTCTGCGTATGATTGAAGCCTTGGCAACGCTTACATTGCGAGATCGATCTTGTGTTCTTTTGCACAGGTTCGATTTTGACTACGATATTTAGAATAGTTTTGATACTATAGATATCTTCTTTATTTTTGGACTTATCGAAACTAAGCATAAACAGTGGAAGTCCCCGCTTAACCAAGATTTCCTCGTCTTCCTCTGTTTTTCTCTTTTCTTTTCTAATAATATTTACGACGTATAGAACTTTAAAGCCCTTTGTATGGAGGTCGCTTACAATATCGTTTAGTCTTTCTGACTTGTTTTCGAAAGTGTACCATTGGATCTTCTCGGTGTTCAATTTTTCGGACAATGCTCGGTAATCATCGGAGTTGTCGGTATTAACTTTCCACACATTGTTGCGCAGTGATGTAACCTTATACTTACATTTAAGCGTATCTTTGAGAAAGCAATGCAACTTGCTATAGTCTGAAACCCCAACAACATTAATTGGAGGTGGAAGACGTAATTTTGTTGGGAGTTGCTTTTTTTGTGACTCCTGGCTCTTATCTGGAACGACTTCAGGTGAAGAACCAGCTTTACGTTTCTTAGACGATCTTTTCTTTACGGTCCAATTTGTTTCGCGCGTAAGCTCTTCTTCGTCCGTATGGTATTCGCGACTAGTTGAGCTGAGTGGACTGCTTTCTTGGGCTTCGTTTATATGCTTTGTTTTCAGAGTCTTGTTTTCCTCCCGGAGTATGTCTACTTCTTTTTTAAGCTCTTGAAAAAGTAGCTCCATTTGCTTAAGCTTCGTGCGGAGTGTGTTGTTTTCGTCCTCCAAGCTTTTATTTGTCACTGAGTCCGTTTTTTCGCGCGTAGGCGCTTCGGGCGGACTTCGCATGTTGACAGACAAATTGGACATGAGAAAGCTGTGCACATGACTGGTGCCGCGATTACTCACAATGGAACAAAAACAGCGTCGTGAGGATGTTTCAATCGAGTGTTTGGCGAAGTTTCTCAGCAATAAGGCCGAGTTTTTGCGTCGATTCATAACCATGGATGGAACGTGGGTCCATCACTTCACACCCTTAACGAAAGATCAGTCAAAATAATGGGCCCAAAGGGGAGAATCGGCTCAAATGAGGACGAAGACAGTTCCATCTGCAAGCAAGGTCATGGCGTCAGTTTTTTGGGATGCGCGTGGAATAATTTTCATTGATTATCTTCAGAAAGGAAACACAGTAAGTATGCGAACTTATTTCAGCGTTTGAAAGGTGAAATCGAGAAAAAATGGCCGCATTTGGTGAAGAAAAAGTTTCGTTTCATCAAGACAATGCGCCAGTTCACTCATCCGTCATCACGATGGCGAAAATTACTGAGTTAAGGTTCGAATTGCTTCCTGATGCACCCTATTCGCCAGATTTAGCCACCTCGGATTATTTTCTATTTCCAAATTCGAAAAAATGACTCGGTGGTAAAATATTAGCCAACAGAGTGTTTTCTTTGTTGGGTCGCCTACTTCTGGGACTACCCTCGTACATTGTGCATTAAAATGGAAAAACCAGTCCGTATCTGCTTTGTATCAGATGTATCTTCTTCTGGAGCGGTTTAAAATCAAAAAGCATTTTCACTCGCTTGACGTTTTCATTTTATCCATTTCACATTACATATTCCTTTGCTCGGCTCACTTCCTTCACTTTTTAATGAACTCCTTCCTTTGGTTCCTTGCGCCCTTTCACAAAGAATAAATATCAAAAAGCAGTGTGCAATTATATTATGTAAATCACCACCACAAAAGGTATCGTGACAAATGTCAAAAGCCGTATGTGACAGTCGGGGAATGAAACAGGTCTGGAAGTGAAACAGGATATCCCACATACGTCACATAGTGACAGTAGAACCACTGATTCTGATGGCTTCCGCGAGTACAATAATTTCCATTTTTGCTGTTGGTTCAAGAGACTGACCCAAAATCGATGCAAAGATGGCGGCGGAATTTTAAATTGGTTTCAGGTTTCGGCGCTGCACTTTTATCTACATGCGTATGTAGTCGTATATACCGTTATTTGACGTCTCATCTTTTTTTTTTTGGTTTTTTGCTGAATAAAATACAGCATTTTCCGTATCTTCACGGCATGTAATGGTGGCTACCGTTTATCATTTTAATTCAGCCAAGGACAGAGGATAAAAGGGGAATAAAATAGTTTTCCCCTGTGGGCAGTGGTAATGCAAAGTAGCTGCTCCATTTATCTTGACAGAAGTGTTTTTGCATTGGTAGGGACACAATAATTCTCTGTAGCTACCACGGAATCTTATCTTTGCACATTGCGTCTCATTAAACTGTGCTTTGCAGAAGCACGACAAACGAATAAGCTTAAGGACAGGGAGGTAAATGTCGTACTCGCTGATTTATGAACACTTACAAACAATTCAAATTGTTGTACTTGAACATTAAAGAAGAGGCAAGTCCTAAGGTTGCCATCGTCTTAAGGACGCCACTACTGAAGTCGTTCTCAATATGGATGCATGAGGTATAAAGGATTGAATCTTCGGAAGTAGATTAGGTTGTACGACATGATGTTGTTAATAAATTGGAATGGATAAATTGATTCAATGGTTTCGTTTGTGGGAATTAGAGGAGAATGTCCTTACACTTTTACAGATATGAAAAGTTTATATTTTGGCTCGGTACATCCAACCGTGCTTCTTGGGTTGCTTGTCGCTTTACAACATTAAGTATTTTATGTAGCTGTTAACCCGATGGAACAACCTCCAACACTGAAGTGTTAGATCTCTTCGAGGATAGTGCCAGTATCTCACTACTGGGATATGAGCGGTTTCGTTAGTTCGCTGGAAACTCTTCCCTCGCCATCTCTATTTCACAATCACAATCCTGGCTAAATTCCAAAAATAAACCTTCATATGAGCTAAGCCCCAAATATTTTAAAATAGCATAAATCTGACTACCGCAGGAGCTGCGTTTGTTTATTGTTTAGATATGGCCTTGCTGTGAGAGATAGACTAAAACAAAAAACGTAGGAGCAGGAGTGGTAAGACCTAGAACCCACCTCTCATTTGCAATAAGTAAGGATGCAACCATCTTTCAGGCGAAATTAACTACCTTAGCGGAAGCTGCATTAATAACTCTCGGACAGATAATAAATAGCTACTCGATAAATAGCTATTCGAACTTATCAAAGATCCTCGTAGAGTGTCATAAAGCGCTCAACAACTTCGCCATCCTGAATAAAGTCTCACTAGTATGGGCACCAGAACTATAAAATTATGAGGACAAGAAAAAGGCGGATCGTCAAGCCAAGAAAGGCTCAGATAGTCCATTTATTGAATCCTTCCAAAGCTTGGACTATTGTGATAACGATTTAAGACAGGAACATAAATACTGGGCAAGGCTATACACAGTCAAATACTGGAAAGATCCAGATGGACTTTACCAGTTGAAGAAATTCTCTCTCTCTCTTTTATTAAAAATAAATAACTAACACGTCACTTTTCTTGTAAAATATACATCTTTCCAGATTGGGAATCATCTCCACTAGTATATGAAGATTTTGCTGCGAAACTGTGGAGCCTATGAAACACTTTGCCATCAACTGCCCGACACCGGCACCTAGAAGGGCGATATTTATAAAAAAATATGAATATCCTGAAGTGGATCGGAAACCAATCTCGTAGAAAACGCTGATCTACTTCCTGGAAATAATAAACAACTAATGAAAGAAAGGGGCACAATAAATCGATGAGGTCGCAGTTCAGAAAGGCCTTTTCTTTACATTACCATCCCATTCCATGACATACCTTCTTACATTCTCTAATAAGGCTTAGGAATACTCTATTCCAGTCCATGAAGCTATGGTCTTAGTGCTAATCCATCTGTAGCCTAACCCATCCTCTTTGCAAGAAAATTTAGAGCATCAAGATAGCAGATCTCATCCTTCGAACACCATTATATAAACGACCACGGTTAAAAAAATTTCACAAAATTACACTCTGTTGGGTTCCGGGCCATTTGAATGCCTTAAAAAACTGCGCAGCGCATGAATTGGTCAAACTTGGATCTCTTTTATCTTGCAAACATCATGCCAAACAAATTCTAAAGCTCTATGTAAGGCTAGCTATAGATAGATTCATAGGGATAATTGTGAGACTTCAAGCCTTATGCAGTCTATACACTATTCAAAATAATCAATATTGCGCATAAGCCCCTCAATTGTTTCAGGCAAGACTCCATACAAAGAATTGTTTCCCTGTATCCTCATACCGAAATCGTAATTACGGTCGATTTCAATATACACAATTCTGGTTGGCTTCGATATTCCAGACAGACAACACCCGAAGGACGCCGTAGGACGAATACCAGACGTTGATAGTCATACCGCCAATACTTGTTTTTAACTTCTAACCCCGACAAATACAACGTCAATGTGCTATCTCCTCTAGGCTCATCGGACCACTGTGTCATATCAGCTAATTTCTCGTACACGGAACACACAGTTAGAGGAAGGATTCCTAAAACAACCGTATGGCAATACGAAAAAGCCAGTTAAAGCAGACTTAACACCTTCTTTCGGAAATTTAACTGGTCGTTATGTTTCCTCGACAACGACGTCGATGCCGCTGTTGATCTAATCACTGACACTATTCTCCTTGGAATGAGATCCTTTATCCCTCATCGGCTTAAGAGTATCAGACCAAAAGAAAAGTCATGGTACGACTCGAGCTGTAGAGAGGCTGTCAGGGATAGAGAAATGTTTTTTCGGTCCTACATGACCAACCCGACAGAGGAAAACCGAAAAAAGTTTAAACTGCAACGTCTTTCTCAAGCGTGTGAAATTTCACTACGACCAAAAATTGAGGCAAAAAAAACTGCAATGTCCCAAAGGTAGTAAAACTTGTTGGTCGTTTGTCAAAAACATTAGAAATTTTGCCTCATTCTCAATCCCAACGCTCATTTACGATGACATTCCATGTCTCAGCTCTTTGGACAAAGCCAATCTGCACACTTTGCGGCGAGTTTAACACTTCCAGTTTGTGCTTTGTTTCCGCCTACATTCGGTCCTCGAATCTCCAATGGGACAAATCCACTTTCACACACGTGTAGTAGCAAGAGTACTTAAGGATCTCAATATACAGAAATTTGCTGGTCCTGATGGCATATCTTCCCTCCTTCTGAAGAGGTGTTCTTCCTCGCTGGAAAATCTACTGCGTAAGCTTTTTCATCAATCCTACTCTTTAGGACTCTTTCCGAGCGGATGGAAAACAGCATTTGTCCAGCACGTTATTGAAAAAGGCGAATCTTCTTCCCTCTCCTTCTACAGACCCATTGCACTTACGTCCCTTCTTTCCAAGGTCATGGAAATGCTGATATACCGTCAGCCCATGAAATATCTCGAAACACGAAAACTTCTTAGTCCACTGGTGTTTTGATGGCACGTCTCACCGAAAAGTGGAACCAACGCGTACATCAGCCTGACGAGAACAAGATAGTTGCACTTGATATTTCTAAGGCATTTGACAGAGTTTGGCATCAGGCTTTTTTGTCGAAAATGCGTGCTTTTGGGATCGACGACACTCTTCTTCAATGGATTAGAAATTACTTTCGGAACGTTTAATTCAAGTTGTTTTGGATGGTTTCAAGTCTCATATCCACAAAATAAATTCTGGTGTGCCCCAGGGATCTGTTCTGTCTCCGACACTCTTTTTAATTTTCATCAACGATCTCCTGTCTGCCACTTCTAATCCAATATATTCGTTTGCTGACGACAGTACTCTCTGCTTTTCATATTCGTTCCTGGACTCACGCCCCTGCTTTTCGGCTGTAGAACGGGAACGCCAGCGTATGTTAAGCTCATCAAATTCCGATATCAGCAGCATAACCAATTGGGGAACTATCAACAGAGTGGAATTTATTGCTTCCAAAACTCAATGCTGTCTGCTGTTGTTAAAGTGAAATTTAAACACCCAGCCGTTATCCATGAATGGCACTTGCATCGTCGAAACCGATAAATTTTCCATTCTCGGTATGTGTGTCAGTGACAACTTACGTTGGAATGACCAACGATATCGCCAAAAATGCTGCGAAATGTTTAGGTTTCCTCAAACGATGTAAGCAATACTTTTCCCCTTCTGATCTGGCCTCAATATACAAAGCATTCATCCGCCCAAAATTGAAGTACAATTCACACATCTGGTCAGGTGCTCCTAAAACATCTCTGCACCTGCTAGATTGAATTCAAAACCGTGCGATAAAACTCATTGGTGATACTAATATCAGTCAATCAATTGACACCCTCGAACACCGACTTAGTGTCTACTGTCTCACTTTGTTTTATCGCTATTTCCACCACCAGTGCTCCATTGAAATCGCCAGTAGCATTCCGCCTACTCAAACTTTCAACCGTAACACCCGTCCCTCTGTGAATGCTCATCAGTATACCCTCAAGCCCACTTTCGGACGTACTCTAAAATATCGTGATTCTTTCCTAAGCCGTACAACTCGCTTATGGAATGCCCTGCCAATCTCCGTGTTTCCTGGTCGTTATAACTTGCAAACATTTAAAAACAATGTACATCGGTACCTGTCCTTTCTTCCTCCCTAAATTTACTTCGCTCGCGCTGTGTACAAACATTTTAAGGGTACACAAAGCCCTTGAGCGCGCGCTCATTATAAAAAAAAATAAAGTAGTCCCACAAAGAGAAATCAAGCGCGGACCAATCCGGTGAACGGGGTGGTCTAGCGAAATTTGCATTTTCTGACATTAGCTGGTTACCGAAAAGTCACCAAAGAATCTTTATTATCGCCTCTGCAGGGCGTGTTGCGCCTCGCTTATTCTAAACTACTGGGCGTAGAAACATCTTTATCATGATCCGGAACACCGTTCTGTAAAAACTACGGACCGACGACTCTATCTGCCTTGATTACACATCAAACAGTGCATCTTGTGTTAGAGGGTGTAACTGACGCCTAGGCAATGCTTTCGACCTCTCCACACACCCAATGCAAACGTTCTTACTGGGTTTCAGGGGTGGACCACAGCGATTGATTCGATAAAATTCATTGATGCCCAAATAAGAGTTTCTTCGTAAGCCATTGCAATTCTTCGCTCCAGGAGCTGATGTCATTTGACACCTCTTAAATTATATGTCAACCAACTATTCATTGTAAATATGTCGACCTAAAATTATGTTTCTTCTCAACATTTGTAAAGGGACACATTTCACTGACGGTTTAATCGGAAGTGTCGCCCCAACAGTTGACGCAATAATACCACAATTGCTGTCAACCCATGTTAAATGCTACATAATAACAGTCCTGTCATTGATGAAGACGAATTATATCCATATTGTGTCAGTCAACCTATAACGATTGGGTAACAGAGACAACGGGCAAGTGGAATTTATTCTTACATACAAATGTGTATGTTCAACTGTCAATGTGTGTGGGATGTGGGTAACGTCGACGGCAATAAGGAGAGATTAAGGAGAGGTTTTTCCTTTTGAAATTTAAAGTTAACCCGATTTGATGTTGATATTTAAAGAAGTCTTTTTGAGTCCTTCAATTGCCCATCTCTGTGAAAGTGATGCTCACTATTTCCTTAAAAAATTCTTCAAAAACTTTAACTTTTCGCTATATACCATAGTCGTGGGATGTTCCAAAGGATGGGCATGTGCACCCCAGCCCACGTCGGTTTGTCAACTGCTACTTTCACCTCCACGTGATGTGATACTGGGTACCTCAACTGGAGATAGGGTCTGAACCCCTGTGGAAGATTGCTGTTTGCAGCTAACGAGAGAGGGCGGTGAAATGTTCCCACTAAGGAAGGCACTCTATCTGCATCCAGGGGAAGAGTTCTCCAAACTGAATTAACGGAGGCGTCTACTGCTCCAATGAGGTTCAACGACTTAGTGAACTACCTTAAAACTACCTTAAATAGGCTTCTAAGGATCGGGAAACCCAGACCCGGAACCATCTCCAATCCTTGGGGTTATGCGACTCCCCGTCAGCCTCGGATTTAGTTAACCCTCAAACGGTGATACGAACCGGAACGACAATGAACTAAGATCCAGGCGGCTGATCCTGGAATGTACGTAAACTGTATACTCCGTTAGCAACTCAAAAACTAGAAACTGCCTTCGGGTAGTACAAGGCAGACTTTGCTGCGCTCCAGGAAATACGGCGGACACGATCAGGAGCACTGAAGAGACAAAGCTGCGGCACACATTACGTACATATACTAGGATATGAATTCGCCGTGAGAAATCGGCTGCGATCGAAAGTGACTGTGATACGCACCAGAGCCGCTTTTTGTAACATAAACCTAATTTGCGCCCATGCCCGTATGCCTCCTTAAGGAAAACATCTTTGGCCGAATAGTTGAGAAGTTCAGCCTCTACGACACAACATCAGAAAAAGGTTTCCGACTTGTCAATTTTGCAGCAGCTCGTACTACGATGATAAGCAGCACTTGGTTTCCTCACAGAAATACTCATAATGAAGCATGGCTACACACAGGTGGTCAAACAAGGCAAATCGACCATGTGCTAATAGACGCTACACACGCGTTAAACATCTTGGGCGTGCGTACATTTAAGGGGGCAAACATCGACTCTGACCAAAAGTCATAGTCCTTTTTAAAGCTTGACTGTCGAATGAAAAGAACTACAACCTTCCCTGAAAAGAAGAATTAATATAGAGCCTTAACATTCCCGGTGTAGCCAGAGACTACAGGCAAGTATTAAGCGAGAAACTTTCCACTATACCGTCGCCATCTACAAACACTAACATACCAGTGTACCCAGTCTCGCGCGAGGGCTCCTCAAGAAAAAACCCGTGTTACGATTAAGAGTGCACACAACCGAAAAAGGCGACAGAAAAGGCGCATCAAGAAGTGCTGACACGGTAAACAAAAGCAGCAACGGAAGAGTATCGACTTAAAAGACTGGAGGACAAGAAAAAAGAACACCCACGCAATGTACGAGTACCAGCGAAGAATGACCCTAGGAAGCCGCTGCTACTTCGGTTAATCAAAGCAGGTGGGTTGAAAACTCCCTACCACAAAGGCAAAGGTTCTCCGGTATAAGACTTTAGTTCTGCCAGCTCCGCTATACGGTGCTGAATCCTGGAAGATAAGCGGAACTAGTACTGGTTACCTTCGAAAGAAAAATCTTTCGTTGAATTTACGGTCCCATCTGCGAGAAAGACGAATGTAGAAGCATAGTAGATACAGCTGCGAACTGTACAACCTGTATGAAGATGTGTATGCAGTCTGAAAAACCAAGATACATCGACTACATTGGCTTGGCCTCATCGAGTGGATTGACAGCAATGCTTCAAATAATAGAATCTTCGAACCACAGCCGCCAAGTTCGGGACGAGCAAGAAGACCGAATCTACGTTTTAAAAATCAAGCAGTCGCCTATGCCAGGATGATTGGTTTTACGAACGGCAGCAGCGTTCCCTGGATCGAAAAGGAAGAAGACTGCAGTGTCTCTGGTAGAAACTCTTCAGGATCGAGAGCTTGTTAAGAAGACGAAGGGATATCTATGAGCATCTTTCCGGATATAATTTGGTACAAGAAATTCTTTTGAAGTGTCACTATATTTTGAGCCTTATATTTGGAGCTAAGGTGAGTAAGGATTTTTCAGGTATCATCAAATAATTGAAATAGAAATCGTGACGGAGAAAACCTTAATGGGCAACTCGCGTACCTCAGATGGGTGTAACTAGCGCTAGAATGTCCTCCTCTTGTGGTATTGGTCTGGGAGTTGTGCATGGATTTAACTACCCGGACACGAAAAATGCTAGCCCTGTTGAAACTATATCACGCTAGGACGTTCTTTCACGCTAGTTAAAAATCGATCGAATACCCTCTCTTTCTTGTACTGTGTATAAAGACAAATTTCGACCCGAATAGTTCGGTTTTCTCTACCTATTGTACCCAATGAACATTAAACCAATAAATAATTTGTATTCAACGGACGGAGAGACATTCGCCATCGTCTTTTTTTGTATCATATATCGGTGGGTATCTTTATAAAGTATTATTCATTTCTCAAAAGCCCAGAGCTTAATCTCTGCTGACCTTTAACATTTTTCTCTGTCGGAACAGAGCGCTTGGACCAGCGCCAACTACATCAGCATTGAATACATGCAGCCTGATACAAGCGCCGGCCAGAAACTCAGAGAAGTGCCCGCCAATGTCGTTATCAGTCTCAGAGCAAACCTCATAAGCACACCTAGGTGCTGAAAAGCATAGTGCCTTATCGACGCCAGTAAGCACTCTAAATTTTCTTCAGAACTTCCAGCAGCTGATCTATATCCTGTCGAAGCAAAACTGGATATCTGACTTCGGTGCAAACGCAACTTGAAGCCAACTAAAGAATCAAGAGTATGAGAAAGAGTGCCTCTGCTTTCGACTCAATGTGTTACCATTAGATTAATGAGTGTTTCCAGCCTAGCGATTAGGCATCTTTCGAGGACTTTGACCAGCCTACTGGTTTCACTGAGGGCTTCAATCGCAAAATTCTTTATCAGAGGTTCTCTTCCAAGTAAGCTTCCTGTATACTTTTTTCTGCTTCAATCTGTAGAGATTAGTCTTTATTAACTTGTTTAGGAGTTTTCCGGATTATTTCCTAGCTAGACATGACAGCTCATGACATTCGGTGAGAGCACCATTGATCTTCTGACTTTAAGGGACGTAATAACAGACCTGCCTACCTCCTCTTAAAAGGGTATCTAGCTGACCATTAGCATCGCTGCATATGATAAGTCCCATTGTTTGGTTTTATTGCTGCGGCTTTACTACTCGTATAATAATTTTTATTTGACGGGGTGAAGAAACAGTTGGCAACAATGTTAACAGTTGTACAAGACCAGGGTCACACAGTCACTGCCAAACTTGTATCTGAATCGGGAAGTAAAGACACATTTTCTGCTTTTTGTTTATAATTGCGAAAAAGAGGGAAGTCCTACCGACAGTTATTTCGACAAATAAGAGCAAACTTACTTACTTATAGCTCTGTCTTTAGCTATCTGGTCTTCCCTTGCTGCGGTGTCCCTCGGGGCGGATACGAAGACTTTTCGTTATCTTCTATCTAAGCCTCCACTCACGTCTATGCGGACGGGACCAAAAATCAGCCAAGAGCACCCTCATCAATTTTTGATAAAGTCTGGGATTATTAAGGTCACTTTTGTTGTTCGAAAGAGGGCTTTGTTAGGCAATTGCCTTCTTAGCCCAAAGAAGCAGCGATTGGAAAGAGCTATTATTCGTTTGATCTCAACGCTGGTGCCGCTGCTTAAATTGATAGCGATGCCTAGGTAGAGAAAGTCCTTAACTACCTCAAAGTGATATTCGCCGAGGGTGAAGTTCTGTCCGAGACGTCGTTGTTGGCTGTCCTTTCTTGTTGACAGTATATACTTGGTCTTGCCCTCATTGACCGTTAAGTCCATCTTCGCCGCTTCCATCTCAATACTCGAGAAAGCGCAACTAACATCACGCCGCTTTGTTCTGATTATGTCAATATCATCGGCCTATGCGGGTGATTGGACTGACTTTTCAAAGATTGTGCTGCTTGTGTTGGCGAGTGAGATCTGCACTACTCTTTCAAAAATGACAACGCATCGCCTTGTCTAAATCATTTTTCGACTCCAAAGGTCTCGGTGAACTCTGTACCGACCTTGATGCAGCAGCGTGCATTCTCCGTCGTCATCCTGCACAAATATGTTAGACGAGTTTGGCAGGGATGCCAAAACTAAAAAGTGCTGCGTATAGCTCGTCGACCTTAAAGTCGATGAATAGGTGGGGTATATTGATTTGGAGCTCATGGGTCATTTTCAAGAATTGCTGTAGTAAGAATATTTGGTTGATGGTAGACTTCCCTAGCCTAAAGCCACACTGATATGGACAAATCAGGTTGTTGACGAACGGCTTCAGGCGTTCACACAATACGCAATACGGTAGAGAGGCTCTTGTAGCCGATGTTAAGAAGACTGATGCTTCTGTAATCGGCGGCTTTGAGGATCGCACAAACAATGGCGAGATTCCATTCATCGGGCATATTTTCGTCAGACCATATTTTGCAGATGCGTTGGTGTATGCCTCCTTCCAAGTAATCGCCTGCCGCTTTGAAGAACTTGGCAGTTAGGCCGTCCACTCCAGCAGCTTTGTTGGACCTGGCTATCTTCAATTCATGCAGGTCTAGGTAGAAATGTTCATTCTGCCTGACAGCGGTATTTGATTCGTCATCGTCGTTATACAGTCTAGAGAAATAATCTTTCCAAATCCTCAGCATCGACTACGACTCTACTACGATGTTCCCTTGTTATTCTCTACAGGCTTCGGTTCGAACTTTCGAATCTCATTCCTGGAGTAACGCTTTTCGTGCTCCTTATTTCTACTCCTGAGAAGCTAATTTTCGTCTCTCTTCTTCTGCTTGTAGAGCTCGCGAGAAGCTCTAGTTCTTCTATCCAGCTCCGCTTTGTATGCCTCTTGCTTAGCTGTATGTGCTTGTCGGCACTCGTCGTCAAACCAGGGAGGAGGCTCCTCTGATAGGTTTTTGGCAATATTGCCACTGGTCTTCAATACTTGATGCTGTCGGCATATGACCTCTTAAGAAATTAAGGGAGACTCGATCGGAAAGGGATTTGTCGATCTCTTGCGATTGCAACCGCCCGACGTTAAACCTGTCTCACAGTACTAGCTTGCCTCTGCGATGTTTGGGATATCAGCAACCGTACCTTGGCTAAAATAAGGGAATGTTTGCCCCTCGGAACGTTGGGACATCCATAATACTGGAGGAGTGCCTTGTGTCGATCGCAATTTGGTCAATCTGGTTGACGGTTGATTAACCAAGAGTTCTCCAAGTCCCCTTGTCGTTATTTGTGGACCAGGTTGTAGGATAGGCGAGCGAGTCAAATAAAACAACTTGAGAGGAGATGTGCTACTTACGACAGTTTATTGAGAAGAAGGAAAATTGACATGACGGGTTGTATTTATACTTTCATATGAAGCGGTACGCTTATGTAAAAGAAATGAGAAAGTGTGAGCATCATACGATATGACAATAGTTTCTTATGACAATAGTTTCTTACTTTCGGTTAACATTTACTTCTGACAATCTTAAGTATGTGTTATACGAGAACACTTACAGTAGTGTACAAAAAAATGCCTACAACTCGGCCATTCTGACCGCATAATCGACCCGATTACAATATCTTTTCTATACATAATTTTCATAAAACTTTTTTTCTTAAGATACATTACATTTTGTTTAATACATATTTTACAATAATCTTCTTTACCTAAGAGTAATTTCTTATTGAAACTTTAAAGGTAAACATTTAGTTGATATTTTTAATATTACAAATGATTGTTGATACATATGAAAAGTTATATAACTATTACATTGAAAACAATTAATCGTTCTTACTGAATTTGTCATCTCATGAATTTTTTGAAATTTAGAAATTCGAATATCTTTGAAATACAAAACAAATAAAGTTAAGATACATTATTAATTATATCGTTTCAAACATTGAAAGAAATATCCATCGACATTTTGGCAGGTACAAACAAATATATATTTTTTTTTAATTAAACAGCTGTTCTTTCAAGTGATCGTTATTCAAATGTGATTGTTGTCGTCGGTTCTATAAGTATTATTTATTCCTTTGTCGTTTTCACCAGTCTTTAAATCAGCTTCTGGCATCGCATATAACCTCATATTGTTCGGAGAACATACACCTTTGTATGGCAATCTTGTTAATTGCAATCCGTCAATATCACCTATAATATACCTGTCATTCCTCAAGACCTTTTTCACCTCGTATGGCCCCCGAAACTTGGCCAAAAGTTTTTTGCCTACGCCTGGTGTTGTATCTACGTTTTTGATCATGACATAGTCTCCTGGTTTATAAGCTGTTGGATTTTTATGACGGCTATCATAATATCTTTTATTCTTCAGTTGCTCTTTCTCAATTTTTCCCTGAGCTTCTTCCCTAATTTTATCTAGACTAACTTCTTCAGAATCAACGTTGTTCGCTAAAAACTCTTTCACCTTGTCGCAGAATTTTCCCTTCTGATCCCTACCAAATAGCAAACTACTGGGTGTAAAACCTGTGCTACGATTCACACTGTTGTTTATAGCAAACTCAACTTTTATTAAGTTTTTGTCCCAATTACTTGTGGTAAACGACTCGCATTGTTTTGCAAGCATTGGTGTTATCACTCTATTCAGCCGCTCAACTTGACCATTAGATTGCGGTGAGTGGGTTGCTACCTTGACGTGCTGTATGTTGTTGTCCTTTAAAAACTCTGCAAACTCGTTTGACGTGTAACAAGATCCACGGTCAGAAACTATTCGGTTAGGTCTAGAGTAATTTGCGAAATAGGTTTTCAAACATTCTATAGCTTCCTTACTCGAGGTGGTTTTAGTTGGATACAGCTTGGAAAATTTGGTGAAACCATCTACAACCACTAAAATGTGCTTTTTGTTGCAATGAGATGAAGGAAAAGGGCCTAGATGGTCGACATGAAGCGTATCGAATGGGATCTTTCCTTTTGGAATTGGATGTAAGATTCCTTCTGATTTACCAGAGTCCGGTGAAAAATAAATGCATTTAAGACAGCCTTTAATAACTTTTCTAATCTTCTCCTTCATGTTTGGAAACCAATAAGTCCCGGATAAATGTTCAAAGCATTTGTCTACACCCAGATGACAAAGTGACTCATGATGAGTTCTAACAACCTGATCTTCCATGTTAAATGGGACATAAAAAACAATCTTGCCTTTAACTTTTCGATAAATTAGTCCATCAACCATTTCATAGTGTGGACTTTCGGAAGTACTCAACCCTTCCACAATTGCAACTATCTTTGGATCATGTTTTTGTGCGGCGGCTAGAACAAATTCAAACGATTCGTCCTCCACATACAAAATGTTGAAAGATCGACTTAAAGAATCAACGTGTGACATCCGATCGCTTTTCCTGTGCTCAACTGAATAATCATAGGATTGTAACTCCAACGCCCATCTTGATATTCGCGGATTCAATGTTTTTTTGTTAAGCGTCAGGTCAAGAGCTTGGCAATCCGTGACGATCTTAAATGGAATACCTAGTAAATATATACGAAACCGCCTCAAAGCATAGACTATGGATAAGGTCTCAAGTTCATAGCTATGGAATTTATTTTCAGCTTCACTAGCTCGCTTCGAGAAATAAAACACCGGATGAAACTTGGCATTGCTCTGTTTCTGCAGTAGGACTGCACCAAATCCATGCGAGCTGGCATCGCAGTGGAGTTCTGTTGGATTATTAGGGCTATAAATTGATAGAACAGGTGCTGAAATCAATTTGGTTTTCAACAAATTAAAGACTTCTATTTCCTTAAGACCAAATGTGAACGGAGTGTCTTTCCTCAATAAATCATACAGAGGCTTTGCGATGTTAGCAAATTGGTGTATAAACTTCCTAAAGCAGGAGCAAAGTCCAAGGAAGCTATGGATGTCTTTATTTGAAGTAGGTAGCGGAAAGTTCTTAATAGCCGAAAGATTAACCTCATTTGGACTAATACCGGCTTCGTTTATTTTATAGCCCAAGTACGTGATCTCACTTTTTAAAAAAACACACTTGTCTAATCGAAGGTTTAAGCCTTTGCTAACGACGATACTAATTACTTCCTTAAGAATATCTAGGTGTTCTTCTAAAGTTTCCGTCGCTATAAGAAGGTCATCTAAATAAGTCAAGATCTTCGATTGCAATATCAATTTACCAAATATGTTCTTTATATAACGCTCGAAAACAGACGGAGCGTTCTTAAGCCCAAACGGCATTTTGGTAAATTCATACTGTCCATTCGGTGTAATGAACGACGTGAATTTCATTGACTCTTCCTCAAGTGGCACATGGTAAAAACCGTTTTTTAAATCCAACGTGGTGTAATATTTCTTATCTTTTAACCGGTCTATGTTATCCTCGATTAAAGGCAGGGGATAGTTATCGCGAAGAGTAATTTTGTTAAGCTCCCTGAAGTCTACGCATAGCCTAAGCTCCTTATTTTTCTTCTCGACGAGAACAATAGGTGAAGCATATTCTGAATTAGACTCACGTATTATACCTTGGCTTAATAAATCATTAAGAATCTTCTCTAACTCGATTTTATGCGAATATGGCAACCTTCACGGTGAACTATGAAATGGAGCATCCTTACACAACACTATCTTCATTTTGAACTGACTCTCTACAGGAATATGTTCTCTAACAGATTCACAAAAAGCTGGTTTGACTATTCTTTTCACACTTTCTTGAATATTTATTGGAATGTTTGGATTTACTTTTATATCAAAATCGTTGTTTTCATAAACATTAATGTTCAAAATTTGTTCTACAAACAAAGATTCTTCACAAGACGTACTTACATAATCAACTTGCGAACTGCGAAACTGACTTAAAGATGATGACGACAAATCCTTTCCATTTGCAAGCGTTTCTGCAGAACTACTTGATGACGGCAATAATGAACTTGAAGAACGATTACACCTGTCGCTGCTTGTCACTGGCAAAATACGATCTTGTTTTTCATCACTCTTGTCTGCTTTCTTTAAAACCATGCCAATCCTGTCGATGAAATTTCTCCCCAAAACGATTGGATAACTCATTGACTGATTTTTCACTACAAGTAAACATAAATTAGTTTTATTGTTATCAAAAAATATACGTGAATTGACACTTGAAGCGGGCTGTTGTTTACTCCACTGTATGTATGACTGTCTTCATCCAATGGTGAAATCATAGTCTGCGGCAGGAACTTTTCTTGCACAAAGCTTATCGGACTCCCTGAGTCCAAGAGCGACGTCAAAGTACACGCACATTCGGAATGTCCATCGGTGAATATGTAGGAAATTTCTTTTTCAAAATGATTAGAAATTGGGCTACACTTTGGCATGATGCGACCGGTACTGCGCTTAGACACGTTGTTGATGTTTTCTGCATGGATGTTGTTTACATTTAAAACGTCTTCGTTGTTATCAGCGCTGCTTAGCTGTGGGTGATGACTGCTGTTGTTGCTTTCACTGACAATCAAAACTGGTTTATTGCTGGAGCAATTTTTGGCTATGTGCCCACGAACACCACATTTAAAACACGTGAACTCTTTTTTTGCACATGACACATTGGCGGGTGCATTACTGGTGTATTCTTTTTTCTTGAATGCATTATTCTTTTGATTATTTCGGCTGCTGTTGTGAAACTGGAATGTGCTTGATTTAAGCGGGAAATGATCGCGACTGTTGAATTTGTACTTTTCGTATTTTCTTAGTGCTATTTTTAGCTGATCGATGTTGTTTGCGTTATACAGCATGCTCTTATTGAGTTCGGAATCTGGAATGCCCTTGATTATAAATTGAATCAAATCTTCTTCTTCTATGGGGTTATGGGATGCGATTTCCTGCATGCTGAGCACATATTGCTGCAATGTCTCCTCACGCCGTCTTTTCCTTGCACTTAGCTCACTAAAAATATCCGCTTTCGTAACAGTGCGCTTAAACTCACCCAAAAGTGCATCTCTGAGATCTGTCCAATTTCGTATTTTCAAAGATCTTACGAAAAGCCTTGCTGTTCCACCAAGGAGCCTCTTTCCGAAAATGAACTTGGTTCGATCGTTGAGTTGAAGGCTTTCGGCGTTCTCCTCGAACTGTTCTACCCAATGAACAATGGGAAAGTTGTCATCCCCAGTAAATGGACACAATAAGTCTTCCATGTCCTTGAAGTTTTGCGAAACATGTGATCTCTGACTGTGATTTTCTTCATTATCCTCCATTTGCAGCTCTTTCAGTCGTCGCTTCAGTGAAATGATTTCCTCCCTCTTTCTGCATGCTTCTCGTAGCTTATTAAGCTCCTCATCAACGTCGTTGCGTAGTGCATGTACAGGTGATTCGTACCGCGTTTCTTCCTCTGACTCGTGTTCGGTGGATGAATCTGCGTTATTTTGCTCACCATCGGCCATAAAATCCTGCGCGAGTTTTTCCAGATTCTCGTCCGTATAGGATTCGACTGCTTTTTCGACCCGTAGTTTTAACACCGCTTTAGTTCCATCAGTTTTCAAACCCAGCGATCGTAAAATATTTTTTAGGATGGGTACCGTCGCTTTATCAACTAATTGTTTAAACAATTCTGACATTTTTGAAGCACTAAAACAAATACTTTGAACTCAGATAAAGTTAAACGGTATCCCACTTCTGAATTTTGTAGGATAGGCGAGCGAGTCAAATAAAACAACTTGAGAGGAGATGTGCTACTTACGACAGTTTATTGAGAAGAAGGAAAATTGACATGACGGGTTGTATTTATACTTTCATATGAAGCGGTACGCTTATGTAAAAGAAATGAGAAAGTGTGAGCATCATACGATATGACAATAGTTTCTTATGACAATAGTTTCTTACTTTCGGTTAACATTTACTTCTGACAATCTTAAGTATGTGTTATACGAGAACACTTACCGTAGTGTACAAAAAAATGCCTACAAGGTGCTAGCTAGATTAGCCTGAATCCATTATCGGAGGTGATCCATTATCGTGGAGGCTATTCTTTCTGACAGCACCACCAAAAATGTCCTCTCTTCTTTGGGGCACTGCTCGTAGAAGATATCTTTGGTGTTCATCTCATCATCGTTCTCCTCCGTGGGAGCATACTCGCATATATCGTTAATGTTGGAAAATTTAACCTTAACAAGGCGCTCGTTAACATGCCGGAAACTCAAGACTTCTTGCCTAAGTCTGCCTCCAACAAGAAATCTGCATCCAAATAGGCGCTGCTTTTGCCGTCGATAACAATCGCATTAGTAAATGTCTTTTTGTCCGGTCCATCCCAACGCATTTCTTGGATGGCGGTAACATCTTCTTCGCAGCATTCCAAAGCCTCCATTGTTTGGCTTTTTAGAACATTCCGCTTACATATTCGAAGTTCGGTTTCCTTATTTCGTTTGTAGGGGTTGTCAACAGTAGATCTGTCCATATCCGAGGCTTGTTGTTACTTCGTTTTGTTTTTTTCCATGGGCGGTCAATTACCCCGGCGGCACAACTCCCAACCTGGTGGACCAGTTCTATTATTGATACCCCCAGGACGGGGGTTCGGTTCCACCGAAGCCAGTAACCCGTTCAAGGATGTGAGCGCTGCCGGTGGTCCATTAAGGGCTCATCCGCCGCCATCTCTTTTCCAAGACCTTGGCTTAGTCTTGGAAGTCGTTACCAGCCTCAGCCCTAAATATGACGGACTAGACGCGATAAGCTCTTAATCTTTACCATTGATTCCATCTGGGGAATTCATCCGCTGTCCTGTTTATAGTGGGCCCCCGCCCAATTACCAAGGCTTCGCCCATCAATGACCTTGTCTAATAAAACGCGGGGGCAGAGCATATTACTGGTCTTATGGTAAGCATCTTAAGATGACGCCACCGAAGGTTGCTACGATTTGACCAGTTACAAGTTGCCGATCATAGGTCTTGTTGGTGGCAAGACCACCGGTAGTCTCTACCAGAACTTAAATCACGGTACCATGGGAGTCAGGAGGCCCCCGGATTTCGGTCCGGGCCTGACTTGTTGAGGTAGGCCCCTTTGTGGGAGCGTCATGGTGGCTGTGGTTTAAACCCAAATAGCGGGTAGGGTCTTCCTGTTGATTTGATCCATTTTAGAATAGTAAATAAGTACTTGGTGCTGTGACCCTAATAGCAGTAAGAGGTTTTAGATCGGCCTCGACCCATACCAAGGGTGGAACTTGTGCCTCCAACACAGTTCCGAATTGGTATCAAAGGATTGACGGAGAGCGATGGCAAGGCGTATCCTTGCTCCCATGGATGTATGGGCATCCAGTAAACATAAGTCTACATGACAGGTGGTTTACGTTAAAAACCAGAGACTATGTCCCGTTTATTGTTCTGCTATTTTTGTCTGCTGTTCAGTACTCGTGCTTATAAGGACATCGACCAGTATCCAATTGTTACCACTTGGAGGTAAAATAATCAAAATTTATGTGTAGAAACAGTTACAACACTGGGGACCGCCAACCACTAATAAGAACTCACAAGTTTCCATAAGGAAAAGCCAGCCTCACTCTTAATTTTGTTTTTTTGATACGGCGGAGAAATTATGTATGTCCTTCATGTAGCCGAGATAAAAGCTTTATCTGCAGTGGACTTGCGAGACGCCGCAGGTAATTTTTATTTAAATCGAAGGTCGCCTTCTATCCGAGTTGTAATCATCGATGAGGAGAATGAGCTTAGCACCAAGTTCAAGGCATTGCTAACAATTTTAATCCAAGAGCTCGTAGATTCCTTTTTTTTTGTGGTGATATCAGCTTTAAAGCCGTCTACGACCACCAACAGCTATTCTGCTGCAAATGGACATTTAAAGGACCTAATGATTCATTGCTTATGTAAAATTCCTTGTCCATGGAATTTAACAAGGACCAATTTAGAATACAGAAGAGAAGCTTACAGTTGCTATGGGCTAAATCGCAAGAGAAAACAATTACCAAAAACTTGGTAATTACTTCATTTAAGGATGTTCATGCATATACAAACGATGTATGTTATGTGTACAGGTACGGTATGCTTGGGGCAGATATGTACATCTTCTGTACAATGTACCAGCGTTATATCTCTAGTCGGAGTGCTTTAGATGTTATTCAATTAGCCCATCCTTAATGAATTCTCTTGTATAGCTGGTGTTTACTTAATTACCCGTAAGTCTTACTGAGATACTTGCCTTGTGTAAGGTGACACATTTGTTATGATACTTTGAATTGAAAGGATATGACATGACTCCAATATAATTGAGATAGATTTATCCTAAAAGCCTCTCAGCATTAAGACAGAAGTTTCCAATTTCATATAACCACCAATGTTATCATATAAGATGCAGTGCAAGGACCTCGTACACATACTCGGGATACATACAAGGCGGGATTGGGAACACAAGGCCGGTAATGCGAGTATAAATACATTCGTTGTATTTGCACCACCAACAATTTTCCTGCGATGCAAGCCAAAGTTAATTTACATTAAAGACTCCCTGATCCTTGTATTTTCTTTTATCCCTCTTCTTGATCCATTTGCAATTAATCAAACATTGACACTACTCTTGACAGTATCCAGATATTACAGATAATAATAATGGAGTGCATCCAACCAACCATTTGCATTCATCTGGATGCTGGCCATTACCGGCCATTTCAGTCCTAAAGACCAATTATACTCAAATTTTATTCGTAGACGACATAAACGGAAACGTCCATGATTTCCGTGCATTCATAAATGAATGTCGAGTCTCCATTCCATTCTTGGGATATGGTATTGCTTCAGAGCACCATGGATACGTATCGTTTTCGAAAATTTAATTATTCTTTTAATTGAACTGACCAGTGTACATGGCGCAGCCATTAATTATGGAAACACGCTCCTGCTGGCTCTTTGTAATCATCCATTATCCCCTTTCCGAAGTGAGTACGAGTAAATCCTTTAAATGGTCAAATACGAGTACATACCTCAGAGTTGTATCTTTCAAAAGCACATTCAGCTTTGCTGACATTACTTTCAACTCCTTAATTAAGTAAATCAGATGCTGAAATAAATGCCAAGTTTTGTAGAGCACAGAATGTCACCTAAGAAGTGGTTAGACCGATAGAAATAACCGCATTTACGGGCGTATCCTTTACGTTATGATTTACGAAAGTGCATCTTACTTTGATTTCAAATGACCAGAAATCGGGTTGGAGTAAGTAGACGGTTCGAATGCTTGGTTCATGTTGAACTCTTACGAACTGTCTACCTAGTCGTTTGTCCCTCATAATCCTGTGCTGTATTCACATCTCTGTGGCGATTTCCTTTTCTGTGGGTAGCCTGGGTTCGAGGTTTTTGTGCAGGAAGGCCACAGACATTGCTGGGAAAGTCGTATTTTCCAAAAAGGATATTCGGTTGAAATTTCACCAAAGAGTGCACCGTAGAGGTAAGTAAAGGCCATGCCAAAGGACAAACGTGTTTTTGTTGATTGCTGCACAGCAAAGTATTGTGTTCTCTGTTAAAACGGAAGAA
Source organism: Volucella zonaria (assembly GCA_963966105.1). NCBI lineage: Eukaryota > Metazoa > Arthropoda > Insecta > Diptera > Syrphidae > Volucella > Volucella zonaria. The sequence continues at coordinate 126,895,279 of OZ014533.1, read as the reverse complement.
AAACAAACAGCACAAAGCATGGAATAAACTTTTTTTTTTGTTTTATAAAATTGTTGCAGTGATTGTGAAAGAAAAAAAATTTACAATAAAAGCTCAGGGAAAACAAGGAAACGCAGTCGTTTGTGGAAAATGAAAAGTCAAAAATGCGGACCGGTGATGTTACGTAAAGCAACCTCTGAATGCTGTGCGTTACCTTACCGTGGAGGCAATCTCGTACTTAACTGTTCTCTTGTCAAGGTTCAGAACTTGTAACATCAGAAAAGGGATTGTGTTTGTTGAACTGACCATAATCTTCGAAAAGCAAAGGAAACATGAAAGGATTCATCAGTTTGCAACGCAAGAAAGCACCGCGGTTTTTACACTTTCAGGTGATTTGGGCACGTGTAGATGTTTCAGCTTACGCTTGCTATAAAACAGATACAACAAACATCCATAAGAAGTATTTTTTTGGATGAAACTTTGTCATGTGGAGTAGATGAAAGTAAGGAACCTAACCCTATAAATTCCCACTTAGTGTTTACTTGCTTATGAAGAACAAGGGCGACACTTCGATAACTACTTTAAGCCATGCACTCTATGGCATAGATGAACTAACATCTTCTATGCTCTATGCTGAGGAACATATCTAGAATGTTGGCTTTTCTGCGAAATGTAAAACAAATGATGGCGGGACGCGCTAGTGTAAACCAAAACCTATCGCTTCCCATAAATGTGCGGCGTGCATGGTCATTTTATGCAGAGGAATATGGGCTTTGCTTGCTAAATCCGAACGACGAGAGAGTAGGACGTTCTTACCGTATTTTTTGGAAGTTTGCTATTAGCTGCCGAAATGATGGTGACATCAGAAATAATGTTTGCTTTTTTCGGTATAATGGCTGGGAGTTGAACCCAGTCCATTAGTGTAGTAGGGGACGAATTTAACCCCTACGCTAGATTGACGACCTTCTACAATATATAATGATGAAAAGATTTCAATCGGGATCAGATACTGTCAATCCGTTGAAGATAGGCCCTAGGAATAGCAGCATACGAATGTTGGGTAATCTGCTCGGTCTGTTCGGGTGTTAGCTGGGTACGGCTCCAAACGACTATGAGATTCATAAATCTTAACGATGATTCTGAAAATCATTATGTACCATAATAAAGGTTTAGGAGTATATACTCGTTCATGTTCACCCTACATGAAGAAACCCGAAGTGATGGTCATCGCGAAAGTCAAACAAGGAAATGGTCACGTCTTGCGCAGAAATTTTTGAAGCTCTGTTTGCAGGGCACCTAGGGCAGGCTAGTCTTTAGTACCTATGTCTGAAGATTTGTCTGATGGCGACTGAAGACGTCCTGGTCTGAGTTACAGATGCTTCGTGGTCGTCGTCTTCCAATAATGGAAAGGAAATTAATTGTTCCAAGGATAAGGGCGCCATTTATATGCACCAAATTTAACCTTTCATATAATTTTTTAAGGCGCGAGTCTGATCACAGGCTGAACAGGCCTTGATTTCATTTCCAGTTTTACGACTTCCCAGTTGTGAGCTGGAAGGAAGGTTACAGATATAATGTGTGGCAGTATCTCATCGATGGAGAAAGATTCAGCTGGGATCGAGTTACGGGTTGTCAGTCTGATAAGAATATCTTCCTTAATAACAACCTTGAGCTTTGGATCAGGTAAAAGTTTTGCTATTTTTTTAGTCTGGTTAGCTTTAAAGATCCCAGGATTTCTGAGTTCACAAGCGACGTGCTTTACTGGGCGTTAATGTCATCTAGCATCGCAAATAACTACTGAGAATGCCTGCTCAGAAATTATCTTCAATTTGACTATCTGACACCGTGCTAAGAAATCGAACTGTCGCCGATTACCGCGATAACGATATTGTCATTAGCACTCGTAACCTCGCTGAAAAAACTTTAAGATTTCAAGACGGATATACGTATTAAAGAGTTTAAAGACCATGTAAAGCTCCTTGAAACCGAACCCATTTTCTCCAACGACCCCTGACGCATTGATATAGAGTCGCTTCTGGCGTTACTCCTTTAAGCTTATTCGATTCTAGCTAATCCGGGATTCGTCAGGTATTGAGATACACTACTTCTCCATCCTAAATTGGGATGATAATGCGATGAATGCTAGCGAGCGCTATTTTACTTTAGTCTTTACAAATCCGGCAAGTTCTAGCTCTGGTAGAGAAATGTCCTAAGCAGCATACAATCTTCGTCCCACATGCAGATATTGCTAGCTTCAGGTGGCGTTGTATATCGGCACGGTCCTGAAACTCAACCAATAGCTTTATTTATTGAACGTGATCGTGCGGTAATCATATCAATAAGACACATCAAGGTTGTTAAATTTCCTTTTGAACGCGGTACACAGGTGTTGCTTTAACTTGTTACAAGAGGGCGTGTGAATTCTAAGCCGATACATTTTAGTCGAACCTGTTAGTCGCTGTATTGCTCCTAGAGATCCTTGATGAATCTTTCCCAATTTCAAATATGCAGACAAGACCGAAAATCGCTCGAACAGGGGCTGCTTTCATCGAATACTCTAGGACTGCGACGTGGATCTTTGCTTAATCTCAACGGATCGTTGCCTAGACTCATAGTTCAGATGGACAGGGTCCTATACCACTTCGAGGACCCGAGGCGCTGGTTTTGGAGGTCCCTTTTTTACCCCCATTTAGGACATATTCATCACATGGCTTAAAGAGTCGCAATGCCCCAGTGACAACTCGTTGGCTTCTTCCCATGATGCACGTAGAGTACGCTAGCCGTTATATAAGCTCTTGTGCCTATGGTATTTTGAACAGTTAACATGGTCTCCCTTCTTGTGGATCAGGTAAACGATACTAAGGTTCCATTCACTGGACATACTTTCATGCGACGATGAGCAAATGGAATCTCATTGAATGCCCGAATTAGGTCGATCGTAGAGAACACTTGCTTCCCATGCAGGTTTGCAGTGAAGGCTTCAAGGCACCGAACAGAATACTCGTTTGGGATAGTCCGGTCTTTAAGGCGCCTGTAATCGCCAAAGGGATGCTACTCTCCTGACTTCTTTAAAGCGAGGTAAAGGAGCGACGACCAAGAACTGTCTGAGCGACGTGCTATGCCGGATTATTTTGTCGAACTCTGTTTTGGCAATCCGAAGATGATCAGGAGGTGATCGCCGCGCCTTGCTGGAAATTGGAGGGCCATCTGTTGTTTTTATGTGATGGACTGTGGTATATTGTCCTTTCCTGTTGGCAGCATCTGGTCGTGTGATGGTATGGAAATTTGGAAGCACTGCTGTGTAGGGCTGTTCAATACAGGCTTGGATTATGCGAACAGATGAAAACTGCGTCTTTGTTACTTCACCCGCTGTTGAGCGCCCAGTGTGTTCGTCGACAATCCGCTGCTGTTTGACGTCTACAAGCACTCCAAAATGGCACAAAAATCTGCGCCGATTACCGCTCGACTGATATCGCTGACGATGAACTGCCACGTGAAAACTTTATTAAGTCCCAGGTCCAGGAGTGTAACTGTGCCATAGGTGTTGATGAGCGAGCCGTTGGCAGCGAACATCTGGTACTCATAAGTAGACAGCGCTTGCGGTTGTTCTGTACGTCGGAGTGGGCAGATGGAGACCTCGGAGCCACTACCAATTAAAAACTGTTGCTTGGATGTTTTATCTGTGAGGAAGAGGCGGATGTGGAATGCGTGAGAGTCGTGTACCGCCGTTTTTCTGAAAGTGATAGCCGGTTCGGCACGAGCATGCCGAGCCTCGACACTTAATTTATTGTGAAACCAACAAGAGTTTAATTGACGAGATACTTGCCTTGATCGAGATCCGCTTCTGGAATCAGCAGTGCTTTTGGAACTGTGTTGACGACGTGTTGATCGACTGATGGTTGAGAGGACTGCTACTTCGATGATCAAATCAGCAATTTGCCGATGGATACCACTCGTTGCTTCCACGCTGGTTGGCGAAAATACCTCGTGCAGTTTGTCAGCGATTTCACCTAAGTCGGCTATGCACAATGATTTTTGAACAACTAGACATGCTTGCATTTGTGCTGGCAAGTAAGATAGCCAGCGTGCCTTCTAGACCTCTTCATGCTGGGAACCAAACTCGTTAGGGTCAGAGGTGCTGCCAGGAGTTGAATAATTTTTGCCTCTTTGGACTTCGAGAAGACGGAAATTAATATGCATTTAAGCGTCTGGTACGGGGTGTCAAACGCTGGGTTGATTACAATATCTTCCACTTCGGCGGCAGAGCGCGTATCAATCAAGCGAATGGCGAGATAAAATTTGTCGCGCTGATTAATGATGGCACAGTTTGTAAACGCTGATCTTTCGGAGCTGAATTGGGGTGTTTTGCTGTCGAACGGTAAAGATCGAGCGGCATGATCGGATGACACACGTGGGACGGTATTATCCGACTGTACCGTTGTGTCCGGCACGATCGCAAAAAAAAAGGAAAGTATAATACTCTCGGAGATCTCCATGTCAGACCATAGATTCATTGAATTCGGAACCGGATGCGAGGTCTCGCCTTCCAACAGGAATACGATTTAAGGAGGAGCTCGGCAAGTACAACAATGCTCCCCCTAAGCTCAGGACAAAATAAAAGCTTGAGGAAGCCGTTCAGAATGTGAACGGCACCCTCACCAAGTGTTCTGAAATGGCTTGTTTAGTCAGTGAGCAATCTTACAGATCGCCCGCTCCTTGGTGGAACACAGACCTGCAGCCTCTTTGTAAAGAGTCCAGAAAACTTCTAAACATTCACTTAAGCTCTTTGGGAAAATATTGAAACTATGGGTGAAACCAGCAGGCTGGTCAAAGTCCTCAAAAGGGTAAGGTCAACCAGGCTGGAACCACTCAGAAAATCTGACGGTACCTATGCTGATTCGACAGCAGAGACTCTCGTCAGATGCTTGAGTCACACTTCCCAGGTGACCTAATCGGAACCAGCTCACAACTAGCTCCAATCAACGAAGCTGATAGTGAGCTGAACAACACAACAAGCTTTAGCAAGTATATCTCATCGGTTGTGGCCATTAAACATGCTGTTGCTTCCTTTGATGGATTCAAGTCGCCTGGCATCGATGGTATTTACCCAGTTATGTCACAAAAAGATATAGACCAGCTGCTGGCAACTCTGAAGAGAATTTTTACTGCTATCCTGGCACTGGCATACATATCGCAGCCTTGCCGAACAGTGAGAGTGGCCTTTATACCGAAAGGAGGACTACTCGCTCGCCAAGAATTTCAGACCTATAAGTCTGACTTCATTCATACTGACAAGCATCGAGAGAATGGTCGAGAGCCAGGTGCGCAAAACCGCCTTGCGATTGCATCCTTTATCGGCGATGCAACACCGTCTGAACGTGCGGTTCAGAATCTGGTAGGCAGAATTGAAGGTGCACTCGACAAGAAGGAATACGTCTTGAGCATTTTCATCGACATTGTGGGTGCTTTCGTCAACGCCACTTTTGACGGCATGTGTAACTCGTCAGGACAACTCGACATAGACGAATCACTAGTTTTGTGGATAAAAGCATTGCTGGTGAATAGGACATTGATTGTGAATGCTGGCTGCACCCAATATGTGGTGGCGGGTGTAAACAGGGTTCGCCGCAAGGCGGCGTTCTGTCTCCGCTGCTATGGTGCATATTGGTCGGCTCACTGCTCAATGCGCGAAAAAGCTCTAACGTCTGTGTACAAGCATACGCGGATGATGTAGTTGTACTGTATGTTGGATCGTATCTAGCAACTGTCTGCTCTAAATCGCAGGCAGCCCTAGACGCGGTCGACGACTGGTTCACTAGTAATGGGCTTTCAGTCTATCCTCTCAAAACTGAGGTTGTTCTCTTTACGAGAAGGAGGAAGCTGCCTCGTCTGACTCATCTACTGCTTAAAGGCATCACCATTCCCCAAAGAAGCTAAGTATTTAGGTGTTATCCTGGACAACAAATTTCTTTGGAGTAAGCATATTACGGCCAAAGCATCTAAGGCGCTGTCTTCCTTCTGGTAATACAAAGAAGCTATCAGCAAGACATCAGGCCTGTCACCGAGAAGGATCCTTTGGGGATTTACACGGCTATGATAAGGCCAATTATATCGGATGCGTAGGTTGTCTGGTGGAATAAGCTCTCGCGAAAAGACGTGATTGCTGCTTTGACCAGACTCCAACGAACGATTTGTGTCAGATGCATTGGGGCTTTCTCCAGCACTGCTGGCTTCGCTCGAGATGCATTAATGAATCTCCCTCCCCTTGATATACATATCCGTTTAAAAAGAAGTGGTCTTTGGTACAACATGCACTGGAGCTTTGATGACTGTCGCGTCGGCTGTCTTACGACTCTGGTCTTATGGACATGCCGTCCGATGCAATGACACCAGAACTCCTGTTGCGGAAAAAATACGAAATCGACTCTCCCTATGCCCGGGACTGGTTTCTGGCAGAATCTAATCGAGGAAAGGAATGTAGTCGGGTCTTCACGGACGGCTCCAAAACCAATATAGGATATGGCACTGGTGTCTTTCTGAAGGACGACAACGTTAGATTTCAATTCACGTTAGGAAAGTAATGGCAGCGAACTATATTGCGAAGAACCGGTGAAGGGGCGAAGCATTTGCATCTGTAGCGACAGCCAAGCTTCGCTTAGAGTGAACCCTCTTATGACTTCGAAGCTAGTTCGAGAATACAAGAGATCACTGAACGCAGTCGGAAAGTGAAATTCAGTGGCCCTTGTCTGGGTGCCAGATCACAATGGGATCGCGGGAAATGAAATTGCCGATGAACTTGCCAGGTAAGGTTCAGAGGGGAGTTTTTTAGGAGCCGAACCTACGTTTGGTCTGCCTGCGTCCTCGGTTAAGGCTTCCATTGATAGTTGGATTTCTTATGAGCACAACTCCCCAGATAGCAGGCAGAATGCATCCTGATGTCTCTAAGAAATCACCGGCTTTCCTTCTGTCTCTCAGAATGAAAGATTGCAGGTTGATTGCAGGTGCGTGACGGGGCACTACACTTTTTCTAAGCACTTAATTGTGCTGAGCATAAGTGATACAATATCCTGCGATGCTTGCTGCGAAACTTATGACCACAGCGCGTGAATGATCGGCTTACGCTCGCATTAGGCTGCAGTACTCGGGGCTGACATGGTGGGTGCTGGTACTGTAGGCACCTTATCTCTGAAGCGCTTACTCACCTTTCTTCGTAAGACTGAAAGATTTCATTAGAAGGATCTTACAAAGAGTACAAAGCACTAGTTCTTTGACTGAGTGCTCTGTTCCGACAGAAAAAAATCCTGTTTGTCGTGCTCTCGCGTTCGTGTTTTTGGTTTTGCATTCGCGGCACCCAGCGGCAGGATAACTTTTCATATGCAGAATATTTCCCAAAATATGGCGTATGCGCTCAGTACTAATCTTTGTGGTATCTGCTAGCTGGCGCACTTTCACTCTCCGGTCAGCCAACACCGTTTCCTGTATTTTTTTGACATTGTCCTCTGTAACCGCATCGGAGAGCCTGCCGCTGCGGACTTGATCGGTAGTGGAGCTGCGGCCACCACGAAACTCTCGAAACCAATATTTGACGGTGTAATCTGACGGAGCATTAGCCCCATAATATTTATCCAACTTTTCTTTTGTTTCCTTCGCCGTTTTGCCTCTCAAAAAATAATGTTTTATGAGAGAACGAAAATCGTTTTTGTCCATACTCAACATGATGCCAAACACGTCAACAACAATCAGCTGTCAAAACAAAACTAAAGACAGTATCGCACTGAAATTTGGCATGTCTGCCTAAATATGAACGGACTTCAAGGCACCATAACTTTTTTTTGCAGTAGCAGCGCATTCTGGCGGTCAAGGATGTCACTTTTCACTCCATCTAATAGCTATAGTTAGAGCCCTCCAGCACCTCAACGTGAGTAAATCATTTGTGTCTCAAACCACAGCTCGTTATCGTGATACTGGCAGCGTTGCAAAACACTATGGAGGTGGTCATAAAAAAACAGCAACATCGGCAGAAATAGTTCGGAAAGTGAAGGCTCGAATTGAGCGAAATCTGCGTCGAAGTGGAAGAAAAATGGCTCGTAGCTCAACATATCGTTGGAACGGATGCAACACATACTGAAAAATGAGCTTGGGCTCAAGCCATTACAATTCCAAAAAGCACACGATCTTACACCGCAACAGAAAAAAGTTAGAGTCGAAAGGGCGAAGGAGTTGCTACGCTTGCACGAAAGTGATGAGTTGCCGAATTTGGTTTTTTCCGATGCATCGCCATTTGTTATCGAGCAATATGTCAACAAACAAAATGACCGAGCTTACTTGCCAGAGAGGTCCTTCGAAAATTTACACCTTCGGGCGGCCACCAGAAAGCACTCAGCACCGATGGTGATGGTTTGGGCCGCCATAACTGCCGATGGTCGCTCTCCGCTCGTATTTTTGGACCGTGGCGTCAAAATTAATGCGATCGTATACCGTGAAACTGTCTTAGAGGTAGTATTGAAGCTTTGGGCAAACAATCATTTCGGTCGGAGATCGTGGACATTTCAACAAGACCCGGCACCGTCGCACAGAGCGCGCGTCAACCAATGCTCCACACTTCATTTCTTCGACACAATGGATTGCAAATTCTCCGGATGCAAATCCGTTGGATTTCTCTGTCCGGGGTATTTTGAAGGCGAACGTTGGCACTAAAAAATACCAAAGCTTGGACCACCTCAAGCAAGCACTTCGCCGGGAATGGGCCAAAATACCGCAGCGTGCGATACTTTCTTCGGCCGTCTCAAGGCCATTATTCGCACCAAAGGTGGACATATTGAAAACTACTGTTAAAATTTGAAAATTGATGGATTTTCCAACATTTTTTGCTTTGGCACAGTAAAATTTATCAAAAAATAAAAAAATTATAGAATTTTAAAAAATTGGAGTTCGAGTCTATTCACCCTGTAATTTGTCATTCAAAATCACCGTATTGATCCTCGGGAGGTTTCAGATTGGCTTGGAATACGAAGTGAAAAATGAATTCCAGTTCGAAAATCTCAACTGTAGAAAGCCTTAGATTCTAACGAAATATGTGACAGAATTTTCACAGTATCTGCATTTCTCAAACCTACTACCTACCTACTCACAAAAACGCGCGGATATACAAAAATCTTCCAAGCTCAATAGTCGAATTTTTGGAATGATTTGCTGGAAATGAGATCTCTGCTGAATTTGTTAGACAAGTTTCAGAATAGGATTTTTAGAAACTGAAACTGAACTCATGTAAGAATTCTAGGATTTTCACCATCAGCAAATACAAAAAATCGACTAGAGCGGAATATACCCTGAATAACAACAATATTTCACTCAAATCCATTTATCCATTCCAGCACTTTGAACATCAGCTTCTGATATTCAAATGTAAGCTCCCCTCACTTATTCAACATTAAAGCCTGTGAGAATATTTAAGGCCATGGGAATATTTCAACCTGTGCCATAAATTCACAAAATTCAACAAAGTATCTACACGAAAGATTTGCATTGCATCCGTTGCACCTAAACTTACCACAGCCCGCATAGAGGGTAATGTAGGCTTGTTTGCATATTCCATATTCAGATAGCCGAACAACAATTTTGTTTGCCATGGAAAATCATCTACCTTGGAGTTTTCGAAATAACAAATAAGTTTTTTTTTTTATTGCGCTATTTTTTATGTCAGCAAAATAAAATGTTGAGAGGAGGAAACCAATTTGAACAGCACGTTCTGTGGCAAGCAAAATTGGGTAAATAGGCCGTAATTTGCTGAATAAGAAAAATATTGTGTTTGCCATAGTCATTGCCACTTATAATGGAAAATACATGTTTACGGAACCAACGAGGGATTTAAAAATTTGGCAGTTTTTGAGAGGGACCTAGAATGTTGGCACATTTAATTTTGAACATTATTCGAATTGGCCATGGTACTCAAAATCTAATTGATTTGATTTAACATCATGTAGATTCGTTTTAAGTTTGGGGAAGAATAGCATCATCAAATCCTTGTGGTGCTAACGGGATGACTATATGTACTTTAGGTTGGGTTAGGTTTACGTGGTAATGTGGCATATCATCACACTTCCCATCACATAAATAATAATGGCACTGTGATGGGAATTAGATTGCGGTTGCTACTTGTAGTTGGGGAATTTCTTGAATGCGTTCAGGCACTCAAAATAGATGGAAATGAAATTGCAGTTAGCTCTGAGAGGTCATGAAAGTTACAGCTTCCTCAAGTTCTTTGCCTGAAATTTTTGAGACTCAGAGAGTGGCATAGAAAGTGGAGGGTATCCTCGCGTGAGTCTATGTCCCTACAGCCTCTGCAGAGGTCGAGGTCAGTAAGGCGCAGCTTTATTGCAAGCGCCTTCAGAAGTGAGTAATCCAACAATTTTAATTTAATTTTGGTGGGGGTGAAAGCCCCCATTTATTCGGCTTAATATAAGCTATAACTTAAAATTAAACTTAAACTAAAACTTAAAACTAAGGTTGGTTATTCTGGTGAAGGAGAACCGATTTGAGGTAGGAAGTGGTGCGGTGGAAGTCAAGGACGCTAGGGTTTGAATTAATTTTTCGTAGCATGCGGGAGATTGGTTCGTTCGCGCCATAGGTGGTGTAGTGGGTTGGGAGATTACGAGGGTTAGTGTTGAGGAAAATAGAATTGTGAAGGGACGTGCATTCAACCTGACCTGAAAGAAGTCGATGAATGAAGAGAAAGTCGGCTGCATCTCTGCGTTCCTCAAGGGTGTTTAGGTTAATAAGGTTGAGACGGTTTTGATAGGGGGGCAGAGTAAAAGAATCATCCCAGGGCAAACCTCGAAGAGCGAATCAAAGAAAACGGCGCTGGATGCTTTCGATTCTCGAGATAAAACGCGATGAAATGGGGACCATACTGGACTGGCGTACTCTAGGAGGGGACGAACAAAGGTAATATAGAGGGACCTGGTCACGTATGGGTTAGTGAATTCTTTGGACCATCGTTTTACAAAACCTAGTGCAGAATTGGCTTTAAGGATTATCCCATCCATATGCAAACGGAAGTTGAGCTCCCTAACACACAAAATGCCGAGGTCGCGAAGAGATTCAACGGAGGAGATAGGTTGGTTGTGGAGAAGGTAGAGTCGGGGAGGAGATTTGAGCCGCTTATGTGAAAAGGTGATGGATTGGCATTTGGGTATATTAAGTTGCAAACAATTTTCGAGGCACCAGATCGAAAAATTATAAAGGTCTTGTTGAAGAAGGAAGGAGTCATGGGGAGAGGAAATGGTTATGAAAAATTTGGTATCGTCGGCGTAAAGGGAGACGGACGAGTATTTGATGATCCTACCGAGATCATTTATGGTTAATATAAAAAGAAGAGGACCGAGATGGCTACCTTGAGGAACTCCAGAGGTGGCCAAAAATGGAGCGGTCTGGGCTGACCTAAAATGAGCACTGTAAAAACGATTTTCGAGGTAAGAGGATATCCATTTTAACAGTATGGGTTCAAAGCCGAGGGCAGACAATTTGAAGAGTATTAATCGATGAGAGATTTTATCGAAGGCTTTGCTAAAATCGGTTGCAACTACATCGACTTCGTTGCCGTTCTCTAGGGGCAGAGATGGCAAAGGATAAGAATTCAACGAGATTTGTGGTGGTTGACCTACCCTTTAGGAAGCCATGTTGTCTAGGGGAAATAAGTGATTTGCATTGGAAGCGTAGAGCTTCATATTGTACAAAATACTTTCGAGGAGTTTGGGTATATGGGAGAGTTTAGCGATTGGACGATAGTTTGTTATTTCTTTCTTTTATTCCCTTTTCCTGGATCAGGGTTATGAAGGAGGTTTTCCAAACCTGAGGAAATTCTCCTTGTGAAAGGGATAGACGAAAGAGATCAGAAAGCAACAAGACAAGAGAAAGAGACGAAGAACATTTTTTAAGAAATATGGCAGGGATGGCCTCCCTGGACCGGGTGTAAATTCGTCATTGAGTTGGTGTAATTTATATTCGATATAGGAGGGGTCCAAGATGTGAGAGAGAAGTGGGCCGTTGGAGAAGTTCAGTAGGTAACGAAAATAGGATGGATCTGGTACAAAGGCGTCGTTGGTGAAGGATTGTTTAAAGAAGCTGGCAAATAGGTTGGCAATGGTGAGTGGATCGGTTGATGACTTGTTGTTGAAAGAGAGGGAAGGAGGGTAACCATCGGACTTTCTTTTGTAGTTAACAAATTGGTAAAAGGACTTAGGGTCATTTATAAGGTTGACTTGCGCATTGTTTTTTATTAGCGTGCTTTTTAGTTGGAAGGGGGTTTGGGAGCGGTCTTTTTTTAAGCTTATCGTTACGTTTATTTTTAAAATTTTTTTTGTCGTCGACACGTGGGTTTTCTCGTTCCTCAGAGCATTTGGTGATACTTATCTTCCCAAGTTTAGTGGCCTTACCAGGGGAAGTGGGGAATAACCATGAATATTTGGTTGGGATGCTTTTCCATTCGGAGGGGGTCCATGAAGTTCCGAATTGTTTGAGCAGTTTGCGTGGGGCGGGGGCGGGCGGGATAGGCAGCGCGGTTTCAGTTTCCGTTGTTAGGGCGGCGGGAGGAGCATTTGAAAATGACTCCGTGTCTACTAATTCATTATGAATTGAGACATTGTACGGGGAACTAGCTTGGAGTTGAATTTGATCGGGGATTCCATCGATTTTGTGGGAAGCCAATCTCACTTCTTTACCGATTTCGGCAACGGTCAACCGAGTAGCTATGAGTTCCTCGCTGACGTCTATTATTTTTAGGGTTAAGTCATCGAGCGTAGAGTCTGATGGATGCGGGGTGGGATGTATTGTTTTGGAGGAGGATTGAAAAAGCAAGTCGAGATCAGTACGGAGAAGATTGATAGAGTCGTTTATGTGTGTGAGTACGTTGGATTTAAGGAAGTTGGCAAAATTTGTTTTGAGGAATGCTTTTAATCCATCCAAGTGATATTTGATCACTTCGCTCTCGTTGTCGTGATGAGATTGATTTTTGGACGGATTGTGGATCGCTGTCAGTTGCTTTTCTATCATTCTTCCTGTGGACTTGTAAGCTTCCACATTACAGTCAATGCAGTTTACTAAGTCTTCAATCTTCTCTATTCTGTCGAGAATAGTTCTGCTAATATGATTGTTCTCGGTTAGCATCGCATTGATAGACTCGTTATTGCATTTAATTGCCAGCATAACGTGAGCCAAGGTGATCTCTTTGCACTCGTCGCAGTAAAAATTGAAGAGACTGCAATACTCCTTGAGGTAGGTAATGGATTTCCGGGTAAGTCCGATGCATATGGCATGGAATGATTTTCCGCAGAGACCATTGCAGACTACCCATCCGCGCTGGGGTCAACAATTGAGCACAAAACACTAGCACAGCACTTATCCATTGTTTTTTTTATTTGGGCTACGAACACTTATTGACACAATTAATTTTTGTTAGGGTTATTTATTTTTTTTTTTTTTGGGGTACAAAACTGGCACAGGTGAAACTAGGTCGACGAACAGAGACGGGAAATATACTGAAATTTACTGATTCGGCAGTTTACGGGGCTTTGAAGGAAAGCGGAAAAGTAACAGAATTCGGTATACAAGAGAAAACACGTCCGCACAGGTTGACAGTCAAACTGAACAAGCGTAGATAGATCAACTCTGCCTTCCAAGAGAATCTTAATTAATCTGAATTTGATGAGATTCGAACATAATTGTCTTGAGCTTTCATAGGTTTGAAGGTTTTCCCACCCTCCTTAGGCTTTGATTTGTATCGTTTGCTCCGCATGCAACTTAGAGTGCAGGGTGGATATTTGATACTTTGATCCGCCAGTTCTATATCAATGTATGATCCTTTTTGAAGTAACTCGTCTGCAGATTTGTTACCGGACACTCCATTGTGGCCAGGGATCCAGCAGAGCCTAACCTTTTACTGAACGCAAAGAGTCTTAAGCTGTTCACCACAGTGGGTCAACTCCCAGCCCATTGATCTTGGCCATTTCACCAAAGTGAGTGATATTTCACCAAGGTAATCTGACGATTACAGTGTATCCAGTATGGTTGAGCCCTTATAGTCGGACGCTCGGAAGTGTTCTAGGTTGACAGCCTGATATATATATAAACCAACCCCCAGTTTACAACCGAGTCTCAGGTTGCAGCTGTAAGTGGAAACCTACAGTAAATGGTGGCTACATACCAAGAAAATCTTCAGTTATCAGGTGAATAATTAATGACGCATACATACATAACAAGGACAACGACACACATAGGAGTTGTTGCATCAAAACCCTATCCAAATGTCGATTTTCTGAAAAGTAGAATTGAGACAAAGTGGCGCAAATGTTGTCATCCGATATTCCTTGGCTGTAATTTTTTTTTTTGAATGAACAACTTTGATTCTGCTTTTGGATTATGTTTATACGATATTTTAATTTTTTTTTTCTATTAAGTTTAGAAAATTGTATCGGCTAAGTGACCGCCACCAGAACTGATGACCATTCGCGCCCGATTCGTGGCATTTTCCATCACTCCTGCCAGAACTTCCGGCGATAGGCCCTCGCATTCTTCACGAATGCGTCTGAGGCTTGTTGACATAGACTCGTGACTTTAAAAAACCCCACAAAAGGAAGTCTGGAGTCCTTAAATCAGGTGATCCTGCCGGCCACAGCAAATCACCAAAACGAGAGATTAGGCGAGCCGAAAATGCAGCCCTCAGAATTTTGGTTGTGGCTCGTGCAGCATGCGCCGTTCCATCCATCTTGTTGGAACCACACGTTCTTCAGTCCCATTTCATCCAATTGAGGAAGAAGAAAGTCGTTGAGCATGGCTCTGTAGCGCTTGTCGTCCACAGAAGTCGTTTGGCCCGCGGCGTTTTCGAAAAAATAAGGCGTGTTAGCACCTCCAGCGTAAACAACACATCTTCAGTAACTTTGAGCTGGTGTAATGACTCTTCGTGAGTTATACGCAGATTTTTGGTGCTCCAGAAGCGATAGTTTCACTTATTCGCATATTCACAGAGACGAAAATGGGCCTCGTCTCTCATGATGATTTTCGATTTAAATTTTGTGTTCCCTTGTTACAATTTACTTCAAAAAGCTAAAACAGATCGTTATCCTGTCATATATTGTGACTGAAGCCTTAGCCGAAGTCAATCTTCAGGATTTATTGGACCACACTACATCTCGATTACTAATGTTTTTGCAGGATGTAACACACATTTAAATGAAACCGAATGTAAGTCCCTCGAACTAATCCCAAAGTGGGGTTTTGATAGATCCCAGTAAATGCAATACAGACAAAAATTCGAAAATAGTTCAGAGTCTGATGTCTTATATTCCAAAGCTCTCTTGTTCCCTTGCAGTTGGTTTAAGATACAAAAATCATTTGGCAAAATTCAACTCTATCTTCACCCCGATTCTGCCGGCCAATTACGTTACTAAAAGTGAAGTCAGTTATATTGTGAACAAAATCGGCTCTCTAGTCAAAATTAAAATTTCCAATATTAAAGCAAAACATACATACATATGTTATGGACATTGCTTTTTAATATGGTTGATGGGAAAATATATGTATAATGCAGTGACCGAAACTTCATCAACTTTTTACTGATTTAAGTATGGCAAATAGTAAAATTAATAAAAAAGCTATTGAGTTTGGATTGTCAATCTCACGAATCAGACTTTTTAAGGGTCTTCTACATCCTGCTTATAAACTCTCTTTAAAAAGATTGCAACTTATGTTAGAACAGAGGACGACAAAGATATACTACATTAAAGTACCCGGAATGCATTCAGAAAATTGAGGATACAAGTTTATGCATCTAAATCTATATTGTCCCCTTCATAGTAATCCCCATCGACTGCAACACACTTATTCCAGCACTTGATCCAATCCTCGAAACATTTTTTATATTCGCTTTTCGGTATGTCCATCAGTGCTTCCTACGATTTTTCCATTACTTCCTCTCGGCTGCTGAAACGCGTTCCCCGTAGTGGTTTCTTAACTCGATTGAGCAGAAAGAAGTCACAGGGAGCCAAATCAGGTGAATTCGGTGGCTGTTGGATGGTATTTGTAGCATTTTTCGTCAAAAAATTACGAATAATGATGGCACTGTGCCCACACGAGTTTTCTGCCCACAATTCTGGTCTCTTTCGGCGAATTTCTTCATAACGCCCAAATAATACTCTTTCTTTACTGTCTGGCTTTCTGGCAAAGTCAAAAATTCATGATGCACTACACCGTTGTAATCCATAAAAACCGTGAGAATTGCCTTCTTTTTTGACTGAAAACGACGTGGTTTTTTTGGTCTCGGCTCATTTGGTGAACGTCATTTACTTGCCTGATGTCTGGATTGCCTGTCGTACTCATAAACCCACGTCTCTTCTCCAGTAATGATCCTTTTGATGAATGTGGGATCGGATTCAGGTTCGCAAATGCAAATCATCTCTTCAACACGGTCTCTTTTTTGCATGAAATTGAGGTCTTTTGGCACCAACTTTGCTGCTACACGACGGAAACCCAAATCATTAACCAAAATATCTTGGACGGATCCATAGGCAATGTTCAAGTCCTCCGCTATCTCTCTGATGGTTAATTTGCGGTTATTGACCAACATTTCTTTTACTTGTACTTCATCAATGTTTTCGTCATCCGCTGCGTTCATCATCTTCGATTGACTCACGACCACTTTTGAACAACACGTGCCAACCGTTTTCTTTAGAGAGTCCTTGCCGAAACACTTTTCCAACATTTCCAACGTTCGCGCACCATTAAATCCGTTTTTTACGCAAAATTTAATACTCGTACAAGTTCGTTGTTTCAAATTTACTCGTAAATCGATTTCTAAAACTGCAAAACATCGCCAACACACACAGAGATAGAAGTGCTCTTGGCTACGTAACATTTGCAAATGTCAAGCTATGACGCTAAGATTTAGAGAGAATGCCAGCAACAGATTTACCAACCTAATAAAGAAAACACAACTCGAATCGGAACAAAGGGAGCGCCACATGGTGGGTGTGGCTGGGAACTTTTTGATCAAAGTGGTATTTGATGTCGTCAAAAATGATGCGAAATGTAAAGGTTTCCTCAAGCGATGTAAGATATATTTTACTCCCTATAATCTGGCCAAATTATAAAAGGCATTCTTCCTCCCGAAATTTGAGTACCATTCCCACATCTGGTCAGGTACTCCTAAAACATCTCTGCACCTGCTAGATAGAATTCAAAACCGTGCGACAAAACTAATTGGTGATACTAATATCAGTCAATCAATTGACACCCTCGAACACCGACTTAATGTCTCCTGTCTCACTTTGTTTTATCGCTATTTCCACCACCAGTGCTCCATTGAAATCGCCGGTAGCATTCCGTCCACTCAAACTTTCAACCGTAACACCCGTCTCGCTAGGAATGCTCATCAGTATACCCTCAAGCCCATTTTCGTACGTACTCTAAAATATTGTGATTCGTTCCTAAGCCGTACAACTCGCTTATGTAATGCCCTGCCGATCTCTGTGTTTTCTGGTCGTTATAACTTACAAACATTTAAAAACAGTGTACCTCGGTACCTGTCCTTTCTTCCTCCCTATATTTCCTACGCCCGCGCTGTGTACAAACATTTTAAGGGTACAAAAATAAAAATAAAACAGACTGAATAAATTACAGAAAATTTTGCAGTTGTAGTTTCAACAATATGGCCGCTATCAACTGTCCAACTTCAGAAGTCCCTATTGAAAGACCCTGTACTTCAAGATATTTCCCTGCTAACCTTTTAGTATATCATCAATAACAAGAAATTTATTTTTGGAAATTCTAGAGTGGCCTAACCCCTTTTATACGGCACAGAGTCATTGACACCCCCAAAAGCTAATAAAGCTCTCTTACGTAGTTGCTTTAATCGAGTGATTATCCGTACAACTTTTCGCCCAGTCTACGTTCATATACTGGCTGTACAGCATCATGGACATGGAGCTGGCCAGAAGGTTGTGGCAACAGCGAATAACATAACTAAGAAGCATCTTCGAATCAATTCTCTATGAAACTACGTAGTATGAAAAGATCCATGGACTTTGATGAGACATCAACCAACTAGAAATCTTGAAAAGCATACTGGTTGGACGTCAGGACCGCTCCGGAATGCAATCTGCCATCCAAAGCCCTAATCGAATGTCTGTTTCTTCAGGCTTATCTCCAAAACAACACAACGGCTTAAAAAAAATCAATATACGTGTACCTCGTCATGGACTCTAATGTGATGATTTGCAACACTCTCATAAGTCAAACTCTTGATTGCATGGTTTTTGGCAAATACTCGTAGAATTGTCTTTCAATACGTCATCCTGTACTGTCATTAACGTCGGTGTGTTCTCTATGTGACAGCTGGCACCATTTGAGGAGGCACTACAGAATATAAGTAGAATCCATATGCAATGTACGAAACTCATATTCTGAAGTGCATGCAACAGCCGCTACTGCATTATCATAGTAAGAGGAAATTGGAATTCAATAAACTGAGAATGGAACTCGGTTATAGTCGTATGCAAATATTGCACAAGTTTATGCACACTCTGTTCGCCCTCCCCCCCCCCCTGTCGAAGGAAAACCGGTCTCACATTTCCTTTTGTAGAATTCAAGCTGACAACTAACTGACAAATCTCTGACGTTCGACTAAAAGGACGAGTGCTTTTAGTGATTGTTAATGGATCGACTTTGGTGGGTTGAAACAGCTGTGGCTAGACTAGAGTGTTTGAGAAACAGCACCACAATCTATAACAAAGAAGTAATATTACTTTAGTTGTCGTGTAGTTAAAGATACTGTTCGGTACAATTTCAGGAGCAAGATGTGCAATATGGACAAACGTGCTCTGCTGGCGTTCTTCTGTCTATGTACGAGTATGCATGAACATTTCCTTATGCCACTGGCATCATCATCGATTACTTGTCTCTGCCTACTTCCTCATGCTGAGCATATTGCCAACGATTATTTATGGTGCCATGTTGATGTGTTTGTAGGGGGTAAAGGCGGCAAGAATGCAAATAGAAATAGTGAACATATTTTACATGTCAGTTGAGGCTTAGTTAATAGACTGGAACCGGAACGGAAGCAGCATTTCTATGTTATGACATCAATTCAATATTTCAAGATACGAGTATTGTACATTATGGAGAGGAGATGTGGAAAGATGTGTTATGTGTAGGAACCCTGGAATTAAATAGTCAATGTCCTAGTAGGATGAGGTTAGATATGCATGTACAAGAGCACACCTCGCCATAAATTGCCCATAAATTTTGGTAAAAGGAAGATTTATGTCAATGACTAGAGTGTTGAAGACCCAGTAAGTGATTAAAGTTCGGATTCAGTTTATGGCCGAAATTGAATTACGTGAAATTGTATATCATGCTGTTTAATGGGGGCTGTTAAGTCCATCCAAGACACTGTTTATAGCCCAGTGAAGTTTTGGTTAAATTAATTTGAGATGGAATTCTATTTATGTGTATGGATCAGCTTAGAGGCCTAAATCTATCACTGACATATTTCGTGTGTCTATCATCAGCTGCATACATACTAGGTGGAGTGAAAAGTAACCTCCTTGACCGCCAGAATGCGCTGCTACTGCAAAAAAAGTTATGGTGCCTTGAAGTCCGTTCATATTTAGGCAGACATGCCAAATTTCAGTGCGATACTGTCTTTAGTTTTGTTTTGACAGCTGATTGTTGTTGACGTGTTTGGCATCATGTTGAGTATGAACAAAAACGATTTTCGTTCTCTCATAAAACATTATCTTTTGAGAGGCAAAACGGCGAGGGAAACAAAAGAAAAGTTGGATAAATATTATGGGGCTAATGCTCCGTCAGATTACACCGTCAAATATTGGTTTCGAGAGTTTCGTGGTGGCCGCAGGCACTCCGATGCGGTTACAGAGGACAAAGTCAAAAAAATACATGAAATGGTGTTGGCTGACCGGAATGTGAAGGTTCGCGAGCTAGCAGATACCACAAAGATTAGTACTGAGCGCACACGCCATATTTTGGGCAATATTCTGCATATGAAAAAGTTATCCTGCCGCTGGGTGCCGCGAATGCTCACTCCTGACCAAAAACACGAAGACGAGAGCACTTCGAAAGAGTGTTCGGACTTGTTGATGCGGAATCGGGCGGACTTTTGGCGTCGATTGGTAACTGGATTTGGATCCGTCGGACTATTATCTCTTCGCAAACCTCAAAAGATGGCTCATCAATAGAAAATTCAGCTCAAGCGAGGAAATCATCGACGTCACGGAGGAGTATTTTGCAGACCTTCCGGAAAATTACTTTTCGGGCGGGATCAAGAAGTTGGAAAATCGCTGGAATAAGTGTATCAAACTAAAAGAGGACTATATTGAATAATATTGGGTGTATAAATAAATTCGTGCGGTTTTTTTTTTTCAAAATTTGAACGTTTATTTAAGAAAAACATGTACAAAGTATTGCCCATCTGAAGCTATGACTTTTTCCCATCTTTCTGGCAATTTGTGGATCAATCAAGCCAATTTTTGATATTCTGCTCTGATGTGAACCGTATTTCAGTGAGGGCGTTTTGCATCGACCGGAACAAATGGTAGTCAGAAGGGGCAAGGTCTGGGCTATAAGACGGGTGGGGTAAGACTTCCCATCCACTGTTTTCCAAATTGTTCTTAACCGGAATAGCAACGTGGGGCCGAGCGTTGTCATGATGGAAAATTATTGTCTCGTGTCTGGTTGCATATTCCGGGCGTTTTTCGGCCACTAATCTCTTCAAACGGATTAATTGTGTTCGGTAGCGTTGTCCAATGATGGTTTCACCCGGTTTTAGCAGCTCATAATACAGCACACCCATCTGATCCCACCAAATACAGAGCATTACCCTCGCGCCATGGATATTCGGCTTTGCCGTTGATTTGGCTGGTTAGCCGGGTTTCACATATGATTTTTTGCGCTTGGGGTTGTCGTAATGGATCCATTTTTCATCATCAGTAACAATCCGATGCAAAAATGACTTCTTTTTGTGGAGTTCCAGCAGCATTTCGGACATGCAAAACCCCCTTTCGACGTCTCTCGGCTTGAGTTCATGTGGAACCCAATTTCCTTGCTTTTGAATATATCCAGCTGCTTTTAAACGTCTTGAAATGGCTGCTTGAATGACACCCAAAGATTCTGCGAGCTGTAGTATTTTTTGCATCAGTTTCTGGTCGTTTTGGAAGTTTTAACGCTTAAGTAAGGCATTGGATCATTCCAAGCTGAATTTGGTTTGTCTTGGTGGACCGACTTCTGTGACCTTGGCAGCCTCTTTACAACTCGATTTGTAACAAACTTTTCTTTTTGTTTGATACTCTCCAGGAACAGAGCCTAAGCTAACATGCCTCTCCAGATTCCCCGGTCTTTTCCAGCTGAAGATCTCTTACACTTGTATGCGCCACCACCTCTACTCCATCACCACCTCTGGGTTGGAGTCGAAAACCTACCTCGCCGGGATGCTGGTCTCCATACGCCCAAGGTGATTTAGACATCTATTCGTAAGCCGAGTTATCCAAACTTTTCTGGCGACGTCGGCATCGCTGTACAGTTCGCTGTGGAACGTCTCCTCCATTTACTGAACCGAAGAGCGAACAGTGCTTAGCAAGAGTGTTTCTTCGCATGATTTTCACGCTGGTGTCGTTGTCGGAGTTGATAGCGAAGCCGAGGCAGATTAAACCCCTTTCTACATCTACGTAGCTGTGACATCACAACGTTTTGTCGTCGGAATCGATGTTGTATGTCCCTCTTGGTTGGCAACGTATACTGAGCGCCAAGCCCACCTTAACCGCTTTTGATTCAATAGTCGCAATCGCCCAATTGATAGTTCGCTGCATTCTTCCCATTATGTCAACGTCGTCTGCGTATGCGAGTAACTGAACAGCCTTTTCAAAGGCGATACCTCGGGAGTTGACTTACTTACTTACTTACTAACTGGGCCTCAACCAACAAGCATCTCCAGCTAGCTCAATCTTTAGCTAGCTGCCTCCAGTTTCGCACGCTAAGTTGTCTGAGGTCCCCTTTCACTTGCGTGCGCCACCAGAGTCGCGATCTTCTTACACTGCGCTGCCCCTCAGGGGTGAATTTGTAGACTCTTCGGACCAGAGCATTTGTGTCCATCCGTGCTACATAACCTAGCTACTTCGCAGTCGTTCATAGACCTCGATAGAGGACGGATGTGTTTCGGCATCTTCGCAAGTTTTTTTTTTTTTTTTCCGGCGAGGGCAGGTGAAAATCTTCCATCAGACACTATGAGGATCAGAAGCGCGTGCTCATAGTAGTGTGAGATTCTTACTCACTAAAAACACCTCCCTTCATTGTTGATTTTAATACCGCAACTAAGTAGAACTTATCAAGCAGTTTTTATTTCATAAGTTAGTCACGATTGGTAGGACACTTTCCAATGGAAGACCCTACATAACCGCATTTCTTAATGCGGTTTCAATTTATCGCGCAAGCTCCAACGGTTTAGTTCGTTGAAGACGGCGTAGTATGTTTCGTTCGTCCAAGACTTCTAGGACTGTATTGTTGATATGGCCGCTTAACCGGACTTTATGTTTTCGTGCGCAGTTCCTGACTTCATCTTCCACGAAAGGAACTCCGAGGTCTCGATGCAGGTCATTATTTCTTATAAAACATGGGGCACGCACAAATTGTCGTAGCACTTTATTTTCAAAAGTTTGTATTATATTTACATTTGATTTCTTAGTACAACCCCAGAGTTGTATACCGGCTTTAGCACTTGCTTATAAAGAAGCAGCTTGTTTTCTAAGCTTAGCTTGGAATATTTACCAAGTAGCCAGTACATTTCTCTGTATTTGGCCTCTAGTTCTTTTCGTTTCTTTCTAACATGCGTTTTCCATTTAAGCTTCGCGTCAAGTGTCATTCCCAAATACTTAGCCTCGTTTGCAAAGGGGATACACACCGAGTTTATAGAAATGGGCAAGTGATTTATCTTTCTGTAGGTGAAGTCAACATGTACAGATTTTGTCTCATTAAGGGTAATTCGCCAGATCTTTGTCCACTCGTAGACTTTATTTAAAGCAGTCTGAAGTTTCGCCGTTGAGTCTTCTATTGATTCTCCAACCGCTAAGATAGCGGTGTCGTCAGCAAAAGTAGCGAGAACAGTATCCTCGACGTGTGGTATATCTCTTGTATATAAAAGGTACAAAAGTGGGCCCAGTACGCTTCCCTGCGGTACTCCGGCTAGGATATCTTTAAATTTCGAAACATCATTTCCGTATCGAACGCGAAAAATTCTATTTTCAAAATAGCTTGTCAATATATTATAAAGCCTTAATGGCAAAATTCGTCGCAGTTTGAACTTCAAACCTTCATGCCATACTTTGTCAAAAGCTTGTGAGACGTCAAGAAATACGCTCGAACAAATCTTTTTTTCTTCCAGGGATCTTTCAATTACATCAGTAATTCTATGCACCTGATCAATTGTTGAATGCTTAGTCCGAAATCCAAATTGATGGCTGGGAATAAGATTTTGGTTTTCGATAATTGGGAGAAGACGTTTTAGCAAAATCCTCTCAAAGATTTTCGACAGGATCGGTAGAAGAGAAATGGGTCTGTATGATTTTTTATCGTTTGGAGGTTTTCCTGGTTTTAGTACCATAATGACTTCTGCAACTTTCCACTGGCTTGGCACGTATTCAAGCCTCAGAGCCGCGTTAATAATGTGTAAGAGCTTTATAAGTGCTTTTTGAGGTAGCATTTTCAGAACTTCTCCGGTAATAAGGTCATACCCCGGAGCCTTCTTTGGTTTTAATTTCCTTATTACAGTTTTGATTTCAGCAAGAGTTGCATTTGTCATTACAAAATTACTATATGCTATTTCTAAAGAACTGGTGCCGGGTGCCAGTGTCGGGCCGTCGGAGGGCTTGAAAATTTCTTCAAGATAGTCGGCAAAAACCTCCGCTTTTTCCTTATCCCCCTTAGCCCATTCGTTATTGCCGACCTTGATTGGTGGCGCGGGGATTTTGGGCCTTTTTAAGCATTTTAAAGCTTTCCAAAGCGAGTAATTTGTTTCTTTTCCTGCCGTCAGGTTTTGAACATATGTACGAGTATCTCTCATGCCGCGTCTAAATTGGTGTCCGATATCCAATGGAATAAAGGCAAAAACCAATGCACTGGTGCCTGCCTTGTTGACTTGGAGAAGGCCTTCGACACCGTATGGTTAGAGGGTCTTTTCTATAAGCTGACTAGGCTGGGGATCAGTGAACCACTCTTGTACATTCTTTATAATATGCTAACCAACAGGCAGTTCATCGTGAAAAATGGCGATGTGACTTCTGTTGGAATATTTCAAATTAAAAATGGTCTTCAGCAAGGCGCGGTCAATTCGCCGATCCTATTCAACATTTGTACAAGCGACTTGATAGGTTCACTTCCCCATACTATTGCGTATGCAGACGATTTGATAGCGTACAGAACAGGTCCAAAAATCGAGGTCATTAATACTCTCTTGCAGCGTGACTTCGATAAGATAAGACGATTTTGCGATGACTGGAAGTTGAAAATCAACTTTCAGAAGCCGGAAACCATTCTCTTTAGGACGCCGTTGTCTAGAGCCTCTAGGGATACCAGAAAAAATTGGCGAAAGTTCTCGATCATTGGACAACACGAACAGCCTCTTGCCTGTCGAAATGTAGTCAGATACCTTGGGATCTGGCTAGATCGGTTTCTGTATTTTGATAAAAATGTAGATGCTGCTCTGGCCAGAGCTAAAGGCGCTTTTGCCCTTACAAGGAGACTGTTTTATAACAGCCAACTCGATGCGAGGGTGAAGGTAATCTGCTACATGGCCCTTATCAGGCCCATGCTGGTATTTGGGTGTCCCGTGTGGTCCAATGTGCGAGCAAGCTTAATGGAAAAGATTCGAGTGTTTGAGAGGGCTTGCCTTAGGGCTTGCCTTCGCTTGTACAGAACACCAGAGTCGGAGTACAAAAATTTTTATCGTAATGAGGTCCTTTACAACAGAGCGAACCTAATACGAGTGGACAACTTCGTAATTAAGCTGACTCGAAGACACATTGCAAGAGCAATGGCCTCGACGAATAACCTGATATCTGGGGCTTACTACCCCAACTACCTTTACCACGAGAGTGCGTGCTCTGACGGCTTCGTTCCACCGGAAGCATTCCTCTACCTAGATCAGATAGGGTTGATCCAGGATAGATCAGCGGTCCCGTTAATCTTCCATGTCGCTCGGAAAGCTGGGGACAGGCGACTCAACTACGGCAGAGACGTCGCACACGGCAGTGTGGATCGTCTCAGGTTCAGTAGGGCGGTGGGGAATCGCGATAAGAGGGATGTCGTCCGGCAGCACCAGCATTTCTGGTGGTTGAATGATGGAGAAGATGTTTCGTCGTCGTTTCCGTCAATTACGGACCAGCCTCACTAATGAGGCAGAGCTGACCAATCTATTTGCTCGGTGAATAGCGATGGCCAGCTTGCATAGGTTTAGGTTAGCATTTAAGAAATATATATATATATTAGTATATATAGAGGTATATACTAGTATATGTATGTATTGTGTATAATGTCTATATGTGTGTATGTGTGTATTTTGTATATAGGTTAGGTAGACTAAGGTTTATTTTAAGTTAGATATTAAGTTTTTATAAAAAATAAAAAATTATGTCCATATGCTAAGTTTTTTGTTAAATTCTTTTCTTAGCCTTAAGCATAGAAAATAAGTATATATAAGTATAAAATGTAAACAAAGTCGAAAGACATAGATATAAGAGTTTAGAGTAGCTTAGAGTGCCTGTGTGGGGCCAGTAAGTTAGTATAAGTTTGTTAAGTAATTTTAAGCTAGCATTTAAGCATTTTCTGTTAGTATGTAAGAGTTAATGATTAAGATAATAAAATGCATTTAAAACTGAATTAAAACTAACCTAGCTACTTCAGTCGTTGGACCTTCACTCTTCTAGCTAAGTGGATTTCGCTGTACAGCCCGTACAGTCCGTCGTTGTATCTCCTCCTTTACTCAGCGTCTATGTAGACTGGATCGAAAATCACCCGAAGAATTTTCCTCTCAAAGCAGCCAAGAGCAGGACTAGGTCTCATATAGGGTTTGTTTGTTCGAGAGAGGGCTTCGCTAGTCAATTGCCTTCTTAGCCTAAAGAAGCAGCGATTGGCAAGAGCTAATCTTCGTTTGATCTCAGCGCTGGTATCGTTGCCTGAATTGATAGGGATGCCTAGGTAGACAAAGGCCTTAACTACCGCCGAGGGTGACGTTCTGTCCGAGATGTCAGTATTGGATGTCCTTTCTGGTTGACAGCATATACTTCCGTCTCAATACACGGGAAAGTGCCACAAACATCACGCCAATAGCAATACCAACGGCGTTTCCACACGGAAACAGCAAATTCAGAATTGAAGTTCGTACGAATGGTGGGTGGAAAAACCAGGTGGCATAGGGTCAGAAATAGGACAGAAGAAATCGATTCTACAAGAAATCGAGGAGAGACAGCTGAAATGGTTCGAACGCCTGCAAGGGTTGATGAGTCAAGAAAAGAATCGTGAAGAACTTGGGAAAATCCATACTATTCGAAGGATGAGGGGCAGAACAGAACCTTTACAGAGATGGATACAGAAAGCCGGGACCGAGTTCACCGGTGCAGTTAGATATTCCAAGACTAACCCGACGCCTAATAGCAAGTGGGGATTTAAAAAGAAGAAGATGGATATTTTCTGTAGGCACATTTGAAATCGCCATAGGCGATAAACCAGAGACGATTATTTATTTATTTATTTATTTAGTTGTTTAAGTAAGTTAACAACAATTAATGTTGACACTTGTAGGTGCTACCCGCAAAGCAAAGGGTTTATCTGCTCGCTGTTAGTTATCGGCATAGTTTTGTTGCATGACATGCGAAAAACTATGAATTTGTCGATTGTTAATTTACAGAAGTTTAAGAAGTTTCTTGAATTTTTTAAATTAATGATAACATACTCGTATATTTTAGATTGGCTGGTAACGAGTTAAAAATTATTGGAATCATATGGGCTAGTTGTCTTCGCGTGCAAACCAGGTGCCCGGCTGGTTTTGTACACTTTCGCCCACAGTGATGATGTTTTGGCGTGTACGTCCTGGCGGAGCATGCTAATATGAAGTTTGACCCGACACTGAACTAGTTTCTTCAAAACGCTCCACCGTTGCACGAATTCCGGACTCATTAGGGCGATTATGTTGACCGAAAAATTCACGAGTTATACGAACTGTTGCTTTGCCCAGATCGCCTATTTTCGTAATAAGATTGAATAACAAAAATGTGTTGTTGCATTAAACGACTCCATGATTAAAATTGCCAAGTATTGTATGATATCTGTCAGAAATATCAACCACATTGAATTCAGTAAATGACAGTAATTGACAGCCAACATCCACACTATCTGTTGGCTCACCCACTATATCATTGTAAAAACTGCTCTCTTGTCAAGTGTAAAGTGACCATCTATTATGATACCGAGCTATTTAACTTTTTTAACGACGTCAATTACTTCGATTCTTGCTTGTTGCTCTACAACGTTCAGCCCTCTGGTGCACATCTAATACAGCTGTTGCTTGATGTGGATCCCGTGCATGCACCATTTTTGTTTTAGTAGCATTTATCACTAAACCGTTGTCGTAACACCATCGTGAGACCATGTCAAATTCCTCCTGTATTATGGTTTTAGCGGTAAATATAACGGTTTTTATGCCTCACCACAATGGCGATATCATCTGCGTATGCAAATGCTGTTGATTTTGTAAAAATCCGTAGAAGTCCATTAGTAACGACGAATAAAATTGGTCCCAACTGATAGCCTTGTGGGACACCATATTTATTAATTTTTTCATCGCTGATCACATTAAAGACTTTTACTTATGCCGTTCTATCTGTTAAAAAATTGTTTTATCCATTGCGCTATTGTGCCTCCTATTGCAATTCTCAAAAGACTTTCAATAAGTTTGTCGTGCACCAGTGTCTCAAAAGCTTTGTTGAAGTCTAAAAAGATAATTAAAATGTAATGACTATCATTCAGCATTCTTTCCTTTTTTGAAGCTGTATTGATTTGAATTGTTTTTTTTTGAAAAAATTAGGGCGCGCTCAAGGGGTCAAGTTGCCCTTAAAATGTTTGCACACAGGGCGGGAGAAGGAAAGTTGGGGAGGAAAGAAAGAGAGGTACCGATGTACGTTCGTTTTGAATGTTTGATGATTATAACTGTCAGGAAATAAAGCGCGGGGCAGGGCATTTCATAAGCGAGATGCACGGCTTAGGAAAGGATCACGATATTTCAATGGCCTGACAATAAAATTATGCAACCGTTTTACAACAAGTTCTTCTAAACATTTTTTTAACAGCGCGTAGTACAGACATTGGTCTGTAATTAGCTACATCATTTTTCACTCTACTTTTGTTGATCGGTCTTGTAATGGAAGTTTTCATAGGGGTTGGAACATAGACTTGCTCAAGGCTTAAGTTAATGATTGCTTGAATTAGTGGTGTTAGCCTTAGGGCATAGATTGATCTTATTCCATCAACTCCTAGGCCTTTATTTGTCGAAAAGCTCCACAAAATTCCATACACTTCCACCTCTCTAGCAGCTTACATACTCGTATACATGGAATGTGATACATACAAGGTGGGGCAAAAGTGAATTTGAAATGATTTTTCCAAACGCCGCCAAGTTCTATTGTGCTGTAACATTTATGTTATGGACACATAGAAAATTATTTGACAACAAGCAATGGAGCGATACATACCTGAAGAACGGGGAACTACTGTTACTGTTTGTTTGACCAATTTCCGGTCTGTTGTTTTAACGCAACGTTGATTTCGACGTCCTTTACTTCATTGTCCTGCACCATGTGCGCGAACAATTAAGCATTTGACTGAACGTTTTGTGCCAACTGGATCTACTAGAGATGTCGCAAGACTGGCCGGCCCGTATTACTCGTTCGACCAAGAATATCACTGCTGTCGTCCATTGCGTCGCATTTTAGTGAAAGACCTAAGGATTGCTGCCTACTGACCGTCAAGTGGAGTTAACTTACTCCGATGCAAGAAGAGAATGATTTTGTATCCAATTGCATAATGAGCGACAAAGCCCATTTCCACTTAAATGGTTATGTGAATAAACAAAATTTGCTTTCTGTGCCATTGCATCCCCTCAAAATGAAAAAGTGTTTGGCCCTTATTCTTTGAGGATGCCGACAGCACCACAGTCACAGAAACTAGTCAGCGCTACAGACAGATGTTAAACGATTTTTTTTCCGCCGCAAGTAGCTGAATTGGGTCTCTAGCATTGTTGATTCCAGCATGACGGAAAAACCACTCACGCAGTTTGGACAAGGATGGAGATTTTGATTCACCAATTTCCATGCCGTGTGATCTCTCGTTCCGGCAATTTGAACTTGCCGGCCAGATCGCCAGATTTAACGTCTTCGGGCGTCTTCTTTTTGGGGCTTTTTGAAATATCGCTTTTACTACAATAAATCTGAAACCTTGGAAGTCTTGAAAGCCGACATTGAAGAATAAATCACCATTTGCGAGCAACAATTCAAAATGCCGCGAAACGAATACAATTTTACACCTTCTACGAGGGTAGTCCCAGAAGTACCCGACCTTACAGAGAAAAGACAAAGAATTTGTGGGAAAATATCGTCTCCTTTTAGTTCAAAACACTATTCCTAGCGATGTTCAATAGCTTCGATACCCTGTTTATAGTAAAAATCGTCGAGCTCCTTAAAATAGCCATCAACCGCAGACTCCACCTCTTTTTTGTTGTCATATCTTCTACCACCGAGCTATTTTTTCAAATTCGGAAATAGAAAATAATCCAAGGGGGCTAAATCTGACGAATAGGGTGCATGAGGAAGCAATCAGAACTTTAACTCATTAATTTTGGCCACCGCGATGACGGATGAGTGAACTGGTCCATTCCTTTGATGAAACAAAACTTTCTTCCTCCCCAAATGCGGCCGTTTTTTCTTAATTTCATCTTCCAAACACTGCAATAAGTTCGCATATAGTGATTCCTTTCTGAAGATAATCACCTACAACCTTGCCTGCAGATGGAACTGTCTTTGCCTCGTTGCCATTATTTTGACTGTTCCTTCGTCTCGGATGTGAAGTAATGGACCCATGTTTCATCCATGGGTATGAGTCGACGCAAAAACTTGGCTTTATTGCTGTGAAACTTCGCCAAACACTCGACTGAAACATCCTCAGGACGCTACCATATCTGCTAGCTCACGCACTTTCAATCGACGGCCATCCAATATCATTTTGTGGGTTTTTTCAACATTCAACATAAGCTCACCTCATTCGATCGACCACTGCGGTGTTCGTCTTGGCAACTCGTACGTCATCGCTTAACAATATTTTATTGTTGTAAATGAAGGAGCAGACTCCTCCAGAGTAGAATCCTGTTCCCCTTTGATATTGGTTGGATTATGACCTTTTAAAAAGAGGATCAAGCTGAATCATGTTTTCGGCTTCAACTCTTGCTCAAGCTGGATCTTATGAGGTTAATCTATTCATGGCAAAATGGAAAAACTTAGTAACCATAAATCAACTTTCGTCTATCAAATTGACAATCTGTAGAAACAGTGTTGCCAGTTTAAAAACTAAACCTCTAAAAAGAACACCCACTTTTGGATTAAAACACAGATTTTTTGATAAAAAAATAATTTTATTTTTCAACGTAGTCTCCCTTGAGCTCTATACACTTTGTCCAACGCTTCTCCAATTTTTTTATCCCTTCCAAAAAAAATGATTTGTCGAGGTCCTCAAAATAGGCCTTTGTTTGCGAGATGACTTCATCATTGGAGTCAAATCTTTTTCCACCAAGCCATTTCTTCAGGTTTGCGAACAAGAAGTAGTCGCTCGGAGCCAAATCTGGAGAATAGGGTAGATGAGGGAGCAATTCATAGCCCAATTCATGGATTTTTGCCATGGCAACTGCACATGTGTGCACCCTTGCATTGTCTTGGTGGAAAAGAACTTTTTTCTTGGCCAAATGAGGTCGTTTTTTTTTCAAATCGTCATTGAATCGGTCCAATAAGTTGGCATAATATTCCCCGTTGATTGTTCTTCCCTTTTGAAGGTAGTCTGCAGTATGACTTAAATGTACATATAACAGCTAATATATTTGAGCAATAATTACTATGATAAATTGTCAACTTTTGTTTTATATACACTAAGATCGAAAAAAAAAACAAACGCACTCAAGTAAAACAGCAAATTTTGACTTTGACCTGCTCTATTTCTTCTTTTTTTTTTTAATTGAACAAGAAAAGCCCTCTCATTATCGAGTAATTAGAATTCTTAGTAATTGTTCTAGTTCTAGGTTTCTCTGTTTTCGAAGTTGTCCTGGTTTTTTTAACCGTTTTTTGACTGTGAAGTGAAAAGTGCGCGATGAACAGGAGACAGTTAACAAAATTTGAAAATGGTCAAATCTTTGCTTTTAACCCTAGAAGGGTAATCTTCGTCGATTCGACGAACCAGTTTTTTTTATTTTGTTAATTATCTTTTATTTTTCCTTTCCTTTGACACTTTCTCTTCGTGTCACGTTAGTCAACTCTAATATCTTATAGTGTGCGGACATTCGTTGATGTAGCTACCTGAGTAAGTAGTGTTTTTATTCAAAAAAAAAGAGCCAATGTTGGACGACACGACGAAGATTATCTTCTTTGTAACTTTTAGTGTCCGTTTTGATTTTTGCATGATTTTTTGATAGCATTATTTATCTCAGTTTTAGAATAGCTTCATGATACTTTTTGTTAAATGAGGAAATACAGAAGATTTTGAGTGAATGCGACTGCACATATGTTAAAAATTTCGAAGAAAGTTGTACAGAATTCGATTTGGAAGAAAACGCGGAACTGGAGAAAGGCGCAGATGTGGAGGAATTTGAAGAATCAGGTACGGAAGATGCTGAGGAAAATATTCCTCTTAGTTTATTGGCAGAATTTAAGAAATCGAGAATTATATCTCTTCCGAAAAAACATTGAGAGGAAAAAACAGACATGTGTGGTCAACCAAGAAAGGAAGTAGAAACAGTTGTGGAACCGGCATTGCTCATCAATCTCGAGGGCCCACGCGTTTAACAAAAGGAAATACTGATCCATTATTATGTTTTGAGAGCTTCATAACGGATGCAATAGTAGAAGAGATTGTGAAATGGACAAATGTGGAAATTGAGAGTAGTAAGTCCAATTTTGAAATTGAAAATGCCACTGCAACGTTAACAAACGGTGTTGAGATTAGAGCTCTCATAGGAGTTTTTGTTTTGACAGCCGCATTGAGAGATAACCATCTGACAACAGAGGAACTGTTTGACTGCTCCTGCTCTGAAAATAGATATACTTCCACAATGAGTAACGCACGATTTAAGTTAGTTTTTTAGTTTTAAACGCATTTTATTTTCTAATTCATTAACTCTTACATACTAACAAAAAATGCTTAAATGCTAGCTTAAAATTACTTAACAAAGTTATACTAACTTACTGGCCCCACACAGGCACTCTAAGCTACTCTAAACTCTTATATATATGTCTTTCGACTTTGTTTACATTTTATACTTATATATACTTATTTTCTATGCTTAAGGCTAAGAAAAGAATTTAACAAAAAACTTAGCATATGGACATATTTTTTATAAAAACTTAACATCTAGCTTAAAATAAATCTTAGTCTAGTAACGCACGATTTAAATTTCTCATTAGATGTTTGCGATTTGATGAAAAATCTGTGAGGCAAAACATCATAACGGATAAATTTGCACCAATTAGAAATTTGTGGGAAACCTTCATCCAAAAATGTCGCGAAAACTATACCCCAGGTCTCTATATAACAATAGACGAGCAAATTTTGGCATTTCATGCGAGATCCGGCTAAACATGGGTCAAAAATTATTATGCTATGTGATAGTGGCATTAAATATATGGTTGATGCTATGCCATATTTGGGAAAGGGTACTAATATTGGTAACTTGCCTCTGGGAGAATTCTGTGTAAAAGACACAACCAAAAGTATTCATGGCTCAAACCGAAATGTCACCATGGACAAACTTACCCTTGTAGGAACAATGCGTTCTAATAAAATGAAAATTCCGAAGGTACCTAATGACTAAATCCAAAGCTCGGCGATGTGGAACGTCTATGTTTTGCTATGATTCGGAATTAACACTACTCTCATATAAGCCAAAGCCGAATAAAATGGTTTATTTATTATTGTCTTGCAATGAGGAAGGGACTGTTAACATCAACACAGGTAAGCCTCATATGGTTGAGTTTTACAATCAAACAAATTTGACCAGATGTGTAGCAATATGTCGTGTTTCCGTAAAACAAATAGATGGCCAATGCGTATATTTTATGGTATCTTGAATATGGCATATATAAACAGTTATGTGATCTATGCCCACAATTGTATCTCGAAAAACTTAAAGCCATCGAAACGGAGAGATTTTATGAAGGAGCTAAATATAAAATTTGTAGCGCCCTGGATGAAGAAGCTGTTAGAAACACCAACTTTACAAACAAGGGTAAGGACTAATATCGAAAGAAACTACCACCGAAAATGTAGATCCGCTAACAGAGGATAAAGCAGAACGTGTAAAAATTAAGAAGAGAAAAATTTGCAAGTTATGTCCGTATTCAAAAAGACGGATGACTAAGGCAACCTGTGATAAATGCAATATAAGCATTTGTGGGAAGCACAAAGTTGAGCCGTGCAACAAATGCTCAAAATGATTCCTTTTCTTTTGAATTCCTATTTTTATGTTTTCCTTAATGAATTAGTATTTTATGTTCCTATTTTTTATTGAAATATATGGTATACATTATTTTTATTTTAATATTTTTTTTAATTTAAGCAACCTCAATAAACATTGGTGAAAAAACTTTCTTAAAATAAATTAATACAAATATTGAGTAAACATATTTTTTTCTTTTGGATTTTAATTTAACAAAAATAAGCCAATAGTACTAAACTATAAACTATTAGATGAATTGATTAAACATTTTCTCTGAAAATTTGAGTTGAACATTACTTCGTCGAACCGACGAAAAGCCGTCTGTAATGGGAAAGAGAAAGGCAAAGAATTGGACCCGGGATAACTGGCAAAAGGTCATCTACTCAGATGAGTCGAAATTTATTCTGGAAATTTCAGATGGAAAGACCACAGTTCGACGTCGACCCGGAGAACCGTTGAAGAAGAATGTATTCCAGCTCGTCCGAAGAGGTTTAAGGATGTGATGATTTTGAGGATCATAATTGCCAGTAGAGTTGGGACTTTGATAGTGGATGGATCTATAAATCTTTAATGTTGAAAATAGAGTGGTTTCCAAGCTATATCACCAGCCTTTACGATTCAATGCCAAACGCGGCCGACACCAAACCATATTGAAAAAGGAAAATATCTTCTTATTTTTAATTTTAAACATGTTTTTTTGTAAGTAAGTAGAACTTATTTTTAAAGGGTTATAATATAATTATTAACGACTTTTTTTTCCTCGAATAACAAGACCGTCGCGTTAGTTCTTGTGGTTAAACCACTTAAGATTGACCTACGTGCTACGATTGAAAACGAGATATCTCCACCCTTAACACCACAGTAAACAGAGCAGGTCAAAGTCAAAATTATCTGTTTAATTCAGTGCGGCTTTTTTTTTTGCATCTTATAGTGTATAATGATTATAATTTCTTAAGTTTCTTAAGATTTATCGATACAAGAGGGCATCTCTAATATTTTAATAATTTGGCTTTGCTATATATAATTGTTTTTAAAGACCTACTTAATAAACTCAATTTAACTATTTTTTTTTTTGTTTGTTATATTATTTAATAAATTCACTAACTCCAGCGGGGTATAAATGCTTTAAAATTGCATAATAATGAGCACCTGCAGCAAGAACGACAAATAAATGCCAAATGGCATGTGCCATTGGTATAATCCCATCTGCTTTAAAGAATATTATTCCAACTATATAAAGGAAGCCACCAAGTTTGAGTTCAGTCATTCCGTGAAATTCATGCCCTGACATGATGACAATTATAGCTGGTCCCAGTCAATGTGGATTATTCCGCGTGCATCCCAAAAAACAGTCGCCATAACTTTATTGGCTGACAAACCCACCTTGGCCATCTTTGGCGCCGATTCACCCTTAGAAACCCACTGTTTTGACTGTTGCTTGTTCTCTGGTGTGTTGTGATGGATCCATGTTTCGTCCACGGTTACAAAACGGCGCAAAAACTCCTCCATATTGCGATTAAACAACGCCAAACCTTCCTGTGAAGTTGTTACACGATTGCGTTTGTGGTCGACTGTGAGCAAACGCGGCACCCATCTTGCGGAAAGCTTTCTCATGCCCAAGTGATCATTCAAAATTGAAACCACTGAGCCATGCGAGATCCCTACGGCTTCCACAATCTCTCGCACTTTCAATCTTCGGTCGGCTTATTGACCCGCCCTCGTGCATAGTTCCGCGTTGCCTTTATCATTTTAGCTTTCTCTTATAGTTGCAATTATAGTCTTCTAGTGTCGGTCTTTCAATTCAATACTTGGTCTTTTACGCACAATCACCTCGCAGTAGAACACAACAAGTATTTGACGACTTTGCCGCCTAAGCTGATACACTTGAAGCTGTCTGTTTGAATTACCTCCAAGACGAGCACAGAAGCTCGTCCCCTACAAATTTTAATAATTGTATTGGCACGCTTGAAGAAATGCACGTTTACAGAGCTTACAATTCGGCTTCTTACGAAGATGGTCCAGTCTGCTCCGAAAATTTCAGGTTTCAAAGTCAAACAGATTGAGGCTTGTAAGGGTACACTTCTGCACTGTTCTCAAGTGTTTTGTTCCACAGTTTGCTCAGCGAATAGCATTTAGTTGGTGTCATCCTGTAACTTCGTTTCGATTGTCCTATACACTCATTTGAATTATGGATTCGCAAATAAAATTTGCCAATTGAGCATGAAATCGTTTTATTCGTTCATTTAACACGCATTGATAACTCCATCAGATATTTTTCAATTTGTGTATTACCATCACTGAATTCGCTGGGAGGCCGTATTTGTGCCAGGGTCTACACGAATTGATTTGGTTTTTCTGTTCAATAAATTTATCACAATCGCCTTTGACCTCAGAGGGCAATTAAAAATAAATGCGACCTAATTATGATTTTTTTTTTTTTTTGTATACACACCACAGAATCCTTTTTAATGTTTTCCATTTAAAAGACATAAATGCTATCCTGTGCAATTTTCCTGTTATGCTGTCCCGAAAGAAAGACTGAATTCAATTTAATCTCTCAGTCATGAAGGAATAAATGATGTTGACATTTATTCATAAATTATCGGAGACCCCGATTAAATACGAGTATGTACATCCTTTAAGCGCCATATGGTATCGTATATATATAGAGGTAAGCAGGGACTCTTTGGTTAAGTCATTATCATAAAATGCTCTCAGTGCAAAAAAAAAAGTATAAAGGATGCATCTGGTCGGTATGGTCATCAACAGAGCGACTTTTGTATTTAACAAGATGCAAATGCACAGATCTTTGTGGAATACCAATTCTGTTCGCACTGTTTGGACAACCTTACTTTCTAGGCCATTCCTCGAATCACACATGCCTAAAGCACAACATTCCCAACATCGAAAACAAGTGCTGGTTCTCAGATATATAGTATGTCCATACCAACCAATCTTCAAAGTACTCAATTCTATATTCAGTTCATTCGTACGAGAATGCCTCTTGGAACGTTTTCCCTTAGGACTGATATCAACTATCTGCTGCACAATATATCTTACTATCCTACGTTCGAATACCATCCTTCATTTTCTGAATACAGAGGGAATAGGTAGATTCTCGTCTCAGTGTTTTGATTCCAATGCCCAGTCCTATGCCAAGTCAAATTAAGATAAATGGTTTACATGGCAAACAGGAGGAAATCAAAAGGCACCAGCAAAAAACAAACACAAATTCAAACTGAATAGCAAAGAAGATTGAAATAAAGTGCAAAACTCATTCAAAGGATAGAAGCCATGTTCGACGTTAGGCGAATCTAGGAATTTCTCAAAAAAAAAAAAAACCACAGAAGTAGTATTGAAGCAGTCAACATATCCTTACATAGGCTTCTATCTAATCGACGTCCGAAACGCTTTACAGACGTGAACTACAGACACTCTGTGTAGAAGCTTTTTGTATTCAGTTACTTCGTCTGTGCGTTTACTCATCATCTGCAAGTGCCATGATTCCGGAATGCGTGATATTATCTTTCAGTTCCCTACTGTCTACATTTTCTGGTTGCCAATTCTATTCTGAGTTCAACGATAATTTTGGAAGTAAGTTACCAGTTACCGACACAACGAGATACGAGCAAGGACATGCGAGTAGAAATGCCATTAACTGGATAAACAGAAGCAAGGAATAGTCTTAAAGTACTCGTAGCTTTGGGCAGCAATGTCCATTTATCATCTCCAGTTGAAATATGCTGTCCAACGGCTTTGCAATGTAAAATCTGTTCATCAGATGATTTTGAAATGAAAAGTGTACCGTGTTACTCGTACATGTGCATCCAAGTAGCGAATAACTGATTAACATTAAACATTTGAAGAAAGGAATGAACAATTCAATTTATTAGAACACTTTCCGCAATAAAGTAATAAGAATCGCGGATACTAGATAATTCTAAAACGAATTGAAAGCTTTGGAAAAACATTCAAGGGATCAAGTAAATAGAGAACGCATCACTATGTTTACAACGTTTCATACTCTCGATTACCTGCGATGGGAGAACACAAATGAGTTTCGGGACTGATTAGGACAAAACATCTTATTCAATTTCCAACCTAATACCCTGCACGCTTTACCATATACAAATTTTTGACCCATCGTAGAGCCTCTGGGAGGCCGAAGAAAAGTCGGCTTCGCAGCACCATCGACGCATTCCGTTGAAGAGCCTTCACGTCATCAAAACGCTCTCCTTTCATGGCCGTCTTCAGCATAGGGAATAGAAAAAATTCGACCTAGACCAGATCCAGGAACCGATTTCTTAGCCAACTACTCTGAAAATATGTACTTACGAATGCGCAGGAGTATATCGTGAAGAAAAAACCACTCGCCCTTGAACCGTATCCATTTCAAAAGTCGATCAAGCTTCATATAATAATTATGTTGACACGCGATCAAAGCATTTTGCGTACCCTTTAAATATTTAAACACAGCGCGGGCGAAGAATATCGACAGCGAGAAAGCGAAGTACACGTATTGGTCTTGAATGTTTGCAGGTTATAATGACTAGAAACCAATAGGTTCGTCCGAAAGTGACTTTTCGAGTAAACTGATGGGAACTCATGGCGAGTGGGGTGTTTCGCTTGAAAGTTTAAAAGGAAGGAATGCTACTGCAATTTTTATGTAACACTGGTGGTAAAAATCATAAAGGAACAAATTAGGTAGGTAGATAGGTAAGACTGGCTGTTGGAAACACGAACCCACTTTGGCCTATTGACCCATTGTGATGCCACGTGGATCTATGATCCTCTTACTAATGGAACCAGTTTGAGCTTACGATGAAGCGTATGAGACTGTTTACGTCCATATTCTTTAAATAGTGTTGGTCATTGTGGGAGAAAGCTTCTAAGAGAAGTTTTCTTCTCTGGGAGAGAGCTGGACTTGAACAGAGTAGGTGGAAGATTGTCTCCTCTTCCTCCTCGTCCAATCAACTTCCACAGAAGTCGTTTGTAAAAGCGCCAAGCTTTCTTGCATGCTTACCTATGAGGCGGTGTCCAGCGATGACACCTATGATGGCGCTGAGAAGTTTCCTATTTAAAAGAATCAGACTCTTACAATGATTCAGATCTAGCTTTGGGCAGATCTATTTAGTCGCTAGACATGTTGATTCAACAGTCCACCTAAGGTCTGTTTTTTTATTGGCATCCAGTTGTAATGTTAGTTTGCACGTAGCGATTGGTATACCTATGCTACCATTTTGGCGAGTTCATCGGCTCAGCAGCTCCCTGGAATGTCTCTGTGGCCCGGCACCCAATAGAGGTGAAGGTTGAACTGCTCTGTCATCTCCATAAGAGACGATTGGCATTCAAGGGCGGTTTTAGAACTTAGTGAGACTGAACCCAAGGATTTGATAGCGGCCTGACTATCCGAATAGATACTTCTGACAGGACAGAGCTTCTTTAATCGCCAAAATTTCCGCCTGGAATACGCTACAGTGATTTGGAAGACGCAGAGAGGCTTAGATTTAGCTTATCTGAGAAAACACAGCCACCAACCCGCAATTGGTTTTAGATCCATCTGTGTACAAATGGATTGACTTGTCCTCCATGAAAGCATCTTCCTCCCAGACGGATATAGTGAGGAAGCTTACATGGAAGTCTTTGTCAAACCAAGGCTTAAAAATGGTGCAATCGATATTCTCTGTGAGGATTTCCAATGAATTATTTATCCGCTGTGTAGTCGCTTTAAGGTGAATAGCTGCAGTCGCAGCTACTGAAGATATCGAGTGGTGTCAAGTGAAACAGAATGTCTAATGCCACAGCGGGAGTAGACCGTACGGCTCTGCTTCTGCAGAGACATGCTGCTCTTCGGACTCACCTTAGTTTGCTGCAATTGACTACATTGTCTAAGGCCGTCCACCAGACAACAACCCCGTAGGTGTGTATAGGTCTTATGACCGAGATGTA
Organism: Volucella zonaria; assembly: GCA_963966105.1. Lineage (NCBI taxonomy): Eukaryota > Metazoa > Arthropoda > Insecta > Diptera > Syrphidae > Volucella > Volucella zonaria. The sequence continues at coordinate 126,855,555 of OZ014533.1, read as the reverse complement.
CAGCCAGTGGGTTATGCGAGGTTGAAGGCCCCATTTGTTCCCAATGGCTTTTTTGCAAGTGGATAGAGCTATTGTAGCTTTCTTGACTCTTTCTTGGATGTTAGGTTTCCAGTTTAGTTTCCTGTCAAAAATGAGACCCAGATATTTTGCTGTATCGGAAAAGGCTAAACTGGTACCGTTTATTAAGGGAGGGTCTATAGTTGGAATTTTGTATTTCCTGGAAAAGAGGACAACATCCACAGCGATCTGCCCAACGGGTTAATCTGTTGAGACTTAGTTGAAGGAGTTCTTTGAGATGCTTACTTTAAACGGCTATAGCAACGTCATCCGCATGGGCAATCACCCTGCTACCATCCGCTTCCAGGTATATATATATATCAGCAATTCGTCGACCACTAAGTTCAAGAGAATGGGTGAAATGACACCGCCTTGCGGCGTGCCTCTGCTGACACATCTTTTAGCAGAACTCTCACCCAGTTTGGAGTTGATTATCCTGCTTTTTAGCATAAGACTGATCAACCTCCTCAGCGCGTCGTCTACCTGCAGAGTTGACAGCGCAGTCGTGATTGCGGATGTGTTGACGTTGTTAAAGGCACACTCCCTTTCCAGGAAAGCAACCCTTGTGTACTCTCTATATTGTAGCGATCGGTTGATGTGGCTAGTCAGTGAATGCAGAGCCGTTTCTACCGACTTTCCTTTACAGTAGGCATGTTGAGCCGTTGACAAAAGCCTTGGATCGATTTTGCAGTCAGTCATTCTAGAGTTTTCAGAAGGAAAGATGATAGACTTATAGGTCTGAGGTCCTTTGGGACAGCATGAGAACATTTTCCGGATTTGGGAATGGAAACTAGATTGACTTCTTTCCACGACAGTGGAATGTGGATCAGTTCTACAGAGCTGCTCATGATATTCTCCAGCGTAGGCAGGATAATATCTGAAGACCTTCGTAGCTCGACAGGTATTATACCGTGTGGACCAGCAGCTTGTATGGTTTGAAGCTATGCAGCGCCCAGAGCAGTTTGTCTCTTGTAATCAGACCATGAATTTTGGTCACGGCTGCAGTAGTCCTGTTTGGGGTGCTACTGGCCGCTAATAGGTAGCTACCTGGAAAGTGGGCTATCGGTTTTTTTTCAAATAGTGTAGCAAACCATCGAGAGAAACTGATAAGAATGTAAGAAATATAAAGTGGCAACACTAACTAGTGATTGTAGTGTAGTCTGCCGGTAGGTAGGAGTCAGTCGTAAGTCAAACACTGTAGAATACAGACGAATATAAGCAACCAAATAAAGAGCGTAAATTATTATTTTTTTTAAAGGATTATGTTTCTTTAATTTGCGATAAGACTAACGGCTAAAATAGCTAGGAATCATAGGATTTGTACAAAGGTTTTTTCTTAGCCGCGATGCCTCAGAAATTTCTGTAATTTTATCACAGAATGATCTCCAGGATTATCGCTTTGCCTTCCTCAGTTCTTTTTTGTATATTTTGAGGGATTCTTTGTATGAGTCCGCATTAGTCCCTTTCCTTTGGCCTTTTTCTGGGTCGAAAGTTTTCTGCTAATCCTTCTAAGCAGTCCCAGCGCGAACTGCCAAACCTGATTCCAGTGGTGGTGTGAGCATACCGTACCAAAGGATGCAAGGTTGGGGGTTAAACCAACCGCGAACGAGCTCTCTCAGGCGCCTTGCCGCTGACTTGTTATACTTAGCCTTACCCGGGTAAGGCGGCGCTGCCTAGGCTGACCTTTTATTTCCGGCGATACTCGTGGGAACCAGAATAAATTTTAAAAGTGGAAAAACAAAAAATAAACAAAACACAACACAGACCATACCCGTCCAGGAAGAGTTAGAGATGAGTGAAGACGAAATTTCGACTTCGTCCATCTCCCTCCTGGTAAGGGAATTGAAAGTAGTGGAGCTACTGGCTAGCGATAGGGAGGTGTTCGAAGGAACACTTACTAACGAGAGCAACTTCAACGGTGAACAGGCTGGTACTTACACAGGGCAGCACCTCGGTCGAAGGGGTAGCCAAGACAGCTGGAACATCCGTTGCCAAAGCCACCTTCAAGAGGCAAAGAAAGAAGGGCAAGGCTGCGGTGGTGGAAAAAGTGGAAACAGCTGGCTCAGCCGCTGTGCCTGCTGTCTCCATCACCGCTGGAACCAAAAAAGGCATGTAATGCTACGAGTATTTTTATCTGCAAAGGAACAAGAACAATTTGGGCCTTAAAACCTGCTATGATGTATTGACTGTATACGATGGTAGTACGACCCATACTTATACATATGGCGCACTAGTATGGTGGAAAACGACAAACATGAAAACGGTTTACGGAAAATTAGCGGTGGTTCAAAGAACGACTTCCATAGCCATTACAGGTGCGTTCCGTACCTCCGTAGGGGTACGGCAGCATTGAACACATTTTTGCACCTAATACCACTTGATTTACAGATCAAAAAACTTACTGGCCACAGTGCGATAAGACTCACTAATCTGGGTTACTTCAAAAGCAGTAGTTTGGGACATGGCACGGTCCTAACGGAGCTACTGCCAGACAATCCAATTCTAACGGATGAAATTCCTTCCTTGGTCGGTTTCGACATCCCGTACGATATAATTTATCCGGAGAGGGAGGACTGGGAGAAAACTGCAATAATCAGGTCAAATGAAATTGCAATTTTCACAGATTGCTGAAAAACAGAGGAAGGAACAGGGTCTGGTATCTTCTCAGAAGACCCAGAACTAAGAGTGTCTACAAGACTACCGGACGCAAGCAGTGTCTGCCAATCAGAGGTTTTGGCTGTCCTCAGGGCGGCTGGGCTAATGCAGATGAGATCGGTATCCGAAAGAGATACCGCTACCAACACCGATAGCCAGGCCGCACTCAGGGCAATGGAATCAACAAACGTCAACTCTGATACAGTCAGAGGCTGTCGCACACTGCTCAAGGCACTATGCAGTCAGAACCGGGTAAGGCTGTACTGGGTGCTGCGGTATTAAAGGAAATGAACAAGCGGATGAGCTTGCAAAAAAAAAAGGAGGGCTACTCAGCAATAGTGAAGTTGGCAACATCAAACCACCGCTTTGCATAGTGAGAGGCACTATCGAGGAAAAAATTACAAAGACTGCCAACCTAAGGTGGTCAAGTCTTGAAGGACACAGGGTATCCAAGATTCTTTGGTCACTCTTTGATGGTAAAAGGTCTAGGAAGTTAATAAAATTAAACAGGGATAAGCTTTGGACAGTAATAGGAATCCAGAAAGAATCCCCTCTCCTACGGTAACACGCAAAAAGACTCAAATTGTCAGATACGAATATCTGCAGATTCTGCGATGATCTGCAAGCTGTTGAGGACATAACACATATACTGTGTGAATGCGAGGCAATATAGTCGAAGAAAATTTTTAGGGAAATACTTTTTCGAAAACCTACAGGAAATAGACGGCACGAACTTCAAAGGCCTTCTTGACCTTTGCAAGAAAATTGTGTGTTTCACCAGGGCGATTGTTTAGGTTTTTGCCATTTGAAGACAAATTCAACTGGTTCCACAGGGATCGCGATGGACCTGTTTTGGTGCCCGGTGTCTGTGTGATGGCATATCCATCACACCCCTGTTTAAGGTTAGGTTACCTACCACTTTTTTGCGCTTTCCAGCGTAGCATGACACCCGTCTGTTCTTCTGGTGCGTGTCAGCGGATGTAAAAATTGTAAAAATTCTAATTCCTTTCAAGCACCTAGGCTTAACAGCTTTTCCAACGATTAATAGCTTCCGCTTATCACTTCCCGACATATTACAGCAACACAACACAGTAACTCGATCCATTGCCTTTTTTGAACCTATTAGTTTGAAGTGTCTACATATAGCTCAAAGAGCCATCTGGCGTGGCACGGTAAAAGAGCCCGGCGTTGTACTCGTATATATCAATAGCGTTCCACAACTGTAAGAGCTCGATAAGCTTATGCATTTTCCAATGATCAGCGCTCAAAAAATCTGCATTAGCTTTCTCTCCATGTGCTTTCTTAAGTTTAATCTCATGTCTGGTTTTCCATCGCGATAGCCATCCATCTGTAGCGTTAAAATTGATATGACCCAACTTTGCCGCTAGCGGCATCTGCTGTTTTAAGTTATTGGATACATTGCAGGTAAGCAATGTGGGGATGTCTTTTCTTGTCAAAGTCTGTGTAAGACATGTGATGAATATGCCCCGATTAAAAGGCTGCTGTCCATAATAGCCCAACAAATTCATCCCTTTTCATTTCCGTCCTTTTTCATTTGTCACAGTTAAGCGGCTGTCCCGATAAAGCGGTGCCCCAAAAAAGCGGAATCTACTATATTTATTTTTTCAATTAATCAGCGCCTTCTTGCGGAGCATAGGTGATAACAATATGTATAATGACTTACGGCTGATAGTTAATCGCCGAATTTTAAAAAAAAACCCTACCATCTTGTCTAGGAGTTCAGTCTTCATTACGATGGCAGCTCCGTCCCGTTCCGTAATTATACATCTTTTATGATTTCACTGCAGGTTCAAGTATCGTGTCCTCTTTCTGAAATTACGTCCCTTGGTTTCTTCGATCTACATATATCGTATGGATTTTACGTTGTCGTAATACGTTTTCTAGTTCGCAACTTTTACGCGTCATTGTGCCGGCTTTCTGGCTTGTTATACGGTATTTACATTCTAAAAGCACCATTCTGCGCCCCCAAACACCACTTGAATTCAATCCATACCATTTTCAGTTAGTACCAACCTTCAAAAGATACGTGTATAAATTTGACAGCTGTCGGACTATTAGTTCTCGAGATATACCGTTGTGAGTGAAGCAACTTGAAAAAAATGGATTCAAAGCAATCTCGTGTGTTGATTTATCATTGCTTTTTGATGGCTTGATAAGTGTTACCCAGACTCTGCACCTTGCGAACGAACTATTCGCAAGTGGATTGAAAAATTTAAAAGTGGTCATACAAGCACCGAAGATGATGCACGCAGTGGACGTCCAAAAGAGGCTGTTTCAGATGAAAACATCAAAAAAGTCCACAAAATGATTACGAATGACCGTAAAGTGAAGTTGATCGAGATAGCTGAGGCTCTGAAGATATCAAAAGAGCGTGTTGGATATATCATACACGAATATTTGGATATGCGAAAGCTGTGTTCAAAGTGGGTGCCGCGTTTGCTTACAGTCAACCAAAAACAACAACGTGTTGATGATTCAGAGGAGTGTTTAAAGCTGTTCAACCGCAATAAAGCCGAATTGATGATATGTGACAATGGATGAAACTTGGCCCCATCACTTCACACCAGAGTCAAGTCGGCAGTCAGCTGAGTGGCAGCAGGCGACGAACCTCATCCTCGGCTGGCAAGGTTATGGCATCCGTATTGTGGGATGCACATGGAATAATTTTCATCGACTATCTCCAAAAGTGGCAGACTATCAACAGCGACTATTACATTGCGTTGTTGGAGCGTTTGAAGGACGAAATCGCAGAAAAACGGCCGCATTTGAAGAAAAAGAAAGTGCTGTTTCATCAAGACAATGCACCGTGTCACAAGTCGATGAAAACGATGGTAAAATTGAATGAATCCGGCTACGAATTGCTTCCCCACCCACCGTATTCTCCAGATTTAGCCCTCAGCGACTATTTCCTGTTAGCAGACCTCAAAATAATGCTCGCCGAAAAGAGATTTAAGACCGAATTGCCGAAACAGAGGCCTATTTTGAGGCTAAACCGAAATCGTACTACAAAACTGGTATCGAAAGATTGAAAAATCGTTTCAACTATATTGATAAATAAAGTTGAATTTTGCAAAAATCTTGTGTTTTACTATAAAACGGACTGTTCAGCCCATGTGTTAAGATCTGATACAAGTATATGAGTATCTATTTGCCCGCGATCAATGTTCTTAATTGTCAATCATTAATTAAACTAATTAGTGATGAATTGCAAGTTAAACTACTTTTTTCTCCCAGCTGTAGTTATTAATCGTCCAATTTAACAACAGTAACTTTAGTTGCAAGAATCAATTGCCCGTAAACGATTGGCAATTAAATTTTAAATAAAAATTGCAATTATCACGATTGAATTATTTACTTAAATGCAAACTCGACTACAAAAGTATTTGCATGCAGGCGACCAATACTGTCTGTGTACATATTGAAAATATAAATTCTACATCCATCATGTGTGTTTGTTTTTTAAGGACTGTTACATTTTGAATCCTATTTGCATTCGCAGCAACAGAAAAAAGTATCTCAACTTTTGTTTAACGAAATTCATTACTAATTGATGCACAAACTAGCAAGCTCCACTTTTTCCTACACCAAGCCCTCCGGATACAGCCATAAACCGTTTGCATTCATTGTTCGTTTATTTGTGTGTATTAGTTCTCTATTTTCACACTTCAATGGGCTTCATCAGTGTGTAAAAGTTTTATTGGAACCGAGCTGCCATTCGGAATAATAAACGCAATCAGCCATGTGTTTGACATTGACACTCCACATTTATTTCCACTCAATCATCATGCCCCCATGCTCACTCCTTCCCTGATTGAGTCGTTGATTCAAAAACAAACAAAGGAGTCGTCATATATAATATGTATGTATGAGTAAATGTATGGTTGCAAGGCCGTTTGGGTTCCATGGGTCCCATGGGTGCTTTTAAATCCCCGACATGTGCATATGATATAAACTTGCGTTTTATACAAATCTCGGATGGATATAAACTCATACGTACATATAAGAATACATATACATACTCGTATGTGTATGATGTGTTTACAGCCATTGTAGAAAGCACTTTAACTGCCAACCACGTCCTTATCGCCGACAGATTACCGTGCTATTTTGAGTATTTTTTGACGATTTACATCCATCAACACGCTTTTAACAAGCTTTAAATGCATTTTTAATGTTTGCGAATCACAAAAACATCCGAAATCCTCGCTGAAATCCTTATTGGGTAAATGTAAGTGTCTGACCATTGCAAAGATAATTTTTGCGAATGAAGGCTAGCAAGCATGTTCAGAGTCCAGCGTAGCAATCATATTCGTGAATTTTGAAAGATAAAATCGGAGAAGGAGACAATGGATTCAAGCTAGCAGGATTCGCTGCTGTTTGTTGACTGTCCTGTTGTTATTAAAGAGTGAACCAACAGTAAGTGTGGAGGTTTTCATTAAATTAAACACATTTGTTGTGAAATCAATAGAATTTTATTGACATCGTTGAGGTGACTACTACGGCTTCTGTTGCAAGCGACCATCCGAAGGTCAAAATTATCGATGACTTTTTGAAGGATAAGTGGGTCAATGGCCACAATTTCAGTGTGGATGTTATGTTTGAGATCCTGAATTATCGCCGGGTTATTGGCATAGACCTTACTCTACAAATACCCCCCAACAAGAAGAAGTTTAAAGGTGCCAAATCGCATGATCTTGGAGGCCAATCAACTTCTCCTCTAACCGAAATAATGCGATCTTCAAATTTCGTACGCAGTAAATTGATTGATTGATGGCTCGTGTGGGCGGTAGCACCATCCTGTTGAAACCAGAGATCGTCCAGACCCAATTCATTCAATTTTGGAAAAAAAAAATAGCCGATCAACAGGTTGCGATAACGTTCTCCATTCTCTGTAACTGTCTCTCCAGCGTCATTTTCGAAAAAGTGCGGGCCAATGATGCCGCCAACCCATAATCCTCACCACACAGTGACTTTTTTTGGGATGCATCGGTTTTTCGTGAATCTCGTATGGGTTTTCCTGTCCCCAGAAACGACTTTTGTTTATTTACGTACCCAGCCATCCGAAAATGTGCGTCATTGGAAAAGATCGAATTCGATGACAAATTATTCTGGCGATCTACCATCCAGTTAACAAATCGGCGACGTCGTAGATGGTCCAAAGGCTTCAATTGTTGTCTAATTTGGATTTTATAGGCATGCAATTGAGGATCAACTTTTAAAATTCGCCGTAAAGTGGTCAGTGAAGCCCAATTGTTGACTTCGGTGACGAATTGAGGTGCCTAGCTGGTTTTGAACACTTTCGCTCGCAGATGTTTTGGTGTGTACGTGCTGGCCGAACATGCTGATATGGAGTTTGACCCGATACCGAACCAGTTTCTTCAAAACTCTTCAACATTGCACGAATTCCGGACTCACTCGGGCGATTATCTTGACCGAATAATTCACGAATTGTACGAAATGTTACTTTTACAGATCGCCCATTTTCGTAATAAGATTGAATAACAAAAGTGCATTATGGCGTGGCAATCAACCCCATGACTAAAATTGCCAAAGATTGTATGACATCTGTCAAAAAGATCAGCCACATTGAATTCAGTAAATGACAGTCATTGACAGTCAACGTCCACACCATCTGTTGACTCATCCCTTACAATATCACCGAAGGAAGACTAATGGATCGTTTTAAACCAATCCATTAGGCACGGTAAGGAGATTACTTGCTTACTTGGCGCTACAGTTCGGGGAGAAATTGGGCCACAACCAACAAGCATCTACTGTTAGAAGCACTTAACTGCTTCCAGTAGCGCACCTCAAGTTGGCTGGGGTTCCCTTCTACTTGTACGCACCACTTAAGGTGAGGTCCTCCTCTATTTTGTTGTACCTCCAGGTTAGATTCGAAGACTGTGCGGGCTAGAGCATTGGTGCCAGGCGGTAGATACGCACTCTTTTAACTGCATCGATGCCGCCGTACATCTCGTCTAGTTCGCCGTTTAATCTTCTCCTCCAGAGCCCGTCGAGGCAAATGGGACTGAATATCTTACCAAGAATTGTTTTCTTGTAATGACCTTTCTATGGAGTTCATGCTTCAGTGGCATATAGAAGGACTGGGACGGTCACGGTCTTCTATAGAGCCTCTTTAGTCGTTCGGGGTGGGGTCATCCTTAATATAGCGATTGGTAAGAGTTAAGCTTCATTAAATTTCTACGGAGATGTTGTTCTCAGAATTGATGGCAGAGCCAAGGTAGGCAAAGTTCCTTACTATATACCTCGAAGTTATAGCTGTCGACTGTGACGTTCTGTCCCATTCTTCGATGTTGTGTGCCCTTTCTTGGTATCAACATATGTATGCTTGGTATTGCCTTCATTTGCCGGTAAACCCATTTTGGCAGTTTTCGTTTTAATACCAGCGAACGCACTGGTGGCAGACTGCTGGATTCTGTCAATTATTATATATCCATTGATAAATGCTATCCTGGGACGAAATAAATTAAACATTGATGAGACATTGAATAAAAACTCTGATACAGAGCCGCATGAATTATCTAATAAATTTTCAAATTATTTTGCATCAAAAACTACAAATATCATACATCATTGTGATGCCACAACATACCGACACCGGAACAGAATCCTTGATAAGACTTTATTTGTGAAGCCAACCAACATTCAAGAGGTTCATAGCATTATCAGTTTGCTGGGGGAAGATAAATCTCCGGGAATTGATGGAATTCGAGCCGCTGATATTCGAAGACACGCCGATATATTCGCACCCATTATATGCAAATTCATAAACATCAGCCTGGCACAAGCAAATATCCCGTCCATTCTGAAAACAGCTGTGGTAAGGCCGATTTAGAAAGTAGGAGTTAAAAGTCAGCTCAGCAATTATAAACCGATATCGATTCTTCCGGTAATGGGAAAGTATCTCGAAAGTGTAATTACTAAAAGAATAAAGAATTTTATGGGAAAACATTCCCTGATCCATAAAAGTCAATACGGCTTTCAGAAAAATAAAAGTACAAGCAAATTGTTAGCTGAATTTGCAAATTGTGTCAACCAGAGCTTGAACAATTGTCACCACGTATTGGTACTCTTCATGGATTTCAGTAACGCCTTCGATACCTTAAACCACAAAACCCTAATTAGGATTAATGGCGGACTGGTTAACAGATTATCTGTGTAACAGGCTATTCAGCGTGAAAATCAGCGGAGTACAGAGCGTAAGAACAAAGGTGGAATATGGTGTGCCACAGGGATCGAAATTAGGTCCAATACTTTTTATCTTGTACACTAATGAGCTTTTTCGCTCTTTTAAGCAGAGCACACCGTTTGCTTTCGCTGATGACACAGCAATCGTGGTACATCACAGGTCGCTGGAAATGGCGACAGCAGTAATGCAGGAAGATTTGGATGCTGCGGTCAAATGGTGCCATGATAACGGCTTGGTGATTAATGCATTGAAAACCAAGATGATGCACATCCGAAATCCTAGTTTCACATCGACACAAATTCCAGTATACCTGAGAAATGATGCATGTCCTAGTGCCAATACAGAAGTAATCGAAGTATGTTGACAGCTATAAATATTTAGGAGTCATCATAATAGACTGTCTTTTCTTATGGAACAAACAGATTGATAAGCTACGTATGGATTTAAAGAAAGCCATCTATGCACTAGCCTATCTAGGCGGTAGGTCTACTATTCATTAATTGAGTCAAAACTGCGGTATGGTGTTCTTGCTTGGGGCAATGCAGCGGCAACCCATATTCAAAAACTGCAAAAATTGCAAAAATCAGCAACTCTATGAATACATGAAACAACGACACTACTTTCAAAGTCCTGAAAGTAGAAGACATTTTTAAGATGACGCTCACTATAGAATACTACGACGACATACGGTTTATCCGGCCAGTGGATCATGAAGTGAATACTAGACGACGGGCCCAAGGTATTCTTCAAGTATCAAGCATTTGCAACAAATATGGAAGAAGACAATCAACAATCTGCCCAGAACTAACAAACATTGTAAACTGTAAAACTAGAAAAAAAGCAATCAAAACCTTCTTTTTGAATAATGAAATATAAAATCAATATAGGCTAAATATTTTATCAGTTATAGATACTAAATTAGTTTTAATATGTTAACTTATAATGTGGAAAGACTAAGCACACTAAATTAACCATTAAGTAGTCTAATCTTCTGCAGACAAGCCAAATGCTTCGCAGATACTTAAATAAATTGTAAAGAGTTAAGAAAGACAAATAAATCAAAAAAAAAAAAAAATATCATCCACGGCGTAGCTGAACAGACTTTTGAAAGGTTTTACCTCAGCGTTGGCCTGTGAGGTCCGTACAATTCTTCCAAGTATGCACAAGGCAGCGCGTCATCTTATTTAAAAACTTTCTTGACATCAAAGATCTCGACTAAGTCTTCTCTGACCTGAGCAGCACGCGTCCTCCATTACCATCCTACACAGACGGATCAGTCTGGCAGCCATGCCAAAACTAAACATGGCTATTTATATTGTAGCTCACCAGTAAATGCTCTCATATGCGGCCTTAAAATCGATGAAAAGATGGTGACTATCGATTTGGCCTGAATGGTCAGAATGCTACTGGCGATTTCTAAGGAGCACTATTGGTGGAAATAGCGATAAAAGAGAGTGAGACACGAGACATTACGTCGGTATTCGAGGGTGTCAATTGAAGAAACTTACGACATTTTGCAGCGTTTTTGACGACACCGAATATGTGGTCATTCCAACGTAAGTTGTCATTGACACACATACCGAGAATGGAAAGCTTATCGGTTTCGACGATGCAAGTGCGATCCATGGATAATGGCTGGGTATTTAAATTTTCGGACAGCAGACAGCATTGTGTTTTGGAAGCATTAAATTCCACTCGGTTGATAGTTCCCCAATTGGTTATGCTGTTAATATCGGAATATAATGAGCTTAACATACGCTGGCGTTCCCGTTCTACAGCCGAAAATCAGGGACGTGAGTCCGGGAACGAATATGAAAAGCAGAGAGTACTGTCATCACCAAAGGAATATATTCAATTAGAGGTAGGAGACAAGAGATCGTTGATGAAAATTAAAAAGAGTGTAGGAGACAGAACTGAGCCCTGGGGCACACCAGCATTTATTTTGTGAATATCATACTTGAAACTGTCCAAGATAACTTGAGTCGAACGTTCCGAAGGCAGTTTCTAAACCATTGAAGGAGAGAGTCATCGATCCCAAAAGCATGCATTTTCGACAAAAGAGCCTGATGCCAAACTCTGTCAAATGCCTTAGAAATATCAAGTGCAACTATTTTGCTTTCGCCAGATTGAGTTCCACTTTTCGGTGAGACATGCCATTAGATCACCAGTGGACCTGTTGCTACGAAAACCCCGACTGCCGGTCGTTGAGAAGTTTTCATGTTTCGAGATATTTCATGAGCTGACGGTATATCAGCATTTCCATGACCTTGAAAAGAAGGGACGTAAGTGCAATGGGTCTGTAGGAGGAGAAAGAAGAAGACTCGCCTGGACGGGCTGGACAAATACTGTTTTCCATCTGCTCGGAAAGAGTCCTAAAGAATAGGATTGATGAAAAAGCTTACGCAGTGGTTTTGCCAGCGAGGAAGAACACCTCTTCAGAAGGAGGTGTGATATACCATCTGGACCAGCAGATTTATGTATGTTGAGATCTTTAAGTACTCTTGCTACTACACGAGTGCGAACGTGGATTTGTCCCATTAAAGATTCGACGCACTCTAGTGTAGGCGGAGACAAAGCACAATCTGGGAGTGTTGAGCTGGCCGCAAAGTGTGCAGCAAGCAGATTGGCCTTGTCCAAAGAGCTGACAGCTGGAATGTCATTGTAAACGAGCGTTGGGATGGAGGGTAAGGCAGAATTTCTAATATTTTTGACGAGTGACCAAAAATTTTTACTGTCTTTGGGACATTGCAGTATTTTTTGCCTCAGATTTTGGTCGTATTGGAATTTTACACGCTTAAGAAAGGTGTTGCAGTCATTCCTGGCTCGTTTAAACTTTTTTCGGTTTTCCTCTGTTGGGTTGGTCTTGAAGGACCGAAAAAACATTTCTCTATCCCTGACAGCCTCTCTACAGCTAGAGTCGTACCATGCCTTTTCTTTTGGTCTGATACTCTTCATCCGATGAGGGATAAAGCTTCTCATTCCAAAGAGAATGGTGTCTGTGATCATATCAGCAGCGGCATACACGTCGTTATCGAGGAAATATAATGACTGGTTAAAATTTCTAAAGAGGCTGTTAAGGCCGCTCCAGTTGGCTTTCTCGTATTGACATACGGTTCTTTTGGGAATCTTTTCTCTAACTGTGTGGTCGGTGTACCACAATGGTCCGACGAGCTTAGAGGGCAGAGCTCATCAACTATGTACTTATCAAAGTGAGAAGTTAAAAACAAATCCAGGGTGTTGGCAGTATGACTATCAACGTTTGGTATTCGCGTGGGCTCATCTACAAGCTGCGTTAGGTTGTTTTCCGCAGCAAAGATTTCAACACACCGTCCTTCGGGTGTTGTCTGTCCAGAATGTCGAAGCCACCTAGAATTGTGTATATTGAAATCGGCCGTAATGACGATTTCAGTACGGGGATACAGGGATACCATTCTTTGAATGGAGTCAGAGAGCGCATCAAATTCGTTAAAAGTCGAATCGCTGTCCAGTTTGGGGCTGTCGGTAAATAAAGTAGTAGTGGATAATTTGCTTACGGAGATGGAATTTTAAGCACATGAAACTGAATTCCGGATTGGAACAGGGACTACATTGTGGTGGAATTTGGTAGGTTACATCACTGCGCACATAGATGGCGAGACCGCGATGAAGAAATAATAGTGGTACTAGTTCGTAGACAGATAGCTTCAGATCAAAGTGATCTGAAAGGTGTGGGCGGGAATCTACCTGTGTTTCACTAAGTGCCAAAACAGCTGGTCTGTATTTACAGACGTGGATGTACGCTGAAAATTGATTACTTTTTAGCCCGTGTATATTGGTAATATCCACTCTGAATTCCCGAGTTAATATAAAGAAAGACAAACACAAAAAACACAAATACCGATGTTACTAAGCGCAGATGTTAAGTACAAATTCAGAGTTGGTTTACCGAATTCTCTAGATTTATGGGCGACCAGTCAATCCATTTCTACAAAGATGGATACAAGCTTAATCAAAGCCTCTCCTTCCGCCTTCCAAATCACTGTAACGTAGGCGGAAAATTTGGCGATTAAAGAAGTGCTTCCTGGCTGAAGAAAAACGTTAAACGATATCCGCATCTAAAACCGCTCTAGACGGTCGATCATCTCTCAGGTATATGGCAGAGCAGTTCAACATCCACCTATGTTGGATGCCAGGCAATTGTAGGGCCAACGAACTCGCCAAAATTGGAACCATCCTACCTATCCTACCTGAAAAAGGTATCATCCCTATACCTATCGCTACGTACAAACTAAACTAAATGCTGGTTGCTATTAGAAGAACAAACCTTAGGTGGACTGTTGGGTCTAACGGCCAAACAAAACTGGCCAAAACTGGATTTGAATCCCCCGAAGAGTTTGATCTTTCTAAATAGGCATTTCATCGCTATCATAGGTGTCATCTCTGGACATTGTCTTATAGGCAAGCATGCAAAAAGCTTTTTTATAATGACTTGAGCGAACTCCTGTGCTCTGTCAGAAGCTCAAATTGGTTCCAAGAGTAAGAGGATTACAGATCCAAGTGGCATCACAATGGGCCAATAGACTTAATTATGTTGGTTTTCCAACGTTACCTTACCTGAATGGCGGTGATATCTGCTTTACTTCACATGGTCTGTTCAAGGTTCGAACATTCCATATACACATTCGAATGTCGTTGTTCTTTTTTCATTTATCAGGGTCGTCAACAGTAGAGAGGTCCATATAAATACAATCCTTTTACTTGCATCGAAACAGTATACATTTTACGTGGCCGGGTAGTTCACCCCCCCTTTGGGTAAAATGGGTCGGATATTCTCGAATCAGTAACCAACTTGGGGAGTATGAGAGCTGGTATTGATCCATTTAGGGTTCAATCGCTACCATCTCTATTGCAGCCCGTTGATTCGATGATGTGAATTTATATTCCTGAGTTTAAATGAATTACAGCTTTTATTTTTTCTCGCTCAACCTTCGGGCTTATATTTGTCAGTTTGGCGGGTCACGTCCGGTTGGTCGCGACCGATACCCAGCGGTTAGGAGGTAAAATAAATAGAATTGATGTGTAGTTATAGTTGCAGCACAGCTTAGTACCTACTCTAATTGTACACACTCAACCAATCGGCGTCCACGGCAACAAATAAAAATAAAAACATCTAGAAATATTTCTAAAATATTTCTGAAATATTGCATTCAGCGTGGACGCACCGTGTTCGTCTTTTGCAGAACTTATGTAACTTTCCCTGACATTTTCATGACTGTGCATGGAGCAATTGAATACTCCTTTATAAACAAAAATCCCGCAACATCATTCCAATCAATAAATATGCTCCTCCTTCCCCAGTTATCAACCGATTGATAGAAACTTCTACACTCGATGCAATATTCAAGTGATGCAAAGTATTGCTCCCATCACGACAACCCGGATATTATATCCCTTCCGCTACTGCTGCTTGTTTTACTTTGTTATTAAAATCTAAGCCAGAATAGTTATAAACGAAAAGATAAAATGTCTTGTGGAACTTTTTCGTCAAGTTCCGCCAAATTGGAAAGTTTACCATTCGCATGGTTCTCCCATGTCTATGAAGTTTAGCCCTAATCGCAGCAAGGATCCTTTAAAACTGGCTGCTGTTTCACGAATAGGGGAGGAATATGTAGACAAGTTGTGAATTTGTTTACTCTTCTGGTTATTGATGAAAGACTTCATAAAGACATAAAAAGTTGAAAGGAAGCCGTATACTCGTACAAAAACGGAATGGAACTTTTTTCAATTATCAAATTTTTATTCATTTGTTCCCCGCTTTTGGCCCATCAGTCGTTGGTTTTTATTCGTTTTATTATTTATAGACAATTTAAGAATTTTATTAAGAATGACGAAATCGAATTGGACTAAATCGATGGCAAATAACAATTGCTTCTGTCAGTTGACATTTTTACAGTGCATAAAAATGTGAATCCCACCAGTAATCAGCTTGAAATGCAAATTTTCCTGCTTCTCAAACTCATGTGGAGGAAGGAACTTCGGTTCAACGGGTCCTTCAAAATAACAGAAAAATCGAAATGAATAAGAATGGGACACATGGGACCCAAAAATGGGGTGATTGTTTCGCCTCGATCGATATTTGTTGGGTGCTATTGCTTGCAAAGTAGGAAAACCTCGAAACCCATATTCGCGTTAATAATGCTTAATCCTTATCTTGTTAAAATGTCCTTCATGTTTTTCAGTAGTGGTGTACGTACGGTACGCTGATTACAGAATTGAGTTTCGTTGAGGTGTATTTTTATTGAGAGTTTTATGGATAAGGACCAGCTACGAATTAGTGGGAGTGCAATTTAATTGAATCAAGTTGAAATAGCAAATTCTTGATACTTTGTACGAACTATCTGCTAATTGTAAACGGGAAGATAGTAGATCTGAAATTGTGATGCCATGTGGAATTCCAAGGTATTCTTCAGTAGCAAATGGCTGGAGTCCCTATATTTTTTGGAGTTGAAAAGCTTTTAGTATACACTTCATATGAGCATACAGGGTCGTAACAATGACAAAGTTGCACAGTTCCACCAAAAGGTATCAGTAGCACGTAGAAGTGAAATGGATCCTTCACTGAGCATTTAACACTTACTTTCAATACAAATACCCAGACTTTGTAGGTACGAGAGCGGGTCAATAAGTCCGTGCATTTTGCATTTACTGAAACAGCAACACTGCTCCTGTCAACAGGCATTTGTCAGTTGACTCCTGTCAAAATTTAAACTTGCTGCGTCAGTTAGTTTGTGTTTGACAGCTATTTTTATCAGACTACTCACTAATTTGAGGAGAAAATGGAAAAAAGTGAATTTCGTGTGCTTATTAAGCATTATTTCTTGCGAAAAAAAACCATTACCGGGACCAAGGCTAAGCTTGATAAATACTATGGGGACTCTGCACCATCGATTTCAATGGTAAAAAAGTGGTTTACTGAATTTCGTTGTGGCCGTACAAGCACTGAAGATGCCGAACGTCCTGGACGCCCAGTTGAGGTCTCTACACCCGAAACAATCGAAAAAATTCACGATATGGTGATTGTGGAAGCCGTAGGGATCTCGCATGGCTCAGTGGTTTCAATTTTGAATGATCACTTGGGCATGAGAAAGCTTTCCGCAAGATGGGTGCCGCGTTTGCTCACAGTCGACCACAAACGCAATCGTGTAACAACTTCACAGGAAGGTTTGGCGTTGTTTAATCGCAATATGGAGGAGTTTTTGCGCCGTTTTGTAACCGTGGACGAAATATGGATCCATCACAACAAACAACAGTCAAAACAGTGGGTTTCTAAGGGTGAATCGGCGACAAAGAAGGCCAAGGTGGGTTTGTCAGCCAATAAAGTTATGGCGACTGTTTTTTGGGATGCACGCGGGATAATCCACATTGATTACCTTCAAAAGGGAAGAACAATCAATGGGGAATATTATGCCAACTTATTGGACCGATTCAATGACGATTTGAAAAAAAAACGACTTCATTTGGCCAAGAAAAAAGTTCTTTTCCACCAAGGCAATGCAAGGGTGCACACATGTGCAGTTGCCATGGCAAAAATCCATGAATTGGGCTATGAATTGCTCCCTCATCCACCCTATTCTCCAGATTTGGCTCCGAGCGACTACTTCTTGTTCCCAAACCTGAAGAAATGGCTTGGTGGAAAAAGATTTGACTCCAATGATGAAGTCATCTCGTCATTTTGAGGACCTCGACAAATCATTTTTTTTGGAAGGGATAAAAAAATTGGAGAAGCGTTGGACAAAGTGTATAGAGCTCAAGGGAGAGTACGTTGAAAAATAAAATTATTTTTTTATCAAAAAATCTGTGTTTTAATCAAAGTGACGGACTTATTGACCTGCCCTCGTATTAGATATGTGTTCACACGTTTTATGGAGTTACAAGCGACGACACTTAAGGTCTGAAACCAAGAGTACGTTTGACTGAGGGTAGGATTCCAAACCCCTCTGAATGAGAAATGGGAGAAAAGTTTTCATACATACTATGGCAGTTCTCCTTCATCAGTATGGTAGCGGAGGGATCTCAGATACCGACTCATGGCGGCCTTCTGCGATCCAGCCAGTTTGAGTTAATTGCTGCATATCAATCTGGATATTGAGAAAGCATTTGATACGGTATAGCACAATGCCCTCTTATTTAAAATGGTTGAATATAATTTTCCAAAACTTTTTTTAAAATTGTCCAGATAGTTTTTGTCAGATCGTTCGTACAAAGTTTACGTCAATGATAAACCTTCACGTTTACTAACTGTTTCAGCAGGTGTTCCCTAAGGCTCAGTCCTTGCGCCAATCTTGTACAACTGGTATATGTCTGTCGCCCCTCACTTACCGGATTGCGAATTTGCTCCATATGTCGATGATTCCTTAATATATATTTTCGTCGCATGTAGTTGGTCTTAACATTGAGACAAATTTACAATGTGCGGCTGAAATATTTATTAATTATCTAAACAAGTGGCGAATAAAAGTAAATGCGGAAAAGATGCAAGCTATATTTTTCACTAGAAAAAGAAAGTCTTGCTTTCTACCGCCTAACCAATTAATGGTTAACGGCCAGCACATAAAATGGGAGTCGAATGTGAAGTATTTTGTGGCATATCTTCACAATAAACTTACCTTTAAGGATCACATTACTAGGATTTTACATAAAACAAATATCGCAATTAAGATGCTATACCCGTTCACCAATACAAATGAAAATAAAATAGTGACTCATAAAGTCATTTCCCAAGCTATCCTACTACATATATGGTTGTCAAATATGGGGCTCATGTGCCAAATGTCATATAAAAAGGCTGCAAACACAGCAAAAGTCAACCCGCGGTCTGCATAACAAAGCTAAAGTTGAATTGATCGCTGACAGAGTACGCAAGCTCACCGAAACATTTAGGATCAGGTGTAACCTCTCTGATAACCCTTTAATAAATGAACTTAATAAATGAAACAGAACAGCCTGATCTGAATTCGTCATGTTTTTTGTTAATCCTCTTTTACATGCATTGTATTTGAAAGTTTTGTATCTTTTCCTATATAATTCGGTAAACCAACGTCAGAATTTTCACTTCGCAGCCTTGCTTAGTATTGTCGGTGTTTGTGTTTACTGTGTTTGTTTGCAATTATGACCTGGAAATTCAGGGCGGACGTAGCCAATATACGCGGGCAAGTCTTTAAATATGGACCAGCTGTTTTGGCACTTAGTGAAACACAGGTAGATCACTTTGATCTGAAGCTATCTGTCTACGGAATAGTACCACTATTATTTCTTCATCGCGGTCTCGCCATCTATGTGCGCAGTGATGTAACTTACCAAATTCCACCACAATGTAGTCCCTGTTCCAATCCGGAATTCAGTTTCATGTGCTTAAAATTCCATCTCCGTAAGCAAATTATCCACTACTACTTTATTTACCGACAGCCCCAAACTGGACAGCGTTTCGACTTTTAACGAATTCGATGCGCTCTCTGACTCCATTCAAAGAATGGTATCCCTGTATCCCCGTACTGAAATCGTCATTACGGCCGATTTCAATATACACAATTCTAGGTGGCTTCGACATTCTGGACAGACAACACCCGAAGGACGGTTGAAATCTTTGCTGCGGAAAACAACCTAACGCAGCTTGTAGATGAGTCCACGCGAATACCAAACGTTGATAGTCATACTGCCAACACCCTGGACTTGTTTTTAACTTCTCACCCTGATAAGTACTTACTTGATGTGCTCTCCTCTCTAGGCTCGTCGGACCATTGTATTATATCAGCTAATTTCTCGAACACCGACCTTTAGGAATTTTAACTGGTAGTCGATAACGACGTGTATGCCGCTGATGATATAATCACAGACACCATTCTCTTTGGAATGAAAAACTTTATCCCTCATTGGATGAAGAGTATCAAACCAAAAGAAAAGGCATGGTACGACTCCAACTGTAAAGTGGCTAGAGAAATGTTTTTTCGGTCCTTCAAGACCAACCCAACAGAGGAAAAGAGAAAAAAGTTCAAACTAGCCACAAATGACTGCAACGCCTTTCTTAAACGTGTAAAATGCCAATACGACCAAGAACTGAGGCAAAAACTATTACAATATCCCAAAGGCAGTACAAATTGTTGGTCGTTTGTCAAAGATATTAGAAATTCTGATTTACCCTCCATACCAGCGCTCGTTTACAATGACGTTCCTGCTGTCAGCTCTTTGGGCAAGGCCAATCTGCTTGCTGCACACTTTGCGGCCAGCTCAACACTCCCAGATTGTGCTTTGTCTCCGCCTACACTTGAGTGCGTCGAATCTTTAATGGGACAAATCCACGTTCGCACTCGTGTAGTAGCAAGAGTACTTAAAGATCTCAACATACATAAATCTGCTGGTCCAGATGGTATATCACACCTCCTTCTGAAGAGGTGTTCTTCCTCGCTTGCAAAACCACTGCGTAAGCTTTTTCATCAATCCTACTCTTTAGGACTCTTTCCGAGCAGGTTGCAAACAGTATTTGTCCAACCCGTCCCTAAAAAAGGCGAGTCTTCTTCTCTCTCCTCCTACAGACCCATTGCACTTACGTCCCTTCTTTTCAAGGTCATGGAAATGCTGATATACCGTCAGCTCATGAAATATCTCGAAACATGAAAACTTCTCAACGACCGGCAGTCGGGGTTTTCGTAGCAACAGGTCCACTGGTGATCTAATGGCATGTCTCGCCGAAAAGTGGAACCAAAGCGTACATCAATCGGCCGAAAGCAAGATAGTTGCACTTGATATTTCTAAGGCATTTGACAGAGTTTGGCATCAGGTTCTTTTGTCGAAAATGCATGCTTTTGGGATCGATGACTCTCTCCTTCAATGGATTAGAAACTGCCTTTCGGAACGTTCAATTCAAGTTATCTTGGACGGTTTCCAGTCTGATATTCACAAAATAAATGCTGGTGTGCCCCAGGGTTTCGTTCTGTCTCCAACACTCTTTTTAATTTTCATCAACGATTCCTTGTCTGCCACTTGTAATCCAATATATTCCTTTGCTGATGACAGCACTCTCTGCTTTTCATATTCGTTCCCAGACTCACGCCCCTGCTCTTCGGCTGTTGAACGGGAACGGCAGCGTATGCTAAGCTCATTAAATTCCGACATCAACAGCATAACCAATTGGGGAACTATCAACCGAGTGGAATTTAATGCTTCCAAAACACAATGCTGTCTGCTGTCCGAAAATTTAAATACCCAGCCATTATCCATGAATGGCACTCGGATCGTCGAAACTGATAAGCTTTCCATTCTCGGTATGTGTATCAATAACAACTTACGTTGGAATGACCACATATCCGTTGTCGTCAAAAACCCTGCGAAATCTCTAAGTTTCCTCAATTGACACCCTCGAACACCGACGTAATGTCTCGTGTCTCACTCTGTTTTATCGCTATTTCCACCAATAATGCTCCATAGAAATCGCCAGTAGCATTCGGCCCCTTCAAACTTTTAACCGTAACACCCGCCTCGCTATGAGTGCTCATCAATATACCCCCAAGCCACTTTCGGACGTACTCTAAAATATCATGATTCGTTCCTACGCCGCACAACTCGCTTATGGAATGCCCTGCCTAGCTCTTTATTTCCTAGTCATTATAACCTTCAAACATTTAAAACCAACGTTCACAGGTACCTCTCTTTCTATCTTCACTAATTTTTCTTCGCCCACGCTGTGTTCAAATATTTTAAGGGCACTCAAATCCCTTGAGCGCGCGTAAATTATAAAAAAAAAATAAATCATAGATGAGCTCTAAATGGAGGACATCACAATAGGGCCATCTGTGGCCACAGTTATCTGGGATTCATTAATCTAATCTAATGGGCCAGCCATCTGAAATTTTGGTTCTGTAGCCGCCTGACTAGACAAATGTTAGTATGCAGCCCCCATAGTTCGTGGTTGAGTCTTTTCCTCAAATCCGCTTTCGACAAGGTCCAAGCCTCTGCGTCATAGGGGACGACCGAGATGATATACAACCAGTTTGGTCATACAAGAGAGGACTTTGCTTCAGAATTTTTTCAAAAAGAAACAGCGATTGGCAAGAGTAATTCTGCGTCAGATGTCGTTGCTGCTTGTAACTTTAAAGGCAAGATAGATAAATTTTTTAAATACCTTGAAGCTATATATAATTGCCAGTGGTTATGTTTTCCCCAAGCAATAGGTGGTGTGCGCCCTTTTTGGTGACAGCATGTACCTAGTTTGGCCTTCCTTCAGCATCAAACTCATTTTATACGCTTCTACCTCAATACTCACGAAAACTTCATTGATGGCTCGCTGCATTCGTCTATCCACACCAATGTCATCCATAATTACGCGGACTCATAAGGGATGCACGCTGTCATATGCGACTTTGAAGTCGACAAAAAGATAGTGAGTGGCGGTCTGAAATTCCTGGGTCTTCCAAAATCTAAAACAATCTAAATATTTGATCGGTGGTGGACTTTCCGGGTTTAAGACGGTACACATTCCGCCATAGTTGGCGCAGTCAAAAGTACTACCTTTCTTGTGAATGAGGCAAACTATGCTGAGAACACATCCTTCGGAACATGGTTACCTCTGCCTTTATCTTACAGGTGAGCTGGTGCTCAGTAGGTAGTCCATCTACCCAATTTCATAAGACTTAAGCTCCGATATTGTTACCTTAACTTCATCTAGGTCAGATGGACGGAAGTCTCTGTTATCTCCGCGCAGGGTTAATTATTCATTCTGCCTGACAGCGAGAAATTAGCCATTATCTCCCTTGAATAGCAAATAATTCCAAATAAGCGCCGACTTCCTTCTTTGTAGCTGTCGCCATAGTAGAAGTCGTAGTTTTTCATCCGATTTTTGCCTGACCCATCCCATTGGATTCCTTCGAGGGTAATGCTTTATACGAGTAGCAATCTAGATTCTCATTATAAAGCTAGCCTGGGGCCATTGTATCTGAACTGTTTTCTTCTTCTTTTTTTTGTGGATAAATTACCCTAACTCGCAATCCTCAACCTATGGGCCAGATCCTCAATAAAAAGGGTTCAGCTTAACAGTGCGATGTCAGTAGCCTCACGGAGACTATGTAAACTGCTATTACCGTATTTAGGTTTCTTGCGCCGGAATCTTTACGCCAGGGACCCGACAAAACCATAGAGCTCCCTTTAGACCTGCGCTCCGAATATGTCGAAGTAACTCTCAGACATCATATGATGCGCACACAATCTGTTCGATAGTTCTTAATGCCTAAGCTGGACATTGCTTTAGTTGATCCGGTGACACCATTGCTCGTTGTTCAGTCTTCACATGTAATTTGTCGCCTTAAGTTCTCATCGGTGTGTGAGCTCAGCAAATATTTAATTGGCAACAGCCCACTCGTACTAATTGCAAGCTCCTCGGGGAGTTCTTCTGACGGTGTTTCAGATTTAGACACAAGAGCCTTTGTTCGGACAACAAAGCTTCTTCCTAATGGCCAGGGACATTTGCCGAAGCCGTAAGAATTCCTAAGGCAAGTATCTTACTTACCAGGAATGGTATGGCTAAATTTCGGTTGCTGCAATTCAGGATCACGTGAAATACCTTAATTTTGCACATCCATAAAATCTCTTTCATCACCTGCAGTGCCTTTTAATTGGCAAAATGTCTAAGACCATCATTCCACGATTTAAGGATCTTCTCTGTAATAGCTTTGGGAACCACTCATTTTTCGATTCCGTCTAACTTTCAAGAAAGCTAATTTTTCTTGACATCATAGTCGCGCTGATGTTCCTTCCATGTCAACATCGTTTCGACTGATCTGATCATATCCCATAACTTGTAGCCGTCCTCTAGTTGTATAGTCCTCGCCGGTAATTTTCACGCTTAAGACTAATAAAAACATCTTTTCAACCTGTTGCTCACGTACGACTGACTGTCGATGTAGGAGATTAATGAGTCTACCCGAAAAGTCACCCCGTAAACTTAGTTCTTCCTGTTGGTACTGAGACCGTATTATTTCGGTGACGACTTTAAGACATCGGCCCTGTGAACACTATATATTGGGTGGCCAGATAAGAACGAACGGCGTGAGATATAAAATTGATTCTGGCTTTATTTTGAAGCTACGTTGATGCCATTATGTGTGGAGAACCACATCATTTAAATGACAGCTTCGGCTTCGCTGGCTTCAGCGGTCAGTCCAATTTTTGATGACTCAGTTCAATATGTGCGGCGTTATTCCGGCAATAGCTTGTCGAATGTTGTCCTCGAGCTAGTTCAAAGTGGTTGGCTTGTTAGCGTAGACAAAAGACTTGATGTAGCGCCAGAGAAAATAATCGAGCGGTGTCAAGTCGCATGTTCGCGGCGGCCAATTGATGAATGCTCGCGTGAGATGACCCAGTCGCCAAATTTCCCCTTCTCGAGCATTGCGTCGCTTGTATGGCATATTTCGCCGTCTTATTGGAACCACAGTTCGAATATGTCAATATTGTCGAGCTCTGACCACAGATATTCGGTTAACATCGCTCTATACCTGGAGACCATTGACTGTAACGGTGTCTCCTTCCTCATTTCGAAAGAAATAAGGTCCGATGATGCCGCCATGCAATAAACGGCACCAAACAGTCAATTTTTGTGGATGCCTTGACGAACACTTATGTTAACTCCAATAATGGCAATTTTGCTTGTTGATATAGCCGCTGAGCCAAAAATGGGCCTCGTCCGAGGAGATGATTTTTTGGCCAAAATCCGGATCTCCGGCCAACATTTTCAGTGCCCAATTAGCAAGCTCACGGCATTGTCTATGGTCGTCTGGCATCAATTTTTGCGTCAGCACTATCTGGTTCTTCTTCGATACTGGCCGCTACGGCGGGTATGTTTTCTTCATTTCGCCTTTTCTTGCATGTGGCGAATTGCCTGCACATTGAAGCCATGATGACGACCGACCTCACGACGAAATTCACGTTGCGTATTTACAACTGCGCAGGAATTTCGATATTTTTTTAATAGTTTCCGCACGTTCGGCAAGCGTAAAACGCAAACCTCACCAAATACTTTGACAGCTGGATGTCATTGGTAACTTTGACAGCTGCTGGAACATAACAATTGGAAAAACTATCACTGCTATCTGGTCACCCGTCACAGCAGCCAAATTTACCTCCACATTTACCTCCACATCGCTGTCGGTTTGGTTCGTTTTTATGTAAAGGTGGTAACCAAGGTTTTATGGATATTTCTGCATTCGCTTGGAAATGGATCGCTGTTTCTGTGCCGATGTTAGCTTCAATAGCAACCATGAGTTAGTCTTGAGTTCACCGTCCCCTTCAACACATAATTGCTATGGGAGAATTGTTTTAATTAGAACGCTTTTCCTGTATAACGCCCATATGAGACGTATCTCTGCATACGCAGAGCAGTCTGTGTATGCAACATATCCGACCATTTGCTAGCCATGCGAGCCATGGAGGACCACAAATTAACACAATGTTGACCATCTAGACACTTCTCGTTCGCCTGGACGAGAGTTTAATTCGAAAAGGTCAGCATCCAGTTGAGCCGTTTCCAACAAATATTCGAGTGATGCATGGTTAACGACCGGCAGGATAACCAGCGAGCATTAGTTCTTGGGAGGCTATGTGCTCAGCTCTGCTACATGGTATCGGCTTTAGGTCTCGTTGAAGCGGTTTTTTTTTTTTTTTTGTGCAATTTCGGATGCACATTTTGGGTTCCAGCTAATTTAATGCCAGGATGACTTGGAGTAGTGATGGTGGTGCAAAATCTCCAGCTTCCAGGGGTAATCGGCAAAAAATGTATAGGGTGGCTCATAGATACACTCATGCTTCTACTATGCATACCAATTTTGAAGTTTGGGCTCGTTTCCGTGGTTTCCGCCTTGGCATGTGCATCTAAGCGTTCATGCATAATCCATACTACCCACTCGCAGGGGACATGTTTCCATTAGGTATTTTCAGTTTGTGTGGAAATATAATCCGGTTTATCCGGTGGATTGTTAGTAGCGCTTTTATTCAGATCAAATATTTTATGTGGAGCATTTCCAAGGGAGATGCCAGACCCAGTTCCGGTTTTGCCTCATAGGATCTCACATAAAATCTGTGAGGGTGAAAGCCCAGGCTTGCGTGCAACTCATGATATTCGTATTTGCAAATATTTTGGTGGAAATAAATTTTATGGAAAATCTGCTGTCCGAACTACGTAATGTGATGTCCTTTTTTTGAGCTTAACTATTAAGCAGAGTCGAAACTAACAACAAACTGAGCAAATGGTATGAAAAATGATTTTAGCTGTTGGCATGGGGATTGGTTGGATATGCACGTACCGGTATATGCTTGTGGATATCCTGGAAAGACTGTGACTACTGTCCCGAATTTATCCCTAAATGAAGAGTGAATCCAGTTTTGGAGCCATTAGAGGCCGTAGTTCAGGTGAAAGTAATCGGTTGATGTGGGTTTATCCAAAGTAATAAGTTTTGAAATAAATGGAAAATAGCTTAAGTTTGTCAGCTAACTTTTCTATGATTCGGTATTACCGTCACTATCAGTAGCTGAGCGGATTGAACATTATGTTGCCAAGGGCATAGAACTTATCATATGTTTCAATCGTTATGCTCAGAATACTTTTTAGGGCAGCAAATGCAACGAAAGAGCCATATATCTACTGAACTTTTCAGGAATTACAAGCTGGAAAGTACTTTTATTTTTTTTTCTGCCGGAGCAGAAGTCTTAAACAAAGAACTAGTCCATTGTGCTCCTTGTAAAATCCATTTAATGGAATATTTCAAAATTTCGAAGATAAGGTGCTTACAGTACCAGCACCCACCACATCAACGCCGGACATTCACATCATCACTTTCACAGCAAGCACCGCAGGATGTTGTATCAATTACGCCAGTAATCAACCTGCAATCCTTCATTCTGAAGAACAGAAGGAAGACATCACTGAAGGCTAAATTCACTGAGTCTTGTCTGGGTCGCAGGTCAAATTGCCATTCCGGAAAATGAAATTGACCATGAACTTGCCAGGCAAGGCTCGGAGGAGAGTTTTTCAGGACCAGAACCTTGATTTAATCTGCTGTCAATGGAAGCCTTAACTGAGGACTTAACTAAAAAACTCCTCGCTGGACCTTGCCTGGCCAGTTCATCGGCGATTTCATTTCATTTGTGTCCTGGGACCCAGACAAGGGTCACTGAACTTAGCCTTCCGACTGCGTTCAGTGATCTCTTGCATTCTTGAACCAACTTGGAAGTCGTAGGAGGGTTCAGCAGAGCTCTGCTTCGGCAGAGGCAAATGCTTCGCCCCATCCACCGGTTATCCGCAATATAGTTCGCTGCTATCTGGATTGCGTAAATCTTCGCTTGGAAGGCACATGCGAGCTTTCCTGTGAAATCTAAAGTTGTCGTCCTCCAGAAAGACACAAGCGCCACATCCTATATTGGTTTTGGAGCCGCCCGTGAAGACCCGACTGGATTCCTTTCATGGCTCAGATTGTGACCGAAACAAGTCCTGGGCACAAGGAAAGTCGATTTCGTATTTTTTTCCGCAACAGGAGTTCTGGTGTCATTGGATCGGACGGCATGTTCATAAGACCAGAGTCGTATGACAGTCGCAAGGTCTTCAAAGTTCCAGTGCATGTTGTACCAAAGACCACTTCTTTTTAAACGGAAGATGGCTTTGAGAATGTAGCCCATGATATGAATATCAAAGGGAGGGAGATTCTTCAATGCGTCTAGAGCGGAGCCAGGAGTGCTGGAGAAAGCCCCCATGCATCTGACACAAATCGTTCTTTTGAGTCTGGTAAAAGCAGCAATCACGTCTTTTCGCGAGAGCTTATTCCACCAGACAACCGACGCATTGGATATAATTGGCCTTATCATAGCCGTGTAGATCCAAAGGATCCTTCTCGGTGACAGGCCTGATGTCTTGCTGATAGCTCCTTTGCATTACCAGAAGTCCGACAGCGCCTTAGATGCTTTCGACGTAATATGCTTACTCCAAAGAAGTTTGTTGTCCAGGATGACACCTAAATACTTAGCTTCTTTGGGGAATGGGATGGTGATGCCTTTAAGCAGTAGATGAGTCAGACGAGGCAGCTTCCTCCTTCTCGTAAAGAGAACAACCCCAGTTTTGAGAGGATAGACTGAAAGCCCATTACTAGTGAACCGGTCGTTGATCGCGTCTAGAGCTGCCTGCGCTTTAGAGCAGACAGTCGCTAGATACGATCCAACATACAGTACAGCTACATCATCCGCGTATGCTTGTATACAGACGTTAGAGCTATTGCGCGAATTGAGCAGTGAGCCGACCAATATGCACCATAGCAGTGGAGACAGAACGCCGCCTTGCGGCGAACCCTGTTTACACCCGCCACCACAGCTAGCCCCAGCCAGCCGCAGCCAGCATCCGCAATCAATGTCCTATTCACCAGTATTGCTTTTAACCACAAAACTAGTGATTCCTTTACGCCGTGTTGTCTGGCCGAGTTAAAATGCCCAAGGCGTATTCCTTCTTGTCGAGTGTGCCTTCAATTTTACCTTCCAGATTCTGAAGCACACTCTCGCAGGATCATGCTGGTTGGTAGGCGTGTTACATCCTCGATAGAGGATGCATTCGCAAGGCGGTTTTACACACATGGATCTCGACGGAAGGAAGTCAGACTTATAGGTCTGAAACTCTTGGGGAGTGAGTAGTCCTTGTTTCCGACTTTCGGTATTAAGGCCACTCTCACTCACAGCACCTGGTCTATACCTTTTTGTAACATAACTGGGTAAAACCATCGGTGCCAGGCGACTTGAACCCATAAAAGGAAGCAACAGCATGTTTAATGGCCACAACCGATGAGATATACTTGCTAAAGCGTGTTGTGTTGTTAAGCTCACTACCAGCTTCGTTGATTGGAGCCAGTTGTGAGCTGGTTCCGATTAGGTGACCTGGGAAGTGTGACTCACGCATCTGCTTCCGTAGGTACCGTCAGATTTTCTGGGTGGTTCCAGCCTGGATGATCTCTCCCTTTTGAGGACTTTGACCAGCCTACTGGTTTCATCGATAGTTTCGATCTTTTCGCAAAAAGCTTTGTCAGAAGCGCTCTTCGAAGTCCGCATAAACCTCTTAAAATCTCTTTGCTTTGATCTGTAAAGATTCTAATCTTTCTCCAAATTAGTCTTAAGTGAATGTTTAGAAGTTTTCTGGATTCTTTACGAAGAGGCTGAAGGTCTGTATTCCACCAAGGAGCAGGCGATCTGCAGGATTGCTCACTGACTGGACAGCCACTTCTGAACACTTGGTAAGGGTACCGTTTAGGTTTTGTACAGCTTCCTCAAGCTTTTATTTTGTCCTGAGTTTAGGGGGAGCATTGTTGTACTTGTCGAGCTCCTTCTTAAATCGTGTCCAGTTGGTTTTATGCGGATTCCTCCTCTTCAACAAGGTCGAGAGCTCGCATCTGATTGTGCCATTTGTGAATTTGTGCCATTTTCTATTCGTTTCGTAGCTTATGTCTGCAGTAACTAAATCTTGGTTAGAAAATTACACAAGTTTAGATGGTGAGAGTGAGTTCGGCACGTAAAGACAAGCTCTCGGCCTTTCCGATCGCTCGTCATATAGTGGTATGAAACCCCTTAAACATCCGAAACCACACACGCGTTTATTCCTCACCCATTGTTCCTGTACGGATATTTGGTGGCTTACTCCCCATCCACAACTATCCACCGAACGACTTAATCTGTTAGACTTTGCTGTAATAGTTGTTTGATGGTGCTGAGATACTTACCTAAGACGGCTATAGCAACGTCATCGGCATAGGCATTTCGGCTTGTAACTGCGTATGCTACCTTCTATGCATACTAAATGGAAGTAGTCAGCCGCAAATATATGCATAATTTTAGTTTTGCTGTCTAAACTTCTAGTTCTACTTTACTGCCGTTGTGGTCCTAATCCAATATTTTTTTTAAATTAACTCTATTCCGTAAAACTGCATTAGCAATATTGCATTTATTTATGACAGTTAATTATGGTCCAGTCAACTCTATTGAAACCAAAATGACACCCCACATTGCGATGAACCCCCAACGTTAACGCAGACAAAGCCTAACAAACTTTGCGCGGACAAAGCCTTTTTTGGACGATATTAAATTCGGAGACAGGAAACTATTATCCGCCGCGAAAAATCCACAATTTCTGTGGGAAATATTAAAATTTCATCGTGAAAAAGAGTTTTTATATGAAACTTTATTCTGAATTTACATTTACGATTGGATGCGTTCAGGCTCACCATCCCATGCGGGTGGATAATTGAATAAAATTTTACTGGCAAAAATGTCTGTCAGTTTAAGTGTAGGAGAAGCCACTCGAACACAAAACTACGATAATTAACTTTACGTTCAATGATTTACTGTTTAACAAATGAAATGAAAAATAAATGCAAGTACGAACAGAATTCAGGATATTAAGGTAGGGGACACTGTTCGAAAATTAATTAAATTCAGCAAATGAGCGTGCTTAGTGAGGCTAATTTGAATTTAGTTGGACTCTTCTAAAGTCACCGTTGTAGTCAGGTCGGTCGAGTTATTAAATGAAAAATCCAACGAGGATTTAGATGTAAATCGGGTGTGCGGTTATGCAGTTTGCTGCATTTAAAGCAGTGGCTGAAATTGTAATTTAATCACTGATATTTAGAATTAGGGATAATCAGAACAGAAATCCCTTTATGCGGATTCCAGTAGTCCAATTAATTTGTTTTCGAGGTATAGACCTATTTAGTCATATGTATTGGTTTCTCCTTTCTGTTCTAATTCGCCTTTGAGATACCGATATTTGTTGCAAGATTATAATAACTTGGAAATAAAGAGCTGAGCGAGGCAAACTCATTCATCAACTTTGATTTTGTATATTTATAATAAAGAGTAAAAACAACAGTAAATCGCAGTACTTCATTGCGACAGTGGTGGCCCAGACGTAAAGCAAATCTATTTAAAAGAAACACAACAATATTCACTCTGTGATTCTCTACGAATGGCAGGAATACGGTTCAAATCGTGTCTGTGAACGAACAGCCAGAGCAGATGCTGCGACAACTGCTAGAACAGACAAAGACGGGTGCAAATCCGCCTTCAGAGAAACAGGTAAACAGAGTCTCAGTAAAAATACCACTATTCTAGGCCGAGAGATCAGAAATTTGGTTTGCTCAAGTCGAAGCACAATTTTGCATTGCAGGTGTTTCAGTTGACCTCAGAGAGTTTCACATGGTCGTCGCAGCCGTCGAATTAAACGCCACTTCCCAGATTACATATGCTGTATTGAATCCGCCACCCAGCGACAAGTACGAACATCTTTAACGAAACATAATAGAGCGTTTCTGTGAAAGTAATCAAAAGAAAATCCAGTAGTTGCCGACTACCTCAGTTGTTGAACGAGCTAAGCGCTTTGGCAGAATATAGGGTGCTCGAGGGTGTCAAATTGATTGACTGATATTAGTATGACCAATGAGTTTTATCGCACAGTTTTGAAGTTTAGCATACGCTGCCGTTCCCGTTCAACAGCCGAAGAGCAGGGGCGTGAGTCTGGGAACGAATATGAAAAGCAGAGAGTGCTGTCATCAGCAAAGGAATATATTGGATTAAAAGTGGCAGACAAGAAATCGTTGATGAAAATTAAAAAGAGTGTCGGAGACAGAACGGAGCCCTGGGGCACACCAGCATTTATTTTGTGAATATCAGACTTGAAACCGTCCAAGACAACTTGAATTGAACGTTCCGAAAGGTAATTTCTAATCCATTGAAAAAGAGAGTCATCGATCCCAGAAGAACGCATTTTCGACTAAAGAGCCTGATGCCAAATTCTGTCAAATGCCTTAGAAATATCAAGTGCAACTATCTTGTTTTGACCAGAATGATGTACGCTTTGGTTCCACTTTTCGGTGAGACATGCCATCAGATCACCAGTAGACCTGTTGCTACCAAAACCATATTGCCGGTTATTGAGAGGTTTTCGTGTTTCGAGATATTTCATGAGCTGACGGTTTATCAGCGTTTCCATGACCTTGAAGAGAAGGGACGTAAGTGCAATGGGTCTGTAGGAGGAGAGAGAAGAAGATTCGCCTCTTTTAGGAACGGGCTAGACAAATGCTGTTTTCCATCTGCTCGGAAAGTGTCCTAAAGAATAGGATTGATGAAAAAGCTTATGCAGTGGTTTTGCCAGCGAGGAAGAACACCTCTTCAGAAGGAGGGGGATATACATCTGGATCAGCGAATTTTTGAATGTTAAGATCTTTAAGAAATCTTGCTACTACACGAGTGCGAAAGTGGATTTGTTCCATTGAAGATTCGACGCACTCGAGTGTAGGCGGAGACAAAGCACAATCTGGAAGTGTTGAGCTGTCCGCAAAGTATGCAGCAAGCAGATTGGCCTTGTCCAAAGAGCTGACAGCTGGAATGTCATTGTGACGTCTGCATTCGTCGGTGGTCTACTCGGTACTCAGTAGATTCGACAAGGACGCACAAGCTTCACTTCTGATATAAAAAAATATACAGTACTTCTGAGAGTTCTGTTGCGTGCAGAAAACAACAAATTCACCCAGCTATTACGTGAATTCAACCAACTCACGGCTTTTAATCACAATATGGATCCGGCAGTTTCGAGGACCAGAGGATCAGCTGTGTTCGCACACCCGCGTAGGGTCGCTGGAGAAAGACTCTCAGCTGCGAAAAAAGAATCTCAATTTTTGATTTCACTCGGCATTCGCAACCGTCTAGTAGCAATTGGGCGAGTCATCTGCATATGGTACCAAACGCAAATGGAGAGTGAAGGCCGTGCAACGATTATAGGATGCCTTTTTTTGTAATTAGCGCGCGCTCAAGGGCTCAAGGATCAGTGGCTGATCAGTATCCAATACAAGAGCGTCTTCTCGATAACAGATTTACAGCGTATTATCAGATACCGATTAAGACCAGCGATATACCAAGGACCGCAATCATGACACCTTTTAGATTATACGAGTTCTCTCATATGAGCTTATGACATTTGAACAATTGGAGTTACTTTCCTTGAACATAAAGTTAATACCCAAGGACTTCCAGCGGTGAAGGACAAAGCGGACGCTGTGCGTAAGTTTCCCCCATCGGATTTTGTTAGGGAGCTAAAAAAGTTTCTTGGAATGTTTGATATTTATAGTATATTGCCTTGATCAAAAAATTCCCGGAATGCATTCAGAAAATTGGATATACAAGTTTATTCATTTAAATCTAAATTGTCCCCTTTAAATTAATCTCCATCGACTGCAACACACTTATGCCAGCGCTTGATCCAATCCTCGAAACATTTTTTATATTCGGTTTTCGATATGTCCATCAGTGCTTCCTGCGATTTTTCCATTACTTCCTCTCGGCTGTTGAAACGCGTTCCCCGTAGTGGTTTTTTAACTCGTTCAATCGAGTCACAGGGAGCCAAATCAGGTGAATTCGGTGGCTGTTGGATGGTATTTGTTGCATTTTTCGTCAAAAAATTACGAATAATGATGGCACTGTGCGACGCGCCGGTGCGTTATCATGGTGCAAAATCCACGAGTTTTCTGCCCATAACTCTGGTCTCTTTCGGCGAATTGCTTCACGCAAATATCTCATAACGCCCAAATACTCGTAATACTCTTTGTTTACTGTCTCACATTCTGGCAAAAATTCACGATACACTACACCGTTGTAATCCATGAAAACCGTAAGCATTGCCTTTTTTTTTTTTGACTGAAAACGACGTGTTTTTTTTTGCTCTCGGCTCATTTGGTGAACGCCATTCATTTGCCTGATGTCTGGATTGCGTGTCGTACTCATAAACCCACGCCTCGTCTCCAGAAATGACCCTTTTGATGAATGTGGTATCGGATTCGGCCTCGCAAATCATCTCTTTTGCAACGTCAACAGGGTCTCTTTTTTGCATGAAATCGAAGTCTTTTGGCAGAAACTTTGCTGCTACACGACGGAAACCCAAATCATTAACCAAAATGTCTCGGACGGATCCATAGGCAATGTTCAAGTCCTCCGCTATCTCTCTGATGGCTAATTTGCGGTTATTGACCAGCATTTCTTCATCATCTTCATCATCATCATCTTCTTACGAGTACTTCATCAATATTTTCGTCGGTTTTCGATGTCGATGGTCTGCCACTGCGTTCATCATCTTCGATTGACTCACAACCACTTTTGGACCGCTCGTGCCACTGGTAAACGACCGTTTTCTTTAGAGAATCGTTGCCGAAACACTTTTCCAACATTTCCAACGTTCGCGCACAATTAAATCGTTGTTGCAAATTTAAATCCATTTCTAAAATTGTAAAAAATCGCCAACACACACAGAGATAGATGCACTCTTGGCTACGTAACTTTTGCAAATGTCAAGCTATGATGATATGACTTAGAGGGAATGTCAAAAACAGATTTGCCAACTTAACAAAAAAAAAACAGAACTCAAATTGGAACAATGGGAGCGCCACACGGTGGTGTCCCCCGGGAACTTTGTGATCAAGGTGGTATACCATTTTTGTGCAATGTCACTATTTACCAAAGCAAGCTCCTGGCTTTGATGAAAGCAATATCAAAAAAAGTACATAAAACCTTCAATACAAGCATTGCTTTGGCAAACGGATTCGACGAAGTTGAGCCTCCAAGAGGGAATAAACTTCACAAAATAATGATGACCTTATCAACCAAATTAAAGAAAGAAAACTTGTACAAGCCTCCCCAACTGGTCACTCGCCCCATTAGTAAACTAATGTCGACTACTTCTGCGTCACGGAAGCACATTGGAATATGGATATGTCTAACGTCGAGTAACGCTTTATAGAAACTATCACACAGTGTACTGAATCACAACTGAATCCATTTTCTACGAAGCGACGTTCAAATTACATATTATCAGCGACGCGCTCGCTTACAAGAACTTTTCGCGGAAGTTCGGAAATGGAATCATCAACTTGTAATTCTTCGGATTTTCCCTTAAGCCTTAACGTCTCTCATTCGCAGATTGTTGGCTCCGCGTTTTTCATCTGTCTGTAGTTTACGCAATTCACGTTTACGATTAGCAGCGTTTTCTCGGGTAGATTTTTCACCGTTGCGTAATTGGTCTCGCTTACGCTTACGAGATTTTCGCTTTAATTCAGCTATAGATTTCGGTAGCATTTTGCCAACGCAAGGAACACGAGTAATGAAACGCTACGTTACCAACTAACTCCCACATGAAACTGGGAGTTAGCCATTAATATCCACAAATTTTAGAAAAAACAGCACCAAGTCAAGCTCGCTAACTAGATTACATAAGCCAATTTTCAACCTACATTCACCACCTCGCGGGAAAAGACAACACAGTCGCAGATCTACTCTCTCGCAACAATGGCGTCAGCATTTTGTACTTCGAAATCATAGCAACACAGGAGAATAAAAATCGGGAACTTAAGGCTCAGTTAAAATCCGATAAATCATCACTTAGGCTTAAACGAATTACCATTCCAAATTCAACGCAAGTTTTATTTTGCGATTCGTCCGTGGACAGGATTCAACCTTTTGTTCCGCTTACGATGCGTCGTCAAGTGATCCAGAAGTTGCATGAGTTTGCGCATTCAGGCTGGAAACCGACGAGAAAGCTGGTTTCGGAACGTTTTGTATGGCCTTCAGTGGCGAAGTATATTGCTCATATATCCTTTGATATATATTGTGTCAGCACAACAACGATTTTTTTTCAGGACGAAACCAGGTCCCAGTAAAGGGAAAGTCGATTTCGTATTCCAACAGCAACCAAAGTTTTGGTATCATTGCGTTAGACAGCGTGTCCATAAGATTGGAGTCAAATGACCATCGGCGCACAAGATCAACGAAACTCCAATGCTTGTCGTGACGAAGACTACTTACTTCTTGTCAAACAAAAGATGACTTTGATAGTGGAGAACATGTATAAATATCAAGGCAAGTGATAGTCAATAATACGTCTACAATAGAGACAGGCACGCATTAAACATAGGGAAGGATTGTTTTTATCTCAGCCATGTAAGTTCAGAGGAGTCGATATGGTGGTAAGCCCCTGTCTTGTTAAGAGCTCCCTCACACCTGGGATGCTAAGTCCAAAGAAGTTTGCTATTAAGTTACTTAGTTTCATTGGAGAAACGCGTGATGACGCCTTTGTGCACTAGGGGAGGAAAGAAACACGCTTCTGAGAAAATTAACTGATAGCCCTGTTTTGGACAACAACATCAGCATATGCCTGACCTTAGACGTTAGAGATAGTTGACCAAAATTCATTATACGATAGGAGACAGGACATATAGACCATAACCCAAGGTTATGCTCATTAGCACTGTTTTAGTCCGCAAAACTAGAGATTCATATTGTATGGCCCAGTTGTATTCGCACATGTACCTAATTCTGCTAAATAGACTTTGAAAAAATTATACACTCTCAAATCAGTTTTGCAAACATGAAGTTTGGATTCAGAATCTGGTGTTCGTATAGTCTCACGAGGACACCTTTGACATATGTTAAAACTCTAAAGCAGTCATACGAGTATAATTCATACTGCCGTACCTGTTCCCTTTCTTTTGGGACTCGCGTTGTGGTCGCAAGTTGGCAGTGATTAATATCATACTCGAATAAATAGAATCCGTTCCGTATATGTCTAGCGTAGATTAGTGCTGACCTCAAAATGGAACCGACATATAGAATGCAACTTTAATTTGAATCCGATCATACACTGCCGCCAACATCTATGTAGCTGTTGGTGGTCTTTAGTGTTCAAGGTATTATTTCTTTAAATTACTGCATTGTCTTTACTCGTTTTAATTGAAATCTAACTGTAGGCAGGCGAAGACTTATAAAACTTTGACATTTGAAAGATAATTAAATGACGAAGGTTAAAATGTTAAAACATATCCATTGGTTACGTCAGATTTATCATCTAAGCAAGGAATTACGAGGAATCACAAGCGGCTGTGTGTGACAAATGAGTTGCGTCTAAATTGCAATATTTACACTTGCATGTGAGAGATGAGATACAAGTTGAGGGACCACAACGCTGTCTAGACCGTGCATTTGAGTTAATTTATTACCCCGACGCAGATGGTGGAATTTGTTTTTTTTTATTATTACTAACTATAAATAATGCTACGGTGTGGGTTGCATTCGAGCTTTAGCAAAACAAACCTCTTTATCAAGCTCATTCGTAAGCTAGTTATCTTCATGCATGCACGCCAAGCCAGAAGATATACTCGTATTCTAAGCAATTCCTAAAATGTGCTCTGCTTCTATTGACACCATCGATTTTTCAATAAATCCACAAGTCTAATTTCCAAACGCCGCCATCATCACATCCCATCTATCTGCTCACTTACATTGTTTTGGTTTCCATACCACAGAGCTGTCATGCGAAGTGTCATTTTTCTTCGGGAAAATAAAATACTTTTCAAAACAATTCGCAACCAAGCAGCACGTGAAAACGCTGAAAACACCCTACGAAACTAGTCACCCAAACTCTGAAAAATGGTCGTCTCCAAAGAGATTCTAACAGACTTCAAAGAAATCTACGAAAAAGCAGTCAAACTAGTCAATGAAGAGTCGAAAAATGACCCGCCCACAGACCCCTTCCGTTCGCATTACGTTGCCCGTGACCTGCTACTCGGTCTGATGGAAAATCTCAAGAATTCCATCGAAAGTGCCGACGAAGACTCAGAAGACCAATTCACTTATAAAGTTATCTTGGCATTTGTCTATCGTGACCTGGGCCGCATCTATGTTTTCACTGAGGAACGTTCGGTGGGGGAGAAACATTTGAAATCATGTTTGGAACTGATTGAGGAACACCGTATGAAGCCGGAAGCTATAATCTCATATGTAGGAGCGCTCAATGAACTGGGTATCATTCACTCTAATCGACAGGAGTCAAAGGAGGCATTTGAAGTGTTGAAAAAGTCAGAGGACGCCTATAATAAGTTCAAGGCTACCAAACAAAACGCCATGTCCATCACAGATATCTTTGGGACAAAAGACGAAGTAGAAGAAGGCAAAGGGCCAGCAGAACTCGAAAGTCTGTACACCTTGTGTACGTTCTACATGGCGCAAGTGTTTTCGCATCTCGGAGAACTGCAGAAATCAGCCGAATATTGTCACCAGACTTTGAGGAGGCAGCTAATTGCCAATTCTTATGAACATGTCGACTTTGCTTTGAATGCAGCCACCCTCTCGCAGTATTACATTGGGCAGAATATGTTCCGAGAAGCAAGGCATCATTTGGCTGCTGCTACGCTCATCATGGCCGAACATGAGACGAAAATGATTACACCAGACATGACGGAGGAGCAAAAGGCGGCTGCTACCGAGAATTTTAAGCACAGATACGCCGATGTGGCTCGATGTTGGGCTAAGTATGGGCTTGCACTGCTTTTGGCTTCCAAGGAGCGCCTCTACAATGACGACGATGAGAAGCTGGCTTCAGGTAAAGTTCAATTTCGAGACATGTATGACTTACCCGATTTCCACTTTCATTGCAGATACAAAGAAGATCACTTTGGATCCAAATGCCTACAAATTCCCCGGTCTTCAGCTGACTCCCTACGAAAGTCGCATCACCGATGAGTACTGCTTAACATTTGACGACGCGAAGCTAGTCTACCACTTCATCGTGAAGTGGCTCGACCTGGCCAAGGAATACTACACAGCCGAAACTGAAGCTACTGAGTATGCAAAAATCATCAAAGACTATGCTGAGGTCTACCAGCACATGGCCTTCTTTGAGGAGGATCCCTCGAATCAGGCCAAAATGCACAAGCGCCGCATGACCTACTACGAAGATCTCTTAAACATTCTAAATCCCACTTACTACCTGTCAATCTGTCGTGAGTGCTGGTATGGAGCTGGACTCGCTTACTCCGCAATGCTTGACATAAAACTCGACGGCATAAAGGCCAATAGTGTCCCTGTACCCCATGAACTACAGAAAATCAATCAAATCTGCTCGAAGGCCATAAAGCATTTCCAGTCGTTCATTGAATCGTACATGGACAAAGATGGTGTAGAACTGCAACCGAATCTGACCGATGACGAGGTACTTGGTGTAATCTACGCCTACTTCTACACGGGACGCCTCTACTACAAGATCTTCACTCCAGACCGAGCATTTATGCTGGAAAACATCCGCAACAGCTTGAAGTACTACAAAATGTTCATCGACGAATGCGAGAAGAGAAAGGAAGCTGGCGAGGCTTTACAGGCTGAATTGGGTGTGTGCAAAGAGATGGTGTCGTTGCTTCCGTTGAAAATCAACAAACTTGCTAGAGAACTGAACGTGCCTGTTTAGATATTCTGAATTGCTCTTACCGTTAACGAACGCGCTTTATGTTTTGTATGTGTGAACGAATGCATTTTAATCGCTTAAATTAAATAAACTCACGTTATCTGTGTTATCTATGAAGGGGAGAGGTTTGTTTTTGAAATGATACTGAGAGAGGGAGAGATTAGTGGCTATCCGTGCTTCGAAGACCTGATTACAATATGTATCGTGAGCATAAATCTCGTAAAGACATCGTTCTTTGTCGGTTAGAACCAATCTGATGGCTGGGTGAGTAGTGTAGTCACCTAGCAGCTTCAATGTAGAGTTTGTAACTATGACTACACATTAAATGTGCTTGTTTTTCTTCCTAGTGGTAACCGCCGGGGATCTACGCGGCGATTGATCGACGGTTGAAAACTGCTGACTATCTTATAACCTAGTTCGGGCTCGTAGCGTAGTGCTTGCCTTACTTTGTGGTGGTCTCCGGTAACAGCATAAGTAAGTCCTTACGCATGTAGGCTAAAAATGCAAGTGCATGCTCGACCAGGAGCATATTACTGGCCTACGCAGTCATATGTCTCGCATCCCTTTTCAGAAGAGGTAAAAGTCTAACTAAACAGTAAATAACGTCGTATAACAACGGATTCGCTGCTGACGACCGTGACAAATGATTAAATGACAACCGCCATCAAAAAAGTGAGATGAGATGGGCCGGGTAGACAACAGTAACATGTACTGCGGCGATTGCAACGGACAACTAACACGATAACGACAGCAGTTGCGAAGCAGTACCCCGAAGATGACGTGAAAACCGTACTTGGCGATCTTAATGTCAAGCTAGTTAAGAAGGGTATCTTTCGTAATGCTGTACAGCCTCCAAGCCATCACATTTGGAAACGGAAACAGGCTAATCGATTTTGCGGCGGGCCGTATATTAACTCTAGTCCGCAATCGGTTTCCACTTCTTGATATCCATTAAGGGACCTCACTGACGCCTGATTAACAAACGCTCAACCAAACGGATCCAATTGCGATCGACGCAATACACTCCTCCAGAGCACCTAACATCAGCTCGGAACATTATCTTGTTATAGCCAAAATACGAATGAGCATACCCGGACACTTCACCACCTTGGACATTAGTCCAAAATGAAATCAGAATAGCAATCTCCAATCTTAAGTTTAACAAAGCTCCTGGACCCGATGGTCCAACAACTGCCGAGTTGTTTAAAGTTGCAGGTGATGACTAATTGACAAAAAACCGGACCAAACTTATAAGCCCGAGTGTTGAACGAGAGAACTGGTTCTGATTGGTCGCTCTCAGTGCGGTTTCAGACCGGGAAAGTTCACAATCGACCAAATCTTCACGCTCCGGCAGATCCTGAAAAATCTCAAGAAGTCGAAATCGATACCCACAATGTGTTCATCAATTTTAAGGCCGCATATGACAGCATTTATAGAGACGAACTTTATAGAGCCATGTCTAGTTTTGGCATTCCTGCCAAGCGCTCGCTGCTCCGTCAAGGTCGGTAACGACTTAACCGAGACCTTTGATGTCAAAAAAGGTTTTAGAGAAGTTGACGCCCTGTTATGTGACTTCTTACATAAGTCTCTTGAAAGAATTGTGCGGAACTCACATGTGAACCCTGGAGGCACAATCTTTCAAAAGTCTGTACAACTACCAGCGTACGCCGATGATATCGACATAATTAAGAGAACTCAGCGGGCTGTCACCGGTGCATTTTCTGAAGCGGATGCTGTCAAAATTGGTTTAGCTGTAAATGAGGACAAAACCAAATATATGCTGTCAAAAATAAAGGACGCACAACATCGAAGAATTGGACAGAACGTCACCGTCAACAATTATATTTTCAAGACAGTAAATGTGGATTTGCTGCCTTAGAATTTTGGCAACAACACCCAGCAGAAATAAAACGAAGAATCGCTCTTGTCAATCGCTGTTTCTTTGGGCTAAAGAGACAATTGACCACTAAGACCCTATCCCGAAAAACTAAGGAGATTCTATATAAAAACTTGATCATCCCAGTTCTATTTTATAGCGCATAGGCATGGACCCTATCGAAACCGGATGAAGATGTCCCCAGTTAGAAAAATACTTCGGTCCCGTTTGCGTTGACGGGCTTTTGGGGAGAAGATTCAACGACGATCTATGCAAGCTGTACACCGACATCAGTCAGAAAACTGCGCACCAGACGCCTGAGATAACTAGGACATGTAGAGTGAATTTACGCCAATGCTCCGGCCTACACAGTCTTCGAATTTAGAGGAAAACCTCACCTTAGATTGCGCGCACAAATTGAAGGGGACGTCAACCGACTTGGAGTGCGCAACTGGAGGCAATTAGCTAAAGACCGGACTAAGCCGAGAGGCTTGTTAATTGAGACCCGGGCTCACCCTGAATTGTAGCGCCACCTAAGTAAGTAAGTAATAGAATTGATCTGCTCCCGCGAGATTCTTGTAACAGACTGCAAAAGAGAATTTGTTGCTAAAGTTTAAAAAGTAGGGATGGATTCTCTGTAAAACCCAGAATTTTTGTAAAATGTGTACAAAACGTCAAAAGTAACAATTAAAAATAGAACAAAAAGTAATTTTTTTGCATTATTACTTATTATTACTAAATACTTTATTAATGTGATATGCGTTTAAAGATTTTATTGTTGCAGATTAGTTTGAATACAAGCTAAATGTGTGGTGCCAGCGTCATTATCGCCGAATTGATAGATTCATTCAGGGATGAAAGCATTTCGGTTGGGGAAGAAATTGACATGGAAACTATTTGGAGAGATTTGACAGAAACATATCTCAAATATGTGCACAAACCCAGGTAAATAAAATAGGTGACTTAGCGGTCCGATGCGGCCCTAAGTTACCTTTAAGTACTGTAAGTCTGGAGACAATAAAATGTCCAAGTGAAGAGGGAAAGCAGGAAACCAGACTCTTTCCAAACCAAAGCAGGTTTATCTAAGGGTAACATAAAGTCATGATTCATTGCTTTATTCAATCATTCCACATTTTATTTGATATTTGTTTTCTACATATCCATGTTGTTATCGATCGTCCAGCAGCCAGCTACATGATTACATAGATCGGAAGGGGAACGTCAATAGTTGCTTACAGGCGATATGCAATGTTTATCCAGGATCAGCTCATGATACTCGTAGTTCCGTATTTCAAAAATCGAATATCCTTAAAAAATTGGCCTCCGTTTGTGGAGGTATGAATTTAATACTTTTTAGCATATGCTCATAAACTCTATACAACCCTTTTGCAAACTCATGTATGAGGCACATTAATGGTCATTTGACTAAGATTCAAAAGAACTTCAATGTGCAACCTAACTCTTGCCGAGTTTCTATCGAACATTTCGGCAATTAAATTACTGCAAGCTAAGAGGAGCAGAAAAACTGTGTCACTTTTTGGTGGTGCCTTGAAACATTAAAAATTGTGTACTGCCGCACAACATCCCTGTTCAATATTTGAATTAACTGTTATTACTTGACACGTAGCATTCTGCCTTTTTTCAATTCTTTCCTTTTTGTCGTGATAGTTGACCGTGGTAATTGGTGATACTCCTTAATATTTAAAATCAAAAATTATATACAGTGGAAATCGCTTATAACGGCATCGGATACAACGTCTTATCACTTATTACGTTGTATTTCACATACGAGTTGTGCCTGCTTTCTAAATACAATGTAAAAAAGTATCGGATACAATCGTTTACAACGAAATATCGTTTACAACGTCCGTATTTTGTAACCCCCTGTTTAAATTAAAACGAATACAAAGGCTACCATGTGCTGTTTTTA
Source organism: Volucella zonaria (assembly GCA_963966105.1). NCBI lineage: Eukaryota > Metazoa > Arthropoda > Insecta > Diptera > Syrphidae > Volucella > Volucella zonaria. Next base: position 126,812,489 of record OZ014533.1, on the reverse strand, counting down.
GAAATTTCTTCGAATTGTTGTCGAACGAATAGTTATTTCCAGACGGTATGAACCGTTCTGCGGTTGTCAGTTTTTTGTAAGTGCTTCAGCTAATCGAAACTCTTTTGGATTAAGTGTTGTACGATTTTTATTGTTTAGTGTTTCATTAAAAATGGCTCGGAGGCGATTTTCAATTGAGGAGAAAGCCCACATTTTATGGCATTTGGAGGACGGTGAAGCAAACGCACAAAGAATTAAGGGTGAGCCACTCTACAATCACATCAATTAAAAAAAAATCGCGAGGCCATAGAAAATTAATTTAATTGGGGATGTTCAACCAATAAAAGGGTCAGGTCCAGAAAATATTCTGAAGTAGAAGACGTTCTTTTAGAGTGGTTTAAGCAACAACGAGCAAATAATATCCCAATAAACGGGCCGATCCCACAGAGTAAAGCGAACGTCTTTGCTAAAATTATGGAAGAAGTTGAGATCTCGAATGCATGGATACAACGTTTTCGAAAAAGACACAATATCGTCTTTCGTAACATTTGAGGCAAGTCCCAAGCAATTCCAAAGGTCGTAACTGACGAGTGGATAAAAACAGTATTTCCAGAAATAATAAAAGGATATAAAGATAAAGATATTTTTAACGCGGATGAAGCAGGGCTGTTTTTTAAACTAACATCGGATCGCGCAATGCAATTTAAAGGGGAGAGGTGTAGCAGCAGAAGACTATCAAAAGAATGAATTACAGTAGTGGTTGCTGCCAATATGAGTAGGTTGGTGGTCGGTAAATATGCTATGCTAAACGTAGATGCTTCAAAAACGTGAAATATTTACCTGCAGTCTACAAAAAAAATAAAAATACATGGATGACGAGAAACTTATTTGCAGCGTGGCTAACAGAATGGGACAATGAATTAAGATCAGAAAAGAAGAAAATTCTCCTGTTTATTGACAATTGTACAGGAAGTTTCAACTCAAGCGGTTGCTAACTCTTTCAAGCATGCGGGCTTTCGAAGAGACGAGTCACAATTAAACGACACTGTAACACCTAGTCCCTAGCTGAATAGGCTGCACAACTCGATTTGAAAATTCCGGACAATACGTTGCCTGAATTTGAGACTGTTGACAGTGAAGTCTGTACATCGACGACTGCAACAGTTGAAGAAATTATAGCTAACAAATTCGTAAAGTGGCTCTTTTCTATAAGATTAATCAAAACTTCATTAAGGCTTGCAATATTGCACAATATTTCAGCTTAGGTATGCAATTGCAGGAACACGAAGAACCTTTCGAAGAATCCGCAAGGGAAATACCTATGGCGCATTCCACGAAGATACGGAAGTTTTGCATAAGAAACAAGGTTAACATTTTCTTATGTTTAGATACTCATAGTTATCAATTGTTGAATGTCTGTACCTACGTGACTCAGTTTTGTGTTATGTCTTTAAAATAAAGTTCTTTTGGCAAATTTTGGGATTCAATCAATATCTCTGCTTTGCTTCTTCAAGGAACTTCTATTTGGGACATCGTGTCTGATAAGCGACCATCAACCAATGCAGCCCACATGCACAGACTTCGTGACAAGAGGAAAACCGCTAATGGGACGACCCCAAAACAGATCCTTGAAGCTAAGAAGAGATAAAAAGAGAGTTGAAAGAGCTAAGAAACGGGTTGAGAATTCGAAAATGACGGTGTCGTTTTTTTGGGGAAATAAGATAAAAAAGAAGTTACAGAAGCATTATTTAACTGTTTACCTGCGAGAAGCTTTCAGTATATGTATTTAGAGAATTCCACCCTGAAATTGAAATTCAATTTTCCAAGATTTACAGCTTACGACCTAAAAACTTTCTGCTAATGAAAGATACACCTTCAGATCAATGTAAGTGTATTACACATGAAAACTTAATCCTAAAATTGGAAGGGCTGAAAGTAATTTATTCCAACGATTGGTGAGGTAAAGTTTTATGTGATCCCCAAATGGACTCGAGATGCTGAAAAAAAGAATGCGACGATTGTTCAAATGGTAAAAAGATATTCGTGTCAGGCCTGATCCGGATTTGCGTTTGGAAGAAGTGGAAGAAAACTCCCGAGAAAACGTTACGTTTGGTAACACATGAAACCACGGGTGAGCTTCTCGAAATACTTGTTAACTCGATGCCTTCCGTAATGAGTCATTTCAATTTAAAAAGGATCCAAGCAACTTGGTTCCAAAAAGATAGAAACGATGAACATATTCGTGTTTTTCAGGTGGATTTTGCAATGTCTTTTGGCTGTGAGTACCAAAATGAGGTACAAAGTGCACTTTGGTCCCGATCATGTGTTTTTATTTACAGCATCCTGTTTCTTTAAGGGCCAATGTAAAACATACATCATATGCTCTGCTGCCAAAACTAAAGACAAAGACACGGTATATGCTTTCCTAAATAAGCTTTTCAATCTCGGGAACGAGGAAACCGAACAACCAACAGCTGAAATAATTTGGAGTAACGCACTTTCATCTGAGTTCAAAAATAGGTTTATGATTAAATTGACAACGATTCGAAGCGAAAAATATAAAAAAAAAATATATTGGAAATGTTTCGCAACCTCTCACGGACAAGGTATTATTGATGGAGTAGGCGGAAACATAAAAAGGCTTGTGTTGCAGATTAACGAAACCCGGGTGAAATGAACAGCGCACAAATAGCGCGTACGCACATAACATAGTTTATTTCTGTAACCAAATTAAATACAATTCAGGAAATAAATACGCATACATATGTTACCTTGGTTGCTACTGTGAAGTGGCATGGCTCGCTTGGATCCGAACAAAGAAAGGAAGCAATATGGCCGCCCACTCGAAGTGTCAACCTCAGTGGGAAGCTACTTTGACTTGAAGAGGGCGCAGAAGGCGATTAAGTAACTTAAAGGTTATGCTACATTGATATTTTCGATACAATTTATAACATCCCACCCTCCGTGGATCAGTCCGATCTACTATTCTCTAAGTCAAAAACAGCCAGCTTCGAAACGGGATCGCGCAGTAACCCTGAAATTGTTTATATGTCAGCTCCTCTCACTTCTCCATCCACACCTCGGTATATGCGCTGTACTTTGCCCCGCCGCCACTGCTGCCTCGCAATACTCTCATCGCAAATGAGCACTAGGTCGCCTTCCTCCACTTGACTCGCCAAGTTAACGTTGGCAGGTACTCCAATATCCACTTCTTCCAGAATATAGCCCTTAACTGTCGAGCGATCCTACATTGCTTGCGTAAGGTGCACATCTTTACATCTGGCTGTGATATCATTGGCGTCTGAGGAGTATTAGCAGAGCCCAATAGGAAGTGATTGGGTGTGAGCGGCTCTTCTTCATCGGCGGTTACCGGCAGATACCTTTGCGGATGTGAATTGACGATGTTCTCGGCTTCGATGATTACGCAGTGCAGCGTGTGTTCTCGCGAAGTGATTTCCTTAAGGTTGTGAAGCATCACAAGTTTGACGCAACGAACCAATCGTTCACACACTCCCCTTTCTGATGGATTATTGGGGCAATTGGAAACCCACTCTACGTCCCTTGCGGCCAGCTCGTCCTGTATGCGTCGACAGTCCATAGCCTCCGGGAATCGTCTGGCTTCCTTATCTGCTCCCACGAAATTCTTTCCGTTATCGCTAAGGATCAGGGATGAAACTATGAACCCGTCCGTGGACAAGTCTTGAGCGACCTCTAAGTGTATAGCCCTGACTGTGAGGCAGGTAAACAAGGCGATCAATCGCTTTGCACATCGGCGACCAACCGAAACAGTGAGCGGCGCAAGACAGTCCAGTCCCGTGAATTTGAACGACCTGACGAACAGCGCTCGGTCTTCCGGCAGAGAATTCATTACAGGCGCAACTCCTTTGGCTCTGAGCATTTTGCAGACAATGCAGTTGTTGATGACACGGCGAACGACTTAACGCAGACGGGGAATCCAGAACTTGCGGCGTATCTCACATATAGCGGCTTCGGTGTTCTGATGTTTCATCTCTTTGTGGTAGTGGTCAACCAAGAGCATCGTGAAGGGATGAGCGGAGGGCAAAATGATAGGCAGGCGGGCGGCATACGCAAGCAAACTGGCGGCATTGATCCGTCCATAGACTCGAAGCAGCCTTTCACTATTGATGTACGGCATCAACTTAAACAACTCACTCTTCTGCGGCAGCGGGAGACCTCGTTCAATCTTTACAATTTCGGCTCCAAATTTTTGGTGTTGAACTTGACTTGACTTGAGCTACTTTTCGGCGGCTATTAATTTAGCTGCTGTCAAAATTTCAACTCCATTGTGACTCTGCGTTTTTCGTCAACGATCGATAAACCTAAGCGCTCAGGCGATGATTCACCTCAGCTTCTTGAAAGAAGAAATACGATTAAAATAAATCAGGAGTATTCCGGGCGAAGCTCTTTATCGACATCACCGATGTCTATGACCATGACGTTGGTTGGCCAGCTGTCTTCTGGCCTTCCCAGAAATTCTGGGCCTCTTAGCCAGCGTTAAGATGTGCTTAAACTCATCCGACTCATAGATCTGGTTGCGTCATCTGCAGGATTATCATTAGTTGGTATCCATCTCCAGTTAGACTGCTCGGTGTTCGCTAATATTTCCGCCGCTTTATGAGCGACAAACGGCTTTTAACGTCTGTGCTCGCTATGTATCCACTTGATAACGGTCTCTGGGTCGCTCCAAAGAACTTGGCGGGCCACATGTATGGAGTGCCCTTCCGAAATGGTATTCGTTATTCCGTAACCCAGGACGGCAGCTTGAAGTTCTATTCGGGGGATCGTCATCGCTTTCAAGGGAGCACATTTGGTTTTCGAACAGACAAAGCTGACTTCAACCATGTCGTTTTCGTCCACGGTCCTCCAATATGCCACAGCTGCGAATGCGTCCTCACTGCCGTTGACGAAGACATGAAGCTGGATATCCTTCGGCGTTCCGGTTCGGAAATAGTAAAATTCACAACTGTTCACGTCACGTTTCCCAAAGTGCAAGTGTTTCTTCCGGCAAAGGCTCATCCCAGGGGATATTTCGTCGCCAAAGCTCACGTATCAGTATTTATGACGTTCAGTAGCTGTCTTTTCATAGGCCATCCCTTGCCTACGATAACGTCCTTGTCTACACGATGAAATTAAAGCTTGTATTTGAAGTCATCGTTGGCTGGCTGCCAGTACATTCCTAGGACATTTTTCGGCTTGCAGGACACTCTCTTCGTTAGGTGGTTCAAGTGATTTGTCGAACTCCAATGCATTGAGATTGGCGGGTGAATTTGACCTGAAACCCCTAAGCTTAAATTCAACGGCCTTGTGTATTCTTCGCACCTCGGCTACTACTTCGACAGCTTGTGCAGCGGAGTTAAAACTGTCTACCAGGTCATCAACATAGTTTAACTCGGATATGGCTTGAATACCACGTTGGTTACGACTCTTGGCGTGCTCTGTAGCATTCCTTATCTTGACATAATGTGCGGCACAGGGCGAACATGCGGCCCGAACGTCACGACTAGCATCTCATAAATATCTGCCGGTTTGCTGTCATCGCCATCGCGCTATAAGAATCTCTGGGCACATCGATCTTCTGGGCGGACTAGGACTTGGTGAAACATGTCCCTTATGTTCCCCCATACTGCAACGGCTCCTTCCCTGAAGTGAAACAACACCGTGTGCCATTCAACAAATAGGAGTTAAGTGATACTCGCTTTACTTCGGAGCTTACGTGGACTATTTGGGTTCACGGTTCACCATATCAAAGTGCGGCAGATATCACGTTTTTGCTCCCGTGATGGCAGCTTCCGTTGGTTGCAGCGTCAGGCGCTTAAGTAATTTAAAGGTTATGTTTCAATGATGTTTTCGATACGATTTATAACAGCAGGTGAGAGAAAAAAATTATGAATCAAGATCAAAACTCGCGTCATTTATATTCCTTCCTCGGAAATAACCGAAATAATAACTACTGCAGCACTGTGGGACAATGTTGAAACAGATGACTAGTCTGTGAGATGCAAGAAATACTGCATATGTTCATAATAAGGGCAACATTTGAGTACGATTTGGCTCCACGTGACCGTGGAATGCATCCTATATGTACGTATTTAGCATGCCAAGAAGTGCAAACACAAAATCAATTAATTTAAATTAGTACTTGATTTGATAAAAGCTTAATTCCAGCCGATCTCTCACGTCATATACTCTTAAACTTCCATTCTGCTGTTGCCCGGATAGAAACCCTAGAAACAAATTTATCATGTGAAAACAAATTCGGATTTATTTTATAACAGTTTATGTTCAAGCGACCCTCTTCTTCCTTCTCATATCCCTACAAACTCTTTCTCTAGATTTTACTGATCTTATCTCGGAAACCTTATGTTCCAATAGTTCTCTCAAAAGATCATTCGCAAAGACACTAACTATCTTAACAGTTACTGCACTCAACATATGCTCCCTGGCGAAGGAAAGTAGCTGATCCACCAAAACATCGGTAGTGAAACAATTTGGAATTATAACTGCCTCTTTAGCCAATAGCTTAGCCACCAACTTCGGTGTTTCTAGACTACGAAAGTCATCCATGGGCAGTTCATCCACAATGATCTTACTGACCTCCAGAATGATCCGCTGCGTCTTGTTAGCACATCGCACTTTGACAAAGTTCTTTATACATTTCTCAACTGCTTGTGTGATGACTGCCACAGGATTCACCTCAACTGGTTCTAATTCAAAGACAGCAACGATGTCCTTGAACAAGCTACGGATATCATCTAGTGACGCATGGATCAGGTACTTCTTTGGAACAATTCTTTGTAAGTTCTCCACAATCACATCGATTATATTATCGGCTAGCTCACAGGTGAAGTTCCGGCCAATGTTTGCTAAGCAACGTGCCACCTTTGGAATGTACTTTCGCATATAAACCTCAGAAATATGCTTTGCCAAGTAACGAACGAAAAAGCGTTGAACTAGCCTGAGAACTTTTTCGGTTGCATAACCCTCAAAGTCAAATGGTGGTGGAGGCGTTGCCGGTCTGACAATTGGTACTTCTGACTGAATAAAAAAAGAATCCGCTTTAAAGTTAGAAAAGATATATGTAGGGTCTTTATAAAACATACCACTGTTGATATGGATGGAGTGACTTCAACTGTAGATGGCTTCTTCTTTCTGAGACGATCGCGTTCTTCCAAGATCTCAAGAAGAACTCGCAATTTTTCTGTGTAGATTTCGATCGGACGACGTAGTTCTTCTTTAAGGGTACTAAATTGGTCCTAAATATCATGCGAAAGTTAAAATCTTATGCAAATAGCTATATTAAAAGTGACGTACCCTTTTCTCGTTCAAAAGAGTCTTAAGATAGTCGAGATACTTTTCCGATTCTTCTCCTCTTTGGTTCTCGTTAAGCTCCAGGCCAAATCCTTCAATGCCGTAGATTATCTCATTTTCAACTGCACGAAGTTTTTCATCTCTCTGATACTACTCGCAATGGTGGATGAGGAAAAGTGAAAACCAATAAGACCTGGAATTTCTGTATACACTTACTCTAAACAGCAACAACTTTGTGTGTTCCGTGGTACAGAGTTCATCGGCTGCTGGAATTTGTCTATTCAGTTCATCGATCTCGATTCTCTTCGAATCATTCAACTTTTTGCCATCGAATATTTTTTGCTCCAAATCATATCTTTGAGCTCTTAATTCAAAAGCCAAGTCATACAACTTTCGATCACATCCAGTGGGACAATGAGATTCGTCGAGGTGGATCACAGTCATGTCACCTGAGTCATCGGTTCCACGGGCTTCTTCTTCAGATGATGATTCCTCGGTTGATGACTCCGATTCTGATTCTGAGGGTGGAAGCAAATGAATGTTATTTTAGAGAGATTCACAAGTTATCTGGTTAAACTAGCTACTAAAATAATATATTTTTGGCCTCCTCTTCATAAAAGGGAGCCTGAGGAATCTCATACTTAAATAAGCTATTCATGCAAGAGGGCTGTTTGATGAGTATTCGGATTGGAAGATATGTGGCGCTACTCAGCCAAAATTAGTGTTATCGTGTTTGCGTTTCAGCAGGTACTCTCTGAAACATCCATATCCCGTCAAAAACTGAGTCAGATACAAGTTTGTTTCGCTATGATTCCATTTAGGGCATACATCGATCACCTGAATGAGAAGATGAGTCTATTTTCTTTTCAATGATAAGTTCCATTGTTGTTGTCTGGCTACGATACAATGGTACCTTTTGTATCTTATTTATTCGCCGTATCCTCGGCCTTTTTTGGGTCGCTCGATTTTGAGTCATAGCAATTCTTCATCAAGTATGTCAACAGGTAGCATTGAGCAACACAGAACTCGCTGCTCCAGCAAGAAGAAGACTTTTGTTCGACCGGGCTGATGGTTTTACATTTGTATGTCAGCAAGGTGCTTCGGTTATCGTTTACGGCTTTATCGCGGGTGAATGGAATCGTTGCATAACTGACTTTGATTAGGTCAACTGACGTAGTCAGATCAATCTTCTCGTAGTGGTAAAATTTGGGATGCAAGTGAAAAGAATCATGACATTACTTCCAAAGCTGCAATAGAGGAATACAAAAGCGACCATCTATCGAAGACAACTTGATATGCGACTACAAGGGCAACACATAACTGATCTCGACCGAATAGAGGAAACCATCAACGCATCATATCCTATGACCAGCCGCGGCAGAAGTTTTTCACAACAACGGTCTGAACCTTGGTTTGATGGTGAGTGTAAAAGGCCGAGGCGATTATCTTTTGCCTAGCTACGAGTGTTCCGTGACTCCAGCGTTGGTTTCTTTAGGAATTTTTATATAGAAGCCAATTCAAATTTATAAAGCGCTATGTAAATATAAGAAAAACAAGCTACTTTGAGGCGGAAGGTGGCGTGATGCACCAATGCTCAGGAGTTTTGGAGATTGGCAGCGAGGTTAAATGGAAAAAAAATACATTATCAATTCCAAGCTATTTGTAGCTCTAAACCGACTTGAAGATGGAAAAGCTGCAGGATTCGATCGGTTAAAACAGGGTTGTGATGGATATGCCATCACACAAACACTAGGCACCAAAACTGGCCCATCGCGATCCCTGTGCAATCAGTTGAATTTATACTCAAATGGCAAAAACCTAAACAATCGCCCTGGTGAAACATCCAATTTCCCTGCAAAAACCAAGAAAACCTATGAAGTTCGTGTCGTCTATTTCCTCTAGGTTTTCGAAAAATTTTCTTCGACTAAGCGATCTTGCCTCGCATGAACACAGTATGTGTGCTGTGTCTTGCAGATCACCACAGAATCTGCAAATATCCGCATCTGACAATTTGAGTCTCTTTGCGTGTTGCCGTAGGAGGCAGTATCCTGTAACGATTAATATTATTGTCCTTAGCTTATCCCTGTTTAATTTTATTAATTTCCTAGATCTTTTGCCGTCAAAAAGTGGCCAGGGAGCCTTGGATACCCGTGTGTACTTCAAGACTAGGTTGGCAGTCTTTATGATTTTTTTCTCGATAGTGGCCCTTACTATGCAAAGGGGTGGTTTAATGTTAGCAACCTCACTATTATCGAGTAGCCCTTTTCTTCTTACAAACTCACCCGCTTGTTTATTTTCCGTAGTGCCGTGGCACCCAGCACAGTCTCATCCGGTTCTGACTTCAAAATGCTTTAAGCACTGTGCGACAGCCCCTACTATATGACAATTGATGTTGGTCGATTCCATTAGCGATATCTCTTCCAGATACCCATCTCATCTGCATTAGCTCAGCCACCCTGAAGACAGCCAGAACCTCTGATTGGAAGACACTACTTGCATTCGGTAGTCTTGTAGACAGAACGTTTCATGATTTTTAACGTAAACCACCTGTCATGAGACCTTATGTTTACGAGATGCCATACATCCATAGGGAGCAAGGATACGCCTTGCCATCGCTCGCCACATATGTTTTTGATACCAATTCCGAACTCTGTTGGAGGCACAAGTTCCACCCTTGGTATGAGTCGAGGCCGACCTAAAACCTCTTACTGTTCTTAGGGTCACAGCACCCAGTACTTATTTGCTACTCTACAATGGGTTAAACAGAAAGAAAACCCGTACCCTCTAACAAGTCAGGCCCGGACCGAAATCCGGGGGGCTCCTGACTCCCATGGTACCGTAATTTAAGTCCTAGTATGGACTACCGGTGGTCAAGCCGCCAACAAGACCTATGACCGGCAACTTGTAACTGGTCAAATCGTAGCAACCATTCAGAGGCTGTTATCTGAAGATGTTTACGATAAGACCAGTAATATGCTCTGCCCCCGCTTTTTATTAGACAATGTCATTAATGGGCGAAGCCTTGATAATTGGGCGGGGGTCCAGTCTTGTAGACACTCTTAGTTATGGGTCTTTTCGAACCATCTGTGAAAATTGCAATTTCATTTGACCTTATTGTTTTTTTTTTGCCAATCCTCCCTCGCCGGGTATACTATATCATACGGGCTGTCGAAGCCGACCAAGGAAGTAATTGCATGCCGTGTCCCAAACTTCTGCTCTTGAAATGAACCAAATTAGTGCGTCCTATCGCACAATTGCCAACAAGTTTTTTTATCTGTAAATAAAGCGGTGTTAGGTGCAGAAAGGTGTCCAATGCTGCCGTAGGAGAGATGCGGAGCGCACTTGAAATGACTATGGAAGCCGTTCATTGTACCGCCGCTAATTTTCCGTAAACCGTTTTCTTGCTTGTTGCTTTCCACCATACTAGTGCGCCGTATGTAAGTATAGTATGGGTCTTACCACCACCATATATAGCCAGTGCATCATAGTAGTTTTGAAGCCCCAGATTTTTCCTACCGTTCTTTTGCAAATAAAAAGAGCATTATATGGCTTTTCGAGCCTCTCCGCTACGTTAAAATCCCAATTCAGTTTTTTGTCCAGAATTACACCCAGATATTTCGCGCTGTCCAAGATGGACAATTCCACTCCGTTGAGTTTTGGGAGTTTGAATTGCAGTATCTTGTACTTTCTAGTAAAAGAACAAGGCTTGGCATGAGACCACAGCTTTTTGCCCAAGTGCTGATCGCCTTCAGGGCAACCTCCGTAATCTCGCTTAAGATATTTAACTATTTTATGGTATGGGAATATCGCATAAGTTCGTTAAAGTTATCCAAAACCTATACAGGAATACACAAGTATCAGTTTGGAATAGCGAGGAAGTATCGAAATGATTTGAGACTAAATCGGGAGTGACACAAGGATGCACGCTGAGCCGCAGGTTTTTTATTCGCCCTTTTCATAGAGGTATTGAGTATGCAGGACGATTAATCAAGGATTTGTTCTTTGCGCGAAGATGTGGCCCTGCTCGGGTATACAACTATACCGATATTGCACAATTTTATTTGGAATCTAATAGTGAATCTAGCCATTTCACCAAGAACTTAGATATGGAGAGACATTTTGCGCACAGCGGGAGATACCAAGTTTTCAAGGCAGTTTTGGAAAGTATTTTGTTTTACTCGGCGCAAGTATGAAACGATTGAAAAATTGTTAAGGTATTTCATTATAAGAATATTTCGCCTTCCTTCATCCACCCCAAATTATATGATAATATTGGAAACGGGCCTTTCGCCACTCTTTTTAACAACATTAAGATTACAGGTGGATTATATCTTAATAGTCCTTAATATTCATAATAATGGGCTTCCAAAAAGGTCGCTCTTGAAGCACTATATTTTGTAGTAGGACTAGCTGGTAGGCTGGTAGGTTGTGGAAATAAACTGAATTTAAATACCAAGACTTTCAGGAACTGTAAAAAAATTGTTTACCAGCTTATAAAAACTATGGATACACTATGTAGAGAGCGTTTCATACAGCAGGCATCGGATTCATTCCACAGGACAATCTATAGTACCCTATGCTATGATGTACAGCATAGAAGCTACTTTCGTGACGAGCATGCTATAGACGAAATATCAACAATGATTAAATTACGCGGAGAACTACTCTCCTTAAACTACACTCTTCATCGAAGTGAATTACCTATCCTTTGTCGATAATGTAACTTGGCGGAAAGGAAGGATATTATGCATTTTTTAGACAAGTGGCCAGTTATGAAAGAGACAAGATGGTCCATCTTCGGCAACGATTTTTTGACGGACGCCTAATACATAGCAAAATTAAGTGAACTAGAATTATCACCTTTATTCCAGTACTGCAAAATAGCTTTAGCTTATCGTGAAAGGATTATATACAATTATGTTGTACGTACTACATATGTACTATGTGCTATGTAACCTCCTTGGGAATTAAATTTTTTTTTCTTTTTAAATGTTTTTTTTTTATTTTATTCAATATAGTCCCCTTTTAGTTTGATACACTTATTCCAGCGATTTTCCAACTTCTTGGTCCCGTCCGAAAAGTAATTTTCCGGAGGGTCTGCAAAATACTCCTCCGTGGCGTCAACGATTTCCTCGCGTGAGCTGAATTTTTTATTGATGAGCCATCTTTTGAGGTTACCAATCGACGCCAAAAGTCCACCCGATTCCGCATCAGCAAGTCCAAACACTCTTTCGAAGTGCTGTCGCGTTCGTGTTTTTGGTCATTCGCGGCACCCAGCGGCAGGATAACTTTATGCAGAATATTGCCCAAAATATGATATGTGCTCTCAGTACTAATCTTTGTGGTATCTGCTAGCTGGCGCACCTTCACTTTCCGGTCAGCCAACACCATTTCATGTATTTTTTTGACATTGTCGTCTGTAACCGCATAGGAGGGCCTGCCCCTGCGGACTTGATCGGTAGTGGAGTTGCGGCCACCACGAAACTCTCGAAACCAATATTTGACGGTGTAATCTGACGGATCATTAGCCCCATAATTTTTATCCAACTTTTCTTTTGTTTCCTTCGCCGTTTTGCCTCTCAAAAAATAATGTTTTATGAGAGAACGAAAATCGTTTTTGTCCATACTCAACATAATGCCAGACACGTCAACAACAATCAGCTGTCAAAACAAAACTAAAGACAGTATCGCACTGAAATTTGTCATGTCTGCCTAAATATGAACGGACTTCAAGGCACTATAACCTTTTTTGCAGTAGCAGCTTATTCTGGCGGTCAAGGATGCCACTTTTCACTCCACCTAATATATCAATGAAATCCTTCTATGGTAGTTGTCACTCTGGCAGACAGTAGTGCCATCTTCTTAATTTTTTGTAAACTAAATTGTAAACAGCATTTAACAAATAAAATAACAATTGGGAATGTTGTCAACGAGCTATCAGAGATGATGCCTCTAATGTGATTGCTCTTAAAGCGCCGCCACAAAGACACCTCTGACTTAGAGATGAATCTAGGCAGCCAAACAAGAAATATATAAAGCTGCGCTGCATTAAAAGGCCCGATCTATTCGTGACCTATACGAGCAGAAAAGAAAGGAAGAGCACAAACTTTTTTAAAAAAAAAAAGAAAGAGCACGAGGATGACTATGGAGGATAGCTATTTTTTAAATCTGCACTTGAGTGCACAGATGACATTGGTGTCATTGAACGGGCACAGCGAACTGTTAATCAAGCTTTCGTAAGTATCGAGGCGGAAGCGGCCAAAATGGGTTTCTGCTATCATCAGAAAAGCACGCACACCACCGATGGCTTGGCCAGACCATTGGCAGTTATAACTTCGTAGCAATTAAAGACTTCGCCTATCTTGAGTTACAAGCAGCACAGAATTACAATTACCAATTGCAGTTTTTTTGGGCGCAGCAGGCCATTAAGCAAAAGAGGCCTCTCTCGTAAGACCAAACTGGCTTTATATGTACAAAACCCTTATCTTTTCGGCCCTGCTCTGTGGCGCAGAGGCTTGGGCCTTATCGAAAGTGGATGAAGAAACCCTTTCCCGTTTTAAGGGAAAGATACGACGTGTGATTTTCTGTCCTGTTTCATTACGGGGAATGGAGGGGGGGGCTCAACTACGAACTGTACGGACTGTACAGGAACATGGGTCTAGGCAGGGATCTACGGATCCAACAGCACTGGAATCGAAGACTCTTTTTCTAAACCCCAGGGACAGCAAAGGATGACCGCAGCTGAGATGTGGCGCACGTAAGTGGAAGGGGACTTTATCCAACTTGGAGTGGGCAACTTGAGGCAGCTGGCGAGAGATCGTCCTGGCTGGAGAGGCTTGCTGGTTGAGGTACATATTCACTGTAGCGCCACCTAACTATATAAGTAAGTATCAGTAACTTCCATTTATCTTAGTAAAGATAGATACAAAAAAATTAAAAAAAAGTTGGCATTGTACGAGTACAACAAAAAGAGTCATCGGTCCACCGCCCAGAATGCGATGGTTTTTGACCAAGTATACATGATAACTTTTTGGAAACGAATATTTAAAAAAATAACTCACCATCATCAGGATCTCTTTCCTTTTTTGGCTTAAACTTCTTTTCGAATATTCGTCTTAAAAATTTGAAAAACTTATTGCCTTTGATTGCTTCATAGAACTCGATATGAATCGCTTTAATCTGTTCATTCATTAATTCGAAAACCTTTAGGTTAGCTTCAATTTCAGCCTTCAACCTTCTTATAAGAGTGTCAATCTGTTGACGCTGTTTCTTAGCTTTTTCATCTCGCTGAACCAAATCTTTTTCGGTAAGCTCAGAGTCTTGCAGGATCATCACCTCTTGACTGGAAATATCTAGTACAAGGCCCAAATATTTAATATCCACTTCATACATCACTCGATTGATAGCAATTGCAGACAATTCATCATCCAATGACTGGATTCTGTCATAAATTTTATCTACAAGATTCTCTGTTTCCATCGCCCAGTCGTCACTTGACTTTTCTTTAGCGATCAATTCTTCTTCACCTTCGCCATCCTGAAATTCCTCGAGTAGTTCTTCTTCTTTAACCTCCTCCTCTTCTTCGTCGAGATTATTTGCAATTTGCTCTGCAATTTTCTCAATCGGTTTCTCCCAGAGTATCGAGTCAAAGGACCTTAAAGGTATAAATGGCTCTTTAAAGATCTCTTCTGGATACTCGTGGTATACCACAAGCTCGCGTAGTGAAGGTAGCTCTATGGATTTCCCCGCTTCCATGATATCTTGACTGAGTTTCCCGTATCTTTTATAGAGTTTAGCCTTCTGAATCTTAAGTTGAATAACCTTCCCATTGAAATCGGACTTAAGGGTGTGTAATATCTCCAAAATGATAGAAATTTCCAAGTTCTTGACCTCCACTGTGTCTCGAATTGAATTGTTGAGAAACGAGATGGCTCTCTCTATTAAGGTAATTTCTTCTTCCTCGAGAGCCTGTTCTTCTTCTTCACCCATTGTGTCTTCTTCAAGACCGAGTAATGATTGTTCGCCTTCTTCAGAAAATTCGCATTCCTCTCCATATATTTCCATAACCCTGGCTAGCTCCTCGGTTTTAATTTGTTTTAACGTGGAAAAGAGCTCCAGGATTCTAATGTAGAATTTTAAGAGAACCTTCTCTGGGAAATCGTAGATGATGGTCGTAGTGGATGGAGTTTGAGATGCATGAGGCTCTGCTAGAGTAGTTATTGACCCAGTATTGATACTGACATTCCTGAAAGTTAAGGAGTAAAATCTTGAACGACTCTGATTTATGCAACACTTACTTGTCTAGTTCGGTTTCAACGCTTTCTTCTTCATCGATATCTTCCACAACTAATTCTGATTCCGTCCTCAAGATTGGCAGTCGAAAAACCCGAACTGCCGTGTCAGTCCTTTGTGTTATAACGATCAGTTAGAGCTATTGATATAACAAAGTTCTCTCCTCTTACCTGATGGCGAACACTTCAAAAGGAATATATTCCAAAGAAAGGAACATCGAGTCATACAACTCCTTGGCATCTCTGCAAGCACCAGCTACGTCGTGCACCATTTTCTCCAGCACCGCGTTAAGATTAGATTGGTAGAGGTCCTTAGTTTTGTCGGTTATCCAATCAATTTGCAACTGCATCACAACAAAGCTCGGCTGCAGCCTTTGTCGTTCGGCTTGTTCAAAGGCATGCAGCTTCACAAGATTTTCCTCAATCTTCACTTGCTCAAGTGATAGGTGCTCTGGATCTTCGATATCTTTTCCAATTATAGAAGGGGGCCTAAATTGTTCTGGTGGAGGACAATCATGCTGAATGATGGGTCCGTTCCACTGATAATGGAATATGTTTCCATCGTGACCAATCGAGAAGAACCAATGACCATCATGACTTGTGAAGATCCGGGGTATCACGCCATTCAAATTATCGTGCATGCTGATGAGCCAGAAATCGCTAAGATCTCGAAAGTCTGTTTTGGTAGCATTTATACGAATTTGCCCAGTTTGGATGCCAAAAATTAGGAACTTGTCACTGCGGGAGAGAACAATGTTTAAGTCGTACGTTGATGTAATTAAAATATACTTACATGTACATGTAAGAGTGAATTTCAATGTTGTCTCCTTCTGGTATGAGAGTGCAACTTACTACTTCTTCTGCACCAAATTGTACCTCATAGACGTAGCCAGCATCGTAACCACCCATGGATAGCCATATTGTTCCTCTATCTGTGTATTGCAGCCAAAGAACAGGATTTGGTGGATCTGGGATGAATAGCGGCTTATTTTTTTCCTCCTCGTCTTCTTCTGATGAGTCGGCTAAAAGTGAAAAATTGCCTTAGATACTTATTCAGGACATTTCATTTTCTAGATGAAAGCAAGCACCCAACTATTTGGTAAAAAAGATTCCAAGACTACAGTAAATCAGGCTTTATGAAGAAGGAGTCCAACGATGAGGTTACATTTTTGGAAAATATTGGAAAATAGAAGATGTGTGGGAACTTGCAGTCCATATAGAACTCATGGTCAACATTCAGTCAACATCCTTCGACTAATTTATTTCGATCACTCCTACATTCAGGCTTGTTGGGGG
Source organism: Volucella zonaria (assembly GCA_963966105.1). Classification (NCBI taxonomy): domain Eukaryota; kingdom Metazoa; phylum Arthropoda; class Insecta; order Diptera; family Syrphidae; genus Volucella; species Volucella zonaria. The sequence continues at coordinate 126,795,594 of OZ014533.1, read as the reverse complement.
CGTATAAATAACTTCGGCTCGAACGACAAATCAACGGTTTGGCTTAATTTGCTGACCTTAGAACCATTCTACAGGATACACTATTTTGAATCACCTCGTTGGTGAACCCAAGAGTTTCCTGTTGTTTTTGCGTTTGAGTGATCCAATTATTATTTTTTTTTTCTATTTGGACTAGATTTTCCGATGATCTGACTTGAATATGGCAAATCCAGTTCAGGGTTGTCATGTGTATGTTAAAGCTGGACGGGTAACTGTCGTGTAACAAACAACAAGTCCTTAAGTTCAAGGACTGTTTTCCTGCTACAAGGCCACCATGTACTAACTCTATGTATATGTATATGCGACATCGACAGCACTGATGTCTTACGACAGAGCTTAACTATTTAAGTTTGTTTGCACTTTAGCATGATGGCTCTTTCTAAATAGAACTCAGGAGTTGGGTTTGCGAGTTCAGAAGGAAAACGGACATTCGTTGTTAGTGCGCGTGCTTTGTAATCCGTTTATTTGTATTGTAGCGCTTTTAACCAATTATTAAGAGATGTCTGAAGGGTTATCACGTCGATGGTTATGATTGGGCTATCATCGGCAATATGTGGGAATATGATTCCGTACTCGTAAGCCTTTGAATGCGGGGTCTTGTACGAAGTTAAAAACCAACAACGGATCGAGTCAATCCATCGCGATCATTTTCGATCATAGGCACCGTGGATATGTGGATATTTTTGTGTATTTTAGCACTAAGGCTGTGCATATGGATATATTACTTGGAGACTTAACTACGGCTGCTTTTTTGAGAGCTCTTTGCAGATTTTTGGACGCCGACGCCTCAGTAAAGTAATTTATAGCGATAACGCGACAAATTATATGGAAGCGAGGAACGAATTTCACGAGCTGTACAATATTTTTAATTCAAACGAATGGAAGACTGCTACTGGAAAGTTTCTAAGCGAAGAAGGCATCGAATGGCGCACCATTCTTCCGAGGTCTCCACACTTTGGTGGCTTCTGGGAATCGGCTGTAAAAATGACAAAACATCTTATGAAGCGCCTTTTGCACTTGGCTTCGCTCACATATGAAGAACTTAATACAGTAATAGTACAAATTAAAGCTATCCTCAACTCCCGTCACCTTTCACCATTTTCCGAAAATCCTTCAGATTACCAACCATTGACACGTGGTCATTTCGTAGTAGGTAGTCACTTGCAGATAGTACCGGATCCCGATTTTGGCGAGAAGAAACTAACGTATCTAAACAGATGGCAGCGGGTTCAGTGGAAGAGATGGAAGAGTGAATATCTTCAGTGTTTCCAACTTCGTAACAAGTGGCGAAAGAAGAGCAGTCCGGTACAAATTGGGGATACAGTAATCATAAGCGACGACAATCTTCCTTCCTGAAAATGGCGTTTGGCACGTGTACTGGAGCTCCCTACGGGCACGGATTGTATTACGGTGTTGCCACTATTCGAACTTCTAGTGGAATCAGGAAGAGAGCTTTAGTAAAATTATTCCCTTTACCTAAGTTTTAAGACCCTGTAGTCGTTCAAGGTGGGGAGGATGTTTAAGCTACTATGATTTATTTGCCATCTCCTTTACATCTTCTGTTAGAAAATATGTATTCATTAGCTTTTTTACATCGCCTGTAAGGAAATAAATTTTTTTGTTCTGACAGTTGTCAGATTGTAATCTTGAAGCTGCTGAAAACGTGTTCTTTGTTTCCGATCTCTTATTTCGACAATATTCCCAGCATCACAAACTTATGAACCCAACTTTTCACTTCGTTAAGTAATACTCTATCCAACTTTTTCGAATTTTCGTTAAGAAGCATCCCTTCAATGTATTTCGCTGTTTAAAGCTCGTTTACCTGTTTTTCGACGATGCACTTCTTCTTCTCGTGTCGCGTGTTTATAAGTTTTAATGGTACAAGATGTTTCCACACAATACCTCTAGTGCTATGGTAAGACACGAACTTCAGCTAACGCTTCCTTTGACTCGTTTTTGAACGAGATGACCAGGTAAGAACGATAGGAAAAAAAAATTAAATAAATCAACAACGGAGGGTGATATAAAATTGATTCTGGCTTTATTTTCAGCTTCAAGCCGTCCATCGGTCCAATTTTTGATGACTCTGCCCAATATGCGCGGCGTTATCCCGACTGTCAAATTTTGGACGCGAGCTCGTCCAAAGTAGTTGGCTTGTTAGCGTAGACTAAGGACTTGACGTAGCCCCAGAGAAAATAATCGAGTGGTGTCAAATCGCATGATCGCTGCGGCCAATTGATGAACGCTCACCGTGAGATGACCCAGTTGCCAAATTTCTTCTTCATAACTTGAGTATGATCTGAAGGTTCCTCTTTTTCGACAATAGTTATAATTTTGTAGAATAAAAGATCATCTACGTTGTGTTCTCTCAGGAAACTTCTCAAAATTGTATATTTTCCTTTTGGCAGACCCAAATCCATAAACAAAGGAATCCACTCGTAGTGGACTTGTGGCAGAGACTGCCTTGGTTATATCAGCTTTCATCTTTCCATGATCCTTATTATATTTTTGCTAAAGCACTAGAAAGATCTTCGGTGGTTAAGTTTTCGGCAGCATTTATTAAGTGTTGTTTTTTGGTGAACGTTGAACACTCAGTTATTGATTTCCTTGGCTCTGGATGACTGATGTACAAATCATAATCGTAATCCCTGAATTGGTATCGTATGACAATATTTTGGAATAAGAAAAATAAAAAATTGGATTTGAGCGTATAATTTTGCGCAGCGCTGCACTTCTCCAATGAGAGAAAGAGAAAAAAAAATTTAATTTAGCTGACCTCTTCAAATCAAATCTCTCTAGGACAAAGGGATGCAAGTTGACACATCTGAGTTTTTAAGTATTATATTATATTATATTTAGAAATGTATAGGTGTAATAAGATTAGAAAAATAAATTTATGTTATTATCAATCAGAGATCACTTAAAAACTATGTCGGCTCAAGGCTAAAACGGAAGTAAGTCTTCCTTTTCTATCTCCTCTCTTCGTCCCGCGTGAAGTTGGTAGTTAAAGTACAACATTTTATGGATAGATAGCAGTGCTTGGCTACCTTACATAAGAATTAATTTTCTGTTAAGCTTAGGTCGGACCCTTTCGGACCTTTTGTTTAAACTCAACCTAAAATCTAAAAAGTGCACCGGAAATAGTGTTTCAAAAAACATTAAATTAAATAGTTTTAAAAAAATTATAAAAAAAAACTACAATACGTCCCATTTTCATTTCACAAATAAACGAGTATGTCACGCAAGACGAGAAAAGAAAGATTTTTTGAAAAGCTTTGATTTGTTTTTATACTCAAATCTAAAAAAAATTAAAAAAAGTGTTTTTTAAGTGACCTTAAAAGTTACTCAACTTTGACTGGCTCTACAACCAAAACTATTGATCCAAATGAAATAATTTTTTCGATTAATTATTTGTTAATCCAGTGAATTGAAAAAATTTGCATTATAAACCCACCTGAAAATTGAATTATGCAAGCACTTTTGCCTAAATGAGCCACTGTGTGCCGGGGTAACTGCCCAGCCATGGAAAAAAAAAAACAGACGATGCAACAACAAGCCTCAGAGCTACTGTTGACCCTACAAACGAAACAAAGACAACGAACTTCAAATCTGCACGTAGAATTTTAGGTCCATTAATAGGCCACGTGCAGCCGAACAACTAGCGGAGATGTTACCGCAATACGAGAAATGCCATGGGACGGACCGGGAAGGGGAAGAAAAACTGCGACATCTACTACGGCGATTGTTAACCACGCAAAATCAGCACCTATTTGGATACGGATTTGTTGTTAGAGGCAGACTTAGGCAAGAAGTCTTGAGTTTCCGGTATGTTAACGAGCGCCTTGTAAGGCTAAATTTGTCAATTTTAGCCTTATATACGCCGACGTCCGCATATCCCAGTCCTGCTCTATGGAGCAGAGGCATGAACTTTTTCAAAAATGGATGAGGATACTCTTTGTTGCTTTAAGAGGAAAATTCTTCGGGCAATTTTCGGTTCTGTCTGCATAGACGGTGAGTGGAGGAGGAGATACAACGAAGAACTTAGCTAGAAGAGCAAGGCTCCGACGACTGAGATGGCTGGGTCTTGTACAGCGCATGGACACCAATTGTCCTAAACGTCTTCGAACCGGGCTTGATGCCGGCAATAGCCGTAAAGCGCTGTAGTTAATAAGTAGAATTCTCTAACGACTCATGTAGGCACTCTATTACTTTAGTAAGCCTCTAGATTTCATTGACACCAAAACAAACTGGAACGAACGAAAATAAAATACGTTTTTCTTACTTACCCAAAGCACTCTCATCAAATTGCAGACCGGGATTGATCTCCATAAGTCTCTTCATTTCTTTCTTCTTTGCTCTTAGTTTTTTCGCCTTCCTTTTTAAAGTAGCAGCTATTTGTAATTCTCTCCGTATGCTGCTCTTCACTGATTTAAACTTAAGCTTCTTTCTTGACAAAGGATATATGCGCCATGTCGGTCTCACTCTAATCAAATCTACACTTTCTGGTGGAGGCAAGTCACATTCATACACTTCTCCAGTCTGGCAACCAAGTAAAGCAGTTCTGGGCTAAAAACAAAAACGGAATCAAACCTCAGATCTTTCGTTGAATGCCAACTATTTTACACTGACCTTATTTTTATCCCAATGAAAGCAAGTCGGTGATCCATCAAAAAGTACAAATCCTAGAGGGACTATTTCAACGAAATTTGAACTGCCGTCCTTGATATGAAATAGAAAGACAGTATTGTCTAGTGCTCCTGACAATAGAAGGTCTTGACTAGGCGATACTCCTAGACAAGTTATAGGCCTGGCATGTGCCCTAACAGCGGATATAATGTGCACGATCACCTTATGCTCCTTAGACTCGTCGATTTCCAATGCCACTTGTCGCAAAACACCATCTTCAAAGGCAAGAATCAAAACCATTCCAGAGCGATCGATTGCTGTATCTAACCAGAGAAGATCTCTTCCAGGAGAACTAAATGGTTCCTGGGTTAGAAGTTCCTGACTTATGTAGTTGTAGATATTCAGTTTGCCATCTTCACCCAGAGTAGCGATATGTGTTGAGATCGGGCTTGCTTGACCTGCTACGACTCGGCCACCATGGCAGGAAAAGAGTTTCCTCGGTGGTTTTGGTGTGGTTACTGTGTTTAAGTCACAAGTCCAAACACCACCTTTGCCATCCTGAAAATGTAAAGGGGATCATGTTGGAAAGCAGCAAATTAAATTGAATTTAATAAAAGAAGGACGTGGAGAATGGTATCAATGGGTCTTGTAATTATAGAATGTATAACCCACATTCCTATGCCTATTAGATATTAATGCCCATTAGAGCGATCACAGGATTCTGCAAATTCACCAAAAAACTCCTAGGCCATTTACTCTCTCAGTTAACTAACTTCCTCTATGATAGCTCACTTGGTTCTGACTTATCTTTACCACATAAAGTGAAGGACTCTAGCACTTGATAAGACACTCCAAGTTGCCAATAGTAGGATTACCCTTTCAAATCTACGGTTAGTGACTACAATCGGTCCGAACATTCAACCAAAGCCGTACAGACAGAAACGGAGATCACATTCATTTCATAATTGCACGACCAAGCCAATCACTCACCTGTGAATAGTATTCAAAATCACCATCATCAAACGGCCTCGCCTTCAACAAATGTCTACTTTCACATGTTTCATCCTTATCACCAATACGAAATTCATAAATCGGATCGATTTCCACAAACCGATCATCTTCTGGTGGATCGGCCAGTTCAACTGTTTCCCAAAACCAAATCCTTGCATAGCCATCCATTCCCACTGTCATCAATTCATTGTTGCCCATCCAGATAAATCTTGTGATCGGTTTTGTGTGGCATGCTCTTCGAGCTTTACGAGTAACTTCTAACTTGATTAAGCCATCCTCCCAAACCAACATATTTCCCCACTCACAACCAGATATGATCTTCTCATCAGCCAGCATATATACTGCGTATGTATCACAAGTATCAGTTTTACCAAATCGGCCGAGGCTACTCTTCAACTTAAGTCCCGTAAAAGTTTGCGCCATTTTCCAAAACTGAACATGACTCAAGCCACAGGAAGCCAACAATATCGAATTAAAATGAGAGAATACCACACTAAGTACGTCGTTTTGATAGGCTTTAGAACGAAGGACTATCGAACTTGTCTGCCAATCCCAAATCGTAGCCATATAATCCGGATATCCCGATAAAGTACAAATTAGTTTGCCATTATTGCTGTAAACACCACAAGTGTAGCTGCACGCTGCACCGCGCTTCAGTTCTGAAACGATTTCATGTTCCGGATAACGGTAGACGAAAATAGTTGGCGTCCTGCCATTTTCGGCGATAGTGAGATAATTGTACTCGACGATGTGATTTTTCTAAAAGTCAATGGGACAAAGGAAGAATGTAAGGAAAATACATATATGTATTACTATAAAAAATTATATTCACAATATCGTTTACTTACGATAATGAAACCAACCCCACCACCGAACACTGTTCTCCGCAGAGTAAATTCATTTCGTGGTATCGAATAATAATGTAGTAGATTACCGGAAGCAAAAACCAGTGTCTCACTATCGATCAAACACAGATTGAACAATCTTTTGCAGTCGTATCCAAAGGAATGTCTATAGTCAATATTTACAACGAGAATGATTCGATGAAAACCAATTCACAAGTCTTACTTGAGTTTTAAGATTCCATCTGGAACTGTACACGGAGTTCCAGTTTGTACACCTGCATGCTCTTCCTCTTTCGATGACGCGTCCGATTCCGACTGGTCCTCTTCTAATTCAGATTGCCAATCCATTTACGAAAACTTTTTATTTGTCAGTTTGACAGCGAACTTTTTGGAAAGTAAACAAAGTCGGTTACTAGGTGAGGAGTTAATTTTTCATTGTGCGTCATGCATTCATTTGGATTGGAAGCGGAATTTGCAACATGTGATGGAATACCTTCGCACTTACGTTTTATATGAGGATTATATGAACAATTGGCTTGATTTCCTTTTGAATGCCACTTCTCGAGTGTTTTGGAAGTCTGTACAAAGCCAAAGTAAGGATGCTGATATCCGTAGCAGCCGAAAGCCACCGAACCATTGTGAGGAAATTCAACGTCGAACGAGCATAATCGCGAAACCCTGCCAAGGTCTTTTCCATTCGGGTTTCCCTTAATTCTCTAGGATTCCAATGGCGCCAGTATCGAACGTATCATTCCCAAAGAGCAATCAGAGAGGCCGTATCTTATGTACAGAACGGCCCTGCAGAAAATAACGAGAGGGACTCGTGAGCTCTAAGAACAGAAAAGAATGGAAGAATATTGGCCGCTCAAACGAAAAGAGAAAGAGCGCTCGATCGAGGAATAAGGAGATGTTACCAAAAGAATGAAGTTCGGAAGTTTTACCAAAAAATATAAGGAACATGCCAAAGCTGTAAGTCCACAGAAATTTGCATGGATGGAGAAGGAAACTTCATAGTAGAACCACAGTCAGTGCTGAGGGTTTGGAAAGATTATTTCTGCAGACTGTTAAACGGAGAAGGGGATATAACATTTACTGGGTGGACCAGACTGCTAACATACCTCTTCAAATAACGCGATCTTTTGCTAGTTGCCTTCACTTGAGCACGAGAAATTGCCTAAGGTCTCTTCCACTGGTGTGCGCCATCTAAGTTAAGGTCGTCCTCTAGTGCGTTGTCCCTCTGGGAGTTGAAAATTTTCCCGTCAGGAACGCTGCTATCCGTGCGTTCTAGGTAACCCAACCATTTAAATCCGGTTATCCCTACTTTTCTGATGAGCTAGTTGGCGCCGTACAGCCCGTATAGTTTACTGTTGAAACGCTTCCTTCATTTTACATTGATGCAAATGAGACCGAAAATTACTCGAAGAACATTTCTCTCGAGCATTTTCATTCCTTTTCGTCATTGTCCATGCTTCTGCGCCGTAGAGCAGGACTGGGATCAGTTTATTGTAAATGTCTTTTTGGTTGCTCGATAGAGGGCTTTACTACTCAGTTGTCTTCTAATTACAAAGAAACAGCGATTAGCACAGTACATCAGAGAAGGCCTCGCTGGTATTGATGCCACTGGTCTTCTAAGCTCGATGCTGGCGGCATTGGATTTCTTGAGAGGTTTAGGGAAACTCGATTGGAAAAGGCCATGAAGGTCTCTTGCAATTATAGCCGTTCGATGTTGAACTTCTTCACATCTGCATCCGTATTTTGGCTACATCAAGATAATGGTTCGAGTCGATGCTAGCTGATCAGAACGTACAGACATCCAAAACATTTGGGGAGTGCTATTCGTCAATCGAGATCAATTTGGTTGATGGTTTGTTGATCAGGAGTCAGCCAGGTCCCTTTATGGATATTAAGGTGTGGAAATCGTGTACTGTCTATAATTGCAAGTCCCGCCGGAAAAAACAAAAAGCTTGTATCCGTTTCCGGGGGTGATGACATGGAGGCTGTACTTCCCCACTGTATTATCAAAGATGCCCCCCTCCCCTAGCTTAGTATTAAAATCGCCAAGGACGATTTTCACATCATACTTAGCATTGCTCTTAGGTTTTGTTGAGGAGCTCCTAGAAGCAGTCTTTATCCACTGTCGATGCGTGGGAGCTTATGAGTCTTATGGTGACGAATTTACCCTTTATGCTTTGTTCTTTAAGACTTCTTCTTACGGCGAATTTGCATCCGAATAAACGCTGTCCTAGCGTTGCCCGGTTGTCCGTAATATTCTCTATAGAAACGATTTTTCAATCTTTCGATACCAGTTTTATAGTACGATTTCGGTTTAGCCTCAAAATAGGCCTCTGTTTCGACGATTCGGTCTTAAGTCTCTTTCCGGCGAGCATTCTTTTGAGGTCTGCAAACAGGAAATAGTCGCTGGGGGCCAAATCTGGAGAATACGGTGGGTGGGGAAACAATTCGTAGCCGAATTCATTCAATTTTGCCATCGTTTTCATCGACTTGTGACACGGTGCATTGTCTTGATGAAACAGCACTTTCTTTTTCTTCAAATGCGGCCGTTTTTCTGCGATTTCGTCCTTCAAACGCTCCAACAACGCAATGTAATAGTCGCTGTTGATAGTCTGCCCCTTTTGGAGATAGTCGATGAAAATTATTCCATGTGCATCCCAAAATACGGATGCCATAACCTTGCCAGCCGAGGACGAAGTTCGTCGCCTGCTCGCCACTCAGCTGACTGCCGACTTGACTCTGGTGTGAAGTGATGGAGCCAAGTTTCATCCATTGTCACATATCATCAATTCGGCTTTATTGCGGTTGAACAGCTTTAAACACTCCTCTGAATCATCAACACGTTGTTGTTTTTGGTCGACTGTGAGCAAACGCGGCACCCACTTTGAACAGAGCTTTCGCATGTCCAAATATTCGTGTATGATATATCCAATACGCTCTTTTGATATCTTCAGAGCCTCAGCTATCTCGATCAACTCCACTTTACGGTCATTCGTAATCATTTTGTAGACTTTTTTGATGTTTTCATCTGAAACAGCCCCTTTTGGACGTCCACTGCTTGCATCAACTTCGGTGCTTTTATGACCACTTTTAAATTTTTCAATCCACTTGCGAATAGTTCGTTCGCAAAGTGCAGAGTCTGGGTAACACTTATCAAGCCATCAAAAAGCAATGATAAATCAACACACGAGATTGCTTTGAATCCATTTTTTTCACAATAACAAAAGTTGCTTCACTCACAACGGTATATCTCGAGAACTAATAGTCCGACAGCTGTCAAATTTATACACGTATCTTTTGAAGGTTGATACTAACTGAAAATGGTATGGATTTAATTGAAGTGGTGCCCTCTCCTAGAAACGGCACGGACTTTCAGCCCATGTGTTAGATATCACGATTTTTCATCCTCTTTTTGTCCGGTCCAATCTATTGTATTTTTTTGGATGGCGGTTATGTCTGCTGTGTAGCAGACGAGGATCCCCGCTAAATGTTCGGCTTCGACGTGCAGATCCGAAGATCGTTGTCCTTTAATCGTTTGCAAAGGTCGTCAACAATGAATCCGTTACTATCCGAGACTATCGGAGGCTGGTTGGTCACATTTTTAATCTCATCGGTATAGGGATGTTAGCCATATGATGACTTAGGCCAGTATTATGCCCTTGCCATTTTAGCCAGCATGAGAAAATTATGCTGGGAACCACCGCTGGGAAGTAAGTTATTGGTGCCTCGGCTATCAATAGATGATGACCTCGACCATCTTGGAGTGGGCAACAGTTGGCCAAAAAGCGCAATAATTGAAGAGGTTAGAGGGTAGTTAAAAAAACTGCCTCTTCGTAATTGAACGCTGAGAGCATAAGGAAGATCGAAAGCATCAACTGGTGAGTGAAGTGTGGTGTACGGAATAGAACATTTTCGTCCCGCTAGGTTCCTCACATTTTGATGACTGGTCAGAAGAACCAAAAACAAAAAGATGGACGTGGGCCTATCGGACCACGACTTGTTTTCAAAGTGAAAGACCCCCTAAGTGGTGGGGAAGGGAACACAATGTCCAGATATATCCAACGTATACAGATAAGACTAGCCAGTCCGAAAGTGGCCGGGTCGTTACGGTTTTTGTTCAACACCTTGGATCCTGCTGTGGGAATAGGGAATAGAAAGAGAAAAAGGGTGAATAGAGCAGTGAGAGGGCCCTTTGGTTTCAGAGCTTATATAGAGAAGTTCTCGAAATGTTAGACCATACTCTAAAACTCTAAAACTTAATCCTTAGGTGAAGGTGGATGGCTTAAAATTGAGACTTATTTAGTCGGAGAAATTTTTGGAAATTCATTGTTGCCGAATGAACCGAGGCATTGTCGTACAAAAAGAAGGAGAAAGAAAGTCCTCCAGTGCTCTACGTCCCCAACGAAAATGTCTATGCCATCCAATGGTATTGAATTGTCAAAGGCATTCTAAATTACTTCAAATACCTGTGCGGCCAAAAAATTCAGCTTACAACGAAATTGCACAGCACCAAAATATAATATTATCAGACGTCCGAGTTGTTCACTAAACGCTGACTGATGCCACTCAACACGCCTATTCGGAAGCGTTCAGTGCATGTAGACATTTGAGAATTGGCAATCAAACATTATGTCCAAGAAGTTAGAGACCACACGATTTAATTCTGAAAGGTTACTCCTATTACAGGGTTTGAGCCTTGCAGGTCTCGAGAAAGAAAAACTTGACAGTGCAGGTTGCATTGTCTATTGACAATCTGCAGAAATACACGAGTCCCTCAAAAAGACCTGGCAGTGTAAAGTTCGTCCTCAAAAATCCGCTCACTTTAGAAATCGGTTTTAGTAGTACCAGTACATGCTTACGTATCGATATTGCTTATTTTCAAGGGTTCAGAGAAGCTTTGTGGTAACCGTTTCACCTTTTTTGTTGCGGTTTGAGTGGAGGCTTCCGTTGTCCTTTTTGTTGATATCAAAGCGTAAGACTTTTACCATGTCTCAGCAATGGTTTCCTACTTTTATTGTAAAAAACCAAACCTTATCTCAGTATTTTTCAGTAAATTAAGATAAATACATGCACACTGTTACCAAGTCGACTTCTAAATTTTTGTTTGACCTGCGCATGATATCCTGTTAAAAAGTCAAGCAACGGTGTTGTTTATTTTCAATTTTCAAACTTTACGCATAACATGGTTAGAAGTAAGCAAAAATTGTCTCTTTTCTTTAATAATAAATCAAATAACTTTAATTAATTCAAATAGTCACGGAACAACTAATCCGAAAAAAGTCAGAACACAATGAACTACTCATCAGCACATTGGAGGAGTTATCCCTGCACCAGGAGGACATTGAACGCATCGAAAATATTCACAATTGGTGTCGAGACTTGAAAATCCTTCTCCTCCAATCGAATCTTATTGCAAAAATTGAAAACGTCTTTAAATTCAAAAAATTGGAATATCTCAATCTTGCTGTTAATAATATCGAAAAAATCGAAAATCTCGAGGCACTCGAATCACTCAATAAACTCGACCTTACTCTCAACTTCATTGGAGACCTTACTTCAGTGGAGTCTCTGCGGGATAACTACAATCTCCGAGAGCTGATTCTAACTGGAAACCCTTGTACCGAATATCCCAATTATCGGGACTACGTAATCGTTGTCCTCCCCCAACTGGAACGTTTGGACAGTGAGGAAATAAAAATCTCCGACAGATTATTGGCACGCAGGGACTTTGCCAAAAACCGCTCTCTAATCGTCCAAGCACAAGCCGACTATAACATTCAAAGGGATGAACAGAAAATTCGCTTCTTGGAGAAAAAAGCCGAGTTAGAGCACAAAATGGAATCTATAGCCGACGAAGAAGAACGCTTAAAATTGTTCTGGAACTCGAAGACTGAACACTGTCCTGAGGTGAGGTATGAAATTCACGAATACCAGAAAAAGGCAAGACAGTCGAATTCAAAAGAAGACGAAAAACCAGTAAAACAACTGCCGCAGTTCTTTGCACCTTGCGGTCGTCCGTACAATATAAATCAGCCAAAGCTACCCTTCCTATTCAGAGATGAAAGCCGGGAATATGTTCTCGAATTGAAGGTTTATAAGTAAGTTAATTGTAGTCATTACTATAAAACCCAATCAGATGAAGGATATTTTGTCAATAGGTTCCTTGATACATCGCATCTCGATGTTGACATCCAGCCGAGATACATTCGAGTAACTGTGAAGGGTAAAATATTCCAACTGGCATTGTCTGAAGAGGTTACAACTTCTGAGGCAATTGTTCAGAGGTCGCAGACAACCGGAGAGCTATTAATTAAAGCCCCCAAATTGAACTACGCTCAATGCTTAGATACTTTTAAAAAAGAAGGTACTTAATGCTAACATAAGCAAATGTATCTAAAAAGGAATTCATATTTTTTCTCTTTTTTCAGGCCGATCCCGAGAGGCAAAGCAGAACGTTAATAATTGTAAAAAGTAAAAAAAAAAAAAAAAAAAACAAAGAAAACATTTATGTAACTCACTTAACAATTTATTTTTAGTTCAGATATAAAGGGAACAGTGGACTACAAAAATATTGTGACAAAATCGGGAGAGGGAAGTACAAGCAAATTATCACTCAGTAATATTGACCTTTCCGAAGTACCGGATCTGGAATAGCTAAAGGATCTTAAATAAAATTAAATCTTTCTTATATAGTAATATTTACAAATATTTATCTAGCCACACAAGATTAAATGTTAGTTTACTTAGAGTTCTGGACGAAGCCATAACTCTTTTTTAGGATATAATTTCACATCTTTTATTCCTTGTAAGGAAGTCGAGGCAACTGTTTAAATGCAATTATATATAAAGGATCTTTTATTAAGCGCTTTCCATCTTTACATTTAAACAAAACATCGTTCAAATATCCGCCGAGGCTTCTCTGGGTGCAGAGCATCCGAAATATCCTATTTTCCATGACTCTGGCGCATAGGCTGAATTTAACCGATGGCATGGGTTATGTTGGCTTTGACGGCCGCTTTGATTTGTGGCTTATTCGCGTAAACCTGCGACTTCAGAAAATCTAACAAAAAAAAATCTACGGGGTCAAATCGCACGATCTCGATGGCCAGTTCACATCACCTCCACGTGCGATGACCATGCCCTCGAATCGATCGTGCATAATTTTCAATGTGTCGTGAGCTGTGTGGCACCTAGCGCCGTCCTGTTTAAACCACATGTCGTTGGTGTCTATATCATCTACAATAATTTAGGCCAAAAGAAGTTGGTAATCATCGACCTATAGCGCTCGCCGTTGACGGTGATGGCCTGGCCAACATCGGTCTCAAAGAATATGGACCGATGACGCCGCCAGCCCAAAATCAACCCCAAACAGTGACTTTTGTGGATTAGCATGATCCCAAATTCGACAATTTTGTTTGTTGACGTACCCATTCATCCAGAAATAGGCCTCATCGCTGCAGATGATTTTTCGATGGAAATTAGGGTCAGTTTCCAACTGCTCTAGAGTCCATTCAGCGAATACACGTTGTCTATGGTCGTTTACCTTCAGCTCCTGGGTCAGTTGAATTTTGTACGGACGTAGGCCCAAGTCACGACAAAAATTCGCCAAGTTTTGGTCTGCGAAAGACCGAGTTCTTGTGAGCAACACAAAATCGACTGTCTCAGATTCTCCTGCACACTCGTACGGACAGCGGCGATGTTTTCGGCAGATCTTGCGTTTCGTCGATGTACGGCTGTTGGTTTACCAGTGGATTCAAATTTATACACCACACTGCGAATACCCCTCTCAGTAGGACGATTATGGCGACCGTCAAATGGGCGAAGCACGCAGAACATTGTTCGGAACACTCAGAACACAATTTTATCATTTGCACGTGTTGTTGGATGCTATGTCCGTCCATGGTGATTTGGCAAAACAGACTGAATAAACGACAGGCAATTTGACAGAGGTAGCTTCAACAATATGGCCGCTATCAGTTGTCAAAGTTCAGAAGTCCCTATTGGAAGACCCTGTCTTTCATAAATAATCGGATGATTATTATTTATTATTCAAAAAACATAACACGATGTTTTTATTTAGTAATTTTAAAAATAAAGCAGCACATGGCCCAGGTTTTATGTATAGAGCAGCTAAGACCATCACTATCAAAGCTTTGTCTGGAAAAGTTAATTTCCATCAACCATCTACTGACAGAATTCAAAAATATATAAAATAGTGGAATTGAGCACATCTTTGCAGTATCTTTGCGGTATCTTTGCGGCATCAGCAGTCACCAAGTCATTTGGCTACATTCTGATGAGCGATAAAATTGCGATCGAAGATGTCAAAATGGTTCTATCGAAAAAGCATTCCAAAGAGCCTGCGTTTCCTTTGTCCTTTGCCGACAGAATCAACTGTCGAAGATCAGCGTCAACAATACCAACGCAGTACCAGAGAATCCGCCCGAGATATCTTAGGCCTCTCTCGACCGCCACCAAAGAAACCTTATTTAAAGGTTAGTGATTGGTTGGTAAGGTTCTTGCACCGATGTGGTGGTAGGCGACCATAGGCCAAACCTATCAGACTTTGTACTTATTAGTTTATAAAGGTAATGAATCTTTTTTTATAATGAAATAAAAGCCTTTAAAAACTAACTAACTAACTGCTCGGGAAAACCATGCTCAATAAATTGGACCTCAGCGTCGTTTGCCCGATTCCCAAGAAATGAGACCCTCTGAACTGCGCAAACTTGAGAAGAATAAGTCTCCTAAGCATCCCATAAAGGATCCTATCTCCAATTTTGTTTATAGAAACAGGTTGAACACATAGATGGCTACCAAACTCGTTCGACTGTTCATATGATGATGATGCCAAGACCTTCAAAAGCAAAAAAAAAGCTTCAAGCTGTGTAGAGCGCTGTTATGCGATTTTTTTCAACATCATCATCAGCGTCATCATCAAGCAGAGCTCAGGTGTCCACTTTAAAGCCTGTGTAACTGCTCGCATGCGCGGTCGATATTTGCATTGTTAGAAGAACTCAACATGAGCGAGAGCTTGCGGAACGGGGTTTAGCTGTGAATACAAATATATTGTAAACAAATTAACACGCATAGCACCGACGTATTGACGTCACAATAGGCAGATGCGACATCGAAGTAATCCAGGAGACTTCGTATACCGAGGCTACGCCATAAACTCGAGCAATGACATTTGAGCAGACATTAAGTGTATTTTCCTTGTGGACTTTACAGAACTCGCTCTATATTTTCATATTTTCATTGTATACGTATAGAATAGGTATAGCATTCATCAATTGGTGGCTGTTACAGTTTTTCGTGTTGCTTTTGCTTTTATACAAAGTGGCGCAAAGGTTGTCACCCGATATTCTTTGGCTGTAATTTTTTTTATGAATGAAAAACTTTATTTCTGTTTTGGACTGTGTTTATTTGATATCTTAAATTGGAAAAAAATTGAAGAGAAAATGATATCGGCTAAGCCGCCGCCAGAATTGATGACCATTGTGGCATTTTCCATAACTCTTCTCAGAACTTCCAGCGGTAGTTCCTCGCATTCTTGACGGATATTTTCTGAGGCTTGTTAACATAGACAAAAAGAAATCTGTAACAATTAAATCAGGCGAACTTGCCGGCCAGCGCAAATCGATAAAATGAGAGATTTGGCGACCCAGAAAGGTAACCCTCGGAATTTCGGTTGTGGCTCGTGCAGTGTACGCCGTTGCTCTATCCTGTTGGAACCGCGTGTTCTCTAGACCCAATTCATCCAATTGACGAAGGAGAAAGTCTTTGAGCATGGCTCTATAGTGCTCGCCGTCCAGAGTAGTCGTTTGGCCTGCGGCGTTTTCGAAAAAATAAGGTCCGATAACGCCTACAGCGTAAACAACACACCATGCAGTAACTTAACTCTGAGCGGGTACCATGACTTCTCGTGGGTTATAAGCGAAGTTTCGGTGCCCCAGAAGCGATAATTTTCCTTATTCACATATCCACAGAGATGAAAAGGGACCTCGTCGCTCATGATGATTTTCGATGAAAAGTTGTCTCCCTCGTGGTCGAGATTCAGAATAGCTTGAGCGTAGGCCACACGCGCTTGACGGTCAACAGCTAACAGCTGACGCACTGCCTGCACTTTGTAAGGGAACATCTTACAGTCTTTCACCAAAACCCTCTATAAAGACCGACGATTGATGCCCAATTGCGTGGCACGTCGTCTGGTCGATGTCGGAGGAGCTTCTACGATATATTTAGCCACGCCACGCAATTGGCCATTTTAGTGAAAGACTTGAAAATATTTCCCTACAAAGTGCAGTCAGTCCATTAGCTAATGGGTGTTGACGGTGAATAGAGTCTGATCTCAACAACGAAGTGGACGATCAAAAATACTCATGAGCGACGAGGCCCAATTCCACCTACATATGTGGATACGTGGACAAATAAAATTTGCGGTTCTGGGGCACTGAAAATCCACGAGTAATGCACGATAGAGAGCCATTAAATCCACTCAAAGTCACTGCATGGTGTGCTGTGTACACTGGAGGAGTCATTGGACCATTTTTTTTAGAACGGCGCAGGCCAAATTATACAATAGATGATGAGTGCTAAAAAGTCATGATCAATGAATCAATTGGATGAATTGGGACTGGAAAAAATGTGGTTCCAGCAGAATGGAGCTACGGCGCATACTCGTATTACATGAGCCCCAACCGAAATTCTATAGCAGGCGTTTCCCTGTCGTTTGATATGACGTTTTGGCAATTTGTACTGGCCTCCAAGATCACTAGATTTGATCGCCTTAGACTTCCTTCTATGGAGTTCTTTAAAGTCACGGGTTTATGTGAACACGCCACAATCGAGAAGTGTAGAACCATGGAAATGTCATAAAAAGAAGCGAAATGGTTATCAACAAAGGCGACGGCCACTTAAGCGATATCATTTTCAAAACTGATTTAAATCAACTTGAATGCTATCTGTCTATTGATTTATATGAATAGGTTGAAAGCCTTAGGAATCAATGACTCCTCAATGAAAGACAAGCACCTTAGAATTCTTAGGGGTAATTCGACCCGTCATAAATACGAGTGAGATCTTCATTTGAGAGCTCAATTGCATGGTTCGTCTTAAATAGGGTATGACTTATTAGAGGCTGCACATCATCTACGTACATGTGCACTTTGCAGTACTTTACAATGTTAGGTAGGTCATTAACGTACAGACTCAAAAGTGTAGGTCCGAGAATATATCCTTGTAGTACGCCACTTTGTAGATTAAAAAAAGTTGGAGATATGCTTGCCAACACAAACGCATTGCTTGTTCCCAATTAGGTAGGACATAATCAGTTTTTCAGATGGAATGGAAAATGGATTTACTGTAGAAAATATCATGATTTACCGTACCCAAGGCTTTTGAAAAATCAAGCAGAGTTAGGAATGTTGTATGATTCGCATCCAAAGACTTACAGATTTCTTCCACTACCAATAACCAAGGGTAGCACAGTATTGTAGCTCTATTTAACTTTAGGTGTGCTAAACAGAAACTTTGAACACAATCAGCCCACTTAACGAAATTTGAATCATACTGGAATCTAGAGAAGGAAAGTTTCACCTGGTTAGCCCATACCTTGGCATCAAGCCTTTTCTAAGCTTTTAACTTACAAAGTTTTCAGAGAAATCCGAGTACAGTTTTTCAATTGTAAGAGCATCAATTAAAAAAACTTGTTAGCATTTGCAATTCGTAATCAATTTAATTGACAATAGAATTCTAAACATTCATACACACATATGCATACATATAACAAAAATAAATGGTTAACAACATCTGATATGTCTTGCCGAAATTTGATTCTCAAATTCTGCTATCCTTGATCTTACTAACATCGGCAAGCAGGTGCTTTTGCTATGTCCTTTCGAATTTCTATCATGGGATATCAAAGTTTTAATTCGGTTTGGCTCACAATTCCTTGTATAGGAAGAGGTCTTGATGTCAGCTAATGACCTTCTAATTAATACCGCAGAATCCTCCACTTTGGAACACTGCTCCCTTGCAGATAACTCTTCTAACAATTGTGACAGTCTAATAAAAGTTGCATTTGGCTCTTTTGATTCATTTTCCAGGGAGGCGGAATTGAACCTTCTGTTCGGGCTGGAAGTGCAGATCTTTTGTGGCGAGTCAGTGATGGCAAGTTTGTTGAAGAATGAAATGCGATCCTTGACAGAGGACAGTGAATATGTTTCTAGAGGTCTATTCGACAAAACTTCTTCTGACGATGGAACAGTCCCAAAATTGCCTGGGTTTGGTGTACATTCGTACTTTGTTTGTCTCAAATGTTCCTTCTGTTCTTCGCTATGATGTTGGATATTCGTACCAGTTGCAATTTGAACATTTTTTCCGGGTGCAATGGAATGTCTCTTCATGTACGCTGGCTCATAGTCAACGGTTTTTTTCCTTAGTACACCAACGATCCTTGGACTTGTACAGAACTTGCGATTGTCGAAATTGTCTATGACCTTACTTGAGAGTTGTGATGGTTTCTTAACAAATTGATCTAAATTGTCCAGTTCATTTTCGGCAATGGGTTTGAAGGACGCGTGCTTTTGGTAGCGACACGGAAGTTGACGGGTTTTTAAAAATGTGTCAAAGACGTCAAAGAGTATTGTGTTACTAAATCGATCCAAATTTTGTTGGTCATAGTTCAACTCCTCCTTATAGACTTTGAGGCTGTTTCCAGTTCTCAGTTTGCTATGACTATACCATGCATGGCTGCAAAAATTATTGTCCTTTCCTGACGATAACGAGAACATGGTGAATATGTAATTGTTTTTAAGAATACAAGAGCCGAAAACTGAGACGCACTCTATTCGATAAAAATCCTGACATACTAACTACGATGTGGAAAATTGTGGAACATTTATATCAAATACTTTCTACTACCCAAGGCCTGCTTTACTTTTTTCTACCTGCGATAGGTCATAAAATGTAAAATGGTATTCAATTATCTAAAGCCTTTATCTACTGGATAAATTGAAAAGGTCAGATACCTGATAAGGATTCTTGCGCAAACACCCTTCTTAATTGCTGTTTATGACTCTCGACGAAGGAGTTGATTAATTACTTAATTTGTATCTAGAAGATTAGTCTAAACCACAACTTAATTAGTTAGTGCACGTTACGAATGTTGCTTCTTAGATATATTGGTGGTAGGTTTTTCTAGAACACCAGGGCTTGGTATTTGAAAGCGTGCAGCTGTTTAGAATAAAATAACCAAAACTAACATTTACGAGTAAATTGTAAGGCTAAGCATTAATCTGAGGCAGCGTTATTCGTTGTTAGCTCGGCAATGTGGCGCTGTTATGGAACGATTTCGATATTCCTGAAATGCAGTCACTGACCCATAAAGAGATCGCCTGCCACCATATCTACATATTAATTCTAGAAACCCTGACTTATGTTAGTTATTTAGAAATATGAAGGATCTATGCTCAAAATGTATCAAAGCAATATAGCACGATATGCCGCCTGTACGTCATGGTGTTATCGTGGAATCTGCTTTTCGTCAAGCCCTGAACAGTGTCATGGCGTGGTGACACCTTTCTCCTCTCTCAAGCCCGATGCTTCTAACAATCTGGTATAGGTCTCGGGGCTAATCTGCAGATCTGCTGTTCATCAGGGAGAATGTGAGGGATAACCAGAATATAGTTCGTTTCGTTCTTGAGCAGCTTGTAGGCGATCCTTATCTTTTTTTTTTGCAAAATCTTTTATAGTGACGAGGTTCAGTTTTGGCCGGTGAATAAAAAAATTGGTCGTGTCTAGATTGAGGCAACTCCAGGAGAGGTTCATGATATTTAATTACACCATAAAAGTACAGAGTTTGGTGTCGTTTTCACGCTGGTGACATCATAGGAGCTTGCATTACAGCCAATGGCCAAGGCTATCGAAGAATGATCCGTTATTTTGTCCTCTAAAATACGGGCGATATTAATCCTGACGATTTGTGGCTTCACCAGTATGGTGCTTCGTATCAACTGCACATTAAACAGCATCTTAAATATTTAATATGGGATGGTAAGTAGATATACACAAATTCACCCCGCACAACAAAAAAAAATCCGAACTCGGTATTTCCATCTTTTAGGCTAATTACTTTTTGGGGATTTCCCTAATTATAAATATATGGTTTTCCATTAAGAACTATACATTTCTTTTTAAATGTATACGCACCCTTGATGTTTTTTTGTAAACTGTGATTACTGATTAATATTTTGCTTGTCAATGTCTACCATTTAGCCTGGGTTCAGTACTCGAATGACTAACGTTTATAAATTATTAACATTTGTTACCAAAACTCGGAGTCGGTGGAGTCAACTCAACAAGCGCGCTAACGCCAATTTTCGGTCGTTATAATCGCCCCAGCCGATTCGAAATTCGTAATTTGGTGCAAAATTTGAGTCTACATTTTCGCTTGTTAATATTCTGGTGCCAGAGAGAGAAAGACTTGCAAGGAGTGCCGAAAATATTAAGGCCGTAAGTGCATCTGTTGACAGCAACCCAAATCAATCCATTGCCGCCGTTCGCAGGAATTGGCCATCGCTCAAACAATATTGTGGCGAATTTTGCGAAAGGATCTCGACCTACATCCGTATAAGATCAAATTGACTCAACAAATAAAGCCAGATGACCATTTGAAGCGTCGGACTTCCTCAAATTGGTCTCTGGAAGTGGTTACAGCCGATTCGGAATTTCTTCTCAAAACCATCTTCGGCGATGAAGCTCATTTTCGGCTAAATGGCTTTGTCAACAAACAAAATATGCCCTATTGGACGGCTACAAACCCACATGTGCTTTATAAGACGCCACTACATCCGCAAAATTTACTGTTTGTTATAGTTTTCATTTTCATCCCGGCGGCGTATATTTTCGTTGGTGATGATTTCCGCCACGTTACAATTAATAAAAATCGCTTTCGGGACATGACAGCACTTTCCAGCTGGCCAAACGATCGAGCTATTGAAATCAGAAACACAAATGTATAGTCCTTAATGGAAAACCCGATATGTTATTGCTTCAAGGTTCAGTTTAGCACATCCATAAGTGCATCGGAAATCATTCAGGCTAAAGTTTACAGTGCGCGCTGTTGTTTAATTTAAGTGAAAGTAAAATGATATCACCATATTGAAAAGGCTGCAACTGAGTGAAGAAAATAAGACAGTTATCGTGTCGGAATGTGTCATTTCGCGAAATAGCGCTACAAATTGAATTCAGTGAGAGTTCTGTAAGAAGATTCTCTAGCAAACATCGTCAGGATCATATTCTAACGAGAAAAATTGTCACCAGACTGAAGAAGTGTACAACTGTTCGGCAAGAACTGGAACTGGATTGACCAAACGTTCTGTTCTCGGATGACTCCAAATTTAACTTAATCCGAACAGATTTGAACCAGACAGTCGTAGAAAAGTGGAATGCTACAGCGAAGAATGCATAGCTCAAACTGTGAAGCATTCTTCTTATGCTATGGTGTAGAGATTCATCACTGCAATTGGAGCTATATCCTTAATTATGCTCGAGGGCACTGTCCACGCAATGCGATGTAACGAAATCGTATTGGATGGTGTTGTACCAAGTATGGAAACGCTGACAGCGAAAACACGGAAACGAATGTTTTTAGGATGATTCTGCATCTTGTCATCGAGAAAAATCTGTGAGTAATTTTAAGATTTTTTTTTCATTGTTTTTCGATGTTTTGAAAGTCTTATGATTTTACATAGATTAAAACTTTGAAAGTTTTCATATCATATCATAGTTCAAACCCATTGAACGGTCAGAGAAATATTTTCTAAAGGCTACGGACAAAACCGAAAATCTCATACTTGGGGCGGTCTGTACGTCAAGCAAACGTATAAGTTTTAAACCAATTTTAGACATAGTTGTATGTGGTGACTTCAACTATAACTTAATGCATAATTCAGAGTCGGCCTTCTTTTCGGACTCAATGAAATCGCTTAACCCAGCCGGAGTAAACATTTGCACACCTACTATACACACTTTTTGGAGGTGATATCTAAAATATGCTTTTCTATTGTACGATCAGCTCTCCGCTCCTGGCTTTTCTAAGGTCGACTTAATCTATATATCACTCAATATAGAGTTAAGCAGCTGCATCCCGAAATAATTCTGTGGGGACTTCCGTAATATAGATTTCATTAAACTGCTTGCAGCGCAATACAAGTATTAATCGAACTAGCTGGAACCGCATTTATTTCATGTCTTCTATAGACGGTCAAGTTATTTTCTTCGACAACAGGTACTATAGCTATATAAGAATCACCATCCTCTGAAAGTAATAACTGGTTCCGTTCCGTGCTAGCTCCTCACATCCTGAAACCTATGGAAAAGCGAGAATGAGGAAAAGGTTTCCTAAAAGAATATCGCTTCTTACGCAACAAAGTTGTCTCAAAAATCTGATCTGCCAAAATAAAGTTCTATAATGATCAGCTAAACCTTTGTGCCCAGGGAAAGTCAGTAGGGAATAAGCTTAGCGATCTTGGTACCGGGAAAGAAAACTCCGTCAACTGATGTCAACTGCGATGAGCTGCACAAGAATTTTATATGTTCCTATGGCAACCCATCTGCCAGAATGGGTTTCAGTAAGCGAAGAGGTTGTGAAAGCCCTTCTCTCGGTTAAGTCCAATTCTATTGGCCTCGATGGTCTTAACCCAAGATTTGTGAAACTTTTGCTGCCATATATTCTGCTTATGTAACCCATATTTTCAATTGCTTGCTTAAAACTTTGAACTTTTTTTCTGAATGGAAAAAAGTAAAAATCATCCCAATCCCCAAGAAGGCAACGAGGAATGCAACTGAATACAGGCCAATTGGAACCCTACCGTACCTGTAAAAGTCCTTTGAGAAATTATCATAAAAAAAAATCCCTCAGTATCTTAATAGCAATGATCTTCTATCCAACCATCAATCTGGTTTCCGACCCAATAGGAGCTACACTATTGTGCTACTATTGGTAGTACAACAAATCCTATCCCACGAAATGACACATTCTGCTCAGATAAACTTACGAAAACTTAAATTAAACAACTGCGCGCACTGTAAACCTTAGCCTGAATGATCTCCGATGAACTCCTGGATGTGCTAAACTGAACTTAGAAGCAATAACATATCGGGTTTTCCATTAAGGACTATACATTTGTGTTTCTGACTTCAATAGCTCGAATGTTTGGCCAGCTGGAAAGTGGCGCCATCCTGTTGCAATGACATCTCACCAATGTTGAGTGCACGCAATTGCGGCCAGAAATAACGTTGCAACATGTCCCGAGTAACGTGGCGGAAATCATCACCAACGAAAATACGAGAATACGCCGCCAGGATGAAAATGAAAACCATAACAAACAGTAAATTTTTGTGGATGTAGTGGCGTCTCATGAAGCACATGTGGGTTTGTAGCCGTCCAATAGGGCATATTTTACTTGTTGACAAAGCCATTTAGCCGAAAATGAGCTTCATCGCCGAAGATGGTTTTGAGAAGAAATTCCGAATCGGCTGTAACCACTTCCAGAGACCAATTTGAGGAAGTCCGACGCTTCAAATGGTCATCTGGCTTTAGGTCTTGAGTCAATTTGATCTTATACGGGTCCTTTCGCAAAATTCGCCACAATATTGTTTGAGCGATGGCCAATTCCTGCGAACGGCGGCAATGGATTGATTTGGGTCGCTGTCAACAAATGCACTTACGGCCTTAATATTTTCGGCACTCCTTGCAATTCTTTCTCTCTCTGGCACCAGAATATTAACAAGCGAAAATGTAGACTCAAATTTTGCACCAAATTACGAATTTCAAATCGGCTGGGGCGATTATAACGACCGAAAATTGGCGTTAGCGCGCTTGTTGAGTTGACTCCACCGACTCCGCGTTTTGGTAACAAATGTTAATAATTTATAAACGTTAGCCATTCGAGTACTGAACCCTGGCTAAATGGTAGACATTGACAAGCAAAATATTAATCAGTAATCACAGTTTACAAAAAAACATCAAGGGTGCGTATACATTTAAAAAGAAATGTATAGTTCTTAATGGAAAACCATATATTTATAATTAGGGAAATCCCCAAAAAGTAATTAGCCTAAAAGATGGAAATACCGAGTTCGGATTTTTTTTTGTTGTGCGGGGTGAATTTATGTATATCTACTTAGCATCCCATATTAAATATTTGGGATGCTGTTTAATGTGCAGTTGATACGGAGCACCATACTGGTGAAGCCACAAATTGTCCGGATTAATATCGCTCGTGTTTTAGAAGAAAAAATAACGGATCATTGTGCCGTAGCCTTGGCCATTGACTGTAATGCAAGCTCCGGTGATGTGACCAGCGCGAAAACCACATCAAACTGTGTACTTCTATGGTATAACCTCTCCTGGATTTGCCTCAATCTAGAAACGACAAACTATATTCTGGTTATCCCTCAAATTCTCCCTGATGAACAGCAGACATGACATTGTTTAGGGCTTGACGAAAAGCAGATTCCACGATAACACCATGACGTACAGGCGGCATATCGTGCTATATTGCTTTGATACATTTTGAGCATAGATCCTTCATATTTCTAAATAACTAACATAAGTCAGGGTTTCTAGAATTAATATGTAGATATGGTGGCAGGCGATCTCTTTATGGGTCAGTGACTGCATTTCAGGAATATCGAAATCGTTCCATAACAGCGCCACATTGCCGAGCTAACAACGAATAACGCTGCCTCAGATTAATGCTTAGCCTTACAATTTACTCGTAACTGTTAGTTTTGGTTATTTTATTCTAAACAGCTGCACGCTTTCAAATACCAAGCCCTGGTGTTCTAGAAAAACCTACCACCAGTATATCTAAGAAGCAACATTCGTAACGTGCACTAACTAATTAAGTTGTGGTTTAGACTAATCTTCTAGATACAAATTAAGTAATTAATCAACTCCTTCGTCGAGAGTCATAAACAGCAATTAAGAAGGGTGTTTGCGCAAGAATCCTTATCAGGTATCTGACCTTTTCAATTTATCCAGTAGATAAAGGCTTTAGATAATTGAATACCATTTTACATTTTATGACCTATCGCAGGTAGAAAAAAGTAAAGCAGGCCTTGGGTAGTAGAAAGTATTTGATATAAATGTTCCACAATTTTCCACATCGTAGTTAGTATGTCAGGATTTTTATCGAATAGAGTGCGTCTCAGTTTTCGGCTCTTGTATTCTTAAAAACAATTACATATTCACCATGTTCTCGTTATCGTCAGGAAAGGACAATAATTTCTGCAGCCATGCATGGTATAGTCATAGCAAACTGAGAACTGGAAACAGCCTCAAAGTCTATAAGGAGGAGTTGAACTATGACCAACAAAATTTGGATCGATTTACTAACACAATACTCTTTGACGTCTTTGACACATTTTTAAAAACCCGTCAACTTCCGTGTCGCTACCAAAAGCACGCGTCCTTCAAACCCATTGCCGAAATTGAACTGGACAATTTAGATCAATTTGTTAAGAAACCATCACAACTCTCAAGTAAGGTCATAGACAATTTCGACAATCGCAAGTTCTGTACAAGTCCAAGGATCGTTGGTGTACTAAGGAAAAAAACCGTTGACTATGAGCCAGCGTACATGAAGAGACATTCCATTGCACCCGGAAAAAATGTTCAAATTGCAACTGGTACGAATATCCAACATCATAGCGAAGAACAGAAGGAACATTTGAGACAAACAAAGTACGAATGTACACCAAACCCAGGCAATTTTGGGACTGTTCCATCGTCAGAAGAAGTTTTGTCGAATAGACCTCTAGAAACATATTCACTGTCCTCTGTCAAGGATCGCATTTCATTCTTCAACAAACTTGCCATCACTGACTCGCCACAAAAGATCTGCACTTCCAGCCCGAACAGAAGGTTCAATTCCGCCTCCCTGGAAAATGAATCAAAAGAGCCAAATGCAACTTTTATTAGACTGTCACAATTGTTAGAAGAGTTATCTGCAAGGGAGCAGTGTTCCAAAGTGGAGGATTCTGCGGTATTAATTAGAAGGTCATTAGCTGACATCAAGACCTCTTCCTATACAAGGAATTGTGAGCCAAACCGAATTAAAACTTTGATATCCCATGATAGAAATTCGAAAGGACATAGCAAAAGCACCTGCTTGCCGATGTTAGTAAGATCAAGGATAGCAGAATTTGAGAATCAAATTTCGACAAGACATATCAGATGTTGTTAACCATTTATTTTTGTTATATGTATGCATATGTGTGTATGAATGTTTAGAATTCTATTGTCAATTAAATTGATTACGAATTGCAAATGTTAACAAGTTTTTTTAATTGATGCTCTTACAACTGAAAAACAGTGCTCAGAATGCTCTAAAACCACTGAAAGTTGAGAACTTAGAACAGTCTTAGATGCATGCTATTTAAACAATCCCAAGGTATACTCGTAGATTTACGGAGCAATGGTCAGATGAAGTTTTCCGACTCTGGTTTGCAGTGTGATCCACACTTCATTATGTGGGCTGATTGCGCCCAAAACTTCCTTTTAGCTTAGGTTATTTGAACCAATGAAGTTTTCAGCGAGTCCGGATCTTTCCGGCCCTGATGCAAGGGTTCTCGACTAAGTAATCTTAGGTGGCCTTAAAAATATAAAGATATTGTTAGTGTAACAGTCTTGTTATAGCATAGCACAGCGAGAGGCGACCCAGTGGGGTACCTTGTCCCAACCAAAAGTTGATGGCTTGATGAAAATAACATTTTTTTTCTGACAAAGCCAACGAAGCCAGGTATAAGAGACATACGTTTTCTAGAAATTCACCATTCGAGCGATTTTTGGGCAATGCTGACTATAATTCAATCACCAATCCATTTCCCCCGACAAAAGTATTAACTATCCAACTTACCTATAGATTAGAGCAATGCTTGCAAACCAATGAGAGCAGGACAGTTCTACATGTCAGTATCTTCACAAAACGGGCTACAGGGTGGTGTCCACCCACCTCTTTGATCATAGATAACTTGCTTAACGAACCTTGCCTATAATGTCACTAGATATACTGATGGCATACGGACAACAATCGTGGTTACTTTTGTATATGGACACAAAATATGCGAAAGTTATCGTGCGCAAAATATACAAAAGACTTTAAACTGTTTGGTATGTCAGGTAACGTCCATCTAACTTATTTACTTACATTACGCTACAGTCTCTGGTGGACCTAAGCCTCAGCCGACTAATGTGCACTTTTCTGACCAGGTAAATGTTATTGTAAAATTCGTAGGGTTCGCCGTTAAATCTCCTCCTCCAAACACCCCGTCAACTTAAACGCCACCAAAAATCACTCGAAGAATTTTGCACTCGAAATGGTCAGGATATCCTCATCCACCTTCGCTAATGTAAATACTTCTACACCATACATCAGGACTGGGATGATGTGAGTCTTCTATAGACTCTCCTTAGTATTTCTCGACAAGGCCTTATTACTCATTTGTCTCCTTAGGCCGAAGTAGCAGCGATTGACAGGAGTAACCTTAGTTTGATTTCTGATGTCGTTATTAGATTTAGCAGAGGGGCCGAGGTATACAAAGTCCCTGACTGCTCCAAAGTTATAGCTGTCGACTGTGACGTTCTATCCGATTTGTCGATGTTGCGAGACCCTTATTATTGACCTTCTTCCAAAATTTGCGAACGCACCGGTGACAGCTCCCTGAATTCTGCCAAATCTGATATCAGTGTCATCATCGTATGAAAGTATTTGTACAAACTTTTAGGAAATCGCGCCTCTGGTATTGCTTTCCAAGTTTCGCACAATTTCGTGGAGAATGTACGGAGTTGAAAAGGTTATATGACAGCGCATCACCTTGCCTAAATCCTTTATTAACATCAAAGATCTCGGTGAGATTGTTTCCGACTTTTATGGAACAGCTAGGGTTCTCCATCGTAATTCTGCACAATCTGACGAGTTTGGCAAATATACCAAGGGTTTGCGTGGCTCTTTATAGACTAGGCTTTTATAGATGCTGTCTTATGCGAACTTAAAATCGATAAAAGTGTGGTGCGTATTGATTTAGACTTTTTCGATTTTTACCAGAATATATTTTATTGATTGTAGACTTAAGGGGCTAATCATAGCGTTGACAAATATGTTAGCTTCAGGCGTTTAAACAAGGCGGCACGTAAGCTCATATATGTAATGCTAAGAAGGCTAACGTTTCTATAAGTGGCGCGCAGTTAAGAGGCTCTCCTTTTTTGTGGATTGGGGAAGCGATGCTAAAGTTCCATTCTTCAGTCATGCTTTCTGCCATTTCAGCGTTTCTTAAATTTTACCGTCCACTACATGCAGAAGTGGTTTTTCCATATTCTCCATATCAAGTTTTGTCGAGGAGCTCGTTGAAACATTCTTTGATAGAGTCATCTTTTTTCTCTACGGTGACCTGAGCGACTATCAGGCTGATGTTGGCGGATAGAGCCTTGATGCATTCACTTACATATCAAAAGCTCAACAGTTCTTGACTAAGGTTACCCCTTGCAACATATCCGTACCCAAAAAACAGGTTTTTTGTTTTCTTTGTAGCAATCGCCGGAGTATGTATGGATTTGCCACAGTTGGTGTGGCACCACTCTTTCTGAATTGGGATGATATCTCCTTTACAACTGTCGAGGACTGTACATGGTCTGTTCAAGATTCGAACATTCCATGTGCAGATTCAAACGTCGTTGTCATTTTTTCGTCTTACAGGGTCGTCAATAGTAGATATTCAAGTTTTTAATTGCTTCGCCGGGTAGTCAATTCCACGCACAACTCCCAACCTGGAGAGCCAGACCCTTTTATAACCCCTTGGCGAAATAGGCAGGGTATTCTGAAATTAGTAACCATCTTTATCCGCCACCATCTCTATTTCAGTCTTGAAAAACCGTACTGACCTCAACTTCAAATACATTCAACTACTCCATATGAGGTATCTGCCATACTTAAAGTTGAATCCATCGCCAGGTTGACGCAGCTCAATGTCTACCCTAATTGCACACACCCAATCGATAGACAAGCTTAGAGATTGTCAATAGCACAACTAGGTCGTCGCAATTGCAATAGAACTTGGGCCTTGCAACCAAGATCCATGTGTTTGCTTTTCAAACAAAAATCTGAAGAAAAGCCTGTGGTGGAAAAAGCTACAATATCTTCCAAGGTTAGCATCCAAACCTGTCATACGTCACTTCTAGAAGCCTTAGTGAGATCCAATCCGTCGCACATGAGCTCAGAGGAAAACAACAGGTAACTGGGTAGACAATCAAAAGTCTTGTCAACTCCCTCTAATCTTGCTGAGGTAGTTTCCAACATGCTTTATTTTGATAGAAAATTTGATGTTAAAATCCCAAATCCTTCAGGATGCGAAGCTGGGGACTCACTGTTAAAAAGTAAAGATCTGATGGGTTGGTAGCGGTATTGGCAAATTCGGTAAAAATCAGAAGTTCGAGGAATTAGACAAGACCATCTACCCATTGAACAAAAACTTAAAAAAAACCTCAATTGGAACTATATCGGAATGGTCTCCAATTTCCTCTACAGACACTGCGGCCCGGGCTATCTACATATATGGAATGGTCTTGAACATCAACCAACAAAACTCTCCAGTTAACGCTGTCTTTGACAAACTGCTTCCAATTGCGCAACCCCATATGATTGAGGTTCACTTCTACTTGTGCACATCATCTTAGCCGAGATCTCACTTTCTGTGTTGTCGTCCTTATCATTATTACCCATTCTCTCAGGCCATCTCTAAAGAATGGTGCAAACATTCCTAACCGGGTCGATATCGTTGCACAGCTCGTGGAGTTCGCTGCTATATCTTTTCCACAAAAGGCAGTTCGTTGACAAAAAGAATTTTGTACGCGATTTTAATCAGGACCACAGTATGCATAAGTTTACATTTAGCTTTATTTACTTTATTTTAGCCGGATAAGCGAAAATGTTAATTGGTTCGTTCTGTTTGATAGTAGTGTTTGGGTCATCCCTGCAGTTTGACAGTCTGCAGGACTTATTCTTCCATATAATCAACACCGAATGTGACTCTACTACTAGTTTATTTGTTCGTCTCTACTGGCCTGTGTTCGACGAATTATTTCTACCTTTTGGTAAGTCTTTCAAATGCTGTTCCTGGGGTAGCATGTCTCCATTTAATCGATCGCTCGCTTCTTATGCTCACTTTCGGAGAAGCCGATATCCTTCCCTACAAACGCCTCGAGGCGAGTTTGCCTACATTCTTCATGAAATCAGAGGTTTCATGTGGGTCATCGGATAGAACGGAGGACACCAGTTGCGAAAATTTCTACAGCTCCTTGGCATCGGCGCCACTGATCTACACTGTCTTAAGCAGGTTGTAAGGGAGATTAAGGGATACACGATTGGCAGAGGTTCCAGCGGCTTGTTCAACGTTAAATCTTTTCTGATTGATGATGGTTAGTGGTCCGCATCTTTCCCGGAATGTTTGCACATCTCTAATATTTGCGTTGAGTGTAACATGTTCAATTTGGTTGGCGGTTTTTTGATCTGATGACCGCCATCTGCATACTGAGGTGATAAAACCGTATGCGAGCTGTAGTGACATACCGTCCAGTTGCAGACACAATCAGGCTAAATTTATTCGGAGACGTGGTCTCGTGCAGACTATATTCACCAATTGTGCGACTAAAGATGTCGTAAATTCTCTCTTTGGCGTTAAAACCATTTATAGCAATTTTAAGGTAAGTAGTGTAGTAGTGTTGTCGCCTATTTCCTCTGTGACTACATATCAGACGAATTAAGCTTTGATGCGTTCCTTAACTGGCCGAAACCTGAAGATTTCTTGATTTCGTCGCCGGGTTACAACAAACCTGCACTCGAAAATGCTGCTAATTATCTACTCGTACTTCCATTTCTATGTGCATTTCTACAAGGTGAAACCCACTCACCAAGTTTAGAAAGAGGAAGTTGTTGCAAAAAGAATTTGCACTGGAACTGAACTGGAAAAAAACTCAAAACGCATAGCTTAACTCAAGCTGAAATAGCTTTATATGTCTAGTGGAAAGACAGTGCTATTATTCGCAAATGTTAACTTCTTTCTTACAACTTTTACTAGCGCTGATTTCGTTTACCAGGCTCAGTTATATGCACATGAAATTCGCCGACTTTGTTTTGACTCTGGTTTTATGGATATGCCGAACTCCTGTAGTCGTGAAAATACGAAATCGACTTTTCCAGGAATGGTTTTGCCCATAATCTTAGCCAACAAAGGCATGTAGTCGAGTCTCAGCGGATGATCCCGCTCCTCGTTAGCAAAATATACGTCTGTCTGGCAAACGGGGATATACGCAATTCTAATTGAATGAAATGTTGTGATGATACAGTGGAGGGAGCTAAGCATCTACAGTGTTGTGCAAAACAAAAGCAACAAATTTAGTTCGAACGTATAAATGGAAATAATTTTTTTCCTAATAAACTTTCTAAAAAAAATTAAATGTGGATTTTTATACTGATGAAACAGAAACATAATAACGTAGTTTCCAAAAGCATAACAACTATTATGTTTTTTTTTTCTTCATTACAAAAATCTACATTTAATTTTTTTTTTTAGAAAT
Source organism: Volucella zonaria (assembly GCA_963966105.1). NCBI lineage: Eukaryota > Metazoa > Arthropoda > Insecta > Diptera > Syrphidae > Volucella > Volucella zonaria. Next base: position 126,763,422 of record OZ014533.1, on the reverse strand, counting down.
TTCATTAGGGAAAAAATTATTTCCATTTATACGTTCGAACTAAATTTGTTGCTTTTGTTTTACACAATAATGCATGTTTTTAGTGGCAGCCAAGCTGCGCTTAAAGCCTTAATTAACCCTCTCAGCACTTCCAAGCTAGTTCGAGTATACAAGACTTCAACGAACGCAGTCGAGAGATTGAATTCAGTGAGTTTGGTTTGAGTCCCTAGGCAAAGCCTCAAGCAGTGAGCCAGGGTCTTAGGGCCTTCCATTGCTATTTAGATTTCTTGTAAGCACAACTGCAGGATGCCATCAGACCAAAAAAATGCTTTCCCACGCTTCAAAGAAGACAGAGACTTTCCTCTTTTCAGTAGGAAAAGCCATAAGCTGCTTACTAGCGTCCTAACAGATTATTGCTAAACACTTGGTTCTGCTAGGCATAGGCGACATAATATCCTGCGACGCTTGCTGAAAGATTGTCCGGGTTATCTCCGCATCAGGATGCACGTACTTGGCGCTGATGAACGTGGACGCTGGGCAGTAGGCACATTATTACTGAAGCCTTTACTCATCTTTCTACGAAAGTAGAAATTTTAAGTAAGAACTCAGAAGGAGTACAACGTATTAAATCCTTGTCTAAATCCTCTGTTCCTTTTCAACAGGAAAAAAATATAAAAAGGCATAATATAAAAAGGCATAGCTTTGATTACGACCAGAATATTAATTTTACCATCGGTCAATGAAGTCCCGACACGTTTTGCTTACTTTCTTCTCCAAAATATTAAAAGGGCGTAGAAGGTCACTCACCTAGCTAATAGTAAGAAGACAATATTCAACTCCGTTCGTATGAACACATATGAAATGTAACATATCCGAATTCCCGCACATATGGGCAAAATTAATTGGCATACAATTAAATAGGGCATTCGAAGGAAATCGTTTACCAAGAAATTGCCTCTGCGCAAACGCTTAATTGTTTAGAAATACTCGTCTTCCCAAAAAATTTGGTACCTGATGCTCAACTTGGTAAATATAAGTAGATTTTTCCAAGCATTTTGAAAGAGACATATATTAACATGCCTCATATTTATCGCGGGTTCTAGAGCTAATTCACAAAAAAGACCCACCTACAGCAGTGGGTAATAAATGTCAATCATCGCGAGATGTTTTCTATCAGGAAAAGAAATTGCTTAGGGCGTCTCCGGGATAATATCACACAATCCGTTTTCAATATCAATTAGCGCGAAGTTACGTAAACACCCACAAAAGGCAGTCAAATTCGGGTTAAATTGTTCACTCGCTACCAATCGTTACAAAATTCGAAAGAATTTTACATATTCGTTCTTTAATTGATTAATTAGCGGCATCGATTAGGGAATTTTTGCGTCCAGATGTTAGGCATCCAGCAGGTAAAAAGGGTTCTCTACCTGATCTTTCCGCTCGAGAAAAATAATTTGGTGTTTTGCACATATAAAGCATGCACAGTTCTTAACTATGTAGTCAGTTTAGCGCAAACACCTAGTCAGTAACGTTAACTTAGACAATTCGCTTCATATTTACCATACCTATTTTTCAAAATTATAAATACATTTACGATGAGTGGTTCAATATTTTCGGTTCGTTCAAGTGACGGCAACACGTTATGCAATCGCGAGCTACGTGGTTACAAAAAACAAGGGACGTATGATAACACTTTTAAGCACTACAAAGACCAATCCAACTATGAGCAACGCAAGTTAGATCAGTCTTTTGAAAGTCCAATCTGTGATGCATTTGTGACTTTCGAAGAAGGCCTCCAAAGAAAAGTAAGACCGGATTCCGAATTTAATGCATTCCATAATCGGCATGAGGAGCAGCTACCCTATAGCTCCAACAGCTTATTAGACATTCCCAATGATCCACGTTCAAGTCCTAAAATCGTTGGAGTTGAAAGAAAGAAAACCACTGAAGATCAGCCAATCTGCATGAAAAGGCACTCCATTGCATTTGAAAATAGTCTCATTACAGCGCCAGAGTTGCAGCATCAGAATTGTAAGAGGAGGCGTATTTTGAACCATCGACCTAAACGGCTTTTCATTGCTGAAGCCTTCATCGCTATCCCAGCTTCCAAAGCATCGCAATTCATCAAAGCCCGAGAAAATAAAAAATCGGATTCTATATGTTCCGTCAAGGATCGCATAACGTTCTTCAATAAACTTACAACCGAAAACACCAATGAACAGAACGGCAGCATTGAGTCATCCGAATTGAAGGGAAAATTTGTATCACTCCTTCGACAGAAAGGAAACAGAACAGACTCAAAGGCAACTGTCATCCGGCTTTCGCAATTGTTGGAAAAATTATCTATGGCGGAACAGAGTCCAAGGACACCTCCAAAAGAGTCAATTAGCACAAAAATGAGTATAATAACTACAAAAGAGCCGTTTAATAGAATCACATCTTCTAATGATAAATGTAAAGTAAAACCTGCCATACACATCCCGAAGAACAGGACTAACTCCTTGCCAACGCCGATAAAGCGGAAGCCATCATTTGAGAAAACAAGGGTTGCAGCGTCATCAATAGCAAAAGGCACCAACATCTATTTGACGAACCCCAGAGGCCATAGCCTGATGAACGATTTATCACTTGTGATTCCAGTGAAGCTGAGAGTTGCCGAATTCGAAAAGCGCATTTCACCAACACAAGTGCAAACAACCAAATTGTAATTTTTAAATATGAAAATTGTATATGTATTTAAACTATGTATTCGTCGATGATTTAATAAATGGTTAAATATAACAAACAACTTTTTTTTTCAATTTGGAAGATATCAAAGACTGTTGTGAATTACCTTGCATGATAGGACGTGGTCTGCGATGTAGTTCGGAATCAGGGCGCTGCACTGGCGCAGTTAGTAGCAGTCACATTCACCATAGGAAGCGCTTCTGGCTATCAAGTGAATCGATTTATAACCATCAACAGGTAACAGTAGCCGTTTCAAGGCGGAAATGGTCCTAGGATGTCGATATTTATGCTGGTATTTATTGAGGTTAGCGTAGTTGCGTTTAAACTCAGTTTTGGAATAGCGGTTAGCCTCGGTTCGAGAAGTTGAAGCAATGCGGACGAATGTGTGGCCAAACCAAGCGCGACCTGGATACGAGAAGCTGGATACGAGTAGCGTCGTAGAACAACTTTAGAAGGCCTTTTTTAATGATTGAACGCACTCGGTTACGCGATACGTCGTAGAAGATAGATTTTGTTGAGTTTACTTACTTACGTAGCGCCACAGTCCGGTTTGAGCCTGAACTTCAACCAACAAGCCTTTCCAGCTAGCCCGCACCAACTCTCAAGTTTGTACGAGTAGAGGTCTACTTGCGTGCGCTACCTTAAATGCGGTTATCCTCCGACGCACCGCCCCTAGGGGTTAGGCTCCAAAACTTTTTGGGCCGCATTTGCGATCTCCATTCGTCCAATATGGAGGCGCCATCTCAGATATTGGATTCATACAGTTCGTGGTGGCTGAATCAACTCCTCCATTCGCCGTCAATACAAACGGTGCCGAAAAGATTCCACGCTTCGGGCATGCTTTCCTCTGGCTATATTTCACAGATAGTGTATGTTCCGAACCAAGAAACAACCGTCTGCGGCAGCAGCTTTATTTGACTTTAGTTTCGATATTGCAATTTTAACTTCTAATAGGTCAGGAGACTCGAATAAGCCCCGGCTACGACTCTACTACTAGTTGTTCATGTTCATCTGCGCAGGCTTTTATTCTGGCTTTGTAGCACTGGAATATTCATTTTACTTTCAAATATCGTTCCTGTAGTGACATATTTCCATTTCATTGATTTCCATTTCCTCGATCGTGCGCTTCTCGTTCCTTCCTTCCTTTTTTTTCCGCGAAGTCTGTGTTTTTAAAGCTCACGAGCAACTCTCGTCTTTCGATGCGGGGTAGTTTTAACATTTATGCTTCTTGTTTAGCTACACGTACCTGCCTATATTTGTCGCCAACCCAGAAGATGCTTTCTGGCGATTGACGCTTTGAAACCAATCACATCAGAAGCAGCTTCTCTGTTGAGAGGCTAGAATTTTAAGAGAGCTTGCGGAAAAAGCGTTCGGCAAAGATTCAGGTCCTCATGCCATGGGGTTTATCCATTACTATCATTATCCTTGCCCTTCATACCATAGATGTCAGTGGTGTATTCATTGATAAAGAACAAGTGAGTTGTTTGTCACTGGGACAGTTTCCTTAAGCGTTACTTTAAAGCACAAATGAGCGGCTTGTAGTCCGTTTGGATATAAAATATTCGTCCTTCTAGCACTGTAATAGACATTGCAGTAAGTTCCCGATTGAATGTGAGTTAGCTTTACTGTTAGCGGAAAACTGTTTGGAGAAACATCCAAGTCGCATCGCTACGCTGTCAGCTTTTTTTTTCTGTTTTAACGAGCGGCCAAAGTGGTAACGCCGATATACACCGAATATGCGGTCATTGCATCGTAGGTCGTCATATACTCACGTACTAAGAATAGAAAGTCTTCCTTTTCGACAATGCAAGTGCAATTCATGGATAATAGCTTTGTAGCAATTAATTATACCCGCTAAGTGGTTCCCAATTAGTTATGCTGTTAATATTAGAAGTTATGAATTTAAAACAAGCTGTCGTTCCCGTACTATAGCCGAAGGACAGGGACGTAATTCCGGAAGCGATTATGAAAAGAGAGTGCTGTCGTCAGCAGGGCAAACTAGCATTTATTTCGTGGATATCAGACTTGAAGCGCCATGAGATTCGTCAATTCTTAATAGACATATTTTCGCAAAATATTCTTATGTTAAACTTTATCAAATACCTTAGAAATATCAAGTGCACCTATCTTGCTTTCGCTAGATGGCCAGGGGCTTGTTAGCTAAGGCCCTGGTATACCCCGGACTGTAGCGCCACTAAAGGAAGTAAGTAAGGCGGTTTTACAGTATTTCCATGACCGAACAAGGACGTAAGTGCAATAGTTTGGCATAAGGAGACGAAGGCAGATACGCCTTTGTTAGGGACAAGTTTGACTAATGATATTTATTATCACCTCGAAATGAGTTCTAAAGAGCAGGGTTAATAATAAAGCTTCGCAGTAGTTTTTCCAACGTGAAGAACACCTCTTCAGAAGCAAGGGAGTTACATACATGAGTACCATCAAGAGCTCTTGCTATAGAACAAATCCGAAAGTGGATTGGCCCCAAAAAATGTTCGACGCGCTCTAGTATAGACGGAGGCATGACTTCGGGAAGCGTTGGGCGTTGGGATGGAGAATTAGACAGCGTTTCTAATGCTTTTACCAACAGACCAAAGACGTTTACTACACTTGGGACACTGTAGCATACTTTACCTCAATTTTAGGTCGTACTGGAATGTTACACGTCTTACAAAGTTGCTGCAGTCATTTCTGGCCAGTTTTTGTTGTTTTTGTTTTTCTCTATCGAGTTAACCCAAAAAACTGTTTTATAGCCCTGACAGCTTCTTTACAGGTCCCTTCTATTTTGATTTGATACTTTTCATTCGATGAGGATAAAGAATTTCATTCCCAAGAGGACAGTGTTTGCGCCACATCAGTAGCGGCATCCAATTCGCCAAGAAAAGGAACGGCTAGTTAAAATGTCTGAAGAAGAACTCAATTACAACTGGCTTTCTCGTGTTTCCATACGGTTCTCTAAAGACTTTTCCTTAACTGTATGTCAGAATATACGAACTCCTATATTGGGTGAATGACTCGAACTCCAACTTTTCAAAATGCTATAATTTTTTTATTTTTTGATAAATTTTATTGTGCCAAAGCAAAAAATTTTGGAAAATACATCAGTTTTCAAATTTTATCAGTAGTTTTCAATATGTCCACCGTTGGTGCGAATAATGGCCTTGAGACGGCCGAAGAAAGCATCGCACGCTGCACGCAAGTGGCTCTGCGGTATTTTGGCCCATTCCCGGCGAAGTGCTTGTTTGAGGTGGTCCAAACTTTGGTATTTTTTAGTACCAACCTTTACCTTCAAAATACCCCAGACAGAGAAATCCAACGGATTTGCATCCGGAGAATTTGCAATCGGTTGTGTCGAAGAAATGAAGTGTGGAACATTGTTTTTTAACCAATCTTGGTTGAGGCGCGCTTTGTGAGACGGTGCCGAGTCTTGTTGAAATGTCCACGATCTCCGACCGAAATGATTGTTTGCCCAAGGCTTCAATACTGCCTCTAAGACAGTTTCAGGGTATACGATCGCATTAATTTTGACGTCATGGTCCAAAAATACGAGCGGACAGCGACCATCGGCGTTTATGGCGGCCCAAACCATCACCATCGGTGCTGCCTGCTTTCTGGTGGCCGTCCGAAGGTGTAAATTTTCGAAGGACCTCTCTGGCAAGTAAACTCGGTCATTTTGTTTGTTGACATATTGCCCGATAACAAATGGCGACTCATCGGAAAAAACTAAATTCGGCAACTCACCACTTTCGTGCAAGCGTAGCAACTCCTTCGCTCTTTCGACTCTAACTTTTTTTTGTTGCGGTGTAAGATCGTGAGTTTTTTGGAACTTCAATGGCTTGAGTCCAAGCTCATTTTTCAGTATGTGTTGCATCCGTTCCAATGATATGTTGAGCTCACGAGCCATTTTTCTTCCACTTCGACGCGGATTTCGCTCAATTCGAGCCTTCACTTTCCGAACCATTTCTGCCTATGTTGCTGTTTTTTTATGACCACCTCCATGGCGTTTTGCAACGCTGCCAGTATCACGGTAACGACCTATGGTTCGAGATACAAATGATTTATTCACGTTGAGGTGCTGGAGGGCTCTAACCATAGCTACTTGTGGTTTTCCAGCCAAATATAATTCAATCACACTATCACGTTTGAATTCCATCGCGGATAAAAATTTTTCAACACAGCTGAGACGCAAATCGTTTAAAAGGCTTGTAAATAATAAAATTATCTGTCATGTATCGACATTTGAGCTCACAGTCATGAACGGTTTGGAAATTATAGCAGTCTGAAGTTGGTTGCAGTTCGAGTCATTCAGGGTGTAAATATAAACATCCGATACTATTGTGTCATAGCAGATTTTTGTTTTCAAACAAACGGCTGTGTTTGGCTTCATAGTCAGTAGAAGTTTTTAGTATTCCATTGGAGTTCAAATTGCCCAACTTCCGGAGAGCAACCAATCGAAAACGCCATTAATATGGTCAAGGTAAGAACAGGAAGAAAATTGGCAAGAGCAATGCGTAAATATCGCTTTTTTCAAAACAGTTATACGGGAAGTACATTTAATTATTGGGTTAGAGCCTAAATTTTTTTATCATGATGACAACTTGTCTCACTTATTTCACGTATCACATTTCAACAGAATCGGTCCATGCGTTTGGTTTTTATAGAATTTGTTCCGCCTGTTCCATACAGTGGTAGGCATTCGTTTAAACGCACACTAATTTTTGAGATTATTCCAATAATTTTTTTTTTTATGGTTTAAATAACTTTAAATTGTTTATTCAATTTTCAGTTATTAAAAAAAAAAAAGTACCACAATAACATTAAAAACACTTTTTTTTTATAAAATTGTGGAAATTGGGGTAGACATACGTTTATGCGCACTTAAGTTAGGGTTTTTTGAACTTCACAATTATTGTTTTTAATAAATTTCAATACTACATACGAGTATATTAATACATTTTAATATTTCGTGTGATGGATAAAACACGATTTGGCATGGATTCGATTAACCTATGGTATCGAATCGGGTCCAATTTCAAGCCAAGCCCGACGAATTCCAATTTTGGCCTCGGAAACGATGTTGTATTGCTTCCCTTTTGAATATACTTTACCAGCAAGTATGCCCCAAAGGTTCTCGATAGGTTTGCAATCTGGACTACTATATGCCGGCCATTCAAATAGTTCAATGTTTTTTGAGCAAAACCACTCTTTCGACTGCCTAGAAACATGGATGGAAGCGTTGTCTTCCTGGAAAATTTAGTTTCTTTCCGGTTCTTCTTCATAATAAGTAACTAAAATGTCTTACAACAGCTCCGTATAGGTTTTTGAATCAATTTTTGTGGTAATAAAAGAAACAAACGTCTTTCCATAATACGAAAAAGCTCCCCATATCATAACAGTTCCGCCCCCGAAACTGCGTTTGGATCGAACCACACCTTGTCGGCTTAAATTATGCCAATAGCAGCTGTAGCAGTCCGGCTCGTCTAAATTAAGTTTTTTCTCATTAGAAGATATCACATTTCGCCATTCGTGGGTCTAGGACATATATGTACTTACGGCCAAACTCCAATCTTTTGATTTTGTGGCACTTAGTCAAATGTGGTTTGCTTTTGGGTTTTGTCCAGTTGATAGATGAAGCATTTAAAACACGTGCGATATACGGAGCACTAACGGCACGATCTAATTTTGTTTTAATTTGCCGAGATGATAAACGGTTTTTGATAGCTTCATCACGAATTTGACCTCTTTGTCGCAGTTAAAGCTTCGTATTTCCTTCGATTGGTGCTTTAACGCCATATGTTTCTCCTTTTTTCAGGAAATTTCTTATGACGCCTTCGCTTCTACCAACTCTAATTGCAATTTTCCTGTTTGAGTAGTTTTCCTCCTCCAAAATCCCGATTTTTTCTTTTTCGCATTCAGTCAATCTTTTCCCCTTGCCCATGACTGGAAAAGCTTTGGAACTATTTAGTATATACAAGAAAAAAGAAATAAAAAAATTAATTCATTCGATTTACTTAAAAATTTTTACCTTTTTTACACACAAAATCTTTATATTCTCTACTAAAATGCAGATGCGTATAATCGAATGTCCAAGAAAAATAGAACACAAATAATATAATGAGTCTATAACTTAATTCGTGCGGTTTGCTAAGAGATGGCGTAACTTGTGTTATTCTATTGCTATTATTCCATTGGAACATGCGTTGGAAAGCTACTGTCATTGTACGTCATTTCAGTATATGTCATTCCTTTGAAGCGTAAACAACAATAATTTTTTTTCACTCAAATATGTCGAACTTTGTGCCTGAAAAAGTGTTTTTGCGGGGAGTTCTTCTTCATTACTTTAATATGAAGAAAACTGCTGCCGAAAGTCATCGTATTTTGGTGGAAGTTTATGGTGAACATGCGCTAGCTGAGCGAACGTGCCAAAAGTGGTTTGCATGATTTAAAAATGGTGATTTCGGCTTGGAAGACGATGAACGTCCTGGGCAGCCAAAAAAGTTTGAAGATGAAGAACTGGAAGCATTACTCTATGAAGATTGTTGGCAAACACAAGAAGAGCTCGCAGAATCTTTGGGTGTCACTCAAGCAGCCATTTCAAAACGTTTAAAAGCAGCTGGATATATTCAAAAGCAAGGAAATTGGGTTCCACATGAACTCAAGCCGAGAGACGTCGAAAGGCGGTTTTGCATGTCCAAAATGCTGCTGGAACGCCACAAAAGGAAGTCATTTTTGCATCGGATTGTTACTGGTGATGAAAAATGGATCCATTACGACAACCCCAAGCGCAAAAAATCATATGTGAAACCCGGCCAACCAGCCAAATCAACGGCAAAGCCGAATATCCATGGCGCGAATTTAATGCTCTGTATTTGCTGGGATCAGATGGGTGTGCTGTATTATGAGCTGCTAAAACCGGGTGAAACCATCAATGGTCAACGCTACCGAACACAATTAATCCGTTTTAAGAGAGCAGTGGCCGAAAAACGCCCGGAATATGCGACCAGACACGAGGCAATAATTTTCCATCATGATAACGCTCGGCCCCACGTTTCTATTCCGGTTAAGAACTATTTGGAAAACAGTGGATGTGAAGTCTTACCCCACCCGCCTTATAGCCCAGACCTTGCTCCTTCTGACTACCATTTATTCCGGTCGGTGCAGAACGCCGTCACTGAAATACGGTTCACATCAGAGCAGAATATCAAAAATTGGCTTGATTCATTCTTGGCTGCCAAGCCGGCGCAGATCTTTTGGGATGGGATCCACAAATTGCCAGAAAGATGGGAAAAGTCATAGCTTCAGATGGGCAATACTATGAATAATACTATTGCACATGGTTTTTTGAAATAAACGTTCAAATTTTGAAAAAAAAAAAAAAAACGCACGAATTAAGTTATATATCCAATACAAAGTAGATAAATCGCCTGGTACAACGCGGAAAGTACCGTTACAAAACAAATTATTGTTGATTCACATTCCTAACACTGATGGTAGTAAAGACCTGAATGTACCAAATTTAAATTCTTAAAAATAATCCAGTACTGGAACATTAATTTAAAAAATTGTAAATGTGTATAAACGAATGTCTACCAGAGGAGGAACCACTGTGCACTGACTTACATCTCAGCGGTTGCGATGGCGAAAATCTACGAATTACGGTTCGAACCGCTTGACCACCATCCTTATCCACCAGATCTAGCCGCAAGCAGCTTTTTCCTGTTCTCTGCTAAAGAGGACAGAGATTTTCGTCGAATGCAGACCCAATCAACTTCGTAAAGATAGCGGCACTCTTCAATAAAAGCTAGTGAATGCTAGTCGTGCATCTTTTGGCAGTTGCTTACCGAAGTTTCAGTCATTTTGGACGCGCAGTGTTTAGTTGACAGTCGTTTGCGTGAGTCGATGTGAGTGTTTTTTGTGAAAATGGAAAAAATTGAGTATCGAGCTGTTATTAAATTCTTGTTTTTAAAAGGCAATACGCCTACGCAAATCAAAAATGAGTTGGACTCTGTGTATGGGGACTCTGCACCATCATTTACCACAGTGAAATTTTGGGCAGCTGAATTTAAACGTGGCCGTAAGAGCTTGGAAGATGATGAACGTTCGGGACGTCCAAAAACTGCAACCACTGACAATAACATTGCTAAAGTTCACCAAATGGTGTGGCCGCCGAATTAAAGTGAGAGAAATAGTAGTGGTTATGAAAATGTCCAAAGAACGTTTAGGCACGAGAAAGCTGTCCGCGCGTTGGGTGCCGCGTTTGCTTACGTTAGACCAAAAACGTGTTCGAATGAACATTTCCAACGCTCTATTGGCGCAGTTTAGGCGCAATAAATCAAAGTTTTGGCGCCGATTAATTACTGTAGATGAAACTTGGATAAAACATTATACGCCCGAAAAAACTCAGTCAAAACAGTGGACTGCAGAGGGCGAGCCGGCTCCAAAAAAAGCAAAAACTGTTTTTTTCGGCTGGGAAAGTGATCGCGACTGTTTTTTGGGATAGTAAAGGAGTCATCTTAATCGATTATCATTATTACATGCCAAGCTGAAGGCAGAAATTGCGGAAAAACGGCCACATTTGCAGAAAAAGAAAATCCTGTTTCACCAAGACAACGCGCCGTCTCACACGTCAGCGGTTGCCATGGCGAAAATCCATGAATTACGGTTTGAACTGCTTGACCATCCGCCTTATTCACCAGATCTAGCCCCAAGTGACTTCTTTTTGTTCCCTCATCTAAAAACTGCACTCGGAGGACAGAGATTTTCGTCAAATGAGGAGACAATCACCTTCGTGAACAATTATTTTGCAGAGAAAGACGCCAAGTACTATTTGGACGGGTTAGAGAGATGGGAGCATTGCTGGGAGAAGCGTATGGAGTTACAAGGAAAATTTTGAAAAAAATGTCTTGTATCATTGTTCGGAAACTTTACAGACAACCCTCGCAGTTCATAAGTCCAAAAAACGTTAAAATTAAAAATAAATTAAAAGAAGTATTACTACAAAATTCTGTTGGTATTTTCATCCAATTTATTGATTTTGTTTTATTTATTTTTTTCTTTCTGTTCAATTCTTTTGGTTTGCCATTATAACTTGGTCTTTTTGGTCTTGGATAGTTCTATATAACATCTGCAGATACTTTCGCTTAATTAGTATCTTCTTTCTGCCTTACAAAGTTTATCTGCATTTTCATACAAAAAACATTTACCATTTCAGTTTTCTCTTGTAACATTTGTTTTATTTTAATTTTGATAATTTTTGCATGTATAATATGTTTTCCATTAAAACAGAAATAAAAATAGAAAAGAAAAAAACATGTTTTTTTCTTTTGTTTTTCTTGTAGTAAAACTGTTCTGGCAATTTTGGAACGAATTGTATATTGAATTTTGAATTATATGATGCCATTATTGTTTTGTTGTTTGTTATGATCATTCTCTATTTGTTTTATACCATAGATTTCTGTGTTGTTTCTTTGTTTGCAGCAATTTAACATATGTGTACGGTTAGCCATTTGTTTGTTTTTTTTTTTTTACATTACAATAGTACACTTTTGTTTTTTAAATATTGTTTACAGTTTTATTTTACTTTAAACTTATAAATGTATTTTGTTTTGTTTTTTTTTTCTTTTATACTTTTTTTATTTAATGGCAGTCTTTTGATTTTAAGCGAATACCTATGTTGTTAATTATTTTAATTGTTTTCTCAGTTGTTTTTAAATGTATTTTATTTTGAGCTTCAAGGATGTAAAGAGTTAGAGAGTGAGAGTGATTAGTAAACCAAATGATTTAAAGTAACAAGGACCTTGAGCCATATTCGTTTGATCAACGATGAACGCGGTCGATAAGACTTAAATCACAGGCGGAAGTTAGTCAAAACCATTTATAGTACAGTCACACCTCGAGTTACGACGCTTCGACTTAAAGACCAAGGCTCATAGAATACGTTGCGTTTGTTTCGTCGACGTTATCGACTGACAGCTGGATAGAATATACACTTTGTTATGGGATCAGGCCCATAAACAAAGGATATGACGGAACTGACGGATAAAGTAGATTTACTTTCTACTTTTCAATCCGTTGGCAGTTCACACATTCACACATTGAGGACCATACATTCACATACTGAAGTTCACGGATTAACAAATTGAGAGTAAGCACTTTCATTGGTGGATACATTGAGAGAATGGAGAGAAATTGTCGTAGCTTGAAAAGAAAACATTGAGATTAATTGACATTTCAATTATTTTGTTTCGTTTCGTTTGTTATTGTGCCAATGTATGCCACGGATTCTATGGGACTGTCAATTCCGTCAAATGCATCAACGTCAACCTATCCGGGATCCTAACGGACGCAACGGATTCTATGCGCCGGGCCCTTATGTCATTTCGACTTACGACGTCGGCAAAATTTAGGAAGCTTTCCTCGACATACGTCATTTATGCTTCGAATTACGACAGTAAATGCGTTAGTAGGCCGTACAAAATTGAAATTTGACATTCGAAAAAACTGATCTTTTTTTAGTTTGCTAAGCAATTTCTATTGATATTTTGTAGAACAAAGTAAGAAGTGTGCTATTGTAAGATTGTGTCGTATTTTATTTTGATGTTTTTTTTTTTTCATTTGATAAGCAACTCTGGTAAGTTGTATGTTTAATTTATTTTAATTAGTACAAAAGCAGGTATTGATTCGTTGATTGCTTTAGGTTGAAGTGAAACTTTAATATCATGGATGGAAAAAAGATCATCTTCCTCTGTTTCGGGAAGCGAAAGGTAATTCCAATCAAAACTAAAATCGAGATTTTGGACCGCTTGGATAAAGGCGAAAAGGCCGTCGACATCGCACGTTCCCTAGTACTTCCCCACTTAACTGTGCGCAATATAAAAGTTAATGCCAGTAAATTATGAGAAGGCGCTTCAGCAGGAGCTTCTGTATCGGATACCATCGTCACTAAAAATAGACCTAACGTTCTAATTAAAATGGAAAAGCTTTTATTTATGTGGACACAGGACTTGAACCGAAGAAAGATTCCTGTGAATGCTAGTGTTATTCAGACAAAAGCGCAGAGTATAGTTGATTCCATCAAAGGGCCGGATGAACATTTTTCTTTTATAGCTAGTCGAGGATGGTTTGACAAATTTAAAAATAGTCATAATATTTAGTTAACTGGGTAATCCGCAAGTGCAGACATTGAAGCAGAAACTTTGTTTCCAAGTAAACTAAAATCATTAATTGAAGGTCAATATAGTCATAGGGAAGATTTTAATGTGGACGAAACAGGTTTGTACTGGAAACGATTACCGACAAGAACTTTTGTTTCCAGAGATGTAAGCGCAGTTCCTGGTTATAAGACAGTAAAAGATAGGTTGACCACCTAGGAAATGCTTTCGGTGATTATAAACTTAAGCCGCTGTTAATATACAATTCTCTTAACCCAAGGGCTTTCATAAACATAGGCAAAAATAATCTTCCGGTAATTTGGAGATCAAATAAAAAAGCCTGGGTAACTTTATCAATGTTTACTGATTGGTTTAGGAAGGAATTTTGCCCAGCGGCTAAGGAATACTGCTTTAAAACTAATCTCTCAGAAAGGGTTTTTCTAATCTTAAACAATGCTCCCGGTCATCCTCACTGTCTTGACGATATTGATGAAAATATTAAAGTAGTTTTTCTTCCTCCGAATACTACAACGATACTTCAACCCATTAACCAAGGAGTAATTGCTTCTTTCAAGGCGTATTATTTGCATCGAACTTTTCAGCCAGAATTATGCACTGGATATGTCCCTCGAAAATGAAGAAAAACAGACATACATAAAGGAAATTGGCAGAATTATAATATTCACCAGGCTATTAAAAACATAGCTGACTGCTGGAAAGATGTAACAGCAGCTTCTAACATGAATGAAGTTTGGCGACAAATTTGGCCAGAATGTATTCAATCTCCACCTAGTGCTAATGTTGACATTGCGCAAAGCGATAACTATGAAATCTTATTAGAAATAATTCGTCTGGCGAAGAAAATAGGATTTTCTGACCTTAATGAAGACGACATAACAGATTTAATTCACGTTCAAGAAGAACCACTTTCCACTGACGAACTAATAAGAATTTTAGAAGACCCAGAAGAGGCGAATACTGGTACAGAAAAATTTACGCCAAAACAGTTGGCAGAATTTCTGGATTACATGGAAAGGGGCTTGAATATATTGAAAAATGATCCAGATCGAGAGAGAAGCGAGAAGGTATCATTTTTGGTTTCAGAAAACGTATCATGCTACAAGGATCTGTACAAAAAAATGAAGTTGGAAGCTGTTCAAACCACAATGACACAATTTTTCAAGCTGTCTTCTACTAATACTGCAGAGCCAGAGCAAGAAACTCAGGCTGAACACAGGTTCTACAAGTTCTAAGTGACGAAGATGAAAATATAATATACAGTTGTTGCGAACTAATTAAGAATTATGATTACTCGAAAACAATGATTTTTAACGCCGTAACATATGTCGACAAACATCGAACCACCGAAAGCGTAGAAAGACGTAAAATACTTCCCAAAACGAATGAAGCTCAAGATAGGTTGATAGTTCGCACGGCAAGAAAAATCCTTTTTTGAGCTCGAACAGTATTCGGAAAGTAGTTTTCGGCGAGGACCCAAATGCACTTTCTGCACGCTCCATTAGGGAGCTTTTTAGGAGATAAGCCAGAAAAAAACATTGCTTTCGCTAAAAAAAAACCGAAAGGCTAGGTTAACTTTTGAAAAGGAACACAAAGAGCGGACCATCTCACAATGGAAAAAAATACTCTGGAGTGATGAGACTAAAATCAATAGAACGAAAAAATGAAGCATTCAATCCTAAGTACACCACACCACACCCTGAAACATGGAGGAGGGAGTATTATGTTATGAGGTTGCATGTCTTTTAAAGGTATCGTATCGTTACACCAAGTGGAAGGTATAATGAACGCTTAAAGCTACATAGGATTACTTCAAAATGTAATGCTGCCCTATACAGAGGCAAAATTGAAAGTAACTTGCAAATTTATGCAGAACAACGACCCGAAACATACTGCGAGGTCAACAAAAGCATGGTTTCAGAATAATTCTGTGGATCTCATCGATTGGCCGGCGTGCAGTCCGGCCCTACATCCAATCGAAAACCCCTGGTACGAATTAAAAAAAAGTTAAAAAGCACAAAATTAGCAATACAAATGAATTCTATGAAATCGCAAGAACATGGCTGTATGGCTGTAATTGCAAACAAAGGACTCCCGACAACATATTGAGGAAAACCGCAAAATACAATGAAAAGTTTACATATTCTCTTAATTAGATCGCCAGCTAATTTCTTGCTACCAAAGCATTTTGAATTAAATTTTATGTTTCCGTTATCTTTTTGCTACTCTTTTTGCTATTGTCTGTTTTTAACTGATACATGGTACAAAAAAAACATACGTTTAAGAGAGGTGGCGGCAATTGGACAGGAAGATCCTCAGATCCAATTCAAGCTGACTAGACAAAAGGTGTCTTAAAAAAAAATCTTACAGATTGACACAGAGTTTTGTCTTTTCATGTAAAGAGCTTATATACTCGATTTTAGCGCTAAAACCGCTAAGGATAAAAATGGCAAATGCTTTTATCTAGCAAAAGATGTATACTCATGTCGGACACATGGAACAATTGACTGCATACCTTCTGCTAAACAATTAAAATTTTTTTTCATTTCGTTGATAAGTTGACGACTTAAACTACCCAGGTTTGACCTTATGTGAATTTCACCAAGAGGCACTGTGTAAAGTACACAAATAAATTAAGTTTTCCAACAACTTTTACTGCGCACTCGCAGTGAGTCAATTAAAGACCTAGAGTTGGTCGTTGGGGCTTACATTTATTTCAAAATGAGGCTCCACCGAAATAATAATTTCTTTTTAAATATTCCTAGTCGAACATTTAGTCTTCTAAAAAGAAGTACATTTGGGGAATAAAATGCAAAGATCAACTCAAAGACACATTGTCTATACTAATTCGGCTACATTAAGTGAACAGAAACAAATTACAGTCGCCTCACGTTAATACAAACCAGCGAGAGGTTCGAATTCCATAATTCGAAGTTATCACGAGTTCCCCAGAAAATCTCTTTATATTTCGAAAAAAATCTACATTTTTAAGCACTTGGTAATTCGAACAAAAAAATCATCGCTGCATAAAAAAACGACGCGTCAATTCGAACTCATAGGCGCCAAACACTCGACAATTCAAAGTTATCAGAATGCATAGAGGTACATTTTGAGACAAGTTCAAACTTGTATCATCGTTGCACGAGCATTTGTTATATGTAGTGTGTCAACACTTCCATTTCGTGTTTAGTTTCAGTTTTCGTTGATTACAGATTAAAAATTTCTGTTAGTTATGAGTCCTAAAACGTATAAATGCTTGACGATTGCTGAAAAGAAGGAGTTAATTGAAAAAGCGGATGGAGGTGGGAAGAAAAGTGATGTCGCAAAAGAATTTAAGATTCCTCTGAGTACACCCTCAACTATAATAAAGCACAAGCAGAAGATTTATGCTACTCAAAATACTGGAGTAAGGAAAAGGACTACTAAAGAGGAATTTCCTCGCCTGGAAGAAAGCCTGGTCAGTGTAGAGGACAAAAAAATTCTATTAGCGGAAACTTATTAAAAGAAAAAGCAAAACAGTTCGCGTCTACTCTAAGCATCAAAGCGATAAGTGAAGGATGGGTTACAAATTTTAAGAAGAGAAATGGAGTTGTATTCAAAATAGTTTGTGGGGAACGTGGAAGTGCTAATGATGCAGTTTGCTTAGATTGGCAAAAGCAAGTTGAAATATTTGATAGAAAACTTTGATGCCTGAGACATTTTTAATACTGATGAAACCGGCCTCTTTTTCAAATGTTTACCTGACAAAACTCTTACTTTCAAAGATGACAAATGTCATGGGGGGAAACATAGCAAAGAGAGATTGACAGTTTTACTTGCAGCAAATATGGACGGTCGGAAAAATTGAAGCCCTTAGTGATAGGGAAAGCAATGAAGCCGCGATGTTTCAAAGGAGTGAAATCGTTTCCACAGAACTTTTTAACGATTGGCTTTTAACAGTTAACGTGGAGATGAAACGACAAAAGAGGAAAATTCTACTCTTCTTAGACAATTGCACTGTCCACAATAGTCCCCCTACATTGTCCAATGTAAAACTCTACTTCTTTCCGCCGAATACCACTTCCAAATTGCAACCACTGGACCAAGGCATCATCCATAATTTTAAGACGTTCTATCACAAAGAAATTGTTAAGCTCTTTTTAGAATCTCTTGACAATCAACTAACTGCGAATATCACGGCTATTTTACTGATTGATAAGGCATGGAGAGCTGTAACACCACTAACAATTCTCAACTGCTTCATAAAATCCGGTTTCATAAAAGAAGATCAGGGAAATCAGGCTATAATTACGGAAGATGAAGAAGCAGCAATAGCACCACTGGTTGATATCAGCGGTGTGAGTTTTTATGACTTTGTTTAGGTGGATGAAGATGTTGCTGTCTCGGGTTCTCTAACCGATGGCAAAATTTTATCTGCTACAGATACAAATGAAATAAGCAACGATGAAGATGAGGAAGATATATCAGAGTCTTTGGCAGAGGTGTCAGTAAAGGAAGCAAGAACCTAATTCGACACATTACAAAGCTTCTGTCTACAAAACAACAGCATTTCAGGCACTATTTCTTAAACTAACATTAAAGACTTCTTCGGAAAGACTAATAACTAACTCACATTATGTAGATACATATGTATGTACATACATATATACATGCATGCATGTATGTACCTCTAACCTTTTGATTTTGTTAAAAAATTAGCAGTTAATAAATAATAATTGATTATTACTCAATGATTCGAACTTTCATATTTTTTCTCTCGAAACTTTCGAACCATTTGATATTTCAAACCCTCGATATTTTAAAAGTCCTTCGAGTTTCGAATTAACGAGAGTCGGCTGTACCTGTATAAGAGGATGCTACTAAATGGATGCCCAAAAGCCTTGATTCAGATAGGAGAAAAATTTAAACCTCCAAAGCAACCAAGGTACTCTAGACTACAAATTTTAAAAGGGACGGATAACATTTTCGACCATTTTTGGCTATTATAGAAAACAATCTATAGAAAGTTTAGAATAAAAGGTAAGTTACCATTCATTTTCTTTTCAAAACAATATTCCTAAATTCTTTTGACCAAAATTTGTGATTCGTTTTACATCATTTATCACCCTGGCACTCCTATCTCACATAGCTCATGAAAATACTTTATTTTATTTAAATTGAAAATCATCGAAACCAGAACAACTTGACGTTCTTACGGAATCGCTTTCTTATTCGCTTCATTATGATTTATTTTCTCAAAATAAAATGTAAAAAAACTAGTTTCTTGGAAAAATCAAAATTGCAAAATTGCTGCAATTTTATTTATTTTACTTTAATAAAACAAAACTATTAGATAGTAACACTTTCTTTATGGAAAATTGTCACAACTTGTACTATAAATAAGAGAAATGTTTATTCGGGACTGTTTTTCATAGCAATTTTGATTTTTCCTGATTTTCAAAAGAGAATTCCTTCTCTAATTTGTTTTTGTTTTTTTTTGTTTTTTCCAAACATCCATCATGAGATTTACTTGTATTCGTTTGTTATCTCAAAATATTGGGCTTTGAAAATTATAATTTATCTATAAAATGAATTTCGACAAAACAAAAAAATAAAAACAATTTACATAAGTACTTGATAAGATTTGAAAATAAAAAATATAAGTTAAATTTAGTTTTTCCAAAAGAACTTTGATGGATGTGTTTTACATTTTTCTTTTTTCCAAAACAAAAATATTATAGCCCAATGTATTTTTTTTTTTTAGTCAATTATTTTTTTAAAGTAAAATTTAGTACAAAAAATAATAGATGTTTATAATTGTGTAAAAACAGGTACGTATATGTTGTATTTGAAAATTGTTTTTGTTTTTTCTTTTTCTTTTTCTGTCACTTATTCCACTGTCCTTATATATTTTCTTTTTTTTCATAAATAAATTTAAATTGTTGTAATAGAGAAAATGTTTTGTTTTTCTTTTTCTTCTAAAATTAGGAACAAGTTTTTGTTTTACTATTCTTTGTTTGTTAATTGTAACTTCCAAAATGCTGACAGGACATTTAGAGAAGATACAGGGTTTTCTTTTCTCACAAGAATTTTTGAAAGTTTCTGATTTTATTTTTGTTTTTCTTTCTCCTCGATTACAATAATGGACTGAAAAGAGCTCTGCATCTCTATTATAAAATATTGGTTGCAAACAGCTGATTATAAATTGCATAGAAACAAAAATTGTGGATTCACTCAAGGAATTATAAAAGGCGCTTAAAACTGGTTGCCTACATATTGAAACAAAAAAATTAGTTTACTTTCTTGCATTAGGAATTTTTAGAAGATGAGTGTGAAGGCATTCACACTACCAACCATGTTAAGCAAGTAACTTAGAATGATGTTGGAAGTTCAAAAATAAAAATAAAAATTGTTTTTAACAAAGAAAAGAAATTCAATTGAAACAATTTTTTTATAATAATGGTTAGTCACTCGGGAAAAAAGTTTTTGAACAGATATTTAATCAAAGTTTTATCTTTAAATGTGCGTCAACTCAAAAGTATAGTACATCGAAATGAGAAAGTAAACCGCAGAGACTAAAAAAACAAAGATCATGATTGTGTTTAAACCTCTTCCGTCTTTTAATTGCTTTACTTTTTTGCAGTGATCAGAAAATTAAAGCGATAAAGCCAGAAATATTATATTGACATTACGATTTTATGAAAAATAAAATGTTTACATACGATAAGAGGAGAGTGTGGTAAATAGGGAGACACCAATAATACTACTTTGAACACATTTTAAGACTGGAAGACACTTCCATTTCAAAGTTAACTTTAGTATGCCAAATTTTAATCATTGTAATTATTGTAAATCATTAAAACCAATACACAATCAGGTGTGAATTGCAAAATAAAAAACCAAAGGCTTAGAGTTTTTTTTTTAAAAAAAAGTGAATGCCGACATTTTGTTCTGGTAAAATTATTTGTTTCGTTTTTAAAGGGTTCAATTTAATTAACTTTCCTTTTTTATTTATAAATTATTTTTTTATTTTTATTATTTTAATTCCCTTTTTTAATTTGTTGCTTACAATTTTTTTTACGTCTCTCCAAAACGTAGACGGATTGTTTAAATATTTACAATATATATATTTTTTTTATTTAAATATATTTTTTTATCCAATTTATGTTATTTGTTTTATTTTGAGCACAATATTGTCAAACGACTAGGTTTTTAAATTTTTAATTCGTTTGCTAATTTTTTATGATAATATTTAATATTTTATAAAACGAATTGTTAAGCGACATAAAATGTAGGAAAAGGTCGTGAAAACCAAAAAAAAAAAACAAATTTCAGAAAACTTTAAGTAGGATATATGTACAGTAGACAGCTTTTGTAGAAATGTTAGTTCGATTTCGTTGGGTTTGGAAATAATTTACCTTTTCAAGCAGGAGCCTTTCCAGCCAACGTTTGGCGGTCGTATGATGATGATCAGTAGAATTTTCATCATTAAACGCAATATTTTAATGGAAAGGTGAAGGACCAGTTTCAATTGAAGAGAGAAACGTTTTTGAAGATGGCATTTGCATTTTCCTCATTGTCAACTACCTAACAAACAATAGCGAATCTAAATTACAACACCGAATTATGCCATGTTATGATATTATGGGTAGATCATCTAAACAGGCAAACAATGGGGTTGTCATCTGGAATTATGGTTTCGTTCATTGTCTCCAATATGAGACAAGAGGATTCACTGTCATGACAATGAACCCAAAAAGCAAAATCAAAAAACAGCTAATTTAAAGAAAGCGAACGGGTAAATCTATCATAGTATTTTTGTTGTACGAATAAATCTATTGATGAGAGGAAAAAGTTTAAAGCAAACGATTATAAAAAGGTTTCACAATTTCCTAAATTGTATCGTAAGACTAACCACATTTATTATATATTTTTACTGGCGAATTATAAGGTCTAAAAATGAAAGGTCTAACTCTGCAAATCATCTACAGACATGACTTGAGAATAAAATGATATTCAATATACTCGTAGTGGAAGTACCTGTTTCAATTTCTAAGTCAGATTGGAATGTTTGAATCGCTGAGGAATAAGGAGTTCGCATAATCCCTGTTAGACTTATGGACTAGAATTATTGCAATACAATTACTTTCAGAAATTTGATAATAAAATTTGATAATTATTCTTCCATTGAACGGTCTCATAAAAAAGTGTAACCAGTCTCTATATTTCGAGTCTCTTGAGGGAAGAGTAAAACTTATTTACGTAAATAAAATTGATGGCACATGCGAAAAATTAAAGCGAAGGGTTAAGCAGCACATACTCGTAGATCTTTAACTTTTCTTTGCGTTCTACTTCACAAAACTCATTCGATGCGTACACATATCTAGCCGTTATTTCTGAATGCCTGTTCATAAGTAAATTTGTTTCCTGACACTAGAGCAATGTGTGTCTTTTCGGTTTGCCCTTTTCTAAATAAGTCTCGATTTTGTTTTGTTAACTGTCCAGAATCGCCCAATAAGATCAAAACTCTTTGTTGAAAATTTTAAAATGGAGACACGAATGTCGCCCGTTTATTGTAAAGACGTAGCCCTTTCTAATATTATGTAAAACAGTACTTTACACAGAAATGTATTGGAATGCCAATTACCGAATGCTGTTACTTTTCAACGACCTAACTAAGATGTTCAAACATCAACTGAATTCAAAGCTTTATCAAATTAAATAAAAGCTGCGTACCTAAGACAGAAATTCAGCACCAGCTAGCTAGATCCAGCGCTTGGTTCAGCAAAGTATTAAGTAAAATCCTGTACCTGTGTGCTAAATTTCCAAGTCTCTCGAAAATACTTCCACCAATAGCAACGTTTATGATTGCCGTTTGAGAAATGTTTAATGTTTGCAGTACAAGACTTCTTCTTTTCGGTTAGTCTTACTGACAAACTACAGGAGTACAGCCATAGCGACCCCCAGGCGATTAAATTCAAGATCGAAAAAACCAAAAGAAACCCGCAGCGACAAAAAATTAGGGGCCCACAATGGAAGAACAGCCTTTTCGACAAGGATACATTCGAGGAGATGCTGAATAGCTCTACCACAGATACAAGCGGATCAGCCGAAAGCTTGTCGCATCAACTTATAGAAAATATCGCAGCGGCTTGTGATGTGGCAATGCCCAGGAAAACAGCAAATCGAAGAGGCGCTCCATGCTACTAGTGGAACGATGAAATAAAAACACTCAGGGCAAAGTGTTTAAAAGCTAGACGTAAAGTCCAAAGGTCTAGAGGGAGATAAGACTTCCAACAACACCTAGAAAGCTTTAAACAGGCAGTTTACAAAGGCGAACAAAGAGAGCAAATCAAGATGCTTCAAACGTGCCTAAAAATGCTGATAACCATAGTGGAACACTTGTTCCCCAAAAGGTTACACAACATGGTCACAATCGTCCGGGAATCAGAAGTAGGACATATCCCAGCCGTTACACTGGAAGATCTGCAGAGAGCACTTAATCGAATAGGAGACAAAAAGGCGCTTGGACCAGATGGTATTCCGAATACAGCATAAAAGGCTGCTGCCGAAATAAAACCAGATCTTTTCATCGCAACATTACAAAAGTGTCTCGAGAAGGGAATGTTCCCAGAACCGTGGAAGTTGCAACACTTAGTACTTAGTACATCATCATCATATCGCCCAATATGACTTCTAGACACAATGGGAAAGATCCTTGAGCGTATAATATACGACAGACTGCTGACTGTAGCAGAGGAGAAGGGAACCCTCTCAAACCACCAGTTTGGATTTCGAATCTCTCGCTCCAAGGTCGATGCTGTCCAAATAGTAGTCGGCATTGCGTCTGCAGCCATAGAAGGGCATTCATAGAGGTGAGGCTTAAAAAAGTACTGTGCGGTGGTGACAGTGGACGTCAAAAACGCGTTCAACACTGCCGACTGGTTCCAAATAAGGCGATCACTTGCAAGGATGGAAACACCCTACTACCTGCTAAATATAATCGAATGAAGGTGTTAAATACTACACCATCTCCGCTGGAGTACCGCAAGGATCAGTGTTAGGTCCACTCCTGTGGAACCTAATTTACGACGGAGTGTTGCAACTAATACTGCCCGAAGGAGTCAGTATCGTCGGATTCGCAGACGACATAGCTATCGTGGTCGTCGCAAAACACACCCATGAAGTCGAGCCAACCACAAACGCGGCCATTGTTCAAATAAAGCAGTGGCTCGAACAGAAGTCGTTCTTATTACGAGAAGGAAAACCATGGAATATATCAATATTTAAGTCGGTAACCAGAACATCCGATCGAAGGAAGCGGTAAAGTACCTAGGAGTGATATTAGGCAACCAGCTACGGTTCAAACAACATGTGGACTACGTGAGGAAAAAAGCGTCAGCGCTACAAGCGGCACTCTCCAGAATACTGCCGAATGTTGGCAGACCTGGATACGCAAAAAGAATCCTCCTAGCTAACGTGGTCAGCTCGATTATTCCAAACGCAGCACCAGTCTGGGCAGATATGCTGGGAAGGAAAGAAACAGGCCGGAAACTGTCAGCGATATACCGACTCGTTGCACTAAGGACAATAAGCGGCTATAGGACGATTTCGGAAGAAGCCGCATTTGTCATCGCTGGAATGATTCCCATCGACATCCTCGCGGACGAGATGAGGAGAATTTATCAGTTGGCAATAAGGAGAATGAAGAGGAAGAAAGTTCACGTTCTATAGGGCAGATGGACTCATACGTAGATCCCAAAAACCGAAGTAGGGATGAACAGGAAACTGCAACTATCACCTTACGCAGTTCATCTCTGGTCATGGCGGATACCGAAAGTATCTATACAGATTTGGCCATGACAACTCCCCCTTTTGTCCAGAGTATCCAAACCAGGAGGAGGACGTAAAGCTCGCAATTTTCCTTTCTACCAGACCCCCCAGAGGTAGTTAAGAGGATGGTGAAGTCGGATGAACACTGGCTAAATATCTGCGGATTTGTAAAAACTGTGCAGACCGAGCTACGGAGAATAGAAGCCGAAAGAAGAGCGGCAGAACCAGCCGAACAAATAGAAACACTGGAGTAGCATGAATTGCTTGCCAGCCCCGCGAAGTAATACCACCTGGCGGCAGTTCCGAGGCGAGAGTGGTAGAAATGTGCAGGGTGTTGTTTAAGACGTAGGCACTAGGAAAAAGGAGAATAATATCCCGTGAATCGTTCATGCTGGTAACACGGGTTATCAGTATCTTGAAGAAGTTTCCACATCCATTGGCGCAAACCATAAAAAAAAACCCCCAAGAAAATCAACATCCCAAAGATGATTTTTCAACTGTCGAAAAAAAAAAACATACATTTCTTTGTTTCGTGTTTGTTCCCTATTTGGTTTTGCATTTTATTGAATTTTGTTTTTCTTTTATTTTTTCTTTTATTTTTTCTTTTTTTTTTCACTGGATATGTTCTATGGATTTTTTGAGGGCTAGTTTTAATTTTTTTTTGTAACAATTATGTTGTTGAATTTAAAAATAAGAAAAATTAATACTTTTACAATAATAAATTTTTGCGGAAGGCTGTCCAAGATCTTGCCTACTATACGTATGTATATTCGATTTTATATTCAATTTTATAATTGGGAAATATGGATAGAAATCGGCTCTTCAAAGCGACATTTCCTTCTTTTTTTTATTTAAATTTTTTGATTTAATAGTCTTTATTAAACTGAAACGTTTTGATTTGATTTTGAGGTTTAAATATATAAAAAAAAAAATATTTTGTTTTCTTTCAGAGTTTTCTTGTCATGCCAAAAATAATAATTTAAAGCAAAAAAAAAAAGGAGAAGCCTTTTCAATTTAATAAAAATTGCACATTGTTTGTTTCTTTTGTTTGTGATATTTGTTACGGTTTTTAGAATTGGCTTTCTAAAACCCTGATGTGTTGGTTTGTGTAACAAAATTAGACCTTAAACTTGAGTACTACTATATTTTTTTTGTAAATACAATTGTGCTTTTGGGTCAAACTTTTATTGATTTGAAAGTGTTTAAAGTTTAAAAAAAAAAAACAAAAACGTTTTAAAATGAAAAAGAAATATGATTTTACATGTGCATATATATATATTTTTTTTGTTTTTTAACTGACAGTGGGTAGAGGTTTGTGGCTGTTTGGTTGGTGGTAGGAATTTTTCCAATAATGAGATCGTTCTTTTAAGCTGACCTTTTGATTTGTTGTTCATCTTCTCTCCACATGCAAGAAATTTTTTTTTTCTATTATTTTTTGTTTTATGATATTTTCATTTTTACAAGGGCCAACAGGTGTCTGTGTGCGTTAGAAAGTTGAGTAGGTTTTATCTTTTGTTTAGAAAATTAAAACCAACTCGAATGGAATTTATCTATCATAGTTACTCGTTAGAGCTCTTGGTTGGATGCATGTTTTTGTTTATTTTACAATTTTTACATTTAAATTTCTTAAAAAGAGATTTTTTTTGTGGTAGGTCTTTAACCAGTTTTCTTTTCTATTTTGCTTAATCTTCCGCTAACAAACATTTTCTATTTGTTTTGTTTTTTTTTTTTTTTTTGGGGATTAGCCCCGTACTTTACTAAAGAAAAAAATGATTTATTCTTTTCTTGATTTTTTTTTTTTAATTGTTATAAGTTTTTTTTTATTTATTTTTATTTTGCAGAGACGTTACAGTCCTTTTTTAGATTTATTTCTGCTTCTGTTTGTTTTGTTTTTAATTTTTTTTTTCTTTTACTCTTGATTGATTTATGGATCACAAATTATTTCTAATCTTTTTTGTGTTTGTTTTTTTTTTATTGTTATTATTATTATTTAATACTACAATCACACATTGGTTTAAAAGAAAAAAAAACGCGAATTATCAATGAAAATGAAAAAAAAAAAAAATACATACAAATTGGACATTGAGACAGTTCTGTTTCCTTTTGTTTCGTTCTCTTGTAGAAGGGGAAACATTCCTTCCTTTTCCACCTTTTTAACCACCCACCG
The DNA here is from genome assembly GCA_963966105.1 of Volucella zonaria. Lineage (NCBI taxonomy): Eukaryota > Metazoa > Arthropoda > Insecta > Diptera > Syrphidae > Volucella > Volucella zonaria. Next base: position 126,736,572 of record OZ014533.1, on the reverse strand, counting down.
GATTCATCCTTTTCATGATATAATTCGCGTTTCCTTTTTTTCTCATTTATTCGACACGCATTCATACAATTTAAAAATCAAAAAAAAAAAGAAGAAAAGATAGATTTAATCTGAATAAAACGTATTTTCTTTTTTGTTTTTCTTTTACTCTAAACAAAAAATTGGCCGCAATTATTTTCTTTTTCGGTTTTTTTTTTCTTTTTAATTTACACAGTTTTAAATTGATTTTTTACTCTTTTATATCATAGGTTTTATTTATTTTTAATTAAAATTCGTTTGTTTTATTTACTCTTCCATTGATGGCTGTTATAGTTGTTGTTGTTGTTGTTATTTGTAAATGTTGTTGGAAAGAAAAGAAAACTCTATACAATCAGTTTAATATTGTTTTTTTTTTGTAATTATTTTTTATTTGCTTTTTGGGGGGGAAAACAGATCATCACTATCACTTGCACTTCATTCAATTTATTTTATTTTTATTTTTATTTGTTGTTTTTTTTTTTTTCATTTATATAGCAAATTTAAAATTTATTTTCTTTTCAATTTTGTTCATCTGTTTTAAAATTTTGAGAAAAAATAAAAAAAAAAAAGACATCATAAGGATTAATGTTGTTTTTGTGATTTTTGTGTTCACCTTTGTTTGTTTGTGGATTTTTAGTATTTTGCAAAATTGTTTACGCTGTTGTTGTTGAAACATTGATGTTGATGTTGATGTTGTTGTTGGTGATGATGATAATGCTTATGTTGACGATGATAATGGTGGTTACTACGATAATAATGATTGATGTGTTGTTATAAATCGGTGTTTGCTTCGTTTCACTTGCTCACATTGCCTTCTTCGTTGGTTGAATTGTTTAGTTCATTACCGTTATTTCCTGTGGTTAGTGCATTGGCAACATAGAGAGCTGGATCGATAACCTTTGGAATTGGTTTGATCTCAGTACCTAGCTCTTTTTCAATGCGATGCAGATCAAAACGATCCTCGTATGTGATGAGATTTATGGCAATACCTGTAGGTCAACAAAAGACAAAAATGTTAAATTATAAATCAAGAAATGTGCAAGTAAATAAAGAGATCTATTAGAAAAACTAATGACTAACAGTTAGTGATGGGCAGATTTTTTATACCCACCCGGTAGGTATTTATCAAAGGGTAAATACCGGGTATTTACCGGGTAATTACCCTAAACTATATTTACCCACCCAAATATGGGTTTTTATTATATTTGGTAATTAGTGATAATGCTTCCTCCCTCGCTAGAGACATTAAGACTGCATTGCTGGATGAAAATTGTTTTTGGTTTGATATTTTTGTTGTAATTAAGATTATTAAGCCAATAGTTGTGTGGATAACGAAATTTGAATCCAATAATTGTTTAATACACAAAGTCCATCAAGTGCTAAAAGAACTGGAAAATTCAATGTCTACTTTATTAGGATCCGATAAAGTTCGACTTCTAGACGATTTAGAGAAGAAACATCTCAACGAAAAATGTAAGGACTGAATGGAATTCGCAGAATCACCGATATATCTCGCCGCTGCTCTTCTTGACCCATCAAATCAAGGATGCCATCTAAGTGATTCTGACCAAATTACAGCAATGGAATTTATTTATGAAGTTTCCAAAAGTATGGGAATTGAAGTCATGACCGATTTGGCCCTTTATCGGTCCAAAGAAGGTATTTGGGGTAAAGAATTCATTTGGTCAAATGTTTCCTCCATGGAACCATTGATTTGGTGGAAAGGCCTTTGTGCTAATAAAAATGTAAGCAAAGTTGCAGCACGCATTTTATCAGCACCTGTACCTTCGGCAGCCACCGAACGTTCCTTTAGTATATTTAGTTGGATTCATAATAAGAAACGAAATCGCCTTACCACCGAACGGGCAGGCAGGTTGACGTGCATATCTCATAATTGGAACATTGAATTCCATGCACAGACAACACACCAAACTGTAGCAGAACAAAAACCCGACCCAGGTTCCAGTTCCACAAATATCCACATACCCAGTACATCAGAAGTTAATAAACCAAGTTGCAGTTATTCATCCAATCCTGACATACCCAGCACATCAAAACCTACTGAATCAGTAGAATGCATGTATATTAACGAACATTTGTTAAGTTTACTATCTAATTCAAGCGACTCAGATTAATTTAATTCAAGATTCTTTTGTTTACATTGTTCCTTTTCTTTTTTAAATCTAATTAAAGAAAAACAAAGCACCCAATGAACACATTTTTCTCAATTAAAATAAATACCCACATAAATACCCGGTATTTGCCCATCACTACTAACAGTGGACAACGGAGGGAACGGTGTAGAGGTGATCAAAACTGTTAACAAATCGTTTCTAAGCGGTGGAATTGAAACAAAAATTTATGGAGTCTTTCGTTACTTCTGAGTCCAAAAAATTGATATTTTTTTTGGTATATTTTGCTTGCGATGTTTAAAAAATGGAAAAAATAGTTTGACCTATATCCAGTGTAAAAACCGTACGAATATTTTTCATGTTCAATCGGTAATACGAAGTTTTTACGGCCGCCACCACTTTTTTCATATCCATCTCATAACACATTGGCTGAAAAGTCCGTGCCGTTTCTAAGAGAGGACACCACTTGAATTCAATCCATACCATTTTCAGTTAGTACCAACCTTCAAAAGATATACCGTTGTGAGTGAAGCAACTTTTGTTATTGTGAAAAAAATGGATTCAAAGCAATTGCGTGTGTTGATTTATCATTGCTTTTTGATGGGAAAAAATGCAGCCGATGCAAAGAAATAGCTTGATAAGTGTTACCCGGACTCTGCACCAGCCGAACGAACCATTCGCAAGTGGATTGAAAAATTTAAGAGTGATCATACAAGCACCGAAGATGATGCACGCAGTAGACGTCCAAAAGAGGCTGTTTCAGATGAAAACATCAAAAAAGTCCACAAAATGATTACGAATGACCGTAAAGTGAAGTTGATCGAGATAGCTGAGGCTCTGAAGATATCAAAAGAGCGTGTTGGATATATCATACACGAATATTTGGATATGCGAAAGCTGTGTTCAAAGTGGGTGCCGCGTTTGCTCACAGTCGACCAAAAACAACAACGTGTTGATGATTCAGAGGAGTGTTTAAAGCTATTCAACCGCAATAAAGCCGAATTTTTGCGTCGATATATGACAATGGATGAAACTTGGCTCCATCACTTCACACCAGAGTCAAGTCGGCAGTCAGCTGAGTGGAGAGCAGGTGACGAACCTCGTCCTCGGCTGGCAAGGTTATGACATCCGTATTTTTGGATGCACATGGAATAATTTTCACCGACTATCTCCAAAAGGGGCAGACTATCAAGAGCGACTATTACATTGCGTTGTTGGAGCGTTTGAAGGACGAAATCGCAGAAAAACGGCCGCATTTGAAGAAAAAGAAAGTGCTGTTTCATCAAGACAATGCACCGTGTCACAAGTCGATGAAAACGATGGCAAAATTGAATGAATTCGGCTACAAATTGCTTCCCCACCCACCGTATTCTCCAGATTTGGCCCCCAGCGACTATTTCCTGTTCGCAGACCTCAAAAGAATGCTCGCCGGAAAGAGACTTAAGACCGAATCGCCGAAACAGAGGCCTATTTTGAGGCTAAACCGAAATCGTAGTACAAAACTGGTATCGAAAGATTGAAAAATCGCTTCAATCAGTGTATCGTCCTCGAAGGCTGATAAATAAAGAAGGCTGTTGATAAATAAAGTTGAATTTTGCAAAAATGTTGTGTTTTACTATAAAACGGTGCGGACTTTTCAGCCAATGTGTTATATACAAAGTCCGTTCCAAAGTAAATACGTATTTCTATTGAGGCCATCTGTTGGCCAATTACATCCGGAAATTAATTTCTTCACTGATGTACTGTCCAGGTTCCATGACATGTGGACGTACAGAAGTGGAGTTGTTGCGTCAGAAGTTACGGTATGTTTGTTTCATCCGTGCAAAAATGACTGACGATCAAAAATTGCTCAGATTTCAACATTCGAAGGACATCATCAAAGAGGCCAAAAAGAATAAAAACTTCAGTTACAACATTGTGATTACTGATGAAACGTGGTGTTTTCAATATGATCCGGAAAGCAAGCGCCAAAGTGCCGAGTGGAAGTCGCCAGACGAACCAAATTGCAAAACCTCTCGTTTGGAGAAGTCAAAAGTGAAGACAATGTTGATTTGCTCTTACAATTTTCCACAAGGAGTTCGTTCCACCCGGCCAAACAGTTAATGCACAATGTTATTTTGGTGTTTGAAGCGTTTGGTGCATCGTATTTGACCAGAATATTGCGCAGAAGGAAGTTTAACTGTCACCCACTCGCCGTATTCGCCTGACTTGGCACCGTGCAACTTTTACCTTTTCGGAACATTTAATTTGCCGATGAAAAGAAAGTGTTTTGTGGACGTAGACGCCATACAAAAAGCTTGTACCGATTTCCTGAAGGACATTCCGGCCGACGATTTAATACACTCATTCGACATGCTTTAAGACTGTGCAAATTGTTGTATTGAGTCGGAAGAGGCCCTGTTTTGAATAAAATAAATCGGTTTTGCCAAAAAAAAAACTTTTTGTTGTTCTTAATTTTAAAAAGTCCTGTTTACTTTGGGACGCACTTTGTGCATACGTACATATATCATGTTGGAGAAAAAGTATCGGGCCTTTTTCTGTTTACTCAACTTTGAAGTTTCATTTCTTCGAAATGGTTAATTGCATTTGACGACTCTTTTTTTTTTTTTGTTTCACAGTGACAGATCAGCTGATCATTGACGATAAATTTTATTAGAGTTGGTGCGGTGTTTGAAAAATGAAGCCAAAAATGCGGCGCTGGCGTGTGGAAAGATCTGTGCTGTTTATTATAAGTCGAAAACTACTATCAAGAAATGATTCGCTCACTTTCGTTCTAGAGGTCGCTCTGGTCGCCCTTTAACTGAAAAAGTCGATGAAATCATGGAAATAGTTGAACAAGGCCGGCGCATTAGCGGTCATGGCATCGCTTAGGAACCTAAGATCAACCACAAAACAATTTTAACCCATTTGAAACGAGCTTGTTACAAAAAAAGCTCGATTGAAATTGAAAAAAAGAGGGCTGAATAGATCAACAGGAAAGGTTTTGTGTTTCATCATGACAACGCCAGACCACACACATCTTTGCTGACTCGGCAAAAATTGGAAGACTTTGGCTGAGAAGTTTTGATACATCCACCGTATAGTCCTGACATTGCACCGTCAGACTATCATTTGTTCCGATCTCTGCAACACACTCTTGCAACACATCACTTGTAAAAAACAAAAGAAACTCCAGAATTTCTACACTGATGAATAAAATGAAAATATGCTGGATGAGGAAGCAATTCCTAAGCTAATTCCTGCAATTTTGCCATTGCAACTTCGGACTTGTGCGCCGATGTGAAGTCTTGGTGGAAGAGAACTTTTTTCCTCGCCAAATGCGAAAAATTTTTGCATAATAGGCGCCGGTGATTGTTTTACCCTTATCAAGGTAATTAAAAAACTGTCGCCATGACCTTGTTGGCCGACAGACTCACGTTGCCTTTCTTTGGCTTCGATACACTAGGAAAAGTCCACTGTCCCAGCTGTTCCTTGAAACCACTGATCTATGTAATAAGCCAGTAGCCTCTTTCAGATTCGCACACCTTCACTCGCATTCATCCAATATCATACCGTGGATTTCATCGACCTTTTCTAGTGTGGTAAGCTCGGCGTCACTTGTGCTCGTACGACCGCATCGAAATTGAGCAAAGCAGTGGTGGATGGTTCCACTCGATGGTAAAGAGTCCCCATAATACTTTTCAAGCTTTTGTTTGGTTTGAGTAATGGTTTTTTTGCGCAAAAACTTGTGTTTAACGATCACACGAAATTAATTTTTTTTCGATTTTTACGTAAATTCTGTTTCAAATGGCTAACATAACAAAACTATTTGAAAGATCTGTCTGAAAATTTGCGTGCTTTCTTTTGAAATATGCTCCTTGACAAGCAAAATGTTGGATTTGAAGTGACAACGCCATCTGCTTTCATTTCCAGGGACTTATTAACCCACCCTCGTATAACGCAGATAGTCGTTCGCCTTCAAGTGCTGATTCAATTGGACTTTGAAAGGGAATAATCCGAGATCTTTGTGCAAAATTCTTGTCAGGCTGGTGCGTGAAACGTTGAATTGTTGAGATCGATGGCGAGTCGACATTCCTGGAGTGAGTCGAATAGTACCGTACTAAGACGGGGACCGTGAGTGTTATCCGCAACCAAGACAGTCTCACGAACTCTCTGCAGCAGGCGCGGCCTCATTTTGGCCAAAATTTCTTTTCAATAAACGTACTGTTCGGGCAAAACAGCAAAATCACTTTTGAAATAAGTTTGCAATATTTCCCAACGTTGTTTAAGGGTAAAGTGATTCATTTCATCCTGCACAGGTATGATACTGACTGGCAGTCAGGACTTCCAGCGGGAAAGAAGAGCTGTCAGTGGGGAAAAAGCATATAATTCAAAAAGAAACTTGTATTTGGACCACCCGTTGTATGGACCAACTTTGATGAAAAATGCAAATGCAGTGCAAACACTGTGCTCGGTGTTTCGAAGAGCTGACTCCAATAAATAAAAAAAAAAAGATATGAAAAGATACGAAGGCGGGTCAATAAGTCCGTGACTTTTTGAATTTCTAACCTCTTTACTGAAACAGCAACACTGCTCCTGTCAACAGGCATCTGTCAGTTGACTCCTGTCAAAATTTAAACTAATTATTATCAGACTACTCACTAATTTGAGGAGAAAATGGAAAAAAGTGAATTTCGTGTGCTTATTAAGCATTATTTCTTGCGAAAAAAAACCATTACCGAGACCAAGGCTAAGCTTGATAAATACTATGGGGACTCTGCACCATCGATTTCAATGGTAAAAAAGTGGTTTACTGAATTTCGTTGTGGCCGTACAAGCACTGAAGATGCCGAACGTCCTGGACGCCCAGTTGAGGTCTCTACACCCGAAACAATCGAAAAAATTCACGATATGGTGTTGCCCGACCGAAGATTGAAAGTGCGAGAGATTGTGGAAGCCGTAGGGATCTCGCATGGCTCAGCGGTTTCAATTTTGAATGATCACTTGGGCATGAGAAAGCTTTCCGCAAGATGGGTGCCGCGTTTGCTCACAGTCGACCACAAACGCAATCGTGTAACAACTTCACAGGAAGGTTTGGCGTTGTTTAATCGCAATATGGAGGAGTTTTTGCGCCGTTTTGTAACCGTGGACGAAACATGGATCCATCACAACACACCAGAGAACAAACAACAGTCAAAACAGTGGGTTTCTAAGGGTGAATCGGCGCCAAAGAAGGCCAAGGTGGGTTTGTCAGCCAATAAAGTTATGGCGACTGTTTTTTGGGATGCACGCGGGATAATCCACATTGACTACCTTCAAAAGGGAAGAACAATCAATGGGGAATATTATGCCAACTTATTGGACCGATTCAATGACGATTTGAAAAAAAAACGACCTCATTTGGCCAAGAAAAAAGTTCTTTTCCACCAAGCCAATGCAAGGGTGCACACATGTGCAGTTGCCATGGCAAAAATCCATGAATTGGGCTATGAATTGCTCCCTCATCCACCCTATTCTCCAGATTTGACTCCGAGCGACTACTTCTTGTTCCCAAACCTGAAGAAATGGCTTGGTGGAAAAAGACTTGACTCCAATGATGAAGTCATCTCGCAAACAAAGGCCTATTTTGAGGACCTCGACAAATCATTTTTTTTGGAAGGGATAAAAAAATTGGAGAAGCGTTGGACAAAGTGTATAGAGCTCAAGAGAGACTACGTTGAAAAATAAAATTATTTTTTTATCAAAAAATCTGTGTTTTAATCCAAAAGTCACGGACTTGTTGACATGCCCTCGTATGTAAAAGCAAATCTTTGAACAATAGACTAAGTAAGAAAAAAGGAAGAGGTACCCTCACAACCTATGACAAGCAATAGAAGAAGTGCAACGTCGAAACACGAGTAAACGAGCTAATAATTTAAATATTGGAGGAGGAGGGCAGCTCCCAAAGAGGAACGAAACTTGCAAAAATGGAAAGAGTACTTTAATGCGTTACTTAAGCAAGCATTCTTGTGCAGTACCATTCCCTCGACTGTTGTGTTCAAAGAGGAAACAGCACATTTAGCGAAGCAGTAAAACGAATGAACTGAAAGCGTGCGAACGGACTAGTCCACATGTTCTCAAAAGCATGGAAAGCTCTCGGAAATTTTAGATTTAATTGGCTCGTGATTTTGTTTAATAGTCGTAAGTGGCTACATAACCAGTGTGAGGAAAACTTACTTCACTATATACAATCAAAGGCGACACGAAAAATTGCAACAGTCAGAATACTATTAAACTTCATGGGAATCAATGCGGCTTTATAGAAGGATTGTTATCGATTGGCGAAAAGAGTTTGATAGAATTCCTTAAGATCTTACTGAAAATATAAGAATAATAAAGTCAAATCCACAGCGAAAATTGTCGGAGAACTTGAAGCTTAAGTTAAAGTATGATACATCAGGGCAGGGTACAAACTGCAAAATTTTCATCAAAATTTGCATCAGCACATTAACAGGTCTGCAACGACCTCTCTTTTTTCAGCCGACGATAGAACTATCATAACTAACTACTTTTCAGCCCTTCAGCCAACTCATAATAATTGTATAAAGGCGGTAGAAGGTAACGGGTTACGAATCACGCGTACTAAAACCGATAATTTGCATTGCCAATTTTAGAAGGAATCATCGTGCCGAAGTGAGAAAAAATTAGAATACTTAGCCTCTGTCATTAACTCATCGGAAATCGGAAATAAGCAATATGCATATAGACGACCATGTTTCAGCGGGGGTTCAAAGAGGGGGCCGGAAGAAAAATAATTAGACCACTAAAATGCAAGAACATCAGCATGAATGTATTTTCCCAAATTAACACACGCGCACACAATAAAATGTATACCATATTTCCAGAAAAATAACTCAAGGAAACGAATACACCAAACACAACCAAGTAGTTCTAGGTCACCTAGTAGTGATCATTATCTTTAAATACACCTCGAAAAAACAAGTAAATATCTTTGCATTTCGTTTTGTTGTAGAAATGCAACAAACAGAAACACTTACAAAAGCATTGCATTTTGCATTGTTTTTAAATTGCTGCGCAAACAAAAGATTATGGATAACAAATAAATGCAGATAAGACATAAATAGATTTGTCACGTGTTTAGCATTCTTTCTATTTCTATTTATATTTGCATTTTCACTTTCAACTAATAAATCGAGCATGTATCATACTCAGTTATTTAGTCATTTGGTTTTATAAATAATTTCAAGAGATAAATAAAATAAAATTAAAATCTTACCCAAGTGTCCAAAACGTCCCGAACGACCAATACGATGCAAATATGTCTCAGCCATTCGTGGGAAATCAAAATTAATAACAACATTCACAGCCTGTACATCAATACCACGTGTAAACAAATCCGAGCAGACTAGATTTCTGCAGAGCCCCTGTCTAAAATCATGGAAAACTCGATTTCTGTGCCCTTGCGCCATCTTAGCATGTATATAGTAACAGCAGTATCCCAATTCGGTGATTTTCTTCGCCAATAATTCGACACGTTGCGTCGAATTACAGAATATGATCGATTGATTGATTTGCAATTTTGAAAATAACGTATTCAAGCAGTGAACCTTTTGTCGTTCTTGGACGAATGCATAATATTGCGTAACACCTTTAAGTGTTAGCTCTTCCATAAGATTTATCTCGTAGGGTTCTCGTAGATGTTTCTCCATAAAGTTCTTAACACTGAGCGGGAATGTGGCCGAAAATAGCAGAATTTGCGGATCTTTTGGCAGTTTCATAATAACATGGTCCAGCATGCCTTGAAAATCTAATGATAAAAGTTTGTCTGCCTCGTCCAGCACGAGAATCCTACAGCGTGACATATCGGCCACTTTCTTATCCATTAAGTCCAAAATACGACCAGGTGTCGCAATGATTAGGTGTACTATTTAAATAAATAATCACATTTCATCAAAATAATTGAAATTTAATTTTATAAATTAATTAACTTACCCTTCTGGTAAATTCTCAAGATATCATCCTTTAAATTGGTACCACCAGTTGTCACCATTACTCTAATATCTAAGTGCTTTGCTAATTCAATGCAAATTTGTGAAGTCTGCAGGGCCAATTCTCTCGTGGGCACAATGACAAGGGCCTGAATGATGTCCTTGTCGGGATCGATCTGTTCTAGCACAGGAATACAATATGCACCAGTTTTGCCAGTACCGTTTTTGGCTCGAGCCAGTACGTCTTTCCCACTGAGGGCGATGGGAATTGCTGCTTCTTGAATTGGGGACGGTTTTTCCCATCCTTTCTCAAATATACCCATCAGGAGTTGACGTTTTAAACAAAACTCCTCAAATTCATTACCCCGGGTGTCAGTAACATCCTAGAAATTTTCGTATTACATGAAATTAATTAACAATGAACGTTATGGTATATTCTTATATAACAAAGCAATGAGTACAATGCAAAGATAACTATCGCCGCGAGACAATGGGTGAAAACTGAAAAACCTTCGTTAATGCGAGACTATTTCGGACAAACAAAATGAACAAACATACGAGTACATATTGTTGAACATTTACTCCCATAATTCTCATCAGGAAGTTTTGCACAATGAGCGAAAAGTTATCATAGAATTACTAAGAAAAACAATAAGCTAGAGAGGTTTTATTGGCTGTTCATTAAGCCCACGAATAATATTCGTGGATTTTTAAAATATTGCTGTCTAGCGTTGCCAATGAATTGAGCAAAGCCCGTCCCATATATGAGGCAAATGTGACAATGTTTTTGGAAGAGAATTGAAAGAAGCCAAAGATTTAGAAGATCTTAAACGTTCATTACTACATGTTCAAGTTCTCTTGTGCAAAAAAAATTCACATCCGTTCATATGCAAATCGCTTATACGTCGCTCTGTTCAACTGTGACGCAATATCAGTTTAAAATGACCAAATAGACAGAAAGACAACAGAAATAGAATCCGAATGTAAACACTACATATTTAATTTTGATGTGAATACATCCGTATATTTTACAATGATCTATATATAGAACAAAACACCAACACCAGAAGCACAATGTGGGATGGATAATCAAACTTAAACCTTGTATTGCTGTTTCTGTTTCTGGGTAGTCCCAGAAGTACCGCACCTGACGTAGAGATGGCGGTTGTTGTTTAAAAATAATGACAATTGTAGAAAGCTCCAACCTTATAAACTTAAATTTGAAGTTTGACGACGCTATGTTGTTTAGTATTTGTTCGGCAGCCATCAGTAGTAATGAATTTCTAAATATGGAACAAATTGTCCATCGTTATGTGATACAATACATTCATTTGAAAGGCCTCAATCCAACCAACATCAAAACGGAACTGGATTCTACTCAGGGGGTGGCAGAGTTTAAACGAGCCCGTACGCGTTGATAAGACGGGCATCGCAGTGGTTGGCCAAACGAGGTGAACTCACCAGAAATGTTGAAAAAAATCCACAAAATGGTGTTGGATGACCGTTGATTGAAAGTGCGTGAACTAGCAGATAGCCATTTCAAAAAGCGCTGTACATAGCAGGTTTACTGAAAAATTGCGCGGCTGTGCGCAAGATGGGTGCCGCGATTACTCACAATGAAACAAAAACACCGTCGTGTTTCATCGAGTGTTTGGCGAACTTTCACAGCAATAAAGCCGATAATGGATGAAACACGGGTTCATCAAATCACACACGAGACGAAGGAACAGCTAAAACAATGGACTCAAAGGGGAGAATCGGCACCAAAGAAGGCGAAGACAGTTCCATCTGCTGGCAAGGTCACGCCGTCAGCTTTTTGGGATGCGCGTGAGATAATTTTCATTGATTAGATCAAGAAAAAAGGCCGCATTTGGCGAAGAAAAAAAGTTTTTTTTTCATAAAGACAATGCACCAATTCACACATCCGTGATCACGATGGCCAAAACCAATGAGTTAAAGTTCGAATTGTTTCTTCTTGCACGCTATTCGCCAGATTTAGCTCCCCCGGATTATTTTCTATTTTTGAACTTGTAAAAAAAATAGTTCGGTGGTAAAAGATTTGCCAACAATAAAGAGGTGGAGTCTGCGGTTGATTCTCACTATAAACAGGGTGTTGAAGCTGTTAAACATCGATGAGAAAAGTGTATTGAACTAACAGGAGACGACATTTTTTCCCAAATTTTTTGTGTTTTCTTTGTTAGAAAATTTTCTCATCAATAAGATATCGAAAGTTGGATGCTCCGCGAGAATTTTAAATTGTAATAAAGCTCAAAAAATTAATTAAATGGCCATGTTTTTTTTTTTATTTAATTAAAAGAATGTAGGCATTTATTTAAAAATAATTTCGGACATATAACTATTTCGAATACATTTTACAAAGGTCTTCCTGTTAGTCAAATTTTTGAATACTTTATCAAGCCCATTACATCGCGAATGACACTCAAAATATGGACTTCCAGGTTGTCACTTGTTGCCGGTTCATCCGCATAAACGAATGCCTTCAGGTGGCGATCAAGAAGATCTCAGAGCACAACTGGCAGGTACAGTTCGCGAAATCACCTTCTCGCAAAATTGGAACTTCATTGGAAATTGTTTATGGCATCGCTCACCACATGACACAAACTTCAAAATCAACAGCACTCACTGTTTGATTGTTTTTAAGCTTGATGGAAAATGCGTCTGAAGGAACTAACAAAGGAAGTGAGGATTCTTTAGCATTACCCTGTCTTAAACAGTGCGTTAAAGTTCATATTGACCGTATATTAAGCACTTTTAGAAAGCACATCATTAAGGAACCGGGAACAATTTTTAAGGATAAGTAAGAAATGCAGTCATTTTCTTACGTAATCAAATACGACACTAGATCTAGTAAGTGGAAAACTACCCATAAATAACCAACCAACTAAAAGTATTTGACCCTTCTGAAAATATGTTGAAGCCAATCATCAATCATACATAAGTGCTTTTACATACCGCTGTCGCTTTACACAATGTCTCAACATATATATCGTCACCTTTCAGCCATTTCCAAAACGGAAAGATAGCAAATGCGGATATGCGACGTTTGGAAGTTCCAATAGAATTGAACAACAGACGCCGTATGGGTTAGACATGAGTGAGCCTTCCAGCAGACAGTGCTACATCCCCAAATATATAATGGTGACACTATGCGGAACAAGTGAGTAAATTATGCGCTTCTCAAACGCAAAGAAATGATCACAGCAGAGTCATACCTACATGGTGAAATGCACACCAAAATCGTTCCAATATTTCAATATAGCCGTATGTATTGGTAAAAAGCCGTGGTCCCATCCTGCTACTCTGATAGTGCAAGACTGCATAGTTAACGCTCTCGAAGCTAGCAGGTCTTGAACCCTACCGACTACCGCCTTTTGTGAACTTTAAGGAATCACCTTCAAAATAGGAAGCTTATAAAGGCAAATGCCATAGAGCGAAATTTAAAAAAAATGTAACCCAAAACGCTTCGTTAGAGCGGTAGCAAAAGACAATAGATGTAAATGGATAATTTTATGGAATAAACTTTGCGATTTTTTAATATATCTAATAATATAATAATTATTCGACTGGCCAAATGAAGCCGTAAAGGAAATTGGTTTAGGTATTTAGCTCCCAATGCGATTACTTTCGCGACGAGCTCAAATTATTGGTAGTTGATTTAGTCCAAAACTCAAAATGTTTCACCTTAGTATAAAGAAACTCATTCATTAGCATTTTACTCAGTAATACAATACAAAATACTGAGATAAAGATACCTCCTTTTGGTGTCAGCATTCTAAAGTTAAGCTATTAATGAACCACTAGACAGTGGCATTTAAAATGTGAATCACATTGCCTAGAAATACGGTGTAGTTTGCAACAACGTGTGATATGGATTTCGAAAAGTGGTGACCTCCACAGGGAATGCCGGAATTGGTTCCTAGAAGAGCACAATGATTCGAAACATCATAGTCGTATATGTATGTCAGGATTTCGAAGAACAAAAGACCTCAATATATTAGTTTGGCCATTTTAGTCTCCAAATTGAAAATAACAGAGAACTTTCGAGGCAGGGATTCAAAAAAAAAGAAAAGATCTAAGAACAATATGATAAAACATTTTAAATTGCTTTTATAAATAATTTGGCGCAAGACTATGCAAAAAATTGGTTACAAGTTCTCAACAAAGTGATAATTGAAAAAAAACACTTATGCATTTAAAAGTTTTTATGATAAATTATTTTGTTTCCTACACCCGTTTATCAAACACACTGTACTCGACTACTGACGCATATTTTAGGACAGAATTTGAAACACATTATGGAATTATTTTTACTTACACTTGTCTTAATCCTAGTATCCTTTGGCGGGATTTTTAGTTTGGCTTTCCATCCATCGCTGAGAGACGTCGTAACAAGAGCCTTCTCGTTGCCCATACTATAAAATCGGAAAAAAACTTAAATAAATTACGAATTTCAAATATTAGAAATGTTAACATATAAAGGGTGTTTATATAATTACGACAGGAACCATATACATATTATGACGTCTATATTTTCAATGTTATACGAGGATGTATTATGCAAACTTACTGTAGCGTTTGAAAGATGAAATCAAGAAAAAACGGCAGCATTTGGCGATGAACAAAAAATTTGTTTCATCAAGACAATGCACCAGTTCACTCATCCTTCATCGCGATGGGCAAAATCAACGAGTTAAAGCTCGAAACCCCTATTCGCAAGATTTAGCGCCCTAGGATTATTTTCTATTTCCGAATTTGAAAAAATGGCTCGGTGGTAAAAGATTTGCCAACAGTAAAGAGGTGGAGTCTGCGGTTGATTGCTATTTTAAGGAGTTCGACGATTCTTACTATAAACAGGGTATCGAAGCTATTGAACATCGTTGTGAAAAGTGTATAGGACTACAAGGAGACTATGTAGAGAAATAAACATATTTTTCCCAAAACATTCCTTGCAAGCCGAGGATGAATTGCAAATTTCAGAAATCGGTTTAACATTTAAATTTAAAAAATTTGCGAGGAACAATTTTCTGCAAATATAGAACCCCACTTCCGGAACAACAGGAATGCACCAACCAAAAATAGAAATCGGAAATCAAGGAAGCTACGATCCTTTGACTGCGACTCCACTCCAAGTGCCTTTAGAAAAAGTAATTTTCCAACTCATTTGTACCCCAGGTAAAAAAGTTTATGCGCTCAAATGGACTGACACCTACCAGCAAAACATTATTCTTATCAACAGACTGCGCATCTTTGATTCAACCCATTGATCTGACTACAAAAAAAAAAAGATTGTTATCACATGTTTCGTCCTTAAAGGAGATTACTTTGAGAAATAGAAATACAATTTTGAAAAACCTGCGTTTTCATTCCTAACACGGGTAATTCTTTATCCAGCCTCGTATTCCTGATTTAATCAAAGTGCTTAAGCTGAACGCTTGAAAGTATTTAATATGACGTGTCATTTCAAATTTCGCGCCATAGCTGAACGGTAAACATTCAACTATCACTGCTTTGATAATTAAAAGTAGAAGACGAACAACGCGTCGAAAATTCTACAAAACTAAATTCACTACAAAAACGGTGAAAATATCGCGGAAAGCTTTTGTAAAGTTCGTACTGCTTTTGGTCATCATTGAACACCTTCTCACGTTAGTGACTTGAATCGATAAGTTTAAACGTCTCGATTAGGTTAATTATGTGGGGACTAAAACTCGTGTTCTGAGTGATTAGGGAAATGGGCCTCATCTGTCCGGGTTATAAATAAAATTATCGCATCAACCTCTTCATCCACAGCGAGTGAAGTTTGGTGCAATTTTCGGGATGGCGGTGTCATTGAGTCATATTTTTTCGAAAACTATTCTGGTGCGACTACTTCAGTGAATTTGATGCTATAGACGTGGACGACGTTTATTTTCAGCAGCTGATGAAACAATCGCTCTATTGCATGACAAATTTGCTCGACGTGTGATTTCTCGAAATGGAAATCTTAATTGGCCGCCGAAATCGATCGATTTAACACCAACGATTCACGCTTTAAAAAAAAAATATCGAAGCTGTTATTCATGAAATGCAGCCGCAATTATGTGAAAAAGTAATGACCATCAAAATAATTACCATTTGTAGGCAGAGCCGAGGTTGACATTTGACAGATATTTTATCCGATTACTAACCTCAGAGTTTGTATGTTACATCAGATTAAAAGAAAAATATCACCACTTTTCACAAAAATATTGCGTTTTTCTATTGATTTAAAATAACACCTCTTGTTGAATGACCCTATATTATCGCAAAGATGAGTGTATGTACGGTTTGGAAAATTAAAGGAGCTTGTGGACTACAATAACTTTAACTTTGACCTAATCTAACAGGGAAGTTATGGAAGAAATGTCTAACCTATATGTACGACCTTGTCTCCAAAGTAGATGAAAAGTACAGATCAGACTTTATCAATGAATCTGCGTCTTCTATACACAGAGCAACACAATCTGTGTGAAAGGAATTATTTTCGATCTGAAGATAACCAAAAACAAATTCCAGCGATATTCAAAATGAGAGAAGGGCTGGGCTGATAAGACTGAATTTCAACCCCCATCGCGATGAATTGCCTGCGTGATTCATTTAGAGGTACTTTTTCCAGTGGGGACTCCATGAGAGATCACGCATTTGCCTGTGTCACACTGATATGGTATTTTTGTTCAATATTGTTTAACATTTCATCATGGGAAGACCTAGCTGCATTGCGAAAATCAGCATTCTACCCCGAACTCACAATCAGCTATACGATCGTAAAATTTGAAACCCAATTTTCATTATTGGATAATACACCACCAAATAGACCATATCTAGCACGTTGTGATGAAAATATAGCGGCGAGGACCTTGGTTAAAAAGCATACGAAATTCAATTCGTGCAAGAACTGAAGCCGGCCGACCTTCCAAATCTTCACCTCTTCAGTCATTGGGCTCTTGAAAAACTTCAAGAAGATCCACTGTTTTCGACCAAAATTTTAATCAGCGATTAGGCATAAGCAAAATAGCTGTGTTTGGGGTGTGGAGTAACTCGAAGAAATTACCCCGCCATGATAACGGACTATTTGCTACCTGAAATTGAAGCCCATGCCCATGAAGCACTTGCCACACAGCCCGGAAACCATGGTTTTATTGCGAAAACGATTCGGTGAACAGTTAATTTCACGCTTTGGACCAGTGAATTGGTTGCCTGGATCATGTGACATCATACCTCTCGACATTTTCGTTTGGAGCTACGTAAAGTCCAAAGTTTATATGGATAAGCCGGCTACGATTGAAGATTACTCGAATCATTGGTCAAACACCACTCGTAATGCTCGAACGCGTCATCGAAAATTGCAACTTTATAATGCACCATGTGAGGCGCAGTTACGGTCAACATTTGAAAGAAATAATTTTCATAAAAATAAATCTAAAGAATGGTTCTTTTGTATGATAATAAAGATTACCCGATAAAAGATAAAAGAATCACCCTTTACTAGTGATTTTTAACTGCGAACGCTATGCAAACCAACGGTATAACATTTATTAAAAAGTATTCGTATATGATATCCCTTAAATATGAACAGCGCCATCTATATGTCCATAGCAGAAGATTTCCTTATTTGAGTAGTAGAAGCCTCAACCGTTAGTGAAAGGAGAATGGAATCGCATTTTCTAGCGAAATGGAAAATTGTATGGAACGCTAAATGGCACAGATTGCTCTCGAAATATGTCAGGGTACCAGCATCCCTAAATATGCGAAGTCAGTTCATCAGTTGAATTTGTAGTGTGAATTAAGAGAAGTGATTAAGTGGTGTAAATAAAAAATAAGAAAAGTATAAGCGGTTGAGATAAGCGATTAAATTGTGAATTATAATTGTAGTGAATAAAGCGATTGTATCGAAAGGAATAAATTCTATCAAACATTTTACAATTGAAACCAAATCTTGAATGAAGCCTTTTGATAAAAATCACGAAATTAAAAAGTATACAGTGCCCGGAATTTCTATAGCCGCATAATAACATTTGAACTAAGCACGGTCACAAGAGTACTACGTATTTAAACTATAAGATAACTCGTAAAGAGTAAATATTATGATTTTATTATTATTCGATATTTCGTACTCTATTCACTTAATTTTTTGTTGTTTTTTTCATGAACGACAAAATGGCAAAAAGACAAAGATTGACAGAAGAGGAAAAAGGAAAAGAAAAATCAATGTTATTCAAGTGTCGGCTACTCAATGAGAAAAATAGCAGACGACATTAATCGGTCGGACAGAGTGGTGCGAAATTACATCCGACTTGGTAAAAATTCCACACGTGAAAATCTGCGAAAGGTAATACCAAGCAGACTAAAGACCGTCTCCAAGCTTCGCAAATAATAGATAAACTAAATTTGCCTGTAAGCAACCGTCATGTTTAGCAGATTTTAACCCATCCGCACGTGGTATTCAAAAAACCTAGGGACCATATGTATTGGAACGCAAAGTGGAGAAGCGTTATATTTTTTGACGAAAAAAAGTTTAGTCGCGACGGTCCAAATGATTTAGTGCCTATTGGCATGAATTTCCAGGATGAAAGTGTTAAAGTAATACGCGTAAATGTAAGAAAGTGAACAAGTTCCATTTTTAGATGATGAGATTTTTATTTCCAATAAGATGACGCTTTCGTCCAAACGTGTTCATTTACTTGAATGGCAGGCACATAGCCTCCATCTGAACCTTAGTGAAAACCTATGGAGTATAATAGCACCGGATATATATAAAAATGGACGTCAATATTCTACGGTGGCTGCGCTGAGAGAGAATTTACAGGAATCATTGAAGCAGATTAACCAAAGAACAATTTTGTGTATTGTCAAGTCCATGTCGGATAGTATTGTTGCTTTGACTCAAAAGAACGGAGCACACACAAAATATTGACACCCAGTTGGTAAAACTTGCGATTAGTCAGGTGGCATTTTTTTTCCTATTATCAGTTGAGGCATATCTTTCATCTGAAATCCGCATCAATATCAAGTTATAAGAAAAAACATTGGTTATAGAAATTTCGGACACTAGTAATTTTTGTTTTTTGTTTTGTAAAAATGAAAACTTTACTTTGTAAAACAATGTCGATCGAGCAGACGGCAAAGACACGCTTTAACGATATAATGTAAAAAACAAAATAAACTAATCAAAACAAAATACGGCCCACCAAAGATTTATTTTGGTTTTTGTCTAAAAATTAATCTCTTGGTAAACATTATCGAAGCGAAGTATTTAACTGTATAGCTTCTTGCATGTCTATGAGTATTTATCAATACTTTGAGCAAGAATCTTACCGTTGCCTCCAACTAAGTAGGCAGAGAAAGCGCATTGCTCTAAAAAACAACTAATGCAAAAATTTCTCAGTCTAATTCAAAGCGTTTTCGCTAAGTGTTACTTTCTGTAACTGTTTTCTTCGACGTTTTAATTGAGATTACCTTGCCGGGTTCTCGCCATCATATGGATATCGAAAACGCAGTGATGGCGGTAAATTTGCTTCGGGGGGGAGAATCTCAAAGGTCTGTCGCAATTCGTATCGGTGTATCGCGATGAACTATCCGAAACATCTGGGAATGCTACCAAGAAACCGGGAATGTATCAAGGAGACCGGGATCAGGAAGAATCAGAGTCACAACTTGGAAAGAAGACCGGTACGTAAGAATAATTGCACGTCGGGAGCGTAACGCAACCACCCGGGCGTTATAAAATCAACTGCGGCAATCTACTGGCACTCAAGTAAGTGATCAAACCGTACGTAATCGATTCCACGAAGATGGTCAACGGTCCATGGTGCGCGCCATTCGACCGAAACTGACATTCGGATTGGACTATAGACAATTGGAGGCCTGTACACTTTACAGACGAATATAAGGCCAAGTTTTTTATTGACGATAAACGAGTACGCGTGTGGAGGAGACAAGGTGAACGTTTTACCGACCCAGGCAATCAGGGAACTGACCATTTATTTTTTAAATGAGAGCCTAAAAACTTAGTTTGTTTTGAGTCGTATACATTCAACGAAATTTAATTAAAGGCAGATGCACTTTTGTCCAGAAAATGTGCTCATAGTGTAAAGGAACACTTATGTCCATTTTTTTTCTTTTGTTTTTGCTTTGTGTTCTTTCTTCAACGTGTGTTACTCCCGCTCAGAGAATTTCAACATTTGTTGTTTTGTCACTAATGATCGTGCGAAATTCAATTAAAAGCAGTCGTGTTTATGCTGAAAAGCAGTGAGTTGGAAATATAATCAGGGTTTTTTTTTTTAGTGATTACAATTGAAAATATTTTTTTTTACATTTAAAACTTTTGAATTTCGATTATTGTTGGTCGCAAATCAGAATGGGAAAAGGATGAGTAAATTGCCAAAATCCATGCGTATAAGGATACCGGTATGTCCAATCGCTAAATTTCCATTAAATTAAATCGATCTACTTCCGCAATCGATAATGTAGGCAGAAATCGGCCATTATCCCATATCTGGTTTGCAAAAAAATGTTACTGCTTCTAAAATTATTTCAGATTTAAGGTTGCAGATATCTAAACGGTGTGTACAACAAATTTTAGCTGGCAGTAATTGACTGGTTTGGAAAAAAGTGAAATCAAAACCAGCTCCTACAGAAACACATGAAAGTTGCCTGACTGCACTTTGTCAAAGAACACATGAAATGGTCTAAACAGTAGAAAAGCGTGATCTTTTCGGACGAAAACAAAGTTTAACCTTATTGGCATGATATAAAATGTCCTGAGAGCTCCTCCACTAAGCGAAACCTTGGAGATGAATCTTTGATGATCTGAGCTGCTTTTAGCTACCATTTCAGGACTCCAATATGCAAAATTTCTGTCCGAATGAAATCAGAAAATTATATTACTCTGTTGAAAGATGTTTTTGTAGACTTTTTGGGCCATCAGCCGGATTCAAATACAATTTTCCAGCCGGATAATGCTGCCATTCATGTATCGCGGGCCAGTCGTGAGTGGTTTTCGGACTTAAACCCGACCGACAAACATGTCTCGTCGTGTTTATGCTGGCGGGGGCGAATTTGCTTCTGTGGAGGATTTACGCAAGGCCGTTACAACGGAATGGGCTGTAATTCCAGCTCTGGAGTTCAAAACGTGGTCAATTCGATGCCAAGTTGGATTTTCGAACTTATAACCAAACCTGGCAGTTGGACTCACTATTAATTTAAATTTTTACGTTATTTGTTATACTGAAATTTCTTCTGTTTTTACTTTACCTTGACTGTCTTTAATCGAATTTCGCAGTATAAATAAACATACATACCTTTAGTATGTTCATTTGTTTTATTGTAGTACATTTTTTTCTTTGCTTAAATAAATCATTTGTTTGTATTATATTAGTATTATACTTAAATCAACTTTGTTTTTAATATTTCAAAGGAAAATAAGTTGGCTTTTATTTGAATTTCGCTGAGTGTACAGTAGACACTCGTTAGCGTGAACATCGGTTATTGTGAACTCTGGTTAACGTAAACAGATCTTTTTTAACAATGAAATTTCTAAAACGTGAACAAAAATTTCCGCTCCAAATAACTGGAAAATTCGAGCAAGTTGCAACTTGAAATTTGATGCAACATATCGTCTTATACACTTTTCAGTTAGTTACAAGTAACTACGTATCTTGTTTGGTGTGTTACTAGTTGTCTTTACATTAATTGTTATTGATAGTCTTGTCTGCTTTGTTTTTGTGGTTATAACCTGTTGTTTGCATACACGGTAGTTTTATACACGATTTCTTTTATGATTCAACATGTCCTCAAAAAAAACAAAATTTTTGTTACTAAGGACAACTGGGCGACAATTGAGCAGTTCCGCAGTGGTTCGATCGTAACAAGTTTAGCCAAAAAGTACATTGCTTTGTCATTGCATTCTCAAATTAAGGAGAACCAAAGCAGCTTCAATGCTAGCGAAGGGTGGATGCAGAGATTTAAAACTCGATACGGCGTGAGATTTATTAAAATCACTGGTGAAAAACTGTCTTCCCAACCCGAGCTGGTAGACCCATTCTCGCCTGTAAAAATGCAACTGGATTGCATAAGCTGAAGCCGTTGGTGATTGGAAAGGCGAAAAATCCTCGTTCATTCAAAAATTTTAACAGCCCAATAGACTACAAGAATTCGAAATCATCCTGGATGACCGCGGCTATATTCAAAGATTGGTTTCATGATTCATTTGTGCCACAAGTATATATGACGAAAATTAGCCAAACGCATATAGACTTCAATACTAAACTTTATTAGGTAGCATCATTTATGAAAAATCAGGGTCTACCAGTGAAGGCCCTTGTGCTGTTAGACAATGCTCCATCGCATCATCCAGTAAATGAATTAACCACAGATGGTCACTCTATTACAGCCATGTTTATGCCTCCAAATGTGACGCCACTGATCCAACCAATGGATCAAAATGCAAAGCTTTACTATAGAACTAGTCTGTTAGCTTCGGTTGTGGCGAAACAAGCGGATCCAGAATCATTGAAAAAGTTAACTTTAAGAGATTCCATTTCATTTTTAAAATCAGCTTGGGATCGATTGGAAACGGACACAAAGTGCTGGAAAAAAATTTAAAGTTTCGTAGGTAATGAAAATGATCCAGAAGATGATATTCCACTAAGTGTTTTGAAAGAGAAGTTGTATCTAGAAATCAATTTTGAAGTGGAGAATGCAATGAAACTGCTCGATGCTATAAATCCTGAGGCTTGATTTTTAGGATTCCTGTCTTTAATCAAATCATTTGGGTAGGTGAACTGCACAGCTGAAGACATCCATAAATGGAACGAAGACGAAGAATACCATAATGTCGCTCAGAGTGCCAACACCAGAAGTGATTAGGAAAGTGATGACGAGGGTGTGCTAGAATTGCCAAAAGAAAAAATTAAGCCTAATGAAGCCATTTCAATTTTTAACAAAGCTTTGGAATGGGCTGAAGGTGAGCTGGTTAGCCAAAATGACATTAGTGTCTTAAGGCGCCCTCCTTAGGGAAAAAGCAGTGAGAATGCTTTTGGAGTAGAAGAAGATGCAAAAACAAATGACTGATTTGTTCCATTAAATTTCGTATCGGTAATGCCCGTGCTCAGTCAATATTTAATGTTACTTTTTATGCCATAACCTTTTTATTTTATATGTTCCTATGCAATAACTTTTTGTTTAAAATTAAATAAATGAATTAAATATATTGTTATGTAATAATAAAAACACATTATTTTTAATTTGTTAAAGATAAGACGTTTTAAAATTAAAATCTACAGTGAGATTGCCCTATTCCTTTAATTAAATTTGACCTTCGCAAACGTGACATCTCTTGGTTTTTGATTGTTCACGTTATCGAGAGTCTACTGTATGTTGCTTTGCAACAATTTTTTCTCGAAAATGATGGAAAAAAAAAACTGTTATGTAGTAATACAATCAAAATACATAAATACAAACTTTTGTAAGTGTATTTCTACTGAGGAATTGTTTTATTCCTTTGTAAAAATTCAAACTTCGCAAAGGTGAACTCTCTCGCAAACGTGAACTGGTTTCGCTTTTAATTGTTCACGCTATCGAGAGTCTACTGTATCTATCAGAGGAAAAAATAACACCCTTTACATATGTATGTACATACCATATATCTGTTAAGACTAACCTTTTTGGCGTACCAATGCTATTCAGGTGATTGGACGCATTTATTTCTGTCATCATCTTGTAAACTTATTTGCTATAATTGTTTTCACAAAAATGAAAAAAAATATCTCTTTATAATTTCTCGCCTATTTTCTGCTTTTCTGCTGTTTTGCTTTTCTGCTGTTTTGCTGTATTTTCGTCGAGTTTCGGAAATAGAAAACCACGTTGATATATTTATTTACTTTGTAATTGATTTATTTAATTTAGTTTTCCTAGCGATATATTTTGTTGTAGTGGTTTTGTTGATTTGCTTTTATTTAATCTTTTATGTTTTAATCTTAATTAGAAGATGGTTACATTCAAGAACATAAAATATAGTTTTATTTTGTTGGTTTTGTTTTTTTTTTTTACTTCTGCTTTTTGTTTTTTTTTTTATTTTCCTTTTGTTACTTTCTATACAAAATATACTTATATAAATATTAAAATCGTTCACTTATGCTGCTTGCTTTTAATTATTTAAATTTTTTTTTTCTGTTGTTGTTTTCTTGTGTTTATTATATTTAATTTGTAGTTTATTTGTTTATGTATTCATTTACTTTACACAATTCACCCTTTTTAATATAAAAACGATAAATTGAAGATTCTATAATGCACTTGTCATTATATGTTTAAATTGTTTTTTGTTCTCTGTTTGTTTTTCTTTTTTTTTTTGTTTTATATATTTTTCCCTTTTTGCTTTAAAATTGTTCAAGTTTATTTTTTCGCAAAATTTAATTTGTATTTTTAAAACACATTCACGATTTTTAATGTTTATTGTTTTTTTTTTTTAATAATTAAATTTGTTTTTTTGTTTTTTTTTTTTTTTTGTTGTTTTGTATCACAAGAAGTTTTAATTTGTTTGTTTTAAGTTTTTTCCTAGAAAAAAACGCAATTCTTTATATATGGTAGCGGGGGAGGGTGGGAGGAAAAGAAAAAAATAATATTAATTCATAATTTTGAAAGAGGATTTTTTTATAACAAAATCTAGAAACCACTTAAAAAAGAAAAAAAGAAATAATTTTTTTTTAGGACACACAATCGCAAGATTACACCATTAGTTGAAACTCGGAGGTCGGTTAGTTTTCCCAAATTATCACTTATTTACACATTATTTTGTTAACAACAATTTTGTACAAAAAACAAGACACACATTGCTTTGCAGCAAACGAACAAAAAAAAAGAAATTTTGACTTACGAGGATATGAATAAGTTTTTGTTTTGTTTTCAACTATTCATGGAAAGATTTTTGTTTTTTTTTGGATCTGAAAAGAAAATTACAAATTTAAACAATTATTAATTAAATAAATAAATAAAGAAATAAATAAAATTTGTATTTAATCGTTGAAGAGCCCAATCGGAGGCCCCCTACAAAAGAAATTGATCAGAGCATAGCCATCAGAGCCAACTAAAATACAGTGTTGTGAAAAACATACCGGATTATGAAAATCTTGAAATCATGAAAATCTTTCATTGAAGAATTTTAGGGGACAGGAATACAGTAGATACACTTGTTTGGCAATTTAAGAAAACTTATTGAATAAGTTTACAAATAGAAAAAAAACAAGGCATTGTTATCATTATTTTTAGAGTTTTGCCAAAAACTGTAGCTCAACTCATCTCCAAAAGTACGGTATTTTCTTGCTCTTTAACTTGCTGATAGAGGTTTTGGCTGTCATTTGAAGTGAGTTATAGACTTAACAAAACTTAAAAGGTCAGGGCTAGAACAAAAATCCATAGCCAAAAAGTATAAAATACCATCATCGACAGTGTGTGATATTATAAAAAAGTTTCGGGATGGAAAACAGGTCGAAAACATTCACTGTGGAGGACGTGCCAGAAAAACTACACTCCGAACCGATCGGCAAATTAAAAAAATGATTATAAACGATGTTTTCTTGAATTCAAGAAAGATTGTTAGTGAGCTCAATCATTCAATTGAAGCGAGCTCTGTACACAGGCGTTTAACAGAAGCTGGTTTTAGTTCTTTTCGGCCACCGAAAAAGACTCTACTTATGGTAAGCGTAGACAAAAAAGATACCATTTTATTCCTACAGTAAGTCTTTGATTACTTTGCGTAAGTTCAACTTAATTGCTTCCGAAGGAAAGAATTCATGTTGACAAAAGAAGTGCACACGTCTTCAGCCACGCCATTATCATCCATCAGTGAAGCATGGAGGAGGCACAATTATGGTGTAGGGATCTTTTTCTGGTGCGGAATGTGCACCAATATATTGAGATTAGTGGTATTATGGATCGTTTTCAGTATAGGGAATCCGTAATGCTACCATACGCTGAGGAGGAGATGCCACTGCGTTGGGTTTATCAACATGATAATGACCCAAAACATTCATAAAAGTTGGTTAAGGAGTGGTTTGCGCAGAAAAATGTTGATGTGTTGGAATGGCCCTCTCAATCGCCCGATCTAAACCCTATCGAGAACTTGTGGGCCATTTTAAAAAGACGGGTAGGGTCATAAATGCACACATCCAAAAACACACTTATGACATCACTAAAGAAGTAACGGGAGAACATTCCAAAATAAATTTTTGAGAATCTAGTGGCTTCCATGTCTAAAATATGCAAGGACATCTTAAAAAACAACAGTTACTGGACAAAATATTACGTATAACGAAAATCCGGTACATTTTGCACACCAAAATGTATGTCTGACACCAATACGAAAAAGAGACAGTGGGTGCTAAGCTCGTTGTAAAAATCCTCACGCTTAAACAACAAATTGAAATTGTTGAAATTTACATACAATAAGGAAAAGTTAAGTGTAAGAAACTTATCCAAGCGTCTTAATATTGGAAAAACACAAGCTGCTGACATTATAAAAAATAGAGAAAGTCTTTTACACAAATGGATGTCGAATAGCAATTTAAATGAAAAGAGAAGCTTTTTAACTGGTGGTTAACTGGAGCTCGTCATAATTGAATTCCTTTAACAGGGTATAAACATGGAATAGGTTTTCAGATAAATTTTTGTGGAACCAGCGCGTTGATTTCTTTCAATATATTTTCGAAGGAAAATTGAAAAAGATGATATTATCAGTAGGTCTGTTCTAACCAAACTGCAAAAACTTAGTTAGTGTTGTTTTTTCAGGTCCGCAAATACGATGCGAGGCAAGGGAAATAGCCGAGTCTCTTGGACCTTCTACATTTAGTGCTTCTTCTAGTTGGTTAAATAAATTTAGAATTCGGCACAACATAAGTTTTAAAGCGATCCCAGGAGAAGGAGCTTCGGTTGATGCTGAAGATGTTGTATCGTTTTGGGAAAAAAGCCCTTCTTTAATTAAGCAATATTCACCAAGAGATGTTTATAATGCTGACGAGACAGGCCTGTATTTTAGGGCCCTGTCCCAAAAAGAGATTAACTATTTTGCATTGTGCAAATATGGTGGGAGAGAAAGAAAAACTTAGTAATTGGTAAAGGCGGCTAAACCCAGAACATTTAAAAATTCCTGTGACCTGGAAACATACTAAAAAAGCGTGTCATCCACAAATTATGACAGAGTGGTTGCAAGACTTTAATTTGGAAAATGGCAAAAGAAAACAGACATGTTTTATTATTTTTAGATAATGCAGGATCTCATCCAAAAGTCGTCCCCCTAAAAAAAATTAAAATCTTGTTTTTGTCCCCATCAGCTTTTCAACCACTTGACCAAGGAATTATAAAAAATTTCAAAAACTATTACCGAATTCTAATATTAAAACATCTTCTATTAAATATTGAAACAGCTGGTATAGCTATTGAGTTAATTAAGAAAATAGCGCCGCTAGATGCAGTTTACTTTGCAAAAGCAGCTTGAGATCAAGTATCAAAAGAAACGATTAAAAATTCCTACCGTAAGGCAGGGTTTAAGCATGATAATAATATGTAATCACATACAAAGTTCTTTCAATTCTACCGAGAGTTAAAAATACTCGTATATCTCAAACAACGAAATTAAATACAACTTGCTGAATGAATCTTAAACTGAAGAATTGGCAGAATTATTTAAAGTCACTTTTATGACATTTGTATTATTATCTTTTACATATATGGAGCAGAGGTCTATAAGGATTTTTGACATCAGAAAATGAAGATGATGAACTCAACGATAGCTCTCATATCCGCGAATCGGCTTATTGGCTCCGGAATATCGAAACCCTTTTCCACAAAAAGTCCCACAGTCTAGCCTACAGGGGTTAGAATTGTATGTAACATGAACAAGCCACATGCAACTCAACAATAGGCGAAGGCTCCAGAGACCTATAAAGCAAATATCATAGGTTGGTCAAAGGGAAGGTGAATAAAAGAACGGTGACTGCTATAGAAAACAGAAGCAATCTATTTGAGAGCGGATTCTTTGAAAATCGAGAGATTAATCCAAGAAGTATTGAACAATGCGATCAGGACTAAATTCGTCAACATCAGCTTGTTAGGCTTACACCAAATAAGCAATAGACGCACCTAATATTAACAAAGGACCATGGGGCTATTATGATCATGTATAAAATAGTCAACCACATCGATCATGCAGCTATCAACGTCAAGCACTCTACCAGTATTATAGATGTCCGAACATTTCGAGCGACTAATGATATTCGGACCAGCCTTCATAAGTGCTGCAGAACAATGGTATCGAACAAAGAAATGGAGAGGTGCTACTCAAGAAATAATTATCGAAAGTTTTATTATGTTTCGAAATTTTAACAAAAAAACAGAGATGAAGAAAGAAACTTGGTAGTAGAGTCCTAAAAAGATGCGTGACTGTGACGCCATTTGCAAACGGTCTGATTGGCACTTTTCAACCCATTAGGATCTGGTCGATACTCACCATCGATACTTTCTAAATATTTTTGATTTTAAAGATTCATATGACAAAATCTATTGCGACGAGGTATACAGAGCCTTGCGTTGTTTTGGCACCCTTGCTAAACTCGTCAAATTGTCCAGAGGGACGATAAGAACGCTCTGTAAAAGAATCTTTGATGTAAAAAAGAAGTTTACATACTTGATGCACTGTCATGTGACTTTATTACGGCTTGAGAAAAATGTGCAAAAGTCTCAAGCTAACACCAGAGTTTATTGGCATTGGCGCAGTGGTGCAAGCTTTCACTGGTACGTTTGCAAGTATAGAAACAGAAGCAGTAAAAATTTGTTTAGCTGTAAATATGGGGAAAAAATCAAGTACATACATAAATGCTGGGAACATGAAGGGACACACAACAACAACGAATAAGACAGAACGCCACAATAAACACCTATAACAATAAGGATTCTGTCTAGCGCTGATGACATCATATCAAAAATCTAACGAATACAAACTTAAACTTGCTGTTTAATTGGCTTAAATAGGCAACTGGGCAGTAATGCCTTGTCAACAGAGCCTGCGTAAGACCCTTATCATCCCAGCTTCCTGTGATGCAAAACCATAGACGTAAAAGAAGGCGAATATTTCTATACAGTACAAGAAATACATCGTGGTTTGTCTAGCACTTATAAACCAAAGTGATGATTCCTTCCTGCAGGGACAACACAGTAAGATGCAGCTCGCCAAATACAACACTGACTGGAGAGGTTTATTGGTTGAGATCCAGATCCATTCCGGACTGTGGTATTATGAATTCCTGAAAAGCTATAAAGTTGAGTGAGACTGAATAACTACACCATTCTGTGTATAAATATATATTTATAAAAAAAGAAATTGTTCTTCAGAACTTGAAAACTCACTGCTCGTCACTGCATGTCCCAAGCAAATTGGAACACTTAAGTGCTACCTTCACATCTGTACTTGATTTCAATCCTCCTCCTGGCCTGCGTGATGTAGTGAGTCAGCTTAATAATAGTAAACAATACTGAAATCAAGGCAACTACAACACACTATTCAAGATTAAAAAGGGTGCATCAACACTACAACGGGTGCATCAATACAAATAGTTGCCAACAAGAATAGTAAGGTACTACCATTCCTCAATATACCAACAAAATACATACTTGGTATATTAGAAATATTTGTTTGAAAATATCAACAATGGCTCTTCCCCATCACTAAACTTTTATCAGCCAATGATAACAATGATAACCACCCTGAGTGCAACATAACCCAACAATTTAGCGCCAAGAAGTTCGATTCGTCATCATTGTTTTACAGCAAAGAAACAGACCAACGCGTTACACATATACGTAGATCAGCAGCAGAAGCAGCTCCACCACCCTGACGTGCAATTCGAAAGCACCATGCGCAACATGTAAGAAACTGAGCCCTGCCATCCAAATCCACAAACCCCCCACCCACTAGAGCACCACATGGCTCAAGGATCGTTCCAACATCTTCAACAGCAAAAGCCTCCAACAAAAGTTCTCGCTCTGAAGCTGAATAACTGTACAATGCACACATAGAACACAAGAGCATAGAAAATTGAAAACCGAAAACAGAAATCAGAAACTTCCACCATTTTTCTCTCTGTTGTCCTCCACTGACTGAAAGCGACCACGACGACGACCAAGCACAAACGGCTATGTAAGCGAACAAAAGCGCTAGACTACACTAAATACAACAACAAAACAACCATGTAAAACATAGAACCGAAAATAAACGGTACTCCATTTGCAGCTCTAGGCAGTTTTTACCGAAAACCTTTCAAGTCACAGTTCGAACCGAAAAAAAAAAAAAAAAAATTATTCCATCGAAAACTTCCCCCGAAAAGAACGAGAATTTCCAGGTCTGTTCCGATTTTTTTCCAATTTCTTTTTTTTTCGATTTTTTTTTTTTCTTTGGCTCTGCCTTCATGTTTTGTATGTCGTCTCCCAATAGTCTGTGCAGGAGAAACCCTCTATGACCAAAAAAAATAAAGAAAAAAAAAAAAACCAAAACCAAAGACAGCAAGAGCAACAGTCTAGTCAGTTGCCCACAAGACTGCCCAGAATTTCGGAAAATCACCCAATTTCACTTGTCACCGCAGTCAAAGCCAGAACCAAGGAAAGAATTACAACTTTTTTCGTTTTCTCTCAAAAAACCGACCGAACTTACTCCTCGAAAAAATTTAGCACACAAAGTTGTTCCACCACACACGAGCAATCCGACGACGGATTGGATTCGACACAGAAATGCGAAATTTGGCGTTTCCACAGCCAAGTGTCGTCGAAATCGTTCGATTTGGTTCGCAAATAAAAAACACATTCAATCGCTTTCGAAAACAAGTTTGCAAATATTTACCTCGAATTTCTTTCGCCAATAAATTGTAGATTTTTTGTTAATTCAATTTTTTTATCTCTTGAAAATGCGCTTTTCGTTCTTTTTTTTGCGTTTTTTCTCTTCTTTTTTTTTACAATAAATATGTCGCCTTCGTTCACACTTCTTCTTTATTTCTTTCTTTCTCGAATGCCAACAGCTAAATGAGATGGAAATGGAGTGGATAGGAAAATTCTCTACGCACACATGTGAAGAAATTCCGTGTACGGATAGGATTGTGGTGTGGTATGAGTGACACATATGCGAGTGCTACTGAAGTGGTTTGGTGTGTGTTTGCATTTTAGCGATTTGAGCGCCACTTGCTCGAAATGACGATGAGAGAAGCTCGGATTTATTTATTTGGGCGGGTGATTCAAAAATTTGCAACTTCATCATCAACCTGATTTCTTTTTTATTCAATGGATTTTCGAAGATTCTGATCAAACCAGTTTTGTTAACTTATGCATATGTGGGTCACTGTAAACAGAATTGGTTCCGAACTCCATTTATGAATTAAAATGTCGAAATGGGTTATAATGTTCGAAATACCACCTTGATCAAAAAGTTCCCGCACCACACCACCGATTTGAGTTCTGTTTTTTTTTTTTGTTAAGTTGGTAAATCTGTTGTTGACATTCCCTCTAAATCTTAGGGGCATAGCTTGACATTTGCAAAAGTTACGTAGCCCAAAGTACATCTATAAATGTGTGTGTTGACGATTTCTTACAATTTTAAAAATAGATTTAAATTTGCAACAACGAACTCATACTCGTATTAAATTTAGCGTACAAAACGGATTTAATGGTGCGCAAACGTTGGAAATGTTGGAAAGATGTTTCGGCAACGATTTTCTAAAGAAAACGGTCATTTATCAGTGGTACGAGCGGTTCAAAAGTGGTCGTGAGTCAATCGAAGATGATGAACGCAGTGGACAGACCATGACATCGAAAACCGACGAAAACATTGATGAAGTAAAAGAAATGTTGGTCAATAACCGCAAATTAACCATCAGAGAGATAGCGGAGGACTTGAACATTGCCTATGGATTCGTCCAAGACATTTGGGTTTCCGTCGTGTAGCAGCAAAGTTGGCGCCAAAAGACCTCAATTTCATGCAAAAAAGAGACCGTGTTGACGTCGCAAAAGAAATGATTTGCGAGGCTGAATCCGATCCCACATTCATCAAAAGGATCATTACTGGAGACGAGGCGTGGGTTTATGAGTACGAAACGCAATCCAGACATCAGGCAAGTGAATGGCGTTCACCAAATGCGCCGAGACCAAAAAAACCACGTCGTTTTCAGTCAAAAAAGAAGGCAATGCTCACGGTTTTCGTGGATTACAACGGTAGTTCATCATGAATTTTTGCCAGAAGGTCAGACAGTAAACAAAGAGTATTATTTGGGCGTTATGAGACGTTTGCGTGGAGCAGTTCACCGAAAGAGACTTGAATTGCGGGCATAAAACTCGTGGATTTTGCACCATGATTACGCACCGTCGCGCAATGCCATCATTATTCGTAATTTTTTGACGAAAAATGCAAAAATCGCAGGAAGCACTGATGGACATACCGAAAACCGGATATAAAAAATGTTTCGAGGATTGGATAAAGCGCTGGCATAAGTGTGTTGCAGCCGATGGGGATTACTTTGAAGGGGACTATAGCTTTAGATGAATAAACTTGCATTTTTAATTTTCTGAATAAGTTCAAATTTTGATCAAGGTTCTTTATTTTGAAAAATGAAATCAATGGCAAGCACAGCGTCAGATCAGTATTTTATTTATTTCCAACAGCTTTATGATAAGGATTTAGATATCCATGAGAAACTTTGGTTCGATTCTCCTAAGAAGCCTTTCGAACACCAATATGTGGATATGTTCTTATGTATTGTAATTGAAATGGTGCCATCTGGGAGGAACTGGTAGCAGTGACTCATGAAATGATATGGGTAGCAGCATGTCTAAGATGTGAGGATGCCTTTTGTTCAGGGCACTTGGACAAGGAGCTATGCTTACTTGTATACCGTTCCCCTCGTGGGTCTATATACATTTTGCAACGCCACCTCTAGCACTGTTGCCAGTGGTTGATACGTAACTACGATGACGCTACAGACCGCGTTGGACTGTTGAACATGAATTTGTTCATAAACTCTCAACGTTTTACTTAAATAAATAAAACAAGTTGCTTTAATTTCTTTTAAAGATTTTATTCTTTATTTGAAAACAGGGTTCCTACTAGTGTGGTGGACCTCAGTTAATATGGTATGCCTTTGGAACTGGCGCGGTCTTATGCCACCTGCGCACATGAAGCTGGTTGAGCTCCCCTTTCACTTGGGTGCACCGTTGTCCCTCTGGTTTGTAGCCGGAAACATTTCAGCCCGGAACGCTGGTGCCCATGCGCTAAAGGTGGCCCAACCATCTAAGCCGGTTATCCCAGCTTTTCTGACGAGGTCGTAATCACCGGTACATTCCTTCATTCTCGATTGATGGAAATAAACCCGAAAATTACCCGGATGACTTTTTTCTCGAAACGCCCGATAGCATTCTCATCGGCTTTCGTCAGTGTCCTAGTTTTTGCGTCGCAAAGAAGGACTGAGATGATCAGTGTCTTGTATGAAGTCTTGTTGGTTGCTCGAGAGAGGACTTTTTTTTTATAATTGGAGCGCGCACAAGAGATTTTGTGTACCTTTATGATGTTTGCGCATAGCGAGGTTGAGGGGAAGTTAAGAAGGGAAAAAAGAGAGATACCGATGTACGTTGATTTTAAATGTTTGCAAGCATAGTGACTTGGGAATAAAGAGCTCGGCAGGGCGTTCCATAAGCGAGTTCTACCGCTTAGGAACGAATCATGATACTTCAGAGTACGTCCGAAAGTGGGCTTGAGGGTGTACTGATGAGCAGTCATAGCGAGACGGGTGTTACGATTAAAAGTTAGAAGGGGTAGAATGCTACTGGCAATTTCGGAGGAGCACTGGTGGTGGAAATAGCGATACAACAAGATGAGACAGGAGACATTACGTCTGTGTTCGAGGGTGCTGAATGACTGTGTGATATTGTCATCACCTGTGAGTCTTATCGCACGGTTTTGGATCCTATCTAGCAAGTGCAAAGAGGTTTTAGGATCACCTGACCAGATGTGAGCATTGTACTTCAATTTCGGGCGTATAAACGCCTTATATATTGAGGCGAGTTCAGAAGGTGTGAAATATTTCTAACATCGCTTGAGGAAACCAAGAAATTTCGCAGTGTTTTTGGCGACATCGAATATGTGGTCATTCCTGCGTAAGTTGTCATTGACACACATACCGAGAATGGAAAGTTTTTCGATTTCAACGATGTAGTGCTATTCATGGATAATGGATGGGTATTTAAATTTCGTCTTAGCGACAGCAGAGAGCATTGTGTTTTGGAAGCATTAAATTCCACTCTGTTGATAGTTCCCCAATTGGTTATGCTGCTAACATCGGAATTTAATGAGCTTAACATACGCTGCCGTTTCCGTTCTACAGCCGAAGAGCAGGGACGTGAGTTCGGAAACGAATATGAAAAGCAGAGAGTACTGTCGTCACCAAAGGAATATATTGGATTAGAAGCAGCACACAAGAGATCATTGATGAAAATTAAAAAGAGTGTCGGAGACAGAACGGAGCCCTGGGGTACACCAGCATTTATTTTGTGAACATCAGGCTTGAAACCATTCAAGACAACTTGATTTGAACGTTCCGAAAAGTAGTTTCTAATTCATTGAAGAAGAGCGTCGTCGATCACAAATGCATTAATTTTCGATAAAAAAGCCTGATGCCAAACTCTGTCAAATGCCTTAGAAATATCAAGTGGAACTATCTTGCTTTTGCCAGATTGGTGTAGACTTTGGTTCCACTTTTCGGTGAGACATGCCATCAAATCACCAGTGGATCTGTTGCAACGAAAACCGTACTGCCAGTTATTGAAAAGTTTTCGTGTTTCGAGATATTTCATCAGTTGACGGTTTATCAGCGTTTCCATGATCTTCGAAAGAGGGAACATAAGTGCAATGAGTCTATAGGAGGAGAAAGAAGAAGATTCGCGTTTTTTAGCGACGGGTTGGGCAAATGCTGATTTCCATCGACTCGGAAAGAGTCCTTAAGAGTAGAATTGATGAAAAAGCTTACGCAGTCTTCCAGCGAGGAAGAACACCCCTTCAGAAGAAGGGGAGATATGCCATCTGGACCTGCGGATTTGTGGATGTTAAGATCTTTGAGTACTCTTGCTACTACACGAGTGCGAAAGTGGCTTCGCCCCATTGAAGATTTAACGCACTCAAGTATAGGCGGAGATATTCCAAATATACAATTTGGAAGTGTTGAACTGGCCACAAAATGTGCAGCAAGCAGATTGGCTTTTTCCAAAAAGCTGACAGCTGGAATGTCATTGTAAATGAGCGTTGGAATGGAGGATGAACCAAAATTTCTAATTTTTTGATGAACGACCAATGACTTTTACTACCTTTGGGACGTTGTAGTATTTTTTTCCTCAGTTTTTGGTCGTATAAAAATTTCACGCGCTTGAGAAAGACGTTGCAGTCATTCCTGGCTAACTTTTTAACTTTTTTCGGTTTACAACTGAATTGCCTTCTAAGCCCAAAGGAGCAACGTTTAGCTAGAGTGATTCTTCGTATGATTTCCGCGCTGAGTTTATTTTCGGGGTTTGTCCTAGGCGTTGATGTTGTGTGTCCCTTTTTGTTGAAAGCCTATACTTTGTTTTTCCTTCATTGTGTTCTTCCCATTATTTCAATATCGTTTTCGTATGCGAGTTACTGACTGGGCTGGAGTTGACTTGCATGTTTTATATGCAATGTTGAGGAGACGTATTCCTCTGTGATTGACGTATTTCAGGGGATATCCCTACTTTAGGATCAGACAAAGAATGCTGAAGCAGATTTTTATTTTATACTCTGTATCCAACCATTACCTACTTCGTTCAAAAGTTCGGCATTCAAGTCATCGGGTCCAACAATTTGGTTAGACTTAAGCTTTGTATTTACTGTCCTGACTTTATCTTCGTCGGGTGGGCAAAAATGTTGTCGGTCTTCGCCCTTATTCTGCCTTCCGATGCGATATTGTTCGTCATCACAATCTCGAACACAAATATGACATCTGTCAAAAGATAATATGTACGTAGATATATCCCGTAGATTGAAAAAAAAGAACGCTATCATCGGTGGCCTAAAAATCAAGAAATAGCTGGTGATATCGATGTGGAATTAGAGGGTATTTTTCAAGATATGCTGTAATAATAGAGACCTGATCGATGAGGGACCTTTATTGGTTAACAAAAAGTTTTAAGTACCGCAGAGATATCTTTTAGGTGATGTTGAGGAGACTGACGCCTCTATAGTTGGGGCAGATTAGAGGGTCTGCTTTCTTCTGGATCGAGCATACAATGCTCGATGGTCCATTCGTTCGACCATATTTTAAAGATAATTCACCGCATGCTCTTCATAGGGTCCTCTCCCGCCTTGTTGGTCTTAAGCTATGACGATCCCATTTGCATTGGAAAAAATTCTTGAATCAGCGGATATCACAATCCAATCAAGCTGGGAAGAGGTGTTAACATAGAGTTTTAGGCGTCTTTGATTCGGTTCTGAAGTTACGCCATTCGAATTTTTCTATTATCCTTTTGGTAAAACTTTCTACTCTATGTTCTCTCTGAATGTTTGACCTTTTCTGCATCCCTGATTTCGCGAATACCTCCTTGTCTGAAACCGCTTTGAGCTTCGAATTCACCAGGTAGTCTACCTCCTGTAGAGCGTGACATTTGGCGCCTTCATATCGATACCGCTTTTGATAATAGCGATTAGTGTTTCTGGTATAACTCTCCTGCGTAAGGTATACACCATATAGTGCATTCTCTATGTACACATATGTTTATTCACTCTCAAAGGGGCATTTGCAACTATGCTTAACCTTATTCCATTGCATCTACACCGCAGTGATCAACTGGCTGCGTGAGGGATACATACCTCTTCCCTTGGGAAACTGCACCAAACTTGTGCAGTTGTCTATCAAAATTCCTAACTGGAATTAGTGGAGGAATATCCAAATCTTTATACTGCTATTATACGATCCGCAACCGTATCGGCCAGACCAGACTCCGCAACAATCACATCAAGGATTGTAGAAATCCGCAGGCCATAAGATGGATGCCGTGGTACATGCGCAATATATCTCAGACAACGATAGAAGTGATGAAAAGGAGAGAAACAGCTCAACGCTGCATAATTCCTCTATGTCAATGTTCCATTAAGGACGTTAAATATGTAGAAGAATTGAGAATAAGGTCATCGGTCGAGCAAATGCACATTGGGTTCAACTTAATTCGTGGCCAACATACAGCTTGAATATATCTGGCACAGTGCCTGTTATTTCTTAAGCAATATAAGGCGAAGGAATCTCCTGAGGCTTATACCATTACCTGGGTGGTTCCCACCTGCCAGTCCCAGGAAAAATTGTACCCCCATGTCCCTATGCTCGTCAAAGTTAAAAGTAATTCCCTGTCATATGTCACTCGTCTTCCTACTTATCTATAACATCGAACGCATTCAGTCATTGAAAAGCAGGTACAGCGGAAACCTACATGCAATGCACTAATCAGTTATGATCTGTAGGGTCTTGATATAAAAAATGCAGGATGATCTAGATCAGAAGACACCTATTCATTCTCAAAAGTGCTCACCAGATGTTCCTCTATGTTTTTGAGAGTGATTTTAGTTATTAGTTGACTTCGTTTGCAGCGTAATAATCATCTCCTTTCGCCACTTTTCAGGGTAGGCCTCAGCCTGCTATGTTATGTTATTATGAGAAGGTGCAGACAGTCGCTTTGTGATGTTGGCGAAGTTTTGTTGGGCTTCTATTGGCAGTTGGGTTTCATGTGCAGATGACATGACTCTTCAGGATGCCGGCAGACCAAATGAATGATTCCCAATCTCTCTAAGAAATAAGCGACTTTCAAGCTATTCCTCCCCAGTAGGAAAGACTGTAGACTACGTCATAACGAAGCACTACGCCTTTGCAGAGCATCTAAATTTCTTAAGACATAATTGACACAATATTCTGCAAAACTTGCTATGAAAGTGATGAGGACTATCCGTCCTACGCTCGCATCACGCTGCAGGTATTGCAAAGTGCTGGAGCTGTACGCGCGGTATCACTAAAGCATTTACTCATCTCTCTACGAAAGACTGAGGCATTCAAGTCAAGGAAACGCGAATATAAAGGATAGAAAACTAAGAATTTGCGGGATTAGATGTGTTCTTCTCTCTCATGCGAATGTAATGCAACACCGATATCTTACAATACGATGGATAATGTGCATTATTGATCAGGGTGGTATAAATATCCATCGCCTTTAGTTGGAAATGTCGAAACACAACATTCGGTATACCATTAGTTCATACCGATTTCTTATTTAGATGGAGTTCTTTATTCGAAAGAAATTATTTACTTTAAGTTTCCAAAAGAACTTACGTTGATTTTGTTGAAAACAAAAACTCGCCTCCAAAGATAAATCATGCAGAAGAGCTTCTTGAAAACCACATTTGTATTGTATTTTTGCAATAAAATTTAATATTATAACAATCACATAAAAATATTTACAAATTTATTATTATTAGCATTATTCTATTAAATC
This sequence comes from Volucella zonaria, assembly GCA_963966105.1. NCBI lineage: Eukaryota > Metazoa > Arthropoda > Insecta > Diptera > Syrphidae > Volucella > Volucella zonaria. The sequence continues at coordinate 126,697,853 of OZ014533.1, read as the reverse complement.
TCTGTATTTTCTATTTTTACATCGAATATGTAGGTATATGCTTCGAATTACACAGAACTGATAAGACTAGTCAAAGAGCTCTATGCAAATGTTCGCCTAACCCTGAGCGTTTGTTTACACTTCAATGGAAGACTAGCAAGTTTTGTTATTTGCATCGTGGGCTCAGTTAAAGTTCCGAAATATGGCAAAATGTACAACTCAATTACATATATTAAAATTGTTTTTATAAATTATTGACAACATTATCACATTTCGTTGCAAAAAACTATTCCATGACAACACACAAAAATATGTTTGGACAAACAAAATTCGCTACCACAAGAGGTATTAGTCTAAAGAAAAATCCCATGGAATACAAACGGTTCCATCTGTTAGAACTGAGTAATAGTTTGTTATATTTAAATGAGCATTAGCCAAATCCTGTACGTTGCCCAATAGCAACTTCTCTAGAGTCTGGATCATTTTGTCTGGGGTTACAGAGTCATCTTTTGATAGGGATTTCAACTGCAGTTCATCTATACAACGTTGATGAAGCTCCTTTTCAATGTGTTTATGCCTACAAATGAAGTCAATCTTAATAAGAATTTTGTTTTAAAAAAAATCTTTAAAAACTGCTTACTTATTGTACTGTTCGGACTTTAATTTGGCTTCTTCCAAATGGTTCGTAATAAAATCGACAAGAATACTACCGGGGCATGTTGATGGCGCTATCAGTTGTCCAGTTGGGTTAACCATAAGAGGGCCAGATTCGCTTTAAAACAATATGAAGGCATTTACCATCCATAATAGTTAAAATAATGGAAACAAAAAATCTATCAACTTACGATTCAATGACAATTTCAAAGTCTGACAAATCCAGTGGCCAAGATTTTGGAAACTTATTCGTCGTTAAAAAATCCAACAATGTTGTTGTGACTTTGGTCAAGTACCCAGCATAATCGACTGCTTGTTGTTTTGGCATAAACTTTCGTTTTCCAATTTTAATATTGCGAAGCACCTGTGACAGTGCTATCTCATAGCTAGGGACCTTTTCTAAGAAGCTATCATGCTTTGGAATATTTTTAATAAACTACAAAACGCATAATATATTAAGGAAAACGATTTTGTTGAGAAATTCTTGAAGACACCCACATCTAACCAATTATTCATCACATCTCCTGTAAATAACATAACATGACCCTCTAGGCTCACACCTGTAAAGGCTGCAAATACTACAATTCTTCCTAGAAAGAAATAAGTAAAAATAAACAGTTAACTATTAAATTGAAGTGATAACTGAAAGAACAAACCTTTCAGCACATGCATATACTGACTATGCATGCTAGCTAGACGTTCCAATGTCTTAAGACATCCACGATAGTGCTCGTAATTCCAACCACAATCGTATCGCACTTCTTTGAGCATCAACTGGGTGGCAACTGATTTTTGTAATTTGGAAACTTCTTCCTTTAGCCCATCCAGATCTTTACTGCGAGAAAGTGCAACAGAAATATTTCCCTTCAACCATGATCTAGAATAAAGAAAAAAGTAAATCCGAATAATTGTTCACCAATTTGTTTGCTTTAAGGACGGTGCTATACCACTAACGCGAAGCTCCATAATTGTAAAGAAGTTTCCGACGCATCAATTTTTCAAATATTGAATCACCCACTGCCTTAAGAAAAACAACAAAAGAAGTATTGATGGCATTGTTGCTGCTGTTTTAAGCGAAGCTTACGCAGACCCCTCATATGGTAATAACGAGTAAACTAAGGCCTATTCTCAGCAATCACTGTGTTGTTCATTTTGTAATTTTATGCACAGCCAGAGAACCTACGATTTTTGGCGACTCCGAACAGCGGAAGAGATTTTTCACAGGTAGAAGATTCCACTTGATTCAATTTAGATCCATCCATTGTCTGCCGAATGGATGATGATGGAAGATAATACATTTTTCTATTTTCCAATGTTGGACTGCGAGCTGCTACCTTTTTGCGTATCTAGTCGACTAATCTAACCACATCACCATTAAACTAATGAATAGTAATAGAGCCAATAGATATATGGTACATACATTGTCGACATAGTATCTAAATCGTATATACATAGTATGTAGTGGTACCTTTGCACAGCGGAAGGGTATCAAGAGACCGTGAAGTGAAACGTCGTGCGACCTGGATATAACTCATAGCATTTTTAAATATCTGGGTTCAAATAAGTTCCAAAAAACAAATAGAAAAATACTCAGTCATTAACAGTTCGGCGAATATTCATACCGTGACCTTTTTAAACTGTCGCACTCTAATGAACATTGCAAGACAGAGTAAAAAGACAATTGACAACTTTCTATAACAGGAAAGCGTAGTCTTACTTATCGAAGATGACAGTGAATGTAATTCGATTATTCGTATCTTCATTGCAAAATATTCCCACTGCCACACAGTTGAATACAAATAACTTATACGAGGGCTGTTTGATAAGTACCCATGTTGCAAGATAGGTGGTACTACTGAGCCAAAATGAGTATACCATCATTTAGTACAACCTCTTTTAGTCAAAATTTGGTGACAATCCGACGTTTAGTTTTGTTTTGATACCTTTCCGGCCGAAGGCACGGTCTTCGCCTTCTTTGGAGCACGTTCACCGGGTAAAACCCATTGTTTCGATAGTTCTTTGGTCTCCGGTGTGTACCAATGAATTCATGTTTCTTCGGCGGTCACGAAACGACGCAGAAACTCCTGCGGATTTCGATTAAACAGCGCCAAGCATCACGTCTTTGCTGTGGTCTCACTCATCGCGCGTGCAGGATATGGCCAATCAGATCAGTTGAGATGCCTGCTATCTAAGCCAACTCGCAAATATTCACTCGGCGGTCCACCAATACGAGATCATGGATTTTGTGCACCGTTTCCTCTGTGGTAACCGTTTTTGGCCTCCCTGGTCGCGGCTCAGCAAAAACCGACGTGCGGCCACAGCCACCAATTGTAAACGGTTGTACGGGAAGGTGAATGGGTCCTATACACACAATCAAAAATGGGCTTGATTTCCTCGGAGGTTTTGCCACCCAAAAACAAGAATCGGATCACGGAGCGATACTGCTCTTTTTCAATGGTCGCAAAAAACACTGGCACGATGTTTTGAAATGGGTGTCAAAACAAATCTAAGCGTCGGATTGTCACCAAATTTTGACAGGCGGGCTAAAAGAGGTTGTACTAAATGATGGTATTCTCATTTTGGCTCAATAGCGCTACCTATCTTTCAACACGGGTACTTATCAAACAGCATTCGTATGTAGGTCCTTAAAAATCCCCGTAGAGCATAATACTACTGTACTTTTAGCAGATATCAGATTTAGATCGGATGTATATTGCAGAGTATATCAGAAGCAGTTGGAAGAAAGCTTTCGAGGTCATAGATAAACTGAGTAACTATAATGGTATCAACACAATTACGGGCTCAGTTGTAAGAACATCACAATCACAAACATATTGCTAAAAAAGATGTTGATGTGCATTTTGATAGCTGATCGGATAGAATGGTATCAACGTTTTGTTCGTTCCTATATTCCTCTTACAGGAATGTAAATCGCTGCTACGCAAAGCATGTTGCACTTACAGTAGTGTGCAAAATATAAGCAACCGTTTTCATATCAATGCTTTAAACAAATTTCTCTATATATTTTTCATAAATGAAAAACAAAACGCTCATTGGCTTTTCCCTTTGAGTAGCAGCTTTTAAATTTTTAGCTTTTTTATTTGTTATTTTTTTTTTCCAAATATTACAAAAATTAATATCATTGAAAAAATGATTGCACATGCCTGTGCAAAATATATGCAACTCACTCAAAGAAAAAAAAAACTAAAGGGACTTTTTTGAGCGGAGCGATTGAGAAACAGCAAACATTTTGCATTAGTTTCCTTGATACAACCCTGTAGAAACATCGCTTTGCTGCAGTGGCTCGTGTTCAGTATCATAGTGCCTTAAAACTAAAAATTATCGAAGATTTGAACAGTGGAGAATCACAAATTTCTTTGTCAAAAAAATATAATATTAACAAGTCAATTATTTCTCGGTTAATAAAAAAATATAAAGCTACCGACAGCCGACATTTAAGTGGCCACCGCAAAACCACATGCCGAACTGATTAAAAAAGAACCTTTTATCAGTGCGAAGGAGATTGTAATGGCTCACAATTTAAACGTAGATGCAAGCACCGTGTGCAGACGAGCCATTGAACATGGTTTAAAAAGATACAGACCTTCGTTAACTTTTACAGGTTAAATTTTGCTAAGCAACACCTTAGTTGGACCGCTGAAAAGTAGAAAACAGTACTTTTCATTAAATTTGATGGCTTCTGTACTGTGCGACGAAGCAGAGGAGAACGGCTAAATCCCCGTAACTGTAAACTGACAGCTAACTAACTGCCAGACATTATAAGATGTGAAAAAGTGGAAAATACATTTCTTAATGAAATTAAAAAATGGGTTTTGAATAATCAAAAATTCGACCATAAATAGATTATTTATCAATGAATTTTGTTCTTTGAATGTTCTTTTGTTTGAAATTTGATAACTCATAATTTGTTTTGTTTTTTTTTTCTTTTTTTTTCGTTTTTTTTCTTTCTTTGCCTCCACATGCAATCTCTCCTTCAACTATGTACGATCAACTCTTGTCATTTGGACAATAGATTGTACATAACTATTTCATTTTTTTCTTTTTTCTAAAGTGAAAACAAAAAGCATGGAGGTAAAAGCTTAATGGTGTGGACTTGATTTTTCGCTCATGGAGTGGGTCCTTTCATTGAAATCGAAGGTATAATGGACAGCTTTAAGTACAAGGACATCTTTCAAAGAAATATGCTATCCTAGGCGGAATGGGAAATGCCGCTTCGATGAGTGTCTCAACGCGACAACGACCCGAAACACACATCGAAGCTGGTAAAAGAGTGGCTCCACTTGAAATCCCTTCGAAAATCTTTGTTGGTAGTTGGCCAGGGCTTTCGCAATAAAACGAACCTAAAGAATTCCTTAACAGAAAATTGGGAAAGCATACCTAATACTATTTTAACCAATTTAAATTCGTCTATGCCGAGGAGGTGTACTGCTGTAATCAAAAGTAATGGATACTACATATACAAAACATTAAAGAAGTTGCTTATATTTTGCACAGGCTTTTTGACATATTCTTTTTATTTTTTATATTTACAAACTTTTTTGCTGAACAAATATTTCTAAAATACTGTGAACTTACTTACTCTAAGGCAAAACTTCTCGAGTGTTTCCTTTTTCTGTTATTGATAAATGTATGAAAAAATCGAAATGAAAGATCAGAATGAAACGGTTGCTTATATTTTGCACAGTACTGTATATAATTATATTTATTGTTCCATACGTCTTTATTCTTCTATGTGTTGTCACGCTTAGTATGGGGCCAAAAGCAGAATTCACTGAAGTCTGAAAGGTAGTGGGACACACCCAAAATCGGGACCTGTGACCAGGGTACTTAAAGAGATTTGCTTTCTTTAATATTTCGTATAATTAATACGCATACCTTACTGTGCACAAAATTGGCAGATCTCAGTATGGTGGGCAGCTTGAAGAAGAAAATTGACATTTACAATGTGTTCCAGAAAAACATGTGTTAAATTACTTTATTACTTTGCATTTAATTGCCGTTTCCTCAGTATATTCTCATATGTCGGGGTATACAATCATTGCAAAATGGATGCGGCTTTTAAAAAGCGTTTCGAAAGCGTTTTCTTAGTAACTCACCCAAAGGTTTGCAAATTAGTAATAAGTCGGCAACTTAAGTTTTAGAGGCATTTGTGAGAAAGTGGATAAAGAGGTATAAGGAATGCGGTAATGTCGATGATGGGTCAGGTACAGAGACCAAATGAAACAATCCAGTTAGGACAATAAATAATTTGTGAATTGTTTCGGAAAAACCCCACAATAAGCCTGAGGAACACAAAAGAAAAATTGTCTAGAAAAGGAATTAAAGCGTCCAACAAGAGAATATAACTCCGATTGGCAGAATCTGACATCAAAAACAGTAGTACCAAATACATATTGAAAAGAGGCTAAGTTGGCCAATGCATAATTTAGACCCGGATTGGAGCAACATCATATTTACAGATGAGTCATCTTTTTGGTGGAATGGCTAGATAGAAAAAGAAGACAAGTTTCTGCAATGCCCCGCAGAACATCCAGCTAAATTTCATATTCTCGGCCAAAGGATTCGGAAAGTTAATAGTATTCACACAAAATCTCGATGCACAATTCATGGCAAACTTATACCATAAGGGTTTGCTAAAGTCTTCCGAATCTTTGTATGGACCAAGCAATAACTACTAGATTTTGCAAAATAACGATCCAAAACTTCGGAGTCGCTTCTGCACGCGTGAAAATGGTATAGAGATATTAGATTAACCATCCCAAAGTCCTCATACGAACCCAAAAAACCAAATAGCCACGATAAAACAACTTGCGCGGGTCTTGAAGCAAATTTGGAGAGGCCTAAGTTTCGAAATGCTCAAAAATTAAGTGAAAATTGTACTAGACGATGCCAAGCAATTACAAATAATAATGGTAACTGGACTGTTTACTACTTAATATAATTGCACAATTCGTTTTGATATATGATAAATATGACAATAAAATTCTGACATTTTTCATTGGTTTTTTAGAAGCACGTTTTTGTTGAACACACGATAAGAACTTTAAAAATCTTTAAAAAAAAAATTAATCTGTGTTCCCGACCCGTAAAAAATCCTAGACATGGCACCCTTCCAAACTCTTCCTTCCTAGATTCACTGTTTCCAGTTCTTCAGACTAAATACTCTGGCATCCTCGATCGCTTGTTTTTTAAAATGAATATCGGCTTTCCTTGTCGTGTCGAACATCGAGGCTGAAGCATTTAAGGTGGAGAATTATTTTCCATTCATGCGATGTGGCCGAGCCAGTGTAGTTGAGGAGTTCGCGGTAATAGGTTTTTGCTTTCAAGATCCTCGCGAACATGACCAAATATTCGACGAAAATATCTCTCAATATCTCTTATGGTTTCCTGCTTATCGTCCAACATTTCCTGGGGTAAGTTTTCATCGAATCATATTCGTGGAATCTATGTTTACTTGAGAAGTTATTTTTGTCAAGCGGTGGACAGATGCTATAGATATTTGTTGACATCAATTACTTAATTTCATCGGCACTCGAAGACCAATTCATTTTCCGAGTTCTTCGATTGCCGTTAAAGCTGAGGATGCACTGTTGAAGATAGCACGGGCTTGCCGGGAGCTCTATTTATTCTGAAACTAGATTGAAGATGTGACTTGGTAGCTCACAAAACCGTTTCACAATACCATCCCGAATTGATACATCACAATCGAAGTTTGACATTAAGACGTCCCCTAAAGGCTCTAGTATCATAGGTCCGATTAAAAACCCGGCCTTCTTTAATATTGAGGGAGCTATCAAAAATGGGTCCACTCGCTCAGGGACATGGTTATTACCAATCTGAATACTGCATAGAGGACTTCAGTTGCAGAACAATTTATTTTTTTCTGCAATCTAGTAGAAAATCGTTTTAAACTCTACCAGACAGGGTGCAAAGTGATCGTTCGATTGCCTACGCAGATGACATTTTTATTGGATCTTTATTTCTTCTTATGTTTGACCTGGGATCCGTTCGAGCGAGCACGAAAAGGAAAACCAGCTCTGTTTTGTGTGAACAAAAAGCTATAGTTAGACACTGGCGCATGTAAAATTGTATCATAAACTATCTGTTTCCCTTATCAGGCCTCCATTCAATAAGCGGAATTCAAAATTCTGCACGTACTTGTGTTGTTATCAGGTCTTCAGTAAATCAGCCAAAATCAAATGTACATGTGTGTCATCAATTGTTTACTCAGCATTACTCGTATTACGTATTATGTTCTAACTGATATCTTTTGATATGTTTTTAACATTCATCAAGCCTCGATCTGCAATCAGATACGGCGCTCCACACAAACGGTCATGGCTATAAATTAACCCTTGTTCTTAGCTAAAATCTGGTACAACATCTAGAATCTTCACTGATAGTCAAACCACAAATATTTCTCTTGAATCGTGCATATTTACGAGCACCTCAATTACAGTTCTAAAGACATTGCATCTTATTAAGAAACAAAGCAGTGCAACTATGCTGGCACAGAGATATTCAAGGTAACTGTGAGGTTGACAAGGGTATTACCATTAGAGTTTGGTGTAAAAGACAAATTTTTAGCATGCTTCTTGCTTCTAAATCTGCCTAACCTAACCTCCTTTCCACAATACTGGGCGTCAAGATCGTCTCTACTACCAAGGTAATTGTAAAGAAGTTCTAAAGCATATCAGCAGCCTATGTAACGATTTTTTTTTTTAATTTCTAGTGGGCGTGTGCTGACTATCCCACTTTAGCCTACAAATCGCCACATGTTCTTTGATAAAATCTCCTAACTCTACAGGTTTAGACATATTTTCTGTTCCTAAACCCTTCATCTAGACCTTACAACATTCTCCTGACTGGAGTTTACAACACCAACCTTCTGGACAGACAGTAATATCACATTTTGCCACTCACCTAAGGTCTTTTTGAGTATTCTGTCTTCTATTCCGAAAAGTAAATTCAAAATTGCTAAACTCTGATCCATAATTGATGTCGCCGTATTGTGTGGAACCACTTGTTCTGTACATAAAGTCTTCATATGCCGACGAACTAGATTCCGCATTGCTATTTCCCATCGATTTAACAGTTTCGATATACTCCGTTGATAAATTGCAAGATTCCAGCAGATTCTTTATCACCAATTTTGGTTCCTGTGACTTCCCCAAAGGCACTTGTATTAATTTGAATGAATCTGCAAACAAAATTCAAATCCTAAGGCAAAAGATTAATAGCGTAACACGAATCTATTTATACCTCTCCGATTGGCATCTGTGTTTCGAATATAGAATCTTAATACATTCGGGGCGTTATGTGCTAATCTTCTTTGTCTCATAGCCTCCAAGTGGGCGCTTAGATGTTTTAGTGATTCTTCATTCACTGTCTAGGTGAAAATTAAAAGTTTCCATTTCATTTCAATATGTTTCAACGTCCATTGGACTTACCCTTTGCTCCGGATGTTGACCAAATAAATCTGGATGCACAGCAAAATAGAATGGACGTAATGCTGTGGCTATTTCGGCTGTGCTTATACATCGTACGTTTGGGTTTTGTACTCCCAACGAACACGGGTAGAGAGCTCGTTTTTTAAGACTGTGGTTGGTTTAAAGCATGAATTGATGACAAAAGATTTTCGGGAATAACTTACCAAACAATACCACGATTAAGCATTTTTATAAATGTTAGAAATTGTTACGTTGTTTTTTTAGTTTTAATTTGAAACGACTGCGATCGTTTGCGATTTTTATATTGTCTCTGAAAAATATGTAGATATTCTGAAATGTCACCAATGTCATAGAGAGGTATAACAGCTGTGTTGTGATGATAACAAGGGAATTGTAATAGAAGAATCGAGGTCTTATGACCAAGGTGCTTTGTAGATAAATAAAGAAAATTAATTGCGATTGAGCAAATAATGATATTGCTCAATTTGTTGTTGTTGTTGAAATGTGTTTACACTTGGAATAAGCGTGGTAAAATAATCAAGTTCAAACGGAGAAATAGAAATGACAAAGAGTATTATGTAAATGTTAACATACATGGTTTAAGATGCGAATTGATTTTAAAAAAAATTAAGAAATACCAATGTTTTCACACTGCGCACTGACGTTGTTTGAAGAACCTGGACTAAACTACACGTAACCTTTCGGTTTGCTTTGAGGTAATGACATATGGTATATGTACGTCCAATACAATTATTTACCATCGAAATTGTAACAGAAAACGCTGTACGTCTCGGAAAATAGAACTACTGCAGGCATACCATTGCACAATTTTGAACAGGATATTAACCAAAAATCTTGCAATCGATTTTAAAAATATATCCTGTCGCAACTTAATCGCGAGCCATACAATTTGTGGTATAGGTATACACGACGGGCATAGGCTTATCTTAAGATCTTTCTGTGGAAATGTATTGCGCTTACAGGCAATGCAAAACCGTCAAGGCTTTCGAAAATTCGCTTTGATACGGGAAAACGCAATCGCTGGAGTCGCCTGGTTATTCGCTAAAAAGTGACGTAGGAAGCAAAGAAACAAGGGTGAAAAATAGTATAAGCTAAGGTTGTTATAAAGTCATATTAACTTATTGCAAGTGTCAAATGGATTTTGTTAATTTTCTTGCAGATAAGCGTTTACCAAAATTTGACTTCACTGATGTCTGCTTTATAAACCTCGAGCTTTGATGACTAGATTACACTTTCGTAGCGATGAAATCTGTACGTAAGGCAAAACAAACTCAAAACAAAACTTAAAAACACGGCATATCATTCAAAAGCTACTTTTCAACTGAAGCCTTGGCGAGAATGCACAGACGCTCCAAGCTACCTGTATATAGTATGTATATTGATAGCTATAATTCTGATAGGAATCGACAATCTTTTAGATAAACACTCTGCAAGGCTGAGAATTGGCAGCCCACAACGCGTCTGCGAGGACCCAGATATCGAGGAAATACGATCAACTTTCTCTGCCTCACTTTCTAAGCATAAGTTGCCTCCTTACGATTTATTTAGGACAATACTTCTTTTCTAATCTAGCATAAGCAAAAATTGAAAGAAATTTTATCACCTCACCGTTGGGTGACATGACAAATTAAGAATAAAGATAGTTTTCAAAATTGATTTGTTATTCACCTTTTCTCCTCATTTTCTATCCTTTTTTATTCGTCCTAGTGCTATAATAATATACCATACCTGTTTAAGATTTAGTCGGATTGAGCAGTTTTAAGTACCCTAGTAGGTCAACAACAAAAATTTAGTCATCAATGTAAAATCCTTCATTACAGACAGTAACACCTTGAGCGGAGGAGTCCATCTCTAGAATGCTGTGCTTGTCTGTCTTCTGGACTAAGCCATTGGTGGCGACGTTTTATGTTATTGTAAAGAACCCATTTTTCACCTTCGGTAATGATCTGGTTCAAGAACGGCTTTTAATTGTGACGCGACAGAAGTGCAGTGTAAGCTTCGGTTTTTTGTTTCTTTGCTATTTTCCCTACTTTATGACTTTTTCAATATTTGTTAGGTGTCGATGAATGGTCATATGGCTTACGAGCGAATTTCCTTACCATAAAAGTGGACTTCAGGGGCTCAACGTCTAGCCCTTTTGACCTACCCGAACGAGGTTCATCCTTTAAATTCTATACTGCAAATGATAATTTAATTTGGTTTAATATACCCTGCATTTCGAGAGCTTGGCTTAATTTCCAAATTTTTCATAGATCCTATCGCCGGTTTTTGTAGAACTTATATTTAGGGGGACCACCTGTTCATCTGGTGTAACTAAGAGGTTGAAGTCGCGTTACGATGCTAGGTTTTCCCAGCTTTGATTGCATTTTCCTATTATACATTAAGCAGAATTTGGTTGAGCATTATCTTAGGTATCCTCCCTTGTTTCATCCACATGACTTTTATTACATAGTCGAGATGGAGTCTAAGGGTATCCAGAAATAGGGATGTTACTCCAGTCTCCAGAAAAAGTATGCAGTTGGGGGAACTAATTGGTAATTTAAAAACTCTACTGATGCAATAGCAAAGGAATTTTTCTAAGGGATCAAATTAACAATATCCCCATACCTAAGCAGCGTAAAACAGGGTAGATGCTGTAATAGCACGAAATATTTTCTGCTTCGATTCATGATTAACGTTTATATTGCTGATACAAAAACCCCAAACTAAACAAATTGCCCATATTGAAACTAGGCGTAATCAAGGCACCAAAATATTTATATTCCCGCACAATCTCAATACGTTCTCATTGGAAATTCCACATTTCATTCCGGGAGTATCTGCCACCACCGTCCCGGAATTCATTATAATTATCTTTGTCTTCGATAAGATTACCGACAAATTCTATGTTCTACAATAATCGTCCATCCTGTTGATCATCCACCGCGTCTGCTAGGAAAACGATGGGAAAATGAGAGCTGGTAGTATAATTTGGCTTATCTCAATCTCTTCCTTATTGTATATTAAAATCCTGATAGGTTGCCTCCATCCCAGACACCGGCTATATTGTTTTCGTATATAGGTCTCAATACTTTGGTGACCTTAGTTGACATGCCGTATTATAAGCTTTATAATAAAAGAGAGCTTCACGTGCGAAGAGTCAAAAGCCGCAAGAAAATCAACGAAGATGGCCTAGAACTTTTTATGTTTCCTCTCATAAATCTCTGCTATGTTTATAATTCCGAATATTTGATCTATACATAGTGGAATAATTATGCTTTAATCCGCCTTGGAATCCGTATAGGATCTTCTTGTTTTCCATTCACGGCGTAATCCTATTAAAAAACACACCAGTTAACAGCTTGGTGGATGTATTCAAAAATTATATTCCCCAGTAATTGGCTGGATTGTTGTAATCCCCCTTCTTGTGTAAGGAAAAATTACCGAATTTTGAAAACTTTCAGGAGCATCTACAGTTTCGAATATCCGGTTAAGTACTTGAAAGAATTCAGACGTACAATTTTTACGAAACTCGAACAAAAACAGTCACTTCCTGGGGTTTTTCTTTTTGCACTTTTTGATGACAGCTTTTATTTCAGCTAATGTGATTGGCGCATCCAGAAATTCGTCGACGCACAGCGGCTGCGTATTGAATAGGTGGAGATATTTGTGCTGGATTGAGAAGTTTCTTAAAATGTTCTTTTAGTTTTTCTGCTTGTAGGCCTGACGCGTTTGTATTTCTTTTCCTGTTCTCAAGTTTAGCGGCTTTTCAAAAACCTGCTGATGATCGCGATCTATTCAATAACGCAATATTCTGTTGGTGAAAGGCTAGCTTTTTTGCATGATAAAGGTTCTTAAAGCTTTTATTTACTGCGTACAGAATTTTAAATGAGTTATTACCGTTCTTCCTTAATAAACCGAGAAAAGAAAACGTCGAACCCCTGGTTCGCATGCATTCATTGTCAAACCATTTTTCCCTGTTCATTTTACTGTTGGGTCTAGGTGGTGGGTTTAACGAAGGGGCTTCCCAAACTACCATAGTTAGATATTCGATTCATAGTAGTCTATTGGCCTCTCTTAAATTTTCGAGTTCTACATTGAGGTTTATTTTTTATTCGATGGTAAATACTATATATATAATCGACGAATATGCCAATTTTCCTTACAGTGGCTGCTTAATTCTAAAAATGCCTGCCTATTATAATGATTTTCACAGTTTTGTCGTTCGGAGTCTGTAGAAAACTGTAGGTCCCTTTCAAATGTGTTCAAATGATAAGGTTTCTAGCGCTATATAATTTGTTTAACTTTAAAATCCTTCTGGGGACGTATAACAGCAAGAAGTGCTGCTTTCCTGATTCTTATTCGTTCTCAAGGGGACTTCATATCAAAAAATTTGTAACTATTATATTTATTTATTTATTGAATAGCTACAGAATAATTAAAATTACAGAGTAGCTTAGTAGCCAGAGCGTCAAGAGGCCTTAGGCTAAACTATCATATATTTTAAAATAAACAATCGTAATCCATTAGAAATCAAATTAAAATTCGCCTAGATGCAATTTCGAATAATCTACTACATGAGGAATATTAATCACCTACAACCAACGTCAATTTGACATAAACCCCAGCCACCGATATAGAAAACAAAAGACGATTGATTGAATATAAATTTTGCAAAAGATTTTTCCAAATATATTTATTGAACACCATAAAATGGTTCTCACTGTCAGTAATTTGCGTTCTCAACTTGTAGCATTGACAAATTTTTCCGGTACACATAAGGAACAAGCAGATAGGTAAGAGATTTTTACAAGTTTTTCCCAACTAATCATGTATTGTGTGCTCTTTAAAGATACCGGCAGCTACTAGAAACCCTTCTAACTAACACAGGACCTGAGTTAATTGAAACTCTGAAGCTATTCGTAGAATCAAGTAAGTGAATGACTACACTTAACATAAAACAAAAATGAATAATCCTCTTCGAAGTTGTTAATGAACATGTAAGCCTTGTGATTTCACGGCAAATTCTTACTGATGTTGGTGTTCAGCTCTCTTTATTAAACGATGATGTTTCGAAAATTGTGTCTCACTTTACATTGGATAAAGTGCAACCGAGAGTGATCTCATTCGAGGAACAAGTCGCTGGAATACGTCAACACTTGGCCGATATTTATGAACGCAACCAGAACTGGCGAGAAGCTGCTAATGTTTTAGTTGGAATCCCTTTGGAAACTGGACAAAAGTAGGTTTAAGATATATTCAATTCTAGAAGCAGTAGTATATTGCTTTTGTGTTTACAGGCAGTATTCAGTTGACTATAAGTTAGAGACATACTTAAAGATCGCACGTCTCTACTTGGAAGACGATGATCCAGTCCAAGCAGAGGCATTTATTAATCGTGCCTCGCTCCTGCAAGCAGAAACACACAGTGAAGAGCTTCAAGTCTTATACAAGGTGTGCTATGCACGGGTTTTAGATTATAGACGGTGAGTTTTGTCTTTAATCACTACATATCAAAAATCACTATTCTCTCTTGTTTGGGGTAGAAAATTCATTGAAGCAGCACAGCGGTACAATGAATTATCCTATCGCACTATTGTTGATGAAGGCGAACGCATGACTGCCCTTAAAAAAGCTCTAATCTGCACAGTGCTGGCTTCAGCTGGCCAACAGAGATCGCGCATGTTGGCCACACTCTTCAAAGACGAACGTTGCCAGCATCTACCAGCCTATTCAATTCTAGAGAAAATGTATTTGGATCGTATCATCCGTCGATCAGAGCTGCAAGAATTCGAGGCTCTCCTACAATTGCATCAGAAAGCAAGCACCTTGGGTAAGATTAACGATTGTTCTATTGTAGCAGCTTACGAATTTTGTACTATTAGATGGTTCGTCAATCCTAGATCGCGCCGTTTTCGAGCACAACCTTCTATCCGCCAGCAAGTTGTACAATAACATCACATTTGAAGAACTTGGAGCGTTGTTAGAAATTCCTGCAGCCAAGGCCGAGAGCATTGCCAGTCAAATGATAACGGAGGGCCGTATGAATGGACACATTGACCAGATCGCTGGCATTGTTCATTTCGAAAGTGAGCCCTGAAAAAAGTTCTTTCTGAAGATTTATAGGCTGACTTATTTGTTTTTTCCTTTTTTTTAAGATCGTGAAGTTCTACCCTTGTGGGATAGACAGATTCAGTCCCTCTGTTACCAGGTTAATTCGATTATTGAGAAAATAGCAGCCGCCGAGCCTGAATGGATGGCTAAGACTTTAGATGAAATCAATTAATAGCGCTGGATGTTTATAAAAAAAAAGGAAAAAAAATATCGATAACAACAAAAATAAATAGAATCGAATTCTTTTCGTAACTTTTTGTTTTGTTTTTTGTCATAAGAAAAGGATGGAGGCAAAAAGAAATTTGAGAATTTGAGCTATTCCGTCTAGAAGGAAAGCTGTTGATGAGTATACCAAAGCTTTTGTAATGAGTTTTTAAGAGTTTCAGCCTAACTGTGTCGCTAAATTTTTCCCAATCATTTTCTGTCAGATCATGTGGTTAGGAAGTTAACATTTAAAGACTGCCGCTCCAGATTTTCTGTTGTAGAGTAAATAATCGAAAATGACTGTGTTAGGTTTTCTAAGTGGAGATTGTATCAAGTGTAAGGGGGTAAGGTTTCGTCGTATCTTGTTAAGTCCGTTGCAACGTCCATACTTCCTTTGATTCTTTCCATAAGTCGGCAACACAAACCTCTTTTGTGAGACCCGCCTTACAACAAATGGATAGAATCACTGATGATATTGGACTAGTACTCCCTCGTGTCAATTGCACTAGATAGCCTTTGGGATCGTGCCCCAATCGATTGTGCAACGGAGAACGAATGTAATCGATTGAGCATTGTTAACAAATGCGTTGCCCTGCGCCAATTGCTTAGAAAATTGACACAACCCGCTCCATTGCTTGTTGTAAAAGGCGACCATGAGGATGAGGTGCATTAACATCTGATGGGACTTTCCAAAGTCTATGCGTGATCGGAGTACAAAAAATCTTTGTTTTCCAGGAACTCTTTGTTTAGATTTTATGTATTTCGAGAACACGATAGACCATTTTGTCAAAGGGAAAGTTAAGTTTTGATGAGATTTTCGGCATAAGGATAGCCTTTGTTTCTGGGGATAAGTCGTCTGTGTGGACGATATGCTTCTGTTGTTTGGCCAATTGCATCTTCCTCATTTTCCGGCTTAATCCAAGAATTGTGTTCAATCAGGCTATTCATGATCCCCATCGTTTTCTTTGTTAGCATTTTTGAGGATCTCCTCGGCCTTTTCATCGCCCAAATCGACGGCAGCTAGAGGATGTCGGATAACTGTGCAGGGATATGATTTTACTGGAAGTGTGATCGCACGATTTTATTTTGGGTGGACCTGGGGAGCGGTTTTTCTGTCATCTGTGGAATGTTTCTTAACATACATCTTGTTGGTTGGTTTGGATTGGATTAAGTATAATTTAATGGAAATAAATAGATTATAACTGGGACAGAAGTCCTGTTAGATATTTCGAGTTAATTGGGGGCGACCGTGCCCACATCTGTAGTTGGATATACTCGTACATTCATATATTCAAGCATACCGGCACCACGTGGGTGAAAGGAGGATAGTATGAAAGTAAGGCATCATGGAAGTGAGTGTATATGAATACACTACCTGGATGGCCACTTCTTCTGCACAACGGAGAAGTGATCCCGGGGAGAATAGAAATACTTTTTTCTAGGGCCCGACGAATTCCAGCATCGAGCAATATGGTGCTCACAAGCTGGAACGTCGGCCTGGTAACTAGCAAATGTATTACGGGATTACCAAGATCAGAAAGTAAATCTACTTACGCGCAACGGGATTTAAAATAGACGGAAAGAGTATTGTAACACCTTACTAAACGAAGAATTTACGTGCGGTACCATTCCCTCGGCTGTCGTGAACGAAGACCAAAAAGTAGAAGCAAAAGCCAAAATTAGCGAAAGAAAAAGAGTGAGTAGGGTGCAAGCAGTCGGACTTAAAAGTTGTGTTGGATTTAAATGGCTCGCGATTTTATTCAATAAGATGATGAGAGGCGATCGAATGTCTAACCAGTGGAGGTAGAGCTTTCTGGTTCCGCTATGTAAAGGCAAAGGCGGCATTAGAAATTGAACAACTTTCGATAGGTGAAACTAATGTCGCATACTATGAGAATATTCGACAGTCACACGCACACGCACTGTAACGTTGGACAATGAAAATGTTACAAATGACAGCGGGTGTGACAAAACGTGACCTTTAAAGAAGTACGGACATTCGGGGAAGTCTACACATTAAGAAACCGATAGTAGAGAAACTCCAGGCTGACTGGCCTGCCCTGATCCAAATGATATACCAATCCACGCAACCTTTGGTCTACACCTCTCTTCCACACCAATTTTCATCGAGCCGACTACGGCTGTAACGAACTTTTGACCAGAATTCTGCGAACTGCGAACAATATGGTTAATGGGTTCGAATTGGACATCAGCAAAACCAGTCTTCGAAATTCCCTCTCCCAAGCTCCTTGACCAGTTGCCTTTATCGTTGTTTTCATATCATATTACTGCTAATTTTAAGTTTAATTTTTAAGTTATATACTTGTACTAAGCACTCAATAAACTGTCCGAAGTTGACCCGGGCTTTAATCAATCAAATGAAGGCATAGATAAAATCACCTGGTTTAACCATGTTCAACGAAGGTCGTTGGAAAATCTGGTCCAAAAAACAATAGAGGCAAGTTCCAGCCGAGGTGCAAAGAAGAAGCAGAAAGGAAAATCGGATCGGATCATTCGAATGTGAAAACATCAGCAAACTTTTGGCTGCACTGACGAGATGCTCCAATAGTGCTAAGGTCCGCGTCAACAACCAATGGGCTAAGATGCAAACAAGGACTCGGACAGCTGGATAACACTGGGGGATGGTTTATCAGTGAGTCACCACGTTAGGAGTTACCTTCTTAGCCTCTTAAAGACGCAGAGATGTTTATCTTGAGGCGTTAGTCAGTATGGATGTCTATAAAACCAATCTAGGTGTCTTTTTGAAGGGCGACGACAACGTTTGATTTTAATCTTCGGTAGGAAAATTTGCCTCTGTCTTCTAAGAGGAGATTACGAAGAACAGATCGAAGATCGCGGCAAACCAAACGAGAGCTTGCCGACAAAAGGCAACTTTTTACTGTCTCTCAGTACGAAAGGCAACAAACTGCTAATTGACTACGCGTTTGTTTAGCACTTAAGTATAGTAGGCACTACTGAGACAATCCGGTCTACGCTCACATTAGACTACAGTTGTGTTGGGTGCTGGTACTGTTGCCACTTTATCACTGAGACGTTTACTACGAAGGGCTGAGAAATGTCAGTATAAGCAGCATACAAGCCGTACGTTCCTAGTGCCTTCGAGGTTTCGTGATTTGGACCGATTTACCAGCACCAACACCAGTCTACCCACGTCACACTTTTGACGTTTAACAAGCGATCCCCAGTTTACAAGTTTACATGATTTCAAATCGTATTCTCCAATATTCTTCTTTTTAAAGTAGAGTAAATCAGATTGAATACCACGTTGTTCATTTTTAGCTCAACAGTATTTTAAAGTGATCATCTTTCAATAAAAATGTGCAACGGAGTGAGCCCGAACAAAGCGCCTGGGGCTATCCAAAGCTTCTCTAATACCAAGACAGGATATTCACTGAATGCATTGCAATTTCATGATTTTTATTTTTGATTAGCTTAAGCTTTTTTGTGAACCCCATATTTTATCATGGAGCATTAAATGCTCGTTTGATCTGGGAGCTCCTGTTTAGTTGCCTTCTAAATATTGTACACGGAGTATTCCGGATAATGTGTCGAAAACTTTAAGGGGAGATTCCTTGACATATTTTGAGAAAAAAATTGTACGGGGAGGGGGTCCGAAATGTATCTCCTCCGAGAGATAGCGGTTTTAAGCAAAGCACGCTGCCCCGTTTTGACTCTTATTGGAAATGACACCTTTCAAATAGGTATATGCATGTAAGATAACAAATTGGGTATCGTTGAACTCGTAATTATGAGTACTTTAATTGTTTCAAAGAAAATGTTACTCTAAAATTAATGTATTAAAAGCTATTGAAGATCAAAACTGATTTTTTAAAAAAAAACATACATTTTTGACTGTCATAATTTTTTTTTTTTGAAAATGTCTTATTAACCCCGAGTTTTTGCAATTTTGAAACGTGTACCTAATGTTTAGAAACAAAAAAAAGTTAAGTTCATTTCATCTGAAGTCAGTAGTTTGCAAGATACGACCCAACTTATTGAAACAGATAAAACATTAAATTAAAAATTTTCGGAAAAAACCAAAAATTCATTGCACATTTTTATTTTTATCTTTTTCATCGAACCTTGTATCATATCAAAGTGCAAACCACCGATTGGTATGCACGTCAGAACTCGTCTTTTTGAAAAGCTCTAACAATATCCATCCTTTCCAATTCTTCTCAGAATTTTGCAGCTTCCTCGTTAATACTATGATTCAAGCCGCCTTATACATATGTCTCCTGTTCTGCTGCATGCACTTGTGTGCGATGTTTATCAAGCATAAAAGTAAAGAAGTTTTGGGAGCATCGACCGATAATGGCTCTGTATTAGGAACGCTGGCTTTCGATATGTCCGTATTGTGTATTGGTTCGATTTTATGCACGATGAATGAGAATATTTCCAACAACAGAAGTATTGCCGGAATAATATTATCATTGAAGATTGCTTTATCTTCCGTCTATACATAAAATAAAAATATATTTGAATAGCTATAGATTTAGTCTCGTGTGATAGCTCTATACCAAGGTGTGTTGATATCTTCACTGCGGAAACAACTTAACGCAGCATTTAAATGACCCCACGCGAATACCAGACGTTAATAGTCATACCTCCAACACGCTGGACTTGTTTTTAACTACTCACCCTGATAAGTACTCCGTTGGTGTGCTCTCCTCTCTAGGTTCGTCGGACCATTGTGTTATATCAGCTAATTTCTCGTACACCGACCACATAGTTAGAGAAAAGATTCCTTAAAGAACCGTATGACAATACGAGAAAGCCAATTGGAGCGGACTTAACATAGGAAATTTAACTGGACGTTATGTTTTCTCGATAACCGCTGCTGATATAATCGCTGACACTATTCTCTTCGTAATGAGATCCTTTATCCCTCATCGGATGAAGAGTATCAGACCAAAAGTAAAGCCATGGTACGACTCGAACTGTAAAGAGGCTGTCAGGGTTAGAGAAGTGTTTTTTCAAGACCAATCCGACAGAGGAAAACCGGAAAAAGTTTAAACAAGCCAGGAATGACGCTGATAAAATATCTCGAAACTCATCAAATATCTCGAAACACGAAAACTTCTCAACGACCCGCAATATGATTTGTGTAGCAACAGGTCCATCTCACCGAAAAGCGTACATCAATCTGGTGAAAGCAAGATAGTTGCACTTATATTTCTAAGGCATTTGACAGAGTTTGGCATCAGGCTCTTTTGTCGAAAATACGTGCTTTTGGGATCGATGACTCTCTTTTTCAATGGATTAGAAATTACCTCTCGGAACGTTCAGTTCAAGTTGTCTTGGATGGTTTCAAGTCTGATATTCATAAAATAAATGCTGGTGTGCCCCAGGGCTCCGTTCTGTCTCCGACACTCTTTTTAATTTTTATCAATGATCTCTTGTCTGCCACTTCTAATCCAATATATTCCTTTGCTGACGACAGTACTCTCTGCTTTACATATTCGTTTCCGGACTCACGTCCCTGCTCTTCGGCTGTAGAACGGGAACGGCAGCGTATGTTAAGCTCATTAAATTCCGATATCAACAGCATAACCAATTGGGGAACTATCAACAGAGTGGAATTTAATGCTTCCAAAACACAATGCTGTCTGCTGTCGTTAAAGCGAAATTTAAATACCCAGCCATTATCCATGAATAGCACTACATCGTTGAAACCGAAAACATATTCGATGCCGACAAAAATTCTGCGAAATGTCTAGGCTTTCTCAAACGATGTAAGAAATACATTTCCCCTTTCTGATCTGGCCTCAATATACAGGGTGAATGATTCGAACTCTAACTTTTTAAAATGCTATAATTTTTTTTTATTTTTTGATAAATAGTGCCAAAGGAAAAAATGTTGGAAAATACATCAATTTTCAAATTGTATCAGTAGTTTTCAATATGTCCACCTTTGGCGCGAATAATGGCCTTGAGACGGCCGAAGAAAGCATCGCACGCTGCACGCAAGTGGCCCTGCAGTATTTTGGCCCATTCCCGCCAAAGTGCTTGTTTGAGGTGGTCCAAACTTTGGTATTTTTTAGTGCCAACCTTCGCCCTCAAAATACCCCAGACAGAGAAATCCAACGGATTTGCATCCGGAGAATTTGCAATCCATTGTGTCGCAGAAATGAAGTGTGGAACATTGTTTTTTAACCAATTTTGGTTGACGCGTGCTTTGTGAAACGGTGCCGAGTCTTGTTGAAATGTCCACGGTCTCCCACCAAAATGATTGTTTGTCCAAGGCTTCAATACTGCCTCTAAGACAGTTTCACGGTATACGATCGCATTAATTTTGACGCCACGGTCCAAAAATACGAGCGGAGAGCGACCATCGGCTGTTATGGCGGCCCAAACCATCACCATCGGTGCTGCCTGCTTTCTGGTGGCCGTCCGAAGGTGTAAATTTTCGAAGGACCTCTCTGGCAAGTAAACTCGGTCATTTTGTTTGTTGACATATTGCTCGATAACAAATGGCGACTCATCGGAAAAAACCAAATTCGGCAACTCACCACTTTCGTGCATGCGTAGCAACTCCTTCGCTCTTTCGACTCTAACTTTTTTCTGTTGCGGTGTGAGATCGTGTGCTTTTTGGAACTTCAATGGCTTGAGCCCAAGCTCATTTTTCGGTATGTGTTGCATCCGTTCCAATGATATGTTGAGCTCACGAGCCATTTTTCTTCCACTTCCACGCGGATTTCGCTCAATTCGAGCCTTTACTTTCCGAAATCTTTCTGCCGATGTTGCTGTTTTTTTATGACCACCTCCCTGGTTTTGCAACGCTGCCGGTATGAGCTATGGTTCGAGACACATTTGATTTATTCACGTTGAGGTGCTGGAGGGCTCTAACGATAGCTACTTGTGGTTTTCCAGCCAAATATAAAGCAATCACACTATCACGTTTGAACTCCATCGCGGATAAAAATTTTTCAACACAACTGAGACGCAAATGGTTTAAAAGGCTTGCAAATAATAACATTATCCGTCATATGTCAAAATTTGAGCTCACTGTCATGAACGGTTTGGAAATTATAGCAGTCTGAAGTTGGTTCGAGTCGGTCAGGGTGTATAAGGCATTCATTCGCCCAAAATTGGAATGCAATGCTCACATCTGGTCAGGTGCGCCTAAAACATCTGTGCATCTGCGAGACCGAATTCAAAACCGTGCGATAAAACTCATAGCTGATACCAATATCACCCTCGGACACCGACGAAATGTCTTATGTCTCACCCTGTGTTATCGCTATTTCCACCAACAGTGCTCCATAGAAATCGCCAGTAGCATTCCGCCCCTTCAAACCTTTAACCGTAACACACGTATACCCTCAAAAACCCACTTTCGGACGTACTCTCAAATATCGTGATTCGTTCCTAAGCCGAACAACTCGCTTGTGGAATGCCCTGCCGAGCTCCCTATTTCCTAGTCATTATAATATTCAGACATATAAAACCAACGTACATCGGTAGCTATCCTTCTTTTCTCCCTAAACTTCCGTCGCCGCGCTGTATGCAAACATTTTAAGGGTACCTTAACCCCTTGAGTGCGCGCTAATTTATAAAAAAAAGAAGAAAGCTTATTTTTAAAGTTTGAAAACCGGTCTACCTACGGAAAGTATGATTTCGAACCGATTATTATATGTTTAGAAATGAAAACTTGAACCTTTTGTCTGGAGAGTTTAATTAAAAGGTATGAATGTCCTTTACAGTTTGCGTGATCATTTTTTTAAAGATTTATGAAAGAGCGAAGACATTGGAAGAAACACATAAGGTATTGATATTATGTAATAAGTGTTAATTGGACCCACCGCTGAAGGATTTGAAAACGACAACATCATTTGCAGGCGTACATAGAGTTTCCTACTCTATTGTATTTCTCTTAGGATTAGGGCTAAACATTGGGCATTTTCGGAAAGTTCGCAGCCGCACTAATAACTTGGATAAAAAAAAACCATTCTTGTGTAAAATATAATTTAACATTATTTATTAAAGGCATCCATTTGTTGGTGGTACATCGATTGAAATATAAACGCACTTAATATTTATCTTCGTAGTGTGATATATGTGTACTCGTATTTGAACCTTTACCTCAAGGCTTAGTGGTGTATATCAACATTTTCATGTTATTCGATTCGTTTTGATTCTGTGCTAAAAATTATTTGAACTTATTTTCATAACAAATCAGTAGATGTGTACAAATGTTTTTTTTTACAACTAATCAATAACATTTAGGCGATGTTTAACAACTCGCTCCATTGAACGAAATAAAATAAAAAATCGTAAAAACTGTAAGTAGAATGCAACAAAGAAGCACAAATTGCTTTCATAGAAAATCATTTGTTAAGTGTAAATAATTGCGCAATATCATGGTTAAACATTATAAGAGATAAAAAAAAACCAAAGGCGCTGGTTATTCTTAAAATTTAAGGTGATTTATGCGATGGTAACGGTAGTCTGTTGTTGGCGCTGTTCTACTGTTCGGGTTCCCTGAGCGATTTCACCGCTACGAACCGCATTAAATTTGAGGAACGCATCATATCCATACAGACACATCGTACAGAATCCGAAGAACTAATTAAAGAAAAAAACAAAAAACAAAGTATTAATGCATTTCTTATACAAAGCAAACAAATGTAATACTCACAGCAGCAGCTGAGTACGCTTCAATTCCATAGGTGGCGGCAAAACAGGCAGCAAACAGGTACAAGATAGTCCAAATGGCACAGAAGTACAATTCAATCCTCAGCCATGGAATTTTGTAGAATTTCTCACATATATGCAGCAGATAACAGCCCAATAATATGGCAGTGAACCAAAAGCCAGTCATGGCAATTGAACTGAAGTAGCTACCACGGGAATGGTAAGAGTGGACTCCACTGCACTGTATACAAATGAAGCCTACTAAATTGAACACCTTGAAAGAAAATTATGTTTAAAACAAAAAACAATTCAGTGAAAAACGAGCAATATTTAATGTAACTTACAATACAGGCGACTTTCAAAAGACCGGGAACTGTTCGAATGTAACTTGCATCCCATCGTAGTTGTGGGGAAACTGATGTTTGAGTGACCTGAGTTGTGGTCGTATGTCTAGCTGGAAATCCTGCATCTGCCATATTGATTTATTCTGCAAACAGGTTATAAAGAATGTTTAGTTGCCCTTTGATTTAGAAAAGTATTTTAATGTTGGGACAAATGCGAAAGATCTGACAACTTAGAAAGCCATGTAATTTATATTTGTGGCGTATGCAGTGGTTTAGTTCATCGACTATTAGGCAAGAAGACCCGCGTTCAAATTTTGGCGCCAAAAAGAAAAAGGAATTATATTTTTTTACATAACTACCCATTTGAAAAAGTTACTCAATTTTCCGTCGTCCGTAATCGGCAAAAAATTGGAGGTCCTCTCTAACATTAGCTAAAAATGACGAGTGGAAGAAACCAGTAAACGATTTATTTATTTCATTCTTACGTTTTATCGGCTTCCAATTCATTTTCATTGAGGAGATTTAAAGAGTTTGCGAAATAGAATTTTGTTGTTCAAACGAAGGTATTACTTGGTTTTAGCTGGTACTAAGTCAGAACTAGAGCTAAACGAAAAACACATAATGATGGTTCAATAACGCAACATCATCTTATAGACTACGAGAGAGTGTTGTGCAACATATGTTAGAAAAAGATGAGAGATGGCCAACCATTGTATTCTACGTTACAATGTAAAATAAGAGCAGATAGAAAGACTAATGAATTTTAAAGAAACACGTATTACCCAAGGAATTTGAATGAAGAAAAGCTTAACTAAAGTCGTTAAACGTGACTTGTTTATTAAAGGAAACAGCTCAGTTATAAAAAAAAACTAAAAAAAAGCAATAAAACAGTCAGCTCCAAGTCCCATAGAGCTTTTAAGATATATTAATCTCAGTGTTCATCTTAAAAAGGCAACCTAACTTTAGAGATACGACTTTTTTCCAAAGTACTACGTGAAAGCCTTAATTCGTTTTGCATCGCACTAATCAGTATGTCACATTGTCCAGTAAATCGACTGTTTTGATACTCAAACAACAACGCAATTTGTGTAGTTTTTTCAATGTCGGGCTCTAACAGACATCGAATAGTTTATATATACCATAAATCTACCCAGCTACTGGGCTGCAAAGCAGATGGTGTAGATCATTGAGCATTTCGGCAATGAAGGCTTCTGAAAAAAATGTTAAGTTAAGACCACATTCGTACATGTTGTTCACAATTGATGTATCCCATTATTCATCCACTGCTTAACTAGTAGGAAATGATTTTATCAGTTTAAAGTTTTTAGCCTGTTATACATACGTGCGCTCGAACTTTGACAGTGTACGAGTATAGCGCCTATGTTAGAAAAGCTACAGGTATCTAATTCGGAGGTTACAGTAATAAATTTGTGGGCATTGAGTTGAGCAAGGCGTCAAGATTATGAAACAGATTATCGAAATGAGTTACGTTCCGTGTGATACGTGATATAATTGACCTGTTGAGTCCGACTATTCCTCGTTCGGTGGACAAATTCGAATCAACTGGTTTAGTAAACTATCAAACAGCATTGCTGCAGTGAACGAGAGTGCACCAAAGACCTTGACCTGTCGCAGACCTCATCTCTGCGAATTTTGCGTCGGGACTTAGGCCGGTGCCCTTCCAAATTCAATTGACCCAGGAACTGAAACTAAACGGCTATAAAGAGTTTCGAGCATTCGCTGACGGCGCTCTGGAACAGTTGACAGTGGAGTCCGATTTCGGACGGAAACTCATCTTCGCGGTCCATTTTTGAATGATCGCATTTGGAGAAATATCAATCCATCAGTTGGAAATGCATCCAGAAATGGTCACTGTTTTGTGTGAATTTTGGTTCGGCGGGGTCATTGGTCAGTACTTTTCCCAAAATGAACCAGGTACAAGTCGATGATAATCAATTTTATGTGGCCTAAATTGGAATATATGGATCTCAATGATATGTGGTCTCAAAAAGACGACGTCACGTGCCATTCATCGCATGTTATAATGGACCCTGTACACGACATATTCGCCGGTATGGTTATCTCGTATTTCGGCGACGTTGATTGACAACCGAGATCTTGTGATTTAATGCCATTAAATTTTTTCTTGCAGGGCTGCGTTAAGTCTCGATTATAATGTAGTATTCGGTCGAGTCATCGAAAATTGGACCTCTCGGATACGCGGGGTACGCCTGATATCATATATACTCGAATATTCGTGCTCTTTAAAAAAAAATTAATGATATCTCATACATAACTCGTAAATGGTTTTATTAAAATTTGAAATTTGAAATAAGAACAACTAACTGGGCGCCATTCGAAGGGCACATATATTGAGCATAATAAACAATATAAGCCTTATGCCTGCTTATAACAATAAAACCTACCCTGAAACGAAATATTGTAAATTTGAACGCCCTTAATGGACAACCCTGTATATTTTCCAATGAAAAATTCTTTACCACATATTTGGTAGAATGTGAGGATAAAAGTAGGCAGAATACTATAAGCCCCAACAATATATGGAGGTACTGTAAAAAAACAAAGGTACGGCATGGGCTGGGATACATTGAGACACCCTATTGTCAGTGCAAGAGCTTAGTCTTTCAAATACGAAACTGAAAAGATATGGTTTGCACCGATTGCAATGCCATTAACAAAAAAAGATTACGTTATCAGTTCAGTACAGTACGTAGAAACGTATATTTATACTCGTGTAGCATACTATACAAATGTACGATGGCTGTTGACCTCTCAAGGTCGTGGTTTTGTTTTATAAATATATATTTCTAATTAAGCTATTTCGATTCATGATTAGTCTATGTCTTGCGGCATACCATTCAATTTAATCACAATTCTTTTGATGATTTCACTAACCAGTGAAGAGAATACGTGACTGAGCGAAAAATTCGCAATACTAAAATAATCACTTTATTGGTATACGTACGTCACAACCTTGATTCTACGTCTCTCAAGGTTTGACTGGAATTGATGACCAATTGTAAGCCAAAGAAAATAAGGTGATTTAACCAGTCTGGGAAGTTTATTCTTTGTTTTTTAAAGTGGGTAATGAGACGGTCTTTCAATTGTATCTAAATAATTCAGGTTTTTCTCATGAATATGGGTGAATTTGTTGACAAGACTCTTTTCATCTGGTTTGGTAAGAAATTTCGCAAAATCTTCATTTGTAATGTTCCTAAACGGTAAAAAAATGACTCTCACTCTTAATCGTGCGCTGGTTATTCTGAAGAAATATTACAGTTTATTCAGAGCACCAACGACTCTAACATATAAAATGCTGGGATTTTAATAGTTAAAAGACCCTGAGAATGGATTACTAGAATTAGTATGAAATGAATTTTTACTCAGCTTTTTGGATGCAGCTGAATATTAAACATCAGGGGGAAACCACTTTGAATGCCTACTTAGACATCTGAATATCACCCAATTGTTTGCTGAAATATAGCTTCAGCTAAAACCTCAGGATTATATTCTCACACCAGGACAACTTTTGGAATAGACTCATCTTCATATAATTCCTATGTTTGACAGCAAAAAAAAATTTCTTAAACGACGAGAGAATCGGTATACATGCAGTGAAACTTTGCACTACTGATAGTTTAAAATCATTTTTAAATTATGACGATATGCCATGCATTCTCTATGAAACCAAAATCAAGCTACTTGCCATTAAGGAATATAAAATCCAGCTGCTGAAATAGCAGAGTAGGAATGCATCAGAACCCACGACATCAAGGCCAAGCCTCTTTGACTGGTCAGTCCCACGTCGAAAAGAACTAGAAACATTAGTAACTACGCAAGACGATGAATGTAAACCGACTTTACCTTAAAGTCTCGGAAGATAAAAACGTATCATGAAGAAAAGGAATAACATACAAAGAAGCAACATATCCTTAACGAAAGAGAGAAGCAAAAATGGAAGAAACTACCAATTGAAGCCTAGCGCTCGATGAGTGTAGATTTGAAAAAATTGCAATTGATGCATCCAATAACAAAATCTATAATTGAAAATTGAAGAAAAGCCTGACTTAAGACGAGGATTAGATGACTGCCATTAAGAGAGACAGGGAAGATACTCGGAACATGACAATCATAATCAAAACAGCAACGGACTTCCTTTGAAAAGACAACATTCCAAGAGGAAGAAATCGAAAAGTCTATAAACGAAGAAAACGGCTTTGAACACTACTACTCACTTATATCAACAACATACAAAGTTTTCCCAAACTTTTCTATTACAAAGGATCTGTAAAAATATTAAAGCAAACCGCTTTTAAAATAACCAGGCTTCAAGTCGGGGTTTCCAACATTTGACTACTAATAAAATTTCAATCTGCTCAACAAAAAATGGTCTGAACAGTAAGAAAATCTAAAGAATCGGCTGCCTTTTCTGAATGAAGAGTAAAGATCATCAGGCAGATCTAATTCCTGAAATAGATGTGCAGCAAAATTGAATAACATGGTTTTCAATGGAAACGAACATATGTGGTTGCTGCAAACGATTGCTATTTCGCTATTTCTAATTTTGAGGCAGTCTGATGTTGCGGAATAGTAAAACTTTTTGAGTCATTCGACGTTTAGTGCTAAATCAAATTAACACTTTTTTTTGGCAACATCACATCAGAACCGTGCGTGCTTTATGGCGTTGCGCATATATGGGAGAACACTGAATTAATTTGGTGTCTGAGCACCTTCTAGAATGAAAACGGTCGAAAAAACCGCAAGTATATATGGTATGTACACAACATATGTATAATAGGTTAATGAGAGAATCAATCCCAATAATCTTGAAACTCCAAACAAAATGGGCAGACGTAGGAAAGGGTGATAGAGATAAATTTTAAGCCGTGCTGTCATTTGACATTTACATTCAGCGCTGTTTGATAAACCATCATGAATAGACTAACACCAAAAGAACGCTCCCCTATCCTGATCATGCGATTTGACACTACTCAATTATTTCTTGTGGTGCTATGTTAAGACTTTGGTGTATGCTGATGAACTACATACTATTCAGGCCTTGGAAGCCTATATTCAGCGCTTTGCTGATGAGATAGAAGAATGTGTCAAAATTGGACCGACAGCATGAAACGCATGCTTCGTCTTGAACCATTCTTCGTAATGCATAAAGATTTTTTTATTCAAACTCAATTCATATCTCCAACAACAAACCGACTTTAGAAACGACTTTAGAAAGGGAAAAATAATAGAAATGGAATTGGGCAGCAATAAGAATGAACAAAAACGAATGGATAATAAGAACAACTAATTGGGCTCCATTCGAAGGGCACAAATATTGCGCATAATAAACAATATAAGCCTTATGCCTGCTTATAACAATAAAACCTACCTTAAACGAAATATTGTAATTATAATTTTTCTGTTTATGTTTATAATTTTCTCCTTACAACAGTGTGAAATTTATCTGATGCAAAAGGCAGTATAAAATAGATTCCTTAGAAATGTCGGCTGGGGCTATGAATTTAGTTATTTCCGTTTTTTTTTAAAGATTGTCATTTCTTTTTAATCAAATCAAAATTTTTATCTTTACCCACTTGAGACGAATTAAGATTAACATACGTACATGAAACTTCGATAGCTCAAGTACTAAATAATAATCCCTTTTTAATTGATGAAATCAACTGCGGAGACTGTCGAATTTAGCTTTTTTTGTTTACAATGATAAACTACAGCCTTCACAGGTTAGATAAGCCCCAGCTGATTATAATAAATATGTGTGACTTTGAATAAGATATGTTAATATGTGGAATATAAAAACATTATTGTACTCTTAAAAGCACATATGTATGTACTCGTAAGTTGAGCATTGGAAAGAATTGAGCTCAATATACAACTAGTGTTCCATTAAGATTAATCATATCACCAAAAATAATCAACAAGAGCTTTAAAGGCGAATAGAATTGGGAAAAAAATCACACACAGTGAACGTATTTGAAAACACCATCAAAGCAGGAACTTTTTCTGGACAGCGGCATAGTGATCCCGAGGCGAATGGGAATATTCGTGTTAGAGCTCTACGGTGTCCGAAGGTGAGCAACATGATGCTTTTCAGAAATAAACTATGTAGGTAACACAAGCTGGAACGCCGGCACAATGACGGGCAAACGTTTCAAACTCGAAATTGTATTACTGCAACGTAAAATCGA
This sequence comes from Volucella zonaria, assembly GCA_963966105.1. Taxonomy (NCBI): domain Eukaryota; kingdom Metazoa; phylum Arthropoda; class Insecta; order Diptera; family Syrphidae; genus Volucella; species Volucella zonaria. Next base: position 126,667,202 of record OZ014533.1, on the reverse strand, counting down.
CATGATATTTATTCGAGAAACCAAGTGGCGGAATGTGAGAAGCACTGTACGCTACTTGAAATTGCAAATGAAGGTGTACACAATGTACTACATATTATAGAGCGGAACTAAATAACAATGAAGTTGCCATCAACATGGCAACTAAACTCCTAGATGAGATCGTAAGCATATCAAAAATCAGCCGCAGACTAATGACAATAAAACTTATAATTGATTATTGAACACAAAACTTAGAATATTGTCAGCGCTTATACACCTATAGAAAGCAGCGAGCAATCAGAAAAGAAATATTTTGGCTCGACCTTGATGAACTTTCAAATATATTATCAAGAAAAGAAGCGCACGTTGGAGAATGCAATCACCAATACAAAGACTGCCATCGAAGAAAGGATTTCTAGACGAGGAGCTTAGTTTAAGTTAGGCTCATGGTGTAACTATGTATACTCAATACGCTTTTTATTGAACAAGAGCGGCAGCGAACCATCAACATATGTAGACTTTTGCTGACAGAACTCATAGCGAGGAAATGAGAGAAAAATGAACGAAAACTAGGCGGGCAATGTGTGTAGAACAACTTTCCTGAAAAATGTAGTAGTGCAAAAACTTTGCTGCAAATTTCAAATGGCCTGCTCCACAAAAATAAATGGAACGATAAGACGAAAATGACGGTTAGGAGGTAGGTAGAGCACGTGCGATAGCAGTAGATGTATTGTATGCGAAATAAAAAGAGGTACTCTCATAACCTATAAAATCTTGCATTCGAATGGCTCGATTTTATTCAATAAAATGATAGAGGCGATTGGATGCCTAACCCGTAGAGGGAGAGTTATCTTGTTGCACCGCCACCTTATAAGAGCAAAGGCGACACGAGAAATTGAAACTACTACCAGCCGGTGAAAGTAATGTTTGCGCTAATATCGTATATATGAAAATATACGAAAGAGTTCTAGATAATCGATAGCGCAATATTATGGCAGTCGCGTGGCTTTATGGGAGGCAAGGCGCAATATGACGTTTTTAAAAGTTTACGGATAATGATTAATGTAATAATGACAAAGATCGCGACGCCTTGAGTGATCTGCACATCGTCTTCATTGATTTGAAGAAAGCGTTCGATAGAGTTTCCAGAGATCTTATACAGGGTGTCCCCTAATTTGTCAAAGATCGGGTATATTCTAAGAAAAAAATTCTTCTACAGTAGGGGTCTATCTCCCATGTTGATATCATTTATCGAGGATTTAAGAATAGGCTTACTTTGGCGTATCCTGATCCATGTTAACGGAAATTGCTCTGTTAATACTAATGGCAGAAATTTCGTTTCGGAAGTTATTTTTAAAAGAAATACTGGACTTTGTAACTGCTTTTAAAGAAAGTTGATATCTTCTTTGAGTTTTAAGATATCCAATTTCGAAGCCTGTTCCATTTTCTTGCTCTTGCTAATTTTTAATTTTGAGGTCACTTTCCACCAGAAAATGCGTAACAATTATAAAAAAAAATCAAGTTTGCAGAAAAACCCATAGATTTTATGATACTTAGGAAAACCTGCAGCAGGTAAAAAAGGGAATTTATGGTTTTTTACCTACGTTTCTAACAACAGCGGACAAATTGTTGTCTTCTTGTTTTCCAAGAATTAATAATTTTCCAATAAAAGATACCATGAACTTTATTCTAACCGAAGACTTCCTAGTGAAGGAGTATTTGGAAATATGTATGGAAGACTTCGAGAAACGGGAACAGTTTCAAATACACGACATAACGCGGGAGCTCCACAAGTAAGAAGAACTTCGGCTGATGACAGAATACTGGAAGATGGTACTGATCCATCAGTCGATCAACTTTGAAATTCAATGTTTCCAAACATAAAATTTCTAATGTAGAGCATGGAGAAAATCTTTATCTATACCACCTGTGCAAGAACTGCTTCCCGATGATTTAGAAAAGAGATTTGCGTTTTTTAACTGGTTGCTGGAGCGGAGCTTGGATGGCAACGAATTTATCAGCAGAATTCTTTGGACGGACGAATCTCAATTTACAAGAAATGGGATCACAAATTTTCATAATCTTCATACGTGGGCTGCGGACAATCCACATACAAGAGACATAAATCATTTCAACACAAATTCAACGTCAATATGTGGGCAGGATTTAACAGAACTATTGGAGGACATTACACTGATTCAACTAGCTTCATCATATTTCCAACAAGATGGTACTCCAGCCCACTATGGTCGTGAGGTTAAGAAGGTTAACAGTAGGGTAATAATTGGATAGGAAGAAATAGACCAGTTCACTGGCCTGCAAGATCTCCTCACCTTGGATTTTTTGGATTTTTTTGTATGGGGAAGAATGAAAGATTTTGTTTATTCAACAGAAATAGCAACTTTAAGTGAATTCGAAGAGCGTATTCCCGAAGCGTCATTAAAAGTTAGGCAGCAGTTAGCATCAATAACCATTCGCAGTCAAACCCAAACACTTTAAGCACCTGTTATAACCGTTTTAGTATACACATAAAATAAAAATTATCTAAAACCACACAAAATCATTTTTTATTCATAGCCTTTGAAGCTTAAAGTAAAAGAAACCTTTCTTTTAAATTTACCTGCTGCAGGTTTTCCCAAGTATCATAAAATCTATGGGTTTGTTGATGTTGATGTAACAAGTTACAAATAGTAAGAAGTTATATTTATTGCGCATTTTCTGGAGAAGAGCGTACCCGAGACGTACATAAATAACCGTTGGAGTACAATAAGGCAGTTTTTAAACTGTCTGTTGCTCTAAAATGTCATGCAATATTTTCTATTAAGCAAACTCTTGGCCACACTCACGAGGTTAGCGGCTTGCAGAATGATACTAAGGTCCCCAAATTTAAGCAACCCCACCAGAGGTAGTAGTGGTGGCATCTTCTGAGTATCAAAACTAAACCAATTTTGAGACGTTTTCCACGTTTTGCTAAAAACTGAATGAATGCGAGAATTTCTATAAACCTGATCACAGTATTCTCAAAAAATTCAAACGCCTACAACCACATTACAAGTAATATTTTCAATATAAAGCAGCGTTTCTTCTTCTCGAAAAAAGATTTTGAAATATAGGACTTTTTGCCTTTTTAACAGCCTAACCGATACTATCTATAAAGAACTCCAGTTTTCTATATCGTCAGATTTATTGGCTCATCTCTGTAGCATAAAAATATTCCTAAAACAAATATATACTATTTTTGTGTTGCAGCAGAATGTCATCATCTAAGCTATGGGTTGAGAGATAGGAACTACGTCTGCGATATTTTTATTTCATAAGCATCAGCATCAATTAGATTCACTCAAATATTGTATGTAGTAATATAGATTATTGTTATCGGAAATACAATATGTATTCACTGTTAACCTTTAGTCTATGTTTAAAATCATAGCTCATGACTCATAATATAAAATTACAGCTGTAAAGAATTATCTGTGGGGTCGACGTGTCGACGTACACTCTATGCACTTCCAGAAACGTTGTTATCCCTGCTAGCTTTTTAAGAAATCACCGACTTGACAATCAGGGTTGTTTTGCGTTACCATGTACATATGATTTATGAAAATATCAAAACAAGTAGAGAGGGAAACATGAAAGCAAACATACTCGTATCTCTCATCACTATAAATGAAATGATCTCATAAATCGTGTATAGTAAAGTCAGTTATCATTGAGAAAATGCTGGAATCATTGAAAAATGTTATGAAAATATATTTAAAGCCGTGCATCTTAATTACAAAAAAACGATGACAGCATTAGTCGCCAACACACCTTTGCCTTTATAGGATTGATGCATATTTTAGCCTGATAGATCTTCTGCAGAAAGTCAATCAAAACTTGCGAAAATCATAGGGCGTCATTCTTTAGATCCAAAAGGGGTATGAACAAACGTTGTTGTATCCCAAAAAATCTTTCAATTTGGTGCTGTACAATTTCTTGTTACCTTAACTGCAAAACTTTGCTAATGATTCCAGCATTTTGTTGCTCATCACACATATGGTATATTTGTTACACGAAAGAGGTTACATTAACTGGCCTCCATGCACCACTGCCTTGATTCCTATTGATTTTTTTTTTATTTTATAAGGATTCTGTTAATCACGAGTACGCAGCAGCAATATGACCAATTGAACAAACCAACTAGACAAACTTTGTGCCGTTCTTAGTGTTTAACAGTTTGGTTTTCATTTAGAAAAGCATAAAGACAACCATAAGCCAATACGCAGTAACACCTAATTTTGATATCCCTGCCAAACTGGTTCGATGGTGCAGGATGACTATGGAGAATGTATACTGCTCCATCATGTTCGGCAAAAATCTCACCGAGATCTTAAATTTAAAAACAAATTTAAAATACTTGTGAGAACCTCTTCGGAAGCGGCGAAAATGAGTCGAGCGGTCAAAGCGGGAAAAACGAAGTATCATATCTCGTATCCTATCTACAAAAAAGCATATTCTAAACGGTTTTTCAATGGGGACATAACAATTTTGTATTTTAATACAAATGCACCCCTAAACTTTTTTTATGATCTGTCAATGTCAAAGCGTCAGTCAAGGTTTACATTTTTATCATGATGAAGTTCATGAATGACAAACTTTTGGAAATTATAAAAAAATTACTACCGAGATTCTGACTCGGTGGTCGCAACTTTAACAGCTCCTACTCCAATTTTCGGTCGTAATAATCGTCCCGCCAGAAAGACTGTGTGGCTATAGTGGATAAATTCGAGTCAACATATTCACTATTGAACATTAATGTGCCAGTGAGACAATGAAGTACCGAAAATATCGCAGCCGTAAGTACTTCAGTCCAAGATGAGCCAAATCAGTCGATTCCACGACGTTCATAGGAAATGGGCATCTCTCAGTTCACATTGTGGCGAATTTTGAATAAAGATCTCAGTCTACACCCTTTCAAGATCAAATTAACTCAAGAACTGAAGCCTATCGATCATTTGAAACCGCCAAAACTTCTCCGTTTGTACTCTGCAAAAGTTTGAAGAAAATCCTAAACTTTTGACTTAAAGTTTATCAATCAGCAAAATATGTGTTATTGGACAGCAGCAAACCCACATGTGCTTCATGCTGGCATAAATGGGCATAAGTGATGCAACATTCTGCGACCTTTGCTGTGAAAGTGGTGACGACACCGCGGAGGGCTATCGCTGTGAATGTCCGGCTTACCCTCGCATCGGAAATGCAGGTACTTGGCGCTGACGTGTCGGATGCTAATGCTGTAGGCACTTAACCACTAATGCGCTTACTCGTATTTCTATGAACGACTGAGAAATTCCATTAAAGGGAACATACAAGGAGTGAAATGGACTAGTTCTTTGTTTGAGTGCTCTGTTCTGACAGGGAAACAAATTGCTGTTTCTTTGGGCTCAGAAGGTAATAAAGTGCAAAGCCCTTTCCCGAACTAACAAAATGATTAATATAATACCCTAATCATCCTACTTCCGCTCTATGGCGCAAATCCATGAGCTTTGTTTAAACTAGGTCGTTTTGAGAGAAAAATGCTTTGAGTGATGGGACCGAGCCATCTAAATATAGGGTGACCAGATAAGGACGATAGGAAACAAATTTTAAATAAACCAACAACGGTTTCAGATATAAAATTGATTATGGCTTTGTTTTGAAGCTAGGTTCATGCCATTAAGTGTGGAATAGCACATAATTCAAATGGCCGCCTCGGCTTCGCTGGCAGTGCTTCAAGCGGTCGGTCTAATTTTTAATGACTCGGTCCAATATGTGCGGTGTTATTCCGGTAATAGCGTTTCGAATGTTGGCCTCGAGCTCGGCTAAAGTGGTTGGCTTGTTAGCGTGGAGTAAGGACTTGACGTAGCCCCAGAGAAACTAATCGAGTGGTGTCAAATTGCAAAATCGCGACGGCCAATTGATGAACGCTCGCCGTGAGATGACCCAGTCGCCAAATTTCTCATTTGAGCCTTAGGTGCGCGCTAATGAAATTGGCCAGAACCAAATCAGTATGCCTAACTGCAGCTAGCTTGCTTACGATCAAGCTGGTTGTTTGCCAATATTCACCCTGAAAAGTGACGTGGACGTACAAACACAAGATTTGCAATATACAAGAAAGAAAACTTGAAAGAAACAAATAATGCCGAACAAGCCGATTTCTATTAACATAATGCGAATCACCCCAATTTGAAAAAGCATTTAACAGTGACAACCGTTGTCTGGTTCCTTTTAGGTATGGTATAAATCCCCTTATCAGTTAATTGCTTTTATCAAGCTCTTCTCTTGAGGATTTCATAAAATCTCTGCAGAATTAGTCGATAAACCCGATTGCAATATGTATTATTGACACAGAGTGATACCAATATAGACAAATACCAAGCAAACTTACTAAATAATGAAAGGATACAATTTTTGAAATAGTGATATGGGCAAATTTTTTTCTTTACTTAGCTCGCCTTCGTCAGACTCTGTCTATAACATCCCAGCAATGTGTTTGTTCTTTTTGAATACTTTGTTCCTAGTTTATTGAACTGGGATGGTTTGGAGAAGCAAATTGAAGGTTTTTTTTTTTGGTTCAGGAACTTTTTCCAGAACAACGCTACACCTTGGTCTAGTTTCTTATTGGTGTTCCATATTTCTCCTCTGCAACTAATTTTTAAAGTTAGACATACATACCATATGCAGTGTTTATCGACTTAGAATTCCATCAATTTTTCAGGATACATCGATTTAGAAATTCCTTGAAACTAAATGAATAAACTTGTTCTCCAACTAGATTTGAGTGTACATATTTCCTTCTAGAAATGATCTCTAATCAATCCTAATCTGGATGTCGATCTCAAAGGAATTGAAGACAGAGATTTTTTTTATGAGAACGTGAGAAAATGGGAGCAAGTAAGTGACTAGTAAGTCTATCTTCTCCGTATCTTTTAACCACAGTTTAAGTATTACTTTGAAAGATAAACAATGTGATCGATGAGAAATACTGTTTCACACAGCCGCACTTTTTATTTGTAAATGTAATGAAATGTGTGAAAACCCCCTGATGTACTATCTACTATTGGATGACACACTATACACTTTTTTACTAGTTGGAAAAACTGGCCATCCCACATCATAATTACTAAAAACATGACTCAAATTATGTCTGATGTTTTGATAGCGATTCGTCGAATTATTATATTATATTATATTTAAAAATGATTGGCTAAGTTTCCAGTCACATTGGGGCTGCAATTGTGGAGAAAGCTGGAATAATGATCCTCTTTGTCGTTTACCCACACATCGGATATACTCATGTAAACATATTGTGACGATAAACAATTTTTTCAATAATCAACCTAAAGTGATAACTTAATTAATACCAATAATTTTATTGTACGATAATTATCGAAAAACTTCGTTTTTCAGACCCAATTGCAGTGAAGTCTAACTCTGCAACTCTTGCCGTAAGTGGTCAATTCAAAACCGAGTTTTCTGAGCAATAAGTTAGGAATACCACTAAAGAATCTTAACTCTCTATATTCCGAAACATCTAAGAAATCAAGTTTTCGATTCCTTTACAATGTTCATATTTTAATTTTGCCACTGCAAGAGTCACTTGCACCTTGGCAGGCCTAAGCGTTTAGATTATTTTGAAATAATTTCAGCAAGAGGCTCGTCAAATGTTTGATTATTTGGGGTTGACTTTCTTTAAAGCATAGAGGATTACTGCTACTGCTGTCTGATTTTGTTACTGCTTACGTTTTGAGATAAAACATTTTAAAGGAAAGGAAAGAAATGCATTTATGTTTTGGTCATTGCCCCCCGCATGAAAAGAGTCTAAATTAATCTCTATCATCTCATCAAAATAAAAATTTACCCCAAGATTTCAGGCGAATGTTTTCGCAATTGAACAGGTTTACCTTAAACGTAAGTGGAAAGTGATATATGACATGAACATACATATATATATAATAGCCCTCATATAGCCCAAAAACTATAAAATCCCTGAACTAGGACGTGACAACGTCGAAGTTGAAAGCAGTCGCCTATCATCTTAACACGATGACTAAACAGTTCATAATCCTGACCACCGAGATATTCGGGACACCTATAAAGCTAATGAACCTGCCAGCAGTCGTATATCCTAGACATCTTGTCAGTCTCTAAGCACAGAGTTATGCCATTTGGTACAAGCTAATTCATGTTTTAGCTAGATGCGATATATGAGGCCAGTCAGAGGTGGTCAGATGGCCCAAAGGTCTTTTGTCTATGAAATGGTCATATATCGAACGTGTTGTCATTACACTTGGCCTTCCTTTTAACCGTTTTCGCAGGAGCTCTAAAGATGAAGAGGTGGAATAAATCATAAAGAACACCTCATCATAGTGATTTTCTTCTTCGAAATTCTTGGAGATCTAATGCATAAACAGACTTTTTTTTTGATATATGCTTGGCGCGGGTTCAAGGGATTTAGTGTACCCTTAAAATGTTTGCGTAGAGCGCAGGCGAAACAAAATTCGACAAAAATAGAGATACAGATATACGATTTAAGAATACATTCGAAAGTGGGATTGGAAGTAAATTGATAAACTTTCATAGTGAGACGGGTGTTACGCTTGAAGATTTAAAGGGGCGGAATGTGATTGGCTATTTCGTTTTAGCACTACTGGTAGAAAAAACAGTAGAACAAGATAAGGTAAAAGACACTACGCCCCTATTGGAGGGTGTTAATTAACTAGACAGTATTGGTGTCACCTATGAGGCTTATCGCATGGCTTTGAATCCAATCTTACAAACGGGCACCTGATCAGCTGTGAGCATTGCATAAATGGCTTATAAGTTGAGGCCAGATCAGAGTAAAGTATTTTTTACATCGCTCCAGGAAACCTAGACATTTCGCAGCACTTTAGCGACATCGAATATGGAGTCATTCCAACGTAGGTTGTAATTGATACACAATAGAAAGATTTTCGGCTTCGACAATGCAAGCCCTATTCATGAATAATGGCTGGGTGTTTAAATTTCATTTTAACGCTAGCAGCGTTGTGTTTTCCAAGCATTTGGAAGCAGTTGGTTCCACAATTAGTTATGATAGAAATAGAAGAATTTAATAAGCTTAACATACGCCGCCGTTCGGTTGTACGTACGAAAAATTCGGACACGGTTCCAGGAACGAATTTAAAAGCAGAGAGTGCTATCATCTTCCTTGAAAATTAAAAAGTGTCGGAGACAGCACGGAGACATGTAGCACACCAGCATTTATTGTGTGGATGCCAGACTTGAAACCGCCCAGCACAACTTAAATTCAACGTTTCGAAAGGTACATAATTTCTAATCCATTAACGAAGCGATACGTCGCTCCCGAATGAACGTATTTTTAAGAAAAGAGCCTGATTCTGTTAAATGCCTCTCATTTCAAGTACGGCTATCTTTCTTGTGCTACGAAAACCATTCTGCCGATCATTGAATGAAAGACATTTGAATGCCTGGAGATTTATTAGGGTTTCCATGACTTTTGAAAGAAGATACGTAAGTTCAATGGGTCGTGGACTTGACTAATGCTGTATTCAATCTACTCGGAAACACCCCTATAAATCAGGATTAATGAAACAACTTACATAGTGGTTTTGTCACTTGCTCAGAAGAAGGAAAGATATACAACCTGGACCATCTGATCTGTGTATATTGAAATCTATGAGTGCTCATTCTTTGGGTGATACAATCTGGAAGCTTTGAGCTGAACGCGAAGTATCGGAATGTCTCGCCATCGATGTGACGATTCTTTCGTGAGTGGGTGTTGACTGGACCAAATGTAAATTTAATTCGCTCGTTGGGCAAAGGTTCCGCGAAATTTCTTCAGTTCTGGATACCTCTCATCCAGTACCCGGCAAAACATCAATGACCACCGATCAGTGCAGAAAAGAGCGGCTGTTTTAGGAATCCCAAAAACTATTGTCAATGAAATTCTAAAAAAAGATCTAAAATTTCACCCTTTTAAGATTCATTGGTGAAAAAACTTAAAACGACTTGGAAAACGGCTTTAATTTATCAAAAAAAAAAAATTTGACACCATATTAGAGAGCGATAAGGCCCACTTCCATCTGAATATGCACGTAAATAAGCAAAACTGTCGCTACTGTGTGCGCCTTATCAACGTACGGAAACATCGCGTCTTTTGTTTTTTAAATTTCAGCGAACACGCGATAAATGTAAACAGCGAAAATTATGGACGCATGGCCACACACTATTTTTTACCTAACATAAAAGCACATCTATGTTACTCGTAAAACCTCCATGAATTTGATGCGTTAATACTTCCCACGGAAATTTATTAGCCGCTTTCAAGATGTTTCCAAAAATCACAGGATTTCTTCTCTGGGGGTACATCAAAAGTAAAGTCTACGCTAATAACCCGTGATCTATCACGGAGCTGAAATTCACGATATCCACCTAAGCATGCTGCAGCACGCGACGCGAAACACGGTGGTTCGCTTCCAACAGTGTGTGCGACTAAATGAACTGCATGTGGACGATGTCGTTTTCTAAAAATAGAATCCGCATTCTTTCTCTTTATGTTATACTACGTAACTAAACAATATATCTCATGGTTTTTTATTTTATTCACGTTTTAAAACATAAATCTGCCATCGTACCACCGGGTGTCCGTACCTTTAGAACCTTGTAGTATTTGTTGCCTTAGTTTTTGGACATATTCAACTTTTTTCGATTTCTTCTGTGCGGTGGGTCTGGTTAGCTCGAAAAAACAATTAACTAACCCTTACAGTTCTAGTCGTACCATGACCTTCTGATCTCCACCTTGGGCCTGAAAATATTTAGATCCATGGCATCATACGAGTAGACATCCAAAAGAAACCGAACTGATGTTATGGTGGGCCGAGTTGTTGTAGTACCGCGTTCTGCAAGTTTGAGCGTATAGAACTACTATTTCCGAGTCACTACCCAGAGTCGGCTTGTGTGATTTTTTTAGTGACAGTTGTTTTGTGTGCTCGTCGTTTTTGCAATGGCTGATTCTCGTAAATAGCGCGAGGCCGTAAATCTATGATTCTTAAAAACGGATAAGGATGATGCTATTGGAAAACTCAAGAATTTTAGCAGTTTTCCCATATCAAAAGAGGTGAAATGTCGATCGATGACAAACCTCGCTCTGATCGTCCTTCCACGGCCGGAACCGATGAAAATGTTGAAAAAATTCGCGAAGTCATTCTGTAAGGTTGACTACGGACCATTGAAAAAGTTGTGGAGCTGTCTGGAGGGGCCTGGAGTTCTGAAGATTTGGTAATGAAAAGGGTGACTGCCAAATTTCTGTACTTTCAAAGAACAGTTTCGAAATGATCCAAACTTTGTTTCCAAGGTCATCTCACAAGTGACGAATCATGTTCCTACGGACACGACCCTGAAACGAAGCAATAATCGAACCAGTGGAAAACTTCAAGTTCGTATCGCCTCAAAAAAGCTCGTCAAGTGAAAGTGAAAGGTCAAAACAATGCTGATTTGCTTTTTCGATGTGAGAGGAGCCGTTCATTCAGAGTTTGTTTCACAGGGTCGGCCACTTAACCAGACTTTCTAACCGGGAGTTTTAAGAAGATTTCGCAACAGTTTGGGGTAAAAGAAGCCTGATTTATGACAGTCGGGCGATTGATTTTTGCACCACGATTACGCCCCTGCTCACACAGTCCGTTTTGCCGACATTTGCGAGGTGAAGAAAAAAACCACGAAGGCCATCGCAGAGGAAGAATTTAAAAAATAGTTTGAGCAATGGAATAAAAGATTAGACAAGTGTATTAGTAATATTGGAGAGTACTTGAGGGTTTTTTTTATTTAAAAAAAAAGGCCGGTTTCTTCGGTACTTATCACTGGAACCTAACTTAACCCTTCCCAAGAAACTTCCATACAACTCGCAGGTGAAACAATCAGAAAATAAATGCAACTAAAATACTTTTCTAGCCCTACTATACTATACTACACTGCAATTCATATGGAAGGCAACGTGCATTCCTTTAAACTGCATCCATCCTTCAGACTGGAATTATCTGCAAACCATAGCTAACGGTAATCAAAGTAAAAAGTAGGAGTGCTATTTCCCAAAAAAAATCCTAAGTCCAGAGCCTGACGAAGAAAGTAAATTTAAAATCAATATTTCCAGTTATGATGCCTTAGGAAGTAGCACAAAACTAAAACATTTCATGCAACTGCGAGGTTGCAAGTTGATTCACATTACTGCATGCAATAGATAACATCACTCACATAATATTAAACAGAGTTTGCATTTAGATTGCTCATTTTGAAGCTAGCAAACAACAGCGCAGTACACAACACAGGCACCATATAAGAGTATATACCTGTTGAAGTCTTCCAATACAAATTTGCTACCGGCAAAATAAAGTCGCGAAAGTTTTTCTTCCCATTATCATACTAATCACATTCATCATAAACGTTATGATAATTTTATTAGTGAAATGCTTTCACTTTTGCCCTCCATCAACAGACATCAACTGCTAAATGCTGATACATGACGTGCATCAACAATTAGGTTGTTCAAAACCTGTTTTTAATTTTTGGAGGGAAGCAAACAAATCAATTTGCTTTACCAAAACTGACCAACAAATGACCGAATACAAAAAAAATAAAAAATAAAAAAATTAAAAAGCAACAAAAAAATAACATACAAACGAGTCGCTAACTGAGATCATCGTTTATTGATTCATTTTCTGCCGAACTATACTGGGATATTTAATCATGAACAAAATTCTATTTTTATTCAAAATTTTCTGATGACAATTTTGAAAAAAAAAACACACACACTTTTTTTATTATAAATTTCCATGTCGATGTTGAGGCGCAACATTGTGGAAAAAAGCAAACACCCAAGCCTCTAAAATACGGCACATCTGCTGCCTCGTGGTAATATCATACTCGTTCAACCAGGCAAACAAAAAAACGACTTATCATAAATTTTGAATAAGAATTTTTATTTGAAAACTATTTATGCAAATTTTGGGTACACCTCAGATGTGATTCCAGAAAATAATGACGAAGAAGTCTACGCTGAATATGTTCTCGAGGCGATAATAAACACAATCAATCCCCTGACTGGGGTTGGCCGTAGCACATGAAACCTTCTATATAAAAAAAAGGGAAATTCTTACTAATCACAACTGTATGATTTTTTTTTTTTTTTGAAAATTAAGAACCAAGTCGCAGGGGAGAAATATATCTCTTATTACTTGCGGGTAAAAAATAGAATAAATAAAAAAGAACAAACACTGACTATACAGAACATTTACACAAAGTTCTCCACGTCCTAACGCTGGTTCTTGGTCGGACAATGACTATGACTACGACCACAACGACGGTGTTGTCCCATCGACGCTGATTGCGAGTTCTAAATCCACAACTCAACTTTGAATACTACTCGTACCGAAAACCAAAAAACAAAAACAAGACCGCAACCAAATGTATTTTTAGAAAATGTGTTTCCTATCGACTGAGCAGTAATTGTATCTAAATTAGAACAACATGCTGCGAATTTGATTGATTTCTTTCACCCAGACACAACAATACGAGAAAAAAAAATACTCCACCTGCTCCTTCTCTAGTTGAAAACACTTGAATAATTGATTACAAAGAAAAATCGAAGTTCTCAACAGATACATATCGTACTTGTAGTTCTTAATAGGTCCTAATAGGGTATTAAAAATTTGACACTATCTTGACACAGTATTGTGCAATTATAAATCTTTAATAACCGCCCGACGTCGCAAAAGGCTTTGATCTGTTTGTTTATAATCTGTCTGCTGTCTTATCAACGGAGACTTTTGGTTTCTTACCGCTAACTGCTGGCTATAGTACTAGATCTAATCGCATCCATTACATCAGAGCAATCATTTTCAAGTGGTTTAATGCATTTTTAACTGATAATTATACATACTCGGCCTTAGTTTAGCAAAAGTATTAGCTCATCGTACATAAATAAAAAAAAAAATACGAAAATGATCTCCCAAGCATAAGCGCGATGACTTAATAGCGTAGACGTTCCCCGTCCCAGTTCGATTATGGAATTCGCCTCAAGCTTTAGCTCAAGCGTTTCACAATACGTATGTACACACGAGTATGTGAATTCAAAAAAAATTTCCCTCATTTTCAACTCGACAGAAACAAAAAAAAAAAGTGTTCTATTAATGCGCGCATTCAAGTAGTATTATTCACAAAATAAATAAGAAAAATAGAAGAGTGCTGCTTACCTGCGGTTTGTGCTGCTTAGGTGATTATTAACTGCGAATTTATCGTCGTCGTAGGTAGTCGTCTTGAATGGGGCGTTTTCGAGATGATTGTTGAGGAGATTCCAGCCAATTTGCTGTACTCGTATCTGCTTGCGTAGACTTTATTTGTAGACTATCCGTTTCGATCTATTCCCAAGCAAAGTTCTATGCGCTAGAAATTCTTTTTTAACACTATTTCTGTAAGATTTTGTGTATTTGTTTAGATTTGTATTTATTTATTTTTTTTTTTTAACAATTTCACTGGGTGAGAGAACTAACTCGATGACTTAGGAGTACACACTAAAGAAACGGTTATAAATTTAGATGACAGAGCATTTACTACTACTATACAAGTGGTTATTCATTAACAACAAAACTCTTGCCTTCAACAAGTAGGAGGCGTTTTCTCTTTGCTTCTCTGGCACCCGTTGCGTTTGATCAGTGTATGCTAATGCGATGTAGTGTGGTGCTATGGCTACGAAAAAATATAATACGAATACTTTGCGTTCGTCACTCTGCCAAGTACATTGTTGTTGCTGTTGTTGTTGTTGTTCTTTTAGTTGTTCCCTCTTGTGGTTGTTCGGTTTATGGTATGTGAATAATCTGAGTGAAACAAATTTCAGCTGTCAGTTCTCGAGTGCGAGAGCGAGAATGGATAACGCAGACTGGTTCGTTTTGTCATTCTTCGGTACGTTGCTAAAGTTCGACTAAGTATTATAGCAAAAGTGCTATAACTTAAGCTTTGACATAAGTTTTACGGACTTGCTAAATACAATTTATTCATTCACTCCTTTTACTTGGTTGTTATATAGAATTTGGAAGGTAAGCTTCGAGCCAACTTTAAATAAGGCCAAGCGGAGGCCAGACAGCCTTCGACTATAATTAGTAAGAAAATAATTTTCACATCAATTTAGAGCCACCGTTTGTGAAGCAACCAAAAGTCTCTGGCAAGGGCTTATTTACTCATGACGACCAGTCTAAACGAAATAATGAAAACGAATCTCCAATTTGAACGAAAACTTTTAGGTCCATTTAGGACCGTTGCAGCCGAACTTGACATCAAAGACAGCTTCTACGAATGCCTGGATAAAACATACGATCAGTGCCCCATACATATTCACATGAGGTTGAAATTATCCTCCGAGGTTTTAACGCAAACCTAGCCAGGGAGGGCATTGTAGCTTCTAGTATGCTTTTGCCGCATCCCAATATTTATACCGATCAAACAAGATCGCCAGAATCTTTTCTGACAAAAAAACCATCCTTTGGGTCAGGTACTGAAGATCATCACAGATGTCGAATCCGAATTGCTGGTTTTTTTTTCGCTAAGTACAGCAAAACTCCTAGTCCGACAAAAAATTACGAAGGACACAAGAAGTGTGCAGCAGCATTTCTTACCCTTGTTCAATAAATAACACAATTAATCAATCGTAAAATAAAATTTGTGGCATATGGGCCATTCCATAAAATTGGAAACTCCCAACAACCCCTTCTCCTTCAAAACCAAAGAAAAGCCAAAATACTATTAATGGAATTTCATTAATACCGTGCCCGTAAAATGTTCTTGAGAAAATATTTGCTAGACGCTTACTTTTTATTGGTTTATTGTATCCAAAAAAAAAAAAGCTTATTCCAATCAAGTTACGTTTAAACCAAACAAAGGTTGTTCTGATGCACTACTTCATTTGGATTACTACACAGTAAAAGGCCTTATCATTCCGCAAGCACGATAATATTCCACCTTCACACTTTAAAAAGGTATTTGATAAAGTTGGCTACAAAAATATAGTCAGCTATCGAAGACATATTACGAGGGTCTTCAAGCCTCGTACTAACGCTTCTCCAACTACTCGTAGTACTGTTAAAAATATATCTGTGGAAGGTGGTCTTCCTCTTTTAGAAGATAGAATCGAAGCACCTAAAGTTAAACTTTATATAAAGTTGGCTATTTCAAATAAATCAATCTGTTATGCATTAATGGGTGTGGTAAACGGCCATTCTTAATGTTGGGCCTAACAGAGCAGCACAAAAGTTGCGAAATATGTATTTTGCTCAGCATTTCTCAATATCCTTGCTAATCTGAGATCCTAAGGTTGAAATTTTGTGTTTACGTATGATTCAAAACCAAAGGCAATACCTGGTTTGCAACCACATATGAAAACGGTTCCCTGCTCTTCATTGGGATACTTCCAAAATATGCATCCACTTTTACTGTAGCTTTACTAAAAGTTACCAACATATCTTTAAAAAAAAGTGGCAAGCACACGTGATGTACGAGTACCCTGATAGCTTGCCATTTCTTAGAGTTAAAGACACACAAAAGTTTAAGCTGTTGTGGGTTCCTAGTCATGTTGGGACTCATGGTAATGAATATGAACACCGCGCACTTCATATCATATACATATTTATGGCCTGCACTAAACTCGTCTTGCTACGGGAAATCTATGGATTTGTACAACACGACGCCACTACTGATGATTATCGTTAGACTACGATATACGTTAAACACCACTGACACCCTCCAAAGTCTTCTCAATGTTTAAAGAAGCCCAATGCCAACATCCACAGGATTGGTAATAAAAAGATATATAATACTGATACTTATTGTCTATTTTATAGCAAAAACAACTTGCAATATAAGAAAATTGTTTTATTCAATTGATTTATACCAGCAAACGTCGCGGAATGCTGTATCACTTATGCCCAGTACATTTAAGTGCTTTCAAAAGTACATATAGTGCCCCGTCATGAGACCAGTCTTTCCTGCTGAAGGACAGCAGGAAGGCCGCTTAATTCTTAGACACGTCTGCAAGCAGTTGTGCAGCTAGTGCTTACTTTCAGGGACCATATTAATATTAATTAGATGTGTTGCTCGAGGAAATAGAGCGAACAAGAACGAGGTTCGAAGATTTTACCAAAGATATACGTATCAAGGTTATAAAGCCCTAGGCGAAACCGAAAGAGACCAGCAAAGGAATGCAATAATATCTATATAATCGCATTCAACACAGAGGATATGAAAGGATTTAATAACGACGACGATTATCAAAATTGCACTGTCAGGCAATCGTTTGTGAACGATGATAACCAAAAGTTCCACCCACTCAACCTGGATGAAGTAAAGGTTGACATATCCAATTCCAATATGTGTGGCAGTGGTTCAAGTGGTAGTGGACTGGCTTCCAAATCGTAAGGTTCGATGTTCGAATCCCAGCCTCGCCCGAAAGACATACCATATTCATTTTTTCACAGAAATCAAGTAAGATGAGTAGTTGACTAAAAATCAACATCAAGCCAACTTCCACTAAGAATTTAGTCTCACTATTAAATGTTGGATGCCACCCATGGAGCGAAATAACCACTGAGCCCAAACATCTTTCCTCTCTATTCCTTTTTCCAAAAAACTTAACACATGCTGAGGCATTTATAAGTGTATTCTACCCACTTGAGTGTTAAGTTCTTTTTTTAAAAAAAAAAAAAATGTCCGAAGAACGTAACGTTAGTACTGTTAACCCTCAAGGACACGATTTTAACTGCACCAAGCTATAGTATTTTATATAGTATACGTTTACTTAACATCACCCACGATGTCCTATCTAACACATTGGCTGAAAAGTCCGTGCTGTTTCTAAGAGAGGGCACCACTTGAATTAAATCCATACCATTTTCAGTTAGTACCAACCTTCAAAAGATACGTGTATAAATTTGACAGCTGTCGGACGATTAGTTCTCGAGATATACCGTTGTAAGTGAAGTAACTTTTGCTATTGTGAAAAAAATGGATTCAAAGCAATTTCGTGTGTTGATTTATCATTGCCTTTTGCAGCCGATGCAAGGAAATGGCTTGATAAGTGTTACCCGGACTCTGCAACTTGCGAACGAACCATTCACAAGTGGATTGAACAATTTAAAAGTGGTCATACAAGCACCGAAGATGATGCACGCAGTGGACGTCCAAAAGAGGCTGTTTCAGATGAAAACATCAAAAAAGTCCACAAAATGATTACGAATGACCGTAAAGTGGAGTTGATCGAGATAGCTGAGGCTCTGAAGATATCAAAAGAGCGTGTTGGATATATCATACACGAATATTTGGACATGCGAAAGCTGTGTTCAAAGTGGTTGCCGCGTTTGCTCACAGTCGACCAAAAACAACAACGTGTTGATGATTCAGAGTCGGTATGTGACAATGGATGAAACTTGGCTCCATCACTTCACACCAGAGTCAAGTCGGCAGTCAGCTGAGTGGCGAGCAGGCGACGAACCTCGTCCTCCGCTGGCAAGGTTATGGCATCCGTATTTTGGGATGCACATGGAATAATTTTCATCGACTATCTCCAAAAGGGGCAGACTATCAACAGCTACTATTACATTGCGTTGTTGGAGCGTTTGGAGGACGAAATCGCAGAAAAACGGCCGCATTTGAAGAAAAAGAAAGTGCTGTTTCATCAAGACAATGCACCGTGTCACAAGTCGATGAAAACGATGGCAAAATTGAAAGAATTCGGCTACGAATTGCTTCCCCACCCACCGTATTCACCAGATTTGACCCCCAGCGACTATTTCCTGTTCGCAGACCTCAAAAGAATGCTCGCCGGAAAGAGATTTAAGACCGAATCGCCGGAACAGGGGCCTATTTTGAGGCTAAACCGAAATCGTACTACAAAACTGGTATCGAAAGATTGAAAAATCGTTTCAATCAGTGTATCGCCCTCGAAAGCAATTATATTGATAAATAAAGTTGAATTTTGCAAAAATTTTGTGTTTTACTATAAAACAGCGCGGACTTTTCAGCCAATGTGTTACTGTAGTGCATGAATGCTTAAAGCCTTTAGTCAACAATATTTTGATTTTTTTTAAGACGGGAGAGTCCAAACAAAATGTTTGCCCAACGCCAGATCTTAGAGAACAAACAAGAAATTCAAGTTGATACTCACCACCTTCTCATCGATTTTAAAATCATATATAAGGGCAATCCCAAAAGTACCCGACCTGACGTATAGATGGCGGTTGTTGTTTAAATAGAATAACAATTGTAGAAAATACCAACCTTATAAAGCTTAAATTTGAAGTTTGACGACGCTATGCTGTTTAGTATTTGTTCGGCAGCCATCAATACTGAACGCTCTCAATGAATTGTTAAATTGGTCACCCTTGTGTGATACTATACTCTCATTTGAAAGGCCTCATTCTAATCAACACCAAAGTGCTTTTGGAACTTCAATGGCTTGAGCCCAATCTCATTTTTCAGTATCACGGTAACGAGCTATGGTTCGAGACAGAAATGATTTATTCACGTTGAGGTGCTGGAGGGTTCTAACGATAGCTACTTGTGGTTTTCCAGCCAAATATAAAGCAATCACACTATCACGTTTGAATTCCATCGCGGATAAAAATTTTTCAACACAACTGACGCAAATCGTTTAAAAGGCTTGTAAATAATAAAATTATCTGTCATGCGTCAAAATTTGAGCTCACTGTCATGAACGGTTTGGAAATTAAAGCAGTCTAAAGTTTGTTGCAGTTCGAGTCATTCAGCGTGTACTATACAGCTGCTATGCAAAGAAGCTTTCTAAAATAACATTGAAGACCTGGGAAAGAGGGACTCTCGATAGACAGATTTGACCTGCTAGATAAAAGCATTCGAAGGTCTGATATGCATAGACCCTTAGTGAACGAAAATCCATGGCGCTTTTAGTCGTGTAAACCGCACAATAAATGTTTTTCAACGGCGAAGACCAAAGTAACTTTCATCGCATAGCTCTATCATATTACAGGATAACCGAATTCAACCTTTAACAGAAGCAAAAACAATGTTTGTCTTCGCAGGGAGTACAGAGCGTCAAATACCTTAAAAATATTGTCTTAACGTAATCACTTTACCATGTTTGCACGAGTTTCCATACTACCAGATTAAAGATTGAGATCTAATGATACAATAGGTTCTGTGTCAACCATGTACAGCAGACAAATATTAAAGTTAAAAACCGAGAAGCCTTTCCAACTTAAATCAATCCCAGAATGTATGCCCACGAAATGGTGAGCGAATAAAAAGTTATATTCAGCGCATCTGGAGTCAACACGAGAAACATTAGTTGGGCCTCATGTTCGCTCTAAACAATAAACGCGATCAAAATCAAATATGTCGTAACCTGACTCTGCCAAATTTGGGTTCAAAACAGGCAAATCAAAACACTCTTATCATAGCAGATGTAAACACAGATCGAGAGTTAAGTGTTATGTAAACGCAACAGTCTGCAACAGAGGTTTTTAACCTACGGAGTCCATTGAAAAGCTCAAAAACAATAGCCTACTGTGAAGTCAAGCGTTGCAATGACACCTTTTTTCTCGACGACAGACCAAGGCACTGCAGATAAAAATACCGACAACTATTCTCTCGAACAATGTATTCAACAAGACTTTATGATAGAACTACTAGACAGCGGTCCTGCTGAAAAAACGAGCAACCTTGGAAACTCGGAAATGCATAACCTTGTAAACAGATGAAGTTCTTGCTGTGTGAGAAAATTGACTCACGCCTCGATACCCTCAACCTACGCGTCGGAGCCTATTGTACTTGTATCTGTTTTTGATACCCGAGCAACTCGAGGGTCATATCTGAATGAAGGATGACCTGCGAGATAGGGCTGATTCCGAAAGGGCAGTGGTATGCAGATAGACGACATTCCAATTGCAAACTAGAGTAGACAACTTTACAATTGAATCATTCCTGAGATATGTACATATGTACTTCGCACGCACCTGCTAGATTTCAGTAAATAAAAAATCATTTCGTGTGTTCAATATCTTTTCTTTCTATATAGATATGTAACAGTGAATATTTATATAGTTAAAAACCAACAAAACTCAAGTGTACAACCAAACCAGTGATTGAAGCATCCTCCTTCGATCTAGTTTCCCTATCAAAAATCTGATGGAGTTTTCACTTGAATACAACGTCCAAATCGCGATACTATACACTTCTTGTTCGGTGGCTTATCATAACTCATCGGTTCATATGGACAAATACTCTTCCTCGGTTGGACTTTTGGTTTCTTCGGTAATATTTTCTTCTCCTTTACAATTTCATTGGTTATAAAGTTGTGATTTATATCCAAAGCCTTCATTGCGATATCCTTTTCGTTGACCACGAAGTTATGATTTATATCGCCGTTCTTTATTGGAATAAACTCAACCATAGACATATGGTTATACTTCATGTGATTTTGCTAGGATTAAACTTTATTTACCAACAGGTAATTGGACCTTAAAATATGCTAAAAACTAACCATTTCCTGACGACCCTGTGTGTATACCCCGCACACAACACAAAATGGTTTTAAATGGATTTTCGAATGTGTAAATATGCTTAATCTTGTGTTAAATATTTCATCACATTCCGTACAGAGGTACTTTGGGCCTCTTGGCTCGTTTATATTGATAACGCGTCGGAAGTAGTTCTAGTTAATATTTGGAAGATCATTTTTAAACAAAGAAATCAAAAGAGAATTTTTATTGAAAAACCTTTTTCCACACAACATATCCGCTTTCAAAAGAATCCATAACAATAACCTTTGAGAAAATCTAAAATCACAGAAAAGTTCAAGAATGTGCAATTACTCGCGCTGTTCGAATTTTCAAGGCTTGAAGTTTTATTTAACGGTACATTCTATGACAGCAGTGGACTTGTGAAGTACAGCGGCTTTGGTAATTAGAATACGAAATAGGGTACGTGTAGATTGTTCGTTCGTTGTATTGCCTGTAAGAGTAAAACTTATATGATATACGAGTATACTTATATGTACTTGGAATTTCCTTGAGGAGAGTGAAAATTAACTTACCATCTGGTTGGTTCGTAGTAAATTATAATAAAAATAAGTTAATGCTTTGAATTGGGTACCGGAACGCCAAAACTCTTCTTGAAAAGAGAAAATAGAGTCTCTCAAATTTTAGATTTCTATAACTAGAGAGGGGATTCATGAGGTATCAATTGTACATCCATAAGTAAGTGAAATTAGATGACGGGATCTCAGCATACAAACCGAAACTTTTACCGAAATCGGTAAAACTTTACTGGTCTACTCTCTGAAATCAATGAACACCACTCGAAATTCTGGCAGTGCTCTCACTTACCCCGAAAGGTAGAGATAATAATATATATATCTTATTCAACTTATGGTGCAGCATATTGACAGCAATGACAACATCATGTGAAGGGACTATATGGCTTTGGGGGCACACAACTTTCGCAACATCAACCGCTTGGATCATCCTGTTCAACCACAACGAATGCATCTTTATCTCGACTGACCGTCAATGTACATCAAACCAGATCGATCGCAATTGCATCCAAAACGTAGAGCTGGCTAATATACCTCGAGTATGCGTTTTCGTACTGTATCTTTTAACAGCAACCAATCTAGCTTGCTAAGGATAATACCGATCCCTAGTACGCGATCTTCGAGTACGCCAATAGATAATAGACCACCTTGGTCGAAGTGCAGAAAAAATCAACAATTTTGCTTCTGAGGGCATCGGCGACACCTGAAACACAGTGAAAAACATCTTTACATCCAGAAGGCGAACAAGCCTACCCAGATGCCAAGAGGCGAAGGCAAACTTGGTACCAAACCAAGCCCCTATACATCTCCTCCACTCCAGTGACACCGAAATAATATCGTCGATAAGGGCTCTGATGAAAACCAAAGTAATTATCATTGGCGACCTCCCTGTGTAACTCTTTCAAGCCACGCTCATTACTTAGGCGGAAATTCTACGAGTACAGCCACTAATTAGAAAAGCTTGGGAAACCGAAGTCTTCTCCGAAGATTGGAAGCGGGGAATGATTGGGAAACCTGATAATGTGGGGCAACAACACCTTGCGGGTTATCATTAAACAATGCGTAGATTAAAGATATCTGCTACATTTAATATTCATCGATTTTGAGAAGGCTTTCGTCAGATTAAATCAAGCTCCTATATAGCAAATCTTGCGCAGGAAAGTATATCAGAAAAACAAGGCGCTATTATCATACTCGCATATTCTTAGATCAATTTGAAGTTCGCAGAGGAGTACTGTAAGACTCCGTTCTTTCGCCACGCTATCCTTTCTAGTAATTAGTAATGTAATTTAGATAAAATATCGGGCTGAGATTTTACCTGCTCTCACACAGAATATTGGACCTCCGATAGATGGCACACAACTTTGAGTGGGAAGCGAACCAGGTAGGGCTCAAAATAAATTCGGCTAAATCAAAGGCCCTAAACATTTCAATTTGTCAGCATAACACCAATCCCGCTCAACTCGATCGTTCCTAACACCAAGTCGAGTAAGTAAAGTAATAGGCGCAGAAGATGGTGGCACCGAACTGGATGTGGACAACAAAACTCGCAAAGTAAAATCTAATCCAAGTTGAAACTGTTCTGATCAAATGTGGGAACAGTGCAACTTTATGGGTGAAGTACTTTATGGAAGTGAGCCACACTGTCACAGGGAACGTGAAAACCTTCATAAACAGATGTCTTCGCAAAATCTTAAGGATCTTCTACCGAACGGTCAAACTTTACGGCCCGAAGGTAGTTTCATTGCAAAGTATCTCGGGCAGTGGCATGCACTTATCCAAACAGGAAGAGGAGTGAACCGCTCCATGCAGAAATGGAGAACGATAGTCGAGGAGATATGCAGATCTTATTGAGTGATTTGAAGGTATCTCAAAAGTGTTGCAGAGGGGAACATAATTGAAACTAATCATACTGAACCACGGTACGCATTTAATCAACTTGTTATTTCGCTTCTCATGTATTGATTATCTCCACAATATGTTTTTAAAGTCACCTAGTTTTAGTTTTCATAGAAATTCTGCTGACAATATTATAGTAATACACTCGGGTGGATTTATATTCAACTGGTTATTTCGGTAGACAACAGTGTTAGGACGCCGACTATCTTGAGGAATATGCAAAACCCATTCCATGACGAGAACGAGTTCTGTTGTCGCTCATAGATTTTAAAGTGGTTAGCGAGAGTAAAGTCTAACTCCACATCCACATAGAAACTCTGCGAAATACTCATGCAAAGGTGACCAATCTCTCCATATCCTAAGATATCTTGAGTGAATTCACCTTTAGGTGGTTTTTCTTCTATAGAATGGCCCGATTCTTACAAACGTCAATAAATCAAGGCCTGATTGCCTTATTATTACTTTCTCCATGGTAATTCCTTCCTCATTTTTGACCATGTCTCTTGAAATGTATACGATATCAGTAGCCGACAGAATTTCCGGAATTCTATACCGATTAAATGTATTGGATCGATTGAATGTTACATTAGACCAAATAGATAATTCATTTGTGGATTCATTCAAAGCCTGCTGATCATTAAGAATGTAACTGCAACAATTTTTTCATCCATTTGATTGTTTTATCGATGGACTTTTTGATGTAATCCACAGATCCCTGGAGTTCTCCTGTAGTCAATTTGACGTCTTTCGGCATTTTCACATCCTTTCTAAGTGCTGCACCATCATCTCATAAAGACGCATTAGGTTTATTGACTATCAAATTATTGAGTGAGCAATTATTTGCAATATCTACTCTACTTGAATAATTTTACAAAAGACTATATACCATACCCGTCCGACTTCAAAAAAATTGTCTGTATATACCCGCCAATGAAGCCTGGCGGGTTTTTGCCTGCAGTTAGAGAAATTATCGCATAACGGTCTCATAGAATCTTTCGGATGATAATGAAAGTTTTTCGAGTTACAATCTCACCCTTAAATTTTCAAAATTAATTTTGCATGTTATGTTTTGTTCTTTGTATTTGCAGCTCTCAGCTGCTTCACGCAGCCGAAAATTCTTACGGCATCTACTTGGATTGATTATTTCCAAATAAACGGTTGGAGATCGCCACAATAAGACTTTGGATTTTCCGGTTACCGAGATTTCTCCTCGTTGTGGAATATAAAACCTTTATAGAGTCCTTGGTCGACTGAGATTCCTCAGCATATTCATGGGTTTAAGAAAGCATTTAATTTCTTTGAATTTGTCCTCAGTGGTTTCTGGATGGAACAAAACTAAATTTTCTGCTGCAATTGACAGTCCATTCCTCTCACTGTCATCTGTTAAAAATAAAGTTGGCAACGCCAGCGAAAATGAAGGTTTCCCTTGCTAATTTGTAAACTTTATTTCATTTCATTTTAAAATAAGTTTTTGAACAAAATATACATTTGAAAGTGTGCAAAATTGTTTTAAATGTTTGGAGCGATAGCAAGAAACATAACGCGTCAGCTTTGTCGGGCTGACAGGCCACAGAAACTTCTTAACTCCGTGAACTATGCCCAGCGAGTAGCACTCCGAGCCAAGAAGGACAAATCCCAGCGAAAGGAGGTTTCTATTTCAGAATTCATTTCGTTCTCCATTCATAATTACATTCACTTAACAATTCCTTTAAGATGCAATATTTCTCCGATGCCAAACAAGTTCGTGTTCTTGCTGGGAAAGGCGGTGACGGTTGTGTTTCTTTTCTTCAAGTTTGGTGCAACGACAGAGCCGGACCGGATGGCGGTGATGGCGGGCACGGTGGACACGTTATTTTTGAAGCTTCCCCAGATATTAGAAACTATAACCATGTTTCCAGCATTCTAAAAGCGGATGAAGGAGATCCGGGTAGTCACAAAGACTGCCATGGAAAGAATGCCAAACATACAGTCGTCAAAGTGCCCATTGGAACAATCATTCGGAATGCAGAAGGCGAGGTAGTGGGTGATTTGGATAGGGAGAAACTAATGTTTATCGCTGCCCGTGGTGGAAGTGGAGGTAAAGGAAATAAATTCTTCGCCACATCAGTCAATCAGTCGCCAAAGATCTGCGAGTACGGAGCCGACGGAGAGGATCTAACATACCACCTGGAGCTAAGAAGTATGGCCGATGTGGGATTCATTGGTTTGCCAAATGCTGGAAAAAGCACTCTACTAAGAGCGATTTCTAGAGCAAAACCGAAAGTGGCACCGTATGCGTTTACCACACTCAGACCGCACATAGGAATGATTCAATACGATGACTACGAACAAGTTGCCATTGCTGACCTGCCAGGCCTCATCCCAGACTCTCATAAGAACAAAGGCTTGGGAATTCAGTTCCTCAAACACGCAGAACGATGCTCAGTATTGATGTTTGTGCTGGATGTGTCCTGCGAAGAACCGTGGAAGCACTACGAGATCCTAGACAACGAGCTGAAACAATTCAACGAGGAACTGGCCAACCGTCCCCGCATCATTGTGGCAAACAAAATCGATGAGGCCAACGCAGCGGAGAATGTGAAAGAACTCGAAAAGAAGCTGAATCTGCTCGTGATAAGTGTTAGTGCGAAGACGGGAACGAATTTGGCGCACCTCTTGTCCGTCATTCGACAGTACTACGACGCCCAGAAAGAGACGAACAAGGAAAAAGATAAATGAGTTCCAACTGGATGATTTCTTTATTTTTTTGAAATACAAGTTCATGTGTTACGTTATAATTAAGATGAAGAGTACAAAAGTGTTTTTTTTTTTTCTATTTTACAGTCCCTCTTCGGAGGTGGGCAGCCAGAAGGCCATGTTTGTGCAAGCCGATGCCAACATCATGTACTTCGGGTTGAACTGTACGCACTGCACCGGTCCTGGGTGGTCTCCATTTAGCACACATACCTTGTACCCAGTGTCTGCGTTCCAAACGTGCACTCGTCCGTCGGTGCTGCCTGAGAATATAAACTGTGAATCCGGACTGAAACTGGCCTCGATAGGGATTCCTTTGTTGTTTGGATAGCCGGTGAATGTTTGCAGTGGTGTTCCATGGAAAGCATCCACCAAACGAATGATTGACCCATTTGTACTGATTAGAATTGTTTTGCCATCTCTGGAGAATTTCAGTCCTGTCCAGTCGCACTCCTTCTCTTGATTCAGTTTAAACGTGAC
This sequence comes from Volucella zonaria, assembly GCA_963966105.1. Taxonomy (NCBI): domain Eukaryota; kingdom Metazoa; phylum Arthropoda; class Insecta; order Diptera; family Syrphidae; genus Volucella; species Volucella zonaria. The sequence continues at coordinate 126,639,988 of OZ014533.1, read as the reverse complement.
AAAGGGCCCTTTGTCGAAAGATCTGAGATCATACAACTTGATTGACTCGGAATTGACACCTGCTGCAAAGATTAGCCCCTCTGGATCGTAGGCAGCTACAGGTCTGCCAGAGAGATGCATCAACCCCTGACAATTTGGCGAGCGCAAGTCCCACAAACGAAGTGTTTTATCCAGAGATCCCGATAGAAATGTATCCTCGACCGGTGATATACACAATGAGATTACCTTTTTTGTATGGCCTGGAAAGTAGCGCAAATATTTGTTGTCATGAAGACTCAAGTAACGAATTGTATCGTCCACTTTGGTTGAACTGTGGATTGCTGTGTTGTTTGCGTGAGTAAAGTGAATCAGATCGACTCCGTATTTCTTGGAATTCACTGTACGTGATTGAGTGCCCTTTTCACAATCGTAAATGACAATTTGATCATCTTCGCTGCAGGAAATCAGGTGCTCACCATTAGGGCTGAAGTCGATGGCGTTGATTTTGTCGGTGTTTTCACGAAACACTTTCGCTACCTTAAACGACCGCACCACCGGGTCGATTAGTTTCATCTTCATTTTGCCCGGAATTTTTAGTTTGTTTTAATTTCAAATAAACACCAAATGACTTTTTTACTTATGTAAAATTTCTAATAAATTTTTTGTCGGCTGAAAACAACGCTGTTTGTATTTCTCGGAATGGGAAACGTTTGAGTGCTGACAGCAAATGTCAATCGCAATTGTGTGATGCCAAACCGCGAGGTCTTCGATTTTTTATAACGTGTGTTACAATTTTAATTAAATCGTATTTATGTGAGGATGTGGATGGGCAAAATCGCTTCCTCAGAACCCCGCTGATTCTACTGTATAACTATATTTTAGTGAACTAATGATGAGCGTGTATCAGTTAAACATGTGGAAATGCTCTAGCCCGTCCGATTCAAACACTGGTAGGGATATTAGTACAAATCCATAACAGTGACCAAGTGCGTCTCTGGCTGTAACAGTAAATAAACACTTATTGTAAAGGTTGATTTCATATCTTGTTGACCTGATCGGCTGTAGTATGCGTATCAGAAGTCTTAACAAGCCTGTGCGAAGAAGAAATAAAGTGTGATGAAAACAACAACTGGCTCGGATGAGAACGATTTAACAGTTGACGCCCCATGAAAACGTAACAACACCTAGTGGAGGCACTGGAAACCAATAATAAAGCTGATGTAACCACCATCCAAGAAATGCGATGGGACGAAGCAGACAATAATTGTAATCGCACGCAGCTCATATTTCGAGGTCGGTTTATAATTGGAAGCAGAACTAAGGATAAAGACATGTGCTTTAAACCTATTAGCGGGGAATTGCTGACAATCCGTATCAGAGCTGAATTCACTAACCTTATATGCACGCATGCCCGAACGGAGGAAACCCTATCAAGGAAGCTTTTACGGGCTCTTATTTACTTTAAGTACTTAACACTGAAGTGGGTATGAATACACTTTAAACGCGTAACCATGTGTAAAGTTTTTTGTAAATGGGAAAATGGAAAATAGGACAAAGAAAGAAAGAAATATGTTTGGGCTCCGGGGTATTTGATTCCATGTATGGTATCCCACATTTAAGGACATTTTTGGTAACAGCATGGGCATGCACAGTCTGGACCGCATTACATCCGGAAACGGACCTATGCTGGTTGATTTTTCAAGTGAACGAAACATCGTCGCTGCGACCGCACGTTTTCCCCAACTTGGGATCTACATGGGGGTTTCCTGATCAAAATACGATAATGATCACATTACGATAGACGGAAGATACACATGCAGTATTCTACACATTCGCACATTCCGCGGCGCCAATATTTACTCGGACCACTACCCAGTAGCAGCCAAGGTATGAATGCGGATATTATACCAATAAAACATGGGCGGCCACAATTGCAAGAGATCTTCAGAGCTTTGCTGACCGCGTTTCCTTCAACCATCCTCGAAAAAACGCTTCAACAACATCAAGCTGAGAGGGCCAATGGCAATTCAACAAGGAGGCCATAAGAAATACCGCCTATGTTGGGCTAGGTTTCACAATTCGACAACGAATGCTGACGTGCACTTTTAGCCAAACAGGAAACGTACCGTGCAATACTGCACGCGAGGACGGGAGCCGAATTGAGAGCTGCTGTCGACACATACGACCATAGGAGAAAAATCAAACTACGCAAAAGCGTAGTTGAAGAGATTGAGAGATGCTACTGTAGGAATGAGTTTCAGAAATTTAACCAGGTAAAAATGACATTTCAGGGTTGAGACGCAGTCCACGCTAAAAATTGGGAAAACCGATTTCTGCTGACTGGAAAAAATGAAAATACTGCTGTCGGACAGAATACAACATTCAAACCGGTTCTGAAGAAAGTGAACTGCGACAACTATAAGGCATACGTCTATAAAACGTCGCATACAAGATATCTGTTGACGTGTTATGTGAACGCCTTAAACCGATCGTCAACAACCTTATCGGTCCATAACAATGCGGTTTTAGATCTGGCAAATCCACCATCGACCAAATTTTCGCTCTGCGGTAGGTCTTGGAGAAGACCCGAGAATAACAAATCGATACGCACCACCTCATCATCGATCTTAAGGTTGCATGTGGTAGCGTCTATAAAGATGAGCTGTAACGAGCCTTGATTGGTTTATTGATTCTTTCTAACAATGTTCGGCTATTCAGGATGTTGATGAAGAATTCCCGCTGTTATCTCAAAATTGGGAGAAACATCACCGAATCTTTTGATGTCAAAAAGGGCCTCAGGCGACATGCCATCAAGCGACCTCTTTAACCCCTCTCTCTCAACTATTGTGCCCAATTCATATTTCAATATTTTAAAAATCTGTCCAACTTCTCACATATGCACATATATTGGAATAATCAGGAGAAACCGGAGGGATGGTAGAGGGGCTTTTGTGATCACTGGGGGAGAAATAAAAGCAAACGAAAATACTAGTATATGCTGTCATTAAAAAGGGAGAAACAACATCGACGCTTTAGCCAAATTTGACTATCGGCAACTATTATTTTGAGGTGAGATTCTGCAGTGAACTCTAGTAATGACATAAGCGTGAAAATTAAAAATAGCTCTTGCCAAGAGCTGTTTCTATGAGCTAAGAAGACAATAGGGTAGTAAGGCCCTGTTCCGAGAAACTAAGAAGAATTTATATAAGAACTTGATCATCTCAGTCCTACTTTATGGCACTGAAGCATGGACTCTATTGAAAGCGGATGAAGATATCCTCAATCGTTTCAAGGAAAAAATCATTCGAAAAATATTCGGCCCCGATTACGTTGACGGGGTTTGTAGGAGAAGATTCAACGACGAACTATACGAGTTGTGCAGCAACATCGACTTAGTCAGAACGGCCTGAGGGGAGTAGGACATGTAGAGCGAATTAACACCAATGCTCTGGCTAACAGAGTTTTCGAATCTAACAAGGAGAGACAACCCAGTAAACGAAAACCTCACCTTAGGTGGCGCGCAGAAGTGGAAGGGGACCTCAACTGACGTGAAGTGCGCAACTGAAGGCCGGGCTAACTAGATAAGCCTGCACAGACGGACGAGCTTGGCAGGGATGCCAAATACTGTCATATGCGGCCTTAAAATCGATGAAAAGATGGTGGGTATCGATTTGGACTGTATGTCCTTCACAAAGCCATTTAATACCTCGGCCGGTAAGCCGCCAGATCAAGCTGCTTTGCTAGATTTCAGCTTAGATATCGCTATCCTTACTTCATTTTGGTCAGGTGGACAGAAGGTTTGGTTATTGTACTTTAAGTTGAATGGTCTATTCTGCGTGACAAGGGATGTTGGGTTTCTTTGCCGTTACACAGTCTGCAGAAAAAGTTCCTCCATATTCTCAGCACCAACTGAGACCCTACTATAAGCTTTCCTTCTTCATCTCTACAGACTTCTTGCCTTGACATGTTCTTTTTACCTGTTGGTATTACTTCCGTATGTTATTCCTGGAGTACTAACTCTCTATATCTTCAATTGCACTCTTCTCGTATGTCTATGTGAGTATATGCTGTAAACAAAGATGGACACAAAACATCGACAACTAAGACAAAATGTCACGATAGGCAGCTACAACTTTGAGGTAGTGAGAGACCTTATCTACCTCGGCTCAGCTATCAACTCAGGTAAGTACACCAGCGCGGGGACCATACGAAGAATCTATCTTGCTAATCGCTGCTTTTTTGGGCTTAGAAGACAATTGAGTAGTAAATCCCACGCTAGTTGAAGAGGCATGTTAGTTGAATCCCTGGTCCACCCTGGAATGTAGTGCCATCTAAGTAAATAAATGTGGGCCAGAAGTTTTATTAGCGCAGAATCATGAGATTGCCAGAAAAATGAAAGACGATAGCGGTCTTAAATAAAATTTTTGGGTTGAACTCGGTTTGATTGTCGGATACCCTTCTATCAAATACAACACATGTTCTTTATGTGTACCACAAATGTGAATCAACAAATGTTGCAACAGTTGTCAAAACCGGCGTATCATACATCCCTGACTTTTCGCATTTCACCATTCTTTGACATTTCTTCGAACATACTGCAGTAGACTATTTTCCCCGTCTCTCTCATTTTACAACATTGAATCAGAATTTATCATCGGCGAGTGGAAAACGTGTTTGGTAGTAGCTGCTGCGATTCTGGAATTTAAAAGCTGAAAGTTCAACAGGAGAAGTTAATTTGTGCAACATTTTCGAGAAACAATCAGGTGAGTAATCAATTCTGTAAAATTTTCATTGAGGAAATAACAAATCAAAAAGGAAATTCAAATTTCTTGGCATTCTCCCAACGTCTAAGATAAAGTACTTGCGATGGGTGAAAGTATCATACTTATTCGTACGTGATACGATCATTCGACGTGGCTGCTGGATACTCCCAAAGCGACCGAATTGGGAGAAAACCAGAAAGAAACTTGTCTTAATCTAGAAAATAATGGCAAGAACCCATTTTAGTACCCACCTCACGTAGATCTTCAAAATCTTCTTTGCGTGGTATTGATTTTTTTGGTTTTTATTTTTCGTTTCTTTTAGCAATGACAGCGACAACAATTTCTGCCAAAGGTGTTCGCAACTTATTCTTTGATTTCTTCAAGGAGAAGCAGCATAAATATGTTCATTCGTCGAGCACAATTCCTCTGGATGATCCGACACTACTCTTCGCCAATGCTGGAATGAATCAGTTCAAGCCGATTTTCTTGGGCACCGCTGATCCCAATAGTGACATGGCCAAGTGGGTGCGTGTGGTGAATACGCAGAAATGCATTCGTGCTGGTGGTAAGCACAACGATCTGGACGATGTCGGAAAGGATGTCTATCATCATACGTTCTTCGAAATGCTGGGCAATTGGTCATTTGGAGATTACTTCAAGAAGGAAATCTGTGCATGGGCATGGGAATTTCTGACTGAACGAATGAAGTTGCCCGGGGATCGGTTGTATGTTACGTACTTTGGTGGAGATGAGAAGTCTGGGCTTGCTCCTGATGAGGAATGCCGTCAGATTTGGTTGAATTTGGGCTTGAAGCCAGAACATGTTCTGCCAGGCAGCATGAAGGATAATTTCTGGGAAATGGGAGAAACTGGACCATGCGGTCCGTGTTCCGAATTGCATTTCGATCGCATTGGCGGTGGTCGTAGTGTGCCAGAGTTGGTGAATATGGATGATCCCGATGTCTTGGAGATTTGGAATTTGGTGTTTATTCAGTACAACCGTGAACCTGATAGTAGTTTAAAGCAATTGCCTAGGAAGCACATTGACTGTGGCATGGGATTCGAGCGTTTAGTGTCAGTGGTGCAAAACAAAAGATCAAACTACGATACGGATTTGTTTGTGCCGCTATTCGATGCTATCCAGAAGGGAACTGGTGCTCCACCATATCAAGGGCGGGTGGGTGCTGAAGATGCTGATGGCATTGATATGGCATATCGTGTGCTAGGTGATCATGCACGTACAATAACTATTGCTTTGGCTGATGGTGGAATGCCTGATAATACCGGTAGAGGCTATGTACTGCGAAGGATTCTACGTCGCGCTGTAAGGTAAGTGGATTCAAATTTTTATGTCATAACATATTGTGAGCCTCTTGGCAATATTTCTCAGCGACAATGAACGCGTTAAACGTTTCTAGTTGGAATTGTGAAATTCACGTAGTACCTGCGGTAGGTGTTAGACGAATTCATACTCTTCGTGTGTTGCTTTAAATTTTAAAACAGGAAGTATCTGCTCTCTGAAAACATTTAAGAACATTTGTAACAAATACCTTGTTCTGTAAACAGTTTCCTTCTCTTCTTTTGTTTTTTATTAAGCATCGAAATATGTAACGTGAGCAAGAACGTTGAATTTGAATCGCTTCCCGGATAGGGTTTTCCGAAATTTGTATTTTTTTTGAACCTCCCAATACCGGTTGGGTTCTTTTAATTCGCCCTTTACGAGAAGCCTTTACGACACTGGCAATATTCTAATTTCTATTGTCGATCGTGCCGGAAAGAATTGCTTTGTATACTTCTTCGTGTACCTGCATCACTTGATTCAATATTGTCCAGGTAGTCGAATTCATGCAACTTCTTTGGTTTGGTGTTGCTGATGTCGATTTCCAGTCGGATTATGTCAGACTGTGATGGTAGATTTCGACTGTGCTACAAGCCATAGTCAAAATCTTTTTCCTGCCATTTAACTGCCAAGAACTAAAGTGATTATCAATGTCAAGGGTTTACTCGTATCAAGTACTCTTCACTTGATAAAATAGTCCTCTTTTTAAGACATGCTTACTTTTCTAGTCTGCTCAATAGCATAGTACGGAACTCTTTCTAGAATTCTATGATACTCAATTGATTGTTCCATAATAATTAGCATTATGTTGGCCTAACTTTACTTACTTCCCACTTAAGCACAACTTGAGACGATACTTTCTTTTAGCACCCTGTCCTTTCGAAGTCGCTCTGGTCCGGAACGGTGGTGTTCATTCTCGAAACATGTCCTTACCATTCATGGCGATGATTTCTGTCCCTTCTGATAAGGTCAATATCTCTTTATAGCTTATTGAGTTATCCAAACTCACCGAAGATCCCTCGAATAACATTTCTCGAAGCAACCAAGGCCATCTTTATCCATTTTTGGTAAAATCTATGCTTTTAAACTATACAGTAGGCCTGGGACAGTCTTTTGTTTGTTGTGCATTAGAGGAAGTTGTTTTTCAGTTGGCTTCTTAGGCAAAAAAGAAAGCGATGGACAAGGCTTTCATTAAACCATCTCTGCCTTTTCTGCTTCAGGTAGCATTGTGATATTGGCCTCTGAGTTTCGTACAGTTTAATGTTGAATTTCTCTTCTCTACTTCTCCTGTGTTCCTGTCGTCTCGTTTGCTCGATAAAATTCGAGACCATCCATAATTCTTTTCAGCTCTTTTTTGCATACATCTTGTTTCATTGCATTGGCTCACAGACACACTTCATTAAATCAGATGTTTTTTTGGATTGGTCGGATGAAACGTAATACATCAGAAGCGGCGTTTATAATGGCCTGCCACTGGTCTTTTGCACTTGATGCTAACAGGAGAGGAATCCTCGAAAAGACCTTCACGCTGTTCGACGTCAAATTTCCTCACAGTGCTTCTACGGTTTTATTTGTTTAGGGTATTTTCTTATACGCTACAACAAAGTAATGGTCTGAGTCGATGTTGGTTCCTCGAAAAGTTTAGAAATCTGGACCTGCGATGGTTATGTGATTAATTTTTGTATGGTTGTTTGGTCATGGGGCTGCCAAGTCTCTTTGTGGATATTGATTTCGCGCCGCAGGGAAGTCTACTAGCTTGAAAGCGTTTCCAGAGCTGGTGTTGTGCAGGCTATGTTTTCCTCTCCTTTTCTAATTTTTTTTTTTTTTACAATCAGCCCGTCTTTGAGGACCCTTAAAATGTTCAGACATATCATTGGCGTTCGTGTTTAAATCGCGAAACAATCTCCGGCAAAGTCATCCTCTGCTTTCTTTTTGTGCAAATTTATTTTACTTTCTTAATGTTGTGAGTTTTATTCAAATGAAAATATTTTTCCAAAAATATACACATTTTTTCGGAAACGGGCACTCAGACATATTGTACCCCATGCCAACAGCATATATTCCACTACCGAAGTATAAACGCTGCCGTTGATTTGCTGGTAACTCTTCCATAACCTTCTCTATTTCCACACCTTGGCTGGTTGCCGGAAAATACTCACACGATCTGAGCTCTGAGTATCTCGAATGGGATTATCGTTGGATTTGCTTCTGATGTCGCCGTTGGCCCCATTTTAAGGATTTTTCCCAACGAATAGTCCTTTTATGCTTTGTTTGGATCACGCGTATGCACTGGAGTTTGACTTCCTTCCTTCGTTGTCAACCTGGTCCTCGGGTCAGTTGGTATGAAGCTATTGTGTTGGCTTGATCTAAGTTAATTCAATGCGGAAGTTATCATGTTGTTTAAGCTTTTGGGTTACTAGAGCGATTTGTTTACATTTAGAATAAGTAGGGTTACCCACAATTGAAATTGAATATCAGATCTCGTTTTATTAACCGTTGAAATGTGTAACGCGTATAATAACATCTAGTGCTACACACTTCTCCAATTTTTCCCACGCATGTGCATTGCTACTGCCTCGCTTGTGGGGTTGTTTAAATTGGCAGAACTTGGAAGCATTTTGGATCACCCCTTTATTAAGGGTTTTCTGAAGAGTTGTTACGTCGTTGTTTATAATAGCGCTATCATCGGCGAAAGATGCTCCTTCAAATACAACCAATGAACATTTTACACTGCGCTGGTGTACTTCAACTTTAACTTCGAATTTCCCGTTTATGACCGCAGTGGATTTAGCTCCCGGTAGAACTTCATCGTACATATCGCATATTAATCTTATAAATGTACGTCCCGGGTACATTTGTAGATCCAAGCGCTGTTCATATAAGATCTTTGGGAACTCTGCCAAATCTTTTATAAAAATTGATGAACACGATACGAGGGTACTCCCAGAAGTACCCGACCTAACAAAGAAAACACAGAAAAATTGGGGAAAAATATGTTTATTTCTGTACTTAGTCCCCTCTTAGTTCAATACACTTTTCCCGGCGATGTTCAATAGCTTCGATACCCTGTTTACAGTGAGAATTGTTGAGCTCCTTAAAATAGCTATCAACCGCAGACTCCAGCTCTATACTGTTGGCAAATCTTTTACCACCGAGCCATTTTTTAAAATCTGGTGAATAAGGTGCATGAGGAAGGAATTCGAACTTTAACTCATTGATTTTGGCCATCGCAATGACGGATGAGTGAACTGGTGCATTGTCTTGATGAAACAACATTTTTTTCTTCGCCAAATACGGCCGTTTTTTCTTGATTTTATTTTCCAAACCCTGCAATATACACGTCGTTGAGTGTTTTTCCTTTCTGAAGATAATCAATGGAACGCGCATCCCAAAGGACTGACGCTACAACCTTGTCTGCAGATAGAACTGTCTTTTGTTGTGAAGTGATGGACCCATGCTTCATCCATGGTTATGAATCGACCCAAAAACTCGGCTTTATTGCTGTGAAACTTCGCCAAACACTCGATTGAAACATCCTCACGACGCTGTTTTTGATCCATTGTGAGTAATCGCGGCACCCATCTTGCGCACAGCTTTCTCATGTCCAATTTTTCAATCAATATGTGATGTACAGTGCTTTTTGAAATGCCTACTGTATCTGCCAGTTCACGCACTTTCAACCGACGGTCATCCAATACCATTTTGTGGATTTTTTTTCAACATTTCTGGTGAACTCACCTCATTTGGTCGACCACAACGATGTACATCTTGGCATCTCGTACGGCCTCGCTTAAACTCTAGCACCCAATATTTTATTATTGTAAACGAAGGAGCAGACTCCCCCGGAGTAGAATCCAGTTCCGTTTTGATGTTGGTTGGATTGAGGCCTTTCAAATGAAAGTATTGTATCATATAACGATGACCAATTTAAAAATTCATTGAGAGCGTTCACTATTGATGGCTGCCGAACAAATACTAAACAACATAGCGTCGTCAAACTTCAAATTTAAGCTTTATAAGGTTGGTACTTTCTACAATTGTGATTCTTTTTAAACAACAACCCCATCAGGTCGGGTACTTCTGGGACTACCCTCGTATGTAGATGTTTCCAAGCGTTGCTATGTTTCTTCACCATTATCCGTAAACTAAGAATTGCGTCATATGTCGACATGCCTCTCACATATTGTAGCTGCCTTGACTCTTTCGTATATGCATGTATACAATAAACATCGGTAGGTGTTGCAATTTCTCATGTCGCCTTTGTCTTTATACAGTGGAGCAGGAAAGCTCTCTATCTAATAGTTAGGCATCAATTGCCGCTTATCATTCAGAGGGTATTTGCTCCAGCCTGACTAGACAGGCTGGGGTTCATAATTTGTGGTACTTTGGTATAATTCTTAGTTAAGTAACGTGTTAGAGTACTCTTTCCATGTATTGCAAATTTGGTTTTTCTCAGATAGCAGGTTCTCTGCTCATTTTCCATATATTTCAGCGATTCCATCTCTTCCAAGTTTATTTTTCGCCGTGCCGCAATTTTAAAGATGTAAGCTCGTTTGCCGTGCTTCCGTGTTGCACTCTTTCTAGTGCTTATCATCTGTTTATAAGTTGTAAGGGTACCTCTTCTAATTCCCGATACAATAAGTCTACTGCTATCGCACACTATCTCTGTTGTTTTGCTTTTTTTTGCAACTATCGAAGTCTAGCTCAAGACGCACTTTATCGGTTTCGTTTTATCTGCTGTAGTTACTCGTATTTCACGCTTGAGAGGCTTGCTTTTTGTTACGTTTCTTTAATATTGAACCGGCCCTTTCATTTTCAACATTTATCTTCGATATCGTTCCTCATATCTTGCGCGTTTAGTTCTTCCTATTGATTTATGCCTTATTGAAGCCATTCTTGTAAATTTACCGCCCAGAGATGATCTCATTATTTATTCAAGCTCAGCCAGTTTATTTTCTCGACTGATGCCGATTCTCGTTGGTTTTTCTTCGGTTACATCACGAAAAATTCTGTCAGCAAAAGTAGGTTACAGTGGTTCGTTCCAGATGATTTTAGAATCCCTTACTGGACGTTCCGCGTTATTCTAGCTAATCAAGGGCTGGCCTTGTATATCGTGATGTTCCCGTGCCAGCTATAAGTATTTGGTGTTGTTGGTTACTTTACTGTTGAGTCTATTTAATTCAAAAGTGTTCCATTCTCTACGACTATGCCTTGTTGTTGGTTGGTTCTGTTGTTTGTGATACCGTCTACGTATTACCTTTAGTACTGGTCTCATGTTGATTTGCCTCGTGGTTCCTTCAGAGTTTTTAACGTTATTGGCTACGTCGTTGGATTGTTCTCATAGTGTGTTGAAGTGAAATAATTGTTTCAAGCGTGGTTGTAGGAGGTTTCGTTTCTATTTATCTTCTGGATCCTAAAAACTCGACTGTGTGATGTTTACCACTGTTAAGCTGACTATTTTCGAGCGGACTAAGTTATTCTCGGTTAATAGGTTTTTGGCTTAGAAAACATATGACTTATCGGTTTCAGTTATCGTCTACTTGAGTTGCTGATCATCGGTTTTTTTCATTTCACCTTTTTTCTTTCTTTAACAAATCATTTCACATTCAAAAAGAATCTCTTGCTTATTTTTTTCAGATATGCTACTGAGAAACTAAACGCAAAACCAGGTTTCTTCGCCACTCTCGTCGAAACTGTGGTGCAACTACTTGGCGATGCATTCCCTGAAGTATCGAAAAACCCCCAGCACATAATGGATATCATAAACGAAGAGGAACAACAGTTCTTGAAAACCCTTTCCCGTGGACGTAATCTCCTTTATCGCACAATTACAAAACTTGGCGATGCTAAGGTTCTACCCGGTGATGTTGCCTGGCGTCTGTACGATACTTATGGTTTTCCAGTCGATCTGACTCAGTTAATGGCTGAGGAGAAGAATCTTCAAATCGATATGGAAGGCTACGAAGAAGCAAAACAAAACTCCTACATACTCTCGCAAGGCAAGGGAACCAGTAAAATTGATGAAATCAATCTCGATGTACACGCAATCTCTGAACTGCAAGATAAATCGGTCCCACCAACCAACGATTCGTTCAAGTACCAATACGCATCTGTTTCAGACGATCGAGAATCGGAATACGAATTCCGACACTGTAACGGATCGATAGTTGCCATTCGATATGAAAATGCCTTCGTGAATGAGGTGACTTCTGGACAAAAGTGTGGAATCATCTTGGACAAGACGAATTTCTATGCTGAAAGTGGTGGCCAAATTTACGATCAGGGTGTACTAGTGAAGGTGGATAATGAAGAAAATGAATTCCTCGTCGATCGAGTGTATAATCGCGGAGGATACATTCTGCACATTGGTGTTGTTGAGGGGACACTAGCAGTCGGTGATAATTTGAACTTGCAAATCGACACAGTTCGTCGAAGTCTCACAATGAAGAACCACTCTGCCACTCATGCATTGAATCACTGTTTATTGCAAGTTCTCGGCAAGGACACAGAACAAAAGGGTTCATTGGTCGTCCCGGAAAAGTTGAGGTTTGATTTTAACAGTAAATCTGCAATGACCATCGAACAAGTTGCCAAAACCGAGCAACTGACAAGGGATATGGTTTACCAGAATGTACCAATCTATGCCAAGGAATCGAGTTTGAAGGTAGCCAAATCGATTCGCGGTTTGCGGTCAGTGTTTGACGAAGTTTATCCCGATCCAGTGAGAGTTATTTCATTTGGGGTACCTGTAGAGGACCTCGAAGCGAATCCAAATAGTGAGGCTGGCGAGAAGACATCAGTAGAATTCTGCGGTGGAACTCATCTACGGCGGTCGGGGCATATTGTTGACTTTGTCATTAGCAGTGAAGAAGCCATCGCTAAGGGTATTCGAAGAATTGTGGCTCTTACTGGTCCAGAAGCTGTGAAAGCATTGAATAAAACCAACACCTTCCAAGATGAAATTAATTCGCTGAAAACAATTGTCACCGCCGATGTGGAGGGCAAAGACTCCAAGGAACACGTGAAGAAGATTGTCGAATTAACAGAAACTATCTCCCAGGCTGTTATTCCCCACGTGCAGAAAGACAACATGCGCAATGTGCTCAAGAATCTGAAAAAGCAACTCGATGATAAGGAACGCGCAATAAAGGCAGCTGTTTCGGTTACCGTAGTCGAGAAAGCCAAGGAACTCTGCCAGGCTAATGTCAACACTCCAGTACTCGTCCAACAGTTTGAAGCATTTAACAACACCAAAGCATTGGACGCTGCTTTGAAACAAGTACGTGCCTTAAGTCCAGAGACTTCTGCGATGTTTATTTCTGTTGATGCAGATTCGAAAAAGATATTCTGCTTGGCATCAGTGCCTAAAACTGCCGTTGAAAAGGGCCTAAAGGCCAACGAATGGGTCCAACATATTTCTGCTGCTATGGGCGGCAAAGGAGGTGGCAAGGCTGAATCTGCCCAGGCATCTGGTCCAAACTTCGAAAGGGTGGACGAAGTACTCCAGTTGGCAACGGAGTTTGCAAAGTTGAAAGTCGGCGTCTAAACACAGAGAGAGATCAAAGAGATTTAAAAGGTTTTAACGGATTTTTTTTCAAACTTTTTTAATGCGTTTTTTTTTTGGAACATTTATATTATACAAACACAAAAACGTTTGCAAGCGAATAAAAGATGTTTGAGCTTTTTATTATTTATACTCGAAAGCATCTATGCTTTGTCTTTGTTTTCCTCAATCCATTCGACAGCTTTGGCAAAGTTCTCGGCCAGCAGTGTAGGTGGGGGATCTACAACAACGTGTGGTAGGTATTTGCCGGTTTTTACTAAAATGCCTTTTATTCCTACAGCCATGGATCCTTTACAGTCGTCGTTGTTATCCTGAAAGGGAAGCATTTCAGCTTTGAAAAGAGTAAAAATTATGCAACAGCACTCACATCACCAATCATGACACACTCTTCCGGTGCGACGCCATCAGGAATAGCACTCTTGAAGAAATACTCATTTGGCTTGCCAATCAGAATTGCACTCACAGAGGCAGCATATTCGAGTCCTTTGACGAAACAACCAGGACCAAGTGCCAGGCCATCACCTCGTTTATAGTATTTTCCCTGATGTACTGCAATAAGTTGGTTGTTTTTGTTTTCTAATAGAATTCTGGAAATGTTTTTATTAGAGTTCTTCCACACAGTGTCAGGTCATTTTTACCTAAATGCCTTGTTCATGTTCTCGTAGTGAAACTCGTTGGGAGCTAAACCTACTACCACAGCATCGTAGTTCTCACTTACTTCGGGGGGAAAGTCCTTTCTTGCATCAGCACTTACCAAATAAAAGGGATTCAGCTTGTTTGTCTTGACATAGTTGGCTGTAGCACTGAGTGAGCTGTAGATTTCTTGTTTATCTAGTTCGAAGCCTATTTTCGTTAGCCGGTTATAAAGGGTTTCGCCAGATTCCTTGGTTGTGTTTGTAACGAATTTTATGTGAATGCCAGTTTTGCGAAGTCTGAAATATGTAATTGATTGGAAGATTAGTTGAGGTGGGTAGTTACTTCACGGAGTCTTACCGCTTTAATGCTTCAATGGCATCGGGTGTTGGATCATCTTCTACATGCAATGTACCACTAAGGTCTATGAGAGCGGCTTTAATTGGCATATTACTTATTGCTTTCGTAGAAATTGCACTTCGGAAACGAGATATAATTTGTAAAACAGGGATAACTCCAGCCAATTTAGGCAATTTAAACATGACAATTGGACAATGTTATAAGAGTGATGCCAAGTTATTTTTTTGAGTTGATTAGCAGCTGGCGGTGTTCCCGGGGTCGAATAGTTTCTGCATTAAACGTAGTTGCTCACAAGTATAAGCAGTCAAAAACGTGTTATACTCAACACAGCTAAAGAACGAGAATTGTTTCTTAACTCTGCACTAAAAGGCTGGCGTCATCGAACGAAAAATAAGGAGCTAAAGGAGAACTCAAACCAGGGTATTAAGCGATCTTACTTAAGAAATCATATATGAAAGATAAAAATCGTAAACCAGACGTACTATACATGGTCTACAGAACCCCTTCCGTAGATGAAGATGAGTAGGCAGGTGATGATAGTCTAGAGTTTTCACTTCTGCGGGTATAATGAAGCACTCGGTACGCTGATCAATCGACAAAAATTCCGCCCGTTTGACTACTAAGCTAATCAACGCAGCGGGAGTTGATTTTGTCGGACCACAAAACCAAACGGCTCTTAACTGCGAGTGACACAATTGCTGCCTTATGGGATTGCTGTGAAGGTGTCGTTGGTTGCCTCCAGAGAAAAAAGGCGACTTTTAGAGGAGAAGAACCAGCAGCGAACGGTGTAGATTTTTCAGCAACACTGACTTGGTTGGAAGAATCAGGTAGGATGATTAAGACGTGTTAAGCGAATCGACGCTTCAATTCATATATTGTAGTTTTTTTAATTTAATTAAATTCCGAGGGGTCAATATACATAGTAAGTTATATTGAAAAGGCACTGAAAACAAAAACAGTAAATTTAGTTTTCAGTGTTTTTCATTTATAAACCATTTTTATTCTACAACGGCTCTAATATTAAATCTGAGTCGCTTGGATTGAATGCTCACCTTGGGAATTTAAACTCCTTAAAGGGCTTAACAGTACAGCTGAGAGATAATTTATTTTAACTCTACGTACTTTGGTAATGTTGTAACAATTGACTTTTTTCTGTAGATCAAAAAATAATAGTTTTGGTAACTAAAGACAGAGAAGTTTTTTTGAGGAGACACCAAAGCAGTATCAAGAAAGTATCAATTGCTGGTTCTAGCCGGCTTAGGGCAGCATGGCGTATAGAAGACAGCGAAAACTCAAGCCTTAAGTGTTAGGTAACAATAATTACTCATAACGGTGTGTTTTGTTAAAGCTATATAACTTTTTTCTTAAGCCACAACTACAATCATGAATATGTATATGGCTTTCACGGCGGTTTTTGACACAGTGCATTCTGGCGATTCAATTTGGGGCCCTCTCTTACGAATAAGACGCTGAATATTGGCTTCAAAGCGCTTGAGTAGTTCGAGGTTTATCAGAATATACTAAAAACTTTACATAGCCTCATAGGAAGCAATTAAGTGTGGTCGAATCGCAGGATTTCGGTGCCCAGTTTACTGGTGCATTTCGCGATATAATGTCGTTAGATTGAGTAGCAAGTCAATCGCATGCAACGCCATCCTATCGAAAATAGAGGAATGTCTCTGGGAGGACAAAGCCGCTAAAGCGTACACTCTCGTGATACATAAAGTTGGGGTAGAAAGCCGTTCGGGTGGTTCGTCTAGGTCATTACATTCTCCATGTTAGGCTCTTATTCCATTCTCCATGCTGTACAATACCTCATTGTTCCCATATCAAGCTTTTGCCGGATGTGGGCCGTGTAGCAGCTGATCTACACTTTCGGTTCGAGTTACTTACTTACTTAGGTACTCGGGGTGAACCTGGGCCATAATGAGGAGGACCCCCAGTTAGTCTGGTCTTTAGCTAATTGCCTCCAGTTGCACACTCCAAGTTGCTCGAGGTCTCTTTTACTTGTGTGCGTCACCTAAGGCGAGGTCTTCCTCTACTGCGTTGTCCCTCCGGGTTAGATTCAAAGACTCTGCCGGGCCGGAGAATTGGTGTTCATTCGCTCTACATCTCATTGGTATATCAGGTAACTGTTGTCAGTTGTATGACTAGGTTGATGTCGCTGTACAGGGGTCTTGTTGCCTTGACACGTTCTTTTTACCTATTGGTAAAACTTCTGTACGTTATTCATGGAATACAAACTCTCAATATCTTCGATCGCGCGCTTCTCTTGCTCTTTTTTCTTCTTGTGAAGAAGTCGATGTTCTTTCCGTCTCTTCTACACGCTGCTCTTCTCATGGGCAGCTCTCGTCTTTCGTTGCAGCGCCGCTCTGTATGCTTCTTGTTTAGCTACATGTGCTTGCCGCCAGTCTTAATCAAACCATGGATTTGTTGGTGGTGGTCAGATGAAGTCCAGCACATCAGTTGCGGTGTTTCCAATGGTACGTTGGCAGCGTTGCCACTGGTCCTCAATACTTGATGCTGGCGCCATAGGAGTTGTTGGGAGATTTCGGCCGGTCTCTTGGTTTTTCACGTTATATCTTTTCGTAGCAGTTCTTCTTTGTTGTGGAGCTTGCGAATTCTGCATTCGCACTGCAACACGGTGGTGATCCGAGTCAATGTTCGCTGTCTGGAACGTTCGGAGGCATGCATTACGCCCATCGCAAAATGATGAATTTGATCCAGCATTTGATGATCCGGAGACCGCCATGTCGCCTTGTGTACATTGAGGTGAGGAAACTGTGTGATTGCTATAGTAATATTAAGTCGGCTGCCAGACGTGTGCCGTGTAGGCTATACTTACCAATTGTCCTACCAAAGATGCCCTCCTTTCCTATATTTGGGACATTGCTCATATCCCTTGTCGAGGAATTCGTAAATACTCCACTCCACCACTCTTTAGTGGTTTCGTCCTTGTCATCCGTAGGGGCATGGGCGCATATTAGACTTATGTTAGCGAATTCAGCCTTGATGCAGGTTGTCATAAGACCATCGCTCACATGTCGGAAGCTCAAGACTTTTTGCCTAAGTCAGCCGCATATAGCAAATCCGCATCCGAATAAGCGCTGCTCCTTTTCACTACACAATGAATACCACAGTTTTTCCATCCTTCTTACGTCCGGCCCATCCCATCGCATTTACTGAATGGCGGTGATATCTGGGTGATAGCAGTCAAGGGTCTCTGCTAATTGTTCGGCAGCACGTGGCCTGTTAAGAGTCCGAAAATTACACTTGCAGATCCGAAGGTCGTTGTCCCTAAAACGTCTACTACGGTGAGTCCATTTCTAACCGAGGCCGTTAGTTGGTTCGTCATATCTTTCTAATCTCTTCCATATAGGGTTGTGAGGCCTATGACGGAGTAGCACTTCGCTACGAACTTGATTGTTATGCTGCTGGCCCAATCCAAGTTATTCGATACTCAGCAATTTCCCGATCAATCACCACGCAGGCCCCTCTTCACTTCGAGTCGGCTGCTATAAAAGAGTCTTTTTTTAAGACTAGAACGACTTTAAGATTTAAACGAAACTTTGACTCTTAACAGTGCAATATTCATATGTGTGTTAAAATATAGATACTCGCCTACTACTATCGCCTAAGATAGGTGACCACATTTCAACAAGCAATCTCTGCCCGTACGTCCTATGATCGAAAACAAAGTCGTCCCTAAAAGAATGGTTTTTGACTTCTAAAAGTTGCGTGTATCAAAAACCGCTTAAATCCTCTGCATACGCTTTAGCATGGTGTAGTAATCTTATAAGATCGCTTGTGGGTGTTTAATAGGATTGAAGAATTAGCTACACCTTGTTGAAAATATCTTGTCCCGCCTTGAAACTGAATTAGTTATCCGGAACTATGTATATATTTATTCAGGACTCTATTGAT
The DNA here is from genome assembly GCA_963966105.1 of Volucella zonaria. Taxonomy (NCBI): domain Eukaryota; kingdom Metazoa; phylum Arthropoda; class Insecta; order Diptera; family Syrphidae; genus Volucella; species Volucella zonaria. The sequence goes on along the minus strand of OZ014533.1, from coordinate 126,621,427 downwards.
TAGCTTTTCGAATTCCTTGCTGATATCGACCGAAGATTCGCTGAATTGGTCGTGTCTTCATCTCTCTTGAGAATTGGATACACCACAGCTGTTTTTTTCAGTGCGCTGGACATTATTCAATAGGATAGTGTAAACATCATACTCATTTAGTAGGCGATGTGGAAGCAAGGGTTAGGTATTCCAAAGATTAGCATAGATTTCTTACTACTGAGTGATTCGGAGCTCTTCTCTCGAAATTATCGGGAATAGTTTACTCTCGCCGGCGTTGACGTTATTTGGCATATTTTCCTCATTGAACTCAGTGAAACTTGAATTCTTGAATCGTCAGTTCTCCAATGACCTCAATGGTCACTGTTGTACATGAACGCGCGTAGTATGTTGATTAGTCGGCTGTTCTAAATATCAGCAGTGTCTATGATGCCACTTCAGTCTAAGCCAGGTTAAACTAGCTTTTCTGACAAGGACAGCATCACTGTATAGCCACTACGTTCAACAGCTCACTGTTAAAATGCCACCTCCATTCTCCATTGACGCAATTGGGACTAAAAATTAACAAACATTTTTATCTCAAAGCATTTGTATTCCACTTTCGTCAGTGTCAAAGCAGCTTTGAGATGATCAGTGTCTTGTATAATGTCTTTTTGGCTACCCTAGAAAGGGCTTCACTAGCTAATTGCCTTTTAAGCCAAAGAAGCAACTATTAGCCATAATGATTTCGCTCAAGATTTCTGCGCTCGTGACATTGTCAGAGGCGTTAACAGAACCGATACGAGTATGGGTCAATAACTTCCTGAACATTTAGATAAGGAACACTCTTTTCAAAAAAATTACGTTTTATTTTTCAACATAATGTCCTTTTAGCTGGACACATTTCGTCCAACGTTTCTTCAATTTTCTGATCCCCTATAAATACGTAATAAGATTTCTCGACCCAAATCTCTAATCGCCGAGCCATTTCTTCATATTTGGAAACAGGAGATAGTCGCATGGGGCTAAATCTGGAGAATACCCTGGATGAGGGAGAAATTCGTAACCTAATTCATGCAATTTTGTCGTTCCGACTGCGGACTTGTGCTCCGCCGGTGCGTTGTCTTACTGTAAGAGAACTTTTTTCCTCGCCAAATGCGGTCGATTTAGCTCCAAATGGGCGTCGAATCGATCCAACAGCTCTGCAGAAAAGGCGCCGGTGATCGTTTTACGATTTTCAAGGTAATCGAGATGAGTAATACTGCGCTCATCCCAAAAACAGTCGCCATGACCTAGTTGGCCGACAGACGCATCTTCCCCTTCTTCGGCTTCGATTCACCAGGAGAAGCCAACTGTCTCGAGTGTTCCTTGGTCGCTGGTGTGTTGTGATGAATCCATGTTTCGTCCACGGTTACGAAGCGGCGCAACAACTCATTCAGATTGTGATTGAACATCCCCAAACACTCCTTTGAAGTTGTCAAATGATTGCGCGTTTGCTTTCAATTATGAGAAGACGCGGCAGCTATCTGGCGGATAGCGTCTTTATATCCATATATTTTTGCAAAACCGAAATAACTGATTCATGTGATAAGCCTGTAGCTCCTTCAAGTTACCGCACCTTCCCAAGCCGATCTTCCAATATCATATCGTGGATTTTGCTGACCATTTATGTGGGCGCCCAGAACGTTCTGTATCACTTGTGCTGGTACGACCGCACCGAAATTGAGTAAACCAGTGATAGATGGTTCCAATCGATGGTGAAGAGACCCAATAATACTTTTCAAGCTTTTGTTTAGTTTGCGTGATGGTTTTTTTGCGCTAAAATAGTGTTTAATGAGCACACGAAATCCACATTTTTCCATTTTTACGAAAATTCTCGTAGACGTCTGTTTCAAATGGCTGTCACAACAATATTATTTGACATTAGAACAGTCTGAAAATTTAGGTGTGTTTATTTTTGAAAAATGGTTCTTGGCAATCAAATTGTTGGATACAATTCGCTGCATCCCCTGGCCTAATGTACTACATTTTGTAAGGCCGTGCAATGGTGCAAATGCTGTTTCCTGGCATGTTGCAATTCAAACTATGCTTTCCAACTGTCTAGTCAAGGATATATGTAAGTATGTATTTTGTAAGCATTGAATTCGGCAAAAACCGTTTTGACGTAATTGGCGTTGTGTGCTGTTTTTCATAGACGTTTGCTCTTAGTAGCGTGTGCCGAAGTGTATGTCATCCTAAAACAGCTGATTTGTTGCAGTATTCTAGATAGGTACCATATGTGTTGTTTATATAATTTATTTCGTGCAGTTTTTTTTCAAAATTTGAACGTTTATTTAAGAAAGACATGTACAATAGTATTATTCAAAGTATTGCCCATCTGAAGCTATGACTTTTTCCTATCTTTCTTACAATTTTTGGATCCCATCCCAAAAGAACTGCGCCGGCTTGACAGTTGACAGCCAAGAATGAATCAAGCCAATTTTTGATATTCTGCTCTGATGTGAACCGTATTTCAGAGAGGGCGTTCTGCATCGACCTGAACAAATGGCAGTCAGAAGGGGCAAGGTCTGGGCTATAAGGCGGGTGGGGTAAGACTTCCCATCCACTGTTTTCCAAATAGTTCTTAACCGGAATATCAACGTGGGGCCGAGCGTTGTCATGATGGAAAATTATTGCCTCGTGCCTGGTCGCATATTCCGGGCGTTTTTCGGCCACTGCTCTCTTCAAACGGATTAATCGTGTTCGGTAGCGTTGTCCATTGATGGTTTCACCCAGTTTTAGCAGCTCATAATACAGCACACCCATCTGATCCCACCAAATACAGAGCATTAAATTCGCGCCATGGATATTCGGCTTTGCCGTTGATTGGGCTGGTTGGCCGGGTTTCATATATAATTTTTTGCGCTTGGGGTTGTCGTAATGGATCCATTTTTCATCACCAGTAACAATCCGATGCAAAAATGACTTCCTTTTGTGGCGTTCCAGCAGCATTTTGGACATTCAAAACCGCCTTTCGATGTCTCTCGGCTTGAGTTCATGTGGAACCCAATTTCCTTGCTTTTGAATATATCCAGCTGCTTTTAAACGTTTTGAAAGGGCTGCTTGAGTGACACCCAAAGATTCTGCGAGCTCTTGTTGTGTTTGGCAACAATCTTCATAGAGTAATGCTTCCAGTTCTTCATCTTCAAACTTTTTTGGCTGCCCAGGACGTTCATCGTCTTCCAGGCCAAAATCACCACTTCTAAATCGTGCTAGCGCATGTTCACCACAAACTTCCACCAAAACACGTTGACTTTCGGCAGCAGTTTTCTTCATATTAAAGTAATGAAGAAGAACTCCCCGCAAAAACACTTTTTCAGGCACAAAGTTCGACATATTTGAGTGAAAAAAAAATACGCTTCAAATGAATGACATATACTGAAATGACGTACAATGACAGCAGCTTTCCAACGCATATTCCAATGGAATAACACAACTTACGCCATCTCTTATCAAACCGCACGAATTAAGTTATAGATGTGTGCGCATACACATTATTACGTGCAGCCTTCTCAGTCTAGTTCTCTATAGACTAGCTACTGCTTTGGAGTCTAAAGAATCGCTAAGATAATTGTCTTGCTATATTTCTGCAAAGCCACTCCAAGCTTGGAGTTCACAAGTGGATTGTCATGTCTTTGAGAGTAACTAAGTGCAATGTGAGGCTTTGATTACCGAACAATGGAAAATGCCATCTTACCTCTCTCAGTTTTAACCCATGTTATCCCACCGGTGCATTAATGCACCAAAGTAGGCGCCTTGCGTTAGTCGCATATACTTATACATTTTTGTTAAGAAGGTTTTATTTGTGTACGTAATTTCATTCTACACACTATAACGGTGAAAGTCAAGTGAAAGAATCGTGAATTATTTTGTTTTTGAAAGTTTTGGCTTTATGTTTAATTGTGCAAAAGATTTGAATTCGATTTAACATGGACGCAAAACATGTTGCATACTGGTAAGTTTGTTATTTATTTGTCTATTGTCGTGGTGTGTAGAGTTTTGTTTAAATAATAAACTAGATTTAACATCTGTTGAAAAAAAATTGAAAAGAAAAACCATTGTGAATACTTTTGCCTAGTAGCAATATCACTGGTGCATTAACGCACCATTACATTTCCTGGAGGAATTAATTTTTTTTTTTTAGGAAATCAAAATTATCACTTACTGAAGTTTTGGAGGAACTTGAAAGTCAGTCACAAGATGGTATTATTCCCGATGAAATTTTTATTATGCCACCGGAGAACAACTATTTAACTGATTCGGATTCAGATTGTGAAGACGGAAATGATCCAAACCATTTGAATGGCAACCAACTCTTAGCTGATGCATTTGTCAGATTCCTGGGTGATGAAAGCGGTGCTAGCGATGAACAGGACTTGGAATCTATGGATTGCAAATCTTCTGTTCCTGCTTTAGTGTGTCAAGGTATTTTGGAAGATTTTTCAACAATAAATCAAAGTTGGTGTCGCAGAAATGAGGACATCTTACCATTGTCATCATTTAAATATAGTTATAAACCTTGGAATGGTATTATGATTCTGCCACTAAGCCTTTCAGCAAATAGTCATCCGCTTGATTTCTTTGAGCTGTTCATTTCACAAGATTTTGTTGCTCTAGTAGTAGCTGAAACAATTTCCTATGCAGCAAAGAAAAATAAAAAATTAGAAATGGACAGCAATGACATGTACACATTTTTTTGGTGTTCTTATCTTGAGTGGTTACGTACCTCTTCCAAGGCGACGAATGTTTTGGGAGGAACGTGAAGATATCCATAATAATCTAGTTTCAAAGTTCATGCGTAGGAACAAATCTGACTCCATTTATACAAATATTCATTTTACCGATAATGACACCTTGAACACAAGGGATAAAATGGCAAAAGTGAGACCATTTATGGATCATTTGAATACGAAATTTTTACATTATGCACCGTTGGAAACAAATATTTCTATAGACGAAGCCATGATACCATACTTTGGAAGAAATACTTGTAAACAATTCATCCGTAACAAGCCTGTGAGATTTGGCTACACGGCCTGGGTTGCTGCACATCCTCTGGGATATTGTCTGCAATTCGACATTTATCAAGGTCGCTCTGAAGATCGAAATCCACCAATGGGTTTGGGGGAATTTGTGGTGCTTAAGTTCGCCGATATCATTAAAAAAGAATGTCCCGGTCTCAACTTCTCATTTTTCTTTGATAATTTTTTTACAAGTCCAAATTTACCAGGATGGGCTATGCTGGAACAGGAACACTGAGAGAAAATCGGCTTAAAAATATTTCCGGGATGATAGGCAAAAAAACAGTTCAATAAAAAACCCCGAGGCGAATTTGAAGCTTTTGTGGATAAAACTAACCAGCTCATATTCACTAGATGGAAAGACAATAAGGTGGTCACAATGTTATCCAATCCTTATGGAAGTGACCCAGTTGCTACTGCAAATAGATACGTTGTTAGTGAACATAAAAAGTGTGCGGTTCCCCAACCAAATGTTACCAAAGTCTATAACAGTTTTATGGGGGGAGTTGACCAAATGGACAACAATATTTCAAATTACCGCATAAGTATCAGAGGCAAAAAGTAGTACTCATCAATAGTTATGTGGCTTATAGATTTATCCACTAACAATGCGTGGACCCTCTCCAAAAACTATGGATTAATGCTAGATGGTTTGGAATTTCGGCGCCAGGTAGCTACAGCGCTTTTGACAAAATATGAGGCACAGCCTCACCAAGGAAGAACAACCCATTTAACTACTGGACCTCACATTATTATCACAGAGGAGAATAGCATTCGTTGCATGGTATGTCATAAACATACTTTCAAAAGATGCGGAGCATGCTGCGTTTCACTACACGACAAGTGCTTCAAATTGTTTCACGACAATTTAAAATAATCTTCTTATTTTCTGTACTTTAATATTTTTGTTACTTAATTATTACTAAACAGTTCTTCTTATTCCATTCATATGAATAAAATTTTGGTCACATAATCAAAATTTTTTTTTCCTTCCAAACCCCAATGGTGCATTAATGCAGCACCCATTATCTCCACTATGAAAACAAAAACAAAACAAAATCAAATTTCTATGGTCAATTTGATGATAATAAAGACCAGAAAAAAAAAACTTTGGGTATAAATGGGTTAAGTAAGTCCGGTCGTCAATTCTAATTTTTTAATTTTTTTTGGTGGGGACTGAGGCCCCCATTTATTGGCTTAATACAAGCTTAATCTAACTTAAAAACTAACAGAAAGACTTAAGAGCTAGTGACCAAGGAAGTGATGGAGGAGATCTTGTTTGAGACGAGGAGTGCTCAGGTGGAAATGAAAAAGGGAGAGGTTTGAATTGACCTTTCGGAGCATTCGGGAGATAGGCTCGTTGGAGCCATAAGAGGTGCGGTGGACCGGTAGATAGAAGAGACGAGGACAACGTAGATTGCGGGGGTTGTTATTGAATGAAATGGAGTTCAAAATGGATGCACAGTCGATGGAACCTGAGAGAAGACGATGAATGAAAAGAACGTCAGCAATATTCCTACGTTCTTCTAACGAATTCATATTTAGAAGTTTGAGGCGGTCTTGATAGGGAGGTAAGATTAAAGGGTCGTTCCATGGCAGGCCACGGAGGGCAAATCGGAGGAATCGACGTTGAATACCCTCGATTCGGGAAACATGAACCCGGTGAAAGGGGGACCAAGCTTGACTGGCATACTCCAGCAGGGGGCAAACAAAGGTAATATAGAGACATCTGGTTACATACGGGTTGGAAAATTCCTTGGACCACCGTTTAATAAAGCCAAGTGATGAGTTGGCTTTGAGGATCATCTTATCGATATGCGAACGGAAATTAAGCTCACTGTCGAATAATTGGTTGACCATGGAGAAAATAAAGTCGGGGAGGAGACGGGTTGCATTTACGTGAGAAAGTTATAGATTGACATTTGGCTATATTAAGTTGTAGGCAGTTTTTGAGGCACTAGATTGAAAACCGATCACGGTCTTCTTGAAGAAGGGCAGAGTCCTGAGGAGAGGAAATAGATCTAAAAAATTTTGTGTCGTCAGCGTAAAGGGAGAGGGAGGAGTGCTTAATGACACTCTCAACATCGTTGATAGTAAGACTGAAGAGAAGAGGGCCAAGATGACTGCCTTGTGGAACTCCAGATGAGGCCAGGAATGGAACAGAAAGGGCGGATCTAAACCGAACACTATAATATCGGTTTACCAGGTAAGAAGAAATCCATTTTAAAAAGAGAGGCTCAAAGCCGAGAGCAGACAATTTGAAAAGGATCAATTTATGAGATACGAGTATCTTATCAAATGCTTTAGTGAGATCAGTTGCCATAACATCGATTTCTTTGCCATTTTCTAAGGCTGAGAGAGCAAAAGACACGAATTCAACTAGATTTGTGGTAGTTGATCTACCTTTTAGAAAACCATGTTGTCGGGGTGAAATAAAAGGCTTGCATTTGAAGCTTAACGCTTCGTATAAAATGCTTTCAAAGAGTTTGGGTATATGAGAGAGCTTAGCAATGGGACGATAATTGGTAACTTCATGCTTAGATCCCTTTTTGTGTATTGGGATTATAAAAGAGGTCTTCCAAATCTGGGGAAATTCACCCTGTGTAAGCGATAGACGAAAAAGGTAGGAAAGGGGTAGAGACAGGTTGGAAGAGCATTTCTTAAGAAACATGGCGGGGAGTCCGTCTGGGCCAGGTACAAATTCATCCTTAAGATTTTGTAACTTTTCTTCAATAACTGCAGGATCGAAATTTTGAGTGAGAAAGGGACCAATAGAGAAATTTGGAGATCATTGAAGTAAGAGGGATCTGGTATGAAGGAGTTGTTGGCAAATGATTATTTGAAAAATGTAGCAAAAAAGTTGGCGATGGTAGGAGGATCACATGAAGTTTTGGTTTCGAAAGCGAGGGAGGAAGGATAACCATCAGTCTTACTTTTGCAATTGACAAATTGAAAAAAGGACTTGGGGTCATTTATGAGATTTGTTTGCGCACTATTCAGGTAGCGCTGATAGAGAGAGTTATAGAGTTCAATGAAATGAAGATATGTACCTAGATAATTTGAATAGTCGGAAGAAGAGTGGGTGCGAAGGAATACCGCCCATAACTTGTTTCTTTTGTTTCGTAGAGAGCGAAGTCTACGATTATACCAAGGAGGGGATGTAGAAGAAGTTTTATGGCGGGAGTAAGGCACATAAAGGGAGATGGATTTGAATATTTCTCTGTAAAAAATGGAGAGGGCATCAACCAGAGATAGATTGGTAAACTCAAAAGAAGCACTGCTTAGATAGGTATTAATTTTACGGAAATTAGCTTTGTGAAAATTGTAAGAAAATAGAACTGCTGGGGGAGGCGACTGAAGGGGAGAGTTGTGGGAAAATGAGAGAAGAAGTGGAGGATGAAAGTTATCAATAGCTGAAAGAGATAGGGGACAACACGATACGAGTACTAAGGAGTTGATGGGATCAGTTGTGAAGATAAGGTCTAATTGCCTTTCCATATAGTTGGAAACGCCACTGACTTGGCATAGACTAGAGTCTGTTAGCCGATCTAAGAAGAGGCATTCCTTAGTAGAAATGGGATTGGAAGCGATGAAAAAAGATAGGTCTTCAGATGGAGTCCACTTCAGCTGAGGCAGATTAAAATCGCCGAAGATAATGATATCATCAAACGATTCTGATAATTCGATTAAATTGTCAATTGCTGCAATAGCAAGTTGGTAGGATTCGATAGGTTACGCCGGAAGAATGTAACAACACATAACGTACAAGCATCTACGAGTGAGGGTTATTTTAACCGACACAAAGTCGAGCTTAGGAGAGGATGATGTTGCAACGAGAGAGGAGTCCAAGCTGTTGTGAATAGCCAGTAGGACACCTCGACAAGGGGATTCAATCAAGGGGGGTGCGCGATCATCATCCCGAAAAACATTAAAAGAAAGAGGGAATAACTCCTGGTTTTTTATGTTGGGGATAAGATTAGTTTCGGTCAGAGCATAGATATCAAATGGGAGAGCATGAGATTGGCGGAAAACAGCGTGGGTTTTAGAACGGAGTCCTCTTACGTTCTGGTAATAGAAGGTGAGAGGAAGGTTTTTGCATGACTTTGTAGAGTCTAAAAAATTTATCATGGTCAAGGCGACTGCGTTGGAGGTGTGAGACTCTTTTAGAGTGCACATAGTGGCGAAGAGCGGCAAGATCGTCTGAAACTTTTTGGGGGAGCGTATTGAAAATTTCGTGATACTTTATATAAAGTTTCCTGAGACTGGTAACGTCGGTAGGGAGGCCTTCCTGCTGGATAGAAACCATGACGCTTGTTTTTGTTTTACCCTCGTAGCACACCGATTCGGATTTATCGTGCAGATAAGTGAGATATAGACGTGTATTCTCATATATCTTTTTATTCCTAAGCCTAGAGAGCGCATAGCGACATTCGGTGGTATCGCTAGTTTGCTGCGTTAATTTAACAGTGGGTGGCGAAAGGGGGTCAATAGAAGAGGGAGTGGTTAATAAGTTTGGTATCGCAATGGCTGGGGTTTCTCAAATAGGGTTTAAAATGTGAGAACTGATGAAATTAGGATACTTAGCTCCAGTTCTGAGGTCGAAATTAGGGAAAGGCGTGTGTGTTAGGGGTTGAGTGATGGGAGTTTGGGTGGCAGGAGTTTGAGTTGTAGGGGTTAAGTCGAAAGAGACACGTTGACGTTGGGGCTTGATTTGGGGTGGAATAGGGGGAGTTGGAGTTTGGGTGGGAGGCTTAAAATTAGGAAAAATTGTTGTTTTAAAACTCCAATTGGAGCTGGGTTTGTTGTGGGAAGAGGAGGTGGGTTTTGGCAAATTGGATTTATTTACTAACTTATTTGTTGGTTTAGGTATAACGGACTGCTTGGCTTTATCCTGCTTCTTGGGCGTATTTTCCAACCATTTACAGACACGCATCTTTCCAAGATTGAAATTGTTGCTGGCAGGATTATGGAATAACCATTCGTACTTGGTTGGAAGATTGAGCTTGAAGCTGCGCTTGTTTCTGTGATGAGATGTAGGAAGCAAATTGCAGTGGCTAATGGTAATGCCATATTTCTTTTCGAAGAAATTTGAGATCCAATCAACATCAGCGTTTAGGGGGCGCCTTTGATAAGAAGCGTAGTGACCAATTGATTCTTCGAAGCAAGCTTATCAAGTCTACGTTGCCATTCGGAAGGTGTCCAAGTTGAATTAAAATGACTGATAAGCTTCCGTGGGGCAGCGATTGGAGGAGCTGACAAAGAAATATTTTCTGCTGTTAAGTTGGAAGAAACTTCGTAGGAATCAGTGGGTTGAACCGTCCGCAGATGACTTATATGTGGGGGTGAGCGTGAATCCACTTCAGGTTCCATTAATTCAGCCATGAGTGATGTATTGTAGGGAACATTCTGGTAAGGCTGCGGCAAGTTTTGTGTATCAACGATTTTGCTGTTTATTGTTGTGATGTGATGTTCAATATCGCATACGAGGGATCGAGTCGCAGTAAGTTCGTCGCCGACATCGTTCACTTTATCGAAGATAACTTCGAGCATGGGATCACAGTGTTTGGGAGAGAGTTGTTTGTGTGACGAGGACTGAAAATGAATGTCTATGTCGTCACGCAGGGAGTTTATCATCTCGCAGGTTTTTTGGTTGGAGATAACCTGCGCAGAACACATAGCTTTAATGTCAATCAACACTTTATAGAGGTGACGTAAGGGAGTTTCTTCATTCCTGGATCTCCCGGAGTCTAACTTTGTAAGACCAGCAATTTGTTTGTCCATGTGCTTTACTTTTGATTTTATTACATTGGCTGAGTTCTGCACTGAGTTACGTAACTCTTCAACACTTTTAACACTGTTTTCTATTACCGAAATTTTATCCGTAATCTTTTTGACGAGTGCGTCCTGGTAGGAGTCATTTGAATCACTTAGGCATTTTATTGCCAAAAGCACGTGTGAAAGTGAGATACTCTTACACTCATCACAGAAGAAAAGTAGGTTATCGGAAAATTCTTTAACTCTAGTTACAGCCTCAATGCAGCAAATACAACTTCCCGAAAATGGTAAGTCTGATCCTGAGCATTAATTCCCTGTAGATCGACTAACGATCGATTCACAGTTCTTAAGAAAACAATTTCTTAAATTTTCTTAACAATTTTTTAAATTTTCTTAACAATTTTTTAATATCATATAAAAATATTCATTAAAAAGAAAAACATTAAATTTGGCTTAAACCCACTAAATAATTTAAAGACTAAACTTAATTTTATTTTTATTTTATGTATTCGTAGGTAGAAGATTCATCAAAATGTTAAGTCACTTCTGTTGCCTTGGCAATATCGGCTGACGAATTTCCTGGCAACTCATTTGGGTCAATATACACTGTACCGGACTTACCTCTGGCAAATGGTGACTTGCCATTTGTTTGAAGATAGTAATCACCATAAATACTGGAAGGAAGATGTATTAGTACATTCGAAATGTAGAAAATGATCAATTTCAAACCCACTTTGTTGGACAATCGTGTCCCATGACAATTTTGAACTCTAATTCGTCCTCAACTTTGCCTTGTTTGAAGTCGGCCCAATTCTTAGCCTTAACTGCGTCAAATTGTTCATCGTATTTATTAGCAACACTTTCGGCCCAAAACCACCAGGATCGTCGATGACTTGATAGATCTGTCAAGTCAAGTGTTATTTAGTGAATTTTGGAATCACGATTTGATGGGGACAACTTACCGTTATCTGTTAACATTTTGTAGTTTCTTTTTGGACAACCAGGCTGAAGGGTTTTCCCTCTATTTGGCCAAAAATCAACTGTACCTGTGCTAATAGGTGCTCCATAAATCCATGCGTCTGTATGAATGACATCGACAAAGGCTGCATCCTTTTTACTTAAGTGAGCGTTGACGCCTGTGTAGAATGGAGGGAAAGCTGGATCTAAAGCAGTTATCCTGAGGAAAAACAAAACTAAAAATACAATCTGGCAGAAGAATAAGAATTATCTATGATATTAACCTCCCTAACATTGTCTTCTTTTGCGAACGCTGATAAATCTCTCGTCCAATAATACCAGACATTTGTCCACCAAGGGAATGACCGACTAAATGCAAAGACGCAAGATCAAGTCCATTGTCGAACATTTCTATAAGCTTCTTAGCCAACACTGGACCAAGCTAGAGAAGAGAATGAAATTAGAAACTGAATTGTGTGGCAACAATCTTTTGCAACTAACCTGCTTGGCATTGACAACTGCGTCAAACATGTAGTTTCCATCAGCTAGTTCGCCCCAGTCCAGGATGATGATATTGATGTCGTTACGTTGTAGGTATGCCTCGACGATGACACTTATACTTTCCACATTTAGGTTTTCCAAGTAGCCATGTATATAGAGAACAGTCTTTTTGTTTTTGTCGAACTTTTCATGGTTTAGGATGCTAACTCCATCGTTAAGTTCAAATGTTACAGAGTCTGTAAATTTAGGTCTGCAAATAGAGATAAGGATGTCAGTATTATGTTACGTTACATTAGAGCAGATTAAATAAATTAACAAGTCTGTTGCCGAGCGTTCGTTAGAAGCGATCCGAACATATAGGGCTAATCGATATTAACGTTCCTACTCAAAGAGTTTTCAATACCTACCCGAAAGGACAATGCACAAGAGGAAAACCTAGTCTTAGGTGGCGCGCACATGGATAGTATCTAGCTTCCGATAGAGCTGGATGGAAGGGCCCTTGGCTTGAAGCACAGGTCAATGTTTCTTCGGCCGAGAACGTCACTGAAATTAGTAAGAGTGTGGCTCCTGAATTGTGAGAGTCAGAATTGTCAATTTCACGACACATTCATTTATTTATTCGACTCCCCGACGATTGGAGGAGTTAGGCATTTTAAACCTACGGCGGGCTTTGCATCCAAATAAGAGCGTAAGCCTAAAGACCATGGTCAGCGCGTATTCAAATAACGTGCCGGAGCGAGGAGCTCTTTTGCTCATCTTCAGCAATCAGGCACATTTTCACCTACCTAGGTATGTTAATAAGCCAATTTAGGAAAGGCTACTAATTTGATTTGGAGGACACTTCGTTCCAGCAGGATTTAGGCACATGCCACATAATAGGGCTTCAAATATGTGCGGTAACTAGAATCCTTAGAAACATTAGTATCCTTAGCGATAGCCAAACCATTCTTAAGCTGCTCTCTTCGTCTTATCTTATTACAAGCAGATAAAAAAGTGTTAAAACACACTCACTCAAGGGGAAATGGCAATGTTATCGAATACCATATAAGTGATTGCCATACTGTCATTTTTGACAGATCTTTAACATTTATGCTCAGTATTGTTTGACAAATCATCATGTAACTCTACACCAAAGGGATGCTTCAAATGGTCTTCGATTCCCGAAATTTATAGACTACGAAAAGATCTCAGCTAACATCTGTATAAGATCTACTTGGTGCAGGAACTAAAGCCACGAGACCACGAGATCGCGGATTGTGGTCTTCAGCAGCTTGAAGTAGACGCTTATTTTTATCGAGAAATCGTTTGTAGAATGGATGAATAAGTACCTGTTTTTACAGAGAGGTGGCGTTGATATGGAGTAGAGATTGATTCATCTGTTAGAATTGATGTGACAGCCATTTTAAACTTCAAACCCATTAAAAGTTTTCGCTGTTTATTGACGCAATGAAAAAAGAGCAATATCAATGCGAAATTCAATATTTATTTTGGGATCTTTCATCATCTATGACAAAAGATATTGTTGCAACCAAATTTTGATGAAGAGCACACAGGCCTTGGGGCAGCGCCGAGGTGGTAGAGGCCGTATGCATTTGGTACGGAACAACAATAAAAATTTTACATAATAAGTTAACCATGAGAAAACTGTTGGTCAGATGAGTGCCGCTATTGCTCACAGTGGACAACAAGCGAATACAACCGTCCACTTCGAAGCAAGAGTTAAATAACGGATTTTGCAAGGCGAATCGGCTCCGAAGAAAGCAAAGATGGTCTCGGCTCCTGGAAAGGTCATGGCTACAAATTTTTAGGATTCGAAAAGAATTAACTTCATAGACTTTTTGAAGAAAGGAAGCACTATCACAGGGATGGTACTGCAGTGAATTATTGGACCGATTTGATAAGACATCGACAAATACATCCCCATTTGATAAAGAACAAAGTTCTCTTCGACCACAACAACGCCGTGGGCAATTAAAGAGTTTGGCAAATCATATTATTTAGATGGTTTAAAAAAATGGGAATGGAAAGTTGGGAAAAGTATAAACGCGGGTACTTATTGATCCCACCCTCCTAATAGGGGAAAATCCAAAAGAGACTCACATACACAGAAGCGTACAGCTTGGTGTGATCTTACACTGGTGGCGTTATCGAGGTTATCGAGGTCGCGTTACACACAACCATCAACATTACCGGACAAAAATCGGTGATTTTATATTCGAAAATATGGACCACATTGATCCGGACGATAGTGGTTCCAGGAGGATGGCGCTATATGCTATACTGCCCATAAAACCACAGGGTTCGATGCAACGCCAACGTTGTCTCTTGAAATGGAGCCGTGAATTGGACACAGGGATTGTGCGAATCGGCGCCACTTGATTACTTATTGTACGGAGAGTGAAATGGGAAAATATGTAGAAAGGTGATTAAAGACTAAGACTCTATATCGATGTCTCAAAAATGAATTGCGGTGTTGGCGCTGGCATTTTCTCGGAAAAATTGTGAGTGTCGCAACCAGACAGACTATGCCAGCGTCTTCGAGGCAGAGCTTTTTCGGATTAGAGAGGCTCGCCTTGTACTGAGAAACTCGCCACAGTAGACCCAAATCACTGCTCTCTTCACCGATAAAAAAGGTACAATTAAAGATATTATTTTAGCTACTATATGCTATATGTAGGCACGTTAGGTATAGCTTGTAACACCTTCTGTTAATCAGAAAGAATCTCTTATCCAGTTTCTTGCAAGTGCACTGCTCCGATGAGGACCAGACACAGCGTCTTCGATAAACATTGAGGAGGTCTTAAAGGGTTATATAGCAAACAGATCGGATAACTAATTGTTTTGCTAAACTCAGCTGGATAGTTCCAACAAACCTTCAAAAAAAAAAAAAATTAACACTAGCCCACAACAAGGCCTGCACCTTGTCGTGGTAGCAAAATGATATAACAAATGGTAATTGGCTTAAGGCTTTATCTTTGGTGTATGCTGATAGCCCGCAAACTATTAAGGCATTTGAGGTCAATATTTAGTCCGTTTTTGATGAGATATAACTCCAAAAGTTGTTGTATCAATCTCTACTAGTACGCTAGTTGGTTTGGCACGATGTTTGCGTTTATTGAGTTAAGTTGGCGAGAGTTCGATGACCATACGCTGAAAAATAATTTGACGGTGTCGAAAACTTTTGCCTTTACACAAACTACTCATGCATCAAATGACAAGACAAACAACATATACATAGAATGTGAGGGTTGTCAACATGAAGATGGCACCACTCGTCAACAAAATTTCAGCCATTTTGGACGCTCAGTTGTTGTTTGACAATCGTTTGAGTGAGTCGATGTGAGTGTTTTTGTAAAAATGGATCGAGCTGTCATTAAAAATTTGTTTTTGGAAAGCAATACGCCAAGGCGAATTGGGTGCTATACATATACGGGGATTCTGAATCATTTAAATGAGTCCGTAACAACTCGAGCGACGGAGGACATTTGGGACGGTCAAAAATTGGAAGGACTGACGATAACAGCGCTCAAGTTCACCAAGTGGTTCTGCATAGCCAACCATCGGTTAGAGATAGCAGAGGCTATAAACATGTCTAAAGAAGGTGTTTGTCACATACTGAATCAAGATTTAGGCATGAGAAAGCTCATCGCTCACTCCGGAGCAAAAACGTGTTCGAACGAACATTGCCAAGGCACTGTTGGCATAGTTTAGGCGCAATAAATCAGAAAGATGAAACTGGAATATACCATTATAGTCCAAGTACAAAAACACGATGAAAACAAAGGTATCCGAAGGCGGCTACAAAAAGACGAAAGGCGGTTCCTTCGGCTGGGAAAGTGATGTCGATTGCCTTCTGGGATAGTCATGGAGCTGAAAAAGGAAAAACCATTACACGAGCATGCTACTCATCTTTACTTGATAAGCTGATTGGAGAAATTGTGGAAAAACGGGTGCATTTGCAGGTAATAACACTTTTGATTGATCAAGGCAATGTGGTGTCTCGCACCTCAGTGGTTGCGATGGCGAGAATCTACGAGTTATGGTTTGAACTGCTTGGTCCCCCCCTTACTGACCAGATCTATTCCTAGGTGACTTTTGTGTGTGTGTGTGGAGGACAGAGATCAAGTACTGTTTGGACGGGATGAACAGATTGGAGCATCGCTTGGAGCCGATTCATTTACAAGTAGAAAAATAAGAATAAATTTGAAGCAAAAATTACTTGTAAGGTGGGAAATATTTCAGACAGCCCTCGTAGGCCTTGGCCCACCCTAGACTGTATGGGTTATGTATTCGTTTTAAACAACACGAGCGTGATTCAAATTTTCAATAAAAACTATAGGCAGACGAAATTATACAGTTCCATAAAAATATATTGTTTAAGTACCGCGAAAACATCTGAGTCTGTTTTTATGATTTCTGCTAAACTATGAATTCAAGAGATACTCGTACATATACAGAACATTCCCTTTATCACGTTTGCATTTGTAAAACAGATTTTGGCACTTTTCCGAGGGGCGTTCAAACTATTCTCGGTATCGGGGTGAAGCTGTGGTTGTATATATAAATTGACTTATTTATCAAGTAATACCATTATTTTAGTGCATTCGTGTAAAATTTCATATAAATGTGATTATTAATTCGCGTTTTATCTCTAGTTAAACAGAATCATAATGGCAACTGAGACGATGATGGTGAAAATTGAGCATCGCGCTGTAATTAAATTTCTCACTAAGCAAGGAAAAAGTCAAAAAACTATTCATGAAGAGATGGTGGCTGTTTACCAGGGTTCCGCACCTTCATTATCAACTGTGCAAAAGTGGTCAAGTGAGTTCAAGAGAGGCAGAGAGAGCATTGAAGACGACCCCCGCTCCGGCGCCCCGGCTACTGCTTGTACGGGAGAAAGCATCAAAGAAGTCGAAAAACTTGTTCTTGAGGATGACCGAATAAAAGTGAAAATGATGGCAGAGATCACCAAGCTTTCAATTGGTACCATTCACACCATTCTTCATGACCATCTTAACCTTTCAAAGGTCAGTGCAAGGTGGGTGCCACGAATGCTCACAGCGCCTCAGAAAAAAGTGAGAATCGCATGCTGTAGAGAGCTTTTGGAGATGTGTAGTGAGAACGCGGACGGTGTTATGGATCGAATTGTTACTGGGGACGAAACATGGGTCCACCACTATGACCCTGAAAGCAAACAAGAGTCCATGCAATGGCATAAAAAAGGAACAGACCCCCCGAAGAAGTTCAAAGTCACTCCGTCTGCCGGGAAGCTCATGGCCACAGTTTTTTGGGACTCAAAGGGAATCTTGCTCATTGAGTACAAAAAAAAAGGTGAAACCATCAACGCCACATCCTACGCTTCCACTTTGCATAATTTGCGGGAAAGAAAGAAAGGAAGAAAAGACGGGGTAAACTCGCAGCGGGTGTGTTGCTTCTTCATGACAACGCTCCTGTTCACACGGCGCGAGTTTCCAAGGCTGCTGCGCGAGATTGTGGTTTCGAAGAAATCCAACACCCCCCCTATAGTCCAGACCTTGCCCCTAGTGATTATTTCCTGTTTCCGGATTTGAAAAAATGTCTTCGTGGAAAAAGATTTTCGGATGATGAAGAACTCAAGTCGGTATTTTGCAGAGAAAGAGGAAATTTATTTTTTTGAGGGTTTAAAAAAGCTTATCTCAAGATGTAACAAATGCATTGATGTTAGGGGAGATTATATTGAAAAATAAAACAACTTAAATTGAATTCGCATTTTCCTTCATATCGATACCGAGAATATATTGAACGCCTCTCGTAAGTGCTACAAGAATACGAGTACATACCCATAGTAAAACACAAACTTTGCTTGCGTTAAATCAGCGGGAGATTTCACTAGTCCTAGGAGCAATCCTAAAAATAAAAAACAAAAAAAAGAATTTCATCAAACCACCATCGTACTAGATAAGGTTGGATGTTCAACTTACTTGACTTGATCTTGACTTTTTTCATTTTGCCTATCGCTTAGTCCACGCTCATCAATAGGATATTTTCTAAAAAAAAAAAAAGATATTGTACATTTATAGATGAATAAAGTAGATTGTTGGAAAAGATAAACTTAAAATAAAGACCTTTCAAGTTTGATTTAATCGCAAAGAAGTACGAGGGTTGTTTGAAATGTTTCCGACCGCAACGTAAAGATTTAGATTAGATTTTAGATTAGATATAATTTATTTCTTATTAATATATATAGTTTAAGTACATGTTTAAAATATTAAAAGGACGCTAAATAAATGGAATAAGAAACATTAAATGACATTCAGTATTTTGGATACAAGACGTATAGAAAATAGTTTTGAATGCCACATCAAGAGGCTGTTAGGCTTACAAAATAATGTAATATTTTGGGTGGGGTAACCCATTAAAAACAATTAACAAAATTCAAAAATTAGATACAAAAAGAAACAAAAATGGACAAAAATGAATAGAAGCCGAATATTGAACAAATAGAAGTTATGACTTAAGAAATAACATAAGGAAAAATAAATAAATTAAAAAAAAGAAGGATTGAATAAATTATACAAAAAATTAAGATTCAAAAAGTAATAAATAATTTAGAAACAATTTCAATTATACCAGAATGTCAGAGATAATAGATTCCAAATAATAGTAGTCGCACTGAAAAAGCCAATTTTTTACAAGTTTTAGAAATATGTCAATATCTGGTATTGACATAGCCCTGATGGGATGTTGAAGTTTGTTAAACAAGCGACATGACGAAACAGAATAAAAGTTACGAAGGGCAGTAGTACGAAATATGGGTACAGATAGCATTTTAGACGAGTTTTCATGTAAGTTGTAATTTGAGATCAAGCGAAAATTTCGATTACCGGATTTCATGAAGAAGGTCTTCAAAACCTTAAAACAATAAAGGTGACGAACTGGAAGAATTTTTAGATCACAGAACAGTGGAAAACTGGGATGTCTTCTGGGTTTTGTGGCAAATCTTTCTTATGATGTATTTCTGCAAAATTATAACAGAGGACTAATTTTGTTCTGATACACACCACCCCAACAACGAATTCCGTATTGAAGCTTAGATTGAACAATTCCATAATAAATAGTTTTTAAAAGCGTCGTTGAACAGATATTGCGCAAATAGAAAAAATGCCTAAGAGTGAGACGCAAATAATTCCTTAATATTTCAGCGTGCACCGAAAAACTCATTTTAGAGTCTATTGTGAGCCCCAGGTACTTGAAATCGTCTATTTTCTCAATTAAAAAAACATTTTTCACTACAGCTGAAACTACTACAAAAGGTGGGAGAGCCGGACGTACAGTTGGAAACAGAGAGTTTGTATCTATTACATTCAGGTACATGGAAGTACACATTAGCTTCAAGGTTGTGTGAAGAAGACAAATTAAAAAACATAATTTTAGTTTTGCAGCTTATAACCAAATTATGTTTGACAAACCAATGTCTTAATAGGTCAAGATCTCAATTATTGTCGGAGACCAAATCCAAAGGACTATTCAAGACATATGCAAAACCTATATCATCAGCGAAAGCAGTAGGTCTACCTTTAAAATTAAGAGCAAATAGCGAATTAATATAAATTAAAAACAAAATAGGACCCAGAACAGAGCCTTGTGGTACGTCCAAATTTAGGAACTTAATATCGCTCCTAATCTCGTCAATCTTTACACTCTGCGGCCTATTTTCCAGATACGATAGCGGCACTTGTCAATAAAATCTAGTGAATGCTAGTTGTGCATCTTTTGACAGTTACTTACCGAAGTTTCAGTCATTTCGGACGCGCAGTTTTTAGTTGACAGTCGTTTGAGTGAGTCGATGTGAGTGTTTTTTGTGAAAATGGAAAAAATTGAGTATCGAGCTGTTATTAAATTCTTGTTTTTGTATGGGGACTCTGCACCATCATTTACCACAGTGAAATTTTGGGCAGCTGAATTTAAACGTGGCCGTAAGAGCCTGGGAGATGATAAACGTTCGGGACGTCCAAAAACTGCAACCACTGACGATAACATTGCTAAAGTTCACCAAATGGTGTTAGACGACCGCCGAATTAAAGTGAGAGAGATAGTAGAGGTTATGAAAATGTCCAAAGAACGTGTTTGTTACATATTAAATCAAGATTTAGGCATGAGAAGGCTGTCCGCGCGTTGAGTGCCGCATTTGCTTACGTTAGACCAAAAACGTGTTCGAATGAACATTTTCAATGCTCTGTTGGCGCAGTTTAGGCGCAATAAATCCGAGTTATGGCGCCGATTAATTACTGTAGATGAAACTTAGATACACCATTATATGCGAACGATAGGAAAACAAAATTTAAATACATCAACAACGGTGTGAGATATAAAATTGATTCTGGCTTTATTTCGAAGCTACGATCATGCCATTATGAGTGGCATAGCACATCATTCAAATGGCCGCCTCGGCTTTGCTGGTAGGTCTCGATCCAATATGTGCGGCGTTATTTCGGCAATAGCATGTTGAATGTTGGCCTCGAGCTCGTCCAACGTGGTTGGCTTGGTAGCGTAGACAAAGGACTTGACGTAGCCCCAGAGAAAATAATCGAGTGGTGTCAAATCGCATGACCGCGGCGGCCAATTGATGAACGCTCGCCGTGAGATGACCCAGTCGCCAGATTTCCCCTTCACAACTTCGAGCGTTGGGTCACTTTTATGGCATGTAGCGCAGCATTGTTGGAACCACAGCTCGGATATATCGACGTTTTCGAGCTCTGATCACAGAAAGTCGGTTAACATAGCTCTATATATAACAGTTCAAACCGCCACAGTGTTCAGTCGCCCTCTTGCTTTACTCCTATAAAATTATTGTGAATTTCCTATTTCGCTTGTCCCAGTTCAATCAATTCAATAACCTAGTTTCTCACCGAAAAATTGTTATCGCCTTTTTTATTGTTGACCTACTAGTCTGTTCATTTCGGGACAGTGCTTTTAGTGCATTTTTTTATTTATTTTCACCGTAATTTGCTCCATTAACGACAATAATGCTGACTTTGTTGCCTGTAAGGAGATCTGCGGTAAAATATTCCACGCTATTTGTGTCGGCCTAAATAAAAGAAACACGGTCCTCCTTAAAGAGTTGACGGAAAATCTGCTGTTCTTCTGTGATGAGTGTATCAATATCTCTCTCTCACATGTGCTCCTTGCAATTAAGTGACTTCGACGAATCCAATCATAACTCACTCGTCAGGCTGATAACGGACAAACTATCAATCTTTGAACAAAGTTTAAGATGTGCGGAAGACTTTGGTCATAGCATTGAAAAACAAATTGCGCGTTTAATTGAATTGGAAAGTGCAAGATCCAGAAATGAAAAAACATCCAAGCCCCACCTTGACACAGTGTTAAGTGAATTTATATCAATCGGTTCCGCAATGATGGATTCCAACAAGAAAACATGTAATTCCGTCAACACCCTCCGGGAAGACATAGATATTCATCTCCAATTATCCACATTCAATCTCCAACTCGAACCTGCAACGAACCATCATCAACTCTTAAAGCATTACGAGTCCATGCTTGACGTTATATTCGATAAAATCAATGAGTTTAATGATGAACTCACGACGAATAGAACAGTGTTGAATGACTTCAAAAACCTCATTGAAACTGTATGCCACAAAATCAATGGTCTTCCAACGCAACCCCCGCCACAGAATAATTACAATGCCTAGTCAAGTCATAAGTACTGGTACACAACTAAACTCACTCATTACGAATGCTACACTGGGCGCATCCATTTCGTAAAAGTGACGTAAAAAGTTTTTGACATTAATTGCCTACAATAATGGAATGAGGCGACATCGAAAATCGTAGTGTTGTAGTTGGCCTACTTAAATGCAACATGGAAAAGGCGATATTTTGGAATCGATCGCTTGGAATCACTCGCAATTTTGTGTATCGTGCTGTGAAGTTGTTTAAGGATACTGGTGGAGTACGAGACCGTCAAAGATCCGGCCGTCCGCGCACTGTGAGAACTCCGAAAGCGTTCAAAGACGTGAAGAAACGAATCGACCGAAAACCGCATGTCTCGCATTATCAAAGAAGATTTAGGACTCAGCGTGTACAAGCGATACACCGGACACCTGCTCACGGCCGTATTGAGGGAAAAACGCAAGCGATGATCGAAAGCGTTACTCAGCCGGTACGCGAAGAACGCTCACAGACAAATTCTGTTTACTGACGAGAAAATCTTCACCGTAGAAGAATCGTTCAATAAGCAGAACGATTATGTGTATGCTCGGTCATCCAGAGAAGCATCCCAACTCATCCCGAGGGTTCCAAGAGGCCACCATCCCACGTCTGTAATGGTATGGTGGGGAGTGTGCTACGATGGCGTTACCAAGCTCTATTTTTGCGAGAAAGGAGTGAAAACATCGGCCAAAGTATATCAATCGACCGTCTTGGAACCCATTATGAAGTCTCTCAACCAATCAATATTCAACAACAAGCCATGGACTTTCCAGCAAGATTCTGCTCCAGATCACAAAGCAAAAACGACTCAACTGTGGCTCAAAAACAACGTTCCGGACTTCATATCAACGGATGATTGGCCAGCTGGTAGTCCAGACCTCAACCCGTTGGATTACAAGTTTTGATCCGTATTAGAGGGCATGACTTGCTCTACTCGACACTCAAATATTGAGTCGTTGAAGCTAGCCCTTGCCCGTGCAGTGGACAATTTCCCCATGCATGAAGTGCGTCTCGCAATCAATGAGTGGCCACATCGTCTTAAGTCATGCTGGAAGGCAAATGGAAGTCATTTCGAATAAGTTGTAGCCATTGAATAACCCAATAAAAACAAAAAAAAAATTGTTTAAATATTAATTCGTTTTCATTTGGCGTTGATTTTTTTCTCTATCAGTATTTATGTCCTTACTAGGTACTTCAATTTTGGCTGAATTGTTACAAACTGAAGTCGAACCATAGTCATATCCAGTGCCGACAACCCATCCTCCAAATCCTCGCACCAGCCCATCGATCCAAAAATCTTATAGTCATATAACTGCTCCAATGTCAACTCCACCCGTCACCGCCCCATGGAAACTTGTTGCACAATTTAACACGACGTGGATACCCTCAGAGTGGCAAAGCAGACTAGATCCACTCCGCACAACGAATCAGATGTTCATCACTACCTTGACCTACTTGTCAAAGGTGCCCCCAATTACGCAGATGTTGCTTGGATTTCTGAATTTTTCAAAGAGAAGTATGGCATCACCATCAGCCAATGCACAATATTCCTAACATCGCACCACAAAAACAAACGCGATTTCAAGATCAACTTACCGGCTAGATACGAGTGGTTATTTGTCAATCCATCCAAAACCAACCTCAACCTTGGTTGAGTTGCGGGCCTCCAAATGGACGGATCAACCAACCAATAACCAATAAAAACATCGAAACAAAACGAAGCAACATCTCATCTAAAGTTAATTATAAATCCCCCAGATCCATTCCCCATCCACATCCTAAACCTGACTCCAACTGGGGCCTTAAAATCAAAATAAGCAACCCCCTTCACGACTAAGCTCGAAAGCACAAACTGCCTCTCTTCCATGCAAACCCCAACGCGTTTCTTTTAATTTAACCCCTGCCCCTGATATTACTGCTGGTCAACCGCCCTCACCCCTCTCACTAATGCTAACATCTGCTTTCCCAATTTCGATCTTACAACAGGAGTCAAATACCCAAACTTTATCAGCTCGCATATCTTAAGTTTCGCTTCTACCCCGCCTTCTGCCTCGGTTTCTCGGGCCCTTACCACTATTTTTGATCCCCTTTCGCTACCTAACGCTAACATATTAAAGAAACCACGGAATGCCGTTAAGCGCTCTCTAGGCTAAGAGATAAAAATATATGACTACGAAAATATACGCGTCTTTCTCGCACAACTTTACGATAAATCCGACTCTGTTTGCTTTGATGGAAAAACGAAAACAAGTGTCATGGTCTCCATCCAACAGGAAGGCCTTCCTACTGATATAGCCAGTCTCATGAAACTGTACAACAGATAGCCGCTGAGCCAAAAATGGGCGCCTCGTCCGAGAAAATGATATTTTGGCCAAAATCCGGATCTCCGGCCAACATTTCCAGAGTCCAATTAGCGAACTCACGGCGTTGTCTATGATCGTCCGGCTTCAATTCTTAATTTAGCACAATCTTATACGAAGCCCAAATCTAACCGCAAAATAAGCCAGGCTGACTCTCTTACGATGCCCAATTCAGCTGATCGGCGCCGAGTGGACATATCTGGGTTTTCTTCGATACTCACCGCTACGGCGTTTTCTTCAATTCACACCAATCTCTTTCTGATCTAAAAGAGTGTATTCACGCTCAAACTTTTCCACGGTGCGACGAATTGCTTGCCCACTGAAGCACTGATGATGACCGACCTCACGATGAAATTAGCGCTGTGTATTTACAACTGAGCCGGAAATTCGATAAATTTTTTAATAATTTCCGCACGTTCGGCAAGCGTAAAACGGTACATGATGAATTGTCAAACCTTACTGAATATTTTGACAGCTGGATGTCATTGGTAACTTTGACAGCTGCTGAAACATAACAATTGCTATCTGGTCACCCTTTACTTCGTTAAGTTACTAGAGCAAACTCCTCCAGTTGAACTAGAAGAAAAATTCGAAAATTGTATCTCATAGTAAACCCACTAATATGGGATAACGGACATTTTTCAGTTTTCTTCCGATCGGCTTTGTGGCGTACTTTTCTTATGTACAGTGTTGTGCAAAACAAAAGCAACAAATTTATTTCGAACGTATAAATGGAAATAATTTTTTTCCTAATGAACTTTCTAAAAAAAATTAAATGTAGCTTTATGTAATGATGAAACAGAAAATGTCAACAACAACAAGTACTATATGCAATATATTGCAGTGTGCAAAACTAAAGCAACAATTTTCCAAAAACAACAAAAAAAGTTAGCAATACTTTTACGTGCTCTGCTATATTCTTACTTACGTATAAGGAAGGGAGTAGTAGATTAATCAAACGGATACCTTTCTTGTTGGTGGATCTACAACTATGGCTCGAAATAAATTTTGTGATGAAATTAAATCTCAAATAATTGAACAGTTTTTTAATGGAGAGACTCAAATTTCTATAGCCAAGAAATAAAATATAAACAGATCCATTGCTTCTCGGCTAATCAAAAAATATTAATCAACGGGATATCTAGGAACAGTGTGTTTGGAAGGCCGACCACAAAAAACTTCGGAGAAGATGCAGAGAAGAATTTGAGCTTTAATTAAAAAAGACATCACTTAAATTACTCGTTCGAAGACGAGCAATCGAAAACAACTTAAAAAGTTACAGGCCTGCGAAAAAGCCTATGCTTAAAAAAGAGCATTTGCAGAAAAGGTTCTTTTCAAAATATCTTGTTTTAAAAGCATAAACATAAACCAAACAACTCGTTATTAATCATTAGGTTAAATTTCGCCACAATGTATCTGAATTGGTCCATAGACAAATGGAGAACTGTCCTTTTCAGTGAAGAATCTAAATTCAAACTGGTCAATTCAGATGGTATGTCAACAGTTAGACGTTGGGAAGGAGAGAGACTCAATCCTCAAAGTTACATCAAAGCATGGAGGTGGTAAGGTGATGGTGTGGACATGCTTCTCAGCCAATGGTGTTGGTACCTTTCACCTGATTGAAGGGATAATGGATCGTTTCAAATATAAAAGCATTATGAGGCATCATGCCCCATGCTGAATGGAATATGCCGCTTCGATGGGCGATAATGACCCGAAGCACACGTAGGAGGTTGTAAAGGATTGGGTAAACGTCAATAGGGTGCAAGTTCTTGATTGGCCGGCACAATCACCAGACTTGAATCCCATTGAATATCTATTCGGGATACTAAAGCGACGGGTTGCAGGAGAACGTTTTACGAATAAGCGAGAACTGTTTCAAGCATTAGAAACTGAATGGCAAAAAATACCGGAAACCACAATTTCAAATTTAATGTCTTAGATGCCACGCAGATGTGCTGAAGTTATTAAAAATAAGGGTTCTTTTACAAAGTTAGGACTGAAATTAATAAAATTTGGAAACTTCAAAGTCAAAAAAAAAAAATATTTTTATAATTTTGGTAAATTTTTTGTATTTGCTTTAAAACTCTGTTTTTATTAAGTTCATTCACAATTACAAAAAATAAAAAAAATTATTTGGGTTCCCATCTTTCCTCAACTTCTTTCGAATGTCCTTCATAAGGTTGGTGACAGTTAAATCCGTGATCTTTTTGGACGCTCTTTTCCATTTAGCACTAAAAACTTTTACGTCCTTTGCACACTGCAAAGATCACTTTTCCTCAATTTAGCTTTGACCAAAGCCCAATACCTTTCAATGGGACGGCACTGTGGAACATTGGGTGGATTTATGTCTTTTGGGACAAAGTCGACATTTTTAGCAACAAGAAAGCTCAACGTCGCATGAGCATAGTGACATGCAGCTAAATCCGGCCAAAATAATGTTGAACCCTCGTGTTTGTTTAAGAAAGGAATCAACCGTTTTTTTAGGCACTCGTTAATGTACACTTCTCCGTTAATTATTCCCGTTGTAATAAACGATGATCTTCTGTGTCCACATTGGCAAATGGCCTGCCAAACGAGATATTTTGACCCGAATTTTTCCATCCCAATCGATGTTGTTGATTGCGGAAGAATCTCAGCTTCAAACGAGTTGTAAAACTGCGCACCTGGAAGAGTAGTAAAGTCGGCTTTGACATAAGTTTCGTCATCCAAAGCCAAGCACGCTTCCTTGTTGCCGATCAACTCGTATAGCTTTCGGGCTCGTGTTTTTACGACTTTTTTTGCTTTTCAGTAACTTTTGGTATTTTTTGTTTTTTACGTGTTTTTAGTCCGTTACGTTTTCTAGATCTTTGTACCATTTTTGGTTGGTATTACATTTCCGAGCAACATCTCCGGATGACATAGTCCGGTTTTTTACGATGGTACCCACTATTTTCCTGTCCAAATTTGTATCATGTGCTCCACATTTAGCTCAACTTTTCTGTTTTCGCTTAACTGTCAACATCTCCAAATATCGTTTAATAACAGAATCCACTGTACTGCGTGCTATGTTTAAATTTTTTGCGATGAAATGGTTTGAACGCCAAGTATTTTCGAGCCATTTGTCGATGATCTTTTAACGGCGTTCCTCTTGACTCATATTTTATAAATATTTTAAACCGCACCGAACTATTGGGTATATAATTTATTTCGTGCGGTTTTTTTTTCAAAATTTGAACGTTTATTTAAGAAAGACATGTACAATAGTATTATTCAAAGTATTGCTCATCTGAAGCTATGACTTTTTCCCATTTTTCTGGCAATTTGTGGATCCCATCCCAAAAGAACTGCGCCGGCTTGGCACCCAAGAATGAATCAAGCCAATTTTTGATATTCTGCTCCGATGTGAACCGTATTTCAGTGAGGGCGTTCTGCATCGACCGGAACAAATGGTAGTCAGAAGGTGCAAGGTCTGGGTTATAAGGCGGGTGCGGTAAGACCTCCCATCCACTGTTTTCCAAATAGTTCTTAACCGGAATAGCAACGTGGGGCCGAGCGTTGTCATGATGGAAAATTATTGCCTCGTGTCTGGTCGCATATTCCGGGCGTTTTTCGGCCACTGCTCTCTTCAAACGGATTAATTGTGTTCGGTAGCGTTGTCCAATGATGGTTCCACCCGGTTTTAGCAGCTCATAATACAGCACACCCATCTGATCTCACCAAATACAGAGCATTACCTTCGCGCCATGGATATTCGGCTTTGCCGTTGATTTGGCTGGTTGGCGGGTTTCACATATGATTTTTTGCGCTTGGGGTTGTCGTAATGGATCCATTTTTCATCACCAGTAACAATCCGATGCAAAAATGACTTTTTTTTGTGGCGTTCCATCAGCATTTCGGACATGCAAAACCGCCTTTCGACGTCTCTCGGCTTGAGTTCATGTGGAACCCAATTTCCTTGCTTTTGAATATATCCAGCTACTTTTAAACGTTTTGAAATGGCTGCTTGAGTGACACCCAAAGATTCTGCGAGCTCTTCTTGTGTTTGGCAACAATCTTCATAGAGTAATGCTTCCAGTTCTTCATCTTCAAACTTTTTTGGCTGCCCAGGACGTTCATCGTCTTCCAAGCCAAAATCACCACTTTTAAATCGTGCAAACCACTTTTGGCACGTTCGCTCAGCTAGCGCATGTTCACCATAAACTTCCACCAAAATACGATGACTTTCGGTAGCAGTTTTCTTCATATTATAGTAATAAAGAAGAACTCCCCGCAAAAACACTTTTTCAGGCACAAAGTTCGACATATTTGAGTGAAAAAAAATTATTGTTGTTTGCGCTTCAAATGAATGACATATACTGAAATGACGTACAATGACAGCAGCTTTCCAACGCATGTTCCAATGGAATAATACAAGTTACGCCATCTCTTAGCAAACCGCACGAATTAAGTTATAGACCTAATAAAATCAATAACAAACTGAAACTAGAGAATATACAGGCTAATTTGGGTACAAAATTGGATTGCAATTTTTACGCATTGGAAATATAGCCCGTATTAACATTAACAAATTTTATTTGTTTCAGTTCTTATTAGTTTTGCACACTGCCATACCATATATTACGTATACTGTTTTTTTGTTATTTTCTTCTATACGAGTTGTTATTCTTTTGGAAAATACACTGTTATGTTTCTTTGTCTTCATTACAAAAATCTACATTTAATTTTTTTTAGAAAGTTCATTAGGTAAAAAATTATCTCCATTTCTACCTTCGAACTGAATTTGTTGCTTTTGTTTTGCACAATACTGTACGTGTACGAGTATGCACATATCACATACTTCTGTTCCTTTCATACGAATACCGATTGCAGTCTCAATGAAATATTTAATCAAATAGTACCTGTCCACCAAAGGAAAAGCCGCATATCCAATACGTAAGCCGATGTTATCTGTCTCGTGAGAAAGTTTCCAGCGACCGTAAAATTGTCAACAAACGGGTGCTTATCAATTTCGGTGATAAGATATTCGAAAGTTTAATTGCAAATTTAAATGGGAAAAATGTAAAGAGTGGATTGGTTCGAATCTGGCGCCTTATTCATGATAGATCTGTTGTTAGACACGACGGAACTTCATCAAAATTCTGAGAGCTTACCCA
Source organism: Volucella zonaria (assembly GCA_963966105.1). Lineage (NCBI taxonomy): Eukaryota > Metazoa > Arthropoda > Insecta > Diptera > Syrphidae > Volucella > Volucella zonaria. Next base: position 126,591,955 of record OZ014533.1, on the reverse strand, counting down.
GACATTGTGGTTCTTGGAACAGAAATACGATCTCATTGCTATGCAATGAGCATACGTACGAATCATATATTCTGGGCGAGTTCCTAAGGTAGGGCATAAACGTTATCACGTATTGTTACTGGCTCCAATTAGGAATTCTGACAATTTTATCAAAACTTCCGGAAGTGAGGAATGCAGTCAAATGGTGTATTAGACTCTAGTGTAAGACGCGATGAGATGAGATATTAATACAAATCTGCAAGTTGTTTGCAAACGATCTTAAGTAGAACAAAAAGGTGGACATAAGCAGGTTTAGGGAATACAGAGCCTGTTGCCTTAAATATAAATATATTTGCTATACAAAATTATATATGGTTTCTACGTTCGGATTGATGAGATTTTATTAAAACCTTCACGATACCACCTCTAGTATCGGATTAACCCATTCAGACTCTGCAGTAGAGCAGTAAATGGTAGGACGTGGTAAAGAAAATTAACATCACAGACTACTGTCAAAAAAATTTATCTTTTCGTGAGTGATGGATAATTATGTCCAAGCTGATGTTCACCAGTTTTAATTAGATTTTCACCTTACGTCGATATACGAGTATTGGCAAATCTCTCAGAACTCTCAGCCATTTGCTTTCCTCTTAAATAGATTCAGAATGTTCTGCTAGATACAAGGTGCTATATAATACATGAAATTGAAAGATAAAGTATCCTCTAGAAAATCGCTAGTAAGCCGCAGCACAAAACCCTTATTACCCAGAAATGGATATCTTCGACACGCGTTTGTATGGGTCTGTACATCCCGCCTTAAAACATCATCTACTAGTCCTCCCTGGTATAATCGCAAGCTTCGTTCCTTACGAAACAAGAGAAACAAGTTATGGGTTGTTTTCCAGCGTACCAGATCCTTGTCCGACTATTCCAACTATCTTGGTGCTTATCTTCATTTCACCGAACTTTACGATTCCCTTTACCAGCGTTACCTTAACAATGCGCAAGTCAACCTTATAAATGACCCTAAGTCCTTTTACCAATTTGTTAACTACAAAAGAAAGTCCGATGGTTACCCTCCTTCCCTCTCTTTCAACAACAAGTCATCAACCGATCCACTCACAATTGCCAACCTATTTGCCAGCTTCTTTAAACAATCCTTTACCAACGACTCCTTTGTACCAGATCCATCCTATTTTCGTTACCTACTGAACTTCTCCAACGGCCCACTTCTCTCTCACATCTTGGACCCCTCCTATATCGAATATAAATTACACCAACTCAATAATGAATTTACACCCGGTCCAGATGGCCTCCCTGCCATATTTCTTAAAAAATGTTCTTCGTCTCTTTCCCTTGCCCTTTCTGATCTCTTTCGTCTATCCCTTTCACAAGGAGAATTTCCTCAGGTTTGGAAAACCTCCTTTATAACCCCAATCCACAAAAAGGGATCAAAGAACGAAATAACAAACTATCGTCCAATCGCTAAACTCTCCCATATACCCAAACTCCTCGAAAGTATTTTGTATGAAGCTCTAAGTTTCCAATGCAAATCACTTATTTCCCCTAGACAACACGGCTTCCTAAAGGGTAGGTCAACCACCACAAATCTCGTTGAATTCGTATCCTTTACCATCTCTGCCCTAAAGAACGGCAACGAAGTCGATGTAGTTGCAACCGATTTTAGCAAAGCCTTCGATAAAATCTCTCATCGATTAATACTCTTCAAATTGTCTGCCCTCGGCTTTGAACCCATACTGTTAAAATGGATATCCTCTTACCTCGAAAACCGTTTTTACAGTGTTCGTTTTAGGTCAGCCCACTCCGCTCCATTTTTGGCCACCTCTGGAGTTCCTCAAGGTAGCCATCTCGGTCCCCTTCTCTTTATATTAACCATAAATGATCTCGATAGGATCATTAAATACTCGTCCGACTCCCTTTACGCCGACGATACCAAATTTTTCAAAACCATTTCCTCTCCCCATGACTCCTTCCTTCTTCAACAAGACCTTGATAGTTTTTCGATCTGGTACCTCAAAAATTGTTTGGAACTTAATATCACCAAATGCCAATCCATCACCTTTTCACATAAGCGGCTCAAATCTCCTCCCCGACTCTACCTTCTCCACAACCAACCTATCTCCTCTGTTGAATCTCTTCGCGACCTCGGCATTTTGTGTGATAGGGAGCTCAACTTCCGTTTGCATATGGATGGGATAATCCTTAAAGCCAACTCTGCACTAGGTTTTGTAAAACGATGGTCCAAAGAATTCACCAACCCATACGTGACCAGGTCCCTCTATATTACCTTTGTTCGTCCCCTCCTAGAGTACGCCAGTCAAGTATGGTCCCCATATCATCGCGTTCATATCTCGAGAATCGAAAGCATCCAGCGCCGTTTTCTTCTATTTGCTCTTCGAGGTTTGCCCTGGGATGATACTTTTACTCTGCCCCCCTATCAAAACCGTCTCAACCTTATAAACCTAAACACCCTTGAGGAACGCAGAGATGTAGCCGACTTTCTCTTCATTCATCGACTTCTTTCAGGTCAGGTTGAATGCACGTCCCCTCACAATTCTATTTTCCTCAACACTAACCCTCGTAATCTTCGTACCCCTCGTCTCTTCTATCTCCCAACCCACCACACCACCTATGGCGCGAACGAACCAATCTCCCGCATGCTACGAAAAATTAATTCAAACCCTAGCGTCCTTGACTTCCACCGCACCACTTCCTACCTCAAATCGGTTCTCCTTCACCAGAATAACCAACCTTAGTTTTAAGTTTTAGTTTAAGTTTAATTTTAAGTTATAGCTTGTATTAAGCCGAATAAATGGGGGCTTTCGCCCCCACCAAAATTAAATTAAAATTAAATTACATACTTCATTGAAGAAATTTCCTTTTGGTTCAGTGACGAGAATATGGCAAATAATGCCATCGCCGAGGATGGGGTACTACCCCCGTTCATTTCGAAGGAAGAGCTCCAAACGATCTTCGAATCACTTAGAGGTAAGAAATCAGTGGGAACCGATGAAATACCGAACATTGTGCTTCGACATCTCCCACTTGAAGCGGTGGACATTTATACCACCCTGCGAATCTCCGCTCGATCAGTCTTCTTCCAAACATCAGTAAGGTTTTCGAGAAGGTGAGTCCTGACTAAGTGGGTTGAGGACAAACAAATAGTTCCAGATAATCAATTCGGTTTCAAGGCGGGGCATGATATCATTCACGCTGCGTCTAAACTGGTTTCTGATATCCAATGGAACAAAGGCAAGAACCAGTGCACTGGTGCCTGCCTGATTGACTTTGAGAAGGCCTTCGATACCGTATGGTTAGAAGGACTCTTTTTCAAGCTGGACAGGTTGGGCATTAGTAAACCACTGCTGTATATTCTCTTTGATATGCTCTCCAGTAGACAGTTCATCGTGAAGAATGGCGATGTGACTTCTGCTGGAATATTTAACATTAAAAACGGTCTGCAACAAGGTGCGGTAAATTCGACGATCCTATTCAACATTTACACAAGTGATCTGATAGGTTCACTTCATCATGCCATAGCGTACGTAGACGTACAGATCAGGTCCAAAGATTGAGGTCATTAACATACTCTTGCAACGTGACTTCCATAAAATTAAGCGATATTGCGATGACTGGAAGTTGAAAATTAACTTTCAGAAGTCGGAAGCCATTCTGCTTAGGACGCCTTTGTCTGGGGCCTCTAGGGATACCAGAAAGAATTGGCGAAAGTTCTCTATCGTCGGACAACATGGACAGCCACTTGCTTGTCGAAATGTAGTCAGATACCTTGGAATCTGGCTAGACCAATATCTGTATTTCAACAAATATATAGATGTTGCTCTGGCCAGAGCCAGAGGTGCTTTTGCCCTTACAAAGAGACTGTTTTATAACAGCCAACTCGATGCGAGGGTGAAGGTGATCTGCTACATGGCCCTTATCAGGCCTATGCTTGTATTTGGTTGTCCCGTGTGGTTCAACGTGAGAGCACGTATATTGGAAAAGATTCGGATGTTTGAGAGGGCTTGTCTTCGGACTTGTCTTCGCTTATACAGAACACCAGAATCCGAGTACATAAAATTCTATCCTAATGAGGTCTTATACAATAGGGCGAACCTAATAAGAGTGGAGAATTTTGTTATTAAGTTGACTCGAAGGCACATTGCAAGAGCAATGACCTCGTCAAACAACCTGATCTCCGGGGCTTACTACCCTAATTATACGAGTATGTATCATGAGAGAGTTCGCTTTGACGGCTTTATTCCTCCAGAAGCGTTCCTCTACCTAGATATGAAAGGTCTGATCCAGGACAGATTAGTGGTGCCGCTAATCTTCCACGTCGCTCGGACAGCTGGGGACAGGCGACTCAACTACGACAGAGACGTCGCACATGGCAGTGCGGAGCGTCTTCAGTAGGGCGGAAGGGAGTCGCGACATGAGGGATGTTGCCCGGCAGCACCAACAATTTTGGTGGCTACTGGAAGGAGGGGAAGGTTCGCGTCGAATAGCCCGAGTTATAGGTAGCTTCATGTGAAGCAAAGTCGGTCATCTGTTTATTTTGTTAGCCATGGCCGGCTTACATAGTTTTAGGTAGGATTAAGTAGAACAGATGTGGGTAACACAACAGAACAGATGTGGGTAACACAATCTAAAATAATAGGTAGTTTAAGTAGGATTAAGTAGGTTAAGATTTATTTTTAGGTAGTTTATAGGTTTAGCTTTAAGTTTTATATTACAACAAAAAGTCCTGATACTAAGTTTTTTTAATTAAAATTCATTTTCTTAGTTTTAGTGCTAATAAATGTAAAAAAACAAAATAGACTGTAAGCAACGTCTAAAGACATAGATTAAGTATTATGTTTAACCTAGAGTGCCCGCATGGTGCCAGTAAGTTAGAATAAGATTACTTTTAAGTTGTTTATGCTAATTTTTAAGCGTTTTTTTGTACAGCATATAAGAATTAACTAGTGAAGTCCAATAAAAATGCATTAAAACTGAAACCTTTTCTTTTGGAATACAGATAACGGTCGAATACTAGAACATGAAAATCCTTGTATTCTCACAACAAGTAGGTTTTGAGAGCGCGAGATCATTTTAATTTGTAGGAGAGTTCATGCGATACCGGATGTACACTTCGGGCCAGTGTGAAATAAGGTGGTAGAAGCTGATAGTACCTTTCGCCAACTGGTAATACGGGGTTCTACGTTGCCTGTGGCGCCGTAAAGTAAGTGCGGTTTTCAATAAAGCGGACCTCGGGTGATCTGAGAAAAATAAAAAAAATTGTATCTATAACTTGAAAGTTTGCATATTGTGTATATGGCTGAGCCATCTGTGGGGGAGCGAAGCTCCCTGACCTAGAAAAAATAGGCTTTTGAATTTAGTCGGGCGCCTACCTGACGCCTACCTGACAGTTGTCGATATACCCTTAGCGGAGCGACGAAGGGAGCTGAAATCCCTTTTGCCGCGAATCGGGCCACGCAGATACCTGTAAGATATAGGCGCCCATCTGACATGATAAAATAATATTGCCCAAACTAGAGAAACCAGGCTCCAAAATTGTAATGCCGTCTGCCATTCTATAATTAATGCTAAAGTAAACAAAAATAGTCAAAAATTTAAAGATATGTGAGTCTACGATTGGGCAGCAAGGAGTTTTATATAATCTCAGCATATCTAAACTACAATTATTGGGAATACGATTTTGGAAATCTTCAAGAAGCAATGATATGCTGTAATGAACAGAACGTGCTTATAGTTGGAGATTTGAATGCGCGAGTAGGAGAGAACTGTGGTGTGGAAAATTATGAAGCCGGCGTAGAACGACGGTCCAGGGATTCATTGTGTAACGAGAGAGGAAGGAAGCTTATAGAGTTCTGTGATGCTTTCAGTTTTCGGATCCTGAATGGTACTAGTGCGAGTGATGAATGGGGTGAGTTGATGTACATTGGAGCTACTGGGACATCAGTTATTGACTACTATTTGGCAAGGGGAAACTGGAACTACCATGTTACTGATTTAGAAGTCAAACAAGTCATATGTATACGCCGATCATTCACCTGTCATTGTTACGGTTACTCACTTCACGCCGACATACGAGTAAATAGGGGATATGAGGGTGCTCCCAAAAATGGTATGGAACGAGAACAAAGCAGCCCAATATAGAACGAAAATTGATGAAAAGTTACAAGGAAGAAATATTATGACCATAGTGGATATGGAGCAAATTATTAAGGAGTCCTATCCTACCGTAAACCCAAGCCCCTCGGAAACAGAATAAAGAGCCGTGGTTCGATAAAAATTGCCAGAAAGCAAGACGGGTGTCGTTTGCGTGGCTTAAATTATTTCGTGCCTTCAACACTGATATTCTTAAAAAGGCTTACCTAAGAACGAATCAGGAGCATAAAGATGTTTCCAGACAAAGCAGGCGAAACTACTTTAAAAGAGAGGCGCGCAGACTAGGGTCTGAGTTTTGGAAACTAGCAAAGTCACTCAATGGAGGAAGATATGTGATCAACAGAGGTCTTAGCTCTTATATCCTCCTAGATCATCTCAAGAGGTTATTGAACCCATCGATGGGTAGTCTTAGTTTTCAATATTCTGTGCCAGATATACGAAACAACATTTTAGATGACCCTATCTCATCAGGAGCTCACGGTCTGATTGGTCTGAAAGATAGAAAGGCTGCAGGGTCGGATGGTATACCAACAAGACAAGACAACCTCATTGGCTTATACAACAGCATATTATATCATAGGATAGTGCCGCAACGGTTTGAAGAAGCTCCGATTTTTCCCATCCACAAAAAAGGCGATACATCGGATTCTGCTTTGCAACAATATTGCAGAGGCGGCTAGTCACATGGATAGACGCCAATAATCTGCTAAAGGAATTCCAGGTGGGTTTTAGGTCTGGCTACTCAATTGTCGACCACATTTTCGTATTAAAAAGCTTAGCAGATACATTTATAAGCCGAAATAAAAAACTCTACGCCTTCTATGTGGACTTCAAATCGGCCTTCGATTCTGTGAACCGAAACGCCTTATTTTATAAGTTATGTAGTATGGGAATGTCATCAAAATTCGGAAGGGTTTTCCAAGACCTTTATGAAGATACCAAAGCAGCTGTTTGGAATGTCGAGACGGAGTCAGGAGTAAAACAGGGATGTTCGCTGAGCCTTAATCTATTCGCCCTCTTTATAGACGATATAGTGGACTTTCTTCCAGGAGGAATAAAAATTGCAAGAATTCTCTTTAAAGCCCTCCTGTTCGCAGACGGCTGATGATTAATAAATTGTATGAGTACTGCAGCCTATGGAACCTGGTCATGAATTTGGATAACACCAAGAGAGGTGGTAGACTTGCTTACAACAAAAAATGCCACTTTGACGGAGAAAGTATAGAAGTTGTAAATGAATACAGGTATCTTGGAATTCTTTTAACAAGTAGCTTTAGTATGAAAAGACATCTGAAGGAGCAACTCACGAAATCTAAGCCCGTCATCAATTACGCACAGCAGTAAATTCAAAGTATTTGAAGCTGCATCGGAGGCAGTAATGCTCTACGCGTCGCTAGTATGGGATTATGAGCCTTATCAGGAAGTTGCAAAACTACAACGTTTTTTTTATTAAGAAATCCTTCCACCTCCCTGCAAAGACTCCGCACTATATGCTCATGCTGGAAAGAGGGCTATCTTTGCTATTCCTTAAAACACTGAAATTGCAGATAAACTACATACTAAGCGTTATAAACATGTCGGATAACCGACTTCCAAAGATAGTGGCCTTACACGCGATTCGAAACAAAATAGCATGGTTCGAAGAATGGCTAGAGTTAGCTCGCGGGTGTGGTGTAGAGCTGAATGCAGAAGCTATGAACTGGGAGAACTCACTATACTAGCTCATAACGAGAGTTGATGAACAGGCCAGAATGAAGTTTGTAAAAGAAGCGACATCGTAGTACGTATAGCCGACTAAATTACAATCTTGAAGATAAAAACTACTTCAAAGACATCCATACCATTCCCGAAATATCAACAGTGCTTAAACTTCGCGGAGAACTCCTAAAACTCAATTATATCCCCTATGGGGGGATTCCACACAAATCGGTAAAATTTAGTCAAATTTCAAAAATATTTTACATAATATTTTAAGATGCCGAATCAATCTCTGTATATTTAAATTCTTATTTTCTTTTACGTTAAAAAAAAAAACGAAATACCCAAGTTTAACGAGATGTAATACCCTATCACTTCGACATTGAGTGATCTTACTTAAAAATCATGTATTTTTCGAAATTAATATTCTTTTTTTCTGATTGGAATCGTTAATAACTGTTTTTTTAAATCTGTTCCAGTTAATGTACGTTAAGTATGTTAAGTGATTTAAGTGCATTTATTTTTCTCATTTCTCTCATTTTATAAGAAAACGATGTTTTCAGATTGAATGATCTCTGTCGCGTACGTCACGCTAAAAAGACATTGTTTTCCATTGTGAGTCGTATAGTACAGACAGAATCTTAATTTTTCTTAGGTAAACAACTTATTGTTTTTTCTAAGTAGATTGTCTATATTTGAATCTTCTGCAATTTTTTCTTGCTTTCAATTTGCTTTTAATTGTTTTGTCGCGTGCGTCACGTTTTTAGGTAAATTTTCATTTGTACTAGGTTGAAAGATCTTGTAGTCGAATTTTTGATTTAGCCTTTTTAATCTACGATGGAGAACACGAAAAGAGTACAGATGCTGCTAGAGCAATGAAATATAGGAATAAGAAGAAACTGGCGAATCCAGAATATAGAAAAAAAGAAAACGAGAGTGCAAAAAATTTAGAAAACCACTAAAGGAAGGTATGTCTAGAATAGATTTAGAAGAATCAAAGAAGCGAAAAAGAGATCAGAAACGCCGGGAGAGGGAAAGGCAAAGAATACAAAAAAACGGAATCGTTACCAACTCCTTCCCAAAACGCCGACGTCTCCATAACTACGAATTATTATCCCTATAGGTGTCGTCAAACATACGAGGGGCGTTCAAACTATTCTCGGTATCGGGGTGAAGCTGTGGTTGTACGAGGGCGGGTCAATAAGTCCGTGACTTTGATTAAAACACAGATTTTTTGATAAAAAATAATTTTATTTTTCAACGTAGTCTCCCTTGAGCTCTATACACTTTGTCCAACGCTTCTCCAATTTTTTTATCCCTTCCAAAAAAAATGATTTGTCGAGGTCCTCAAAATAGGCCTTTGTTTGCGAGATGACTTCATCATTGGAGTCAAATCTTTTTCCACCAAGCAATTTCTTCAGGTTTGGGAACAAGAAGTAGTCGCTCGGAGCCAAATCTGGAGAATAGGGTGGATGAGGGAGCAATTCATAGCCCAATTCATGGATTTTTGCCATGGCAACTGCACATGTGTGCACCCTTGCATTGTCTTGGTGGAAAAGAACTTTTTTCTTGGCCAAATGAGGTCGTTTTTTTTTCAAATCGTCATTGAATCGGTCCAATAAGTTGGCATAATATTCCCCATTGATTGTTCTTCCCTTTTGAAGGTAGTCAATGTGGATTATCCCGCGTGCATCCCAAAAAACAGTCGCCATAACTTTATTGGCTGACAAACCCACCTTGGCCTTCTTTGGCGCCGATTCACCCTTAGAAACCCACTGTTTTGACTGTTGTTTGTTCTCTGGTGTGTTGTGATGGATCCATGTTTCGTCCACGGTTACAAAACGGCGCAAAAACTCCTCCATATTGCGATTAAACAACGCCAAACCTTCCTGTGAAGTTGTTACACGATTGCGTTTGTGGTCGACTGTGAGCAAACGCGGCACCCATCTTGCGGAAAGCTTTCTCATGCCCAAGTGATCATTCAAAATTGAAACCACTGAGCCATGCGAGATCCCTACGGCTTCCACAATCTCTCGCACTTTCAATCTTCGGTCGGCCAATACCATATCGTGAATTTTTTGGATTGTTTCGGCCTAGAGACCTCAACTGGGCGTCCAGGACGTTCGGCATCTTCAGTGCTTGTACGGCCATAACGAAATTCAGCAAACCACTTTTTTACCATTGAAATCGATGGTGCAGAGTCCCCATAGTATTTATCAAGCTTAGCCTTGGTCTCGGTAATGGTTTTTTTTCGCAAGAAATAATGCTTAATAAGCACACGAAATTCACTTTTTTCCATTTTCTCCTCAAATTAGTGAGTAGTCTGATAAAAATAGCTGTCAAACACAAACTAACTGACGCAGCAAGTTTAAATTTTGACAGGAGTCAACTGAACAAATGCCTGTTGACAGGAGCAGTGTTGCTGTTTCAGTAAAGAGGTCAGAAATTCAAAAATGCACGGACTTATTGACCCGCCCTCGTATATATAAATTGACTTATTTATAAAGTAACACTATTATTTTAGTGCATTCATGTAAAATTTCATATAAATGTGATTATTAATTCGCGTTTTATCTCTAGTTAAACAGAATCATAATGGCAACTGAGACGATGATGGTGAAAATTGAGCATCGCGCTGTAATTAAATTTCTCACTAAGCAAGGAAAAAGTCAAAAAACTATTCATGAAGAGATGGTAGCTGTTTACCAGGGTTCCGCATCTTCATTATCAACTGTGCAAAAGTGGTCAAGTGAGTTCAAGAGAGGCAGAGAGATCATTGAAGACGACCCCCGCTCCGGCGCCCCGGCTACTGCTTGTACGGGAGAAAGCATCAAAGAAGTCGAAAAACTTGTTCTTGAGGATGCCCGAATAAAGGTGAAAATGATGGCAGAGATCACCAAGCTTTCAATTGGTACCATTCACACCATTCTTCATGACCATCTTAACCTTTCAAAGGTCAGTGCAAGGTGGGTGCCACGAATGCTCACAGCGCCTCAGAAAAAAGTGAGAATCGCATGCTGTAGAGAGCTTTTGGAGATGTGTAGTGAGAACGCGGACGGTGTTATGGATCGAATTGTTACTGGGGACGAAACATGGGTCCACCACTATGACCCTGAAAGCAAACAAGAGTCCATGCAGTGGCATAAAAAAGGAACAGACCCCCCGAAGAAGTTCAAAGTCACTCCGTCTGCCGGGAAGCTCATGGCCACAGTTTTTTGGGACTCAAAGGGAATCTTGCTCATTGAGTACAAAAAAAAAGGTGAAACCATCAACGCCACATCCTACGCTTCCACTTTGCATAATTTGCGGGAGGAAATTATAAAAAAAAGACGGGGTAAACTCGCAGCGGGTGTGTTGCTTCTTCATGACAACGCTCCTGTTCACACGGCGCGAGTTTCCAAGGCTGCTGCGCGAGATTGTGGTTTCGAAGAAATCCAAAACCCACCCTATAGTCCAGACCTTGCCCCTAGTGATTATTTCCTGTTTCCGGATTTGAAAAAATGTCTTCGTGGAAAAAGATTTTCGGATGATGAAGAACTCAAGTCGGTATTTTGCTGAGAAAGAGGAAATTTATTTTTTTGAGGGTTTAAAAAAGCTTATCTCAAGATGTAAGAAATGCATTGATGTTAGGGGAGATTATATTGAAAAATAAAAATAATTTAAATTGAATTCGCATTTTCCTTCATATCGATACCGAGAATATATTGAACGCCCCTCGTATAGCAAAACCGTTCTTAAATGCTTAAGAAGTCTTCCCACTCGTCTGGAAAAGAAAAAAAATGTATAGTCAAGGGTGTGATGGACCGTATAGGGATACATTTCGCTACAGATATGGATACTCATTTAAAAACTGAAAAAGGTCATACAGAGGAGGAAAAAATTGTGACAGAATTTTTTTACAGGCCGGATATTGTATATACTTGTCCTGGCTAAAAGACAGTATAGCTGTTTGGGAAAATGGTCAAAAAAGGATCCTTCAAAAACATTATATGACAATGTTTCTCAAGGAAGCTTTCTTCATTTTCAAAGAAGAGTTTGTAGATATAAGAATTGGTTTTTTCCAAATTTTGTAGTTTACGTCCGAAAAACACCTTACTTCTAAAAGATACTCCAAATGAATGTTGTAAATGTCTTATCCACGAAAATTTTATAATGAAGCTCAAAGGACTAAACATCCCTTATTCCCAAAGTTTTTTTTTAAAGATGTGCTATGTGATACAACTCCCAATTCAAACTGCTGCCAAAATATATGTGAAAAATGTACAAACCTTAGAACAATTAAAAAACCAAATAACCTAGCTAAAGACGTAAATTGGAAAGAGTAATCTAAAACTGAAAACAACAAATTGAAATTAATTTTAAAGGAAACTAGCGTTGGAGAATTATTAGAAAAAACTGAAGAAGATTTTTGTAGTTTCTTAAAACATGTTTTTAATATTAAATGATGAATTCCTAAAAGATAAAATAGCATCATCAACTCAAATTTTGCAAAATCGATTTTGCAATGTCTTACAGTTGTGAATATCAAAATGAAGTACAAAGCGCTTTGTGGTCTAGAGCGAGTGTAACATTGTCCACAGCAATGGTCTTTTCCCAAAATCAACTGCAATCTTATGCCATATGTTCGGACACACAACAAAAAAATAAAAACGCTATATTTGTATTTGTTAATTATATATTAGACTCTATTATGTCTGAAAGGAGAAGTGAAGATATAACCAATGTAATATGGAGTGATGATGGTCCATATTCCGAATTCAAAAACAAGTATATGGCTAGACTCGTCCTTCTAATTTTCGCATTTTGCAGTGTATTGGGGATGAAATTCATGCTAAGAAACATTCTATGGTGTGTTTAAATTAAAAAATATTAACTACAGTTTATAAAATCGTATGTGTCGCGTGCGTCACATCATATGTCGCATGCGTCACACACCACTTTTTGTTCCTACCAAAGTGAATTGTTACTTGTTATTTGAATTTTTTTAAATTTTATTTTCCTTGAAATCGAAGCATTTAAAGCCATTTTTTGTTTCAATTTTTTAGATCCTAGTTTCGCTAAATTAGTTAAATAAAAGATTTGAAGAAAAATATTGGTAGTATCAATGTCGCATGCGTCACACCATACATAACTATTTTTTATTCTTTTTCTTTTACAGGGAAACATATGATATTTTTGTTTTTAAGTCAATTGATATTACGCTTATAAATAATATGTTTCAATAATCCACAAGTATTGCCGGTGCTATGTTAGAACGATTTAAATATTGGAAAAAATGTAGGAATTCCCCTATAGAGAAGATCTTCCTATATACTGTGTGCAATTTGGAAGAAAGAGAAGATACCATGCATTTTCTAGGCAAGTGTCTAATTTTAAGGGAAACAAGGAGAAATTTCTTTGGAAAAGACTTCTTATCGGAACAAGAAATTATATCCCTACTCAACGAAGTAAACGTTACTAAACTATATGGATATAGTAAAATTGCTTTAAAATATAGAGAGAATATATTAACAACCTGGAAGACGGCAATGCCATGCTAACTGATTTTATATTATTATTATATTGGGTCTACAAGTAAGTTTCCAGCGTTTTTTTTTTTCAAAATTTGAAGTTTTATTATGAAAACATAGTTACAATGATTTATTCAAAGTATCGTCCATCGGAAGCTACAATTTTCCCCCATCTTTCTGGCAATTTATGAATTCCGGAACAACAAAATTTCTCGTCTTTCGAGCCCAAGAATGTATCGAGCCAATTTTTGATTTCCTCTACTGAGCTGAAGCGTATTCCCGTAAGAGCGTTCTGGATCGAACGAAACAAGTGGTAGCCAGATGGTGCCAAGTCTGGACTGTAAGGCGGGTGAGGCAGAATTTCCCATCCACTATTTTCCAAATAGTTTTTCACCGAAACCGCAACATGTGGCCGAGCGTTGTCGTGATGAAAAATGACGGACTCATGCCTGGTCTCATATTTTGGCCGTTTTTCTTTTAATGCCCGCTTCAAACGGATTAGTTGGGTTCGATATAATGGTCCTTTGGTGGTTTCACCACTCGGAAGCAGTTCGTAGTATACGACAACCTTTTGATCCCACCATATGCAGAGCATGACCTTATTCACGTGAATATTTCGTTTCGGCGTCGATTGGGCGGGCTCGCCGGGCTTTGTATACGATTTTCTGCGTTTAGGATTATCATAATAAATCCATTTCTCATCACCAGTGACAATACGATGCAAAAATGATTTATTTTTATACCGCTGCAGTAACATTTCGGACATGCAAAATCGCCGTTCGACGTATCTTGGCTTCAATTCGTACGGCACCCAGTTTCCAACCTTTTGAATGAATCCCAGTGCTTTTAGGCGCAGGGAAACGGCTTGTTGCGTGACGCCCAATGATGCAGCAAGTTCTTCTTGAATCTGACACTGATCCTCATCCAGTAAAGCGTCCAATTCCTCGTCTTCAAAACTTTTCGGCTTTCCGGGGCGATCTTTGTCTTCAACTCCAAAATCACCACTTTTGAACCGTTTGAACCACTCGCGGGACGTCGATTCACCAATACATTCCGCCCCGTAAGTTTCCGAAAGCAAACGATAGGCCTCAGCCGCACTTTTCTTCATTTTAAAGAATAAAAGCAGCGCTTCCCGCAAATGACGTTTATTTGGCTGGAAACTTGCCATGATTTTGCTCGATAAAATGTACGACACCGATAGAACTGCTCAAATATAACGCTGCAAAGTTGTTGACAGATACAAAACCTACAAATAAAACACATGGGATCTGACATTTCTGCCCGGTATCCACTGGTGGCGCCATCTCTGACAAACGCTGGAAACTTACTTGTAGACCCAATACATATTATTATTTTTATTTTTAAATAAATCAAACTATCTACATATCTATCTATTGCCGGTAATACAGCCTGCTTTTTTTTGGCAAGCGGGTTGAAAGTGTGCGATTGACCGGCGGGCTTTCATGTTAAACGATTTTGGAGTAGAGTTAAGGATAAGGATAAGAAAAATGAGTTTCATAGTCAAGAACGTCAACCTTGACACTTAAAACTGAAATTGTAAGTGTGATGAGAAATTTCAACTCCAATGCAACACGTTTAGATAGTGATGAGTGCATATAGCATTTTATACTAGGGGAGAATAAGAGGCTGGCATCGAACTGGATAAATTGAATTACTGCCTACTACCCTACTACTGACTACCCGGCATCCGAAACAGCGGGTTGCTAACATCAGAATGAAAGTCGACCATCATCTTATGGCGCTGAATCTCATAGCAGCGTCCATACTAACAGCTGTAGTATGTTCAGAAAGTAACGGGAATTGTCAATTTTATTTATTCATCTATAACAATCCCCTTTAAATTAGTCACCATGAGATCTCGTTCCGAGGTAATTAAAACCGACCTTGCGATTTCATAGTGCTCCAACAATTTAGGGACAATTTAACCTATAAGTGGAGCAAATCAGGATATCTGAGAATACAGCTGTGGATGATCACTGGATATTTGTGGAAAATTCTGTTTGGATATCCAGGGTGGTCCAAATACAGGTTTCTTTTTAAAAATAAAACAAATTGAACAAAAATCAACTATTTTTAGTATGTTATGGCTGTATTAGTAAGAACAAAGACTCCCACTGATTATAAAATACGATTTTATTCATGTGGCTGACCCGGCTGGCTTCACAGCAGCGCATCCTGCCAACCCAATTTCCAAGACCTCATTGACTGTTTCTGGATCTATCTCGCAAATCGTTCGGATGATATTCGCTTTAATGGCTTGAATTCGTTCTGGATTATGCACATATCATCGATCTTTGAGGGTACCCGACAAAAAAAAAAAAGAAGTCTAACGGGATCAAATCGCAGCTTCAAGATGGCCAACGAATTGACATCGCTCATGCGGCTGATAACACAATTTAATGGACTGTGTAACATGGCGCACAACTGTGCTGAAACTAAAGATCATCCAAGTCCATGTCTACAATTTCAGCCCACAACAATTCGGTAATCTGTAGCGCTCACCGTTGACCGGTCATTTGAAATAAAATGGGCCAATGATGCCACCAGTCCAAAATCCGCACCAAACTGCCAGTCTCTACGAATGCATTTCCGATCCCCAGATGCGGTAATTTTGTTTCTTAACATAGTCGCCGAGATGAAAATGCGCCTCGTCGGAATAAAAATGAGAAGCGATAATGAAGCGGATGGTCGTTGGCCTTCAATTGGACTTTGTACGAGAATAATCCGGGATCTCATCAGGCAGGTGCATGAAATCTTGAGTCGTTAAGATCGATGGTGATTCGATGTTCCTGGACTAGAGTCGAACACTCTCGGCCACAGCAGGTACTTTCTTGTCGGTACATAGTCCGCAAGAACTCCAGTCTTACGAATTTTTGCACAAACTTGCGTACAGTACAGGTACAGGTGGGTGCTTTTTTTTTTGTTTTATAATGAGCGCGCGCTCAAGGGGTTTTTGTACCCTTAAAATGTTCGTACACAGCGCTGGCGAAGGAAATTTAGGGAGGAAGTAAAGACAGGCACCTATGTACATTATTTTTAAATGTTTGAAGTTAACAGGAAACACAGAGATCGGTAGGGCATTCCATAAGCGAGTTGTTCGGCTTAGGAACTAATCACGATATTTGAGAGTACGTCCGGAAGTGGGCTTTTGAAGGTATACTGATGAGAATTCATAGCGAGACGTGTGTTACGGTTAAAAGTTTGAAGGGGCGGAATGCTACTTTCGATTTCTATGGAGCACTGTTGGTGGAAATAGCGATAAAACAGAGTGAGACACAAGACATTTCGTCGGTGTCCGAGGGTGTCCATTGCCTGAGTGATATTGGTATCAGCTATAAGTTTATCGCACGGTTTTGAATCCTATCTAGCAGGTGCAGAGCACACCTGACCAGATGTGGGTATTGTACTCCAATTTTGGGCTGATGAATGCCTTATACCTCCTTGATCAAAAAGTTCCCGGCCACATCCACCGTGTGGCGCTCTCATTGTTCCGATTTGGTTCTGGTTTTTCTGTTAAGTTGGTAAATCTGTTGTTGACATTCCCTCTAAATCTTAGCGTCATAGCTTGACATTTGCAAAAGTTACGTAGCCAAGAGTACATCTAACGCTGTTGGTGTTGGCGATTTTTTACTATTTTAGAAATGGATTTAAATTTGCAACAAAGAACTTGTATAAATTTTGCGTAAAAACGGATTTAATGGTGCGCGAACGTTGGAAATGTTGGAAAAGTGTTTCGGCAACGATTCTCTAAGGAAAACGGTCATTTACCAGTAGCATGAGCGGTTCAAAAGAGGTCGTGAGTCAATCGAAGATGATGAACGCAGTGGCAGACCATCGACATCGAAAACCGACAAAAACATTGATGATATACTCGTAAAAGAAATGTTGGTCAATAACCGCAAATTAACCACCAGGGAGATAGCGGAGGACTTGAACATTGCCTATGGATCCGTCCAAGACATTTTGGTTAATGATTTGGGTTTCCATCGTGTAGCAGCAAAGTTGGTACCAAAAGACCTCAGAAAAGAGACCGTGTTGACGTCGCAAACGGCAAAAGAGATGATTTGCGAGGCTGAATCCGATCCTACCATTCATCAAAAGGATCATTACTGGAGACGAGGTGTGGGTTTATGAGTACGACATGCAATCCAAAATCCAGACATCAGGCAAGTGCAAGTGAATGGCGTTCACCAAATGAGCCGAGACCAAAAAAACCACGTCGTTTTCAGTCAAAAAAGAAGGCAATGCTCACGGTTTTCATGGATTACAACGGTGTAGTGCATCACGAATTTTTCCCAAAAGGCCAGACAGTAAACAAAGAGTATTACGAGTATTTGGGCGTTATGAGACGTTTGCGTGAAGCAATTCGCCGAAAGAGACCAGAATTATGGGCAGAAAACTCGTGGATTTTGCACCATGATAACGCACCGTCGCGGTCGCACAGTGCCATCATTATTCGTAATTTTTTGACGAAAAATGCAACAAATACCATCCAACAGCCACTGAACTGACCTGATTTGGCTCCTTGTGATTTCTTTCTGTTTAATAGAGTTAAAAAACCACTACGGGGAACGCGTTTCAGCAGCCGAGAGGAAGTAATGGAAAAATCACAGGAAGCACTGATGGACATACCGAAAACCGAATATAAAAAAATTATAGAGCTATTTAGAGCTTGACAACATCGATATATCCGAGCTATGGTTCTAACAAGACGGCGCTACATGCCATACAAGCGACGCAACGCTCGAAGTCGTGAAGGAGAAATTTTGCGAACGGATCATCTCATCAATTGGCCGCTGCAATCGTGCGATTTGACACCACTCGCTAATTTTCTCTGGGGCTGCGTCAAGTTCTTAATTTACTTTAGATGAGCTCGTGGTCAACATTCGACACGCTATTGTCGGAATAAAGCCGCGCGTATTGGACCGAGTCATCAAAAATTATACTGACCGCTTGAAGCACTGCCAGCGAAGTCGAAGCGGCCATTTGAAAGATGTGCTTCCACACATAATGTCATGAACGCAGCTTCAAACTAAAGCCAGAATCAATTTTATATCTCACACCGTTGCTGTTTTTTTTTAATTTGTTTTCCTATCATTCTTATCTGGTCACCCTTTAGAAGATATAGCATCGATTGTTTACCAGCTCCGCGAAGTAACACCAAACGGCAGGGATCTGGTACATAAGCGTATTCCTGGAATCGAGCAATCAGGCTAGCGAATCGTGCTTTCTGGTAGCCCGGGCTACTAGTATCTCTAAAGATTACACACCATTTAGCGCAACCATAAAACATACACACACGGATATTTTCTTAAAAATTGTCTAAAAACCGTAAGCATCTTAAAACGTAAAAATATTACAAAATTTTCATTCTTGATATTCGGGGTGAATAAAAGAATTTCACTATCAGCATGTAACAAAACTAACGAGGGATGAGAGGTGTTAAGTTCCTTTTTGTAGTAGCGGTTTTCCGGGCTAAATCACGCCGGATGGGGTTTTTTTTTTCCACTACCCTAAACTTAAAAAATACGTTCCAAAGCGTGTACACCAAACAGTGCACACACCGAAAATAGAAAAAATTACATCGTTGTAAATTTCCATGGATAAGGAGAAATAGGGAAGGGAAGTAACTTCACCTGGTTCTTTGGCTTTGTCCGGCCACAGTTCATGAGAGTTGTCATCGTCCCCCGATGGCTACTTCGCGCCGTTGAATCTATGGAAGCAAAATTCACCTCTCGTCCTTAATTCATATGAAAGTTATTCTCACCTGTTTAACCGAAATTAAGAAACTATTCAGCACCTCATTTCTTCGATTGCTATGGCCGACTGAATGCACAAAACCGAGTGCTTCATTTTAAATATTTATTGCTACAAAAATTTATATACGCTATCTTGTATATGGTATATGTCAGAGAGAGGCGTGAAAAATCAAAAAAGCCATTCAAATTACAATTGTAGTTAATAAAATTGAGTGATTAATTAGCTCAATTAATGCTGATATCCATGCGTACGTACGTAGGTATGTCTAGGAATAAATCGAATGTCATTAAATTTTTATATGGGAATAAATTAAATATAATTAAATGTCAAAAGGATTCGTTATTCCACATGTGGCAACATGGTAAAGATACGAGGACTTTATGTTTTAATTAACTTTTATCATTTTCAATTTATATTGCAGGTTATAATTATGCATGAATGTGTTTTTCTTCTTTTTTTTAAATAATATTAATAGATATATAAATAGAGCGAAAGTTTAAAATTCTATTTAGTTAAATTTACAAACTTTAGAACTGTATTATACATACTTATGTACGTCCAAAAACTGCTGTTTCCCCCTTGGTGTATCGGTGTTAAATGATTATTGAGTTGATCCCTGTGACGTCGCCAATGTTCGTACAAGATTGAGCGGTTAATTTTTAATTTTCTGACTCGCAAATTGCGTAGTACGGCAGTTGGACCCGAAAGATCTTTTGTATCATTGAGTCAGAACTATGCTAGCGGTAGTGAGGTGTTCACCGGTGAGCAGGCTGGTACTCACACCGGTGATATACAGGGCAGGTCCTCGGTGGAAGGGGTAGCCAAGGCAGATATCCATGAATGGCATTTACATCGTCGAAACCGAAAAACTTTCCATTCTCGGAATGTGTGTCAATAACAACTTACGTTGGAATGACCACATATCCCGTGTCGTCAAAAATGCTGCGAAATGTCTAGGTTTCCTCAAGCGATGTAAGAAATATTTTACCCCTTCTGATCTGGCCACAATATATAAGGCATTCATCCGCCTAAAATTGGAGCACAATGCCCACATCTGGTCAGGTGCTCCTAAAACATCTCTGCACCTGCTACTCGTAGATAGGATTCAAAACCGTGCGATAAACTCATTGGTGACACTAATATCAGTCGATCAATTGACACCCTAGAACACCGACGAAATGTCTCCTGTCTGACTTTATTTTCTCTCGCTATTTCCATCACCAGTGCTCCATTGAAATCGCCAGTAGCATTCCGCTCATTTAAACTTTCAACCGTAACACCCGTCTCGCTATGAATGCTCATCAGTATACCCTCAACAGCCCACTTTCGGACGTACTCTCAAATATCGTGATTCGTTCCTAAGCCGAACAACTCGCTTGTGGAATACCCTGCCGAGCTCTCTATTTCCTTGCCATTATGACATTCAGACATATAAAACCAACGTACATCGGTACCTATCCTTCTTTCTTCCCTAAATTTCCGTCGCCATCGCTGTATGCAAACATTTTAAGGCCTTAACCCCTTAGCGCGCGCTAGTTTATAAAAAAAAAAAAGCTGGAACATCAGCTGAGGAAACTATCTCCAAGAGGGCAAGGCTGCGGTGTTGGAAAAAGTGGAAACACCTGGCTCAGCCGCTGTGCCTGCCATTACCGCTGCTAAGAGTGGGAAGAACGCACACCAAAGGGCAAGGGTTGTGCTACATAAGGCTAGGCGTAAGGTAGCAAAATATGGAGGCTGTGATCCCAGCAACTTAAGCAAATGGGAAAAAGCCGCCTTTGAGAGCGAAAGCTCTCAGTAGGGGAAGCCGATCAGCGTCTCTGGAAAGAAGGCAAGTTTTAACAGCAAAAGAGGCAAGTCCGACGACGTCGTAGAGCCGAACGATGCAAAAAAGGTGAAGGCTGGTACTTCATTCGCTTTGTGTCGTAAGCAAGGCGACCCGAAAGACTAGCTTCTCGTTCCCGTGAATAACAAGCTGGAGCCTTGCGGTCGTCTGACTATCGGCCAGTGGTAAAACGTTGAGGAGATGTTCCAAGACGCCCTGTAGAAGGAGTTATCCACCACATTGAACGGAGAACTTCAATTCGACGGCGCTGGTTGGGAAGGCGGACGCAAGGTTACAGCTTGTGGGAATAAGTCTTCTGTGAACTTCCTCAGACGCTCCATCTTGGAAGTATGCGATGCTCGGGAAAGCATCAAGCTAAAATGCACGACGGTAGCACAGTTGGTAAAGCACACTCTGCCGACAGCATGGGTATGGATTCCCTGAGAAGCTCGTGGGACTACTCCATGTTCAGAATCTAGTTCCTGAATGTGATAAATGGAGAGTCCATAAGACTGGGCCAAGACGGCAGTAGGGGCAGCATTTTCTGCTGTCCGTTAACAGGGACTGCTTACTATACCTCGAAAAATCGAAAGGTATGGTAAGGTACAGCATGGGAAGATTGATGGTTAAATCATCGACCAAGGGAAAGGACGAGGAGGAATCCACCAAGATGATGGAAGTGCTGCAGATAAACCTGCGTCACAGTAAGGCAGCAACGGCCTGTCTGGTGGAGTACATCACCGGACAGGACTTCACAGCCGTACTCATACAAGAGCCCTGGATCAATAAGAATAAGAAGATCCTGGGTTTTAGGGTGAGCAATTATGAGTTGTTCTACAGAAGGTAAGATCAGGACTTGCGTTCTTATCAACAACCAAATAGAGGCATTTCTTTTGAATAATTGCAGCTCAGGAGATCTGACGGCGGTAACCTGCGAAAGGGAGTGTGGCAAACCACTCTATCTGACCTCGGCCTACTTCCCCTATGACTCCGTAGTAGTGATCTCGGAGAAGCTAAATGACTTGACAATGCAGAAAAATTGGATGCTGGTACTGGACTGCGACGCAAACGCCCATCATACACAATGGGGAAGCGGCGATATCAACCCAAGAGGTGAGTGCTTGTACGATTTTATTTTATCCTCTAACTTCAATATTTGTAACAGAGGAAATTCACCCGCTTTTGTGGTGAAAAATAGGTAGGAGGTGATAGATATAACTCTAGCTACAAATACGGAAGGGTTAGAAATAAGAGAATGGAGAGTAGTCGACGAAGCGTTAATGTCGGATCACCGATGGATACGCTTCAAGGTGAACTTTTAAAACAGTCCTAAGAAAACTGATTGCGTCAAGTTTACAGGAGACTTCAATAACGTGCGTGCGCCGCCATTAAAAATGCTCTTGTAGACGCTAACATTGAACAGGTCATTAGAAACTGAGTTTGCAACATGCTTGCAAGCAGGAAAGCTAGGTTAGAATATCCGTAACCAGAGGAACAGAGGAACCCCTCAGGTGTGGAGATATGACTCCCCACTGAGTGCTGAGTGACATCCTCAAAAAACTTAGTACAATGGGTATAAGTGTCACGGGATACGCAGATTACGTGGTCATAATAGTGCAGGGAAAATACTTAAATATTTTAAGCGACACTATGGAGGCTGCCCTGAAGACTATCAGCACTTGGGGAAAAAGCTGTGATCTCAATGCCAACCTTTTCAAAACGGAACTGGTTATTGTTATCAGAATGTACAAAATACCGCAATTCAAACTCCCAAAACTCAACGGAGTGGAATTGTTTCTCTCGGACAGTGCCAAGTGTCTTGGTGCAATTTTGGACGAACAACTGAATTGGAAGGCGTATAATGCTCTTTTTAACTGCAAAAGAAGAGTAGGAAATATTTGGGGCTTAAAACTTGCTATGGTGTACTAACTATATAGTAGTTTCGGACATGGCACGGTCTTAGTGCAGCTACTGCTAGGCAGTCCAATTCTAACGGATGAAATTCCTTCCTTGGTCGACTTCGACATCCGGTATGATATAATATATCCGGAGAGAGAGGACTGGGAAAAAAATGCAATAATCAGGTCAAATGAAATTGCAATTTTTACAGATGGCTCAAAAATAGAGCAAGGAACAGGTTCGGGTATCTTCTCAGAAGACCCAGAACTAAGAGTGTCTATAAGACTACCGGACGCAAACAGTGTCTGCCAATCAAAGGTTCTGGCTATCCTCAATGCGACTGAGCTAATGCGGATGAGATTGGTATCCGAAAGAGATATCGATATCTCTACATCGATAGCCAACGCTCTCAACGTCAACTCTGATACAGTCAAGGGCTGTTGCACAGCGCTCAAGATACTACGCAGTCAGAACCGGGTGAGACTGTGCTGGGTACCACGACACTACGGTATTAAAGGAAATGAACAAGCGGACAAGCTTGCAAGAAAAGGAAGGCTACTCGACAATAGTGAGGTTGCCAACACCAAACCACCTCTTTGCACATTGAGGCGCACTATCGATGAAAAAAATCACAAAGACTGCCAACCTAAGGTGGTCAAGTCTTGAAGGACACAGGGTATTCAAGGCTTTTTGGGAGCTTTTTGACGGCAGAAGATCTAGGAAGTTAATAAAATTAAGATAAGCTTAGGACAGTAATAGGAATCCTTTTTGTTTTTCTTTTAAAAAGAACAGGACACTGCTTCCTGCGGCAAGACGCAAAGACACTCAAATTGTCAGATACGGATATTTGCAGATTTTGCGGAGATCTGCAAGCTGTTGAGGACATAACTCACATACTGTATGAATGCGAGGCAATATCGCGTAGTTGAAGAAAATTTTTAGGGAAATACTTTTTCGAAGGCGCAAACTTTAAAGGCCTTCTTGGCTTTTGCAGGGGAGTTGGGTGTTTCACCAGGGAGATTGTTTTGGTTTTTGCTACGAGTATTTGAAGACAAATTCAACTGGTTCCACAGGGATCGCGATGGGCCCATTTTGGTGCCTGGTGTCTATGTGATGGCATATCCATCACACCCCTGTTCAACCTAACCTAACCTAGTCAGGAATATAGCTAGGTAAGTAGGTTTTCTACCTTCCGAATGAAGTTGATAACACTACTAGCCGAATTGTTCCCTAAAGAATATCGTTCGTCTAATTCCGTTGAGGGCTTGACATTCACATAAGATGTGTTCGGCAGTTTCGTCTTCTTCAAGACAAAGTCAGAGAGTCGACTAGATTCATTTTGCTGAGGTGATATCTTAAGCCGTTGTGTCCTGTGAGGTAACCTACTAAGTTTTTGATATCGTTCCGACTTAAATTTACACATCAGTTCACATTATTATTGAATGACAGGATGGCTCATTTGGCCTGTCTTAGACCTGAGCTGTTCTCCCAATATTAGATGCATCTCGAATGCTAAATTGACTGCTGATTTAGTAGTACGGCAGAAGGGTCCAGGTCTGGCCAGTCCGTCGGCCTTTTCATTTCCGTCAATGCCCTCATGACCAGGAACCCACTGCAATTTGGATTTGTTCCTGGAGTTTAGTTTTTGGGGGGTTTTGAAGCAGTACATGACTGATTTGAGAGTCAATTTACATATTTATAGCTGCATGACTATCCGTGTAATATGGTTCGCACATGTTTGAATGGCGTGGAGTGGGTATACACAATATACCCCAACATTGGTTTCACAAAGACTTTCATGTAAGCATTGCCTCTACATCCTTCTGGGAGGAAGCGGGGGAAGTCAATCCACTTCCACATAGATGGGTCTAAGACTGATAGCGGGGTTGGTGGCGGTGTTTTCTCAGATAAGATTTGTCTAAGCCTCTCCTTCCCTCTTCCAAATCACTGTAGCGTGTTCCAGGCGGAAACTTTAGCGATTAAAGAAGTCCTGTCCTGGGTGAAGATAAAGGTGATATCTGCAAGGGATATCCGCATCTTTTCGGAAGTCAGCCACTATCAACTTCCTGGACTCAGTCTCGTTAAATTTTATAACCGTCCTTGGCTGTCGATCATCTTTTAGGAAGATGGTAGAGCAGTTCAACCTTTACCTATGTTGGATGCCGGGCCACAGACACATTCCAGGGAATTGTAGGGCTGACGAACTCGCCAAAATTGGAACCACTCTACTTATTCTACCGGAAAAGGGTAGTATCGGTATACCAATCGCTACGTACAAATTAATATTAAAGCTGGATGTTAACAAAAGAGCAGACTTTAGACGGACTATTGGATAAACATATCTATTGACTTCACTTAGGAGCTTTCTTCTACAACGACTTAAGCGATCTAAAGAATACAATGTTAACGTCTGTATTTCTCCTACCCTTCATCATAAGCTCAAATTGTTTCCAAGAGTAGAAGGATCAGAGATCCACGTGGCATCATAGTATACCAATACGAGTAGGTCTAAGTGTGTTGGTCTTTCCAGCTGCCATTCCAACCTAACTTAGCCTGAGGTTTTATGTAAATATGAATAGAAAATGATAAACGCAGGACAAGCAATTAAATTACTTTTTATTTTACATTACAAGATGTTGCGGCATTTTGCTGTTTTTTGTTGCAAACTCTACATTTTTTCTTTACGATATTATGACTTTATCAAGATTGTATGATGACCCGAGTGTCAATTTAATCATTTAATCAGCACACGCGACTTAATATATTTAAGCCTATCACTTGGGAACAATAAAATAATTATTTGCTCGATAAGATAAGTGGGGTAGGGTATACTATTGGCAGGCGATCGTTTATGAGTATACTTAAACGAATATCTTTGGCAAGCCTATCGGGGCGGAAGGCTTAATGACGTAGCAAAAATTTTTATTACCGAAAGTAAACAAAATAATAAAAAAAAAACTCTTTCGAAATTCCTACAAATTTAGTGACTTTATATCTTTAATAACTGAAAGTACGTAATGCTTGCATTTTAAATTGTTCAGTATTTTTGAATATGGTATACCTTCAAATAGATTCCTTTGACCCTATATATATTGTATATATAAATCCTCTAAACCCTCGGGCGACATACGGCGTCAACAATGCCTGCGCGCCATCTTGTTCGGAGTTCTGCAACGTGTTTGAGCTCTCTCCTAAAGAGATCGATTCCTTTTCGACCGCTCCGCTCCAACGTAGAATTAGTACTGCTTATGGATACAGTACTTGGAAGGTGGACACCACTGCCACAAGCAGTTTTAGCAGCTTAAGCCTTCCCGATTCTACTGTACACATCCAGTCCGGTGCCACCCCGGTTAGCCGAGATCATATTTCCTAAGTATAGAAAGTCGTCAACTTTCTCGTCAACTTGGAAGTGCTAAGGGCTTTCGTTTTGGGTGTGTTTATTTTGAGCCCCACTTTGTTCGCCTGAGTTTCCAGATTGTGGGCCATCCAATGAAGGTCCATTATCCGATGTGAAAATAGGCAACCATCGTCAGCGTAGTCAAGGTGTTTAAGGTAGGATGTCATTGTCCATCGAATTCCACAATTGGCTTCCGTCAATGCTACATGGAGCACATCGCTGATAACCACCAAAAACAATAGTGGTGACAGTTTACTTCCCTGATGTACTCCACTTTGGATTTCAAAATCCTCAGACGTCTTACCATTGTGAAAAACGAGACACTTATCACGCTCTTACTTATAGCTTTAATATTAGTAATGTCCTGCGATGCTTCTCCTGCATCTCGATTCAAACTGTCGAAAACCTTCTCAAAGTCGACAAACAGTAATTGTATGTTATGTCGATCCTGGAGGATCCACCGCGAAAGCAGGCAGGCTCGACGTCGAGAGTTGAATCTAAGTGTTCTCTGATTCGTTCCAGAATTATTCTAGCCATTATTTTGGCTACGGCTGGAAGAACGCATACCATATACCTCTCCACTTTCGACACTCCATCAGGTTTCCTTTTTTGGGAGCCTGGTGACCATTCCACTCCTCCGGAAATTCTTCACTATCCCATGCTCTGTATATGAGCGTCTGTAGCAGATCAGGTGATGTATTTGGCGCCGCTTGGTATAGTTGGGTAAGGATGCCTTGTTTTTCGTGAGGGACCTGATTGCTGTCATTATTTCAGTTTTACTGAGAGGCCAGATGCGAATTCGGCAATTTGTTACCTCGGGGAACTCATCCGAATTAGTAATCATAGCGCCATCGTCTAAGTGGCTTAAAACCGAAGCAAAATGTTATCTCCATATAGTGAATTGTTTCTCAACCGAAATCATGATTTTGCAGGCAGCATTACTGTCGCACCTGCTTGCTGTTTCTCCCGCTCTTGAAGCCAATGTGTCAATGTACTGACGCTTGTCACGTCTTACACTATGCCAGACTTCCTTCTTCTTCAACACGACATTGGATTTCTAGTTCGATTTTCTCTACTGCTGAGGCAGCTGCAATCCGATATCGTCAAAAATGCTGCGAAATGTCTAGGTTTCCTCAAGCGATGTAAGGAATATTTTACCCGCTTTGATCTGGCCTCAATATATAAGTCATTTATCCGCCCAAAATTGGAGTACAATGCGCACATCTGGTCATGTGCACCTAAAACATCTCTGCACCTGCTAGATAGGATTCAAGACCGTGCGATAAAACTCATTGGTGATACTAATATCAGCAGTCAATCAATTGTTACCCTCGAACGCCCACGTAATGCCTCGTGTCTCACTCTGTTTTATCGCTATTTCCACCACCAGTACACCCTCAAGACCATTTTCGGACGTACATACTCTAAAATATCGTGATTCGTTCGTAAGCCGTACAACTCGCTTATGCAATGCCCTGCCGATCTCTGCATTTCCTGGTCGTTATAACTTACAAACATTTAAAACCAATGTACATCGGTACCGGTTTTTCTTCATAAACGCATTTTTCACAGCATTCCAGTGGTCGTCCACGCTATTCTGCGTTGTGCTGCTGATTGATTCTGCCTCTAAGGCAATGTGGTTCCTGAACTGTTGGCACATTTGCGGATCCCTGAGCCTGTCGGTATTGAACCTGGTTGATTTAAGCAAGTTTGAGCGGTTGCTGTTGACGGATGCAGTACAAAGGCGTATATGAGCTAACATATGTAGCTCATATACGCGTTCGCGTATTTGTCCAATGTTTGCTCCGTGTCTGTTACGGACGTCAGGAAGACAATTTCTAAGGCGACGGCTGAACGCAATGTGATCTATCTGGTTGGACGTTCGCTGCCTGTTAGTTGAGACGCAGCTGATCTTGTGGCAGGTGATATGCTTAAACAGCGTACCTTCAACTAGGCAATTTGTATTTCGTAAAGTGTTGTCGCTACCTACTTGGCATTGAAATCCCCCATCCCCAGTACGATGTTTCCATTAGGCGTTTGATTGTTAGCGGCGCCGAACTGGCTGTACAAATTGTCATTTTCTTTCTTAGCGGCGTCTTCGGTTGGAGCATAACACTGTATGATGGTGACTTTTCTTGCTCTACTCTGGAATCTAGCCATCAATATCCGGTCACTTTTGGGTTTCCAGGATACGGTGCTTCTTCTCGCAGCCAGAGTTAGCATCAATCCTACTTCAGGCCTCCGAGCATTCCCAGCTGGTTTGCCAGAGTAGAGCATGACAGTGCTTTTTGTTGGGGGCTGGTATTCCCCAGCAACGAACCATCTTATCTCACTCAGTCCTATGATGTCGATATTATATCGCGTGAACTCGCGTTCCAGTTGGAGGAATATGGCATTATGAGGCCGTTTCTGGACTGGGTCTAGGAGGGTCTTTACGTTTTCCAGAATCCAATCGTTGTCCTTATTCGACAGCCAAAGGTTGTCAACAAGTTATCCGTTCGTATATGAGGCGTTTGTTGCCGATTTGTAGCAGTTGTGTTTTTTACGGTTATGGATCGCTGGGCCATAGAGCAATCGACACTTGCCTTGTTTTGTTGCGCAGTAAACTCGCCGTTCGCCCTCATCCCGTTCACAATTTCCGAAGAAATTCCCAGCTGGCATCGTAAGGTGATGGGAGTAGGGCTTACCAACAGAGCTGGTAGGTGGTCGACTGCAGTCGCTCTTACTCGCTATTTAGCGGATCAGCACCCATCGGGAGATGTTGATCCCACGAGGCCTTTGTTAGTCATTCGCCATTTGAGCCTGATTAACCTGATTAAAATGATCCCCTCGGGGTCTATTATTAAAGGGTTCACTGTTTGTACGTTTCTGCAAAAGTATGATAATATCTTGCAAAGCCATCTTTGCTTTCCAATGAAGAAATATGGTATATGGCTTAGCAAGAAATTTGCAATAAAAGCGTAGGGGGCCAACAGTTGTCTCTAGACTGTACAAAGCTTCTTACATTTTTATAGGATCGGCAGCTCTATTCGATACAGCAACTCTTGTTAATCAGGACTAGTGGAACTAAAAATAAAAATATCCAGACTTGGCTAGGGGGAGCACGTCCAGCGGAAGAAATCAATGGTGACGCTAATGGTGAGAATAACGCATGCGCAATAAAGCGCGATAACCACTTCGTAGTTGTACCGAGACGTATAGTGAGGATAAAGTTAGGATCCCATTCATACGAACAGTTTTAGGTTGAATTGTTGAAAATTTCCCTTACACAGTGAAGTCGTAACAGTAGTATCCCGTGACATACTGACATTGGCATTTAGAAGAACGCTCTCTACTATTCCTTCAAGATCAACTCGATAATGACCTTCTAACATCATCTGCAGTACTCATTCTACCGGCGAAAAATTGGGTCCATTACCAGGATCTTCCATATCGGTATGAATGGTTCATAATTTCAAGTCTGATATGCACAAAATAAATGCTGGTGTGCCCCAGGTCTCCGTTCTGTCTCCGACACTCATTTTAATTTTCATCAACGATCCCTTGTCTGCTACTTCTAATCCAATATATTCCTTTGCTGACAACCGTACTCTTTGCTTTTCATATTCTTTCCCGGACTCACGTCCCTGCTCTTCGGCTGTAGAACGGGAACGCCAGAGTATATTAAGCTCATTAAACCCCGATATTTACAACATAACCAATTGGGGAACTATCAACAGAGTGGAATTTAATTCCAAGACACAATGCTGTCTGCTGTCGTTAAAGCGAAATTTAAACACCCAGCCATTGTCCATGAATGTCACTTGCATCGTTGAAACTGAAAAACCTTCGTTTCTCGGTATATGGTAAATAGCAGTGACAACTTACGTTGGAATGACCACATATCCGATGTCGCCAAAAATGCTGCGAAATGTCTAGATTTCCTCAAGCGATGTAAGAAATGCTTCACCGCTTCTGATCTGGCGGCATTCACCCGCCTGAAATTGGAGTACAATGCACATATCTGGTCAGGTGCGCCTAAAGCTTCTCTGCTATACCGGATTCAAAACCGTGCTATAAAACTCATAGGTGAGACTAATACTCGTATCACTCAGACAATGGACACCCTCGAACACCGACGAAATGTCTCGTGTCTCACTCTGTTTGTCGCTATTTCCACCACCAGGACTCTATAGAAATCACCAGTAGAATTCCGCCCCTTTAAACGTTTAACCGCAAAACCCGCCTCGCTGTGAATGCTCATCAGTATACCCTCACGCCCAAATTCCGGACGTACTCTAAAATATTGTGATTTGTTCCAAAGCCCTACAACTCGCTTATGAAATGCCCTGCCTAGCTCTTTATTTTCTAGTCATTATAACCTTCAAACATTTAAAACCAACGTTCAGCGGTACCTCTCTTTCTACCCTCCCTAATTTTCCTTCGCCCGCGCTTTGTGGCAGCATTTTAAGGACACTTAAATCCCTTGAGCGCACGCAAATTATAAAAAAAAAACTGGTCCAACTGATTGTTATGAGCGTGTCTGAGATTGAAGAGGCTGGATGTTTGCTGTGTCTAAGCAAATGCTCTTCGTTAGTCAGCCTAAGAATCGGTAACTGGTGGGTTATACATAGTCGAACGGTCACAAGTGCATTAAATCGGCTTAAAGCTGGTCTGATAGCATCCCATCATTCATAATTAGGAGTAGCTTAGCAAAAGTAAAGAAAGCAAATCACAGCTTGGGTGCTAATCATAAGGAAAAAGACCATTAAAAAGTATGCGCACTCATCAGTAAACAAAGTTTAAAATACTAAGAGCAAATGTGTTATCACATATTTGGTGCCAGTCATGATTGTTGTTAACTTTTAGTATAAACAGCTCACATCACTCCACACGACACAAATCATTTATGAGCCAAAATTTTATGGCGAAAAATTTAGCAACTCTTCAATGCTAGTACAACAGCTTGAATTCGTTCTACAATTTTCCGAATATCTCTTAATCAAAATTAGGAAAACACAAAAGTCCAGATGTACCAGGTAACTTTCCAGAATGGTCCATTCCATAGGAAAACATCATTCACTCCGAAATATTTTATTTGTATACACGCGTTAGCAAATAGATCGTGAATCGTTTTCCATTGCTGATTCAATTTAATTGAAAAACAAAAGAAAAAAAAACAATTTAAACGTTTATTCAAAGAGTGCTTTGTAATTATAAGAGAAAAGTAAGATTCTCTATAAACTAAACATTATTCTTACGAATGCGTCCATTCTATTCTTGCCCCAAGTTCGTATGACCACGTCTGTTTGCCGACAGTGCTCGTATCAACAATTGGCTCACTCGCATAAGTGGTGCTTTTTGTTTATAATTCAGATGGCAATACTTGGCAGACAGACTGTTGACTAGATCATATGCACAGTGTTGTAGCTAAATACGTATGCGCTTCAATGCGAACAGATGGTTGCGATGAAAGTACAATAAAGAAATGAAATGAAGAATGTGTATTGCTTACATATCGATGTTTTATTTTGAGTCCAGAGATTCTTAAGTGTACCGCAACGGCAAGTGGAATATTGTTGAAGTGTTTTACTAGTTGTCGTAGCCTAACTGCTGCACCATCTGACTCGAAGTGTGTATACGTATACGTAAATTGGGTTACCCGGTTATTTAGAAGATAAAATTCACGACACAGACGAAGAACCAGTGAAATACGAAATAACAGAAGGAGTTCCACAAGAGTCGGTACTAGGTCCAGTCTTGTGGAATATAATGTATGACGGAGTACTGCTAATTGCAGACCGAGAGGATTTAATATCGTTCTATACGCACGTCGTTCGGAAAACCACAAATGAAACAACCAAACTCTGCATGACAACATCAAAAGTATAAAAACGCTCATCATGTATAGAACTGGCAGTTTAGGAAATAGGAGCCGTTCCCATAAGTAGGCTCAAGAAAGTTGAGCATCGACCATACAGGTTAAAGAACTTAGGCATCGAGCCAAAGCCACACAATAAGTAACAAGATGTTCTGCTGGACCATAGTCTAAATTTATGAAACCGATTAAAACTGACAAGCGAGAACTCCAGTAGAGCAGTTGCCGCAGTATCCGGGCTAGGACCAAATATTGGAGGATCCAGATAGCCTATAAGAAAGCTGGGGCATCAGCTATATGGGCATCAGCAATAGGTATCGAGACGCACATGAGAAGGAAAAACTCTGTGCGCAGAACATATCCATTCAGAGTGTGGTCCGCATATGGAATGGTCTGAGAGAAAGCAATCAACGTGATTGCTGGAGGAATGACTATCGGTCTTTAAGTCAAAATCAATATTTAACAACGAAAACGTAGAAAAGATGGGCATCGGAGAGGCGAATGGACATCTCAGCGGAAAGGCGTTGGGCATACAACCTTCTAGCTAACATAAAAAAAACGGCAAGCAGAAATCATGGAGAAATATGGGTGATAGCGGATTGGTATATATGTGACGCAAGTCAAGTATCTGGGCATATCCATGAGCGAGAAAATGAACTTCTTACCACATTTGGAAAGAATGCGATCTGACTGGGGGCTTAGTAGGCGTGCTGTGTGTACCATATATGGTGGCCTTTTTGTTGCTTGTGCAACATTCGGGGCATCAGTGTGGAGTGACATAGTCATGACTAAGTGGGGTCTCAGAAAGATCCTCTCTTCCCACAGAGTGGTCTTACTTGGCTGCTTACCCGTTTGCCGCACTGTCTCTACAGAGGCACTACAGGTGTTGTTGGGGATACCACCTCTTGACTTGGAAGCTATCCGTCGTGGATTAACCTTCAAAGTGAGGAGAGGTATACCGCTAAGAGAGCGTGATTGGGTGTCTGACAATGGAGTCAACCAGATGTCCTTCCGGGAGCGTAAGCTCTTGCTAGACGAATGCGTCATATCTAGATGGCAATCTAGATGGGACGATAGCGTAAACGGCAGAGTCACTTACCGTTTCCTGAAGAATGTCCTTTTCATGCAAGAGCGGCCTGAGCTGAGTTTTAACCTCAACTTGGGCTTTCTTCTTACTGGTCATGGTTCCTTTAATGCATTTCTGCATAAGAGGGGTCTAAGCAAGGTGGAAGCTCCTTTTGAGGACTGGGTGCACGTTTTGTGTGAATGTTCGCAGTATGATGACGTTAGAAATTTTGAAGCTATGGGCGTAGGTTTTGAAGACGGTGTTTGTGACGTTAGCAGTGTTCTAACTGACAATGCACAAATAGCAAGGATTGAGGACTATGCGAACATAGTGTTTGCTAGGCGTCGAAATAAGTAGATTAACCCTGGAGCTCAGTGAGCAGGGCCAAAAGGCGGCCAGTCCTTGGCAGTAAGGTGCCCCACTGGAAGTAACCGCAAGGTTGCGAAGCTCGACCGGAGGGTATATTCTGGTACCACGGGAGGTCAGGAGCCCCCGGAACTTAGTTCCGGCCTGACCTAGGAGTTGGTCCCCTTGTGGGAGTATCGTGGTGGCTGTGGTTTATATCCAAAATCGCGGGGAGAGTAGGCCTAGTAGTGTTTGGACATCATGTGGATGAGTATATGTTGTAGCGTGCTATGACCTGTGCTCAGCTATTTGATAGCCGTGGCGCTAATTGGTCTGCTCGATGTGGAGTTGCATTGCAACCGGGTGCCATGACCTACAGAATGGCAGAGGTTTTAGATAGGCCTCAACGCTATACCAAGGGAGAAGATCGCGCCTTATACACGACATTTAGTAGGTACTGGAGGTAGTATTTATACTATCCGAAGGGCGTTGATTGACGCATTATTTTAATCCTGTTATGAGCGTAAGCGCTCCGCGGGATAAGGCCTTCACGGCAGGTGTCCACGTAAAACACAAGAGACGTTCTGTACTGGTATATAACATACTCGTATGTACAAGGTGGCGCAAAAGTTGTCACCCAATGTTTTTTGGCTATAGTTTTCTTGCATATGGAAAACTTCGATTCTGCTTTTAGACTATATTTACTTGATGTCTTACATTTTTTTTAAATAAGTTGAGAAAATGACATCGACTTATTGGCCGCCGCGAGAATTGATGACCATTCGGACCCGATTTGTTGCATTTTCCATCACTTTTGCCAGAACTTCCGGCAATAGTGAGTATTCTCTTTGAGGGCCTCAAGAGTCTGAGGCTTGTTGACATAGGATCGTGACTTTCAAAAAACCCCACAAAAAGAAATCAGGAACGATTAAGTCTGGCGATCTCGCCGGACGGTGCAAATCACCAAAATGAGAGATTAGGCGACCTGAAAATGCAGCCCTATGAATTTCCGTTGTGGCTCGTGCAGTATGCGCCATTGCTCCATCCTGTTGGAACCACATGTTTTCCAGTCCCAATTCATCAAATTAAGTAAGGAGAAAGTCGTTGAGCATGGCTCTCTGTAGCGCTCGCCGTTCACAGTAGTCCTTCGAACCGCGGCGTTTTCGAAAAAATAAGACCCGATGACACCTCCAGCGTAAGTAACTTTGAGTGGCTGTAATGGCTCTTCGTGGGTTATATGTAGATTTTCGGTGCCCCAGAAGCGATAATTTTGCTTATTCACATATCCAGAGATATGGAAATGGGTCTCCTCGCTCTTGATGATTTTTGATGAAATGTGGTCTCCATCTTGGTCGAGATTCAGGATGGCTTGAGCGTAGTTTACACGCACTTGGCGCTCAACAGCTAACAGCTGATGAACTACCTGCACTTTGTATTTTCTGTAAAGACCGCCGATTGTTGACCAATTCCGTGGCATGTCGTCTAGTCGATACTTCGGGGTCGTCTGCGACATTTTCAACCACAGCTGCGATATTCGCATCTCACGTTGTCCCATACTCTTCTAGACGAGCGACTAAATATCGTAGTGTTTGCCCAATTGGTGTCGGACGACCGGGAAATCTGAGCCGATATTCGGGCTGCGCCAACACCACCGAAGAATTGTTCCGTAAAAAAATTTTAACAATTATTCTTTAAGGACCACCTTGGATAAAGAAATTGGTGGCACAGTGACCGGATGAAGAATCTAATTACGTTTATGCCTACGAAGAGGAGGTTGATGTAGTAATTCGCACAGAAGATGAATTGCAAGAAGTGAGGATTCCACTAGTGTTGACAGCTGAACTTCGGCATGCACGCATAAGTACTTATTCACACACAGACACACAACTAGAGCTAGTCGTTGGCCTAACAAAATAAGCACTTAACAAACAAGTCATAGCAACTCCACCGCCTCATGAAGAGGCAAGCCTCACCGCGGTTCAGTGAGGCAAAGACAGGAACTCTATTTTCCTCAACACTAACCCTCGTAATCTACGTACCTCTCGTCTCTTCTATCTACCAACCCAGCACACCTCCTACGGCGCGAACGAACCAATCTCCCATATGCTACGAAAAACTAATTTAAATCCTACCGTCTTTGATTTCCACCGCACCACTTCCTACCACAAATCTGTTCTCCTTCACCACTCCAACCAACCTTAGTATTAAGTTTAAGTTTAAATGTGATTTTAAGTTATAGCTTTTATTAAGCCGAATAAATGGGGACCTTTGCTCCCACCAAAATTAAAATTAATTCTGAAATGGACTCATATCCGGCATTAACGAAGGCACCTTCAATATCCAGAAAGGCACATATTGCAACTTCTTTTTGTCAGTGGGCCTCTTTAATTTGCGTTACACGATTCAGTAGAACTTAACGACAAATTTTCAATGGCACAAATCCACTTTCGCACTTGTGTAGTAGCAAGAGTTCTTAAAGATCTTAACATACACAAATCCACTGGTCCAGATGGTATATCTCCCCTCTTTCTGAAGAGGTGTTGTTCCTCGCTGGCAAAACCACTGCGTAAGATTTTTCATCAATCATACTCTTTAGGACTCTTTCCGAGCAGATGGAAAACAGCATTTGTCCAGCCCGTCCCTTAAAAAGGCGAATCTTCCTCTCTCTCCTCTTACAGACCCATTGCATGTTGATAAGCCGTTAGCTCATGAAATATCTCGAAATACGAAAACTTCTCAATGACCGGCAGTACGGTCTTCGTAGCAACAGGTAACCTGGTGATCTGATGGCATGTCTCATCGAAAAGTGGAACCAAGGCGTACATCAAACTGGCGAAACCAAAATAGTTGCATTTGATATTTCTAAGGCATTTGACAGAGTTTGGAATCAGACTCTTTTGTCGAAAATGCGTGCTTTTGGGATCGATGAAATTCTTCTTCAATGTTCAGTTCAAGTTTTCTTCGATGGTTTCAAGTTTGAAATTCACAAAATAAATGCGGGTGTGCCCCAAGGCTCCGTTCTGTCTCCGACACTGTTTTTAATTTTCATCCACGATCTTTTGTCTGCTACTTCTTATCGAATATATTCCTTTGCTGACGACAATGCTCCCTGCTTTTCATATACGTCCCTGCTCTTCGGCTGTAGAATGGAAGCTTCAGCGTATGTTAATTAAACCCCGATATTAACAGTGTAACCAATTGGTGAACTATCAACAGAGTGGAATTTAATTCCAAGACACAATGCTGTCTGCTGTCGTTAAAGCGAAATTTAAACGTCCAGCCATTATCCATGACTGGCACTTGCATCGTCGAAACCGATAAACTTTCCATTCTCGGTATGTGTGTCAATGACAACTTACGTTGGAATGACCACATATCCCGTGTCGTGAGGTTGCCTCGAGCTATGTAAGGAATATTTTACGCTGTCTGATTTGGCCCCAATATATGGCATTTATCCGCCCAAAATTGGAGTACAATGCCCACATCTGATCGGATATCTGAACCTTCTAGATGGGATTCAAAACCGTGCGATAAAACTCGTAGGTGATGCCAATAATACACAATCACTCGGCACTCTCCAGCACCGACGTAATGTCTCGTATCTCACTCTGTTTTATCGCCATTTCCACCAACGAAATCGCCAGTAGCATTCCGCCCCTTCAAACCGTACATCCCTCTCGCTATGAATGCTCATCAGTATACCCTCAAGCCCACTTTCGGACGTACTCTAAAATATCGTGATTCGTTCCTAAGCCCAACAACTCGCTTGTGGAATGCCCTGCTGAGCTCTCTATTTCCTAGTCATTATAGCCTTTAAACATTTAAAACCAACGTTCACAGGTACCTCTCTTTCTATCTTCACTAATTTTCCTTCGCCCACGCTGTATTCAAACATTTTAAAGGTACTCAAATCCCTTGAGCGCGCGCAAATTATAAAAAAAAGGGCGACTTCCCTGGATCTATCTTCCCTGTATGCACATTGATGAGGGTCCCGACTTGGTTTTCTACTGAGGAGATCGCTGATGTGTAGATCGATAAGTCCATGGTTTTCCGAAAAAAATTAAAGACTCATGGGCCGATATGATTTAGGTAGTTCACTTGCTTTATTTGGTTTGGGGTTAAACACTGCGTTTACCTCCCTCCACGCATGTACGATGTATCCCCAGCTGAAGCTATACCGAAATAAGGCGGTTAGAGCGGAAAAAATCTGGACCAGATCTTTTTGAATCAGTGCTGGGAAGATTCCGTCTGATTCAGGTCTATGTATACTAAATATTTTTCCAGATAGATTGTTAATTCTGTTATTGTAGGGAAAGGTTGTGGCTTCAGAATTGACATAATGCGTGTTGTTTAAAAGGGTCGAGCCTGGGAAATGAACCTTAGGTTATATTTTTAGAGTTTCCTCTTGACTAGTACCAACTACTTTCGGTAGACCTAAGCTATATGATGAGTCTTTTGAGGTAACTTTTTGAAGACGTGCAACCTTTTGCTGTTCTTCCAGGTTTCGCAATTCTTTCCAGAGGAAGATCTCTGGGACTTTCTCAATTCTTTATTAAAGTTGCTTAAAGCGGACTTGTATAGGTCCCAGTTACCGGCATGTAATTTAGTCTCGATGCAAAGTTTTATGATGAGTTCTACAACCCGGATGTTAGGAGGGCCATTCAACGAAAAACAATATACAGAAGATCCACAGGTCCTTTAACAGAACAACCCCTACGGCAATATTCTGTTTGCTATTGCGTAGAAAACAGAGGAAACGGTGGATTTTAAAGAAGACGCAGAAGGCAAGGGTCGATCGAATAACAAACTTTGTGATAGGGTCGAAGACATTCATTGACTTAATCATTATGGAATGACTTAGTTCAAAAAGTAATTGATGTTAACAAATGCCCACTACTGCCTTCTGACGCATAGATGATTATCAGATACTCGGGTCTTCGATCACGATTTTATTTATTTAAATGATGACAGCATATTGGGCCTTAATACGAGGAGATAGCTAATTCAGTTAATTTTCAGTCTAAATGATCTTAGGGTACCATGGTCCATAGCTATTGTAATTAAGTCACCTTAGCGAACATAGAAATCCAACAAAGTTGCAAACATTCAATCCGTGTCTAGTGTTCGTTCCTTCGCTCATGACTGCACTCCATAAAACTCAGAAAACAGGTGAAGTATGATATTGCGTTGCAATTAAGCTAGTTTCGGTGCATTAAGTTACAAAGATTTGTAGGTCAATTTGGAAGGTGAAACAACTTGTGTAGAATTGAAGCCGCATAATGCTCATATGCGGGTGTAGAGGTATGAGAAAATCGTTATGCCAATTCGTTACAGTCTTATTGGCAGAAACCTGTTTGATTTCAATGAGTAACTCAGCTAGAAGGTGAGAAAATTCCATACGTCTTCAGCTAAAGATACACAACAACAATTTTGAATTCATTGACTTTTGTGGATGAAATTGTAATCTGTGTTTTATTGGTTTGCACTGATAAGAATTGTAAGTATCTAATCTATGTTTTAATAGCTAAAGATAAAAGAAAACTTCACGAGTAATCATCGTGGATCTTCATTCTTCATTGAATATTATAGTTCGGTTTGTGGCAATTACTCGTATGGCTGGAATTCACATTGTTCTTGTAACCACCGGCCAGAATCCGGATGCCAAAACTTTATATAACTCTTTAGAAATTTCGCAGGTCAACGGCCTCAATCTAGGTTTGAAAGTCGTGTTTGAGGTTTTTATATATTCTCTGATTTTCAGCGGACACTCTAAAGAAGTCTTACGGGATCAACTCGCATGGTCTCGATGGGCAATCAACTTCCTCTTTAAGCGATAATATATCGCGATCTCCGAATTTCGCTTACAATAAGTTCATCGTTTGATGAGATATGTGTACCGTAGCGCCGTCTTGTTGAAAGCAGAGCGCACCCACATTAAATTTCGGGAAAAAAAGTCGGTCAACATTTGTCGATAACGTTCAGTAGTTACCGCTACGGTGTCTTTATCGTCATCTTCAAAAAAAAATGGCGCGCTGATGCTGCCAGCCCGCTAACCTACAGTAACTCTTTTGGGGCGCATTGGTTTTTCGTCAATCACAGATGGTTTTCCATGTTGGTTTACGTCCATCTGTCAGAAAGATAGCCTTCGATCTTTCGATGTATGTTCCGGAATCCATTGCGCGAAATGGCGACGTCGTTCGTGACCTAAGGCGTTTGTGATCTCATTCTTGTGTCATTTGGATCTAATACGGGTGTAAGTGCAGATCAACGGTCAAAATGTCACGTAAAGCATTGAGCAATTGTTGACTTCAACGACGAATCGAGGTGCTTGGCTCATTTCCAACACTTTGCCTTACCGTATAGCGGTAGTTAATATATTGCATGACCCGCGACTGAACCAATCCGGCCGAAACTTTTAATCATTGCGCGAATCGCTGACTCAGAAAAGCGATTCTGTAATACCCTTGAATAACAAGTTTTTACATGACATCTCTCATAAAGATCAGCCATGTTGAATTCCGTAAACGTCAATTAATGCTAACCAACATCTGCACCATCTGTTGGCTGCTTCTTTATAACACTTTAACAAGTCTGATTGTAGGACATTTTTTAATTTATTATATAGGGTGACCAGCAATAGAAAAGTTACCAATAACATCCAGCTGTCAAAATATTAAGCAAGGTTTGCCATTTCAACACGCACCGTTTTACGCTAGCCGAAAGTGAGGTAATCATTAAAAAATATTTTCGAAATTGCGGCTCAGTTGTAACTACGCAATGTGAATTTCGTCGCCAGGTCGGTCATCATCATAGCTTAAGTGTGGAGGCAAATCATCGCACCGTGAACAAGCTTGAGCGTGAGTACACGCTTTTGGATCTTAAGCCACCAACCCGACAGAGATTGGTGCGAAATGAAAAAAACATAGCCGCCGTAGCGGCCAGTATCGAAGAAGACCCAGAAATGTCGATTAGGAGCCGATCAGCTGAATTGGGCATCGCCAGAGAGTCAACCCAGGTTATTTTGGGTCTACATCCGTATAAGATTGTGCTAACGCAAGAATTGAAGCCGGACGAGCATAGACAACGTGTTCCCTGCTTGGACGCTGGAAATGTTGGCCGGACATCCGAATTTTGGCCAAAAAATCATCTTCTCGGACGAGGCCCATTTTTGGCTCAGCGGCTATGTCAACAAGCAAAATTGTCCACAAGTCTTCGGCCAAGCATCAATGCATCCACAAGGATTGACCATTTGGTGCGATTTATGGCATGGCGGCATACGCCGGACGGACCTTATTTCCTTCGGAATGAGGAAATGGACACCGTTACCGTCAATGGTCTCAGGTATAGAGCGTTGTTAACCGACTTTCTCTAGTCAGAGCTCGACAACATCAATATATCCGAGCTATGGTTCCAACAAGACGGCACTACATGCCATACAAGCGGCGGAATGGTCGAAGTTGTGAAGGAGAAATTTGGGGACTGGGTTATCTCACGGCGAGCGTTCATCAATTGTCCGCCGCGATTATGCAATTTGACACCGCTCGATTATTTTCTCTGCAGCTACGTCAACTTCTTAGTCTACGCTAACAAGCCAACCACTTTGGATGAGCTCTAGGACAACATTCGACAAGCTATTGCCGGAATAACGCCGAACATATTGGACCAACCGCTTGAAGCATTTATGATATTGACATAATTGGCAGAACTCAGCCGGCTGTGACTGGTGCGTTCGATAGTATTGATACGGATGATGCCAGAATAGGTTTAGTGGTAAATTAGGTCAGAATCAAGTAAATATACGCTATGAACAAGAAGGGACACACAAAATCGACAAGTTAAACAGAATTTCAGAGTCGGCCGCTATAATTTCGAGGTAGTAAGGGACTTTAACTATCTCGGCTCTACTACTAACAACACCTCAGCCGAAATAAAACGATGAATCACTCTTTCCAATCGCTGTTTCTTTGGACTAAGCAGGCAATGGAGTAATAAGGCCCTATCCCAAAAACCAAATAAACTCTAAGACATTGATCATGTTAGTCCTACTTTATGGCGCTGAAGCATGGACTCTATCAAAAGCGGATGAAGACATCCTCAGTCGCTTCGAGAAAAAAATCGGGTCCCGTTGATGGGCTTTAGAGGAGAAAATTTAACATCGAACTATACGAGCTATACATCGACATTAACTTAATCAGAAAACTTCTCATCAGTCGCCTGAAGTGGCTAGAACATGTAGAGCAAATGGACACCATTGCTCCGGTCTGCAAAATCTTCGAAACTAACCCAAAAGGACAACATCGTCCTCACCTCAGGTCTCTCACACATATAGAAGGAGACCTCAACCGACTTTGAGTGAGCAACTGGAGGGACTTAACGACGTACCGTGTCGAATGGAGAGGCTTGTTAGTCCACACCAAACCGTAGCGTCACCTAAGTAAGTAAGTAAGAGAGCATAATGTCTTTTGACAACGTGATTGGTGCAAGTTCAGATAATTCCTTTAGTCAACGAATTTTCACTAATCCAGGGAATATTTTACTACCTCTTCATCGAATTTGAAACTCCCTATGACACCATCTATAGAGACAAAATACTAAAATCTATGTTTAGTTCTCCATCAATTTCCGAACAAGAACTTCACCTATATCTAGATTTAAGTCTTTTCGCACTAAAAAAGCAATTGTGTAACCCTCTGCGCAAAACATCTATCAAAAGCAGTAGAGCTTAGATTGAGGAAAAGTTCGAGAAGATTCCATGATGACTAGAGTTCATATACAGTGGTATCCATTTGATCCGGTAAAGTGGTATTTTCCTCAATTTGGATTAGCAACTGGAGAAAGTTATCCAAAGACTTGGCTAAATTCTTTCGTTATTTGCTTGAGACCAAAACTCAAGATGAACGAGAAAGATCTTGTGAAAATTGGGATTCAGCTTAACGGAAATTTTACCACATTCTTGGAGAAAACTTGAGAACGATACCCATTTGGTGTTCTTGCCAAACTCTTCCGATTGTGTTCGATTCCCATGATGAATGCGCGCT
Organism: Volucella zonaria; assembly: GCA_963966105.1. Classification (NCBI taxonomy): domain Eukaryota; kingdom Metazoa; phylum Arthropoda; class Insecta; order Diptera; family Syrphidae; genus Volucella; species Volucella zonaria. The sequence continues at coordinate 126,549,371 of OZ014533.1, read as the reverse complement.
GCTCTATCAAGTTTTAAAAAGAGATTGGAGTACAATGCGCACATCTAATCAGGTGCTCCTAAAACATCTCCGTACCTGCTAGATAAGACTCAAAATCGTGCGCTAAAACTCATAAGCGACGCCAATATTTCAGTCTCTTGCCTCCCTTTATTCTATAGCTATTTTTACCACCAGTAGTCCACCGAAACTTTTAACCCGTCTCGCTATGAATGCTCATCAGTATACCCTCAAGCCCACTTTCGGACGTACTCTAAAATATCGTGATTCATTCCTAAACCATACAACTCGCTTATGGAATGCCCTGCCGAACTCTCTATTTCCTAGGCATTATAACTTGCAAACATTTACGACCAATGTATATCGGTACCACTCTTTTCTTTCTCCCTAAGTTTCCTTCGCCCGCGCTGAGTGCAAACACTTTGTCATCAGTGCTAGCACATTAAAACACGATTTATATACTTTCCTCACCTACGTCCTATAAAGCCGAACAATCCAATCAGAGCAAAGTTCAAGCGATAAATAGCCTTTGCGAGTCATTTTTTCTTTAGACTAATAAAGCTAATTGGTGCCAACCTTTATAATCTCAGTTCCGCTCTATAGTGCAGGAGCATGGATTCTGTCTAGACTTAAAAGTCTTCAAATCCATATGGACAGACGATGAATTAGATAATTAGATACGAGTTAATTTGATAATTAGATAGAGGGGGATCGATCAAGTCACTGCTGAATCATGTGAGAATTTTATAATCCACGGACGGCCCAGTACAGGCAAGTGACTAACACGGCGTGCATTCCCAAGCTTCCGACTGAGCTGAACGGAAAGGGTTGTTAGTTGAGCCCCAAGTTTATCGCCCTGGACTGTTGTGCAAAAAGTGAGATGAGTCATCTTTACATTTCACATATTACGCCGGTTATTGTCCTATGAAGCCATCAAAGCATTCCGAATATAACTTTTATCGTATATTTGCTTGGAAAGGTTTATGTCAGTGATTAAAAATATTCGACCTTGAACGCCTTTATGATTATCAACTTGCTGGTGTATCGTAATTTAACCTTCCCTTGCTCAGAATGAAAACATCAAATTGTAGGGCTATTCTTTACGCTCAATTAAATATTTGGATTTAATACAATAGTTAAACAAAATTAATGAACTGTCATGCCATCTACAAAAGTATCTACAGAATCAACAATAGCTGAAATAGCAGCTTTTTTTCGACCCAAATACGGTATACTCGTACGTTTACAGTGGAAATGAGTTTCGAATACACCCTCTGTTAATGATTTGATAAACACTATGACTGGCACATTTTTTACTACTGAATATTTGATAATAAAAATTTAGAAAAAAAGAAGAGTCAAATGCTTTCAAGCTGATTACAAATTTTCAAAAGTCAAGAGGGTTATCTTCAAATACGAGTTGTTTAGTCTAGCTTACCTCAACAATATAAACAAACTAATACGTCTAAAGTTCAAAATACAAGTTAAATATAAAAAATGTAATAAAAAGTGTAAAAATGTTTTTCGAAACTAAAAAAATCCGCTCTTTGGAAAATATAAAAGTCGCTGCTATTATAAAGGGTGTTTTTTTTTAGAGGTACACAAATTCAATATGAAATAAAATACTTGAAGCCTATTGATATTAGCTTTGTTTAATAGATGGCTTTATGCCATTAGTGCTTAATCGTCCAACGTCTCCGGTTTATCGGCATAGACTAGTGACTTCACATACCCCCAAAGAAAGTAATCTAAAGGTGTGAGATCTATAGCGCTCTCCATTGACAGTAACATTCTGGCCGTCATCGTCCTTCAAGAAATATAGGCCGATGATTCCACTAGCCCATAAACCACACCAAACAGTGAGTTTGAATGGTTGTAAGGGCGTCTCGGCAAAGGCTTCTGGATTTTCTCCACTCCAGAATCCATATCCATTTAACCAAAAATGGGCCTCATCGGAGAACTGATCATGTTTTCGGCCCATTCACCGAACATACGACGCGTATAATGGCCACGCGGTTTCAACTCTTGCACAAGCTGGATCTTAAAGCCAAGATCTTTCCGCAAAATCTTCCACAAAGTGGATGGGCATAGCTCCAATTGCTGTGCACGATGGCGAATCGACTTATTCGGATTATCCTTAGCACTGCGATCCACAACGGCACTAACTTCTTCTGTTTGTCATCTTTGGGATGCGTATTATCCACTAGAGTGTACGTGGTGCGAAAACGATTCCGAATAACTTGCTCAGATGGACGTAGCGTACTATAAGTTTGGCGAACCGAACCATGGTTTTCAAAATAAGTTTGCACAATTTGAGCCCGTTGTTCTGGCGTTAATCTATTCATCGTAAAATGGCAAAACGTACTAACCACAAACCAACTTTCAACTGTCAAATTGACAATCTGAAACCAAACTTCTAAAAAAAACACCCTTTCTGGCTTAATTTCCATTAATTCTTCCAGCCATTGGAAGGCCATCACACTGTAGGTGTTCTAGACACTGCATTAATCGTATTTCGGGTTGTAGTGACATTAGGTTTCACAAATGTTATCAAAGATTGTGAATAAAGCACAATTTGGAAACCCAATTTCTAACCACTTTTGCTGGCAGCTGGTGCCGTAAATCAGTAATAGCGCGCCTAGTGTTGGTTTATAATAAGAAATAATAAAAAGGTGCTTACTCACATGATCTTGGAGGCCAATTCACAGATCTATAGACGCGGTCTGGAACAGCTTTGCCAGATAAATGCAGTTCAATTGGAGAATGACAAGTTTATAATGATGGATCGATGGTCGAAGTCATTTTTGATGAAATATGAATCACACTAAACAGTGATTTCTTGTGGATGTAACGACATCTCAATAATAGCATTCTTCACTCCTAATGCGGCAATTTTAATTGTCATTAACCAAAAATGAGCCTTATTGCTGAATAAAATTTCGTGGTGAGAAAGGGCATCGAGGTGAATCTTGTTTTTACCCAGCAAAAGTACGACTCACACGATGGTCCAGCGGCTTCAATTCTTGCACGGATCTTGCAGGCTCGTGAAGGGCTCATTTTTATCTTGTTGGCTTTGTTAATCGTCAATATTGTCAATTTTGAGGTTTAGAAAATCCAAAAGTGATTGTTGAAAAACAAACGTGTCACTGTTTAGTATGAATTTCGGGCTGGAACCATCATCCAACCGTTTATCATGGAAAATGCGGCAGGTCAGTCAGTAAAAGTTAATGGTGCTCGGTATCGCGATATGATAATTCAGTTTATTGTACGTAAATTGCAAGATATAGATGTGGATGGCATGAGGTTTCAACAAGACGGAGCCACATGCCATACAACCTAAGAAAAATTTCAGTTACTACATGAGTCGTTTCTTTGTCGTGTAATTTAACATTTTGGTGATCAGAATTGATCGCCCCGATCAAGTGTTTTAACGCCGTTGCACTTTTTTTCTTTTGTTTTTATTTTAAGTTTAAGGCTTATGCCATGAAGTCCATAACCAACCACGCTTAGAAGTAGTAAAGTGAGCGTTTCAAGAACTTAGAGTTCACTGAGTTCAATGACGAAAATATGGCAAATAATGTCATCGGCCCACGAATTGGAATTCCGAACATTGTGCTTCGACATCTCCCAGTAGAAGCGGTGGAAATAACATACACACCACCCTGTTTAATAATGCTTTGGATGACAGTGGTGATGCATCCGATTCCCAAATCCAATGCGGTGAATCTTCGATCGATAGGCCTTCTTCCTAACATCAGCACGTTATTCAAAAAAGTGATCAATAAAGTCCTGACTAAGTGGGTCAAAAATATAGTTTTGGATAATCAATTCGGTTTTAAGGCGGGACGTGATACATATCTCACATGACGCGTCCGAATTATAATCTAATATCCAGTGGAACAAAAGTAAGAAACAACGCACATGTCCATGCCCGGTTGACTTAGAGAAGGCTTGCGACACCTGAAAAGGCTGAGCATAAGTAAACCACTGCTATACATTCTTTTTAATATGCCAACCAGTACATTAGTCTCTGGTTTTTAATGTAAGCCACCTGTCATGTAGACTTATGTTTACGGGATGCCCATACATATATGGGAGCAAGGATACGCCTTGCCATCGCTTTCCGTCAATTCTTTGATACCAAATCGGAACTGTGTTGGAGACACAAGTTCCACCCTTGGTATGAGTCGAGTCCGATCTAAAACCTCTTACTGCTCTTAGGGTCACAGCACCCAGTACTTATTTGCTACTCTACAATGGGTCAAACCAACAGGAAGACCCTTCCCGAGATTTGGGTTTAAACCACAGCCACCATGACGCTCCCACAAGGGGGCCTACCTCAACAAGTCAGGCCCGGACCGAAATCCGGGAGGCTCCTGACTCCCATGGTACCGTGATTTAAGTCCTGGTAGGGACTACCGGTGGTCTTGCCGCCAACAAGATCTATGACCGGCAACTCGTAACTGGTCAAATCGTAGCAACCTTCAGAGGCGTCATACGATAAGACCAGTAATATGCTCTGCCCCCGCTTTTTATTAGACGTCATTGATGGGCGAAGCCTTGATAATAGGGCGGGGGCCCAGTGCCAACCAGTACACAGTTCACCGTGAAGAACAGAACGATGTGACTTCTGCATCTATACAAGCGATCTTGTGGGCTCGCTTCATCATGCCATAAGCGTACGCAGACGACTTGATCGCATACAGAGCTGGTCCAAACATTTCGATCATAAATACGCTCTTGCAATGTGACTTCGATAAGCTTAAGTCAGAAGTCGGATTTTTTTTGACGCCTTTGTCTGCGTCCTATGCAGGAACCGCTGATAATAGAAAGAATTGACGAGCAACCACTTGCTTGTCGAAATGTTGTCAGATGCCTTGGGTTCTGGCTAGATCAAATCGATATTTTAACAAATATGTAGATGTTCCTCTAGCCAGAGTAAAAGCTACGCTTACAAGGAGACTATTTTATAGCAGCCAACTCGATGCGAGGATAAAGATAATCTGCTACATAGCCTTCATCTGGCGGTTGCTTGTATTTGAATATCCCGCATGGCTCAACATGAGAGCAAGTTTGATGGAAAAGATTCGGATGCGTAAGGGCTTGCCCTCGCTTGTATGTACAGAACACCAGAGTCAGAGTACATGCAATTCTACCCTTATGAAGTTTTATACAATGAGACGAACCTAATAAGAGTGGGTCAATTTCGTCACTAAGTTCACCGGAAGACGCATTGCTGGAGCAATGATCTCGACGAACAATCTGATCCCAATTATCGATATCACTAAAAAGTGTTCTTTAACGGTTTTGTGCCTCCAGAGGCATAAAAAAAGAATTGACCCCAGATAAATTAACGGTGGCGCTAATCTTCCACGTCGCTCGAAATACTGCGGACAGGCGATCCGACTAAGAGTGAAACGTCGCACACAGCAGTGCGGCGTCCATGCAGCTTCTACAGCAAAGGTGAAGGTTGAACTGCTCTGCCATATCCGTAAGAGATGACCGGCATTCAAGGGCGGTTTTGGAATTTAATGAGGCTAAGTCCAGCGACCTGATAGCGGCCTGACTATCCGAAAAGATGCGGATATCCTTTGCAGAGATATCACGTTTTTCTTCAACTTCAAAGTTCTACCGAGCCAGGAATGACTGCAACGTCTTTCTCAAGCGCATGAAATTTCAATACGACCAATAGTTGAGGCAAAAAATACTACAATGTCCCAAAGGTAGTCAAAACTTTTGGTCGTTTGTCAAAGACATCAGAAATTCTGCTTCATTCTCTATCCTAACGCTCATTTACAATGACATTCCGGCTGTCAGCTCTTCGGACAAGATCAATCACCTTGCAGCAAACCTTGCTGCAAGCTCAACACTTCCAGATTGTGCTTTGCTCCCACCTGCATTTCAGCGTGTCGAATCTTTAACTAGAGTAGTAGCAAGAGTACTTAAAGATCTTAACATTCACAAATCCGCTGATCCAGATGGTATATTCCCCCTTCTTCTGAATAGGTGTTCTTCCTCGCTAGCAAAACCACTGCTCAAGCTTTTTCCAAGCAGATGGAAAACAGCAAGGAAAACAGCCCGTCCCTAAAAAAGTCGAACCTTCTTCTCTCTCCTTCTACAGACAGATTGCACTTTCGTCCCTTCTTTCCGTCAGCTCACGAAATATATCGAAACAAAAAAACCTCTCAATTACTAGCAGTACGGTTTTCATAGCTACAGGTCCACCGATGACCTGATGGCATGTGTCGCCGAGAAGTGGAACCAAAGTATGCATCAATCTGGCGAAAGCAGGACAGTTGCACTTGAAATTTCTAAGGCAAAGGTTGGCACCACGCTTTTTTGTCGAAAATGTGTGCATTTGGGATCGACGACTCTCTTCTTCCATGGATTAGAAATTACCTTTCGGAACGTTCAATTCAAGTTGTCTTGGACAGTTTCAGACATTCACAAAATAAATGCTGGTATGCCCCAGGGCTCCGTTCTGTCTCCGACACTCTTTTTAATTTTCATCAACGATCTCTTGTCTGCTACCTTTAATTCAATATACTTTTTTGCTGACGACAGTACAATCTGCTTTTCACATTCGTTTCCGGACTCACGTCCCTACTCTTCGGCTGTAGGACGGGAACGGCAGTGTATGTTAAGCTAATTAAATTCCGATATCAACAGAATAAAACTCTCCATTCTCGGTATGTGTGTCAATGACAACTTACGTTGGAATGACCACATATTCGATGTCGCCAAAAATGCTGCGAAATATCTAGGTTTCCTCAAGCGATGTAAGAAATACTGCACCCCCACTGATCTGGCCTCAATATATAAGGCATTCAACGGCCCAAAATTGGAGTACAAGGGTCACATCTTGTCAGGTGCGCCTATAACATCTCTGCACCAGCTAGATAAGATTCAAAACCGTGCGATAAAACTCATAGGTGATGCTAATATCACCCAGTCAATGGACACCCTCGAACATCGACGTAATGTCTCGTGTCTAACTCTGTTTTATTGCTACTCGTATTTCCATCACCAGTGCTCCATAGAAATTGCCAGTAGCACTCCGCCCCTTCAAACCTTTAACCGTAACACCCGTCTCGCTATGAATGCCCATCAGTATACCCTCAAGCTCACTTTCGGACGTACTCTGAAATATCGTGATTCGTTCCTAAGCCAAACAACTCGCTTGTGGAGCTTTTTATTTCCTAGTGATTATAGCACTCAGACATTTAAAACCAACGTACATCGGTACCTATCCTTCTTTCCTCTCTAAATTTCCTTCGCCGGCGATGTATGCAAACATTTTAAGGGTACCTTAACCCCTTGAGCTAGGACAGAGCTTCTTTAATCCCCAAAATTTCCGCCTGGAACACGCTACAGTAATTTGGGAGATGGAAGGAGACGCTTAGATTCAGCTTATCTGAGAAAACACCGGCACCAACTCCGCTATCGGCTTTAGATCCAACTGTGTAAAAGTGGATTGACTAGTCATCCATGAAAGCATCTCCCTCCCAGAAGGTGCTAGAGGGGAAGCTTACATGAAAGTTCAGATATGGTGTAATCGATGTTCTCTGTGAGGATTCCTAAGGAATTCGCCGAAAGAGACCAGAATTATGGGCAGAAAACACGTGGATTTTGCACCATGATAACGCACCGTCGTACGCACGCCATCATTATTCGTAATTTTTTGACGAAAAATGCAACAAATACCGTCCAACATCCACCGGATTCACCTGATTTGTGACTGAACTGTGACTTCTTTCTGTTCAATTGTTCACGTTCTGTTCACGCGTTTCAACAGCCGAGAGGAAGTAATGGAAAAATCGCAGGAAGCACTGATGGGCATACCGAAAACCGAATATAAAAAATGTTTCGAGGAATGGATCAAGCGCAGGCATAAGTGTGTTGCAGTCGATGGGGATTACTTTGAAGGGGACAATATAGATTTAGATCAATAAACTTGTCTCTTTAATTTTCTGAATAAATTCCGGGAACTTTTTGGTGGTAAAATGGGATTTAGGTATTGGGTCTATAACTTCGTGCGATTTGCTAAGAGATGGCGTAACTTGTATTATTCCATTGGAACATGCGTTGGAAAGCTACTGTCATTCACTCAAATATGTCGAACTTTGTGCCTGAAAAAGTGTTTTTGCGGGAAGTTCTTCTTCATTACTTTAATATGAAGAAAACTGCTGCCGAAAGTCATCGTATTTTGGTGGAAGTTTATGGTGAACATGCGCTAGCTGAGCGAATGTGCCAAAAGTGGTTTGCACGATTTAAAAGTGGTGATTTTGGCTTGGAAGACGATGAACGTCCTCGGCCGCCAAAAAAGTTTGAAGATGAAGAACTGGAAGCATTACTCTATGAAAATTTTTGCCAAACACAAGAAGAGCTCGCAGAATCTCTGGGTGTCACTCAAGCAGCCATTTCAAAACGTTTAAAAGCATAAAAGCAGCTGGATATATTCAAAAGCAAGGAAATTGGGTTCCACATGAACTCAAGCCGAGAGACGTCGAAAGGCGGTTTTGCATGTCCGAAATGCTGCTGGAACGCTACAAAAGGAAGTCATTTTTGCATCGGATTGTTACTGGTGATGAAAAATGGATCCATTACGACAACCCCAAGCGCAAAAAATCATATGTGAAACCAGGCCAACCAGCCCAATCAACGGCAAAGCCGAATATCCATGGCGCGAAGGTAATGCTCTGTATTTGGTGAGATCAGATGGGTGTGCTGTATTATGAGCTGCTAAAACTGGGTGAAACCATCAATGGACAACGCTACCGAACACAATTAATCCGTTTGAAGAGAGCAGTGGCCGAAAAACGCCCGGAATATGCGACCAGACACGAGGTAATAATTTTCCATCATGACAACGCTCGGCCCCACGTTGCTATTCCGGTTAAGAACTATTTGGAAAACAGTGGATGGGAAGTCTTACCCCACCCGCCTTATAGCCCAGACCTTTCCCCTTCTGACTACTATTTGTTCCGGTCGATGCAGAACGCCCTCACTGAAATACGGTTCACATCAGAGCAGAATATCAAAAATTGGCTTGATTCATTCTTGGCCGCCAAGCCGACGCAGTTCTTTTGGGATGGGATCCACAAATTGCCAGAAAGATGGGAAAAAGTCATAGCTTCAGGTGGGCAATACATTTATTCATTCTCATGGAAAATCTCGACAAAGGAGTGCGTATATGTCAGCAAAGGCTTGGATGCCAATATGCTATTCCATACATAAACCTGTATACAAGTTTTAATTAAAAACCTCCAACTTTTGCGTTAATTTTGGGACACCCTTTACGAGTATGACTCAACATTGAAAATTTGTAGCATTCATCTCAGTTACGAGTATTTACCATAGCACAAAAGAAAAACATGGTAAAAAAAAAAAATTCATTTAATTGGATAATTGCAATGAGTGCTAATCTGAAATTCTACACGAGATTTAAAAACTCAATTTATTTTAATCGTTTAGTGTTAATGTGGGTCTTGCCATCAATGTCACAGGCTAAGTCGTACTCGTGCTACGCCAGATGGCAACTGTGGAAATTCCAATCATTGTTTCGAAAAAAAAAAAAAACAATCAAATGGAATACCCAGTTCCTTCATACTCAGGTTTGTAGATATACTTACATAGCTCACATGTAAGGAATGAAATGAATCTTATAGCAAGCCAGCAGCTGGAAATATCTGTGTCAACTAAACCGGACTGTAACTGAGAGGTACTCGTACGTATACTCGTAGTTTGGAATGGAAAAAAAGAGTTAGATTGTCGCAAAATTCTTCGTACAACGTGCAGAGTAAACATACGAGTAGTTACGAGTATCTCTTACTGCATTGCAACATATCGGCGGATATGTATCTTTCCCATTTGTTGTCATCAAAGATTCATTTTTTTTCAATTTCCTAATATGTGCGGATATTTTCTATAAGAAATTCGCGTTATAAACCGGGGGTACCGGTGCTGTTTATTTCGAGATGCAAAAGAAACATGGTCGGTTGCAAAAAGTGTGACAAAATTGTATCTGCAGATGTTTACAGTATCTAAAAGTGAAGCTCTGTTGAAACTAAAAATGTTGGTGGGGAAACTAGTAATCCTATTTCTAACAATCATAAAAAAAATGGTGAAATACGGCCACTTTCGGTCATATCTTTTAGTTCAGTGTCACTAACGAGTCGTATTGCAGTGCACTTAGGTACAGCGATACCGAAACTGTTCAATAGAGTCATTTGACCCTCAAATTTTAATTTGATGCTTTGCCTTGATATACTAGATGGAGTGAAAAGTGATCTCCTTGGGAATTAAAAAATTATTCAATATAGTCCCCTTTTAGTTTGATACGCCTATTTCAGCGATTTTCCAATTTCTTGATCCCGTCCGAAAAGTAATTTTCCGGAAGGTCTGCGAAATACTCCTCTGTGGCGTCGATGATTTCCTCGCGTGAGCTGAATTTTTTGTTGATGAGCCATCTTTTGAGATTTGGGAAGAGATAACAGTTCGAGGGATCCAAATTCAGTTACCAATCGACGCCAAAAGTCCGCCCCATTCCGCATCAACAAGTCCAAACACTCTTTCGAAGTGCTCTCGTGTTTTTGGTCATTCGCGGCATCCAGCGGAAGGATAACTTTTTCATATGCAGAATATTGCCCAAAATATGTCGTGTGCGCTCAGTACTAATCTTTGTGGTATCTGCTAGCTGGCGCACCTTCACTTTCCGGTCAGCCAACACCATTTCATGTATTTTTTTGATTTCATCCTCTGTAACCGCATCGGAGGACCTGCCGCTGCGGACTTGATCGGTAGTGGAGTTGCGGCCACCACGAAACTCTCGAAACCAATATTTGACGGTGTAATCTGACGGAGCATTAGCCCCATAATATTTATCGAACTTTTCTTTTCTTTCCTTCGCCGTTTTGCCTCTCCAAAAATAATGTTTTATGAGAGAACGAAAATCGTTTTTGTCCATACTCAACATGATGCCAAACACGTCAACAACAATCAGCTGCCAAAACAAAACTAAAGACAGTATCGCACTGAAATTTGGCATGTCTGCCTAAATATGAACGGACTTCAAGACACCATAACCTTTTTTGCAGTAGCAGCGCATTCTGGCGGTCATGGAGGTCACTTTTCACTCCATCTAGTAGACCTTTTTTAATTATATCCTTCTAATGTCCTATCCAGGGGCCGTTTTGGTTTGATGAATTCAAGTGCCAAGTTAGCTACGACTATGATCTGCAGAACTTGAGAAAGAAGCTCATTGCTACTTCTACGTGTATGTGTATTTTCCGGGAAAGGGATTAGTAAGTGAAATATTTGGCATACTATTTATTGACCACTGAAACTCTAATTATGTCGGAGATGCTCCGAAAATGAAGTGCACTTGGTTGTTGACTGAAGTGTCTAGAGTAAGAGTAAGGGCTTGGCTTACAGAAAGTTGTTCAAATAATTTTGATAATAAGAAACAAGAAAAAGTTTGCTTCAGAATACCTGACGAATGAAAACAGCAAACAGGCTAGAGACAAAGAGAGAACGAAGCCCTCAGAGGTGGACCTCAACTTAATCGGTTTCGAGGTAGGCACTGATAACACATCTTAAAACAGCTGGACATTTTATACCTAGTTTCAGTTCCCTGAAGACCGGTTAGGTGCTTCTCTCTAAATGAGAAGCATATGCAGAACGGTGTCACGCTTAGCAAGGGAACAAATGAAATAGGTCTTTATGAAAAGTTAAGGCGACCGTCTGAGCTAAGACTTTAACTCTTTTGAGGGAGACATTTTACGCTGGATACTTAGTCCTGAATGCGAGGAGGGTAAATAGAGGAGAAGATACAATCGTAAAAGCAAAACACGACGATTCCACTGGCCCAGCAATACCGGGTGAATAAACAACAATATTCCGGCTAAGAGGATCTTTTCAAGGCGACAAGAAAGATCGGATCTGGTCGAAAGAACAACTAATTCAGATTCAAGACATTCAGTGGCTTTGTCTACAAGAATGGAAGCACAACGATTGATCGGAAAACGTGCTGATTGCCTTATAACTTGGATTGGGATAGCAATGCAACAATCAAGTTCGTAGCGTGTTGCTTGCTTTACCACTCAGTGGTTATCACCGGTATTGCAGGCTAAAATGGAAAGGACGTGCTCAACCAGTAACATAATACTGACCTACATCGTCATAAGGCTCATAACTCTATACGGAAGAGATTAAAATATGTGACAAAACAGCTAATGGCCTCGGATAAAAACGGATTCACTGTTGATGACCCTTGCAAACGTTTAAAAGACTACGAACTTCGGATCTGGAATGTTCTGACCTTTAGCAGGTCACTATTATCACGAATATATCACAGCCATCCAGGAAGTACGATGGGATCGACCGGACAAGAAGAGCATGAAAAACTGTGATATTTACTGCGGTGATTGCTGTGGGGAAAAGAATCAGCGCTTATTCGGATGGGGAGAAGTCTTGAGCTTGTAAGCAGGCGTGTAAGGTTTCTACGAGATCCTCGAGAGGACTTATGAGGAATGTCCTAAGTATGACGCCAGGGTAGGAAAAGAAGACATCTTTGGTAGGACAGTTGGTAAACATAGCCTACCCGTCACCATGTCTGGCAGCTGGAAGAAATATCACACCAGCAACCACATGGTTTCCTCTAAATATACGCAAATGGACATGACGGTCTCCGGATTATGAAACGCTAAGCCAAATTGATCACGTACGGCATGCTTCTAGTATTCGGGACGTCCGAGGAGCCAACATCACCATCTTGTTGCAGACAAGGTACGAATGCAACAAAGAAGAACTACTGTGTCAACATATAAAGTAGAACAGCTGCAATCGCAAGAGACCACCAGAATCTTCGCCGAACGCGTATCCCGAAATCTTTCGACAACTCCTACGTCGCCGGCACCAATTATCGAAGACCAGTGGCAACGCTGTCATCGTCCCATTAGAGACGCCGCAACTAATGTGCTGGGTTTCACCCGACAAACACCAAGAAATCCCTGGTTTGACGAAGAATGTCGGTAAGCACAAGCATCTAAACAAGAAGCAACGAGAGACGAGAAGAACATCGGCTCCTCCAGAAGAAGAAAAACGAGCACCAGAAGCGCGCAATCGAAGACATTGGGAGTTTGTACTCAAGGAATATCTTACGGAAGTCTTACCAACAGGTAAAAAGAACAAGAAGACCCGTACGTCTGTAGAGATGAAGAAGGAAACCTTATAGTAGAGTCATAGTCGGTGCTGAGAAAATGGAAAAACGTATAAAGGCGACGAAGCCCAACATCCCGCTACCAGGAAGAATAAACATTTCAACTTAGACGAAGATAGCCAAAAGTTCCGTTCGACTAACCAAAACAAATTAAAGATAGCAATATCTAAGCTGAAATCCAACGAAGCAGCTGGACCTGACGGCTTACCGGCCGATGTATTCAAAGCTGCTGCAAATGACTTTGTGGAGAGCATACACCAACTCATTCTCAGATCTGGTCAGAAGAGTGTGTGCCTGATGAATGGAATCTCAGCATCGATTGCCGATCCAAAAAAACAGGAAGCCCCCTTAACTGCGCCAACTTAATAGGCATTAGTCTCTTCAACATCGCGTACTAAATCTTATCAGCCAACAACCCGATTGGCCCCTATCATTGCGGTTCCAGACCAGGAAAGTCTACAAACGGCCAAATCCTCACACTTCAGATCCTGAAGAAGCTCACGAAGTCCAAATCGATAACCGCCGTCTTCTTACCGATTTTAAGCCCACAGCAGCATTTATAGACGCAGGCCATGTAGAGCTTTGTCCACGATGGAGGGAGAATGCTCACTGCTCCGTCAAGGTTGGTATCGACTTGACCAAGACCTTTGACTTTTTGACCTTTGATGTCAAAAAAGGTTTTCGACAAGATGAAGCGCTGTCATGTAATTTCTTTAACAACATCAGGCACAATCTTTGAAAAGTCTGTGTAACCACTAGCTTACGCCTGTGCCAAAATGGATTTAGCCGTAGATGAGGGCAAAACCAAGAATATGCTGTCATCAAGAAGGGACACACAACATCGACTAATTGAACAGAACGTCACAGTTATAATTTCCAAGCAGTAAAGGACATTGTCTACCTGGACTCTGCTATGAATTGTGCCAACTCAGCAGAAATAAAACGAAGAATCACTTGATAATCGCTCTTGAGTTAAGGAGGCTATTGAGTAGTAAGGTCCTATCTTGAAAAACTAAGGACACCTTGTATAAGGCTTGGATCATCCCCCTCCGACTTTATGGCGCTGAAGCATCGACTCTATCGAAAGCGGATGCAGATATCCTCAGTCGCTTCGAGAGAAAAATCTTTGGAGGAAAAGATTCAATGACGAACTAAACGAGCTGCACAGCGACATCGATTTAGTCAGAGAATGGCGCGTCAGTCTCCTGAGATTGTGTGAACATGTATGTAGAATGAATGGACACTAATTCTCAAGTCCTCAGGGTCTTCGTATCTAATCCGGAGGGACAACGCAGTAGAGGAAGACCTCACCTTAAGTGGAGCGCTCAAGTATAAGGGGACCTCAAAAGACATGGAATGCTAAACTGGAGGCAATTAGCTAAAGATCGGGCTAACTGGAGAGGCTTGTTAGTTGAGGCCCAGGTTCACCGAGAATTGTAGCACTAAGTAAGTAAATCAACCTTAAGATAAGATTCAATTTTTTGTTGAGAAATAAAGTAACGGGTGACCAGATAGCAATGATAGTTTTTCCAATTGTTATGTTTCAGCAGCTGTCAAAGTTACCAATGACATGCAGCTGTCAAAATATTCAGGTTTGTCATTTCATCACCGTGAAAAAGTTAGAGCCTGAGTACACTCTTTTGGATCTTATGCCACCAACCAGACAGAGATTAGTGCGAAATGAAGAAAACATAGCCGCCGCACCATAACGGCACAATATCGAAGAAGACCTACAAATGCCGATTCGGCATCGCCAGAGAGCCAACCCGTCTTATTTTACGGTTTGGGCCAACATCTTTATAAGATTGTGCTGACGCAATAATTGAAGCCAAACGACCATAGACATCGCCGTGAGTTCGGTAATTGGGAGCTTGAAATGTTGGCCGGCGATCCAGATTTTAGCCAAAAAATCATCTGTTCGGACGAGGTTCATTTTTGAACCTGATTTCCATCATTGGAGCGAGCACAATCCACAAGTGTTCGGCCAGCATCAATGCATCCACAAAGCTTGACTGTTTGGTGCGATTTATGACATGGCGGCATCATCGGACCTTAAATCTTTCGAAATGAGGAAGGAGACACCGTTACCGTCAATGGTATAAGGTACAGAGCGATGTTAACAGACTTTCTGTTATCAGAGCTCGACAACATCGATATATCCGAGCTGTGGATCCAACAAGACGTTTCTACATGCAATACAAGCGACGCAACGCTCGATGTTGTCAAGAAGAAATTTGGCGACTGGGTCATGTCACTGCGAGCGTTCATAAATTGGCCGCCGCCAATCTCTGGGTCTGCGTCAAGTCTACGCTAACCAGCCAACCACTTTGGACGAGCTCGAGGCACATATTGGACCGAGTCATCAAAAATTGGACCGACCGCCTGTAGCCCTGTTCGCGGAGCCGAGGCGGTCATTTGAATGATGTGCTGTTCCACACATAATGGCATGAACGTAGCCAGAATCAGTTTTATATCTCACACCGTTGATGTTTTATTTAAATTTTTTTTCCAATCGTTCTTATCTGCATTTTGGTGGCAGGCTCCACGGTCCACCTTGATGGACAGTGTTTTGGAAAGGCTGCTTCCTAACTCTTAATGAGGTATCGAATTGGCTACTGATATCTATCCCTTAATGAACTTAATGTTCAAAATTGAAGTGAGTCAGGTGTAGTTGTACAAAATACGAGCACGCTATAAATTGCGCTTGGATAGGTTCACGCACGGACCTCATTAAGGGAGATATTGTGGCACGTATCTGTGTAATCGCAATTCGTGATACTCGCAATATGATAAACCTCGCCCTGATGCAAAATATGTTAACTACAAGTAATTACTCGAATTAAATACGACCAGGGGCAAGAATTCTGTCAATCAATGTTACCCTACTCGTTCACCAGCGGCTATGCAGGGAAAACAGGCAGATGTAATTAAATTTAATTATTTGTTGCAATGTTGCAATGTTGCAATTGCCAATTGCAATAGTCTTGTTTCGATTCAAATACTAACTCTAACCTTTGAGTTGAATTTTTAGCTTTCCCTCGAAATCTTGTGAACTGTTGCCATCTTCTATGGAACTGCCAACCACAAACAACACCAAGCGACACATTTTTGTTTACACAACACAGAAACGAATTCCTTGAATTCGTTCACGACGAAGTCAATCACGAGATGGGCAATTGAATGTTAATTGAATCTCAATTGCCCGGCAAATGACTTGCTTATTCTTTGACGAACTTAACACGCACGTCTGTCGCATGTAGACTCCAAAGGTCTTGCGTCAGATACCGCAGAATGTGGAAAACCCATCAAGGTTCCCACAAATTTTGTGCTTAATTGGATTTTTTTTTTGAAATTTTCCAGTGCAAACAAATTAATCCAAACCGGCAGGCAACCGACAAAATTGTCAGCAGTTCTTGCGAATTTCGTGTTGAAATGACAAGAGGCATATTGTGCTCGTTGTCTGTTTCGAGTTACACACTAAAATTAAAAAAAAATCATCCCAAATTAAGGTTGAGCAAAAAAGACATCGATCCCCTCTAGGCGGTCTGACCAGGTCGTATATTTATCTGCGGTTTTACTTCCATTTTTCGTAACAAAATCCATGAGATAACAAGGCTATCTTTCACAACAATCTTCGCAGACTGTGTTGCCCGCGAAGACATCGCACAGTCTGAGCTAATTAAAGATGCATTGCAACATGTGTTGAGGTTTTTTTTAAAAATGTTTTGTTCTTTTTGTTTTATTTTTTCTTTATGTAACGTCACATGTTTGCTAATTTTTTACCTTCACTATGATTCCGTTCCGGATTGTGGGAGCCCTGTTGTTTATTTTTTGTTTTCTTCTTGACTTTTAAACTCACTAATGCGCTATTGCAATTTTACGGAGATACACGAGCACTATGTAGGAAACGTAACTAACGCGACAGATGCACTAACACCGCTCGCAAATGGTAAAAGATCGCGCAACGTAGCGATCGCGAACAACAACCGTCCTCGATCGAATTGGAAATCACACTCAACGGAGTGATCAGACCGAAAGTTAAACAAACTTGCGGTACCATGAGCCACGGTAACAGGTTGCGACGGTTGGCAGAGTTGTTGTTGGGGAGAGCTTTGGAATTTAGAAATTTTCCCAAATGACCAAGTGGGTATTTTCTTGTGGTGATAAAGCCGTGTCGGTAAGGTGGATTGATGAAAGCTTTTACATTTGATACAACAGCGGATCGAAGTTCACGATAAAATATTACTTGTGAGCTTTAGCGAAGATTCTGATGTCAATTCATAATGACATTCGCTAGCAGATGGCGCTGCTAAAACTTAAATTGTTACTTCAAAAATAGTGTTAGTCACTGGCGTGTTAGCAACTTTCTTTTAGTTGGCAATTGGGACTAAATAAGTGGTTTTATCGAATTACGGAAAGCATGTGGAATCCGTTGTTGTAACTGCGATACCCTGTTTATAGTGAGAATCGTCGAGTTCCTTAAAGTAGCCATCAGCCGCAGACTCCACCTCTTTACTGCTGGCAAATCTTTTACCACCGAGCCATTTTTTCAAATTCGGAAATAGAAAATAATCCAAGGAAGCTAAATTTGGCGAATAGGGTGCGAATAGCGCAGGTTATCTCCAACCAAAAAACCTGCGAGTTGGTAAGCTCCCTGAACAATGTGATCCCATGCTCGAAAATATCTGGAGATACGTGAACGATGTCGGTGACGAACTTGCTGCGACTCGATCCCTCGTATGCGATATTGAACATCACATCGCAACAATAAACAGCAAAATTGTTAATACACAAAACTTCCCGCAGCCTTATCAGAATGCTCTTTAAAATACATCGCTCATGGCTGAATTAATGGAACCTAAAGTGGATTCACGCTCACCCCCACATGTAAGTCATCTGCGGACGGTTCAACCCACTGATTCCTGCGAAGTTTCTTCCAACTTTACAACAGAGAACACATCTATGTCAGCTCCTCCAATCACTGCCCCACGGAGGCTTATCAATCATTTTAATTCAACTTGGACACCTTCCGAATGGCAACGTAGACTTGATAAGCTTGCTTCGGAGTATCAATTGGTCACTACGCTTCTTATCAAAGGCGCCCCCCCAAACGCTGATGTTAATTGGATCTCGAATTTCTTCGAAAAGAAATATGGCATTACAATTAGCCACGGCAATTTGTTTCCAACATCTCATAACAGAAGCAAGCGCAGCTTCAAGCTCAATCTTCCGGCCAAATACGAATGGTTATTCCATAATCCAGCCAGCAAAAATTTCAATCTTGGAAAGATGCGTGTCTGCATATGGTTGAAAAATACGACCAAGAAGCAGGATAAAGTCAAGCAGTCCGACATACCTACACCAAAAAATAAGTTGGCAAGTAAATCCAATTTGCCAAGACCCACCTCCTCTTCCCACAACAAACCCAGCTCTAATTGGAGTTTTAAAATTAAATTTTTTCCTAATTTTAGGGGCTCCCACCCAAACTCCAACTCCCCCTATTCCACCCCAAATCAAGCCCCAACGTCAACGTGTCTTTTTGGACTTAAACCCTACAAGTCAAACTCCCACCATTCAAACTCCCACCACAGAACTGGAGCTAAGTATCTTAATTTAATCAGTTTTCACTGATTGCGTGAGTGTCCCTTGCGACACCAAAATCATTAACCACTCCCTTTTCTATTGACCCCTTTTCGCCACCCACTGTTAAATTAACGCAGCAAACTAGCGACACCACCGAATGTCGCTATGCGCTCTCTAGGCTTAAAGATAAAAAGGTATATGAGAATATATGTACGTCTATATCTCGCTCATCTGGACGATAAATCCGACTCGATGTGCTACGAGCGTAAATAAGCGTCATGGTTTCCATCCAGCAGGAAGGCCTCCCTACCGATGTTACTAGTCTCAGGAAACTTCATATAAGGTAACACAAGATTTTCAATACGCCCCATCAAAAAGTTGCAGACGATCTTGCCGCTCTTCGCCACCATGCACACTCTAAAAGAGTCTCACACCTCCAACGCAGTCGACTTGACCACGATAAATTTTTTCGATCCTAAAAAGTCATGCAAAAACCTTCCTCTCAACTTCTATCACCAGAGTGTAAGAAGACTGCATTCTAAAACGCACGCCGTTTTGCGCCAATCTCATGCTCTCCTATTTGATATCTACGCTCTGACCGAAATTAGTTACGGTAAGATTAGTCTTATCCCCAACATAAAAAACCAGGAGTTGTTCCCTATTTTCTTTTAATGTTTTTCGGAATGATGCTCGCACACCCGCCTTGATTGAATCTCCTTACCGAGGTGTCCTACTGGCTATTCACAACACCCTCGTTGCAACTTCATCTTCTCCTAAGCTCGACTTTGGGTCGGTTAAAATAACACTTACTTGTAGATGCTTGTATGTCGTGCGTTGTTACATTCCTCCGGCGCAGTCTATCGAATCCTACCAACTTCCTATTACAGCAATAGACAGTTTGATTGACTTATCAGACTCGCTTGGTGATGATGAAGTGGACTCCAACTGAAGATCTATCTGTTTTCATCGCTTCCAATCCCATTTCTACTAAGGAATGCCTCTTCTTAGATCGACTAACAGACTCTAGTCTATGACAAGTCACTGGCGTTTCCAACTATAAGCAAAGCCAATTCGACCTTATCTTCACAACTGATCCCATCAACTTCTCTGTATCGTGTTGTCCCCTATTGATAACTTTTATCCTCCACTTCTTCTTTCATTTTTCCACAACTCTTCCTTCCAGTCGCCTCCCACCGCAGTTCTATTTTCTTACAATTTTTACAAAGCTGATTTCCGTAGAATCAACACTTATCTTTCGAGTTTACCAATCTATCTCCGGTCGCTGCCCTCTCCATTTTTTACAGAGAAATATTCAAATCCATCTCCCTTTATGTGCCATAATCCCGCCATGAAACTTCTTCTACATCTCCTCCTTCATTTCATATCTTCATTTCTTTGAACCCTATAGCCCTCTCTATCAACGCTACCTAAATAGTGCGCAAACCATCTCATAAATGACCCCAAGTCCTTTTTTCAATTTGTCAGTTGCAAAAGTAAGAGATTAATGGTTATCCTTCCTCCCTCGCTTTCGGAATCTAATCTTCAAGTGATCCTCCTACCATCGTCAACTTTTTTCAAACAATCATTTGCCAACATCTCCTTCGTACCAGATCCCTCTTACTTCATTGATCTACCAAATTTCTCCATTGGTCCCTTTCTCACTCAAAATTGCATTAACTGCAAGGGAAAACATCCAGCTAATTATCGAGGCTGCGAAGTCGCGAAGTCGCGAAGGAATTGCAAAAGCTACGAGATCAATCAAAAACGAAGCCTTTGAAAAACGCAGGGACAGATAGAATGAGAAATAACAACAGCGGTCCTACTCCAAAGAAGGTAATGGTGACAAACGCTAAAATCACCAATAACAACAATCTATTGCCAATCGCGCTGCAAAATAGAAAAACACGAATTTATTGACCTATTCAACTCTCTTGGACCAATCTTCATTATTGGTGGCGACTTTAACGCGAAGCACACCTTTTGGGGCTCAAGATGTATCTCTCAAAAAGGCAAAACTCTTTACAGGGCTGGTATGGAATGTGGTTGCTATTTTTACTCAACAGGCAAGCTGACATACTGGCCCTCGGATGTCGCCAAAACACCCGGTCTAATAGACTTCTTTGTCGGAAAAGGAGTAAACGCTAGTTACGTCAAAGTTGAAGAGGGCTTCGATCTTTCCTCCGATCATTCTCCAGCTATCCTCTCACTGTGCGAATCCTTGGTTAAGAAACAAAGACCACCCAGATTAATTAACAGCAAAACTCACTGGGAAGATTTTCGAATAGACGTTGTAGACAATACTGAGTTGAAAGTAGCACATAGAACGCCGTATCAACTTGAAAAAGAAGTTGAACGTTTTGTTGAAGTCATACAGCAAGCGGCCTGGAAGAACACTCTCTGCGAATCGAACGAAGTTCCCAAAGTCGGCATAAGATACCCACCGGAAATCAGAGAAATGATAAGGAAGAAACGAAGAGCGCGGAAAAAGTGGCATGAAACCCGGGCACCACAAGATAAAACGTCCTTCAATAGGCTCTGCAACTTATTGAAAAAATCGATCAAGGACTTCAATAATCAAGGTATTAATAACTACCTTAAAAGACTCACAGCGACAAAGGATACCAACTACTCCATATGGAGAGCCGTTAAAAGTGTTCGAAAGCCCCAAATACACGTAGCGCCAATAAGAAGAAACCAGGATGACTGGGCGAAAGAAGATAAGAAAAAAGCTAATGTTTTCGCCGACCATCTTGCAGAAACGTTTAAACCATTCGACGGGGAAGTGCTTCCAGAGAATGTCAATACGCTAGACGTGACGACAAACTTTCCAGTAGAAAAGGCTACACTTAGGGAGCTTAGACAAGTTATAGACACGCTTAAGCCAAATAAAGCCCCGGGATATGACTTAGTAATGGGAAAGATACTTAAAGCGTTGCCGAAAAAAGGTTCTCTATCTTATAAATGCCAGCATTAGATTAGAGCATGTACCGCACCAGTGGAAAGTAGCCGAAGTTATTATGGTTCCGAAACCCGCTGACTGAAGTCAAGTCATATAGACCAATATCGCTTCTCCCGATTACATCGAAGGTCTTCGAGCGAATCCTTCTTAATCGTCTTAAACCAATTACCGACACAAATTCGCTCTTGCCGGATCATCAATTTGGCTTTAGAAGCCAACACTCTACAGTTGACCAAGTGCATCGAATAACCGATGTAATTGAATGAGCAATCGAGTGTAAGTTTCTCAAGCCTTTGATAAGGTATGGCACGAAGGCCTAAAATATAAACTTCGACAAGCCCTACCCCAGCAATTGTCTTGTATTTTAAGTTCATACCTGGAAGACCGACTCTTCCGTGTGAGACATGGAAACGAATATTCCATTTTTAAGAAAATAAAGGCGGGGGTGCCGCAAGGAAGTATACTTGACCCTCTGCTATATTTACTTTTTACCCGCGATATACCGCAAACGGACGACACTGTCCTAACCACATTTGCTGATGACACTGCCATTTTGGCAACGGCTAAAACAGTTGAAGAAGCAAATGCCAAGTTGCAACGTGCCCTTACACTGATTAACAATTGGACAAAGACTTGGCGAATCGCGCTTAATGAAAACAAGTCTGTCCACGTGAACTTCACTCTCAAGAAAATTGAGAATCCACCGGTGTTTATCAACGCAGTACGAATTCCTTACGCGAACGAGGCCAAATATCTCGGTATGACACTCGACGAAACAAATTTACTGCGCCGTCTGAAAAGGACTAAGCCTCTCGATCTAGCGCGATGATTAACAGCGCGTAATTTTTCTAAAGTACACAGGAATTTTCAATGGAAAATCGCCTGCAGGATATCTTATAAAAACAAAATAAAATGCGATAGAAGAACTTCTTGTTGAGTGTGAACTCAGTCGTGGTTTGCAGAAGGGAGGTGTTTTTTAGTGAGTAAGAATCTCACACTACTATAGGCTCCGGGCCTATAGTGTCTCTGAAGATTTCTCACCTTCCCACGAAAAAAAACCCAAACTCTTTGAAAGCATTTAGGAAATTTCAAAGCAGTAAAAGACTTTGTCTACCTTGGCTCTGCTATCAGCTCCAGCAACAACACCTAAGTAGAAATAAAACGGTTAATCACTCATACCAATCGCTGTTTCTTTGGGCTAAGAAAGCAATTGGATAGTAAGTTCCTATCCCGAACAACTAAGGAGGCTCTGTCCATGACCATCTCTGTCCTACTTTATGGTGCTGAGGAATGGAGTCTATCTAAAGCGGATGAATATGTCCTCGTTGATTTACGTTGACGGACTCTGGATGAGAAGAACTATAAGAGCTGAACAGCGACATCGACAGAGCCAGAAAACTGCGTATCAGTCGCCAGAGATGGTGAGTGAATGGATATCAACGCTTCGGCGCGCACAGTCTTCGAATCTAACACCAAGAGACAACGTTGTAGAGGAAGATCTCACCTCACAATAGAAAGAAACCTCAACCGACATGAAGTGCTCACATGGAGGCAATTAGCTAATGGCCGAGCCGACTGGATAAGCTTATAAATTGAGGTTCACCACAAACTGCCACTTCAGAAAGTAAGTAAGATGGCAGCGAACTAATAAAAAATCGGTGGGAGATCTGCGTCTATCAAGCTACCCCTTAGACCCGGTCAAAGTTTCACTACTACCTATCAGGCTGCAGGTATTCGTGTTCTTGCTTATTTATTTAGGTGGCGCTACAGTCCAAGGTAGATCTGGACCTCAAATAATAAGCCTCTCCCATTAGCGCGGTCTTTGGCTAACTGCCTCCAGTTGCGAACTCCAAGTTGGTTGGGATTCCCTTCCATCTGCGCACGACACTTAAGGCGAGGTGTTCCTCTACTGCGTTGTCCTTCCGAATTAGAGTCAGAGACTCAACGGGCTAGAGCATTGGTGTTCATTTGCTCTGCATGTCCCAGCTATCTGAAACGTCCAATGCACAGTTTTTTGACCAGGTCGATGTCGTTGTAAAGCTCGTAGAGTTCATCGTTGAATTGTCTTCTCCAGAACCCGTCAACGCATACGGGACCAAATATCTAACGAAGAATTTTTCTGTCAAAGCGACCAAGGATATCTTCTGCCGCTTTAGAAAGGGTCCATGCTTCGGAACCATAGAGCACGACTGGGATTAAGAGCCTTATATAGAGTTTTCTTGGTTGTTCGGGAGAGGGCCTTACTATACAGTTGCCTTCTCCGCCCAAAGAAACAGCGATTGACAGCGCATGACAGCGCCTCGCCTTGCCTAAATCCTTTTTGAAGCAGCGAGCTTTCTCGCTGACATGGCTCTATAGATGCTGCCATATGCGGCTTTAAAATCGATAAAAAGGTGCTGAGTATCGATCTGAACTTCTTGGGTTTCCCCCAGGATCTGCCAGAGTGTGAATATTTGGTCAATTGAGGGCTTACCGGGCCTGAAACCGCACTGATAGGGTCTAATCAGTTCGTTGACAAATGGTTTCGGGCGCTCGCACAATACGGCAGACAAGATCCTACGAGTATATGCGATGTTTAGGTAACTGATACCTCTATAGTTGGCACAGTTTAGAGGATCTCCTTTCTTATGAACCGAGCAAACGATGCTGAGATTCTATTCATCAGGCATACATTCATCCGACCAAATCTTGGAAATAAGTTGGTGTATGATCTGCTGCTGCCTTAAATAGTTCGACGGGTAGGCCTTCCGGCCCGGTAGCCTTATTCGACTTCAGTTTAGATATTGCTCACTTCATTTTGGTTGGGTGCACAGTACCGACTGTGACTCTACTACAAGGTTTTTTTGTTCATCTTTACAGGCTTCCGTTCGGGTCTTTTTACCCTGACACGTTTTTTTACCTTTTGGTAAAATTTCCGAACATTATTCCTGGAGTAGCACCTCTCTATTTCCTCGATCGCGTGCTTCCCATGCTCTTTCTTTTTTGTCCGGAGAAGCCGATGTTCTTCCTTCCTGTTTTACTCGTAGAGTTCACAAGCCGCTCTCGTCCTTTTGTGCAGCGCTGCTTTGTAGGCATGTTATCTTGCTGCATGTGCTTGACGGCACTCTTCATCAAACCAGGGGTTCCGTGGTGGTGGGCGGGTGAAATCCAGTACGTCAGTTGCGGCATTCCTGATGGTTTCTCATATCTAAGCAAATGGTCTTCAGCATTTGACGCTGGCTGAAAAGGACTTCTCGAAAGGTTGAGGGATACGCGATCAGCAGAACCTTTGTTACGATCGCAACCATTCAACGTTAAATCTCCTCATAGTATTTTTCCGTTGCTGTCACGTCTGAGAAATCCGTAGACGTACCTTGGCTGCAACTAGATAGTGGTCCGAGTCTGTGTTGGTGCTGTGCCTTACGTTGATCGCAACATGATCAATCTGGTTGACAGTTTGCTGATCTGGTGTCCGCCATGTTCTCTTGTGAATAGTGAGGTGAGGAAACCGTGTGCTTGCTATAGCAACGTTGCGTCCCGCAGCGAAATTGATTAGCCTAAGTCCGTTGCCAGACGTGGTGTCGTGTAGGCTATGTCTTCTGATTGTGCTACCAAAGATGTCCTCTTTCCCAATTTTGCCATTAAAGACGCCTAGGACGATGTTAACGTCATACATCGGACATTGCTCGTAGGTTTTGTCGGGGAGCACGTAGAAACTTCTTTGGTAGCATCATCCTTTTCCTCTGTTGGGGGAAAGACTGATGTTAGCGAATTTACCTTTGATACGAATTGTTATAACGCGTTCACTCACGTGTCGAAAGCTGAAGACTTCTCGCCTAAATCTGCCGCTTACACTCCCTATAGCAATCACCGTAGTAAACATCACAGGTTTTCATCTTTCTTTTGCCCGGCCCATCCCATCGCACTTCCTGGATGGCGGTGATATCTGCTTTATAGCAATCTAGGGCCTCCGCTAATTGTTCGGCTGCACGCGGCCTGTTCAAGGTCCGAACATTCCACGTGCAGATCCGAAAGTCGTTGTTCTTTGTTCGTTTTGCAGGGGTTGTCCCTGGGCACAACCCTCAACATGGAGGGCCAGGCCCTTTTTGGGACTATTAGGACAAAAGAGGCCGTATCAAATTCCTGAGCCAGTAACCCGCTTCGGGGATGTGAGCGCTGCCGTTGGCCTTTATTAAGGGCTCATCCGCCACCAACACCTTGACTTTGTATTGGAGATCCCTATAGACCTGGTATTCAAGTACGTTGACACAGCTCATATAGAGATAGCACTAGTTCGAATTGGAACTGTGAACGCCGCTGTTGATTTCATCCTTAGACGAATGCTGCCGCCGGGAGACAGGAGAAAGTGCCTTAGTGAGATGGCGCTCTTCCCCCCTCCTCTCACTCGAGAGCCGCCACCAACGATCTTCCACAGGTGTTGGTTACCTACCAGTCTCCAGTCGAAGTACTCGTACTAGGCACCCAGCAGTCACCACGTGGAGGTGAGAAGTGGGAGTTGTTAGTGTGAGGCTAAAGTTAGAACGCTTGTGTTCGCCTTATTTGTCCTGACAAGCTGACAATCTTTCAATCAACCAATGCTGAATGCACTGAACTTGGAGTTAGATAATTTTGCCAAGCAATAAACGTTACGTTGCTAGCTCCTTGTATAATAGGTGGACATCACGGAAACGCAGATGCTTATCAGGTCTGAGCAGCGAAGAGCCTTCAATAACAAAAGTCTAACGTTTAATTAAATAAATCAATCTTAGATCGCGGATATCTAAATTGGAATCGAGAAACCGGATGCACGTTAATTTAGTCTATAAATACAGCGAATTTTCCAGTCAGCTTCAATCTTCACAGTTCTCAGTCAATCGTTGTGAAGGCCCATCACACAACATGGGTTTTTTGAAAGCGCTTATCCTTGGCCTATTCGTTGGTAGGACTATTTCGTTCAAATTTTTTAAATACGAGTATTGACGTGCATGTGTATTATTCATTTCGATTTTAGTATCCAACTTCGGTTGGGATACATCTGCTGATGACAATTCTAAAAAGAGAGAAATTATTAATGCGAGGTTAACAAGCATTACATTGTATTACGGGTGAGTTTGATAGAAGTTGTCTTCAAATAAATTCTCCAGCGGCCTGATTTCTATTCAACAGTCCAACACAATACAATTTAGTAAATTATCCATTATTCCTTGCGAATAATCTCTTCAAACATAAGAAGTTCACCCATAATAGGACGACCGTTTTCATACCAGACTACCACGAACCGCAATGGAGGAAGAGTTTTCACAACGTACATGCCTACAACAAGCTCAAAAAGATCAACTTCCTCATGGTCAATTGGGGTGCTGATATGGTGAAAAAAAATTCCCAGTTCAAGGATCCTGATGAGGAAGAAGTAAGTTTAGGATTACATTTACATTAATCCGTTTGTCAATGAACTTTTTTAATTTGTTCTCTATCGAAAGCTACCTCCGAAACTAGCTCGCTTTTTGATAAAATTGGGCAATCGCATTGGCTGGGAGAATCTGCATGTCCTGGCATATGCAAAGGGAGTTAAAATGGCAGTAAAAGCTGCCTTGGACATTCGCGAGATGACTAATTCCAAAAACCAACTGGCCAGGTATATAAGTTGAATTCGTAGAGGAAGCTCATCATAATCACACGGTTCCTTTGAACAATAGATTGACTTATCTCGATCCGCCAAAGTCGTTCAACGATTTGGCCAGTAAGAAAGACAAAGTGGCCAAATTTGTCGATGCTATTCACACGGATGTAGATAAATATGGAACTCGTTATGCTGTGGGTCATGTTGATTTCTGGCCAAATGCTGGATCCGTTCAGCCAGAATGTAATGGTGCCTTGACAAGGGATCCAACGTGCAATCGCCGGCAAGCCTATATTTATTGGGCAGAGAGCGTTGACCGCTATAATGGACCATACTTTTGCGGATCTCACTTCATCAGCGACGACAACACAGTGGAACTTTCTCCTCATAGAATCAAAATGGGAATCAAGTGTGATATGAAGTAGGTTTAGTACATATATTCTCTGAGTACTAAATTTTGTTTAAATATTTTTTCATTTGCAGTGCACAACATGGAAGTTATGTAGTCCAAACTAATTCCAGGTATCCGTTTGCCAGAGGTGGCAATTGTTAGCCAACGATGGTTCACAAATGTTACTTCTTTATTCGGAATAAATAAATTATTAAATTGCAATGTGGTAGAATTTATTTATTCGATATCAAAGGAATGGTGTTCTCTGACAGCTCCGCTAGAGCTATAATCCATTGGTTTCTACAATAGAAAACCGTAGTACAGCAATGTCAAGTCAAGTGAAATAGATTGAGAGTTCTAGACATTCTCCAAATGTGTACCAAACTCAGAGGAACAGCACCGAGAAAGAGCCACTGCATTCAGAAACCTTGCAGCCTGGGAATTTCTTTGGAAACTTCAGAATGAGAAAGGATGAATGGCGAGCTTCCTGAGCTACAAAATAGGTTAACATAAAACAAACACAATTCCTCCAAAAGCCAATGCAATGGCTCGGATGCGGACAGATACTTTGCTGACGGCCTTTTGCTCTCGTACCTGTACTAAGACGATTGGTTTTTGGAGCATCAAGACCCTCCTAGACTTACGCCAGGAAGGGCCTCAAAATACCACATTCTACCAAATAGAGCGCGAAGATGATGCGACACTGGGAAATACCATTTTGCAGCAAAACATTCCTGTCTGTCCCCTTCTCCTGCTGGAGCCAATTAAAGATCTGGAATAGGAGTGATGTTAATTGCAGTCCAAAATGCTGGGAATCTCATAGTGGCCGGATAATTACGGCTACGTGCCAGGCCAGAGTTTCAAAAATTACCGATCGAGGACGCGAGTAAAAAAGGTAAAAACAATTTCTGTAGCCATCTAAGCATGCCTAAAATTAAACGCCAAATAGGGATAGGGTTATGGTGATGCGGGTTATCAAAGAGAAAGCGATTACATCATGCTGGATGAGAGATCTTGGAAACCGAAGTAACAGCGATAAATGTCTTGTGGACTTTCGCATTACTGCATAACATTGACAGAGTTTGGCATCAGGCTCTTTTGTCGAAAATGCGTGATCTTGGGATCGATGACTCTCTTCTTCAATGGATTAGAAATTACCTTTCGGAACGTTCAATTCAAGTTGTCTTGGACGGTTTCAAGTCTGATATCCACAAAATAAATGCTGGTGTGCCCCAGGGCTCCGTTCTGTCACTCGACACTCTTTTTAATTTTCATTAATGATCTCTTGTCCGCTACTTCTAATCCAATTTATTCCTTTGCTGATGACAGCACTCTCTGCTTTTCATATTCGTTCCCGGACTCACGCCCCTGATCTTCGGCTGTAGAATGGGAATGGCAGCGTATGTTAAGCTCATTAAATTCTGGGGAACCAGTAACAAAGTAGAATTGAATGTTTCCAAATACTGTCTGCTGTCGTTAAAGCTAAATTTAAACACCCAACCATTATCCATGAATGGCATTTGCATCGTCGAAACCGAAAAACTTTCCATTCTCGGTATATGTGTCAGTGACAACTTATGTTGGAATGACCATTGATTCGATGTCGCCAAAAATGCTGCGAAATGTCTAGGTTTCCTCAAGCGATGTAAGCAATACATCTTCCCTCTGATCTGGCCACAATATATAAGGCATTTATCCGCCCAAAACTGGAGTACAATGCTCACATCTGGTCAGGTGCTCCTAAAACATCTCTGCACCTGCTACTCGTAGATAGGATTCAAAACCGTGCGATAAACTCATTGGTGATACTAATATCAGTCAATCAATTGACACCCTCGAACACCGACGTAAAGTCTCCTGTCTCACTTTGTTTTATCGCTATTTCCACCACCAGTGCTCCATTGAAATTGCCAGTAGCATTCCGCCCGTTCAAACTTTCAACCGTAACACCCGTCTCGCAAGCCCATTTTTGGACGTACTCTAAAATATCGTGATTCGTTCCTAAGCCGTACAATTCGCTTGTGGAATACCATGCCGACCTCTGTGTTTCCTGGTCGTTATAACTTGCAAACATTTAAAAACAATGTACATCGGTACCTATCTTTTCTTCCTCCCTAAATTTCCTTCGCCCGCGCTGTGTACGTACAAAACCCCTTGAGCGCGCGCCGATTATAAAAAAAAAAAAAAAAAATAACCGCCTAGTCATTGGAGAAACGCTATGAAAGTATAGCAGCTGCTACATGATCCGTTTCAGAAACTGTCTCTTAGATGCCCGAAATAGATGGGGAGCCAACGATCACCATTTCATGTTAGATCTTCTACACCTTCATACCACATCCATCAACAGCTTTTGCTCAGCTCTGCTCGACATTATCAGTTTTAACACCGAGAGGCTTATCCTCCGAGAGGACACGGATGCTATCAATCGCCTCCTCGCGGGAGGCACCTTGACGTGAGCGTCAACTTCAATGACGCCAGTGCGGAGGCTTAAGTCGCAAAGACTCAACCAACTACGGTCGGCTGAGGAGTGGCGAACTAAGAACTGCGAAACCTCATTCCAGTGGTGGTGTGAGTATATACAGGGTGAATGACTCTAACTCCAACTTTTGAAAATGCTATAGTTTTTTTATTTTTTGATAAATTTTGTTGTGCCAAAGCAAAAAATGTTGGAAAATACAGCAATTTTCAAACTGTATCAGTAGTTTTCAATATGTCCACCTTTGGCGCGAATAATGGCCTTGAGACGGCGGAAGAAAGTATCGCACGCTGCACGCAAGTGGCTCAGCGGTATTTTAGAACATTCCCGGCGAAGTGCTTGTTTGAGGTGGTCCAAACTTTGGTACTTTTTAGTGCCAGCCTTCGCCTTCAAAATACTCCAGACAGAGAAATCCAACGGATTTGTATCCGGAGAATTTGCAATCCATTGTGTCGAAGAAATGAAGTGTGGAACATTGTTTTTTAACCAATCTTGGTTGACGCGCGCTTTGTGAGACGGTTCCGAGTCTTGTTGAAATGTCTATGGTCTCCGACCGAAATGATTGTTTGCCCAAGGCTTCAATACTACCTCTAAGACAGTTTCACGGTATACGATCGCATTAATTTTGACGCCACGGTCCAAAAACACGAGCGGAGAGCGACCATCGGCGGTTATGGCGGTTATGGCGGTTATGGCGGCCCAAACCTTCACCATCGGTGCTGCCTGCTTTCTGGTGGCCGTCCGAAGGTGTAAATTTTCGAAGGACTTCTTTGGCAAGTAAACTCGGTCATTTTGTTTGCTGACATATTGCTCGATAACAAATGGCGACTCATCGGAAAAAACCAAATTCGGCAACTCACCACTTTCGTGCATGCGTAGCAACTCCTTCGCTCTTTCGACTCTAACTTTTTTCTGTTGCGGTGTAAGATCGTGTGCTTTTTGGAATTGTAATGGCTTGAGCCTAAGCTCATTTTTTAGTATGTGTTGCATCCGTTCCACCGATATGTTGAGCTCACGAGCCATTTTTCTTCCACTTCGACGCGGATTTCGCTCAATTCGAGCCTTCACTTTCCGAACTATTTCTGCCTATGTTGCTGTTTTTTTATGACCACCTCCATGGCGTTTTGCAACGCTGCCAGTATCACGGTAACGAGCTATGGTTCGAGATACAAATGATTTATTCACGTTGAGGTGCTGGAGGGCTCTAACCATAGCTACTTGTGGTTTTCCAGCCAAATATAAAGCAATCACACTATCACGTTTGAATTCCATCGCGGATAAAAATTTTTCAACACAGCTGAGACGCAAATCGTTTAAAAGGCTTGTAAATAATAAAATTCTCTGTCATGTGTCAAAATTTGAGGTCACTGTAATGAACGGTTTGGAAATTATAGCAGTCTGAAGTTGGTTGCAGTTCGAGTCATTCAGCGTGTAGTAAACCCTGCCGAAGGATGCAATGTTGGAGATCAAACCAACCGCGAACGAGCTCTCTCAGGCGCCTTCGCGCGGGCCTGTTTTAGTTAGCCTTACCCAGGTATGGCGTTGCTGCCTGGGCCGGACCTTTCATTTCCGGTCCTACTCGTGGGAACAAAATACGGACAAACCCTGTCTAGGAAGAGTTAGAGGTGAGTGAATGCGAAATCTCGACTTTATCCATCTCCCTACTGGCAGAGGCATTGGAAGAAGCGGAGCTTCTGGCTAGCGAGAGTGAGGAGTTCGATTGAACACCCACTAATGAGAGCGATTTCACCGGTGAGCAGGCTGGTACTCACACCGGTGATGCACAGGGCAGGACCTCGGTCAAAGGGGTAGCCAATACAGCTGGAACATCTGCTGCCGAAGTTACCTTCTATAGGCTGTGCCTGCTGCCTCCATCACCGCTGCTAAGAGTGCGAAGAACGTACACCAAAAGGCAAGAGTTTTGCTACGTAACGCTAGGCATAAGGTAGCAAAATATGAGGGTTGTGATCCCAGCAGCCTAAGCGAAGAGCGAAGGCCTTCGTGGTCAACAAATCGCTTACTCAACAGGCTGCAAGCAAGGGAGATGTTGTTGCAAAGGCGGGTGCGGAAGCCAATGGGGCGCCCTCTATCTTCTACGTGGCAAAATTAAAAACGGGGGCTAGCGTCTCTGGAAAGAAGACAAATTTTAGGAGCAAAGGCGGCAGATCCGACTACGTTGTGGAGCCGAACGAAGCAAAAAATGTCAAGGCTGGTACTTTATTCACTGTGCGTCGTAAGCAAAGCTACCAGAAAGACGAGCTTTTCGTTGCCGTGAATAATGAACTGGAGCCTTGCGGTCGTTTGACAATCGACCAGTGGAAAAATGTCGAGGAGAAGTTTCAAGACGCCCTATGGAAGGAATTATCTACCACAGGAAAGGGAAACTTCAATTCGATGGGGCTGGTTGGGAGGGCGGTCGCAAGGTTGTGGAAATAAGCCTTCTGTGGACTTCCTCAGACGATTCGTTATGGAGGCATATGATGCTTGGGAAGGCATTAAGATAAAATGCACGACGGTGGTAGAGTTGGCAGTAGAGTGTACTCCACTGACGGTATGGGTATGCGCAGAATCGGGAACTAAAAGCCGATACATGGAGAGTCCTTAAGACGGGGTCTAGACGGCAGTACGGGCAGCATTTTCTGCTGTGCCTTAACAGGGACTACTTACCATACCTCGAAAAATCGAAAGGTATGTTAAGGTACAGCGTGATGAGATTGATAGTTAAGCCATCAACCAAGGGAAAGGACGAGAAGGAAACACCCTAAATGATGGAAGTGCTGCAGATAAACCTGCACCACACCAAGGCAGCAACGACCTGTCTGGTGGAGTACATCACCAGGACGTCGCACCCGTACTCATACAAGAGCCCTGGATCAATAAGGACAAGGGTTTTAGGCTGAAAAATTACGAGTTGTTCTACAAGGTAGAAGGTAAGATCAGGACTTGGACTCTTATCAAAAGACAAATAGAGACATTCCTTTTGAATAAATACAGCTCAGGAGACTAGACGGCGGCAACCTGCGAAAGGGAGTGTGCAAACTACTTTGTCTGACCTCGGTCCACTTCCACTATAACTCAGAAGTAGTGACCTCGGAGAAACTAAAGGACTTGGCAAGGCTAGTGGTGAAGGAAATAGAATTGTTAAGTGAGGTGCAATCCGCAGAAGACGAATGAAGAGAATGCCAGCTACGTACTCGTATCTATGTTTTTGGAGAGTACTCAGGTTAAGAAGTTTGAGATAGTCCTCGAAGGGCAAATTAAATAAAACGACGTTGAATGTTTTCTGGATTCGGGAAATATGAACTTGGCTGACATATTCGGAAAGGGGCCGGACATTGTCACATAGGGGTTTCAAAATTCTTTAGACCATCGTTTGATTAAACCATATTGGCATTTAGGACTATCCCATCAATATGCGAACGGAAGATTAGCTCCCTATCGTATAATATTCCAAGGTCGCGAAGGGATTGACTTACATCTAGGAGTAGATTGATTGGACTTACGTGACAAAGCCATTGATTGACATTTGGAGATATTAACCTATCGAAGTCTTCTTGAAGGAGAATAGAGTCTTGGGGTGAAGAAATAAATAGGAGACAGCGCTTAATAATCCTCTCTAAATCGTTTATTATTAAAATGAAAAGAAGGGGACCTAGATGGCTGCCTTATGGGATACCAGAAGTGGTATGGCTAAAAACGGGGTTGAGAAGGCTGACCTAAAACGAATGGTATAGTACTGGTTTGCCAGGTAAGAAGACGAAGAAGGGATCAAAGCCGAGAGAAGTCAATTTGAAATGGATTAATTGATAAGATATTTGATCAAAGGCCTTAGCAAAATCCGTAGCAGGGACAGATAAAATAGGGAGGAAAGTGGATGCAAAAGATTGGAAAGACAATTTTTGAGAAATATTGCTGGCAGTCAGTCTGTCTTTGTAACTTTTCTTCGATAAGGGTGGGGTTAAAAGATTGAGAGAGAGAGAGAGAGGGAGAGAGAGGGAGAGAGAGAGAGAGAGAGAGAGGCCAACAGAGAAATTGAGAAGGCACTTGAAATATATAGGGTCGGGTACGAAGCATTTGTCAATGATTGTTTGAAAAAGTTTGCAAAATAGTTGGCAATAGTATGTGGGTCAGTCGATGATATATTATAGAACCAGAAAGAGACGGGATAACCGTCTGATTGACAAAAAGTCTTAGAGATGGTGGAAAGGCTAATAACTTCGAAAAGCAGTCCCGCTCTCTCTAAAAACCAGCTTAACTCCTTTCTTCCATATTGACACCATCCACTCCGGAACCGCTTACGCATTATTTCAGAATGGTGTTATCTTTTCATATTTATCTTCTTGTGAGGCCTTACTCTATCTTGCCGGTGAGGCTATTGCGTCTTCCTTTTCCCTTTTTGTCCTGAGTGTGACTTCTACGAAGGAACAAATTTGGGTCCAAATCTTATCATTCGTCAGTATAATTTCGACCATGTTTTCTGGCATGATTACGCCGATGCTGCTTTCCAGCTTCTTTCCCACCTCCTGAAACGAAAAAGGTGTGGTTTGCATCCTCTGCTGGAGTGTTTGCTTTGTCAATCTTGTGAAGAAAGGCGTTGAAATATCAGCGTCTGTTGTGAAACTGGGTGACGTAGTAGTTTACTTCGCCGTGTTTCCATTCATTCCATTTAGCCACGTCTTTGATCAGCTTCGCAGTCCATAGTCCCTTACTTATCGAGTTTCAGTACTCTTGCCACTGCCATTTCTTGAGTTCTTTTGCAACCCCAATTGCCACTTTTTTGTCGTAGACGTATTCCCTTTCTGTCGCTAGGAGTTCTATAGGGATCACTCCTCCGACTTCTTAGAAGATTTGATACGCCAGTAAGGTCCCACTTGTCCAATCTCTTTAAGAGAAGAAAATGCAGCCCAAGTATTGGCTGCGTGGTCGTAGATTGGTATAACATGTTGCATTGTTGTCATTCATTAAGTTCAGACGTGCTTAATTTCGCTCCGCTTATTTATTTTCATTTAATTTGTTCCTGCCTAATTTGCAATAATTCGTAAAAGCTATTTCTCGGTCATCGCCTTTGTTGTTTATTGTGTAAAATTGCTTAATAACCCAATTCTCATTCACCGCTCTTTGTGTACATTTTCCACTATTTTGCTGACTTGATCTGTTTGCCTAATAATATTAAAGTTAACCCAATTTTCATTCACCGCCTTTTGCGTAAATTTTCAACTGACCTACTCTAACTTCATGGTCATCATGTCCGAATTATGTGGAAGTGCAAATTGCTCTTCAACAAGTGATCCAAATGCTGTTATGGTGATCTGCAGTGGTCTTTGCTGCAAGTCGTTCCACGCCCTATGCATTGGGTTGAGTAAGAGATCCGTCGCGTATTTAAGGGACTTTAAAAACAACTTTTTGTTCTATTGTGATGAGTGCAAGGACATCACTCCGTCCCACATCTTGCTTGCTATTAAGTGTCTCAGTGATTCGGTCAACAATTTTGCGGCGGAAAACAACCATGCATTGAAATCGATTCAAAATCAATTCACCAAATATGATGACATTTTAAAAACAGTTGAAGACTTATCAATTTCCCTCGAACAATCTGCAAGCTATAATAAGAGTCAATTTAGAAACTTATCTATGCAGTTGGCTCAAAATAGTGATTTAATTAAACGAAACGATAAACATGAAATTAGTGAAGATTTAAAAAATTGTATATCCCACAGTGTTAAATCCATAATTAAATCGTACATCCCCACAATAACAGACTCTTTAAGTTCTCTACGGTCTTCCCTCGATTTTCATCTCCAAAGTACGTCCCGAAGTAGCGTTCCCTCTCCGCCAAATAATGATCAGTTGCTCATAAATATCATGTGCCAAATGAGTGATTTGAGCAACGAGATAACCGAATCACGCGCGCTTTTAAACGAAATTACTGATCACATCCGGATAGCTTCCAGTAAAATCGACGATATACCGGTGCAATCCCAGGTTCTACCGACTGCACCATACAACACCTCGATTCTGACTGAGATGCTTGAATCTGCAATAATGGAACCACCAATAACTCCTGGGTCATCATCTCCTCCACCACAACCCGTTCCAGAAATTCATCCAAATACACCAACTCCTGAACCCACAATCTCACGACTTGGCACCTTATGGACACTTTCGGACTGGAACAATAGCATCAAAAAGTTGAACAATTCGAACAAAGCCGAATCGGTTGCGTTTTTAATAAGAGGTACACATCTCGATCGAGCCAGGCTAACTAGTCTCTTCAAATCTAAATTTAAAATTGATGTCATCAACTGCCGTAAGATCTCCACCAACACCCTCAAGGTAAGCATCCCATTAAAATATGAATGGATGTTCATCAACCCTGCTTCCGACGTCATCAATCTGGGTGGAATAACCATGGAAAGAGTAAAACTAAAGAGAGGAAACAACAAACATCGCAAGGATACTACCTTTAATTCAAATCCCACTAAACCTAGAAAACAGCAGTCTAACTCTTTACCAAAGCCCAACTCTCACAAAAAAAATCCAAAGCCTAACAAACAAGCTCCTGATCCAAACTGGAGTTTTAAAGTTGGGACATTCCCTTTCTTCACGCCTTCTTCACTTCATACTGCTAATCGCGTATACACAAAACGTTCTTCCACACCGTCTAACCCAATTCCCAAACGTGTATCTTTTAATCTTGATCCTCCTCTCAATCATTTAAAAAATCCAACAACTTCTCCTCATCCCACTCAAACTAAAACGACATACTCGTACCCTAACTTTATTCGCTCCCATATTTTAAATCCCTCCCCATCTTCTAAGCTAGAGTCCCACTCTAATACCACACCACCTTCTTTTTTAGACCCCATACTTCCTCCAAAGGCAAAGTTAACCAAGCACCTTATAGATTCAGGGGAAGATGGCCGGTATGTACTCTCTCGACTACGACACCGCAGACTATACGATAATGTTCGTTTATATCTCGCATATCTACATGATAAGCCAGATTCTGTCTGTATAGACGGTATAACGAAAACCAATGCAATGGTTTCCATTCTGCAAGAAGGCCTTCCCACTAATCACAATGATCTGCGCCAACTTTTTATACGTTTTCATGAGCAATTAGATATGACTCCTGATGATGTGGCTAATGATCTCTCTTCTTTTGCGTCTCACGTAAGTTCCAAACGCATACTACACCTCCAGCGAACACGGTCTAGTTTCAAAAACTACCATCGCTCCTAACCCACCACTCAATTCTTTGCCGAAGCCTCCCAAATATCTGTCCCTGTATTATCAAAATGTAAGAGGATTACGAACTAAGATTTCTGCTATATATCTTAATTCGCAGATTCTGCCCTACGACATTTTTGCACTCACAGAAACCAATCTCACCCCTAATATTAAGAATAATGAATTATTTTCCCAAGACTTTGATTTACACCGTGACGACGGTCTTGATAAAGAGGAAAATTTATATGGCCGTGGGGTACTTCTAGCTATACACTCTCGTCTTGAGTCTAAACCCTTTAAAAAATCGTCCACTGCATTCTTTGAATTTGTATGCGCTAGAATTCCTATTTGCAAGCGCAACCTATATATTTGCTGCTGCTATATTCACCCCTCTCAACCAATTCAAGGTTACCAGCTAGCTGTTGATGCAATCGACAGCATT
Organism: Volucella zonaria; assembly: GCA_963966105.1. Taxonomy (NCBI): domain Eukaryota; kingdom Metazoa; phylum Arthropoda; class Insecta; order Diptera; family Syrphidae; genus Volucella; species Volucella zonaria. Next base: position 126,511,475 of record OZ014533.1, on the reverse strand, counting down.
TTTAATGCTGCTGATTCCAACGACGTAGTTATTTTTTTAGGTGATTTCAATCTACCTAAGCTTGTATGGGCTCAGACTGACCAGTCCTACTTTACTGCAACAAATCCTACCTCTGATAAAGAAAACCTTTTCATCGATTGCCTTACTGACTCTGGTCTGTATCAATTAAGTGGTGTCACCAATAACATTGGCAGACAACTCGACCTAGTCTTCGCCACTGATACAGATAACTGCATCATTTTAGAAAGCAGACATCTTCTTTCTAAGTTGGATAGTTACCACCCTCCCCTTTCTCTTACGTTAGCGTATGACAATGGTCTTAATCGCGTTTCTTATGAGTATTCTTACAGTTTTAATTTTCATAGGGCTAACTACGCCAAACTGAATAACCTCCTCAGTATGGCCAATTTTGAATTTCTTTACGATAATCCCAACCTCACGGTTAACGATGCTCTCGCATCCTTTTATACCGAAATTTTCAAATGTCTCTCCCAATCTGTACCTTTTTTACCCAAAAAGAATCCCTCATCATCACCATCCTGGTATAATAAAGAGCTGCGATCTCTTCGTAATAAGAGAAATAAGCTCTGGCGTACTTACTTAATATCGCGTTCCGACATCGATTTCTTTTACTACCAGTCTGCCCTAATAAATTTCTCTGTACTTTGTCAAACTCTATATGATAACTATTTAAACTCACACTCATTTCCGACCCCAAGCGATTCTTTCAGTTCATCAAAACTAAAAGTAAATCGGATAACTATCCATCATCTCTGAATTTTCTAGATAAGTCCTCGGAGGATCCCCAAATTATAGCAAATCTCTTCGCAACTTTTTTTAGCCAAGCGTTCGCCATCCATTCCCAAGAGCCAGACTACTCTTACTTTTCCTACTTAAATAGCTGCCCACAAACAACTTTAGAATATGTGTCTATAACTTTAGAGCAAGTCAAAGATAAAATAATAAACCTCAAAGATGATTATTCCGCCGGCCCTGATGATCTTCCCCCTATATTTTTAAAGAAATGTGAAATGCACCTAGCCCAACCTCTTACAACTCTCTTTCAGCTTTCTATCACCCAGGGATTATTTCCCTCGACCTGGAAAACGTCATTTATTATTCCCCTACATAAAAAAGGCCGAAAAGATGATATTTCCAACTATCGACCAATTGCTAAGCTGTCCTGCATACCTAAGCTTTTCGAGAGCATAATTTATGATATAATGCTTTTCCATTGTAAACCTATTGTTTCCCAAAACCAGCACGGATTTCTCAAAGGTAGATCTACGACCACCAACTTAACGGAATTCGTATCAAGCACTTTATGTGCACTGGAATCTGGAAATGAAGTTGATGTGATTGCCACCGATTTCAGCAAAGCCTTTGATAGGATTTCACATGATATAATCCTTCTGAAATTAAAAGCTCTTGGTTTCCAAATAAACTTTATAACATGGGTTCAATCATATTTAAATGAAAGACAATACTATGTATTATTTAGGTCCATGATTTCTGACCCAATTAAAGCCTCCTCTGGTGTCCCTCAAGGCAGCCACCTTGGCCCCTTACTATTTATTCTGGCCATTAATGATGTTGATTGCATCATTAAAAATTCATACATATCTATTTACGCAGACGATATGAAAATCTTTAGATCTTTAGAAAATCTTCCTCAGACAGCCTACCACTACAGGAAGATCTTGACAGATTTTGTACTTGGTGTCAGAAGAATTTTCTTGAGCTTAACGTCAATAAGTGTCAGGCTATAACGTATTCCCGTAAGCGGCCCCCTACTTCACCTCGCTGCTATCTAATCTTTAATCTGCCTGTTCCCTTAGTGAATGAGTTGCGTGATTTAGGTGTTATCTGTGATAAGGAACTCAATTTCCGTTCTCACATTGATAATATAATAAAGAAAGCCAACTCTGCCCTTGGCTTCATCAAGCGCTGGTCTAAGGAGTTTTCCAATCCTTATGTTACTTCTTGAATATGCAAGCCAAGTTTGGTCCCCCTACTACAGAACACACATCCTCCGGATAGAAGCTGTTCAACGCAGGTTTTTACGATTCGCTTTACGTGGTCTTCCCTGGAATGATAGCCAAAACTTACCACCTTATACCGACCGGCTGAAACTTATAAATTTACAACTCCTTTCTATACGTCGAAAAGTTGCCGACATTCTCTTTATTCATCAAATTTTAGTTGAAAATATCGATTGTCCTTCTTTACTTCGACTTATTTCTTTTAATACCAACCCACGCAATCTTAGGTCTGTGCCACTTTTCCGGCTCAATCTTCACCGAACGAATTACGGACACTTGGAGCCAATGTCTAGAATGCTTCGTGAAGTTAACGATATTCTGCCTCTCTTCGACTACCATCTCACCAAACTCTCTCTTAAAAACACTCTTATTTCCACCTATACGTCACATCCTAACTTTTTTTAACCGCTCCCATCCTTTAGTTTTTATCTTTAGTTTTAAGTGAAAATTGTTAGTTCTAAGAATAAGCTTGCAATAAGCAATAATAAATCTGTCCGGGGTTGACCCGGGCCGCAAATCAAAATGCCCTGTATGGTCCTCAGTGAGACTTCTCACAGGAAATCAACGCAATGTGTCCGATATGAGAGCGCGGATTGTCATATATTGTATATCAGTGGCTTAACAGTGATCAAGTTTGAAAGTTTCTTGTTCAAAGAAATGTAGTAATACACTACTGTCGCACTTGAAACTTGACATGCCGATTCTCTGGTTATCATAAGAAAAAAATCATCATCTGCTTTTTTGAGCCGGGAACAGGATGGCCTTCCCTACTTGTTTGACTAGAAATTCATCTCCGGTTCAGAGGTGTCGATACGATTTTTCTTGTGTGCGGTAGTCGAACAGTGAAGGACCCGGCGAGCCGAAGTTTTTTTTTTGCAAATCATTTTTTTAAAATATGGAAAATAGTTGTGGTTGAAACTGAAAAAGTACAGGATATTTCCTCAATGTTGCCGTTCATTAAGAATTCCGACACTAGTCCCGCATTTATCCCATAAATCCAGATTTTCAGCCTGGGCGCGATCATCCCTTTTTCTTTATGGCCTTCATGGATGCGACTGAACCAACAAAACGCTTAACTGTGTTTTATTTTTTGCTCACTATAAGATATATAAATTTTTGTAGAGTTTTTGCTCAATTGTAATGAAAGATATTTGATCTTCGATTGCCGCATACACAAGATAGCTGAATAAGCCAAAACTGTGGTCGATTTTCAAGTATTCAACCGGAACTGAGGCAACTTGTACTAAGATTGCACCATCCACTAGCCAGTCTTGCCAAGGTTTGCACTGTATTTGAAATGATCCTCGTTTAACTCGCCCTTTGTTCAGGCTTCGTGTTTTAGGATACAGAGTCACTCATCTCATCACTGGGATTCCGCAGGATGTTTTGCTCACTTTGTCTGCTGAAACCAAAAGGTCCTACCCTCTTAAAAGTGGTTCATCTCCCATAAAAGCTTTTTGACTTGTGTCAAAATATTCAGAAAAACAAAATGATAGTACCGATTCACCTTCCCTTTCAGATGACATCGCCTACAATTAAAACACTTTTTTTCTATTTTTGATTTGGATAATATATATATAAAATTCATATCTCGTTTTCGTGTACTTCATTTTTGTTTTTATATATATATAATGTAGTTTGTTTCTATTTAGTTTATATGATACTCGTAATAAAAAAAAAAATCAGTTTTAACATCACATACGATTCTATATCATTGCTTTTTTACATATATAAAAATACTTTTGGTTCTTACTATGTTTCTTCATTTTTTTTATTGAACTTAAATTAAAAAGTACTATATAAGAAAAACAAAAACAAAAACAAAATGAATAATAAAATTAATAAGCAAACTTTTTAAATAAAACAGTAAACATAAATAATAATAAAGAAAACTAATATTACAAAAATAAATTCAGTTAATTAACTTTTCACATATATGTTTATTTTTTATTTGTTTTTTGTTTTTCTAAAACTCTTATTTTGTTTATTCTCTAAAGTAATCACATGTGGTTGTCGTAGACCTATTACATATTTTATTTTATTAATTATTATTTTATTTAAAATTTTTGCATTTTGTTTTTATAAAATTTTGCCAAACTAAAAACCGATAAACGAAAGATCTCTAATAGTTTTGTTGTGTTAGAAATTGTGAATGTGAAAATTGACATGCATTTCATGTTTTATGGTATAGGGTTTCCCAACGGGCAGTTTTAAGGATTTTTCCAGGTTAGATGACAGATTTGATGAGTTTGGGATTTAAAAAAAATTTTAATATTCCAGATCTGTGGCCGAAAAATATGAAAATGGTCCAAAAGTCTCCTTCTGAATGGGAATGACTTTCACTGATACCTCAACGATTAGTCAAGGGGTCCTGAATAAAGTTACACTGCGTTTGGTAATTAAAAAACTCTTTAAGTTAGTAGACATCATTTAGATCTTGGGATAGGCCAATACTTTGGCTTAGAACGCTGGGATAGTTTTCAGACAATCTTCTGAAGATATGGCGTTGGGTGGTAAAGGAGAGTATTTGTATCAGCTCGAGCGGGCAGCTACAATATTTGCCTACGGCAGTAAGACCTCGGTTTTTGCGAAGGGAGGACAAACGCCTGGGAATACGGATTTCTACTGATAAAAGCCCGAGTTGCAATGAAAACTACTCGAAACGTCGGATTCACCGTGTCGACAAGAAAGTAATGGAGTTCCATCGCAGTTCGAGGATCACCATTGATGCAATAAGACTGGGCTTATCGAACGTTAATGATCCTAGGTTTCAAAATAGCACATTCATCGTAAATGAATATACACAAGGCATCGACGGGCGAATTCAGAAAATTTTGAGCTGACTTGTTACCGGCTGTGGGGCTTGGACCATTCAGGGATTATTTTCTTCGGTTCACTAATTTTTTATTTTTAAAAAAATCTACGGGCTCTAAGTATTTCATATCTTCAAAATGATTTCCCAAATACAAGAAGGTCTATAAAATTTAAGGCCTCAAACCAAACTATATATCGTTTAAGGTTTTCCCTGAATCAATCTAAATCCAACCTCGGAATTGCTCGTTCACGTCGAGTTTTGGAGAGATTCGAACCCAACAAAATCGTATGTTACATCACGAGATATTTCGTGGACTCGCAGCACCATCTGAATCTGAAAGTATCAAACTACTCTTCTCATTTAAAGTATTTTCTCTCTAAGAAATCACTAGTTGAAATTTATAAGTTTGCTTGTAAGCGGACATTCGCCTGACTCGCTTCGTAACTATAAGTCGGCTTAGGCCGTTAATATGCAATGGATTTGTTGTGTCGAATATATTTCAATGTTTTCTAAGGAGATTCAGTTGTAATTTGAGATGCCATCGGATTCAGTCTAGTCTGGTTTAAAAGGTATCATAATTTTTTGAACTCTTTCGACGGTGTATTGCACAGAATTCGACGGTTCTGAAAAACAGCTTTTTTTGAAACAAAATTGCTCTCTTTCCGTACTCTTTCTGACAGTAAAGTAGTCTTGCTACAGTAAAAACGACAGATAGATTTTAAAAAATTGCGGAGCAACTTCCTTAGCCTTATGAGGCAGCCTGCATGGTTATTCAGCTTCAATGTCTCAAGCTTCGCATCGTGAGTTTTCAAAAAAAAAGCGCAGAAAGTCAAGGGATGAACTGGTCGTGTCTCTCGTGGTCTAGGAAGGAGTGCACCACTGACCTGCTAGACAAACTGAAAAGTGCATTTGGGAGATACTCGTACATGTACTCCAAGATCAATTTTTAAACCGCAGAGAAGGAGTTGTGTGTTGCTTTGAAGATTTAGGACACAAACCCTATTGAGGAATATGTAAAAAAAGAAACGACACAAACGCACGACTATTTAGCTCTTCTACTGCGTCACACGTGATTGACAGTTGGGAGACACTATAAGAACGGGCTGAAGAAAGTGTGCTGCAAACATCTAAGCGAAGAAACCATTATGTCCATACCTAAATATGTTTCCTGGAAAATTCAATAAAAAGTGTTTTCAACTTCGTAAAAGCTGGAGATATTGTCAAAGGACGACCAGTGCGGAAAAGTAAATGGCGGCGTTAGTATACCATATATCGCCTCTGATACGACGTTCTGTGCTATTTAATTGATAGAGAAAGGAGACGTGTTTGTAATAATTATCAAATCAATCAAAAGCAAAGTTGAAGACATCAGCGTGCGTCAAGTCGTTAGGATCACTCTTTTAGATTTAATGACATTACAAGATGAGATAACAGATGCCCGATCCATGATCATGTGAATTTATGACTATTATGAATATTTTGACATTTTAGACAAATAGAACCCACATTTTTCGGCGTACATGGATCCCTTAATCAAGCATGCTGTACTTATTTCATATGACTTCGTTTCGAAATTTGACTATCGTCGATCAATATTAGCTGATCTACATATGCACTTGTACATATAAAAGATTGATTGCCATATGACTGATCGTTCGTAACATGTTTATAATGAAAGGCCTAATAAGCGTAGTATCAAGGAAAATTGTAACACCACGTTGGGCGTAGAAGTAGACCTAAGACAGTTTTTTCTTCCCAATTATACGAGTAACATTCCATCGATTCACGTAGATTAGTTTTGATCGATACTGATCCTTTATGATCGACGCTCATCGAACCCTGTCAACACTGATCGACACTATTCGATACTGATCAATACTATCGACCCAAATCGCAGTTCGTCAAAGCTGATCAATGATCGACACTGATCGATAATTAACACTGATCGCCTCTAATCGACATTTTTAGACTGATCTTGACTGAACAAAAATTGTCATCAAGTCCTGACACTGATATTTATTGATCGACGATGATCGATAGTGATCGGTAGTGATCGATAGTTGATCCATAGTGATCGATAATGATCGACATCGATCAAAATTGATCAAAACGCTTTTATTTGATATAATTCTTTAAATGGGAACTTATTCAAAATTCGAGCTAGAAGTAGAAGTTTTGCCAAATCACGGACATAGCGTTCAACAACACGTGCAAATGATAAAATTGTTTTATCGAAATGGGTGTTCTGTTCTGGCAACGTTCTGCGCGCTTTGCCCATTTTACAGTCACCATAATCGTCCTACCGAGAGGACTCTTCGCAGTGTGGTGGTTAAATTTGAGTCCACTGCTTCAGTAAACGATAAACCAGCACCCGTACGTCGACGAAATGCAAAATCTACCGAAAACATTGCCGCTGTCCGTGAGAGTGAACAGAAGAATCCGAGGCAATCGATTTCGCGTTGCTTACAAGAACTCGGCCTTTCGCAGACCACAACTTGGTGAATTTTGCGTCGTGATTTAAGCCTGCACTCGTAAAAAATAAATGACCCAGGAGCTGAAGGTAAACGACCATACACAACGACATGTGTTCGCTGAATGGGGTCTGGAGCAGTTGGAAGCTGATTCTAATTTTCATTGAAAAATCATCTTCAGCGATGAGACCTATTTCTTGATGAATGGTTACGTCAACAAACAATATTGTCGAATTTGGGACGACACCAATCCACGTGAGATCCAAGAGCGTCCAATGCATCCCGAAAAATTTAGTGTTTGGTGTGGATTTTGGGCTGGCGGGGTCATCGGTCCATATTTCTTTGAGAACGACGTTGGTCAGGCCATCACCGTCAACGGCAAGCGTTATAGGTCGATGATTACCAACTTCTGTTGGACTGAATTAAATGATATGGACACCAACGGTATGTGGTTTTAACAGAATGGCGCTACGTGCCACACAGCTCACGGCACATTGGGAATTCAGCACGAGCGATTCGAGGACATAGTCATGTCACGTGGACGTGATGTGATTTGGCCAGCGAGATTGTGCGATTTGACCCCGTTAAAATTTTTCTTGTGGGGTTTTCTGAAGTCGCAGATCCATGCGAATAAGCCATAAAGTGGCCCTCAAAGCCAACTCAACCCATGCTATCGGTCAAATTCAGCCTGATTTATGCGCCAGAGCCACGGAAAATTGAACATTTTGGATGCGCGCCACTCAGACATTTGAACGATGTTATATTCCATACATAATGGCATCGATAGACCTTTCAATCAAATAAAAAATTTCGATGATATCTCACACACACTTTGTTTTATTTAAATTTAAAGATAGGAAGCGCTTAATGAAAGACCTTTTACCTAAGACACATACAGAAGTGATAACTATTTCATGGCTCTTGCTATAGAATTTCAGGATTAATATGACGAACAACATCCCACCATCAGAGAGAATTAATCTTTCAACCCATTCAGAGAACATTTATGTTCTACCGACCAAGCTTTCCAAGCTTAATTCTAACAAAGTTGCTAGACTCGGTGGCTAAACTGCCGAGTGCTTCAAGGAGCAGGTGAGGATTAAATACGGAGCATACATAAACTCATCTCTAAAATCTGGATTAACGAAAGAATGCCGGACAAATGGAACCTCAGTATTGTTTGTCCGATCCTAAAGAAGTGACATCCCCTAATCTGTGCAAACGACGTGCATGAGAATATATCTCCTCAACAAGGCATATAAAATCCTGTCTGTCATATTAAGTCCTTTCGTAAACAGTCTGACCAGTCCCTATAGTGTAATTTTAGACCAGAAAAGTCCACCATAGATCTAATTTTCATATTACCGCAGATCCTTGAAAAATGAGCCCCAAATCGATACACACCATCTTCTTCATCGATTTTAGAGCCAAACTCCTTCGACTATGGAGGCTATGCGAGATAATGATGGAGAGTGCACGCTGCTTCGTCAAAGTCGGTAAGACAAAATCGTGACCTTTAGTGTCAGAGGGACTATGCGTGACTTTTCCAATATCGTTCTTGAAAGAATTGTGCGAAACTCCAAAGTCAGCTCTAGAGGCACTACCTTTCAAAAGTTTGCTCAGTAACTCGCACACATAGGCGACATTGACATAATGGACAGGACATAGCAAGCTGTCAATAGAGCGTTTATGACCACTGTAACAGAAGCGCCAAAGAAAGACTTAGCTGCCAATAAAAAAAAAAAAAAAACAAATTATATGCTGACAACAAAGAGGGACACGCAACATCCGCGGCTAGGACAAAACATGACCATAGGCTGCAACAACTTTGAGGTAATAAGGGACTTTATCTACCTCTGCTCGGCTATCAACTCCTACGACACCATCGCGGAAATCATGCGGAGAATCACTTTAGCTAATCGCTGTTTCTTTGAACTTAAAAGGCAATTAAGTAGTAAAGCCCCCTTTCGAGCTACTAAAAGAACTTTACACAAGACACTGATCATTCGAGTCCAGCTACAGCAATTAAAGCTTGAACACCAACTTCTCAGGCTTCGAAAGAGAAGTTCTTCGGAAAATTTCCAGTCCCGTTTGCATCTATAGAGAATGAGGGAAACATTTCAACAGGGTAATATGCAGCGATGTCGACCTCTTTAGAAAAGTTCGGATAGGTCACCTTGAATGCGTGGACACCGGCGTTCCCGGAAGGTTTTCCACTCCAATGCAGAGGAACAACGCGATAGAAGTAAGCCTCTGGTAACTTCATAGGCGCAACTGGATGCAACTGGCTAAACATTGCGTTAGCTGGAAAGGCATGTTAGCTGAGGCCCTGGTTCTCCACAGACTGTAGCGCCTTCTAAGTAAGTAAGTAGAAGCTCCGAAGTTGTTCTTTGACGAAACCCAATCGAATTTTGTTCAGCTCTGACAAGTTTCATAGCTCAAATGACATCTTGAGATCATAGAAATGAATATGAGGAGACGGTGGGTTTTCAAAATTCTTACTCAAAATGTAGTCGTTATACAAATATCGTTCGGTCTATCGAATTCAACAATAACAGGCGATAAGTGAACAACATTGCGTCAAATAAAATGAGTAGAGAAGGCTTTAGTGTTACTCTGAAAACCAGCATCTGGTTATGACAAAAGTAATATCGGTACAATCTTAAGCCACCGAACAAATCTCACTCAGTGCGGCTTATAGATCCAGAAAAGGACAAAGAGAGCTAAATGTTAGATCCAGATTCTAGCCAAAAGGGTTACTGGATGCAAAATTCAGCTATCGGGGGATTTTATCGTACTTTCATATGATCAAGAAATTCAAGCCATATGCGGAAACAAGGGAAAGCAAGTAAAGACCGACTTATAAATTCAAGAACAATCAGAAATCATTTCCTTGTTTATCTCACCTGGGTCAAGCAGAGCTGTTCGGGTAGTTTATGACGTCTTCCATTGAAAATCCAACTAACTTCTCGATCAATTTGGAAGGATCCTTTGGACCAGAAATACATACGATGGTCTTTTTTCTTATGAACTAGGGAATGATTCAGAAACTTGTGGATAAATAAGCAGCCGAGTTGCTCACATCTTTAAAACTGCCACTTGAACCATAGTCCCGTTCATGTAGATAGGCCAAAAGCAATGGAAAATAAGGTTTTTAGAGAAGCACTGAAGGGAGTTCAAGTGTATAACATGGCGTTTAAATATTGTTGCCAATGTGGGTTACAATAATTAATTTAGAATAATATTTACTAATAGTGTTGTTTAAATAATTTCACTATAGTCAGCATAAGATAAATTGGAAAAAGAACTCAAAGGTCCCATTGGAAAGCCCTAGTATTCTATTAATTTGTTTTTGTTTATGTTTGTTTTTTTTTCCTTTTCTTCTATAACTGTTGACATTTCTATTATTTCTTCTTATTTCTACATTTAGTAATTGTTAATTATTTTCTTTGGTTTAATTAATTTTCCTTCTTTCTTTGGTTGTAAAATACTGATTTTCCTGCGTTCAATTTAAATACTAATACAATAGTTGCACAATGCTTTTTTTTTTTAGTGATAAAACAGTGTTTTTTGTTTTTTTTTGTTTTTTCGTAAACTTGTAAACTAATGCATTTGTTGTTATATATTTTATATAGAAAATTGTCCAATTTTTAGGTATTTAAACTTAAAGGAAAAAAAAGAAAGAGAACTTAAACCCTTTTATTGTTAGTAGTGCCATTGTGTAAATTAACAGAATTCACAACATTATTCATGTCGACAATAACTGAATCAGGTAACGAACATTTCCTATCTAAATCAGTCTGCCCATCCAAGAGGATGTGTCCATTCGGGGTAGTAACTGGTAGCTCCTATATAAATAAATAAAAAATAAAAAAATACTTTTGGTAGCGACATTATTCTAATTAGTTTTGAAAAATATACAAAAATGTTCTCTTTTTTATTTTTTTAAATAATTGATTGAATCATTGTAGATAAGTATGTACATACGGGTTCTTATAGAGAGATATTTATTTTAGTTATGATTGTGCTACTAAGTAACCTGGATTAATTTCGGTTACCTGGTAGAGAACAGCAGCGTCTAGGGCCATTAATTCCTTTTTGGATAGTTCCTCAACAACAGCAGCAGCATAACAATCGCCAAGCATGTTATTTGTAGTCCGAATGCGATCACTGCAATTGAAAGTGGATACAAATTTTATGAGACTTACAGGATTATAAATAGTATGGAGGACAGTGTATATTTTTGTGAAATTTATACTTTGATTCGCGATTGACTCTTTTTGAAGTGTCGAATTCGCGTCAAACTGTAGCTTCTGACGCTATTACCTTGATAAGAGTCAAATTTGGACGTGCATTCGCAGAAATTTCCACATTAAGGCTGCTTAGTAAATCAGTTGGATTTGCCATGTTAAACGAAGGATAATGGCAAATTCGGTACAGGAAGCAATCGAGGCGGTATTGATGGTTACGAGGTTCTAGCAATTATTCTGGAACAATATATGGATCACTCAAATGCAAAAAGATTAGCAAACTCTTGAACTCAGTAGTGAGATGATCCAAAGTAGAGTACCTAACCTATAGAATGGTTCTAATGTCAGAAAATTTAGCCAACGCAACATATGGCGTACGAAAAGGAGCACATATTCTCGGTATGTGTGTCAATAATAACTTACGTTGGAGTAATCACATATCCGGTGTAGTAAAAAATGGGAAATGTCCAGGTTTCCTCAAGCAATGTAAGAAATACTTCACTCCCTATGATCTGGACTCAATATACAGGGTGAGTTTTTTAACTTGAGACACCCAAATTACTCGAAAAATACGCGGGAAAAATGTTTCAGACAAAAGTTACAAAGTTCTGAAGGGGACATAAGATGGTGACCACGAGTTTGACCTTGAGACCCATTTTCATGGTCAAACGAAGGTCACTTTTGGTTTTTCAAATGATAATTCCTGATTTTCATTGCTCAGTCGTATTGCTCGTAGGCTTGTCATTTGTTTTATGCGTTTAGCATAACCCAGAAACAACGACGTGGACGTAGCAGTATTTTGCTTCCTTCGGGGTGATTAATTAGAGTGGGTCCCCTTGCCTCCCACTGTTGAATCATTGAATTCTTCCCATTTCGACGTTTATTTCCCGAGACTATTTCAACAAATGCTCGAAAATATGACCATTCACTTCAATACACTTGTCTATCCGCGCTCTAAATGAACCAACAGAACTGAGAAGTATTTCTGGCGTAATCTTCCGGCAAGCTTCAGTTATTCGTCTTTTCATGACCTCACGTGTTGTCGGCTTTTTTCTGTAAACCTCACTTTTTAAGTAGCCCCACAAGAAGAAATCAAGTGACGTAAGATCAGGTGATCTAGCAGGCCATTGCCTCGGATCCCCTCGTCCGATCCATCGTTGATGGTAAACATTGTTTAATACGCCCCGGGCTACTTGGGAATAATGGGCTGGACAACCATCATGTTGATACCACATTGTTTGTCGCAATTCCAATGGCAGTTCTTCTAGTAATACTGGAAGATGGTCCCGCAAGAAGTTTGCATACTTTTCGCCATTCAAGTTGCCGTCAATAAAGTATGGACCTATTAATTCCCGCCCAAACATTAACATTCCAAGGGTGCTGGCGTTCAACTTATCGCAACCAAAAACGGTTTTCGGTAGCCCAGTAATGCATATTATGTCGATTGACCGTACCGTAATTGGTGAAAGTCGACTCATCAGAGAATAACACCTTGGCGAAGAAAAGGTAGTCTCGTTCAATTTGCTGAAGTGTCCATTGACAAAAGGAAACCCGGTTGCGAAAATCCTCACTAGAAAGTTCTTGATGCATTGAAACATGATGAGGATGGTATTTATGCCGATGTAATATCTTACAGACAGTCGTTTGAGAAATTCCTGATTCACGACTTATTTGACGAGTGCTAATGTGAGGATCGTGTGCAACGGCAGCTAACACTGCTATTTCATTGTCCTCAACAGCCACCCTATCTCACCGATCCCTTTTCTTTGGTTGCACACTTCCTTCACCAGTGAATTTTTGGATGACCCGATAAAATGAAGCGCGCGATCGTTTCTGGTCTGGGAAACATTGGGCGTAAAGAGCAACAGCACCATCGATGTTCCTTCCACTTTCTCCATAAATCAATATCATTTCAATTTTCTCTTGAACTGAAATAGCCTGCATTATTAATCTGGAAAACGTTACTAATAATCATCAGTTCCTCAAAACAAATATCGAACTTCTAACAGCCTAACAACGTTGGAAACCGATTAATGATTTAGGCGTGCCAGTGCAGTGGTATCTACCACTAAATGAATAAGACCTTTGAGACAAAGTCGTGTGCCCCATTGAGGAATACGACTGAGCAATGAAAATCAGGAAATATCATTTGAAAAATCAAAAGCGACCTTCGTTTGACCTTGGAAAGAGGTCTCAAGGTCAAACTCGTGGTCACCATCTTATGTCCCCTTCAGAACCTTGTGACTTTTGTCTGAAACATTTTTCGCGATATCGCATATTTTTCGAGTAATTTGGATGTCTCAAGTTAAAAAACTCACCCTGTATAAGGCATTCATCCGCCCAAAATTGGAGTACAATGGCCACACCTGCTAGACAGGATTCAAAACCGTTCGATAACACTCATATGTAATACTAATATCACTCAGACAATGGACACCCTCGAACACCCTCTATTTTATCGCTATTTCCACCGTCAGAGCTCCATAGAAATCGCCAGTAGCATTCCGTCCCTTCAAACTTTTAACCGCAACTCTCGTCGCGCAGTGAATGCTCATCAGTACACCCTGAAGCCCACTTTCGGACATACTCTAAAATATCGTGATTTGCTCCTAAGTCGTACAACTCGCTTATGGAATGCCCTGCCTAGCTCCTTATTTCCTAGCCATTATAACCTTCATACATTTAAAACCAACTTTCATCGGTACCTTTCTTTCCACCCTCCCTGATTAATTTTCCTTTACCCGCGTTGTGTGCAAGCATTTTAAGAGGAGTTAAAACCCTTGTCCGGGCCCAAACTATAAAAAAAAAGATAGAAATATTATATAAGAAGATTTGGCTATAGAAGATTGTACATTGGGTAATTGAAATCCTTGTAAGATAGTTGGCTTTAACAGGTTGTCTCGAGCGATAATAGTCCTTTTCGATTACACCTATCTTGTACGAGTATATATCTTGTAAGGGCTACTTCAAAGTATTCGAACTAAGGTTTTTATGAAGAAGCTTGACAATAGCATATTCGGCTCCTCATTCATGAGGTATACTCGGGATATATGGTAGTCTTACAAGTTGCAGATTACAAGTCTTTTGTTATTTTGGTATTTAATGCTTGACTAAAATTTCTGGTATACGATATCGACTAGATTCTAAAAGGGTCATCCTGTCAGACCTAATTTTGAGCACTTTTCGTGTAAATTTTCTTGTTTATCGCAAATAGCCATTCTATTTAAACCACATCTAGTCCGGGTCAATTTTATCCACATTTTGATAGAGAATGGTCGTAGATAGAGGGAAAGTTGTTGAGAACAATAAATTTCGGGTCTTTGGTCACACTATCTTTGACAAAGGCTATATTTTCTTTTGAACTTTACCTGTTCGAAAACACTTGGGACATTGTACATTTTTTTCTTTTTCTGTCCGAACAGAGCACTTAGACAAAGAACTAGTCCATCGTACTCTTTGTAAAGTTCCTTTCGATGAAATCTTTCAGTCTTACGAAGAAAGATAAGTAGGCGCTTTAGTGACAAGGTGTCCACAGTAGCAGCACCCTCCATGTTAGTACCGAGTACCTGCAGCCTGATGCGAGTGCAAGCCGGACATTCACAGAGATAGTGCTCGGTGGTGTCGCCATCACTTTCATAGCAAGCATCGCAGGATATTGTGTCACTTATGTCCATCAAATATAGGTGCTTTGCAAAAGTGTAATACCCTGTCACGACCTGCAGTCTTTCCAGCTGAGGGACAGCAGAAAGGCCGCTGACATCCTATAGACGTCGGGAAGCATTCATTTGGTCTGCCTGCAAGCAGGGGATTATGTCATCTGCAGTTGTGCTCATATGAGACCCAATTGTCAATTGAAGCCTTAACTAAGCACGCAGGCAGACTCAACGTAGGTTCTGGTCTTGAAAAACTCTTCTCTGAACCTTGCCTGGCAAGTTCATGGACGATTTCATTTCCCGTGATCCCATTGTGACCTGGGACCCAGACAAGAGTCACTGAATTTAGCCTTCCGACTGTGTTCAGTGATATCTTGCATTCTTGAACTAACTTGGAAGTCGTAAGATGCAAATGCTTAAACTTCTCCACCGGTTCTCCGCAATATAGTTTGCTGCCATCAGGACTGCGTAAATCTCCGCTTGGAAGACAGATGCAAGCTTTTCTAACGTCGTCGTCCTCCAGAAAGACAACAGCGCCACAATCTATATTAGGTTTGGGGCCATCCGTGAAGACCCGACTGCAATTCTTTCCTGGTTCAGATTCTGGCCAAAACCAGTCGTGGGTACACGGAAAATCGATTTCGTATTTTTTCCGCAACACGATTTCTGGTGTCATTGCATCGGACGGCAGTGCATGTTGTACCAAAGATCACTTCTTTTTAGACGGAAAATGACTTTGGGAGTGCAGCCCATTATATGAATGTCAAGGGGAGAGAGATTCATTAATGAGTCTAGGGTAGAGCCACGACTGCTGGGGAAAACCCCCAAGTATATGAGACAAACCCTTCTTTGGAGTCTGGTAAAATTAGGAATCACGTATCTTCGCGAGAGCTTATTCCACCAGACAACCGACGCATAGGATATAATTGACCTTGCCATAGCCGTGTAGATCCAAAGGACCCTTCTCGGTACCAAGCCGCATTTCTTGCCGATAGCTCCTCTGCACTGCCAGAAGGCCGACAGCGCCCTAGATGCTTTCGACGTAACATGTTTAGTCCAGAGAAGTATGTTATCCAGGATGACACCCAAATACTTAGCTTCTTTGGTGAATTGTTCTCCTAAAGAGAACAACCTCAGCTTTGTGAGGATCGACTGAAAGCATATTACTTGTGCACCAGTCGTCGATCACGTCTAGGGCTGCCTGCGCTTTACAGCAGACAGTCGTTAGACACGATCCAACAGACTGTACAGCTACATTATTCGCATATGCTTATACACAGACGTTAGAACTATTGAGCGTGTTGAGCAATGAGTCGACCAACATGCATCATAGCAGTGGGGACGGAACGCCGCCTTGCAGGCAACCCCTGTTTATTCAAACCACCACATATTGGGCGCAGACAGCATTCACAATCAATGTCCCATTCACCAGCAATGGTTTTATCCACAAAACTAGGGATTCGTCTATGCCGGGTTATCTGGACGAGTTGCACATGCCGTCAAATGTTGCGTTGACGAAAGCACCCACAATGTCGATGAAAATGCCTAAGACGTATTCCTTCTTGTCGAGTGCACCTTCAATTCTGCTTACCAGATTCTGAACCGCACTCTCGCAGGATCTTTCGCGTTGACAGACGTGTTGCATCGCCGATAGAGGATGCAATCGCAAGGCGGTTTTGCGCACCTAGCTCTCGACCATTCTCTCGATGCTTGTCAGTACGAAGGAAGTCAGACTTATAGGTCTGGAATTCTTGGCGAGCGAATAATCCTCCTTTCGGCCGCTCTCACTGTTTGCCACGGACTCGGTATATATGCCAGTGTCAGGCTAGCAGTGAAAATTCTCTTCAGGACATTATACATACTCTATGAGTTCTAAAAAGGCAATAACGCTGTGAAGGCAGAAACAAAATTGTGTGGAGTGTTTAGAGAGCCCGCAGTAACGGCTCAAACATGCCAAAGATAAATTCCGGCCGAGTCTAGCAGATGAAGTCCTGCATATCCTGCGTTAACTTCTATAGATGTGGCCTCAAGCTTGGAGTTCATCAGATGAAATTCGAATTTGCATGTAAATGCTAGATGGTTGGGACCGACTGTCATCGATTCAATGATCGTCAGGTTAACACGATCAACTGTGCTCTGTGCTTACTAAGGGTATGTTCTGGACTTGATTTTTTAATCGTTTCAGATGACCTGGGTTTAGGCTTCAGTACGAAATTTATGGCATCCCAATTTAACTTTGAAATACCATTCGTCTGTATTTTCTCAAGGACAGAGGTATGACGCAGGAGCCACGAAGAAGACTAGGTGATAATTTTCACTCACGGCGCTGTTGTCTTCTCAAGTCAGTTGAAATTAAGACGCGTACGTTGCCCGCCAGTCTACAGCTGTGTCTTCTAAGCTGAGATATTGGCTGCAGTAGAAGGGCCTGATACACGATAATAAAGGCAATATCCCAATTAGGAAGGATATTTAGTGACTGCCAGGCTACGGTTAAGGTCATCGCGGCAGCCGAGATTAAATCAAAGCTTATGAAACGCTTTCATGAAGAGCTTAAGGGTCTTTGCTACAAAGAAGTGTCAGACAACGAACTTGCAGACAAGTGAGCTCGAAAAGGATCTTGATTTGATAAAGAAAACTGGCGGATTTAAGCATCAAACCTTTAGAATACAACTAGGGCTATCCGTGCGATTCAAAGCTAAAAAAACCAATGAAATTTCAAAACCATTATGACCGGCATTCAGCACATTCAAAGGCAAGTAAGATTCTCTTGAAAGACTGAGCTGAATTACTGGATTACTCACAGGCCCACAAATCCCATGTGCGCATGTAATAAAGCTGCGTCTTATCGACGACAACCTCTACAGTGATCTAGACTCACAGGAGGACTTTCTATGACCTCTAAGAACCATCCGCTGTTTCGTTTACAATGCAATTGGTTGACTGAGACCCACTCAGGACCAATTGTCAACCAACGGGCCGCGGAAACTACAATTAACAATACAAACAAACCGGTGTATCACAGTTCGTTGAGGTACTCTGGTGACTTTCGGCTTTAAATACACCAGCACCCTGAAAACCTAATCCTACCTAACCCCATAACCTCCAACATCTTTACGAGGACATTAAGTTTAGGCGATTCATCAAGTCCAGTCATCCTCTGGTTATTTAAGAACTTCCTAGAATTGGTAGAAGATTTTACCAGGAATTATTTTTATTTAATTTCCACAGAACTTTTGTAAAAATTTTGCACCATACACGACAATTGGACATTATTGAGAATCAATAAAATATAGAGGGCTGCTTCGCGGAAGATATCATTGTATTCCGCTCGAATGATGCCAAGCCCATATCCAGCTAAAGGTGCAACAACTCGTAGGATAACCATCAGGGCATTGAGTCCAATAGAATTTACCAGTGACTCATAGTTTTCCTTTGGAAGAAAAAGCTGGAATTGAGCTCTCAAGTTTTTTCTGCGCTTACCCTTAAAACATTGTAGAGAATCTTGATGTTGCAATAAAGCGAAATTGTTTTGGCAAGCAAGCTTATGTCATGGAAGTTTAGTTTAATTTTTTTTAAAATGACAATTTCTTGAATGGCGAACAATTTGCTGTTTCCTTCAACTTTTGGAGGGATCAGGCACAAACGAAAGATTTGGTAAATCCCTAAAATCTACAGGCGAATCAAAGTGGGTAAACGTTGTTGACTTATAGGACTTACTGTTAAAAAAAGTGTTGTTGCACAAACCAGTAATTTGGACCACTGACCAAGATCTGCTTGGTCGCATTCTATTAAAAATGAGGATACTTTCATGACGTCGTTACAAACTCTTTGGTTTTCTATCGGCTTGCAACAAATTTTGTGGAAATTTCGTGCCATTGGAGGTAAGTACTTCTGATTTTTAGTTTTTGATTTTTTTTAATTTTTATTTATTTATTTATATTGCAGAATTTTGTGCACATTTAGAGAAATGAAAAATGTTTTTAGGAGCCTGTCACAAAAAAATTGGAGGCAAGGTTTGCCTAGAGGCTTCCAAACTGAGTGATTCAAATACCCCTTCCAGGCACTCGTTTACACCGAATATTTTCAAAGGAAACCATGAATGAGCTGATGAACGACGCAAGCAAAAAAAGGACAATGATAATGAGGCCATAGAGTGCTGTAAAGAAAATAGGACTGCTGGCGTACATGCCCTTACAAAGGATAACCGCAAAAATGGGAGATCTTAACGCCGTCTTCGGAAGACACAGCCTGCAAAACACCACGTCCGACAATGGATTCGAGTTTTAAGAATTTGTAATGAGGCGTAACCTTTTAACAGCCAGCACGCAGTTCCCACATCTCAAAACCATGAAAGAATTTGACTATCTGCTGATCAATCAACCATCATCCAGATGTCATTCCTCCTGCATTTCGAATGTCCGAACATTCTGAGGAGCCAACATCGACAACTCTGATCATTACCTTGTTGCGGCCTGGTTACAATTGCGCATATCTCCGGCACAACGGGGAGTCAAGAGGCCGTCAAAGTTCAAAGTCGAAAGCAAGAGGACGCTAGAATTTATGCCGATCACGTTTCTGTTAAGCTCGCTCAAAAACCTAACCACAGAACAAAAATGGGAACGTTTTCAATAAGCCATCAGAGAAGTTACTTCTGATGTGATGATGAACAAGAGACATATAAGGCTGCGCTACATCGAAGTACGTGAGCCCTACGAGCAGAAAAGAAGGGAAGAGCACGGGCTTCTCGGAAAGAAAAAGACCACGAGAAGTGTGTGTTATCGAGGAAATTGGAAGATATTACTGCACGAATAAAACGAACATGCCAAGGCTACAAGGTCAGAACATGGACAACTAGTTGTAGAGTCGCAGTTGGTGTTAGGAATATGGAATGACTACTTCTACAGTCCGTACAACGGCGATAATTGCCAAAATATCGTTGTCAGGCAGAAAGAACGATGCATGTTTTTGACCTAGACGAAGCTAAGATATCAATTTTGAAGAAGAAGTCTAATAAAGCAGCTGGAACAGACACATTGTCTACTGAGTTACTTAAAGCAGCTGGGAACTTGCGCGGTGATTGATCGGGAAACGGCTGACCGTCCTGTAACTTGGATTAGACCAGCAGCACAACAATCAATTTCGTAGCGTAGTTCTTGCCTTACTTTTCAGTGGTGGTCCACGGTAACTGCATGAGTAAGGGTTTACTGAAAGGTCAAGGACGTACACCATCATAGCGCTCACAACCCTACATGGAAGAGATTAAAATGATGTGAAGAACCTACTAATGGCCTCAGATAAAAACGGATGCTCCGTTGACGAGCCTTGCGAACGTTTAAAGGACAATGACCTTCAGATTTGTAGGTAGAATGATCGCACCCTTAAAAGGTCACGTGCAGCCGAACAATTATCAGAGGCATTTACCTGCTATCAGTCAGATATCAGATTGCTATAGGGAAAAGCATGTCATCAATTTGGCAAAATACACTCTGCCAACGGAATGGTTATGGGTATCATGTCCTTTGGCGTACCCAGAAAAGCTCGTATTGCATTTCAACGAGAAGAAATATGATGATTTAGGGTTTGAAACTGGCAAAGAATCAGTGGCCTTGTATAGTAGTGGTAAGAAGGCATATCATGATTACATTTTCTAGAAAAGTGAATAATAACTAAACCTAAAGCTAACTTAACCCTATTTACCCTTCACCGAATAATACGTCCCAGGGTCACACAGCTATGACAGCTCGTCACGACTTGAAATAAGCCGTGTGTTGTTCGCTGAGGATGGCCAACCCATCCTTATTGCACTTAAACGCGACCATGGGCTACCATTCGCAGTTTTGGCACAGTGGTGATGGCACACAGATGTGATCTGGCTGTTTCTTTTCTTCTTTTTTTCTATTATCTTTCTCTCAACTGTCCGTCCGTTTAGTCAACGTAAAGTCAAGTAGCCCTCTCCAGGCTATCCTCGTTTTCCTTTCTGTTTTTTTTAATTTCGGCACGAAACAAAAGGTTAAGTTGAGTTGAGATGCACGGGGTAGCGGTAACAACCAACCCCATCCGACGAGCTAGAGCAGAACGTGCCACTGCCATCTACTCCTGCATCATGGATGCCTCCGTGGCCAACTGACTCCTTACAGGTGCCAAAAGCCATCACTGGATGACACAATCATAAGCAACTTTAAGAATAAGTGGCTTCCAACAGTTGTTAACGAGTTTGCGGAGCAATTGTAATACGAGAAAGCCAATTTGGGGCGAATTTAACAATCTCTTTAGGAATTTCAACTGGTCGTTATGTTTCAACACGACCAAAAACTGAGGCAAAAAATACTGCAATGCCCCAAAGGCAGTAAAAATTTTTGGTCATTCGTCAAAAACATTAGAAATTCTGCCTCATCCTCCATCCCAAAGCTCATTTACAATGATATTCCAGCTGTCAGCTCTTTGGACAAGGCCAATCTGCTTGCTGCACACTTTGCAGCTAGCTCAACACTCCCAGATTGTGCTTTGTCCCCGCTTACGCTTGAGTTCGTCGAATCTACAATGGGACCAATCCACTTTCGCACTCATGTAGTAGCAAGAGTACTTAAAGTATATCTCCCCTTTTTCTGAAGAGGTGTTCTTCTACGCTGGTAAAATCACTGAGTAAGCTTTTTCATCAATCTTACTCTTTAGGACTCGTTCCGAGCAGATGGAAAACAGTATTTGTCCAGCCGGCCCTAAAAAAGGTGAATCTTCTTCTCTCTCCTCCTACAGACCCATTGCACTTACGTCTCTTCTCACCAAGGTCATGGAAACGCTGATAAACCGTCAGCTCGTAAAATATTTCGAAACACGAAAACTTCTCAATGACCGTAGCAACAGGTCCACTGGTGATTTGATGGCATGTCTCATCGAAAAGTGGAACCAAAACGTACATCAATCTAGCTAAAGCAAGATAGTTCCACTTGATATTCCTAAGGCATTTGACAGAGTTTGGCATCAGGCTCTTATGTCGAAAATGCGTGCTTTTGGGATCGATGAATCTCTTCTTCAATGGATTAGAAATTACCTTTCGGAACGTTCAATTCAAGTTGTCTTGGGTGGTTGAAAGTCTGATATTCACAAAATAAATGCTGGTGTGCCCCAGGGCTCCATTATGCTTCCGACACTCTTTTTAATTTTCAATAATGATCTCTTGTCTGCCACTTTTAATCCAATATATTCCTTTGCTGATGACAGCACTCTCTGCTTTTCATATTCGTTCCCGGACTCACGCCCCTGCTCTTCGGCTGTAGAATGGGAATGGCAGCGTATGTTAAGCTCATTCAATTCTGGGGAACCAGTAACAAAGTAGAATTGAATGTTTCCAAATACTGTCTGCTGTCGTTAAAGCTAAATTTAAACACCCAACCATTATCCATGAATGGCATTTGCATCTTCGAAACCGAAAAACTTTCCATTCTCGGTATATGTGTCAGTGACAACTTATGTTGGAATGACCATTTATTCGATGTCGCCAAAAATGCTGCGAAATGTCTAGGTTTCCTCAAGCGATGTAAGAAATATTTTACCCCCTCTGATCTGGCCACAATATATAAGGCATTCATCCGCCTAAAATTGGAGTACAATGCCCACATCTGGTCAGGTGCTCCTAAAACATCTCTGCACCTGCTAGATAGGATTCAAAACCGTGCGATAAAACTAAGTGCTGATACTAATATCAGTCGATCAATTGACACCCTAGAACACCGACGAAATGTCTCCTGTCTCACTTTATTTTCTCTCGCTATTTTTACCACCAGTGCTCCATTGAAATCGCCAGTAGCATTCCGCTCATTTAAACTTTCAACCGTAACACCCGTCTCGATATGAATGCTCATCAGTATACCCTCAAGCCCATTTTCGGACGTACTCTAAAATATCGTGATTCTTTCCTAAGCCGTACAACTCGCTTATGGAATGCCCTGCCGATCTCTGTGTTTCCTGGTCGGTATAACTTACAAACATTTAAAAACAATGTACATCGGTACCTGTCTTTTCTTCCTCCCTAAATTTCCTTCGCCCGCGCTGTGTACGAACATTTTAAGGGTACAAAATCCCTTTAGCGCGCACCGATTATAAACAACAAAGCCAATACAATTGCAAAACATCTACAAGGTACAAAATTTATACAAAGTTGGGCAAAAGTAATATCATAACCTGAATTGGCTGCCATTTTGTTAGAAATAAAAAAAAGTTGCCTCTGTTTTCACGAAAAGCTTACTAGAAGGTGTAAAATTGATGACATCTGTCAAATGACCACCTCGTCGTTTTACGGCGTTTCGAATTTTTGCTCGTAAAACATCTGCCTCCAAATTGGTGATTTATTCTTCAATGTTGGCTTTCAAGGCGTCCAAAGTTTGTGATTAATTGTGTTAAATTCGAGATCTCAAAATGCAAAAAAGAACGACGTCTGGCGCTGTCAGATCTGGCGATTGCCAAAACGGGAGATCGAACGGCCTGGAAATAGGTGATTCAAAATCTCCATCGTTGCCCAAATTGCGTGAGCGGTTTCTTCCGTCATGGAAACAAGAATGGTAGAGACCCAATTCAGATATTTGTGGCAAAAAAAAAAAACTCCTTTAACATCTGTTTGTAGCGCTCACTACTTACGGTTACGGTAATCCCCAACAAAATAAGGGCCAATCACTTTTTCACTTTGAGGGCATATAATGGCTCTTCGTGCATTTCATGGGGATTCTCCGTGCCCCAAGAATACAAATTTTGTTTATTCACATAACCGCTTAAGTGGAAATGGGCCTCGTCCTCTTCTTGCACCAGCCTTAACCTCAGTTGACGATGAGCAGTCAGCAATTGGTGAACGGCTTGCACTTTATAAGGAAACATCTTCAGGCCTTTCACCAAAATTCGACGCCGAACATCTGCTGATGCCAAATTGTGTGCATCGTTGTCTCATCGATGTTTGTGGACTTTCTCGGAAGTCCTCGGCCATAGCAGTGATATTCTCGGTTAAACGAGCAATACGGGGCCTGCTGCTGCTTGCGATTTCTCTAATGGACCCAGTTTGCACGAGACGCTCAGTCGAATGCTAAATTGTTCGCCAAAATTTACGCTGCGTTAAAACAACAGAACGAAAATTGGTTAAATAAACAGTAACAATGTTTCCGAGTTCTTCAGGTGTGTATCGCTCCATTGCTTGTTGTTAACTAGGGTTTATAACATAAATGTCAAAGTACAATAGCACTTGACGGCATTTGGAAAAATTATGGCACATTCAAATTATCACATTACTTTTGCCCCACTTTATATGTATCTGGAAACTTCTAGCGAGGTAGAAGTGTATGGAATAAAGGCCCAGGAATTGATGAAATAATGCCAATCGGTCTAAAATTGAAAACGAGTAACACCACTAATTCAAGCAATCATTAACCTAAGCTTTGAGCAAGACTATATTCCAAGTCTTATGAAAACTTCTATTACAAGACCAATCTACAAAAGTAGAGCCAAAAATGATGTAGCGAATTACAGACCAATATCTGTTCTACCTATTGTTGAAAAACGTTTAGAAGAAGTTGTTGTAGAGCGGTTGTCTAGTTTCATTGTCAGCCAAGCCAAATCAATACAACTTCCAAAAAGAAAAGAGCACGCGAATGTTTCTTGAAGAGCTTTCAAAGGTTGTCCATACGAATGTGAGCAAGTATGGTGTCCCACAGGGCTCTAAGCTGGGACCAATTTTATTCGTTCTCTTTACTAATGAACTTCTGCGGGTTATTGCAAAATCAACAGCATTTCCATACGCAGACGATATCGTCATCCTGGTGAAACATTCATACAGCTATAAAACCATAATCCAGGAGGAATTTGACATGGTCTCACAACGGTGTTACGACAACGATTTAGTGATAAATGTTACTAAAACCAAATTAATGCACGTTCTATTGGATTCGTACCAAAGGACTGAAGGTTGTCAAGCAACAAGAAGAAGCGAAGTCATTGAGGTCGCTAAAAAATTTAAACACCTCGGAATGAATCATTATCGACTTCGTCTACTCGTACAATTGAAGAGTGCAGTCCTTGCGATGGCATACATCAAGAAATATAGCACAATCGAAGTCCAGAGAAATGTTTATTATTCGTTAGCTGAGTCCCGAATGCAATATGGAATCTTAGCTTGGGAAAACGCCTCAAGAAGTCATCTCGTCACTATCTGTAGC
Source organism: Volucella zonaria (assembly GCA_963966105.1). Lineage (NCBI taxonomy): Eukaryota > Metazoa > Arthropoda > Insecta > Diptera > Syrphidae > Volucella > Volucella zonaria. The sequence goes on along the minus strand of OZ014533.1, from coordinate 126,486,051 downwards.
ATTCAATGCCGCTTAGTAAGAATCATAAATAATAACAACTCTAATTTCAAAGTTCTAGATGACAATAGCATATTTAAGATGAGCATAGACCCCAATAACCTATACACCATATACAGAATGCAAGAAGACGAGTCCAACAACTGCTCGAAACACAGGCAATCAACAACAACTACGGGCGAAGATAAGTAGCCCATGTGATGCCAACAATTTTTAAAACGTTACCGGCCAACTAATGGTCGAAGAGTCATCAAATTTTGAAACGTATCTTTTGAAGGTTGGTACTAGAAATCGTATGGTTATGTCATTAAAGTCACCATCTATGTGTCAGATTCATTTTTTTCACTCTTCGGACCACCTGTTATACGGATCGGCTCTGTTATATAATGTAGACCGCCCAAGTGGGCAATAAAACGTGGAAACGACACCCAAATCAATTAGAGTCTAGAAATTTGAAAAAAGACATGCAAGCTACACAGAAAAACTACCCACAAAGTGAAGCTAGCCCCAGAATTCCGCCTAATACTGCACAAGGCAAGCAGAGAAGTCCTTCACCTCATGCCGTCGATAGAGAAGAACTAAAAGGCCAACCAGTTAGTAGTGATTCTCAGTGTTCAGTACGAAACCGAGTTCCATCGAAAAGACTAGAAGTTGCAGACGCATGGACACACGTATAGTCATCTCAGAGAGGAGATGTTTGATGCACCACAAACTATATAACGAACACATCTACGAGTGGTAATTGTTTCATTCGGACTTGCATACACAACAGTCCCTAATGTGGATATCTCTGTGACACTCATTCGATTCGAATTGTTTAAATGGACTAGGAATCTCAGTTAAATCGTATTTGTTCAAAATAAAGTAAAATATAATGTAATATGTACAATAAATAAGTATGCTATACTCACACAAACCAATCGACAGCAAACAGCAAAGTAACATCCTGTACGGGAGCATCGATCGCCGATAACACCACCAAAAGCAGCACCAACGCAGCGCTAGGTACACTTGCCGAACTCATTGAAGCAGCAGTCGATGTCAACAATACAGTGACCAGTTCGCCGAAGCCCAGTGTCATGCCGCTCATCTGTGCGATAAATATCGATGCGACGGCAATAAACAGCGCTGTACCATCCATGTTGATATTACATCCAATTGGCAACACAAACCTGGTGATCCGCTGGTCCACTCGCAACTTGTCATTCATACAACGGAATGTAATTGGTAACGCTGCAGCACTGTCATCATTGTCGTTGTCAAAGTGACATTTGTCATTTTTCAAAAGAACAGTCCATGTCAAAGAGGCATTTCATTTTGTTGTTGTTTACATTTTTGTTTTCGTTTCGATTGTGGTTTTTTTTTGTTTGTTTGTTTTGATTTTGATTTTTTGAGTTAGAGTTTGGCGGGCCCCCGTACACACCGTCACACAACATATAAAATTAATTAATTATTTCAATTTAGAAATGTTGTAATCATTTAGCTTACGAAAAAATGTGCTCTCTCCGAAAAATCGGAGAGCGCAAATCTAGTAGTTACATTTACATACAAGACAAGAGACAAAAATTTAAGAAACAAAAAAAGAGAATTACGCTTACGTTGACGCTGTCGCAAATGCGGTGAGCATGGCATGAATGAGTCCACAGTAGAATTTAAATGGATTACGACGCAGGAATACAAAGTAAATTAATTGCATTATGATCAACTGGTAGAGCAGGACTCCAATTGCAACGGTAATTATGAACCAAATTAGTTGTGCCATCACCAGATTGAGATCGCTAACACCCAGAATTTTACCAGCAATCACTGAGCTAATGCCAACCGGCGTTAGCCACATCACGCAAGTGACCATCTTCATCACAACCTCAAACACAGCCGAAAAGAAATCTATCACAACTTGTCCCTTGCTGCCGATTGTGCCAAGCAAGGTTCCAAAAACCAAACAGAAAAAAACTATACCCAGGGTGTTGGTGCCGGTCCGATATTGTACTACACGGATAAGTTCTGGTTCGTTGGATTGGTCACCAGTGTCGTCATCACCTAGAACAACCGCCGTCTCATTTAGAGTTTCGTTGAAGCTCTGATGGATAGATGGCTTCGGCATGTAGACAGTGTGAGCTTGTTGGAACGCAGCCTGGAACAAATTGTCCGGGAAAACATTTCTGAAAAGACAAAAAAAAACAAGTGTTTAAACCTTTGCTGTCACTCGAAATAGAGGTAGCAATAAAAAGTTGTATACAAAAGATATTCCCACTCAATATGAGTGGGATTTCCAAAGAACGGCTCAATATGTTTTGAATTGGTGCATGGAGGCATAGTCATGGAGATCGAGCATATGTCTTGAAGAATCATGGCTGAGGAAATAGTAGAGAACTCAGGCTTGAGGTAAGATTACAAGATTTGCAAAACAGTCAGATGGGAGTCATTAGGAAAGGAATTTCCTTGCACGCAGTTCCCACAGAAAAAGTTTCTCTGTGGGTGGTATTTTCACCTGATATGTCGCCGTTAAAAGAGCGTTTAGTAGTCTTTTCAAAAAAAATTATTTTATAAAAATCGAACCATATGCCACTAGACTGGAGACTTAGCATCTCGTTACAGCAGTTGACATTCTAGGAGACAACACCCGAAGGACGGTGTGTTGAGATCTTTGCTGCGGAAAACAAATTAACGCAGCTTGTAAATGAGCCCACGCGAATACCGGTGATAGTCATACCGCCAACACCCTGGATTTGTTTTTAACTTCTAGACTCGTCGGACTATTGTGTGACTTCAGCTAATTTCTCGTACACCGACCACACAGTTAGAGAAAAGATTTCTAAGAGAACCGTATGGCAGTACGAGAAATCCAATTGGAGCTGACTTAACACCTTCTTTAGGAAACTTAACTGATCGTTATTTTTCCTCGATAAGGACGTGGAAGTCGCTGCTGATATGATCACAGAAACTATTCTCTTTGGAATGAGATGCTTTATCCCCCATCGGATGAAGAGTATCAAACCAAAAGAAAAGGCATGGTACGGCTGGAGCTGTAAAGAGGCGGTCAGGGTTAGAGAAATGTTTTTTCGGTCCTTCAAGACCAATCCGACAGCGGAAAACCGAAAAAGTTCAAACGAGCCAGGAATGACTGCAACGTTTTTCTTAAGCGTGTGAGCTTGACCAAAAACTGAGGCAAAAAATACTACAATGTCCCAAAGGTAGTAAAAATTGTTGGTCGTTCGTCAAAAATATAAGAAATTCTCTTTCATCCTCCATCCTAACGCTCATTTACAATGACATTCCAGCTGTCAGCTCTTTGATTAAGGTCAATCTGCTTCCTGGACACATTGCAGCTAGCTCAACACTTTCAGATAGTGATATGTCCTCACCCACGAATCCACTTTCGCACTCGTGCAGTAGCAAGAGTACTTAAAGGTCTTAACATTCACAAACTCGCTGGTACAGATGGTATATCTCCCCTTCTTCTGAAGAGCTGGCAAAGTCACTGCGTAAGCTTTTCTATCAATCCTACTCTTTAGGACCCTTTCCGAGCAGATGAAAACAGCATTTGTCCAGCCGGCCCTAAAAAAGGGGAATCTTCTTATCTCTCCTCCTACAGACCCATTTCACTTACGTCCCTTCTCACCAAGGTCATGAAAACGCAGATAAACCGTCAGCTCATGGAATATCTCGAAACACGAAAACTTCTCAATGACCGGCAATATGGTCTTCCCAGCAACAGGTCCACTGGTGATTTGATGGCATGTCTCGCCGAAAAGTGGAACCAAAGCGTACATCAATCTGGCGAAAGCAAGACGGTTGCACTTGATATTTGTAAGGTATTTGACAGAGTCTCCGACACTCTTTTTAATGTCCATCAACGATCGCTTCTTTGCTACTTCTAATCCAATATATTCTATTCGCTGACAGTACTCTCTGCTTTTAATACTCATTCCCTGACTCACATCCCTGCTCTGTGGCTGTAGAACGCGAACGCCAGCCTATGTTAAGGTCATTACATTCTGATATTAACAGCATAATTAATCGGGGAACAACTAAGACAATAGAATGCTTCCAAAACACCATGCTCTCTGTTGTCGTTGAAGCGAAATTTAAACGCCCAGCCATTGTCTATAAATGGCACTTGCATCGCCGAAACCGAAAAACTTTCCATTCTCGGTATGCGTGTCAAAAATGCTGCGGAATGTCTAAGTTTCCTCAAGCGATATAAGAAATACTTCACCCTCTCTGACTGAGACTCAATATCTAAGGTATTTTGGAGTACAATGCCCACATCTGCTTAGGTGCGCCCAAAACATCTCTGCACGTGCTAGATAGGATTCAAAACCGTGCGATAGAGCAGACAATGGACACCTTCGAACACCGACGTAATGTCTCGTGTCTCATTCCATTTTATCGCTATTTCCACAACGAGTGCTGCATAAAATGACCAGTAGCATTCCGCCCCTTCGAGCTTTTAACCGTAACACTCGTCTCGCTATGAATGCTCACCAGTAGCCCACTTTCGGACGTATTCTAAAATATCATGATTCGTTTCCAGCCGTACAACTCACTTGCCTAGCTCTTTATTTCCTAGTCATTATAACCTTCGAACATTTAAAACCAACGTTCATCGGTACCTCCCTTTCTTTCCTCCCTGATTTCTCTTCGCCCGCGATGTGCCCAAGGATTATAAGGGTATTTAGATCCCTTGAGCGCGAGCAAACTATACATGAAGACCTTCCTCGACTTATGAAAAGATAAAAGGATATGATATGAAAGAATAAGAAATAGTTGATTTCACCAATCAGAGAGGGAGATTGGTTGGATTTCGGTTAGACCACAAATGCTATAGGCTGACCAGATGAGAACGGTGTGAGACATAAAATTGATTCTGGCTTTATTTTGAAGCTACCTTCATGACATTATGTGTGGAATAGCACATAATTCAAATGGCTGCCTCGGCTTCTCTGGCAAAAGTTCAAGCGATGACTTGGTCCAATTTTTTATGACTGGCAATAGCGTATCGAATGTTGGCCTCGAGCTCGTCTAAAGTGGTTGGTTTGGTAGCGTAGACAAAGGACTTGATGTGGCCCTAGAGAAAATAGTCGAGTGGTGTGAAATCGCATGATCGAGGCGGCCAGTTGATGAACGCTCGCCGTGAGATGACCCAGTCGCCAAATTTCTCCTTCACAACTTCGAGTCGCTTGTATAGCATCCACAGCTTGGATATATCATGTTGTCGAGCTCTGGCCGCAGAAAGTCGCTTAAAATCGCGCTATACCTGAGAATATTGATGGTAACGGTGTTTCCTTCAGAATTTGGAGAGAAATAAAACCGGATGATGCCATAAACCGCACCAAACAGTCAATCTTTGTGGATGCGTTGGTGCTTGGGCTTCGATCGAGAAGATGATTTTTTGGCCAAAATCCGGATCTGTGGCCAAAATTTCCAACTCGTAATTAGCGAACTCACGGCGTTGTCTATGGTCGTAAGGCTTCAATTCTTGCGTAAGCCCAAATCCAACCACAAAATAAGCCGGGCTGGTTCTCTGGCGATACCCAATTCACCTGATCAGCGCAGAATCGACATTTCCGGGTCTTCTTGAATACTAGGCCTTATGGCGGCTATGTTTTTTTCATTTCGCACCAATTTCTTTTTGGTTGAAGAATCTGGTTGGCTTAAGATCCAAAATAGTGAACTTACGCTCAAGCGTAATCAATTCCACGGTGCAACGAATTGCCTAGACACTGAAGCCATGATGACCACCGACCTCACGACAAAATTCACGTTGCGTACTTACAACTGAGCCGGAATTACGATATTTTTTAATAATTTCTGCACGTTTGGCAAGCGGATACCATTGGTACTCGTAACTTTAAGAGCTGCTGAAACATAACAAATGGAAAAACTATCATTGATATCTGGTCACTTCTACGGTAAACTAGCGGTTGCCTTACAACCTAATCCATAACGATGCCATAGTAATTACGATAGAAAATTCAGACTCTAAGAAAGGGTGCAACAACACCGGGCTTACAATTATCATAACGACAAGATTTTTATGGATATCTACAACGCTAATCGCTAGACAAGATCAGCTGGGTCCCATCTGATAAGGACTAGGATCCCAAAACATCTTAGCAGGCACAAGCCGGCAATCGGAAGATATTGTAGAATTTGTGTAAGTGGTGAGAAGTTGCTGGATTTCTGTAATTCCTTTGGACAGCGACTGCTAAGTGGAACGACCAAAACGGAAGGCAAGGGACATCCGCCATTGATTACTGTCTTATAGGAGAAAAGTTGAGCGCCTACATAACGGATCCGAGCAAGTTCTATACTCTGATCGCCTCCCAATTGTTGTCACATTTAACCATACGGTTCGTCCTGATTTGGATGTCAGCGAAATGATTACCCTGCCTCAACTGATATGGTGCAACTATAGAAGGAAACGAGGTGATCAACTGCAAGTACAACAGGTAGTCGGCTTCAGTATAATAAAAGGAATAATTGAGGATTTGAACCCAACCATCCACCGCAGGAGGCCTACACAAAACGAATTTTTAGGAATCGTGGTTTAATAAGGCGAGACAGTTATCCTTCGCTTGGTTAAAATTATTTTGATTCCTCAACGATGGTGTTGTGAAAAATATGTGTCTTAAAGCTAACAGAAATTATAAGGTCCTTTGCAGGGAAAAAAGAAAAGAACTAGCTTGAACTACAGGCTTGGATATTGGCTCAATGTGGTTGTTGTGACCAACAATGTCCCACAGCAAAATTTTCATTGCCGTGCACACGGGTCTCAAATGACACAACGCTTCGCTGTAGTGTCACACCTTTTCGAGTAAACAATTGTTTCAAATGACACACGCATAGCGTACGATACAATTTTTTATATTTTGTGTGTTAGAAGAACTAGAGAAGGCAACAACAAACTTCAGAAAGATGGCGCTTCTAGAAAGACTCAGCGTTATAAGCAGGAGCGTTTGGAGAGAATAAACGCATCATGGGCCGAGTTTTGTAACAACCATGCAACTATAAAAGACTCAGCTAAACGGGACACGCCATATATGCAGAGAAATACATATGGCAGAGTGGACGAGGTGTACAAAAACTAAAAGCTTGATTAGAAAGCATAGTTCCTCCTGAAGGCGGAGATATACAATCGGCGAAAGGATTCACGTGTAAGTATATCGGCCTCCAATCGCAAAGGCTCAGAAAACTTTACGTGAAATTGAGACAATAATCGGCAACATGGAGGGGTTCGAAAAAACTTTTGCTGGATATTCGAAGGAAATACATCATACGAATAGCAACAAAAAATTTTGTTAAAGCAACTTCGGAATTTGAATGAGCTTCATGAAGAGTTTTTGGACAATGCGATGGAAGAAGACCTGCAGTCAGCATATATCAAGCAGTCGAAATGCACGGATATTAAAAGAGACATAGACCAATGTCTCCATCGGATGGCATCTACTCTTCCAATTCAATATCGAGATGGAGTCTAGCGCAAAACTGCCTCCATTAAAGTTGCCACCATTTCGGGGAAATTATCTGGAGTGGAGTTCATTCTGTGTTGTATTTGTATCCAATAGTAATTCATGGAAAAGATTCCTTAAGCAGAAAACAACAGAAAAATGGAATATTTGAAGACCCATCTGGAACTACTTTAATTAACAATCTCAAGTGCCAACTACTACTGCGCGTGGGAAACCCTTAAATCGAGGTACGGTAACGAGCCCAAAATCGTGTCGATGTACATTGACAAAATGTTGAGATCTATGCAAACCAGTCATCCGCCACTGAAATTAAATCAGTTTTGGATGCCATTAAGGAAGGATTGTCAGCTTTAAAAAATCTGGGCTTCGATACATCTTCTTGGGGTCCTATCACAGCGCATTTAATAACGAAATCACCATCGACCAAGAAAGCCGAAACTTGTCCGAGCAAGGTCTCACGGAACCAAATAAGATGCCAACCTTGAAATCATTACTAGACTTCTTAGAAAGCAGATATCAGGCCCTGGAAGTGGTATGTGATATCACCTGCTAAGAAACACGAAAATAAGTGGGTAGACGATTCGAAACATCCAGTGCGCAGCTTTCTTGTTACTTCAAAAACAAGGGAGTGCGTTATTTGTAAAGGCGATCACGCAGTATACACATGCCCAAAATTCGCGAATAGCACAGCAAAGCAACTGCAACGGCGTGAATTTATCAAGCACGCCAAGCTGTGTATAAACCCAGTGCTACAGCAAGCGGAATTGCAAAATTTGCAAATGGAGGCAAATTGAAGATTTGAGCGTAGACGAATTGGAGGGCGGCCGCAAGGTGCTTATACGCTCCATTCAAGCAAGACTGTCTCCCGAAGAACTGACTTGCTTAAGAAATGAAAAACCGGTTAACCGAAAAAGTAAACTTCTATCATTGAACCCCTACTTAGATAAAGACAATCTTCTGGTTGTGGGAGGACCTCTGGAACATGCAATGATATCAGATGCTGAAAAACATCCATGCATTTTGCGGCACAACGAGAGGTTTACAAAATTGTTAGTTGAAAACATACACAAACGACCCTTACATGGAGGCATTCGACTAATGTTATCAATCTTGCGGCAATCTTATTGGATCATCCAAGCAAACATTGTTTAAGATGCCATGGATGCAATGCACAAACTAACATTCAATTAATGGGAATATTACCATCTCCACTCTGTTTAGACCCTTTCCAAATTCTGGAGTCGATTATGCTGGACCAATCCAAAGGAAGAGGAAATAGAACAACGAAGGCTTACATCGCTAAATTGGTCTCTTTGTCGACCAAGGCCGTGCACAGAGAAGTAGTGAGTGATCTCAGCTCTGCATCTTTAACAGAGCAAGGAAATTCTGCACCAAATAAAGAATTCTATACGACAGTGTGCGGAAGATGCATCAAGAAAACTTATTTTCGATGGAATTCAGTGGCATTTTATACCTCCTGCATCACCATACTTCGGGGGCTTTGGGAAGCTGCGGTAAAGTCTACAGAACCACTTAAAACGAGTAATCGGAGATACGTCCTTGACGTTCGAAGAACTTTCCACTTTACTAACGCAAATAGAAGCTCGTTTAAATTCCCGACCACTTATAGCCATCAACAATGACGTCGACGAAACCATAATACTTACTCATGGACATTTTCTTATTGGATGTGCACTTAACGCTGTCCCCCAACAGTTGGCTATTAATACAAAATATGACTCAGGACTTTGGTTTGGTCATCTGAATACCCCTCACAACTCCAACAATGAACCAAAAGGAAAAGAAAGGAGCCCAATATTAACTTTGGCGACATTGTATTAATTAAAGAAGATTGATTACCACCAACTATTTGGCCGATGGGTATCATAACGGAAGTAAACCCTGGAAAGAAGAACGAAATTCGCGCTGCTACAGTATTTAGTAACCAAAAGTACTTCAAGAGGTCCCTTACCAAACTGTGCATCATTCCTATTGAAAATAATGAGATACAACAGGAGCTGAAACAAGCTTCTACAAAACTTGAAACACCCGTTCATTTGATCATTCATTAAGGTACCCTTAAAATGTTTGCACACAGCGCGGGCGAAGGAAAGTCAGAGAGAAGAGAAGGATAGGTACCGATGTACGTTGGTCTTATATGTCTGAATGTTATAATGACTAGGAAATAGAGAGCTCGGCAGGGCATTCCACAAGCGAGTTGTACGGCTTAGGAATGAATCACGATATTTTAGAGTAAGTCCGAAAGTGTTTGAGGGTATATTGATGAGCACTCATAGAGAGACGGATGTTACGGTTAAAGGTTTGAAGGGGCGGAATGCTACTGGCAATTTCTATGCAGCACTGGTGGTGCAAATAGCGATAAAACAAAGTGAGACATGAGACATTTCGTTGGTGTTCGAGGTGTCCATTGACTGGGTGACATTGCTATCAGCTATGAGTTTTATCGCACGGCTTTGAACCCGGTGTAGCAGATGCAGAAATGTTTTAGGCGCACCAGATGTGAGCATTGTACTCCAATTTTGGGCGGATGAATGCCTTATATATTGTGGTCAGATCAAAGGAGAGAAGTATTTCTCACATCGCTTGACGAAACCTAGACATTTCGCAGCATTTTTGACGACATCGAATATATGGTCATTTCAACGTAAGTTGTCACTGACACATATACCGCGAATGGAAAGTTTTTCGGATTCGACGATGTAAGTGCCATTCATGGACAATGGCTGGGTGTTTAACTTTCGCTTTGACGACAGCAGACAGCATTGCGTTTTGGAAGCATTAAATTCCACTCGGTTGATAGTTCCCCAACTGGTTATGCTGTTAACTTACGCCGTTCCCGTTCTCCAGCCGAAGAGCAGGGACGTGAGTCCGGGAACAAATACTGTCGTCAGCAAAGGAATAAATTGGATTAGAAGTAGCAGACAAGAGATCATTAATGAAAGTTAAAAAGAGTCTCGGAGACAGAACGGAGCCCTGGGGCACGCCAGCATTTAATCTGTGAATATCAGACTTGAAACCATCCAAGCAACTTGAATTGAACTTTCCGAAAGTAATTTCTAATCCATTGAAGAGGAGAGTCGTCGATCTCAAATGCACACATTTTCGACAAAAGAGCCTGATGCCAAACTCCGTCGATTGCCTTAGAAATTTCAAGTGCAACTGTCTTGCTTTCGCCAGATTGATGTACGCTTTGTTTCCACTTTTCGGTGAGACATGCCATCAAATCACCAGTGGACGCGTTGCTACGAAAACCGTACTGCCGGTCATTGAGAAGTTTTCGTGTGTCGACATATTCCATGAACTGACGGTTTATCAGCATTTCCATGATATTGGTAAGAAGGGACGTAAGTGCAATGGGTCTGTAGGCAGAGAGAGAGGAAGATTCGACTTTTTTAGGGACGCGCTGGACAAATGCTATTTTCCATCTGCTCGGAAAGAGTCCTAAAGAGTAGGATCGATGGAAAAGCATACGCAGGGGTTTTGACAGGCTGTAAGAACACCTCTTTAGAAGAAGGGGAGATATAGCATCTGGAGCAGCGAATTTATGTATGTTGAGACCTTTAAGTACTCTTGATGCTAAACGAGTGCGAAAGTGGATTAGTCCCATTGAAGATTCGACGAGCACAAGTGTAGGCGGAGACAAAGCACAATCTGTAATTGTTGAGCTGGCCGCAAGAGTGCAGCAAACAGATTGGCCTTGTCCAAAGAGCTGACAGCTAGAATGTCATTGTAAATGTGAGTAGGGATGGAGGATGAGGCGGAATTTCTAATATTTTTGACGAACGACCAGCAATTTTTACTATCTTTGGGACATTGTAATATTTTTTGCCTCAGTTTTTGGTCAAGCTCACACGCTTAGGAAAAACGTTGCAGTCATTCCTGGCTCATTTAAACTTTTTTCGGTTTCCCTCGGTCGGGTTGGTCTTGAAGAACCGAAAAAACATTTCTCTAACCCTGACCGCCTCTTTACAGCTCCAGCCGTACCATGCCTTTTCCTTTGGTTTGATACTCTTCATCCGATGAGGGTTAAAGGATCTCATTCCAAAGAGAATAGTTTCTGTGATCATGTCAGCAACGGCATCCACGTCGTTATCGAAGAAACATAACGACCAGTTAAAATTCCTAAAGAAGTTGTTAAGTCCGCTCCAATTGGCTTTCTCGGATTGCCATACGGTTCTTTTAGGAATCTTTTCTCTAACTGTGTGGTCGGTGTACGAGAAAGTATCTGACACGACACAGTGGACCGACGAGCCTTGAGGGGATAGCACATTGATCTTGCATTTGTCAGGGTGAGAAGTTAAAAACAAGTCCAGGGTGTTGGCGGTATGACTATCAACGTCTGGTATTCGCGTGTGCTCATTTACAAGCTGCCTTAAGTCATTTTGCGCAGCGAAGATCTCAACACACCGTCCGTCGGCTGTCCTCTGTCCAGAATATCGAAGCCACCCAGAATCGCCTGTAATCACGATTTCAGTATGAGGATATAGAGACACGATTCTTACTATGGAGTCAGACAGCGCATCGAATGCTGTCCGGTTTGGAGCTTCCTTGAATCAACCAGTATTGAATAATTTGCTTACGGAGATGGAATTTTAACCACATGAAATTGAATTCCGAATTGGAATATGAACTACATTGTGGTGGAGTTTCGTAAGCTACATCACTACCCATTCTTCACGAGAAGAATAATGGCGCTAGTTCGTAGCGGAGTAGCTGCAGATCAGAGTGACCTGAGAGGTGTGGACGGTGATCTACCCTTGTTTCACTAAGTGCCAAAACAGCTGGTCTGTATTTATAGACGTGGACGTACGCAGAAAAGTGGTTGATTTTAAGTCCGCGAATATTGGCTATATCCACTCTAAATTTCCGAGCCATTATAAAGAATAGACAAACACAAAAAACACAAACACCGACGATACTAAACGCAGCTGTGAAGTAAAAATTCAGAATTATTTCCTACTCTCAGCCACTGCCCGTGCCGTATGACAAATAGCAAGGTCCAGGTTGGCAATAAATAAACCGAGACCTCCAATGGCAAGAAATGCTTTAGACAGACAACTCGTTGTCATGTGACTTTTTTAGAAAGAATCTTGCAAAACTTACCGACCAACAAAAGAGGCATGATCTTCGTAAAGTCCACCCAAATGACATTGACAACGTGCCGTCAGTGGAATTTTCGTGAGTATTGAGGTGGAGGTGGCTAAAACGGATCTGACCGTAAACAAGGGCAAAACAAAGCGCATGCTGGCATTAGAAAAGGATGCACAACATCGAATTGGTCAGAACGTCATCATTGGCAGTTATAACTTCGAGGTAGTTAGGAACTTCGTCTACTTTACACGTTGCAACGAAATCAGCGCAAAATCAGAAGCAGAATTACAGTGCTTGCTAACCACTGCTTCTTTTGGGCTCAGGAGGCAGTTGAGTAAAAGAGCCCTCTCTCGGAAGACCAAATGGCTTTAAATAAGACCCTAATCATTCCGGTCGTGGTCTATGATGCAGGTGCTTTGACCTTGTCGGAAGATGTATTGACTGATACGTGAAAAGGAGCTTAGACGAATCTGTCTCCGCAGGCGTCTACGAATCCAACGTCTGAAATGGTTGCGGCGTGTTGAGCGAATGGACGCCGCAGCTTTGGCACAAAGAGTCTTCGAGTCTAACCCCGAGGATCGGCGTAGCTGAGAATGAACTCAGTTAAGGCGATGCTCACAAACGGAAGGGAACCTCAATCAACTTACTGTGCGGGTGCGCCTAGAGATCTTGATAGCTGGAGAGGCTCGTCGGGAGCGGCTCAGGTTCACCACTGACTGCTGACTATGATACCTAAGTAAGTAAGTCCGCAAATCAACTTACTGTTCTGAGTAGTTTCTTAAAATGTTAAGCATTCCACTAACTCTAGTTCCATTTTGAGATATAACCAGTCTGTGGCATTCTCTCCGAATTTTAACAGAACAGATTGAAATCTTTTCACTGCCCTTGATGTCGTTACTATGTCCGAAAACTACGAATACGAAAGTATTATTCAGGATTAGTAGGGCTTATCATAGTTTAGGAATCCCTGTGATTCAACTTTAAATAATGTTTCCTTGCTAATATATGTACTTCAGCCGGCTATTAAACTTACTATCAGTGAATCCTGTATTTTGAAGTCGTTGACAACCACCAAATAGGACAAGTTTTGAAATGTTTCATAATCTCATCCGCAATATATACTCGCACTGAAAAACCTCTTGTCATACTCCATCGCTCTTATGGCTATTTATAATTTTGGTGATGTTATTTCAACAACTGGTATCATCCCACAAAGTATTCAAAAGTACTCTGTTAGAAATATGACATCCTCCACTCAATCAATGTCCGAAAACATTTCAAATAAATACGAGTATTTCCTTTTGTAATTTGGTTTGTGTCATAAGACCAATTCATGAAAATATCTGTTCCCGAAGCAAGTGTTTTTTCGAAAAAGGCATTCTGTGAAATATTTTTGGCATTCATAAACTCAAAAAAGAAAAAAACACTCCTTAAAGAGATCTAAAAGCGACAAATCATTAAAATAACCCATCCCGAGGATGACAAGTCCCAACCGGAAATCATTTAAAAATGACTAAGCACGTGTCTGCAACTATTGTACACAAAATGAACACAAAAATATAATTTTCCTTTTTTGTTTTTGAGGGTAACTTTGAAAAATCTTCTAGCAGGTGCATCTCAATACTTACCGGCCCAAGTCCAAAAGACTGTCCAAGAGATTTGCTGCCCGATTGTCAGCTGACCGGTCTGCAGTATTATGCATCCCCGGATCGCCGGGATGAATGAGTAGCACCAATCCAATGCCAAGGAACGCATTAAAGAACGAAGTCGTTGCAAAGTACACCAGTGTCCTTAGAGCGATTTTCCCATTCATTCGTGCATTTAAGCTTGCCGAACCGGCTATTAGACTAGAGATGACCAATGGTAGTATCATCAGCTTAAGGACTCGCATAAACAACTCGCCGGGATATGATATGAGCATGATGGAGTCAGCATTTAGTTTAAGTGGTCGTAAACTGAATCCTGCAAAGATACAAAAAAGACGAAACATAAGTATTACAGGATGCACACGAGGACATCACAAAATATTTAGAATAGACAGTACACTCTAACCTAATTTAAGTAGACAACTAGAAGTATCTAAGAGCACGGTACTATTGTGTCAAGTTGCTACTTGAGCTATCTTTTAGTCGGTGGAATATTTTCTAAATAATGAGTCCTTCAATTCAAGAGGTTTTGCCGTACCAATCAAACCCTGATGCATGAATAAAGATTTAAGTGGAAGAACTGGCAACAGGCTGGTGGTAGGATTATTTCCTCAGCAATTTATTGCTGCTACTTCAGAAGGAGGTTATACTCGTACAGCGAAAGATAAAAGCAACAACTCAAGGTCTAGCGATTGTTGGGAATAAGTTGCCGATGCTTCACCAGACGAGAAATATGTAGTTTCATGCAAATACACAAATCCTTCTTGGAAGGAAGTGGTATCCTCTAGAGAGCACTTACTTACGTAGATTCTAATAATTACGTATACTTCATTTGTATGCACAAAGTTGGTGGCACTAAAGGCACGACAGAGCCTAATTGAAGTGACAGAATTATGTGCTCCACAAATATGTGGGCGGAATCCGATTAGGGTAATTAAAACGATTGGAGTAGTTTACTTTGAATAAAAGGATTGGATGGGATAAAGGGGGAGTTTTCTGTGACAATTTGATGAAATATTTTCTTAAAATAAAATAGGAATCCACACGGAAGCGGAGATGGGAATATTTTTACATATTTTAAGGAAGATACGAGTAGCTTTCCCCTCGTAGATGCTTTTTAGTATTTATTTTGTTCTTGGTCTTCGATCGGCTAATAAGCCCATCAAATCCTGGGAAAGGGCTTGGGGGCCTTTTATAGTGAATTTAAGAGTCTTCTTCTGGTCCAATAGGACGATGTGGATATTAATTCCGTAATCAGAGGCATTCACCAATTCACAACGCGAGCAGCGTAAAGGTTCAGCATATGAAATAAAAGGTGGAGTTTACAATTCTAGTAAGAGCGAGTTATTCGGTGTGCACCTTGTATGAATCTCTCTGGATTTTCTAAAAGAAAGATTAAACGCAGGAATCATAAAATATAAAAACCTTAACTAGCACGCAAAGAACGCATATGAAATCCTGTCGAGCTGAAGAGAACACATTGTAGCGGAGCCATCTTCACTGAATAGCCAAGCATTCCACTATCAGGTACGCCAATTTTTGAATTAGAGCCTAAGAGGTAAAATTGCCAAACAACTGCCCAAAAGGAAGTGCTGGTATCAATATCAATTCGATTCAATAAAGCCTCCTCACGTAATGATGCCACAACTCATTTCTAAAGTCTGTTGAGGTCAATTTATATCTCATAAATAAAATTTCTGTATCATTTGCCTTATTCACCGAATAGGGGTTACCTGATACTTCAGAGGCCTCAACCTCTCCTCTGCGTTGAATACAAGTTCCTAGGAGTATCTTTAAATATTGGGAACAATATCTATTCGAAACTATTGGCGAGGAAAAAGCCCATCTGCTTCGTATTCCAGACCACTATAGGTCGAGCAGTCCGAAAGACCGGGAGATGTTCTGCTGTACAGGAACCTCTCAGAATCTTAATTTCGTCAAGTTTTCATGAGGTTGCTTCAATCATATGATACGACACGAGCGCATATGGGTCTAGATCAAACTCCACCACAATGTAGTCCCTGTTCCAATCCGGAATTCAATTTCATGTGGTTAAAATTCCGTCTCGGTAAGCAAATTATCCAATACTGGTTGATTCAAGGAAGCCCCAAACGGGATAGTATGCGATGCGCTGTCTGACTCCATACAAAGAATCGTATCTCCATATCCCATATTGAAATCGTTATTACAGGCGATTTCTGGGTGGCTTCGACATTCTGGACAGACAGAACCCGAATCGACATTCAGTGCATTGAAATCTTCGCTGCGTAAAATAACTTAACGTAGCTTGTAAATGAGCCCATGAGAATACCAGTCGTTGATAGTCATACCGCCAACACCCTGAACTTGTTTTTAACTTCTCACTCTGACAAATACAAGGTCAATGTGCTATACCCTCTAGGCTCGTCGGTCTACTGTGTCGTATCAGATACTTTCATGTACACCGACCACATACTTAGTTAGAGAAAAGATTCCTAAAAGAACCGTATGGCATTCCGAGAAAGCCAATTGGAGCGGACTTAACACCTTCTTTAGGAATATTAACGACGAATCCACGACGTGGATGCCGCTGCTGATATGACTGCAGGCACCATTCTCTTTGGAATGAGATCCTTTATCCCTCATCGGATGAAGAGTATCAAACCAAAGGAAAAGGCATGGTACGGCTGGAGCTGTAAAGAGGCGGTCAGGGTTAGAGAAATGTTTTTTCAGGACTTCAAGACAAACCAGACCGAGGGGGTTGGTCTTTCTCAAGCGTGTGCAATTTCAATACGATCAAAAGTTAAGGCAAAAAATACAAAGATAGTAACAATTGCTGGTCGTTCGTCAAAAACATTAGAAATTCTGCCTCATCCTCCACCCCTACCCACATTTACAATAACATTCCGACTATCAGCTCTTTGGACAAGGCCAATCTGCTTGCTGCACTCTTGCGACCAGCTCAACAATTACAGATTGTGCTTTATCTCCGCCTACACTTGTGCTCGTCGAATCTTCAATGGGACGAATCCACTTTCGCACTCGTTTAGCATCAAGAGTACTTAAAGGTCTCAACATACATAAATTCGCTGCTCCAGATGCTATATCTCCCCTTCTTCTAAAGAGGTGTTCTTACAGCCTGTCAAAACCCCTGCGTAAGCTTTTCCATCGATCCTACTCTTTAGGACTCTTTCCGAGCAGATGGAAAACAGCATTTGTCCAGCCCGTCCCTAAAAAAGACGAATCCTCTTCTCTCTCCTCCTACAGACCCATTATACTTACGTCCCTTCTTTCCAAGGTAATGGAAACGCTGATAGACCGTCAGCTCATGAAATATCTCAAAACACGAAAACTTCCCAATGACCGGCAGTACGGTTTTCGTAGCAAAAGGTCCACTGGTGATTTGATGGCATGCATCACCGAAAAGTTGAACCAAAGCGTACATCAATCTGGCGAAAGCAAGTTAGTTGCACTTGATATTTCTAAGACATTTGACAGAGTTTGGCATCAGGCTCTTTTGTCGAAAATGCGTCAGTCGATGATTCTCTTCTTCACTGGATTAGAAATTACCTTTCGGAATGTTCAATTAAGTTGTCTTAGATCGTTGAAAGTCTGACATCCGCAAAATGAATGCAGGTGTGCCACAGGGTTCCGTTCTGTCTCCGACACTCTTTTTAATTCCCATCAACGATCTCTTGTCTTCTACTTCCAATCCAATATATTCCGTTGCTAATGGCAGTACTTTCTGCTTTTTATATTCGTTCCTTGACTCACGTCCCTGCTCTTCGGCCGTACAACAGGAACGCCAGCGTATGTTAAGATCATTAAATTCCGCATAACCAATTGGGGAACTATCAACCAAGTGGAATTTAATGCTTCCAACATACAATGCTCTCTGCTGTCGTTAAAGCGAAATTTGAACACCCGGCCATTGTCCATGAATGGCACTTGCATCGTCGAAATAGAAAAACTTTCCATTCTTGGTATGTGTGTCGATGTCGCCAAAAATGATGCGAAATGTCTAGGTTTCCTCAAACGATGTAAGAAATACTTCTCCCCCTTTGAGCTGGCCTAAATATATAAAGAATTTATCCGGCCGAAAATGGAGTACAATGCCCACATCTGGTCAGATGTACCCAAAAGGTCTCTACACCTGCTAGATAGGATTCAAAACCGTGCGATAAAACTCACAGGTGATGCCAATAATACACAGGCATTCGGCACCTTCGTCATAACGTCATAACGTCTCCTGTCTCACATATGTTCCACTAAAATTTCCAAGAGCATTCCGCCCTTTTAAACTTTTAACACTAACATCCAGCTCGTTATGAATGCTCATAAGTATACCCTCAAGCACTTTCGGACTTACTCTGAAATATCGTGATTCATTCCTAAGCCGTACAACCCGCTTGTTTAATGCCCTGTCTAGCTCTTTATGTCCTAGTCATTATAGCCTTCAAACATTTAAAACCAACGTTCATCGGTACCTCTCTTTTTATCCTCCCTGATTTTCCTTCGCCCGCGCTGTGTGCTAGCATTTTAAGGGCACTTAAATCCCTTGAGTGCGAACAAATTATAAGAGAAAAGAAGACAAAACCTGGATGTTAAGCCCATAACATGCCCCAAAGCGGTGGAGGCAACACGCTACTCTGCGGCAAACTCCTATTCACCCCCGCCATTATATATTGGCCACAGTCCGTGACTGCAATCAAAGCAGGTTGAAGGTTGGTTGTAGAAATCACCATGATTATCGAGTGCTCCATCAGATCTGCCCGCTGGATTTCAAAGCGCTGTCCAACAGGATCTTTTGCTTTGGAACGCATCTTAGATCTTAGACAGAGGAAGCATTCACGAAACAGTTTTCCTCTCGGAAGGCTAAACCATTCTTTCCTTGTTCTTGAAGCAAATCAGACTGCTAGGGCCTAAACTTAAGGTGACTCGGTAGCCACTTTTATCGATTTTCAGTATAAAGGATACTTTCACTGTTCGGCAGAGTTTCGGCATCTATTCCAATGCCAGTCTAGAAGCATAAATTCGTTTCACAGACGACAGCAACTGCTCTAATAGAAGATGTCATAGGTGCCTGACGAAGTCATCAAAAGACCCAACAGTGTATTTATGTTATGGCGTCATCCGTCATCATAACCAATGCTACTTACTCGTAACTCACTTGCTATTCCAGTGACATGAGCTGGTTTTGAGTCGATTATGTTCCTGCGAACGACATCTCGAGAATAAGACTGTAAGCCTCTGCTCTCAATATATTGTAGATGCATTCAAGTAGCGTCGTTTCAGATCTAGCATGTAAGTTCAATATCGAAAGCGGATAAAGTAATCTACATTTCCGACATCAGTGGGCAATAGCAAGCTTTCGAAAGTGAAATCTTCTGTCTAGAAGAAGTCTTTCACTCTCCCGCACGTCCACCTTCTTCTTGTGCACAAAACGACACAGTGAATTGGAAGAGACCTTGATCCATCCAGGACTGTTGTGCCAACAGTTTATTTATTTTTATGGGTGTCAACAGATTTTCTGAGTGTTTCCAGACCGGCTGATTTGCGTCGTTTACGAACCTCACCACGATATTGCTGAAGCTCTGTACAAGGCAATACTCGTCTGCTCAATGTTCTGCACCTAAATCTTATTTAGGTACTTAAGTGGCGCTATAGTCCATTTAAAACGATTTCTCGCCAGTTGCCTTCAGTGCCGCACTCCAAGTTGGTTAAGGGTTCCCTTGCCCATGCGTGCGCCACCTTAGGTGTGGTCATCCTCTGCTGCGCCATCCTTTGGGGTTAAAATCGAAGACTTTTTGGGCCGGAACTGTAACGTCCAATCGCTCAACATAGGACAGCAATCTCAGACAGGTTGGATCCATAGACGCCTGACTACGGTGTACAGCCCGTATATTCTAGTTCCTGGTTGAATCTCCTCCCCGTCAACACACGAAAATCACGCGCAGTACGTTTTTCTCCAAATGACCGCCTGGTTCTTCATCTACTTTCGAGAAGCTCCAAGCCCCCACAACATGGAGCAGGATCGGATAAAACGAAAATTATATTCCACGCTTCGGGCATGCTCTCTGACCATATTTTACAGATGAACCGGTGCAGGCTCCAGAGTCATAGCCACCTGTTACAAATAGTTCAAAAGGCAATTAAATTCGAGATTGCTACTTTAACTTAATCGAGATAGAAGGGTCGGAATTCTCAGTCGTCTTAGTTCAGGGTGAATGGTTCCTTCTAGCTTACATCGGGTTTTTGACAATCACTGGCGTTGTACAGTCTCCAAACGTATTTTCAGCACAGACTGCGGCTCTGCTTCTAGTTGTACATGTTGATCTTTGCAGTCTTCCAATTTGGCTTTGTAGGCCTGGCATGTTCTGTTTATTTTCTGATAAAGCCTTTGAACGTTGTTCCTGCAGTTACGTTCCGTCATTTCCTCGTTTGCGCGCTTCTCGTGCTTTTTATTTTTCTTTCCGAGAAGCCGGTGCTCTTTCCTTCTTTTTTGCTTATAGGGTTCACGAGCAGGCCTCGTACTTCGGTGTCAAGTGGCTTTATATACTGCTTGTATCTGCCCACATTCATCGTCAAACAAGCGGTTTCTTTGTGGTGGCGCTTTGAAACCAGTCACGTCAGAAACAACTTCTCTGATGGCGCGTTGACAACATTCCCACAGTTTTTGTATTGACAACGATTCTAGTGGTTTCTTATGATTGCAGCTTTTCAGCGTGGAACTTTGCTGGTCTTATTTGACTCCGTTGTGCCTATGATATTCGTATTTTTAGCCTGGCTGCTAGAAGGTTATGATCTGAATCGATCTCGGGAAGGTCTGACATCCAGAACGGCGGAGAAGTGCCTGGAGTCGAACACATTATGACTAATCTGCTTGAAAGTTGATTGATAAGTCCCTCTACGGGGACTTACTTTGAGGCGCCATTATTTTCCTCAAGCCTTGTAAATAAGCCTTTGCAATGAGTCCTGCAGTACCAACTTTACCTTACGTTGATAGCACGGATGGCTAGCTTTCACAATGTACTATGTCTCCCTTTCGTTGTGGTTACCAGACTTGTGAGATTTGCCAAATATTCCTTAGAGTTCTGCCATTATGATAGTTAGACGGGCAGTAGGTAAATCCTTACTGGTGTTAACAGAGCAGCGCAAGGTTAGGGTTTCGGTGCTCTCTGAGATACTGGCACTGGTTGCCGCACATTTTGGGGAAGGCGCAGGTCGAAAAGTTTTGGGGTTGGTGTTTCAAAATGTTTTATGACTAGCCGAACCGAAGCAGTCCAGCGACTTATCACTGATTGCCATGACCATGTGCAGAGTGCCCTTTTCCGTGATGCTCTGAATGACTTTCCAATGTTTGGTATGAACGAGTTGGTGGTAGTTTTGCGCAAGACCAAGCCAAACATTTTATGATTTGAAATACGAGTTGTGTGCGGAAAGTATCCTCGGACTACCTACTCGTAGGTTGGCTCTTATGCAAGGGTAGGAATGGCAGCCTGCCATCCTTTTTATTAGGTCTGGCATCTCTCACGGAGAGCTCATGCACAACTTCGATCAGGTCTTCTTGTATAGCAGCGAATTGCTCCGTATTCAGGTTTTAGAGACTACACCTTACTTTAATTTGGGAGCTACAAGAGGCCTTGTCAGACAAATGTCCTCTAATGTTGAACGTATCCTTTTAGCTTATTTGCACACTGTTCTCGGATCGAATTCGTTTTATCTGAGGACTTTTACTAGCAGGGATAATTTTTGCAAAGACCTGGTTTTAGTCAGCTTCAAAGCACCTTGGGACATACTTTCGATGCTGTCGATATTTCAATTGAGAGCACACTCATAGATTCACTAGACATCTAATTTCTGGATTAGAAAATGAAGATTCCTGTTTTGAGGTGTCTCAAGGAGAAGACTTTTTGACATTTATATCTGAAGGCCAACTCGAGAATAAAGAGTACGCGTTGAGCATTTTGATTGACATTGAAGGAGCTTTCCACTATGAAACGTTTGGTTGGCAAGTGTACTCGAGCCGGTTAAGCTCAAGTAACCGTAGAAGTGATTGGCAATTGGTACACTGAAAATGGACTTTTAGTCAGTCCTATCAAAACGTATGTATTCTCTCCGAGAGGAGGTAGAATCTGACTGGTCTGACACATCTAGATAATATAAAAATGCATCCGTCTTACAACGAAGTTGAGTATATGGATGTATCTAGGACACAAAACGTCTTTTGCAAAAACCCTTTCGGCTTACCATGGAGGATCCATCCTTCGGATCTACGCGGCTATTATAAAACCAATCATATGACTTTCTCTGTGCTCAGGAACGAATTCGGAAAGAATCTGAACGAGGATAGGGCTTGCTCGGTTAGGGCTTCCGTTGATATTTGGATTTCATATGAGCATAAACCTAGATGTCTTCACTCTCCAGGCTGCCGGTAGGCCAAATAAATGCTTTGCAAAGTCTCTAAGAGGTCAGTGACTTTCATGCTGTCCATTTGCAAAAAAAAACTGAGGGGTGCCTACTGGCATCCAACTACTAAGTATCCAAGTAAGATGGGGAACGGACACAAAATCCTGCGTCACTTGCAGTGGAAGTAATGACTACACCACGGGACTACGCTACCGTCAGCACTTTACCCTGAAGCGCTCACTTATTTTTCTGCTGTTGTTGAACCCAACAACACTATCTTGACTACCTACTCAACATTGGAACATCCTGACTGCGCCTTCGTGGTTGACCATGAATCCATCTACGATACCTGCTGCAGGAACTTAAACATTGAACGACCAACATTGCGTTTCGATGGTGCATTATAAGTCTACTTGACTGAATTCCAAACTAACCATACCATACCATACCGGCGCATCCACTTCCCTCTGGTCACCTATGTTCCAGTCATCTCTGCCGAGAAGGCCTACCACGAGCAATTGTCGGTTGCCGTAATCACCAATGCCTGTTTCGAACCAGCCAACCAGATGGTTAAATGCGATCCTCGTCATGGCAAATATATGTTGTACCGTGGTGATGTTATGCCCAAGGATGTCAGCACTGACAAGCTGCATCAAGACCATCCAATTCGTCGACTGGTATCAACTGCCAGCCCCTAACTGTTGTACCTGGTGGTGATTTGGCGAAGGTTCAACGCGCTGTCTGCTGGTTGTCCAACACGTCCTGAACACAAGTTCGACTTGATGTGTGCCTTCGTTCACTGGTATGCCCGTGAAGATATGAAAGAAGGTGAATTCTCAGAAGATTTGGTCGCTCTCGAGAAGGATTACGAAGAAATCGGCATGGAATCCAGTGACGGCAAACGCGAAGGTGCCGAAGAATATTAAGCCTATTCCTCAAATTCCGGGAATTCACCAACATAAAAGTGAACACGTCCACATGAATCTTTCGATTCCCGAGATTGAAATAAAAGAACACAAGAATTTCTATGTGAGGTTTAGAAATTCTAATAAAAGGAATTCAAAAGGAGTAGCACCATGGACTTGTTCCTCATCTAAGTGCTCTTTTCCAAAAACACAAAAGCAACAAAATACAATAACCGTAGTAATCCCTTTCACCAAAACAATGTGCGTAATCCCAAGAAGGAACTGAATGCAATGAATTGTGAACGAAATCCCAAATTAGTTCGAAGACGTGGGAATGTGCTCAATTCAGAGACTCCACATAGGAATTTGCCGATTCCATCGAAGGGTAGGTTTCTTATTAATTCAATTTAACATTGTTAGCACAACGCTCCACGTCATAGCCAACAGGAACAAATTCCTTGCCTTCAACCTTTCTAAAATTGAATTAAACGCAGTCCTTTCTGATGTGACAAAATGGTAATTTATGATTGTGTTTACCTAATTTAAGTGCCTGCTGTCTTTAATTCCACTTAAATGACTAATTTCATCAGCGTAATGAAAATCACAAGATTAATCGATCAATGGGAATGACAAACAACCTCAATATACTCGTAACTCTCATTTGTTAGTTGCGTTCCAGATGGAAAAAGACAGTGTCACCACTTGCACTGGTGTTGTTCACGTCTAATCCAAAGTATCTCATTACTGCAATATGTCAACTGGGAAATGTCCCCACTCCAATTAACAACACTTCACTTGTCTATCTTTCACTCAATCTAACTTTATCACAAGTTAATTACACTCTTGCTAAATTTTATAACAGTCTCTAATCACTGGCATGCTACGAGTCATGCTACGAGTCCATGTTCATTATTAGCATCGCCCATCTAACTAACCACTAATAGCCGTTATCCACGCAATTACGTGTTTAAAAGTGCAAACAAATCGCTCATAATGGGCCATGTTAACTTCCGAACGGCAAATAAGTCCTCTTACGTATGTGAACGGCAACGGATGCTTGTAGACCTGTGACGTCCACGTAGCCACTTTGTAAATTTCTAAAAGCAATTAGCACTATCAGATGCAGCTTAAGGATAGGCGGCAGAATCTAGCAACAAAATCGGGCATCAGACACAGAAGAAGCACGTGGGCTGCCACCGGAAGTCAATCGATTAGATGTCAAGTGCACTCCTTGAATGTAGTCGTAGACCATCAATTTCAGGGGAATGCGTAAATCCAGGTCATGTGGAGGACATATAGGCATACCTATATTTGGATTTGACATTCTTATTTAGTTTGGGTAAGACCATCGGATAGAGTGGTGAATACCATTTGCTGGAAGATACGTACCTACGTTAGGAAGGCAACGTACTTGTAGTAGATATAGGAAAATACCCGTGGAGGCGTTAAAATTATCACCTAAGCAGTCCAAATTGCCACCGGATGGTAATAATAAATTTGCGACGTATCTGATTCAAATTTCGTATACGACTTGTTGTTGAAGGAGTATCATACTCCAGGGTGATGGGGTCATATCCACTCAGGGAAAGAATCCTAGTTGTGGCTTTTCCCAGGCCCTAGGTCCAAAAGAAATCGATGCTACAACCAGCAAAGGCTGCAGTTTGGGTGGGCGGAAATTCGGAAATAAGTTTGCTTGAAAAGCGCGAAATATTGAAGGGAACAAGCCGGCTTACCAATAAAGGTTGGGAAATCTTTTGGTGACAATAATCTGAAAGGCCAAGAGGGCAAACACCGCTTGGCTCTACTACCTCAAAAGCAATTTTGCGTCAAAGGTCTGCCTTTAAGTATGACGACTTTTGAGGTTTTCAGGTCACCCAAAATGTCGCGCACAATTTGGTTGATCCCGGGCTGACGCATCCCTATATCTTGGACTACTGAGAAGCTAAAAAGCTATCCTCAAAAACTAGAATAAGAGTCTGGAAAACAGAGACAGCTTGTTTCTCACTGTTGGCTTGCATAAAGCTTCTGTGTGGACCATTTAATTAAAGTATGACTTACGTCCCTACCTGCATCTTGAAAGGGTTAATTTATAAATATATGAGCGCAAACACGAGACGACTTTCCCAGTACTGACATTTTGTCTTTAGCATTCTTCAACATTTCATGCTCGCTACTGTATCTCTACATAACATCACCACCACCCCTACCTCTAAATGACGGGCCATCCAAAGACCGAGAGCTTATCTTATCGTTCCGAATACAGACTCGGACATCGGTTTTAGCCTACGAAATGAACCGATGGTTTGGTATGACCACCAGGCATGCATGCATGTTGCAATGCCGATACGATAACATCTGTTATTTAAGGAAGACAGAAGGTTATCGACTTAGCCCTATCTTGAGGGTACGCCAAGGAGATAATCAAATCTGATGCAAAAGTCTTAACTCTGCTGCAGTCAAAGAATCCGAGGAATACGGACTGGACACGCTTACAGAAAGAACTCGGCAAGCCCGTCAAAACCCTGTCTATACTCAGAATGAGACAGAAGGTACAGGAAAATTTAGAAAACCTGAATGGTGACCTCACCAAGTTGGATAAATTTGAGCGTCCCTTCCTTGGTAGAATGCAGATTTGTGGGAAAGGAAACCAGAAAGCTTCTACAGAGGCCATTTTAGGCTAATTTGGAAGAAGACTGCAATTTTTTCGGATCGAAGCAATATAAGAGATTTTTGCGTACACTCTGGTATAAAACATATAGACCATGTAGCTATGCTGTTTCATACCTGACAACTGTTCTAAAGTGCACACAGTACTAGACGTTTTCGGCTATTGGTGCATCAGAAATGAGCTATCAGTAAATTCCTCTCTTTCGAAGAAAAAGGAAGCTGACTGGTGTATGTCATCAAGCGCTAAAGGGCGTCACAAGTTGTTTGGACTTAGCATGTCACGTCGAAAACCTCCAAGGCGTAACAAGGTATGATGCATGTCACTGAGGAGGGATCAATTCTATCTTGACTGGTTGGGAGTCTCTCCAAGCATACCATCCATTCAAAAGATCATTTAAGGCATACTCTTTCATTGAACTATTTTAAGTCCGTGGGTTCTGATCGGATAGAAGGCTTTAAGATCAACAACCCAACGGTTGTTTCTTGATGAATTCCTTTTCCGAAAGTTGTACAATATCTCCTTCGCAATCGTCTCTCCCTCAGAATTACTTAGGCGGTCTCTCCAATTGGGACGATCTTTGGCTAACTGCCTCCAGTTGCGCACTCCAAGTTGGTTGAAGTCCTCTTCCACTTGCGCGCGCAACCTAAGGCGAGGCTTTCCTCTACTGCGTTGTCTCTCCGGATTAGAGCCGGAGATTCTGTGGGCTAAAGCGTTGGTGTTTATTTGCTCTACATGTCCCAGGCACCTCAAATGGCCCAATGCACAGTTTTTTGACCAGGTTAATGTCGATGGAAAGATCGTAGAGTTGATCGTTGAATCGTCTTTTCAAGAACCCGGACCAAAAATCTTACGACGAATTTTTCTCTCAAAAGGGCCCATGCTTCGGAACCATAGAGCAGGACTGGGATTGCAAGGGTCTTATATAGAGTTTCCTTGGTTGTTCGGGAGAGGGCCTTACTACACAGCTGCCTTCTCAACCCAAAGAAACAGCGATTGGTAAGCGTTATTCTTCGTTTGACTTCTGAAGAGATGTCGTTTTCAGATGTGAGAGCAGAGCCGAGGTAGACACAGTCCCTTACAACCTCAAAATTATAGCTGTCGATTGTGACATTCTGGCCGATTCGTCGATGTCCGATGGGTGTCCGTTCTTGTTGCCAGCATATGTGTATACTATGTTCTGCCCTCGTTTACCGCCTGACCCATTTTTGCGCTTCTGTTCCTATACTCGCAAATGCACCAGTGACACCAATATCGTCGGCGTATGCAAGCAATTGCACAGACTTTTGAAAGATCGTGCCTCATGGATTGGCTTGTGAGTTTTGCACAATCGTTTAGAGTATGATGTTGAAGAAGTCACATGACAGCGCGTCGCGTTGCCTAAATCCTTTTTTTGACATCAAAGATCCCGGTTAGGTCGTTACCGACTTCGATGCAACAGCGAGCTTTCTCTATCCTCATCCTGCACAAGCGGAAGAGTTTAGTAGGGATGCCAAAACTAGACACGGCTCTGTATAGCTCGTCTCTGTAGATGCTGTCATATGCATCTTAAAAATCGATAAAGAGGTGGTAAATATCGATCTGAACTTCTTGGGTTTTCTCCACGATCTGCCGTAGTGTGAATATTTAGTCAATTGTGGACTTACCGGGCCTGAAACCGCACTGATAGGGTCTAATCAGTTCGTTGACAAATGGTTTCGGGCGCTCGCACAATACGGCAGACAAGATCCTACGAGTATATGCGATGTTTAGGTGACTGATACCTCCATAGTTGGCACAGTTTAGAGGATCTCCTTTCTTATGAACCGAGCAAACGATGCTGAGATTCTATTCATCAGCATACATTCATCCGACCAAATCTTGGAAATAAGTTGGTGTATGATCTCCTGCTGCCTTAAATAGTTCGACGGGTAGGCCGTCCGGCCCGCCAGCCTTGTTCGACTTCAGTTTAGATATTGCTATCCTCACTTCATTTTGGTCGGGTGGACGGAATTCTTCACTTGCATCGTCAATATTGAATTCTTTGCTCTGCCTGACAGCGGAATTTGTGTCATCTTCGCCGTTTAGCAATCTGCAGAAATGATTTTTCCATATCCTCCACATCGACTTTGACTCTATTACAAGGTTTCCTTGTTCATCTCTACAGGTTTTCGTTCGCGTCTTATTACTCTGCTACGTTCTCTGTACCCCTTTTGGTAAGACTTCCGAACATTATTACTGGAGTAGCACTTCTCTATTTCCTTGATCGCGCGCTTCTCATGCTCTTTCTTTTTTCTTTGGAGAAGCCGATGTTCTTCCCTCCTCCTTTGCTCGTGGAGCCTACGAGGCGTTCTCGTCTTTTTGTGGAGCGCCGCTTTGTAGGCATGTTGTTTTGCTGCATGTGTTTATCCGCGCTCTTCATCAAACCAGGGGTTTCATGATGATGAGCGGGTGGAACTCGGCTATAAAGCACTTCTCGGGAGGTTGAGGGATACGCGTTCGGCAAGGGTTCTGGCCGCTTGTTGCTATTGCAACCGTTCAATGTTAAATCTCCTCATAGTATTTCTCCGTTGTTGTGACGTCTGAGATATCCGTTGACGTACCTTGGCTGCAACTAGGTAGTTGTCCGAGTCTATGTAGGCTGCTCGGAATATTCGGACATCTAAAATACTGGAGGAGTACCCTACGTCGATCGCAACATGATCAATCTGGTTGACAGTTTGCTGATCTGGCGCCCGCCATGTTGCCTTGTGAATATTGAGGTGAGGAAACCGTGTGTATGTTATAGTAACGTTACGTCCTGCAGCGAAATCGATTAGCCTAAGTCCAGACGAGCCATATGCACCATAACAGAATGCCATCTTGTGGACAATATTGGCCGCGATGAGTGGTCTACGATCTACAAATCTAGTAATTCGTTTACGTCGGTTTTGACTGACCGAGTTACACATGCCGTCAAAAGTACGCTCAATGTCGGTGAAAATGCCCAGCGTGTATTCTTTCTTATCGAGTGTCCCTTCAATTCTGCCTACCAGGTTTTGAGGAGTATTCTGGCAAGATCTTCTTCTCGGTGGGAAAAATATTGCATCTCAGACAGAGGATGCATTCGCAAAGCAGTTTTGGACAGATGGGCCTCGATCATTTTCTCCAATATGAAGGAAGTAAGACTTATAGATCTGAAGCGCTTGGCGATCGTGTAGTCCTCTTTTTCCATTTTCGGTAAAAACGGCACTCGCCTTGTTCGCCAGGGTTTTCTTCTGAGGACTTTGACTAGCCCACTGGTTTCACTGACAGTTTCGATCTTTTGGCAAAAGCCAGTCACAAAACACGCTCTTAGAAATCGGAATTATTGCAGCTTTTTGCTTTAAGTAATCCAGTCTTCCTCCAAATTAGTCTTAAGTGACCTGTTTAGAAGTTTTCAGGTTTCCTTAGGAAGTCGGTGCAGCTCTGCGTTCCACCAAAGAACGGGCAATCTGCTTCTATAAGTTTTGTTATGTCCTGAGCCTGAGGGGGCAACTGTTGGAATTGCCGAGCTCCCTTCTTGAATTGCGACCAGCTGGTTTTCCGCGGATTGCTCCTCTTCAGTAAGGTCGAGACCTCGCATCCAATTCTAGATCCGATATATGTACCTATAGTCTGACATGGAGACCACCAATAGTACTTTCCGGCCGGTAATCTCCTTGCTGTCTTCGTGTCGAAACAAATGTTGGTTGGGGGCCAACATTGTTGACAACCAGGTCAGCCGTTCATAGGAATATTGTGGTCATTAGCATCTTCCTGAAATCACAGTGTCCAATGAGTTCGGCTACCGAGTTTGGTGGTATTACATCTGGAACCTATGGTTCTTGTATGGATTGAGGTTTTGTATTCAACGCGGCAAGCCTTCTAATAAGTTGTGCAATAAGTTCTGCCGTTTTTTTCTTGGAACCGGTGTTTATCGTTTCAGAAAACCTCTGAGCATACCATCCTGAATTTTTTGTTGTTTATTCCATTAGAGTGGATTATCCTTTACATTGTTTCGAGAATTTGTTTTGATCGGACGTGTTTTAAGTGTTCAATATTTTTTTTTAAAATGGAGGATAAAAAAGTGCATTTTCGAGGCGCAACGGGAGATTTGGAGCCTGTATGGAGATTCGGCTATAAGCCCTGACACTTGTCAGCGTTGGTTTATACGCTCTCGTTCAGAAAATACAGACCTTGCTGATGCTATTCGCTCTGGACGTCCAACAACCACAGGATACGATCAAATCTTGGCTGCAGTTAGCGTTGAAGGCCATTTGACGACACGGGGGCTGACAGCTTTAGTGACAAAACAAAAGCTGAATTCATTTGGCTGGGAAGTTATGCAGCACCCAACGCACTCCCCAGACCGTGCGCCTTCTGACTGCCATCTGTTCCGCGCTCTCCAAAACAATTTGGACGGAACGCAATTCAATTTCGAAAATGAGATCAAAACGTATCAGGAAAACTTTTTTACCCACAGGTCTCCTGACTTTTACAAAAGACGCATTATGTCTCTTCCAGAACATTGGAAGAAAGTAAAAGACCATGATGGGCAATATCTGATGGATTAAATAAAGGGTCTTCCAATTGGGACTCCGAATTTTGACAGTTGATAGCGGCCATATTGTTGAAGACGCATCTGTCAAATTGGCTGTCATTTACGGCACATTTTACGGTCGCCGTAATCATCCTACCGAGAAGACTATTCGCAGTTGGATAAATTTGAGTCCACTGGTTCAATAAACGATAAGCCAACACCCGCACGTCGACGAAACACAAGATCTGCCGAAAACATCGCGGCTGTCCGTGAGAGTGTGCAGGAGAATCCGAGCCAGTCGATTTTGCGTCGCTCACAAGAACTCGGCCTTTTGCCGAATTTTGCATCGTGACTTGGGCCTGCACTCGTACAACATTGAACTGACCCAGGAGCTGAAGGTAAACGACAATAGACAACGATGTATGTTCGCTGAATGGGGTCTGGAGCAATTGGAAACTGACGCTAATTTTCATCGAAAAATCATCTTCAGCGATGAGACCCATTTCTTGATGAATGGTTACGTCAACAAACAAAATTGTCGAATTTGGGATGATACCAATCACATGAGATCTAAGAGCGTTCAATGCATTCGAAAAGTCACTGTTTGGTGTGGATTTTGGCTGGCGGCGTGAACGGTCCATATTTCCTTGAGAACGACGTTGGCCAGGCCATCATCGTCCACGGCGAGCGCTATAAGTCGATGATTACCAACTTCTTTTGGCCTAAATGGGATGATATGGACACCAACGACATGTGGTTCCAACAGAACGGCACTACGTGCCACACAGCTCACACCACATAGGAAATTCTGCACGAGTGATTCGAGGGCATGGTCATCTCACGTGGAGGTGATGTGAATTAGCCACCGAGATCGTGCAATTTAACCCCGTTAGACTTCTTCTTGTGGGGTTTTCTGAAGTCGCAGGTCTACGCGAATTAGCTACAATCCACAGCGGTACTCAAAGCCAACATACCCCATGCCATCGGTCAAATTCAGCCTGATTTATGCGCCAGATTCATGGAAAAGAGGACATTTCGGATGCGCGCAACCCAGAGAAATCGCGGCTCAGCACAAGAGAAAAGCCGTTCTTGCTTTCCCGAATCTTTCCCTTCTTGTGAGAGTAGATTTTCCACTTTTCAGTGTCGAGTTCAAGGTTCTGGGTAAGAAGACGCATGGAACCCACAAGATGTCACCATGTCTAAAAATCTCATCCCTGCTCTTCTTCGGCAACTTAATTATATTTCGGCGATAGAATCTCTTGCGTATTTTTTCTGCGTTATGTCGCAATCTTAAAAATTTGATCGGCAGTTCCACGTTGCACTTCTTCTATTGCTTATGGCCTGTTTATCAATTTTGAGGATACACCTTCTAAGTCCCGATGGAATGCCTCAACTGCGACTTTACTTGCTCAGTTCAGACTTTAAGGGTACAATTTTCATCTTACCGTTTTGTAGACCGTGTTTTCGAGCCACCGAGGGAAGCTATTTTTACATTTTCTGTTGAAATAGTTTTACATATCTTGCGCCCCTAATGTCTTCTCCTGGTTTATGGCATTTTGGAACCCTTATCGAAAGTTTGAGTTTCGTTTTTTAACTTGTGCAATGGCCTTGGAGAAGGAGACATACTCGTAATACCAAATTTTTAGAGTTGTATAGCTACGTCGACTTGGTCAGCAAAATGGCCATCAGTCGTGTAAGATGGCTAGAACATGTAGAGAGAATAAATGCCGATACCCCGACACTGAAAACCTGGTGGAGCAGCGCAGTAGAGGAAGACCTTGTCATGGCTGGCGCGCACAACTGCAATTCGCAATCGGACGCGGTTAGACAAATACCGCGCTAATTGAAGAGGCGCAAATCTAGCCTCGTCTTGGTATTGAAATGATTTTTCTCTATTGAGTTCCTAGAAGGTACTCGTAATTCCCATAAACAAGGCTGCATACTCGTACTGTGGTGGTTAATGTCATACTCTGCGCAATAGTAGGGTCTGGAAACTTTAAAGTCCGCCAAGGTTCCATTCTTTCACCTCCATTGTCACAGGCAATCAGTCATTGTCTAGTCAGTATTACTTAACTCGCCTGTCGCCTGATTATGCAACCAAATCGGAAAATAATTGCTCTAGTGTGTGGGCCCCTTTAAATGCCGCTTAAATCGATATGCAACTTTAAAATCTCCGTCTTTGAAAAACCATCCTGTGTATCTATTGTTCGTTTTGAAGTTTTAACGAACGGAAAGCTTCCCATTGAAATGCATGCACGGCAAGATTTAAACTCTCAATTCACGTGCGAGTACTATGGGCTTTCGAAAATATGATGAATAGAGACAAAAGGAAGATTTTTTTAAAAACGCAAAAAATGGGGGATGTCCTGGAAAGTTGTGTTTTCAATTTATATTCATTTTGTTCGTGGAAAGCCTTGAGAAGAGGTAATTAGCACACTTTCAAGGAAATTATTTTTCGTACTCGCACTCGTATTGAGTAACACCCCACACATGTATGGGATATGGCTAAAGAATATGATGAACATCCTTACACAACGAGCCGAAGGCATCATGTTGAATGGAACACATGCTCTCGTCAATAATTCGGTGATTGTTACATGAACGTGTCGCCAGTAATTCTAATTGGCACCCTGCATAGTAAAGACTCTGGTTTTGGTATACGAGTACTCGTATTGCACTTACGTAATTTACGAGCTGGTTTACTGTGGTATGATTCGGTTAGATAGCGCCTGATGGCAATTAAACGAGTGCTGACTGTTGAAAAAGATTCCATAACAACGAACAAGGACATACCAATTTACCGTCTAACAGGAAACAGAAAAAAACCATCTGAATTAAATGGAATGCGAACAATCCAATGTCGCATTTTCATATTGCCAAAGCAGTTAAGTACGAATAGTAGTAGTAGTCTCCTTGAAAAAAAAACAACAGTTGCCAAGTGAATCCTTTCAATCGATTGTTGTGCAAGAGATTCTTAAAAAGAGGTCGTTCCTCGTTCCTCACACGTGTCAGGTTGTTGTTTCATCTGACGAAAGACCACCATCAGGATGAGTGAGTTCTAATTTTAATAAACAGTGATGTAAGAAACGAATTTGTGAGCGAAAGGACACCCGCCATGAACTGATGGTTCTTGTAAAATTCCACTCCCATTCCATTTAGGTTATCACGAAAATGAAAATAGAATAACTTGCGTAAGCATTGTGACAAGACAAGACGAATGGTGGAAAATGCGAAAGAAAGAACAAAGAACAAAGAACAATGGCTTTCAATTATTTTTGAAATGTCGAATTAGAGTCGTAAATCAGGCCTTATCGGGAAGCCTCACGCAATGCAAGGATCAATAAAGTCAAAGAATCGGTTATCATTTATGACTATATTTTTATGTTTCCGTTAACTTATTCATGAGTCACGCATGTTTCTGAAGTTGACTTCAGAATTATGGCTTAGATACATTTGTCGAGCTGACGTTTCAGATAAGCTGACATCAGGAGTGAGGTTAAGGCATGATATTTATTTTAATCCATTTCGAAGGTGTGGAGGTTTAATTTACTTGGAGGTTGAAGTCGCTATTCATTTCAAGTATATTTGAAGGTCGTCCTTGTGAGGATAATGAGAAGGGTAGGAACCTGACGGTTGTTATTAATAATTCAAGTTCAAATAAAGGATCATCACCAACTACCTAACTGATGTCTTCTATGATTTCCATTCAAGTGAGATTTGTATGCCCATTGAATAATGGAGGAGTCAAATGAAATCACATTCTACGAGTATTCATGTCAAAAAAAAAAAAAAAAAAAACATCAAAAGGATTTGGAAATTATTCGTAACTTGGAACCGGTTATTCTAGCAAGAGATTGCTCCCACAATCCACATTGTTGCGAAATCTCGTCTACCTGTTTACGTTTAGGAGACAAATATGATGATTGTCGTCCTTGAGGGATATCTACCAGAACCGATAAGAATGAAAAAAGGCGCGTTTCGAAAGCTGATGTCCCTCCTGCTGTATACACTTCGAGGGTTTTTCTTTGTAGATAGAATGATTCGTTGTTTTTCCTTTCTTTCACAGTTACATGCAACTCATTGTACTGATAAAGTAGAGTGCTCTGACCTCCTGGACAAAGGAAGCGTTCGCTGATGCAACAATGTTTGTTGCAATGTATGTTGCCAATGTCGCCATAGACTCTGTAAAATGACTAGGATTCCTCAAGTAATCTAAGATTAAGTTAACTAGTCTGAGAGCATAACAAAAACTTCCCTTTACTACTTGAAAGGACTAAAAATCATTTGATAGGTGGACAAAATGGGCCAACACTTGCTTGACACAGTTTGACACCATCGACGGAATGTCTTTCATTGCACTTTGTGTTTTTTCTCTATTTTTATCATCCGTTTTTCAATAAAACTCCTAGCAACATTGCGTCCCTTCAAAACTTCAAACCTTCAACCGTAACACCCATCCAGGTATGAATCCTACACCAAATCAGCTTACCTTCAACCCCATCTTTAGACGTGTTCTGAAAAACCGTGATTCTTGCTTATCCATACATCTAGGTTATGAAATGCACTGCCGAACTTTTTATTTCCCAGCCATTTTAATCTCCCAACATTCAAAACCAACGTGAGCAAAAATTTCATTTCCGATCGTACTTGCCGATATCCCTTTTTGCAGAAACCTTATCATCATTAACTGGATAGTATAGCTAAACGTGAATGTCCTTTTATACGCCTTAGACCTCGGAGGACTAAGTTTTCGTGTTTTCTTAACGTCCTTCTGTATATGCAAATATATTTTTTGAAGTCTCCATAGTCTGAAGCGATCAAGATTTGAGCATACCGTTTTCACTTCTACCCTTTGCGGCAATCCTCTTTCCTGTCGGGTTTTGGTTTCCTAGCATTATCCATAGTGACGCTTCTTGACGATTTACTTTATCCCGTCTTGAATTTTTGGTTACGATGGGTTGGACCCTTTTATTCTTAATCGCCACGATTTGAACGTCTGTTGGTACATCGTTCAGCTTGGTGTCTGAATGCATTAGGGAAAACTAGATCTTAGATGGGGTACTTACAAGTGGAAAAGGATCTCAATCTAGTGGGCGTGTGGCGAGGGAGCTTGCTTACAATCGATTTGGATGGAGAGGTTTGTACTTCTTTTTGTTCTTTTTTATTTTTGAGTTTCGGTTTTATTTTGGAGGCTCACCTGATCCCTTGACTTGGACATTAGTTTTAAGGTAAAGATTGAATATTGAAACCATCGGGAATCTTTTGGAACGTGGCTTCGGATGAACGGCTGCAGGCATGCAGAGCGTCCATTTCTTTCCACCTTCTTTTCTCCAGGAGTAGGGGGATCAAAGCAAGAACTATAGAACACATGGATTCAACTAAAAAGATCAAAATTCATCGGCTTAGAAAGCTGAGGTAAATAGTGTCCTATTTAGGCACCAGCGGTCTAGGTTGGAAAATCTTTGAATTAACGGAAAACGCTACTGAGGCAGACCGCACCTCATGTGGCGCACGTAAGAAGAAAGAGAGACCTCAACCCAGGAACGTTCGTAAGATATTGGAAGCTGCCGGCTCACTGGAGAGGCTTGTTGTTCAGATCCATGTCAAACGCAGGCTATACCGAAGTAAGCAAGTAGGTAGGTAAGTAGGTAAGAGAGGCTGTTAGAAACACCAACCCACTTTGGCCTATTGGCTCGTTGTGATGCCACGTGGATCTACGATCGTCTTACTAAGGGGACCAGTTTGAGCTTACGATGAAGCGTAGGAGATTGTTTACGTCTATATTCTTTAGACCATTTAGGTCACTGTAGAAGAAAGCTCAAAGGTGCAGTTTTCTTTTCTGGGATAGACCTGGATATGTACAAGAGTAGGTGAAGGATTGTCTCCTCTTCCTCCTCGTTCATGCAGCTTCAACAGAAATCGTTTGTAAAAGCGCCAAGCCTTCTTGCATGCTTGCCTATAAGGCAGTATCCAGTGATGACACCCATGATGGCGTTGAGAAGTTTCCTATTTAGAAGGATCAGACTCTTAGAGCAATTCAGATCCAGATTTGGCTAGATCCGTTTGCTCGCTAGATAGTCCATAGAAGGTCTGTTCTTTTACTGGCATCCAGCTTTAATATTAATTTGCACGTAGCGATTGGTATACCTATGCTAGCCTTTTCCAGTAGAATAGTTAGAGTGGTTCCAGTTCCCTGGAATGTTTCTGTGGTCCGGCACCCAGCAAATGTGAAGGTTGAACTGTTCTGCCATCCCCATAAGAGACGATCGGCATTCAAGGGCGGTTTTCGAATTTAATGAGACTGAGCCCAGGACTTGATAGCTGCCTGACTATCCAAAAAAATGCGGACATCCTTCAGCCAGGACAGACCTTCTTTAATCGCCAAAATTTCCATCTGGATCACGCTAGAGTAATTTGGAAGGCGGAAAGTGAGGCTTAGATTAAGGTTATCTGAGAAAATACCGCCGCCAACCCCGCTATCGGTTTTAGATCCATCTGTGTAGGAGTGCATTGACTTGTTCTCCATGAAAGCATCTTCATCCCAGAAGGATCTATAGGGGAAGCTTACATTGAAGTCTTTGTCCAACGAAAGCTCAGGTATGGTGTGATCAATTTTTCCTGTGAGAGATCCTAATGTATTGAGAATGTTAACGTGGCCAAATGAATTATTTGTCCACCGTTTAAGCTGCGTGCCTGCTGAAGATATCGAGGGATATCAAGTAAAACCGAATATCCAGTGCCGCGGAGGGAGTAGACCGTAGGATTCCGCTTTGCTGTTCTTTGGACTTTGCTTGCTTTGCTACAGTTGACTGCAATGTCTAAGGCCGAAGGTGAGTATCGGTCTTATGACCGAGATGTATAGCCAGTGGGTTATGCGAGGTTGAAGGCCCCATTTGTTTTTAATGGCTTTTTCCCAAGAGAATAAAGCTACTGTAGCTGTAGCAAGACTCTGTCTTGAATGTTAGGTTCCCAGTTTAGTTTCCTGTCAAAAATGAGACCCAGATATTTTGCTGTATCGGAAAGGACTAAACTGGTACCGTTTATTGAGGGAGGTTCTATGATTGGAATTTTATATTTCCTGAGAAAGAGGGCAAGATCAGTTTTATGGGGGTTCACTCCCAATCCACAGCGATCTGCCCAACGGGTTAATCTGTTAAGAGCTAGCTGAAGGAGTTCTATTATGGTATTAAGAGACTTACCTGAGACGGCTATAGCAACGTCATCCGCATGGGCAATAACCCTTCTATCACCCGCTTCCAGGTATATCACCAGTTCGCCGACCACTGAGCTCCAGAGAATGGGTGAAATGACACCGCCTTGTGGCGTACCTCTGCTGACACATCTTTTAGCAGAAGCCCCACCCAGTTTGGAGTTGATTATACTGCTATTCAGCATAAGACTGATCAACTCCCCAAGTGAGTCGTCTATCTGGAGAGTTGACAGCGCAGTCGTGATTGCGGATGTGTTGTCGTTAAAGGCACCCTCTATATCCAGGAAAGCAACCATTAGGTACTCTCTGTATTGTAGGGATCGTTCGATCGGCTAGTCAGTGAATGTAGAGCCATTTCCATCGACTTTCCTTTGCAGTAGGAATGTTGAGCCGTTGACCAAAGTCTTCGATCTATTCCTGCTCGTATATGGATATCAATTAGTCGTTCTAGTGTTTTCAGAAGGAAAGATGATAGACTTATAGGTCTGAGGTCTCTTGGGACAGCATGAGAACATTTTCCGGCTTTGGGAATGAAACTACATTGACTTCTCTCCATGGCAGTGGAATGTGGATCAGATCTACACGGCTCCTCATGCTATTCTCTAGAGTAGGCAGGATAATATCTGAGGATCTTTGTAGCTCGGCAGGTATTATACCGTCCTGACCAGCAGACTTGTATGGTTTGAAGCTACGCCGCGCCCAGAGCAGTTTGTCTCTTGTGATCAGATCATGAATTTTAGTCACGGGTGCAGTAAACAGGACTACTGGCTACGCATTGGGAGCTACCTGGAAAGTGAGTGTCCCTACTGGACTACAACAGGTAAGTCGTGGGTCATTTTCATGTCCTTGGCTGTCTGATATCCTATCGTCCAATCTACAATATCCTTCAACGTGAATCGACACCAGTTTGACACACACACTGTTGACTTTTGTTAGTCCTAAATAACCAGAGGAGAAGTAGCTCGAGTTGTGCGAAACGTATTTAGCTTTTTCTTTTACAAGCGATTTACAGCATTTTCGTTTGCAGCTTATAGCTCAGCTCGGTCGCTATATGATAACGAACAGAGCGGACTTCTCTGCTATTTGTCCATTCAGAAAGATGTTTTGTTGTCAATGTTGGCATTGATATCACTGCTGATATATAGCGGAAGGAGTTCAAATATCTGCTTTGATACGAACGAGAGTATTGTATCTTGGAAACAATAATTGTTGAAGCCACAGTTACATCAATTTGAAGGATACAACAGCTGCATCTGGATGCAACAAGACGCACAAATGTGAGTGAACCGGTGGTCGAAGAAATGTTTCAACCAATTTGGCTTCTAACAGAGCTTACATTCCCTGACCTTTAAAGGGCCCCCACTCTTCTTCTGCCGATTTTTTCTGTTGGGAATACGTGAAAAGTTAAATATGTCTAAATCTTGCACAAAACTTCAGGATCTTTGACTTTTAAGTCCTCCTTCTAGTACGAGGCCAAAGAAAGAAATTAGGTCAGTCCGTACCTGCTGTCAATAAAAAAGGACGCACAAACATCGACGAAATGGACAATACGTCGCAATTGTCGGATACTTCCTCGCGGATGATTTCGAGGTAGTCCGCTATTAATACGATAGAAATCGAAGGGAGATTAACTCTGGCCAATCGCGGTTTCTTTCAGTTAAGAAGAGATGCCTTCTTTCGAACAACCAAGTGGATTCTATTAAAGGTCTCACTTCTGTTCGATGAAGCAAAATGCCATCCTCCGTACTATTGAGAGGATAATTCTTTCGTCTACGGTCTCCTCTACAAAGACGGAAAATGGATAATAGGACATGACGACGAACCGTACCGGCTGTACAACGAATACAATGAATGAACACCAGCGCTTCAAGTTAGAAAATAGAATCCACCTTGGA
Source organism: Volucella zonaria (assembly GCA_963966105.1). Classification (NCBI taxonomy): domain Eukaryota; kingdom Metazoa; phylum Arthropoda; class Insecta; order Diptera; family Syrphidae; genus Volucella; species Volucella zonaria. The sequence goes on along the minus strand of OZ014533.1, from coordinate 126,446,239 downwards.
GGAAAACTAAATCTTAGGTGTCGTGCTCAGGTGGAAAAGGACCTCACTCAGTTTGCGTGTGTAACTGGAAGGAGCTGGATTAAAACCAGCTCTCAAGAGATTTGACGTTCGCATGCACCCCGGGGGAAGGAAAATCAGGAACAAAACAAAGAGAGGTACCGATGAACGTTGGTTTTAAATGTTTGAAGGTTATAATGACTAGGAGATAAAGAGCAATGGATGCCATTCCATAAGCGAGTTGTACGTCTCAGAAAAGAATCATGATATTACAGAGCACGTTCGTGGACTTGAGGTCAAATTGATGAGCATTCACAGCGAGACGGATGTTACGGTTGAAGGTTTGAAGCGACGGAATGCTACTGATGGTGAAAACAGCGACAGAATAAGGTAGGGCAGATGATGATTCGTCGGTGTTCGAGTGTGCCAACTGACTGTGGAATATTGGCATAACCTTTGATTTTATAGGACAGTTTTGAATTCTATCTTTCAAGTGCAGAGTGGTATTGGGGGCTCCTGACCAGATTCCAATTTTGGGCGAATACTAATTATGGCCAGATCAGAGGTGGAAAACTATGTTTGTTTTTGCTGACATCAAATATGTGGTTACTCCAACGTTCGTTTGTCATTGACACACATGCCGAGATGGAAAGTTTTTCGGTTTCGACGAAGAAAGTGTCAATCATGGATAACTGCTGGGTATCTAAATTTCAATTGAACGATAACATACAGCATTATGTTTTGAAAGCATTAAATGCCACCGCCCGGGGTAACTGCATCAAAAAGCCTCCGGTACGGAGGGGGCTGCTGTTAAACACCCTTGCAGACGAAACAAGGACAACGAACTTCAGATTTGGACATGGAATGTTAGGTCCCTTAATAGGTCACGTGCAGCCGAGCAACTAGAGGATGGCCTGTAGTGCTGCAAAGCAGATGTTATCGCCATCCAAGAACTGCGATGGGATGGGCCAGACAAAAGCAGCGTCTATGTATTTGGATGCGTATTTGTTTTAGAGGCAGACTTAGGTAAGAAATCGTGAATTTCCGGCATGTTAATGAACGCCTCGTAACAATCCGTGTTAGTTTAACCTTACTTGCCAAATTAACCTTATATGCGCTCACGCCCCCATAGATGAGAAAGATGGCGACACCAAAGATTGCTTCCACGAACTCTTGGACATAGGTTCCCCTAGCTATGACATTCAAACTGTCTTCGGCGATTTTAGTGCAAAGCTAGGAAGAAAGGGCACCTTTGGTAGTACTGTCGGAAGGTATAGCCAACTCCGGTAAGGGATAAGGCTAATCGACTTTGCGGCGGGGCGAAACATTGTCGGTTCTCAAATCTCGATATTTACAAGGGGACTTGAAGTACTCCTCATTAATCCACCAAATTGACCACATTGCGATCGACGCAAGGCACTCCTCCAGTATTATGGATGCCCTAATGTTCCAAGGGACCAACATCGACTCGGATCATTATTTCGTTATGGCTAAGGCACGATTATGGGTATCCCGAATATCAAAACTACAAGCAGTTTGATGTCGGACAGTTACAATTGCAAAAGATTGCAAAATCTTTTCCGATCAAGCTTCGCTTAATCTTTTAAGAGGTTCTATGCTAAAAGCCATCAGAGATGCCGCCTGTGATATGCTGGGTTTCACTCGATCACCACGACAATACCAGCAAGCAAACATGCAGCTGACCAAGATGTATACAAAGCAGTGCTGCAGAGAGGGGCTGAAGCTGCTCACGAGCTCTACGATCAGAAGAGAAAAGATGAATTCTGGCTTCTCAGGAGGAAAAAGAAGCGCACAGTCGAAGAAATTGAGAGATGCTACTCCAGGAATAAGACTCGGGGGTTTTATCAAAAGGTAAAAACCATGCTACGGACACAAACTCCGTAGTCTGTAGAGACGAACAAGGGAACCCAGTAGTAGATTAGTAGATTCGCAGCCGAGGCTAAGGATTTGGAAAGAGTATTTCTGTGGACTGAATAGCGGGGACGACGAATCAAATACCGCAGTCAGACAGAATGAACCTTTCAACCTGGACGATGTATACCAACAATTCCGTCCACCCGACCTGAATGAAGTGAAGATAGCCATATCTAAGCTTAAGTCAAACAAAGCTGCTGGAGCGGACGGCCTGATTGCCGAGTTCTTCAAAGCGGCAGACGATAACTTGGTAAGGACCATACATCAACTCATCTGTAAAATATGGTCTGATGAAAGTATGCCCGATGAATGGAACCTCAGCACGGTTTGTTCTTGAATCCATTCAGCCAAGTTTTTAACGTAAACACCTTTCGTGTAGACTTAAGTTTACGGTATGCCCACACATCCATGGGGGCAAGGATACGCCTTGCCATCGCTCTCCGTCAATCCACTTTGATACCAATCCGGAACTGTGTTGGAGGCAAGAGTTCCACCTTTGGTATGAGTCGAGGCCCACCTAAAACCTCAGCTTTGTGACCTTAGGGTCACAGCACCCAGTACTTATTGCAACTGTACATTAGGTGAAAGAACCTTCCCGCGATTTGGGTTTAAACCACAGCCACCATGACGATTCCACAATGGGGCCTATTTCAACAAGTCATGCCCGGACCGAGTTCCGTGGGACTCCTGACTCCTACCTACATATGACCGGCTGCTTGTAAATCGTAGCAACTTTCGGTGGCGTCATTTGTAAACCGCTACGATAAGACCAGTAATATGCTCTGCCCCCGCTTTTTATTAGACAATGTCATTGATGGGCGAAGCCTTGATAATTGGGTGGGGGCCCTTTTCCTTGACAATCGGAAAGGAGACCCTCTTAACTGTGTCTTCTTAACATTATTCTTGAACAAATAGTGCAGAGTTTTAGCCCGTAGATCGCATACGCCGATGATATTGACATAATCGGAAGAAGGCACGGTGCTGTCAGTGGCGTTTTCACGAGTATTAAGATGGAGGCGGCGAAGATGGGTTTAAAGGTCAATGAGGGCAGGACTAAGTATATGCTGTCAACAAGAAAAGGCACCCTCATAGACTGAACGTCACTCATGATATATCTTTGAGGTAGTTAAGGACTTTGCCTACCTAGGCTCCACTATCAAACTGTGAGCAAACGAACAATAACTCTTGTCAATCGCTGTTTCTTTGGGCTAAGAAGGCAATTGACTAGCAAAGGCCTTTCTCGAACAACAAAAATGATCCTAATAATCCCAGTCCTGCTCTATGGCGCAAAGGCATGAGCTTTATAAAAAATGGATGAGGGTGCTCTTGGCTGCTTTGAGAGGAATTTTTCGGGACCGACGGTGAGTGTAGGAGGAGATACAACGACGAACTGTACGAGCTGCACAGTGACTTAACCAGAAAGTGAAGGTCTAACGATTGAGATGGCTGTGTTATGTAGAGCAGAAAGCGGAGAACGGTCCTAAAAATCTTCAAATCCGCTCCCGAAGGACAGCGCAGTAGAGGAAGACCACGACTCAACCAACTTAGCGTGCGAAACTGGAGGCAGCTAGCTAAGAATCAAGCAGCAGCCTTGTCCTAAAAGCACAGCTGGAATTTCATTAAAAATTAGCGCTTGCATGGACGATGAGGAAGAATTATCTGGTTCATCGCATGCCGGTAAGGGAGGTAAGTATAAATCTTATTTCGCCCAGTCTCATTTTATCTCAATCCAATATGGCCTTTGTGGGTTTTCAACGATTTTTGGACGACTTGATTCACGTTTCTTTTATTTTTAAAATTAACACTATTATTTAAATACTCGTAAAATAAAAGTAAACATTTTTTTTATAAAACAAAATTTAGACTTACCTAGTAAAACGCCCAGCATTACTCCAGAAAGCGTTATTAGCAGCATCATGTTCTCGTGCAACCATTTCTTATAGCCCGTACGCTCGATTGGTGCCTCACTGCGTTCGGTTGTCTTGGGTGGTAACTCAGTACCATTGACGGTAGTACCATGTGGTGGTCCCATTTTAGCAAATAGATAATCTGAAAATTTTTCAGGTTTTTCCATCGTTTGAAAAACGACGCTGTGTCTCGAGATTGATGGAATGGCTCTTATTTTTGTTTCTGTTGCGATGATGTGTTTTTTACGGGATTGTTTGTTTAAAATAATTTTTTTTTTTTTCTTATTTTTATAAAAAAAATTCTTCCAATCAAAATGAAATGTTTAAAAAGAAAAAAAATTGAAATTGATCAGTCTGTTCTTCAGTTACAGTTCAAAAAAAAAAAAAGAAAGGCTTCTCTTCCAGAGGGGATATGTACCAAAGAAATCAGAAAAGATGTTTTTTATTTTTTAAAATCTTTTTTCTGTTTTTTTTTTTAAATTTTTCTAACGTCGACTAAGTCTAAAAACTCTAGTATCCATTTTTCTAATAAACTTTTTTCGAGGGAGGGCTTATAAATGCAATTTTTCTGTGATGTTTTCTTTGTTGTTTTTGAATTTTTTTTTTTTTTTTTCAAAATATGGGAAAGTTTTTGGTTTTCGTTATTCAAGTCAAGATCGGGGGAAATTTTTTTTTATAAATTTGAATTTGTGTGTGTTTTTTTTTTGTTTGTTAAATTAGCGTTAGAGGGAAAGAAACGTTGATTTAGATTAGGGGTTACCGATGCGGTGATATCTTCTTTAACGAAATCCGCCCTTTAAGTTTTGTAGGTTCGTCCTGGACGTCTACGTCAAGGTGGTGTTTAAGTAATGACTCCGTTGTTGTGATTTTTTGAATAACTTTTTGGAGAAAAAAACTAAAACTTAAAATATGTGCTTCAACACTTTTAGAAAAAGGATTTTCAGTTGACTTGCTCCTTGGATTCGAAGGTGGTTTTTTATTTTATTTATTTAAAAGTCTTTTGAATTTGATGTTGTATACAAGTGGCCTTAAATTTATGGTCCAAAATTTAAGATTCTGGCAGTTTAACTAACAATTAACACTTGAAGTTTATAATTTTCTACTAAATGCAATAATTTTTCTGGTGTATTTGTGAATATGTAAATTCGTTACTACTCGTAGTCGTATATGGGTTTGCGGTTATATAAATGCTTTTCGATTAGGTGGGTCCTTTATTGTTAATTTTTGTAATAACTCTGAGTGGATCTATTGTTCGAAATCACTTAACCAAATAACAGTTTTCGTTTGACGTAATTTTTTTTGTTTTTTTTTGTTTTTTCTTTTTATGTTTTATGTCAGTCGCAGCAGTTTTTTTGAAAAATCGATTTTTCTATTTGTGCTCTCTTTTTGTGATGGTGAAGAGGGTTGAAAATCTTGAAAAACTGTGTCAGTTCGCAGGTTGAGTAGTCGATGTCTTTTCCAATACGCTTTGTGTGTGGCAACAAAAGCCGGCTTTCAAAACGAATTTTTTTATACAAAATAGCTACTCGTTTTTGTGTTTTTTTTTTTTTCTGTAGAAAATGGATTTTTCTTATTTTCTTTGGTATATTTCTGGAGCACTTTGTGGTTTTGTTTTTTTTTTTGTTGGTTCAGCACACTCCCGTTCACGACTAGATTGCAACTACGATTGAAAGCTTTCAGTTTTATGTTAGGGGTTTTTATAAAGATTCGGAGTGGAGTGAATGAGTATCTTTAGGAACTACCCTTTCGGAGACAGAGCTTTTTATTGGTACTGCAATTGAGGGGTAGATGTAGTAGAAACAGTCTGGCAGTGCACGATTACTTGAGTAGCATTGCAATTAATTGGAATGCGGGCTTATTTATTTATTTTTTATTCTTTTGTTTTCAATAAATTGATGCGAAGGCAACTACGATGAGATGAGAAAATCGATTAAATTCGATTCAACTGAGGTAGAGAATAAATATTAATTCTATTTGAAGTACATTGGTATGTATTTCGAAAGCGGCAGCACCTGGGGTAGATCATAGGGGAAATAAGCAATTTATGAGTTTTCTTTGAGTTCGAGGGACGAAACTGCTTTTTGAAAACTAATTTATGTTAGTTAGGCTCAATAAATAAGAAGTGTTTTGGATGAAATGGCCAAACATATTTCAAATAAGATTACGAGGAATTTGGCAGTAAAACAACCATCATATGATGCTGATGATGATGATGGAATATGGGAAGCTATACCTCTTCCTGGCACGTAAAGGATTTCATGGCCTAACGACGTGAGCTACGACTGAGCAGAGCTATGCAGAGACATGAATGACTGTTAGCAAGTGAATAAATAATTTTCTTTTTCTGTTGGAACAGAGCACTCAGACAAGGAACTAGTCCATTGTACTCGTTGTAAGTTCGTTTTAATGGAATTTTGAAGAGAGATGAGTAAACGATTCAGGGATGTGGCGAATACCTGTGCCTGATGCTAACGTAGGCCTGACCTTGTCGTCACCACTTTTACAGCAAGCGCCGCAGGGTGTTGTATCACTTATGACCTGCACACTTAAGGTGAACTTTCGGAACAGGGTATGAAGTTCTCAAAGATATCCTAGGAAGACTGGTTGGGTCAAGTAGGTATACAGAAGTGGTAAATATACACCTGGATACCCAATCAATCACCTGCGATAATATTATTAACTTAGATAGGGCGGTAGAAAATAATAATAATAAGGCAGTAACAATGGCGTTCGAGAAAGCTTGACCGGTGCCAAAATGATGGATCAGGGAAATAGGTTTAAAAAGGGAAGAGGTTTGGAAACTCTATAATAGGGCGAAGCTTTTTGGAAGCGACAGTACATGGAATGAGTACTACGAATGTAAGAAGCAGTTCAAGTCAAAAGGAGCTTCATGCTTTCAAAGCAAGGGAGCGTTCATAACTACCTCAGGAAAAGTGACGGAACCTGGGCTGAAAGTAACCAAGAGGTTCTGACAACACTAGTGGAAACCCATTTTCTGGTATCCAGAGTATCAGATGACCCTGGCATGCTACTGCATACTATGAACATTGATCTGTCTCTCTCTCCGAAGAGGAAATAGGTGGGCAGTTCAGTCCTTTAAGCCGTACAAATCTCCCGGCCCGAATGCTATTTTACCGCTTATGCTACAGAAAGCACCGGCGTCTAAAAATAGGGTACACACCAATAGCTTGGAGGGAAGCTGAGGTGGTTTTTATACCTAAATCTGTCAAACAGGGGCATATAAGAGCAAAAGATTTCAGACCAATGAGTCTGTCATTATTTATGCTTAAAACCCTGGAGCGACTATTGGAGATTCACATTAGGAATAGACGCAGTAATGGCTATTTGACTGAGCCACAGCATGCATAAATGAAAGGAAAATCTGTAGAAAACGCCCTGTATGAGGTGGTGGGGAAAATAGAGCCTTCCTCGATTTTGGAGGAGCCTTCAATAACGTGGAGTGCACCGCCATTAAAAATGCTCTAGTAGACGCTAGCACTAAACAGGGCATTACAAGCTGAGTTTGCAACATGTTTGCAAGTAGGAAAATAAACTGTTCCATTGAGCAAAGCTCGGTTAGAATGTCCGTAACCAGAGGGATTCATATCGCCAATCCTGTAGGTGCTGGTTATTAATGATATATAAGTGTCACGGCATACGCAGATGACATGGTCATAATAGTGCAGGGAAAATACTAATTTTAAGCGACATTATGGACGTTGCCCTGAAGACGATCAGCACTTGGGCAAAAAGCTATGGTCTGAATGTCAACCCTTCCGAAACGGAGCTGGTTCTTTTACCAGAAAGTACAAGATACCGCCATTTAAACGGAGTGGAACTGTCCCTCTCAGACAACGCGAAGTATCTGAATAAGATTCTGAACAAAGGACTGAATTGGACTCTTTATGTAGCGGAAAGAACCAAAGAGGCATATAATGTTCCTTTTATCTGCAAAAGAACTATAGGAAAAATTTGGGGCTTAAAACCTGCTATGGTGGACTAGCTGTATATGGTGTATAAGCTGTATATGGTACACTAATGCGGTGGAAAGCAACAAACAAGAAAACTGTTTACGGAAAATTAGGCTGCGGTTCAGAAAACGGCTTCCATAGCTACTACAATTGCGCTCCGTACTACCCCTACGGCAGCATTGGACATCTTTATGCACATAACTCCGCTTGATTCACAGATCAAAAAACTTGCTGACAACAGTGCGCAGTGGTTTCGGTTATGGCATGGTTCTAAGGGAGCTACTGCCAGGCAATCTACTTCTAACACATCAAATTCCTTCCTTCGTTGACTTCGACATTCCGTATGATATAATATATCCGGGGAAGGAGGACTGGGAAAGAATGCAATAATCAGGTCAAATGAAATTCCAATTTTCACAGATGGCTCAAAAGCAGAGGAAGAAACAGGTTCTGGTATCTTCTCGGAAAACCCAGAATTAAGAGTGTCTATATGACTAACGGAGCAAGCAGTGTCTTCCAGTCAGAAGTTCTAGCTGTCCTCAGGGTGGCTGAGCTAATTTATATCGATAGCCTGGCCGTACTCAAGGCAATGGAATCAATCAACGTCAACTCTGATGCAGTCAGGGGCTGTCACACACTGCTCAAGGCACTATGAAGTCAGAACCGGGTGGGACTGTGCTGGGACACTGCGGTATTAAAGGAAATGAACAAGCGGATGAGTTAGCAAGGAAAGGAGGGCTACTCGACAATAGCGAGATTTCCAACATCAAACCATCGCTTTGCACAGTTAGGGGCGCTATCGAGGAAAAAATCACAAAGACTGCCGAACTAAGGTGATCAAGTCTTGAAGGACACAGAGTATCCAAGCTTCTTTGGCTTTTTTTGACGGTAAAAGATCTAGAAAGTTAATAAAGTTAAACAGGGACAAGTTTAGGGCAATAATAGGACAGGACACTGTCTCCTGCGGCAACACGTAAAGAGACTCAAATTGTCAGATACTGATATTTGCAGATTCTGCGGTGATCTGCAAGCTGTTGAGGACATAACACACATATTGTGTGAATGCGAGGCAATATTGCGTAGTCGAAGAAAATTTTTAGAAGGAACTTCAAAGGCCTCTTGGCTTTTGTAGGGAAATTGGGTGTTTCACCAGGGCGATTGTTTAGGTTTCTGCCATTTGAAGACAAATTCAACTGGTTCCACAGGGATCGCGATGGGCTTGTTTTGTTGCCTGATGCCTGTATGATGGCACATCCATCATACCCCTGTTTAACCTAATCTAACCTACCAGTAGGAAAAGGTTTATATCTATTTGGTAGCATAACTGAATAGCCGTCGCCACACCCGAAAAGTTATACCAACTAAGGCGGGTTGTACTATTCAGCTCACCTTTGTTAACCTGGGATGGTTATGAGCTGATTCTGAATATATTATCTGGGAAGTGAGCCTGCAGCATGAGCCAAGGGAACTGACAGTTTCAATCTTTTCGTAAATTGGCTTCTTATACTCTTTTTGGTTCGATCTGTAGAGATTCCAGTCTTACTCCAAATTAATTTCAAGAGACTTACTTAGAGGTTTTCTGTATCGTCTGCATCACATTTTAGCTGCGCTTAAGGCCTTTATAAAGCCTCTCACCGTTTCCAAGCTAGTTCAAGAATGTAGAGCTTCTCTAAACGCAGTCGGAAAGTCGGAAAACTGAATTCAGGGTGTCCGGTGGAAAAATTACTATTGAATTCCAAATCTAAGTAAAAAAAATACTACGAGGTGTGTTAATTTTATTAAACCAGTGCTTTAAAAAACATGCGGATTTTATTTTTTAAAAATTAATCCATCCAAATGTTGTCCGTCGCTTCGTTTACGATTACACTCCAGGAATTTGTCGAGCATGTTTCGCGGAACGCGCTGGAAAAGCGATGAGAGAATGTTGTTTATTTCTCGAATATTATTTACTTTCAGTTCAGGAATGTTTGCTGGATTTAATAAATAAACTTTACTCTTGAAGTACCCCCACAGAAAAATCCAATGGTCAAGAAATATTTCCGAAGCGGCTTATCAATTTGTTTCAAGAAATATTGCGTAGAAGAATCATAGTGTTTCTAGGAGTATGAAGCGTGGCGCCATCATGCTGAAACCATGTGTGAAGTGGTGAGGTGGCCGGAAAACTGACACAATCTGAGACCAATTTGGAAGTGGTATTTAAGAAGATATACAAGGATGCTGTTATTGACACACTGCTTTACCTCTTTTACCCTTTTTTCACAATAGACTACTGTCTTGGCTTTGTTCTCTATTTCGACACAAACAAAAATCGTTCGCTTTTTCCAGAAATACATCTTCAACTAATCGACATACCTTTCCAACTCTTTTGTCATATTTTTCAAACAATCATCACCACAATCACAACCTCCTTGAGTCTTACTCCTCATTCCTTAATTATCAACTTAACTTATGCTTTAGCCATTTTACCTACTTCGGCTCTACACAGGGGAATTCCCTTAAATTCGAAATACCATTTACATGTTCAGTTATTGTCTCGCTGTTTAACTATCTTGAATAACTAGTCTATTCGAAAGTTTTTATAAAAAGCTTAAAAATGCCAGTATTTCCGCTAGCGAACATAGCTTCCTGATAATTGCATCAAATACTACCAATGTCGCTGAGTTCGTGTCCTGTATCTTCCCAACAATGGTAATGAAATTGATAATATTGCAACTGGTCTTAGGTATAGAGCAATGTTAACCGACTTTCTATAGTCAGAGCTCGACAGCATCGATATATACGAGTTGTTTATCCAACAAGACGGCGCTACATGCCATATTAGTGACGCAACGCTAGAAGTTGTGAAGGAGAAATTTGGCGACTGGGTCATCTCACAGCGAGCGTTCATCAATTGGCCGCCGCAATCATGCGATTTGAAATTACTCGATTATTTTCTCTGGGACTGCCTCAAGTCCTTAGCCTACGCTATCAAGCCAATTACTTTGGATGAGCTCGGGGACAACATTCGACATGCTATTGCCGGAATAACGCTGCACATATTGAACCGAATCATCAAAAATTGGACCGACCGCTTGCAGCATCAAACTAAAGCCAGAATCAATTTTATATCTCACGCCGTTGTTGTTTTATTTAAATTTGTTTTTCCTATCGTTCTTATCTGGTCACTCCTTACAATCTTCCAGAAGACTAGCGTACGCCGATGATATTGACATAATTCGCACTACTTACCGGGCTGTCACCGGTGCGTTCACTAGAATTGAAATGAAAGCTGCCAGGATGGACTTAGCTGTAAATGACGGCAAACCCAAGCATATACCATCAACAAGAATGGACGAACAACATCTTGGAATTGGACAAGACGTCACAACCGAAAGCTATACGCGTAATTGCGATGTACGAAGTAAAGGACTTTGTCTACCTCGGCTCTGCTGTAAATTCTGCCAACAACACCTCATTAGAAATACTCGTAAAACGAAGAATCACTATTGCCAATCGTTTGTTCCTTTGGGCTTAGAAGGTAATCGAGTAGTAAGGTCCCATCCCGAAGAACTGAGGGGACTCTATATCTAAAGGGTCTTTGATTAAGCGCTTCCTATCTTTAAATTTAAATAAAACAAAGTGTGTGTGAGATATCACCGAAATTTTTTATTCGATTGAAAGGCCTATCGGTGCCATTATGTATAGAATATAATATCGTTTAAATGTCCGCCGCGGCTTTTCTGGGTTGCGCGCATCCGAAATGTCCTCTGTTCCATAAATCTGGCGCATAAATCAGGCTGAATTTGACCGATGGCATGGGGTATGTTGGCTTTGAGTGCCGCTGTGGTTTGTGGCTAATTCGCGTAGACCTGAGATTTCAGAAAATCCCAGTCTAACGTGGTCAAATCGCACGATTTCGGTGGCCAGTTCACATCACCTCCACGTGAGGTGACCATGCCCTCTAATCGCTCGTGCAGAATTCTCAATGTGGCGTGAGCTGTGCAGCACATAGTGCCGTCCTGTTGAAACCACATGTCGTTGGTGTCCATATTATCCAATCCAGGCCAAAAGAAGTTGGTAATCATCGACCTATAGCGCTCGCCGTTGACAGTGATGGACTGGCCAACGTCGTTCCCAAAGAAATATGGACCGTTGACGCCGCCAGCCAAAAATCCACACCAAACAGTTACTCATTCGGGATGCATTGGAAGCTTTTGAATCTCATGTGATTGGTATCATCCCAAATTCGACAATTTGTTGGTTGATGTACTCATTCATCCAGAAATGGGCCTCATCGCTGAAGATGATTTTTCGATGAAAATTAGGGTCAGTTGCCAACTGGCCTTGAGCCCAATCAGCGGACACACGTCGTTGTCTATGGTCGTTTACCTTCAGCTACTGGGTCAGTTGAATTTAGTACGGGTGCAGGCCCAAGTTACGACGGAAAATTCTCCAAGTTGTGGTCTGCGAAAGGCCGAGTTCTTGTGAGCGACGCGAAAACGACTGCCTCGGATTCTTCTGTACACTCTCACGGACAGCGGCGAATTTGTCGGCAAATCTTGTGTTTCGTCGACGTACAGGTGTTGGTTTATCATTCGCTGAACCAGTGGACTCAAATTTATCCACCACATTGGGAATAGTCCTCTCAGTAGGACGATTATGGCGACCGTAAAGTGGGCGAACGGCGCGGAGCGTTGCCCGAACAGAACACCCAGAATACCATTTTATCGTTTGCACGTGTTCTTGAACGCTATGTCCGTCCAACCAACACCCAATTGTATGGAACATAATGTTAATTTCTGGGGATTTCTTAGCTTTAAGCACATGAACTTGGGCTTACTGCTTACTATTAACTTATGATGCGCAAACCAGTGTCTTAGCAAATGGACATCATAGTTAATTTAAGCAACTAGGTTAAAGAGATTATTAGAGCTACAAGCAAACGTAAAATCATCCGCAAAAGCCTTCAGCTTACCGAAAAATGGAAGACTGAAAACTGAAGATTGAGTTTACATATATCAAAAATAGTAAGGGGCCAAAGACAGATCCTAGTGGAACGCCGATGTTGGTGATCTTGGAATCACTAAGAATGTCCCCAATTTTTACTTTTTGCATTCCTTTCTGAAGATGAGATGTAGACCAATCCATGATAAAGCCGCGAAATCCTACGCGGTACAATTTACCTAAGAGAATTTTGTAATCTACGATATCGATGGCCTTGGTTATGTCTACAAAAAGTCCGGCGCAGGATTTTTTGTCGTCATATCTCATGTTATATAGATACGAGGGTTGTCTGAAAAGCTTCCGACCGCAACGTAAAGATAGTGTCACACGTTAATAAAGGCTAGTGAATGCTAATTGTGAATCTTTTGACAGCTACTTACCGAAGTTTCAGTCATTTTGGACGCGTAGTTTTTAGTTGACAGTCATTTGAGTGAGTCGATGTGAGTGTTTTTTCATGAAAATGGAAAAAATTGAGTATAGAGCTGTTGTTAAATTCTTGTTTTTGAAAGGCAATACGCCTACGCAAATCAAAAATGAGTTGGACTCTGTGTATGGGGACTCTGCACCATCATTTACCACAGTGAAATTTTGGGTAGCTGAATTTAAACGTGGCCGTAAGAGCTTGGGAGATGATGAACGTTCGGGACGTCCAAAAACTGCAACCACTGATGAAAACATTGCTAAAATTCACCAAATGGTGTTAGACGACCACCGAATTAAAGTGAGAGAGATAGTAGAGGTTATGAAAATGTCCAAAGAACGTGTTTGCTACATATTAAATCAAGATTTAGGCATGAAAAAGCGGTCCGCGCGTTGGGTGCCGCGTCTGCTTACGTTAGACCAAAAACGTGTTCGAATGAATATTTTCAACGCTCTGTTGGCGCAGTTTAGGCGCAATAAATCCGAGTTTTGGCGCCAATTAATTATTGTAGATGAAACTTGGATACACCATTATACGCCCGAAACAAAAATTTAGTCAAAACAGTGGACTGGAAAGGGCGAGCCGGCTTGAAAAAAAGCAAAAACTGTTTTTTCGGCTGGGAAAGTGATGGCGACTGTTTTTCGGGATAGTAAAGGAGTTATCTTCATCGATTATCTTCAAAAAGGAAAAACTATTACATGAGCATACTAAGTATTATTACTTGCCAAGCTGAAGGCAGAAATTGCGGAAAAACGTCCAAATTTGCAGAAAAAGAAAATCCTGTTTCACCAAGACAATGCGCCGTCTCACACCTCAGCGGTTGCCATGGCGAAAATCCATGAATTGCGGTTTGAACTGCTTGACCATCCGCCTTATTCATCAGATCTAGCCCCAAGCGACTTCTTTTTGTTCCCTCATCTAAAAACTGCGCTTGGAGGAAAGAGATTTTCATCAAATGAGGAGGCAATCACGGGTTAGAGAGATGGGAGCATCGCTGGGAGAAGTGTGTAGAGTTACAAGGTGACTATGTAGAAAAATAAAAAACAAATTTGAGAAAAAATGTCTTGTATCATTGTTCGGTCGGACAATTTTCAGACAGCCCTCGTATATTGACAAAAATCCAGAAGTGCATCTTCGGTGGAATGGTGTTCTCTAAAACCAAATTGATTTTCGCTAAAAAAGTTAATCTTGGTAAGAAATATCATAACTCTAAATTTTAAAGCTTTCTCAAAGATTTTAAATATGACAGAGAGTAAGGAAGTCGGTCCTTAATTAATTTTTTTCCTTCTATGACCCTTTTTGAAGATTGGAATCGCATTGGCTCGTTTTAATAATTCAGGAAAGGCTCCCGTGAAGATGCTGAAATTGAAGTGATAAGCCAAAATATCTACCACGATTAAAGCGATTCTTTGTTTGAATTTTTGGGAGAATTGATGGTATTTAGTAGCTCAGAATTGGTATGAAAATAAAGCCGTTTCTGGAAACTGTGTGATATAGGAGATGTGCCGCTGAACAAGGACTGCAAGATATTGGATAGTCACAAGGAGAAAACGTCTGTTCAACTGAGGCAAAGTATTCATTTAATTCGTTTGCAACAACTATAGGATCTGTTACATTAACGTAGTCATCTTTAAGTGTAATGTATATATTATATGTAGTTTTTAGTTTTCCGATTAATTATGCAGTTTACAACTTCTCATTCTTTTTTAAGGTTGCCTTGTGAGTTTCTTAATTTGTTTTCAAAGTATCTAATACGACATTTATTAGTTTAATTTTTTAATTTTTTGACACAAATGGATGTAACGAGTTTTTAAAGCAAGATTTCGTGGGTATTTGCAAGTTTTACTACGCAACTTATATTTTAGTTTCATTAGTTTAAGAAGTGAGTCATTCATCCATGGCTTAAGTTTAACTACAGATTCACTGTGCTGCATGGAAACGCTAGAGCTATTAGTGGTTTTTTAAATTTTTTAAAAAGAATTCATAGGCCAGAGAAGCATTTTCTTCGTCATAAATTTCATCCCAGGTTTCTGTCAACAATCTTTCGTTTAAGCTAATTTTTATTACTTTTTTAGTAGTAGTCTTGGAATTATTTCTGTTTTTTAAGATTAAACCTGTCATGAAGTGATCAATAATCTGAAGATTGAAGTTGACGAATTTCCACCCTAAGGAAGCGACCAAATACATGGTCAAGACAAGTATTTGAGATTGGTCTAGTTGATTCATTAATAATTGAGGCTGATCCATGTGCAGCCAATTTGGACTCATACGTATCTACTACAGCATTAGAGCTTATAATATCGATGTTAAAATCGCCAATGATAATTAGATTAGCAGCTTTCTCATTGCTTAAAAAAAACCGAAAATCCATCCGAAAACAGTTGCAGAGGCAGAGGCAGAGGCATATTAACAACATTAGGCTAATTAGAATCTCTCACAAATACCCCCACTCCTTCCTCTGAATACGAGTCATTAGTATTTGGATAAAAATCATAGTTATGTCACATCATATAGTCTTCCTTTTCAAATGGGTAAATCCAAATCTCAGATACAACTATCATGTCAGGAAAATTCATAAAACCTTCGAGTTTCCAAACTAACGAATGTAAATTTTGTCCCAGCCAATGGTCCACGAATCAGCTTGTGGAAAAGTTTAGTTGAGGCCTCAGATATTCAGATATGTTAATATCGTCCCATCAAAAGCCCCATGATACGTAGTAAAGAGTTAAGATTTCGCTTTATGCTGGGGAGATATTTGATATCATGAACTTTTATCAGTGCGTCACTTAGATACAAATGTATCTGGAAATAAATTGTCTAAACATATAGTAGGAGTATAAAAATAAATTCGACACGTCTGGTATTTGCAGATTAACTGTTGCTATATAAATTTTGCTATTGTCTGTTTTATTTAGCCAAGAGCTTAAAATGCAAGTGAAAGTGATTTAATTATTTACATTCGGCCGTGGTATCGGTTGGTGACTTACTAATGATGCCCTTCAATGAGATTCGGTGGAAATTTGTTAGCAAACCTAAGCCCCATTAATATTGTTTGTTTTGTAAGTAAACATACCTCGGGCCAGTCGTAAGATTTTATGTTCTTTTGTTGCTATCTGCGTAGTTATCTGATTTTGTTTAGTGCATTTTTGATTAGTCTTCTTTTTAAAATCATATTTGGCGACCATTTTTATAGCTTATCAGGGGCTCTTCTCGAATTAAAACAATTAAAATGGTCTTGAGTGTTTACTTATTCTACCATTTGTTTAGAAAGACTTTACTTTTTGCGTGTTTTATTTGATTTACAAAAGTTCAAAATCTTTTATTTATTTCAAGGTAATGAATGTAAATGATTGACAGCAAGTAGTTAGATGCCGTATTAAATATAGACGGGGATCTAAGTGGCAGTTGTTTGACCTCAAAACTGGAGCTAAGTATCCCAACTTCATCAGTTCTGACATTTTAAGCCCCACTTCGGAAACCCTATCCGTAGCGACACAAAAGCCCTCTTCCTTAACCAGTCCCTCTTCTATTGACCCCCTTTCGTCACCCACTGTACTAACGCAGCAAACTATACAAACCACCGAATATCGCTATGCGCTCTCTAAGTTTAGGGATGAAAAGATATACCATATACGTCTATATCTCGCATATCTGCAGGATAAATCCGACTCGGTGTGCTACGAGGGTAAAACAAAAACAAGCGTCCCTACCGACGTTACCAGTCTCATTAAACTTTTTATAAAGTATCACGAGATTTTCAAAAATCTCAAAAAGTTGCATACACTCAAAAAGAGTCTCACACCTCCAACGCAGTCGACTTAACCACGATAAAAAGTCATGGAAAAACCTTCCTCACGCCTTCTACAATATTACCAGAACGTAAGAGGACTGCGTTCTAAAATACACTCCGTTTTCCGTCAATCTCATGTCCTCCTATTTGATATCTACGCTCTGACCGAAACTAATCTTATCCCCAACATAAAAACCCAAGAGTTATTCCCTCTTTCTTTTAATGTTTTTCGGGATGATGATCGCACACCCGCTTGATTGAATGTCCTTGTCGAGACGCCCTTCGTCTTTTCCTAAGCTCGACTTTGTGTTAGTTAAAATAACACTTACTCCTGGATGCTTGTATGTTATGTGTTGTTACATTCTTCCGGCGCAACCTATCAAATCCTACCAACTTTCTACAGCTGCAATTGACAATTTGATCGACTTATCAGACTCGCTTGATGATGATGTAGTGGACTCCATCTGCAGACCTATCTTATTTCATTGCCTTCAATGCCATTTCTACTAAGGAATGCCTCTTCTTAGATCGACTAACAGACAGCAAAGGCAATTAGACCTTATCTTCACAACTGATCGCATCAACTTATTAGTATCGCATTATCCCCTATTGATAACTTCATCCTCCACTTCTTCTTTAGTTTTTCCACAACTCTTCCTTCCAGTCGCCTCCCACCGCAGTTCTATTTTCTTACAATTTTCACAAAGCTGATTTCCGTAGAATCAACTCTTATCTAAGCAGGGCTTCTTTCGAGTTTACCAATCTATCTCCGGTCGCTGCCCTCTTAATTTTTTACAGAGAAATATTCAAATCCACCTCCTTTATCTGCCATATTCCGGCCATAAAACTTCTTCTACATCCCCTCCTTGGTATAATCGTAGATTACAGGGCCGTATTCCTTCGCACCCACTCTTCTTCCGACTATTCAAATTATCTACGTACATATCTTCATTTCATTGAACTCTATAACTCTCTCTATCAACGCTACCTGAACAGTGCGCAAACTAATCTCATTAATGACCCCAAGTCCCAAGACTGATGGTTATCCTTCTTCCCTCGCTTTCGAAACCAACTCTTCCTCCTACCATCGCTAACTTTTGTCAACAAGTCCTTCGTACCAGATCCCTCTTTCTTCAATGATCTTTCAAATTCGTCCGCTGGTCTCATTCTCACTTAAAATTCGATTCTGGCCCAGATGGCCTTCCTGGCGTTTTTCTTAAAAAATCCTCTTCCAACGTGTCTCTACCCCTTTCTAACCTATTTCGTCTATTCCTTACGAATTTTTCTAAATTTGAGAGACCTCTTTTATAATCCCGATACAAAAAAAGGGATCTAAGCCTGAGGTTACCAATTATCGCCCCATCGCGAAATTCTCTCACATACCCAAATTCTTTGAAAGCATTTTACACGAAGCCTTAAGCTTCAAATGCAAGCCTTTTATTTCGCCAACTACCACAAACCTAGTTGAATTGGTGTCTTTGCTCTCGTAGCCTTAGAAAATGGCGAAGAAATCGATGTTGTCGCAACTGATTTCACTAAAGCGTTTGATAAGATATCTCATCCATTGATCCTCTTCAAATTGCCTGCTCTCGGCTCGGAGCTTCTTTTATTAAAATGGATCTTCTTACCTGGTAAACCGATATTATAGTGTTCGATTTAGATCCCCCTTTCTGTTCCATTCCTAGCCTCATCAGGAGTTCCACAAGGCAGTCATCTTGGTCCTCTTCTCTTCATTCTTACTATGAACGATGTTGAGAGGGTCATTAAACACTAGTCCCTCTACCTTTACGCTGACGACACAAAATTTTTTAAAACTATTTCCTCTCCCCATGACTCTGCCCTTCTTCAAGAAGACCTTGATCGGTTTTCAATCTGGTGCCTCAAAAACTGCCTAGAACTTAATATAGCCAAATGTCAATTTACAAGCTTTTCACGTAATTGCAACCCGTCTCCTCCCTGACTTTATTTTCTCCATGGTCAACCAATTCCCCTGGTTCAGTCTTTTCAAGACCTTGGCATATTATTAGACTGTGAGCTTAATTTCCGTTCGCATATCACTTGGTTTTATTAAACGGTGGACCAAGGAATTTTCCAACCCGTATGTAACCAGATCTCTCTATGTTACGAGTACCTTTGTTCGCCCCTTGATATGGACAAGCAATGTAGAACATCGCAATAGAAAGTAATAACTTTGAGGAAACCTCCTTTCAGGAAGTTATAGTATATGACGAATCCGCTCTTCATTTTGATAATGGCATCTCGTCGGATCTTCGAGTAGGCGAGTAGGATCTTCATCATCTTAGTTCTGCTCTATGGTGCAAAAGTACGAATATAGACGTTAGGGGAGCCTGGTTCCGTTTACGGTGGCAATAGTTGGAAGAGCAGATATAACAGCGTTCTCTATGAGCTGTGTAACAATATCAACCTGATCAGAAAATTGTGCATAAGTCATCAGCTACGGAACACACGTTTTTGATCTCGACCCGAAAACATAGTAAAAAGAAATCTGTCCTGAAGTGGCGCGTATACCACATTGATCAAAAAGTTCCCGGGGAACACCACCGTGTGGCGCTCCCATTATTCCGATTTGAGTTCTGTTTTTTTTTGTTAAGTTGGCAAATCTGTTCTTGAAATTCCGTCTAAATCTTAGCGTCATAGCTTGACATTTACAAAAATGACGTAGCCAGGAGTACATCTATCTCTGGATTTCAATTTGCAACAACGAACTTGTACTCGTATTAAATTTTGCGTAAAAAACGGATTTAATGGTGCGCAAACGTTGTAAAAGTGTTTCGCAACGATTCTCTAAAGAAAACGGTCGTTTACCAGTGGCACGAGCGGTTCAAAAGTGGTCGTGAGTCAATCGAAGATGATGAACGCAGTGGCAGACCATCGACATCGAAAACCGACAAAAACATTGATGAAGTACGAGTAAAGGAAATGTTGGGCAATAACCGCAAATTAATCATCAGGGAGATAGCGGAGGACTTGAACATTGCCTAGGGATCCGTCCAAGACATTTTTGTTAATGATTTGGGTTTCCGTCGTGTAGCAGCAAAGTTGGTGCCAAAAGACCTCAATTCCATGCAAAAAAGAGACCGTGTTGACGTCGCAAACGGCAAAAGATATGATTTGCGAGGCTGAATCCGATCCCACATTCATCAAAAGGATCATTACTGGAGACGAGACGTGGGTTTATGAGTACGACACGCAATCCAGACATCAGGCAAGTGAATGGCGTTCACCAAATGAGCCGAGATCAAAAAAAACACGTCGTTTTCCGGCAAAAAAAAAGGCAATGCTCACGGTTTTCATGGATTACAACGGTGTAGTGCATCATTCATTTTTGCCAGAATACCAGACAGTAAACAAAGAGTATTATTTGGGCGTTATTAGACGTTTGAGTGAAGCAATTCACCGAAAGAGACCAGAATTGTGGGCAGAAAACTCGTGAATTTTGCACCATGATAACGAACCGTCGCGGTCGCACAGTGCCATCATTGTTCGTAATTTTTTGACAGCCACCGAATTCACCTGATTTGGCTCCCTGTGACTTCTTTCTGTTCAATCGAGTTAAAAAACCACTACGGGGAACGCGTTTCAGCAGCCGAGAAGAAGTAATGGAAAAATCGCAGGAAGCACTCATGGACATACCGAAAACCGAATATAAAAAATGTTTCGAGGATTGGATCAAGCGCTGGCATAAGTGTGTTGCAGTCGATGGGGATTACTTTGAAGGGGACAATATAGATTTAGATGAATAAACTTGTATTTATAATTTTATGAATACAATCCGGGAACTTTTCGGTCAAGGTAGTATGTAGAAACGAACCTCAACCAACTTTGAATGCGGAACTGGAGGCAATCGGCCCCACTAACTAAAGATTTTTATTAATTGAGGCACAGATCAAGCTTGAATTGCTTTGCTGTCCTAATAAGTACGGTAGCCTATCTTAGATGCAAATCAATATTCGTCTGACTTTTCTGATTAAAGCAGTTCCAACCCCCTGTTCAACCAGGAATTTTCGAGCTTCAAGTCTACCTTTGCTAAGTGCCCAGCTAATCTTTTTCAGAACTTATGTGTGCATGTAAACAGGCTTTCGTGATAGCTACACATATATCTGACAGCTATCGAACAGACATCAGAAGGACCGAACTAAAGCCCCACTAGATTTTTTAAGCCCATGCCCTATGAACTTGTATATAAAACGTCACTGCAATTAACCCATAGTCGACGTTTTGCCCTCCAAGAGGTGTGCATAAGAGCGATAAATCCTCTAACCCAAGCATGACCACATTCACATGTTAGTTTCCGAATTTAGCCTTCCTCAAAACCAGCTTACCATTTGAACTTCGCTTAACGTAGTTCGTATGTCCGTCAGTGTCAGCATACTCAAGATAATTAACCATATCACACTCAAACTCCCAGGACAATTCCATTTACAAGTGCCTATGAGTCCACTGCCGTCACTTCTATCACCCATATCCATATCCGCGACCATTCAAAATAACCCTACGCCTCTGCCACTCACTATGGCACACTATCCGTACGGAACTCATGAAGTGATGAATAATGTTGGTCACGACCCAATCGATTTGATTTCGGTCACCCTCCGGATAGCTCTTGAAGTGTCGTAGGAAAGAGGTTTATATTTATATGGGTTTTCGAGTAGCCCTCATTTCTGTCGGATTAACCCCCTCTTTGCCCGTTCGACGAGGAGGTAGCACAGTTGTTTGGCCGCCAACGTAGCCAACGCAGCCAACAACGTAAAGACGGATTCATTGATTTTCAGTTGATTGAATTGTTGTTTTCAAATTTGCTCTGTCCTTTTTATTTTCCGGTTGGCTTTTTCCCGAGGGAAATTCAATTCCATGGTGAGTGTTGTTAAGAAAGTAATTAAATAATGGTTTTGTGTTTTTTGTTTTTTGTTTTTATTTGTTCTGCTCTTTTTCGCTTCGGTTGTGCGGCTTTTGTGGAGAGATTAAGTTGATCTTTCAAGAGGAAACTTGGTGAACTGAATGGAACCATAGCCTTGGAAGAGTTTGACGCATTTTCTATCTTGAGAGTGTGCACTGTCTTAAGTATGTGTCCACTTGAAAGGGTTACTTACTTATGTGTCCAAGATTCCAGGATCCGCACTTTGAAATTTTAAGGTAAACCACGCTTGAGTTTAGCTGCACATAGTCTATGGTGCAATCCACTTTAAGAAATCGAAAGTATGTCGCAAGGTTTACAGCCTTAACAGGATCCACTTCATCTATAGAGAAAGCAACCTTTCACATGAAACTGACGAAAAATCAGCTAGAGAGCCATTTAATTAGGGCGCACTATAGCTTTGCCTCAATACATTAAGACGGCCATTAGAGGGAAATTTCAGGAAAATGACCCTAGTACCCATATCTACCTACAGAAAATACGGACTAATTCAAATTCATCAGTAAGAGAAGGTCGACTGAAGTTGCCGAGCAGAATCGGAAAAGAATAGAGGGCCTGTGACACTAGTCAAGAACAAAAGAGTATCTCTTTCGAAGCAATCACTTGAAATAATCTCCTTAAAACGATCAGGGAAACTGACACGGTGTGATGTAAAATATCATTGGTGTTTGCCGATAGGTCTGGATTAATATTACGAGACCCCGCAGGCCACATCGCTTCGTCTGATTCCAATTTTATCACAGTGTGTGACTGTCTGACTTCGCACTTGATACTTCATTTGATTTTGGGCCTTTAGCCCAATATGGTAGCCAGAAACCCTTGCACTACATTCCTTTCGATAAGACAAACCTAACAAAAGTATTGGATGAGGGTTCAAAAAAAAAATTGCAGGAGGAGAAAACTATATGGCCCTTACAGTCAATAGAGCCCCTCAAAGTCCGAAGGGATGACATGCAGGGTGAATGACTCTAACTCCAACTTTTGAAAATGCTATAGTTTTTTTATTTTTTGATAAATTTTGTTGTGCCAAGACAAAAAATGTTGGAAAATACATCAATTTTCAAATTGTATTAGTGGTTTTCAATATGTCCGCGTTTAGCGCGAATAATGGCCTTGAGACGGCCGAAGAAAGCATCGCACGCTGCACGCAAGTGGCTCTGCGGTATTTTGGCCCATTTCCGGCGAAGTGCTTCTTTGAGGTGGTCCAAACTTTGGTATTTTTTAGTGCCAACCTTCGCCTTCAAAATACCCCAGACAGAGAAATCCAACGGACTTGCATCCGGAGAATTTGCAGTGTGAAATGTGGAACATTGTTTTTTAACCAATCTTGGTTGACGCGCGCTTTGTGAGACGGTGCCGAGTCTTGTTGAAATCTCCACGGTCTCCGACACCGAAATGATTGTTTGCCCAAGGCTTCAATACTGCCTCTAAGACAGTTTCACGGTATACGATCGCATTAATTTCGACGCGACGGTCCAAAAATACGAGCGGAGAGCGACCATCGGCGGTTATGGCGGCCCAAACCATCACCACCGGTGCTGCCTGCTTTTTGGTGGCCGTCCGAAGGTGTAAATTTTCGAAGGATCTCTCTGGCAAGTAAACTCGGTCATTTTGTTTGTTGACATATTGCTCGATAACAAATGGCGACTCATCGGAAAAAACCAAATTCAGCAACTCACCACTTTCGTGCAAGCGTAGCAACTACTTCGCTCTTTCGACTCAAACTTTTTTCTGTTACGGTGTGAGATCGTGTGTTGCATCCGTTCCAACGTTATGTTAAGCTCACGAGCCATGATGTTTGTGTTTCATATTGTTGTAAGGGCATAACACCTACAGCAATTTGATTCGGTAAACCAACGTCAGAATTTTCACTTCGCAGCCCTGCTTAGTATCGTCGGTGTTTGTGTTTACTGTGTTTGTTTGTGATTATGTCTAGGGAGTTCAGGACGGACGTAGCCAATATACGCGGGCTAAAAAGTAATCACTTTTCTGCGAACGTCCACGTCTGTAAGTACCGACCAGCTGTTTTGGCACTTAGCGAAACACAGGTAGATCCCCGCCCACACCTCTCAGACCACCCTGATCTGAAGCTACCTAGTGCCACTATTCTTTCCCCATTGCGGTCTCGCCATTTATGTGCGTAGTGATGTAGCTTACCAAATTCCATCACAATGTAGTCCCTGTTCCAATCCGGAATTCAATTTCATGTGGTTAAAATTCCATCTTCGTAAGCAAATTATCCACTAGTGCTTTATTTACAGAAGCCCCAAACTGGACAGCAACTCGACCTTCCACGAGTTTGATGCGCTGTCTGACTCCATAGTAAGAATCGTATCCCTATATCCTCATACTGAAATCGTGATTACGGGCGATTTGAATATACACAATTCTGGTTGGCTTCGACATTCTGGACAGACAACACCCGAGGGACGGTGTGTTGAGATCTTCGCTGCGGAAAATAACTTAACCCAGCTTGTAAATGAGCCCACACGCATACCAGACGTTGATAGTCATACCGCCAACGCCCTGGACTTGTTTTTAACTTCTCACCCTGACAAGTACTGCGTTGATGTGCTCTCCCCACTAGGCTCGTCGGACCATTGTGTCTTATCAGCTAAATTCTCGAGCACCCACCACACAGTTAGAGAAAAGATACCTAAAAGAACCGTATGGCAGAAAGCCAATTGGAGCGGACTTAACACCTTCTTTAGGAAATTTAACTGGACGTTATGTTTCCTCGATAACGAGGTAGATGCCGCTGCTGATATGATCGCTGACACTATTCACTTCGGAATGAGATTCTTTATCCCTCATCGGATGAAGAGTATCAAACCAAACGAAAAGGCATGGTACGGCTGGAGCTGCAAAAAGGCGGTCAGGGTTAGAGAAATGTTTTTTCGGTCCTACAAAACCAACCCGACAGAGGAAAACCGAAAAAAGTTTAAACGAGCTGGGAATGACTGTAACATCTTTCTTAAGCGTGTCAAATTCCAATACGACCAAAACCTGAGGCAAAAAATACTGCAATGCCCCAAAGGCAGTAACAATTTTTCGTAGTTTATCAAAAACATTAGAAATTCTGCCTCATCCTCCATCCCAACGCTCATTTACAATGACATTCCAGCTGTCAGCTCGTTGGACAAGGCCAATCTGCTTGCTGCACACTTTGCAGCTAGCTCAACACTCCCAGATTGTGCTTTGTCCATTCATTGACATTCCAGCTGTCAGCTCTTTGGACAAGGCCAATCTGCTTGCTGCACACTTTGCGGCTAGCTCAACACTCCCAGATTGTGCTTTGTCCCCGCCTACACTTGAGTGCGTCGAATCTACAATGGGACGATTCCACTTTCGCACTCGTGTTGTAGCAAGAGTACTTAAAGATCTCAACATGCATAATTCCGCTGGTCCAGATGGTATATCTCCCCTTCTTCTGAAGAGGTGTTCTTCCACGCTGGCAAAACTACTGCGTAAGCTTTTTTATCAATTCTACTTCTTAGGACTCTTTCCGAGCAGATGGAAAACAGCATTTGTCCAGCCGGCCCTAGAAAAGAGGAATCTTCTTCTCACTCCTCCTACAGACCCATTGAACTTACGTCCCTTCTTTCCAAGATCATGGAAACGCAGATAAAACGTCAGCTCATAGCAACAGGTCCGCTGGTGATTTGATGGCATGTCTCACCGAAAAGTGGAACCAAAGCGTACATCAATCTGGCGAAGCAAGACGGTTGTACTTGATATTTGTAACGCATTTGACAGAGTTTGGCATCAGGCTCTTTTGTCGAAAATGCGTGCTTTTGGGATCGACGACTCTCTTCTTCAATGGATTAGAAATTACCATTCGGAACGTTCAGTTCAAGTTGTCTTGGACGGTTTGATACGAGTATCCACTAAATAAATGCTGGTGTGCCCCAGGGCTCCGTTCTGTCTCCGACACTCTTTTTAATTTTCGTTAATGATCTCTTGTCTGTCACTTCTAATCCAATATATTCCTTTGCTGATGACAGCACTCGTCTCGCTATGAGTGCTCATCAGTTTACCCTCAAGCCCATTTTCGGACGTACTCTAAAATATCGTGATTCTTTCCTAAGCCGTACAACTCGCTTATGGAATGCCCTGCCGTCCTCTGTGTTTCCTGGTCGTTATAACTTGCAAACATTTAAAAACAATGTACATCGGTGCGTGTTTTTTCTTCCTCCCTAAATTTCCTTCGCCCGCGCTGTGTACGAACATTTTAATTGTACAAAAACCCCTTGAGCGCGCGCCGATTATAAAAATGGCTTTTGCTGGGAATTTGGGTGTTTCACCAGGGTGATTGTACACTTTTTTCCCATTTGACGACCAATTCTACTGGTTTCACAGGGATCGCGATGGGCCCGTTTTGGTGCCTGATGTTTGTGTGATGGTATATCCGTCATACCCCTGTTTAACCTAATCTTAATTTACGGCGGGAGTTCACAGATTGGGTTCTTGGGCAGCTTGAACTCGATTCTTATTTTTACCAAAACATCCCGTTTAGTGACGAGGCTCATTTTTAGTTTAATGGGTGAAATCGCCGTTTCTGGAGCCAGGCAAATCCTGAAGAGATTCACGGGACTCGTGCGGGCGGGACCTCGTGTATTAGTCACTGACCTGTGATTATTTCTTCGAAAATATGGATGATATTGAGCTGCACGACAGTGATACTAGAAGGATTGCGCTTCATGTTTTGGGAGAAGATGAACGTCTTTCGCTGCACTTAAGGGTTGATGAGGGAAATTATGATCAGGCTTTGGAAGTGTTAACCTCACGATATGACCACAAGCGTATACTAGTCAACATACAGTTTAAGATTTTCTTCGGCCAGGCGAATCTAAAACAAAAGACAGTATCCGGTATAAAGAATTTATTAGATACCTGAACCGAATGTCGACACTCACTTAAAAACTTAGAGCTTCCGGTACAACATTAGGACGCGATTTTAGTCTTTTATATGCTTCAGAAACTTCCATCCACAACTCAGCAGATATGGGAAGAAAAGCTAGGGGTTAGAAAAGATTTGCCAACTTTCAAAGAATTTTCAGAATTTTTGGGAGCTAGATTTAGGACCTTGGAAGTCGTAGAACCACAAACAGGATTTAAATATAAACTAATTCACTAATAGTTAGCAAAGCAAGAAACGTTTTGTATTATTGCAAAATCTGCAGCAAAGCTCCGCATGCACTTCGAAAGTGCAATAAGTTTTTAAAAATGGATGTAGTTGTCAGAAAAGACACGGTAGGCAAAATCGGAGTGTGTGAAAACTGTTTGGCGTATAGTCACTCGACGCCCCAGTGCCCAAGCCACTCACGCAGCTACCATTGCAGACAACCACACCATTCACTCTTACATTTAGACATACAATCTCACACCATTCTCAACTCCAAACAATCCCCTTCAACATCTAACATACAATCACACTAGACATCAATAGTCAACCCTGAAGCGCCAGTCTTTCACCCTCATACTCAACAGCAGGAAACGAGAGGATATACCAATTCATTTCACACTTACAATAGCACTTCCCAAATTCTGTTAGTAACAGCTGTTGTCAAGGTTAGAGCCGCTTCAGGAGAATTTATCAAACTTAGGGCGTTACTTGATCCTGGGTCGGAAGCTTCTTTTATTACAGGATCGGCGGTGCAAACACTTAACTTGTCCAGAAAGAGAACGTTTGTTGAAATTTCCGGGTTGGGGAAGGTCAGCAGTGGAGGCTGCCACAGCCGACTTGACTTTTAGGTCGGTTCACTCGTCGTTCACAGGGCACACCCGCGCATTCGTTTTCAAATCCCTGATTGAGCTTCTGCCGGCCCAAAAGGTTAGCTTCAACAAATGGCCGCACATAAGAGCCCCGCCAGCGAATGTAGATCTTCTTTTAGGAAGCGAAGTCTACGCCGATGTACTCCTCCCAGACGTACGAAGATCATGTTGATGTTCCGGTAGCTCAGAAAATCAAACTAGGTTGGATATTGATGGGAAAAGCACCTGTAAATAGACAAAAGGTTAAGGTATTCCACAACTTAGTTGACCTCAAAACACAACTCACAAAGTTTTGGGAGATCGAAGAAGCACTGTTCCCACAACACGAAACACAGGAGAACTGCGAAAAGCAGTTCGTAACTACTACGCATAGAAGGTCAGATGGACGTTATGTAGTGACACTACCTTTCAAGGAAGGAAGTAAACCTGGCTTAGGAGCCTTTCGTGGGTTTCTTCATCTGGAAAAGCGTTTCCAGCAGGATCCCATGCTATATACAGATTTTTTTCAACTGCATCAAAGAATACCTCTCCCTAGGACATATGACGGAAGTTGATGAAACGGCGAACGACGTTCTGAATACTCCATTTCATTATTTTCTGCCTCATCATGCAGTATTCAAAGAACCAAGTTCCACAACCAAATTGCGGGTTGTCTTTGATGCAGCAGCCAAAACCTCCGATGGAACATCGCTTAACGACCATCTCTTAGCAGGGCCTAAGGTTCAAAACAACATTGTCGACATCATACTACGATGGAGAGTACACAAATTTACTTTTACGGCCGATGTTGAAGCTAACCTTTTGGGCCGGCAGAAGCCCAGTCAGGGATTTGAAAACGAATGCGCGGGTGTGCCCTGTGAACGATGAGTGAACCGACCTAAAAGTCAAGTCGACAGAGCGGTGGCAGGCTCCACTGCTAACCATCCGGCTCGAAGGACCAATGTATTTTCCAAAGTTAAATTGCTCTGGTTCTTTAATTTGTAATGAATCTCACACCTTGTAAACGAGTAAAAAAAGACACCTTTCTATTTGACAATCTATTTAATAGTGTTCGTGTTATTTTTCTTCACTTTAACATGTTACTTAGATTTTATAACAGGGAAACTACGTGGAGAGTTGGAGACTTTTTCGAGAATATAGATGGGCTCCAACAGCTTATGGAATCATTTATTCCTAAAGACCGGATTCAACGGTCCTGACTTGGAGTCCGTAAGTATCATAGCTAAGTTCGTCATTTGGACTTTCTACAGTGGCATGGCAGCATTTTGCACGAGCATTGGCTTCCTGTTTGCATTACCTTACGTGCAGGTTAGAGCCCTGACATTAGTCCACATCAAACGATCTTAAGTGTAAAGCTTAAAAATTCCAGGTTTTAACCTTTCAGCATGGTTCGTCATGGCGAAGTTGAAGACGATGCCTTTGCTCATCTGTTTTGCGTCTCAAGTCTGATTAAGGATTTAAAGTCAGAGGGAAAAGCAGTCATTTGCCAGTCATTTGTACGATATATCAAAGCAAGAAGAAAATGCGATGAAACTTGTACGCCTTCGAAAGTCGGCGAACACTTTCTAAAAGATCGACTCGACCTAGCAAATTGCCTCTGAAATATGTAAATAAAAGGAAAGAGATTGTCTTTTTGTATTGGCTTAGTAGTTTTCTCTCAATAAATTAACCGACAACCCGTCTCATCAATCACCACCAACAGTTCGTGCAATTGAATAGAAATTTTTACAAAAATTACACAACACCCAGAGATTTCTCTAATTTCAAATGAATGAACACATCACACCGAAAACCTAATCAAGTCCAACATTCATTAATAGAAAACATTTAAGCGACCATAAAAATTAGCAAAAAATAGTGAAAAAGAAAAAAATCGGAAATTAAAAATCCAAAAATAGCAAATTACTTGCACCGGCATTTGCTAATCGCTGTTCATCGCTCTTTAAGCTGTCCAAGCGGGATGCATTGTTTTTAATTATTTACCTCCTCTGAGGCGGACTGAAATAAGCCAAACTGTGGCCCAAAAAAAATTAAGACAAAATCCGCTCACAAAGAGGACAACCAGAAGCGAAATGCCAAAAGAATTTGGCGCAAATTATTCAATGCCAAAGTCGCGGCAAGTCGAAGAACTTGCATATGCACAGGCAGGTTCTAAATTTAAATTTTTGAAGAAAAAGTAAATTTGTTCCGCTGAATGCAACCAATCTTTCGGAATAGCCAGTTGGGTGTATGTATCCATGGCGGTGGCGGTATAAAGGGGCTAAATTGGGGGAGAAATTTGCAATATTTTTGGCCAAATTGTGCCAAATTTTAACCCCAAACTCTGCCCTGCGCTGCATTAATTTCTGCTTCATTCAATCAGATACGAGTATATGTGCAATGTTGGCTTACAAATGTCCAATTTGTTTAACGTGATTATGTGGGGGAAACCCCCTCGTAATTTGTTTATGGAATAACATGATGCGCAGCACGTAATTGAGTCTATCATGCAGCAATTGGCACCTGTGGGGATTCTCTTTCTCTGCACATCAAAATCAATATTTCGAATCTGAACGGATTCATTGTGCTTACATACGTATGCACATAGTATGAATATCGTAATCAGAATGTGAGGCCAATTTTATGCAATTGTCCTTAATCACTTTGCTAAGTCTTATGCGATGGTAGCCCTGAAAAGTGGTCGCCTTGTATAGGTGGAGTGGTTTTGGCAATGTACAAAAGTGTGACTCGAGGTACACCAGAGTTGACCAGAATCAAGAGTTCCTGAGCTCTCAGATGTCCAAATTTATATTAACCTCATCAATATCTTCGCGTATTTATCAATCAATGTTCAGGATGCTAATTCCCTCTAGTTGAACAGCCTAAGTACGTCCTCTACCTTTGTTTCTGGAATGGTATTCCAATATTACCGATTACATTCACATACAAGCATACTCAAGAGCGCTCTTCTGTTCTTCCTTTCTATGGCTGCCTGAAACCTTACGATTTCAAGATCCTAAATTACTGAAAAGAACCGAGCTGATACGTCAAACTAAGAGTCAAAGGCGTTAAATGATTAAACACTTTTGAGGTAGCCCAAAAGGATTATACTCCAAGCGGTGGCCCCAATAGCGACAATTTACCCATACTTTTCGACAGGCTGCGGCCGGGGAAAGAATTCTGGAGTCTCCTACCAATGTAATCCAGAAACGCTGTAAGGCGATGTCTCCGGAGTCGCTTAATCCTTCGATTCTTCTAGCTCTGACTACAATATGTTCGCTTGATTAATCTGGAATGGTGGTTAAACTCCATCTAAATCGAAAGGTGGTTGGTCGGAGCGCTGTTTTTGACGGCTTGTCTAGGGAAACCGAAAGAGTTGACCGTGCTCCAGAAAGGGCACACTCTAAAGAACTGCTGAAGAAGAAGCTTGGCACACACACACTACTCGTTCAACGGCGACAAAGAAGAAAATCAGATTTTCGGAATTGACACTCACTGAAACCGACCAAGCTCATGGAATTAAAATTGCATCGTTCTGCAATCATCAAAGGTCGTAGTTCTGGCGCACGGAAGTCGGTTGGTGCGGTCAAATCCACTTCCCCGTACATAAGGTCCGGCTGAAACCGGTGTTCTAATTTTTATTTCTGTCGGAACAGAGCACAAACAAGGAACTAGTCCATTGTATTCCGTGAAAGTTCGTCTTTCGAGAAAGATGAGTAACCGATTCAGTGATAAAGTGCCTACAGTACCAACATCCACCGCGTCAACGCCGATTAGCTGTAGCCTGATGCGAGCGCAACCCGGAATTTTTGCAGAAGTTGTGATCCTTGGTGTCGTCACCACTTTCACAGTAAACGTCGTAGGATGTTGTATTAATTACGCTCAGCACGTAGTGCCCCATCACGACGCCAGTAAGCAGCCTCCAGTCTGTCCTACTGAGGAAGGCTGCTGACCTCTTATAGACGCCGAGGAGCATTCGTTTGGTCTGCTAGCAATCTAGAGAGCCATTCTATCTGCAGTTGTGCTCATATCAAATCGAAATGTCAATGGAAACTGTAATCGAGGACGCAGCTTGTCTAGCAAATTCATCGGCGATTTATGACCTGGGAGCCAGACAAGACTCAATGAATTTAGCCCTCTGCGTTCATTGTAGTCTTGCATTCTCGAACTAGCTTGGAAGATGTAAGAGGATCTAGCAAGACTCTAAGCTCAGCTTGGCTGACTCCACAGATGCAAATGCTTCGCCCCCTCCACCGATTCTTCACAATGCAGTTCGCTGCCATCAGGATTGCATATACCTCCACTTAGAAGATATTCGCAAGTTTTCCTAACGAGAAGTGAAATCTAATGTTGTCGTCCTCCAGAAAGGCCCTGCGCGGCACCCCAAATCTGTTTAAGAGCCATCCGTGAAGATCGGAAAATATTTCTTTCCTGGATCATATTCTGGTTGAAACCCGCCTTTCAGCATCAGACTGCATGTTCGTAAGACCAGAATTATAAGACCGTCGGAGCGGGAGGCCATCAAAGCTCCAATGAATGTTGTACCAAAGACCACTTCTTTTTAGACGGAAGATGGCTTTGGGAGTGCAGCACATGATATAAATGTCAAGGTTAGGAGGATTCATCGATACGTTACGAGCAGAGTTAGGTGTGCTAGGGAAAGCCTCAATGCAGTCGTTTTTTGGAGACTGGTAAAGTCAGCAGTCACATATTTTTGTTCCACCAAATAATCGACGCATAGGATATAATTCTCCTTATCATATCCATATACAATAGATCCAAAGGACCTTTCCCGGTGAAAAGCCCCATGTCTTGTAGACAGCTTCTTTGCCCTGGCAACAGCACTTTAGAGGCTTTCGACGTAACATGTTTAGTCCATAGAAGTTTAGGATCATACCCAAATACTTAGCTTCTTTGGAGAATTGGGTGCTAACCAGTCACCTCCTCCTCCTTCTCGTAAAGAGATCCGGTCTAGGCCTCCCTGCGCTATAGAAACGATCCAGCAGATAGCCTCTTGTGGACACCTGCCGTGTGGGCCTTATTCCACGGAGCGCCTGCGCTCATATCGGGACTAATACAATGCGTCAATCAACGCCCTTCGGATGGTATTAAAACCACCTCCAGTACCTACTAGAAGTCGTGTATAAGTCACGATCTCCTCCCACGGTAAAGAATTGAGCCTATATAAAACCTCTACCATTATGTGGGTCATGACGCCCGGTTGCTGTATAGCTCCACACCGAGCAGACCGATTGGTTCTATAGTCATCAAATGGTTGGGCACAAGCCGTAGTGCTACAGACTGTGCTCAACCATGAGGTGTCAGAGTTCCAGTCGATCTACTCTCCCCGCGATTTTGGGTACAAACCCATTGCCACCACGATACTACCACATGGGGGCCAACTCCTAGGTCAGGCCGAAACCATAGTTCCGGGGGCTCCTGACCTCCCGTGGTACCAGAATATAGCCTCAGGTCGAGCTTCGCAGCCTTGCGGTTGCTTCCAGTGGGGCACCTTATTGCCCAGGACTGGCCGCCTTTAATCATCCTTACTAATTTTCAGAGATTAGCTGCCCTTTATCGGCGTCTAGAAAAAAATTATGTTTGCATAGTCTTGGATCCTTGCTATTTGCGGATTGTCAGCTAGAGTGCTACCAATGTCGCAAACACCGTCTTCAAAACCTACGCTCATAGCTCGAAGATCCCTGACATCGTCACACAAGGGACATTCACACAGAATGCGCACCAAGTCTTCAAATTAAGCTCCACACGAGCAGCAGCATTAAAGGAACCATGTACAGTAAGAAAAAAGCCCAAGTTGAGATTAAACTTCAGCTCCGGCCGCTCCCGCATGAACAAGATATCCTTCAAGAAGCGGTAAGTTACCCTGTCGTTAACGCTATCGTCCCATCGTCAACATCCGGTTGACTTCAGTGTCAGGCAATCAGTCTCTTTCATTTAAGGGAATACCCCTCTTTAACTTGAAGGCTATTCCACGTGGGATCGATTCCAAGTCGAGAGAAGGCAATCCCATAAGAACCTGAAGTGCTTCCGTGGAGACATTGCGGCAAACAGGCAAACAATCAAGCAAGGCCACTCTTTGGTAAGAGAGGATCTTTCTGCGACCTCTCACAGTCGTGACTACGTCGTACCACACTGATGCCCTAAATGTTGCATAAGCAACGAAAAGGCCACCATATATGATACGCACAGCAAGCCTGTTGAGACCCCAGTCAGACCGCATAATGCGCCTTACCTGCCCCACGACAGTTGTGAGCTTATCATGGACTCTTTCCAAGTTTAACATCTCTTTTATGGTTATACCCAGATACTTGACTTGTGCCACATATCTCAGAGTATCGCCATACAACTTGAGTTGAGGAGGTCGCTCTATTAATGACTTGCCCTTGAGCAACATCATTGCCGTCTTCTTTTGGGAAACGGAAACGCCAACACTCCTCCAGTCCTCTACATGTCGAAAAACCGTGTTTCCCATTTCTTCCAGCGCCTGCCTAGATGGTGCTTCTAAAATGAGTAGAAGGTCGTCCGCGCATGCGCAGCATTTAGATGTTTCACATATTTACCCCAGTAGGAGGTCCATCATTAGATTCCAAATAAATGGACCACAAATGGACCCCTGGGGACATCCACGCTCCACATTCCTGCTTACCTTCTCATTTGAGCCGTTATTCATAGCGTACGCACTTCTGCCAAAAAAGTAGCTTCCCCAAAGCTCATTTTCCTGGCAGACAATGTCATGCAGCCTTCGAAAAACGCTATCCCAACTGAGGTGGTCAAAGGCACCTTTAAAATCTATAAGGATGCCTAACACATATTTGGTCCTGCTTGATCGGACGCTATCTTTGACATAAGACCAAGCGTCCTCAAAGGAAATGTTTTTCTTCAACTTGAATTGGAATGGAGACACAGGTCCGGTCAAATTATCCATAAGTCTTTCCACCATAATCCTTTCCAGCACTATTCCAAGTACCGGAACAGGCTGATGCCCCGATAAGATTCAGGATTCAGGAACGACCTTCCAAATGGTTTTAACCATTTCGCCAGTCATTCCATCTAGCCCGGGAGACCTTCTTGAACGTAGAAGTGAAACACCGTGTTCCACTTCTTCAGTACGGAGCTCTGAGTATGCTGCTGACTCAGTAGCCAGAGGGGGCTCAGCTCGGTCTTCTCTGGGGAAAAAATCATTGAGTAAGGCACTCATGCTGTCCTTTCAATCCCTGTGTGTGGTTTTTCCCACATGTATGACTTCGGATCCAGCAGATAGTACAGCTACATATTCTTGTGCATAGACATCAGCACTATTGAGCGTGTTGAGCAGTGAGCGATGGATATAGGTTTACGCCTTGAACAGCTCCTGCTTACCCACGCCAGCAACCGCGATCTGTGGTCTATTCACCAGCACTATTTCGACCCATAAAATCGGTTTGCGTGACCGGGTTACACATGCCGTCAAAGTTGCGCTGTCGAAAGCACGCTCAATGTGGATGAAAATTCTCAGCGCTTGTTCCTTCTTGCCGAGTGCACCTTCAATTTTGCCTACCAGGTTTTAAAGAGCACTCTCGCTGGATTTCCCGCTGTGTTAAGCATGTTGCATCTCAGACAAAGGATGTATTCGCGAAGCAGTAGACTCAACCATTCTCTCCATGCTTCTTCAACATGAAGGAAGTCAGACTTATAGGTCTGAAGCTCTTGGCGATCGTGTAGTCCTTTCTATTTTCCGATTTTCGGTATAAACGCTACTTTCACTGCGCGCCAGCAGTGAAGATTGTCTTCAATGTTATCAGCCGATGGTCTATACCTTTTTTGGCATAACTGGGTATGTGCCATCGGTGCCAGCCGACTTGAAGCCATCAAAGGAAGAAACAGCCTGTTTAACGGCCTCATCCATCATCTCAACCGATGAGATATACGACGACCAGTATGTTTTGTTATCCAGCTCACTAGCTGCTTATTTAATAGGAGGTAATTGTGAGCTGGTTCTGATTAGGTCACTTGGGAAGTGGGCCTCAAGCATGAAACGTAGAGTCTCTTCTTTCGACTCAGCGTAGGTGCCATCAGAAACCGGAGATACAACCAGCAAGGCTGCAGTTCGAATTGAGGGAATTTGAATGTCGCGGCGAAATCCACCTCCAAAAGACAATGCGTAAAGCAAAAAGGAACGAGACCGCCTTACAAGAATGTCCACTTGACCTCGTTGCAGTAGATACAATTTGTTAGATACAATAGCGCGGTCACATTTTCTGATGCTTCGAATTGAGGAAGTTTGCAATGATGACATTCTGAACGACTCTGAGTACAAACACTCAGGAACTTGAAGACTGCGATAAAGAATGGAAGTCTTAGAGTCAAGTGCTCCACTCAGCAAAGCAAGAACGAAGACTTTTGAGGTTTTTAGACCGCCATAGCTTGCGTGCGACACCTTTTGTGGTTTCCGGGGAGAGACACAGGGGATGTATTCTGTACAAGGACGCGCTTTCTCTCATTGGGGGCTTAGAGGGTTTAATTTTCACTTTATTTAAAAAGTGATTCGTGTACTTCATTAACAATGTAGTCAGTTGTTTTACGCCGTATTTCATAAGCATTATCAGATACTTCATACTCTTCCGTCGCATCTGGCTTATTGCTTTTGTGTTTCCGTCCTTGTGATGTATGCGCAGAGGCTGGAGCATTTACTCTGCTGTTAGTTGTGTCATATTTGACTGCCTATCTGCTATCAAGTTTAGGCTTGACACATGTTTAGTCTTCTTTGACGAATAAACCAAGAAATCTTAAGCCAGACCCGTGACGTGACTAGGAAACCTAGAAGTAAGGAGGACAAATCATAGATCCTGTCGTAGTTTCTGTGAAATAGTACGGCAGTACCCGGATGGTACCTGGTCTGACTCCGAGGTAGAACCCTTGGATTTGCATCTGAACACACATTTCGGCGGTTGCATTTCAGCAAAGCTCATACATCAACCCGGACTTGATCTATGGGAAAAAGTTTAAATATGCATGACCACAAAATGGTTTTCAGTATATCAGAGACGTTACACCATCCTGATCAAGTTAAATTGCACCTCTCTGAACTCATCGAGGAGAGCCAAAAATCTGCGAGTGGGTCTCATTCTGAATAGCGAACTGAGATGGAATGAAAATGTTGCAGAGTTCAACAAGAAAGCCCTAGTTGCCCTCTAATCATGCTAGACGGCTATAAGCCTAAGGTGGGGCCTACATCCTAAAGTCATGCACAGTCTTCATAACCTATCAAGAAAAGCAATGAGCTGCCTAATCAGTGATGCGTAAAAAACCTTTCCAGTGGCGGCACTCTAAGTATTGCATCAATTAATACCTAAAGACTTATTCGGGATGCAGATTGCAAATAACCCTGATGCTAAGAGACTTGCCTCCCCCAGTCATCTGACGATCAGCTAACTGAAACTGACTTCGAGGTTGTCTTTAATCTTCACAGATGGCTCTAAGGTGCTGACTTCTTCTTTGAACACCTCTGTTTATCAAAATCCTTTAGTCTACTTGCATACTCAGCTATTAATCTGGCCATTGCTCGGTTCAGGCTGAATCCAGTTCTCATTTCGGGTATTCCAATATACAACTTCATAAGCAGTCAGGAAGTCATCAGATCTCCAACTTTGAACACCATAAACTCGAGAGTGTTAAAGACTGTTGGGCAGTTCTCAATGAAATGGATAAGCAGCACAGGATCACACTCTATTGGGTTCCAGGACATCCGGCCCAGGCAGATGTGTGCATGGTGAAATAGCCAGACTTGGATATCTGCGAATGGTAGGCATCTGGACAATGTCAAGCTAAGCGTGTCTTACGCCAAATTTTAAGCATTTTCCATGACTAGCCATTGGTAGGCTCATCGAAACAGCTGTGAGACATCTAGGTTTTCTTTTTTCCATAATTTGCGCGCAGCGCGGGTGAAGGAAAATCAGGGAGGATGGAAAGAGAGGTACCGATGAACGTTGGTTTTAAATGTTTGAAGGTTATAATGACTAGAAAATAAGGAACTAGGCACGGCATTCCACAAGCTAGATGTTCGGCTTAGGAACAAATCACGATATTTCACAGTGGGCTTGAGGGTATACTGATGAGCATTCACAGCGAGACGGGTGTTATGGTTGAAGGTTTGAAGGGTGGAATGCTATTGGTGGTGGATATAGCGATAAAACGGAGTGAGACACGAGATATTACGCCTGATATTAGTACCACCAATGAGTTTTTGGGCGCACCCGACCAGATGTGGGCATTATACTCCAATTTTGGGCGGATGAACGCCTTATATATTGAGGCCAGATCAAAGGGAAGATGTATTTCTTACATCGTTTGAGGAAACCTAGACATTTCGCAGCATTTTTGACGACACCGAATATGTGGTCATTCCAACGTAAGTTGTCACTGACACATATACCGAGAATGGAAAGTTATTTCCGTTTCAACGATGCAAGTGACATTCATGAACAATGGCTGGGTGTTCAAGTTTCGCTTTAACGACGGCAGAGAGCATTGCATGTTGCAAGCATTAAATTCTACTCTGTTAGTGGTTCGCCAACATACGCTGGCGTTCCCGTTCTACAGCCGAAGAGCAGGGACCTGAGTCCGGAAACGAGCATGAAAAGCAGAGAGTACTGTCGTCAGCAAAGGAATATATTGGATTGGAGGTAGAAGACAATGGATTGGTGATGAAAATTGAAAAGAGTGTCGGAGACAGAACGGAGCATTTATTTTGTGGATATCAGAATTGAAACCGTCCAAGACAACTTGAACTGAACGTTCCGAATGGTAATTTCTAATCCATTGAAGAAGAGAGTCATAGCTCCCAAAAGCACGCATTTTCGACAAAAGAGCCTGATGCCAAACTCTGTCAAATGCTTTTGAAATATCAAGTGCAACTATCTTGCTTTCACCAGATTGATGTACGCTTTGGTTCCACTTTTCGGTGAGACATGCCACAGACACCATATTGCCGGTCATTGAGAAGTTTCCGTGTTTCCGGATATTTCATGAGCTGACTGTTTATCAGCGTTTCCATGACCTTGGAAAGAAGGGACGTAAGTGCAACGAATCTGTAGAAGGAGAGAGAAGAAGATTTGCTTTTTTAGGGACGGGCTGGACAAATGCGGTTGCCATCGGCTCGGAAAGAATCCTAAAGAGTAGAATTGATGAAATAGCTTGCGTAGTGGTTTTGCCACCGAGGAAGAACACCTCGAACCAGAAGAAGGGGAATTATACCATCTAAACCAATGGATTTGCGAATGTTAAGATCTTGAAGACTATAGCCGATACTCGATTTTAACAATTATGAAAGCTGATTAACTTCAGTAGAAGGGACGTCTCCAAACTTACAAGCTTGGTGTCGCATGGAGCGATTTCTTTAGGAACGGCAGAAAAAGAGCAATCTGTGGTGCACTACTTTGCCACGCATCAGGATACAATCCCTAGTCCATTACCACTTACTTGCAAGTGGTCTAAGTGTATCTCAACGGGAGCCACACTACCTTGAAACAGCTCTCAGCACTTTCTGTCCACCTTCAATAAAGTTCAAGCAATCAAGTAACCATTAAAGAAAGTGTCTTCCTGGCACTGTTACTAAAAGTAACAGCGTACTGCTTATGCACAGAGTGTGAACAAAAAACGAAAGTGAATGTCGACAAGGACGACGTGCATATTAAACTATTGTTGCCTCCCCTAATGCAACTGGATTGTGTAAACCAAACACAGATGCATACATACTCGTACAAGTGTGTGTGCATGATTGTACAAAATATTAAGGGAAATTGAGGGAAATCTACCAGCTACTATCAGATTCAATTGCTTGAGCCTATTCACCCGTAAGTGCTACCGGAAGTCTGCCATTACTTTCCATTTGACAAGAACCAAAAAAAAAAAAAAAAAACTAAATCACCTTGTCTACGAGTAATTTGACAGTCATGCAATGTACGAGTCAAGTGAATTGATGTCACGGCAGATACGACCCCCTATCATGAACTCTGATTTGATGACAAGGCAACTGTCAAGGCTGACAGCAAAGGAAAAAAAAGTTTAAAAACCTATTCGGTCGCGTTCATCATAACTAGCACAAATTTTTTTATTTCTTTTCTTCGTTTTGTTTAAACAAAAGTTTTATTGATAAATTTGAACGTAATTTGTTTTTTTCTTTTTTAGTGATTTGGAAATATTCCCAGATTTGATGAATGCAATTCACAGAGGCAGGCAATGAGAAAATATGGTTCTTGATAAAAGGAGTGGTGGAGACTTCTTGAGGCCTTGGGAAAAATAAGGACAATTTTGAGTGAAATTTAGCAAGTGTAAAAAAAGCGGGAAGTCCTTATCATTTCAAGAGAATTTTTATTTAATTCAGTTTCCATAAATTTATACGAGCAAACCGAGCTGTTCAGTTGTATTGTAAAACTCAGAAGAAGATCCTGATTGCCTATGGCTTAGTTAATAAAAGAAAGTTCTTATAAATCTGCAAAGCTCCTTAGACTTGAAACAAATTGGTGCCCTGAAGGAAAGTCCAAAATAGCTGGCAAAATTGTCTTAAATCCATGGAGAATGCGAGCTGACTGTATGTTATGTTCTGCTCATGTTGGGTTATACAATACGCCGGCAACTTCGAAGGTTAACTCAGCTACTAGTAGTTTCACAAGCGTATCAGAAAAGCTGATGGATGCCAACTTAATTTCATTATGATTCGTCGCTTTGGACACAAGGCTATAGCCGAACTCAATGATTCCAGGAAGACCGCGCTTATCGTATGCTCTGAATACTCTTTGGACAGTAGAAAACGCAACGTAGAGAATCATCTCCGGGACTTCATACTATTGTCTGGAAATTATTGTCAGAATCTTCCATGGCAGGCAATAGGTACATCGAATTCAGAATTGGATAAATAGGCTAGACCTTGTTGAAGAGGAGGAATGCATTAAAAGTCAACCCAATACGGTTTAAGGAGCAGCTCTGTGATACCCATAAACTGAGACTGAAGCAAAAGGTACAGCAAGCTATTCAAGATCTCAATGGTGCCCTACAAACTGTTTTGAACTCGGGGCAAAAAGAATATATGAAGCTCATTCCAATTTCGAATGCTGTCCCTTATAAAGGCTTTTCGAAAATGGAGGAAGACTCGGAGAAGCAGACTTGTCAAAGTCATCATAATTGATTCATCCATCCTCTTTTGAAGGAAGGTCCTACGAGACTGCATTTCAAGACATGGTGGCCAGAATCGAAGAAGTATTCAACGAAAAGCAGTACTTGCCGGCCATTTTCATCGCCAATGACGATGCTCTCTATGACAAAACTTTTGTCGGCATGTATAACTCGTTCAGGTAACACACCGAGTCACTAGTTTTGCGGATAAGAGCATAATGGCAGGATTGTCCATGCATGTTGGTCAACTCTATGCTTAACACTCTAAATAGTTCTTCCATCTACACGCAGGCAAATGCAGTTGATGTAGTTGTACTGTCTGTTGGATTATGATTAGACGAGGCCGATGATTGGTTTGCTAGAAATAAGGTAGGCTTTCGGCCAATTCTCTCAAAACGAAGATGGTATAAGAAAGGGGAATTAGGCTCATATAGGACTTAATGGCACTAAGGGTCATTTTACCAACAAAGCTAACTATTTTTGTGCAATCCTCGATAACAAACTTCTTTAGGTCGGAAACTTCCGATGCACTGACGGTTTTCAGATAGTGTGAATCAGTTTTCAGAAAGACTTGTCGCCTAAGATCGTCCTCTGAATCTATAGGCTTCTACGAGTATGTAATAACAGCAATTACATTCTTCGTGCCGGTGTTCCAGTGAAACCAGCTTTCACACCTGCTTTCACCAGATTCCCAAGAACGGACATAAGAGCCCGCCCCTGCTCTAGACGTATTGATGGGTATCCCTTATTGTAACATCGGGAGCTATACTCTCAAACCCATCTTCCACACACCAAACTTTTGAAACCTAGTAA
Organism: Volucella zonaria; assembly: GCA_963966105.1. Lineage (NCBI taxonomy): Eukaryota > Metazoa > Arthropoda > Insecta > Diptera > Syrphidae > Volucella > Volucella zonaria. The sequence continues at coordinate 126,404,562 of OZ014533.1, read as the reverse complement.
CCACGAGATTACAAAGTCGGCTTTCTTTTATTCTGAGCCATGAAATCGCCGGTAGCATTCCACCCCTTCAAATCTTCAACTGTAATATCCTTCTCGCTATGAATGCTCATCACTATATCCTCAAGCCCACTATCCTAGGCCGTACAACTCGCTTATGGAATGCCCTGTTTAGATCTCTATTTACTAGTCATTATAACTTGCATACATTTAAGACCAATGTACGTAGGTGCCGCAATGACGTTGCCATTCAACTAGTTGGATTTTTATCGATGCCTCCGAAGTCGATCCAGAATATGACTTCGTGTGAATGACTACAACCTTTTATAAGGACAACTTGAGTTTGTCTTCCAAGTGGAGATATGTAACATATAAGGCTCTCACCACTTCTCATGCAAAGCTTCTCTGAATGCAATTGGACGCCTTAATTCACTAATACTTGTTTGGGTCCCTGATTATAGCGAGATTACGGAATTTAAGATCGTCAATAAACTTTCTAGGACATAGTCGAATATGCGTTTGGTGTTGGCATACCTCTCTAGAGTGACGATAGGCCAAACTTCTCAACATTTCTAAGACGTTAGTTACGTCCCTGCTGTCCCTCAGTAGGGAATATTGTTGACCGCTTATGGGCATAATAGGACATTACGCTTTTGTTGAGCATTTGTCTTGTGACTTGACATCCTGCGACACTTGCTGTGGGAGCAGTGAATCTTAATCAGAGCGGAGCACAATCTCTGCGAGTGTACGGCCTATGGCTGCATCAGGTATTCGTCTATGATGTGGTGGATGCTGGTGCCTTAGACATTTTATCACTGAACGGCCTAGTTATCAGTTAAATGAACGTACAAAGAGTACTACGGACTACTTCTTTGTCTGAGTGTTCTGAACAAAATCTTCCAGTGACGGGGTTGGTGCAGTACTTACGTTCATCGTTTACAACGCAAGAGGATGTGAGTTGAAGATTTGGTTCAGAGAAAAATAAATTTATTTTGGACGTCGGTAATGGAAATTGAAATTTTCAGTCTACAAAAAGTCTCTCGCCGTCCCATTGTCAAAAAATCATAGGCCCCCCCTTAATTTGAGCTTCTGACGAAGTGTAGGAGGCTGTTAATGTTCATATTATGCAGATCGCTTAAGCAATGGGAGAGAGCTGGGGATGTAGGGAGTAGGTGCAACTTCTGCAGAAGTCGTTTGTAAAAATGTCAAGCCTTCTTACATGTTTGCCTATAAGACGGTGTCCAGAGCTGACGTGGATTAGAAATTACCTTTTGAAATGTTCAATTCTAGTTGCCGCTTTTAATCTACATAAATCCTTTGCTGACCACCGTAGTCACTTCTTTTAATATTCGTTCCCGGACTAAGCTCTGTGGCTGTAAAACGGAAGGCGCATGCTTGTTTAATCCTCGTTTACCACTTAACCCAACTTCGCCGCTTCTACTGCAATAACCGCAAACACACTAGTAAAAGTAAAAGCTGGCTGATCGTTCCTGGCTGTGCCAATGTTGGCATCGTATGCGAGCAGATTTGAAGAGCAGTACATTGCCATGTCAAAATCCTTTTGTAATTTTGCAAAGGCTCGTATATGTAGGCAATAAATGGTCTTTGGGTTTTCCCCGTGATCAGCTGCAGGACCAACCGTAGTGTGAACATTTTGTAAAATCGGGACCAACTATGCCTAAAGCCTTCCAGATTTATAGCTCCAGCTGGACTAGAATAACGTTCCCATCTTCATGTCTGCCAGCTTTTATTCTGGACTTGCGTTCTTAGCACCCTTCCGAACATCCTTTCTGCAATCTTTCCATGACCTGGATCCAGCATTTTCTTAATTTTTCTGAGAAGCCGATGAGCCTTCCGTCTAATTTGCCCTCTATATTTTTTCTAGAGTCGTATTGTACCTCTCTTGTTTCAGTCATGAGGAAATCTACATATCTAAATGGTCTCTTCGAAAAGTTCACTAGGTTACTGACAACGGACAACGTCACCACTGGTGCCCTCCGCTTGATGCTGGCAGCATAGGATTTGAAGAGAGACTTTTGATCAGAAACTTCTCTAGCAGTCCCTGGTGATTATTCAACGTCGAATTTGTTTACAGTACTTCTTCGATGCTTTGGTGTCCAAAAATTCCGCATTCTTATTTTGACTTCAAAGAGGTTTTGGTCGGAGTTGATTAAAACTGGGGTTATGCCATTGGGCTACGAAAGATTCTTCATCTTCTAGTTCAGCAATCCTCCGCAAGCTCGTGCGAAAATGACAGCATATCTGGCTTATGTTGGCGAACTGAGGTCTGATGTGAAATTGTAACCCACTCGATGTCTGGAGCTCAAGACTTATTGCTAAATTCTTCTTCTGATGGAAAGTCCACATCCAAATAGACTCTCTTTCTGTCCTCTATACCAATCAACATACAATAGAAAGCGTTACAATTGTTCACTTTTCTTTTACCAAAATTTCGGCACATTTCCTAAACCCCTAAACAGGTTTACCATTGGCCAAAAACGCCAAAGTATAACATACACTTGAAAAGGCCTTACAACTTAAGCCTGGGCTTACATTTCAGTAACCTCTTCCCATAGCAACAAAAATGCGCCGTTGCCATGTCGCCGTTCCGTGTCCATATATTTATCTAGGTTTCGTGGTCCGTGGTTATCCTCGTTGGATCTGTAGACGCCTGACTAGTCTGTCCACGGCGTCAGTGATATGGGTTCTTTTCTAATGACAGCATATACGAGTACTGGATTTGCTCGCTGTCAATGCATTCGGGTACGCAAGTATTTGTGCGGATTTGTGGGCCTGTGAGTTTTGCAAGACTTTTTGTGGGGCGATGTTAAAGAAGTCACATGATAGCGCATCTTGTCTAAAACAATCCTTGACATACAAGTCCTCTCAATTCATTACCGACCTTGAGAGAGCAGCAAAAATTCGCCGTAGTCATACAAAACATAGTCACAGAGTTTGGCAGGAATACCAAAACTAGACATTGCGTTATATAGCTCGATCCTAAGCACGCTGTTATATCTGGCTTTAAAGTCGACAAATAGATGGTAAGTGCCGATATGGAATTCTCAAGATCTGGCGTAGTGTAAATATTTGGTCAACGGTGGACTTTCCTCGCCTGAAAGAGCATTAATACAGGCCAAACAGACAGTTTATGAACGACAATATTTAGTAGATTAGTTCCTCTATAGTTGGCGTCGTCAATAACGTCTCCTTTCTTTTATATCGGACAACTGATGCTCAGACTTCATGCTTTGGGCATGCTGACCATGCTCTGAACATAGCTTACAACCATGCCATCTCCAGCTGCTTCAATTACTCGATCGCGCGCTTCACGAGCTCTTTCTTTTTCTTTCCGAGAAGCCTATGATCTTTTTCTCTTTTCTACTCGTAGAGCGGAGACGGGAGCTGCTTATGGCACCGTCCTTCGATGCAACGTCGTTTCCTATTTTTCTTATTTGCATGGATCTACCTGTCTATATTCATCGTAAAACCAGAGGCTTCCTTGTGGCGGCGCTTTGAAACCACAAACCGCTTTGATAAAACTTAAGGAAACGCAATCGGCAAAGATTGCAGCAGTCTCCTAGGATCGCAGCTTTTCGACGTCGTACTTTGGAGTCTTAGTCAACTCTGTTGTGCTTGTGATTCGTACCATGGATGATCGATCGATCGACAGCGATCTGGGTCGATGTTAGCTCCTCAGAAAGTTCGGACATCCAAAATGCTAAAAGAAGATCAGGATTGATTGGTTAGGGGATAGGCAAGTGCCTTTATGGATGTTAAGATGCAGAAACGGTGTGTTGGCCACTAAAAGGTTACGGCCCATAGCAAATTCTAAAAACCTGAATCTTATGTCGGACGGGCAAAGAGGGCTTCTATAACCAACTTTGGACTTAGACCTCCTAGCAAAATATTAGTGTTATAGCTAGCGCACGGTCTATGAGATCATAGAAGTCGTCTTTGATGCTGTCACCCTTATCCCCCATAGGGGTATGCATGCAAATCAGGCTGATATATCCGAATTTGGCCGAGATGTAGATTATGAAGCCTTGACTTACATTCCGAAAGCTTACAATTTTTTACCTAAGTCCGTCTCGAATAGCAAATCTACATCCAAATAGTAGTAATGCCCTAGTAAATGTCGTAGTTTTCTATCGGCTTTTTGACCGGTCTTTCCATTGCACTTCTTGAATTGCGTGCCTTATAGTATTCTACGCCGCACGTGGTCTGTTAAGGGTCTTAAGATTTCATCTGCAAATGTTAAAAATCTCTGTCTTTAAAACGTTTATTGGGATCGTTAACATCATATCCGAGGCTGTTGATTGCTTCTTAGCTGAGATTTTTTTCCACTATTGGGAAGGTCCCTACACGCAACAACTAACCTTTCATAAGACCTCTGGAAAGAGGATTCAGCTAAACGGTCGAATGCCAGTAGCCTTATTGAGGTTAATATTCTAAACTGAATTGAGCCATTCAGCATTCCAGAATTATCGGAGAAGTGATTGGCCAAAATACTCTACCCGCGTGACACCAATGAGCTTGATATGAAAGTCAATTAATTCACCCTGGCTCTCAATGAGGCTAAGGCCATTTCCCGCCCTTTTATTCAACCTAGAGGCAAGAAAAATCCTCACTGGTGTACATCAGCACTGTGACTGTTTTGGAACACTTTGCAAGAAAACTTTTCAACCTAGCAAAAAGCACAAGAAAAGTGACTGACTGGGACTCATACAAAGAATCCCTCAAAATATACAAAAAAGAACTGAGGAAGGCAAAGCGACAATCCTGGAGGCCATCCTGTAACAAAATCACAGAAACCTCTAAGGCATCTATGACGCCTTGCTGTTTGAAAAAAAACCAATGGCTCTTAAGCAACCTCAAGTGATGAATCACTCAACCTGCTACTGGACACCCACTTTCCAGGTAGTTTCCAATTCGCGGCCAGTAGCAACCCAAACAGGACTACTGCAACCGTGACCAAAATTGGTAGTGGACTGGTTTCCAAATCGGAAGATTCGGTGTTCGAATCCCAGCCTCGCCCAAAAGACATCCATTTTTTCAGTTAACGAAAATCAAGTAAGATGAGTACTTGACTAGAAATCAACATCAAGCCAACTTCTACTAAGAATTTAGTCTCCCCGTTAAATGGAGCGAAATAACCACTGAGCCCAACCATCTTTCTTCTATCCCATTTTCCAAAAAACTTAACACATTCTGAGGCATTATAAGTATATTCATACCCACGTTATACCGGACGGTATAGTACCTGCCGAACTACAAAGGTCCTCAGATATTATCCTACCTACGCCTGAGAATATTATGAGGAGCTGTGTAGAACTGATCCACATTCCACTGTCATGGAGAGAAGTCAATGTAGTTTTCATTCCCAAAGCCGGAAAATCTTATCATACTGTCTCAAAGGACTCCAGACCTATAAGTCTATCATCTTTCCTTCTGAAAACTCTAGAACGACTGATTGATATCCATATACGAGCTATAATTGATCTAAGATTTTGGTCAACGGCTCAACAACGGCAAAGGAAAGTCGATGGAAATGGCTCTGAATTCACTGAATAGCCACATTGAACGATCCCTACAATATGAAGAGTACATAATGGACATAGAGGGTGCCTTTAACAACGTCAACACATCCGCAATCAAGACTGCGCTGTCAACTCTGCAGGTACACGACTCATTTGGGTCTTATGGTAAACCGCAGGATAACCAACTCAGCTAAAAGAAGTGTCTCTCCCCTTCTCTGGAACTAAGTGGTTAATGAACTGCTGATATACCTGGAAGCGGGTGGTAGCAGGGTGATTGCCCATACGAATGACGTTGCTATAGCCGTCTCAGGTAAGCCTCTTAATACCATTATAGAACTCCTTCAGCTAACTCTTAACAGATTAACCCGTTGGGCTGTCGCTGTGGATTGAGAGTAAACCCCCAGAAGACTGATCTTGTCCTCTTTTCCAGGAAATATAAAATTTCAATCATAGACCCTCCCTCAATAAACGGTACCAGTTTAGTCCTTTCCGATACAGCAAAATATCTGGGTCTCATTTTTGACAGCAACTAAACTGGAAACCTAACATTCAAGACAGAGTCTTGCTACAGCTACAATAGCTTTATTCTCTTGGGAAAAAGCCATTAAAAACAAATGGGGCCTTCAACCTCGCATACCCCACTTTCTATACATCTCGGTCATAAGACCGATACTCACCTACGGGGTTGTTGTCTGATGGACAGCCTTTGACATTGCAGTCAACTGTAGTAAAGTAAGCAGAGTTCAAAGAAGAGCAAAGCGGAGTCCGTTAACATTCTCAATATATTAGGATCCCTCACAGAGAACATCGATCACACCATACCTGAGCTTTGGTCGGACAAAGACTTCAATGTAAGCTTCCCCTATAGATCCTTCTGGGACGAAGATGCTTTCATGGAGAACAAGTCAATGCCCTTCCACACAGATGGATATAAAATCGATAGCGGGGTTGGCGGTAGTGTTTTCTCAGATAACCTTAATCTAAGCCTCACTTCCGTCTTCCAAATCACTGTAGCGTGTTCCAGATGGAAATTTTGGCGTTTAAAGAAGCTCTGTCCTGGCTGAAGGAAAACATGATATCTGCAAAGGATATCCGCAATTTTTGGATAGTCAGGCAGCTATCAAGTCCTGGGCTCAGTATCATTAAATTCGAAAATCTTGAATGCCGATCATCTCTTATGGAGATGGTAGAGCAGTTTAACCTTCACCTTTGCTGGGTGCCGGGCCAAACAGACATTCCAGAGAACTGTGGGGCCGATGAACTCGCGATAGATATACCAATCGCTACGTGCGATTAATATTAAAGCTGGATGCTAATAAAAGAACAAGCCTTAGGTGGACTGTTGAACCAACGTGTCTAGCGACTAAACAGATCTGGCCTAAGCAAGATCCGAATCGTTCTAAGAGTCTGATCCTTCTAAATAGGAAACATCTCAGCGCCATCATGGGTGTCATCACTGGACACTTCCTCATAGGGAAGCACGCAAGATGGTTTGCCGCTTTCACATATGATTTATAGTAGTAGTAGTATAGTATAGTAGTATAAAAGTTTATTTTCACTAGAATATAGTTACAATACTTCAAAATATAATTAGCACAATTAAAAAACAAATAATATTAACTAGAGAAAAATGAGAGACATTTTATATTCCCTAATCAGAGATAGTATTGAATGCTCCATCAAAAGGATAAAAAGTAATAATATAAATAAATGGGTGGGGTGACCCTTTCATCTAAAAAAAATAAAAAAAATTTACAATTTCAAAATTAAAGCAAACAACGCATTGAACCTTAAGTAAAACGTAATACATTATATCATTGAGGAAAAAGAACACAATGCCAAGGTACAAGTTAGATTTAGTTTTATAGAATAAAATTAAATTTTTTTGAAAAGAATAAAGAACGAAACACCAAATCATCAAAAACATCAATAACAGACTACGAATGGGAGTTAAAGATGGACTCTAAACGTTTAGTATCATGGGCTAGAAGCCAATTTCTTACATGCTCCAAAAATATTTTGATAGGACTAAGAGTCCTAATCCAGAAAGGCAGCTCATTAAAGAGGCAGCCCGAGACACTGTATAAAAATCTCTATAGGCTGTGGTTCGAAATTTAGGAACAGCAACTAGATTCAAATGATTACGACGTAAATTGTAATTTTCAAGAACTCTAATATTTAAATTACCAGATCTATAGAAAAAGGACTTTAGAACTTTGAAACAATATAAATGCCGGACGGGAAGAATTTTCAAATTGTAAAATAATGGAAAGCTATGATGTAAGCGATTTTTCCCGCAGATTTTTCTTACAATAAATTTCTGTAAAACGAGAAGTGGTTGGATTCTGTTAAAACACGCCCCTCCCCAATAAGTAATGCCATATTGTATTGGGTCTACAAGTAAGTTTCCAGCGTTTTTTTTTCCAAAATTTGAAGTTTTATTATGAAAACATAGTTACAATGCTTTATTCAAAGTATCGTCCATCGGAAGCTACAACTTTCCCCCATCTTTCTGGCAATTTATGAATTCCGGACCAAAAAAATTTCTCGTCTATCGAGCCAAAGAACGTATCAAGCCAATTTTCGATTTCCTCTACTGAGCTGAAGCATATTCACGTAAGAGCGTTCTGCATCGAACGAAACAAGTGGTAGTCAGATGGTGCCAAATCTGGACTGTAAGGCGGGTGAGGCAGAATTTCCCATGGACTATTTTGCAAATAGTTTTTCACCGAAACCGCAACCTGTGGCCGAGCGATGTCGTGATGAAAAATGACCGACTCATGCCTGGTCTCATATTCTGGCCGTTTTTCTTTTAATGCCCGCTTCAAACGAATTAGTTGGGTTCGATATAATGGTCCTTTGATGGTTTCACCACTCGGAAGCAGTTCGTAGTATACGACACCCTTTTGATCCCACCATATGCAGAGCATGACCTTAATCACGTGAATATTTCATTTCGGCGTCGATTGGGCGGGCTCGCCGGGCTTTGTATACGATTTTCTGCGTTTAGGATTATCATAATAAATCCATTTCTCATCACCAGTGACAATACGATGCAAAAATGATTTATTTTTATACCGCTGCAGTAACATTTCGGACATGCAAAATCGCCGTTCGACGTCTCTTGGCTTCAATTCGTACGGCACCCAGTTTCCAACCTTTGGAATGAATCCCAGTGCTTTTAGGCGCGGGGAAACGGCTTGTTGCGTGACGCCCAATGATGCAGCAAGTTCTTCTTGAATCTGACACGGATCCTCATCCAGTAAAGCGTCCAATTTCTCGTCTTCAAAACTTTTCGGCTTTCCGGTGCGATTTTTGTCTTCAACTCCAAAATCACCAAAACGATAGGCCTCAGCCGCACTTTTCTTCATATTAAAGAATAAAAGCAGCGCTTCACGCAAATGATGTTTATTTGGCTGGAAACTTGCCATAATTTTGCTCGATAAAATGTACGACACCGATAGAACTGCTCAAATATAACGCTGAAAAGTTGTTGACAGATACAAAACCTACAAATAAAACACATGGCGTCTGACATTTCTGCCCGGGATCCACTGGTGGCGCCATCTCTGACAAACGCTGGAAACTTACTTGTAGACCCAATAGCTTGGATTGGAAAATTCCAAAATAAATTGTCTTCAGAAGGTTTAAAGAGCAGACATTCTTCAGAAAAAAGAAACTTCTAAGCGTCATTCGAAAATATTGCCTTAAGTTATCAATGTGATTATTAAAGTACATTCTGGAGTCAATAATTAGCCCCAGGTATTTAAATTCTTTGACGCTTTCAATTTGAAAGCACTTTTCGCTGCAGTTGAGATTGCTAGAAAAGCAGCTAGAGAAGCAGCTCAACAATTTAAACCTTTGACACTCAGGTGCATGAAAAAAAACTTCAGCGTCAAACGACTTTTGAGATATCAGACTGTAATACATTATTTTTGTTTTGGAACTGATCATCAGTCTGTGTGCAGCAAACCATGTCCTGAACATTTCCAAATCTGCATTGATATCAGCAATAGAACCTTATATTAAAACAACATCATCTGCTAAGGCAGTGATAAGGCCTTTGAAATTTTCCTCAAACAATGAGTTGATGTAAATCAGGAATAGAATTGGTCCCAATACAGAGCCCTGAGGTACCCCTACATTCATAAACCTAGTATTACTTCTGATCTTTACTCTTTGAGATCTATTTTCAAGATAAGATTTGAACCACTCAAGAACACCGGCATTTTGTAATTTCCGCAACAAAATGTCATGGTTAACCATATCGAATGCTTTAGAAACGTCGACAAACAGACTTGCTGTAGACTTCCTATTGTCTAAACTAACGAAAATTTGTGAACAAAAATTTAGCAGTGCATCCTCCGTACTTTTATCTATTTGAAACCCATATTGAAGTGAACTGAAAAAGCTTGTTTTATTAAGAAAGTTAACAACCCTATTTTTCATAACTTTTTCAAAAACTTTGCTTACTCAAGGAACAAGCGAAATAGGTCTGTAGTTGCTTACATCATTTGTGGCACCTTTTTTATACAGTGGAACTACATCAGCAGATTTAAGAGCTATGGGAAGAACTCCGGATAAAACGCTTTTATTAAAAATAAACATCCAATTTGAAATGCCATCTGTGCCACAGGAATTTGAGTTTCTTAGAGAGCCTATAGTTTTCAACAACTCTAAGCCTGTAATGGGCTCAAAGAAAAAAGCACATCTCTGAGCAGTTTCGTAAGGAGTAGATAGAAAACAAGAATTCCTGCAATCGAATGTAGTTAAAATCGGATGGATAATGTTGACAAAATAATTTCTGTAGAAGATGCATGGGCGAGGAGGAAGAGAAGACCAGTTCAGCTCTCTCCCAATGACCTAAACGATCTAAAGTATGAGGATCCATGTGGAATGACAATGGGCCAATAGGCCTAAGTGGGTTGGTGTTTCAACAGCCACTCTTACCCACCTACCTACTTTACCATTCAAGCCCCTGTTAATTCGTATATGGTATTCCTCCGTCGCCGTCCTGATGAAGGAGAAGTTCCCTAGTGTGAACACTCTCCCGCCCTTTCTCGTTTTCAGCACCAATGATGTTTTATGGGAGTGGGATACAGTCAAAGATACTTGGCTCTCAAGCTTCACTACGTTGTGTTGAGAGTAGAAATGGATGTCAGAGCTTGTGTCTTCATAATACCCTTGACCACCTTCGATCTATTTCTCTCTTTCATATTAATCCTTACATGTACTCATGTGTAGAATGCTACGCGAAGTCAACTCTACCCAAAATGTCTCTGAAAATCACCTCAGCAAACTTTTCCTTAAGATTGTCCTATATCACTCATCCACTACTCTAACCTAAGTTTTGGCTTTTATTAAGAATCACCTGATCCGGCCCTCAATTCTAGAGCTCAAGTATTCCTCCTTCTCTTATGAAATGTTTTTTGAAATCATTGCTATCCCTTAAAACACATCACCGTTATGAAACAGAAAACAAATTAAGGTCATGTAAAAAATGAAAGAAAAAAATATTCAACTTACTTGGTAGCACCAGTTTAACAGAAATACTTTTTAAAAAGAGCAGCAACCAGATTTTTTCCTCTTTTCCAAAAAATCACTCTTCAAAATAATTACAACACAAAAATAAACCGCCGGATTTTAAAGTGAAAATTTAGCTTTATTCGCACACACTGATTTTGTTAAATTTCTTTTTAAACTCTTCCACCAGCACTAAATTAAAAAAGTTAACGACAGCAAAAATTTCTTCAACATCTTATGGTCCAGGTGTATTAGCAGTTTAACAATTATCTCTGTAGTACCCGTTGTTGTAAATTAAGTGATTTATTTAATTCAAAAAAACCAGCACCTACAAAACAATTCCCAATACATCAAAACATTTTAATTTTCTCTAACAAAAAAATATTTAAAACTAATTTTATAAAATAATTTTCTTAAAACAATTTTGAACCTTTCACTTAGCGGCTAAGCCAGGCTTTCACTTATCACTGAAACCAGCGATTTTTACCTACAGCGATATATTTTAATTTTTACTAATCCGATTAGGAAAAAAACCGATCAAAGAAGAACTGCAAAAATAAATAAACATTCACGTAATCAAATTCAATAAAAATTGTACAATGAAAAACAAAAAAAAAAAAAAGAAGAAATCAGAAATACGAGTAATAAACTGAAGACATCACATTGTCCTTATGCAAGGTCGTTATAAGAATATTTCTTGTAGAAAAAAGTGTATGCAATATTTAAATTTATATTCTCTAGCCTTTTACGTAAAAACCGCCTTCGGCATTGCACGGCACTTAAGGGTGGCGCGGATATAAATAGTTACATTGCAGAAAAATTAGAAAAATTAGAGAAAAAACAAAAAAAACAATTACAAAATCACTGTACAAACAATTGTATTATAAGCGAAATAAATAATCGCACTCAATTAAAAGAAGTTTTATACCCGATCGATAGATTTGATTGGAGCACCGTATTCCAAAACGCACTTTAAAATTCAATCAAATTCAAAACGAACCCTTGGCAGTTTTTATCTAGATACGAGTGCACGCTGTATGTAGCGGTAGCGGTAGCGGTAGTGTGGAACCCAACCAATCCGTATGCTGGCTCAAGTTCACTTGAAACAAGGAAAGCTCCGTCAGTTTCGACTAGTAGCACGCTTGTGATTCTTGCAATGCCCCGTCATTCATTTGTTGTTTATTTTCGCCGATTTATTTATTCATTTACTCGTATTTTGTGTTTTATTTTTGTTGGTGTTTTGTTGTTGTTTTGCTGTGTCTTTGCACTTGTTAGCGATGTTGTTTCGCCTAAGCTTATTAATGACGTTAAAAAATTATTTTGCACAAATTTGTTTTCCAACGAAAAAAAAAAAATGCTGCATGCAGCGATTGGGTGAGACATCACCGTCATTATTGCTGCCGTTCGATGCAGATATCGTTTATGGTCAAAATGCGAATAAGACAATGCAAAGCGACAGAAAGAGGCTGCACTGACGTGGTACCTTACATAAGGACGTGTACATTTTGGGTGGAACTAATTTTTTTTGGTTTTGCTGATCGAGCACGGGTAGAGTCCCCAAAAAGATGCTGCGATGCAGAGATGCCGAAATGCAGGAGTGTGTTGCTCGCTTCTTCCTTTGTGTGCCAAAATATTGTTCAAGTGTAATACACGTGCTAAGTTTTGAATTTTGCATTTGGTTAATTATACGGACTTGTACACTCGTACATCAAAGATGATGATCGGTGTAAATAGTTCGTTAAAGAGGTGACACTTATATTTTAAGCACAAGCATGTAGAGTGTTTTGAATTTGATTTATAATTCGAAACAAAGGGATGACAACAATAAATTTGTGATCTTTGATCGTTTGATCAAATGATGTGAGTAGGCCTATTAGAGTATATTGAAGACTTGGACCTCGTGTGAGCTGAATTTTTTATTGATGAGCCATCTTTTGAGGTTTGGGAAGAGATAATAGTCCGAGGGATCCAAATCCAGTTGCCAATCGACGCCAAAAGGCCGCCCGATTCCGCATCAGCAAGTCCAAACACTCTTTCGAAGTGCTCTCGCGTTCGTGTTTTTGGTCATTCGCGGCACCCAGCGGCAGGATAACTTTTTCATATGCAGAATATTGCCCAGAATATGGCGTGTGGCCAAGGGGACCTACCCCCGTTCATTTCAAAGGAGGAACTCCATGAGATCTTCGACATAATAACAAGTAAAAAATCAGCGGGAATTGATGGAATACCGAACATTGTGCTTCGACATCTCCCTCTAGAAGCGGTAGACATTTACACCACCTTGTTTAACAATCTAATGAATAGTGCGTATTATCCAGCGCATTGGAAAACTGCGGTGATTTATCCCATCCCTAAAAGGGGAAAAGATACATCCAATCCGGCGAATCTCCGATCGATAAGTTTCCTTCCGAATATCAATAAGGTGTTCGAAAACGTAATCAATAGAGTCCTGACTAAGTGGGCTGAGGACAAACATATAGTTCCGGATAGTCAGTTCTGTTTCAAGGCAGGGCATGCTATCATTCATGCTGTGTCGAAACTGGTTTCTGATATCCAATGGAACAAAGGCAAGAACCAGTGCACTGGTGCCTGCCTTTTTGACTTGGAGAAGGCCTTCGACACCGTATGGCTAGAAGGACTCTTATTCAAGCTGGACAGGTGGGGCATTAGTAAACCACTGCTTTACATTCTTTTTGATATGCTCTCCAGTAGACAGTTCATCGTGAAGAATGGCGATGCAACTTCTGCTGGAACATTTCAAATTAAAAACGGTCTGCAACAAGGTGCGGTTAACTCGCCGATCTTATTCAACATTTACACAAGTGATTTGATAGGTTCACTTCCCCATAGCATAGCGTACGCAGACGATCTGATAGCGTACAGATCAGGTCCAAAAGTCGAAGTCATTAATACGCTTTTGCAACGTGACTTCGAACAAATAAAGCGGTTTTGCGATGACTGGAAGTTGAAAATCAACTTTCAGAAGTCGGAAACCTTTCTGTTTAGGACGCCGTTGTCTGGTGCCTCTAGGGACACCAGAAAAAATTGGCGAAAATTCTCGATCATTGGACAACACGGCCAGCCACTTGCTTGCCGAAATGTAGTTAGATACCTTGGGATCTGGCTAGACCAATATCTATATTTTAAGAAGAATGTAGATGCTGCTCTGGCCAGAGGCAAAGGTGCTTTTGCCCTTACAAAGAGACTGTTTTATAGCAGCCAACTCGATGCGAGGGTGAAAGTTATCTGCTACATGGCCCTTATCCGGCCAATGCTTGTATTTGGTTGTCGCGTATGGTTCAACGTGAGAGCAAGCTTATTGGAAAAGATTCGGGTATTTGAGAGGGCTTGTCTTCGGACTTGCCTTCGCCTTTACAGAACGCCAGAATCGGAGTACATAAAATTCTATCCCAATGAGGTCCTTTACAACAGGGCAAATCTGAATAGAGTGGACAACTTCGCTATTAAGTTGACTCGAAGGCATATTGCAAGAGCAATGACCTCGTCCAATAACCTGATATCTGGGGCCTACTACCCCAACTACTTATATCATAAGAGTGTGCGCTTGAAGGGCTTCGACCCCCCTGAAGCGTTCCTCTATCTTAACATGAAAGGGCTTATACAGGATAACTTTGCGGTGCCGCTAATCTTCCACGTAGCTCGTGCAGTGGGTGAGAGGCTACTCAATTACAACAAAGACGTCGCACACGCCAGTATCGAACGTCTCAGGTTTAGTAGGGCGGTTTCAAGCCGCGACAAAAAAGATGTTTTTTTGCAGCACCAAAATATTTGGTGGTTGAGTGAAGAAGATCTGATTCCTGCGTCGTTTCCTTCAAGTCCGAGTTAGCCTAGTCAAAAGGCAAAGTGGGCCATTTTGTTTTTATTTTTATTTATTTTTCCTTTTAGAATGGCCGACTTACATAGGTTAGGGTAGTTTTAAGTGTTTAAAGTTAGCAACCTTGGGTTAGCTAATGATCAGGTTAGCAACTTTAAGTTTGCTAACAATTAGGCCAGGTTAGATTGTATAGTTAGGCTAAGTAGTTTAAGGTTAAAATATAAGTTTTATATAAATACAAAAAAATTGTTCGTTCACTAAGTTTTAATCTTTGTGGTATCTGCTAGCTGGCGCATCTTCACTTTCCGGTCAGCCAACACCATTTCATGTATTTTTTTGACATTGTCCTCTGTAACCGCATCGGAAGGCCTGCCGCTGCGGACTTGATCGGTAGTGGAATTGCGGCTACCACGAAACTCTCGAAACCAATATTTGGTAGCCCCATAATATTTATCCAACTTTTCTTTTGTTTCCTTCGCCGTTTTGCCTCTCAAAAAATAATGTTTTATGAGAGAACGAAGATCGTTTTTGTCCATACTCAACATGATGCCAAACACGTCGACAACAATTAGCTTTCAAAACAAAACTAAAGACAGAATCGCACTGAAATTTGGCATGTCTGCCTAAATATGAACGGACTTCAAAGCACCATAACCTTTTACTGGCGGTCAAGGAGGTCACTTTTCACTCCATCTAGTAATGTCATTAACGTACCCATCGGGCGTCTGGAAAAATATCCTTAAAATCGTGACATACAGTCAGATGATTGACTAATTTTTTCTCGTGTCCGTTAAGAGATTGATACAAAGGTGCCTGACGCCCAATCATGGTACCGTTTATGATAAGGCGCTTGACATCACAAAAATCGAGATTTTGTCATTGTCGTTCTGTTGCCCGAGACACCAACCGCTGTAAGGTGGACTTATTGTGATACCACTGGGAGAGTGTAAGACAGCTATGCTCTAGCTATTTCCGGAACCACAAAGATTCCGTGATAAATTTGTCAAGATCATTGATCTTCGAAGATCAAAGATTATTTAAATCTCGGAGGTGTTAGATGTTTCGAAATTGCGTTATGAAATCGCCAAAACTCGGCAGTTGTAAAAGAGGTAAGTCGCAGCTTTTGCTTCCTTCTCTCTGATGAATATTCAAGCATTGTGCTTGCCTTCCAACGGTATAGAGGCCCGTGCATACATGTTACTTGTGAGTTTGGAGATATCTCTTCTCTAGAAATGGATCAGCTCTTTTGATTCCTTGGGATCGACTATGGGCCAGGTTAGTCTAGATGTCCCTGAGTTATCCTGATGATATCACCTATAATGGGAGAGAGTGCCTTTTATTTTGTGTAAGGCAATAGTAACTTGATTTTGACAGGATGCCTGGTATTCGTTTGTAGGAATCTCAGTCTGGAGAGTTCATTGGCGATGCAGTTACTTGGGACATCCGACTGTCTAAGAACTTAGTAGAGTGTGATTTTGTGCTGCTGAGCCGTATATATAAGTGACCCGCGACCTTCGTATCAAAGGATCTGATAGCTATTTCATTGCCTACGTGTATTGGTAGTATTAGGGGGCTTGTATGGCGATTGCTCGTGAAGCTTGTATCGGGCCAGCAGTGCAACAATCAAGTTCGGAACGAACTGCTTTCCTTACATTCTTGTGGAGACCCCCGGTAAATGCATGAGTAAACCCTTACTCGTATAGGTTGAAATGGCAAGGGCATGCCCGTCCAGTAGCATTATACTGGCCTACGACGTTATAGGGATTACAACTCTATACCGAAGAGATTAAAATATGTGACAAACCAACTAAAGCTCGGATTAAAATGGACTCACTGTTGACGACCTCAGCACACGTTTAAAGGACAACGATCTTGGCTCTGCACGTATAATGTTCGGACCTTTAACAGGCCACGTGCATCAGAGCAATTAGTAGAGGCTCATGACTGTTATTACGCCGATATCACCGCCATCCAGGAAGCACAACGGAATGGAATGTGGGAAAGAAGGATGAACAACTGATATCTTCTATAGTCGTAGTTATAGTGAAGAGAAACAGCACTTATTCTAGTGAGGATTTGTTATTAGGTGCGCAACTAAGTCAATAGATGGCTCCAGCAGTAAGGGCTGGTCGATTTTGACATATCCAAAACGTCATGAACCAAGCTTAAACATATGGTAAACAAGCACATTAGTGATTCTTTTTGGAGTCATATACTTTTGGGTATGTGAAAATGCCTGATTTTGTGCCAAAAAATCGCCAATTGCTGGACAGCTGATTCTCTTCTTTCATTCGAAGAAAACGACGGCATCGAGAGCTCCAAAAATTTGCGGAGATGTTGCTCTGAGTCAAACAACGTGCCGTGATTGGTTACGTCGCTTCAAAGACCGTGATTTCGATGTTAACGATCGTCCGCGTGAAGGAACGCCAAAATTCTTCGAAGACGCTGAATGGAGGCATTGCTCGATGACATGCCAAACGCAAGAAGAGCTGGCTTCAGCATTAAGAGTTACCCGCTAATCCATTTTCAAGTGATTGCATGCGTTGGGAATGATTCAAAAACAAGGAACTTGGGTTCCTTATGATTTGAAGCAAAGGGACGTTGAGCGTCGCAAAAAAGGTGGAGTTTTCTTCATCGTATCATGGCGGGTGATGAAAAGTGAATTCACTAAAGCAATTCAAAGAGAAGAAAGTCATGGGGACTGCCCGGTTATACTTTTACGTCGTCGGCTCGGCCGAATATTCACGCTGCGAAGGTTGTGTTGTGTATTTGGTTCACCAGGTCGGTGCTATTTATTATGAATTGTTGAAACCCAAGGAAGCCATCACTGGGGATCGGTATGGACTTCAATTGATGCGATTGAGGCGAACACTGCACGAAAAACGGCCACAATATGAGCAGAGGCACGAAAAGTGATTCTACAACATGGCGACGCTCGGCCTAACGTTGCCAAGCCCATTGAAACCTACCTGGAAAGGCTCAATTGAGAAATACTACCCCACCCGCCATATTCCCCAGATATTGCGCCGTCCGATTATTACTTGTTCCATTCGATGGCACATGGGCGTGATTCGTGGATAGCGTCAAAAGATGAACAATTTTACAGTAAGGGAGCTCTGCCAGAAAGATGGGAAAAAGTTGTAGCTAGCGATGGGCAATACTTTGAATGTTTAATTTGTAACCATTTGTTCACAATAGTTGTGCACATAATATAGCATATAGCGGCAGATTTAGGCAAAAAGACTTGAGTTTACGAGACTTGAGCAATCACTTCGCATCAAGGCTAAGCTCGCTAATATAAGCCTAAAATGCATACGGAAGGCAAAGACGACGCCACCAGAGAATGTTTCTACGAGTATGTGTCCGAAGTATGACGTCAAAATCGTATTAGGCAAGGAAAGAAGGACATCCCTGGCACCACAATTGGCAAGCCAACTCTGGCCAACGGGACGAAATATAGCCATAGCAAGCACGCGGTTTGCTTAACTCAATATACAGAAGGGTTCATGGCGGTCTCTGGATTATGAAATGCTAAATCAAAGTGTTCACGTAAGCATGCTTCCAGTATTCTGGGTAGAATTGGCTCGGATATTCACCTTGCTGTAGCCAAGATACGAAAGCGGATTCCCAAGTGCCACAACAAAGAAGAACAACTGTGAGAAGATATAACGTAGAAAAGTTGCAATAGACCGCCAGAATCTTCGCCGACCTCGTATCCCGAAATCTCTCTGCAACTTCTATGCCACGAGCATCAAGTACCTAAGACCAGTGGCAAGGCTGCGAATGTACCATCAGAGACGACGCTGGGTTGCACCCGACCAAAAAAGCAAGAAATCCCTGGTTTGACGAAGAATGACCGCAACCATATGCAGCTCAACAAGAAAACGAGAGCTTCTCGTCTCTACATGCAAGGAGGAACATCAGCTTCTCCAGAAGAAGAAAAAGGAGCACGAGGAGCGCGGGATCGAAGATATTGAGAGGTTGTACTCTAGGAATAACGTGCGGAAGTTTTATCCACAGGTAAAAAGAACGTTTCAAGACAAGAAGACCCGTGCAGGGTCCTGTAGAGATGAGGAAGGAAATCTTGTAGTAGAGTCACAGTCGGTGCTGAGTACATGGAATAACTTGTCCTGCAGATATAATTGCGAAGAAGCCAAACATCCAGCTGTCAGCTAGAGTAGACAATTCAACTTAGGCGATGATAGCTAAAACTTCCGTCCACCTTACCAAAACGAAGCAAGGATAGCAAAACTTAAGGTGAAATTCAACAAAACTGCTGGACCTGATGGCTTACCGGTCGAGGTATTCAAAGCTTCTGGAAAAGACTTTATGGAGATCATACAGCAACTCATTTCTCAGATCTAGTCAGAAGAGTGTATGCCTGATGAACGGAAACTCAGTAACGTTTGCCCGATCCACAAGAAGACAAACTCCTCAACTTTCCTTTTTTTTTTAAATTATTAAGGGATGTAAGTACCCTTAAAATGTTCACACACAGCGCCGGCAAAGGAAAGTCAGGGAGGATGAAAAGAGAGGTACCGGTGAACGTTGGTTTTAAATGTTTGAAGGTTATAATGACTAGGAAATAAAGAGCTAGGCAGGGCATTCCATAAGCGAGTTGTACGGCTTAGGAACTAATCACGATATTTTAGAGTACGTCCGAAAATGGGCTTGATGAGCATTCATAGAGAGACGGGTATTACACTTACAGGTTTGAAAGGGCGGAGTGCTACTGGCGATTTCTATGGAGCACTGGTGGTGGAAGGGTGAGTTTTTTAACTTGAGACATCCAAATTACTCGAAAAATACGCGATATCGCGAAAAATGTTTCAGACAAAAGTCACAAGGTTCTGAAGGGGACATAAGATGGTGACCACGAGTTTGACCTTGAGCCCCATTTTCAAGGTCAAACGAAGGTCACTTTTGATTTCTTAATGGGAACCCCTATTGAGGCCAAATCAGAGGGGGTGAAATATTTCTTACATCGCTTGACGAAACCTAGACATTTCGCAGCATTTTTGACGACATCGAATATGTGGTCATTCCAACGTAAGTTGTCACTGCCACATAACCGAGAAAAGAAAGTTTTTCCATTTCAGCGATGCAAGTGCTATTCATGGACAATGACTGGGTGTATACATTTAACAACAGCATTGTGTTTTGGAAGCTTAAATTCTATTCTGTTAGCAGTTCCCCAATTAGTTACGCTGTCAATATTAGAATTTAATGAGCTTAACATACGGTGGCGCCCTCATTCTACAGCCAAAGAGCACGGACGTGAATCCGGGAATGAATATGAAAAGCAGAGAGTACTGTCGTCAGCAAGGGAATAAGTATATTGGATTAGATGTAGCAGACAAGAGATTATTGATGAAAATTAAAAAGAGTGTCGGAGACAGAACGGAGCCCTGGGGTACACCAGCATTTATTTTGTGAATATCAGACTTGAAACCATCCAACACAACTTGAATTCAACGTTCCGAAAGGCAGTTACTAAACCATTGAAGAAGTGAGTCATCGATCCCACGCATTTTCGACAAAAGAGCCTGATGCCAAACTCTGTCAAATGCCATAGAAATATTAAGTGCAACTATCTTGCTTTCATCAGATTGATGTACGCTTTGGTTCCACTTTTCGGTGAGATGTGCCATCAAATCGCCAGTGGACCTGTTGCTACGAAAGTCGTACCGCCGGTCATTGAAAAGTTTTCGTGTTTCGAGATATTTCATGAGCTGACGGTTTATCAACGTTTTCATGACCATGGTGAGAAGGGGCGTACGCGCAATAGATTTGTAGGAGGAGAGAGAAGAAGTTTCGCCTTTTTTAGGGATGGGCTGCTCGGAAAGCGTCCTAAAGAGCAGGATTGATGAAAAAGCTAACTCAATGGTTTTGCCAGCGAGGTAGAACACCTCTTCAGAATAAGGAAAGACATACTATCTGGATCACCAAATTTATAAATGCTAAGACCTTTAACTACTCTTGCTACTACACTAGTACAAAAATGGATTCATCCCATTAAAGATTCGACGCACTGCAATGTAGATGGGGACAAAGCACAATCTGGAAGTGTTGAACTGGCCGCAAAGTGTACAGCAAGCAGATTGGCCGTGTCCAAAGAGCTGACAGCTCTAATGTCATTCTAAATGAGCGTTGGCTTGGAGGATGAGGCAGAATTTCTAATGTTTTTGACGAACGACCAAAAATTTGTACTGCCTTTTGGGCATTGCAGTATCTTTTGCTTTAGTTTTTTGTCGTAGTGGAATTTCACACGCTTAGGAAAGCCCTTGCAGTCATTTCTGGGTCGTATGAACTTTATCCGGCTTTCCTCTGTCGGATTGGTCTTGAAGGACCGAAAAAACACTTCTTTAACCCTGACAGCCTCTTTACACCTCGAGTTCTACCATGCCTTTTCTTTTGGTTGGATACTCTTCATCCGATGAGGGATAAAGGATCTCATTCCAAAGAGAATGGTGTCTGTATCCTATCAGCAGCGACATCCGAGTCGTTATCGAGCAAACATAACGACCAATTAAATTTATTAAAAATGGCATTAAGTCCGCTCCAGTTGGCTTTCTCGTATTGCCATACGTTTCTTTTAGTAATCTTTTCTCTAATTGTGTGGTCGGTGTATGAGAAATTAGCTGATTTGACACAGCGCCAACTATAGAGGCATAAGCCTCCTCAGTATCGCATACAAGATCTTATCTGCCATATTCTGTGGATGTCTGAATCCCTTCGTCAGGAACCTGCTTAGCCCATATCAGTTTAGGACTAGGAAAGTCCACAATTGGCCAAATCTTTACACTCCGGCAGATCCTGGACAAAACTCAAGAAGTTCAAATCTTCTCACCATCTTTCATCGATCTTAAGGCCGAATATGACAGCATTTGTAGAGACAAGCCATATAGAGTCATATCTAGTTTTGGCATCTTTGCCAAACTAGTCCGTCCGATTAGAATGACGATGGAGAACGTTCGCTGTCCAGTCAAGGTCGGTAATAACTTAAACGAGATCTTTGATGTCAACAAATGTTTTAGGCAAGGTGACGTCCTGTCGTTTGATTTCTTCAAGGAATTGTGCGGAACTCACAAGCGAACATTGGAGGTAGAAACTTTCAAACGTCTGTGAAACTACTAAAGTACATCGACATAATTGAGAGAACACAGCGTGCGGGTGCGTTGGCTAGTTTTGAATTGGAAGTTACCACAATAGGTACATGCTGTCAAGAACAATGGACACACAACATCATCGAATTGGACAGAACTTCACAGTCGATAGCTACTACTTTGAGGTAGCAAGGAACCTTGCCTACCTTGGCTTTGCTATAATTTCTGTCAACAATATCTCAGCACAAATAAAAAGAAGAATCACGCTGACCAATCGCTTTTTCTTTGGGCTAGGAAGGCAATTGAGTAGCAAGGTCCTATTCCGAACAACCAAGTGAACTCAATCCTTGATCATACCAATCCTACTTTGTGGCTCTGAGTCACACTATACTCTATCGAAAGCGGACGAAGATATCTTCAGTTGTTTCGAGAGAAAAATTCTTTGTAAAATATTCAGTGCCATTTACGTTGCCGGGCTTTGGAGGAGAAGGTTCAACGATGAACTATACGAGCTGCGTAGCGACACTGGCCTAAACAGAAATCTAACTAGCCCGGAAGAACAACGCAGTAGAGGAAGACCTCGCCCAACATGGCGGGCACAAGTAAAGGTGAACCTCAGCCGACTTGGAGTGCGCTACTGGATGCAGTAAGTTAAAGACCGGGCTGACTGGAGAGGCTTGTTGGTTGAGGCCCAATTATTCCTAGAACTGTGGCGCCACCTAAGTAAGTAAGTAAGCCCAACGAACGACACTGGAAAGATCACTGAATAACCGCTCATGGTGACAAGACCGACAAATTATTTACACTACGTGTTGCCAAAACACGCCTTTCTGATTGTAACCCTCTACAAAGATATCCCAAGCACGATCATAAGTACAACCTCTCAGCAACACCACGTTGCACCTCAAATAATGTAATTTCTGGATTTTCGACAGAGTTGAGTTGGTTACAGGTTGCCAACGTGTAAACATATTGTGAAGTCTCATAACTACCCGAAAATGTTGATAGAGTGATAGAGGTACTTCGTACGAGCAAAGTTAAACCATACATACATCTACAGCTGTTATGTCCGTACATGCCTTACTATTGAGCAGTACGAATGAGTCGTCGAAAGCATAGTTCTTGATGCTAAGGATCATACGCCAACTTTTAGAGCCGGTGATTTTAACGCATGGGCAGTAGAATGGGGAAGCGTGCTAACGAATAAAAGGGGAACCATTCTACTCGAGCGCTCTTTAGTTTGGACGTCGTCGTAGCCAATATGGGAAATGCGAACACGTTTAGTAGAGCAGGTGCAGGCTCGATTGTTGATATTACGTTCGTTAGTAGTAGCTTATCTAGGCATACGACATGGCGCGTCAGCAATCACTACACCCACAGTGACCATAATGCAATTACAATCGATCTCCATAGTCTTACATGACCTCGAAACACCCAGCCTCAAACTAGCAAGGCGAAATGGAACGTAAACAGCTTTGGTTGAAGAGAGAACAGCTAACGAGATCGTACGTCAAGTCACACGACAACTGCACGCTGCCAGCGATATATCAATGGCTCGAACGGGGACACAAAACCGCCGGCGTCCAACGTATTGGTGGAACGACGACATTAAGGAGCTTCGATCAGCCTGTCTTAAGGCACGAAGAAAATACCAACGGTCTAGACGCGATACGGATAGACATTTGATATTGAGGACAGCGTATAAAGAAGCACGCGCCGCACTCAAATCCGCCATTAAGTCTAGCAAAAGACAGTGCTTTAAGGATCTTTGTACGCAATTGAAGGAAAATGTATGGGGCAAAGCGTACAAAATCATAACCGCGAAGCTCAAAACGCCTCAGAGACCGGCACTAACTTGCCCGCTATTTCTCAGCAGAATCGTGGAAACTCTGTTTTCCTCTCAACATGACGGAGTTCTACTAAGCGAACTACTTGAACACATTCCTGCCTTAACAACCGATGGACTCACCGCTGCAACCGAGAGAGTAGAAGATAGGGAAGTCCCTGGTCCAGACGGCATACCAAATAGGCCTTCAAAAATAGCGATGAAGGCCCGCCTAGACGTTTTCGTTAGCATATATAATGCATGCTTAAGCGAGGGAATACCAACGGTTGGTATTATTACCTAAAGGAAGTAAACCGCCAGAGGAGTCTTCATCTTATCGGCCGCTCTGTATGCTCGACACTATGGGCAAAATATTAGAGCGAATTATATGCAACAGACTACAGCCTATCATTGAAGCTAATGATGGACTCGCGGAATATCAATACGGCTTTAGAAAGGGCCAATCGACAATCGACGCGATTAAAGTCGTAATAGACAAAGCCCAATCGGCCATAGAAGGTAGACGATGAAAATGAGGCAGTAAAAAGTGCTGCGCCGTGGTTACACTTGACGTGAAAAATGCTTTCAACTCGGCGAACATACATATTAAGATTGATCAAGAGCTACTTTACGGATAGGCCGCTCCCCTACGACTCCGACGACGGGACGAAATTATATAAAATTACAGGTGGCGTGCCCCAAGGATCAGTGTTAGGTCCCTTACTGTGGAACGTGATGTATGACGACATTCTACGACTCCCAGTCCCCAGGGAAGCCGCCATTATAGATATCGCGGACGATATTGGTGTTATAGTCGTGGCGAAACGACTTGAAAAAATCGAGTTGTATTGCAACTGGCTACGCGATATGAGTTTAGACCTCACGGAACATAAAACGGAATCCGTTCTCATTACGAGTAGAAGGGTGCTAGAGACTATAACTATAAAAGTCGGAGAGCACACAATTATTTAATTATTTCCAGCCCATTTATAAAATACCTGGGAGTGATGATTGATGCTCGACTTAATTTCAAGCGTCACCTCGCATACGCTTGCAAGAAATCATCGAAATCGATAGGCGTTCTTTCGAGACTCATGTCGAATATCGACGGCCCGAAACAAGACAAACGATTAATGCTTGCGAGAGTTGTGGCCTCCATACAGCTGTACGGGGCACAAATATGGTCTGACGTCACGAATAAAAAGACACACATGAATGGATTGATGGTGTACAGATTATGTGGACTGCGAGTTAGTGCATTTCGAACGATGTCCAACGACGCGATATTTGTACTATCCTCTATGGTACCAATCGATATCCTAGCTTTAGAAGCTAGACGACTTGATGAAAATTGCGTGCAAATCGGACCATCCATAAATCAAGCGAAGAAATCCGAAAGAGGCTGCAGTATAGAAGAGTGGCAACAACAATAGAACGAGTCCCAAAAAGGGAGATGGACGTACCGACTTATTCCAAGGATTGAAAGTTGGGTAAAACGAAAACACGGCGAACTGAATTACTATCTCACACAGTTCTTGACGGGTCACGATTGTTTTCGGGAAACAAGCGAAACCGTGATTCGAGTCCGTCCTGTCCTCGCTGCGTAAACGCGATAGAGAACGTGGTGGCCGTCTTCTTCGAATGTGCGCTATATTGTGTGAAGAATTTGGTGAACGGCCAACTCAGGAAAACATAGTTCAACACATATATGTTGAAATCTGAAGATCTTTGGGCTGCGGTGAACCAGGCAGCAACATGAACAATGTGCGATCTAAGGAATTTAGAACAGCAACGGAACGCGAACTCGCTAAGCACCCCGTGACGAAGCAAGAAGCTCAAATCTGTCCCCCGTGAAGTAATACTTAGCGATAGTTCCGCGGGGGAATAAATGGAAAGATTCCCCGGGAGGTTGTTTTATTCAGTAAGAATCTAACACTACCAATGGACGTCGGACCACTGGTGCCTATGCAAGGTTTTCACCTTCTCACGCAAAAAAAAAAAAAAGAGTTATAGAGGTTGTTCTACCACCACCATTGTCGATACTCTCGTTCTACATACTCTCGGGGCTTCCTAAGATTTCGGTGTGATATTTACAAATCTCTGTCAACACAGGAACTGCTTTTATTGTCGGTTGCAATCGCTGTTTTGACGCAGTTTTTCGACACCTTTTTCCCATTCCGCCCCATAGTACTTCCTGGATAATGGTTGTATCTATTTTGCATCAGTCTAAGGCTTTCGCTTATTGTTCTGTAGTTATGTGGTCAATTAACGAAACTAACTTTCAATAAGCACATCCGGAGTTGTCTTATGGTAACACGGGTCCTCAATAGTACTCGTAAATCCGTTCTTACTTACATTTGATTGTTGCGCACCAGTGTGCTCAATAAGCCATAGTACAAAATCAAATCTAGAGCAACCCACTTCGGAAGAGCACAGTATCCATTGGTTCGTAGAGGATTCATCATTCCTCATCTGAAAAGAGTTCCGTTACTACGTGGTTACAACGTGGAGTTGACATAACCGCAATCGTGTGGTGTCATACGAGTCATGGCAATCAGTGCCTACCCTCATCGTTAAACACCCGACCACCACTTGCTTCTTTACAGACCGGTTTCCCTCAGCAATATTTCGCATTTTCTTTTAAATGTAAATGTTTACACCATATTGTGGCATGGAAGGTCACAGTCTGTTACATAGTATGTAGGTGTTATTACTCAGTCGAATAGAAAATTAGTCATTGCTTCCCGATACACACTTTGATGCACTCTTGCCAAGTCGTGGGGTGTACGTACTCCGTATCTACTCATACGTTCTGCATTCTTCTCGCGAATCCACGTCGATCTCTAATTATGTTTTGATGATTTGTTTTGAATTATTAATCGCTATTATTTATTTTTAGATGCATTTTGTATTTGTAATAAATAAATATATTGATGTTTTGCTCCTCAGGATATATTGCAAACTTGGACTTGATAAGCAGTCGAGGACGACCAAAATAATATCTGCGATGAAATCGAGTCAAAATATTTCATTTTGTCACAGTTCTCGACATGGCAATAATTGCACTCTGCACCTAATTGATGGCATCATACCAATAATTGTACATAGATACATTTTTGCCTACGAATAGTTCGATTTGGGAAAATTCTTGGCAGTGGACAGAGCGGGGAAGTGCCCCAGGTGAA
This sequence comes from Volucella zonaria, assembly GCA_963966105.1. Classification (NCBI taxonomy): domain Eukaryota; kingdom Metazoa; phylum Arthropoda; class Insecta; order Diptera; family Syrphidae; genus Volucella; species Volucella zonaria. The sequence goes on along the minus strand of OZ014533.1, from coordinate 126,377,551 downwards.
ATGTAGAGATAAATTTTGGATGTGTTACGCGACCAGGCAGGCACCTCTTTGATGTTTGCCAAATGGATTTCCATTAATAGATGACTAACGCCATCCCAATGCCGTGCCAGGTACAAAAGAGTGATCAGGTGAAATTAGTTAGATAAACATTTGTAACCGCAGCAATCTAATGAATGAGCGTAAATAGTTCTCAAAAGAGCGATAAATGGGTTAGGCGTTGCGATCCAGAAATAGATGCACAATCGCATCAATTTAAAGTGACGGCGGGACGTGTATTTCGGTCTTGACCTTTGCGATATTGGGGGCTTTGGTTGCTTCCTGGGCAATTATTTAGTTTGTCTGAATAAAATTTGTTGTGTTTGTACTCGTATCTTGCCAACGGTTGTCTTGTAACTCAAAAATGTCTCGATAATCCGATTCGTGAAGTGCGAGATAGATGGTATGGTACTCGTAAATATTATTTCGTCAGTCTTGCGGCATCCTGGGGAAGTTTCATGTCTTAGGAACCTTTTTGACAAAACAATGCTTTATTTTGTCTATTGTTGGCTTTGCTATACAATGAGCCTTTATTCCCCAGGACCTGATCAGCGGCAATGTACTTATGAGTGAAAAGTGAACAAACTTCTTCAGGTACAAATCGGCGGTTACAAATTCTCTTCATTAACCTTTCCAGCGATCCCCCACAGGAAGTGGCTAGTCAGCTTGCCAGTCTATGATCAGGTTAGGACCTACACATTTGTCTCAATCAAGTGCTGTGATCCATAAAGGAAGAGGATGGAGTCAACCCTAAAATTTTACTTTAAACGCCAAGGTGTCGAGGTACTGCATGATAGGTTAATTAAAGATTAACACTGGTAGCTGACAGTCCGATCTGATGGAAGGTCGGCAGTATACTTGCCCTACTTCAGTACGTTGGCCCCTTTTAAAATGGACAACAGTTCACCGATATACTCGTGGGACCACAAATCATGAACGCAAATAAGGAAGGCGACTAAAAATCATGTGGTCTGCATCCGAGGAAGAACTCTTGCCTTTCATTCAGGAAGCGGATATTTGCAAGTTCTGCGGTGATCTGCAACCTGTTGAGAACATAAAACATGGGAGGGAATATCGCGTAGTAGAAGAAAATTTTTCGAAAACCTAGAGGAAATAGACGCCACGAACTTCAAAGGCCTTCTGGGCTTTTGCAGGGAAATTGGGTGCCTCACCAGGGAGATTGTTCAGGTTTTTGCCATTTGAAGACAAATTCAACTGGTTCCACAAGGATTGCGACAGGCCCGTTTGGGTGTCTGAGGTCTGTGTGATGGCATATCCATCATACCCCTGTTTAACCTAACCTAACCTCCATTTAGGAGGCCATAGCTTAACCAACTAAGTCCCACCAGTGCCAGCAGTACTTACGTAAAGAACTCTGTGGCCTTGGACAGTATCCAAAATCTATCTTATATGACAAAAGTATTCTCTGGCACAATCGGTAAGAAATACATGAAGGCTCTCTTTACTCTGAGCATAATTACTCAACAAGTTTAGTGAATTTTCCAGCATACAAAAGGAAGGAGACTGAAGCAGTATAGGTCTTGTGTTGGCCATCCTAAACTCATCGTGTCCCCACGATCATATGGTAACGTCGTCATCATCACCACCCTTGTCACCGGTCCGGATGGACGCAACAGTTTCTGAGTCCGAGTTGGCTTCACCACCCGCAACTGAATAATTTTCGTCCTCTCCACAGAGACCATCGTCTGGCAATTCAGACCAGGGACTTAGCTTGTCCGAACTCATCACTGTGCTGAATCGTCGTTGGTTTTTCTGCATACCAGGGATATCCTCAACAACGTAGCGACCGCTAGTGCCTTACTTATCATATATGGTCCCCGGCAAAGCGGTTCTAGCTTACGAGACTCTCCCGGTACCAAATCGTCCACCTCATACGGCAACGTCTTGCGGTGTCTCAAGTCATAGCGTAGTTTCTGATATTCCTGACTCCTCTCGATATTCTAAAGCGACCTTTCCCTCCTCCGTCGCATATCCTCCGGCTCGACTGATTCCGCCTTTTGCAGCTCCAGTAATAATTGATGTCTCTCGGTGTGTACATGAATATTCCCGGCTGTATTCAGCTCCCTTGGATCGTCCTCAAGTAGCTCGCCCAGTCTCTTTCCACCGAATGACCACATTTCAATGCCGCTAGAATGGTTTGGTTGCACCGTTCTACCTGGTCGTCGGCTCTCGGTATTCTCACAGCGGTTTTAATATGTTGCACTCCATGGTCTTCGCAGTACTGCCCGAACGCCTCTGTAGTGAACGCTGAGCCACGATCGGTTACCATCCGCCTTGGTACGCCAAAATACCCAGATATGTCCGTCAACATGTTGAGCACCCCCTTTGTGTTCGTAGTCTTCACTGCTCGTAACACGACGTACTTGGCAAAATTATCCACAATCGCTAGAACGTACCTGGTGCCTCCTTTCCTTCGGGTGAATGGTCCAAATTGATCCAGATGAATAGTATCAAATGGAAGCGGTACCCTGAGTGCACTATGCAGCTCGCTTTCCAACTCTTTCTTTTGGAGTAGGCGCAGTCTACACATGTCTTTATGTACTTCCGTATGAAGCCCCGCATCTTCGGAAACCAATAAGTTTGCTACCGAGTTTCAGTATCCTCCACCGTACTGCATGCGGCACCACACACTTTTCACCACTACCCGGAACAGCCGCATCCATTTGAGTTTGTATTCGTTCTGCAACTGTCTCTTCACACCCGTAAATTCGGTCGACTTCAGCACTTTGATGATCGTGCGGTAATTTATTATCCTGCCACTGCATAATCCCTACCCAGTCATGATGCTTCTTCCATCACCTTAGGCTCTTCTACTGCCTGTCGGCTGAGCGCATCCTTGTAGGCCGAAGGTTGATGTACCGTTTCAAAAGAAAACTGTTGGAGCTCGAGCCACCACCTTGTTTTTCGTCGCCACGATCGCTTCACAGTGAGTGACTACCTTGAAGTCTTTGCCCAGAAGATAGACCCGGAATTGATCAAGACTATCTCCGATGGCCAATACTTCGATTACGTAGGAATGGTACTTCCTTTCATCTTCTGACAATTTACGGCTATAGAACATAACTGAGCGCAGCATCAAGTCTTCTTTCCCTCGCCAGCCCCACAGAAGAAGCATCTGTGTGTACCTCGTGCTCACACTCCGGATCAAATATCGACAGCACTGGGGGTTGCCTTTAGCTTCCGGAAAGCATCCTCCTTTTGTGTGGACCATGTGAACTCTCTGTCCGTTTCTATCAATTCTGTGAGAGGTACTGCCAACTGCGAATAATTCCGGACAAATTTTTGAAAGAAGCCAGTAAGTCCCAGAAACTGCTGCACTTCATGGATGTTGCTTGGGGTCGGGAACTCCACAATCTCTATCGTCTTTTATTGGCTTGCCTTCAGACCATCCTTGTCAACCGCGTAACCAAGAAATTCGATGTTAGTTTTAAAAACATCTAGTCTAAGTCCTCCTTCACCATTTTCGACTTCAGCGAGTTCATGTACTTCTTGCTGTGCTCCTTTATCTGAATTTGATGGTACCCTGACACCAAGTCCAGCACCGTGAAAAATGACGTCAACACCTCGTCAATCACTGGCATGGGAAATTTTCGCTTTACTGTGACTTTGTTGAGAGCTCAGAAATCGATGAAGAATCCATCTGAAGCGTTTTTCTTTTTCGTCAGGAGAATCGGTGAACAGTAATCCGATGACGATGGACGAATCACTCCAAGATCCAGCAATCCTCTGAGTTTCTCATGAACAACCGCCCGCATTGCAAACGGAAGCCTGTACTACACAGAAGCGTTCAGATTTTGTTATCTGAATTGTGCACTCGCTCAGCTTCGACTCCCCTAATTGATGTGTTGCAATGGCGAAACAGCTACGATAGCTATCGATGAGATTTACTTCTTCAACATCTCCTACATCCAGCTTTGTTACAAAAAGCTTCTGCTTCACTATCTTTGGGTACTTTTCCTCGGCCACTCTTGTTTCACGTGATGTTTCCTGCATAACGTCGCTAATTGCCATCTTCATGAAAGACTTCTTCACAGAGAGCTGTGGCTGATCCAAGAGCTTCTGCCTAAAAATCATTTGATATGGCTGGCCGTTATCCGGTACCACTAGCACTTCACACCAGAATGTTGAGCGATCCAGAAAAATTCTGCATACATGCGACCAACCGTCGGAGGATGCTCGATCGTCAATGTCAAATTTCCAGGCTCTGGAAATGCAATCTCTAGCTAGGTCGATGAATGCTGTAATTGAGTATCCATACACCTTTGCTGTCTTAAAGTAATCACTCCCGTCCTCCTTTACGACCATCTGCGTTTGCCCGCCTCTTCTGGACTTGCACCACTCCGCCCAACGTTCTGGGGCACTTCCGCCGATAGTGTCCAGTTTGTTGACACCGGAAACACTATGCCGCAGTTTGAGTTGCTGGATCCTCTACCACTCTTACCTTGGGTTCTGCGTCTCGCTTTGACCTGGATTTCAATGCTCCAACCCAGCGGATTCTGTTTTTTTAAATCAAGGGATTTAAGTACCCCTAAAATGTTTGCACATAGCGCGGGCGAAGGAAAATTAGGGAAGTTGGAAAGAGAGGTACCGATGAACGTTGGTTTTAAATGTTAGAAGATTACAATGACTAGGAACTAAAGAGCTAGGTAGGGCATTCCATAATCGAGTTGTGCGGCTTAGGAACGAATCACGATATTTCACAGTGGGCTTGAGGGTATACTGATGAGCATTGTTAACCAGTTTGTGAATCGTTTGTAGAGGTGCTGGTCGGCACGCCTTCAAGATTCCCCCTATGTTATGCGTAGGACGATATATTTGAAAACGGATAACTCTTTCAAACGACCCCTTGATGCAATTTTCTTGGGGTTTCTGCCGCCTTTCACGAAGTAAATTGTGAAAGTCCACATCATCTTCCTTCGCAGGAAAGTTTATTGAAAGTTCATCGAGGAACCCCTCCAGAGATTCGTGAAACGATTCCTCACTCCATAATTTCACGGCTCCAACGAGTCTCATCATGCTTTCCATCAACAAAAGCTATTTATCTAGATTGTAAATTCGGCGTAGAAGAAAAACCCCACCTTTTCCATGGATGGAACTCCGATGTCATCTCTGTTATATTGTATCTCGCACCATGAAGCAGCTTCTTAGAGTGCTCTCGTTTTCGATCTTCTCGGTCGGTAGTTGCACTTTCGAAGTAGAAGCCGAAGCATTCGATGTCTCACTGTCGGTAGTAACTGAGCGCTCCACCTCAGACTCTCGTGTCGCCTCCGACTTCTGTTTCATACATAAGATTATTTTGCGTAGCTCCACGGGTGACAACTCTTGCGCCACCTTGTATTTCCAAACTAAATACTAATGCTGATTACTGATCGATCCAGGCAAGATAGAAAGAGCATTCTGAAGTGGCCTGTTAAGTTTGTTGCATAAACAAATCAGAAGTAATCAGTCATAAGATTCTTAGGACTTCGAGCAGTAGCTTATGATTTCTTTGAAGGAGAAAACGTCTTCTCATTGCTTCTTTAAAGCACCGTTCTTCAGGTTGGACCTTCAGAACTAACCATTTCCCATGACACCCGCTCATTCCGGATCCCATGGCTCTTGTGCTCGTAGGTTATGATTTGCTAGATGTCAGTTTCTGAACTCGAGCCTGACGAGATAGATTCGGCTTAGAGCTATCTAAAAGGTCCTTCGTAGTTGGTTTGAAATCTGACGCCGTTGAACAACCTGAGTTGGGATTCTGTTGAAATCTCTTCCACTACTGTCAAACATCAGCCCACATCGCATCAAAGGAAGAAGGAACTACGTCGTGTTTCGTTTTTTTTTGACGCTTTACTATCTCAGATCAGCCTCGAGGATCCAAAGATAGAGCTGAAGACAGCATGGAGCTCCAGAAAGGGGAAAAGGTAGAAGATTGGCTACCTGTTAAATTAGGACACATGTGCGAATTACAATCTGATGTTGAGTTCTTATGCTGTGATAGGACTGACTGAATTGGACACTGGTCTACCGACGACGATTTGTTCTATACTCAAAGTGTTTTTGACTCCTTTGCCTCCAATTGAAATGCTTCTCCGTATCATCATCAGCCATTCGAAGTTTGTCATTTATCTACTTACGAGCACATGTATTCTTAGTGTATCTCCAGAAGGATCATTAGATAAAGTATAAACGAGCAAAAATCATGAATGAATTACGTCGCGTCACCACAGTACGGTTGACCTCCATCCGCACATTGCTGCTCTACAAGTAGCCGTAGCTCAACTAAATTGGATGAATGAATATGCAAACTGCTCAACTGCGTGGCACTATGTTTAGTTTGTTCAAAGTCGTGAGACTATAATAGCAAGTCACTTGCTCCCTGCAATCTATCTGAGTACGACCATTTTAATGAGATAACACTGATCAACCGACGACAGCGGTTACGATAGTACTGGGACAATTGAATTTCAAATGAAGTGATTCCGCCTGCAAATTATTTGCACAAGCGAATGAAATTGATCTGATTACTGAGTGTGCTGTGGCCATATGGTCTATGACATGGGCTCGTGGTCATTATGGTAATAAAAGTAGAGGGACACCTTGCACAACATCAGTGATTTATGACACATTCGGATGTTTCAAGTCCGATTCCTTCAATATTATTAGAAGCATCTTGTTTGAGAATTTCTGCGTAGAAGGACGTTCGGAATTCGAATGATTTGCGTTTTGGTTCTCCTCATCTCATCCCTAATATGTTGAGTTCCTCATCTTACTTACTAGCATAGGTGGCGCTACAGATCGGCGTGAACATGGGCCGCAAATAACAAGCCTCTTGAGATAGCTTGGGGTTTAGCTAACTGCCTCCAATTGCGCACTCCCAGTCGTTTGAGGAGTCCTCTTCTATTTGTGAGCTCTTCCTCTACTGCGTTGTCCCTGCGGATTAGGTACGAAGACTCTGCGAGCCGTTGTCCCTATGCTCTACATGTCCTAGCCATGTCAAGAGACTGATGCACAGTTTTCTGACTAGATCGATGTCCCCCACAGCTAGTGCGTCGTTGAATCTTCTCCCCAAAAGCCAGTTAACGTAAGCGAATGGACCATGCCTCAGCGTCATAAAGCAGGACTGGGATGATTACGGCCTTACTACTCAATTGGCTTCTTAGCTCAAAAAAACAGCGATTGGCAATAGTTTTTTCTATTGAGGGGTTATTGGCAGAATTGCTAAAGTGAATTGGTCAGGTGGACGGAAGTTTTGCAATCGTCATCTTAGTTGAATGGTTTATTCTGATGACGACGGGATGTTTTTTTACGTCGCCATAATACTCTGTGACTCTGTACGGATCTTGTTGCCTTGACAGATTCATTTAAAATTTAGATAAGCCTTCCGTATGTTCTTCCTGGAGTATTGTACACGCCCTCAATATGGGTATTTTCGATCGGCCGCTTCTTGTGCTCTTTTTACTTCTTCTGAAGAAGCATGATGTGAAGAACTCACGTTTCTTTTGCTCGTTGAGCTCAAGAGTGACTCTCGTCCTTCGCGTTTTGTACGTTTCTGGTTTAGCAGCATATGCTAGAGATTTCTTGGTGGTGGTCGAGTGAAAACCCAGAACAGCAATTGCGGCGTTTCTTATGGCATATTGCCAGCTCTGCCACTTGTCTTCTGCAAATGATTCTGATGGCATAGGAGTTGCTGAAAAAGTTCGTGGTACGCGTTCGGCAGAGATTCTGGCGGCCTCTTGTGATTGCAGCTTTTCTACGTAATATCTTTTCACAGTAGTTCTTCGTTGTTGTGACGCTTGGTAGATCCGCATTTGTGCCTACAGAATACTGGAGGCATACCTCGCAAAATGTTCACTCATGTTCAATTCTCAAGTTTAATTATGTGTCCTGAATCTTCTGGGTGCGGACAAAACTTCTGGACATATTTTGCAATTGAAGCTCTAGCCTTAGTCTTCACCACCATGTGAAGAATTGTCGGCGCTCATACTAGTGTATTTCCCTTCATCAGGACGGCGGCAGGGGCGTCCCAAATACAGACCAACTCTGGCATTAACCATTCTAGTCCGTTTGAGCAATTTGGTGCACTCCTACCTCTGGAATTGACTCGACGTATTTGGATCCCTAGTCTAGCTAGCTCCACAGTTGTGTGAGGACCCTGCTGTAGAGATAGAGGCACAAGAAACCTGAGACTTCCATAACCTCAGTGAGGCTACTTTCACTGGACTGTGCAGTTGGAACCTTTGTGCGGGGTTTTACTAACGACTTGATCCTTCAAGTTAGGGGTTGCACAATCCAAGAAATGCGATGGAATGGGCCGGAAAAAAGGCGGTTGGAAATCTACGGTCTCTACAACGGCTACTACTACAAAGAAGGAAGACGATGTTTTTTAAGACATGAATTTGCTATCTCCGCATCAAGGCCACATTTGAAAACATAAGCCTGGATGGCATCATCAAAGACGAGTTCTATGATAGATCCTAGACCGAACATACTCGTAAGCTCATTGCCCGGCTACGGCATTAAAATTGTGTTGGAAGATCTCAACGTAAGGCAGGCAGGGTAAGCAAGCGGTCTTTTAGCGGGTCATTGGAAAACACAACTTGCATAACACCAGATTTCTGTTTTAGGAATTTTTAGAGAGCATGCCCTTCTAAGCAGCCAGCACGAAGCTCCCACAACTATCAACCAGATTGATCGCATTGCGATCGACGCCAGACACTCATCCAGCAGTAAAGATGTCCGAAGATTCCGAGGAGCCAATTGACACTGAATACCACTGGGAATTTGGCAATGAACCATCAGAGAAGCTGCTACCGAGTAGATTGGCCTTAAACCGCCGCGCTGTCTCAAAGATAGTTTTGGTTTGAGGATACATGTGGGAAGGTGCATGAAGCCAAACATGAAGCATTTAAAGCTGTACTGCATTGAACGACGAGGGCTGCTCGTATGCTCTACGATCAGAAAGGAAGGGAAGAGCATGTGCTTCTCGGAAAGAAAAAGAAGGAGCATTAGAGATGTTACTAAAGGAATGGCGTTCAGAAGTTTTATCAGAGAACAGAGCGGACCTGCCAGACTACAAAGTAGGGATGGAAGTCTGAAGAGATGAACATTGACAACTAGTAGTAGAGTCGCAGCTGGTGCTGAGAATATGGAAGGGCAACTTTTTGTAGGCGGTATAACGGCGATGATGGTCAAAATAGACCAGTCAAGCAGATGACAATGAGTGCCGTCCTCCTGGTCTTGACAAAGTTAAAGCTGCAATAGGGATGAGACCGCGTTGGGAACACGCACCAGCTCGTCTGTATTATCATTTATGGTCAAAGGAAAACACGCCCGAAATATGGAATCTCAGCATCGTTTGTCCCATGCACAAGAAAGGAGACACTTTTGACTGCGCCAACTGTAGAGCAATAAGCCTTCTAAGCGAGCAATGCAAAGTACTATAGATGCCGACATCAAGCAGCAACGACATCAGCACAGAGATCAGACGCTGAATTCTCTTGCCCATCGCTGTGTCTTTGGAATCAGGAGGTGATTGAGTGATAGAGGCCTTTCTCGTTAGATCGGACTGGCTTTATATATTTCGGTTCTACTCTACTCCTACTATGCTGAGGAATAGAACTTGCGAAAGCGGATGAAAAAGAACTTGGTCATTGCGAAAGAAAAACACGAGTACTGCCTGTGATTTTCGGTCCAGTTTGTATTGTCAGAGGAAGAGGCTCAGCTCCGAACTGTACGGATCCAATGGCTGGGCTATGTTAAGCTAATGGACACCACAATTCTGGCCTAAAGGATCTTCTTGTCTGAGCCCATGGTGGGGCGCAGCAGAGGATGCATTTTAAGCGACGCACGTAGGTGGAAAAGTGGAAAGAACCCTCAGCAAATTTAGGGACGATTGTTGGTTGAGGCCCAGACTCACCGCGGACTGAAGCTCGACTTAAGTACGTAAATAATGATTCAATTGCTAGGCGCCGGCTTAGGGCAAAATACGGGTAATAAATCTTTCAACTGTTGTTGGTAGTCAGACGAGATCCAGTTGACCGCCTTCAGTGTCTTGCAATGTCTGCTTAATCATCTCAGTGTAAGTGGTGTAGCTGGTTGGATCATCCGTAACGACTGTTTACTCTAAGGTGCATACATTTTGCTTCTTTGGACTAAACGTCTTACGTCAAAGACTTCCAATTCGTTCTTGGCTTTCTGGCAGTTTTCGGTTAAATATGGGTCTCTGACTGAGGAAGGCCCTCTGGATATTCACATCTATAGTAAGACCAATTTCGTTGTTTTGTTGCATAAACAGACTTCAAGGAACGGTCTTTCAATTGCATGTGGATTGTCCAGGCGTCGACTGTTTTTTGAAACTGGTCAAAACTGTATCCATCTCACGCAACGGCGCCGGAGCTCTGAAAGAATACGAAGTATTCCTTGTAACCAGGAATGACTTCGGTCAGAAAAGGAATGAAGTAAGAGTATATCTCCCAAGCGGGGCATACGTTTCTGATGGTAATGGACTCTCTACTTATCTACTCAGTGACAGCTGAGCTGCGCTTAGGGCTCAGCTATCACTTAGCAACACTTCCAGGTTAATTCGAGAATGCAAGGTCGTTTCAAACGCATTTGGAAAACTGAATTCTTGCCTGGGTTTCAGGTCAAATTGGGACTAACAAATAAGGTTTAGTGGAGGACTTCGCATTATCCGAATTTTTGGTTAAGTCTTCAATTGAGAGTTGAGCTCCTTTATAGCAGATTCCCCACCAGCGTTTCAACACAGCTCTATGCTTTTTCTAAGCACCTGAGTGTGCTAGGTAAATGTGATACCACCTCTACAGGGGTTGCTCTGACTAGCACTTCCTCTGTAAATTCCGGTTACCCTCGAACTAGGCTGCAGCCACTTAGTGACGATATGATAGATTATGGTACTCTAACTATTTTATGTTTGAAACCATCTTTCTTTGAATGACTGAGAATTTCCATTGATATAAGCGGGATCTTCCTTTCCCACGTGGAATCACTGAACTGGAATTGAGATCTTTTCGGATGGGGCAGTCGAGGGCTGGCAAATCTATCTAGTTCTTCAGTAAGTCAAGTCCTTTTGCTTTGCTTCTACGTATAGGCCTGTTAGGCTAGTGAAGGCAATAAATAAAAGATGAAAATAATAAAAAAAAAAATACGTCAGCAAGACAAAACATACGAGAACGGGAGGCCAACTTTAAATTGTGATTATCCAAAAATGACGCAGGCTACGGGTAAATTCACTGATTCCGAAAGGTCACTTTTAATTAACCAATAACACGGAAGGAGTATTCATTAGAGATAAATTTAAGGGTAAGTTTTATACTCGTATGTATGTACTCGTATGTATATAAGACAACAACACCGTTGGGTTGATGGAAAATTCGAATTTTGTTGTTCAGGTCTAGATACAAGTAATGTCCTTGAGCTCTGTGCCAGGACATCAACCTAGATAAAACAATCAAAATGTAATCATACGAGTACACCAGATAGTTTGGAGTTCCTATAAATTAAGCTTTGACCTAGTTAAACGTTGCGTGGATGTCTGTTAAACTTCGTCGGAATGAAAACAATTTTGAACCTGTGTTGAACAGAACACACCTCAGACAGCCTGGTCACATATTTGCAATCTTCCTTGCTATATCGATTGGAAATACGCTCTGAGTTTGTCCCTTGGGGTAAGGAACTTCTTAAACTCAGTTAGAAGAATCATTTGGCGCCTTCACCTGTCCCGACAAAGCCATAAACTTCAACCATCCATCTTCAATTCTCGTCAGGGGATAGCTTAAGAGGCACTCTTCTGCCGCAAGGACATAAAGCTGACATCTGGTGGCGAACCTGATCAGTGATTGTAGTCGAATTGGTCATGACTCACGTCTGACCGACGTTCGTCATTTACCCAAAACCGAAAAAAAAGCAGAAAATTAGAAAAACGCAATTGAAATGCATTTCCTGCCTGATAAGTGGTTTTCCCCTCAATTTTCGGGATGCCTTTCTAACTCAGTTAGTTCTTTCCGAACTTTTCCAGAGCTTTTGGAAAATTTTTTTGTTTTTTCTTTTTGGCTGAGAAAACGGGATTATGTATGCTTACGAAGGGGACAACGAGAACGACAACAACGACGATGACCTTTTTATGTGCTGCGCATGAATACTTCCGGCCGGCATTTATCTATGACGCACCTGACCTACTCTCTCTCGATATGTGCATTTCTGATAGAGAAAAGCTCTCTGGTCATTTGCCTTCGGTAGCAGCTGTGCGGATTTGTTTACGACCCATCCTTGTCTAACGGCGACGGACGATACGTCAATGACACATTGACGTGTGAGTGCATAATTTTTGTTTACGGTCTATCTCATTCTGGCTAAAGTTTGCCGTTTCATATATGAAGACACCCCATGACCGGAATATGATTAATCCGTGACATGCGCTATCGCAGGGAGTGCTGCAGTTTTGTGCGAAACGAAAAGCACAGTGTGGCTTCTAATGGTTTGTGTATTGGACGTAGTAACGGTATTTGTTAAACTGTAAAAGGGTTTGAGTCCTGAATAATTTATAAGAACTATGTACACTTTGAAATTAGTTTTTTGTGGTAAAGCAAAGTCAACCGCCTTAATTTAGCGAACTTTGTAAGAGAAACTTTCTGGCTCTTATTCATGGAATCGGACACAGATACTCGTACGTCTTGTAAAGGCTGTTTTGTTAAGAGTTGTAGACCTTTCTTTTCTAAATAATAATCTAACAGCGGGAGTTTGAATTCATGGTTCAAGACATTACGTTTTGAGCACGACCTAAGGTATAAACACATCCTGTACGTTTGTTTTAAGGCTACTCTTTCGGGCTCTATCTTACCAGTAGTGCGCTAAATATTGCAGTCAATTAACTGGTCCAGCTCGTAGTATGGAATATTCGGTAAGGCAATGGAAAATATTCATACAGGAAATATGGGTGTGGTTTCGCATGTTTAAGGGATTTCATACCACTACTTGAGGAGCGAACGGAAAGACTGATAACTTGTCTACTTATGCTGAATTCACACTCACCATGTAAGCTTGGGAAAACCTAAGCTGCAAAACGAACGAAAAATGACATAAACTTGTCATTGCGTCAGCTTAGGTTAGGTGAGGTTAAACAGGGGTATGATGGATACGCCATCACACACACAGGAGTCACCAAAATGGGCCCATCGCGATTCCTGTGGAACCAGTTGAATTGGTCATCAAATGGTAAAAAGTTGAACAATCGCCCTGGTGGAGTATCCAATTTTCCTGCAAAGACAAGAAGGCCTTTGAAGTTCGTGCCTTGGAAAAAGTATTTCCCTAAAAACTTTCTTCGACTACGCGATATTGCCTCGCATTCGCGCAGTACGATTGTTATGTCCTCAACAGGTTGTAGATCACCGCAGAATCTGCAAATATCCGCATCTGGCAATTTGAGTGTCTTTGCGTGTTGCCGCAGGAGACAGTATCCTGCCAGGATTCCTATTATTGTCCTTAGCTTATCCTTGTTTAATTTTATTAGCTTTCTAGATCTTTTGCCTTCAAAAAGCGGCCAATGAGCCTTGGATACCCTGGGTCCTTCAAGACTTGACCACCTTGGGTTGGCAGTCTTTGCGATTTTTTCCTCGATAGTGCTCCTCACTATGCAAAGGAGTGGTTTGATGTTAGCAACCTCACGTTTGTCGAGTAGCTCTCCTTTTCTTACGAGCTCATCCGCTTGTTCATTTCCTTTAACAACGCAGTGTCCTGGTGCCCAGCACAGTCATACCCGGTTCTGACTGCATAGTGCCTTTAGCACTGTGCGACAGCCCCTGACTGTATCAGAGTTGACGTTGGTTGATTCCATTGCCTTGAGTGCGGTCTGGCTATCGATGTAGATAGCGATACCTCTTTTGGATAACGATCTCATCTGCAGCCAGCCAGAACCTCTCATTGGTTGATACTGCTTGCGTCCGGTAGTCTTATAGACAATGTTAGCTTTGGATCTTCCTTCCTCTGTTTTTGAGCCATCTGTGAAAATTTTACCTGATTATTGCATTTTTTTTTCCAGCCCTCCCTCTCCGGATATATTATATCATACGAAATGTTGGAGTCGACCAAGGAAAGAATTTCATCCGTTAGAACTGAATTGACTAGCAGTAGCTCCGCTAGGACCGTGCCGTGTCCGAAACTATTGAAGCTCTTGAAGTAACCCAGATTAATCAGTCGTATCGCACTGTTGAAAGCAAGTTTTTTGACCTGTAAAACAAGCGGTGTTAGGTGCGAAAAGGTGTCCAATGCTGCCGGGGTGGTACTGAGCGAAACTATAACGGCTATGGGAGCTATTTTTTGAACCGGCGCTAATTTTCCGTAAATAGTTTTCCTGTGTGGGTCTTACAACCACCGTATACAGCAGGTTTTAAGCCCCAAATTTTTCCTACTGTTCTTTTGCAGATAAGAGGAGCATTATATGCCTTTTTGGTCCTTTCCGCTACATTAAGATTCCAAGATTGCGTCAGCTTACTATCACTATGATTCGGTAATACTCCCACCATCAAAAGATGGGACTTGGCATATGTTTCAAAGCTTATGCCGAAAATACTCTTTAGGATATTAGTAAATGCAACAAGAGAGGCAATCATTTCTAGATTCCATACTATCATCTGATGTTGTCCATAACGTTGGCTCCCAGCCAGCACTTGTTATGACAGTAAGATAGCAAGCAATCTACTTAACGCTATCCAATAGGCACGGTAAGGAGATTACCGGCTGAAAAGTACTATTGGAGGCCTCCATGTCAGACTATAGATAGATGCACTGCTCAAAGCTCTAAAAAGCGACAAACCGGCCAGGCTGGAAATATTTAGAAAATCTGATGTCAACTAAGTCGAAAGCTTGCTTGAGATATACTTCCCAGTTATCCTTATCAGAACCAGCTCTCAACCAGCTCCTTTTGCCGGAGGTGGAAGGAAGCTGAGTAACACAATCCGCTGGAGTTGGTATCTGTCGTCAATTGTAGTGGTAATTGAGGATATGCTGTTATTTCCTTTGATTGCTTCATGTGGTCTGGTAGTGATGGCATTTTTCAAGTTGTGCTATGAAAAGGTATAGGCTAGCTACTCGATAGTCTGAAGAAAATATTCACTCACTGCTTTCAAAGATAAAAAGAAACCTTAATGCCAAAATTCGCAAAAGATTGCACTAGACTACTCGCAATCCATAATCGTTTTCATAAAACTGCTTTTGACATTCTTCTGACACTACATCAACATTACACTCTTCAAACGCTGCCATTACGCACGTTATTGCTACATTCACCCCTCTCAACCAAATGAGTAGTGATGTAGGCTACTAAATTCCACCACAATGTTCCAATCCGGAATTCCATCTCAACAAGTAAATTTTCCACTTTATTTACGGAAGCCCCAAACTGGACAGCAACTCTACCTTTCACGAGTTTGCGCTGTCTGACTCCATGCCAAGAATTGTATCCCTGTCGGTGCATTGAGATCTTGGCTGCGGAAAACAAACTGTCCCAGCTTGAAAATGAGCCCACACGAATACCATACGTTGATAGTCATACCAACAGAACCCTGGAGTTGTTTTTAGCATCTCACCCTAACAAATACAAAGTCGATGTGCTATCCCTTCTAAGCTCGTCAGACCATTGCGTCATATCAGCTAATTTCTCGTACACCGACCACACAGTTAGAGGAAAGATTCCAAAAAGAACCGTATGGCAATACGAGAAAGCCAGCTGGAGCGGATTTAACAGCTTCTTTAGGAAATTTAACTGGTCGTTATGTTTCCTCGATAACGAGGTAGATGCTGCTGCTGATATGATCACTGAGACTATTCTCTTTGGAATGAGATCCTTAATCCCTCTTCCGATGAAGAGTATCAGACCAAAAGAAAAGGCATGGTACGGCTGGAGCTGCAAAAAGGCAGTCAGGGTAAGAGAAATGTTTTTTCGGTCTTTCTAGACCAACCCGACAGAGGGAAACCGAAAAAAGTTCAAACGAGCAACGTCTTTCTAAAGGCTGTGACATTTCACTGCGACCAAAAGTGAGGCAAAAAATACTACAATGTCCCAAAGGTAGTAAACATTTTTGGTCGTACGTCAAAAATATTAGAAATTTTGCCCAATCCTCCATCAAAACGCTCATTTATAACTACATTCCAGCCAATCTGCTTCCTGAACATTTTGCGGTCAGCTCATTACTTCTCAATACTTCCAGATTGTGCTTTGTCCCCTACTACACTTGAGTGCGTCGAATCTTCTATGGCACGAATTTACTTTTGCACTCGTGTAGTAGGAAGAGTTCTTAAAAATTCTAGCACACACAAATCCGTCGGTTCAGATGGTATGACTCCCCTTATTCTTAATAGGGGTTCTTCCACGCTGGCAAAACCACTGCGCAAGCTTTTTCATCAGTCCTACGCTTTAGGACTCTTCCCGAGCAGATGGAAAACAGCATTTGTCCAGCCCGTCCCTAAAAAAGGCGAATCTTCTTCTCTCTCCTCCTACAGACCCATTGCACTTACATCTTTCCAAGGTCATGGAAATACTGATAAACCTTCAGCTCATGAAATATCTCGAAACACGAAAACTTCTCAATGACCGGTTTTCCTAGCAATAGGTCCACTAGTGATTTGATTGCATGTCTCACCGAAAAGTGGAACCAAAACGTACGTCAATCTGGCGAAACCAAGATAGTTGCACTTGATATTTCTAAGGCATTTGACAGAGTTTGGCATCAGGCTCTTTTGTCGAAAATGCGTGATTTTGGGAGCTATGACTCTCTTCTTCAATGGATTAGAAATTACCATTCGGAACGTTCAGTTCAAGTTGTCTTGGACGGTTTCAAGTCTGATATCCACTAAATAAATTCTGGTGTGCCGCAGGGCTCCGTTCTGTCTCCGAATCTCTTTTTAATTTTCATCAACGATCTCTTGTCTGCTGCTTGCATTCCAATACATTCCTTTGGTGACGACAGTGTTCTCTGCTTTTCATATTCGTTCCCTGACTCACGTCCCAGCTCTCCACCTGTAGAACGGGGACGCCAGCTCGTTAAATTCTGATATTAACAGCATAACTATTGGGTTGTACCAGATGTCCGATTTTATAGTAAAAATTTAGAAGCCAATATTATTTTTCCGTAAATTTTAATTGAACCAAAATAGGATCCGTTGGCATCTATGACATTCTTCCGACGTCATAAAAGGTCAAATATTCCTCTGACTTTTTGAGGCAATGACGTCTTCAAAGGCTTTTATGATCTCTGCTCGGTTCCGGAAGGCCTTCTGCCGGCAAAATGAATCCTAATTGCGAAAAAGATGGTAATCCGTCAGGGAAATATCAGGAGAGTACTCTGGAAGCGGAAGAATTTCAAATCCCAACAGCAACAGTTTTTGCACCGCTACTTGTGAGGTATTTTGTCTAGCCTTGTCATGCAAAAGGATTGGACCGTACCTATTGACCAACGCAGGTTGCTTTTCAGGCAATTGAAGAAATGAAAAGTGAAAAGGGTGAAGATCGGGCTTAGGGGTGTGTTTTGGTTTTTCATCTGCATCCAACCACTGCCCAGATCTTTTACGATTATCATACAGAATCCACTTTTCATCACAGGCGACTATCCGGTGCAAAAACGGTTCAATTTGATTTCTTAATGCAAGCGGTGTGCAGATTTCCAGGCGCCGTAGTTTTTAGGATTCGTTCAGTTCATGGGGTACTCACTTATCGAGTTTCTTTACCTTTCTTATTGGAGAAAGGTATCGACTTAATGACACTTATTGATGCTTTGTGCAATCTCGTTGGGTCCGCATCCACCGTTGCTCTCAAAACTTCGTCGTCAACTAACGTTTCCGGCTTGCCACGCAGTTCATTTTCGAGGCTGAAATCTTGTGAACCGAAGTTTCCAAAGCAACAGCATATAGTGCTTTCGTTTACCGCTACATCTTCAAATGCGTCATTAACGTTGTTCATTGCCACTGACGCCTTACGAAGGTTGCCTGAAAAGTTTCCGACCGAACAATGATACAAAACATTTTTTCTCAAAATTGAGTTTTATTTTTCTGTCTGCTAGTCTGCTAGTAACTCTACACACTTCTCCCAGCGATGCTCCCATCTCTCTAACCCGTCCAAATAGTACTTGGCGTTTTTCTCTGCAAAATAATTGTTCACGAAGGTGATTGCCTCCTCATTTGACGAAAATCTCTGTCCTCTGAGCGCAGTTTTTAGAAAAGAAGTCGCTTGGGGCTAGATCTGGTGAGTAAGGCGGATGGTCAACAGTTCAAACCGTAATTCATGGATTTTCGAAATGGCAACCGCTGAGGTGTGAGACGGCGCGTTGTCTTGGTGAAACAGGATTTTCTTTTTCTGCAAATGTGGCCGTTTTTCCGCAATTTCTGCCTTCAGCTTGGCAAGTAATGATGCGTAGTATGCTACTGTAGTGGGTTTTCCTTTTTGAAGATAATCGATGAAGATAACTTCTTTATTATCCCAAAAAAACAGTCGCCATCATTTTCCCAGCCGAAAAAACTGTTTTGCTTTTTTTGGAGCCGACTCGCCCTTTGCAATCCACTGTTTTGACTGAATTTTTGTTTCGGGAGTATGGTGTATCCAAGTTTCATCTACAGTAATTAATCGGCGCCAAAACTCGGATTTATTGCGCCTAAACTGCGCCAACAGAGCGTTGGAAATGTTCATTCGAACACGTTTTTGGTCTAACGTAAGCAGACGCGTCACCCAACGCGCGGACAGCTTTCTCATGCCTAAATCTTGATTTAATATGTAACAAACACGTTCTTTGGGCATTTTCATAACCTCTACTATCTCTCTCACTTTAATTCGGCGATCGTCTAACACCATTTGGTGAACTTTAGCAATGTTATCGTCAGTGGTTGTAGGTTTTGGACGTCCCGAACGTTTATCATCTCCCAGGCTCGTACGGCCACGTTTAAATTCAGCTGCCCAAAATTTCACTGTGGTAAACGATGGTGCAGAGTCCCCATACACAGAGTCCAACTCAATTTTGATTTGCGTAGGCGTATTGCCTTTCAAAAACAAGAATTTACGAGTAATAACAGCTCAATACTCAATTTTTTCCATTTTCACAAAAAAACACCCACATCGACTCACTCAAACGACTGTCAACCAAAAACTGCGCTCCCAAAGTGACTGAAACTTCGGTAAGTAACTGCCAAAAGATGCACAACTGGCATTCACTAGCTTTTATTGACGAGTGCCGCTATCTTTACGTTGGGGAAACTTTTCAGACAACCCTCATTTTAAATTAGTAAAGGAAGAGGGTTCAAATTTGAACTGTCGACAGCATAGTAAATAATTCCTAGAAAAAAGATCAGCGGTACTTGTACCGAACCCTAAAATTCTCACAAGTCAAGCACTCATTCCGACTAAGGACATGTGGTACAACCCAATAATTGAGAAACTATTGTATCAACTGAGTAGAAGTTAATGCTTAAACACAATGCTATCTGCTGTCGTTAAAGTGAAATTTAAACACCCCGCCATTATCCATGAATGGCACTTGCATCGTCGAAACCGATAAACTTTCTATTCTCGGTATGTGTGTCATTGACAACTTACATTGGAATGACCACATATCCCGTGTCGTCAAAAATGCTGCGAAATGTCTAGATTTCCTCAAAAGAAGGAAGAAATACTTCTCCCCCTCAGATCTGGCCTCAATATATAAGGCATTCGTCCGCTTACAATTTAAATACAAAGCCTACATCCTGTCACGTGCATCCAAAAGATCCCTGCACAATACTACAATAACATTCATAGGTGATACTAATATCACTCAAACAATGGACACCCTCGAACACCGACGAAATGTCTCGTGTCTCACTTTGTTCTGTCATTATTTCCACCACCATAAAAGTCGCCAGTAGCATTCCGCCCGTTCAAACCTTCAATCGCAACATCCGTCTTGCTATGAATGCTCATCAGAATAGCCACCTTCGGACGTATTCTAAAATATCGTGATTCGTTTCTAAGACGTACAGCTCGCTTATGGAATGGCCTGCCTATCTCTTTATTTCCTAGTCATTATAAACTTCGAACATTTAAAACCAACTTTCATCGCTACCTCCTTGAACGCATGGAAATTATATATAAAAAAAAATTAAACGATATTGAGATGACTTGAAGTTTAAGATCAACTTTCAGGAGTCGGAAACCATTCTTTTTAGGACGGCTTTATCTAGGGCCTATGCGGATACCAGAAAGAATTGGCGAAAGCAACACGGCCAACCGCTTGCTTGTCGAAATGTAATCACATACCTTGTGATCTGGCTAGACCAATATCTAAATTCTCACAAACATATGGTGCTCTGGCCAGAGCACAATTTCGTCATTTAGGTTGATTCGAAGGCACATTGCTAGACATGGCATCGACGAGGCTTACTACCCTAATTATCTTTATTACGAGAGTGTCCGCTTTAATCGATTCATTTTCCCAGAATTGTTCCTCTATTTTGATAAAAAAAAAGGGCTGATCCAAGACAAATTAGCGGTGCCACTAATCTTCCACGTCGCTCGAACGGTTGCAGACAGACGGAAACCCTCCTCCGGTTTACTTTATATTTTATACTTTCGTAAATACCTTTACCATAAAACGGGTCTCATTGAAAAAAAAAAATCATTCCAACGTCACAAATAATATTTGTCTTCCCCAACCCCTTGCCCTAACTGACCTAAGTCCTTGACTCCCAACAGAAATATAAAACAGATTTGCACCCTTTAACTTTGATGACCAGTTTGCGGATGCCAAATCAATCTGATAACCTTTCACCTTATTTCCGTTCACGATTCGTCATCATCGCACTAATCACAACCATACAACGAATAAAATCTACATCCACACATAATTGTTGGGAACCCCAGAAGTTGAAGCAACCCTTATTTTCCCTCTCCCTGATCAAATAAAGTTCGCAGCCCATTTCATCCGGCCTACGGAGTTCATCTAACCACTACCACCCGCTATTTAATGATTTCCTTACATCAACATCCCATCCCTTAACTCCAAGTCTACCCCACCTATCTTCGCCATTATAGAAATAGAATCCTCGCATCTTTAGATAACATCTCAAGGTGTCTGTAATTACTCTCAACTTCAAAGCGAAAGAAGAACTCTCTGCGGATTCACAGTTGAATTTGCGCGAAGCTAGCCGCTCCGGCCACACTCTGAATTCGGATCGATATTTTGCAATTAACCCGTAGGTAGGTACTTGCCAAAGTAATAAAGACAAACTTTTCCAGGATTTCATAGGACGGACTCATGCTCAGACGCAACTTGATGTCACTAAGTGACAATCTTTTCAGCCATAAGGAGTTAATTTCAAGATGAGGAGGTTTTAATAGCTCCTATTCGTACCACCTGGTGATTGTTTCCCCAGAAAATGTCCCAATAAACGGGTTGAAGATAATCTGAAGGGGATTTCTGGAACTATTTTTAGAAAAAAAAAAAAAAAGGTAAACACCCGTTAAATAGGGGACGGATACGATACGTTCCAACTTAATGCCTCGGAATTTTTGGAAACAGGAGAAAAATACGTGGTAAGTTCTTAAGAAAGGACTTTGTAGTTGTTGTAGACATTTCGACAGATCTATTTAAAAAAAAGGTTTGTTTCCTTGAATTTTTCGTAAAATTATTTTATTTTAACAATTTATTATTAATGGGGAGCACACAGCTGTCAACGGAGGATTTGCGACTATTGAAGCAGAAGCAGCAAGGATGGGTTTAGCGGTGAACTAAGAAAAAACAAAGTATAGGCTGACATCGTCGATGGAGAGGCAAGTAGCTCCATCTGTAGTAAGTAAGTAGCGGCGACGAATTGGGGATTGTCCTAAGTTCCAGTACATGAGGAAAATAAATCTGGCTCGGCGGCAAAAGGCGGAGGTTAAGCGACCACCAGTGCTCTCTTAAACACCAGCCGTATCTCCCCAAATTGCTTACGCGAGGGTTACTTGTCAGGCCTCAACGCCTCGAGCACCGGAATCTCTGTCTGACATGCTGGCTGTTTTGCTCTCTATCCAGGGGCAGGTGGCTCAGTTACCACGTCAAATACAAGAGTAGGCCACCCGCGTGGATCAGATCCATGCGTTACTGTCGGGCCTAACGCACCTCCACCTAGATCGAACGAAGAGCCACACTTTTTAAGTTGCTCAATGACCAAGCCCCTGACGTGCTTTTGGTTAGCGAAACAAAGCTAAGCTGAAGCATAGAAAATATAAAATTGTAAGAAGAAACTGACCCAACTCCGTACAAGGAGGTGGCGTTGCGATCTTCTTTAGAAAAGGCTTGCGATTTAAAAGAGTGTACAGCAGTACAGTATGTAAGTTCCAGGTGCTGCAAGCATGTATCGTGTACTTCCCTCACCGTAGTGGAAAGCGGTTGTACATGGTATCTGTCAATGCGCCTAAAGCTACTCAATCCACCCTATTTGTCTCACATCTCGAGACACTTTTTCGATTCCTAACGCTGGAATCGGAGGAGACCTATTTCCTAATTGGCGGAAATAGGTCTCTGGCCAAACACAGAGATTGGGGAAATAATATACCAAACACTAGAGTGAACCTGCTACTCAATTGGTGGGGCCAGCACGACGGATAGTCCGTCATTTCCCAGACACGGCTCCTATCTGGATCTCCTTTTGTTCGACACACGAATACAAGTGACAGGCACGAACCAACAAACTATAAACTGTCTACGCAGTGACCATTGCGGACCATTCGGCACTGACGAAATAAGGAAATTGCGGAATTGGATGAGTTTGTTCAAAGGTATTCCTACAATTACAGTAGGATACGTTGGAGACATTTCTCCAGAATATTGACGAGAGCACTCTCCTCAAACTCGCTCTACCCACCGTCCAATACGTAATCTGTCCAATGGAGAGACTGAAAGGCACCTCAAACAAATGGACGAGACCATCAAACGAACGATGGACAGCACAATACCTCTGTACCGGTACACTGACAACGAAGACTCATTCCGCAGCGCAACTATTGACGCACTTCACCGACACAAGAGTAGATTCCTGTCGAGACTAAATACCTTGTACAGACATACTCGTAACCCGAAGATCATGACACTCAGACCCTTTTGCCACAATCCTACCTTCGAAATGAAATGGAGAATTAGCGATTCGAGACATCAGAGTTTACTGAGTTCAATGACGAAAATATGTCAAATAACGTCATCGCCATCGAGAGGGAGCTATACCCTCTTTCATTTCGGGGGAAAAGCTCCATCTTCGATCACTGAGATGGGACAAAGATACTTCCAATCCGGCGAACCTTTGGTCGATAAGTCTCCTTCCCGATATCAGCAAGGTATTCGAAAAGGTGGTTAATAGAGTTCTAACTAAGTGGGTCGAGGGTCAGTCGTTCATTGGCCTCCGCAGAGATCAGAAGTATTTCGTGTTCGGCTTTACAACCGTGAAAAATAAATAAGTATACTTGTTTTAAGTAATAATTTAACAAGTGTTCGGTAGCCGAAGTCGTAAAGACCCGGTCAACACTCGATGCGAGGGTGAAGGTGATCTGCTACATGGCCCTTATCCGGCCTATGCTTGTTTTTGGATGTCCCGTGTGGTTCAACGTGAGAGCAAGTTTATTGGAAAAGATTCGGGTGTTTGAGAGGACTTGTCTTCGCTTATACAGAACACCAGAGACTGAGTACATAAAATTCTATCCCAATGAGGTCTTGTACAATAGGGCGAACCTAATAAGAGTGGACAATTTCGTAATTAAATTGACTCGAAGGCACATTGCAAGAGCAATGACCTCATCGAACAACCTGATCTCCGGGGCTTACTACCCTAATTATATGTATCGTGAGAGAGTTCGCTTTGACGGCTTTATTCCTCCAGAAGCGTTCCTCTATCTAGATAGTAAAGGTCTGATCCAGGACAGATTGGCGGTGCCGCTAATCTTCCACGTCGCTCGAAAAGCTGCGGACAGGCGACTCAACTACGACAGAGACGTCGCACATGGCGGTGTGGAGCGTCTCCGGTTCAGTAGGGCGGTAGGGAGTCGCGACAGGAGGGATGTTGCTCGGCACCACCAACAATTTTGGTGGCGGGTTCAAGGAGGGGAGGGTTCGTCGTCGAATTCCTCAAGTAATATGTAGCTTCCTGTGAAGCAAAGTGGGCCAGCCTAATTTTGTTTTTAGCCATGGCCGGCTTACATAGTTTTAAGTAGGTTTAAGTTAGATTTTTAAGAAAAAAAAAAATATATAAAAACAAAAACAAAATAAATAAAAATAAAAAAATACAATGTGTGTGTACGTATTAGCTGTAAGTAGGTTAAGATTTATTTTTAAGTAGTCTGTAAGTTTTTAGTTTTAGGTTTTTATAATTAATTAATATGTCCATATACTAAGTTTTTCTTAAAATCTATTTTCTTAGTTTTAGTTGTAATATAAATATAAAATTAAATATAGAATGTAATATACGTCGAAAGACTTAGTTTAAGTGTTAGGTTTAACTTAGAGTGCCCGCATGGGGCCATTAAGTTAGTATAAGAGACCTCAGGGACAACAAAACATAAACGTGGAGCTTCCACAACAACAACAACAAAAACAACAACAACATAAGCAAAAGCAACAGCAGCAGAGACAAAAACAACAGCAAGAGCAGAAAGCCACCAAACAAAAAGTGCTACCAATTAACACCTTTAAAATGGAGTTAAAGGAGACTATCGAACTACGAACTATCGAACTCGTATGTAAGTCGGCCATAGGCTGTAATTTTTTTATTAAAAGACTAAGTGTAGATAGGCACGCGATCCACTGTAACACAGTGGAGCGCTACCACAAAATCAAAAGTTTATTGAAGGATTCGACGACGGAGGTCTTCTCCCACACCTCTAAGGGTGAAAGGCTGCAAACAATGCTGCTGAGGGGGTTAGAACCGTCTACGGATCCGGAGGAGTTCCTTGCACTGCTGAAAGAGAAGGAGTGCGAAGGGCTCAAATTCGTGGGGGTTAAGCCATTTGTTACGGCTAGAGCTAAAAGGGAAAAGCGGAAACTACCGTTCTTTCTGGTTCAGCTAAGTCCCAACAGCAAACTGGATGGTCTAAGGAGCATCAAAGTCCTAGACTACCAGGTTGTACACTGGGAAAAATTAAAGAGGAGCGAAAACATCTTACAATGTATTCGCTGCCAAAGGTTCGGGCACGCCGCGTCGAACTGCGAAATGCAGCCTCGATGCGTGAAGTGTGGAAAGAACCACAAGTCAGAGGAATGCGCTCTAGGTAAGGACGGAGCGTCGGAAAAAAGCCAACTCTCTTGTGCCTTATGCAGGAACACGGGACACACCGCAAACTATCGGGGTTGTCCCAAATTCCAATATATAAAAAGAGTAAATCTGGCTCGGCAGCAGAAAGTGGAAGTTAAACGTCCACTCGTGCAGGCACAAACACCAGCCGTTACTCCCCAAGTTACCTATGCCCAAATGGCAGCAGGTAGGGGAACTACGGTACAGCGCCTAGAGCACCGGAACCTGTACCTGACATGCTGGCTATCTTGTCAAATACAGGAACAGGCTACGCGGGTAGATCAAATATATGCGCTGCTGCCGGGCCTAACGCACCTCCAGTCGTAATGGGTACGTACATGGCGGAGCAAACCCTAAAGGTCCTTGCTGTGAATGTTAATTCACTAATTAGGTTCGAACGACGAGCCGCACTATTTAAGTTGCTTAAAGACCAAGCCCCTGATGTGCTTTTGGTTAGCGAAACTAAGCTTACCAAAAGACACAAAATGAGGCACAGAAGATATGAAATATTACGAAGAAACCGACCCAATTCCATTCAAGGAGGAGGTGTTGCAATCTTTGTAAGAAAGGGACTGCGTTTCAAAAGAATATACAGTCGTGTGGTACGTAGATTTCGGGTGCTGGAAGCATGCGTCATGTACATCCCTCTCCGTAGTGGAAAGCGGCTGTACATGGTGTCTGTCTATGCACCTAAGGCTACTCAATCCACCTTATTCATCTCAGAGCTCGAGACACTTTTTCGATTTCTAAGGCTGGAATTGGAAGACAACTATTTGATTATCGGCGGAGATTTCAACGCCAAACATAGCGATTGGGGAAATAATATACCAAATACTAGAGGGAACCTACTATTCAATTGGTGGGGTCAGCACAGTGTAATGTATCGACTCGGGCTTAAGGCGACGGATAGTCCGTCGTTTCCCAGACACAGTTCCTATTTGGATCTCCTGCTGTTCGACTCACGAATACAACTGACGTGCACTAACGAACAAACTACAAACTGTCTACGCACTTTCGTGTATGACAGTGACCATTGCGGTCTCAGCACCGAAATAACTGTTCCCAACGAAATTGCGGAATTGGAAGAGTTTGTTCAAAGGTATTCCTACAATTATAGTAGAGTGCGTTGGACACACTTCTCAAGAATACTGACGAGAGCACTCTCCTCGAATTCGCTCTACCCACCGTCCAATAGAAATCTGTCAAACGAAGAGATTAGATTAGATTAGACTAATGGACGAGACAATTAAACGAACAATGGACAAAACGATACCTCGGTATCAACACACTGACGACGAAGACTTAACGCACTGCACCGACATAAAAGTAGACTGCTGTCAAGACTAAAAACCTTGTACAGACAGTTTACTGACAGACATAACCCGGAGATCATGACATGGAAGTCGTCGATTAAAAACCTCCAAACATTAATAAAAGAAAATTACAGAAATTCTGTAAGTTTGTATTGGAACAACAAAATTCGGGCTGTAAACACCAGCAACCCGAATATGTTCCCGCAAATAAATAAAATATTTCGGAGAAATAATCAAAACGACCTTCAGTGTCTTAAAATAGCGCGGACAACAGACAACGAACGGTTACTGACAATAGCAGGTATTGATCCAAATGAGGCCGCGGATGATGACGACTTCTTTGTGGTCGAGGATCCGCAGGAGAAGGTAGAGGCTATAGGAGCGACTTTCCAGGAAGTGTACAAGGCGAATGACATCATTGGCCCGAACCACGACCTGGAAAGTCGAGTCCTTATGCACAATGCCTGCCTTCGAAATGAAATTGTGAATTGGCGATTCGAGAGCTCGGGTTTCACCCAGTTCAGTGACGAGAATATGGCAAATAATGTCATCACCATAGAAAGGGTATTACCACCGTTCATTTCGAAGGAAGAGCTCCAATCGATCTTCGAATCACTTAGAAGTAAGAAATCAGTGGGAACCGATGAAATACCGAACATTGTGCTTCGACATCTCCCACTAGAAGCGGTGAATATTTATACCACCCTGTTTAATAATGCAATGAATAATGCACATTATCCAGCGCATTGGAAAACTGCGGTGGTACATCCCATTCCCAAAAGGAATAAGGACACATCCAATCCGGCGAATCTCCGCTCGATCAGTCTTCTTCCAAACATCAGTAAGGTTTTCGAGAAGGTGATCAATAGAGTCCTGACTAAGTGGGTTGAGGACAAACATATCGTTCCGGATAATCAATTCGGTTTCAAGGCAGGACATGATATCATTCATGCTGCGTCCAAACTGGTTTCTGATATCCAATGGAACAAAGGCAAGAAACAGTGCACTGGTGCGTGCCTGATTGACTTGGAAAAGGCCTTCGATACCGTATGGTTAGAGGGACTCTTCTTCAAGTTGGACAGGTTGGGCATTAGTAAACCACTGCTTTACATTCTTTTTGGTATGCTCACCAGTAGACATGGCGATGTGACTTCTGCTGATTTATTTGATATTAAAAATGCATCTGCTCCATAGACGTACTACGCTATTTGCAAAAATTATACCATCTTCCGATAGCGTGATTAATTTTGCCCCATCTAGTATAAGTTCATTACGCTAATGTGTAAGCGTTCATTTGTTCAACTGTAAGTGTAAATGAATTGAATCTAATAAAAATGCATATCCTTGGGCATACACAGATTCCGAAGAAGCACTTAAAGAACGACGTTAGCTCTGGCTATAGGTCTGCTTACCTGTATTCTTTTTTACCATTTCAAAAATCGATATCCATTATATTTGGACTGTGTAACCGGTGTCAGTGTATTATCCAGGACTACTGTCCACCAAACTATGCGGATGAAGATGATAACACCGAGTGCTGCCACTAACTAAATGCCTACGGAGATGTCGTGATCCCAAAAGGTATGCAGGCAAGGCACCACGTCCAAACGTGATGAGACCACACGCACAGGTTCATTGAATTTTGAAGGACTGCCACAAACTCAAATCGGGTAACCCACTCGAACAGATCCATCGATTTACCATATGCCGGTGCTTCAGAAAGTGCATTCAAGACATCTACAACAAACGTGGATGCGAAATTGGAAGAGAGAGGTACCTATTACTCGTACATGTCTTCTTACTGCACCTGCAGTAACCTTAGGATAGCCAGGTATATTGGCAGGCCACGGGATCCTCAAGTGCTCCAAAAGATAAGGGAAACATCGACGAAAACTTGAACGCCGTGACAGCAAATGGCTGATAGCATACATCTGGAGAAAGATCGATGAGCGTACTGTCCTCAAAGCACAGACTGCAACGACCTCTGCAGCATAATACCCCAAACTCGAAGTCCAGAACCATATGAAGAGAAAAGAAGTACAAGTTAGTGTAAGGCGAGGCAAGTGTAACTACAATACATCAACACACTAGTCACCAAGGCTGAAGAAAGTTAAAACAACTGCGATAGCAGTACCGTCTTTTTTTTATAATCAGCGCGCGCCCAAGGGATTAAGTACCCTTAAAATGTTTGCACACAGAAGGAAATTTATTGAGGAAGAAAAGACAGGTACCGATGTACATTGTTTTTAAATGTTTGCAAGTTATAACGACCAGGAAACACAGAGATCGGATTCCACAAGCAAGTTGTACGGCTTAGAAACGAATCACGATATTTTAGAGTACGTCCGAAAGTGGGCTTGAGGGTATACTGATGAGCATTCATAGCGAGAATGTTATTACGGTTGAACGTTTGAAGGGGCGGAATGATACTGGCGATTTCTATGGAGCACTGGTGGTGGAAATAGTGATAGAGCAAAGTGAGACATGAGACATTTCGTCGGTGTTCTAGGGTGTCCATTGGCTGGGTGATATTAGCATCACCTATGAATTTTATCGCGTGGTTTTGAATCCTATCTACCAGGCGCAGAGGTGTTTCCGGCACGCATGACTAGATGTCGGCATTGTACTCCAGTTTTGGGAGGATGAATGCCTTATATATTGTAGCCAGATCAGAGGGGGTAAAATATTTCTTATATCACTTGAGGAAACCTAGACATTTCGTCGCATTTTTGACGACATCGAATATGTGGTCCTTACAACGTAAGTTGTCACTGACGATACCGAGAATGGAAAGTTTATCCGTTTGTACGATGAAAGTGCCATCAATGTATAATGGCTGGATGTTTAGATTCCGCTTTGACAGCAGCAGACAACATTGTGCTTTGGAAGCACTAAATTTGGCTCTGTTGATAGTGGTTATGCTGTTTATATGGGAATTTGAGGAGTTTAACATACTCTGGCGTTCTCGTTCTACAGCCAAAGAGCAGGGACGTGAGTCCGGGAACGAATCTGAAAAGCAGAGAGTACTATCGTCAGCAAGGGAATAAGTATATTTAATTAGATGTAGCAGACAAGAGATTATTGATGAAAATTAAAAAGAGTGTCGGAGACAGAACGGAGCCCTGGGGCACACCAGCATTTATTTTGTGAATATCAGACTTGAAGCCATCCAAGACAACTTGAATTGAACCCTCCGAAGTGTAATTTCTAATCCATTGAAGAAGAGAGTCATCGATCCCAAAAGCACGCATTTTCGGCAAAAGAGCCTGATGCCAAACTCTGTCAAATGTCTTAGAAATATCACGTGCAACTATCTTGTTTTCGCTAGACTGATGTACGCTTTGGTTCCAGTTTTCGGTGAGACATGCCATC
Source organism: Volucella zonaria (assembly GCA_963966105.1). NCBI lineage: Eukaryota > Metazoa > Arthropoda > Insecta > Diptera > Syrphidae > Volucella > Volucella zonaria. The sequence continues at coordinate 126,347,537 of OZ014533.1, read as the reverse complement.
AAATCACCAGTCAACCTGTTGCTACGAAAACCGCACTGCCGGTCAATGAGAAGTTTTCGTGTTTCGAGATATTTCAGGAGCTGACGGTTTATCAGCGTTTCCATGACCTTGGAAACAAAGGATGTAAATGCAATCTGCAGGAAGAGCGAGAAGAAGATTCGCCTTTTTTAGGGACGGGCTGGACAAATGCTCGGAAAGAGTCCTAAAGCGTAGGATTGATGAAAAGGCTTGCGCAATAGTTTTGCCAGATTGGAAAAATACCTCTTCAGAAGAAGGAACTTGCGGATTTGTATATATTAAGATCTTTGAGTACGCTTGCTACTGTACGAGTGTGAAAGTGGATTCGTCCCATTGAAGATTCGATGCACTTAAGTGTAGACGGAGACAAAGCACAATCTGGAAATGTTGAGCTGGAAGATTGGCCTTGCCTAAAGAGCTGACAGCCGGAATGTCATTGTGTATGAGTGTTTGGATGAAGGTTGAGGCAGAATGTCTAATGTTTTTGACGAACGACCAAAAATTGTTACTGCCTTTGGGACATTGCAGTATTTTTTTGGCTCAGTTTTTGGTCGTATTGGAATTTCATATGCTTAGGAAAGACGTTGCAGTCATTCCGTTTAAACTTTTTTCGGTTTTCCTCTGTTGGGTTGGTCTTGTAGGACCGAAAAAACACTTCTTTAACCCTGACAGCCTCTTTACAGATCGAGTCGTACCATGCCTTTTCTTTTGGTTTGATACTCTTCATCCGATGAGGGATAAAGGATCTCATTCCGAAGTGAATAGTGTCAGTGATCATATCAGCAGCGGCATCTACGTTCTTATCGAGGACACATAACGTCCAGTTAAATTTCCTAAAGAAGGTGTTAAGTCCGCTCCAATTGGCTTTCTCGGAATGCCATACGGTTCTTTTAGGAATCTTTTCTCAAACTGTGTCGTGAGTGTACGAGAAATTAGCTGATATGACACAATGATCCGATGAACCTAGAGGGGAGAGCACATCGACGGAGTGCTTCTCAGGGTGAGAAGTTAAAAACAAGTCCAGGGTGTTGGCAGTATTATATCAACGTCTGGTATTCACTTGGGCTCATTTACACCATCCTTCCGGTGTTGTCTGTCCAGAATGTCGAAGCCCACCAGAATTGTCTATGTTCAAATCGCCTGTAATCACGATTTCAGTATGAGGATACATGGATACAATTCTTTGTATGGAGTCAGACAGTGCATCAAAATCGTGAAAGCTCGAGTTGCTGTCCAGTTTGGGGCTCCTGTAGATAAAGTGAATGATTTTCTTACTGAGATGAAATTCCGAATTGGAACAGGGACTACATTGTGGTGGAATTTGGTAAGCAACATCACGTAAATGGCGAGACCGCGATGAGGAAAGAATAAATTCACTAGTTCGTAGCCAAATAGCTTCAGATCAGACTGATCTGAGAGGTGTGGGCGGGGATCTGTGTTGTGTTGCACTAAGTACCAAAACAGCTGGTCTGTACTTACAGACGTGGACGACGGACGTACATAGAAAAGTGATTACTTTTTAGCCCGCGTATATTGGCTATGTCCACCCTGAATTCCCTGGTCATAGTTACAAATCAACACAGTAAACGCAAACACCGACGATACTAAGCAAGGTTGCGAAGTGAAAATTCTGACGTTGGCTTACCGAATCAAATTGCTGTAGGTGTTATGCCCTTACAACAATATGAAACAGTGCACCAACAAAATTATATTATCACTTGAAGTGCCCTAAAGAAAACTAAGGCAGTTGACATAGACGGCATCCCAGAGGGGAATATTTGAAGTCGCGGCAATCACTTTGGCGGAAACCCCGCATCGACATTTGAAACTGGAGCTTTCTTCGAAGATTGGATAATGAGAATGATTATTAGCTGCGCAAGAAGGGAAACTCAATGGAATGTGCCAACTTCTTCGGAATGTGTCATTCTTCTGGCTATGACTGAACTAAGACTTACTTACTTAAGGTGGCGCTATAGCCCGGGGTGGACCTGGGCCTCAACTTACAAGCGTCTCCAGCCAGCTCGATCTTTAGTCAGCTGCCTCCAGTTTCGCACGATAAGTTGCTGGAAGTCCCCTTCCACTTGCGTGCGCCACCTGAGTCCCGGTCTTTCTCTACTGTGGTGTCCGTCCGCTCAACATGACCCAACCACCTCAGTAGCTGGATCTTCATTCTTCTGGCTAAGTCGATGTCACTGTACAGCCCCTACAATTCGTCGTTGTATCTTCTCCTTCACTTACCGCCTATGCAGACGGGGCTGACAATGACCCGACGAATTTTCCTTTCAAAACAGCCATAGAGCAGGACTGGGATTATTAGGGTCTTGTATAGGGTCACTTTTGTGGCTCCAGAGAGGACTTTGCTGATCAATTGCCGTCTTAGCCCAAAAAAGCTGCGATTGGCAAGTTCTGTTCCTCGCTGGTGTCGTTGTCTGAACTGATAGCGGAGCCTAGGCAGACAAAGTCATTAACTACCTAACAGTTATATCTGTCGAGGGTGACGTTCTGCATAATTCGTCGATGTTGTGTGTCCCTTCTTGTTGAATGGCGCAGTCGCTTCCGTCTCCGTACTCCTGCAAGCGCAACTAACATCACGCCACGCCGCTTTCTTCCGATTATGTCAATATCATCACGTATGCAAGTAATTGGACGGACTTTTGAAAGGTTGTGAATTTTGCACCATTCTTTCAAGATCATGTTAAAAAGATCGCATGACAGCGCATCGCCTTGTCTAAATCCTTTTTTGACATCACAGCTCATTACTGACCCTGACGGAACAGCGTGCAGTCTCCGTTGTTATTCATCCCAAATGGACGAGTTTGGCATAAATACCAAACCGAGACATGGCTCTGCATAGCTAAAGATGCTGCCATACGGCGCCTTAAAATCGGTGAATAAGTGATGTATATAATGGAATCATACTGATGTGGACCAATCAGGTTGTTGACGAACCGCTTTAGGCATTCACACAATACAGCGGTGTTAAGAAGACTGATGCCTATATAATTGCGCATTTGGCCCTCAAAGTTCGGAATATCCGCAACCCTACCTTGGCTGCAACAAGGTAATGGTCCGTGTTGATGTTGGCCCCTCGGAACGTTCGGACATACATAATATTGGAGGAGTGCCTTGCGTCGATCGCAATGCAGTCAATCTCACTGACGGTTGTTTGATTAGGTCTTTTTCAAGTCCCCTTGTGAATATCGGGATGTGGAAACCGCGTGCTAACTACAAGAGTTTTTCGCCCCGCCCCCGCAAAGTTGATTAGCCTGAATTCATTATCCGAAGTGATTGTTGCAAGCTATAGTAGTACTACTAAAGATGCCGTCCTTTGCTCGCCTTGCACTATTGTCACCGAGGCCAATTTTAATGTATAGCTAGGGCACTGCTCGTAAGACCTGTCCAAGAGCTCGTAAAACCTATATTTGGTGTCGTCATCGTTCTCCTCTGTGGAGGAGTGCGTGAATATAAGGCTAATGTTAGCAAATTTGGCCTTGTTACGAGGCGCTCGTTAACATATCGGAAACACAAGACTTCTTGCCTAAGTCTTCCTCTAAAAACAAATCCGCATCCAAAGAAGTGGTGCCGTCGATTGTTCATCCTCTTTTTATACAGCCCATTCCATCGTATTTTTTAGACGGTGGTAATATCTGCTTTGCAGCAGCCCAGGGCCTCCGGTATTTATTCGATTGCGCAGTATATCAAAAGACTCTACGTGCAGATCCCAAGTTCGTGGTCCTTGTTTCGTTTTCCCGGGGTTGTCAACAGTGGACCCGTCTTTGAAGTTGCTCTGTAACACAAGCTTAATTTTCCCGTCGGTACAACTCCCAAGCTGAGATGATACATATTTAGAATAGTTCCGGATCGAATGAAAGTGATCTTGATTCAGCGCTCTTCATCGAAGAGGGAGGAATTCGAGCTGGTTACTCTAGTATCGAGGATATCATTTTCACCATGGAACAGTCAACCTGTACGATTGTTTTCGAGCTGGACATGTCAGTTCGAAGCTCTTGTTTTGAAGAGCTTTCTCTAGCTTTTGTTTTGTTCTGAGTTTGAAAAAAACTTGCCGATCTCCTCCTCAAAGCGTGTTCATTTGGTTTTCCGCGGTTCCTTGTTTTAAACAAAGTCGAAACCTCGCATCCGACTCTTAATTCGACGTACCTATAGCCTGACATGGAGGCCTTCGATAGTACTTTCTAACAGCTAGTCTCCTTAGCATGTCTGTTAGATAGCGTTAAGTCGATTACTTGCTATCTTTCTCTCGTAACAAAAGCTGGTTAAAAGTCAACGTTGTTAACAATCGTGTCAGACGATCATATAGAATCCAGGAGATGATTGTTTCTTACGCTCCATTTGATATTGCCCCATCAAGTATCCCGAGCGTTAGCATCGCAGCTTATGATAAGTCCCATCTGTCTGGGATCACAGTATTCAATAAGATCGACTACTGCCTCGACTAGTTCCCGGTCTTCCGATCGCTCTTCGCATGTGTAACCATAGATGCGTTTGTTTCACACCCATGGATGCAATGTGAGGTTTTGTATTCAACATAGAAAGCCTCCTCTTAGGGATGCGGTAGCAGACTTGGAAGGCTGGAGGTGAATCTGAGTAAATATAATAGATAATTACTGACTCAGTCGTTTCTTGTCTCCATCCTTCTGAGGTGCAGGTAGGAACATGCGCCATACCTAGATTTAATGGTCTCGAAAGAAGCTTTCTGTAAGATCGCAATGGGAGAAAGCCCTTCTTGTTTTCCCGATTTGTTCGCTCCTTGTGAGAATACATAGATTCTCCACTTTTCAGTGCTAAGTCCAGGGTTCTGAGTACAAAAATGCATCAGCACATCCTCAGTTCCTAGCGAGATCTGATGATCTGAAAGCCTTAAAAGGCTTAGCTTTCAAAAGATTGACTTTTAGCACGGACTTGCTGAACCGTTTCAGAGTTTGCTGCGCATAGCCCATCACTCTGAGAGCTTTGCTTGTATGAAAACATTCGCTTGTTTGGCTGGCTCCCTCAGTTGATCAACATAATGTTTGCACACTGCATCGTTCAGACTGTTGTCATTGCCAGACTTCCCGGTTTGAAGGGCCGGAGAGATGCTAGCATCATCTTTATGGATGCGCCGGTCTCATCCCCTTTGGTGGTTCGAGGTTTTCCTGCGGGTGGGTTTTTAAACGACATCCAAGTTCCGTCCACGTGATTTGGAACTATTGCTAGTTCCAGAATCGGTTTCAGCCGGATCTTGTGCGTGGTGAAAGCCACCACAAGAGTTGTTTCTTCGTGGGATTTCACCGCATAGACTAACTTTCTTCAACCAGAACTACGACCTTTGCTGGTTGTAACACCGGCCTTATCCGGACAGCGTGTGCGTGTAAAATCACAGCTGCCTTTGTTTTTGTCGATGGGTTTGGCCGCCTTATTTGATTTACTCCCATTGGAACTAAAGCCTTTTTCGGTTTTCAATTTCATTCGGGTATTTTGCGTAAAAAATCCGTCACTAGAGGGAGTGCTAGAAATTCTCTTCCTCTCGATCTCCAAAAAGGTGATCTCGACCTCGAGAAGGGTGCAGTTTCAATTCCGAGATGTTGGGCGGTTTTAGTGGCCGTTTCTCGTTTCTTTCGCCGCTGACTGAGATTTTAAGATTCGGGATTTTGTCAACACTTGCCGTGTTTTGGGACTTGCGTTTCTCTCACGTTTTCTCTTTCTTTTGAATGGCTCCTTAGACGGTAGTCTTTCAGAGTGTGCACCTTCCAACTTTTCGGGTTCCCAGAAAAAGCCGTCAAAAACAGCACTCTGGCCAATAAGCTGTCTACTTCGATGGAGTTTAACCATATTTGGCAAATCTTTTGCAGTACTATTTCCAAGGTCCATGCTCAATCTACCGAACCTGTAGTAGAAAAAGTCGCAGGAGTCATTGGAATCGAGTGATCTATCAGCGGCTCGTTGAGTATACTGGTTGAGGTTTCTGTTGCCCTGCTATTGCGGATACCACTTTAAACCGTTTTATGTATATTTTGGTTTTTGGCGCTTGGTTCGAAGTCTCCCCGGAATTCTTTCAGACAATGAAGCCAAAGAAGGGAAGATGGAATCCCTTTACCCAATCAGGTAGACGAGTGGGCCAGCCTTAGAGGCAGACACAGAAAAGGATAGTCGCAAAGAAATACAGTTTTTTGGGGTTGGCTTGGAAGAAACTCAACCGCGTTGCAGAACTTCAAACACCATGGCGACTGAGCCAGAGAACCTAAGTAAAAACTAAAGAAATATTCTAATATGTGACAAAAGTGGCTCAAAAGAACCCTTAACAACGACTTTTGAATCGTCATTATTCATTTGGGCTCTTAAGTGAAAAAAAAAAAAAAAATCTTTCATGAGCAGTAATCCCTATAACCACTCTCCACAGACCTACACACATGGCTTACAATACTCAGCGCCAGTAATATATGTATGCCCCTCCTCAAGGTTTTTTGAATCCCAATAATTAACACAGCAACCCTCATTAATTATGGGCTAGCACATTTCATTTTTTGTTTCCTCTCAAACTTATCTGCAGTTCAATACGCGTGTTGCCACAGCACAAAATTGAGTTCCTTGAGAGTTGGGAATTTCTCATTAGCAAATTCTTTTGACTGTGAATTATCACCCAATCATCCTTTATAATTGTTTCATTCACATAATCAAGGAAAGTCCTCAAAATCCCGGTCTCCATCGTTAAATTGCAAAATTTCCAACTCAAAATCCCATCTGACTGAATTTAATTGTCCTAATCATGCATAAATCTTATGGCCGAGAGCCTTCGCTCATAAACAGGACAAAGGCAATAACGACGACTTTGTAGGAGTATTTATGCAAATCTCAAAAAAAGATGTAAGTACCTATCTCTGTCCTCGAGGATGTACGAATCCAATACGGATACTCGTTTCTAACAATATGAATCCTTAAAATCTGGCAATTGACTATAAATCATCGATTAAATTAATGCTCCAATTTAATTTTAACGACAACACTAGTTCAGGGACTTTCTTGTTGTCTTGTCCTCCTTCGGTTGACCCAGCTTAAGGACACCATGTGTCCATGTTTTTTTCTTTCTTTACATCTACACAGGAAAGTGAAATTATCAAAACAATAACAGAGCCATGTGCTCCTGCCAAGAAAAACGGAGAATGTCAAATCTACAAAAATGCCGGCTGTCAAGAGTTGTGAGGCGGCAAATACCCGTAAGGGCAAGGATGCTATGAAATGAGACCAATTTCTCACAGAATCTCTCACTAAATCCTTTTACGCAGGACCAAAAATTAGCCGAGAAAATTGAATCAAATTGAATGGCGATATAAAATCAACCGACTCCTGTTGCAAGTTTTCAGTTCATCGTCAATTTTCGGTCGGTTCGGTTGAGGAAACGGAACTCCCCCCACAGGACTATACATAGTGCTCCAGCATCCATTGAGAAAGATTTGTTTTTTAATTTTTTTTGTTTTTTTTTTTTTTGGAATATTCCAGCCCGCCCACATAATTGTCGATGTGAAAGTGTATGTGCGTCAAGGTGATGATTTATTCAGGATGTTTTATGTCTTCGTGGTGAGCGCTTAGTTAAATCTCTTGAAACCCAACTCCTTGAGCACATTAAACCGCAACACACAATCCTGGTACGACACGGAATTGCTAATTAATTATTCATCAAGAAAATTAAGCTGCCTTTCTAATTATTTTCGGTGTCGCATAACCAAAAAAATCAAAAAAAAAAAAATTTAAATCCGAATCCGCGCGTTCTTCACTTTGTGCCGAACTTATGCGCCCCATCACGCGTGTTGCGTCGTCGTATCTTACGTTGTATTATTAAGAAGTGAAAATTCAACTTTCACATAGCACTCGGGTGAAAAGTGCGAAAATAATTTTTCTGAATATTTATACTCGTACTACAATAGGTTTTTGGAAAATTTCAGCTGGAAAATTGGCCCGGAATTAGTTTTTTAAAAATTCATGTGATGCGTGCGGAGTACCGTGTGTTGTACGGCTGTCGCTTTTCCATGGCCATGTAGTGAGTGCGTCCTTTGTTGTATGGTATGATGTGTGATGTTTTTACTTCCTATGCCCTTCGAGCCGTTGGAATAAAAAGATAAAACCAAAAAAAAAAAAAAAAAACACAACAAGGAGGCGACTTTAAATATTTCCAAGGATTAATGCTGGCAGACTTGCTTTGGATTATAGCAATTGGAAATTTCGGGTATGCGTCTTCTTCTTACGTAGACAGTTTGCTTTTTTTTTTTTTTTTGTTTGGAACTCTCTTGGGATGTACCTACTTGAAATTATCAATTTTCAGAGAAAAAGGTAGTCGATAGGACGGCCACTGGAAGCTCCCCCAAGGAGCTCCCATGTTGGGAAAATCTGTCTTTTTCTTTTGTATTTTCGACAATATGGGAATATGGGATGATGACGAGGAAAAATATCCCCATTATGCAACTTCCGAATTGTCAGTTGCCGCTTTGGTATTCCCTTTGTCCAAGGATTCAAAGGATAATCAATCACTATAACCACTTTGGTTATAATACACTTTCATTATAATAACTTTGACATTTTCTCGAGGCACGGGATCAGTATATTTTCAATGTTTTCTAAGCTTTAAAGTTTTCTGGTGGTTGGGGTGGTTTTAAGTTCAGTAAAACACTACAATAGTATTGGGGAATGCGATTAATTAAGCCTGAAATGCCTGAGGGTGGACCCTTTTTGGATCATGGAAGGGAGTCTCATAAATTTGCTTTTAATTGACGATAAAATATGTCAATTAAGTCCGGAACTGATTTAATGCTGCTTCGGGTTTTAGCAAAAGTTTGGTTAATTCTTCCCCCAACCTATTGTGGGGGCGGTGGAGGTCGTCCATAATAACAGCGTGCCATCGTGTTCTGGATGCTGCTATGTACTTAAATTCCCTCCGGTGTAACCCCAGTGTTCGTGATTCCTCCTCAACTGTTTATCTACACGTTTGCTTGGGGGGGGGGTCCATTATTCTGTCTCATTGGGAAAGCGGATTTTATTGCAGGTGCGTATTTTTCGCGATGGAACTGTCTTCGCGTCGTTTGATGTGACTATTCCCGACCATTTTCTGCTTTGTATGCGGATGTCTATGGGGATCAGGAAACTGCTGACTAACCTGTAACTTGGATTGGGCCATGGTTTCCACACCTTGATATCCATAAAAGGACCTTAGCTGTTTACTGACCAACAAACCGTCAGCCAAATTGATCGACGTTATTCATTGCTCCAGTGTTTCGAGGTGCTAACATGGATCCCGACCATTGTCTTGTTGTAGCCAAGATAGGGTTGCGGGCGGATATCCGTAATAGCCAAATGCGCCGAACCATTGTCAGGAAGTTCAAAGCCCACCAGTGCCTTTTCCGGTTGAGTTCTCCCTAATTTCTCGATAAATCCGATGCTTCGAACGTTGCAACCCAATGACTTCACTGCTAATGAGGAATCCATAAGGCCGCCTCTGACCCTGATTCGAGTACGAAAGCGGCAGCCTTGCAGAAAAGCAGAAAAGAACGAAAGTGGCTCCCGAGCTCGGCAAGCAGAAAAGAAGGAAAGAACATAGGCTCTTCAAAAGAAAATGCACGAGAAGCGCTTGATCGAGGCCCTAGAAAGGTGCTACCCGAAGAGTTCGGAGGTTTTACCCCCCCCAAAAAAAATGAGGGTGCTAAAGCTGTAAGGTTGGAATAGAAATCTACGAGGATTAGGAAGGGAACCAAGGTCGGTCCTGAGAATCCGAAAAGACCTGGACGAAGACAGACAATATTTGTGACCCTTCGATCAAAATGTAGTCAGCACAGCCATTTCCAAGCTTAAATCCAACCAAGCTGCTGGACCCGAGGTCTTAACTGCCGAGCTGTTTAAAGCAGCAGGTGATGATTGGATACAGAGCATACGAGGGTTCCGACCGCAACGTAAAGATAGCGGCACGCGTCAATAAAAGCTAGTGCATGCTAGTTGTGCCTCTTTTGGCAGTTACTTACCGAAGTTTCAGTCATTTTGAACGCTCAGTTTTTAGTTGACAGTCGTTTGAGTGAGTTGATGTGAGTGTTTTTGTGAAAATGGAAAAAATTGAGTATGGAGCTGCTATTACTCGTAAATTCTTGTTTTTGAAAGGCAATACGCCTACGCAAACCAAAAATGAGTTGGACTCTGTGTATGGGGACTCTGCACCATCATTTACCACAGTGAAATTTTGGGCAGCTGAATTTAAACGTGGCCGTACGAGCTTGGGAGATGATGAACGTTCGGGACGTCCAAAACCTGCAACCACTGACGATAACATTGCTAAAGTTCACCAAATGGTGTTAGACGACCGCCGAATTAAAGTGAGAGATAGTAGAGGCTATGAAAATGTCCAAAGAACGTGTTTGTTACATATTAAATCAAGATTTAGGCATGAGAAAGCTGTCCGCGCGTTGGGTGCCGCGTCTGCTTACGTTAGACCAAAAACGTGTTCGAATGAACATTTCCAACGCTCTGTTGGCGCAATTTAGGCGCAATAAATCCGAGTTTTGGCACCGATTAATTACTGTAGATGAAACTTGGATACACCATACTCCCGAAACAAAAATTCAGTCAAAACAGTGGATTGCAAAGGGCGAGTCGGCTCCAAAAAAAGCAAACACAGTTTTTTCGGCTGGGAAAATGATGGCGACTGTTTTTTTGGGATAATAAAGAATTTATCTTCATCGATTATCTTCAAAAAGGAAAACCCACTACAGTAGCATACTACGCATCATTACTTGCCAAGCTGAAGGCAGAAATTGCGGAAAAACGGCCACATTTGCAGAAAAAGAAAATCCTGTTTCACCAAGACAACGCGCCGTCTCACACCTCAGCGGTTTCCATGGCAAAAATCCATGAACTACGGTTTGAACTGCTTGACCATCCGCCTTACTCACTAGATCTAGCCCCAAGCGACTTCTTTTCTAAAAACTGCGCTCGGAGGACAGAGATTTTCGTCAAATGAGGAGACAATCACCTTCGTGAACAATTATTTTGCAGAGAAAAACGCCAAATACTATTTGGACGGGTTAAAGAGATGTTAGCATCGCTGGGAGAAGTGTGTTACAAGGAGAGTATGTAGAAAAATAAAACAAAATTTTGAGAAAAAATGTCTTGTATCATTGTTCGGTCAGAAACTTTTCAGACAAGCCTCGTACATCAACTCATCTGCAAAATCTGGATCGATCAAACCATGCTCGACGAATGGAATCTCAGCATTTTTTTGTCGGATCCTAACGAAGGGAGATCCCCTGAACTGCGTCAACTACTACCTCAACATCGTATATAAAATCGTGTCTGTCATATTATGTGAACACTCAAGACCCTTCGTAAGTAGTCTGACGGGCCTCGATCAGTGTGTTTTATAGCAGGAAAGACACCATAAATCAAATCTTCAAATTACGGCCGGTCATGACGTAAAACCATGTCCAATGCCAACCTCACTCGATTATTCAAGATGATGGTGGAGGAAGCACGCTTCTCTGTCTTGGTCGGTAATGAAAAAACCGAGACCTTCATTGTGCGAAACTCGCTTACTCCAGAGGGGCCAACTTTCAAAAGCTTATTGGGTTATTTGTGTACGCTGGGGAAATGGGAAGAGCACAGTAAAAATGAATTTTGCTGTCAATGAAGCACAAACAAAATATAGGGTCCGCCAAAAATGTTTTTTTTTTTTGAAAATGCTATAAAAAAAAACTAAATTTCTTTTTTTATTTGAAAGTACAATCCTTCTGGTTAATAATGGAAAATAATTTCATTCAAATGGCTGCCTCGGCTGGCCATGCAGTAGCCTACACGATCGGTCCAATTTTTAGGCACATTATCGATTGTGTGCAGCTGTATTTCACCAATGGCTTCACGAATATTGTCCTTTAAAGCGTCAATTGTCTCTGGCTTGTCGGCGTAACACTTATCTTTTACGGCATCCCACAAATAATAGTCCAACGGTGTCAAATCGCAGCTCCGGGGTGGCCAAACGACATCATCTCTGCGGCTGATAATGCGATCTTCAAAAACAGGGCGCAAAACGTCGAGTGTAGCTTCGGCTGTGTGGCACGTAGCGCCGTCCTGTTGAAACCAAATGTTGCCAATATCCTCCTCTTCAATTTTTGTGAACAAAAATTCGTTCAACATGGCCCGATAACGATCGCCATTGACTGTAACTCATTTGCTCATTTTCGAAGAAAAATGGCCCAATTATGCCTCTGGACTCGTTTTGGGTGTATCGGCTTTTCAATGTATGCGTGCGGGTTTCTGTGCCCCAAATGCGACAATTTTGCTTCTTTACATACCCGCCAAGATCAAAATGAGCTTCATCTGAAAAGATGATTTTTTTGGCAAAATCGGCATCATGATTTTCAAAGTAATGTCGCAATATTTCCCAGCGTTGTTCAAGCGTATACACAACCATATTCATTCAGCGGAAGGATAAAACTAATTATCTGTCAAATCAGACATGAGCTAAGTGTTACCATTCACGAGATAAGCACTAGTTGAAAAAAAAACGTTAGATGGCGGACCCTATATATCTCATCACCAAAGAGCGACACTTAACATCGATGCCTGGAGCAAACGTCACAATAGGCAATAGTCACAACTTGGGTTCATCTTTTACCATGTTAATCATCTTTCGTACGGAATATCTTGCGCCCCATACCTGACAGTTCGAACATTGCGCCAGCTTGCAGTGGACTCCTGGAAGAAGTTCCCTGAGACATCGGAAATCCAACAGAACGATTTTTACGTCGATGCCCTGTAAAAAGGTGCTTCTACCGTTGAAGGACTTTTCAAGGTTTCAATTTGAGAAAGTGGAGCTCCAACTGCTCAGAGTTTTTAGAATCGCTGCCAGACGATCTTCGTGAGCACTCTTCTTTTGAACGCGAATTTTATGAATCGGTTAAGTTATTGGGCTTACTGTGGAATCCAATTAAGGATTCATTTTAATTTAAGATTGCCTTGCCTGAGCGACCTGCATGTACCAAACGCGAAATCTTATCGGACACTTAGCGGATATTTGATCCCCTTGGATTTTTGGCACCAAGCGTTGTTGCATTAAAAATCATTTTTCAACGCTTTCCTGGGGTGATGCTGCTCCTGTCGAAATTGCCAAAGAATGGTTTAACATCCGCTCTGAAATTCCATTAGTGCAGTGGTTGGAGATTCCTTATCGTATTTGGTACAGCAGCTCCGTGGAATATCATGAGTTTTGTGATTCTTCATTGAAAGCTTATGCAGCCGTTATTTATTGCAAGAGTCAACATACTGACGGATCTTTTGTAACATCTTTAGTTGCTCCAAAAAGTAGAGTTGCCCCCATCAAAGAACTAACTATTCCGCGCTTGGAATTATGTGGTGCGCTATTGTTTTGCCGACTTTTCGCTAAACTCAAAACATCACGGATTCACAAATAGTCCTGCACTGGCTGTCTGGTCATCCTGCTCGCTGGAGCGTTTTCATCGTCAATCGTGTAGCAGAGATCGTGTCTCTAATTCCCCGTTCTTGTTGGAACTATGTTTGCTCCAAATTCAACTCAGCGGATTGTGCCTCCCGTGGTATTCGCCCTTTGAAGTTAAAGGATTTCCATTTGTGGTGGAAAGGGCTTCCTTGGCTGTCGGAGTCGTCGAATAATTAGCCTAACTATGACGATATGACTTCCGACACGGATTTTCCAGAACCGATGCTGGAACTTCGACGTGGTGCAGCAACACCCGTTTTACTTACTGCTTGCTACTTGGACGAAGAATTTTTAGATAATGCAGTTTCTCGGTTGTCGTCATTCGTAAAAGCCATTCTCATGCTCTCATTCTGCTTTCGGTATGCCAATAACTGTCGCCTATCGCCAGTTGATCGAAACTTAAGTTCATTAAACACTAGCAAACTACGAGTACAACATGCAAAAACTGTACAACGGATTTTTTTCTGGAAGGAAAGGAAGGAGCCTGCTCTTACAAGGTCAGCCACTTCTGCCAAAGTCAAGGATGTTAAGTCTCATGCCGGGTTAGTACGCGTAGGGGGAAGAATTCAGAGCTCTGCATTAACATCATCTGCTAAATACCCCATTATTTTGCCTAGAGCACACGCCGTTGTTTTACTACTCGCCCAACACTATCACGAAAAATATCTTCGCGTCGGAGTTTCAGAATTGTTCAGCTTATTGAGACAGAATTACTGAATCGTTGGGTGTCGAAGCTTGATTCGAAAAATAGTAAACAACTGCGTTATTTGCGCTAAAGTCAGAAAAACTACCTGTTCTCAACTTATGGGATCTCTCCCCGCGGAACGCGTAAATTTCGTCTTTTGCTTGTGTAGGAGTTGATTTTGCTGGTCCATTCACACTGCGACTGGTACGTGGGCGGCACCCCACCTTCGTGAAGTCATATATCTCACTCTTTGTTTGCTTCGTTACCAAGGCTATCCACTTGGAACTCGTTGGCGGCTTGTCGATTGAGGCGTTTTTGGTTGCTCTAGACCGTTTTATCGCACGTCGAGGGAAACCCGCCGAAATCTTTTCAGAAACTAACTGAGATGCATTCAGTACTTCTAGCGAAACATCAAATCGATATTGTTGAAGACCATTTGTCAACTGGAAAAATTTTGTGGCGATTTATTCCACTCTCATCACCGCACTTCGGAGGATTGTGAGAGGTGGGAGTAAGGTCTGTCAAGCTTCATCTTAAAAGAGTCATTGGTGATCACGTACTTACATAAGTATGAAGAGTTTTACACCTTTTTATCTGGCGCCGTAGCATTACTTAAGTCCCGTCCTCTCTGTTCCCGTGCGGACGATAATTTTGATGCATTCACCCCTTTCCATTTTTTTAATTGGTCGTCCATTTACTTCGATTTTCGAACCCCATATGAATAATTTTAATCCTAATTTTCTGTCAAGTTACCAGAGACTTCAACACCTGAACAACGTGGGAAAGAACAATAAGAAAAAGAAGCTCGCGAACGTGAGATGCGTGGGAACGTGATCGTATTATATCCGCATCACATCACTATCCCAGCGCATTATATCCACCATTGAATAGGAATTTAATTGGGCCAATGTTGCCACATATCGGTTTAAGTCTACGTCCGCCTCAGGCTGGTATGCATGGTTTGCCCTCAATGTCGCCCTATCATTCCAGCAGCCAACGCCAAAATCCACATAAAACAATGAGCTTGAATTTATGTCTTTCATTGCCTGGGGTTCCAAATCTCCAACATGGACCGAATATACCACATCATCCACAAACATCAGGTCTCGGATTAGGTAATCCTGGCGCTGGACTTGCCCACTGAAGTTTTTCAGCAGCGGCTTTGGGTCTATCTCACCATATATTGAATTTATCTCATCATCATATGTCACCCTATCATCCACCGATCACAGCTCCCCATCAATTGTCACCGCATTCGACACCGCATTCGCATGTGTCTACAAATAGTTCACCACATGGTAGCTTAAATCTTACACAAAGCTCTGCTGGTAAGCATTCTGATGCCACAATTATTACATCATCCACATCTGCAATCCAGTCCCAGTTCTCGCACAATATAAATGCTCAGTCGCCAAAAAGCATTCCATACTACGCTCATCATCGTGGTCATCATATTTTGTTACATGCGGTCAGCTCAATGGCACTATATGCAGCACATCAGCAATCTTCATCAATTTCGATGTCTTTAGCTGCTCATAATCACCGCTCTTCTCCATCGGGTGGTATGAAAATTCCCACGCCAACCTCCTCCTCAGTCGGTCAACCCCAATCCATACCACCGAGCACGCACAATCAAAATGGAGGTCGCGCATCAAATAGTCCCCGGCACCCGCTTGAAAAGCCACACCAAGGTATTGGTTCCGTAGATACTACAAATGAGCCGACTACTCTCGATCTCACTAGATCAAATTCCAATCACGCCTCGAGCATTGGAGGTGCTAGTTGTGTTGGATCTCCAGCAAATAATCGGACTCCTCCATCGCATGAGTTGAATGGTACCGCCACAACAATCGTCAGCGATGCATCAGAGTCTAGTAAGGATCCCAGTAAATGTTACACCATCCAGTGGAAAAATTGGTACTCCAAACAAGGATAATGACAACATCAAAAATACACCAAACGACGAGACTTCAAAACAAAAGCCATCAGCACCAGTTACTGTTGCTCCTTCAACAACAACCTAGTGCAAGGTTTTTGGAAACGTTAGCATAACGAGTACCTCATTTCTCTTCAAAAGCGCCCAAAATGGAAGCAACTTAACCGATACATCGAACCCGGAGACATGGTGAGTCAAATATGCCGCAATCTAAGTGGATATTGGGGGTCGTATAGGACTCAACCCAAGGAATGGCTTGCACACGAGTCGTGCGAAGAATCACTATTGCTAATCACTGCTCCTTTGGGTTCATTGGAATAATCGCGAGTACATCCAACTGTCCAACTTCTGTCGACACAGCGCAGAAAGACTTTACAAGACACGGAGGAAGGGTATTAAGTGGCAAAGCTACATATCAGCTTCAGTCCATTTTTTTGAATTTGTACAAAAATGTTCAACAACTCAATAAGTGGCGACGAACCCGGAATGACGTCGGGAGCATCTCTGAAGAGACAAAAAGTTGTATATGTATATTGTCAATCAGGACGCTGTAAAGTCAGGTCCGCCGCGGATTTGCTTGGTGCCACGTATTCGGATGGCCAATTTCGATGACTTTGCCGCATAAATCTGGCTGAATTTGCTGGATGGCGTTCGATATGTTGACTTTTGCTGTTTGTTTGCATAGATGTGCGAGTTAAAATAGCCCCAAAGGAAGAAGTCTAAAGGCGATAAATCGCACGATTTCGGAGGCCATTTCAAGTCACTGCTGCACTAGATAACTATGTCCACTAATAGCTCGAGCAGAATGTCCATCGTGGCATATGCTGTATGGCACGTACTACCATTCTGTTTGAATCACACGTCGTCGGTATCCATATCATCCAGTTTAGGCCACAAGAAGCTGCTTATCATTGATCTGTAGCGCTCGCCATTGACGGTAATGGCAATGCCAGTTTTGTTTTGCAAGAAGTACGGACCGATGATTCCAGAGTGCATTTTGTGCTGGTGTATCTGGTGTGGATTAGTATCGTCCCAAATCCGACAATTTTGCTTGTTCACACCTCCATTCTTCCAAAAAAGGGCCACGTCGCTAAAGATGACTTTTTTCTCGAACGAAGCACTGATTTTGAGCAAAAATTTTTGATGATTTGCAGATGTTTTTCAAAACTATAACCTTCCATGGTGATTTGCCATACACTACAGAGCAACAAATTTGACAAATGTTGCTTCAACATTATGGCCGCTATAACCTCTAACAAATTTCGATCGTCCCTATTGAAAAACACTTTAGTAAATGAGGGTATGATCAAATGACAAACAAACCGGTCCACGTCGCTAATATAAGGTACAACTTCACTGGGAATAACTATAGCATCATGACCAAAATTCAAATTCAACATTTGAAGGACATCATGGACTAGTGGCAAAACGTGGTGTTTTCAATATAAGATCCAGAAACCAAGCGTCAAAATGCCGATTGTGTCGAGTTTAATGCTTTATTAGGACTGACAGAAATTAGAGTTTGACATTTCATTATATAATACTATATATGTGTTATGAGTGTGAATGAATATGATTAGTTGTTGTTCAATTCACAACACCTTCCCTGAACAATACATTCATAGTCGTGCATGAATATAATTCAAAGTAAGACTTCGTATTTCCAAAAAAAAATATTCAATTCTGCTATAAGCTGCAGAAGTTTACTACTGGGTATTCCTTTCGTGAATAAATCTGCAATCATATCGCTAGTTGATACGTACTGTAGCTCAATTTCTTTGCCATCGTCATCGCAAAATAAAGTTCTTACTTCTTCGGGAATTAGCTCTTTTGCCAAACATTTCAGCCATATCCACTCTGCTTCTGTTGACGACAAGGTAATTTTTTTTTACGTTTTAGTTGCCCACGATACTACTCTACATTGTCTACATCACTCTCCCAATCCGCGTCGCAATATCCTGTAATGACATCACTATGTTTCTTGACATATGTTAGGCCTTTTTCAGCAGATCCCTTGAGGTAACGCATGACACGCTTAACTGCTTCCCAGTGTGCCTTCTCTGGATTTGAACCATATCTGCTCACGATATTTACAGCATAGCAAATGTCTGGCCTAGAGATTTGAGCCGCAAACAAAAGGCAACCAATGGCTTGCATATAGGGCACCTTAGACATTCGTCTTCTTTCAGCTTTGTCTTTTGGTGACATGTCATCAGGTAATTTCTGATACCAATCAATTGGTGTTGAAACGGGATTGCAATCACTCATTCCAAAACGTTCAAATACTGATGATTTGTACTGTGACTGGTCGACTGTTATTTTACCTTCACTGCGAGTGATATGCATGGCCAAAATTGATGATACCTCATCCATGTCCGTCATTTTAAATTTTTCCGACAATTTCTGTTTAATTTTCGTCCACATATATTGTGACTGTAACTCGTATACCGGGCCCCCGCCCAATTATCAAGGCTTCGCCCATTAATGACGTTGTCTAATAAAAAGCGGGGGCAGATTATTCTATACTGGTCTTATCGTAAACATCTTCAGATTACAGCCTCTGAATGGTTGCTACAATTTGACTAGTTACAAGTTGCCGGTCATGGGTCTTGTTGGCGGCTTGACCACCGGTAGTCCATACCAGGACTTAAATCACGGTGCCATGGGAGTCAGGAGCCCCCCGAATCTCGGTCCGGGCCTGACTTGTTAGAGGTAGGCCCCCTTGTGGGACGGCTGTGGTTTAAACTCAAATTGCGGGAACGGGTCTAAGAACAGCAAGAGGTTTTAGGTCGGCCTCGACTCATACCAAGGGTGGAACTTGTGCTTCCAACACAAGTTCTGCTTTGGTATAATATATAAGCGGGTATAAGTATATATAAAGCGAGTATTATTAGCGATGGCAAGGCGTATCCTTGCTCCCAATGGGTGTATGGGCATCTCGTAAACATAAGGTCTTATGACAGGTGGTTTACGTTAAAAATCCAGGTACGTTCTGTAACTCGTATACCATCTGATCTTGTGGCATTGTAATAAAAGCATTGATCCACTTCACTACTTATTAAATCCATATCCAGTAATTCTAAGTTAAGAGTATCATTCCATACAAGTCCGGATTGTTTGAGGCCATATATAGATTTCAACAGTTTGCATGCTTTACCGGAACTATCGTCAAATCCGCGAGGCTGTTGCATGTAAACATCTTCCTTTAACGATCCATTCAAGTATGCACATGTTAGAGCGTCCATTTGATGGATTTCCATATCGTATTTCACTGTCAATGCCAGTAAGAACCTCATGGACTCGTATATTCGATTCCGACTTGTTGTGAAAAACCCCTAGCGACAAGTCGAACTTTCCTGCGTATTAAGCGCCAATCACCATCGATTTTTGTCTTATAGACCCACTTCGACTTGATGGCTTTCTTGCCGTCTGGAAGGACCACTAACACCCAGGTCGCATTAGCTGGTAGGCTTTCGATTTCGGTTTTCATCGCTGCATCCCATTCTTTTGTGTGTTCTGATGATGTAACTTCTTCAAAAGTTTCAGGGTCACTATGAATAAACTTCATGGCACGAACTTCAACATCGGTAATTTCTTGAGATTGGGTATCATCTTGTTCTGCCATTGTTACCTCAGGACTCAATGCATCGAAAACCACAGTATCTTCAAATTCTTCTTGAAAAGTTTCATTTGTGCTAGATTCATCTACATGTGGTGTCAATTCAACGGCGAATGCATTACCTTCCCCTGAATTGGCATCTCCACCAGAAACTGAATCTGGAAAATAAACATTATCAGTGAAATTCTTTAAATTTGAAGAATTGTTTTCAAGGAACAAAACGTCCATACTTATGATGATTTTATTGTTCTTTGGGTTGAACAATCGATAAGCCTTGCGTTCGGAACTATACCATTATACATACACTCGTCCGATTTTGGAGATAACTTCGGTGTGTGCACCAACGCAGTACAGCCAAAAACGCGTAAAAACTTCAAATTTGGTCTCTTACCGCACCATATTTCTTCGGGACAAATTTGACTTCCTCTGCGTGGTACACGATTGGGCTTCAGCCCAAAAACGCAACGAACTCTGTCCATCAACGTACGGTTCATTCTCTCCGAGACACCGTTTCGCTCCGGAGTGTATGGAGTAGTTTTTTGGTGAATAATGCATTGTTTTTCAAGTATGATTCGAAATTGTTAGGGATATATTTTCCGCCTTTGTCGGTGCGTAATATTTTTATTTTAGGTGAGCACTGATTTTCGCATACATTTTTGAATTCAATAAATTTGCCAAACACATCAGACTTTTGTTTAATTGGATAAACGAAAACTTTTCTCGAATGGTCATCAACGAACGATATTTAGCACCAGAGTTTGTCTATGTCTTCAATGCTTTTGTTACACACATGACCAAATCTACGATGTCAGAGATTAAAATTAACTTTAGTGACTAGCGGTTTACGTTCTTGATTTTCGCATTGCAGTTTATACAAATCATTTTCAACTGTAGCAAATGCCATTAAGTTTTTATTTTTGTCGTAAATTTTGCACTGAGCACCTTCAAAAACAACTTTTTTGCCACTTTTTGTCATTTGCCGTACCGAGGGTAGATTCGCACACAATTCGGGCACGTATTTTCAGTGCAGGATAAATTTTAACCCCATGAGTGGTGGTTTAATTTGGCATCACTGCCATTGTATCGTTCAGTTGTCAAAACGCTATCGAAATCTGTCATTCTCATCTGCTCATTGTTTTGTTTTTTGTCATTGTTTGGTGCATAACAATAACAATGAGCAGAAGAAGCAGCAATTTTTCATCAGAGGAATTCGAGTACTAGAGTATTAGAATTTGTGAAAAAAAAGATATTATAGAATGTATAATCTGCATCTGTCCAAAAACTTTCTTCAGTTAATCTAGAATTAACTCAGCAAATTTGCTAGGTTAACTCGGTATTTGCTCAGGATTAAAATTGACTGAAAAACATGTTTCTGGAGTTAAATCGAGTTTAACCCTGAGACTCGCATGAAAAACTGACCCTAAGTTAGTTTCACCTACACATTCTGCTGTCATTTTGTTGTTGTTTGCAACATCCTTGTCGCTTAAGACACCTTTGTCAACGACACTCCAGACACCTTTGATGATAGGGCACGATTTCGCTTACCTCTTCGACACATCACAGTTTTCACGACCACGCAAACTTTCAATGATGTCAGCACCGTGCAACAGAATTTTGTGGGCACTTACAGGCATTTTGTACCAATTATATTTGCTGTGTCCAAACAGTAAGTACGGAACTTGTGGTAACAATTTACAAACCTAAAGTCAATGTCTTTAAAATAATTGAAAAACGTTTGACCAGTTTCGGGTCTAAGCCTATTATTTCAGCAGTTTTTGCTGGATCCTTAAAAACTTTTCGGGCCGTGTTGCCGAATCTACTAAGATTCCCAATTCAGATCTAAATTCATTTTGTAATAGTTCTTTTCAGCACCTCTTGCCTGATAACTTTCATTTTCCATTTTCTAAGACACATGTAGCAGTGCTTCCATAAATATAATGTGTGCATGAGGACTTTGTAAGCCGTATGAATAGGCAGTGGTGTCAGAAGATATTTGTAAGTAAAGTTCAATGTTGTTCATGTCGTTAAGAGATGCCTTGCATAGCAAACTGTTCTTCATAACAGCATTACATGTTTTGCCATCTACCATTGTTTCGAATAAAGTATGATTGATTAAAACAGTTTTGTCGTTAAATGTTACCCTTGTGGCTTCTAGACAATTTATTTCGGCTTCCAGATGGTTGAGCTCTCTTGTTATTGTTCCAATATTTTCTTTTGTGAATTCGAAATGTACTGGACGGCAGTATCTTGGAAAAGATGTTCTTGAATTTATCCAGATATTTTCAGTACCAGAACCAACTTTCCTTATTTCTAAAGGTACTATGCATGATAGCACAATATCTGTTTCACTTGCCTCAGTTTTACTTATAACGCGAGTGCCCTCCACTATCATCAGAGCCCCATTTCCACAAACATACTAAAGTATCACCGTTTTCTAACTGGCTCTCAAAAGTTTCAAGGGGTGTAGGAGGCAAACGTTGTAGTGTCAAATCCAACAGTGACTGTAGTTTACTCGTAAGTTCGCATAAGGTTTCGGTTATAGTCAAAAAATTACTTATTGCATAACGGGCTGGTTTCACTTCTAAAAGAGTATCGTAAATATTAGCATTTCTTTCTTCTGCGCGTTTTCAAAGTCGCTTATACTCGTATTGATATTTTGTCGGTTATAAAGGTTAGGACTTCTGCAGGTGTATATGGCTTGATCGTATTCAGGGTTTCGGGTTTCTTAAGCTTTTTAAGTAATTTAGGAGAACACTTGACAACCCTTTTTACGATTTCGGCTTTAGAACGCTTTCCTTCTATTCTAAGCTAAGACTCAACAGCAAATAATAATTCTTCGGCCGATCTTTCCACAAAGTTTCGAATTTTCCGTTTTTTAGCTCTGTTTCCACGTTCCTGGAATTCCTTTTCCGGTCTTCCTTGTCCAGAAGTTGTCGGTACAAGGATTTCAGGCAATGGAACTTGGAACTCTCTTTGAAGCCTAAACTCTTCAGCTTTTAAAAATCGTTCGGTTCACATTTTTTTTTCTTGATACTTTTTGAAAAGGTGTGATACAAAAGTTTTACTGTTCAACAGCTAGTGTTGTTCTAAATCAGCCAGGGTGCACCGGGCCAAACAGTTAATAAACAATTCTATCTTGGTGTTTCGAAGCGTTTGGTACAACGTATGGGCTAGAATGTCGTGCAGAAGGAAGTTGGCGATTGTTGCACGACAATGCTCCATCTCTTCGATCGACACTTATGACCGACTTAATGGCTAAAAGTCGCATTTTAACTGTCAACCGTTCATCGAATTTGGCACCATGCGACTTTTATCTTTTCGGAGAAATGCATATGCCGATGAACGGAAAGCGTTTTGTGGACGTAGAACCCATCCAAAAGACGTGTACCGACATCCGGAAGAATATCCCGCCGACGACCTAAAGCTCTCATTCAACATGATTTTAGGCCGTGCAAATTACTGTAATGGGAGGAGGTTATCTTGAATGAAATAACTCCGTTTTCCCAAAAAAACCTTTTTGTTATTCATATTTTTGAAAAGTCCTGTTTACTTTAGAACGCACCTTTTCAGAGGTTTGGTTTTTTAACTGGCAACACTGTTTCTACGGATTGTCAATTTGACAGCTGAAAGTTGATTTGTGGTTAGCACGTTTTGCCATTTTACGGTGAATAGTTTAATGCCAGAACAATGCATGCAAATTGTGCAACCTTATTTTGAAAACCATGGTTCAGTTCACCAAACTTATAGTGCTCTTCGTCCATTTTACGGTCGACATAATCGTCCATCTGAACAAGTTATTCAGAACACCACGTACACTCTAGTGGATAATACGCATCCCCAAAGACGACAAACAGTGCGAACAGAAGAAGCTAGTACCATTGTGGAGCGCAGTGTTGAGGAGAATCCGAATGAGTCGATTCGCTATTGGAGCTATGCCCATCCACTTTGTTGAAGATTTTACGGAAAGATCTTGGCTTAAAAGCTTATAAGATCCAGCTTGTGCAAGAGTTGAAATCGCGTGACCATTATACGTGTCGTAGGTTCGGTGAATGGGCCGACCACATAATTCAGCTTGATCCTCACTTTCAACGCAAAATTTTGTTCTCCGATGAAGCCCATTTTTGGTTAAATGGATATGTAAACAAGCTAAATTGCCAAAACCCAGAAGCCTTTGTCAAGACGCCCTTACAACCATTAGAACTCACTATTTGGTGTGCTTTATGGGCTCGTGGAATCATCGCCCCATATTTCTTTAAGAACGATGCCGGCCAGAATGTTACCGTCCATGGAGAGCGCTATAGTAATACGATTTCTGAATTCTTCGTTCCACAGTTGAATGGCATCGACGTGACAGAGCTTTGGTTTCAACAAGATGGCACAACATGCCATAGGTGCGCGACATCATCAATTTACTGTGGGAAACATTTGCTGAGCGCTTAATTTCACGTAATGGACCTGTGAACTGGGCTCCACGATCCTGTGATCTCACACCTCCAGATTACTTTCTTTGGGGGTATGTGAAGTCACTAGTCTATGCCGGTAAACCAGAGACGTTGGACGATTTGGAAGTCAACATTCGCCGTGTTATTGCTGATATACGGCCCCAGTTGAGCGATAAAATTGTCGAAAATTGGACTTTACGATTACGCTTCATTCGATCTAGCCGTGACGCGCTTATACCTGATATTATAAAAAAAAACACTTGGCATAAAATTATCTATTAAATAGATAATTTAGACATTAACATCATCTTCAAGTATTTGATTTCATATTGAATTTGTACACCTCTAAAAAAAAACCACCTTTAAAACACTTAGCTTGAGCCTCCACGAATATTGACATTAGGAAACTGATGCTACTTCGATTCGAGAAATCAAATCAATTCAAGAATTCCATTCCAAAATGCCAAGCTTATGCTCCAAAATGCCTTTATGGTGGTGTATTAGGCCGAGTTTTAGGTAAAAAGCGGTCACTCAGAGAAGATCCACAACATTTTCGAGAGAAAATTCTTTGCCTTGCATTACAAATCCAGTGAATGTATAACAATGGTTCAGTCAAGAGCATCTACAAATCCCAGTCACCGTTCGATGGCAATCAGGACCGAACCTTCGATTTTAAAATCATGCCAAGGTGGATGATAGAAGGACTGATGAGATTTGAAAAGGAGGGTACCCCAGATCGTAGGGGATGTACTCGTAGCACTATTGTGTCCCAACAAAGAACAATTTGGACTTCCTGCGACCTGAACCCATTAAGTAAGCTACTACGAAGCACCTCCTTCCATTATTTTAAGTAGTGAATCCAATAGCTTCAGGCCTGTGGAAAGAAGCCTAAGACAGTCGCCTTTCACGGAGATGGCAGCGTCACATCCTCGAGTCTGACCATAGCCAATGAACACAGAGAAAGATTCATATTTCCACAACAAACAAAGTCTTGCTTTTATTGCATCAAGAAGCAATGTTTAGACCGAATATTGTAACTTAGGCACAACTGGAAATAGTGGTCAAGTATGTCCATAAAATGATTCTCGTCCGAAAAAAATTCTTTCCTAAAACTAATTGCCTTGGATGACTGCCCATTTCAGCATAATCATAGTTCCAATACGAAACGCCTACAATTTGTTTTCTGTGTATCTGATTAATGATTACCTCGCCTACTCTCACTTTACATCTTTCCATTCCTGTTCCACTAATTTACTACCAAGGCAAGGGATGGATTTAGACGAATAAATAACATCAGCGTACTTCGAAATATTCAAATTACCAAATGAAATCTCAGCAATCTGTTGCTTTAAATTTGATTCATTTAATCGGAGACAATTGGAAAATATTCAAAAATGATAAACGACAATAAGAAATATAAATGGCGCCCAACGCAAGTCCCTTCGAAAATGATAAACCGATGTTATTCCATAAAGCTGTTGCTCGCCCTCTATCTGTTTGATGAAAAGTATCTAATAGCCGTTGGAAAAATCTGTTACACTCAAAATGAATTGCATTTTAGATTTTTCTTTTGTTCATCCTTGTTACTGGCATCTGGTAGCCAGTAGAATGGACACACTTCAGTTTGTCCTTTGGGAAAGGCACTTCTTTGAGAAGTACAATGAGTTCTTGACATTAAAACTTTTCTGTATTTCTTTTCATTTTAACAAACCGATAGATCGCTGATGGTGAGCTTCAACGTTCAATAAGTTTCCATGTAAAGTTTAAGGACCAGCAAGAAAGAGAATCAATCAATTTGTGCAGTCATTTAACGTCCAAATGGTTTCCTTTATCGTTTCGATTCGACGAGGATGGTGACTCCTAACATCAACACGGTGACTATCTACTTTTCACTGGAGTGCAAATACGAATTCGTTAAATATCAATTGACTTTGATTATTGTGTTTTTGTTCTTCTTTCAACTTTTAAAAGGATTAATGAATCGAAGAGCTAAAATGATGTAGAAGTCAGAGCTGTATAAAGTATATAGCACGCCATTTCATAGGTCCAGTTTCTCATTGCTCGTATAGAATACGCTACTACCATGCTACTCTATGAATAACAAGTCAAGGAATAACCTTTGCTAAATTTTAAACTAAGTCAATCTGCTGCTTCCCTTCCAGCAAATTATCTACAAGTCATCCGGTCTGAAATCCTTGCTCAAAAATTCCTTAAAGTGAATATTTTCTCATTCCGCGCCAGTTTTATCTTGTTTGTAAATTTTCCCTGTCAGATTCACGAGTACATATGCTAACTCCAAGGACTAACACATCTATAGAGAAATATTAATTAGGATAAAAGGGACAAAGATACAATTAACACAGCATTCGTTGGGTGTGCACTAACTATGAGGAGAAAATACTTCGGAGTCCAATTTTAGGTTTTGCTTCAGTGGTAGCACCTTTTGACCACGAGTGGTTAGGAGCACATACATTTGTGCAGAAATGGATGTTGGATGGTGAAAAGTTGCACTCAAAGAATTTTCTATGTCTAGTGAAAGGAAGGATGCGGCCCTGAAGAATTTAAAAGCCAACAACGATTTATTTGCTTCAACTGAGTGTTAGTGGGAGTAAGTGTACCACTTGGATTCAGCTTGATCAGTGTTGCTCCTTTTATCATTTTTGAAAAGAATTCTTTTTTATGGTGCACATCAGTCCTCACTTTGAAAGACTTTGAGTAAATGCCGTCTACTCAAATATATACCCCATGCTGCTGTAGATACCGCATTTGACCGGTATCTTTTCCAATCCAAGACATGGGATCTGGGAATCTTGGGATTTTCGAAGTCGGAACAAGTCAATTCTCGTAGAGTTTTTTGATGAGTATTGGTTCGCTGAACAACGAGACATAGCTACTTGATCAAACACCTTATAGCTCTTATTCGCAACCTTACAAGCTGACCCTGTACTGTACCGTATCTGTCTGGTGGCAGATTTATGTCTTAAAATGTGAATATCTCAAACTGTTGTAAACGGTGATGTAGGAGGTTTCCGTCATTTGAATCAGCGAGAATTGTGGAAGAGAGCATCATGCGTTCGCTATCGAGGCATTTTCTAAAAATCGCTATTCTTACGTTAGCGCACGCGGACAAGTTCCTTTACATTAGAATATTCGGCGATTGAGTAATGGGGCAAGTCAAAGTTCAATTCGTTCGTGGATGCAAAGATTTCCCGAATCTTCTTCAACTTTGAATGCCCCTCCAGCAGGATTCAGTTTGTGTTATTCGATTGACAACATTTTGTTAATGGCGTCTAGTGACGTGTTTTTATTGTTTACGAGTACATTGTATGACTGGTTACAGAGTTGCCATATATCACATACTAGCTGACCCCGCAGGCGTTACCCTGCGTTTATTTCAAATAGCAGAAAATCTGTGGTCAATTGTCCATTGCAATTGATGTTTTGTATTGAAATATTTCCCCTAATTGAAGCACTTTGTGATAAAAGATATTTTTCGTTTTGTTGTCAGGTGCGAAAGCGATCAAAGCAGATGTTTTTCCGACACGGGAACATGCGACATACAATTGACCGTGTGAAAAACATTCCTATTTTCCAGATTCAGGCCACAAACACTCAATGATTGGCCTTGTGATTTGTTGATTGTCATGGTAAATGCGAGACGAATTGGAAATTGGATTCGCTTCAACTCGAATGGCATATCGGTTGGGATCATTGGAATTCTCGGAATGAGAACTTCATCACATAACGCCACAATGTCGATGAATTGAGGCAAGCATTGATCTCATCGGCAGCGGTCGATCGTGGTATTATTGATAGTGTTTGCCGGAAATCACCTGAGAGTAAAATCAATGCACCCCCAAAATGTCTTGCGTCATTACGCAGATCTTTCATAGTGCGATTCAGAGCTTCTAACGCACGTTTATGCGACATTGTACATTCGTCCCAGGTAATGATTTTGCTTGCTACCCAAACTTGCTTCAGCGATTGTCGTGTCCCAATGCGTATCGTTTTCAAGCAAATTGAGCTCCTGATATGCAGTACGAAATGTTGGCAGCACTACATCATTGAAAGTTCGAAGTGATTCAAATAATGTCAGCCTACGAACATTCACCAGCAATAGTCGCAAGTAAAAACATTCATCATTCTTCGGATGAACTGCACAAATACGGGGAAAAGCTTCAATAGAACACACATCCAGATGACCAGGAACTACATCGCCTTGCTTTCGACGTTGAAATTTCTTCGATGAAGCATTCCAAGTGTAATAACGCGGCATCTCTGAGAAAAGTAACGTACGTGCAAACGGATCACTTTGGCAAATCGAGAAGAAACTGGTCAATGTTGTCGTTGGTGGGTTTTGAGCATGTTGAGCGGCAATTGCTGCAGTGAAATAAACTCGTTGACCGTTCCGTTCTCCAGATGCACTGCCAAATGTGTAACAGTCGGAGAGCGTTCGTGAATGGGAAATGAGAATATACGCCAAATCGCCCCATTGCAGCTTACGTATCGACCAACTTGATAGCGCGTGATTTCATCATTGGGATCAGGAGCTGGAGGACCAAAATTCGCCATGTCACTGCCTTTCGCGACGTCTTTGCAGATGTACTTGATGGACTTCACTGAATTGCAATACCCCACGTTACAATGCGCCTTGAAGGTTTTGTTTCAAATACGGAACAATCCAAGAATTGTCGACCACGAAATCATTTCCTTTCACTTTGACTGTGATTGTTCTATCGCCATCATCGGATGATCGACGCCGATACAGTGGATAACCATCGTTGCCAGTGATGACGGATAACGCTTGGAACACTTGCTGTCGACCATGCACGGTGATTGTGGGTTAATTGCGCCACACGGTCCATGAATTATGTTTGTAATTACGATATCATGCAGGTCTGGATCGGTTTCGGGATCAGGAATCTCGGCACATATGATGTCATCAATTTGGTCTGGTTGCATTCTTTTAACTAACCAAATGAGAATGTGCGCATGCGGCAAGCCTCTTTTTTGCCATTCAATCGAATACATCCAACGTCGAGTATCCCCAAAGACACGATGCTTAACAATATAGTCCATCAGCGACTGGATTTTTTGCCTGAATACACGTGCGGCGATATCGTGCCGATCACTTGATATTTGGCCAGGAAGCAGCAGTTGAACAATTTCCATCCACTTGGGATTGCACGTGAAGGTGATGAACAGGTCTGGACGGCCATAATGACGTACATATGTCATTGCGTCTTGCGCATATTCATGCATATACTCGTAGTATGACATGGGATGCCAACGAACGTCGCCGGTAAAATGGTCAACCGACCAATATCAGCTAAATTTCCTTCGGTGCAAATTGCATTGCGTAAATGAATGTACTCCTTCGTACGTAGTTTGGTTTGATTTAAGCTGATAAAAAGGAGGCGTTCCGCTTCTATTTTGGCATACATATCGACGCAAAATTGCTAAAAAAATTGGAGAAATCGAAGCAAATATTTATCGACATTTTGGCAAATCATCAAGCGATATCCGTAAAAATTCATTGCGATGACTTTCTTGGTGGTTTCCTCATCTAAAATGATATCAGTGACATTAGAGTCATATTGAAATGAAAATTATTATCATCTTGATGTTGATATAATATCCATCGTCTCCTTGCCAAAACATCAGTGGGTATTGCAATGCATCATATGAACGATGTGTTTCGGATATTCATTGCAATTGCCCAGAATCCCGACGTGTGAGCACAATATCGCGTGATTCGAGATTTTTGCCAACAATTACAACTGCAACATTGTTGGAGCGTTAAATTGGCGTTCGTGTGTTCCAGCAGGTCGTTTATCCGCTCTGATCACGACTTTATAGTCAGCACTTGGCATGCGATCCAACGCAGTTTTGAATAACCGAACCAGTGCATGATGTTCATGAAGTAGCTGCTGCAGATCTCGAAAAATTCCTCTTCTCATTGCCGTATTGATTGCTTAGCGCTGATCAAGTTGATTTTCCACATTGCTCATGAAGTAGATTTGAAGGAATTTATGTTGTGCGTCTTCAAGCGGCAGCAACAATCCAATTCGATGGTGAATTTGGCCTTGGATCTGTAGAGTCGATGACGAAATTTGAATCAATGATTTTCTTTAGTTCATTTGATCTTAATTTCTTTAATCTTTTATTACCTTGAATGCCGGATTGAATCTGCATTCATCAATAATATTTGCTCCAAATGAAGTCATTTGAAAGCATCCGTTATATTTCTGAGTGTTCGATAGAAAATGACGTGTTTCTGGTATTTCACCACGAAGCAAAGAATGCAATGTCTCTGATGGCAAGGGCAATGGTGGTAATTTAATCTTGCCACTGAGACAGCACAATCCAAGCGTTACTCCAGTGAACTTCAATGCACCGCAATGGTTACAAACAACCTTCATTAGGCCAATTTGAACGGAAGGATGCGAGCTGTAGTCAATTGTGCAATCGTAATGAAAGGCTACTCGATTCAAATCTTCTTCTTAAGTGTTGATTTAAATTTTCACGTTTGATTTGCTCGACGTTTTCTCATTGTTAACTCAGCCGTTTCATTTGCCGCTTGTCTTTCTTCTTGCGTTTGTGATGCACGACACTGTTCTCGTGCGATTTCTTCATCGGTATTCAACTGATTGGCAATATTCCGAACTCTACTTACATTACGGGTTCGATGCGAAAGATTAGATCTTCTGGCTCGCGGCATTGTGAATAACACTTGTCGATTGAAAATATAATTCCACACCAAAATGATCAATCACAATGAAATGAACAGCGAATTCGAATTGATTTTCAAAGTAATCCGCCAAAAAATTAATTGCACAATCCGAAATTAACGTTTGGATTGATTGTCGAAGCGCGCGCAATCACAAAAACCCTAACCATTCACAATGTGCACTTCATCAAACTGAACTCACCTCAATGAAATCACTTTTCGCTGGTAATTTTCACAAAAAATCGTTTCAAAACAACGTATTAAATCAAATTGAATTACAATAACTGTTGAAAGCTGATAAAAGTTTGATAAAACTTGAAAAAATGCTGAAAACTCGCAACACACGTCTGCACAGCACAATAGTATGCGATGGAAAGACTGTGCAAATGAATCATCTGTCAAAAGTTGATGCACACAACGCCATCTACTGGCAATACTGGAACCAGAATTTGAAATCATGTTCGTTTTTAATGTGTGGCAAAAAAAGGTTGCTACAAAAACAATTGTCACACAAATTGTCACAACGTTACGTAAACATAAACGTCATCTATCATGAAGATGGCGTTGTAAAATCGCTCCATACAAAATGTATGGGAAATGAATTTTCTTGGGTATTCTTCTTGTTTGGCCGGAGACCAGTCCGAATTGGTGCGAATCATCGAAATCGGTCCAGGCGTTCTTGAGTTATAAGCGTTGTAACTAACGTCACTCTCTTTTATACAGGGTGAGTTTTTTAACTTGAGACATCAAAATTACTCGAAAAGTACGAAATATCGCGAAAAATGTTTCAGACAAAAGTCACAAGGCTCTGAAGGGGACATAAGATGGTGACCACGAGTTTGACCTTGAGCCCCATTTTCAAGGTCAAACGAAGGTCACTTTTGATTTTTCAAATGATAATTCCTGATTTTCATTGCTCAGTCGTATTGCTCGTAGGCTTGTCATTTGTTTTTACATACTGCGTTTAGCATAACCCAGAAACAGCGACGTGGACGTAGCAGTATTTTGTTTCCTTCGGGGTGATTAATTAGAGTGGGTCCCCTTGCCTCACACTGTTGAATCATTGAATTCTTCCCATTTCGACATTTATTTCCCGAGACTATTTCAACAAATGCTCGAAAATGTGACCATTCACTTCAATACACTTGTCTATCCGCGCTCTAAATGAACCAACAGAACTGAGAAGTATTTCTGGCGTAATCTTCCGGCAAGCTTCAGTTATACGTTTTTTTCATGACCTCACGTGTTGTTGGCTTTTTTCTGTAAACCTCACTTTTTGAGGAGCCCCACAAGAAGAAATCAAGTGACGTAAGATCAGGTGATCTAGCAGGCCATTGCCTCGGACCCCCTAGTCCGATCCATCGTTGATGGTAAACTTTGTTTAATACGCCCCGGGCTACTTGGGAATAATGGGCTGGAGAACCATCATGTTGAAACCACATTGTTTGTCGCAACTCCAATGGCAGTTCTTCTAGTAATACTGGAAGATGGTCCCGCAAGAAGTTTGCATACTTTTCGCCATTCAAGTTGCCTTCAATAAAATATGGACCTATTATTGTAATTTATCCTCAATAATTCCCGCCCTAACATTAACATTCCAAGGGTGCTGGCGTTCAACTTGTCGCAACCAAAAAGGGTTTTCGGTAGCCCAGATTGACAGATTGGCCAAAGTCGACTCATCAGAGAATAACACTTTGCCGAAGAAAAGGTAGTCTCGTTCAATTTACTGAAGTACCCATTGACAAAAGGAAACCCGGTTGCGAAAATCCTCACTAGAACGTTCTTGATGTATTGAAACATGATGAGGATGGTATTCATGCCGATGTAATATCTTACAGACAGTCGTTTGAGAAATTCCTGTTCACGACTTATTTGGCGAGTGATAATGTGAGGATCGTGTGCAACGGCAGCTAACACTGCTATTTCATTGTCCTCAACAGCCACCCTATCTGACCGATTCCTTTTCTTTGGTTGCACACTTCCTTCACCAGTGAATTGTTGGATGACTCGATAAAAGGAAGCGCGCGATCATATCTGGTCTGGGAAACGTTGGGCTTAAAGACCAACAGCACCATCGATGTTCCTTCCACTTTCTCCATAAATCAATATCATTTCAATTTTCTCTTGAACTGAAATAGCCTGCATTATTAATCTGGAAAACGTTACTAATAATCATCAGTTCCTCAAAACAAATATCGAACTTCCAAATGAAGTAAAATTCCGTTCAAGTAGAGAAAAAGGGCAGAGTGCACATCATACAATCTCAGATAAGTTTAGGACAATTTGTCTCTATCTGAAATTTCTTTGAGTTTTAACTTCACTCGAGGCAATAATGACTTCCTGAAAACAAATATCGACCTCCTAACACCTTAACAACGTTGGAAACCGATTAATGATTTAGGCGTGCCAGTGCAGTGGTATCTACCACTAAATGAATAAGACCTTTGAGACAAAGTCGTGTGCCCCATTGAGGAAAACGACAGAGCAATGAAAATCAGGAATTATCATTTGAAAAATCAAAAGTGACCTTCGTTTGACCTTGAAAATGGGTCTCAAGATCAAACTCGTGGTCACCATCTTATGTCCCCTTCAGAACCTTGTGACTTTTGTCTGAAACATTTTTCGCGATATCGCGTATTTTTCGAGTAGTTTGGATGTCTCAAGTTAAAAAACTCACTCTGTATATTAAAAAAATATATAAATAATACATAACACAGTTGAATATAAAAATCCACCAAAAACATTGGCGAAGTGGAACGAAGCTTGTGTAAAAACCCAAGAATCTCTGTACGGCTTTTTGAGACTTCTTGAAACTCCCACAAGACATCGTGCATGAAATTCTATAGAAAGGTCTTCAGGGGACACGATGATCTAGCGCACGCATATTTAAGGCATTTTTAGGATTTCTTTTTAAGGTGAAATTAATGGATAACGATAATTAAATTTTATGGGTTTATTATAATACTCAGTATACTACCTTGATCAAATTCCCGGAATGTATTCAGAAAATTGGTAATACAAGTTTATTCATCTAAATCTATATTTTCCCCTTCAGAGTAATACCCATCGATTGCTACACACTTATGCCAGCACTTGATCCAATCCTCGAAACATTTTTTATATTCGGTTTTCGGTATGTCCATCAGTGCTTCCTGCGATTTCTCCATTACTTCCTCTCGGCTGCTGAAACGCGTTCCCCGTAGTGGTTTCTTAACTCGATTGAACAGAAAGAAGTCACAGGGAGCCAAATCAGGTGAATTCGGTGGCTGTTGGATGGTATTTGTTGCATTTTTCGTCAAAAAATTACGAATAATGATGGCACTGTGCAATGGAGCGTTATCATGGCGCAAAATCCACGAGTTTTCTGCCCACAATTCTGGTCACTTTCGGCGAATTGCTTCACGCAAACGTCTCATATTGGCCAAAAACTCGTAATGCTCTTTGTTTACTGTCTGGCCTTCTGGTAAAAATTCATAATGCACTACACCGTTTAAATCCATGAAAACCGTGAGCATTGCCTTCTTTTTTAACTGAAAACGACGTGATTTATTTGATCTCGGCTCATTTGGTGAACGCCATTCAGTTGCTTGATGTCTGGATTGCGTGTCGTACTCTTAAGGACTGAAACGAATAAAATCTGTAAATTTTAATACGGGCTATACTTCCAATGCGTAAAAATTGCGATCTCATTTTGTACCCAAATTAGCCTGTATATTCTCTAGTTTCAGTTTGTTATTGATTTTAGTTCGGTGCGGTTTAAAATATTTATAAAATATGAGTCAAGAGGAACGCCGTAAAAAGATCATCGACAAATGGCTCGAAAATACTTCGCGTCCAAACCATTTCATCACAAAAAATTTAAACATAGCACGCAGTACTCTGTTATTAAACGATATTTGGAGACGTTGACAGTTAAGGGAAGACAGAAAAGTTGAGCTAAATGTGGAGCACATGATACAAATTTGGACAGGAAAATAGTGGGTACCATCGTAAAAAACCGGACTATGTCATCCAGAGATGTTGCTCGGAAATGTAATACCAACCAAACAATGGTACAAAGATCTAAAAAACGTAACGGTCTAAAAACACGAAAAAAACAAAAAATACCAAAAGTTACTGAAAAGCAAAAAAAATCGTAAAAACACGAGCCCAAAAGCTATACGAGTTGATCGGCAACAAGGAAGCGTGCTTGGCTTTGGATGACGAAACTTATGCCAAAGCCGACTTTACTACTCTTCCAGGTGCTCAGTTTTACAACTCGATTGAAGCTGAGATTCTTCCGCAATCAACAACTTCGATTGGAATGGAAAAATTCGGGTCAAAATATCTCGTTTGGCAGGCCATTTGCCAATGTGGACACAGAAGCTCATCGTTTATTACAACGGGAATAATTAACGGAGAAGTGCACATTAACGAGTGCCTAAAAACACGGTTGATTCCTTTCTTAAACAAACACGAGGGTTCAACATTATTTTGGCCAGATTTAGCTTCAGTTCACTATGCTCATGCCACGTTGAGCTTTCTTGTTGCTAAAAATGTCGACTTTGTCCCAAAAGACATAAATCCACCCAATGTTCCACAGTGCCGTCCCATTGAAAGGTATTGGGCTTTGGTCAAAGCTAAATTGAGGAAAAGTGAGCGATGTGCAAAGGACGTAAAAGATTTTAGTACTAAATGGAAAAGAGCGTCCAAAAAGATCACGGATGTAACTGTCACCAACCTTATGAAGGACATTCGAAAGAAGTTGAGGAAAGAATGGGAACCCAAATATTTTTTTTTATTTTTTGTAATTGTGAATGAATTTAATAAAAACAGAGTTTTAAAGCAAATAAAAAAATTTAGATGAATTATGAAAATATTTTTTTTTTTTTGCTTTGAAGTTTCCAAATTTTATTCGTTTCAGTCCTTAGACCCACATCTCGTCTCCAGTAATGATCCTTTTGATGAATGTGGGATTGGATTCAGCCTCGCAAATCATATCTTTTGCCGTTTGCGACGTCAACACGGTCTCTTTTTTGCATGAAATTATGGTCTTTTGGCACCAACTTTGCTGCTACACGACGGAAACACAAATCATTAACAAAAATGTCTTGGACGGATCCCTAGGCAATGTTCAAGTCCTCCGCTATCTTCCTGATGGTTAATTTGCGGTTATTGACCAACATTTCTTTTACGAGTACTTCATCAATGTTTTCGTCGGTTTTCGATGTCGATGGTCTGCCACTGCGTTCATCACCTTCGATTGACTCACGACCACTTTTGAACCGCTCGTGCCACTGGCAAACGACCGTTTTCTTTATAGAATCGTTGCTGAAACACTTTTCCAATATTTCCAACGTTCGCGCACCATTAAATCCGTTTGTTACAAGTACAAGTTCGTTGTTGCAAATTTAAATCCATTTCTAAAAAATCGCCAACACAAACAGAGTTAGATGTACTCTTGGCTACGTCACTTTTGTAAATGTCAAGCTATGACGCTAAAATTTAGAGGGAATGTCAACAACAGATTTACCAACTTAACAAAAAAAAAAACAGAACTCAAATCGGAACAATGGGAGCGCCACACGATAGAGTGGTGCCTGAACTTTTTGATCAAGGTGGCATATACAAAAACATATTTGTATTAAAAGAAAATAATAAAATTATTTAAAATATGGCGCTGCAGATGACGCCCTCAAAAAAATGGACCTGGGTGGAGGTTGTGGTTTTGGCTCTTTGAAAAAAATTAAAAATAATAATTAGTATTGTATATTAGTGTGGCTATTGTCGGAACCAGATAAAAAGGAAGTGAAATTTGAATACCGAAAACGGACTTTTTTTCATTAATTTTTTTTACGAAAAAAATAAAAAGTTATTGAAATATTTGTGATTCCGGCTATAGCCACTGGTATACTGAATAACATATTAAAATTTGAGATTATCCCGATGAATAGTTTCTTTTTTTTTTGCTTCCCGGCGCGCCGTGCAAAAAAAAGGAGTTTTGAGATAAATTTCGGAAAAGGGCAACG
Organism: Volucella zonaria; assembly: GCA_963966105.1. Lineage (NCBI taxonomy): Eukaryota > Metazoa > Arthropoda > Insecta > Diptera > Syrphidae > Volucella > Volucella zonaria. Next base: position 126,310,619 of record OZ014533.1, on the reverse strand, counting down.
AGTTCCAAGTCGATACCCACCATCTCTTCATCGACTTCAAAGCCGCATACGATAGCATTCATCGCACTGGATTACAATATATGTATAACGCGATGGCCGAATTCGGGATGCCGAGAAAACTGATCCGGTTGTGTCGCGCCACGCTAGAGAACTCGCAATGCACCATGCAGGTTGGAAAAAACCGAATTATTCCAAACATGCACCGGATTAAGACAAGAAGACGCGCCGCCGTGTGGTTTCTTTAATCTTGTGCTGGAGCAGATAGTGCGTAAGGCTGGCGTAAATACAGAAGGGACTATATTTAACAAATCCATTCAGCTACTGGGCTATGCAGACGATATCGACATCATCGGCCGTTCCCAGCGTGCCATTATTGACGGTTGTACTGCTATAGGAGAACAAGCCAAACGAGTTGGTTCAATGTGAATGAGGATAAGAGAAAGTACATGTTTTCGAGCAAAAACCAATTCGTTGAACACCGTCTAGGACAGAACCTAACAACCGACAGCTAGAATTTTGAGGTAGTGAAGGAATTTATCTACCTCGCGGCAAATACAATATAAACTCCACAAATGACACTCTAGTGGAGATTCGAATAAGAATAACCTTAGGCAAACGCTGCTCCTTCAGTTTGTCCAAACAACTAGCATCTAACTCGAAGGTCCAAAATCATGCTCTATACATAGCCCTGATCTTGCTAGTCTTGTTTTATGGAGCTGAATGCTGGACGATAAGTAAGACAGGGGAGCAGATCTTGGGATTCTTCCTGTTTGCGAGGAGGGCGAATGGAGGAGAAGATATAATCGCGAGCTCTACGAGCTGTATAAAGATGTGGATGTAGTCCGGAAGAAAAAAATCCGTCGACTGAACTGGCTCGGCGAGAATGCTCCAGCTAAGAGAATCTTCGAATCCCAGCCACCTGGTTCACGAAGAAAAGGAAGACCAAACCTCCGGCTTCACAGACGCCAGAAGTCTTGGTCTAGCAAATTGGAAGCAACGTGCCTAGGACGGTTAAGATGGAAAGCGGCATTAACTCAGGCTCAGACCCTAAAATAGTCTCTAGCCGAATAAGTAAGTAAGTATATAATCTACAGTGACAGTACCATACATTATCCCTTCAGCTCGTTCATAGTCCTCTGCTTCATCTGACTTTGCTTCTTTTCGAGCTGAACTCGCCTATTCGGTGTCACTCGTGCTCTGAGCGTCGGCTTTATATATTCGCCGCGCGTCATGTTGTTCTTCTTGTGGACCGATAGTAATGTCCACTACTCCCATTATTTTCAAGATAGCTGCAAAAGCTTCATTGAATGTACAAGCAGCACAATACGTAGCGACGTCCACGACTTTGAACCGTCACCACCCCTATTTCAATCAGCGAAAATACTCCCGCGCTTCGATATTTCTTCATCTACAAAGCACTTAAAGTCCTTTTCGGTAGAAGTGGAAATATGTACGAGTACTTTAGAAGAAACAACGCATGTTCGTTGACAAATGGTTTTCGCAGTAGAAGTTCCCCGAGTTAACAAACAGCACAGTCGGCGTTTCTTAACTAACATAGCGCCTTACAGATTGGATACAATGGTAACAAATGGAAATCAATTTTTAAAAAAACTCAAAACTCACGATCTGAAGTCGGAACTTTACCTCGAGCTATGTCTTAATGTCACTTAGTCCTTATCAACGATTCATTGCTTTCAATTCCATTCCTCTTGTTATAATCTACATACAGCATCGTACAAATCAATTGACAAATTTCACGTTTCCCTCCTCTTTCTCGGCTTATCTCGGCTATATTAATTAATAGTTTTAATGGTTACACACTTACTACTGGTTACTAATGCCACAAAATGTATCCTATGTGTGTACGAGTATGTCTTATTTCCACGTCTCCTGATTATTATACACAGAGCTCAAACAAATATTTAATACTCGTAATCACTGTTAAACCTATTTTGTATCTATGTCTTATAAATGAGTTGCGATTATGAAATGGGAGTATGAGTAAGTACGAGTAACTCTTGTATCTTAAACGTATTTACTAGTGAAATCCATTTGCATCTCGTAAGTACTATGCTTGCTCTCCAGCACGTACACGCCAAAACATCACCACTGGAAGCTAAAGTGTTCAAAACCAGCCAGGCACCACAATTCTGCAACATGTTGGCCGGCTATTTTTGTCCAAAATTGAATGAATTGTGTCTGGACGATCTCTGGTTTCAACAGGATGGTGCTACCGCCCACACAAGCCATCAATTTATTGCGTACGAAATTTGATGATGACATTATTTCGATTAGACTTCTTCCTGTGGGGTTATTTGAAGAGTAAGGTCAATGCCAATAACCCAGCGACAATTCGGGATTTCGAACATAACATCCAAATTGAAATTGCGGCCATTGAGCCACTATTCTTCAAAAAGTCATCGATAATTTTGACCTTCGGATGGACGCTTGCAACAGAAGCCGTGGTGGTCACATGAACGATGCCATAATTTCCATAGACCGAACTTTATTAATCCATAAAATTCTATCTGATAAAAACTTCCACACTAGCTGCAGGTTCACCCTTTGTTTACTAGTTTTTATGCATACCACCCAATGGCCCTGTACATACGGCAAGACTTTGTCAAGACTACCCGAAACAGGCGAAAGATGAAGAAATTTTACAAAACATGATATGGCCAACGCAATCACCAGATTTAAACCCTACAGAGCTATTTTTGAAGAACCTGGATAGTAGGGTCTGGCATCAATATTCTTCCTCAGAATCTCCGTGGTGGAATACTTTATTTAATTAAAATTAAGGAGCAAAGAAAGATAGGTACCGATGTACGTTGGTTTTAAATGTTTGCATGTTATAATGAATAGGAAATAGATAGGTCGGCAGTTGTTCGGCTTAGGAACGAATCACGATACTTCAGAGTACGCCCGAAAGTAGGCTTGAGGGTATACTGATGAGCATTCATAACGAGATGAGTGTTATGGTTGAATGCTTGAAGGGGCGGAATGCTACTGGCTATTTCTATGGAGCACTGGTGATGGAAATAGTAATAGAACAAAGTGAGGCACAAGACATTACGTCGGCGTTCGCGGTTGCTACTTGACTGGGTGATACTCGTATCTTTGAGTCTTATCGAACGTTTTTGAATTCTGTCTAACAGGTGTGCAGAGGTTTAAGGACCACCTGACCAGATATGGACATTATACCCCAATTTCGGGCGAATAATGCCTTATATATTGTGGCCTGATCAGAGGGGGTGAAGTATTTCTTGTCGCAGCATTTTTGACGACATCGAATATGTGGTCATTCCAACATAAGTTGTCTTGGCACACATACCGAGAATGGAAAGTTTTTCAGTTTCGATGATGCAAGTGCAATTCATGGACAAAGGCAGGGTGTTTAAATTTCCACTACGTTGATAGTCCCCCAATTGGTTATGCTGTTTATATGGGAATTTAAGGAGTTTAACATACTCTGGAGTTCCCGTTTTATAGCCGAAGAGCAGGGACGTGAGTCCGAGAACGAGCATGAAAAGCAGAGAGTACTGTTCTCAGCAAAGGAATACATTGCATTAGAAGTAGCAGACAACAACAACAAGCCATCAACCGATCCACTCATCATTGCCAACCTATTTGCCAGCTTCTTTAAACAATCCTTCACCAACGACTCCTTTGTACCAGATCCATCCTATTTTCGTTACCTACTGAACTTCTCCAACGGCCCACTTCTCTCTCACATCTTGGACTCCTCCTATATCGAATATAAATTACACCAACTCAATGACGAATTTACACCCGGTCCAGATGGCCTCCCTGCCATATTTCTTAAAAAATGTTCTTCGTCTCTTTCCCTTTCTGATCTCTTTCCCTTTCTGATCTCTTTCCCTTTCTGATCTCTTTCGTCTATCCCTTTCACAAGGAGAATTTCCTCAGGTTTGGAAAACCTCCTTTATAACCCCGATCCACAAAAAGGGATCAAAGAACGAAATAACAAACTATCGCCCAATCGCTAAACTCTCCCATATACCCAAACTCCTCGAAAGTATTTTGTATGAAGCTCTAAGTTTCCAATGCAAATCACTTATTTCCCCTAGACAACATGGCTTCCTAAAGGGTAAGTCAACCACCACAAATCTCGTTGAATTCGTATCCTTTGCCATCTCTGCCCTAGAGAACGGCAACGAAGTCGATGTAGTTGCAACCGATTTTAGCAAAGCCTTCGATAAAATCTCTCATCGCTTAATACTCTTCAAATTGTCTGCTCTCGGCTTTGAACCCATACTGTTAAAATGGATATCCTCTTACCTCGAAAACCGTTTTTACAGTGTTCGTTTTAGGTCAGCCCACTCCGCTCCATTTTTGGCCACCTCTGGAGTTCCTCAAGGCAGCCATCTCGGTCCCCTTATTTTTAGATGAACTATAAATGACCACGATAGGATCATCAAACACTCGTCCGTCTCCCTTTACGCCGACGATACCAAATTTTTCAAAACCATTTCCTCTCCCCATGACTCCTTCCTTCTTCAACAAGACCTTGATAGTTTTTCGGTCTGGTGCCTCAAAAATTGTTTGGAACTTAATATCACCAAAAGCCAATCTATCACCTTTTCACATAAGCGGCACCGACTCTACCTTCTCCACAACCAACCTATCTCCTCCGTTGAATCTCTTCGCGACCTCGGCATTTTGTATGATAGGGAGCTCAACTTCCGTTTACATATAGATGGGATAATCCTTAAAGCCAACTCTGCACTAGGTTTTGTAAAACGATGGTCCAAAGAATTCACCAACCCATACGTGACCAGGCCCCTCTATATTATTGTACCTTTGTTCGCCCCCTCCTAGAGTACGCCAGTCAAGTATGGTCCCCATATCATCGTGTTCATATCTCGAGAATCGAAAGCATCCAGCGCCGTTTTCTTCGATTCGGTCTTCGAGGTTTGCCCTGGGATGATTCTTTTACTCTGCCCCCCTATCAAAACCGTCTCAACCTTATTAACCTAAACACCCTTGAGGAACGCAGAGATGCAGCCGACTTTCTCTTCATTCATCGATTTCTTTCAGGTCAGGTTGAATGCACGTCCCTTCACAATTCTATTTTCCTCAACACTAACCCTCGTAATCTACGTACCCCTCGTCTCTTCTATCACCCAACCCACCACACCACCTATGGCGCGAACGAACCAATCTCCCGCATGCTACGAAAAATTAATTCAAACCCTAGCGTCTTTGACTTCCACCGCACCACTTCCTACCTCAAATCGGTTCTCCTTCACCACAATAACCAACCTTAGTTTTAAGTTTTAGTTTAAGTTTAATTTTAAGTTATAGCTTGTATTAAGCCGAATAAATGGGGGCTTTCGCCCCCACCAAAATTAGCAGACAAGAGATCTGATGAAAATTAAAAAAAGATTCGGAGACAGAACGGAGCCCTGGGGTACACCAGCATTTATTTTGTGAACATCAGACATTGAACGTTCCGAAAGGTAGTTTCTAATCTATTGAAGAAGAGAGTCGTCGATCCCATTTTCGACAAAATAGCCTGATGCCAAACTCTGTCAAATGCCTTGGAAACATCAAGTGCAACTATCTTGCTTTCGCCAGATTGATGTACGTTTTGGTTCCACTTTTCGGTCCGATATGCGAACAGATCACCAGTCGACCTTTTGATACGAAAACCGTACTGTCGGTCGGTGAGAAGTTTTCGTGTTTCGAGATATTTCATGAATTGATGGTTTATCAGCGTTTCCATGATCTTGGAAGGAAGGAACGAAAGTGCAATGGGTCTGTAGAAATAGAGAGATGAAGATTCGCCTTTTTGAGGAACGGGCTGGACAAATGCTGCTTCCCATCTTCTCGGAAAGGGTCCTAAAGAGTAGAATTGATAAAAAAGCTTACACAGCGGTTTTGCCGGCGTGGAGGAACACCTCTTCAGAAAAAGGAGAGCCATACTATCTGGACCTGCGGATTTGTGGATGTTAAGATCTTTAAGTACGCTTGCTACTATACGAGTGCGAAAGTGGATTCGTCCCATTGAAGATTCGATGCACTCAAGTGTAGACGGAGACAAAGCACAATCTGGAAATGCTGAGCTGGATGATTGGCCTTGCCTAAAGAGCTGACAGCCGGAATGTCATTGTGAATGAGCGTTTGGATGGAGGATGAGGCAGATTTTTTTGATGTTTTTGACAAATGACCAAAACCTTTTACTACCTTTGGGACATTGTAGTATTTTTTGCCTCAGCTTCTGGTCGTATTGATATTTCACACGTTTAAGAAAGGCGTTGCAGTCATTTCTGGCTCGTTTAAACTTTTTCCGGTTTTCCTCTGTCTGTTTGGTCTTGAAGGACCGATAAAACATTTCTCTTGCCCTAACAGCCTCTCAACAGCTCGAGTCTTACCATGCCTTTTCTTTCGGTTTGATGCTCTTCATCCGATGAAGGATAAAGGATCTCATTCCAAGGAGAATAGTGTCAGTGATCATATTAGCAGCGGCGTCCATGTCTTTATCGAGGAAACATAACGACCAGCTAAAACTCCTAAAGAAGCTGTTAAGTCCGCGCTAATTGGCTTTCTCGTATTGCCATACGGTTCTTTTGGGCATCTTTTCTCTAACTGTGTGGTCAGTGTAAGAGAATTTAGCTGACATAACACAGTGGTCCGTCGACCCTAGAGGGGAGAGCACATCAACGGTGTACTTATCAGGGTAAGAAGTTAAAAATAAGTCCAGGGCGTTGGCGGTATGACTATCAACGTCTGAAATTCATGTGGGCTCATTTACAAGCTGGGTTAAGTTATTTTCCGCAGCGAAGATCTCAACACACCGTCCTTCGAGTCTTGTCTGTCCCGAATATCAAAGCCACCCATGATTGTGTATATTGAAATCGCCCGTAATAACGATTTCAGTATAAGGATACATGCTATTATATCGCTGGAGCAATATGGCACAGGCGACAATTCAAAAACTGATAACTATAGGGTGACCAGATAGCAGTGAAAGCAATGACTGTTACGTTTCAGAAGGTGTCAAAATTACCAATGACATCCGATTGTCAAAATATTCAGTAAGGCTTGCCATTTCATCGTGCATCGTTTTACGCTTGTCGGACGCGCGAAAATTATTAAAAAAATTTATCTAAATCCCGGCTCAGTTGTAAATAACGTGAACTTCGTTGTGAGATCGGTCGTCACCATGGCTTCAGTGTGCAGGCAATTCGTCGCACCGTGGAAAAGTTTGAACGTGATCTTTTGGATCTTAAGCCACCAACCAGCTGGAGTTTGCTGCGAAATGAAGAAAACGCAGCCGCCGTAGCGGCCAGTGTCGAAGAATACCCTGCACTGCCGCTTCGGCGCCGATCAGCTGAATTGGGCATCGCCAGAGGATCAACCCGGCTTACTTTGCAATTGGATTTGGGCGTACACCCGTATAAGATTGTGCTGGCTCAGGAATTGAAGACGTACGACCATAGACGACGCAGTGAGTTCGCTAATTGGGCGCCGGAAATGTTGGCCGGAGATCCGGATTTTAGCACAAAAATCATCTTCTCGGGCAAGGCCCATTTTTGGCTCAGCGGCTATATCAACAAGTAAAATTGCAGTTATTGGAGCGGACACAATCCACGAGTGTTCGGCCAAGCATCAATGCATCCACAAAGATTAACTGTTTGGTGCGGTTTATGACATGGCGGCATCATGGGACCTTATTTTTTATGAAATTAGGTATACAGCGATGTCCAATGATTTTCTGTCACCGGAGGTCGCCAACATCGGAGGTTCCAACAATGCTATATGCATTGCAACGCATGAAGTTGTGCAAGAAAAATCACGGCGAGCGTTTATGAATTGGCCGCCGCTATCTTGCGATTTGACACCACTCTATTATTTTCTCTGGGGTTACGTCAAGTCCTTAGTCTACGCTGGCAAGGCAACTACAATACTTTGGATGAGTTCGAGGCCAACATACGACACTCTATTGCCGGAAAAAGGAGACACCGCCCGTGAAGCCGAAGCGGTTATTTGAATGATGTGCTATTCCACACATAATGGCATGAACGTAGCTTCAAAGTAAAGCCAGAATCAATTTTTTATATCACAATCTCACGCCTTTGTCGTTTTATTTAAATTTTTTTTCCTCTGATTTTTATGTGGTCCCCCTATATTTGAGGACATTTGTAGCTTGGCAGGTATTATACCATCCGGCCCAGCAGACTTGAATGGTTTGAAGTTATGCTCCACCCAGAGCAGCTTGTCTCTTGTAATCAAATCGTGAATTTCAGTCGCGTCTGCAGTAGTCCAGCTAAGGTTGGTACTGTTATTTTGTGACAGAATGACCCCCAGAATTGTCGCTTCCTTGTATGCGTCCCAGACAGTCACTTTTCTTGTGTTTCTTGCTTGGTTGAAAAGTTTACTGCAAACGTTTCAAAGCGGTCCCAGTGCTGATGTCCACCAGTGTGCCTTTTTCTCGCCTCTAGGTTGAATAAGAAAACAGGAATCAGTCACTATCTGTTTGAGAGCCAGAGAATCCTTGACTTTCATGTGAAGCTCGTTGGTGTTGCGCAGGAGACGTAAGAGTTCAAAGGAGAGTATTTTTAAAAGTGTTCCTCTGTACTTTGCCCAATTTCCAATAATTCCAGAATCCTAGTTGGTTGGAAGGAGCATCATTCAGACTGGATTGGATGTATCTGTGATCTGAAAAAGAGCGTTCAGGTGATTCCTTTCAATTCGTTATCATTTGCGTGATGTTGTCGTAGACAAGAGTAATATCTATCACTTCTTATCGGTTTTTAGTTATGATGGTGGGCTCCTTGCCAAAATTGCAAGCAATGAGGTTAGTAATTGTAATAAATACTAGTATAAGAAAACGTGACTCACCTCTATCGTTAGTGTCGGTGCGTCAGATTCGCATCCTTTGGTGAAGCCAGTTTTTTGCGTTCTTGCTAGGCCAAAATATGCCAACAAGGGAGAGAAGCCTCATAGCACCTACCACTTAGATTACATAAGACCCCGTTGGATCTGACGACAAAGCTGTAGATATACATATATTCTTATGATGACTGATGGGTTTTCAAAATATATTTGGCTCTACCGAACTAAGACAATATCAGCTGACGAAATAAAAAGAAGAGCGAAAGAACAACAGCAAGACTTTAAAAACCCCAGAAGAATGCCAACGGACAGAGAAAGTGCCTTCGTATCAAATGTGTTTAAGGATTATTGTTCAGTGGAGAATACTGAAGTTGTATTAATCACAACCGGGGTACTCTGACGAAAGCGACAAGCAGAATGTTCTAATAAAGTTGTCGTCGAGGTTCCTAAAGGACTGTCACAACGGTCATCTGAAAAATGGTACAAGTTCGGGTACAAATCGTCAAGAATAGCACACTCCAGAGATCAACTAACCGCACAGCATTTGAAGTCATATTTGGCGTGCCAATGGGACAGAAGAGGGACTTTGAAATATTCGACTTGGTTAAACAGGAGGCGGAGGAAAACGAAGACAAATACATAGTCCATCATCCGAGGCGGATGAAATACAGGATGGCCGGATGTAGCCCCATTTTCAAGCCTCCTATTTGTGTATTTACTACTCTATTCACTTTAACGCCTACCGTTTTCATAAGTCCGTAAGTCATTATCAGTTGAGTAATCAAGTAATGAAGTTCTTAACATCCAATTTCTCAGACTTGGCGAGAAGAGTACATGCCTAATACATGGAATCTCAGCTTCGTTTGCCCGATTCATATCTATGGAGGTATAAGTCACTTCAACATTGAGTAGAATAACTTATCGGGATCTAGAAGATTGTGTAAACGTCTGAAACCCTTCGTCAAGGACCTGATTGGCCACATCAGTGTGGTTTCAGTCCAGGAAAATCCTCAATCGACCAAATTTTCACACAAGAAGTCCAAATCGATGCGCACGATCCTTTCGTCGATTTTAATTCCGCACATGACAGCGTCTATAGAGACCAGCAATAGAGAGCCATGTCCAGACTTGGTATACCTGCCGCTCTATTCCGTACATTGCAGCGTCTATAGAGACCAGCTATATAGGTACAGAGCCAGGTCTAGGCTTTCTATCTCTCCCAAACTCGTCAGTTTGTAAGGTAAAAGGCCAGTGTCGTGTATTTGAAAAAAAAAAAACCAAAAAAATATGACGGTTTCACACTAAAATAAAACCCATATTATGTGCCGACAGAAAACACAGAATCGCTGTTGAAGACGTGTTTGTTATCTGCTGGTGATGATTCTGTAGCCAGCCTATGGATGCCACTGCTGCCCGCACACTGCCCGGTGTAGCCTCTATTCCCACCTCTCGCAATACTGAGCGTATCCAACCACCGATTATCGTTCTCGATGCTGGTTTCACTGGCCCATTTACAGTTATAAACAGACTATCAAGATCTTTTACCTGAGCTCTTCTAACCTGAGATAGCTTAACGAGATGCCCTATCCAAGATACAGGGCAAATACTCTTATCTGGATGTTCAATTAGTCTCCAACTCGACTGTCTATGTGTAACTGAGTCGGTCTTGGAACCAAACGCTGGATGTAATATAATCTCTCCATCACCAACCTTTAAATAGTCATCCGAAACTTTAAACAATGTTAAATCGTGAACTCTTCGTCCAGATGTAAGTAGCTCTTCTGGAAGCTTCAAATAAGGTCTCCTTGCTCTCTGCCGTCTTAAGCCAATCAACTACTACTCGTGGGTCCCAAGTTCTTAGTTTTCTGGTCGGGGGTCTTGCTACTGCTGTTGCCTTTACAATCTGTTTTACCAAGAAATGTGCAGAAGGGCTCTGTACTGCACTCGGACCACAAAAGGTTGAAATCGCGGATTTGTGGACAAGAATGGTGTTTAGTGAATAATTTTCTTTCAAAAATAAATGAACTAAGTACTTCGCTAAAATCGAACCCGTTGGAGAATTACAGCTGAAATTGTTTACTTTGCACCATGTTATCCAAGCTCTGATAGCAGGCACGTACGTTTTTAAAGTAGAATCTCTCCATCCTCTCTTGAACAATTGATTTTCTTCATTTGACCACCTTTCTATCTGATTGCTCCACCCCCAACTTTCCATACATTCAGGCTCAAATGTTCTACACGTGGAGGTGGTCGCCCTGCTGTCACATCTACTAGAACCTCTTGCAGGTTGTTGATTGTTTGTGGTGCCTCCAGCGCTCGAGCTCTCATGTCGGTCATCCAAAATACTTGATTCCATTGGGGGGCTACAATGAGATAATGTCCCGGCGATCGGTTTAAATGAGTCAAAACTCTCTGAATAAGATTTGGTGGTGGGAATACCCAGCCCAGCCAATAATTCCAATCGCGACTGAATGCGTCGAAGAATTCGGCTGCACGATCTGTGCAATCTATAGAAACATATCTTTTGACAACAGCTGTTTTTCTTGAAGCAAACAGATCGTTTTCGGGTACGCCCCACCTCTCGAAGATGGAAACCCTTGCTGCCCGGAGAATATGCCATTCGGGTATTGGTCGAGCCCTTGAAAGTCGGTCTGTCTATCCCATTGTACCTTCCCGGAAGGTAGAAGGCAGATATGGTTATATTTTATTTGTCTACCAGCTGAAGAATCCGATAAGTCAGATCTAGTAGGCCGATTGACTTGGTTCCAACTTCCCTGCGAATGTAAGCCACAAGAGTACGGTTGTCTGTCTGCAGTAAGATGTGTGCTCCCCGTAGATGATCTGCTCGGCCACTTATTGCTCTGTATACCGCATACATCTCCTTCATATTGGAGTGCCAAACACCACTGACCTGACATTGCTGCCTGGTTTAACTGAACACCCCATCCGAAGTCTGCCGCATCTGTGACTAAGAAATCGGTTACTGCCGATCTGTGTATTGGTGCGACCCTGTCTGTGGCTCCGAGCCACCAATTGACTTCCCTCAACGCCCTACGGGGGATTGGGAGTCTCTGCCTTGTACGTCTGCTGAACTTTCGAAGAAATATCTGAAGGCAACGACAGTTTAATCTTCCTCTTGGGATCACGAAGATCAACTGTCCTAATATCTTCTGGAGTTGTCGCAAAACTGTTTTTGCTCCAGCGCGCGAAGAGAAATCCTGATCTTCTCCCTCTTTTCCTCTGGGATACTCATGGTATGCTCCTCTGAATTCCACTGAATGCCTAAAAATTCTATTGCTTGCTTCGGTGTTAGGAAAGATTTTTTGAAATTTATCATCCAACCTAAAGCCTGCAAAAGTTCTACGGTCTCCGCAACCTGAACTGTAAGCTTCGAGATCTCCTGGGCCACCAACAGTAAATCGTCCAGATAAACTAAAATTCTTATGCCCCTGTTTCGAAAGACTTCCGCAATCCAATATGTTATGGCTGAGAATAATTTGGGGGCTGAAATGGTAGGCATGTGAGTTGTAATAGTTCGCCTCTATACACCACTCTCAGAAAAGCTCGGTGACCCTCCGACATCGGCACATGAAAGTAAGCCTGTGATATATCTATTTTTACCATCCAATCGTTGGCCTGTATAAAGTCTGGGATTGAGGCGTGAGAGATTAACTTGAAAGATCTTTCTATTACATATTCGTTTAGTGCTCTGAGGTCGAATATAGGGTGAACTCCTCCGTTGGGCTTGTTTATGAGAAACATTTTTGAAACGAAACTTGGACTGGAATGTAGGGGGGGCTCTCGAATAACAAGTTCCTTCATTTCCTTTACCTGCGCATACATCCTTTGGGATGGATCTGTAGCGAATCTTTTTAAAATATCTGCTGTCGGGCAAACTAGAGGTGGTCTGTACCAAAAAGGTATTCTTGCTCCTATAACGCTCTTTAAAATGAAAGAACTGGCACCCAGACTCTGCCACCTGTCTACGAAAAACTTTCGTTGCCCCCCCTTTGGACACTTCTGAGTCATTTGCTGTTTTCTTTCGAGCGAAAGGAAGACCCGACTCGTTTGTCTTGTTTCCTATTTGCCTGTCTCTCTTTGTGACTATTCTTATTCGACGATCTCTTATAATTATACCTGGACTCACTTTTAGATCTCTTTTCATTGTTGTATAAGGATCATCGATTCTGAAAAGATCTCCCCTCCCTAGAAACGGAAGGAGTGCTCAGCCAGTTCTGAGCACCACCTAGTGATTGCATTAATGCCGTAAGTGCATGTTTCTCGAAAAGATGCTCTGAACTTGGATGGATGTTTCGAAGCGCTGTCTGAACATTCTTGTTCGAGATCTCAAAAATCAATCTCTCACTCCTCACCACAATGCATTCAGCTCTTTTGCCACATATCACCTGCAAGGCTAGTTCTGTATTTTTATAAAAATCAGAGGACGATCCAAACAGACTGGTAAATCTGTCAAATAAAGAATTCGGGTTTAAATCATCCGGTGACTTAAACGCCCAGTCAATAATTGACTGTAATCTCTTGTCTAAAGAATTAGACAAGGCAGCCATAACCTGTTCTGTGGAAACTAGGTAATCTCTTGTCTTACTCAGCATGCAGAGTTCGTCGTTTACGTGTAGCTCAACAAAACCTGGTGTCGCAGCCAACAACTTCACTGTCTTCTAGAAGTGGGTAACCCAAAATGTTGCAGCCTGGTCAGCGATTGCAAATGTTCTTTATTTGCTGGTTGGATGACTCCCGCATTACTCTGGGTCTGTAACTGATCCAGATTAAGTGTTCTCCTTGAGCATTCTGGGTGATCGAGAAAACTTTCAGGAGATTGTATTTGCGCTACCTGGAGATGAAGGGCTTCATCTTCCTGTCTAATAAACATACCCATACACTGAGACAAATACTGTACCTGTTCTGTGAGTTCACCGAGTCGTTGGTCTATAGATGTTTGTTCCCCAGACCTGGACTCTCTCTTCCGCTTATTAGGAGGTGGTGAAGCCATCTGCTCCTCCTCAGACGATGAACTGCTCAACGACGATGAACTTCGTCTTGCATGTCGAGGGCTGTCGTCTTTATTTTTCGATTTATTCGGTGACAAACTCATCTTGTACATATATCGAACAATTGCAATGTACGAGTAACTAGTGTGTAAAATTAATGCACAAACTCTTATATCTGTGTTTCTTAATAAAAATATTCCCAATGTATGCGACTTAATGGCGACGAAATACACAACGCCATGAAGAAATTAAAACGCAGTTGACTCTTGCAGTGTTTGACAGCTACGCAGACTCCCCCTGGGCGTCAATTTGATTAGTTTCTAGGGGAATTAAAGGTGATCACGTATGGACTAAAGGCGAATACACAATGGCTTCTTCAACAATGACGCTGTGTTTTCACCAGGCATATAATAATAAAGGAAAGATCAGGCTCTGCAGGAAGGTCTATTCTTTGGGGTGCGCGAGTCGTTGTTAGTATCGTCACAGGGTACTGCACTACAACAACTTCTGCAGAAGCAGGGTGTTCGTCATATGCTGTCTTTTCTGAGAACTCTAGCAGTACTTTACAGAGCAAGAGCACTTATCCCTCCTGAGATTTACATACTCGTATGGTGGTCTCTGTTCATAGAGGGCGCCATCGTATAGATACAATATACCCACTGCTAGACTTAGTGAGTAGTGACTTCTTGTCACAAATGAGACGTCGAGCTACCTTAGGATTGTGGATAGTCAGAAATGGAAAAGGATCTTCATACAGTCACCTCTATTCAAACATTACTACGTGTCTCTAGGGTTCCATCAGCCAACCTCCCGAAAGAAATGTGGAAAGTGCAGAGTTATTGTTTTCTCTTAGGAAACCCTCGACATTGCACAGGAACAAGGGAATTCGTCTTCCCTCTGTATCCTCCGATATAGTCCATTTACACAGCGAGGCATCAAAAAAGACTGTTTATGGGAATATCATTAAATTTTGTTATGTTCTCGTTGTCTAGTACATTACGTGCCACACAAAATTCATCAACTCTTTCCTATGAAACCAATTCTAATATACAACTTCTCGTTAAAAAGATTTAAGTATCTTCAACTCCACAAAGCTTCTCAGATGCTCAGCATTAAAAACCGAACAACTTACATTTCACACGATTAATCCCTTAGCTCAACTTGTGCTTCAACATTTTCACATTTTCCATCGAAAGGACGTTCGTACTTCATGAATACCATCAACTGTTTCATCGTCAATTCGGGAAATTTACATTCACAACACTCCATGGTCTGTGTTGGGTAGACATAAAAATGTTTCGCAAGCCATCCTAAGGCCTACTTAATCTTGTAATACAGAACGCTGACAGACAGCACGATCAATAATTAAATAAACTCCATGCATAAGCACCTTCTCCGAAGAATCTATTTTCGTGCGAATCCAAGTCGTTAAAAATCACGCGCTGCAAGACACTCAAAATATGCTATACCAACTGGCAACTGTCAAATATTTTTAGAGGCCCTCATAAAGATACGTTGCTTTTATGTCACCTCTAGCTCGTTCCAGTTACCCAAGGACATACTCGTAAAGTTGAATTAAGAATCTTCCAGGTATGAATACGAATGCGAATGCCATATATTGCATACAGCTCAAGCTGGTGGTATCCAAATAATCTTCAACTTTAAGATGAACCTACATAAATGTTGTGTCCTCGGTATTTGTGCCAGGCGGCTATAAATTCAAATCGAACTTTCAACAACTTCATGACATACAGACATTCTCGAAGGATAATGGGTATCACCCAATTCCACTGCGCTATTAAAACCGAACAAATTTGTCTGTCTTTTGTTTGTCGATTTTAGGACAGCGTATTCGGATAGTATGCCTTTGTATGTGATCGACGGAGAAAGGAAATATCCTTCAAACGGATTTGCGGCCTCTAATCCGTGATATCCGTAGAAATTCGGGAAGATTTTAACTGTAATCGCCCGAGGACCTATTTTCAATTTGAAGCCTCAATGGCGACGACGTTGCCCTTTTTCTTTCCTTTCTTTCACGACAAGGACTTTCACGGTAATTCACTCGCAAGTAAAAAGGATTTCTTTTTTTTTATGTTACTAGCATAAAATTTAATAGTGCGTTCAGGATAGGTTTCCTTCTTTTCGGGGACTTACCTTTTTTTTTCTGGAGTCATCTCCAGTCAGCCCCATTGTGGCTGATGTAAAGCAGCACCAACTTTGCCGGCTGTTGTTTTTCTTTTTTTTTTTTTTGCCCGACTCTATAAGGGATGAGGATGATTTGGATTGGATTTAGGGTTGACCTGACCGGGGATAACTAGAAGTAACTTTACCTGGATAAAACACGTTAATTACTTTCGGAAGTCCTTCGACGAGAAAGGCGAGAAAAAGGTACTAAAAACACTTTCCTCGTCAGTGCAATTTAAATTGTTCCTCTGCTATCCGCTCCGCTGTGCCGACATTGAGCGCACGTGTTTAAAGTCTCGTCCTTTTTTTTTTTTTTAGAGAATTTGTATCGTCTCTCAAACAATTTAGCAACACACATTTGGATAAAGTTTTTGTGTTCTGCTGGTTTTTATGCGAAAAACAATTAAAATTCATGAACACCCGAAATTGTATGCAGAAATTGTTGGATGCAATCAAAATCCTCGAGGGAATATCCTAACATGGGTTGCGCGCAAAATTTTCCCCGCTATAAATATGAATGAGGATTGGGCGTAGTTAGAGGGGTTTTGTTAGATTCTTGTTTCCTTTAATGTGTTTGGAAAATAAATTCAGAAATTCAGGGGGGAAGCAGTTACGAGACGGGGAAAACAATTTTTCCAAATTAAATGTTCAAATGGAATGTTGTAGTCCTGTGCTGACATACATAATAGGCGGCAGTGGACATTGTTCGGCAGGATTCAGTGATGTTAAGTAATTGTTGTAGACATGAAATACATTCGAATACTTGTGTACGTTTGTCTGTAGTCCTTGGAAAGAATATATGGCGACCAATCGGCACTTTAAGGCCTGAAATCGCTCCGGATATCAGCTTATGGTGATGACTGGAAGCATTAGTTGCTGGGTTCAGCTGCTTTGCCTCACAGCCCGCCTTCTTATACATTTAACTAGTAGTCTAGGTGAGGTAAGTAGGTAGGTAGAGGTGGCGGATTACCATGAAACCAAGTAGCAGTAGAATGTGCCTTTTTGTTACCGCGGCTCGTGTGACCTGGTTGATGATATGTTTTGTTGAGGGTGTGAGACAGTCGATGCAGGGATCCAGCCAGTGGTGTTAAGGAAACGGATTGAATCTTATATTCATTTACCCGAGTTGTCTGGCGCTTGCTAGCGCTGGACTTTTGTAAAGGAAATGAGAGAGAGTGTTCTTCTCATTTTCGTTCACGTAACTGCGTCAGCAGAGTGTTTGGCGGCATGGCCACCAAGCGTAAAATGTCCCGTGATTATCGCCATAATTCTGGAGGGGTGTGGGCGGGTTCTGTTTAGTAGGTCTTTGGTTCTATTCTTGTAGGTTAGCTGCTCTATTGGAGATTGGCCTTCTGCAGGAAGTGTAAATGAATTTGTCCATTAACCGCTCGTAGTGGGATTTGGATCCTTGCCGCGAGCTGAACCGTGCAGAGCTGGGCCCAACCTGGCCAGATCATCTGCACGCTCGTTTCATTTTATGTCACTGTGCCGTGGAGCCCAGAACAGTGTGACCCTAAAGCGTTTGGAGGATATGATAGCCGAGTCGATGTGACACGCCCGAGTTGCGTGCAAGCCTCCCAGATTGCCAGTAGTTCCGACTTTAAGACGCTGGAAAAATCCGGCAAGCGGTATGATATTGATATTTTCGATGATCCATAGTAGACACCGGCCCCCATACCACAGTTCATCTTTGATCCTTCAGTGCAGATGACCGTGTCGAAGTTCTTTAATAATTCGTCTTTCTTCCACTGAGCTTTGGTGGAAAATCCTTCGTGGAAATTTTTCTTGAAGCTTAATTTAGGTGTGTTGTAGTCGTTTGGAAACGTGGCCATGCCGTTTGGTAACGAGTCCAGGATGTTGCTGTGGCCATAAAGCCAGAGTCTTTGAGTCTGACTGTGTTGCGTAGTGCGGTATTTTTTATGTTAATAGTAAGGGCATCCATTGGGGAGGACCGTGATTCCTTTTTTTAAAACTATTTAATTGAATGTTTTTTGAAACACTATTTCCGTCACACCTTTAGGTTGAGGTTAAAAAAAAGTTCGGAAAGGCTCCGACCTAAACTCAACAGAAAACTAATTATCTTATATTTTTAATTTGATTTGATTTGCGGCCCGGGTCAAACCCGGACAGATTTATTAATGCTTATTGCAAGCTTATTCTTAAAACTAACAATTTTTACTTAAAACTAAAGATAAAAACTAAAGGGTGGGAGCGGTTAAAAAAAAGTTAGGACGTGAGGCATAGGTGGAAATAAGAGTGTTCTTACACAATTTCCAGCGCTTATCGTTCACAACTTCTTGTGGCAATAGAACCGTTATTTTTTTTTTTCAAAACACTTCCACTGATCAGTGAAGAATACTAGTGAGTTTGGTTGCAGTTTGCAAACTATCAACATGGAGCGGGGCGTTAAAGAGAATCGAGTCGAGGTAATAGCATTGAATAAGTGCGGAAAAGTGCTGGCCAAATTTTCGAGTTGCTAAAACCACTCAGAATATCGAGAATATTCGTTTATCGGGCTTCTGCTCGCTTCGGCGAATTGTCTGGAGTAGAGGACAGTAAAGGTAGTGTGTGACCGAATTCGGAGAAATCCCCATCGGAAGCAGAAGATCATGTCCAAGGAATTGGATATATTAACCAGATCCACGTCTAGACTGATTCGGGATGATCTGCATATGAAAGCTTATCGTCGGTCCACGGGTCATCTTCTAACTCGTCAACTAAAAAAAATTAGGCTGGAAAGATGCAAACGACTTTTGCAGTGGCACGCAACCGATGGCCGTGAAAACTTCATCTAAGGAAGCGAAAAAAGTTGTTCCAAGGACTCAACGTGGATATCATCCCGCTTCCGTAATGGTTTGGTGGGGGTGACCATGGTGTCACATCCCTCCATTTCTGTCAAAAAGGGTTATAAACTGGTGCACAGGTTTACCAAGTAGATGGGCTAGAGGGTGTTGTGAAGGGTTCGACTAATACCCCTTTTAGTGGATACAGATGGATCTTCCAATAGGACTCTGCTTCAGCACACAATGGCAAAACCACGCATTGGAGGAGTCCAGATCTGAATCCACTGGATTATGGTTTGTGGTCAGAATTGGAGAAGACTCACCACAGAAATTTGGAAAGCCTTAAAACAGCATTAACCAGAGCATAGCCCAATGGCCACATGGTTTGCTTGTGTTAAAGCAAAAGGCAGTCATTTCGAGTGAATGTAATTTTTTTTAATAATCAATATTTTAGTCTAATAAATGAAACAATTTTGAATGCAATATGTTTACTAGTTTTTTTTTCTAATAGCGTTTTATAATTGTGACAGAACTTATGGCAGGACTAGGTATCTACTTAAAAATTAGATGTGCGAACTTGCATCTCTTTGCACTGCAGAGGTTTGATTTGAAGAGGTTAGCCACATTTTTTTTTCCTTTCTCTCTTTCACTGAAGGACTACAGCGCTGTGCAAAATAATACACTCAAACCTTTAATTGTAACTTTTTTTTGTAATGAAAGGTACTGAAAGAACAGAAATAACCCGTGATGCGCCAAGTATATCAAGAGGAAGACTAAAGAAATCAATAACTGAGTGCTCGACGTTCACCAAAATGCTACCGACTAAGACCTTTCTAATGCATTAGCAATAAACTATAATAAGGATCACGAAAAGGTGAAAGCAGTTGTAACCAAGGCAGTCTCTGCCGCAAGTCCACTGCGATTCAAAAAAATAAAAGAAAGGATCTTATCAAGTATTGACTTTGTTTATGGATTTGGATCTGTCAAAAGAAAAATATAAGATTTTGAGATATTCTCTCAAAAAACACAACGTAGATGTTCTTCAATCCTACAGAATTGTAACAGTTGCCAAAAACGAGTCGGTTCCAGGAAATTACGAAATTACGGAAATATAAGCTACAGGGAAGCTTCAAGGCATGATGGATCATACTGCAAGGCGGCTTTTAGAAAGCAAAAGTGAGGGGAAATTAATTGAATTCTTACACTACAATGTAATTGGGGCTGTGATGGATCATCTGGGCAAGGTGCCTGCAAGCAAGAAATAGATATACCAGATGGTAAAACGGATACAAACATGTTTATGGCCTCACTGGTTCCACTGATGCTTAAGAGCTCAAATCGTGAAATTAAAGGAACCCTCGCCCATAATCAGTTCTTTTTTGCCGACACATAGTGTTCCAATACGCTACTGTATGTAAAGTTAATGAAGAAATAGGAATAGTTGTCAACCACGCGTTCTTTTTAACTATGATTGACAAAAGAGTTCAGAATGAAGTAACAGATTCAAAGTCATGTCCCAAAAAAAACTTCAACAATCAAAATTAATCAAATGATGACGAACATAACCCTGAATATGGAATCTCTCCATTACATGCCAGAATCAGATGCATGGAATTTATGTTGAAACTTGCGAATACACTTCAACAATAGGGAGAGGATATTGATGAATTTATTGGAATCAAGGAGGCAGAAAAAAGAAGAAAACAAGAGCTCCAAGAGCATTTTTGCGATGAGATTGGAAATACCAATGATAGAAATACTGCGAGGAGCTTCTTTCAAGAGCTCGTATCACTGGGATCAATAGGAAGTTGATAACGAGGCGTGAAGTAATACTTGATGTTTTCAATTGCAGGGAAAGGATTACCACTGTCAAGTTTGGAGAGTTTGCCAAGAATACAAGAGAGTTATTAGAGCAAAAATTCTCCGAAAAACAACCCCACCTACCCTTCATAAAATTTTGGTTCACTGTCAAAATATAATCGAGTACCAAACGTTACCACTTGGAGAATTGTTAGAAGGAATTTAAAAATAAAGGCAACTTGAAGACTTTTTCAACATGCAGCCTGATGCGTGTCAGAACTGAAAAAGATCTCAAAGCACAGCGCTCTCTAGAAATGGTAAGTTTATTAGACATTACCCCGGATGTTGACGAAAGTTTCCAAGAAATCTGTTTTTTTTTTAATTTAAATTGTTGGTCCGTCTACTTTTTTATCCACTGTTTGACTTGAAATGAATCACTGAAATATGCCACCAAAAAAAATGTCACCTAAAGAATGAAATAACCAACTATCGTCCCATCGCTAAACTCTCCCATATACCCAAACTCTTCGAAAGTATTTTGTATGGAGCTCTAACCTTCCAATGCAAATCACTTACTTCAACTAGACAACATGCCTTCCCTAACCACCACAAATCTCGTTCAATTAACATCCTTTGCCCTCTCAGCCCTAGAGAATGGTAACCCAGTCGATGTATTTGCGACCCATTTTAGCAAGGCCTTCGCTAAAATCTCTCATCGATTGAAACTCTTCAAATTATCTGTCGTCGGCATTGAACCCATACTGTTAAAATGGATATCCTCTTACCTGGAAAACCGTCTTTACAGCGTTCGATTTATGTCAGCCCACTCGGCTTCATATTTGGCCACCTCTGGAGTTCCGCAAGGCAGCCATCTAAGTCCTATTCTTTTTATTTTAACCATAAATGATCTCGATAGGATCATCAATCACTCGTCTGTCTCCCTTTACACCATCAAATTTTTCTAATCCATTTGGTGCCTCAAAACTTGCTTGAAACTTAATATCGCCAAATGCCAATCCATCAAAAACATAAACAGCAGCAACCTCCTCCCCGACTCTACCTTTTCCACAACCAACCTATTTCCTCCGTTGAATCTCTTCGCTACCTCGGCATTTTGTGTGAATTGGGAGCTCAATTTCCGTTTACATGTGGATGGAATAATCCTTAAAGCGAACTCTGCACTAAGTTTGGTATAACTGTGGTCCAAAGAATTCACAATCACAGACGTGACCAGGCCCCTCTATATTACCTTTGTTCGCCCCCTCCTAGAGTACGCCAGTCAAGTCTGGTCCCCTTATCATCGTGTTCATATCTCGAGAATCGAAGGCATCCAGAGCCGTTTTCTTTGATTTGCTCTTCGAGGTATGCCCGGAGACGATCCATTTATTTTACCCCCTATCAAACAAAATAAGGTTGAGGCTTATTAACTTGAACATCCTTGAGGAACGCAGAGATCCAACCGACTTTATCTACATTCATCGACTCCTTTCAGGTCACGTTGAATGCACGTCCCGTCACAACTCTACTTTCCTTAACACTAACCCTCGTAATCTATGTACCCTTCGTTTCTTTTTTCCACCAGCCCACCACACTTCCTATGGCACGAAAAATCAATTCAAACCCTACCGTCTTTGACTTCCACCGCACCACTCCCTATCCCAAATCCGTTCTCCTTCACCACCCCAAGCAACCTTAGTTTTAAGTTTAAGTTTAAATTTAATTTTAAGTTATAGCTAGTATCAAGCCGAATAAATGGGGGCTTTCGTTCGCCTGACCAGATAGGAACGATAGGAAAAAAATTTTAAATAAAGCAACAACGGTGCGAGATATAAGATTGATTCAAATGGCCGAATCGGCTTCCCTGGCAATGCTTCAAGCGGTCAGTCCAATTTTTGTTGATTCGGTCCAATATGTGCGGCCTTATTCCGGCAATAGCGTGTTGAACGTTGGCCTCGAGCTGGTTGGCTTGCTAGCGTAGACTAACGACTTGACGTAGCCACATGGAAAATAATCGATTGGTGCCAAATCGCATGATCGCGACTTCCAATTGATGAATGCTCGCCGTGAGATGGCCTAGTCGTCAAATTTCTCCTTCACAACCTCGAGCATTGCGTGGCTTGTATGGCATATAGCACCGTCATCTTGTTATAATCACAGCTCGGATATACCGATGTTGTCGAACTCTGGCTACAGAAAGTTGGTTAACATCGCTCTGTACCTGAGACCGGGCCCCCGTTCAATTATCAAGGCTTCGCCCATCAATAACGTTGTCTAATAAAAAGCGAGGGCAGAGGAAAATACTGGTCTTAGCGTAACAAGCTGTCGGTCATAGATCCTGTTGATGGTTGGATCACCGGCAGTCCCTACCAGAACTTAAATCTCGGCCTGAGCCTGGCTCCTATGTGGGAGCGTCATGATTTCTGTGGTTTAAACCCAAACAACGAGAAGGGTTTTCTCGTAGGTTTTACCCAATGTAGAGTTGCAATAAGTACTGGGTGCTGTAACTCTAAGACGTTTTAGGTCGGCCTCGACTCATACCAAGGGTAGTACTGTGCCCCCAACACAGTTCCGAATTGGTACTCGGGAAGGCGGCAGGCGATGGCAAGGCGTATCCTTGCTCCCATGGATGTATGGGCATCCCGTGAAATTAAGTCTCTCCGAGACAGGTGTTCACGTTAAAAACCTTGACATAGTCGTCTCCGAGACCATTGATGGTAACGGTGCCTCCTTCCTCATTTCGAAAGATATGAAATGACGATGACGCCGCCATGCCATAAACCGCACCACACAGTCAATCTTTGTGGATGCATTGATGTTTGACCGAATACTTGTGGGTTGTGCTCGCTCCAATAATTTTGCTTGTTGACATAGCCGATGAGCCAAAAATGGGCCTCGTCCGAGAAGATGATTTTTTGGCCAAAACCCGGATCTCCGACCAACAATTCAGCTTCAATTCTTGCGTCAGCATAATCTTATGCGGATGTAGGCCCAAATCCAACAGCAAAATAATCCGGGTTGAGCCTCTGGCGATGCCCAATTCAGCTGATCGGCCCCCAATCGACATTGCTGGGTCTTCTTCGATATTAGCCGCTACGGCGATTGTGTTTTCTTCATTTCGTACCAATCCCTGTCTGGTTAATGGCTTAAGATCCAAAAGAGTGTACCCATGCTCAAACTTTTCCACAGTGCGACGAATTCCCTGCACACTGATACCATGATGACGACCGACCTCACGACGAAATTCACTTTGCGTATTTACATCTGAGCCGGAGTTTCGATAATTTTTTTTAATAATTTCCGCAGGTTCGACAAGCGTAAAACGATGCATGAAGAAATGGCAAACCTTACTGAATATTTTGACAGCTGGATGTCATTGGTAACTTTGACAGCTACTGAAACATAACAATTCGAAAAACTATGATTGCCATTTGGTCAGCCTATTGATGCTTCGATTTTGGTAAAGGAATCAGAATTATCCAAATTGGCTAAATGTTGAGCTGTCTTTTTAAGGCATTGGTTCAATCCTTTTAAGCGGGCAACAACCCGACAGCAGATGCCGTTTGACTCATTGAGTGGCTAGAAATACCCTGAAGACGTTCCTTTAATCTTGCTAATGCCACATCATTGTCGTCTTCAATGCTAAGTCCTTCGATGGGAGCAATCGCAGTATCACTTAGCTTTGACAGAAGATAATGAAATTTAGCTCGCTTTGAGCGGAAGTATATTTCCTCGTATTTAGATCGTCCTGGATTTAAAATTTCCTCGTGGTCGTTGTCCTCGATTATCACCTGAATATCAGCAAAATTGTGGAAAACCGACTCTAGTGCCTCCAAACGTACTTGTACATCGGGAATAGATATCGAAGAAGGGTCACTATTTACTTTAACGCAAACACACTAAGTCTATCGAATTTTTCCAACTGCGCTCAATAGCCTTCATCCGTTTTCAAGCGTACTGCCGTAAAGGTTATGCTGCCCTTTTTTCCACGCTTTGCGTCTTAATCGTTCAAGACAATTTCAACGTCATACCTAACCCACTGCTTCTGCGTTTTGTTTAGAGCTTGTGGAAGTTGTCTTTGGTGTCATCATCTTTCTCCTCTAGGAGCCACGCTCGCATCTATGTGTATAAGGCCGATCTGGCAAAATTAAGCGCCGTACGGTGCTCGTTTCCATGTCGATAGCTCAAGACTTACAATGAAAAATTCGCACTCGAATGAGTGCCGCTTCTACAGTCCGCCCCAAACTTATTTCTTATTTCTGGTGTTCTGTTTTTGAGGAGTATAGACCCCGGGGGTATTGCTCGGCTGCAATCATCGAAGCTCGTTGTGCTTATTTTGTTTGTCCGAGTTATCACCATAAATCTGTCTCTTATCCGAGGCGTTTGATTGGACCGCAACGCGGTCGAGTAGTTACGCCTACGGTCAAACTCCATACTGAAAGGCCGTATTTGAAAAGACGAAGGTGGTCTGGTAGGTACATCGTAGAAAACTGAACTGTGGATGGGTTACCTGTCCACTCTGCTATCTGATGAGACCACTTCTGTCTTGAAACATTGTGGATACACCGAAACCTCTTTAGATTTATCCCGTCTTTATGAGTCATATGTGGCCACCTAGGGTGAGTTGGTAGATTCAACTCCACCATTGGCATGGAAATGCACATACAGGATAAAGTTCTGAAAGCGCTCAACTAGGAGAGATGCCAGATACGATCCCTGTCACTGTACAGTTCAAGCTGATAAGCAGCCTGTACGTGGCGCCCCTGGATAACTATCTCAGCAGCTGCTGAATAGTGAACTAATGTATGCAGCCGTGTTTTAGGCAAGAGCACACGTTCTTCTACCCAGACCGGATTTGGCGGTTGTGAGTGGGGTTAACGGCCCAACCACGTAAAAAAGCCCTTCGTTACGAGAGAACTAACTGCCTCGGAAGTGATTTAAAATGCTGACACGGCACAAAAAAGGACAATGATTTAAGAGTATGCTCCTGGATTGTTAGAACATTATACGCTCCATGAGCTACCCAAAAAGAGAAAAATATCCTCACGCTGTATAATGCGGACTTTACTGCGATCCAGAAAGTGCGCTGGATAAGATCAGGGACGATGGAAAGAAAGGAGTGCCATATACATATATTAAAGCTGCCACAAAAGATTGCCATATTTGGATGCGGGTTCATCGTGGGAAAGCGGATGAGATTGAAGGTCATCGATTTCAAGCCAATTAGCTATCGGCTGGCTGTGATCCGTATCCAACATCAGCCTCATATGTGCACACGCTAATGAAGTCGAGGGCCCTCTTGGACGAAGTCTATTGGGCCTGTCCGGAGTCTATTGGGCCTGTCCGGAGTGTATTGGGCCTGTCCGGAGTCTATTGGGCCTGTCCGGAGTACGATGTTAAAATCGTATTCGGAGACTTCAATGCTAAAATTGGTAAGGGTAAGGAGGACATCTTTTGCGGAGTGGTCGGAAAACGACAACAGATGCACTGACTTTGCGGCATCTAAATAGTAATACGGTGGTATGTAGCACAAGATTCCCTCATAAGAGAATCCACACAGCAACCTGGCTAACTTCGGACGGTAGAACCACCAACCAAATTGACCACGTGATGGTTGACGCAAGACACTCGTCAAACATCCCAAATGTGCAAGCATTTAGAGGGGCATAACTATGTCGACTCTGACCACTATTTAGTTCCAGCCCGATTCAGAGCTGGGCTATCCAATGACATCATTGGATCCCTGAGCACACCGGGGATAGCCGGAGATTACAGAGAACAACTGGACGAAAGACTCTGCAATATGCCATTGCCTACCACAAACGCCAACAAAATGCGGTTACAATGCTGCACAACTATTTAGGAAGTAACCGAAGCAACTCTAGGCTACCTGCCACCCCCAGAAATCTATGGTAAAATGACGAGTGCATGCAGAAGAAGAAAGTAAAGAACAACCCGGCCACGTGGCATGAGCACAGAGCCAGTAGGAGGGAAAAGAGCCTTTGCAGTCCCCCAGCTCAAGGATGTCGAAGAGTGCAGCAGTAATAACAAGATGCGAAACTTTTATGAAAAAGCTAAAAGCCTGCCTACAGGCTACAGACCAGAAACTTAGGCCCTTCGAAACACTGAGCGTAATCTTGTCACTGATCCGCAAAGAATTGTGGATGTATTTAAGCAGCGTTTTCCAACAGCTGCTTAATGGGCATGACAAGGAGAGAGTGATAGGGTATGATGAAAATTCAACTCCCACCCAGCCTAGACGTATTCGACACAGCCATTAAAAAGCTTAAAGAAGCCGCGGACTCAGACAGATTGCCGTCAGAGCTTTTCCAGGCTGGTGGCGATGTTTTGGTAAGAAGCATGCGCCAGATCGTCTGCAAAGTATGGGAAGAGGAAAGCGTGCACTACAACTGGGCTATTAGCTCTAGCTGCCCCATCTTCAAGACAGGCATTGCTATGTCTTGTAAGAACTACCGAGGCATATCCCTGCTAAAGGTAGCCTACAAGATCCTATCCGGCACACTGTGTGAATGACTAAAGCACTTATTGGCACCTACCAGTGTGGCTTCCGGCTCGGCAAATCCTGGAAAAGACCAGCAAATTCCAAGCCGATACTCATCATCTCTTCATCGACTTCAAAGCAGCATACGACAGCATTCATCGAACTGAATTATATAACGCGATGGCAGAAATCGGGATTCCGAAAAAACTGATCCGGTTGTGTCGCGCCACGCTAGAGAACTCGCAATGCACCGTCCAGCTTGGAAACAAAACCTACAAATTATTCTAAACATGCACCGGATTCCGGCAAGGAGACACGCTGTCGTGTAATTGCTGGAGCAGATAGTTCGAAATCCGATGGAAACGCAGAACGCACAATGTTTAACCAATCCATCCAACGTGCCATCATTGAGGCTTTTACTGCTATAGAAGAACAAGCCAAACGATTTGGTCTCACGATGAATGAGAAAAAAACAAAGTACATGCTGTAGACCAAAAACCGATCCGTCGAGCACCGTCCTAACAATCGGCAGCTATAATGTTGAGGTAGTGAAGGAGTTTATCTCCCTCGGGGCGAATATAAATCCCACAAATGACACCCTGATGGAGATTCGGCGATTGCTGCTGCATCGGTTTGTCTAAACAACTAGGTTCCAAACTCCAAAATCCTGCTCTACAAAACCCAGATCTTGCCAGTCTTGCTTAAGGAAGCCGAATGGTGGACGATAAGCAAGACAGGGGAGCAGATCTTGGGATCCTTCGAAAGGAAAATTCTACATCGAATATTTGGTCCTATATGCGAGGAGGGCGAATGGAGGAGAAGGTATATCCGCGAACTCTGCGAGCTGTATAAAGATGTGGATGTAGTCCGGAAGGGAAAAATCCGTTGACTGCACTGGCTCGGCGAGGATGCTCCAGCTAAGAAAACCTTCGAATCCCAGCCACCTGGTTCACGAAGCAAAAGAAGACCGAGCCTCCGGTTTAAAAATCAAGTAATCGCGGACGCCAGAAGCCTTGGTCTAGTAGTGCCCGGAACCATGAAAGATGGACAGCATTAGCTCAGGCTCACACCCTCCAAGGGTCACTGGCTGGATAAGTAGTCGTAAGTAAGTTGTGAGTCATATCAAGCGTTTGCAACAATGCAATTTGTGCTGCTTGTGGTTTGTTCATTACCAGTCTCGGGTTGATTGTGTTGCAGATGGTACAGTTTTTAAAAAGCATTTCAAGCGCTTTGAACAACTTGAACGAATGTGTTTTCTGAAACCTTGACTTCGTTGAACATTTCCCAACAACGAATACGTGTCCCGAGCAACTTTCAACATCATAAGGTCTTGGCATTTTCCGCAACTCAAATGATCCCAAATCATCTCCACCTGGCTTTTGAAGTACAATAACATACTCGTAGAAAACTTGGTAAATGGTAAGTTTTGAACATCGTGTCTGAAACTTTTCCTCCTCCTTATGGAGCACTTCAAAACAATGAATTTCCTTGCACATCTCGCTATTCCTTCACAGCGTAAACTTCAAATTGATAGTGTTCCCGGCAAGTCAATTTGATCAGTCAAATCACTTTAGGAATAGAAAATTAAACATTTTAAAACACCGGTTGCCTCAAGGAACCATTGACGCATGTAACGCATACGCCACCGAGCATCGTTCTTTACGAGCATATCTTGATAAACGTGCGCTTAAAAGGTTTTAACTTTTGAGTCCCAACTTCAAAGTCCTTATTCAGCTATTTGCATGGCAAAAACGAAGAAAAAAAGTCCTCAATCAGAAAGTTCCCTGACATGTAATTTGTGAAGGCTCCCCGCCAATACCTAAAACAACACAACACCATAGGGAAGGTGACATTGCCAGATGTTTTGTCGGCGCAGTGAATTTTTTCTGTTTCTTCTCCTTTGGTTGCCTAAACTTTTCCCAAATAACTTTCGCACATTCGATCCTGGAGAGCATTACTTGCAAATGTTTTGCTTTCTTCATCAATACACACATCCTTCATTCCTGGTTCCACTTTTAGAAAGTTCAATTATGTTTAGCGACAGAAGATTGCCGCGACATTCTCCTCAGAATTTTATGGTCGATGTGGAGAAAATTTCTCTAATGGCAAGGACACAATATCAACCCCGATGCCCGGTCTTCTCCCAAATTCTGGTATTGACACACTTCAGCCACGAAGACCCCAAATACACAGAGGACACATGGAACCAAAATAAAAATAAAACCAGAAACAGAAACAGAAACAGAAAAAAAGGAAATAAACCACAGCAAGCGGAGAAAGTTTGGCCTCCTTTTGCGATCTCCAGTGAGCAGGATATACTCGTACATTTGTATGATTACGTAGAACTTTTGCAGAAGACATCTAGAAGGATTCCATGTGTCATTTGGCTTCGGGCGAGCGCAAGGATAATTGCAAGAGCTCCACGGATGGATATTCTTTTGATTGGCCCAGGACAAGCTAGAAGGATTTTTATACTCCCATTGTAGACTTTTCTGTGGATTTTTGAAAACCACACGGCTGGAGCTCAGGTAAAAGAGTTGAAAATTGTTTTCATTTCAAAGGAGATAACATTGTGTGTAAAGTTGTGTAGCAAAAGCAGTCGCTGAGGATGAGGAGATTAATTTTAATTCCTTGCAACCGGAGAACCCTTCACCGAGACTACACTGCAATTTTGAGAGAAAGTTTTCTTTTTCATTTTCGAAAAGGTTACATCAAAAGAGATTGCACAAGTCGCATTTCAATTTGGATTTGGCCACTAAAGGATTTTAAAGCTTAATGAAATTTTATGCTGGTTTCTGATTTTAAAACTTTTCTAATTCCTCGAATGGATTTTCCGGACTTGTGGCAAGGTCGAGATTCATTTGCTTTTCGACAAGAAAGACTTCAAAGCCGTTGTCTGTTTGGGTGAGGCTTTAGCTATGGGTGGAAATGGCTTACAGGAACTACTTGAACGATTCTAGGGATGATCCATGAAGTTGGTCTACGGAAAAGCTATTTATAAGTCGATTTACTAAAAAAAATTTCAAATGAGTTTCCTAAGTTTGACGGTTTTCTTTTCGATTGGGAAAGTTTCGAAGGATTATTGAAGATGATGGGTTCCGCAGTGAGATAAAATATCCAGAACTTTTGGAACAATCATCTGCGATACTGCAGTCTTGGACAGTTTTGGTCATCTGGTGCTGATGGGTGGAATCCAACCAAGCTACAAGATGGACCCATATAGGGATAAAAGTTGCGATTATACTAGACAAAAGTCGTTATCTGGACCTCAGGTGTTAAGATATCAACCATGGTAGGCAAAAGTGTCTGTTCGAATGACCAACCCACTTAGGCCTATTGGCCTGTTGTGATTCTACGTGGATCTGTGATCCACTTACTCATGGAACCAATTTGAGCTTATGATGAAGCATTAGACTGTTAACGTCTACATACTTTAGATCGTCTAAATCATTGTAGAAGAAAGCTCCCAAGTGAAGTTTTCTTGTCTGGAGGAGAGCTGGACATGCTTACTCCTCGTCCATACAGCTTCTACAAAAAAAAAGGCGCCAAGCCTCTTGCATGCTTGCCTATAAGACAATGTCCAGTGATGACACCTAAGATGGCGCTGAGATGTTTCCTATTTAGAAGGATCAGACTCCTAGAGCGATTCAGATCCAATTTTGGCCAGATCTGTTTGGTCGCTAGACATGTTGGTCCAATAGTCCACCTTAGACCTGTTCTTTTGTTAGCATCTAGCTTTAACATTAATTTGCGTGTAGCGATTGGTATACCTTTTCCGGTAGAATAGGTAGAGTGGTTCCAATTTTGACGAATTCGTCGGCCCTACAATTCCCTGGAATGTCTCTGTGGCCCGGCACATAAGTGCTCTGGGCGATTCTAGAATTTAATGAGACTGAGTCCAGGGACTTGATAGCGGCCTGACTACACCCTGAATGACTCGAACCGCAACCAACTTCAGACTGCTATAATTTCCAAACCGTTCATGACAGTGAGCTCAAATTTTGACACATGACAGATAATTTTATTATTTACAAGCCTTTTAAACGATTTGCGTCTCAGTTGTGTGGAACAATTTTTATCCGCGATGGAATTCAAACGTGATAGTGTGATTGCTTTACATTTGGCTGGAAAACCACAAGTAGCTATCGTTAGAGCCCTCCAGCACCTCAACGTGAATAAATCATTTGTGTCTCGAACCATAGCTCGTTACCGTGATACTGGCAAAACGCCATGGAGGTGGTCATAAAAAAACAGCAACATCGACAGAAATGGTTCGGAAAGTGAAGGCTCGAATTGAGCGAAATCCGCGTCGAAGTGGAAGTAAAATGGCTCGTGAGCTCAACATATCGTTGGAACGGATGCAAGACATACTGAAATATGAGCTTGGGGTCAAGCCATTGAAGTTCCAAAAAGCACACGATCTGATACCGAAACAGAAAGAAGTTAGAGTCGAAAGAGCGAAGGAGTTGCTACGCTTGCACGAAAGTGTTGAGTTGCCGAATTTGGTTTTTTCCGATGAGCAATATGTCAACAAACCAAATGACCGAGTTTACTTACCAGAGAGTTCCTTCGAAAATGTACACCTTCGGATGGCCACCAGAAAGCAGGCAGCACCGATGGTGATGGTTTGGGCCGCCATAACCGCCGATGGTCGCTCTCCGCTCATATTTTTGCACCGTGGCGCCAAAATGAATGCGATCGTGTACCGTGAAACTGTCTTAGAGGCAGTATTGAAGCCTTGGGCAAACAATCATTTCGGTCGGAGACCGTAGACATTTCAACAAGACTCGGCACCGTCTCACAAAGCGCGCGTCAACCAAGATTGGTTCCACACTTCATCTCTTCGACACATTGGATTGCAAATTCTCCGGATGCAAATCCGTTGGATTTCTCTGTCTGGGGTATTTTGAAACCGAAGGTTGCCACTAAGAAATACCAAAGTTTGGACCACCTCAAACAAGCACTTCGCCGGGAATGGGCCAAAATACCGCAGAGCCACTTGCGTGCAGCCTGCGATGCTTTCTTCGGCCGTCTCAAGGCCATTATTCGCGCCAAAGGTGTACATATTGAAAACTACTCGTACTAATACAATTTCAAAATTGATGTATTTTCCAACATTTTTTGCTTTGGCACAATAAAATTTATCAAAAAATAAAAAAATTATAACATTTTAAAAAGTTAGAGTTCGAGTCAGGCAGATATCACGTTTTTGATCAACCAGGACAGAGCTTCTTCAATCGCCAAAATATCCGCCTGGAACACACTACAGTGATTTGGAAGACGGAAGGAGAGAGTTAGATTTAGCTTATCTGAGAAACACCGCCACTAACCCCGCTATTGATGTCAACCATGACCCGTAGTCAAGAATTACTGGGAAGTCGCCAAATCATTAAATCGAAGGACGAGCTAAGAATGTGTTAATCAAATGTTTGAAATTCATATGCTGTCTAGGTAGAAAGCCTGAGCGCTAACCAACAAGACCCTTCAGCCTGCCATGTTGTTTGCTAGTTGTTTCCAGTTTCGCATGCCAATACAATTGAGGTCTCTCTCAACTTGTGCTAAATAATGTAACGAAATTTATACTTCGTCAAGTCAGAATTACCAACTTACTTACTTATACTAAATGTCAATAACATAACTTTTTTCTTTTTATATGTAATAAAGAAGTCTGTGCAGAGAAACCAACGTGTATTTTCAATAGGTTATGGGCCCAGACCCAATTCATTTTTGATTAAATTAAGTTTTCCAGTTGAGTTGCACAAGAATGGCTGCTAGTTACGTACTAAACGTTCCTAAGTTAAAGGGACGAGAAAACTGTGATGAGTGGACTTTTGCTGCCCAGAATTTTCTCATCTTGGAAGGAGTGCTAGACTAGTAGTTGCCACTACTGAGGATGCAAAAACTAAGGCCAAATTAATTTTAACAATCGAACCTTCATTATATGGTCATATTAAAGATGCTGATAAATCCATAGATCTCTGGACAAAACTGAAGACGATGTTTGATGACTCAGGTTTCTCTCGGAGGATAAGCTTGCTACGAAATCTCATCTCAATACGATTAGTAAACTGTGATTCCATGACCAGCTACATCACACAAATTATAGAGACTGGACAGAAACTAAGCGGCACTGGGTTTAACATAAATGATGAGTGGATAGGAGCATTAATGCTAGCAGGTCTGCCACACCGATTCCAAAATACACAGCGGATTCCATCAAAACTAAGCTTTTGGATATGGAGCCAGAAAGCAGTGGGCTACAGAGTAGTGCATTTGTGAGCAAAAGCTGGCAACTTTGCAAAAAGGTAGGCAACACTGATTCACATACA
Source organism: Volucella zonaria (assembly GCA_963966105.1). Taxonomy (NCBI): domain Eukaryota; kingdom Metazoa; phylum Arthropoda; class Insecta; order Diptera; family Syrphidae; genus Volucella; species Volucella zonaria. The sequence continues at coordinate 126,277,153 of OZ014533.1, read as the reverse complement.
AAGTCCAACAATAAAGTTATAAAGTGCTACAAGTGCAAGCAAATTGGGCACTACAAGAGCCAATGTCCAAATGCTTCGTTCTTAGACAGCAAACGAAAGCAATCTGACGCTTTTAGTGCTGGTTTTCTGAATAGAAAATTTAGCAAGCAAGATTGGTACATCGACTCTGGTGCTAGCGTGCACATGACAGCAAATAGAGAGCGGATTAGAAATGTTTCTTATAAGAGTGTAAGGAGTCAGTTGGCCACGGAGGCATCCATGATGCAGGAGTAGATGGCAGTGGCAAGCTCGTTGTTGCCCGGCTCTAGCTCGTCGGATTGGGTTGGTTTTTGCCACTACCCCGTGCATCTCAACTCAACTTACCTTTTTTGTTTCGTGCCGAAATTAAAAAAAAAGAAAGGAAAACAAGGATAGCCTGGAGAAAGCTACTTTACTTTACGTCGACAAAACGGACGGACTCAAAAGACAGGAGGAGAGAAAGATGATAGAAAAAAAGATGAAAAGAAACAGCAAGATCACTTCTATGTGCCATCACCACTGTGCAAGACCGGGACTTTCGCGCTAATCCTACACTAACCTAAATCCTAAATACCGAACTTAATTTTTAACGTATAATAGCTAAACCTAATGCTAACTTAACCCTATGCCCCTACACCGAATAATATGTCCCAGGATCACACAGAGATGACAGCTCGTCACGACCTTAAATAAGCCGGGTGTTGTTGGCTGAGGATGGCCAACCCACCCTTATCGCACTTGAATGCGACCAATTGCTACCGTTCTGGCCAAAACTGTGAATGGTAGCCTCTGGTCGTGACGAGCTGTCATCGCTGTATGACACTGGGACATATTATTCGGTGTAGGGGCATAGGGTTAAGTTAGCATTAGGTTTAGTAATTAAGTATAAGTTATTTAAGTTCGGTAGTTAGGGCTTAGTGTAGGTTTAGTTAGCTACATCGCGAAAGTCCCGGTCTTGCACAGTTGTGATGGCACACAGAAGTGATCTTGCTGTTTCTTTTCATCTTTTTTTCTATCATCTTTCTCTCCTCCTGTCTTTTAAGTCCGTCCGTAAAATAACGTATCTTTCTCCCTAACTATCCTTGGTCTTTTTTTGATATTTCGGCACGAAACAAAAAGGTAAGTTGAGTTGAGATGCATGGGGTAGTGGCAAGAACCAACCCAATCCGACGAGCTAGAGCCGAGCAACCGCGAGAGTGCCACTGCCATCTACTCCTGCATCAGGGATGCCTCCGTGGCCAACTGATACTCCTTACAAGAGCCAAATGCGAGAGATAATTGTTGCGAATGAAACAAAGGTGCTTGGTGCCTGGTGCCTGTGTTATGCGCTGGAGATGTGTAGATTACCACAATTGGAAATGAATACTCTTACGATATCACCGTGCGAGACGTTCTGTGTGTCCCAACACCTACGACCAACTTGTCATCTGTAAGCCAGCTGATTAGAAACGGGAACAAAGTAAATTTTACAAATGATGCTTGTCATATTTACAACCAGAAAAATCAGCATGTCGCTTCAGCTGATTTGGCAAATGGTGTGTATAAACTAAAAGTCAGCAGTTATGATTGCTTGCTAGCTTCACCAGTGGCTTCTGCCGAAGTTTGGCACAGAAGATTAGGTCACATAAATGCAGTTGATATGAGCAAGATGAAGTGAGAGGCTACCATTTTCTCATGTTGGTACTAGAAGCAAACAATTACTGGAAGTGATACACGGAGATGTATGTGGGCCTATGGAGACAAAGTCCATCAGCGGATCGATCTATTGGGTATATAAATAAATTCGTGCGGTTTTTTTTCAAAATTTGAACGTTTATTTAAGAAAAACATGTACAATAGTATTATTCAAAGTATTGTCCATCTGAAGCTATAGCTTTTTCTCATCTTTCTAGGAATTTGTGGATCCCATCCCAAAAGAACTGCGCCGGCTTGGCAGCCAAGAATGAATCAAGCCAATTTTTGATATTCCCCTCTGATGTGAACCGTATTTCAGTGAGGGCGTTCTGCATCGACCGGAACAAATGGTAGTCAGAAGGGGCAAGGTCTGGGCTATAAGGCGGGTGGGGTTGGACTTCCCATCCACTGTATATCAAACAGTTCTTAACCGGAATAGCAACGTGGGGCCGAGCGTTGTCATGATGGAAAATTATTGCCTCGTGTCTGGTCGCATATTCCGGGCGTTTTTCGGCCACTGCTCTTTTCAAACGGATTAATTGTGTTCGGTAGCGTTGTCCATTGATGATTTCACCCAGTTTTAGCAGCTCATAATACAGCACACCCATCTGATCCCACCACAGAGCATTACCTTCGCGCCATGGATATTCGGCTTTGCCGTTGATTTGGCTGGTTGCCCGGGTTTCACATATGATTTTTTGCGTTTGGGGTTGTCCTAATGGATCCGTTTTTCGTCACAATCCAATGCAAAAATGACTTCCTTTTGTGGCGTTCCAGCAGCATTTCGGACATGCAAAACCGCCTTTCAACGTCTCTCGGCTTGAGTGCATGTGGAACCCAATTTCCTTGCTTTTAAACGTTTTGAAATGGCTGCTTGAGTGACACCCAAAGATTCTGCGAGCTCTTCTTGTGTTTGGCAAAAATTTTCATAGAGTAATGCTTCCAGTTTTTCATTTTCAAACTTTTTTGCCTGCCCAGGACGTTCATCGTCTTCCAAGCCAAAATCACCACTTTTAAATCGTGCAAACCACTTTTGGCACGTTCGATCAGCTAGCGCATGTTCACCATAAACTTCCACCAAAATACGATGACTTTCGGCAGCAGTTTTCTTCATGAAGAAGAACTCCCCGCAAAAACACTTTTTCAGGTACAAAGTTCGACATATTTGAGTGAAAAAAAATTATTGTTGTCTACGCTTCAAATGAATGACATATACTGAAATGACGTACAATGACAGTAGCTTTCCAACGCATGTTCCAATGGAATAATAACAATTGAATAATACAAGTTACGCCATCTCTTAGCAAACCGCACGAATTAAGTTATAGACCCAATATTTTCTTCTCCTCGTAGATGACTATAGCCGAATGGCATTTGTTTATTTTTTAAAATCAAAAAGCGATGTGCTTATTCGCTTCAAAGAATTTAAGGTTATGGTGGCGAATTCGGCAGCAAGGAGTTTGATGTTTTTTTAGGGAATGCAGGGATTATTCATCAGAAATCCAATCCGTCTACGCCTGAACAAAATGGGCTTTGTGAAAGGCTCAAGGTGTTTGCTGTTTGATGCTAAGCTGGATAAAAGATTTTGGGCGGAGGCCGTTAATACGTCAGTCTATTTAGGGAACAGGTCAATTTCATCTGGTCTAGGAAACAAGACATCGTTTGAGTGCTGGACGGGCTATAAACCGAATTTGGGTAATATGCGTATTTTTGGTAGCTGTGTTATGGTCCATGCTCTGAAGGAGAGAAGGTTGAAGTGGGAAAGAAAATCAAATAAACACATACTTGTTGGCTATTCAGAGAACATTAAAGGATACAGAGTATACAATTATCAAAACAATACAGTGACTTCAAGCCGAGATGATGTCATAATGGAAGATGCTAATAGAGAAACAACAAATGTAACCATTGACAATAAATCACCAAAAGAAGAGAATTTGGATTCTGTGGGGGACTTAAAACTTAAGAAATCTGATGTGAAACTCGAAGACGATTTCTCACTCCCTCAAAAAGAGGAAGATGATTCAGAATATTTTAATACGCCGCCGCAAAACTCACCGAAGGATGCGAACTAGCAAGGAGATTCATCGGAGTTGCCGACACTCGACACGACACCAGTGGTAAAGCGATCAACAAGACAAAGGCGTGAACCAGAACGTTTCGGTCTTATCAATATGTGTGTTGCAAATGTTTCAGCCACAGGAGGATGTATTACGTTAAGCGAAGCGATGACAAAGAATATTGGTTTGCAGGCGATGAAAGAGGAGATAATATCATTCGACGAAAACGATGCTTGGGAACTGGTTGATGCACCTGACGATTCAACTATCGTGCAGTGTAAGTGGGTCTTTAAGAAAAAGGTCGACTGTCAGAACGAGATTCGCTATAGAGCACGATTGGTGGCAAAGGGATATACCCAAAAACCAGAAGTATTGATTTTGATGAAACGTTTTCGCCAGTAGTTCGACATTCGACATTCGACATTCAACATTAAGATTATTGTTAGCATTATCAACTAAATTAGATGTAAAAACTGCCTTCTTAAATGGTGTTCTTGAGGAAAATTTTTATATGTATATGCCTGAAGGTTATGAAGTTCCAAGCAATTGTAAAAAGGTTTTAAAGTTAAAAAAGGCAATAGATGACCTTAAGCAATCCTCAAGAGCATGGTATAAAAAGATAGATGAGAATCTTGAAATTTTAGGTTATAAAAAATCGAAATTGGAACCATGTTTATTTACAAAAATTGAAAAAGATTTAAAAACATTATATGTAGACGATTTTTTCATTTTTTCAAATAACGAAACTTAAATCAATAATTTAAAAAAAGATTTTGAATTTAAAATTTAATATAAAAGACTTAGGTCAAGTAAAAAAGTAAAACAATGTCTCAGCATGAGAGTAAACATTGATAAAAAACAAGATCAAGAATAGTATGTCAACGAGTTGTTGTGTAAATTTAATATGTCTAATTCTAAAATGGCTTTAACTCCAATGGAGGCAAAATTAAGCATTACTAAGGGAGATATATGTGAGTCTCAAATTCCATACCAACAACTCATTGGCAGTCTGATGTATCTAGCTGTTTTGACTAGGCCCGATATTGCTTTTTCAGCAAGTTTTGTAGTGGGATTTGTAGACGCTGATTGGGCGAGTAATATGGTGGACAGGAAGTCATATACTGGTTACTGTTTTAAACTGAATAATTCTGAAATTTCGTGGGAAAGTAGAAAACAAAAAACCGTTGCCTTATCGAGCACTGAGACTGAATAAGTACATGGCTATATTTGAAGCTTGTAAAGAAGCTATATATTTAAGAAATTTATTAAATGAAATAATACAAGAAACGAGTATTGTAAAATTGTATAACGACAATCAGAGCGCACAGAAGCTGTCGGCCAATCCTCTATTCCATAATAGATCTAAACATATAGATGTTAGACATCATTTTGTAAGGGAAACTATAGCAAACAAAATTGTTGTAATTAAGTATTTGCCTAGAGCTGATATGCCCGCTGATTTATTAACAAAAACTTAAAAACTCAAAAACATTATAATTTCATTAGAGAGTTAGGTATTATTGAATTATAATATTTTGATATAGTGGGGGTGTTGTAATTATATCAAAACAACAACATAATACCCTAAAATAATGTAACGAAATTTATACTTCGTCCAGTTACAATTACCAACCTACTTACTTAACATATACTAAATGTCAATAACATAACTTTTTTTCTTTTTATATGTAATAAAGAAGCCTGTGCAGAGAAACCAACGTGCATTTTCATTATGAGGTGGGGTCTTTCTTTGCTCCATTTTCCCTCGATGATGGATTGAAAGATTTTCCCATCTAGAGCGCTAGTATCTACCATACGAGTACCTACGCGTCACAGCCATCTAAGCTAGTGAATTCTGACTGTTTTCCAGTCAAGTCCAGGTTGTTGTATAGCCCGTATAGTCCTTGATTAAATCTCCTGCAGACAGGGCCGTAGATCACTCGAAGCACTTTTGTATCGAAATGATCAAGCGCCTCCCCATCCTCAGTTCATACCTCAGCATCATAAAGTAGGATAGGGACGTTTATTGTTTCATGAAGCACTCTTTCGGTTGGCGGAGAAGACTGTGCTCTGTGTCCTTTTGATGACGATATGTACTTCAGTTTTCACTCTATTATCAACAGACCTACTTGCAAATGCCACATAAACAGCTCATTGGGTTCGGTTCATAATATCTAATTCGTCCACATGGCTTAGAATTTGTACTGACTCCTTTCTTCAGGATCGGGCATACAAAGCTATTGTTCGATTCCTCACGTATTCTCTCGTTCGTCTACACTTTAGAGATACTTTGATGAATGCTTTTCAGAAAATCATTTTTTTACCGCCTTAAATAGCTCGGTAGCTAATCTATCAGTGCTGGCAACCTTGTAGCCCACAGCTTCCCTTACTTCGTCGAGGTCGAGTAAACCGAATTTTTGCTCATTATTGTCATCGCCGTTGAACAGTCCACAAGAATGGTTCTTGCATATAATCCACACAGACTGTGGATCTACCACTCGGTTCCCTCGTTCGCCCGTTCGTACTTTGTTGCCATAATATCATTCAATTTCCTCGACCATTCGCTCTTTTTCCTTCTGAGAAGTCGGTTGATTATTTCATTATTTGTTCGCAGAGCTCTCGAGCTGCTTTGGTCCTCTTTTCCATATCGGCCGCATATACATTCTCTGCATGCACCGGCCAGCATTTATCGCCAAACCACGGGTATCGCTACAGTCTAAGGCGGCACCTCCGATGAAATGTTAACAGCTTTGCCATTGGTTCTCCAGACAAGATGCTGGCGTTTGTACCTCTTTGACAACAAGGTAATGGGCGAAGTTAATGTTCGAAAATTCAGAGTATAGGAGGCGCGCCTCCTTTGATCAATCCGTTTTATGGTAGATTGCATAGGAAACCGTAAAATGAATATCCAGATGAGGGAACCGCGTACTTGCAAAGATCACATTTCGGACCAAAGTGAGCTGATGTTGGCAGATTTAGCCTCCATGCAGATCATCCTGAGCCGGTCGTTGAAATGCCTGAAACTGAAAACTTCTTGCCTTACATTCTCGAACCAACTTCATTTTCACTACAGAGGCAGATACTTCGTGCGGCAGTGCTGCAATTTGTCTGATTTGCAGCTATGAGGACTTTTACCAGCTTTCCTGGCTTCACAGAGGCACTCGTCGAGATCCGAACTAGCTTCTTATAAGCTTTTTACTCCGATCTGGTTAAAAGTTTTCTGGTTTCCTTACGTAGTTGGTGCAAATCTGGGTTCCACAATGTTGCGGTCGGTCTCCAGGAATTTTTTTCTGCCTGGAAGGCACTGTTCAAGTTCAGTCACTCCCTGTTTCATTCTTAGTTTAGGCGCAGCATTGATGGATTTGGCGAGTTCTTTCTGAAATCATGGCTATCAACCAATAAGGCCGAGACCAGCTCGCATTCGATTTCCAGTTCAATGTTGCTGCCTATGGTATGACATGGAGGTCCCCGTAATTTGTTGGCTGCAGTTGACTTTGTGCGCGGGAAAAGCCATCTCCAGCGTTTTTGCTCAAGATAGATTTGACCGCCGCATCGGACAACTTCTTAATAACAAGGTGCAAGAGTGCGAGAGCGTTATTGCAGTACTCCAGGAAGACAACAGACGAGTAAGAGAGGAGTTAGCTGACATACAACGTAGAACGCGTCTATGTGATGTAATTGTACATGGCATTCCACAAACAACAAAAGAAAATGCTGTTGATCTTGCGAAGAATATTGCCGCTAAATTAGATCACAAATATTCCCCTCACATAGATGCTTTTCGTTTAGGAAGTCAAACCACCGGCAGAAATCGGCCGTTACTCATTCGGCTCTCATCCCACGCTGAACAAAGAGCATTACTTTCTGCCTTCCGTACCAGCAGAGGCCTGACACTCTCGCAACTGGAGAAGGAGATTGACAACGCCTCCACCAACTGCAGCAGTTCCAATTCCACCAAGAACAATTCTAACACCAACACGTCTCGTATATACATGAACGAAAGTCTTACACCGGTGAATAGCTCTCTATTAAAACATGCTCTTCGTCTGCGCAAAGAGGGCCTTTTGTTCTCTGTTAGAACTCGTAATGGTTTCGTTTATATAAAAAAGAGTGCAGATGATAACGAAATAAAAATCTCATCAACATCGACATTGACTTGAAAATGTTCTTTAGCCGAATATTCAACACTCCAGTCATCTAGAGCGAACTTTAAATATGTATGTTTTATAGCAAAAGTAGTTAATTAGTTTCTTCTTAAAATTATTTTAAATCTAAAAATGTTTATAGTTAAGTTCTCTTATATATACTTTTATTCCTGCCTTCTCCTTTTCTCCTTTCCTATTCCATTTATTTTAACTCCATATATTTTTCTATCTTCGTCTTCCTGTTGCGTTTTTATATGTAGATTTATTAACAAAATTGTGCTACCTTTATTTGTTTTTGTTATTAATGATGGCTCATAACAACACGTATATGTCTGATGGCAATGCTGAAGTTACCGTGCGCTCAATGATAAAAATTCTATCGAATGCGTGTGAGGGGTTCAAAATATGTTATATCAACGCACGTAGTTTAAATATCTCTAAGGCCGATTACTTACGTCATATTTTTAATGGTTCGGGTGTTGATGTTATCTGTGTTACTGAAACATGGCTAAGGCCTGATTTAAGAGAAGCAGATAGGTCTGATTTGGAAGATCCCCTATACCATATTCCGGGGTACCGAATAGTTCGGAACGATAGAATCACGAGTACAATAGGTGGTGGAGTAGCTCTTTATTGTAATATTTCCTTGAATTGCCGTGTAATTGTGAAATCCGTGGCTAGTGCTACGGAGTATCTTCTTGCCGAAGTTACTGATGGCAATACCAAGTGCCTCATAGGCATTGTTTACAGTCCCAACCGGAGCTGTTCTCCTGAACCTATGTTCTCCGCACTACAAGAAGTCTCCCCATATTATGAACACATAATTATATGCGGTGATTTTAACGCTGACCTTTTCAAATATGACAGTAGATCTCACCAACTCTTAGATTTGACTGCAAGTTCCGCGTTAGCTGTTGTTAACGCATATGCTACCCGCTTCGCACCTAACTGTTCTCCAAGTCTTCTGGACCTTTTGTTGGTATCTGATCGGTCAAATGTGTTACTGCAGGACCAGTTGTCATTGGAAGGTGTCACAGACCACGATCTAATTTTCTGCACCTATAACATTGACTTATCTCGTACCCCTATACCAACAACTTTCCAATTCAGAGATTTCGCTTCAGTAGATAACTGCGCACTGCAAGTCGAGGCGAGTCTAATTCCTTGGCATAGTTGTTACTTTGTCTCAGATGTATGTGATAAAGTTGATCTATTGCAATCGCAAATACTTCATCTATTCAATAACCATGTGCCTTTAAAAACAGTGGTGGTGCGCAATAGAATTTGTCCATGGTTTACGTCTGAGGTCCATAATGCCATTAAAGTTCGTAGGAAACTCTATTCAAAGTGGAAGCGAAATTCAACAAATCTGAATTGGGTAAATTTCTGTCGAGCACGTAATTTCTCAACTTCTATCACGAGACTCTCTAAGAAAAGATATTTTTTATCTAAGCTGGGAACGGACCAAAATCCCAAAAAGCTCTGGAGCAACTTGCGCTCGGTTGGTGTTTCTAAAAACTATGCTGTAGACGTCTTACCTGATCTTGATGATCTTAATGATGCTTTCTTATCCACCTCATTAGGAAGTACAACTTCTCTACCCAACCTTCAACATTTTTCTGAAACACCAACAGTTTTTGAATTCGAAGCTGTATCGGAAGTTGATGTCATTAATATCATTCGTTCACTCAAGTCAGATGCCGTTGGTGAGGATGGAGTTCCTATCCGGTTTGTCAAAATGGTATTAACCCACATTCTTCGTGTAATTACTCACGTAATTAATTTTTGCATTACGTCATCATCATTTCCGTCTAGTTGGAAGCTGGCTAAAGTAATTCCTGTCCCGAAAAAACCACAACCGACTTTGGCTGCTGATTTTCGACCCATTAGTATATTACCTTGCCTTTCAAAAGTCTTGGAAAAAGTCCTTGCCAAGCAAATCTCAAGTCATCTAAATCATCATAAGCTTCTTGCTTCGATACAGTCTGGCTTTCGAGCCAACCATAGTTGTTCTACAGCTATGGTTAAAATTCTCGATGACATAAGGATCAGCTACGACTCGGACTTCCTCACTATACTTTGCCTTCTTGACTTTTCAAAAGCTTTTGACACAGTCAACCACTCAATCCTTTCTGATAAACTAAGAGGGTACTTTGGTTTTAGTGAAAGTTCGGCGCGTCTCATAACCAATTACTTAAGTAATCGCTGTCAAAGGGTTGTGGTTGGTGACAAATCCTCTCGTATTAGGAATATACAAGCAGGAGTACCACAGGGCTCAATACTTGGTCCAATATTGTTTTGCATCTTTATTAATGACCTCCCCAAAGCATGCTCAAATGCTAGTCTTCATTTCTATGCGGATGATGCGCAAATATACCTATCTAGACCTATTGGTCTAGTTGAGGATCTTGTTTGCAGGTTTAATGAGGATTTATCCGCAATCTACCAGTGGTAGCTACGTAATTGTTTGACCCTCAACCCAGCAAAATCTCAGCTGATTTTAATATCTAAGAAACTGCACAATGCTGAACTACTGCCGCCCATTTACCTCAACGATACGCAATTGCAGTTCGTCGAGACTGTAACCAACCTGGGTTTTAAGATAAACCGATCCATCTCCTGTGTAAGCCACATCAATTACACTGTGGGACGAATTTACGGAGGTCTACTCAAACTTTGGCTGCTCTCTAGTTTTACTCCTGTTAATACGAGGCTGAGACTTGTTAAAACCTTACTTGTTCCATATATTGATTACTCATCAGCAGTGTACTGCAAACTCGACTCCCTATCTCAGCATAAACTTACTGTGGCATTCAATGATATGGTAAGGTATGTGTATGGGCTACGTCGGCACGACCACATATCCAATTATCATACAAATATCCTCGGTTGTACGCTCCAACAGTTCTTGCATATTAGGTGCTATATCTTCATGCACAAAATTATTCAGACCAAGTCGCCACCATACCTTTTTGAGAAACTTCAGTTCGCTCGTTCGCCTAGAACATACAGCCTTATAACTCCATCCTCGAACTACTTGAACTCCTCGCGCCTTTTCTTCGTCTTTGCCACCAGACTATGGAATTCCCTGCCCACAACAGCAAAACAAATAATTGGAGCAATACAATTTAAGAATGCTATTTTGGAGCATATTCTATAAAAATGCAACAGCAGACTATTTCTTATCCTTTACTATTCCCCTCCTCCACTCTATCCATCCTTTTGTTTTCCTTTCCTGATTAAAGTATCTCTTACTGTTAAATATAAATTTTAAACTAATCTTGTATATTATCCATAATTTTAAGTACTATAAAAGACTAAGTCTTATTTGTACATCCTTAACTGAATAAAATTGAAATTGAATAATTGAATTGAATTGACCAAAAACTGCGACCTGGTTTTTGTAAATGGGTTCGTTCATTTTCCTTCCACAGAAGTCTACAGTCTTTTGGTTCATTACAGCACCAAACATCATTTAGGCATCGTGTGTAGGAAAAGCCATTAACAGTGGGAGTGCTAGAGGCTTTCTTATATTCAGCGTTGTATCAGATAGAACAGCAGGAAGTAGTTTCAATTCCGAGCACTTGATCGGTTTCAGTGGGTGTCACTTCTACCGACCTGATTGTCATTTTTATTGCCGCTGGAGGAGTGAAATTTTAAACACTCGCGCCTTTGACAGCATTTTCCCCCTGCGTTTGTCCAATGTATTCTTCTATTCTCCAACTGCGCCTGAGACGTTAGAGTGCATCCCTTCTGGGATAAATGCCCCAAAAAGCAGCACCCCTAGCAACCACTTGCCTATTGGGATGACTTAACCTCTCCTGTACTCCGTCCATTGTCAAGCCCAATCTACAGAACGTATTGAAAAAAAAAGAGGCGCAGGATTCGTCATAACCAAGAGATCTAGCAACTTCTCGGTCCGGGTCTAAATCTGAGGGGGATTTGTTTAGTATGTTGGTTGGTGCCTTTCGAAACGGTGCCTTGGGCGCAGCCGAGAAGACCACGGGTGGTTTTTGTCCAGTATCAACTGGAGTAAAATCTCTTAGGGTCACCTCCAACGTCTTGTTTAGATGTCTTTAGCGCTTAGTTGGAGGTCTCACCCCTATTCTTTCCAGAACTTTAGAATGGAAGGTAGTTGATGTTACTCCGATGTACAATAGATAAACTTCTTAACCTGTTCGAAGTTACTATTGTCAACTGTAACTTAAGCTTCTTTGTTTGTTGGTAACATGTCTTTGGTGTTGTCCTTGTTTACTCCACTGCGAGCTCGTGTCACTCTTTAAGTGCTGTAAAAGCCTCTTTCTCTGCACACTAGGAGCGGCCGGTAATGTACATGACGTGTCCCATCAACTGGACAGATTATTGAAGATGGTGACTTTTGTGTCAACACCTGCCCTGCGCACCATCTTTTCCAGCACTAGTTTCAAGAAACACAGTTCATCTCCTAGAAAAAATTCAATACACGTTTGGCATATTTCGGAAGAACTCTTTCCAAATTGTCTATTGCACCACGTATTTTCCTGGCTTCGGCCTTTGTCTTTTAGATCTCAAGACGATGGATGCTATCATAAGCGGCTTTGAAGACGTTGAAGAGATGGTGAGTGAGTCGCTGACATTTTCCAGGGCTTGCCTTAGTGTAAAAATCAGGTCGGTGTGGATCCTATCTTATCCTAATATGCCATAGTTCTTACAAGACATACGATCGCCTTTTTGAAGGATGTGGCATATGGAGCTGGTAGGCTGATCAGGCATGCTTGATAATTCGGCACATGCACCCTCTCAAAAACATCAACTTCATGATTGAAGAGCTTCTCTGGTAGACTATCGAAGTTGGCAAAAGGTCGCCAGCTCTTTAGTTTTTTGATAGCTGAGCCAACCTCGATCGGGTTTTCTCCTTGTTGTGTTGTTCATTAATTAGCTGCTGGAAGTGTTGCCTTAAGACATCTTCCTCCACTTCAGTGGCTAGATTTCCCTCATAGCTTCGAAAAGCCTGCGCTCCGGCCTTGAAGCCAGCTGCCAGTTGCTCAACTTTCCTGAAAAACATCAGGAACTCTTTGATATCCCGGAGCTAAAAGTTTGCATAAGCCCTTTTTACCCTTCTTCTAGCTCAATACTTTCCTCTGGCTGCTCTTGTTTTGTGCTGCAACGTTTGAAGATGTGTCACCCTTTTCATCGTAAGTACCTATCATCATACCAGGGGTTCCTTTTGCTTGGTGGCTGGTTGCCTACGGTGGTCTCGGCTATCTCTTGGTTGATGTCGTGATACTGGCTCCACAGCTTTTTAGCGTTTGTTGATGGTTAATGCACGGCGGAAATTCTTTCCTCAAGCACACTCTGTTGGATTTGGCTACACTAGTCCTCCTAGGGTTTCCAAAGTTGGGTTTATTTTTCGTGGCGATTTGCTTTTGCAACTTTTGCTTGTTGGATAGTTCAACTCTTAATTTTGCTGCATCAATGAAGTGTTCAAATTCGGAGTCTCTTCCTCTGAATGTTTTAAAATTCACATCTATTGGTACTTGGTCGACTAGGCTGGTGGTTCGAGCGTTTGTAGAGTGCCAGATTGCTCTGATTCGCAGTCTTACGAGCTGCTGCAAAAGCGATTATCCGGGAGCCACCGACTGTCATCTGACAAATCCGCCGAAGATGTTCAACCGATTTTGCCACCGAAGTCCACGAGCATGATTTTAACATCATACTGCGGACAGGCTGAGTCCAAAGAGACCATGTATTAAAGTCAATCATCACTAGGCGGAGCTGATTTCCCTCAACGAATCTATGTACATCCTAACATGTGCAGCCTTTTGTGAAAGCTGAGATAGATTTCGTATTCGTTTCGTTTCTGCTTATCGGATCCTGTCCGCGATTGCCTTGTACCGAGGGAAGACAGATTCAAGTTTTGAGCAATGCAAGGGATGTGCAGTGCAGTGCTTTCCAAGTATATACTCTCAATTCATAGTTCGTGGACGTTCCGAGTCGGGATCTTCAAGCTAGCGGTCTGTTCTCATCCGAAGCTTGTAAATTTTTTTCAGATCTTTTTCACGAGGTAAGGAAGTTACACTGATGTCAGTTACTCCCTCCGAGGAAATTCTGGTTGGCCCATTAAGGGCCCATCGGCCTCCGCTTGTTTCGCAGAACCTGACTTATTCTTGGAAATACTTATCATCCTGAACTCGAAGTATGTTGTAGAAGCCCAAATACGGTGGCTTCTGTTTGAAGCTGTGACGCCAATATTGACTGCATGTAGGAAATTCGTCCACTGTCGTGCTTATAGTGCTGGTGGCTACCACTTGATACCAATTGATGTACAATACCAACCATTGCATGTAATCCGAATAGACAAGTTTAGGAGGTACACTGTGGGTTTCGGCCTTCTTATACCGCCCTGTTCGAATATTCCACAGTTAATGATACAATGCGAAGCACTCGTTAAAAGTTTATAAATAGCTAAGACTGCCCGCAAAGGACCCCCGGAGGAAGGTGTTTTCGTATCTTATCGATCCAGTGCCATCCACAATGCTCAGTACAAATGACGTCGTCCCAGGTTTATTGACCACATAAACCACTTTCAGTCGTTAACATCATATTGCGTATTCTAATCACAACAAAATTGTGTACAGCTCATTGTAGGAGTTCTTTTCTCTCACGAACATCACACCCTCATTGTTCGCAATCAAAACCGAGAGGTGTCATCCTCCGTTTGGTAATAAACGAATCCCTTCTACGAGTAGATGGCAATAAATCATAACAGCACACACCCCAACTAAGACGTAGTGCCGCAGCTTAAAAACCTATATTCGTTCATCTATCTAAATCAAATCGGAGAATACCATATATCGACTGACGTCACAAGGACGCCACCCAGTCATCCTTCAGCGTTCACATCCCGTTCAGCTAACCAAGTGAACCAAAAAATACTAACGACGCAATAATAAGTCAAATGGTACACCGTACTCGTATGTGGCAAAGGATGGCAAAATAAGAGGCCGAACAAAAGGCAGAAGCAAACGCTACGGCAAACGCTAAACCGAAACAAAGGCAAAGAGGCAAACAGGCAAACTTGCTTAATATGCATCAAGGTCCTTTGCAAAACAGAGAATTAAGCGCCAGGACACAAGCGGCACAACCATACAGGGACTACGAGTACCATACGAGTATTTGTATACGACGACAACAACGATTCCGGATATTTTCTTATTTTTCCGCTTATCCAAATCACATGAAAGGATGTGGAGGAGCCTGCCTTGCAGCATCCTCGTATGCTCGTGTGTGTGCGGTATGTTGGGTCAGAGGGGAGCCAAAACAACACACTGAAACACAAATGGAAAGCAGAGAAATTGAAGAAATGGGATGTAAATTATGAAAAACGAATTCGTGTGGCTTATTCAATTTCAGGATCCGTCAACCAAAGGAACAAATTGTTGCTTCAGTTCCAGTGAAGCGGGCATGCGTCAATTTGAAAAGGTTACCCCCTCTCATTCCTCCTGGACCTGGGTCGAGACACTCAATTTCCACTTCAAAAAAAAAAAAAAAAAAATGTTGAATGATGCAGCCATAGCTCGGCTATGGTAGAGCAGTGTACAGCATCCTTGCCAAGGATGTTGAACGTTCAGTTATCCTTGTATGTCTGTGCGGTTCGGTCTTTCGTTTTTTTTTTTGTCAATTTTTTTTTTTATATTTTTCGGTGTCTCCGACTGCATTTGATTGGCCTTACCCGGTGTATTTAGTATGAAAAGTGAACTAGAAGTGCGATTGTAAAGCATCTACGATTAAGAGTCGTGCGGTAAGTGTTGTGCAGATTAATGACATCTGAAGTGAAAGTCCTTGTTCGGCTTCTAACATACGAGTAGATGCAGAGAAAGACATCAAATCGAGGATACGAATATGTGTTTAGTTGTTTTTTTCTTTTTGTAATACGGTGAGTCGTTTTAGTATCTACGAGTACAGTATCTACATACTCGTACGTCCTCGTCTTCGTCCTCGGTTGTATTTGCACAAGTCTTGAGAGCGAGTTCCCATGTACTTAAGTTTGCTTTCAGAGATTGCATGCACGTATCGCTTGTGATGGATTTTGGTTTATTTATTATTTCCAAAAGAAAAATATCTCATCGTGGCCGGGATATTCATGGTGATGTACGAGTACGAGTACGAATACGAGTATCTATGTACGTACTTATACTCTGTAAGGATACTCCAATGTCTACATATCCACATCCGGAGAAGAAGTGGGAGAATTCGGTTGTCAGCAATAGAGAGATATGACACGCAATACCAGTTGAAGTGTCACGTAAATTTTGCTGAACACATTTTGCAAATTGTTTACCGAAACAAGGAAGCAATTACATGTGTAAACGGATAGGGTATCCACTCGTATGTTGATAGAATATATGAGCTACTTCAGTTGACTATGAAGTTTTGAATCAAAATTGGGTTACTTCCTGATATTAAAGCTATTTCAGGGATTCAACCGGACCTTGGAACTTTACAAAAACAAAAAAAAAAACAACGAAACCTGATACCGGGTGAAGTCTCGCAAGTGGAAAATTATGCAAATAGAGGAAATCTTGACTGGATACGATATTGACACTTTCCGTCCTTCAATCAAATTCAATGTTTGTTCTCTCTCTCAAAAAAAAAAAAAAGAAGAAAATTCTTATTTGTCGGTGGCTTTTATTTGTGAGCAATAAAAAGTGGTGCTTTTGGGGTCGCCCGTTTATGGTAAATGGACTACGTGCTTGAGATGACTTCCATGGGCAATAATATGAGATATCCGCATGAATTTTTATGAGATATTCGTTCTAGTTTCTACTTTGATAATAACCGATGGGATCGTAGCAGAAAGTGGTATCGTAAACGTACAGCACATCGAAGTACTTAGGGAAATCATTGTACTTTCTTGAAAGCATAGGAAGAAACCTACAATGTTTTCTGATGGGAGAGAACCGAAATGTGCGTCTTGTCTGCATCCTAAAGAGTCGTGTCAATTGTGATTGTGTTCACTAGGAATCCAGCTATCATAGGAAGCCGCAATTGAAGCAATCCCACCGCAATTCATTCGAGATTTCATTTCCTGGGAATTTCTTTTACCTCTTGGCTTGGTGAAGAGAGAATACGACTTTTCTCGATTCTGGATGTAGTTTTAGGATTGAAGAGGCTCAGCTGGATTCATTTGTTTCTCACAATAAAGTCCGCAGCTATTGGGATTTATATTGACCTTTGATTTGAAAAACTCGGTGAGTTTGCCCAACCGGTAGTAAAGTTTGATGTTTATGACCATAGCCAGTCTTGACATACAGGATGCGGAAATGCGTTCTTGGTTCAGAAGGATTTTACATTCTTCCATGTCTTGCTGACGCATAGATATAATATTCTCGTCATCTACGAGGACGCGGAGATACCTCGTATTAATATTCCTTTTTTAAAATTCTCCGCGGTTCAGTGATAAATGGGCTACCCACCATTTCAGCGCCGAGGACCTGCAGAACGTACCTGGCTTTTTAACGTAAACCACCTGTCGTTAAGACCTTATGTTTACGAGATGCCCATACACCCATTGGGAGCAAGGATACGCCTTGCCATCGCTAATAATACTCGCTTTATATATACTTATACCCGCTTATACATTATACCAAAGCAGAACTTGTGTTGGAGGCACAAGTTCCACCCTTGGTATGAGTCGAGGCCGACCTAAAACCTCTTGCTGTTCTTAGGGTCACAGCACCCAGTACTTTTTTGCAACTCTACAATGGGTTAGACCTGTTCCCGCGATTTGGGTTTAAACCACAGCCACCATGATGGGAGCGTCAGGCCCGGACCGAGATTCGGGGGGCTCCTGACTCCCTGGTATGGACTACCGGTGGTCCAGCCGCCAACAAGACCTATGACCGGCAACCATTCAGAGGCTGTTATCTGAAGATGTTTACGATAAGACCAGTAATATGCTCTGCCCCCGCTTTTTATTAGACAACGTCATTAATGGGTGAAGCCTTGATAATTGGGCGGGGGCCGTTGAGGACCTGCAGTCTGATGAGAGCGTAGGCCGGGCACCCACAGACCCACAGAGTTAGTGTTCCACGCTTTTGCTGCAAGCGTCTAAATGTAGTGCCGCCAGTTAGCAGTCTGCAGTCTTTCCAACTGAGGGACAGCAGAAAAGCTGCTGACTTCTTAGAGATGTCGGGAAGCATTCATCTGTCATCTGGAGTTATGCTCATTTGAGCCCCAACTGTCAACGGAAATCTTAACCGAGGACGAAGACGCTAACGCAGGTTCAGGTCATGATAAACAAAACTCTTCTCTGAGCCTTGCCAAGTAAGCCCATTGATCCTAGCACCTAGAGAAGATTCAGTGAATTCAGACTTCCGACTGCGTTCTGTGAAATCTTGCATCCTGAGACTAGTTTGTAATGTGAGGCTTCACGAAGGCTTTAAGCTCAACTTGGTGATCCCACAGATGCAAATGCTTCGAACCACCATCTCGTTTTCAAAACATAGTCCGTTGCAGAAGCAGGCTTTTCTAACGAGGGGTGAAATCTAACGCTTCCGACCGCCAACTGATTTTGGAACCAACCATGTGTCCCCTGCTACATTTCCTGGCTCAAATTTTGGCCGATACTATTCCGATATATATAACTGTTGATATACCTGGAAGCGGGTGGTAGTAGGTGATTGCCTATACGGATGACGTGGCTATAGCCGCCTCAGATAAACATCTTAATACCATTAAAGAACTCCTTCAGCAAAATCTTAACAGATTAACCCATTGGGGTGATCGCTCTGGACCTTGTCCTAAAACCGACCTTGTCCTCTTTTCCAGGAAATATAAAATTTCAATCATAGACCCTCCGTCAATAAACGGTACCAGTTCAGTCTTTTCCGATACAGCAAAATATCTGCGACTCATTTTTGACAGGACACTAAACTGCAAACCTAGCATTCAAGAAAGAGTCAAGGAAGCTACAGCAGCTTAATTCTCTTACAAAAAAGCCATTGGGATCACATGGGAGCTTCAACCTCGCATAATCCACTACCTATACATCTCGGCCATAAGACCGCAAACTAAGCAGATTCTAAAGAGCAGCATGTCTATGCATAAGCGGAGCCTTACGGTCTACTCCCTTTGTAGCATTAGGCATTCTGTATCACTCGACACCCGTCGATATCTTCATCAGGCAAGTAGCTACGACTACAGCTACTCGCCTTAAAGCGACTACACCGTAAACAAATAATCCATTTAGCCGCACTAACATTCTTTATATATTAGGAATCCTTACAGAGGACACCGATTACACCATACCTGCACTTTGGTTTGATAAAGACTTCCATGGAGGCTTCCCCTATAGATCCTTCTGGGAGGAAGAGTCAATTCACTTCTGGATTGGATGGATCTAAGACTGAAAGCGGTGGCGGTGTTTTCTTAGATAAGCTAACTCTAAGCCTGTCCTTCCGTCTTCCAAATCGCTTTAGGTGGAAATTTTGACGATTAAAGAAGCTCTGTCCTGGCTGAAGAAAAACGTGATGTCTGCAACGGATATCTGCATGTGTTCGTATAGTCAGGCCGCTATCAAGTCCCTGGACTCAGTCTCATTAAATTCTAGAACCGCCCTTGAATACCTATCATCTCTTAGGGAGATAGCAGAACAATTATGTGCCGGGCCACAGAGACATTCCAGGAATTGGAGGGCCGACGAATTCGCCAAAATTTAAACCACTCTACCTATTCTGCCGGAAAAAGTTAGCATCGGTATACCAATCGCTACGCGCAAATTAATGTTAAAGCTGGATGCTAACAAAAGAACAGGCCTAAGGTGGACTGTTAGACCAACACGTCTAGGGATCAAACAGATCTGGCCAAAATTGGATCTGAATCGCTCTAAGAGTGTGATCCTTCGCCATCATAGGTGTCTTCACTGGACACTGCCTTTTACAAGCTTTTACAAACAATTTCTGTAGAAGCTGCATGGACGAGGAGGAAAAGGCGACACCTACTATGTACATGTCCAGCTCTCTCCCAGAGCTTAGGAGCTGTCTTCTACAATGACCTAAACGATCTAAAGAATATAGACATTAGCAGTCTCCTACGTTTGATCATACGCTCAAATTGGTTCTATGAGTAGGAGGATCACAGATCCACGTGATATCACAATGGGTCAATAGGCCCATACTCAACACTATTCCTGGACAAAGGAATGTCAATTTCGTATTCTTCATATTGAACCAAAGGGAGTTTCTCTTTATACGGAAGATGGCTTTGTGAGTGGAGTCCTTAATATAAATATCAAAGGGAGGAGGTTCGCCAGAACTTAAGAAAGCATCACCTAGCCGAGACAGATATCCTTCTCATAAAAAGCACAAGCTCAGTTTCTGCACTAGTGCGGTACAGTAAACCGAAATACCGTGCATTGGTATAGATATAAAGGCTTTTTGTGACTTGAAGGTCCTCAAATGTGGCAAATCGGTTAGCCTGGAAACATTCAGACAATTTGATGGCGTGTATAGTGAGCCGGAAGAAAACACTGCCAGTCTCAAGGTCGAAGATCATTACCCAGACAACCAGATCAGGACCAGCTGTAAGTAAGCTGGATAGCACAACACATTGTAGATGTTAGCTAGCATCGATTGAGGTGGCAAATGAGGCGTTTAAACACGCTGTTGCGTACTTTAATTGCTTCAAATTTTCTGACACCGATGGTATATCCCAGTTTTGTCGTAAGAGGATACATTGCTTCTAGCTCTCATGAGAATCTGCGCTTATAGGCACTAAATGATCTGCATACCGAAACCCGATAGTGGCTTTTACACCAAAAATCGGCAAAGATGATTATTTACTCACCAAGCTCATTAGAGCACGGTGTAGATGAATCACAGCTTCGAGGATAAAAGTAATCCTAATAAAAGAAACGTTAACAAAAGATGCCCGAAAGACAACCTGATGTCCCCACTGACATGGTGCATGTTGTTGATTCTCTGCTTAATGCTCTCAACAATTCTAAAACACACGCAACATAATGTCGCTGCACAGTCTTTCGGACCATGTCTAGCAAATGTTTGCTCTAAAGCGCAGCCAGTCCTAGAAATAGTTTCAATAAGCCATCCTGAATGTAAAGTTTTTCTCTTCACGAGAAGGAGGAACCGGACTCTGTTTCTCCAGCGAAACTTATAGTGAAATCCATCCTGAAAAGCTGAGGCTTCTCAGCTGGATTCTCCAGGGCTGTCCGCTTCTTCTTTTATTACCCGTTGAAATATGCTACGCATATAATCACAGCTATTGGGCTAGAATTCTGTCAGGATCAGCAAAATGTCTGGAAGAAGATAGGAAGATTGATAAGCTTCATCGAGGGCATAATATGTTGTAAGATCATAACACCTACAACAAGTTGATTCGGTAAAACAACATCAGAATTTTTACTTCACAGCTTTGCTTAGCATCGTCGGTGATTGTGTTTTCTTGGGCTTGTTTGTAGCAATGGCTCAGAGTAGATGTAACAAATGTACGCGGGTTAAGAAGTAATTACTTCTCTAAGTACGTCCACGCCTGTAAATAGAGAACTTAGTGAAATACAGGTAGATCACAATACTTGGATCTGAAGCTGCCTGGCTACGAACTGGTGTCGTTAACCTTTTCTTACCGCCGTTAACCCATTTACGTGAGTCGTGACGTAGCTTACCAACTCCAGCACAATGTGATTCGGTTCTAATTCGAAATTAGACTTCTTTTCGTTAAAATTTCATTATCCGCAATTGCTTTATTTACAGGAGCCCCAAACTGGACAGCAATTCGACATTTAACGAGTTTGATGCACTGCCTGACTACATTCAAATAATTGTATTCCTGTATCCTTATACTGAAATCGTTATTAAAGGCGATTTCAAAATACACATTTCTGGATCGCTTCGACATTATGGAGAGACAACACCCAAAGATCGGTGAATTGAGATCTTCGCTGCGGAAAACAACTTGACCCAGCTTGTAAACGAGCCCACACGAATATCAGACGTTGATAGTCATACCGTCGACACCCTGGACTTATTTTCAACTTCTCACCCTGATAAATACAAGGTCGATGTGCTCTCTCCTCTAGGCTCGTTTAACGACTGTGTCATATCACACACAGTTAGAGAAAAGATGCCTAAAAGAACCGTATGGCAATACGAGAGAGCCAATTGGAGCAGACTTAACAGCTTCTGTTGGAATTTTATTTGGTCGTTATGTTTCCTCGATAACGACATGGATGCCGCTGCTGATATGATCACTGACACTATTTTCTTTGGAATGAGATCATTTATCGGATGAAGAGTATCGAACCAAAAGGAAAGGCATGGTACAACTTGAGCCGTAAAGAGACTGTCAGGGTTAGGGAAATGTTTTATCGGTCCTTCAAGACCAACCCGACAGGGAAAAACCGAAAAAAGTTTAAACGGGCCAGGAATGACTGCAACGACTTTCTAAAGCGTGTGACATTTTACTACAACAAAAAGATGACGCAAAAATGACTACGATGCCTTAAAGGTAATAAAAATTGTTGCTCGCTCGTCAAAAATATAGAAATTCCATCCCAACGCCAATTTACCATGATATTCCAATTATCAGCTCTTTGGACAAGGCCAATCTGCTTGCTGCATACTTTGCGGCTAGCTCAACACTCCCAGATTGTGCTTTATTCCCGCCTACGCTTGAGTGCATCGAATCTACAATGGGACGAATCCACTTTCGCACTCGTTTAGTAGCAAGAGTACTTAAAGATCTCAACATGCATAAATCCGCTGGTACAGATGGTATATCTCCCCTTCTTCTGAAGAGGTGTTCTTCCACGCTGGCAAAACCACTGCGTAAGCTTTTTCATCAGTCCTACTCTTTAGGACTTTTTCGGAGCTGATGGAAAACAGCATTTGTCCAGCCCGTTCCTAAAATAGGCGAATATTCTTCTCTTTCCTCCTACAGACTTTTACACTTAAGTCCCGTCTTTCCAAGTTCATGGAAACGCTAACAAACCGTGAGCTCATGAAATATCTCGAAACTCGAAAACTTTTCAATGACCGGCTCTACGGTTTTCGTAGCAACAGGTCCACTGGTAATCTGATGGCATGTCACACCGAATACGACAATCTGGCGAAAGTAAAATAGTTGCACTTGATATTTCTAAGGCATTTAGCAGAGTTTGGCGGTAGGCTCTTTTGTCGGAAATGCCTGCTTTTGGGATCAATGAATCTCTCCTTCAATGGATTAGAAATCACCTTGGATGGTTTCAAGTCTGATATCCACAAAATAAATGCTGGTGTGCCCCAGGGCTCCGTTCTTTCTCCGACACTCTTTTTAATTTTTATCAATGATCTCTTGTCTGCCACTTCTAATCTGATATATTCCTTTGGTGACGACAGTACTCTCTGCTTTTCATATTCGTTTCCGAACTCACGTCCCCCTGCTCTTCGGCTGTAGAACGGGAACGGCAGCGTATGTTAAGATGGAATTTAATGCTTCCAAAACTCAGTGCTGTCTGCTGTCATTACAGCGAAATTCAAATACCCAGCCATTATCCATGACTGGCACTTGCATCGTCGAAACCGATAAACTTTCCATTCTCAGCATGTGTGTCAATGACTGCTTACGATGAAATGACCACATACTCGTATTTGATGTGGCCAAAAATACTGCGAAATGTCTAGGTTTCCTCAAACGATATAAAATTGGAGTACAATGGTCACATCTGGTCAAGTGCGCCTAAAACATTTCTGCTTCTGCTAGACCGGATTCAAAACCGTGCGATAAAATTCATAGCTGATACCAATATCACTCAGGCAATAGACACCCTCGAAATGTCTCGTGTCTCACTTTGTTTTATCGCTATCCCCACCGCCAGGGCTCCATAGCAATCGCCAGTAGCATTCCGGCCCTTCAAATTTTTAACCGTAACACACGTCTCGCTATGAATGCTCATTAGTATACCCTCGAGCCAACTTTCGGACGCACTCTGAAATATCGTAATTCGTTCCTAAGCCGAACAACTCTCTTGTGGGATGCCCTGCCGAGCTCTCTACTTGCTAGTCATTATAACATTCAGACATTTAAAACCAACGTATATCGGTACCTATCCTCCTTTCCTCCCTAAATTTCCTTCGCCCGCGCTGTGTGCAAACATTTTAAGGGTACCTTAACCCCTTGAGCGTGCGCTAGTTTATAAAAAAAATATATATACTCGTATATGTACGCAGATTTATGGGACCTACGGTCATAAGCCAACTTTGAGTGAGGAAAGCTTTGGGAACCAACGTTCAGGTTAGTGATCTGTTCTACCTGTTAAATGAAATAACACTTTGTTAGGGAGTTTTAATAAACAGCCACCTTGGTTGCGCCAAAGGATGTGTAATCTTCACAGATACTAGTAGCCCGGGTTACCAATTATGCACGATTCGCTAGCTTGATTGTTACTGAACCACAGTCTACACACTTCGACGACTCTCCCCGCGGGACTGCCTTTAGGTATTGCTTCTCGTCGGGCTGGTAAGCAAATCAAGCTACTCGGGTTATGTCACCTGCTTCTGAGGCTTCTGCTCTTGCTTTTTTTAGCCTTTCTACTCTCCTTAGCTCATTTTATAGAATTTTATAAAAATACGTATTTCCACTCAATTCTCCTTTGACTGCAACATGTGATCGAGGATTAGCGACAAGCTGGGCAGAGTATTTCTCCATGCCATCAAGCGTGGGCAATAAAATACTACGTGCTCCGTATCTTCAACTTTATTTGGGCATTCGGAGCAAGATAGTGAGCTGTCCGTGATCAAACAGGAACTGCGTAAGGTTGTAGTTGGAGCCTCCATGTTTACGTTATACCCGGTCATGGGTTGTCGGTATAAGTTTGTATGTCCACCTGCCTTTCGTTGTACTACATCATCGAGCTTACCACTCTCTTGATTCCATTGACATCGTGTTGGCTTAAGGCTCTTCTGTTAGATATTATAAACATTTCATCTGCGAGAATGTCAACCATGTCAAACCATTCCAGCTAGAACAAAGGCTGCCTCGTCTGATATGGTTCTAACGCTGCAGATTGTCCGTAGCGCGCAGAGTCGCTATGAAGCTTCAGTGCCATTCTTTTTCAAATTCTGAAAGTGACCGTCATGAAATTTAGTTCTCCGGCCGCTTGGTAAGTGTTCCGAATGACAACAATACGCGGTATGGTACAACAGTGTCCAACGTCTTCATGTCGGGCAATTTTCACATGATATCTCGATGCTTATGAGCCAGACGATTTGTCTCTACGTAAGTAACCGCCATTTCATACTTCCCTTTGTCTGTGTAGACTCTGAAATGAGTTATGCGGTGAATTTAACATCAACAGCATCGCCAAATTCGAACTCATGCGCTTTGCAAGGGACACTTTTAACATCATTGTTACTATAGTCTGGACACCAAAAGAGGGCAACAATGGCTAGGCCCCCTAAGATTTTCTGGATTTCCAAGGACTAATTCACATTCTACATAGAACATCAATAAGAATTCTCTCGGTTCTTGTCCGCCCTCTTTGCCACCAGACGGTGCTGTGGCCATGTAAAGTGGATTAAGAGCCCAAGAATGCTAATTATTTTAGAAAGCATCACTTGTCTTGGATTGATTGGCCCGGAAGTTATGGCTCGAACTGGGCCAAAGTCTCATAGATTCTACAACTGGCGTCAATTGTCAATTTCGTGTTGGCATTTGTGAAGCAACCAGAATTAGTATTTGTGTAAATGAGTAATGGAGCGCTATACTCTTGAAAAACGCGGAATAATCTTCACGATGTTTCTGATGAACAATTCATCAGTGATTTTGGTGCAACGTGCATTTCGTGACCGTTTTCCTGTGGTCGTTCAAAGAGGCGTTCAGCCGCACGATTCTTAGGAACTGGGACAACACAGACCGAACAAGCCCTGAAGAGAATATCGCTGCCGTGGTTGAAGATGTCGTAAAGGCCACGCAAATGGCTATTCCACTCACGTCTCTGCAGCGTATGTTGGTAAAACACTTGGAGGTATTTCCTTACAAAGTGCAGATAGTCCATCAGCTAATAGGCATTGACCGTGAATCGCGTCTAAACTACACTCACGCTCTCCTGTATCTCAACAATGAAGTGGACGATTTTGCCTATTTCCACCTCTGTGGACATGTGAACAAACAAAATTTGCGGTTCAGGGGCACTAAAAATCCGCGAGTAATGCACGAAGAGCCATTATATCCACTCAAAGATACTGGATGCAGTTTACGGTTGAGCAGTCATTGGACCATTTTTTTCTTTAGAACTCAACAGAGTCATGATCGATGAGTTTTTCATCCCTCAATTGGATGAATTGAGACTGGTGGACATGTGGTTTTACTTCGACGGAGCAACGGCGCTTATTGCACGAACCACAACCGACATTCTAGAGCAGGGATTTTCCGGCCGTCTGATATCGCGTTTTGGCAATCTGCACTGACCCGAAAAGATCGCCCGATTTGATCCCCCTAGACTTACTTTTGTGGATGTTATTTAAAGTCAAGGGTTTATGTAAACAAGCCACAAACTCTGACAACCCTTAAGGAGAAGATTCATCAAGAATTGTAGGTGCGCCTGAAGTTCTGAAGGAAACCATGAAAAATGCCACAAAAAGAGCCCAAAATGACGGCGGCCGCTTAAGCGATATCATTTTAAAAACATGATGGAAAAAAAATTTAAATGTCCAAATAAACGTTTGAAATTTGTATTCTATTCCAAGGATATAGCCTGGGAGAATAGGGCCATACATTACCGCCCTCCTTGTATTTTCTACCCTAAGTTGTTCGTAAGCACAGAAGTGCAGATTGATTGCTCATGTATTCCCTATCGTGACTTTCTTTGTCGTAGTCTCCCGAAACTCATAAATAACTCGAATACCCCAACACTCGAAGACAGAGAAGTCCATGCCTATACGAGTATGTTACCTTTTCAATTAATCAAAGTGGCTTCTGAAACCCATTTGTGTTTGCTTAAACCCCATGAGATGATCAACCGGACCCTCGTTGGACTTGATAACATACACGACTTTTTGGCCTGTCAGGAGGGTAAGTATAAATTCGCTAAGAGATATTTGAGTGTCTCGTTTACGAGTATAGTCGTCCACAATCACCTTCTGAATTTTGGGTAATCCAACAGTTATAGGTGTCAATGTAAGTCTTATCTTCGACGATATGGGTTAGTTATCTCGATTCAGTTAATTTAGGGTAATCCTTATCGGTTTCTTTGCAATTATGTTTCTTATAAGCGGTCCTCTATCTCCCTTTTATGGGTTTCAACACTTAAAGCTACCTCAGTACTGATTTGAATATAATTAATCCTACAGGACTTTTCTGTATGTTTTCATATATCCTCCGAGATTTTTGAAATCATTACAAAGCAGACCATCATTGCCCGCGAATGGCAATCTTAGCAGTTTTACGAGATATCTTCCCAAAAAGCAGTGGAGGTGCTAGTTGGAGCATCCTAGTTTTTAGAAAAAAACTTCTCCATGAATCGTAAATGTTCCGACAATTCCGAGCATCATGAAGGCGATAATTTGACTTGTACTAAGTTCATGGATCCTTTAAAGGATTGCTCTGTATCCTTACCTCTTTAAGACTCTGAGATAAAAGGTATATTAAATATATAACTATACGTTCACAATTATAACAATCAGCAGCACAAATAACGCAAAACACTTCCAACTAAGCAACTCATAATAATCGACCCAAAGTGCAATTTTCGTTTAGCAAAAGTTTTACGACCAAGCACCACTACAAGGTCAGCATAATTAAAAAAAAAAAAAAAATAGAAAGTCAAGCCTCAAAATTTGTATTACTACCACCACACTTCCAACAACAACCACAGGTACAACAATAATAAAATAAAACAACACCAACAACTACAACAATAGACAAACCATGTCATGTTTCTTCGGGCATTTAACTTTCTCTCCCAGGACACAGCACACCACAAAATCACTCACTCGAGCTCCAGTGTGACTCGGTCTTGGCATTGTTTCATAATGAATCTTTCACTTTGCCTTGGGGTAAATAGAAACAAAAAGAAAAGAAAAAAATAAGAAAATTAAAGGATACATGGGCAAGGAGCAGCGTTGCCGAGTTCAAGTAAATTGTTTTCGCCTATGAGAAACCTGCCGTTTTTTTATGGCAATAGCAAGTCTTCAAATTCTATTGATGTAAATGCCATACCACGGTCGGTACTGGTTTTGTGTTCGGGATCCGCACTGCCTTTACTACAACACTTATTTACTAAACGCGTCGGCAATTCCTAGAACGTGGGTTTTCCCTCGACGACTTTTCGGAAACGGGCCGAGATAATCGATGCGAGCGAAGCATCCGAAAAGGGATGGGGTTGACGTCGTATGCCCTTCTGATGCTCCTGGCTATCATGTGTTGTAACACACACTGCACACACGCAGCTATGTATGACTTAACGTAGTTTCTCATACGTCGAAACCAAAGTGTGTCATTGATACGCTGTATAACCTTGCCGACCCCATGATGACCCCTGTCATCATGAAAATGTTTGACTACTCGCAAATGTACACCTGAAGACACTACCAGTTGTTCCACAAAAGGTTACACAACATGGTCACAATCGTCCGGGAAACAGAAGTAGGACATATCCCAGCCGTTACACTGGAAAAACTGCCGAGAGCTCTTAATCGAATAGGAGACCAAAAGGCGCCTGAACCCGATGGTATTCCGAACACAGCATTAAAGGCTGCTGCTGGAATAAAGCCAGATCTTTTCATCGCAACATTGCAAAAGTGTCTCGAGGAGGGAGTGTTCCCGGAACCGTGGGAGTTGCAACACTTAGTGCTACCACCCAAAGGAAATAAACCACCAGGAGAACCATCGTCATTATATCACCAAATATGCCTTCTAGACACAATGGGAAAGATCCTTGAGCGTATAATATACGACAGACTGCTGACTGTAGCAGAGGAGAGAAGGGAGCCCTCTCAAACCACCAGTTTGGATTTTGAAAGTCACTCTCCACGGTCGATGCTATCCAAACAGTAGTCGACATTGCGTCTGCAGCCATAGAAGGGCATTCTCGGAGGTGGGGCTTGAAAAAGTACTGTGCGGTGGTACCACTAGACGTCAAAAACGCGTTCAACACTGCCTTTTTCCGAAACCTCTTTCCGTGGTTCGATGCGTGTTTGTTACGCTCCAAAAGAAATTTTTCGATAAATCATGTCTGAGACACTGCAATTGCATGGTACCCTTTTGGGCCACAATGGCTGGGTTACCCAAATCGCCACGAATCCAAAGGATCCCGACACTATCATCTCTGCTTCTCGCGATAAAACCCTCATTGTCTGGAAATTGACACGCGAAGAGGACAACAACTACTACAACACAGAAGCGCTTGTATGGACACTCGTACTTTATCAGTGACGTTGTCCTCTCATCTGATGGCAACTATGCACTGTCTGGCTCCTGGGATAAAACTCTCCGTCTCTGGGATTTGGCCGCTGGCAAGACAACCCGTCGTTTTGAAGACCACACCAAGGACGTCCTTTCAGTCGCCTTCTCTGCTGATGACCGTCAAATCGTTTCCGGCTCCCGGGACAAGACCATCAAGTTGTGGAACACTTTGGCCGAGTGCAAGTACACCATCCAAGAAGATGGACACAGTGACTGGGTGTCATGCGTTCGTTTCTCACCAAACCACTCGAATCCAATTATCGTCTCGTGCGGTTGGGATCGTACCGTCAAGGTCTGGAACTTGGCCAATTGCAAGTTAAAGAACAATCACCATGGACACAGTGGCTATTTGAATACTGTTACCGTTTCGCCCGATGGTTCCCTATGTACCTCCGGAGGCAAGGACGCCAAGGCTCTCTTGTGGGATCTTAATGACGGCAAGAACTTGTACACTTTGGAACACAATGACATCATCAATGCTTTGTGCTTCTCACCAAACCGCTACTGGCTGTGTGTCGCTTATGGTCCATCCATCAAAATCTGGGATTTGGCATGCAAAAAGACTGTCGAGGAACTTCGCCCAAAGGTTGTTTTGCAAACTTCAAAGGCCGACCAGCCACAGTGCTTGTCACTCGCCTGGTCCACCGATTGACAGACTTTGTTCGCTGGCTACTCTGACAACACCATCCGTGTATGGCAGGTGTCAGTCTCTGCTCACTAAGCAATCGATAGCAAGGGTCAGCAGTTCAAGATTCCTTCTTTCATTTGTATTACGTCATTTGTTTATCATATAAGCAAATAAAAAAAAAGATCTACTGGTCTCAAATAAGGCGATCACTTGCGAGGATGGAAACACCCTACTACCTACCTACTACCTACTACCTACTACCTGCTAAAGATAATCGCCGACTATTTCAAGAACAAGAAGTTACGGTATGACACGGATGAAGGGGTTAAATACTACACCATCTCTGCTGGGGTACCGCAAGGATCAGTGTTAGGTCCACTCCTGTGGAACCTAATATACGACGGAGTGTTGCGACTAAGTCTGCCCGAAGGTATCAGTATAATCGGATTCGCAGACAATATAGCTATTGTGGTCATTGCAAAACACATCCATGAAGTCGAGTCTACCACAAACGCAGCCATGGTTTAAATAAAGCAGTGGCCCGAATCTGCGCTTCTCGAACTGGCGGAACAAAAAACAGAAGCCGTTCTTATGGAATATATCAATATTCAAGTCGGTAACCAGAACACCCGATCGAAGGAAGCGTTAAAGTACCTAGGAGTGATGTTAGACAACGGCTACGGTTCAAACAACGTGTGGAAAAAAGCATCAGCGCTACAAGCGGCACTATCCAGAATACTGCCGAATGTTGGCGGACCTGGATACGCAAAAAGGATTCTCCCAGCTAAAGTGGTCAGCTCGGTTATTCTATAAGCGGCACCAGTCGGGGCAGATACGCTGAGAAGGAAAGAAACAGGCCGGAAACTGTCAGCGATATGCCGACTCGTTGCACTAAGGACAATAAGCGGTTATAGGCCGATCTCGGATGAAGCCGCATTTGTCATCACTCGAATGATTCCCATCGACATCCTCGCGGACGAAATGAGGAGAATTTACCTCAGGAAAACCTCAATGCCAACTGATGCCAAGGCAATAAGGAGAATGCAGAGGAAGAAAGGGTATGTTCTATAGGGCAGATGGACTCATACCTTGATTCCAAAAATTGGTGTATGGATGAACAGAGCCCAAAGAAACTGCAACTATCACCTTACGCAGTTCATCTCTGGTCATGGCGGATACCGAAGGTATGTAGAAAGATTTAGCCATGACAACTCCTCCTTTTGTCCAGAGTGTCCAAACCAGGAGGAGGATGTAAAGCATGCAATTTTCCTTTCTACCAGACCCCCCAGAGGTAGTTAAGAGGATGGTGAAGTCGGAAGAATACTGGCTAAATATCTGCTGATTTGTAAAAACTGTGCAGACCGAGCTACGGAGAATAGAAGCTGAAAGAGAAGCGGCAGAACCTGCCGAACAAATAGAAACACCGGAGTAGCATGAATTGCTTGCCGGCCCCGCGAAGTAATACCACCTAGCGGCAGTTCCGCGGCGAGAGTGGTAGAAGTGTGCAGGATGTGGTTTAGGACGTAAGCGCGAGGAAGAAGGCGAATAATATTCCGTGAATCGTTCATACCTTTAAAAGTCTGCTCGTTCCTTTGCAACGCATCCATAACTTCAACGAGTCTACGGTGCATACAACATATCCAACCGTAGCGCTGAATCTCAACTCTGAACACGTTTGCGGCAACAGTCGAAAGCTCACAAGCGGGTTCAACAGACATGTATCAAACTCTTGTTGCCGCAACCACCACCTGGCTATTCCCGATATAAGTGATGTTGACTCCTTTACTGCGCTGATTGCTGAGCAATCGGTAACCACTGTAAATCGTCTGCCTAGTAAATACACCCTAAATCGTTCGAGCGTTGTGACTATAGCGAGCACCTCTAGCTCGTAACTAGCATACTTCGATTCCGCTGGCCTGCACGTCTTCTTGCTGAAGTAGAACACGGGTTTCTATTCGTTTTCGTTGAGAGTTGATAGGAATAATATTCCAGCAAGTCCCACGGAACTCGCATCCGTGTGCACCTCATGTTGTCTGTTGATATCGGACACTCCCAACACAGGTTCGTTGCACAAGATTTTCTTCAACGTTATTTCCTGGTTATTTCCATCGAAAAGGATCCTTTTTAAGCAACTCTGTTAATGGCTAGGCGATTATAGAAAAGGGTTCGACGAATTTCGGAAAGAAGCTGGCTAGTCCAATGACTCTTCCAATTGGCTGGGGAAAATCTCCAGTCGCTGTCGTCTTTTTTTCGCCTGGTTTGAGACCATTCTCAGTGAGACGATGTCCCAAGAAAGAAATTTGGTTTGTGAGAAACACACATTTACTCAATCGCAACGTCATACCTGCGTGTCGTACGTGTTGCATGAAATCCGACAGGATTACTATCCCTTCCTCCGGTAAGTTCGAAGGTATGATCACCTCATCCACATATCTGAAGACCTTCCCCTCCAGTGGCTTTACTAATTTGACGATTGCGCCATGGAAGACACAAGTAGCGTTTATGAGTCCAAACGGCATGCGATTAAATTCGTATTGACCGCTGTCTGTTATGAACGCCGTTACCTTTCTACGCTTTTCTTTGACTGGTATTAGGTGATACCCAGTGAAGATCTTTTACCTGCTGCTGAAACTACAATATCTTCAACAGTGAGCATCGGGTATGGTACCTTTACGGTTATGGAGTTGCGCGCTCGGAAGTCTATGCACATGCGATCCTCACCAGACGATTTTTTGACGAGAACTATTGGCGAAGAATACGGTGATTCGCTTGGTCGAATGACTCCACAATCGAGTAGTTCTGAAACGATTTTGAGGTCGACATGCCTCTTGGCGAAGTGTACGCGGTATGGATTTCTGAAGATCGTCGGAGACGTAAGATTGATGTTCATCGTTGTCGTGTTGCACTCTCCCAACCTATTGAGAGCTTCATCGAAACAATCTGCGAACCTGTTGATCGACTTTGTGCGTGAATACAACTGTTCCCAGTCCATGTGCCGGCATCAAATCCATTGAGTTCGAATTTGTTGCAACGAATGATTGATCCAATACTATTTGCAACAAGCCGTTGGATGAGGGATTTATCGCTACCTGTGTCGGTGAAGGCAATGACGTTGTGACCATTGACTTGGATATTTTTCGTTCTGCTGTCACCTAATTCTGCGTGTGATGCCATGCAAAGGATGCTCTTCTTTGAAGCGTTAGTTGCCGTTCTGTTCTTTTCGGGATAAGAACTGTCGGCGTGCCCAATTCGGCGGCAACAAATCGTGCAACGTTGTTTGCGTTGGGGTTGCGGGCAGTTAATGGAGATGTGCCCTATATGAACACAATTAAAACTTTTCATTATACTTGCGTTGTTTGTTGGCATTGGGGTTCGTTGAGGTTTTGCCGTGAAACTTCTGAACGTTGAAGTTGACGTCGGACGATTAGTGATGAACCTATCGATGGCGTTTCGGAGCTCGTTTAGCGTGATGAAGTTTGAAGGTGATTATTACCGAGTCGGACAGTCTGTGCTTATGTCCCAATGTGCTCATTTTGAAGAAATCATCGATTGGTGATTCGGAAGATATTCGTGTGCCTTCAACCGTTGCAAAGTGAATGTCTGCTTCACGCAATGTTCTGCCAAAATCTTCTACCAAGCGGGTACTGAATTCGTTCCAAGTTTTCATAGAACCAAAAGAGTGCTTTTGACCACATCTTCGCTGCACCTCTCATACAAATAAAACGCTCCGCTCATCCCAGCCGTAGCCAGTAATTAGGGCGTTGAATCGTTGCACGTTTTGTTCGGCAGTCGGGAAAAGCTGATCGGACGGTTCACATTCTGGTATCAGCGAATGGATCTCGTGGACATTGGATAATGTCGGATGTGGCGTTGAAATAATGGTTTTCGTTGTTGTCTGTGACGTTGGCGGTGGCGTCAGCATCGGGTGCCTTTCTCTAGAATTTAAAGCAGTAGCCAAAGAGGATAATTGCAATTTAAAACCTAGTACCAAAGTCGTTAAACTGATAATATCGCTCCATACTGTGCCTCTTTCTCATCGTCGCTGACAAAATATTTGTTGGGGTTTTCATCGCTTCCCAAAATGTTAAGCATGCGCCTTATCAAATCCGTACGTTTACCGGTAATCAATTGCTGGTTTCATCTTAAAATTGCTTTAGGCTTATTGGGTTTTACTTAAAAGTTTCCTTTTTAAAACTATCTAATCCCACTTTAGAATTTTTGTCACGATGAGTTTTCGTTAGAATCCCCCAAAAAGAACAAAAAAAGAACTAAAACCGCCCGTTCCGATTCAAAGAGCAACAACGAATCGCAATCAATTGCTTTGTTGGCTGCCCTTACTACATATGCCCTGGGCTGTGTTCGTCTGGTAACATATGTATGTAACTAATGTGAACAGAATGATAGGTCTAGCCTTGTGGTATTGACTTCAAAATTTCATTAAATCTATGAATTAAGGAACACAGTAAGGGGGCTAATACGGAACCTTGAGGAACATCACAGCACTTGCTCTAGCACCAGCAGCAGAAGTGGTGCAAGGTTTGTGTTGTATTTATGCGATGGGCTTAGTACAATTGGACATCCATTTTCATCGTAGACATCCTCAGATAATCGGTACAGGCAAGGTCCCTATTTGTCCCGCATTGGATACTGCTAAACTATGCCACTTTAGGCCAGCATTTTTCGTGAAGCGAATAAGCATTTTATGTATAATACGAGCATAATATGCGATCTTTATTTAGGCTTAATCTTGGTGAGCAAAGGTCTGGATAATATCCTACACCAGGATACTACAAGGATGTTGACATTATTAGACAACACATCTGTGAAATCCTTTAAAAGCTTCAAAGTGTTATTCGTAGCCTACACATAAGGCCCAACTTCTAAGAACTCAGGTTTGAAGCTCGTCTCAACTTGGATGACAAGACATAGTATTTTCCAATCTAGCGCACGATATTTTTCCAATATATCGCATTGCAATCGGTAAAACGCTTGTCTTCAATGTCCAATATGTCGGCATCTTCCGATTATCTAACATTTACACGGGCCACTATTATTCTTTAGTCATCTTAAACACCACACCAACTAAGCGTTTGCTTTGAGGACTTATGAAAATGACTTGGTGATTGCAAAAATTTTCCTTCATCTGTATTCTGTATTCTGGACACCAGTGCTATCCTTAGATGGCACCTAAAACTCAGCAAATGATGTGCTGGATTTTACAAGGACCCTACTGCGACCTTTCAATGATATATGTATGGCATACCCGGTCCTTAAGAGCTATTGGATTTGAACAATGCCGTTGAATCAGAGCTTGGTCACCTCGCATTCTGGGTAGGATAAGTATTAATGCTAAAAAATGTTCTCCCACAAGTCTTAGGTATAACCCTATTTGATAATATATAGTATACCAGCCGTACCTGGTAAGAAGAAGCTGACTGGTCTAACTCATATATTTTCCGAAGAAGCTAAGTATTTGGACTTAACATCCTACGTCGAAACTCTCTAAGGTGCTGTCGCCCTTCTGGCGGTGGACAGGAGCTGTCGGCTAGACGTGGAGCCTGTCATCGAGAAGGGTGCTTTGGATCTACATGGCTATGATCAGGCCAATTATATCCTTTCCGTCGGTTGTCTGGTGATACGAGCTTTCACGTAAATAAGTCCTTCCTGCTTTTACTAGACTCCACAGAGCTTTTTGTGTCGGTTGCATTGGGGCTTGACCTAGCACACCTGGTCCTGATCTAGACGAACTCATGAATCTCTCTACTCTTGATATTTATATCACTCTCGAAGCCATCTTACCTTTAAAGAGAAGGGTTCTTTGGTACAAAATGACCTTGTGCCCCGGACGTCTTTTGAATCTGGCCTTAAGGACATGCCCTCTGATGCAATGATACCAGAACTCCTGCCGCAGAAAAAATACGAAATTGGCTTTCTCTGTGCCCAGGAATGGTTTCGGCTAGATTCTAAGCCAGGAAAGGAATGTAACCGGAATACCACGTCTCCAAAACCGATTTCTGGGAGACTACAACGTTAGATTTCAGTCCTGGTAAGGAAAACCTATATGCAATACTGAGGGCAACGAACTATAATGTGACCAATCAGTGGAGGAAGCGAAGTATTTGCAGCTGTAGCGACACCTTAACTACACTTAGAGCCTTGCTGAACGCTCTCACGACCTTGAAGCTAGTTCGAGGCTGCAAAACTTTACTGACCACAATCAGAAGGCTAAATTTACTGAGTCTTATCTGGTTCCCAGGTTACAATGGGATCACGGAAAATGAAACCGTCAATGAACTCGCTACACACGGCCCAGAGGTGTTTTCAGGACCAGAATCTGCGTTATATCTGCCTTTGCTCTTGGTTAGACCTTCCATTGACAGTTGGGCCTCATATGAGTATAACTGCAGATGGAAAGACTCTCCAGGTTATTGGCAGACTAGTCGAATTCTTCGCGAACTCTGTAAACGGTCAGCGGCTTTCCTGCTGTCCTTGAGTAGGAAATCTAGATCAGGCTATTGTCGATCTAGGACTAAGGGATAACATTTATTGTACTCTGATTCTAGTATTCTATTCAGGCCGAGATAGGTCCTAAGATACTACCCCTCAAACAGCCGAATCCTTTCCATTTGATACGGAACTACATGGAATCACACGGGACAAGCATACGCGATGACTGCCCTGATTAGGGCTACATAGCATATGACCTTCACCCTGGAGACAAGTTGACTGCTGTGAGACGGCCTTCTTGTTAGGGCTAAAGCCTTCTTATCCCTAGTAAGGCCAGCATCTACATGTGTGGACATATCGAGCCAGATACCAAGGTATCTCACTAGGCTTCACACCGCTAATGGCAGTCCATGCTGTCCAACGATGGCCAAATTTCGCCAGTTATTTCTGGTATTCCAATAGGCCCTTATCAATGGAGATCTAAACAAGATTGTTTCCAACTTTTGAAAACTGATTTTCAATTTCCAATTGTCGCAATATGCCTTAATATGGTCGAAATCACTTTCGTGCTTCGACTTTTTGACCTGACCTGTACGCCACTAAATCTTCTGCGTACGCTATGGCTTGATTGAGGGAACCTACTAGGTCACTGGTGTAAATGTTCAATAGTTCCCTGTTGTAAGTCGCTTTTAATGTCAAAGATCCTGCACGAAATGACGTTGCCATATCTTTCCCATAAGCATATAGCAGGGGTTTCGGCATGCCCATTCTGGTTAACTTATCCAAGGTGGCTCAAAAGTTGTCACCCGATGTGCTTTGGACGTAATTTTTTCTAAGAATGGAAAACTTTGCTTTCGGATTGTATTTACTTGATGTCTTAGTTTTTTTTTTTCATTAAGTCGAAAAAATGATATCGGTTAAGTTCCAGCCCGATTTATGGTATTCTCCATCACTCTTGCCAGAACTTCCACCGATAAGTCCTCGCATTCTTGACGGATATTCTCTTTGAGGGCTTCAAGAGTCTGAGGCTTGTTGACATAGACTCATCTCTTCAAAAAACCCCAGAAAAATAACTCTGGACGGGTTAAATCAGGCGATCCTGCCGACCAGTGGAAATCGGCAAAACGAGAGATTTTGCGACCCGGAAATGCAGCCTCAGAATGTCGGTTGTGGCTAGTGCACTATGCGCTGTTGCTCCATCTTGTTGGAACCACTTGTACTCCAGTCCCAATTCATGTAACTGAGGAAGGAGAAAGTCGTTGAGCATGGCTCTGTAGCGCTCGCCGTCGACTGTAGTCGTTTGGTCTGCGGCGTTTTCATCTTCAAGCACAGTTGCGATATTCTCAGCAGAATGGCTGCTCCGGGGCCGGCCAGACCTTCTAGGCGAGCGGCTAAACGTCATAGTGTTTGCCCAATTGGAGTCAGGCGACCGGGAAATCTGTGCCGAAATTCACGCTGTGCCAACACCAGCGTAGCGTAGTAAATATATCCACTGCTTCCATGGGCAGGCGCCTTAATACGATGTTGGGAATACCGTCTACTCCCGACGACTTTTTGTTTTTCAGAGACTTAAAGATATTTGCCACGTTTTCTTCACTGAATACGCTGAAACCGTGATTCTCGGATCGCCTATTTCGAAGTTCATTGCGCAGAAAATAGTGATTTACGTAGGCGCTGTTGTCAATGTCGTTATTATCGTGAACCGAATTGTTCATCGTATACGCGGTCCCGATAAAAGCTCCCAGAAAATCCACTTTCTCCTATGGGTCTTCCACCACAAAAAGACCGTCCGCTGAGTCACCTTTATAGTTATATTGCTACGGGTCATCTCCTTCCGAGAATTTATTTCTAACTTACAAAAAGACGTGAGGAGCTGTGTAGAACTGATCCACATTCCACTGTCATGGAGAGAAGTCAATGTGGTTTTCATTCCCGAAGCCGAAAAATGCTCTTAAGTTGTCTGAAACGACCTCAGACCTATAAGTCCAGCATCTTTCCTTGTGAAAACTCTGGAACGACTGATTGATATCCATATACGAGCTAAAATTGATCCAAGACTTTGGTCAACGCCTCAACATGCCTACTGTGAAGGAAAGTCTGCTCTGCAATCATTGACTTGCCATATTGAATGATGCCTACAATATAGAGAGTTTACAATGGCGGCTTTCCTGGACATAGAGGGTGCCTTTAACAACGTAAGTAGACGACTCACTTGGGGAGTTGATCAGTCTTATGTTAAATAGTAGGATATTCTCCAAACTGGGTGGGGCTTCTGCTAAAATATACACCAGGAGAGGTACTCCGCAAGACCTTAGATAATGCAGTCAACTGCAGCAAACTAAGCAGATCCAAAGAACAGCATGTCTATGCATAAGCTGAGCCCTAGGTTCTACTCCCACCGCGGCATTGGATATTTCACTTGACACCTCTAGATATCTTCAGGAAGTAAGTAGCTGCGACTGCAGCTATTCGCCTTAAAGCGACTACACGGTGGACAAGGTTTAAAGAAGTTTGTTTTATTTGTTTTTTTAGGCTGCGCTATAGTCCGGCGTGGAACTGGACCTCAACCAATAAACCTCTCCAATTAGCGCGGTCTTTGGCCACCTAAACCGAGGCCTTCCTCTACTGCGTTCTGCGAAGTCGAAGATTCTGCGGTGTTCATTCGCTCTACATGTCCCAGCCATCTCAAACCCCCAATGCGCAATTTTTTCACCAGGTCGATGTCACTGTACAGCTGAATTGTGTCCTCCAGAACCCGTCAACGCATACGGGACCAAATATCTTACGAAGAATTTTCCTCTCAAAAGGACCAAGGATATCTTCATCCGCTTTAGAAAGGGTCCATGGTTCGGAACCATAGAGCAGGACTGGGATTGTAAGGGTCTTATATTATAGAGTTTCCTTGGTTGTTCGGGAGAGGGCCTTACTACACAGTTGCCTTCTCAGCCAAGGAAAGAGCGATTGGCAAGCCCTATTCTTCGTTTAACTACTGAAGAGTTGTCCTCTTCAGATGTGATAGCAGAGCCGAAGTAGACAAAGTCCCTTACTACCTCAAAGTTATAGTTGTCGATTGTGACATCCTGGCCGATTCGTCGGTGTTGGGGGTCCCTTCTTGTTGACAGCACATACTTTGTTGTGCCATCTTTTAACGCTAGACCCATTTTTGCCGCTTCTGTTCCTATACTCACCAACTCACCAGTGACAGCTCGCTGTGTTCAACCAATAATATCAATACCGTCGACGTATGCAAGCAATTGAACAGACTTTTGAAAGATTATGTTTGAAGAAGTCACGTGACAGCGCCTTGCCTAAATCCTGTTTTGACATCAAAGGTTTCGGTTAGGTCGTTACCGACCTTGGTGCTGCAACGAAATTTCTCCATCGTCATCCTGCATCAGCGGACGACTGACGAGTTTGGCAGGGATGCCAAAACTAGACATGCCTCTGTATAGCTTGTGTTTATAGATGCTGTCATATGCGGCTTCAAAATCGATAAAAAGGTGCTGAATATCGATCTGAACTTTCTCCAGCATCTGTTGTAGTGTGAATATTTGGTCAATTCTGGACTTATCGGGTCTAAAACCGCACTGATAGGGTCCAATCAGATCATTGACAAATGGTTTCAGGCGCTCGCGTAATACGGCAGACAAGATCTTGTATGCGATGTTTAGGAGATTGATGCCTCTATAGTGGGCGAAGTTTGGAGGGTCTCCTTTCTTATGAACCGGGCAAACGATGTTGAGGTTCCATTCATCAGGCATACATTCAGTTGAACAAACCTTGGAAATAAGTTGGTGTATGCTCTCTACCAAATCATCTCCTGCTGCCTTAAATAGTTCGTCGGGTAGGTCGTCCGGGCCGCCAGCTTTGTTCGACTTCAGTTCATTTAGGGCGGGTGGACGGAATTCTTGACTTGCATCGTTAATATTGAATGACTCGCTCTGCCTGACAGCGGAATTTGTGTCGTCTTCGCCGTTTAGCAATCTGCAGAAATGGTTTTTCCATATCCTCAGCACCGACTGTGACTCTTCTACAAGGTTTCCTTGTTCATTTCTGCAGGTCTCCATTCGGGTCTTATTACTCTGACACGTTCCTTTTACCTTTTAGTAAAACTTCCAAACATTATTTCTGGAGGAGGACTTCTCTATTTCTTCGATCGCGCGCTTCTCATGCTCTTTCTTTTTCCTCCGGAGAAACCGATGTTCTTCTTTCTTCTTTTGCTCGTAGAGCTCACGAGCCGCTTTCGTGCTGCATGTGCTTACCGGTACTCTTCATCAAACCAGGGGTTTCGTTGCGGCATTTCTGATGGCTTCTCGACATCTAATCCAATGGTCTTCATCACTTGATGCTGGCTACAAAGCACTTCTCGAGAGGTTGAGGGATACGCGATCGGCAAAGGTTCTGGTGGCTTGTTGCGATTGCAACCGTTCAACGTTGAATCTCCTCATAGTATTTCCCCGTTGTTGTGGCGTCTGAAATATCTGTAGACGTTTCTTGGCTGCTACCAGGTCGTGGTCCGAGTCTATGTTCCCCGCTCGAAATGTTCGGACATCTAAAATACTTGAGGAGTGCCTTACGTCGATCGCAACTGGTCTGGTGTCTGCCATGTTCCCTTGTAATATTGAGATGAGGAAACCGTAACATTACGTCCCGCAGCGAAATCGATTAGCCTCAGTTCGTTTCGAGACGTAGTGTCGTGTAGGCTACGTCTTTCGATTGTCCGATAGTCGCATAGGATGATTTTAACGTCATTCCAGTACATCGGACATTGCTCAGGTTTTGTCGAGGAGCTCATTCTACTATCTTTGGTAGAATCGTCCTTTTCCTCTGTTGAGGCATAAGCGCATATGTCGCTGATGTTCGCGAATTTACCTTTCATACGGATTGTTATAAGGCGTTC
The DNA here is from genome assembly GCA_963966105.1 of Volucella zonaria. NCBI lineage: Eukaryota > Metazoa > Arthropoda > Insecta > Diptera > Syrphidae > Volucella > Volucella zonaria. Next base: position 126,235,846 of record OZ014533.1, on the reverse strand, counting down.
ACTCACGTATCGAAAGCTTAAGACCTGAGCTTGAAGTTAAAGATGGAGGGTAATAAACAAAGTCCGTTGCGAGAAATTGCCACGACGATGACTTAGGGTGACTTAAACGGTGCGAAACTCTACAGTATCATGTGGCAGAAATATACTCCAGAGCTTGTTATTCGAGTACGAGTACATGGTAGTCGTTTGTTCTAGTTAACATCCTGTGGGTGGCCGCAGTTCAAGTTGTTGTGTATTGGCTTCCAAATCGGACGGTTCCGGGTTCAATACCAGCCGCGCCCTGAAAACATTATTTTTTTCAGACAACTAAAATACAACAATAAGGCAGTTACAAAACGTGATCTAAAGCGAGTAAGAGGTACGCATATAAACAGTCTCCGCATCAACAAGGCGATAGAGGGCAAACTTCAGGTTGGGCAAATCAGTTGGTTCTACCAGCACACATCGTCAGAAAATCCAGTCCAAAAAGCAATAGAGATTCAAGTTTCAGTCGATGTTCGAAAGGAGAGACCGAAAGGAAAATAGTCTTGGATACAAAATAGAGTAGCCTGAAGGCTGGTTCTAAGGTCCGCAAATTTAGCGGTCCTCCATCAAGCGGCGAGGTAGGAAAGACGTGCCAGAATGAAGAATCTTTCTCCAAAGCCCAGTGTTGTTATGTTATTTTCGTGCTTCTTTTGGGAGAAGGTTTCTATGCTTTTGGGCTGAAGGAGTCATATACTTTCTTTATGGGGAGTTACTTTCAAAACAAACAACTTTCCATTGCCAAATTTTTCTTGAATTTACTTCGCAATAGCGCGATGGCCATGTAGCTGTGCCCCAGTTTTTTTTTTTTTTTTAGTAATTTTGTGGCTGGTTCAGATTGGCACGAATTTCTCCCATATTTTCACTTAAATTCAGTGATTCAGTCCCGTGATCCTAGCATGAACATCTGAGGGTTTAGCTCTTGAGGAATCTTCCGCCAAATCTCCTGTCTCAAATATACAAAGTAAAAGAACTAAATCACATTGGCAACACAGATAAGAGTGCCCCCAACATACGCATACAATGTATCCAAGGGACACTTCTACTCTTGACACAAATTGCTGTTGTAAAATATCCTCCATAAGAAAACTTTAAAAGCGCAAGATCTCACCAGGATGCATTAAATGGACGAAGAAATACAAACCTACATAAAAACAGCAAAACATAAAACAAAACCTACTCCAAAAAGTAGAACCGACAAGGACATTGTCCCCGAAACCAAGTACGAGTATGGGAAAGAAACTGAAAAGTGAATGAAAGAACAGAGAAAGTCTCTAGGCTAACGTTGTTAAAGCCAACAAATAGTAGGAGAATAGCAGCATTTTTATGTGCGGTATCTTTAATTACAGAGTTCGCCGTATCTTTTTTTTTTTGTTGTACATTTTCGCTCCAGGATGTAGAGGTGCAAATGTGGAAATGGGACATCATCGCCCTCCATGACATCCATCCATGGAAATAATGCAGGATTAGCCTGTAGAATGTGAGCACACAGATATTTTTACTCATATCCGTACTTATACTCGCAGTCGTACCTTAGCTCTTCCGTTGTGACTACACTCGTACACGTACATATGTGGGAACAATACATCCTGAGAGCAAACAATTCAGAGTCACGTCAGCTGTACTCGTATACGAGTATGAATGTGATATGCAATGTAAGTCTTTCAATTTACAACATGAACTTTGTTGTCTTAAAGTCTCATCCAACTACCAACCCTCCCATCTAACCCTCTGGTTCTGGTATAATGAGGAATGAAGTACTGAAGTCCTTCGGACTCTGTTCTATAGAAAGGGCACACATGAGTACAGAGCGCCAAAGAACAACTACGAGTACATATTCCACAGTAATTGGCCGGGTAATACACGCCTATGTTTGGAGAGCTTTGTTTTCCTTTTTTGTTTTTTTTTTCTTTAGTCAGGACCTGCACTTGTGTGCGTATCAGGGTATTTAATGAGTCGACATTTCTTTAATATGAAATGTGCTTTTTAGTGAGCGCAAATGAGGTACATCCTTGCCATTCAGATGTTCGTTAATTAATTTAGCGGAACATATGTAAAACTTTATCACACGGATTCGCATAATATCTGTCGGAGAGACATGTGTCCCGGTTTATTTTTGCATGCATTAGAACTCATTACCAACGTAGGTAAGGATCTTGGTATTTTTAATGGTGACTACCTGGTTTTGAGTCGATTCGTGAAAGCTCGAATGTATCATATTGGCTCGCAGCACTCGAAGTTCTGATGACAGCGCCTACAGATGTGTTTGTAGATCCTTACAACTATTCTGGGTATAGGAAAAAAGGAAAACATTATGAAGGATGGCAAATAAAATTATTCTATCCAGTCAAAAAGTGTAGCATATTGAGGGTTCTTGGATCTGTGCGGTGATCGATTGGGAACTTGGACTGGGCCAGCAGGGCAGCGTTAGGGTTAGCATAGTGCGTAGTGAGTAATTCTTTACTCATGCTGGTTAAAATGGCAAGTACATGCTCGACTAGTGGCATAATAGTGGCCTACGCTGTCATAGGGCTCACAACATTATAAGGAAGCGACGAAACAAAATGTGACGAACCAGCTAATAGTCTCGGACAAAACGGATCCACTGTTGACGACACTAGCAAACGACTAAAGGAAAACGACCCTCGGATATGCACGTGAATTTAGGCAAGAAGTGTTGAGATTCTGACACGGGAGTGAGCGTTTTATGACACTTCGCGTCATGGCTAAATTCGCTAATATAAGCCTCATATGCGTCCATGCCCCTACGGAAGACAAGGAATGGACGTCACCAAAGAATGTTACAACGAGCAAGACACGACATATGAGCAATGTTCCGAGCATGAGATTAAAAATCGCTGTAGGGGATTTTAACGCCAGGATAGGGTAGGAAGAAACTTAGGCGGGACGGTTGGTAAACATAGTCTGCACGACATCGCGTCTGGCAACGGACTTAGGCATATTGACTTTGAGGCGGGACGCAATATTACTATAGCAAGCACACGTTTTCCTCATCTCAATATGTGTGGACATGGTGGTCTCCGGATCAAGAAACGTTAAATAAAATTGATCATTTTGCGACGTAAGGCATGCCTTCGGTATTCTGGACGACTAAACTTTCCGGGCAGCCAACATTGGCTCGGATCACCACCTTGTTGCAGAGAAGGAACGAATGTGCGTTTACACAGCATAGAGCAACTACCATGAGAAGATTAGACGTAGGAACGCTGGAATCCCAAGACACCGCCAGAATCTTCACATAACGCGTATCCCGAAATCTCTTAAAAACTGCTATGCCGCCAGCGTCAAGTACCGAAGACCACTGGCAATGCTGTCAATGTGCCATCAGAGACGTGACAACTGATCTGCTGGGTTTCGTTCGACCAACACGAAGAAATCCCTGATTTGATGAAGTATACCTGCAAGCACATGCAGCTAAACAAGAAGCCTATAAAGCGGCGCTGCAAAGAATGACGAAAGCGGCAGAGATGGAAAGAACATCGGCTTCTCCAGAAGAAGAAAAAAAACCTCGAGATGCGCGCAATATTGAGAGTATATACCCCAGGAACGGGTATACGGAAGCTTTACCAACAAGTAAAAGGAACGTGTCAAGGCAACAGGACCCCTAAGGATCCATGTAGAGATGAAGAAAAGAAGAGTCACAATCGGTGCTGAGAATATGGGAAAACTTATTCTGCAGACTGTATAACGGCGACGAAGCCCAACATCCCGGCTTCAGGCAGAATAGACCATTCAACTTAAATGATGATAGCCAGAAGCAAGGATAGCAATATCTAAGCTGAAATCCAAGAAATCAGCTGGACCTGATGGCTTACCTGGCGAGGTTTGGAGTGCATGCATCAACTCATTTCTCAGATCTGGTCAGAACAGTGAATGCCTGATGAATTGAATCTCAGCACCTTGCGACTGATGGACAAGAAGGGAGACCATCTCAACTGCAACAACTTTAGAGGTATAAATCACCTCAGCATCGGATACAAGATATTAGCTGCACATTGTGTGAATGTCTGAAATCCTTCGCTAACAACCTGATTGGTCCCTATCAGTGCAATTTCAGAGCAGGAAAGCCCAGAATCGACCAAAAATTCACACTCCAGCAGATTCTGGAAAAAGTCCAACTCGATACCCACCATCTTTTCATCCATTTTAAGTCCGCATATGACAGCATTTACAGAGAGGAACTATATAGAATCTGGCTGGGTATCCCTGAGAACGTTTGCTGCTCCCTTAAGATCGGGAACGACTTAACCGAGGCCTTTATGTCAGGTTTTAGCCCATGTGGGGCCCTGTTATGTGCCTTCTTTGACATCATACGAGTACTTGAGAGAATTGTGCGGAACTCACAAGTGAGCACTGGAGGCACAATCTTACAAAAATTTGTGCAACTACTAGCGTATGCCGATGATATCGACATAATTGGGAGAACTCAGCGGGCTGTCACGGATGCATTTGCTAGTATTGAAACGGAAGGTACCAAAATGGGTTTAGCGACAACTGAGAGCAAAACCAAGTATATGCTGTCAACAAGAAGGGGCACACAATATCCGCGGATTAGACAGAACGTCACAATAGATAGCTATAACTTCGTGGGAGTAAAGGACTATTTCTAGCTTTGCTCTGCTATGAATTGTGCCAACAACACCCAAAAGGAAATTAAAAGACGAATCACTCTTACCAATCTGCTTATCTGGGCTAAGAATGCAATTGAGTTGTAAGGCCCTATCCCAAACAACTAAGGAGACTCGATATAAGACTTTGATCATCCCAGTCCCACTTTATGGCGGAGAATTATGGATCCTATTGCAAACGAATGAAGATATCCTCAGTTCAAGAGAAAAATCCTTCGAAAAATTGTCCGCCCCGTTTGCGTTGACTGGCAGATTCGAAGACGAACAATACGACCTGTACAGCGACATCAACCTAGTCACCAAACTGCGCATTAGTCGCTTGAGATGGCTAGGACATGTAGAGCGAATGGACTCCACTCTGGCCCACAGAATCTTTGAATCTAACCTGGAGGGGCAACGCAGTATCGGAAGATCTCACTTCAGGTGGCGCCTACAAGTAGATTAACCGACTTGGAGTGCGCAACTGGATGTAGTCAGCTAAAGATCGGGCTAACTGGAGAGGCTTGTTATTTAAAGCCTGGGTTCATCCCGAACTGCAGCGCCACCTCAGGAAGTAAGTAAGAAAGTGGCCACAGAACGGAAAAAGGTCGCAATAATTAGAGAGCCATGTTAGCTGATTTCCTGGCTAGATTCGGACTTTAGAGCCATCTAAATATATAGTGAAGTGCTTTGCGTACTTATGTACCTTGATATTCATGGGCTGAACCCTCAAAGCCATCTGCCGTTAACCATCCATCTCTACGAAACAAAAGAAACAAGTTATTGGCGGTATTCCTTCGCATCATTGAATTCTATAACTCTCTCTATCAAAACCTGCATAGTGCGCAAACCAATCTTATAAATGAAACCAAGTGCTTTTCTCTCGCTTTCGAAATCAAATCTTCAAGCAATTCTCCTACCATCACCAACTTGCTTGCTCCCTTTTTTCAAGCAATCATTTGCCAACAACTCCTTCGTACCAGATTTCTCTTACTTCAATGATCTACCAAATTTAACAGTTGGTCCCGTTCTCACTCAAAATTTTGATCCTGCAGTTATTGACGGAAAGATACTAAATCTTAAAAATGAATTTTTACCTGGCCCAGAGATTCCAATCTGTCTCTACCCCTTTCCTGCCTTTTTCGGCTATCCCTTACACAGAGACTTAGATGTCCAAATACCCTCTCATATACGCAAACTCATTGAAAGCATTTTATACGAAGTTATTTCATTCCGACAACATGGTTTTCTAAAAGGTAGATCAACTACCACAAACCTAGTTGTAGTCTTGTCTTTTGCTCTCGCAGCCTTAGAAAATGGCAAAGAAATCGATGTTGTCGCAACTGATTTCACTAAAGCGTTTGATAAGATATCTCATCCATTGATTCCTTCAAATTGCCTGCTCTCGGATCGGAGCATTTTTTATTAAAATGGATTTCTTCTTACCTGGTAAACCGATATTATAGTATTCGGTTTAGATCCGCCCTTTCTGTTCCATTCCTGGTCTCATCTGGAGTCCCACAAGGCAGTCATCTTGGTCCTCTTCTCTTCACTCTTACTATTAACGATGTCAAGCCAGTTATTCAACATTTCTCTCTCTCTTTTTACGCTGATGAAGCTTTTTTAAAACTATTTCCTCTCCCCATGACTCTGCCCTTCTTTAAGAAGACCTTCATCGGTTTTCAATCTGGTGCCTCAAAAACTGCCTAGAACTTAATATAGCCAAATGTCAATCTATAACCTTTCATGTAAATGTAACCCGTCTCCTCCCCGACTTTATTTTCTCTATGGTCAACCAATTCCCCTGGTTCAGTCTTTGCAAGACCTTGGCATATTATTCGTCTGTGAGCATATTCAACGTCGGGTGCTTCGATTTACTCTTCGTGGTCTGCCCTGCAACGACCCTTTAATCTTACTTCCCTATCAGGACCGCCTTAAACTTCTCAATATGAATTCGTTAGAAGAACGACATTCTTTTCATTCATCAGGTTCTCCCTTTTTGATTTCAACCTGAGCAGTCCTCGTCTCAAACAAGATCTCCTCCAACATTCCCTTGATTCCTAGCTCTTGAGTCTTGCTGTTAGTTTTTAGTCCTAGTTTGTAAGTTAGACCCCACCAAAAATTAAAATGAAAAAGAAAGGATCTTTGCTACAACACGCACAGGAGTTTTGATGGCCTTGTGCGCCTACTCTCTTTTGACTCTGATAGACATGACATCTGATGCAATGACACAAAAATTTCCGCTGCACAAATCAGCTTCCCGTGTGCCCAAGAGTTGTTTCGGCCAGAATCACCGAGGAAAGGCTCCAGAATTTGGCGTTGGTATTTTTCAAGATAAGACTTCACACCTCGTTAGGAAACTCGCGTCTGTCTTCCAAGCGCAATCCTGAAGGCAACGATCCATGGTGTATTGTGTAGAATTGGTGGAGGGGGCAAAGCATTTCCATCTGTAGTGGCCTCCAAATTGCGCTTAGAGTCTTGTTGAATCCTATTACGACTCCCAAGCTGGTTCGGAAATGCAAGGAATGCAGGTCTGCCTCCGTCCTCAGTTACAGCTTCCATTGGCAGTTGGGTTTCATATGCGCACAACTACTGATGGCATGACTTTCCAGGTTCCCGGTAGACCAAACAAATGCTTTCCAACGTCTCAAGGAAAGCAGCAGGTTGCTTACTGGCATCCTGATGGGGTACTACATTTTTGATAAAACCTTAAATGTGCTGGGCATAAGTGATAAAACATCCTACGACGTTTGCTGTGAAAGTGAAGTGGACACCGCGGAGCAGCTTACGCTGGCATCAGCTCACAGGTGCTCAGCGCTGACGTGATGGGTTCTGGTACTGTAGGCACTTTATTGTTGAAGCGCTTACTCATCTTTCTTCGATAGACTTGTAAATTCTACTATTTAGAGTTTTTATATTTTTTAATCGCCTAATGCAGCCTCACATTAGGTTGGTTCGATTAAATAACAGACTGGGCCGAGTGATTTTATTTCAACTTAATTTATACAGAAATTTTGCTAGCCTAAGCAATAAAAACGAGCGACAGAATGCAAGTTAAAAGAACACATAAAAACACAAATATTGTTAAATAAATATTTTATGTTGATACGAGTATCATCGACATTTTGCCTCCTCCAATTGATCTCAAAACGGTGACTCGGTCTTTTCTGGGCTCTCAATTCAATGTTGGCAGAGTTCTTAGTTGGACGATTGCGGTATTTGAGGATCACAGCCAATAGACAAATGATAAAAATAGCTGCTGCGGAAATTGAACCCAACCCAATTGTCCAATACTGATGTTTTTTTTTGATGGTCTTCCAGTTGTGGTCATGTAGCCGGTTGAGCGACTCGATGGTTGAAATTTAAAACTTCCATTATATCCTTATTCGGAGGGATGTCGGTTTCATTTGTAAAATAAACCGGAACCTGCGTTGATAATAAAGTGTTTACAGTGGCAATTGATTTGCTGAAGTGCATCACTATTCTAGTGTCCTTGATTAATTTTGATTCCAATCGTATGAATTTGGATTGGATCACGCAGTCCGGAGTGATGTGAATAATACCCGTGTCATTTAAAATTACTTCTTCTCGAGTTGGTCCACAATTCACAATTACAGTGTAATGAACATCCATGCATTATGCGTCCATAATTCCTTCCATGTAGTATGTGTGAGTCTTAGCGTCCTGGTTGGACATCGCTTAAAATACAGCTGCTGGATAATGCAATCCTCACTCTGCCCAATACTGTGAAATATTGAAGGTCGGAGGATGAATGTTGTTTCATTGGGAGCTGGTGCCTTGTTTATATCTTCCAGTGGTAATTCGAAATACCTATGTAGATTATAGTTGACTCCAAGCACCGACTGCTGTAATTGCACCTCTCGAAATGTCTGTTCATCGATCTTTTCAGGCACAGTGTTAGCCTTAATCAGGTCATACTCATTGGCATCGCTGATCATGAAGTATCCCGTTACTAAAATCTCCGTTGAAGTTGAAGACAACTCTAGTTTACCCATTGGATCTGGTAGTACTTCCATCTCTGGGCCAAGTTTCTCCGCACACTTATTAATGATTTCTTCCATGCTGTTGTGTGACAAAAACTCAAATAAATGACTATGTTTCAGATATGCAACTTACTGATTCGCAATCAGATATGCGTTCAACACATGTATATTTATTTTATTCTCGTCAACAATCCTGTACCAAGATTCCATCTTGTTGATCTCTTCCAGACCTGCATTCAGTTTTCTCGTAAAGTTGTTGATTTTATTGTTGATTCTAGTTTCTGTGTCATTCACACTCGATATTGTAGACAACATAATCTTGATATTTGTTGTACAACTTTTTATCAGAGCCTTCTGGTTACTGTCTAGGTCTTCGATGTCATGGTATACTTGATCATTGACTCCGAATATTGACGTGAGAATAGTTCCTAGTAGTCCTCGTTTTTGTCTTCGCAAAGGTGTTACCTTCAGTCTATTGAAAATTGAGAGTACGTTCTTCCATTCTTCTTCCATGTGATGACGCAATTCATCACTGATTTTGTCTTGTCGCGCAACTCAATTATTTGATCTCTAGTCTTGTTCATGTTGACTTGATCACGTAAAATGTCTGCGATTGGGAATCGAATGCTCGTACGTAGTACTCCTCGTTGAATTTTGGCTGTTCCAATTTGTTCTACAAATAATCCAACTTCCGGGTGGGTGATTGTATACCTTGTACAATAGATCCCGACGTGATGGATGCAAATAATGATATAATCACAAGGGCAATGGAGAAACTGGTTGATTGTCTTCTATCCCTCAGCTTCCTGATGGATGATTTGATGGTTGAACCATGTTATCATCTGGCTTCATGATGTTTTCTTCGCTTGGCAGCAAAACACACGTTGGCTACTGGTCGCTTGAATGTTGCCTTTTGCGGTTTCACTGTTACTACTCTGACAAGATTATCAACTCCGCTGTGCACTTCAATTATTTTGCCCAGAGGCCATTTCGATGGTGTCAGCAGCTCGTTTTTTAGCAGCACCAATTGCCCAGGTTGCAAATTCTTTACTGGCTGCTTCCACTTATATCGCTGTTGCAGTTTGTCTATGTAGTCCTCGTACCAACGCTTGCAAATATCTTGTTTGAGTTTTTGAATTAAATTCCACCTTTTTAAACTACTGTCTGCCAGATCCAGAATGACATCATGTTGTGGTGCTATCAGTGGCGACACAATAATGAAGTGACCTGGTGTTAATGCATCTAGATCTGAAATGTTGTCTGTGAATGGACAGAGTGGTCTCGAGTTCAAGCATCCTTTTATTTGCACTAAGATGGTATTCATCTCTTCGTATGTTAATTTCTGCTCTCGTATGATGCGATTCAAATGGTATTTAACTGACTTAACACCGGCTTCCCAGAGTCCACCAAAGTGTGGAGCTCCAGGTGGGATAAAATCCCACTGGACTGCGTTTTCAGCTAGCGTGGATTGTAATGCATCAATAATATTTTTTGCGCCAACAAAATTTGTTCCATTATCACTATAGAGATGGTGTATAGATCCTCTTCTGCTGATCATACGTCGCAATGCTGCCATGAATCCATCCGTTGTTAAATCAGAAGTCAGTTCAATGTGCACTGCTTTTGTTGCCATGCAAACGAACAGCGCTATGTAAGCTTTATGTGATTTCACGTCTGGGCCTGCATAATCTACCCCACAATGTGTAAATGGCCGTGAGAACTTTACTCGAGCCTCCGGAAATTGTCCCATAAGTTGATTTGATTCTTTGGCCTTAAATCGGAAACACCTGATGCATTGATTTATTATGGCCTGGACAGTGTTGGTTCCTCGGATGATCCAAAATTTTCTTCGAATGTGATTCAGAGTTAGTTTCACTCCACCGTGAAGTGTATCGCTATGGGTCTTATTTATGATTAATTTTGTCAGTGGATGCGATGATGACAGATTCATTGGATGTTTCTGATCAGCTGATAAATGAGCATGTTTCAACCGACCTTCCATCCGCAATATTCCATTGGCGTCGATGTATGGGTTCAGTGATGATATCTTGCTGTTTGATTTCAGTGATTTATTTGCATTTAGACTCTTCATATCCTCAGAAAAACTTCGTTGCGAACCCCTTACCAATGGTCTTTCTGCTTCCAGTAGCTCCTTTACCGTTAGCCTGCCATGTTGTAACGGTACATGCCTCTTTCTCTTACGCACTTACGCGTTGAAGTTTTGAAAGCGATGAAAAATTGAGATATATGTCGTCTTTGTATGAAGGATTGCTCGGATGCATTGCCAGGCAAGCGTGAGATTTTCGAATCTCAGGCATATCTTGCATTTCCATCATAGATTTGTCAGCTGGCCAATATTTTTGATCTTCCTTTAACCACTCTGGATCATGCCACCAGGTTGAGTTTTCAGCTAGGGCATCTCCAAATGATCCTCTAGACGGAATATCAGCAGGATTCTCTCTTCCGGGTACGAACTTCCAACCAACTTGCACTGAGATAGCAATAAATGCGAATAACGAAGGAAAATAAATATTTTATGTTGATATCATCAACTAGACTGAAAGATTCCATTAAATGGAACTTACAAGGAGTACAATGGACCAGTTTCTTGTCTGAGTGCTCTGTTCTGCCAAAAAAAAAAAATAAATTTTCGTATATGCGAATGTTGCCCATGTGAATTGTGAATTGGAAAGTCAAAGTGGAGCAGTCTCTTACCGATCGCAATATTTCATTCGGGTCAATGTGCATATCCTTGGGCTTCCGAGACAGCCTTGTCCTAGTCATCACATCTTCTGGAGTGCGGTGAAGTTATGGCGAGAATGCCATACAGATGAAAAGTTGCCACTTCCCTATCGAGGGTCCCGCTTTACAAATTACCTCCCAAATAAAGTTGAATTGAGATACTTTTCAAAAGTTATTTGTCGACTGGGCTGGGATATTGACAAGAGTTGTTCTAGTCATCCGTTCAACTCTAAGTAAAAAATCGGCTGACTGTCTCCGAATATTTATAAATCAGCGCCAAAACTTTTAGACAGTATACGTATCATCATTAAAGTTCTGGATCGCCTTGTTCTAAGCGAGTGGCTTCTCTAGTATAGGTCTCCCACCTTCACAACCTCTATGAAGAATGTACTCGTAGAGTGGCGTTTTTGATAGGATGTCTGGGTTTCTTCCTCTAGCCATTAGTGCTAGTCGCATTGTACATATACTTCTTTGGTATAAAAATCGATCCTCCCTTTAGTAGTGGTCCTTATCATCCTTAGCACATCGACTACTACAGATTCCTTTATTTCCTTCAGTGAGACACACTGACAAAATATAATTCCGACAGATTTAAAATTAAACAAAAATTTATTGACATCCACGTGCACTCTGGCGGATGCATGTGCATAATTAAAAATTACACCACCATCGATGCGGAATCGCAGATACATACTCGTACACGAATCTCCAATACATCCCCTGACTGGTGCAGTTCGCTTCCAATCGCTGATTACGAATAATGGAAAAGCATGACACATTTCCCGTTTTCAAAATCGAAAATTCGATTAAACATTCCGCCATAAATATCAGCAATTAAAATTTCAGAATTTTGTGAACAGAATTAATTAGTTCTGTTTGGAAATGTCGCCTATCCGCCTATCCACATAGCCACTGTCGGCCAATTCGATAATCCTACGAACTGAGTCCGACTGTGTCAGTTCATTTATTATCGGAGTTACCATATAATTACTCAGTCAAATGGAATATCGATATCCAAACAATTCGACATTTTATCGCTCAGATAGATTTTATTTTTGTTTGTCTCTACTCTCCATGACGGTTCATTTGAACGACGACGTCTCTAATCGACCTAATCAGGCAATCGTAACACGCCTTCGTTTCCGCAGAATTGATTGCAAATTAAAAGCCTGGGGATGACCCCAAAAATGATTCTCAATAAAAAAAATCTCAATCCAAAGCATCAATCGAAATTGTCTACTAAAGGATCTGTTTTGTCTTTTCTCGATTTCAGGTACTACACCGACGAATAATTGGAACCACCGCGAGTTACATTATCATAAAAAAGGACTCTTTCATAGGCTACCCCATAGGAAGAGGTAGCAACAACAATGAAAAGAACGATGACAACGATGATGGAAATGATGGAACAAACGTAGCATAAAAATAAAATCAGGAATTCCGGAATCCTTGACAACGTTTGCGCTTTGTCATCAAAACGGAATTACAAATACGAGTATACTCGTAGCACGCGCATCGAACGACTCCTTGCAGGGGGGGGAGTTTTCATGAGAATTTACCGCAAAGGACATTTTGTAGTACTGAAGAATATAACCGCCATCAGCATCAGATGCATTTAAGGGAGCAATAAAATCATAAAACACCCCTCCACCTAGTGGCGCCACAATTACCAGTCAGTCAACAGTCACACCACGACACCACAATACGAATCATAGCCAAAGACAGAGAATTCAGGGGAAGATGATGTTGGTGTGGCTCACGATGATGATGATGATGATGATGATGATGAGCGCTATAGAAACAACAGATACACCCGGGATACAGCGATATAAAAAGATACTTCGAAGTAATTACACCACAGAAAAGAACCAAACAAAGTGCGAATATTAAACGAAGGACACAAACAAAACAAAAAAGTAGTATCAAAGGACCAAAAGGGCGAGTACAAACGAACCACAAAAACAAACGAGAAAAGAGAAAAGAGAAAAAAAGGAAAAAAACCAGAAACAACTACTCCCACATAGATACGAGTACTTTAGCTGCTTTTTGATTATTCTAATGGTGTGCGCATCAGTAGCATCGTCTGTAACATTAACACGATTATGGCCAAACAATTTGCCATATCCTTGGATTCCTTGGATATCGTCGTTTTAATTATCCTTCAGTGTTTTACCACCACTACCACCACTACCACCACTACAACAACAACTACCACCAGCACTACCACAACAACAGTAATCGGCGATGATGTAAGCGGTCACTCGCCAAAATACCAATCAAGTCTAGCAGTTAACCTTAACATTAAGGATCAACCACTTCAACTTAAGCTACAGCCACAACAAACACAACTGCAATTACAAATTAGTAGTAGCAGTAGTAGTAGCAGTAGCAGTAGCAGTAACAGTAACAGTAGTAGTAGTAACACTAGTGATAGTCGTAATTCATCTGAGATACTAGATACAAATACTAGTCAATATAAAGCACGTACTAGTAATTTAACGAATAAGTTTGCATGCAATCAAAGTGTTAACAATTCTGTCCGTCCGTGTAGAAGAGCAACGGTCACTACACCAATAAGACGCCCTGTGTCCCTGTTGCCGGGACTCGTCAGTCATCAGGCCAACAATCAACAGTGGAATTTTAAAAGGGCGAAAAAAATCAAATCCAAGGACGGTCGACGCCGCGAATTATCGTTTATGATGCGCGTTCAACAGCAACAACTGCAACAGCATCCTTTCAAGGTGAATCAAGTGTTTGAAGCTGAGCGTAAATTTCGCAGTGGCACTGTCAGCAATGGCAAAATCGTCCTACTCGGCCTATTTGAATTGTCGACACGTGATGGCCCTCGACCGGATGGACTGAGTGAGCTGGGTGCAGCTCAAATGGCTGTACAGCATATAAATCGAAAGAGACTTTTGCCGGGCTACACCCTGGAGCTGGTGACGAACGATACGCAGGTAAGCTCAATGGGGGTGTTTTGTTTTTCTTTTCTCCTTTTTAAGAGCAAATTCATTTTTCTACCTTCACACGAATGGGGCGGCAAATTCAAATCCAAATCCAAATCAGAGGCAACAAATTACCAAGTTATGGGCTGCATTCATCGGGTAGACAATACCCAGCAGCTCGCTGGAAATTGAGTTCAGATGAATTGATTGCGGCCGCTAGGCATAGAGAAGGGGGGAAAAAAATCCGGAAATTTCAGTGATGAGGGGTTCTAGTGAATTTGAGATTTTTCCGTTGAATGAAATTGAATTCGGCGGTGAGGGGACTTTCATCAGAGAATCTATTGATTGCATTGCTGATCATTTTTGCAGTTTCCCTGTGCCTTTCTTTGCTTTTAAATGAAAAATAAACATCAACGTGGCCGTGTGCTTTTACAGGATATCAACATTGCTAACCAAAATATTTCTCTAACGAGTCTGTTGTTTCCGGGCAATAGAACCTCCTAGAACTTCTACTATTCACTGCTGCTCTAGAAAATGTTGCAAAGGAATAGATTGGCAAGTAACCAGCTCAATGCTTTGAGGAATACTTAGTCCACAGTCGTATCTATTGTTCAATATTTTGCGAAAATATTCTCAGGAATATCATACATCCCAAGTTGAAAGTTTGTAAGGCATTTAGAGCAATGTTTCCTCCGCTTTGTCATTGGATTTTTATCTGCATTCAGTTGATGTACCCCTGCAATAGTTCTAGCCTCACACCAACATGTGTATACAAAAGATAAAGGCACGCTCTGCATGAAGTTGTCAGCAGGACTAAAAATGTCTCTACAATAAAGAATGCACTTTGGCTGTCTTATTGAAGTGGAAGGAATCTTCCACGTTCCCGCCATACGTAGAAGCTTGGAAATTATCGGAGTTTATCCGGTTTCAATGCATCTGATAGCCTGTATGTTCCGCAAGATGAACACAATTCTAACACTAGGAAGCACTGCAAAAAGGAGTGGTATCACTTCTTCTGTGGACCCTAGTTGTTAACAAAATACCTAAGACGGTGGGAAATAAAAGCCACGAGGATGATGTGGTTCTAGCGATCACCGGCAAGCGCCTTGCCACAATCAGTGACATTCTGAATTGTAATCTTGGATGAATGGGTCAATATGTACTCTGTAGGCTGAGAATCAACACGAAATAAACGTCCTCTTCACACATAAAGGGATAATTCCACAATTTGACCTTCCTTCCTTAAATGGGACAGCTCTCCGGCTATCCAGCAAACGTGACAATGGTCGCAGGTGTAGAACTTGTATAACTTGGGAGAGATGGGGACCAAACTTCAAGACCATCTTATGGATATAAACGGCTGTCGGCAGATCCATCTTTACCTACTGCAGCTTAGAATCGCGCCAATGCACAAATAAAACAAGCATCCTTAAGTATGTGACGAAAGCATCGAGGATTGCATGTATTGGCACACCTCATGCCATGAAAACGACACCAGCAGCAGGACTAGAAATTATACTTGGTCTCCTATACCTAGGTCCCTACATGTAAGAATCGGCAGCGAGAATTGCTTTAAAATTGAGTCAGCTTAATGGGTAAAAATCAAGCCTAAAGAACCACGCCTCAGTCCTTTGAAAGGAACTAGGTTTATGCTCCAATAGGGACTATATGATACCCCATCATGGCTTTGAAATACCATTTGCCTATAATTCCCCAAGCAGAGAACAATTGGGAAGGAACCAATGGCTTAAAGATGGAGATAAGAACTGGGCCCTTCTTGGATCGGATCTTCTCCGATCAATTGAGCTTGCGATGGACACGTCTGCCGGAACAGAACACTCAGACAAAGAACTTGTCTATTGTACTCCTTGCAAGTTTGTCAGTCTCTCTTTTTCGAAAGTAAGCATTTCAGTGATAAAGTGCCTACAGTACCAGCACCCACCACGCCAACGCCGAGCATCTGCAGCCTGATACGAGCATAAGCCGGACATTCACAAAGGTAGTGCTCCGCAGTATCATCTTCGCTTTCACAGCAAGCATCGCAGCATGTTGTCATTGCCAGCGTTCCCAATTCAGAGCTCCAAAGAGGTGACAACGTCATTTTTGTAGGTGCGCCGGTTTCGTCCCCTTGGGCGTTTCGACATTCAAGTTCTGTCCACTCAAAGTGCAAGTCGGGAATTTTACCGCATTTGCGGGCTTCCTTCGAGCAGAACTACAATCATTGCTGGTTGTACCACTGACTTATCCGGACATGTGCGTGTGAAACCGCCGTTGGTTTTGCTTTCGTCAATGGGTTTAACCGTTTCATGCGATTTTCGTCAGCTAGAACTGCAGAGTTTGTTGGTTGCAACACAGTGCGCTGAGAAATCCATCAACAAAGGAAGTGCCGGAAAATTTATTCCTCCATGTTGGAGACAGATGTTTCATTTGTTTTGACGTGAATAACATGTCGTGGGAGCAAAGATACGCCTTGACATCGCTCTCCGTTAATTGACTTTGATACCAAAGCGGAACTTGTCTTGAGGGCACAAACTCCAGCCTTGGTACGAGTCACTGCCGATTTTAGGGTCGCGGCACCCATTATTTCTGCAACTCACGTCGGCTCAACTGGAAGAATCTTTCTGCGTTTTGGGTATAAACCACAGCCACCATAATCCTTCCAATAGGGGGTCTACCTCAAGAAGACAACACAGGACTGAAGTCCCACAGTACCCTGTTTTAAGTCCTGGTGTAGACTACCGGTGGTCCAAGACTTATGACCGGTAGCTTGTAGCTGGTCAAATTGCAGCAACCTTCGATGCCGTCATCTGAAGATGTATATAAGACCAGTGTTTGCTCTGCTCTCGCTTTTTATTAGACAATGGAAGAAGCCTTGATAATTGTGTAGGGCCCCCTAGGACAGAAGAAGAGAATGCAGTTTCAGATCCGAGAGGTTGGTCGGTTTCAGTGAGTGTTACATACTTCCACCGACTTGTTTCTCTTCTCCGTCGCCGATGGGGGAATGGGACTTTTAGCACACACGCCTTCGACAGCACTTGTCGTCTCCGTTTCCTCTATAGCTCCCCCTTTTACGATGGTCCCTTAGAGTGTGCCTCGTCTGGGGCCCGTTCCACCTTTCCCGTAACAGAAACAAGCCCTCAAAAACAGCACTCCGACCAACCACTGGTCTATTCTGATGGAGCTTAACCATAACAGGCAGAGCCTTTTCGGTATTCTCTGAATCGTTCCAGCTCAATCTACCGGACGTGTCATAGAAAGAGCGCCAAGGGTCATCGGAATCAAGTGATCCAGCAGCTACTGGGTGAGTGCCTAAATCTGCGAGGGGTTTTAGTATACATATGTTGGTTAGGGCGTCTAGCATCCGTGCCCCGGACGTAGTCGAGAAGACCACGGGTAGTTTATAGCGAATACCACCTGGAGATCCTTTGGTGATCCCTTTGGATCACTTCTACACTTTAAACCAATTTACGTCTAGTTTCCGCATCTTTGGCGATTAGTTAGACGTCTGATCTGGGTTCCTTGCAGAACCTTAGGTTCTTTGACTCTTCAGCCTTCTTGCCACGACAAGGCAGCCAAAGAGAGGAAAGTCCCGGCCGGGCAGCCCAATGGTTCTACCCAGACATAAGTGCGATTAGGTATAGGATGCTTTCGTCTCCAGATACCATTTCACCGCGCAAAAACAACCTTACCTAACCACTCTGTTGAAACACCGAATTGGGGAATAGTGACTGTCAATCTGTTGGGATGCTAATGTCATGCGTCTTTGTGTGAAGCAGGGGCTTCCACATGTGCCATACACGATTTTTGGAGACACGAGTGTGCCTTAGTTTTCTCCAATTTCTACTTGACGTGATTTTATCGACTCTTCTGCGGCACGCGTGGTCATACCGCTCTTTTTCATTTTGGGTTAGTGAATTTCACTGCATAGCATGGCGAGGTGTCACATTTTGTAAAAGTATGTCCAATCAACTGCCACATTCGTCTTTGCATTGGTATCTCAATAGAGCTCTGACCAGTTCTCGTATGGAGCTCTGAGTTAGAAGCACCAATATAGCATCACGAAATAAACATTTGACCGGGCTTGGCAAGGCTTGGCCTGTTGCTTCCCAATATCTTGCACGAACTCAAATGCTATCTTTTTTATTTGGTTGGCTATATCCGGTTGACAGTTCCACACTCAATGAGAGACGAGACTTTCAATGAACCAGAAAAATTGTGTCCTCGCTACTGGTTGTCCTATAATGCTTTTAGCTTTTTTCTATGAGATACCTAGCGAACATCATCAGTGTGGGCAAGGTGTTGCAGTTTGATGTCAGTGTCCATCGCATATCATCTATGAAAACAATGTTAGGAATAAGACCCACCCTTGGCACGCATCATACTGGATTTCGAATTGCTTCTTTAGCTTTTCCATATGCAACAGCTTGTTTTTGATATGTATCTCCAGCACAAAGGAAGGCTATCGAACGCCTTTTTGAAATCGATAAACAGGAGATGCCATACTTACTTTGCTTAATTTCTGGACCCCTACGAACAGCTCAGCTTAATTAGCGCAATCGCTTTTAGTTGCGCACATCAAAGTGGTTGAGGTCGCCGAAGCAACCAAGACTACGCTTCTCGATACTCCACACCAAACCTGAAACCTAACACATAAAATGCCGCGTCTTTGATAGCTTGCCGACAATGCCACCACTGGTCTTCTATGCTTGGAATTTTCGGAAGGTTTTGGGAGAAAAGTCAGCAGTCTCTTGCTATTGTAGTCGTTCGACGTGAAAGTTTTTTAAAGTACTTTCTCGGTGTTCTGATGTCTGAGACATTTGCATTTAGCTACATCAGGGTACTAGTCCCACATGGTGTTAACCTCTCGAAAAGCTCGAAGGACATGCAGAATACTGCATCTAGATGGCAGATTGACTAATCTGGTTGACGGTTTTTCGATTGAATTTGAAGTGTGGGAAGCATGTGCTAACTACGATGAGATTTCGGAGTAGGTCATGCTTTCCAAATGTGCCACCAAAGATGTGCATCTTGCCATTAGAACCACCACAGACGAGCTTGTATAACCAATGTCTGGCAAAATCGCCGAATTCTTACTAAGAGATAGCAAGAAAGTAGCTGACCTTTTCGAAACGTCGAAAAGCATTTGTTTGGTCTGCTGGCCAATATATAGCTAGTCAAGCCCACAAGAAACCCAACTGTCAATGGAAACCCTTACCGAAAAAGTAGACAGTCCCAATGCAAGTTTGGCTTCAGATAAATTCTCATCTAACCCTTGGTTGGCAAGTTCACCTTCGTTCTCTTTTCAGTCGAACTCGTTATGATCTAGGACGGAAATAAGAGCTTACGCCTTCCGACTGCGTTCAGAGAAGTTTTGCATTCTCGAACTACAGTGGTGAGAGGGTTCAAGAAGGTCTTAAGTGCAGCTTAGCTGCCTCTATTGCAAAAAGACAGTATCGTCGCAGCCTAGACCGGACAAATTTCAGGATACAGGGAAAGTCGATCTCGTACTTTTGCAGCAACAGGAGTTCCGGTCCATTTCATCAGTTGGCATGTTTGCACTGTCTGCGCTTATATATGAAATCGGTGCCAGGCAACTTGAAGCCATCAAAGAACCAACAGCGTTCAGCCAAAGCATGGACTTGGCGTTAAATCATTAAGCGTCTCCAGTTGGTTCTTCTCAGATGCCTGTATCCGATGTTCCTATAGTCTGACGTGTAGTCCTCTTTAATCCTTGAATACTCTTCAGTCGATTACTTGCTATTTTACTTTCGTTACAAATGCTGGCTGAGAGCCAACGTTGTTAACAACCAGATCTGACGATAGTGTGAAGCCCAGATAGTGTTCTTGACAGACGCTTTATCTTAGACCACTAGGACAAAACACCCTTCTGTGTTTTCTCGATTTTTGTTGTCAAGTCCAGGGTTAGGGATGTAAAGATGAGTTTCCGCTTTCCTAAGTAGCCTCGTGATCCACCAGACGGGGAGCGTCAGTTTGGAATACCTGAAAACCTCAAAGTTTCCAGAAGGAAGACTTAATGTTAAAATCTTACGCATTAAGCCAGTGTATATTGTAGATCTCCGCAGGAACCCGGTCCAATTATACAACCTCCGTCTTTTCAGTGGCGTAGTCTGATAATAAACGGAGTAGAGCAAAACTGGTGTTATGCAGAAGACCATCAGAATGGCGACAGATGTGCCCAGCATTTGACCAGGACAACATGTGAATGCCAAGTGGCCAGCCGATACAAGGGATCTGTAAGGGTCTCACAGGTAGTCCGACAGAGGCTTAATTCTGTGTCATGGGAGCCAGGAGCCCCTAGAACTTCGGTTTCAGCCTGAATAGGTCAGGCAGGCCCCCTTGTGGGAGCGTCGTGATGGCAGTGGTTTAAACCTAAAGTTTTTTCCGACTGTCCAGTGAAAACCCCAAAATGTAGCAAAAATTACAGGCTCTCACCGTCGACCAAAAGCTAGACCTCCAGCCTAGATGATGACTTTGAATTGGTACTGGTCTGAATGGGGTTTCCGCAGGATGATCAAATGGTCGAGAACTGATTCTGAGCCTCATGGTCCTGTCTGAGATGGAAGACAGAGGGGCAGGAAGTTGGTCGGTTGCAGTTGGTGTCACTTCCACCGCTCTATTTCTTTTTGCTACACTTCCAATTTTATTGTCCCGTGCAAAGATCCCATCTTCCTCTTTTCTTCTGACTCGTAGTTGTCCTTTAGAGCGTCAAAGACAAGCCAGCAAAAGATCCACAAAAGTCGTCTGAATTTGAAGCTCTGGAAATACCAGCGCCTAAATTGATGGGAAGTTCGCACTGCGACCATAGTCGAATAGATCATGCGTAGATTGTCTCTATTACAAGAAGCTACATCTGTTAAGGTCATCAGGGAACTTGCAAGCGGCTTAACATCTGGTCAGGGTACCTTTGGCGCTTAGTCAACGTCGCGTGAAAGGCAGGAATCTCAAAGAGAAAATTGGTTCTGCTAGTCAACAGTTTGTACACTCTCTGTAGCAACATAAGGGAAGTACATATCTTGATAAAAGTGTACCTCGTAAGGGACCTTGCCTGAAAATATCTGGGTCGGTTCAATGGGAAGTTATGCCTGCTGATTTTGAGGCAGGAAAACCTACACCATTTCACCCTGAAGCACAATATTCCAGAATATGAATTCTCAGTGTTGGTTTTATGTAATCACTAATTTATGGCAACAGGATGTATCCAAGCCCATTCAAGTGCTTAAGAGTGACGTCTTCCTTTTATGAGGTACAATTGTGCGTACAAAACTACACAAACTACACATCTGTTCCTAAAGAAATATGTCACAATTACATCGTTAGTGCGTGCTTAAGTGCATATACCGAGGCACACAGATGATTAAGCCATGATTAACTGAAACGTCTTTCCAGGGATAAGAACCCAGTACCAGAAGTACAAGAAGATTCCATCCGTTCCTGGACGAATTCCTATTTCTGGATTTCTGGCTTCTTTCACGATTTCCATTGGATTGTGTGTGTACGAGTATTATCCACATTACCATTAAA
Organism: Volucella zonaria; assembly: GCA_963966105.1. Classification (NCBI taxonomy): domain Eukaryota; kingdom Metazoa; phylum Arthropoda; class Insecta; order Diptera; family Syrphidae; genus Volucella; species Volucella zonaria. Next base: position 126,213,964 of record OZ014533.1, on the reverse strand, counting down.
TATTTACTTCAAGAATGCCTTTGTGACCATCATCCCACAAAAAGAATCACAATCACAGCACCATCGTCATCGTCATCGCCATCGCCAGTGGTGTAAGAGTATATGAAACTGAATCCGCACGGAAGCATATTTTACCGACACACGTCGGTTCCATCCAGGCTACGAGTAGACTTAATTTGATGGTAAATTAAAAACGCAAAGAAAAAAAAAAACCAAGAAAAAGGCGGCAACACTTTCGCCATCAGAATATACTCCACAGAGGAGCTGGTAGTCCCCGTTCGTGCTGTTACTCCTGCTTACACATTTATCACACTTAAAATTTCATTTACTATCCAATCTCATGAAGTGGGCTTCATATTTAAATCAAAAGATACGAATACAACGGTGCTCATTCACGTGCAAACCAAGACACCAGATACACTTACACCTTATTCACATAAAAACACCCCTACACCAACATCGGACCGGCACAACTCATAAACAAGCATTATCCTGCCTTGTGCTCTTAATATGTGTTTCTGTGTATTTTCCAGTGTGATCCCGGTGTCGGAGTCGATCGATTTTTCCACGCCATCTACACGCAGCCCTCTACGCGAATGGTGATGCTGCTTGGATCGGCATGTTCCGAAGTTACCGAAAGCCTGGCCAAAGTGGTGCCTTACTGGAATATTGTACAGGTGAGTGGATACCATGAATGGCATTGTGCCGCATCTGCTATGCAAATTCCCAGTGTTCCTTGTTGGAGTAATTTTAAGCAAGGATTCACTCATTAAAATTACCCATAAAATCGTTCGTACTGTATCGTTCCAACAAATCCACCCACCTGAACATCCTCAAAGGTCTCCACTCCTCTTCGTAACTCAGCTGTCAAAAGAAGAAGAATAGCAAAGGAAGCTCCTCCATTTCCTCCATCATTTCTGTATCCATTTCCCGTGCTCTGCACATGAATTCCACTTGATTGGGCAGAAGTCTTTCGTGGATTTCAACTTGAATGACATTGAAGATGCGCTTCATCTACATAGAATGACTCGTACTCGTACGAGTATCTGAGTGTATGGTTTTAGTGTTTTTTTCATTTTGTTTTTTTGTTTTTTGTTTTTGTTTTTGTTTCTCGTATCCTTGCAGGTATCCTTTGGGTCGACATCACCTGCTCTTAGTGATCGGCAAGAATTTCCGTATTTCTATCGCACCGTTGCACCGGATTCATCTCATAATCCGGCGAGAATAGCATTTATCCGACGCTTCGGCTGGGATACAGTGACAACGTTCTCACAGAATGAGGAGGTGCATTCGTTAGCTGTGAATGACTTGGTTACGGAGCTGGAATCAGCGAATATATCGTGTGCGGCAACTATAACATTTGCGGAAACGGATTTTCGAGAGCAATTGCTGTTACTAAGGGTAAGTCAATGGGTTTTGGGTTTTGGGTTTGAGTTCTAGATTTTACGACTTGAGATGCGTTGGGGTGGAAGTCGATTTTAGATTTCAAGCATCCGGACCGGAATCTTCTTGGGTTTGGTCTATTGATCGTCTTAATGATGTTGGGAAAGGTTTCCATTCAATTATTTGCTAATCACTGTGGTTTTACTACGAGCACTTTGGGTTAGACATGCTATTTGCTGAGGTTCTCTGGTACGTATATGACGTAGCCGTGTGCTTCCAGGACTGACATTCAATCTTGTTTGACGTAAGCATACGTTAGATTGACAAGCAATCTAAGTTCTAGTTAGGAGGGTAAAAGACGTTCGATTTCCATTTCGAATGTGGGTCCATGGACCACGCCGCTTTACAGCTAATAAAGGAGTTCAGATAGTTCTAGCTCACACACGTCTCATGTGCCAGCACAATTGAAAACTCCTGCTTGTTGATGTTTTCTATCAGCAGGATAATTTGTGGGACGATGGGGCCTTCTTTATGCAGCATAAATTTGTTTTTAATTCGTCAAACTCCATCTCACTTCTCAGCTGACAATGCATCACTCTAAGGTCTATCTTCTTGTCTTAAACCTGAAACTTCTAGCGACCCTCGTTTAGATTGTGATTCGAAGACGTAGGACTAGTCTTCTGTACTCGTATTAACACTATTCACCATTGTCCTTTGAAGTTGTTCAATGTACGAATTGGAAAAAATGTTTTAGCATTGTTAACAACAACTCCCAGCTGCTCCATCTAAGTCTGTAGCTTGCTCACATTAGTTTTACGATGGACTTGATGGACGAATCTTTTCAATTTGAGGTCATTTGCTTCCAATTGGCTTATTTATACTTAGCATTAGCTGCATCCTTAAGCCTTCGTCATTCATTATTTCCTTGGCCCAAAAATGTTTGCTTCCTTGCGTGGCAACTTCCTGGTTTCTAGCTCGACCGTACTCAGTGTCTTGGTTAAAGACCAACTTTATCTATGCCGTGTTTGAGGAAGAATCTAAATGGAAGTGCAGTCAGTAAGAATCCTTCAGGATTTGGCAGAGTGCTGAAATAAAGCCTTCGGCAATAGGTCAATGAATATTAGCGCAAATCGTTCGCTCACTTGTGACGGCCATTTTTTTATATCGTTTTTGGCCATTGGTGTGATGTCCACATTCCGTATCCTGGCTTTAATTAGGTAGTGATCCTAGTGTTTTGTGTTGATGTTTTTGATAGTCAGATGGTCACGAGATCGCCTCGTCCCTTTATGAATGATCACAGCTCAAAAATATTTCTTTATTCTAAGTCTGGCCCCCCTACACGAGAAGGAGGAAACTGGGTGGTCTGACATATCATTATTCAATTCTCCAAAGGAGCTAAATATTTGGGTGTCATCGAAAGCCTATAAGGCGTTTCCGGCCTTCTGGCAGTACGAAGAATCTGTCGAAAAAACATGGGGCCTGTCACCCAGAGGCATTTGGCTCTACATGGCCATGGTGAGGCTGATTATATCCTATGCGTCGGTTTTTTGAAGAACAAGTTTTCACGAAAATCTGTCACTTTTGCTCTTACCAGTCTCGAAAGAACGGTCTGTGTCAGCCGCATTGGGGCTTTCCGTAACACGCATGGCTCTGCTCTTGACATATCGATGAATTTCCCTCCCCTTGATATTCATAACATGGACTGCAATCTCTAAGCCATCTTCCGTTTGAAAAGAAGCAGTCTTTGGTACAACACCTCCAATACGTGTTTGGTCTAGGACATGCCATCTGATGCAATGACACCAAAACTCAGGTTTTGATGATGCCCAGGTCTGGTTTCGGCCAAAATTTGAGAAAGCAAAGAAATGTAGTCGGGTCTTCACGGATGGTTCCAAAACCGATTTAGGATTTCACTGCTTGTTAGGAAAACTTGCGTCTGTCTTCGAAGCGGAGGCATACGCAATCTTGATGGCAACGAATTATATTGTGAAGAATAGGTGGAGGGGGAGAAGCATTTGCATCTCTAGTGACGGCTAAGCCGCGCTTAAACCTTTCATGGGCTCTGCTTCGACTTCCAAATTAGTTTGAGAACGCAAGACCTCACTGAACGCAGTCGGAAACCTGAATTCACTGAATTTGGTATGGGTCCTAGGTCACATTGAGATCAGGAAAATGAGGTCGCAATGAATTTGCTAGGCAAGCCAGAGGAGAGTTTTTCAGGACCCGAACCTACGGAAGGTGTGTCTGGATCCTTGGCCTTCAGTAGGAAAGTCTGCAGCCCGCTTACTTCTTTTGGTGGGGGCGAAGGCCCCATTTATTCGGCTTAATACAAGCTATAACTTAAAATTAAATTTAAACTTAAACTTAAAACTAAGGTTGGTTGGAGCGGTAAAGGAGAACGAATTTGAGGTAGGAAGTGGTGTGGTGGAAGTCAAAGGCGCTAGGGTTTGAATTGATTTTTCCTAGCATACAGGAGATTGGCTCGTTCGCGTCATAGGAGGTCTGGGGGGTTGGCAGAAAGAAGAGACTAGGGGTACGTAAATTTCGAGGGTTAGTATTAAGGAAAATAGAGTTGTGAAGGGTCGCGCATTCAACGTGGCCTAAAAGCAGACGATGAATGAAGAGAAAGTCGACTGCATCTCTGCGTTCCTCAAGGGTGTTTAAGTTAATAAGGTTGAGACGGTTTTGATAGGGGGGCAGAATAACAGGACCGTCCCAGAGCATACGTCGAAGAGCAAATCCAAGAAAACGGAGCTGGATGCTTTCCATTCTCGAAATATGAACACGATGATATGGGGACCACACTTGACTGGCGTGCTCTAGGAGGGACGAACAAAGGTAATACAGCGGGACCTGGTCACGTATGGGTTGGTGAATTCTTTGGACCATGGTTTTACAAAACCTAGTGCTCATCTCATCCATATATGGTATAAACGGAAGTTGAGCTCCCTATCACACAAAATGCCGAGGTCGCGAAGAGATTGAACGGAGGAAATAGGTTGGTTGTAGGGAAGGTAGAATAGAAAAAGATTGGTGCCGCTTATCTGAAAAGGTGATAGATTGGGATTTGGGGATATTAAGTTCCAAACAATTTGTGAGGCACCAGATCGAAAACCTATCAAGGTCTTGTTGAAGGAGGAAGCAGTCATGGGTAGTGGAAACGGTTTTGAAAAATTTGGTATCGTTGGCGTAAAGGGAGACAGGCGAGTGTTTTATTATCCTATCGTGGTCATTTATAGTTTATAGTGGTCATATGTAAAAAGAAGGGGCCCGAGATCGCTGCCTTGTGGAACTCCTGAGGTGGGCAAGAATGGGACCGGGTGGGCTGCCCTAAAACGAACACTGTAAAAACCGTTTTCGAGGTAAGAGGATATCCATTTTAACGGTATGGGTTCAAAGCCGAGAGCAGACATTTTGAAGGGTATTAATCGATGAGAGATTTTATCGAAGGCTTTGCTAAAATCGGTTGCAACTACATCGACTTCGTTGCCGCTCTCTAGGGCAGAGATGGCAAAGGATACGAATTCAACGAGATTTGTGATGGTTGACCTACCCTTTAGGAAGCCATGTTGTCTAGGGGAAATAAGTGATTTGCATTGGAAGCTTAGAGCTTCATACAAAATACTTTCGAAGGGTTTGGGTATATGGGAGTGTTTAGCGATTGGGCGATAGTTTGTTGTTTCGTTCTTTTTGTGGATCGGAGTTATAAAGGAGGTTTTCCAATACTGAAGAAATTCTCCTTGTATTCCTTTCGAAAAAGATTATAAAGGACAAGGGAAAGACAGGAAGAACAGTTTTTAAGAAATATGGCAAGGAGTCCATCTGGCCAGAATGTGTATTCGTCATCACGTTGGTCGGGTCCAAGGTGTAAAAAAGTAGTGGGGCATTGGAGAATTGGAGAAAATAAGCGTCAAGATAGTTGGAATAGTCGGAAAAGGATCTGGTGCGAAGGAAAACAGCCCATAACTAGCATCGTGACGGGGCACTACACTTTTGCTAAGAACTTTAGTGTGCTGGGCATAAGTGATACAATATCGTGTGATGCTTACTGTGAAAGTGATAATGACACCGCGGTACACTGCCTCTGTAAATGTCTGGCCTACGCTCGCATCAGGCTGCAGGTACTCTGTTGCCAAACATAGTGTTCCGTAGCTTTAATTTGACATCGCTCTGAAAGTCACTCTTCTATCCTAGTTTTGTGTTAAAATCATGTGAAACGGTTCTATAGCATTTAGGTTGTTAATCATAGTTCATAGAAGCAATCGCTGGTCAAGACACCTCGCTCGTCTATGAGGAAGTACCCATATACGAGGCTACTGCCTACGAATCTACTTTTGCTGTGAAATGGAATCTGGCGTTCGCTTACATGTCGGAAATTCCGGAGTTGTCTTGTCTACTTTGACAACGAACAACCATCACTATGTGCGCGGTTTTCGTTCTCTGTAAGAATCACCATCGTGTATGTCAATATTTTTCATCCGCGGCAATGGAGTCGTCTTCATAGCTCTCCAGAGAGTTTGCTAGATGTTCAGCTGCAGATGGTCTTTTAGATGTCCTAACATTCTAGGTGCAGATCCGAAAATCGCCATTGTTTTTTCGTTAGCCAGGATCGTCAATATCCGCTTGATTGTTCTTTTTTCTATTAAATTTCCTCAGCCGCCTTAATGCGCTCCGATGCAAGTTTTGTACAAAAAATTTATAAAATAGTACTTGCGGTGCTACAACTCAGGTACTGGTCTTCATGGAAGGCGAGACCTTAGACCTTGTTTCTAATGAGACAGACCATATCCAATTTTTAACGCGAAAAGGCTAAGGACGACGAGTTACATTGCAGAGATCAACAAGTCTGCTCTACACTTAAGGCTTTGTCAATTTTGTGAGTGAACAAATATCTTCACAGGACTCCAAATCCTCAATTACCTTGGTAAAGAAGTGGATAATACATATATGGACCTGCTATATTGATGTTGAAACTTAAATCGAAGGTTTGAGTCTTATCTCTCTCCAGGTGGAGGCAGAAATGCCATTGCTTCTCGACATCTTTAAAAGGTCGGAGATATTGTTTCTTTCTTTTCGTCTGTAATCAGTTTTGATTGTCCGTCGTACACTGGAATTAAGCTATAGGCACGAAGTACTGAAGAGATTCGTAGCTGTTAAGCGCAATGGTCTGTCCTGACAAAAGAAAGCAAATCCGGCTGTCAATTGACCATCTTGTCATCCTCGGCACCCAGAGTGTATTCTACATGACGATAAGCCAATAACACATCGATTAATGTGCATACAGAACAAACTGTAGCTGCTGTGAGTGGAAGTGTAGTGAAAGATCGAAATCCAAAATTCCAGATCACGGCAATTCCCCGTTAAGCCCAATAGTTTGGCCTCTCAAGCGCCCAGGCAATTGTCTGGCCATTGAGGGCACTTGAAAGTTTGTCATTTCTTTGGCGTGGGATACTAGAGGCCTGAAGTTATCAAACTGCCTAAGATTTGTTTGTAAGTATCCGAGTTTGGCCAGTTCCCCCACGATCGTTAAGAAATGCCCTGGGGTCTATAGAGCGAAATCTAAGGGATTATTGCTTATATAGGTGAGGGGACGTGCTTTGACCATTCCTTCCGCTTTGACGATTATCGTTCTTAATTGCTCGAAATTGAACTTTGCTTAACCGATGACGACTTTGAGAACGTTCTTTATAGTCCGGATGAGACGTTCCGCGATAAAAATGTCCAATTGATCCGTCTGTTTGATGTAAAGTCACGGATTGCCCCATATTTAAAAACGAAATTGTTATCTTCAAGTTCCAGCGCAGCACGGCGGAGCGTTCAAGCGTTATCTGAATAAATGACCGCCAAAGACCCATTGGCACGAACGAATAGCCGTGCATGTAAATACCATGAGGTATGTTTCGGTCATCCCACCCGCAGCGTTATCAAAAGTATATAGAGGTCCCGTAAGGTCTATCCCAACAGAATCAAATAGCCTCGACAAGGTTAGTCTTTCGATGGGCAGAGGGTCATAAGATTACGAAGCTGGTTTGCCCCATAATTTTTGCAAGCGGCGCATCTATTGATTAGCTTCTTTACAAGTTGTCGTCTTTTAGGGATCCGAAACCGAGTTCGCAGTTGCGAAAGAACAGTGTTGACCCCACCATGTAGAAATCTTTCATGGCAGTCATTCACGATGAGATCAGTAATATGCGACTTAGTTGGCAATATGATGGGGTGCTGGATGTCCACCGACTCTGGGAAAGACCGGAAGCGCCCATCTAACCGCGTAATACCCACATCATTCAAAAATGGAAAAAGCTGAGCAATATCGGATGACCCAGGTACGAATTTCGCTTTCTGTAATAAAAAAATTTCAGTAGAAAATTGGTTACACTGTTCCCGATCCAGCAAGGCATCGAGTTCTTCTGCACTCAAATGTTTAGACTTTTCTCGTTTCCTTCTTGCAAGAATGCACAAAACGGCGCAGAAAGTAAGTAACCCACAGGAACTGAAGTCTCCGAAGCACAAAACTGGATGAAGCTCAATACTTGCAGAAACTGCTTCTGCAAACAAGACCAATAGAACCACAGTCGTTGGCAGAATATACGTGTCATCAGACAGGTAACTGACATCTTTAATCCAAACGGGTCCTTGGGTCCACGGCTGGGACGACCGCAAGCATTCGGAAGTTACCCCCCCTGTCAACAGATCAGCAGGGTTTTCTTTTGCGGTACAGTGGTTCCAGTCTGAAGGTAACATGTGTCGACGAATCTCCGAAACACGGCTTTGCACGAAGGGTTTCCATCGGTCATGTTCACCTTGAATCCAATTTTAGATTCGGTCCACATAAGAAAATGCTCAACAGGTATCTTTAGAGAACGCTTTAGGTAGAAACATAATCGAGCTGCTATTAAAGCCGCGGTAGGCTCCAGTTTAGGTCATGTAAGCTCTTGAGATCCATCTTCTTTGAGCGAAGTTACTCTGCTCTTTGCGCACAAAAACCCAGAACGTCGCAGGTTGATCGAAATGGGCTGCAATTCACTCCAAAGGTCACCCTCTTCATCCTCAGCTCTTCGAATTTGGGCGTCTCATCTGAAGATTTTTGTAGACCAAAAGATTTGAGTATGCAGAGGCCCTCCAGCCCTCGAGAATCAGGCGATTGAGATCGACATCGAAGTCGCATTTAGTTTCTTCCATTTTTGAGTGCCTCTCAGCCAGAGGCAGAGTTAATTGTAAGCAAATAGCGCAATGGTTGGCGCAGAAGAGATCTTACATGAGCCATTGATGCTTGTATCAAAGGCAGTTCGTTGCACTTTTTCCAACAGGTGGATGTAAATCTACCTTTCCAGTGCAGGCCACCAAAGCTAGAATTGATCTGACGATACTTGTGTGTGGATCCAGAGCATGATTTTGGCTAGCAGGTGTCAACTTGAGCCTACAGTCTTCTTGCACAAATAAAGGGCAGTTAGGGTTTCTTTTTATTTCGCACTGCAACATTTTCTTTCCACTTCAGTTTGCTGTAGGGCCTATAAATCTGGCACTCCTCGAGGAATTCCTTTAACTTGGGTAACGTGATCCAGAGTATATTGGAAGGTGGCCAACTCTGGTTTGGTCGAATTTACACCAAGGTCACAGAGGAGAGTATGCCTGAGGTGAATGTTAGAAGGAAGACGTCGAAATTTAGAAGATATCTGCTTACAATCGATAAACAGAAAGCCAGCTTAGGTAACAGTGGCTATTGGAAAGACCAACCCACATAGACCTATTGGCCCATTGTGATGCCAGGTGGATCTGTGATCCTCCTACTTTTGGAACCAATTTGTGCGCATGATGAAGCGTAGGAGACTGTTAACATCAACATTCTTTAGATCGCTTAAATCATTGTAGAAGAAAGCCCCTAAGTGAAGTTTTTTTCTTTGGGAGAGAGCTGGGTATGTACAGAGTAGGTGGAGAATTGTATCTATCTCCTCCTCGTCCATGCTGCTTCTACAGAAATTATTTGTAAAGATGCCAATGACACCCATGATTGCGTTGAGAAGTTTCCTATTTAGAAGGATTAGACTCTTAGAGCGATCCAGATCCAGCTTTGGCCAGATCTGTTTAGTCGCTAGACATGTTGGTCCAACAGTCCACCTAAGGTTAGCATCCAGCTTTAATATTAATTTGCGCTTAGTGATTGGTATACCGATGCTAACCTTTTCCGGTAGAATAGGTTGGCGAGTTCGTCAGCTCTACAATTCACTGGAATTTTTCTGTAGCTCGGCACTCAACATAGGTGAAGGATGAACTGCTCTTCCATCTCCCTAAAAGATGGTCGGTATTCAAGGGCGATTCTAGAATTTAATGAGACTGAGTCCTGGGACTTGATAGCGGCCCGACTATCCAAAAAGATGCGAATATCCGGTGCAGATATCACGTTTTTCTTCAGCCAAATTTCCGCCTGGATCACGCTACAGTGATTTGGAAGACGGAAGGAGAGGCTTAGATTTAGCTTATCTGAGAAAATACCGCCACCAATCTCACTATCAATCTCAGATCCATCTGCATAGAAGTGGATTGACCTGTCCTCCATGGAAGCATCTTCCTCCCTGAAGCATCTAGATGGGAAGCTTATACGAAAGTCTTTGTTAAACCAAAGTTCGGGTTTAGTGTAATCGATGTTCTCTGCGAGGATCCCTAATACATTAAGAATATTAGCGTGGCCAAATAAATTGTTTGTCCACAATGTAGGCGAATAGCTCCGGCCGCTTTGTAGGCCCTTCTGTCCTCTGGCCATGGTCGGTTTTGTAGTTTTGTTATTTGCAGTTGTTTGTTGTTGTGCATTTCTTTGTTCCCTAGTTGGAGGCCGTCTTAATTCTTTGCCGTCTGCCTGCGTGCCTCTGCTGGTCCTTCGGTGCGCCTCCATCGGTGGGGTGCTAGCTTAAAAAGAGGTCATTGTCCGTCCGTTCACCCATCGAACCTGACTTTTACAGCTGGTACGTCGTTGGTGTTTGCTTGATTATATTGGCCGTCCGCCTACACACCACTGTTACTCCTTTGTTGCTCCCTCGTTGTAGTGTGACTATGAAGGAGATTGTCGTCTCTTCACCCATCGATCTTTTTTTTTCTGAGCCAACTACCTAGCTAGCTGCATACACATCAATAGTAGGATATGATGCCGGTGTTCGTACACACATTAGGGGTTCCCTAAGCCTCATGTTACTTGGCTTTCCCTGGGGTGTAGGCTCCAGAGTTCGTCTTCACCCACTTGTCATAATCGTGTTGGAGAACCGTCCATCCCTACCCCTCGGCGACTTTCAGACGTCCTGTCTGAAGCAGACCATTGCGAGTCTCCCATTTATCTTATGAGCTCCGACAGCGGTGCTCTTGGTGAACCTCCTGTCGCACATTGGCTCCTGGTTCATCGTGAGTCTCCTTACTGTTCTTAGGGCTTCACCTACCGAACCTCTTCATTCTCCTCTGCGGAGAAAAATGCCCGTACAACCTATGTAGATTGTTTTCTGAGGTTGGTGGACCACCGCCAGAGCTCGGTGTTCCCACTCAAAACAACGCGGGATCAAACAGACTTCACACGGGAAAAACAATCAAACTGCGGGAAAATTTACCGCAACAACACCTTCGACTCACGCTGAGCCCTGCAGAATGGAAAAAATCGAAAGATACCGACGCGTTTCAGTCCCAAAAATATTTCAAATTTCACAATTTCAAATTTCTTCATACGAGTAATTCCACGAATTTTGGCACTAATACCATTTCGACATTGAAATCCCTATGTGGGCTCACTTCAATGCCCTTGTCGAGCGAATGCCAGAATCCTACCGCCCTGTAATTCCCAATTCCCGGAACTATGCCTAAAATGATGATACCCTCGTTTCAGTTTATAATGGATTTTAAATCAACCAAGTCGTTGCTTACCGTAAAATCTACAAACGAGCAAACTCCATTCCGGACACCGATGTCTACTTCCAATCCTTTAATCCACATTAGGCTCTGCTAAGCCTCAAGCAGCTGTTATTTTACTCACCCGACACGACCTGCCCGACTCCTTTCGAATCATTGAGATAACTAATTCCGCTATCAACAGAGTAATCCTCCTTCGGAGACCGGCCTTCTCTTGTGAGAACCTTTTACTTTTCACCCTTCAAGCCATTAATATTAATTTATCTCTGTTAAACTAGTTCCGACACAACCCCGAAGGATACGGATTATAAATTCTACTTCCTCCCCAACACAGCTAACTTATCCCTGACATTGAAATTCATTTCGAATATATTTCCCCTAACTGAAATTAAATTCATTTCCCTTCGTAACCGTACTGAATGCCATCAAAATGTAAAACAGGAACTTGACACCCGCATCATCATTGGAAGTTTCTCCCAGGACCTTGCACCGAAAATTTTCTGTGAAGCCCACAAGCTTCGCATGTTCGGTGCCGACTATGTTTGGATCCTGCACGAGGAGAGCATGGGTCCACCATGGTGGGATCGATTGCCACCGGCCTGTACCGTTCTGGAATTACGAGCAGCCGTAGAGAATCTCATCATTGTATCCAGTCACAATAGCATTGTCGGCAATAACATCAGTCTCAGTGGATTGGTGAGTATTTTTGTGGAGGGCAATGTCAGAGTATCTCTCACTCTCTAGCTGTGAACTCCATGTGTGATAGACATAATTAAAATAGCTCCAAACCCGCAGAACAATGCCATGTTCAACAACGAGCTGATGACCCAATTCGAGATTAGCAATGTTGTGTCAAAGTATGCTCCGCAAACCTACGACGCGGTATGGGCCATTGCGCTGGCTCTACGTGGTGCAGAAGACCATTGGAAACGTGATGCCATACAGTCGAAGCTGGACAGATTCGACTATACTCGCAGTGACATGGCCTGGGAGTTCCTACAACAGATGGGTAAACTGGATTTTCTTGGTGTGTCGGTAAGTGTGAAATGCTGTTTGGAGTTGCTTGTTTTTTTTTTGTGTTGGTTCCTCTACTGACTTTTGAACTTTACCGTGTTTTCAGGGTCCAGTGTCGTTTAGTGGCCCTGACCGAATAGGTACGACAGCTTTTTATCAAATTCAAAGGGGATTCCTGGAACAAGTGGCCTTGTTCTATCCGGCCGAGGAATTTCTGGACTTCCATTGCCCAAAGTGCAATGCTATCAAGTGGCATAGTGGACAAGTGCCGATTGCCAAACGAGTATTCAAGGTTCGCGTCGCTACAATTGCACCGATGGCCTTCTATACGATTGCTACCCTCTCATCGGTGGGCATTGCATTGGCTATAGCATTTTTGGCCTTTAACCTACATTTTCGGAAGTTAAAGTAAGTGTACCGTTATTATAATTGAAAATGGATTTTTCTGTCCTTTTGCTGAGATGTAGAGTTGTTTTTTGTTTGGTTTTTTTCTTTTATTTTTTATTGCTGTGGTTGTTGTGCCGCTCACCCTCGATGGGACACTTTCAGGGCGATAAAACTTTCAAGTCCAAAGTTGAGCAACATCACCGCTGTTGGATGTATCCTTGTGTACACAGCCGTCATCCTCTTGGGATTGGACTATTCGACATTGCCATCGGCGGAGGACTCTTTCTCAACTGTTTGCACGGTGAGTTGTTTAAATTTAAATTGTTCTGTTTTTTTCTGTTTTTTTTTTTTTGTTTTTGTTTTTCCAGTGAACTTAATTTATTTAATGCACTTCTGTAGCCACACAGTCAGGGACAATTTATCCGAGATACTATTCTCGGTGGCAGATGGTAAGGGTTGGCTCGGGAGTACTTTAGAAAGGAAATGGTTGTAAGGCAAATGGACATGGAAACCAGGATACTTAATTGTAATATCCACAGATCCAATTATTCCATCTGCTTTTGGAGAGTCTTGCAGCTGAGGCTTTTATAAGAAAGAAGAATCCTTTTGTGGTTGGTTCTGGATACGTCTTTTTGTTTTTCCTGAAATTTCACTGCTTCCGTGTGGTTCTTTATCCAACTGGCGGAAATCGTTATGCCGGATAATTTTATTCAAAGTACATACAATGAAAACAGCGATGCAAAGTGCCAGGATTCTGAAGGACTACTCGGTATCTGGATCAATTAAAAAGATATTTAATGAATTTTCTTTTTTTTTTTGAGCATGCTCATGAACAGCAGAGAAAGGACTTCTGTGAGTACGCAGCCTCATCGTAATTAACTGAATCTGTGTCCAAAATGTAAAAAAGGCTCATTGTATCATACATAATCCTGTTAATACCCATGAGCTACCTCTACGTGTTTCTTGGCGTGAACAAGGTTTACACGTGGAATTCCGATTTAAAATATAAAGTGCATATGTATTTGACGTATCTATCCATTCCTTTGACGATCCACCCTTAGGCTAATCTAGAAGTTCCTGCTGTCTTCTAAGTCATATTCTAATAGCAAAGCTATTCCTCAATTTTGGACACCCCCTCCATTGACACGGGTTCCGTCTTTTCAATGACGTGGTCTGATAATGTGTAAACGCGCCCAGATTTTTTCAACTGATCCTATGTCAAATGGGCATCAGATTTTTGCCCATTGATCGAAAGACTTAGGGTTCAGAAAAATGGCAATATTTTGGCTTCTTTCATCTTGGAACGACATCTGCATATGCCAATTCTGGCTGGGATACCATGTTATCCATTACTTTTCGGGCTTTCACATGATCTTCTACAGTAGTGGAACCTTAAAAACCCATCTTCTTTGAAAAGCTTTGTTACGTTGTTGACAGTGGTTAAGTTCGTTGACTAATACACCAGATGGTCTGAGTTCGATTCCTTGACCAAGCACTGAAAAATCTAAAAAAAAGTATTTCCGACGTTACAGCCGTAAATTAAAAACGATACACCTTAGATGCGGTCGTTTTCCGTCCCTCGAGGATTGAATCGGAGAGTCTTTGAGCCGAAGCTATGGCATTCATTCATGGGATAGCCATCTCATGCGTTCGACCAGTAGATGTTTGCCTAGACCGATGTTGCTGTGCACCTCGTACAGTTCGTAATTGAATCTACTCCTCCATTCAATATGGCCAAATGCCTCTTCATCTGCTTTCGACAAGACTCCTCGCTATACAACAGGACCAGGCTGATGAGGATCTTATATAAGGCCAATTTGGCTTTACGCGAGACGGCTCTGTTATTCAGTTGTCTTCTGCCTGAATTTCTGTCTTCAGCCTTTTTTGTGCGGTTGATTGATTGATTGATCTTGATTGAAATAATTCTCCACAATCATCCTGCACAACCCGACAGGTTTGGCAGGGTTGTCAAAACTATATAGACTCGTCCCAATGCGCGTTGTCATATGCGGCTTTGAAGTCGACTCTATTTGGTTCTCCCTTTGATTTTTTTTTCTTGTACAGGTGGCGCAACATTATTGACCCTATCGGAAGATGGCCTGAAAGGAGTCGATGAATGAAGAGAAAGTCGGCTGCATCTCTGCGTTCCCCAAGGGTGTTTAGGTTAATAAGGTTGAGACGGTTTTAATAGGGGGGCAGAGTAAAAGGATCATCCCAGGGCAAACCTCGAAGACCGAATCGAAGAAAACGGCGCTGGATGCTTTCGATTCTCGAGATATGAACACGATGATATGGGGACCATACTTGACTGGCGTACTCTAGGAGGGGACGCACAAAGGTAATATAGAGGGACCTGGTCACTTATGGGTTGGTGAATTCTTTGGACCATCGTTTTACAAAACCTAGTGCAGAGTTGGCTTTAAGGATTATCCCATCTATATGTAAACGGAAGTTGAGCTCCCTATCATACAAAATGCCGAGGTCGCGAAGAGATTCAACGGAGGAGATAGGTTGGTTGTGGAGAAGGTGTCGGTGCCGCTTATGTGAAAAGGTGATAGATTGGCTTTTGGTGATATTAAGTTCCAAACAATTTTTGAGGCACCAGATCGAAAAACTATCAAGGTCTTGTTGAAGACGGAAGGTGTCATGGGGAGAGGAAATGGTTTTGAAAAATTTGGTATCGTCGGCGTAAAGGGAGACGGACGAGTGTTTGATGATCCTATCGTGGTCATTTATAGTTTATAGTGGTCATATGTAAAAAGAAGGGGCCCGAGATGGCTGCCTTGAGGAACTCCAGAGGTGGCCAAAAATGGAGCGGAGTGGACTGACCTAAAACGAACACTGTAAAAACGGTTTTCGAGGTAAGAGGATATCCATTTTAACAGTATGGGTTCAAAGCCGAGGGCAGACAATTTGAAGAGTATTAATCGATGAGAGATTTTATCGAAGGCTTTGCTAAAATCGGTTGCAACTACATCGACTTCGTTGCCGTTCTCTAGGGCAGAGATGGCAAAGGATACGAATTCAACGAGATTTGTGGTGGTTGACTTACCCTTTAGGAAGCCATGTTGTCTAGGGGAAATAAGTGATTTGCATTGGAAACTTAGAGCTTCATACAAAATACTTTCGAGGAGTTTGGGTATATGGGAGAGTTTAGCGATTGGGCGATAGTTTGTTATTTCGTTCTTTGATCCCTTTTTGTGGATCGGGGTTATAAAGGAGGTTTTCCAAACCTGAGGAAATTCTCCTTGTGAAAGGGATAGACGAAAGAGATCAGAAAGGGCAAGGGAAAGAGACGAAGAACATTTTTTAAGAAATATGGCAGGGAGGCCATCTGGACTCGTCATTGAGTTGGTGTAATTTATATTCGATATAAGAGGGGTCCAAGATGTGAGAAAGAAGTGGGCCATTGGAGAAGTTCAGTAAGCAACGAAAATAGGATGGATCTGGTACAAAGGAGTCGTTGGTGAAGGATTGTTTAAAGAAGCTGGCAAATAGGTTGGCAATGGTGAGTGGATCGGTTGATGACTTGTTGTTGAAAGAGAGGGATCGAGGGTAACCATCGGACTTTCTTTTGTAGTTAACAAATTGGTAAAGGGACTTAGGGTCATTTATAAGGTTGACTTGCGCATTATTAAGGTAACGCTGGTAAAGGGAATCGTAAAGTTCGGTGAAATGAAGATAAGCACCAAGATAGTTGGAATAGTCTGACAAGGATCTGGTACGCAGGAAAACAGCCCATAACTTGTTTCTCTTATTTCGTAAGGAACGAAGCTTGCGATTATACCAGGGAGGACTAGTAGATGATGTTTTAAGGCGGGAAAACGGAACGTAAAGGCTGAAAGAATTAAATATTTCTTTATAAAAAATGGATAAGACATCATTTACACTTAGGTTGTGAAAGTTAAAGGGGAATCTGCTAAGATAGTCACTGATTTTGTGAAAGTTTGCTTTGTGAAAGTCGTAGGATGAGAGAGTTGTGGGAGGAGTGGACTGGAAAGAAGAGCTATGAAAAAATGAAAGTAGAAGGGGGGTGGTAGTTGTCGATTGTAGAGAGAGATAGGGGACAAAGTGAGACTGAGGAGTTAATTGAATCCGTTGTGAAAATAAGGTCCGATTGCCTGCCCATATAGTTGGATACACCACTGACTTGGCATAGACTTGAGTCTGTTAAGCGATCTAAGAAGAGACATTCCTTAGCTGAGTTGGCATTGGAAGCGATGAAGAACGATTGATGGTCTGAAGGAGTCCACTATAGCTGAGGAAGATTAAAGTCGCCGAAAATAAAGATATCGTCAGTAAAGACAGACAGGTCAATTAAATAGTCGATCGCGTCGACAACAAGTTGGTAGGATTCGGTAGGTTGAGCTGGCAGGGTGTAGCAACATAAAACGTAAAGGGACTTGAAGAGGAGTGATTTTTTTATAGCGACAAAGTCGACTTTAGAGTATTAAGAGATGGTAATGGGAGAAGAGTTAAGGCTGTTGTGGATCGCCAGTAGCACGCCTCGAGAGGGGGAATCATCGTATGGGCGGGTAGGAACGTCGTCGCGAAAAACATTAAAAGTAGGGGGGAACAATTCCTGGTTCTTTAAATCGGGAAGAGAATGCGATTGAATTAGGACAGCATTGGTTTTAGAGCGAAGACCTCTTACATTCTGGTAGTAAAATGTAAGAGGGATGTTGTGGGGTGGAGATGTATGGCGGGATGGTTTAAGTGCTGACAAGGAAGGCACGTTATGGGCGAAAAAATTTATCGTGATCAGCTCAGCTACGCTGTAGGTGTGAGACTCGTTTAGAGTGAACGTAGTGGCCGAATGCAGCAAGGTCGTCTGCTACTTTCTGAGGGGAACGCAATTGAGCATTACCAGACGGACCCTAGAGCGAATTTTAGTGAAAGACTTACACATGTTCCCGTACAAAGTGCAAACAGTGCATCAGTTAATGCCTCCTGACCGTTAGACGCGTTCGAATTACTGTAAAGCCATCCTCAATCTCAATAACGAAGAAGACGGTTTTGTTTCGAAAATCATCATGAGCGACGAAGCGCATTTCCACTTAAGCGGTTACGTCAATAAGCAAAATCTTCATTTTTGGGTCACTGAAAATTCGCATGTGATGCACAAAGAGCCATTACATCCACTCAAAGCCAATGTGCGGTGCGGCGTTTACGCGGGAGGAGTGATTGGGCCGTATTTTTTTGAGGACGCCATCAATCATACGGTCACTATTACTGGCGAACGCTGCAGGGCCATGATAAACGACTTCTTACTGCCGGAAGTAGATGAGCGGAGCTTAATGAAGATATGGTTTCAACAAGACCGTACAACCGCACACACAGCACGAGCCACAATGGATATTGTGAAGCAAGCGTTTCCTGGTCGCATAATCTTCCGTTTTGGCGATTTGGCTTGGTCAGCAAGATCGCCCAATTTAACCATCCAAGACTTCTTTCTTAGGGGCTACTTGAAGTCAGGGGTTTATGCCAACCAGCCTCAGACAATCGCAGTCCTTAAGGAGAATATTCGACCGGAATGCGAACAGTTATCACCGGAAATCTTGCGGAAATGTGTATCAACACTGGCGGCAGCCACTTGGCGGATATCATTTTTTCCATTTAATTCAAAAACAAAATTGGATGATTAATTTTGCGCCACCGGTATTGTGCGAATAAATTGGTCGTCGACCACGTCGTAGTCGGTGTCCAAATTTGTCTATAAATGTGCGGGTTTTAATCGATCAACAATCCCCTACCAAGAGCGGCAGAAAAGGAGGGCTCTGCTGAAAAGACTACAGGAACCCCTAAGAACTTTCAGCGACAAGACGAGTCGGCAACGTCTTCAACTGTGTGCGGCACCGTGGGAAACCATAGCTCTATTGGTCCCTACCAGTGGACACTTTGACATTTTTCTTTCG
Organism: Volucella zonaria; assembly: GCA_963966105.1. NCBI lineage: Eukaryota > Metazoa > Arthropoda > Insecta > Diptera > Syrphidae > Volucella > Volucella zonaria. The sequence goes on along the minus strand of OZ014533.1, from coordinate 126,195,383 downwards.
TTACTGCCTTTTAGGCATTACAACTGAGCCTAGTAAGGCTGTAATTATGGTATACTGGAAACAAAGTTTTTAGAGTAACTCACATATGGGCTGACGTTTGCAATATTCTGTTACCTGAGTAAGCAGGAGTGAAATTTTGTTGAAATGGCTTTCAGGCTAATGCTGTGAACGCCCCGTCCCGTTAAAACCCTGGCAGGCCTCAAAATACGTTCAATGTTTCGTCGGCATTAAGTTGGTGGTGCAGGTCCAGATGTAACATCCCTGGTTAGACCGATCCGGCTCTGGCACATAACGGTCTGTGTCAACCCTTGCATGGCCTCACTGCATGTATTGATAAACATGGGATCGGATCGCTAGGTGACTATCCACCCGAGCATTGACAGCGGCTTTGAGTGGGGATCCAAAAAAATTAATCCAACTAAACAAAATCTACAAAACCAGTAGAATGAGATCAACGGAGAGAACCCGTTCCGGTAGAGCTCGATGGTAAGAAAATCTCCAGCTAAACAGCCGCTATCGCTCCAGAGGAGTCCTGAGGGAGAAGCGGCGTCTCAAAGAAGTATGTGGATGGTGCGCGATCCAAATAACCAGCCTTCCGTGTTTCACAAATTAGGGGAACAAATAAAAGCCCTAGTGGAAATGTTGGAGGATGGTAAAAGGCGATCAATTCACCAACCAATGCGGAATGCAATAGAAAGCATGAAAGCGCCCTATGAGCTCTTGGCGAATGAGATGCGTGATAACAAGTCCAAGGAAGTTATCAGCAAAAACATCACCTCCCAACATCCCCATGGCTGAAGGTGATTTTGGGGCCCAAACGAAGGATAGAGTCTATAGAGTCGCCGAGCTCGAAACGCCGGCCGAACTCGCCCCAAAAACAAAGTAATGCCAGAAAGAGCAACAAGGCCATCCCAAGAAGCCCGCCAAATCGACAGTGAATGAGCAGGCCATAAATGATCAAATAACGGCTAGAGGATGACGAGTAAAGAACAGGCCAAGGGCGACAGCAGCGCGTGGTTGAAGGTTCCCAAAAAGAAGCCAAGGAAGCCCGCACGCGAAATAGCGCGACCTAACGCAATCATGCTGGCAAGCAAGGGCGAACTTTCATATGCCAAAATACTTCGCAAGGTCAAAGGGGACTCCAAACCTGGATGAATCGGTTACAAAGATTAGGAGAACCCAGAAAGAAGACCTCTTGTTCCATCTGCGCGAAAGTGGTGACAGAACCGAAGAATTCAGGAGTAAAATCGGTGAAAATCTTGGCGCAGAGGCGGAAATCCGCACTTTAGTCCAGAGATCCACGATAGAAATCAAAGGCCTTGACGAAGTCACCACCAGGAGAGACATCTGCGACGCAATCAAAGCGCACCACAATATTGGAGTTACCGAAGGAAATGTGTTCAGTCTTAGGAAGGGCTAAATTGCCGTATTCGTGTTCGAAAGGCCCTCACCAAAGAAGACACTGGCCAAATTAATATGATGAATGTTGTCCAGATATATCTAAACCACTTCGCTGCAGCGCAGGAGCTTCTGGCGCAAACAGTAAGGCAGAAAAGAATCGACGTAGGCCTAATAAGCGAACCGTATAAACCCATAGACGGAAGCAGCTGGACAGATGATAATACAAAAAAGGCTGCGATATGGCCCTGTGGGAAGCATGCCCTGCAGTCAGTCGGTCATCGGGGAGACCACATCGTATCTGCTGAAATAAATGGTGTACATTTTTATAGTTGCTATGCGTACCCCAGTCTACCACTGGCGGATTATATGAAGCTGTTGGACGACATTGTAGCTAACGCACGAGGAAAACACCCAGTTATTAATGCTGGGGAATATTCGGGTGTTGCGAATCGTGCACGGGCTACCGCATCTTTAGAAGACTACCACATCCGTTGGCGCAACCAAGAAAAAAAAATAAAAAGCACTCTGTCACTTATTCGCTTGATGACTGGATACGGTCCAGAATACGCTTGCTCCAGTGGCTTCTTGACTGCATCACAGCGCAGGAAAACATGTGTCCATTTGTCTATGTCCAGTATCAAAAATGCACTTTTCTTTAAATGATGTGCTATTGGTGCCGGTCGCATCTGTCGGATAGCTTACCGAAGCTTATCCATGAATATATGTGGATTAGAAGAAATATTTTCATTAAGGAATAACTCACCGGGGAATTTAATTTTGGTGCCGTATAGCATTTCAGATGTGGATGCCTTAATGTCTTCCTTTTAAGCAGTTCGCAAACCTAAGAGCACGGTTGGAAGTACCGTGACACATCAGTGCTGCTATTAATGACCTGTGCCAACATTCTACGGTGACGTCCTTTTCCTTTGTGTCCCACACATTTTGGTGAGAGCTCCGAATACTGCTGGTTCGAATTGAGTACCTTGGGATAACCGAAACGAGCTATCCGGTGCGTATAAAATGCTGTTGCCAACGTCTCTGCGCACATGTCTTTTAAAGGGTTAGCTTCTGGCCACCTCCTGAATCGACCGATCATGGTCAGGCAGTACCTGTAACCTTGGCACAAAGGCAGCACTATGTGATCGATATGGACTTGTTCAAATCGATTATCGGGCACTTCAATTGCATTTGGTAGTGTTGCTGGACCTTAGAGCGCTGACATTGCACACATGCTCGTGACCACTGCAATGCATCTTCTCTGATGCTTGGCTAGTATTGTTGACTAGTGGCTCTACCTCCAGGATGAGAGAGACCGTGTACGATATTGAAAACTTTTGGGCGTAGTTTTTCCGGAATGTACGGTCTGATTATGCCTGAGGCTGTATCGCAATAGATTTGTACACCTGGTTTTACAAACATTTGAGACAGCTTGAGGGATGAGTCGTTGTTGAGCATAATTTGCTGTTCCATCTGTAGTTCTTCTAGGTCTATTGTTGGCTGTGTTCTAATCACATTTACTCGTGACAGAGCGTCCGTCATATTGCGTTGTCTTCGCCTGACAAATAAACAATATTAGTTGTGCATTGCGAGTTGAAGTCAAGTTGCCGTAATCTGCGCTGTGATGCCTTCTCCGATTTCTGCTGAAGTGCATATATTAATGGACTTGTAGTCAGTCTGTATGACCAAAGATGTTTGACGAATTTTACTGGCAGATACATTGCCAGTAGCTCTCGATCGTAAGTGCAATATCTGCTATGGGCTGGATACAGTTTGCAGTAGAACAGTTTTGCTCTAGCAGCAAAATCCAATGCGTTGTAAGGACGAGTGGTGCTTCAGAATCTATATGATTCAGCATTATTGCCTTGCGGATGCTCATTTTGCACTGCATGAATCCTTTTTATGATATTGGTCACTTGTGGTTCTTTTTGGAGTTCTTCAAGTGTTCATTAAGTGGTACTTGTATGTGTGCGCATTTAAGCAGATAGCGACGATAGTAGTTCACAATCCCCAAAAAGCGGCGAACTCCATAACTGTCGGTGGCTGATGACACTGTAGAATAACCTGGACTCTGTCTTCAAGTGGTTTAATGCCAGAACTACTATTCAAGTTGCCAAGGTTACTCACTTCCGGCTCCCCAAAGACACATTTGTTGACGTTGACTGTAAGTTCGTGTGCGTGTTTTCAACATTGCAAAACTTGACGCACGTATACTCGATGTTGTTCTTCAGTGTCGGAGCATATTGAAATGTCATCGATGTAACAGAAAACGAATTCTAAGTCGCGGAGTGCGGAGTCTATGTGCCTTTGGAATCTCTGAGTCCAAAAGGCCAAAAGGTGTTGTCACTGCCGTCTTGGGTATAACTTCGATCGACATAGGGATCTGATAGAAGGCTTTATCCAGATCGAGTATTGTGAAAAACTTTTTCCCATGCAGCAGCTCCGTGAAATCCATTATAGGTATGTGGAAGTGGATATTGGTCTCTTTGGGTTTGTTCAATAGACTTGCCCAGGGGCTGCTGGATTGACGACAGATATGTACCTTTTTCTACTCTAAGACTTAAACTCAGCTGTTTCCTGTCTGAGTTTGTCACCTACGAGACGGCGTTGACCGGTAGTTATGATTTTGTGTTGCAAGTTGGTGGCATTTTGATGTATGGATCTATGGTGCGTGGGAAATGAAAAACTCTCCTAACAAAATGAGCTTGTCCTGGCACTCTGCTCGAACTAGTTCCATCAATAAGTCGTCGGCCTCTTAGGTCAACAATGAGCCCATAGTGAGACAGTAGATCAGCACCAATTATGGCTGTCTTGACGTCAGCAACGATGAAAGTCCAATTGATGGCGCGACGTAAACCAAAGTTAAGTGTGAGGGTTTTTCTTCCGTAAGTACATATGTATGGGCGAGTTGTTGGCTGCATATAGAATAAGTTTCTCTTCACTGTTTTGATTGGCAGATGGTCGGGGTAAAACAAGAATTGTTGAGCCTGAATCGATGTGAAATTTTTGGTGAGTTTCCTTGTCACAGATGTGTAGGCGGTATTCCTGTTTCGGTTGGTTGCTGTTGTCAACCGCCTGAAAAGAACAATATAGTTGCCTTCGAGGGCGATACACTGATTGAAACGATTTTTCAATCTTTCGATACCAGTTTTGTAGTACGATTTCGGTTTAGTCTCAAAATAGGCCTCTGTTTCGGCGATTACTTCTTCATCGGTCTTAAATCTCTTTCCGGCGAGCATTCTTTTGAGGTCTGTCAGCAGGAAATAGTCGCTGGGGGCCAAATCTGGAGAATACGGTGGGTGGGGAAGCAATTCGTAGCCGAATTCTTTCCATTTTGCCATCGTTTTCATCGACTTGTGACACGGTGCATTGTCTTGATGAAACAGCACTTTCTTTTTCTTCAAATGCGACCGTTTTTCTGCGATTTCGTATTTCAAACGCTCCAACAACGCAATGTAATAGTCGCTGTTGATAGTCTGCCCCTTTTGGAGATAGTCGATGAGAATTATTCCATGTGCATCCCAAAATACGGATGCCATAACCTTGCCAGCCGAGGACGAGGTTCGTCGCCTGCTCGCCACTCTGGTGTGAAGTGATCGAGCCAAGTTTCATCCATTGTCACATACCGACGCAAAAATTCGGCTTTATTGCGGTTGAACAGCTTTAAACACTCCTCTGAATCATCAACACGTTGTTGTTTTTGGTCAACTGTGAGCAAACGCGGCACCCACTTTGAACAGAGCTTTCGCATGTCCAAATATTCGTGTATGATATATCCAACACGCTCTTTTGATATCTTCAGAGCCTCAGCTATCTCGATCAACTTCACTTTACGGTCATTCGTAATCATTTTGTGGACATTTTTGATGTTTCCATCTGAAACAGCCTCTTTTGGACGTCCACTGCGTGCATCATCTTCGGTGCTTGTATGACCACTTTTAAATTTTTCATTTCTTTGCATCGGCTGCATTTTTTCCCATCAAAAAGCAGCTGTCAAATTTATACACGTATCTTTTGAAGGTTGGTACTAACTGAAAATGGTATGGATTTATAATTCAAGTGGTGCCCTCTCTTAGAAACGGACTTTTCAGTCCATGTGTTGAAAAACATTTAAAAAAAAAAAAAATTAATTCCCAAGGAGGTCACTTTTCACTCCATCTAGTTATTATGTTTCGACTCAAAGGACACCTCAACAATCACCTCGCTCGTTGTCCACGAATGACTCTTTGGTTTTAGAGAGGTCTGCTGCGGTAGAGCCGATTGATTTATCGACTCCTCAAGCTTGTTCATCACCTCAGCAAATGACTTCAGCTAGGCGGAATGCAGTTGAAAACGTAGTTACACGCAGAAGATCTGATCGTCTCCGCGCTAAGCTAGTTGGATTCGTTGCTTGAATTAGATGAATTTTATATCACAAAATATTGCAAAACAATGGTAACTCTGTTTAATCAACTACTAATAACATTTCAATTGCCGCTGTAATAAATGCAAACCGCATGATGATTTTTTCTTGGTGGTTAACCTCACACTTCCATTTGTGAGTTAGTCAATTAAAGTTATATTGGAATAGACGTTGTATTTTTTAATTAATTTGCTCAACAAATATAACACTTGCGATGATGTCTTCAATATTTCCTGATCTAGAATCTCTGTATATGTCAATATTCTCCTCCCTTAGGATGACCAAAATGTTCAACGAGATACATTTCGACTGCTGGAAATTCATTTGTATGATTTCAGTGTGTCAAGATTTGTGGTAGTCGGACTCGGGAGCGCTTCCGAGTCGGCGTTCATATCTGACAATCCGAGTTGCAGCTCCAAACTGGGCGCAGTGCAACACCACTCCTGACTTCCCGATTAGACGATGGTGGCAATGTAGTGAATGCCGAAACCTGGTGCGGTGAGTCTTCTTGATATTAATTATCCCAAAATCTTACTGCATTTGGCTTACATGCATGTATAGGGGATTATAATTGACAGACATCCTCAGTATAACAAGTGATCGGACATCCTCTAAAATATTATCACAAGCCCACAAATTGACCATGACATGACGGTATTTGATCGACCCGTGGGTTTCTGGTCAAAGTTCACACTGGCTCAGATTCCTCCAGCAGAGGGCAAAAATTTTTTCTAAGACAATCTTGTTACAGCCATAATAACGAAAACTCTCATTGCATTACCGACTCCCCTCCGCCACCTCTCTGTAAAATTCAATTTCGTTTCAATCCTAATTCATCCCCAAGATTCACATCTTAAAAATGTAAATGGAAAATCAGATTAAATTCTGAATGCATCTGTAGTCCTTAATTTGTGAAACCCACTTTGTCTAAATATCCCTACTTCTCAGCGACGCGCAGCTGTCAGATGTCGATGTCAAAGTCGGTGTCGAAGTTAAACTCAAAATCGTTTTATTTATTTATTTTCCTTTTTTTTTTCTTTTATTTTCTTTGAGACGAGATTTTAAAAATTCAAAATTATTTATAAACTCAATTGAGCTTCTAATTTGGGCCATTTCCACCATGACAATCTGGTGTAGATGGTACCATCCATAGAAGTACTCTGGCGCACATCAAGTGACTTCCTTCATTAGATCAACCCGTGTCTGAGGAAAAGGAAAAACGAAAACGAAAATGTTTATCCTTGAAATTCCAGAGCCCAAAGAGGCAGCCACATGGGGTGTGTACAAAAATCCCTTTGTCAGACGATGTCAATCTTCATATCTAGTCTCCTCAATGCCACGGAGATGGTGGTGAAACGGGTGGTGATTGTGATGCTGATGGTGATGGAGGTTATGTCTGAGCGTGTAGGGTGTTAAATTTTATTTCACTTAAAATTCCATAACACGAGTATTGTTTTCATTTTGGCGTTCCTCTTCGTCATTCTCCGTTGGCTTAGCCCCATATCCTTTCGGAAAGTCTGTAAATTCCTTTTCTCTCTTAAGTCTATAAATCTTTTACAGCAACGCACGTAGAATTTAAAGAACAACACGAATGAATAAAAATTCAACTCTAGTCGATGACAATGATGGAGAAAGCTGGCGCGCAATTTAAATTTATTGCCATCCCTACATATGTACATAGATATACCAATGTACATTCTAGGAGAGCACAAATCAAACGTAAACTGAATGATGGTTTGGAGGAGAACAACAAAAAAAAAAAAAAATAATCCTTCATCCTTTTGGCACCCGACCCGCCCGCATGCTGGGTAATTATCACAGATTCGGTGAATGGAAAAAATTCGTGCGCCGAAATATGACACTGAAAATGTAATCGTCCTTCTGATTACCCCAAAACCAATTGGACCGTAAACGGAACACCATGTCGCTGGAGCTTTTGTCGACATACATACTCGTATTATGTAGGTCTTCCTTTTTCTTTTGTATTCTAGGAGTCCGATTTCGATTCGAATGAATGAATAGATTAGCAGGATATTTTTTTCTAGTCGCCATCCTTTTTGTTCTGGCTTTTCTTTTATCAGTTGAATTGTGAATGATTTTTTGATTTGTCTCTTTGCAGGCACGCGTGTATCTACTGTCTGCAGGATTCTCGCTGGCTTTTGGATCGATGTTCGCTAAAACGTATCGGGTCCATCGAATATTCACGCGCACCAGCAGTGTCTTTAAAGATAAAATGTTGCAGGACACTCAGTTGATTTCATTGGTGTGTGCGTTGTTGCTGCTCGACGGATTGGTCGTGACACTGTGGGTCTTTACGGATCCCATGGAGAGGCATTTGAATAATTTAACATTGGAAATCAGCAGCAGTGACAGGAGCGTTGTATACCTACCGCAGGTAAGTGTGTAAACAGACATTCATCATTGGAATTAGATAGTGTGCAAATAATAGTCCTGGGGGATTTTTTGCCCGAATTGCAATTGACATTCTAATTGAAGTGCACAGTGTGATTGAGTGATGTTTGTTTTTTGTTTTATCGTTCAGTTGGAGTTTTTTTTTTTTTTCTTTTCTTTTTATAAACGCGACAGGATAATGGTTGAAAAGCTTTCGGAAATTTATTGCAGTTTAATTGCTGATTGTCAGTGAGACGTTTAGGGAGGTTTATTTGTTCAGATAAATGGGAGAGGCAAAAAATCAAGCAAATAATCGTCTGGTGCTAAGTATAAAAGAACTTCATTGTATTTAGATAGTCAGCGTTCCATGGTAATACTCGTACCTTTGACAGAATTTCCCTTCATCATGTCACAAGCGCTTTGTAAGTCCTTACGCGTCATTTTTGTATATCAAAAGAGTTTAAGGTCTTGAGTATGTGTATTCAAAGAGGCTGTATCTATTAGGGTGTTAACCTTTGATCCATCTGTATACCACACTCCTTCTGTGGCCAGTTCTAAAAGCTTCAGATATACATATGTGCATTCTGCCACCACAGTGTCAAACCTCTTACAAAACAGAATCATACCCAACAAATGTCGAGATTCTCACTCAGGTAAATAACTGGTCCTTGCACTGCCTTTTACATGTCCCTTTCAATGGAAATCCTGTCTTTCCTATTGAGAGGAGCAATTGCTTCAGTACCTTTAGCCTAATGCAAGCGTCAGCCCGATGTTCATAGAGAAAAGATCAAAGATAGATAGATATTTATTGTGGCACAAATTTACAGTCTTTTAGATACAATTATCACTTTATAGAGATTTGGTTTAAAGTATATTTCATTGAAATTTTGAAGGAAAAGCCACTAAAAACCTTCATTAAAGATAGCATTATGTCTCAGCGAGGAAGATAGAAGTGGTTACAACACTTGATTTTAAGCAATTTTAACATTGAGTGACAATATAAGTAAATTACAAAATGAATAAATAAATTAATAGATAAACGTAGAAAAAGATTAGTAACAACAAAAAATAAATAACAACAAAGGAACAACTAAAAAAAATGAATAAATAAATAAATAAATAAATAAATAAATAAATAATTAACAAGTGAATAAATAAATAAATTCAAAATAATTAAGTCATACTCTCATGAGGCTAAGCTGGAAATCAAGTCATTATCGGACGATAAGCAAGAGATACGAGTATTATATTGGCGATAAAGTTTTTCGATTCTATTTGTAACCATTTCTAAATTCGCCATTATATGTAATTCCTTTGTTGAAAAAAATGAGGGAAGATTAAGCATCATTTTGAGCAGTTTGTTTTGTGCTATTTGGAGTTTGCGCAGATGACTTATTGCACACATGCCCCAAACAGGAGAGCCGTAGAATATAATTGCTTGGAAAATAACTTTAAAAATTAATAATTTATTGGCATCATTCAATTTTGAATTTCTGCATATGAATGGGTAAAGGATCCTTATATTGGGTCTACAAGTAAGTTTCCAGCGTTTGTCAGAGATGGCGATGAGATTTATTTGTAGGTTTTGTATCTGTCAACAACTTTGCAGCGTTATATTTGAGCAGTTCTGTCGGTGTCGTACATTTTATCGAGCAAAATCATGGCAAGTTTCCAGCTAAATAAACGTCATTTGCGGGAAGCGCTGCTTTTATTCTTTAATATGAATAGAAAAGTGCAGCTGAGGCCTATCGTTTGCTTTCGGAAACTTATGGGGCGGAGTGTATTGGTGAATCGACGTGCCGTGAGTTTTTCAAACGGTTCAAAAGTGGTGATTTTGGAGTTGAAGACACGGGTGGCCGTGGTGTAGTGGTACTAGCTATCGCTTCTCACTCGGAAGGTCAAGGTTCGAATCCTAGCCACAGCAAGTTTTCATTTGTGTAATTGGAACTCAGCCAGAAAAATCTGCGTGTGAAGGCATAACACTGACATGTAGATTTGGCTGTTGTAGGGTTTTCAAGCACAAAACAATCGTTAAAATTTGCAACCGCAAAATTCCGAGAGAAGAAAAATCTCTCCGTCCTATTCGGATTCCCACCCCTGGAGAGTTAATATCGAAACCAAACACAACTGAGTTTCAAACCACTACATCACAAACTTTCCTTTCTCCTCCTTCTATCTTTCCGCCCGCGCCCTAGCAATAGTATAAGGGTATTCATAACCCCTTAGGCGCGCGTAAATTATAAAAAAAAAAAAAAAAAAAATCGCCCCGGAAAGCCGAAAAGTTTTGAAGACGAGGAATTGGACGCTTTACTGGATGAGGATCCGTGTCAGATTCAAGAAGAACTTGCTGCATCATTGGGCGTCACGCAACAAGCCATCTCCCTGCGCCTAAAAGCACTGGAATTCATTCAAAAGGTGGGAAATTGGGTGCCGTACGAATTGAAGCCAAGAGACGTCGAACGGCGATTTTGCATGTCCGAAATGTTACTGCAGCGGTATAAAAATAAATCATTTTTGCATCGTATTGTCACTGGTGATGAGAAATGGATTTATTATGATAATCCTACACGCAGAAAATTGTATACAAAGCCCGGCGAGCCCGCTCAATCGACGCCGAAACGAAATATTCACGTGAATAAGGTCATGCTCTGCATATGGTGGTATCAAAAGGGTGTCGTATACTACGAACTCCTTCCGAGTGGTGAAACCATCAAAACGGACAGAATATGAGACCAGGCATGAGTCCGTCATTTTTCATCACGACAACGCTCGGCCACATGTTGCGGTTTCGGTGAAAAACTATTTGGTAAATAGTGGATGGGAAACTCTGCCTCACCCGCCTTACAGTCCAGACTTGGCACCATCTGACTACCACTTGTTTCGTTCGATGCAGAACGCTCTTACGGGAATACGCTTCAGCTCAGTAGAGGAAATCAAAAATTGGCTCAATACGTTCTTGGGCTCGAAAGACGAGAAATTTTTTTGGTCCGGAATTCATAAATTGCCAGAAAGATGGGCGAAATTTGTAGCTTCCAATGGACGATACTTTGAATAAAGCATTGTATTCGTAACTATGTTTTCATAATAAAACTTCAAATTTTGGAAAAAAAAAACGCTGGAAACTTACTTGTAGACCCAATAGTAACATTAATTTTCTTAATGACTTCTTGAATGTGAGGCTTGAGTGTTAACCGTTTATCTAAGTGAATGCCAAGATACTTTACATTCGACTTCCACTCGACTTGTACACCATTGATTTGAAGACTGTTACTTGGAAGTAAACAAGCTTTCCTTTTACGTGTGTAAAAAATAGCTTGTAGGATTAATTTTAATTTTCCATTTACTACAATACGCTTCGACAGCATTTAAGCCTGATTGCAGATTAGTTTCAACATTGAAACCGATTGCATCTGAGGAATAAATAGACGTATCGTAAGCAAATAAGGCAATATCACAGTTGTTTAAGTTGGGGAAATCCGACGTATATATATTGAAGAGCACTGGTCCAAGAACAGATCCCAGAGGAACTCCAGCATGCATCAGTTCATTGTTTGAGAGGCTCCCGTTAATGGATACCTTGAAACTTCGGGAAAATAGAAATGACTGGATGATTTTAACTAAATGTAAAGGAAAGTTAAAATTACGCTTTTTCTATGTCCAAGATGACCATGCCAGTACTTTTACCCTCTGACAGATTTTTTTTAACATGATTTGTGATCCGATGCACTTGATGAGTAGTGCTGTGAAAAGCTCTAAATCCGAATTGCTCTGGGAGCAAAATTGCACTGTTAGCAACGAAAGTTAGAACTCTGTTCTTTATAATTTTTTCCAGGCACTTACTAAGTGAACTTAGCTGACTAATTGGCCTGTAACTACAAGGTAAGTCAGGTGCTTTCCCAGGTTTTAAAATTGGAATTACCTTAGCAGTTTTCCAGTCATTAGGGAAATATCCCAATCTAAGACAGTTGTTAAAGAGATCCGTCAATTTATTAAGAGCAAAATCTGGGAGATTTTTAAGACAGAGGTTTCTTATTCCATCAAAACCGGAGGCTTTCCTCGTTTTTAAATTACTCATAATATCTTCTAGTTCCTTAAGGGGTATTAGAGTAATATCATTAAAAGAGGAATGTGAATTAACAAAGTTCACTGACTGGTCAAGGGAAGATTGATTGCGCGTTGTCGCCGAAGCCCTACTAGCTATCGAATGATTTTCAAAAAAGTTAACTGCAAGCGAGTTTGCTTTTTCGGGGCAAGAAAACATTACAGAGCTACCAACCTTTAGTGAAGGAATATAGGTATTTTTTTTGACATTCCAGAATAGTTGGCTTCCCTTATCTAAACCTTGTAGTCTTTTGTTCCACGATTGGTTTTTAAAGCTGGCTATAGCATATTTAACTAGAGCATTCATTTGTTTATATTGTCCGAGATAGAAGTCATTCCTTGTACGTCTCCATCTGGATCTGCAAGTGTTTCTTAGTGCTATCATTTCAAGGATGTAATGCGGAAGCATGTCTTACGACCGTTCTTTTTGGCACTGACTGTTCAACGCTTTCTCAAATGGCATGAGTAAAAGAATTGACATTCTTATCGATGTGAGATGGGCTGTTATTTTCAACCAGAGAATTTTCTAGTTTTACCTTAGTCAGGCTTGGTCATAAACTTGGTTTGTGCATTGCACTGGAGAAGCTATTACATTACACTTAACATCGACTTCATCATCACTCTCACCGCAGCTTCCAAGCAGCTGGTGCTACACTTAGGCCCTAAGCAATATCATCAAAACTCAGGGATACGTATAGAATAGAGCAGCCGAGAGATGGCGCTCGTTAGAAGTTAGTAAAAGCAGTAAAAAAACGCATTGACAACTAATATACATAGGATAGGGGCGCAGATCCAGAAGAACTTCCTCCGCGACAAGCTTATGGACAGCGACAGGGCCATTTTGGGTCGTTTGCGCAACATTTTCGTGTCTCAAAAAGAAGTTTACTATCCATGATGTCAAGCACATACTTAACTTTGTGGGAGAAACATATGGTAATGCTCTTTTAGTAGTATTGGAGCCGGACTGGTGGGGATCTGAGCAGCAATTGATCGAGAAACTGCTGACTTTCCTATAACTTGGATTGCGCCAACAGCGAAACAATCAATTTTGTAGCGCAATGCTTGCCATATTTCCCAGTGGTGGTCTCCGGTAATAGCATGAGTAACTCCTTACGCATTCTAGTTAAAATGGCAAGTGCATGCTCGACTAGTAACAGACTACTGGCCTACACCATCATAGGGCTCACAAACCCATAAAGATGAGATAAAAGAAATGGAATCTTCGGACCCATAACAGACCGCACGCAGCCGAGATCCTCGACTTCAAAAAAACCGACATAACTCCCATCCAAGAGTTTCGATGACGTAGACCGGACAAAAAGAGGATGAAAAACTGTGAGATTTACTATCATGAATGGTACAGCAGTCGAATTTTTCAGCTGCGCATTCGCTTCCAGAGGAAGGCGAGGGAACAGGTTCTATCTCACTGTGACCGGGCCTTAAAGCAAACGGAATTTGTATCTGTTGCTTCCGTTATTAGCTATGCTCCGCCGATATTCTAATTTTGTATAGTTGTGTCTATGTTCTGTTAAAATACCGACTGAAATCATAATCCTGCAACTGAGACAATGTGGCAACCAAATTGGATTTGAGTTCTGGAAGCGCCTTTGCCTGGAGCATGACATATCTCAAAACGGAGTGCTGGAGGACTTTACCAATGATGGATTAGATAGGAACGATGTCTTTTTCTACAAAGCAGATGGCAACCACTATATCCCAAGGGCTGTGTTGCGGAATTTAGAGCCCAGAGTCATACACAATATCATGAGGTCGATTTATGCCAAGCTGTGCAATCCAAAGAATGTACATATTTGTATCGAAGCATGGCCGTGGTGCTGGAAACAACTGGGCATCAGGGTACAGGCAAGGTGTAAAACTCCGAGAGGAAATCCTTGACATAATTGATCACGAAGGGGAAGGAAATGATAGTTTAGAAGGATTTGTTCTGTGTCATTCGATAGCCTGTGGAACTGGCTCTGGAATGGGTTCATACATCATGTAACGCTTATCAGATTGATTCCCAAGGAAACTCTGGGAGATTAGCGATGTGATTAGCATCGATGCTGATGCTGCGTTTGACTAAGTGCGCCGATTGTGTGGTCATTTTGGACAACACGGCGTTGAACAGGATTGCAACTGATCGACTGCATATTGAGAGACAACTTTGGGCAGATTAACACAGAGTGAGTACGACTACTCTCCGGTATCCTTCGTATATGCACAACAACTTGATTGGACTAACGGCTTCGTTGATTCCGACTCCCCTTTTCCACTTCTCCATGACTCCGCTGGCGACTGAGAATAATCAAAGTAGTAACAATCCGCAAGATTATGGTGTTGGATATGATGCGACGTTTGTTGCAGCCAAAGAATATGATGGTGTCTATGGGACCGGACATGATGAATCACAACTGCTACATTATTCAGGGCCCACCAGGTGCACAAGTCACTCCAACGCATTAGTGAACGAAATCTTACTCAATTCATACCATGGAGACCAGCCGGCATAAAAGTTGCACGCTCACGTAGCAGCCCATACCCACAAAGCACAAGGCATCCGTTCTAAAGGTGGCCAATCACACTGGAATCAGTTCGCTCTTTCATCGTGCCCTCAACCAGTATGACAAGCTTAAAAAACGTTGTGCCATCTTGAATCAATTCAAACTCGAAAGCGTGTTCAAGGATGACTTGGAAGAATTGGATCTATTGCGCGGTATCGTCAATCACTTGGCACAGCTACCCAGCTGAACTACTTGAATTTTTCTTAGACTCAATTTAAGGAAAAAAAAGTAGTCTTGAGCCTCAAGCATGTAAGAATATGCCTCCCGACGATTCGTGTAAAGTCTAAATTCGCTAATAAATAAGCCTCATAAACGCTCACGCCCCAAAAGAGGAGAGGACGACCTTGCCAAAGACTGCTTCTACGAGCTCCGTGACAAAACGAACGAGCAATGCCCTATGTACCACGTGAAAATCGTCCTTGGCGATTTTAATGGCAAAATAGGAGAGGATGCATCTTTGGTAACATGGTCGGAAAGTACAGCTGCCACAACATTGCCTCCGGAAACGGACACAGACTTATTGATTTTGCAGCGGGACGTAATGTAATTATATCCTGCACACGGTTTCCACACCCTGATATCCATAAAACGATCTGGCTGACTCCTGAATTGACAACCAAATTAAAACAATAGATGTACAGAGCAGCCCTGCAGAAAAGAATGACGGGCTCACGAGCTCTACAACCAGAAACGAAGTGAAGAACACAGGCTCCTCAGTAGAAAAAAGTCAGAGCACGAAAAGATCTCGATCGTGGCCTTAGAAAGATGCTACCTGAAGAAGCTTTTCCAAAAAGTAATACGAATAGGGCAAAGCTCTAAATCCCGAACAGAAACCTGCAAGGATGGAAAAGGAAACCTCTTAGTATTGTGCAATAGAGCCACAGTCGATGCAGATAATTTGGAAAGATTATTTCTGCGGACTCTTTAACGTGATTACGAACAACATCCTAATGTCAGGCAGAATGAATCATCCAACCCAGACGAAGGCAGAGAGACATTTCGTTCATCCAATTGGGATGAAGTCAAAACAGCAATTTCCAAATCTAACAAAGCTGCTGGACCCAATAAACCATTAAGTTAAGCCAACCACCGAGCTGTTTAAAGCGGCAGGTGATGATTTGATACAGAGCATACGTAAGAGTACATCAACTCATCTCCAAATGGACGAATGAAACCTATGAATTGTTTGTTCGATCCTACAGACGGCAGACCCCCTAAACGGCGCCAACTACAGGGGCAATAAGTCTCCTCGCATACAAAATCCTGTCTGTCATATTAGATGAGCGCCTAAGACCCTTCGTAAACGGTCTGGCCGGCCCTTATTTCCACCATAAACCGCCATAGCTCAAATCTTCGCTATGAAACCCCATGATATATGCCACCGCTTCATCAATTTTAAAGCCTGATAGGCGGCACATTTGAGGAGATGAATTACACAGAGCCATGTCAAGTTTTGGCATCCCTGCCAAGCTCATTCGCCTGTTCAAGATGACAATAGAGAATTCACGCTGCTCATCAAAGTCAGTAATGACAAAGCCGATACCTTCAAGTCATAAAAGGACGTGTTGTCAAGTGATTTTTCCAACATCATTCTTGAAAGAATTGTGCGAAGTTCGCAAGTGAACACCTTTTCAGTTACCCATATAAGCAGGCGACGAGACATTGACATAATGGAAAAAGCACAGCGGGGAGCTGTCAATGGACCTTTTGTTACCATTGAAGCAGCAACGGCAAAGATGACGAAGGAAAAACAAAGTAAACGCTGTCATCAAAGAGGTACCCAACATCGTCGCCTAAGACAAAGTGTCACAATAGGCAGCTACAACTTTAAGGTAGTAAGGAGCTGTGTCTACCTTGGCTTTGCTATCAACTCCGACAACGACACCAGCGCAGAAATTATACGAAGAATCACTCTTGCTTATCGCTGGGCTTAAAAGACAATTGAGCAATAATACCCTCTCTTGAGCAACCAAGATCACCCCAGTCATGCTTTCCAGCGCAGAAGTTTTGGACACTGATTATAGCCGATGAAAATATTATTTTCCGGTCCATTGGCATCAATGGAGAACGGAGGAGACGTTTCAAGCCCAGATAACCCTGCTTAGATGACTAGGTCACCTTGAATGCATGGCCAGCAGTGCCCTTACCCGGAAAGTTTTTGTTTCCAACCGAGAGGGACAACCCCATTTTTTATGGCGTACGCAAATGGAACGAGGCCTCACCCACCTCCGTGTGCGCAACGGAAGGCAACTGCCTGGTCCACTCCGGATTGTAGTGCCACCTACGTAAGTAAGTACGAGTAAGAGCCGGACTAGTAAGCTCCCTTCTTCTCATGACGAGAATAACCTCGGTTTTGAGCTAGATGTAATCCAACAAGCTCTCCATGTACATAATCTGCATATGCCGGAGTCTAGACGTCAATTGTGGAGAGTCTCTAGCAAAATATACCATAGCAACGCAGACAAGACCGCAGTATCACATATCCACCCCAGTCAAGATCTACGAAAAAAGTTCAATTCACTAGCATCGTTTTAATCCAGAAAACAAGTTATTTGTCTTGGCCCTGTTGTTTGGCCGAATATCTCGCTTTAGAAGCTGCAATATTGCAACTGCTTTTCGTCTGCGCACTCAATTCTAAAGTCTTTTACGGTGGTATGCATGCTATATCTTAGTTGTTTTGTAATTTTGCGCACATTGAGATCAATCATTCCCTCAAGGCTCAGTAGGAAGAAAGTCAGCCTGATAGGTTTCAAGCTTTTCAAATGACGTGATGCGGCTGCGTCATACGTATAGTTACTGTATGGGCATTGTGTGAGGCTAAGGGATTAGTTTCGTGTGATCTTTGTGTATCCTGGACTGATTTCTTCTTAAATTCATGCTGCTGACCTCGATGCCAAGATAGTCTCCGTGTCCCATTGTGGAAAAGTTCACCTTTGGTTAAAAATTCCTTCAGATCTTTTTTAATCACCAAACTTTCTTTGACTTTTTCTGCAATCTTCCTGCCCACGCTGGCGGAGAAACTGTGTCTTCATTCCAACCTCATTTATAGCAACCCAGAGTCCTTGGTGATGCGGTCTTATGCTTTCTTCCAACAAATACTGCATGCTTTGGATTGGCATAAAAATCATCTTAGAGTGACCGGGTTTCTTCTTAGTCTTAGACGAACATAATCTTCCCACTAGAGTTGTAACGGAGGCCTTCTCATAATGTTTATTCCAGATACGTATGTACGTACATACATAGTACAATATCTTATACGAACTACTAATAAACGAAATTAAGTAGAGGCAAATTATATTTAATAAACAATAGCTTTGCAGCTTTGTCCCTCTCTAGTCGATTCTACTCGTATTAAACTGGCTGTGCTAAATAATTGTTTACTTGGCACTGAACCTGCCGGTGCCGATAAGTAAGTGCGAACTATGGGCGCAAAAACTTTATATTTAGTGTTATACTCGTATCTCCACCACAATAAAGAATCTTCGTCTAGTTGGAGTCGTTTTTCTTTATTATATTTAGTAATAAGCGATTTCCATATCATGAGGTTGTTCTTGGTAACCGTGCTGTCATTTTCCGTTTCCTCTTCGTCGTCCCTGCTATTTTTCAACATGTCAGCCAGGTTGTGTTGGTGGTAATATCTGAAAGCTTGTGATTGGTTCAACATTCATTCGATCTGATTCTACTCTAGCTTTCTTGGCAACGGAAGCAGTAGAAGGCTCGTCATCACCAATTCGACTTGAAACATTCGCGTTATATAGGGTTAGCAAGCGTATTAGTTCGGACTGAACTTGTTCCTGGGCCCCCGCCCAATTTTCAAGGCTTAGCCCATTAATGACGTTGTCTAATAAAAAGCGGGGGTAGATTATTCTATAACTGGTCTTATCGAAAACATCCTCCGATTTATAGCATGAATTGGATGCGACGATTTGACCAGTTACAAGTTGCCAGTCATAGGTCTTGTTGGTGGCTTGACCACCGGTAGTCCATACCAGAACTTAAATCACGGTACCATGGGAGTCAGGAGCCCCCCGGATTTCGGTCCGTGCCTGACTTGTTAGAGGTAGGCCCCCTTGTGGGAGCGTCATGGTGGCTGTGGTTTAAACCCAAATCGCGGGTACGGGTTTCCTTTTTGGTTTAGCCCATTGTAGAGTTGCAAATGAAGTACTGGGTGCTGCGACCCTAAGAGCAGCAAGAGGTTTTAGGTCGGCCTCGACTCATACCAAGGGTGGAACTTCTGCCTCCAACACAGTTCCGAATTGGTATCAACATTTTTGTGGCGAGCGATGGCAAGGCGTATCCTTGCTCCCTATAGGTGTATGGGCACTTCGTAAACATAAAGTCTTACGGCAGGAGGTTTACGTTAAAAATCCAGGTACGTTCTGAACTTGTTCCTTAATTATCTCATTAAAAAACTTTAATTTGTACCTTGCGTCCAAATATGTAGCAAGAGAATACAGTGTAATGCTTGGAAGGTCACAAAATCTGGAATTGATGTCTTCAATTAGTTTTTGAATGATATGGTGGAAATTTTGATTGGTGTGTGATTTTTCCTTTTCGACTAGCAGTACTCGAGTACATGTATCAATGGGATTACAGATGATATGCAAGTTTTTGTATCGCTCAGATTTCTCGTTATCTCTTCAAGGGGAGTGAGTATAGCCACTAATTTATTAAGATACAACCACTCTTCTGGAGAGATTTGTGGAATACTATGTTTGCTGGCTTCAACAGCCGTTCGATCATATGGAATGTGCTGTTCCATCTAAAATAAATAACATTAAATATAACAAATAATAGACATTTATGATATAGACAGGATTCGTTTCACTTTTTTTTTTAAAAATTAAATTATATTTAATATGTCTTTTTTTGCACATTTTATTGTTATTGAAATGAAATAAGAATAATGGCGTTTTATTAAAATCACTAGATAATAAATCGCTTTTATTGTTGTGTATTTTTTTATATGAAAAACATAACGATGTATATTTCATTAAATCACCTGGTAACACAGTCCTGAACCACGCGAAGTGCAGGTTGATTAAGTTGCTCTGTTTGAATTTTAGTCAGCTCATCTTGAGCTACTCGTATTTGTGAATGATTAAAATGTCCTGTAATATTCTTGCATTTAGCGACTAAGTCCTTTATTTCAGGGGGTTCGAGCGCAGACCGGACACACAGTTGTAGTTGATGAACTACTGAACTGTGCAACTTACGTCAGATATATCAGCCAAATGCATTGCTTTGACCATATTTGATCCACCATCTCCAATAAAACAGTGCAACTGCTCATTCTGAATGTTCCAACCTGGCAGCATCATTTTGAAATTGTTACATGTTATATCACCGGTATGTCGGCCATGAAGTGAGCAACATTTTAAAACAATTTGCATACGGGTAAAATCTTCAGTAATACCATGTGCGGTCAGGCTCAAAAGCGACACGTTAGCACTTGGCTCTGACCAAATATCCGTGGTGAAGGACAGTTTTAGAAAGTTTTTGAGCCTTTGTCCTATATTTCATCACATATGTGGCCAGTAAAAAACTGACGCCCTCTTAATTGGTAATTTGGCAAAGCCGTTTGCATAACCCGGCGAAAACCTATGCCTTCGACAAAATGGAATGGAAGATTTTATAGAGCAATCATTTCTCCGATCACATCGTCCATTTTCTTTGCTCTAGGATGTGATGTATCCCACATTTGATTTTTTTTTTTTTTTTGAGGATTCTTCTATGGAGAGCTGCCTTTTTGCTTGCTGTAATGGTGTAACGGACGTTGTCTGTTTTAATTTGTCCTTTTCTCGTTGTTCGTCTAATATACAAAGTTCTTCAAATTTGTCTTTATGCATGGATTTCAAATGCCCTTTCAGTGATGTTGAAAGTTCGGCCTTTTACTTGAATAATTTTTGCCGCAACTTTTACATTTTGCGAAATTTTCATCTATTTCTCAAAAAAAACTGCCATATCTCACTCGTTTTCGGCTTCATCACGCGACTTAAAAAAGCGTCATAAGCATATCGATTACATGCACTTTGTATTGGTTAGAGACACATTAATACAGTGTGTTGTGTCGCAACCCTCTGTGTCATGTCGTGGATCCGTTAAAACCGATCGCTTCAAAGAGCTCGTGAAGGGTTCTGATGCGTCACGACACGACACATTAGTTTGCACAATGCACACCCGTAATCACGACACAACACTGCACAGTAGTGTATTTCTACCTTCAATTACAACTACGCACGATCGAGCGATTCGACAAGTTGATTCTTGTCATATTTTCTAAGTAAAAAAACCTTCGTTAAAACTCCGCAAAAATTTTACGGAGGCTGAGGCGGAGGTTCGATTTTTCGCAGAAGTTCCGCAGTAACGGAAGCAGAGGTGGAGTTCCGTTACAACACTACTTCCCACTTTTATCTTACTGAAGTCGGGAGGATATCAGGATTCCGAATATTTCATTGATTCAGTTAAACTCCATTTGTTGGTCTGATTCTGCCTAATTTCATTGAGATTGCTGCGCTACATTTAACTTAACCAGTCGCATTTTTTGAACGAACTTTGTTCACTGGGTTCCTAATCCAGCTGTTTGAACGAATGTAGGGTTGAGCCCTGAACACTGTTCTTTATCCATCGTATACACGTTGGTCTTATCCTAATAGTCCGCTTCTACCGATGATGATTTTTTTTTTTTTGTTGACCTCACTTCCTAAATTTGATTTTAATGCAATCAGAGTCTACTCGTCACTACTGTTCTCTATGTGCCCGAGGCCATAGTCCCCTTGCTTCTATATTCATTGAGTGATTTCAAGAAAATCAGAAAAATTTTGAAGCCTCTTCTGTTCTTTATCCTCTAGTGAGTGTACTTTCCTTGATGTCTTTACGACGATGAGACGCAGAAGACACTGAATATTTAAACAATCTTCCCACAGTCAATATCGCTTTACTTTTTATAGCAACCAGAGCATGAAGAATACCTCCTGCTCTGAGAGTCGTTATTGACCGTGTTTCAAATAGAGACAGGTTCCAGCAGACTTAACCATGCTAAGTTTTTACGTAACGCCGATGTGAGCAGTCTTCGTAGAGGAAACCTTATACGAGGGGCGTTCAAGATATTCTCGGTATCGGGGTGAAGCTGTGGTTGCATATATAAATTGTCTTATTTATCAAGTAATACTATTATTTTAGTGCATTCATGTAAAATTTCATATAAATGTGATTATTAATTCGCGTTTTATCTCTAGTTAAACAGAATCATAATGGCAACTGAGACGATGATGGTGAAAATTGAGCATCGCGCTGTAATTAAATTTCTCACTAAGCAAGGAAAAAGTCAAAAAACTATTCATGAAGAGATGGTGGCTGTTTACCAGGGTTCCGCACCTTCATTATCAACTGTGCAAAAGTGGTCAAGTGAGTTCAAGTGAGTTCAAGAGAGGCAGAGAGAGCATTGAAGACGACCCCCGCTCCGGCGCCCCGGCTACTGCTTGTACGGGAGAAAGCATCAAAGAAGTCGAAAAACTTGTTCTTGAGGATGCCCGAATAAAGGTGAAAATGATGGCAGAGATCACCAAGCTTTCAATTGGTACCATTCACACCATTCTTCATGACCATCTTAACCTTTCAAAGGTCAGTGCAAGGTGGGTGCCACGAATGCTCACAGCGCCTCAGAAAAAAGTGAGAATCCCATGCTGTAGAGAGCTTTTGGAGATGTGTAGTGAGAATGCGGACGGTGTTATGGATCGAATTGTTACTGGGGACGAAACATGGCTCCACCACTATGACCCTGAAAGCAAACAAGAGTCCATGCAGTGGCATAAAAAAGGAACAGACCCCCCGAAGAAGTTCAAAGTCACTCCGTCTGCCCGAAAGCTCATGGCCACAGTTTTTTGGGACTCAAAGGGAATCTTGCTCATTGAGTACAAAAAAAAAGGTGAAACGCTTCCACTTTGCATAATTTGCGGGAGGAATTTAAAAAGAAAAGACGGGGTAAACTCGCAGCGGGTGTGTTGCTTCTTCATGACAACGCTCCTGTTCACACGGCGCGAGTTTCCAAGGCTGCTGCGCGAGATTGTGGTTTCGAAGAAATCCAACACCCACCCTATAGTCCAGACCTTGCCCCTAGTGATTATTTCCTGTTTCCGGATTTGAAAAAATGTCTTCGTGGAAAAAGATTTTCGGATGATGAAGAACTCAAGTCGGTATTTTGCAGAGAAAGAGGAAATTTATTATTTTGAGGGTTTAAAAAAGCTTATCTCAAGATATAACAAATGCATTGATGTTAGGGGAGATCATATTGAAAAATAAAAACAATTTAAATTGAATTCGCATTTTCCTTCATATCGATACCGAGAATATATTGAACGCCCCTCGTAGAACCCAGAATGGAACATATTGTGATTCTAGTCTCAAGTGACGTTTATTGCATTTTCATTCCACAATAACGTGCATAAGATATACACGTGTCAAAAGGATGTCAAAAATATATACACTAACATTTAATACTATTTCTGTTCTGGTAACACCTCCGCTTTATGGGTTTACCCTGGTATAAATTTGCTTACTGGGCTCCGTGTCCTCTGGCAACGTCGAATAGTAGCCGGGCTCACAACCGTTGATGAAACCTCTGGTGCAGAGAACTCCATCTCTTGTGGGTGATCGGTAGTAGTCGTTTGTTGACACCCTGTCAAGTAGCTATCATACAAATCAAGGACTTCATCCCATAACCTGACTCCACTTCGTTGTTGTTTCGTGCTCGTACGGTTGGCGACCGTATCAACTTTCCATTTCGTAGAAGAACATTGTACATTACCTCGCCCCTGCGTTCTATTATAACCCCTGCTAACCATTTCGTATTGTTGCTTCCACAATGAACCAACGCGTAAACTTTGTCCGATGGTGAAAAATCTCTCCATTTGGATCCATGTTTTTGATTGAAGTATTTCTCCATATTGCTTATCTTCTTCGGAGGTTCAATATTGCATTTTGAAGGTGGTTTCAACAAGTCCAGACTAATTTGCATCTGCTGGTGATTTATTGTTTGGTGCATTTAGATTTGGAGTGGAACGATAGGTCTGAAGAAACGTATTAAGATTATCATTCAAGAGTGCTCGCTTGAATGTGTCCACAAAACTTTCCGTTTGTCCGTTGGACATAGTTAGTATTGGCTGGAACACAGATGTTGGACTCCGTTATGGTTCAAGAATTGTTCAAACTTTTAAATTGTGTCCCATTATGGGATACCATTATTTTTGGAAGTCCAAGTCGAGCAAATAATTCGCCTAAAATGTTTTGAGTCTGCTGCGCTGTTATATGGTTTCTGGCCATTTGGGATACGCGTTAACTACCACTAGAAAGTAGTTGCCGTCTTTTGGGCCAG
Source organism: Volucella zonaria (assembly GCA_963966105.1). Taxonomy (NCBI): domain Eukaryota; kingdom Metazoa; phylum Arthropoda; class Insecta; order Diptera; family Syrphidae; genus Volucella; species Volucella zonaria. Next base: position 126,171,157 of record OZ014533.1, on the reverse strand, counting down.
CGTTGTCAATATATAAGCGCTCCCATTGCTCTTTTGGAGTAGACCATTGTTGAAGAGTGTGAGCAGTAAATCTGATGACAAAATATTCTTTATATTTCGAAAGCATTGAAAGCAGTGAATCAAGAGGGCCTCTATGTTGTTTCATCTTCTCTACAAATTTGCTATAAAAATGTACAGCTCCTAGGAATGAGCGAAGTTCTGAAACATTTGTTGGCTCCGACATCCTGTTTATCGCTAATATGCGTTCTGGATCCAATTGGAGTTCATGTCGAGTCCAAGGTATTTCACCTCTGTTTTAAAGAATCTGAATCCATAAATCTGGATCCTACGAAGGGCTTCGTGAAGGTTCCTCTTGTGTTCCTCTTCGTCTTTACCCGATACGAAAATATCATCTATGTAGGCTACGACTCCCGATATACATGCTAGCATTTGGTCGATAATCTGTTGAAAACTTGCTGGAAATGTTTTGATGCCAAAGGCCATTCTGTTGTAATGGAATAGTGCAACATAAGTGTTAATAGTCAAGAGGTGCATTGACGTTTCGTCGACTTCTATTTGTAGAAATGTTTCTGCTAAGTTAATATGACTGAAGTACTTGGCCAGCTTTGAAAATATGGTATATCCCAGAGTAATGGCAAAGGATACTGGTGTGACTCGAGACAGTCGTTCAATTCAGTGGAAACGTCGGCGCATATGCGTGTGATGATGACCACAATGGGTGCAGCCCATTCGGAGTAATTTACTAGCGAACAAGTCTGGAAAAGAAAGTTGAATCTGAGAAGTTTGAAAATTTGAAATGGATTCAACACTCCATTGATATTTTTGTACCTGATTGCGCAGATTATGTTTATTGGTAACTCATTCAGTTTAAAAGCGTGTATCCAGTCAAGACCAAGTATATTTGAACCATGCATTGGAGTAACGTAGCACGTTAGGGTTTGTTGTTTACTGTTGAAATCTGTGTTGCCTTCGAACATAACTGAGAGCGGTAATCCTCCCGTCGCGCTGCGTGCTGTATGATTGACCTTAGATATTATGGGCAGTGGTATTTTTTTTTTTTTAAAGTTTCCTCTGAAATTATTGTGATGTCTGATGCTGTGTCAAACTGTAAGCAAACAGGTTCGCCATTGAGTTCCAGATTAATATACTTTCGTTGGGACATATCAATTTTCTTTGTGACAAAGATACTCTTTGGTTCGGCTGTACTAAACGGTCTTTTTGCGTTTTGCTTTGTCCCTTTTAGCATTCGATTGCTATTTTTGCGTGCATTGCGATATCCTTCCCTATGGCCGATAACTATGCATTGCTCACATCTGTGATTTTTGTATGAACAGTTCCGGGCATAGGGCAGTGCTCCACAAAATCAACAAGGTGTTTTTGGTCTTTTTGTTGTTTATGTGCGATCGATTGACCTGTACTTCCTTAGGATTTTCGATAAGGATATTGTCAGCCTTTAAATTCAAAATCCTTTGACATTCTCTTGAAAGAACATCGAGAGTGACTGTCGTCGAATTTGGTTAGCATTTTATTGCGCATGTCGACATCAGACGTGGACTTACAATCCATTACAAAAATGAGGCATTTGAATCGATCCAAATCAAATCATGTCCTTTAGATTAAACAACTCACTCTGTCAAGTATACTACCATGATCAAAAAGTTCCCGGAATTTATTCAGAAAATTAAAAATACAAGTTTATCTATATATAAATACGTGCTGCCCAATTTTGTCGTACGCTTCTACACCGTTCTACTTAACCGAATGGCATGATACTTATACCATTGGAAAGATAATTTCGCGTAGATGTGCAGAATATATTTTTTTTTTGCCAAACGGTTGAGTAGAACCTTGGTAAACACATTTAAAAAATTAGGTTATTTTACAACATGACAGAAAAAAAACATATATTTTCAAGTCTACTCGCCTTTGAAAGTCAATGGTCAAGAAAGGTAAAGATGCTAGGGATAAGCGTATAGTCGAATCGTTTTTGTCCATGTGGTTCATAAGGAATTTGCTTGACTGCTTTGACTCATGAAATGTATTGTTTCGTTTTTTATGTAAGTTTGTGACTGCGAACGTCACTACAGGATTGCAAAAGAGTTTCTTAACTAAGTGGGATAGAGACTAAACAAAATGAAAAAGAGGAACATAGTGACGAGTGATGACACTTCTGTTATACAGGGTGAGTTTTTTTAACTTGAGACATCCAAATTACTCGAAAAATACGAAATATTGCGAAAAATGTTTCAGACAAGACAAAAGTCACAAGGTTCTGAAGGGGACATAAGATGGTGACCACGAGTTTGACCTTGAGACCCATTTTCATGGTCAAACGAAGGTCACTTTTGATTTTTCAAATGATAATTCCTGATTTTCATTGCTCAGTCGTATTGCTCGTAGGCTTGTCATTTGTTTTTACATATTGCGTTTAGCATAACCCAGAAACAACGACGTGGTCGTAGCAGTATTTTGTTTCCTTCGGGGTGATTAATTAGAGTGGGTCCCCTTGCCTCACACTGTTGAATCATTGAATTCTTCCCATTTCGACTTTTATTTCCCGAGACTATTTCAACAAATGCTCGAAAATGTGACCATTCACTTCAATACACTTGTCTATCCGCGCTCTAAATGAACCAACAGAACTGAGAAGTATTTCTGGCGTAATCTTCCGGCAAGCTTCAGTTATTCCTCTTTTCATGACCTCACGTGTTGTTGGCTTTTTTCTGTAAACCTCACTTTTTAAGTAGCCCCACAAGAAGAAATCAAGTGACGTAAGATCAGTTGATCTAGCAGGCCATTGCCTCGGATCCCCTCGTCCGATCCATCGTTGATGGTAAACATTGTTTAATACGCACCGGGCTACTTTTGAAAAATAGGCTGGACAACATGTTGAAACCACATTGTTTGTCGCAACTCCAATGGCAGTTCTTCTAGTAATATTGGAAGATGGTCCCGCAAGAACTTTGCATACTTTTCGCCATTCAAGTTGCCTTCAATAAAATATGGACCTATTAATTTATCCCCAATAATTCCCACCCAAACATTAACATTCCAAGAGCGCTGGCGTTCAACTTTTCGCAACCAAAAATGCATATTATGTCGATTGACCGTACCGTGATTGGTGAAAGTCGACTCATCAGAGAGACAAAAGGGAACCCGGTTGCGAAAATCCTCACTAGAAAGTTCTTGATGCATTGAAACATGATGAGGATGGTATTTATGCCGATGTAATATCTTACAGACAGTCGTTTGAGAAATTCCTGATTCACGACTTATTTGGCCAGTGCTAATGTGAGGATCGTGTGCAACGGCAGCTAACACTGCTATTTCATTGTCCTCAACAGCCACCCTATCTGACCGATTCCTTTTCTTTGGTTGCACACTTCCTTCACCAGTGAATTTTTGGATGACGCGATAAAAGGAAGCGCGCGATCGTATCTGGTCTGGGAAACGTTGGGCGTAAAGAGCAACAGCACCATCGATGTTCCTTCCACTTTCTCCATAAATCAATATCATTTCAATTTTCTCTTGAGTTGAAATAGCCTGCATTATTAATCCGGAAAACGTTACTAATAATCATCAGTTCCTCAAAACAAATATCGAACTTCTAACACCCTAACAACGTTGGAAACCGATTAATGATTTAGGCGTGCCAGTGCAGTGGTATCTAGCACAGAATGAATAAGACCTTTGAGACAAAGTCGTGTGCCCCATTGAGGAATACGACAGAGCAATGAAAATCAGGAATTATCGTTTGAAAAATCAAAAGTGACCTTCGTTTGACCTTGAAAATGGGTCTCAAGGTCAAACTCGTGGTCACCATCTTATGTCCCCTTCAGAGCCTTGTGACTTTTGTCTGAAACATTTTTCGCGATATCGCATATTTTTCGAGTAATTTGGATGTCTCAAGTTAAAAAACTCACCCTGTATACACGCAACTGTTGCTTTTGTGTTATGTATATATTATTAGTAGAAAAGCTGTGTAAAGGAGAAAGAGCATTCCCATAGCAGGGGAATAAATCATGTTGTGTATTTGTTCACATTAGCAGGACGATTGTCCGAAAGAGAGGGAACGCTTTTTATTGAAGTGGGAAGAAGAAGGGTTATTTCCACCGAAAATCCATTTCGAAATTGCTAAATTGGATAATCGTTGAATTTCAACGACGGGCGAGTCTAGTTCATCTAAATCTATACATGTTGTCCCCTTCGGAGTAATCCCCATCGACTGCAACACACTTATGCCAGCGCTTGATCCAATCCTCGAAACATTTTTTATATCCGGTTTTCGGTATGCCCATCAGTGCTTCCTGCGATTTTTCCATTACTTCTTCTCGGCTGCTGAAACGCGTTCCCCTTAGTAGTTTTTTAGCTCGACTGAACAAAAAGAAGTCACAGGGAGCCAAATCAGGTGAATTCGGTGGCTGTTGGATGGTATTTGTTGCATTTTTCGTCAAAGAGTTACGAATAATGATGGAACTGTGCGACTGTGCTTTATCATGGTGCAAAATCCACGAGTTCTGCCCACAATTCTGGTCTCTTTCGTCGAATTACTTCTCATAACGCCCAAATACTCGTAATACTCTTTGTTTACTGTCTGGTCTTCTGGCAAAAATTCATGATGCACTACACCGTTGTAATCCATGAAAACCGTGAGCATTGCCTTTTTTTTTGACGGAAAACGACGTGGTTTTTTTGGTCTCGGCTCATTTGGTGAACGCCATTCACTTGCCTGATGTCTAGATTGCATGTCGTACTCATAAACCCACGTCTCGTCTCCAGTAATGATCCTTTTGATGAATGTGGGATCGGATTCAGCCTCGCAAATCATATCTTTTGCCGTTTGCGACGTCAACACGGTCTCTTTTTTGCATGAAATTGAGGTCTTTTGGCACCAACTTTGCTGCTACACGACGGAAACCCAAATCATTAACCAAAATGTCTTAGACGGATCCATAGGCAATGTATAAGTCCTCCGCTATCTCCCTGATGGTTAATTTGCGGTTATTGACCAACATTTCCTTTACTCGTACTTCATCAATGTTTTTGTCGGTTTTCGATGTCGATGGTCTGCCACTGCGTTCATCATCCTCGATTGACTCACGACCACTTTTGAAGCGCTCGTTCCACTGGTAAACGACCGTTTTCTTTAGAGAATAGTTGCCGAAACACTTTTCCAACATTTTCAACGTTTGCGTACCACTAAATCCGTTTTTTACGCAAAATTTAATACTCGTACAAGTTCGTTGTTGCAAATTTAAACAGATTTCTAAAATTGTAAAAAAATCGCCAACACACACAAAGATAGATGTACTCTTGGCTACGTAACTTTTGCAAATGTCAAGCTATGACGCTAAGGTTTAGAGAGAATGTCAACAACAGATTTACCAACCTAACAAAAAAAACACAACTCAAATGGGAGCGCCACACGGTGGTGTCCCCCGGGAACTTTTTGATCAAGGTGGTATACTTAAAGTCTTGAACATGATCTAGGAGCTTGAATAGTTATAGTAAATTGCATCCGTTACGTGTTAATGCCTTGTTTTGTCAGTTACGATTGATGATTGATGTGTGAACGTTGATGACTTCGATAGCTTGAATGGCTCTCGAAACAGTTGAGCAAAATATCTTTTTCAAAAGTCCGCATACATTTTACGAAGAATTAAACCGTCAAAGCTGCATCAAATAAAGTTTGCCAAAGCCTTTCCCACCGCATGTGAGAAGTGGATTTCTTTTAATGACTTTCTCCCAAGGAGACTCCAAGTGATGGATTGTAAGTCCTAAGAGTAACTCAAAAAACGAATCTGTGGCTTATTGGCATCTCTCATCATTATCATCATCTTCTCATCAGGATGCGGCAGGTGGAGTGGCGTCCTTTACTGTTCTACCCAATTTGTCAATCAATAAAACATTCGCTTCCACTCAATCATTTTCTTGTTATTCCACAGAGATGGTGAAGAGAGTTGTTTACACCATGTTTCCACAGATATACAAGGCTTAGATACAATTTCTGTTAATTATATTTCTGTATGACTAGATGAGCCCGTTTTATCCACATCGTACATCTTAAGGTTAGCAGTTTTTCTTTTCGTGAAGGAAGAGTTTAGAGGAACTGTGAAGCCAATTTTTGGAAGTTGTTTGGTATACAATTCGTCCTTTGAATCCATTTGGGCAGTACATTTGATTTGTAACCTAATTCCAGGCTAATATTTGTTGTGTGACAGGTCGTTCGAAGATTCCTGAGACTGGCACATAGATGGCGACTCCAATAACATATTCGATCTTAGTTGTTTCGAACGATACGTGTAAAAATTTGATGGCATTTCGACCATAAGTCATGGAGATATTAAAGTCTAAGTGACGGATCTTTCCAATTGACGGGAAAAAATACTGTTAGAGATGTGATACTCTGCTCTAGGTCCACGAAGAGAAGATCGTCGGCATTTGCCTTCTTCTTTGTTAGAAGGGGTCCATTTATATCCGATGCTAGTGTGCTACCAAGGAAGGAAGCTACCACGACGACACAAAAGCCAGCCTGGAGAACCAACTCCCTTGTCAAAATAGGAAAGACAACGGGTTGAATCAGTTGTAATAGTTTTGATATTACCGCCGACTCCATTTAGGAAGTCTCTACGCTGACGTGGGTATAGTGTTGTTAGTGTGGTCTCTTGATTAGCCCTCGCTCTTTTAAGTTAAGAAAGTGGAAGTGAAGGTGGAATTAGGAGAACTGCAACGCTGAGCATTCACTCTAGCCTTTTCCCAGCGTATTTACCTAGATTCTGGACAGTTTCGGAAGAAAAATTCTATGTACTCGTACATATCGGATGGACAGAGGAGAAGATATAATCGCGAATTCTATGGCCAGTATATATCGCATTTGAATGTCGTTCAAAATGACCAAGATAATGGCATAGGCTCACATCAGGCGATTGGGCATGAAAGCTGCAGCCAAGAGCTTCATTGAAACCTGAGGGTTGCTTCAGCTTTGAGATGAACAGAAAACAATAGAAAACAATAGAAGCTAGTCTTGGTCAAAAGAACTGAATAGCTTTGCCAAGATCGAATAGGACTGAATGCCATTGTGCTCAGGGAGAGACTCTACATGGACTGGGAACTCGCTAACTATAAGTAAAGATTCCCTCCTATTTTTTTAAAAATTCATGGCTGTCAGTCGATGTACAGGATGCGCCATCTTTTATGTCGGTACGTGAATGTTGAATAACTTAAAAAAAACAAACAACCGATTTCCACATATGGGGTCCTTCACAATATATTTGGACTAGTCTTTGAATACAACAGCAATCAAGTGGCCGCCTTTATTGACCAAAGCAAAATGTGCCCTTCTTGCTGCGTTTTTCATCACTTTTTTGAGCATCCCGAGCGGTACAGCGATAATTTCGGCACGAATGTTTGCCTTAAACTCGTCAATGGTCTGAGGCTTACTAGCGTATACTTTGCTCTTCAAATAACCCCACAAATAGAAGTCTGGAGAGGATCGATTCTGGAGATCTGAGTGGCCAGTCAATGCCGCCATTTTTTGACAGCAAACGTCCAGGGGATTTTCGTTGCAGAAACTGCATTCTTTGATTTGAAATGTGGCATGGCGCACCGTCTTGTTGAAAACAGTAACCGTCCAGGCCTTTTTCACACATTTGTGGGCAGACATAATGTGCCAACATCCACCGATATCGATTCCCATCGATTGTTTCGCATTCTCTGAAGAAAAATGGCCCAATGATAGTTTTGGCGCAAACGCCGGCCCAAACAGTCACTTTTTGGTCATGCAATGGTGTTTCATGGACCTCTTGTGGACTTTCCGTTCCCCAAATGCGGCAATTTTTCTGGTTAACGGCGCCAGGTTCAGTGTCAACCATTCGAGCGACTATTTCACCGTATTCCAAACGACGTGGACGGTCTGTCGGCAATATTCTTTGAGTGTACTTTACACGGAAACAAATGCACATGTGGGTTCTCGGTAACACTCTCTTTTATCGCTTCAACCAGTTTCGTCTTGGGCGTTAATGAACGGCATGTCGACGATCTCCCACTGTCCCGTGCTCAACAAAATTCGACACCAAACTACGAATAGTGTTGTCAGATGGTGCTTGTTGGTCACGTTATTTTCGACGATGTGCACGTTGAGTTAACACATCTAAACGACTATTTTCAATGTACCTGTACAGCGTTACTATTTCGGCGAGTTGTTTCGGTGTGAAGCGATTCATGGTTATAAATTGGACTCTAGCAGTCCTTCTTCCTAAAGCTGTTGTAGAAATAGCAACCCAAGAACCTTCTGTGTGTTCTTCGATTTCCTTGACACTCACAAAACCGATGAGTTATAGCCAGCGAAACACAGGTACTGTGGCAACTTCTGCGGGGTTCTGATGTAAGGCCTAACTGTTTAGGGTGCTTATTCAGAAAACAGTCCACGGAAGCAAGGTCGATGTATGCAAAGTTCCTTTTTACTAATTTTGAGATATTCCCTAGTCTTTCTGATGTGAAATTCCACCCATAAGACTTTGGAAACTCTTGAAGGACTGTAGTTTAATTATAAGTCCTGTCTTTTATGATCATTTCCCACCGGGTCTAACTAGGTCCTAGGTGAGGTTATTAACTTCTATACCCCGAAGCCTGATGTGGTTCTACACACATAGCGCATTGAGTGCTATGCCTCAGCTTCATACCAGTTGTGATTTAGTGAAGGCTGTTTCCAACCACATGTGGATTATCTTGTCTGGATTCTCTAGGCTGTCTGTTCTCTAAGGAGTCTAAAAGGCATTTTTAAATCGGGTTCAGGTGCGAAAATACTGAAGCGCGAATCCTCTTTAATCAATTGTGCTGTTTCCTGCATGGAACTTAGATCTTAGGGTCGGATCACCTTACGTTACTGTATCCTAATGTAAAATCTATGTTCCTTCATCGAGTAATTCGAATTCGTAATCGCAAATGCTTCGCTGTATCTTACAAACATCTAAGGCTTCTTTGGTGAGCCTACTTTCTAAGTTATTATCCCCCTCCAGGTCCAGAAGTGATGGAGCTTAGGCGAATTTCTTCTGGTGGAGACTCAGTTAGGACCCCTGTAGCTATAAGGATGTCTTATTTGTTAAGTGCAAGGAGGGTACGTGTTCTTCCTCTGCACTGTCTAGGCCTGGCTAAAGGGATCGTCACAGTCTAGACTTGTTGGATCGGTCTATGGATATAAGTTCCATTTTACGTTTCAGGGCCTCAATTTGTATATTTACGTCATAGTGTGTGTTACTCCTGTGCAGAGACGCACCCTCTCCTGCTAACTCATCCGCTTTCTCATTCAATTTCACACAACAGATATCCACTCGGTAAGATTCGCAGACTCTACTTAGAGCTTGACGACATTCTTGTACCTCTATTGGTGGTTTCACTTGCCAAAACTGCTTGACTGTCCAGCAAGATAAAGATCTCTGAGGGATCAAGTTCCATGAGTACAGCCTGTGGAAATATACCGCAGTCGTCTGGAATTTTGAAGAAGTCCGGGATCTGTAGAATTTCACAGAAGACTCCAGATCCAGTGCCTTTCTCCATTTTAGAGGTGAAATTTTCCATTGTTAGATGTCTGCTAGGAAAAGATGTGGAGAAATTCCTATCACAGTCCGCGATTGGCACGATGTAGTCACCTCAGTTTTGATGGTTCATACTTCTGTATTATAGACGCGCGTCGTAAATTGCGGTGCATCCATCGTTTTTTAGTCTGATCGAACTTTTGCAAGCCGTGCATTCAAGGGATTTGCCTAAAGGAAGGAGGTTGAACATTTTATCTCTAATCCACCTTGCGGAGTAAACCTTTACGCTTCTGTTGCTGCGGCATACGCTAGTCTTTGGATTTGTGTGAGTGTTTAGAACTAGTCTTTTTCGCTGGTTTGGACCATATTAGGGCGCCATAATCGAGATTGGCTCTAACTATGTACTAGATGGAGTGAAAAGTGACCTGAATTTTTTTTAAAAGTTTTTTATATTTTATTCAGTATAGTCCACTTTTAGTTTGATACACTTATTCCAGCGATTTTCCAACTTCTTGATCCCGTCCGAAAAGTAATTTTCCGGAAGGTCTGCAAGATACTCCTCCGTGGCGTCGATGATTTCCTCGCGTGAGCTGAATTTTTTATTGATGAGCAATCTTTTGAGGTTTGGGAAGAGATAATAGTCTGAGGGATCCAAATCCAGTTACTAATCGACGCCAAAATCCGCCCGATTCCGCATTAGCAAGTCCAAACACTTTTTCGAAGTACTCTCGCCTTCGTGTTTTTGGTCATTCGCGGCACTCAGCGGCAGGATAACTTTTTCATATGCAGAATATTGCCCAAAATATGGCGTGTGCGCTCAGTACTAATCTTTGTGGTATCTGCTAGCTGGCGCATCTTCACTTTCCGGTTAGCCAACACCATTTCATGTATTTTTTTGACATTGTCCTCTGTAACCGCATCGGAGGGACCGCCGTTGTGGACTTGATCGGTAGTTTAGTTGCGGCCACCACGAAACTCTCCAAACCAATATTTGACGGTGTAGTCTGACGGAGCATTAGCCCGATAATATTTATCCAACTTTTCTGTCGTTTCCTTCGCCGTTTTGCCTCTCCAAAAATAATGCTTTATGAGAGAACGAAAATCGTTTTTGTCCATACTCAACATGATGACACGTCAACAACAATCAGCTATCAAAACAAAGATAAAGACAGTATCGCACTGAAATTTGGCGTGTCTGCCTAAATATGAACGGACTTCAAGGCACCATAACCTTTTTTGGAGTAGCAGCGCATTCTGGTGGTCAAGGATGCCACTTTTCACTCCATCTAGTAAATCCAGTGTATTAAACATAGTCTTAGTCCTCAAGCCAAAGGTTCTCGGCATGTGTTTTTTGCTCTTTCTTCGATACTACACTTCCGACTGAGCTTACTGTATAGGACGATTCCTAGATATTTAGCTTCGGATGAAAGCTGTATCCTAACACGATTGATTCTTTCAGGATGAAACTTTTCCAACTTTCTTTTTCTTGTGAACAAAACTAGTTCGGTTTCTGATGGATTTGTCTCTAAACCACTTTGTGTTGTCCATTTTTCGAGTGTCTTCAGACCCGATGCAGTTAGTTCGCTGAACGTTGGAAGACATTTTGCTTCTACCAGAATGACTACGCCATCGGCATAGGCTACCGCCTTAGCTTCCTTCTATTTCAAACTTGTGAGGATGTCGTTTGTAACAAGAAGGCACAGAAGAGAAAAAATCACTCGCCCTTGTAGAGTTTCTCTTGCAACCGTTTTGCCGACTGTGTTTCTCCCAAATTCTGAATTGATAATTCTGCTCTTTAACGTGTTCTCAATCCATTGTGCTTTCATTGTTTCTACATGGAGCCAAGGGCGATGGTGTTTATCCCACTTCGATATCTAAGAAGGCAGCCATGGTGCACTCTCGTTTCTATGGTAGCTACAGCCCCGTGTAGTGCCGTCTCTACTGATCTTTCTTTAAGGTAAGCGTGTTGAGAACCCCACAGGTTGTGTTTGTTGAGTTTTCGTCTTCTAGTTGATCTGGAATTCTCTTCAGTGTTTTTGTCAGAAACGAGGACAAACTTAGGGGGTCTGTAGTCCTTAGCAAAGGGGTGGTTAGATCCTCCAGCTTTGGGAATGAAAACCACTTTTACTTCTTTTCAATTTTTTGGAACGTACTCGTAATCTAGCTTTAGACAACCGATAAAGATAACTCTAAGCCAAGCGTGCTGTAATATGGCCGGTATTATCTCGTCTATTCCAACCGGTTTGCAGGAGTTGATTGATTGATCGCTCATACTCTATGATCAGACTAGAGGTTACGGGTTCGTTGAGTGTTGATGTGCTGATGTCAGTTAATACCTGTTCATCAATATCCTTACAGTCAGGGAAGTGAGTTTCCATAAGTTTCCATGCTCTTTGTCCGGACTCCATTGGAGTCTTTCCGATATCTCCGGAGTATTTGATTTTTGGAAAGGACTTTCCTTAACCTAGCTGTCTCGTTGGTACCTTCTATCGCTTTGCAAAGAACAGCGATACAAAAATTGTTTCTTGGCCATATTTGCGTTTCTTGTGTAGGAGTTGATTTCGGGCCTACATATAGTTGGTCCAATTCTCCTCACTTCAAATTTTTTTTTTTTCTATGAAGATTTTTGACCTCTATTCAGTGTCCTTTTTGTTCGCTTGTCCATCAAGTGGGTTTCGAGGGATTGCCATGACTAGAGGTAAGACAGTTCTTAATGAAGGCGTTCCATAGGCTTGAAGTTACATGGTTTACTGCAGAGTCAACGAAAAGGCGATCAGGAAAGTGCACCCTTGCTTTTGGGAGGTGCCATGTGTACGATAAACCAGTTGGAGTACGCCGTCTATTTAGTTTTTATAGGATTTCGGAATTAGTTTTGAATGGTCGGATCACTGTTAATAGTGATTGCCAAGCCATTTTCCCTATTACACATAATAAGATTGGAAGAAATAATAAATTCAAAAATTTACTCACTCCTGGAGTTGATGTCTGTGCTTCCCAACTGATTGTGATGTGCGTTGGTATCGCACCCGATTACCAGATCAGGCTTACTTGGTTCAGCGAGCATATCAAGTTGCTTTTTTTGGTTTTACCTGTATTTTTCGATAGAAAAAATCGTATTTGTTGGACTCTAATCCTTGTACCTTGTTTCCAAAAACCCAGGGTTCTTGGTTTAAAGCCACATGAATGCGCGCATCTGGCATGAAGAGCATCAGATCCAAAGTAAGTTGCTGCAAGTTAATTTGCACCGCTTGCAGCTTCTTTCACGCTTTGGGCGTCATCGGATAGTTTTGCCTTTAGACCATCTGTCCGTGTTTTATGATGCCCGACTTTTTCTTTAGGATCTACAGTCGCCTGTCTCCCGCAAACATCATATCTTTACCTTCATTGCTGTGGCTCTTTCCAGGGTTCAGTAATATCAACTTTTTTACACCAAGATCTTGGTTTTGTATCTCGATCAGTTTCACGATGTTGGCTACTTCATAAGTTGCAGAAGGAAGGACCCATACTTTGATATGACAGCGAAGTGGAAGCTCAGTTTTGGGACGAGACTCCCTTCCAGAGTTTTCTACCGTAACCCCGCCGTGTTGGCAGCCCGTTTCGTCGGAAATGAATTCCTCCGGGCAGCTGGTTTCAACGTTGTCCATCATGTTCTTCAGCATGTGACCCTCGAGTTTGCCCCAGCTTTCATATTTAATTTTGCCATTAGGGTTTTAATGGTCGCCACGATAGTGTTCTCGAAACCAGTCAAGGGCTTTCGCTGCTTGGAACTGCCCCCTTTGGTATCATCTCTTGACCTCTGCTGTTTCGCTGATAGTTCCGAGGTTGACGAAAGATTCAACTTAGCTAACCTGTCCGGTTCTTGGACCTTGTGAGGGGTCGCCGAAGATATGGATGGTGGGGCTCACCATTGTTTTCTCTGTGTCTTTTGGTTCAAACGTACCAAGTTATAGAGCATCAGGCGCTACCAGACATTCCGACGGCTTTACCGTCTTGGTATGTCTTCGGATCAGTGCACGGTCTTATTCGTTGAGAGTACTGGTATCCTTTTTCGTCACTTCTGATGCAGACATTCAGAAGCTATTTCCTATTTACCTACTTACATCAGGTATAAGCATGAACATCACTGCCCTCCAAGGCATGGGGACATTCTCCAGCTTAACACAGAGTTCACATATTTCTGCCAGTTAGTTCCTTATGATCACCGTGACCTTTTGCAGCAAATTTAGTAATTTAGTGACCTATACTGTTCTCTTCTCGGTGACAATGTGCTTATTTATTTACTCGGCTGCTATTTACAAGGAGGCAATTACCTAGGAAATGAGTGTATACGTAAGCTTCCGTGTTGTATCCATTGAAACAAAAACCTCTTCATGTACTGGTTAGGGGGTGGTTGGGCTCCTGAAGTCCACCGATAAGAATAGGTCTGACCCTAAATCTTATCGAGGCATCAGCCTGCTTTCCGTACTAGGAAAAGTGCTGGAAAGGGTTATGGTGGAAAGGGTTTCCGAGAGCATGACGGAACCAATGTCCCTCTTCCAATTACAAAAGGCAAGTGTGTCGAGGATGCATGGTCTTTCCTAAAAGACAGAGTCCTGAGAAGCAGCGCCAAAGTGATTATAAGCATCTTTATTGATTTCAAAGGTGCCTTTGATAACCTGAACTGGCAGAAAATAGTAACCAGGTTGCAGGAATTGGGCTGTAGGGAGATTGTGCTTTGGGGAAGCTATTTCTTCGACTGAAAAGCGAGTGTGTAAATACGCACGACAGCGTCTTAATTAGTGTTGAGAGAGGTTGCACCCAGGAGTCCATCTGTGGTTCTTTTATTTGGAACCTGATGATGGACCCACTCTTGTGGCGACTAAATGAGCTCTGGGCCTACGCAGATGACCTGCTCCTCATCCTTGAAGGCCAGTCCAGGGCCCAAATCGAGGTAATATTAGGAGAAAGAGCTCTAGCAGTCGTCGCTGAGTGAGGAGAAAGCGTTGGGTAAGTGTATCGCAGGATAAGACTGTTTCAATGAAGCTCAAAGACAAATTGAATACAAGAAGTCGAGCTCCTGCGGTACATTTGAACGGCGTTAGCGTTAGATATCTGACTGAGGTCATAACGTTGGGTGAGCGTATGAACTTCATGCCTCACCTGGTTCGAATCAGACAACGCATGCTGAGTGCTGTAGGTCAGGTAAAGCGCATTTTGCGATCCGACTGGGGACTCAACTGACACTCTGTCCGTGTCATATATGATGGCCTTTTTGTTGCTTGTGCAACATATGGAGTATCGATATGGTATGACAGGGTTATGACTCTGGATGGTCGTAAGCGGATCTTGTCTTGCCAAAGAGTCGCCTTACTTGGGTGTTTACCTGTGTGCCACACTGTCTCCACAGAGGCAACCCAGGTGTTGCTAGGAGTGCCACCTCTGGATCTGGAAGTGATACGTCGTTGTATTGCTTTCAAAATCAGAAAATGTCTCCCTCTAAATGGGCGAGATTGGGTTTCCCCGGAAGAAGTGGATGGCCCATCCCTAAAGCAGCGTAAAACCTCTCTACACGCATGTGTTCTATCTAGATGGCAGTCTAGATGGGATGCTAGCGAAAATGGCAGGGTTACTTACGGCTTCCTAAGGGAAGTGCTAACCATGAGAGTATTTCCTGAGCGGAATTTTACCCTCAGCCTGCGCTTTTTGTTGACCGGGTATGGCTCTATTAATAAGAGAAGGCTTAGCGGGGTTGTGAGCTGCTCATGTGGAGCCACCTATGAGGACTGGCTTCATGTCCTATGTGAGTGTCCCAATTACGCTGACATTAGGGACTTGCAGGCTATGGGCATCATCTTTAATGGTGAGGCCTACGATGTCAGTGGAATTATCACTGATACCGTACGGTTCGAAAGAACCCGTAATTTTGCAAAAGGAGCGTTTAATAGAAGACGTATGTAGTAGGCAGCTAGCGGGCGGAATTTAACGTAGAATTTTGTCTAAAAGCCGCCAGTCCTGGGCAGTGAGATGCCCAACTGGAAGTGACCGCAAGGTTGCGAAGCTCGACCTGAAGCTATATTCGGGTACCACGGGAGGTCAGGAGCCCCGGAACCATGGTTCCGGCCTGATCTAGGAGTTGGCCCCCTTGTGAGAGTATCGTGGTGGCTGTAGGTTTGTACCCGAAATCGCGGGGAGTATAGACCTAATGGTACTTAGACATCTCATGGCTTAGCATATGTTGTAGTGTACTACGACCTGTGCTAAACCATGGGATTGCTATGGAACCAATTGGTCTCCTCGGTGTGGAGCTGCATTGCAGCCGGATGCCATGACCCAGAGAATGGTTGAGGTATCAGATAGGCCTCGACCCTTTACCAAAGAGGAAGTTCGTGCCTTACACACGACTTCGAATCTCATATTGGTGGTAGTACTTGTCCTACCCGAAGGGCGCTTATCAACGCATTGTTTTGATATCTTGTGCGAAGACGCACTGTAGTAAGCCTACGGCAGGTACCTACGTAAAACACAAGACACATCTGTACTGGTTAGGCATCCTCTCGGCACTGAAACAAAAGCAAAGAACATGTGATGTTGTCCTTCTTATAATATTGCCAACCTCGGCTTCGGTAAAATCTATCATTTGCTCTTCGTGCGTGATAGCGTAGGTACCTAGAAATTCTTATACGTACCTCAAGTGCTAAATTCTTTCCCTTTGCAGCCATTTTCTTTGATTTCTTCACGACAAGTTCGGTCAGCAAAAGTCGCTGGTTCCCCTAAGATCCCCCTAAGGTCCCTTAGAATCTTTTGCTGGCAGTTTTCCATAGTTCAAGCAAAGACAACAATCTATCTGTGTTTAGTGTTCACCACCAACCCCTTTCATTCTACCACAGCGTAACTACGTACTCAACGTACGAACGTAATCAATCCCAAAATGCTCAAACTTATAGTATGGTGCGAAATTTGAATGAACTTCAACCGCAAGGCACATTCAAGCCCTCAAGACATTCTTAAACCGACAGTTCATATGGAAAGAAATTTTTTTTTTAATTTAATAGTTGTGGCCCTATTACGGATCCTTATGGTATGCCATATTTCTTCGAAATAAATTAGATGATCTGATATCTTTGCGTGCATCTTTAAATCGAATTGAGTACGAGCAGATATTCCAGTTTAATTTCCTTTCAACTTCCATTAGTTCCTTTCCTTTTTACCCTCCAATTTGGATGTATCTCTAGGTACTAGAGCAATAAAATGGGGAAGAATCAAAAGTGAAAAAAAATAGTTGGTTCAGAGTCCATTGAGTTTTGTCACCCACCTGAGGATATTGATTTTTTTTTTCCTCTGTCAAGGTTGCCCTTTTTTTCAGTACACCTCCTTCAAATTGTCAATTTCGTTCTGGCACTTTTCAACTTTGTTTGACCTCTTCCTTCTTTTCTTATTTTCATCAACGAGTGTCATAAAATTTGCCTCTTAAATCTCAACGAAAGTCATTGATGTTGCCTACAAAAAGTGGATCAAAAAGAAAACCCTTCAAAGTACATCCTATCCGTCGAGCACAGCTTTCCGCACCGGTTTAAGGAAATGTGGATGACTGTGACTGGGTACGAACCCCCTAGAGTGTGACAATGAATGAAACCTTAAAGTATCCTCAAAAGCTTTATGCCGTGTCCTCTGCTCATTTCAAAACTACACACAATTTTACGTATGCAGCTTAAAATGTAATTACAGTGTGTCCGTTGTGGTAGATTGACTCTGGCACTTCCACCCTCGTACCCAGTCGTATGGTGCTGCTGTCGTACTCATAAGTCCCATCTAAAGGCAATCAATCCTTTTTTGTTCATTCTGTCCAACCCAGCTCCCTGTACGTCTGTACTCTGTATCTCGTAGTGTATCTGTATATTAAAATACATGTATCTACTTATGTTCAACAGGTCGAAGTGTGTCGTTCTCAGCACACCCAAAGTTGGCTGGGGGCATTGTATGCGTATAAAGGTCTTCTACTCATTGTCGGTGTATACATGGCCTGGGAGACAAGGCATGTTAAGATACCGGCCCTCAATGACTCCCAATATATCGGTGTGTCCGTGTATAGTGTTGTCATAACCAGTGGCATTGTTGTTGTGTTGGCTAATTTGATCTCGGAACGTGTCACCCTGGCCTTTATTACAATCACAGCTCTCATCCTAACATCGACTACGGCTACGTTATGTCTGCTCTTCATACCGAAGCTACATGATATTTGGGCGAGAAGTAAGTAGAGCATAACTAATGGGCGGGTATTGTACTCGTATCTATTGAGGAGTAGCCGCTGATTCCTGGTGTTGGGGTTTGGTTTTTGTTCTTCTTTATTTACAGACGACATAATTGATCCGGTGATTCATAGTATGGGCTTGAAAATGGAGTGCAACACCAGACGATTCGTTATCGATGACCGCCGAGAGTTGCAATACCGAGTGGAGGTACAGAATCGGGTGTATAAGAAGGAGATTGCTGCTTTGGATGCAGAGATACGGAAGTTGGAGAAAATGTTGGAATCGAGTACGTCTACAGCGACGTCAAGTAGCACATCAATTATGGGACAGAATAAGGTGAGTACACGAATATGATTGTCCTCTGATTAAATATGCATAAAACGTCTTCTTTTCGTAGCCTGAAGTCACAGTCATTCCACCCTTGAAGCCGCAAAGTAAATCACGAACACCGAGCATCAGTGGCGTGATACCAAACCTCTTACTTTCCGTTCTACCACCGGTGATTCCTCGAGCAAGTTGGCCATCAGCTGATTACATGCAAATGACTATGCGTCGTTCAGTGACATTTGCCTCACAGCCCCAACTCGAGGATCGAACAATCAATCAATCCTGCCTACCAGCTGCGGATCTACTCAACCTTCGTCTCGCCCACCAACATGCCACCGAGACAAAGACTGGTTTCATCAATCGGATTCGGGGCATCTTTTCCCGAACCACATCCAGCAACAAGGGCTCCACGATCAGTTTGGGCGAGCAAAAAGGTCTCAAAGCAGCTCTAATGAGTCACATGGGTTTGTTTTCCCGTCTGATACCATCATCCGAGACGGCTTCATGTAATGCTCTATACAACACCACCAACACCCTCAAACCAATGCAGAAACTATCAATGGCCAAGAGTGGGACAGACATTGATGTCACGCCAATTGATCCTAATTTCCTTTACGACAAAATCATCCCCGAACGACCATCCAGCTCGACGGGTGAAATAGGAAAATATATCAAAGTCCCCGAGACGAAAGTCAACTTCCAATTACCTGCTAACCGCAGACCTTCAATCGCATCCGTACAACCAACCCTCCGAGAACGTGTACGTGGATCACCGCGATTCCCACACCGTGTTATCCCCACCTGTAGCTTAAGTGCCCTGGAAGAAACCGACGATCGCGGCAGTTCACCAAACAAGACTCGTCTAAATCTAAATCAGTCGTCCACGGCCGGTAACTGGAAATCAATGGAAGTGGCTCCCAAATCAACTATATCACTCGATGATCCTGCTTCCGATCAGATCTACGTTCTTCCTGACGTTTCATCATAACAAGGCACCCGCCTAGTCAACACTCTTGTATCCTGAGCTGGTTTTCGATTCAGGTTTTTTTTTTTCTCTTTCGTACAACTCTACAATCAATGAGAGACCATGCAACAGCAGTAAGCAATAAAAAAAACAACAAACCACAAATCCTGTCTAGTCCTTAAGTCCTATAAAAGACTCTTCCTCTTTGTCTTTGAGATATTCACTGTAAATGTAAGTGTGTATGAGTGTAGATTGAATCTTTTCATATCGTAGACTAATAGCAATACATAGAGAAACTCTTTATAAATAGTTTTTAGGTATACTACATGTGATGTACATTTTGTAAAATTTATTTTCTAAACCAAACAAATGATAACAAATTCACATCAAATGAATTCTCCATCTTAAACGATGTAAATATTCGTAAAGAAGACGCAAAGACTATCGCGATGTACCAAGTAATTAATTAGAAAGTGAAAGAAAATAGAATTTTATGTATCTAGAACCATTGAAGCAATATTTTTCGACAATTCAGTGAAACGCAACATGGATGTGTGTGTAGTTAAATTTTAGAAAACTCAAGAAAAATCAATTAAAACTCAATTCTAACAAATTTGTCAAACAAAAAAACAAAAAAAAAAAAAACACAAAACAAACAGATCTTGTCAAATGTCAAAAAGAATTCTTTTGAAAAAAATAAATCTTACAATTGAACAGAGCCAGCGGGTGGTTTTACTCGTGACAGATTGGAGAAGTTCGATTGGAAATTTGACAGGTAACCGTGATGTACGAGTATAGCACTGACAAAGTCAGAAAATCCATTTTTAATCCTGTACGAGTAGGGATTAGAATGTACTCGAGATAGGCAGGCCTGTGGTAAGTGACAGCTAAAATCCACGCTTTATATCGAACGTGTAGAGTATCCAGACAAAACAAACGATGTAACTACCCCAGGTGACAGACCAACTTTGTTGGGGAACCCACTCTCTTCGGAGGTCGGCTCAATGGATTCCGAAAATGGCTGTGTTCATCTAATCCTTTTAAAAAGAGCTCAAGGGTACCGAAATCTTCACTCCCACGAGCTTCTACAACATCGGAAATGTCGGAGCACGAAGGGCGAACTTCAACGGAAAAAGGTGCGGAATACTCTGCAAAGAACAAACAAAACTCAAATCCAAAGAAAACACTATGAAGGATACGTCTCAACCTCCTAAAGAATCTGCCCTAATTTCTAACTTTACGGGTAAAGTTGCCTTTGAAATTGACGTAGTCGTCTCGTCTCCACTAGCTGTAAAGTCAGAGCATTTACCAATAGTAGAAGCAGAAAGTGCAAAGTGGTGGGCATTCCATAGCACACTTTTTTTGGTAAAATGACTGTTGCAAATGGCCGAACAATGGCATTTGCCGGCAAATGACATTTCTGCCTGCTATTATCGCATGCTATAAAAAGTTGGCGATAATAGCATCCTTTTATCGCAGGCTATAGATTTATATCAGCTTTGGCGGTCTCTTTAACCGATAAATATAGCGTGCTCTGATTTTTTTTTTTTTATAATCGGTGCGCGCTCAAGGGGTTATTGTACCCTTAAAATGTTCGTACACAGCGCGGGCGAAGGAAATTTAGGGAGGAAGAAAAGACAGGTACCGATGTACATTGTTCTTAAATGTTTGCAAGTTATAACGACCAGGAAACACACAGGTCGGCAGGGCATTCCATAAGCGAGTTGTACGGCTTAGGAAAGAATCACGATATTTCACAGAGGGCTTGAGGGTATACTGATGAGTATTCATAGCGAGACGGGGGTTACGGTTGAAAGTTTGAATGGACGGAATGCTACTGGCAATTTCAATGGAGCACTGGTGGTGGAAATAGCGATAAAACAAGGTGAGACAGGAGACATTTCGTCGGTGTTCGAGGGTGTCAATTGACTGACTGATATTAGTATCACCAATTAGTTTTATCGCACGGTTTTACATCCTATCTAGCAGGTGCAGAGATATTTTAGGAGCACCTGACCAGATGTGGGCACTGTACTCCAGTTTTGGGCGGATAAATGCCTTATATATTGTGGCAAGGTCTGAGGGGGTAAAATATTTCTTACATCACTTGAGGAAACCTAGACATTTCGCAGCATTTTTGGCGACATCGAATATGTGGTCATTCCAACATAAGTTGTTACTGACACACATACCGAGAATGGAAAGTTAATCGGTTTCGACCATGCAAGTGCCATTCATGGATAATGGCTGGGTATTTGGTTTTCGCTTTAATGACAGCAGACAGCATTGAGTTTTGGAAGCATTAAATTCCACTCGGTTGATAGTTCCCCAATTGGTTATGCTGTTAATATCAGAATTTAATGAGCTTAGCATACGCTGCCATTCCCGTTCTACAGCCGAGGAGCAGGGACGTGAGTCCGGGAACGAATATGAAAAGCAGAGAGCGCTGTAATCAGCAAAGGAATAAATTGGATTAGAAGTAGCAGACAAGAGATCGTTAATGAAGATTAAAAAGAGTGTCGGAGACAGAACGGAGCCCTGGGGCACACCAGCATTTATTTTGTGAATATCAGACTTGAAACCGTCCAAGACAACTTGAATTGAACTTTCCGAAAAGTAATTTCTAATCCATTGAAGAAGAGAGTCATCGATCCTAAGAGCACGCATTTTCGACAAAAGAGCCTGATGCCAAACTCTGTCAAATGCCTTGGATATATCAAGTGCAACTATCTTGCTTTCGCCAGATTGATGTACGCTTTGGTTCCACTTTTCGGTAAGACATGCCATCAAATCACCAGTGGACCTGTTGCTACAAAAACCATATTACCGGTCATTGAGAAGTTTTCGTGTTTCGAGATATTTCATGAGCTGACGGTTTATCAGAGTTTCCATGATCTTGGAAAGAAGGGACCTAAGGTCTGTAGGAGGAGAGAGAAGAAGATTCGCCTTTTTTAGGGACGTCCTGGACAAATTCTGTTTTCCATCTTCTCGGAAAGAGTCCTAAAAAGTAGGATTGAAGTGGTTTTGCCAGCGTGGAAGAACACCTCTTCAGAAGAAGGGGAGATATTCCATCTTGCTACTACACGAGTGCGAAAGTGAATTTGTCCCATTGAGGATTCGACGCACTCAAGTGTAGGCGGAGACAAAGCACAATCTGGGAGTGCTGCAAATTGTGCAGCAAGCAGATTGGCCTTGTCCAAAGAGCTGACAGCTGGAATGTCATTGTAAATGAGCGTTGGATGGAGGATGAGGCAGAATTTCTAATGTTTTTGACAAACTACGAAAAATTGTTACTGCCTTTGGGGCATTGCAATATTTTTTGCCTCAGGTTTTGGTCGTATTGGAATTTGACACGCTTAAGAAAGATGTTACAGTCATTCCTGTCTCGTTTAAACTTTTTTCGGTTTTCCTCTGTCGGGTTGGTCTTGTAGGACCGAAAAAACAGTTCTCTAACCCTGACAGCCTCTTTACAGCTCGAGTCGTACCATGCCTTTTCTTTTGGTTTGATACTCTTCATCCGATGAGGGATAAAGCATCTCATTCTAAAGAGAATAGTTTCTGTGATCATGTCAGCAGCGGCATCCACGTCGTTATCGAGGAAACATAACGACCAGTTAAAATTCCTAAAGAAGTTGTTAAGTCCGCTCCAATTGGCTTTCTCGTATTGCCATACGGTTCTTTTAGGAATCTTTTCTCTAACTGCGTGGTGGGTGTACGAGAATTTAGCTGATATGGCACAAAGGTCCGACGAGCCTAGAGGGGAGAGCACATCAACGCAGTACTTGTCAGGGTGAGAAGTTAAAAACAAGTCCAGGGTGTTGGCGGTATAACTATCAACGTCTGGTATGCGTGTGGGCTCTTTTACAAGCTGGGTTAAGTTATTTTCCGCAGCGAAGATCTCAACACACCGTCCTTCGGGTGTTGTCTGTCCAGAATGTCGAAGCCAACCAGAATTGTGTATATTGAAATCGTGCTCTGATTTTGTAGTTAGTAAAGACACAGTGTAAAGACATTCAATTCTATTACATTGTTACATCGGCCGATAACAACACAAAGGAAGTCAATGTCAAAGCCACTGGTAGCTATCGTTTGGTGTCTCATAAGCTAAGTAACGAAGGAATTCAATGGTCCAATAATGGAAGCAACAATCGGAGAGGAAGGAAACTAGAGTCAATCTCAGTCTTCCTCTTTTCATGCTTACCTTCGAAAATCTTCCAAAAATTTCTAACATGAACACTATTTTCAAAATGGGTATCAAAATTTTTTGAGATTAAACTCCCAGTGCAAATGTTGCCAAGTTTTCAATTACACGCATAGTTATTCCCAAAAAAAAAAAAACGCGTCCGAAAGAAATGGCAACAAAATCGTCCCACATCATAAAACGCGCTTGAGTCGCCTTAGAAACTTAAAAACCTCGCAGCAGGTTGCGAGTTTGACAGCTTTTCGCTTAGAAAAGCAGTAAAAGACACAAAGTGACTTAAAGCCTCTTTACCGCCAATCTTGTTTATTTAGACTGCAGTACAGTTCCAGGTGGGCCTGTGCCTCAACCAGTAGGCTTCTCGAGTTATTGCGACTTCTGACTAACTACCTCCACCTGCGCACTCCAAGATGGTTGAAGTCCTCCCCTACTTGTACCCGCCATTTCAAGCGAGGTCTGGCTCTACTGCGCTGTCACTCAGGGAGCCTTTCGGATACCTGGCGTCCTCTGGTTGTAACGTAGCCTTACCGCATTACAGGGGTCTCTGATGCGGTGGACCTCATTTCCCCCATACTCGTGGGATCTAAATATGAACCTAGACAAAAACAAAACAAATAATAGAAACAACGCAAATAACGCAGTAAATTCAACGAATTTACCGCAGTCGTTTGATCCCTTCTCTAAAAGTTCAAGGGTATCACGATCTCCACCACCAAGATCGAATTTCTCCCGGAAAAGATGTCCGCCCGAAGGGCCTACGCGTGAAAAAACTAACTCAATGACAAATAAAAGCTTGGAGGACGAAAACAACACACTCCGTACGAAGCTTCAGCAAATGGAGCTACTTTTTCAAGAGCTTAAAAAAGGAGTAGACATATTCCGAGAGGAAAACAAGATTCTGAAAACAAAGCATATAAACGAAGCCCAAGAAAGCAGTCCACTTCGCTCAACTAGTCGCGAATACCATACGGACGAAGAAGAGCTTACGCGCCAAACAAATTGGACCGTAAAGAAAAGACCGTCTAAGAAACGTAAAGCTGGTTCTTCACCTGAAGTCGTTCCAGATAAGAGCCAAGAGTCACAAAAAAAGCAACTTCCAACAAAATTACGTCTTCCACCTTTCAGACTACAGCAAGTTGCATTGCTTTCTCAAGGATACGCTTAAGTGTAGGTATAAAGTTACAATACATCACTACGCAACAATGTGTGGAAAGTTAACGTCGACAACTCCGATGACTACCGAGTATTGTCCGAAAAATTAAACACCGAGAAGATCCAATGGTACACTTTCGAAAACAAGTCAGAAAGACCATTACGTGTAGTAGCGAGAGGACTTCACCCTTCATGTACTAAAAACGATATTGTAAGCGACCTCCATGCAAAGGGCTTTAAAGTTCTAGACGTCGTAAATATTATTAAAAAAGAAAAGAGAAAAACAGAGGAAGACGAGGAAATCTCGGTTAAGCGGGGACTTCAACTGTTTATGCTTAGTTTCGATAAGTCCGAAAATGAAGAAGATATCTATAGTATCAAAACTATCCTAAATATCGTAGTCAAAATCGAACCTGTGCGAAAGAACACAAGATCGATCCTGCAATGTAAGTGTTGCCAAGGCTTCAATCATACACAGACTTACTGTCAAAAAGAACCGCGTTGCGTAAAATGTGCCGGTAAACATCTCTCAGAAGAGTGCAACTTAAGTAAAGAACTTCCACCGTCTTGCATAAATTGCCAAGGAAAGCACCCAGCAAACTATCGCGGATGTGAAGTGGCGAAAGAACTCCAAAAAAGGCGCGATACGCTTAAAAAAATCTTACGTCCAAACCCAAACGCAACTACAAATGAACCTAATATTGCTAAAGAACAGGCAGTGAAAGAAAGAAAATCCGTCGTGGTAAAGTCGAAGGATATACAAAAAAAAAGAACGCAAAGGAAAAGCCTAGTTTAACTAATAACAAGACTAACTGGGACCGTTTTAGAAACTACTGCAATGAACATATTGTTCTAAACGTATCGCTAAAAACACAAAACGAAATAGAAGACGAAGTCGACAGATTCATCAAAGTCCTGCAGAACGCTGCCAGGAACAACACTCCAACTCCAGCAAGAAAAGAGAAAGCAAGTAGTGAAACGAAATATCCGCCGGAAATAATAGAACTGGTAAGAGAAAAGAGAAGAGCGCGAAAAAGATGGCAACAATCCGGTGCTCCCCAGCATAAAACATACTTAAACCACTTGTGCAACAAATTGAAAGAAGCAATACGAGATTACAAAAATCGGAACATCTCTACATATCTCGAAGGTCTGACTGTCGAAAGAAGCCCCTGGTTATGATTTAATAACTACTCAAATTCTCAAGGAGCTGCCAAAGAAAGCCCTGATCAAACTGCTCCATCTTATAAATGCCGCGCTAAGACTATTAAACGTTCCAAGCCAATGGAAATTTGCCAAAGTTATAATGGTCCCGAAACCAGGCAAATCTCTAAATGAAAAAAAAGTCCTACAGACCCATATCGCTTCTGCCGATAATATCTAAAATATTTGAAAAACTCCTATTGAAGCGTTTGCAACCGATCATTGAAGAGAGACGTCTAATTCCTGAACATCAATTCAGTTTTAGAACTAAGGACTCCACAATTGACCAGGTTTTTAGAATTACAAATGAAATTGAGAAAGCCTTAGAGGGGAAAAAGATATGTTCTAGCGTGTTTCTTGACGTGTCTCAAGCCTTCGATAAGGTATGGCACGAAGGCTTAAATTTTAAGCTAAGCCAGATTCTCCCGAGAGAGCTGCATGCGATTCTGAAATCGTACCTGGAAAACAGAATTTTTCGCTGGAGTTCCGCAAGCAAGTGTACTTGGACCGGTATTGTTTTCACTCTATACTAAGCTACAAACGGCTTTGGACAAAATCTACGAATGGACAAAGATATGGCGAATTGTTCTCAATGAGTAAGTGCTTAAACCTCTTTGGACGTACGGTATACAACTTTGGGGCTGTACTAAACCAAGCAACCGAAATTTTCTCCAAAGCTTTCAAAACAAAGCTCTAAGACAAATCGTGAACGCCCCATGGTATATCAGACACAGTGATATCCAGAGAGACTTAGGAATAGTTACCGTCGAGGACAAAATAATGAACTTTGCTCGCAAACCTCCAAATTCTGGACGAGGTAAACTTAGTGCGTCGATTACAAAGAATGAGACCATTCGATCTGGCGCGATAAGGACTATCCGTATATAACAGCGGTACTAGCAGGTGCTTTTGCTGGAAAGCTGCCTGCCCCACGCGAACGTTATTTGAAACGGAAACTACTTGATAAGTTAACTTAGTTGTAGTCGATAAGAAGGGAAGCGTGTTTTTAGTGAGTAAGAATCTAACACTACTATGAGCAACGGGTTCATAGTGTCTATGAAGATATTCACACCTACCCACCAAAAACAAAAAAAAAAACAACTCAGGGTTGGAATGGAAGGCTCTTCAGGCCAGAGCGTTGGTGTTTATTCGCGACTAATGTGCGCTTTTCGGGCCAGGTCAATGTTACACTATAGCTTGTAGAGTTCGTCGTTAAATCTCCTCCTCGAAGTCCCGTCAACGCATATGAGCCCAAAAATCACTCGAAAAAAGTTCAAAACGACCAATGATATCTTCATACCCCTTCGCTAATACCACCCGTTCTTCTGCACCATAAAGCAGAACAGAGATGATGAGGGTCTTTAGTGTCTCTTGACAGAAAAATGCCGTGAAACGGCATTGCCAATCGCGAGTAACTTATCTTTTGATTTTTGATTAGAGATTATGTTATTATCAGATTTTATAGCGGAGCCGAGGTGTAAAAAGTTATAGCTGCCTATTCACGACTAGACCGCTTCTGATAGCTCGCAAAGTTCTGCCAATGATATCAATGTCATCAGCGTATGCATGAAGTTGTCCAGAGTTTTGGAAATACCTTTGATATTAACTTGCACAATTTTCTCAAGAATGATGTTGTAAATGCTACATGACAGCGCATCATCTTAGTTATATCCCATTTTGACATCACAGGTCTCGGAAAGATTCATAACTCAAAGAAATATTTGCTGCGTATTTCTTGATGTATCGCAAGCATCCAAATTCCAACAGGTCTTGCATTTAAGCCTATATAATAGACTGCCAACAATAGACTGACCCATGTCAGACACGAATTCAATGAAATTTTATCCGGCATACCGCAAGGAAGTGTTCTCGGTCCGCTTCTACATCTCCTACATATATAGCCGTAATAAACCACAAAAAGAGCCGACCGTTTTACCTACCTTTGCTGATGTCACTACTACAGTAGTAGTAGGTAAAAGGACTGAAGAAACAAAGTGCTCAAAGTGAGCTGGTTGCCTACCTTCATAAGCTCGGTGCGTATTCCGTTCGCAAACGAGGCTAAACACGTCGGAAACTTAAAATCGAAATCGCACGAGGAAAAGAAGCGTTAAGAGAAATATATTCCAGACATAGCATTGAACACAAGCTGTTCTTATGAAAGAAAGTGCTGAAGCCCGTGTGGACATATGGTATAAAACTCTGGGGTTTCTACCTAGAAAGCGTATGCCAATATTTTACAAACTTTTGAAAACAAGTGCTAAGAGGATTGTGCAGATACCGATAAATATAAGATAGATACGGCGAAGTGGACACAATAATACAGTCCTTGCAAATTTTGAATGAAAGAAATCTATTGCGCCTTTCGACCTGGTGGACTAAGATTTAGCCTTAGCCCCATTCAAAAGCGGGACATGCAGAAACTTTCATTGGAAATACAACTTGCACATACGTTTATTTCATGATAGAAAAATTGCTTGATATGTCGAGACCTAGTTGCATTAATCAACGCATTGATCTCAAAAGAAAGTGTTTTTAGCGATCAAGAGCCCTACACTATTACGACCACAAGCTTGCGATCGTAATAGTGTCTACAGAATATATATGCTATCAACAAGAAATACATTGTGGATGAACTGGACAGATCGTCACAATAGAAAGCCTTAGCTTTGAGGTAGTTAAGATTCTTGCTTACCTCGGTCCCGCCATTCTTTCTAGGGTAATACTCATAGGGCCTTGTCGGCAAACACGAAGAGGACTTTTTATACGACCCTTATCATCCAAGCCCTGCTCCATAAAGCCATCTTTTTGAATCCAAGATTCTGCAAGTGAATTTGGTTTAGTTTGCTTCGACGGGCTTTGGAGGAAGAGATGTAGCATTTTACGAGCTATACAGCTCCTGGTTTCTAAACAGAACGAATAAATATTGACACTTCAACCCGAAGAGTTTTTGGTTCCTACATGGAAGAGGAAGGAAGACCTTGGTCCAGAGTGTAGGACCATCTAAGCAAATAAGAAAGTTGGTAGATAACACGGCATGGAAATGATTGTCTTGGAGCTAATTTTATAAAATTGGCATCTAAAATACTGACACCTTGAAACTCAGGAACTGATCAAAGTATGGCATAAGGGTGTCGTTTAGACATCAAAAAAAAGACCTTGCCAATTATCCAGATCCCTAACAGTGAGGCAAAAGTAGCTTCTATTTGAAGTTCCTTAGTTCAGTGTTCCATAAGAAGCATGTTCTCAGAATTCTTATTTTACTCTTAGATAGGCATGGATAGCCACATGCCCCTGTACTCGTACCTCTGCGAAAATCGCTAATTATACTAGAGATTCCAGAGTTGGCTTGTGCGTCCCTGTAACAAAGCCTTACTACCTGTTATGATTTCCTCCTTAAATATGTCGTCTGAAGGGGGCTAGTCATTGCATACATATCAAGTTGAACCCAATTGATCGACTGATGATCTTATACTTGCCTTTATTGGCTGTAAACTATGACTGAGAAGGAGGCTTATGAATAATCCAGCGCCGGCTTATTCCTCGCCATCTTATTAGCTCTCTTGTTAGGAAACATCCACGCAGGTCGCAGCCCTCAGGAGAAAATTAGCCAGGCTGGAATCTCTCAGATAATCTGATTGCACTTATACTGAGTCGAAATGGCAAACTCCCGGTGTCTCGCTCGAAGCACACTTCCCCGGTAATCTATTCAGGACCAACTCACAACTAGCTCCTATCAACAAAGGACCAAGTGAGCTGAGTAACACAACATTCTGTAGCTGGTATCTCTCATCGGTTATGGTGAAGTATGAGCCATCAAACACGCTGCTGCTTCCTTTGGTTCATTTGTGCTCCTATACCCAGTTATAGTACAGTATTGAACAACTGCACTGCTAGCCTGGCACTGACATACATACCGAAACCCTGGCGAACAGTGAAAGAAGCCTTTACACCGAAAATTGGAAATATTGACTGTGTGGCTTGCCAAGAGCTTCAGACCTATTAGTCTGACTTCCTTCATATTGAAGAGCATTGGGAGAATGGTCGAGCTCCATGCCGTACAACTGTTTTGCGAATCCATCATCTGTCCACGTGCCTACCAACGCGGAAGATCCTGCGAAAATGCACTTCAAAATCTGGTGGGCAGAATTGAAGGCGCACTCGACAAAAAGGGATATGTACTGGGCTTTTCCATCGACATTGAGAGTACATTTGGGGTTGCCCGCAAGGCGGCATCTTGTCTTCTATGCTATGATGCATGTTGTTCGGCTCATTGCTGAACGCTCTCAATTGTTCTGATGGCAATGCTCAAGCATATGCGGATGATATAACGCAGGTAGGCCTAGACGTGATCCACAAAAATGGACTTTCAATCAATCCTCTCAACACTAACGTTGTTCTCGAAATGAGAAGGACAAAGTTGGCTGATCTGACTCATCTAGCGCTTAAAGACATAGTCATCCGTATTTTTAATGATACTAATTATTTGGGAGTCATCCGGGATAACAAACTTCTTTGGACTAAACATATCACGTCGTAAGCCTCAAGGATGGTATCGGCTTTCTGGAGGTGTAAAGGAGCTTCCGACATAAGGTTTGGCTATGAAAAGGTCAGTTTAATCCTGCACGTCAGTTTTCTGCCGGAACACAAAAAGATATTACTCCTACTTTCACCAGCCTTCAAAGAACGGCCTGTTTAACCTGGCTCTGCTCTATACGAACTGGTGAAGCTTCGTCGCCTTGATATTCATATCATAAGATGCAGTATCAAAGCAGTTTTCCATTTAAAACGAACTGGTCGTTGGCACAACAAGCACTGGGGAATTGAAGACCTTGTGCACCGACTGTCTTGGGACTCTAGTATCATGAGCTTGCTACCCAAAGCTCAGTTTTTCACGACCCGCACTTACAAAACCAACCCGACATAGGAAAGCAGTAACAAGGCCTTTCTTAAACTGGTGAAATCTCAATACGACCCAAAACTGATGTAAAAAATACTCCAATATCTCAAAATTAGTAAAAATTTTTGGTCGTTCCTCTAATTCTGCCACATCCTTCATTCCAACGCTCAGTTATAATGATCTTCCAGCTGTCAGCTCTTTGGACAAGGCCAATCTACTTGCTGCACATTTCGCGACCAGCTCAATACTTCCAGATTTGGATTTGTCTTCGCCTATACTTGAGTGCGTCGAATCTTCAATTGAG
The DNA here is from genome assembly GCA_963966105.1 of Volucella zonaria. Lineage (NCBI taxonomy): Eukaryota > Metazoa > Arthropoda > Insecta > Diptera > Syrphidae > Volucella > Volucella zonaria. Next base: position 126,140,351 of record OZ014533.1, on the reverse strand, counting down.
CGAATCCACTTTCGCACTCGTTTAGTTCCAAGAGCGCTTAAAAACCTTAACAAGCAGAAATCCGCTTCTCCAGATGGTATACGTGTTCTCCCATGCGTAAGCTTTTCCATCAATTCTGGCAACCAGCATTTGTCAAGGCGAATCTTCTTCTCGCTTCTCCTACAGACCCATTGCATTTATGTCCCTTCTTTCCATCTTGAAAGACGAAAACTTTTCAATGACCGGCAGAACGATTTCCATAGCAGTAAGTCCACTGGTGACTTGTCGAAAATACTTGCATTTGGGATCGATGAATCTCTTCTTCAATAGATTAGAAACTACCCTTCGGAATGTTCAATTCAAGCTGTCTTGGATGGTTTCAAGTCTGATATCCACAAGATAAATGCTAGTGTGCCACAGGGCTCCGTTTTGTCTCCGAAACTCTTTTTAATGTTCATCAATGATCTCTCGTCTGCTACTCCTAATCCAATACATTCATATTCGTTCCCCCTTGTTCTTTGGGTGTATAATGGAAACGTTAGCGTATGCTAAGCTCATTAAATTCCGATCTTAACAGCATAACCAATTGAGGATCAACAGAGTGGAATTTAATGCTTCCAAAACACTATGCTGTGTGCTGTCGTTAAAGCGAAATTTTAGCACCCAGCCGTTGTCCATGAATTGCACTTGCATCGTCGAAACTGACAAACTTTCCACTCACGGTATGTGTGTCAATGACAACCTGCGTTGGAATGACCACATATTTGATGTCGCCAAAAATGCTGCGAAATATCCAGGTTTCCTCAAGCGGTGTAAGAAAAACGTGCCCCCCTCTGATTTGGCGTCAATGTATGAGGCTCAAAATTGGAGTACAATACGCACATCTGGTCAGGTGCACCTTCTAGATAGGGTCCAAAACCGTGCCTCGAAACTTATACAATAGATGATGCTACTATTGCAATTAATTGACATCTTTGAAGACCTACGAAATGTGTCCTGCCTTGTGTGGTTCTATCGCATTCCGTAGCATTCCGCCCCTTCAAACCTTCAATCGCAACACCCGTCTTGCTATGAATATTCATCAGTTCACCCTCAAGTCCACTTTCGGACACACTCTGAAATATCATGACACTTTCCGAAGCCCTACAACTCGCTTATGGAATGCCCTGCCGAGATCTTTATTTCCGAGTCATTATAATCTTCAAACATTTAAAACCAACGCACATCGGTGCCTCTCTCCCTCTCTAATTTTCCTTCGCAAGCATTGTATCCAAGCATTTTAAGAGTTTTACTCCAATTCACTTGCCGCAGATTATATAAAAAAAAACAAAAACTGCGTCCTCGGCTAGTGGTGTATATGGGCGAATCTGCACATGGCATGCCTCTACAGGTTGCCGCAGACCTTCCTTCTGCTATCTTTAAGAGGTCAACGACTTTCCTGCTGTCCCTCAGTAAGAAGGACTGTGGGATGCTTATTACCGTGGGGCACTACGTTTTTGCTGAGCACCTTAGTATCCTATTGCACAATATCTTGCTTGCTGTGAGACTGTTAACGACACTTCCGAGCATTATCTCTGTGCCTACGCTCGCACCGCATCAGACACCAGACTGAAGCTGATCTGAAACCACTGAAGCGCGTGCTCGTCTTTCCACGAAAGACTAAGAAATTCCAGTAAAAGGAACATACACGGAATGCAATGGACTAGTACTTTGTTGGAGTGCTCTGTTCCGAAACTTCCTCTATGAATGGGGGAACGGCCTACTTATTACTTCGCATTAGCTTGCAGGCACTTGAAGCTTACGTGGTGAAACCCAGCAGAGGTGGCACTTGAAACTGTTACTCAATATCGACAAATTCCATTATAAGCACAATTGACTTTTCCTTCAACTGACTGTTCCGATCTGACAACATGTCCTTATACATTGTCAAACGAATTTGAAGGAGTGTCCCTGGTACTATTAAGCGAGAATTGATGCAAAGCTGTCGCTGTTATTGACACAGTGCTTCACCAGTTTGTCACAATATTGTTCATGGCCATGAGGATTGCCAATAGAAGCCACACTTATGTTTCGTAACGACGAGTGATATTTAAGGTTGTCGCCACCCACCATCCACGTGCTCAAGTGCAGATGAAGTGGCCAATCTCCAAAATGCGCAACAAGCGGATAAACACAGGGTAAATCATCGAATGGAAGTTTCTCCCTATCACAATGACGATTCCAAGGAAATGTATTAAAACCATTTCAGTTGCCTGTGCAGACCCATCAAATTGAAAAATACATTTCTGTCTAAAAGCATTCACTCCGCTCTTCCGCAGTCAATTGAAAAAGTGTCAACCAATTTTCCAACCGCAAAAAAAAATGTCCTTGGCCCAGCGTTTCCATTTTCATATGACACTCCGCAGATCCTCAAGAAATATCCACTTCTGCAACTTTAATTCAACATAAATTTTATTTCCGAGCCCTAATTTTCCTGTCTTGCCGGTACTACTTATATATTACCAAAGTATCTACTATAAGCTTCGTATAAACATATAATCCTTCCATCATCCATAATTCAAAATATTTTTGTTTCGGAACTTTGTCCGCATTCTTCTCCGATAGTCGTATTTCAGTTGTCCTTTTCGGTCTATTTTTACTCCAAGTTTCTTGAATAACTTAAAACCGCCAACAAATACTATGTATACCCCCCGATTGTCATCCCGTTACCATGGCCTATAGCAGTCTCAAGCAATTTTGTTGTTTACTAAGGTCGTGGAAGATTACTCAGAGTGCCTGTCAAGTTGGATTGCATTGTGTGGCGCAAAAGTTTGTCCGTTTCCCAGAAAACTTTCTTGTTGTCCTTTATTTTCATTTTTATTTTTATTTTTATTCTTATCCATTGGCAATTTTTGTTTTTTTTTTTTGGGGGCGGGGGGCGGAGGGGTAACTACTTAATTTATGCAACAAGTCCTTTAGTGTGTTTATTTGTATCCTTACGTGCGCACTAACCCTTTCGGTGCATCTGTTGCGGTTGCATTGCACACAGCACACAGCACACAGCACACAGCACACAGCACACAATTTTCGGTCGATTTCCGACCAAAAGTTATTCCGGAGCGAGTAGACTGTAGGGCTTCCTCCGGCAGACTACGTACCACTTACAGGCTAACTAATGATCCTTTAAAAAGTTATCAGAACTCCATGTAGGATGGCATATTGAACTTTGTGAAAAGTTAGCAAGTTGGTTTACTGGAGTCGGGTGGAAGCGATTCTAAATTGTTATTCAGAGAAAAACCATTTAAGATGGCCGGAATTACTTCTCCACTGAAAGTGTGAGGAGTAAATCGTATCAATTGAGTACTTGAGTGGCAAAATAAAGAATCAAAAGCTTAACTAAAATTTTCGTCCTTCCAAAAATACTTTTTGAAAATACTTTTGGTACTCGTATATGGAGATGGAAGTTGTGGTGGAGATAGATTTCACATTCGATAGGTACCCAATCGTTGATGAAAGTTGTAATACAGTCTAATCCGCAGACATGATTCGTTGTGGACATTACAAAAACTGACAAAGGTGGCGAGTGAAACTTGGTGGTATTCCTTGGACGAAGATTACCACATAAAGGAGGTAAGATAGTGACAACTACTTGAATAAGATTTCTAAAGAAGTCAAGAATATTATAGGCACAGCGCGGCCCTAGAGATTTCCTTGAAGATACTTTCACAGTTCCAGGTATATGTGGGTATGGCAGGAGTCGAGTCTTTTCGGAAAATAACGAACAAAATCATACAAGAAACCATTCCATTTACTCCTTTTATGTTATGTTCCTTTTAATCAAATCTCTCTCCCTTTCGAAGAAATGAAATGATTCAATGCCCACAGCTCCAGCACCAACCAGACACCTCATTGCAAGCGTCGCAGGAGGCTATGTGACTAATACCAAGCAGCAGAAATGCATCATCTGCTTCCAGAGACACCGAGATGTACAAAATTTTTTTAGCCTGCCTGTAGTCATACTATCTGCGGCTCTGCTCATGAGAGACCCAATTCCATATGAAAGCCCTAACTGAGAACACATATAGTACCAACGCTGGTTCCGATCCTGAAAAGTTTTCCTCTGAGCATGGCCCCTTAAGTTCATCAGCGACCTCATTCCCTGTGATTCCATTTTGACAAGACTCAAAGAATTCAGCCCTCTAAATGTCAAGAATCCCAAGTAAGACCTCTAAGCCGGCTCCACCTCTAAGTATAGCTTAAAATTCTGCTTGCAGACGCATAAACTTTGCCCACTCCGGCTGGTCTTCATATATAGTACGTAGCGAATGTCTTTGCCTGAAAAAGTGTGCCCCACGAGTAGTACGAGTATTAGGTTTTCGTGCCAATGCCAAATCCTATATCAGCTCTGGAGCCATCCTTAAAGATTCGATTCCAATTTTGTCCTGGCTGAGATTTTGATAAATCCCAGTCCAAAGTAGAGAGAAAGTCGATTTCGTATTACCGCGGCAACCGGAGTTCCGGTACCACTGCCAAACCCGGTACCGGAATAAGAGCGGAATCAAATGATAGCCGCAGACAAGATCAACGAAACTCCTGTACGAGTTGTACCAATGACGACGGCCTTGAGAGTACAGCTCATGCTATGAATACCAAAGGAAGGGTGACTCATGAAAGTGCCTAGAACAGAGCCAGGCCTATCAGGAAGAGATCTCATGCATGCAGGCACCACCTGGCGCATATGTTAGCACTGATTTTGATAAAACTGAGAAAGGAATCGGGGCAAAGCCGTAGCCTTGCCTTAAGCTCGCTTACTTACTTAGGCGGCGCTACAGTCCAGGGTGGACCTGGGCGTCAACCAACAAGCCTCTAGAATTAACGCGGTCTTTGGTCAACTGCCCCCAGTTGCGCACTCCAAGTTGGTTGCGGTCCCCCTCCATTTGCGCGCGCCACCTAACACGAGGCCTTCCTATACTGCGTTGTCCTTCCGGATTAGAGTCGAAAATTCTGCGGGCTAGAGCGTTGGTGTTCATTCGCTCTACATGTACCAGCCATCTCAAACGCCCAATGCACAGTTTTTTCGAGCAGGTCGATCTCGCGACTGTGACATTCTGACCGATTCGTCGATGTTGCGTGTCTTTTCTTGTCGACAGCATATACTTTGTTGTGCCATCGTTTATCGCTGGACCCATTTTTGCCGCTTCTGTTCCTACGAGTATACTCACCAACTCACCAGTGACAGCTCGCTGTGGTCTACCAATAATATCAATATTGTCAAGGTATGCAAGCAATTAAACAGATTTTTGAAAGATTATGTTGAAGATGTTGGTTAGGTCCTTACTGACCTTGATGCCGCAGCGAAATTTCTCCATCGTCATCATGCATCAGCGGACGACTGACGAGTTTGGCAGGGATACCAAAACTAGACATGGCTCTATATAGCTTGTCTCTATAGAGGCTGTCATTTGCGGCTTTAAAATCGATAAAAACGTGGTGAGTATCGATCTGAACTTCTTGGGTTTTCTTCAGGATCTGCCGTAGTGTGAATATTTGGTCAATTGAGGGATTGTCGGGTCTAAAACCGCACTGACAGGGTCCAATCAGATCGATGACAAATGGTTTCAGGCGCTCGCACAATACGGCAGACAAGATCTTCTATGCAATGTTTAGGAGACTGATGCCTCTATAGTTGGCGAAGTCTAGAGGGTCTCCTTTCTTGTGAACCGGGCAAACGATGTTGAGGTTCCATTCATCAGGCATACATTCAGTCGAACAAAGCTTGGAAATAAGTTGGTGTATGCTCTCTACTAAATCATCTCCTGCTGCCTTAAATAGTTCGTCTTGTAGGTCGTCCGGGCCGCCAGTTTTGTTCGACTTCAGTTTAGATATTGCTATCCTGACTTCATTTGGAGCGGGGGGACGGAATTCTTGACTTGCATCGTCAATATTGATTGGCTCGCTCTGCCTGACAGCGGAATTTGTGTCGTCTTCGCCGTTTAGCAATTTGCAGAAATGGTTTTTCCATATCCTCATCATCGACTGTGACTCTACCCGCCCCCGCCCAATTACCAAGGCTCCGCCCATCAATGACGTTGTCTAATAAAAAGCGGGGGTCAGAGCATATTACTGGTCTTATCGTAAACATCTTCAGATAAAAACACCTCTGAATGGTTGCTACGATTTGACCAGTTACAAGTTGCCAGTCATAGGTCTTGTTTGGCGGCTGTGACCCTAAGAGCAGTAAGAGGTTTTAGATCCGCCTCGACTCATTCCAAGGGTGGAACTCGTGCCTCCAACACATTTCCGAATTGGTATAAAGAATTGACGGAGAGCGATAGCAAGGCGTATCCTTGCTCCCATGGACGTATGGGCATCCCGTAAACATAAGTCTACATGACAGGTGGTTTACGTTAAAAAAAACCAGAGACTATGTGACTCTACTACAAGGTTTCCTTGTTCATCTCTACATGTTCATGGTCGGGTCTTATTACCCTGACACGTTCTGTTCACCTTTTAGTAAAACTTCCGGGCATTATTCCTGGAGTAGCAGCTCTCTACTTCTTCGATCGCGAGCTTCTCATGCTCTTTCTTTTTTCTCCAGAGAAGGCGATGTTCTTCCCTCTTCTTTTGATCGTTGAGCTCACGTGCCGTTCTCGTCCTTTTGTGCAGCGCCGCTTTATAGGCATGTTGTTTTGCTGCATGTGCTTGCCGGCACTCTTCATCAAACCAGGGGTTTCATGGTGGCGGGCTGGTGAAAGCCCCCAGTTGCGGCATTTCTGATGGCTTCTCGGCATCTAAGTCACTTTTCCTCAGCACTTGAGTTGATGCTGGCTGCAAAGGACTTCTCTAAAGTTTGAGGGATACGCGATAGGCAAAGGTTCTGGCGGCTTGTTGCGATTGCAACCGTTCAACGTTAAATTTCCTCATAGCATTTCCCCGTTGTTGTGGCATCTGAGATATCCGTAGACGTTCCTTGGCTGCAACTAGGTAGTGGTCCGAATCTATGTTGGCCGCTCGGAATGTTCGGGCATCTAAAATACTTGAGGAGTGCCTTACGTCGATTGCAACATGATCAATCTGGTTGACAGTTTGCTGATCTGGTGTCTGCCATGTTCCCTTGTGAATATTGAGGTGAGAAAACCGTGTGCTTGCTATAGTTATGTTGCGTCCCGCAGCGAAATCGATTATCCTAAGTCCGTTTCCAGACGTGGCGTCGCGTAGGCTATGTCTACCAATTATATTGTACTACCAAAGATGTCCCCCTTTCCAATTTCGTCATTAAAGTTGCCTAGGACGATTTTAACGTCATACATCGGACATTGCTCGTAGATTTTGTCGAGGAGCTTGTAGAAACTTTCTTTGGTAGCATCGTCCTTTTCCTCTGTTGGAGCGTAAGCGCTTATAAGGCTGATATTAGCGAATTTGCCTTTGATACGGATTGTTATAAGGCGTTAACTCACGTGTCGAAAACTCAAGACTTCTTGCCTAAGTCTGCCGCTTACAACAAATCCGCATTCAAATATGTGCTACTTACGTACCCTAGAGCAATCACCGTAGTAAGCATCACAGTTTTTCATCTTTCTTTTGCTCGACCCATTCCACCGCACTTCCTGGATGGTGGTGATATCTGCTTTATAGCAGTTTAGGGTCTCCATTAATTATTCGCCTGCACGCGGTCTGTTCAAGGTCCGAAACATTCCACGTGCAGATCCAAAAGTCGTTGTCCTTTGTTCGTTTTGCAAGGTCGTCAACAGTGAATCCGTCATTATCCAAGGCTATTGATCGCTTCTTAATAATTAATTTTTTTTTACGTGGTTTGGCAGTTAACCCCACGCACAACCCCCTACCTGGAGGGCCACGTCCATTTCGGGACCCCTAGGACAAAAGGGCCGGACCAAATTCCGAGGCCAGTAACCCGCTTCGAGGATGTGAGTGCGGCCGTTTGCCCTTATTAAGGGCTCATAGTGTTGGAGATCCCTATAAACTTGGTATTCAAGGACGTTGAAGCATCTCATATAGGGATAGCACTAGTTCAACCTAAATGGAACTGTGAATCCCACTGTTGATTCCATCCTTAGAATTCGTCCGCTGCAGCCCGGAAACACGAGAAAGTTCCTTAGTGAGATGGCGCTGCTTTCACTTACACTACCACAAAACCGATGGCATATTTGAGGTACCCTAATGCCACATACTTAGTCCAAAATTTGATATCCAGAATGACCCCCAGATGCTAATCTTCGTCTCGGAGAAATGGATGGTGAGGCATTTCAATGTTCAGTCAAACCAGCGAGTCTTCTCTTTCTCGTGGGTAGCTTGTTACTAGTGCATGTTACTAATGCAACAATCATTGATTACGTCAAAAAAGCGCTGCATATGACTGAATGTGGACATTAGAACCACAGAGCAGTGAACCGACTAATATTGCACCACAGGAGTGGTAGCAGGACGCTGACTGGAGGGCAACCTCTGTATAACTCGAAATCACATTTTTGCCTCAGTAGGTATTCGGAATCAGAGGTCCATTCATCAACTACTAACCGCAAAATTTTTGGGTCGTCTGTGCCGTATTATCTGACTGCGTTCCACGTGCCGCCAAATGTCAATGAAAATGTTCATTACACGAATTCAGACCACAAATTTTGAAGCGCAGTCTCACAGTATCTTCAGCATTTGTTACACCTTTCGCAGAGGATGTATCCGCAAAGCAGTTTTAAGTACAAGAAGCGTTACCGTGTTCCCCATGCTCTTCAACATAAAGTAAGTAAGACTGATACGAGTACGTCAAAAGCTCTTGGCGAGGGTGTAGTTATCTTTCCCGATTTTTCCAATAAAGTCTTACTTACTACCAGCGCCATCCGAGCTATAAAAATTCTCTTCAGGGTTTCTATCAGCAGATCTGTACCTTTTTTGTAGCATAACTGGGTATATGACATCGATACCAGGCCACCAGCATTCTTCAAAAGAAGCAACAGCATGTTTGATGGCCTTATTCGTCACCAAAACCGACGCCTAATACGGCGAGTTGCTGTGCTCAGCTCACTTGCAGCTTCAGTGTAAGGAGCCAGTTCTGGTCAGATTACCCTGAAAAGTTAGTCGTGAGTATGTGGCAGAGAGAGTCCCTGCTTTCGACTCAGCGAAGGTGCTATCAGATCTTCTATGTGTTTCCTGTCCGCGTGATTTCCTCCTATTGAGGTCTTTGATCAGTCTGCTGGCTTCACCGAGAAAAAGTCTTCTTCGAAATCCAAATAAGCTTCTTACATTCTGATATGAGAGCCTCCGATCTTACCTTCCAGCCGGTAGTCTCCTTACTGTACCTGAATAGTATTAAACCAGTTACTTGCTGCCCAACCTTTATAGTAAATGCTTTAGGTGCACCTAGGCCTTAACTAACAATCCACTCCAGTTAGTTCGGTCTTTAACTAACTGTGCCTCCAGTAGCGCACTCCAAGTCGCTTAAGGTCCCCTTCTTCTTGTGAACGCTACCTAAGGTAAGATCTTCCTCTACTGTGTTGTCCCTCCGGATTAGATTCGAAGCCTCTGCGGGTCAGAGCATTGGTGTCCATTCGCTCTACATGTCCTAGCCATCTCAGGTGACTGTTGCTGGCCAGGAAGATGTCGCTGTACAGCTCGCATAGTGCGTCTCCGAATCTTCTCCTTCAAAGCCCGTCAACGCAAACGGGATCGAATATTTTTTGAAGGATTTATCTCTTGAAACGATTACGGATATCTTCATCCTCTTTCAATAGGGTCGATAATTCTCCGCCATAAAGTAGGGATGATCAAGGTCTTATATGGAGTATCCTTAGTTGTTCGGGACAGGGCTTTACAACTCAATAGCATTTTTAGCCTAGAGAAACAGCGAGGCAAGAGTGATTCCTCGGTTAAATTCCACTGGGGTGTTGTTGGCATAATGCATGGCATAGCCAAGATAGACAAAGTCCTTCACTACCACGAAATTGTAGCTGTGAATTGTTACGTTCTGTCCAATTCGTCAATAGTATGTGTCCCGTCTTGTTGACAGCATATACTGGGTTTTGCCTTCATTTACCGGTAAACCCGTTTTGGTAGCTTCCGTTTCAATACTAGCGAACACACCAGTGCCAGCCCACTGAGTTCTCCCAATTATGTCGATATCATCGGCATACGCTAGTAGTTGCACAGGCTTTTGAAAGATTGTGCCTCCAGTGTTCACTTGTGAGTTCCGCACAATTCTTTCAAGTACTCGTATGATGTCAAAAAAGTCACATCAGGCGCGGTACCTTGCCTTAAACATTTTTAACATTAAAGGTCCCGGTTAAGTCGGTACCGACCTTGATCAATCTCAATCGTCATTCTGCACAGACGGACGAGCTCAGCAGGGATGCCCAAACTGGAAATGGCTTTATATAGCTCGTCCCTATAAATATTTTCATATGCGGCCTTAAAATCGATAAAGAGATGGTGAGTAGACGGTGAGAAGATTTGGGCTTCTTGAGGTTTTCCAGGATCTGCCAGAGTGTGAAAATTTGGCCGATTGTGAATTTTCCTGGCTCGAAACCGCTCTGATAAGGACCGATCACGCTATTGAGGAAGGGTTTTAGACGTTCGAACAATATAGTACGGCAGATAAGATCTTGTGTCTGATGCTGATTATACATATACTTCTATGGTATAGTTGGCACAGCTGAGGGATCTCCTTTTTTGTGGATGAGACATACACTGTTGGGATTCAATTCATCAGGCAGAGTGTCTGACTAGATCTGAAAAATGAGTTTGTGCATACTCTCCACAAAGTCGTTACCAGCAGCTTCGAAAAACCTCGCCATCACGTCCTGCTGATTTATTAGATTTTAGCTTAGATATTGCTATCCTCGCTTCGATTTGGTAGACGGACGTTGAATGGTCTATTCTGCCTGAAGGCCGGATATTGGGCTTCGTCGCCGTTATATAGTCTGCAGAAGAAGTTTTTCCATATTCTCAGCACCGACAGCGACTCATCTTTTCTTCATCTCTACAGGGATCCTTACGGGTCTTCTTGCTTTTATACATTCCCTTTACCTGTTTGTAAAGCTTCCGTATGTTGTTCCTGGAGTATAAACTCTCAATATCTCCGATGGCGCGCTTCTCGTGCTATTTTATCTTCTTCTGGAGAAGCCGGTGTTCTTCCCATCTCTTCTGCTCGTATAAATCAGGAGCAGCTTTCGTCCTTCGTTGCAGCGCCGCTTTATAGCCTTCTTGTTAAGCTGCATTTCCTTGCCGGTATTCTTCATCAAACCAAGGATTTCTTTATGGTGGTCCACTGAAACCTAGCACATTAGCTGCGGCGTCTCAGATGGCACGTTATCAGCGATGCCACTGGTCTTTGGTACTTGATGCTAGCGGTATAGGAGTTGTTGAGAAATTTCGGGATACGCGTTCAGCGAAGATTCTGGCGGTTTCTTGCGATTGTAGCTTTTCTACGTTTTACCTTGGAAAATCCGTATTCGCAGCTTGGCTGCAACAAGGTGATGATCCGAGTCAATGTTGGTTGCCCGGAACTTGAGTTGGCGTTTCATGATCGAGAGACTGCAATATCCCCTTGTGTATACTGAGATGAGCAAACCGTGTGCTTGCTATAGTAATGCTTCGTCCCGCCGCAAAGTCAATAAGCCTAAGTCCGTTGCCAGACATGGCGTCATATGGGCCATGCTTACCAACTGTCCCACCAAAGGTGTTCTCCTTTCCTATCCTGGTGTTGAAATCGCCTGGTCTTTATTCTTTGTCTTCTTTAGGGGAATGGGCGCATATTAGGCTTATGTTAGCGAATTTAGCATTAATGCAGATTGTCATAAGACGCTCGGTCATTTATCGGAAGCACAAGAGGTGTTCCCTAAGCCTGCCGCATATAACAAATCCGCATAAGCGCTATTTCTGTTCTCTATAGCAATCACCATAGTATACATCACAGCTATTTATCCTCCTTATGTCCAGCCCATCCCATCGCACTTCTTGGATGGGTGTAATATCTGCGTGATAGCAGTCAAATGCCTCAATTAATTATTCGGCTGCACATGGCCTATTAATGGTGCAAACATTTCACGCACAGATCCTAAAGTCGTTGCCCTTAAAACCTTTTCAAAGTGAAGTGAATGGCCTGGGTTGAAACAGTGAGTCCGGTTTCATCCCAGGCCATTAGTTGGTTCGTTTTATCTCTTCCGTATAGCAACTATGCTACTGAACGAGCATGCCCTTGCCATTTCAGCCCGCATGAGTGAGGGTTTACTAATGCAGTTACCGGGGACCACCACTGGGAGATAAGGCAAGAACTTGATTTTTGCACTGCTGGCCCAATCCTTTCTCCCAGTTAATGCTGCCTGATAACTAAAATAGTTTGCAACTAGATCAAGCGATAGTGTGTAGTCTAGGAGATGATCGACTTTCACAGTCCACTTGCTACTGTCCCAGAAAATATGGTATTGTGGGCGTTAGCATTATTATTACCAACTTCCTGTAGTCACAGTATTCAATGAAGCAGGAGCGAACTTTTGGTGATAGTGGCAGTACCTATTCATTCAGGAACTAAGTGACGCAAAGGCGAACTTCTGCAATTTTCCGTTCGTGCATAGGTCTTCAGCAACTGAATCTTGGTGCAGTGTTCTCAAAACTTACGTATTGAGACTGCATTCAGCATGAGCTGCCACAGTTGATCTCAGCGGTTGTTATATTCAGCGTCGTGTAGATAGACTGCTGTCAATACCGTGCTTTATAATTCGAAGTTTTCCGTGTACTTTTCTTGGTTGCAGCACCGGTCCAACGGTTTCAATCGACCATTGTGTGTAAGTAAAACCACCATCTGCATGGGTTTGTCCGCTTCGACTGACTACCCTCGTCCGAAACTGCACACTTTACAGACTTCATTGACGCCAGAAAGTGCGAGAAATCTTCTTCCTTTTGGCCTGTTTGAGGTAAAAAAGCTGCAGCTGCATGATTTTGACTACTTTCAGTTGGTGTTGCTTCCACCGACATCTTCATCTTTGCTGTGCTGGAGTAACTGCACCTTCGATTACACTACTGCATCGACCTCATGGTTTTTTCTGCTTCAGTTGTGGAAGATCTGGACTGCAACAATGCGAACGTTAGTACAATCCAAATCTGTGGTGTGGCACGTCGAACAAAAAAAGGATGAAAGTCATGACATTCACTGCTCATCGTCTACAGAGCAGAAGCAGAGCTTGACTCGTTATAAAGACTTCGGCCAAAACCAATAAGTTTCCGAAATGTCGATCTATATCCAAGAAAAAGACGACTCCCCAACAAAACTTATGACGCCAACGTCCCAACCACTTCGGTAAAATTGATGATGATGGTCCACTAACCGCCTTGTTGGTACTAATACAAAGCAAACTCTAGTCAATCATTTGAATTTCAATATCGTGCACCATGCTGTGATTACCTCCAGCAAACCCAAACCAAAACTAATCAATGTGTATCCACAAACAGGACTTTGTAAACCTAGTTTATGTATCCGAACACATGTACTTGAAGCAACAAATCAAATCATGGCTCAATCCCAAGGCCGGATTCAATATTTCTTAAGAAAAAATCCCCCTAACCAAATTGACCGCAATCAAGGATCAAAACAACAACACAACATTTCCTGTCAGAACAAGCTGACTTCCCTCCGTTCTATTACCAAAATATTTTTCCTCCCAATATTAATGATTCATATCCGAAATGAGAAGCAGCAAAGAAACCGCCCCAACTACACAGCATCGAGGCCCTGATCCTTAAATGCCTGAAACGACAATGAGAAAAATTGTATTGAACACAATAAATAAAACGGATACAGGTCTCTCTGGCTCTTGTCTTCGGATGCTTTCCAAGGTCCGTCCATCCACCCCCACTCAAATATATTTGCCGCCCATCGAAATCGATTTTTGTGTCATTTTAGGAGCGGGATACCATCCCTTAAAATAGCCAAAGGATACAACCACCCCAAAGAGGAAGTTGTAACATAATATTCCCAATCCAATACAAATCTATGGATACCTTACAAGGAAGCAAGGAACAAACGACGAGGTGCTAAATAAGTGTCCGACTTAGAAACGACACCATGGGGTTCTATAGTTTCGTAGTTTCGGAACCGCCATAAATCCTGCATGTACTCGCACTGCTAGTCCACTGAACTGCAGGGGCTTGGCTGATGAAATGTTTTATTGGTGGTAATTTGGAGCTTACCTCATTGCAGATAGATGCACAGTCTTGTCTAGGATGCAAACGAAACGGAGCATTACTCGTATCTTGGTGTAATCCTGACGACAAATTAATGTGCTTCTGTTGAACAGACGTACGGCAACATGAAAGCAGTGAATTGTCCTTGCGGAATGGAATTAGCGTATTTTTGAATATTTCATACGGACACTCCAAGTGCGCTCATGACAGAGTGATGCATTTTCGAGGAAAATATCAAACCATCTGCAAAATATCTCTTCTTCAGAAGGATTAAGTGAAGAAAGGAAAAGTGTGGGCGAACAGACTGGTATCTCTGTTCGAAAAGTCGTACGTACTGCAGCCCGCATTCAATCGCATTCACAAAGTTTCCAATTTTATGGAGCTTCAGAGGAGGATATTCATTTGTCCATCAACCAGTGCTGATAGATGGTAGAGAGCAGACTTTTTGTGAACGACTTAAGCGTAGATTTGAATCAAGGATTCATGTGTGAATCAAGGGTGCATACTATGAAATGAATGCGGGACTGTGGCATGCGAAAATTTACTTTTTCTCAAGTTTTGAATGTTCAACAGTCCTTGGAGTGGTGGATAATTGTCTGAAAAGTACTTGTGTGATTGCGTTGTGCGGGTCTGTACAAATTCCTGGAATATTCACTACGAAATGTCTTTGTTGAGGTAAATCAATCGCATAGTAGAAATTAGCAGTGAGAAAGATCCTCTTCAGATTGTCAGGCAATTTAGTATTTGCTGTGCTACCAAAAGTTGAGGCAAGTTAAAACTTTTTCGCCAGCGATAACGAGGCATTCTTATGCTTTGCAGGTACAAAGTGCTTTGCCTACTGAAGCTTTTGAAAGGGTTAAGTGCAGTCAAATTGAAGATATCCTACAACAAAAAAGCCGAGGATATGATGTTCTTTTATTTGTATATCCCATCCAAACAATTTGATCCTTTCCGATCACACTAACCAAAGAGGCAGTTTATTGTTCAGACAGCGAATAATGGACAATTCATTGTTGGAGATTGATACACAGAAAATGTATTGCGAGGAGTTGTGAAGAGTAACGAATGCCCAGGTGAGTTGGGACGGATCTTGCCGCATAAGGTGCCACCGACGAAGCACCTTATGCTATCCGAACTATTTTTAACCAAGTCGATCTCGACACAACGATGAAGAAGGTCTAGGAGATGGAGATCGAGGAAGAGCCTTTTCAAGAACAAGATGAAAAGTGAAGAACATACAATACATTTGCCTGATGGTTTACTTAGTCCTTAAGGCCTTTAAGGGAGGTGCATACCCAAGTATGGCCCATACACGACAAGATATGGTTAGACATTTTTAGGCAGTTGAAGAGGGAAGTGTAGGTCGACACAACGCAATACAAGGAATACGTTAAGTGCATGACCGAGTATGGCGGAGGAATCCACTGAGATTTCTTAAATCCCCATCACGCCGTCATCAAGGAATCCAGTAATACTACATGGCAGCAGATCGTGTTCGACGCTACTTTTAAACCATTTGTTGACTCTTCTCTGAATCACATGCTGCTGGGTGGACCTAAATTCCAGACAAATGCTTAGCCATTATTTTGATGGACCGTTGTCGAAAAGATGTATCAAATCCGCGTTAACACAGCAGATGCAAACTACCACCTGATTTTCTAGAGAGGAGATTCCAGCTAGATTCTAAGGATTGATCGGCTGGATAGGGTAACCTTTGGTACTGCACCAGTGCCATATCTTACGAAAAGAATAATTTAGCAATTTGATACTTGGCCACTTATATCATTAGAAAGAAGACCTATAGGGACGATATTATGTATAAATAGAGCTGGCTGAGTTGCTTTGGCCCAACACGAACTCAAATGTATACCAGACCTTTCCAAAACCGCAGGTTTCCATCTACTCAAGCAAGCCAAGAAGAGGTAGGTAAAAGTGGGTGTTGGAAAGACCAACCCAATTGTGATGCCACACGGATCTATGATCCGCTTACTCATGTAACTAGTTGTCATGATGGAAAATTATTGCTTCGTGTCTGGTCGCATATTCCGGGCGTTTTTCGGCCACTGCTCTTTTCAAACGGATTAATTGTGTTCGGTGGCGTTGTCCATTGATGGTTTCATCTGGTTTTAGCAGCTCATAATACAGCACACCCATCTGATCCCACCAAATACAGAGCATTACCTTCGCGCCATGGATATTCGGCTTTGCCGTTGATTTGGCTGGTTGGCCGGGTTTCACATATGATTTTGTGCACTTGAGGTTGTCGTAATGGATCCGTTTTTCATCACCAGTAACAATCCGATGCAAAAATGACTTCCTTTTGTGGCGTTCCAGCAGCATTTCGGACATGCAAAACCGCCTTTCGACGTCTCTCGGCTTAAGTTCATGTGGAACCCAATTTCCTTGCTTTTGAATATATCCAGCTGCTTTTAAACGTTTTGAAATGGCTGCTTGAGTGACACCCAAAGATTCTGCGAGCTCTTCTTGTGTTTGGCAACAATCTTCCTAGAGTAATGCTTCCAGTTCTTCATGCTCAAACTTTTTTGGCTGCCCAGGACGTTCATCGTCTTCCAAGCCAAAATCACCACTTTTAAATCGTGCAAACTACTTTTGGCACATTCGCTCAGCTAGCGCATGTTCACCATAAACTTCCACCAAAATACGATGACTTTCGGCAGCAGTTTTCTTCATATTAAAGTAATGAACGCCCCGCAAAAAATTATTGTTGTTGAGGCGCAAATAAATGATATACACTGAAATGACGTACAATGACAGTAGCTTTCCAACGTATGTTCCAATGGAATAATACAAGTTACGCCATCCCTTAGCAACCAAGCTATATTTTGCTGTATCGGAAAAGACTAAACTGGTACCTGTTTCCTGGGAAACAGGGCAAGATCAGTTTTATAGGGGTTTACTCCCAATCCACAGCGATCTGCCCAACGGGTTAATCTGTTGAGATTTAGCTGAAAGAGTTCTTTAATGGTATTAAGGTGCTTACCTGAGACGGCTATAGCAAGGTCACCCGCATAGGCAATCATCCTGCTACCACCCGCTTCCAGGTATATCAGCAGTTCATTAACCACTAAGTTGCTGAAAGGATATCTCTGCTGACACATTTTTTAGCAGAAGCCTCACCTAGTTTGGAGTTGATTATCCTGCTATTTAGCATAAGATTGATCAACTCCCCAAGTGAGTCGTCCACCTGCAGAGTTGACAGCGCAGTCGTGTTGACGATTAAAGGCACCCTCTATGTCCAGGAAAGCGACCATTGTGTACTCTCTATACTGTACTCAAGTGTAGGCGGAGACAAACCACAATCTGGGAGTGTTGAGCTGGCCGCAAAGTGTGCAGCAAGCAGATTGGCCTTGTCCAAAGAGCTCACAGCTGGAATGTCATTATGCATGAGCGTTGGGATGGAGGATGAGGCAGAATTTCTAATATTTTTGACGAACGGCCAACAATTTTTACCAGTAGTATTTTTGGCCTCAGTTTTTGGTCGTAGTGGAATTTCACACGCTTAAGAAAGGCGTTGCCGTAATTCCTGGCTCGCTGGTCTTGTAGGACCGAAAAAACATTTCTTTAACCCTGACATCCTCTTTACAGCTTGAGTCGTACCATGCCTTTTCTTTTGGTTTGATACTCTTCATCCGATGAGGGATAAAGTTTCTCATTCCAAAGAGAATGGTGTCTGTGATCATAGCAGCTGCGGCATCCACGACGTTATCGAGGAAACATAACGACCAGCTGAAATTTCTAAAGAAGCGGTTAAGACCGCTCCAGTTGGCTTTCTCGTCTTGCCTTACGGTTCTTTTAGGAATCTTTTCTCTAACTGTGTGGTCGGTGTACGAGAAATTAGCTGATATGACACAGTGGTCCGACGAGCCTAGAGGAGATAGCACACTGACCTTGTATTTGTCGGGGTAAGATGTTAAAAACAAGCCCAAGGTGTTGGCGGTATGACTATCAACGTCTGGAATTCATGTGGGCTCATTTTCAAGCTGGGGCAGTTTGTTTTTCCCAGCCAAGATCTCAATGCACCGATCTTTGGGTGTTGTCTCTCCAGAATGTCGAAGCGATCCAGAATTGTGTATTTTGAAATCAGGCGTAATAACGATTTCAGTATGAGGATACAGGGATACAATTCTTTGTATGGAGTCAGACAACGCATCGAATGCTGTCCAGTTTGGGGCTTCTGTAAATGAAGCAATAGTGGATAATTTGCTTACTGAGATGGAATTTTAACCACTGAAATTGAATTCCGGATTGAAACAGGTGTTACGTGCAAATCACGCCAGAAAAATCCTCCATTCCCTTTGGTCCTGTTGTTGTCTGTTTCACCCCTCTACCCTCCTGCCATTTTTCGTTTCGTCCCCGTTCTTTTCTTCCCGTCATAGTCTGGATTCCACGGTACAGGCGGGATTTACTGGATTCTTTGGATGACGTATAGGTACCCCGGATAGAGCCAGGCGAACGGTCTGGAAACTTTAGCGGACGGACGGTCTGCCCCCTTGATGACCGAAGATGTCGACACCCCAGCAATGGCCGAGAGCTCATCCTAAATTCTACAAATTCAAAAAGCAATAAGTGTGAAAAAAAGCCCACGATTCCCACGATCCGTTCCCCTCATTCGTGTCTGCAAGCAGACTTACGGGCCCCGCAGTGGAATTTATTAATAAAAGTTCCCTTCCTACTTGGAGGTCACTAATTGGGCTCCCTTAAATTGTTCCCAAAAGAACCATGGGTCCGAGGGTGTAATGTGGACTCAAGCAGTCACTCGACAGACAGAACGAACAAGACAAACACGACAAAACATCGACTGGTGTGATTATGTGGTTCAATAGGGAGGCTGTCAGAGCTCTGGAAGTGAGTCCCTTTACTCTGACAGCTGAGTTAGTGGAACCACGTATGAATGTTTGTGTGTGTGGGAGAGGCAACTAGCCGAAATGCGCGGCTAGAGTAATTGAGATCTAGCCATCATAGTGGACAGTGCCACCATTTTGAAAAACGGAAAAAAAAGGAAAAAAAAGCACATACAAAAGACCAAAAAAAAAGTAACGATTAACAAAAAAAAAAAACCGGAAAAGACTAACACAAGAACCTACAGAGATAAATAAAACGAACGAGGACAACACATACCCATCAGCCGCATCAGGATTGACGGAAGAAAACGAGACAAGGAAATCACTCCGTCCCAAAGACGACCAAAGAACCGACCACAATCTACAAGCCAAGTGACTGCGGCAGAAAGTATAACCCCCTCTCACCAGCCCGGCATAGAGACAGGAGCGACCCCAAGTAGGCAGGGAAACAGCTAAGTACCCCTTGAATTTGATTATTTGTGTGATCTTATTTGTGTGATCTTCCCCTAGTCGGGGCTATTTTGCGAAACATAGAAACCCGTAAGGTTCCTTAGCGTTTTCTCGGCAAACCCCGTAACCCTTTAGCGGTTACTTTTGAAATGTTCGCGACCCCGTGGCCCCAGTGAGTCACCCAGTTTTGTAATCGTACGTGGGCCTTCCGCCGGCCGTCAAACCTAGTGTAAATTTTGTTGGCTAAACCTTTAGGTGGGTAACCCCTTTGGTGTCCCACGATTGTGACTTCTTTTGTATCATATACGGCCGGCCCGGCACCCGCCTCTCAATAATTTAAAAATTTCCTACATTGTGGTGGAGTTTGGTAAACTATATCACTACGCACGTAAATGGCGAGACCGCGGTGAGAGAAGAATAATGACACTAGTTCGTAGCTTCAAATCAGAGTGATCTGAGAGGTTGGCCGGGTATCTACCTGTGTTTCACTAAGTGCTAAAACAGCTGTGAATTTACAGACGGGGACGTACGCAGAAAAGTGATTATAAAGTCACTACAAAGAAAGACAAATACAAAAAAACACAAACAGCGACGTTACTCTGGGATGCGTGTGTGGTGTTGTTTATTGTCACGTCTCCTATGCACGTAACCCTCTCCGAAAGACTGATCCTCCGATCTACTCTTTTCACTGCGTGCTACATTTGTAGCCTTTGGTCATAGAGGATGTTGTGTCTTGTCAATTTCTCTTTCTCTCTTTGATGCACTTGTTAACATACTGATCGAGTGTCAACGAATCCAGGCGGTACATGTATAGACAGCGAACAGTGCACATCATAAAATAAAGCCATAATATAGTATTCAGAGTATTAACGCGTTTTATTTAAATATACGATACAACAGAGGAGGTTACGGGAACACTCTATTTCTTGTACCTTGATTCAGAAGCTCTAAATGCTGGATGGCTGCTGGCACCAAAAACATTCCTTCTAGTGGTGGCAGTAGTTATGCTTCAAGTTTTGTGTTCCACCCATTTCTGAGTACTGCTGGTGATTGATTTGATGTTTTACCTTCGATAAACCTATCTACTCAGCGTTCAATACGGTATTAACAGTTTTTTTTTTAAAACTACCCTTGAAATAAGGATTTACTGATAAAAGCAGCGCTTTTGTTAAGAATATCAGTTTTTGGTTCATTAGTCAAATGATACAACTAAAATCCAATCCCGCATGGCTCAAAGGAAAGTTTTTTTTTTATTTTTTAGGACGAGTATCTATGACTACCCAGATGTCGGTCGGGAACTTCAAAGTCTCCCTTTCTAAAGCCATTATCTTTGAAATATTTTCTTTGAAACTCCATACCCACAATGACGGTACTCTGCATACCACAATTTACCCAATTGCTGACTAATATTCAAGAGAACCCAAACACACTAACGCACTTAAGACCCTTTAAAGCAGATTACCCTTATCCCCATTAAAGTTGACAAAGTGTCCTTCTTCCATACAAAAGGGTTTCAAATTGAATACCGTTGTTGTTGTTGGCGAAACCATTTGTATATCCTGTGCTAAACGAGAATGATAACAAAAACTTTTGCTTCTCGGCTTTTGTAATGATTACGAATATCCACCATAATTTGCATCCTTTTGTCTGGCTACAGAATAATGGATATTTCAATTTGTTTGTCTCATAAAAATGAGACACTTAAGCTACGAAACGAATACGAATACGAATACCTTTTGGGGCATTTTCTTCCATTTAACAATGCACGTCGGTATCTTTTGTGAGAAAAGGATGCATTTCAAATCGAGTCCTGGCTTCATTTGCCTGGATCGCCTGGTATTCCTCATTAGCATAACATAATACGAGTACAACTGGAAAACGAGATAAACTTAACATAAGTACGGTATCATTATTAGTGCAGAGGACCTGCACTTGACATTTTCAATGGGGCAAAACTAAGTCCCAAAGTCAAGTCCAAATTCATGTTTATGTCCTTAATCCGTATTGTGGAACTCGTGCAATCTGTGCTCATCTAATCGACTTGCTAAACGATTTCTGAAAGTGAAACAAATATCAAATCAAGGACAAAAGTAAAATTAAAGACTACCCCAAGATAACCAAGACGAAGGACTCACCGACAAACACCAAAATCTTGTTCCGTATTCCTTCGTGTTCAGTTGTGGCAGTTTTCTGGTACACGGTCCCCCACAAATTTCAGGGTAAATGACACGTTGAAAGGAATCTATTCGCCGTTGTACCTTAATTTTATTCCGTTTGCTTATTATCCATACCTTTGTCCTGTGGCCCGTTTACAGGTCTCATGTCTGAGAAGCTTTGCTTTTCCTTGTTCCTTCATGTCCTATCCTAACTAAGGAATGGCACGAGTATGAAGACAATGTGGTAGCTAACTTAGAGGCAATTACTACGACAAAACAGCAACGTCATTGTCTTATACGTGATTCCTTGTCCTCGTGCTCTTGTTCGCCCTCGTCTTCTTGCTCGACGAGAAACAAGGAAAACAACGACAACGACAAAAACGACAAAAACGACAAAAACGACGACTGTGTGGGATAAAGCTGGAAGCGGTCCAGTTGAAGTCACGTAGGAATCATTAGGTTGTCACGCGACAGAGACGCAACGAGTGGGGGAGTACGAGTATGATGTCAATTAGGTTGAGTAGACTATTAACCGGGCTTTTTCGGATATGATCCAGAAATATTCACGGAATCTGGTGGCTTGGTCATGCTGATAGCTATGACGATGGTAATAGTGGTGCTGATGGGTGATGGCAACATGGTGGTGGTGTGCCCCTTTTTGTTGCTTTTAAATTGAAAAAGTTTTACGTGGCCTGGGAAACTGGTAGAATGGTAATTTTCGTGAATTTTCCCCTTGAGTAGGTTTTTCTTTTTTTTGGAATTTTTTCTGGTTGAAGGTTTTTGAAAATGAGCGCTGTTGAGGTTGATTAATTAAAAATTTCGTATCCAATGGGGTGAATTTTAAGATTTTAAATAACAGCGTAGATAGTGAGTATTTTAACAAGGAAAGCACGTAATTGTCGTTGTCACGTTATGCATCAGGGGATGGAATCAGTGTCAGTACTTTCCGGATTTTTTCGGATTTGGGATTTGTCACTTCCTTAAGTGACACAATATGATCTTTAGTGTTCGTTGTAGGTTTGGGAGCACTTACTCTCAAAGTTTGAAAAGTAAACTACTCCGTTCGAGATCCTGATTGAGGTCATCATGCATCTGTTTGTTTAGTTCATCGAACCCGTTGTGGTTTGAGTTCTGCTATGCACATAGGTTCCTCCTCATTTTTAAGATGGATCGTGAAAGTCTCAGCTGGGTTTTAGTGTTGAAAACATTGCTTTTCCAGATTGAAGTCATCATACCGAACGTGGCTTTTGTTTTATTGATCCTGCTATCCGAGAGCATACTTTCAACAGTAAGGAAGTTGGATGTTGATTTGAGCGTTGGTGTTAGTTTGAGTGTTGGAGACGGAATTGTTTTGGGTTTTAGTTTTTGCCCTGGTTCATATGCTTCTGCGGATAAGTAAATGGCCGTTTGGTGTAGGTCCATTACCTCGTGTGAAATCAAACTGAAATCAAAATCGGCGTTCCAGATATGATGTCTTTGTCCGTCTCAGTGCCATATTTGTTCCCGATCAGAGTCTGAAACCGAATCGTTACTTGTTAAATAATTTAGTACAAGAGGGAAGTGATATTGCAACTTTTTTGAGTGTAATATTCGAGATGCCTAGCATTCGTTGCACAGGGTTCTTGGACAAAACCAAGATTTACATATGTCGTCTTCGGCAGTGCGTTTGCTAAAGATGTTCGAGGCACCTTTAACGCAGTGTAAATTATATTGTAGCGATTTTAAGGAGTCCACCTTTGGGATCAAAGAGGGTCAGTCTTTTTTTCTTTTTTTTATAATTTGCGCGAGCTCAAGGGATTATTTTTTTTAGTACCCTTAAAATGTTTGAACACAGCGCGGGCGAAGGTAAATCAGAGAGGATGGAAAGAGAGGTACCGGTGAACGTTGGTTTTAAATGTTTGAACGTTATAATGACTAGGAAATAAAGAGCTCGGCAGGGCACTGCATAAGCGAGTTGTGCGGCTTAGGAACGAATCACGATATTTTAGAGTATGTCCGAAAGTGGGCTTGAGGGTATACTGATGAGCATTCTTCATAGCGAGATGGGTGTTACGGTAAAAAGTTTGAAGGGGCGGAATGTTACTGGCGATTTCTATGGAGCACTGGTGGTGGAAATTGCGATAAAACAGAATGAGGCACGAGACATTACGTCGGTGTTCAAAGGTGTCATTAATTGTGTAAAATTAGCATCAGCTATAATTTTCATCGCACGGTTTTGAACCGTATCACGAATTTTGGGCAGATGAATGACTTATATATTGAGACCAGCTCAGAAGGGGAAAAGTATTTCTTACATCGTTTGAAGAAAGCTAGACATTTCGCAATATTTTTGGCGATATCGAATATGTGGTCATTCCATCGTAAGCAGTCATTGACACACATGCCGAGAATGGAAAGTTTTTCGGTTTCGACGATGCAAGTGCCATTCATGGATAATGGCTGAGTGTTGAAATTTCGCTTTAACGACAGCAGATAGCATTGTGTTTTGGAAGCATTAAATTCCACTCGGTTGATAGTTCCCCAATTGGTTATGCTGTTAATATCGGAATTTAATGAGCTTAGCATACGCTGGCGTTCCCGTTCTACAGCCGAAGAGCAGGGGCGTGAGTCCAGGAATGAATATGAAAAGCAGAGAGTACTGTCGTCAGCAAAGGAATATATTGAATTCGAAGTAGCAGACAAGAGATCGTTCATGAAAATTAAAAAGAAAGTCGGAGACAGAACGGAACCCTGTGGCACACCAGCATTTATTTTGTGAATATCAGACTTGAAACCGTCCAACAATTGAGCGTTCTGAGGGGTAATTTCTAACCCAGTGGAGAAGAGAGTCATCGATCCCAAATGTACGCATTTTCAACAAAAGAGCCTGATGCCAAACTCTGTCAAATGCCTTAGAAATATCAAGTGCAACTATCTTGCTTTCGCCAGATTGATGTACGCTTTAGTTCCACTTTTCGGTGAGACGTGCCATCAGATCACCAGTGGACCTGTTGCTACGGAAGCCGTACTGCCGGTCATTAAGAAGTTTCCGCGTTTCGAGATATTTCATGAGCTGACGGTTTATCAGCGTTTAAGTGACCTTGGAAGGAAGAGACGAAAGTGCAATGGGTTTGTAGGAAGAGAGAGAAGAAGATTCCGCTTTTTTAGGGTCAGGCTGGATAAATGCTGCTTCCCATCTTCTCGGAAAGGGTCCTAAAGAGTAGAATTGATGAAAAAGCTTACACAGTGGTTTTGCCGGCGTGGAGGAACACCTCTTCAGAAGAAGGAAAGACATACCATCTGGACCACCAGATTTGTAAATGTTAAGACCTTTAACTACTCTTCCTACTATACGAGTGCGAAAATGGATTCATCCCATTGAAGATTCCCCTCAAGTGTAGACCGAGACAAAGCACAATCTGAAAATATTGAACTGGCCGCAAAGTGTGCAGCAAGCAGATTGGTCTTGATTAAATAGCTGACAGCTGTAATGTCATTGTGAATAAGCGTTGGGATGGAGGATGAGGCAGAATTTCTGATGTTTTTGACGAACAACCAAAAATTTGTACTACCTTTGGGATATTGTGTTGCACCCTATATTCAAACGCACCCACTTAAACGTAACGTCATCAGTATGACACTGTTCTTATGTCAAAAAAAAAAAAACTCTAAATTTTTTTCTTCTTCTTCACGTGTCCGCCATCGAGGTTAACTTTTTAATTACTTTTTGTATCGTTCATTAATAAAATCATCTTCAATTCTTTCGTTGTTAAAAGTTGGTTTGACTTTTATATACAGTTTTTGGTTTTGGAATTTTACACGCTTAAGTACCATAAGACGTTGTAGTCATTCCTGGATCGCTTAAAAATTTTTCGGTTTTCCTCTGTTGGGTTGGTCTTGAAGGACCGAAAAAACATTTCTTTAACCCTGACAGCCTCCTTACAGCTCGAGTCGTAAAATGCCTTTTCTTTTGGTTTGATACTCTTCATCCGATGAGGGATAAAGTTTCTCATTCCAAAGAGAATGGTGTCTGTGATCATAGCAGCTGCGGCATCCACGACGTTATCGAGGAAACATAACGACCAGCTGAAATTTCTAAAGAAGCGGTTAAGACCGCTCCAGTTGGCTTTCTCGTCTTGCCTTACGGTTCTTTTAGGAATCTTTTCTCTAACTGTGGGGTCGGTGTACGAGAAATTAGCTGATATGACCCAGTGGTCCGATGAGTCTAGAGGGGATAGCACACTGACCTTGTATTTGTCGGGGTAACAAGTTAAAAACAAGTCCATGGTGTTGGCGGTATGACTATCAACGTCTGGTATTCGTGTGGGCTCATTTACAAGCTGGGGCAGTTTGTTTTCCCCAACCAAGATCTCAATGTACCGATCTTTGGGTGTTGTCTCTCCAGAATGTCGAAGCGATCCAGAATTGTGTATTTTGAAATCAGGCGTAATAACGATTTCAGTATGATTATACAGGGATACAATTCTTTGTATGGAGTCAGACAACGCATCGAATGCTGTCCAGTTTGGGGCTTCTGTAAATGAAGCAATAGTGGATAATTTGCTTATGGAGATGGAGTTTTAACCACTGAAATTGAATTCCGGATTGTAACAGGGACTATATTGTGGTGGGACTTGGTACAGTGGACAGTGCACCAAGAATATTCTCGCTCACAACCCGCTATCTTGAAAGTCGTAAGAAGGTTGAGCAAGGCTCTAAGCTATCCCTAGATATCGCCCCTTCCACTTATTGTTCACAATAATGATCATTGGCTGCCTATAAGAATGGGTAGATCTGTGCTTGGAAGACAGACTTAAGTTTTCTAAATGAGGAGTTGAATTTAATATTATCGTCCTCCGGAAAGGTAAATCCATTGCGTCCTAGATCGATTTTTGAGTCAGCTAGATTTCTGGATGCAGGGAAAGTCGATGACGTATTTTATTCCGCAGCAGGAGTTCTGATGTCATTGCAAGGTCATGAAAGCTCCAGTCCATCTTATACCAATGGTCACTTCACTTTGAACAGAAGATGGCTTTGATAGTGTAGCCCACGATATGAATATTAAGTGGACGGAGATTCATCCACGCGTCTAGAACAGTGACGGCCAAGCTGAAGAGGAAAGCCCGCATGCAACCGAAGCAGACTGTTCTTTGAAATTTAGTCACCAACGACTGAAAGCTTGCTCCATCAAACAACAGACGCATAAAATATAATTGTCAGTATCATAGCCGTGTAGATCCAAAAGACCCTCCTCGATGGCAAGGTCTTGCCGAAAGATTATTTACACTATTAGAAGGCCGACAGCAGTTTTGAGGCTTTTCACGTGGCATGTTTAGTCCAAAGATGTTTCTTATCCAGAATACTTAGCTTCTTTGGAGAATTTGATTGTGATGGTATTAAGCACTAGATGGCTCAGATTAGTCAGATCCTTCTCCGTTCCTAGAGCGCTGATCGTCGAAACTATTCATGATCCAACAGTCAGTACAACGCCAACATCTACAGAGGCATGTGCGTAAATACTATTTTGAGCGCTAAGTAGTAAGTCGACAAAAGTGACTTATAGCAGTGGAAACCGGACACCGCCTTGCTGGTTACCTTTGCTAACTTCCGGCATCATATATTGGCCGCAGTCAGCATTAGCTATATCGATGAAAATGCTCAGCGCATACTCCTTCATGTGGAGTGCACTTTCAATTCTGCCGACCATATCTTAAAGCGCACTCTCGCAGGATGTTGGACAAAGGATGTATTCGCAGTTTTGCACAGCTTACCTATTCCATGGTATTCAACTTGAAGGAACTCAAACTGATTGGTCTGAGGTCCCTAGCGAGCTTATATGTATTCGGTATAAAGGCCACCTTTTCTTACATTTCGCCAGGGTACTGGTACCAGGCTAGCAGTGAAACTCCTACATATTTGGAATTGTCAGAAGCTTGTCCATACCTTTGTATAAGGCAACTGGATATAGACAGTGCTGTTTGATGGACTCATTCGTCACCACCACCGATGACCATTACCAGCAACGAGGTCTTGTTTTGTTCAGCTCACTTGCAGCTTTGGTGATAGGAGCTGGTTACGAGCTGTTTCTGATCAATTAAAGGTCTAAACAGTTTCTACTTGTTTTGTTCTGCCGTGCTTCTCCTTAAAGAGTGCCTAGTTGATCACGCCTTTGATAGTCCGATAATCTGTTCAACGGACTTATTGGATAGAGTTGAGTCAACTGCATGCTGTTTTACTTTCGTAACAACTGTTGGCTGAGAAGCAACATTTTGGACCATTGCAATAGGTCAAACGATAATATGAAGTGCAGGAGATGATTGTCTCTTACAATGTAGTGGCTATTGCCCCAAAAAGTACTCTAAGCTGAGTATCGCAACATATGAAAGGCCCATATCTCTCGAGTCACAGTATTCAGTTTCCTTTCGTAGAACCGATAGAACCGAATCCGATAAAACCGAGAGAAGTTCTCGGTCTTTCGGATCGCTTATCATATAGCGGTGTGGTGTGTATATTCCACACCCATGGGTCCTGTAGCGATATATAATGTGGTACTACTACTGAAGGAGCTGGAAATAGGAAGAAGAACACTGTCCATGTTGCATCGATTTAGACCATAAGTTTGCATTACGTAGACAATTATCTTGTCTACACCTTCGCTTAGCTCCACAATCTTGATAACCAGATGAATGCAGTTACATTTCAGCAAGGAATATCGCGGCTATTGTTAGTAGACTATGGCAGCTACCTTTTCCATATATAAAATTGGCCTACTGTGCTGACTATGGACGCCCGGGTTGAATCCACAAGAGGCTGCCTAAACGAGAGGCTCTAGTCAGCCAAAAAGAAACTTTGTGTTCATCCTATGAGGCATCGTTTATTAAACATTCCCATGCATTACCCTCTTTTAAATGCTCACTTTGCATACGAGAGGATCATATGCGGTCTTTGTAACTTTATCACAGTTTTATAGCCTGAAACTCAATTACAAAAGTGACATGCCCCTCCCGCAACCGTTTGGAATACGAAATTGACTGAAACTCATTTGAATAAGCTACCTACCTCCTATCTCGTCGCAACTCACTCGTATGCATATGCAGCATAAGCACACCAGGACCATTAAAAGTGCATTAGACTGCTTCCTAATTATTCACCACTATTTTTGCTTCGCATCCATGAATAAACCCTTACCCGCGACTTTGCTCTTGTCGTGCATGCTAACATAAATGTGTCGTCCTCCAGCAGAAGCATACTTACAAATACACCCGCTGTATCCCACAGCCCTGGGCTAATTAAAGTGTCTGCACCCCGGCAACAAGTTTCAAGCCGACTGGCACTCTATTTTGAAATGAAATTGTGGTCAGCCCAACTGAGCACCTAACTGTCAGTGGCTTTCTAATTGTAAGCACACGCTTAAGGGATGACGAAACGGAATCCCTTCAACGGGGCTCGACTTGTGTGCAAAAGTGGCGACAAGTTGTTTACGTTTGTGAATGACGTAACGACAGCAGAATGCAAGTAAAGAGAGCAATCTCACGACAAGAATTCGAATTGAACTTGGAAACTACGAGTACTTCCTTTAGTCAGCAAAATAAATTATTTTTTTAACGACACACGCTGATTACGTGGTCTTGGTTCCGTATGACTGCATCCTTCTTTATGAATAAATCACGATTCAACTGCCACAGCAAAAAGGTCTCTGTCCGTTGGTTCTGCTCGGGGTTCTGATCTCGCTCTTGATGTGCTTCCACTTTCCTTCCAAGAGCAATTGATTCCCAGTCGTAAAAAATCGCATCCCATTAGTGGATGCCTTAGTGGAAGTTATATGCCCCAGCATTTATGAAAAGCCATCAAACGATGGTTTTATGGCGCTCCAATCAGGAATACATGGTGAAGCTGACATTGGAGCAATTTACCAACATCACCTGACTGAAGGCCGGGAATCATTTTGTTGGCTGTTTGCCGTCAGAGTAAGGACTTACTCCACCTGCTCGTGTTTAACTAAAATCGAATTTTCACCCCGCCAATGAATCTTTGGCAACTTGCGTCTGTTCTTTTCCTTTAGGTGTCTTCTGGTTGGTTTGGGGTTAATGGGCGGGTGTGTAGCCGTATGGTAGAAGAGGACCCTTTCAAAGTGGTGATGAAATTTTTCGTTGAAATTAAATTCATCGCCGTTGTCGATAAGGAAATTTCATTCACGCGCGTTTTTTCCATCAGCGGGAAGGACTCTGGTTCGTCCTTGTTTCATACTTGTGTTTCGTGTTCGCATTTGTTTATGAAGGATGCGCACGATGGAGATATGAAACTGATTGGGGTGGAGAATATGACGGATTGATGGGTTCTTTAGTTGAGTTTATGCAAAAGAGATAGGCGGATGGATGTGGGGGGAAGGGGGCAAACATTTATGTTTCCTTCTCAATCATCCTTAGCTGATGGGTTATGTTGGGAAACACTGTAAGGTTGCGGATAGCATTTGCCTTGGAGATGATGGCTTTTTAGTCGAGGTTTTGAGGAAGAATATTTGATGTTTGACAGTCGCTGCAAGGGTTATACTATATTACACGTGATGCTCGAAAGATTTTAGGTAAAGCACAATCCATTAATGAGAGGGTCGCAAACGAAGTGGAAAGGTACACGAAGTTGTAATTTAAGAGGAACTTTACTCCAGGACTGGTTTTAGCAGTTGCTGAGTAGATCTGCATTCATGGGAGAATCGTCGGGATTTTCGCCGAGTGGAACTGATCTACACTACGAGTATGTGATCAAGAAGAGATTAAAGAATGATCCTAGCCCGTGTGTAGATATGTAGTTGACAAAGTCTCTGGCAATTTCTTGCGTCAAACATTCTCACAGTATTTTCAGCGTGCTGTCTGCATTGATTCCAAGTAAGTAGATGTCCAATTCAATGATTCCGTCGCGGAATGCCCGGAAGCGCACAAAACTGAATAACCCACTTGCAGTTGACAACGCGATATAATCAATCTGGCTAAGGTATCGTGTTTTAGTCAGGAGAATGCCGTAAAATGTGGAAAGCACGTACTTTCTGCGACATTGTTGTGGTCAATTGCAAAATCAAACAGCCAACAATCAGTGCGTTGTGATGAGATGTCGCGCATATTGGTACTCACAACGGTGCCTGGCATTCGTATTCAGACATTGCGGTCAAATCTGTCAAAGTCTTCCTTGTTAGCATAGAATTTCTCATACAAGACTATTGTTGACGACTCCAACTGCGATACATTAACCACACGACATTAGCTTTAAGTCTTCCAAGATAAACCTGCATCCATATATGCGTCGAAGTTTTTGATCTTCTTCTTGTTTACTCCTTTTTATCGAATTGATGACGGTTGTGTCAGCCTTATGAGTCTTGCGTGTTTCCACGAGGTGTTCGGCAGAACCTGGTTTGCTCAAAGCACTCACATTTCAAGTATATAAACTGGATCGTCGTTGCTCTTATCACGTTTGTATTAGGCAATTGAATACGTCCTTTCTGCAGTTTTTTTTGTTATTTCCGTCAGAACAGATTACTCAGACGAAGAACTAGTCCACAGTAGTATGTGCAGGCTCTTTAACTTGAATTTATCAGTGTTTTGCACCCAGCACCTACCAGCATCTCCTGGCTAATGCAAGCCAGACAGTCAGAGAGATACGTAATGCTTTGCGTGGTCATTATTACTTTGAAAGCGAGGGTCGTAGGATGCTGTGTCATATATGCCGACCAGGCTTATGTGCTTAAACGACACCAGTACGCATCAAGAAAGTCGCTTACTTCTTAGAGACGTCTGGAAACATTTACTTGATCTGATACTATCCTGGAGAGTCATGCCCTAACCATCATTGGAAGTTCTAACCGCGAGCCCAAGCAATCCCAACGAAGGTCCAGATCCTGAGAAAGTCTCCTTAATCTTGCCTATCAAATTCATCGGTTATACCATTTGCGGGATCTCGTGATACCAACTTCGCTCAATAAGGCCTTGCATTCTTGAACTAGCTCGGAAGACGTGAGAAGGTTCAACAAGCCCTTAAGTGCAGCTTAGTTGGCATTAGAGATGGAAAATGTTTCATTGCCATCACGATTGCCTATATCTTGACTGGAAAGACAGAGGCAAGTTTCCCTTACCGAGGAAAAGCCGGTTTCGTATGTCTTCGGCAGCAGGAACTTCGGTGTTACTTCGCAAGGTGGCATGTCATTAGACCAGTGTCAAAAGACAGTTGATGCCAAAGTTCATCATAACTTCAGATTCATTAGTGACCCTAGATCAGGCTCATTCTTCTTCGCTCTGTGGAGTCTTTTAAAAGCAGCTATGACGTATTTTTCTGGAAGCATAAGATGGAATGGATCTCCTCGGTCACAATCACCATGTCCTGCCGAAACGTCGTTCACACTGCCAGAAAGCCGACAGCGCCACTGTCATATTTTATACGATGACACCGAAGTCATGATAGTACATCCATATATGACTGAACAATGGTCCTGCTAATGTTCCATGTTCTGTTCATATGCTTGCACTGCGCACAAGTCCATCTGCTCCCATATGGACACCTGTGATTCGTCCAAACGACCATATTGTGGGCGACATATTCTCCTGATTTATCAGCACTATGTCGCCTACTTTGATGTTATCACGTCGCTGACTCCAGATTCGCTCGCTTTTGTTGGGTTGAATCCAGTTGCGTCGAAAGTCGTGGCTAGTTCTTCTCTGAACCCTTAAGCTACTATGAGTCAAGTCAACATAATTTCGATCCTGCTGAGTTTTCTCTAGATGAGACGAATCTTCTGGGTTGTTTATTAAACGTCTTCAACTCAAATGGTAACTTTGTGATCCAGTGGAGCACCACTGTCGCCCAAAAATGTTCTCGGCGTATTTTGAAATGAACCGGCTTCAGCAGCCTAAGTCATCAACTTGCACAATAGGCTCGCTGTGCATAGCTCCAGTCTTGGTACGAGTATCAGCATCGCTCGACGTTGAATGCAGATAAACCATTTTGTTGCGTGTGAAGCGTCAGCGAGTCCGTGCAGCTCCAATTTCCTTGTTCTTTCACTGGTCACTGGAACCCCAACGGATGTCCCAAGTTGTCAAGGTGCTGGCGGAATTTCTCCCATTTGGTCTCGTGGTCTGCTGGGATTTGCTCATCCCAATGCATTCCGGATCGCCAGGGGCTCTAAATTATGAATTTTACTCTCACAATTACTAGCGCAAGGTAGCCATTTGGACCGTACGACCTTGTGATAGCACTAACGATTGCGCGTTTCGTAGCTTTGCTCTTCGCTCAGTCCACTTGCACCTTGAGGAGTATATCGATTGTTGAGGTATCCCAAACCAGGTACAGTACCGATGTCCCAATTTCCTCGGGGAGCGTGTGCTCTACATTGTCGATCTTTGGGTCAGCGTAAGCTGATCGCACTAACTGACTCGTTGAAGGGAACTTGTCCAGCTCAAACCCGCATATACTTATTGATGACCCTATGGCTTCGGTCAACTCCGGTGCTCATTATTCTGTGTCCGCACTTGTAAGCATATCATCTATGTGAATGATGTGTCATGAGGATATGCCTCCCTGTTGTCGCTTGCACATCGGATCATAGATCTAACCCTTTTGAAACTACTAGTTGCCTGTAGCCCCTGATCTAGACCTTCCCTCTAAAATATTCTTTGAAAATCCCTCTGCTCCGGATCGCTGCGCATGTGTCACTAATGATTAATTGATTGGAACTGCACGTTGTGCAACGATGTGCCATTATCGGCATTTGGTGTATGTAGAAGGCATACATGTCCGGTCGTGGCTCTCTAGTGGCTTACACCATGTGTCCCAGTTTGATATACTCGCGCATGTATCTCACGGATGTGTCCTTAGCTCATTATCTGCACTTAGTCTTTTTTCCAGTTGAAAAAATCGCTTCATGGTGACAGCTCTGGAATTGCCCAAGCGCGTTTAATGGGAATAGTGAAGACGTATCGCCCGGACGGGTCGCTCCAATATGTGCTCCTGAAGTACTCTTAGACCCATTCATTGTCCGTAGACATGCCACTGGTTCGTTCAGCTCCTCCATCTCCCAAAATTTTCTCAACAGTTCGCCGAGTCACACATCTGGTGAGTCTATTGCCACAATAGAAGTGTTGCTCGGATCCCTTGCCCTCGGTTCGGTTATGACTGGCCAAACAAATACAACCAAAATTTGTGTACTGTGCCATCAGTACTGAATCGTATTTCTTGATATATCCTTTAGTAGCTTGTAGCGGTGAATTGCACCTGCGGTAAGTCCCTGACAGGGACGTTATTTTCGGAATCACAAATAACTGACAGCTCATTGTGAAAGTTGGCTCAACCCTTGGTGATAGACTGACGTATACAGTTCCTGTTAGGAAAGCAATTCCGTGCACTTGTAATTCTTAAGGCCCATTCTTTGGGCCCACCGCTCTATAATGAGGTTTATTTGACTACAGCAACCTAGAAGCGCCCCTCGCCTCAATTCGTTACTCTGCTCTGCTTCTTACTTTGATGCGTGCCGTAGCTAATAGCGCGGAATAAAGTTTTGCACTGCTCTGCTCGTTGTCACCAGGTTTTAAGTAGATCCCAGAATTGGCAGCGCATTGTGACGGGATGATGTACTCATTGCTCCGTTCCGGTCGTGGGCGATGCACAGGTTCGTATGCATCTGATTTACACTCTGTTGGTCGAGAGCTAATCTGCTTGCTCTGCTCTACGTACTATATACGTGCTACCACTGGTAGGCTTCTTTCCAACGGATACTGCTCCAGACAAAGCACACTTTTATGCCTTCTGTAGCACCTCCGACACGCTTCTGTCGGACAGCCCTGCGCAACATCTCCGCTCCTAAGACAATTGGTACGTAGCTTCTCGGTTCTGTTTTACAAAAACAGCGCTATAATGTATGCATTTCTTATATCAGCTATGCACTGAGTGATGCACTGTCTTAACCGCTCTGCAACTGCACGCCTATGTTTTTTGCACGATAGTCTCCGAAAACTGCTCTGTTTTTGCATAATTTTTTCCGCACTGGGTCGTGTCTAATTGGACCAGATGTTCGAAAGCGCAATTGGTTGGCCATTCCAAAAGCGCATAAATGGTACCTTCCTTTGTCACTGATGTTGGTTTTCTATTTTCTCTATGATGACGTGGCCGAGTATTCTTGGAGTTGGGCTGACCATGGGCATTACAGGATAATTACAAGGCGCTCACTCACAGTTCCTTGCCCAAGTCTGCCGTTGACCACATGACTTAAATTTTGAACGCATAGGTTGAAACCTTCAAGTATCACTGCCAATTCGTATGCCAATCCATCTAGTTTTGAGAGACGAATGTAGAGTAGAGTAAATGTTTTTGAACTTGCTACAGACTCCGTGTCTGACTGTCATTCGTTCGTTGGTCTTATTATTGATTTCGCTTTGAGTTGCTTCGCTTCTCCCAAAAGCAAGAAAGTACACTTCCATGTCAATAAAGTCAATTCGTCCTCGCTTTCACGCCACCTAAGACAATTTCTCCACCGGGATATCAATTCACTTTCCTTAGTCCTCAGAGACAGCCTTATGAATATTGCATACGACATATAGAGAGGGCTTTTGTGGGTTGTTCCAAAGCCGGCGCTATGCTGTGGTAGTCGTACGTACAATCTCACATCACCCACCATTAAGGCCTGAGAAACTCCCTTAAAGTCTGGTCAACTCTTCTTAAGTATTTGACCCGCAAATCAACATTAAAATCGACTGACATTAGCACAGTTTGATACGGAATGTCCACATTGCGTACCCAAGAATCAGGAACCACAAAGACCTGAACTATTTCATCCGACATCCTTCTACAGGGAACACAAAACGGAACTAGTTTCAATGAATAAATGAATAAAATGACAAACAGGACAACGAGAGCGAATGCGTTTCTTATTCATGAGTTTTCTTCCCAAAGGTGTCTGGGGCTCTGTGTGTACAAGTTAAACTGCAGCCAAAGCGTCCTTTTACGCGAGGAAAAAAATGGCTTTGGCGGTAAATATTGTTTAAAAGAAACCAAATGCAAAGCAACTGCTTTGCTAAACGAAAAAAAAAAAACAAAACTTAATCCAAAAAGAGGTGCTTTAAGGCCAGGTGTAGTGTTCGAGCACAGGTTCTTCTTTCAATCCTGCTGAACGAAGGACCAAAATCGTATTTTTTTTTTCTGTCCTCTAAACCAGTTAAGGAATTTACTTGGTTTTGTTTTGAGAAATCTTTGTATACTCATAGTTATACGCCATTTGGTTGTAGTGAAATTCGTATCCTTTTAAGGTTAAAGGATTCAAAAATTGCAATTTAGTTGGAATTCAGTTTTTATTTGATTACACGAAAAAATGCTTTAGACCAGAGTGATGGAGAAATAGTGGGAAGAGCAAGAAAGTGGATAACTTAAAATGATAACTAGGATTACTTGCAACAGGGAGGTTTAAATGTTCAAAAGGAGCGTTGGGAGACTGCAAGAGTTATTTAATACTGGGGAACACAATTTTGAGTTAAAAAGTACCAGCAGTCTCGAATAACAAGAGAACTACACAATGGGGTTTCGTGTGCCACAAGGATACCTTATTTCTCCTATACTATTCTTAGAATTGTCTATTGATCTCATATCTATAGGAGGTTCCTAACACGGTTAAGAGCGGAGGACAGCAAATGCAGCACTTAGTGGGATCCTGACAAATAAATGGTGGTGTTCCATTTTGAATTGACTGGTCTACATTGCGCTAATGGCACGGTGACGACATTGGCTTCAAAGTGTCAACTTTTATTGGATTTTGCAAATCTTCAAAGACTAATACAGTGACCTACTGTTTAGTTTCGGGCTCATATGGCGTAGATCCATGATTCATCGCCTGTCACGAAGCACTGCGATCGAATTTTTTCAACATTTCTTTGGAAGAATCAAGAAGAGTCTTTTTCCAGCGATTGTCAAATTATCCTGTATCCAACGCGAATAAATATTTTTGACGGCCAAATATTCAAGTAATATTAAATGTATGCGAGTGGAGCTAATGTCCAAACATCCCTCAATTTCACGAAAAGTCACCTGACGATCTTGTCCACACAGTTCACCCACAGCATCGATGTTTTCTGGCACGACAACCGATTTTGAACGGCCGGAAAACCAGCGAAACACGGTGGCTTAATCAGTACGCTGTTGTTGTGTTAATTCTCGGTGTGTACCATTAAAAACATCAAACTTTACGATGTTAGATTTGACACATCTACACCAGTAGTCTCTATACGGAGGAAAATTGGAAAACTTGTCTACATGCTCGCTACAGACTTCTCATTGAACAGCCTGAAGCTATTGATCGAGCTTCATGTGCTGAAAACTGAAAAAAACGAGGATAACCCCCGAAGCACCCGACCTAACGTATAGATGGCGGTAGTTGCTTAAAAAAAATAACAATTGTAGAAAGTACCACCCTGATACAATACTTTCATTTGAAAGGCCTCAAACCAACCAACATCAAAACGGAACTGGATTCTACTCTGGGGGAGTCTGCTCCTTCGTTTACAACAAAAAAATATTGAGAGGGAGAGTTTAAACGAGGCTGTACGAGTTGCAAAGACGAACATCGCAGTAGTCGATGAAATGAGATGAGTTCACCAGAAATGTTGAAAAAAATCCACAAAAAGGTACTGGATGACCGTCGATTGAAAGTGCCTGACATGAGAAAGCTGTGCCCAAGATGGGTGCTACGATTACTCACAATGGAAGAAAAACTGTGTTGCAAGGATGTTTCAATCGAGTGTTTTGCGAAGTTTCACAGCAATAACGCCGAGTTTTACATCGATTCATAACCATGGATGAAACATGGGTTCATCACTTCACACCCGAGACGAAGGAACAGTCCAAATGTTGGACTCGAAGGGTAGAATCAGCTCCAA
Organism: Volucella zonaria; assembly: GCA_963966105.1. Taxonomy (NCBI): domain Eukaryota; kingdom Metazoa; phylum Arthropoda; class Insecta; order Diptera; family Syrphidae; genus Volucella; species Volucella zonaria. The sequence goes on along the minus strand of OZ014533.1, from coordinate 126,102,860 downwards.
AGAAAGCGAGAGCCGTTCCATCTGCAGGCAAGGTCATGGCGTCAGTTTTTCGGGGTGCGAGTGAGATAATTTTCATTGATTATCTTCAGAAAGGAAAAGCAATCAACGGCGTGTAATATGCGAATATTATTTTGCCTACGCTAGAGTATATCATGAGAAGCTGTGTAGAACTGATCCACATTACACTATCATGGAAAGAAGTCAATGTGGCCTATAAGTCTATCAGCTTTCCTTCTAAAAACTCTAGAAAGACTGATTGATATCCAGATACGAGCTAAAATTGATCCAAGATTATGGTCAAGTCGATGAAAACGGCTCTGCATTCACTGACTAGCCACATCGAACTATAGACAGTACCCGATGGTAGCTTTCCTGGACATAGAGGGTGCCTTTAATAACGTCAACACATCTGCAATCACGACTGCGCTCTCAACTCTCCAGGTAGACGACTCACTTGGGGAGTTGATCAGTCTTATGCTAAAGAGCAGGATAATCAACTCCAAACTGGGTGGAGCTTCTGCTAAAAGATGTGTCAGCAGAGGTACGACATAAGGCGGTGTCTCCCCTCCCCTTCTCTGGAACTTAATGAACTGTTGATATACCTGAAAGCGGGTGATAGTAGGGTGATTGCCTGTGCGGATGACGTTGCTATAGGCATCTCAGGTAAGCATCTTAATACCATTAAAGAACTCCTTCGACCAGATATTAACAGATTAACCCGTTGGGCAGATCGCTGTAGATTGGGAGCAAACCCCCATAAAACTGATTTTGTCCTCTTTTCCAAGAAATACAAAATTACAATCATAGATTCTCCCAGAATAAAGAGTACTCGTTTCGTCTTTTCCCACACAGCAGAATATCTGGGTATCATTTTTGACAGGACACTAAACTGGAAACCTAGCATTCAAGAAAGAGTCAAGAAAGCTACAGCAGCTTTATTCTTTTGCAAAGCAACCATTGGGTCAACCTCGCATAGCCCACTGGCTATACATCTCGGTCATAAGACTGATACTCAACTACGGGGTTGATGTCTGGTGGACGGCCTTAGACAATTCAGTCGACTGCAGCAAACTAATCAGAGTCCAAAGAACAGCATGTCTATCCATAAGCGGAGCCCTACGCTCTACTCCCTATGCGGCACTGAATATTCTGTTTCACTTGACACCCCTCGATATCTTCAGCAGGCAAGTAGCTGCGACTGCAACAACTACACAGTGGACAAATAATTCATTTCCAAATCACTGTAGCGTGTTCGAGGCGGAAATTTTGGCGATTAAAGAAGCTCTGTTCTGGCTGAAGAAAAACGTGATATCTGCGAAGGATATCCGCATCTTTTCGGATAATCAGGCCGCTATTAAGTCTCTGGACTCGATCTCATTAAATTCTGAAACCGCCTTTGAATGCCTTTCATCTCTTACGGAGATGGCAGAGCAGTTCAAACTTCACCTTTGCTGGGTGCCGGGCCACAAAGACAATCCAGGGAATTGTAGGGCCGACGAACTCGCCAAAATTGAAACCACTCTACTCTACTCTACCGGAAAAGGGTAGCATAGGTATATCAATCGCTACATGTCTCGGGAGCAAACAGATCTGCCCAAAGCTGGATCTGAATCGCTCTAAGAGTTCGATCATTCTAAATAGGAAGCTACTCAGGGCCATCATAGGTGTCATCACTGGACACTGCCTTATAGGCAAGCATGCAAGAAGGTTTGGTGCCTTCTACGATTTTGGTGAGGAGGAAGAGGAGGCAATCCTCAATCTACTCTGTACATGTTCAGCTCTCTTCCAAAGAATAAAGCTTCACTTAGGAGTTTATTGTACAATGACTTAAACGATCTAATGAATATAGGCGTTAACAGTCGTCAACGCTTCATCATATGCTCAAACTGGTTCCATGAGTAAGAGGATCATAGATCCACCTGGCATCACAATGGGCCAATGGGCCTAAGTAGGTTGGTCTTTCCGACAACCACTTTTAATAACCCTACGTACCCGCCATTATGCGAACATATTGCAGCGTTTGAAAGATGAAATCAAGAAAAAACGGCCGCATTTGGCGAAGAAAAAAGTTTTGTTTCATCAAGAAACTGCATCGGTTCACTCATCCGTCATCGCAATGGCCAAAATCAATGAGGTAAAGTTCAAATTGCTTCCTCATGCACTCTATTCACCAGATTTAGCCCCCTCGGATTATTTTCTATTTCGGAATTTGGAAAAATGGCTCGGTGGTAAAAGATTTGCCAGCAGTAAAGTGGTGGAATGGCGGAAGATCATGTAAGACTGCACCTTAAAATCTGGTGGTTGGAACTGAAATCGCATTGCATAGGAATGAGTAAGCGCTGGGCATTTTTACCGACATTAAAGGTGCTTTCGGCGTAAAAGAACCACTGGTTTTTCGGATAAGAGCAATGGTGGTGATTGTCGGCCTTCCCTGTGAGCTGATTCCTTAAAAAAACACTTGAAGATCTGACCCAAATCTGGTCATACTTGTGTAGTAACATTCTGGCCACCATTATTGAAGTAAATTTGTCGCACTTTTGTTATCCTTTCAATATATTCCTCCCCAGATTGCAAGCACAACGAAATGGAAATAAGGCTTTCCACCAATGTAACAAACACCATTCATAAGCTTAATTGTATACAAGTACCCCTTCCAGAGAATCAAGAATTCCTAATCATCTCTGGCATACACTCGTACATATCATTTCCCAATTCGTAAGATATCAAATGTACCTTTCGCCTAATTTGCATTCCACCTACTTGGGTTTGTACAATCTGAGGTAACTATTACCCCGATTAACATTTACATAATCAAAGCCGCCCCCGTACCGAGTGTTTGTGGCAAAATATGAGCAAACAATAAAATACGCAACAACAAACAGTTAATATCAAAAATTCGCTTATTTTTCAAATTATCCCAATTTACGAGAATCTCTCCATCAAAGCAAAGAAAAAGAAAATATTTACTACTAGCGCAAAAGCATCCAAGGACTCCTGGTGCCGCTGTGAGCTCCTGACCCCCGCCAGCAAAGCAAAAAGAATTTATTTCATTACAATGCCCATGGGAGCCATTTGTTAGAACAGTGCTAACGTTTTTATTTGCCAGTAAATCCGAAGGTCTTACCTAATTTCGTTTCGTTTCTCTCTGTGATTTTGATTTGTATAAGCAAATGATTGGAACTTCAATCCCGATAAATGAGCAAACATACAGATACTCCAACTCCAGGCCAGTCCACCCACCATCATCACTCTAAGGATGAGGAAAATATCGATTAATCCCAATGTACGAATGCGGATACATGTTCGTACTACTTACAGATACACCGTACATCTCAGCGTAACCGCTAGAATGCGGAATACTCGTACCATACATCGAAGCGAAATTAACAAAGCGATGAGATCTCCACCCATAGTATCCTGAGCGCCCAGAGTTCCTGCCGTAATGAAAGGAATATAGCTCCTGTGCCGTCATGCATAGCATCCTCAAAGCCATTCTACCTAAACATTTGCTGAATTTACAATAAAAAAAAAAAAAAAAAAAAAAAACGAAAAAATCCTTTCCCCTCATTTCGAAGGAATTCATAGTCCTAAAGTAGAAAAGTTGATGAACCTTAAGCCAAAGGCTGTGTCAGATACAAATGCTCGTACATCGCACCGTTAATTTGTGAAGAAGAAATTATTTAAGCTTCCCCCTGCCTCAAGGGTCTAATGAGCGATCATACTCGTACTACAAAAGATTTTCCTCAAAAATAAAAAAAAAAAAACCACAACAATTCTTTCTTCTTCTTTTGCATCTAACAAATACGAATACTTGTTAGCTGGTGAAAAAAATTGGATTGGAACACGTCGACAATCGGTTGGGAATTCTCTTTAACCGATTACCCTTGGAGAATTTGCGGATAGGATCCAATCCTAGGTAAATGAAAGACGAACAGGAAAAAACGGAGGAATAAACATTTTCCATTTGACATTTGTCAAGGAATTGAAAATGTATTCAGTTGGGAAATTCGCTATGCACAAGTACGACTTGTAGATACTCATATTTGTGCTTGGAGATGCAATTATCTCAACATATCCTTCGTACCGGAGGCGAGACACGGACTAAATAAGATGCACCGGGGTGTACTTGTACACTCCTGTTGTTGGAAATTGAAGAAAAACTGAAGGACTGAACATGTAGCAGCTCTTACTGTTAATATGTAAAGGGAGGATAATTTAGAAGAATTGCATTCCTTGAGAACGAAATTAAAATTAAATTTTGTGAATGTAAATTCAAGGATAGCTGGTTAAGAACTTTAATCAACGTAGACGTCTTGCAGTGGAACTGTGCTGCGTAACTAATTTGCACAACACTGAATGGCGTACTGTTTCGTACACATTTACCAGAGACAAATTGTAAATTTTAGGGAAGTACAATACAAAACATCGCTTCCTTAATTTACGAGTATGTATACCTTTTCAGAAGGTAACTACATCTGGGGGAATGAATATAATTTTTTTTTTCTGTCGGAAAAGAACACATAGACAACGAACTAGTCCACTGTACACCTTGTGTGCTTCTTTCACAGGAATGTTTCAATCTTTCGTAGAAAGATGAGCAAACGCTTCTGTGATAAAGTGCCAGCACCCAACATATCAGCGCCGAGTTCCTGCAGCCTGATGCAATTGAAGAACGGACACTCACAGAGGTAATGATCCACTGCTCCGTCATCACTTTCACAGCAAGTGTCACAGGATCTTGTGTCACTCATACGTAGTATACTTAAATGCTTAGCAAAAGCGTAGTTTTACAGTCTTTTCCACTGGAGAACTACAGTGAAGGTATTGACCTCTTAAAGGCGTCCGGATTGGTTTACCATCATCCTAGAGAGTCTTGCCATATTCAGTAATGATCGTTCGAAATCCAATAGTTAATGGCGGATCTAATAGGGGAGGCACTCAGTATTGAGTCAGGTTCGGGTGCTGAGAGTGTCTCATCTGAGTCTTGCCAGCAGATTCAATGGCTATTTCATTTCCCGGATCACATTATGACCTGTCCTGCAAACAAAACTCAACCCCTTCCAACTACATAAGGCTGCGATAGTGGACGATAGTGGACGATAGTGGACGATAGTGGACGATAGTGGACAATAGTGGACGATAGTGGACGATAGTGGACGATAGTGGACGATAGTGGACGTTAGTGGGCGATAGTGGGCGATAGTGGACGATAGTGGGCGATAGTAGGCGATAGTGGGCTATAGTGGGCGATAGTGGGCGATAGTGGGCGATAGTGGGCGACAGTGGGCGATAGTGGGCGATAGTGGGCGATAGTGGGCGATAGTGGGCGATAGTGGGCGATAGTGGGCGATAGTGGGCGATAGTGGGCGATAGTGGGCGATAGTGGGCGATAGTGGGCGATAGTGGGCGATAGTCCATTACCACAAGATTGCGTATATCTCCGCTTAGAAAACAGACACAAGTTTTACTAACAAGTGGTCCAATCTAATCTAGACGTCCTCCGAAAATATTGGTTTTGGGGCCATCCGTCAGGAGCCGACTAAATTCCTTTCCTGATTCAGATTCTGATCGAAGTCATTCCTGGGCTAAGGAAGATTTGAACTCGTATCTTCGCAGCAACAGGAGTTCTGATATGACTATCAACGACCAGTTCGTTTTTAACCGAAATAGGCTTTAGAGCAAAGCCAGGCGCGCTAGTTTAGGTTTCTGACGAAACGTGGCAGGAAGATTTTTATCCAGGATAACAAACAAAATTTCATACTTAACTTCGTTCGGAAGACGGACTGAAGCACCAGATGAGTTGAACCAAACAGCTTCTTCCTTTTTGTAAGGGGAACGATGTCAGTTTTGACAGGGTTGACTGAAAACTAATTTCAAATGCACCATCGTTGATAAGGTCTGCCTGCCTGCACCTGCCTGCACCTGCCTGCACCTGCCTGCACCCAGTTTAAATACGTCACGTATGCCTGTGCGTAGACATTAGTTCTGTATATAACGTTAAGCATTGAGTCGACCAATACAATATGCACAATAGTATTAGGACAAGACGCCGCCTTGGGAGCAATCCCGCTATCACATATTATCCGCAATCAGCATCCTCAATCAGTGTTGCATTACTCTTATCCACAAAACTTTTGATTCGTCTACGCTGGCAGAGTTACAGATCATCTGCGTTGTTATGTATTTTGCATCTTAGACAGAAGATACGTTCGGAAAGGAGTTTTGCGCACGTGAAGCTCGACCACTTGTCCATGCTCTTAAATATGCACGTGGTCGGACTAATTGGTCGAAGGCCCTTGGCGATTTTCATTATAAGGGCTACTCTCATAGTTTGCCTGGGTTTTGCTATATTATGTATGCCAGTCATTCCTCTTTTGGCTGCCTTGCAGTACCAGGAAGGCTCAAAAGTCAAAAACCCTAAAGCTCTAAGAAGAACCCAGGTGAGACGTGCAACCAAAAGCCGTAGACGTCCAAACTATTAAAATTATGGATGTGACCCTCTCCACGGACTCTGGAGTCCCCAGACAACATACTAAGAAAATCGTGCGCCAATTAGGCACAGACCCAGGTGTTGCTGGTTCACATGATTTCGATCAAGTGCACTTCTCTCTACGGCAGACACTTTCAGTAGATTATGCCTGTTACGGTTGATCTCCATCAGAATAGACCAATGGTTAGTCAAAGTCCTGTTTTTGACGGCTTGTCTCGAAGAATAGAAAATATGAAACGGGCTTCAGAACACTCTGAAAGACTAGTGTCTGAAGAGCAAATGAGGAGAAAACGAAAACGTGTGATAAACGCGCTGCATAAAGAGATGGCAAGTACTGTCGAAGGCGCGAGTGCTAAAAGTCTCATTCTTCCCAGCGGCCATGGAGAAGAATAACAGGTCGACGGAAGTGACACTCACCGAAATCAAGCAACTTCTCGGAACTGAAACTGCGTGCTCTTCATACGTCCAGAACAGAACCAACAGGGAGAAAGTTTCCGACACTCCGTCTTTCGATGGATCTTTTCTCACACGATGCCGGGATGCTACAATCTACAAAGGCTGCAGTGCAGTGGACGGAAACCACATGAAGCGGCATCGACAAAAACAAAATCAGCGGCGGTTTTACTTGCACACGATATCCAGGTAAGGCGGTGCTACAACCAACAAAGGTCGTGGTTCTGGTTGTCGGAGGTCGGCTGATGCTGTGAATTCCCCCATAAGAAACAACTCTCGTGGTTGCTTTCCTTTTGCACAAGATCCGACTGAAACCGGAGCTGCAACCAGAAAATGTTTCAATTTAGGTGAACTGAAATTCCATCTCCAAGAAGACCACGAAACGCCAAATGGGACGAGACCGCTGTGTGCAAACACTGTGTCAATCAACTGTGGGACCTAGTTAAAGCAGAGAATGTTTGCATTCAGACCGAGGGCTTCGATATAGAAAACGGAACTCTTAGAGTGAATTGCTTTACGCAGCAAACTCTTGAATGAAAGAATAAGTCTGTAGCCAAAGTCGCTCACCTGGAAGCTAACACCTTTGAGATTATCAGGACAGCGAAGGCTTAGACAACGCTTCTGTTGAGACCATTAAGTCTAGCTATGGCTCACGTCCCTATCTGCACCTTGAAAGGGTTCATTTTTACTTTGCTCCCCAGTACTCATTTATTTTGTGTACTTAGATCAACCTTCAACATTAAAAGTCTGCTACTGCATCCCTAAATAGGAGGCTTTCTGTGTTCAATACAAAACTTCACATTATCCATAAGGGAAACATGGGCGTGGAATGAACGCATTTGTGGTTTCGGATGTTTAGGGGGTTTCACACCGCTATATGAGGAACAACCGGATAGACGACACTTTGTCTTATTGTGCCGAATTCACTCATCTAAGTTTGGGCAATTTTGCAACCAAGTTGCTGCAGATATAAGCCATGAATCGAACGGAGAATGGCACAAATTCGACGTTGTGTCAGCTTTCTTTTCCTATGATTCCGCATTACCATTACCACCGAAGGCGTAGCCGAGCTTATTGAATACTGTGATCCAAGGAAAATCTTATGCTGCGATTTTAATGTTCAGAATACTCGGATTTCACACAATCGTCTGACATAGTTGTCAACAATATTGGCTCTTACCCAACGTCTTACGAGCGTAAGACATCAATCCACTCAGCGTTATGTTCAGAAGATCACTAGCTTGAAAGCGGTACCCGAGGGCTCCATATCGGACCATAGGAATCAGTGGAAAACCAACTGGACGCGATTTAAGGATGAGCTCGACAAGTCCAAAAGTGCTACCCCGAAGCTCAGAAGAAAACAAACGCACTAGACGAAGCTGTTCAGAATTTGAACGGTACGCTTACCAAGTGTTTTGACAAAGTCCGTTCCTTGGTGGAAAACAGATCTGTAGCGTCTTCGTAAAGAAACCAGAAAACTTCTAAACAGGTCACTTACTCGTAAGACTAATTTGAAGGAGGATTGGAATCTTTACAGATTGAAGCAAGAAGAATATACGAAGCTAATTTGGATTTCAAAGAGCGCCTCTTCTAAGGACTTTTGCAAAAAAATCGAAACGGTCGATGAAACCAGTAGTAGGCTGGTCAAAGTCCTCAAAAGGACTTCAACCAGGCTAGAATCACCTAGAAAATCTGATGGCACCTACACGGAGTCGAAAGTTTGGGCTTTCCGTCTCATGTTTGAGGCTTACTTTCCAAGAAACCTAAAACCATGCGCTGGGCATTTTCATCAACATGGGGTGTGCTTTCGATAACGCGACTTTTGACGCCATGTGTAACTCAGTCATCCAAGATGGCGTAGATGAATCACTAGACTTGTGGCTAAAAGCAATGCCGGTGACACTGATTACGCGGCGTTTCACTGTTTCCACTGCTATAGTGCATGTTGGTCGACACACTGCTCAGCACGCTCAATAGTAGTAGCTGTTCTGTGGGCCCCCGCCCAATGAACAACGCTTATTTCATGAATGACGTTGTCTAATAAGAAGCAGAGGCAGAGCAAATCACTGGTCTTATCGGAACGGATTTCTGAACTTGCCACCTCTGTAGATTATTCCGATTTGACCTATTAAAAGTTGCCGGTCATAGATCCTGTTGGCAGCAACACCACTGGTGGTCTACACCAGGACTTAAACCGCGGTACTCTGAGAGTCATTCACCCGGACCTCGGTCCGGTCCTGACTTGTTCAGATAGGCCCCCTTTGTGGAAATGTCACGATGGCTGTGGTTTAAACATAAAATCGCAGGAAGAGTTTTCCAGTTGGTTACGACCCGATGTAAAGTTGCAATAAGTACTCAGTACTGTGACCCTAAGATCAGCAAGAGGTTTTAGATCGGCCTCGACTCAAGGATGGAACTTGTGCCTTCAACACAGTTCCGATTTGGCACTCAAAAAAGCAGCATGCGATGACAAGCAATATCCCTGCTCCTGTGGACGTATTGACATCTCGTGAAGTTAAGTCTTCACAAATAGGAGTTCGCGTAACACACTATAGACATCTGTCTGTTGGATTGTGTCTAGCGATTGTCTGCTCCAATACGCTGAAAGCCCTAGACGTGATCGATGATTGGTGCACTGGAATTGGGCTTTCTGGCAATCCTCTGAAAACTGAGATTGTTATCTTTACGAAAAGGAGGAAGCTGTCTGATCTGAGTCATCTAGTGCTTAATAGCATCACCATCCAATTCACCAAACTTCTTTGGGGGCCAAACATGTCACGTAGAAAGCCTCCAAGCCGCTGTCGCCCTTCTGGCAGCGTAAATGGAGTTTGTCGCCGAGGACAGTTCCTTGGATCTACACGTCTACGATAAGACCACTTCAGTTTTGACTACACTCCAAAGAACAATATATTTCGGCTGCATGGGGGTTTTCCTTAGATCGGCTGGCTCTGCTCTATACCCATTGATGAATATTCCTTTCCTTGATATTCATATCATGGGCTGCGCTCTCAACGTCATCTTTCGTTTAAAGGGAAGTGGCCTTTGGTACAACACACACTGCAGCTTTGATGACTTTGCGCGTCGGCTGTCTTATGACTCTAGTCTTGTGGACATGCCGTCCGATGCAATAACGCCAGAACTCCTGCTGTCTGGGTCACAATGGGATCGTGGAAAATAAAATGAAATCGCCGATGAACTTGTCAGACAAGGTTCAGAGAAAGATTTTGCCGGACTCGAACCTACTTGGGTCTGCGAGCACAATCGCAGATGGCATAGCTCCGCGGGATGCAGGGAGACCAAACGAATCCTTCCCGTCGTCTCTAGGAAGTCAGCGGCCTTTCCACTGTCTCTCAGCAGGAAAGACTGCAGGTTGATTACTGGCATAATAACAGGGCACTACACTTTTGTAAAACACTTGAATGTGGTGGGCATAAGTGACACAACATCCTGCGATGCTTGCTGTGAAGGTGATGATGACACCGCGGAACACTATCTCTGTGAATGTCCGGCTTCCGCTCGTCCCAGCCTTTAGGTACTCGGCACTAACATGATGGGTGCTGGTACTGCAGGCACCTTATCACTGAAACGCTTACTCATCTTTCTTTGTAAGACTGAAAGATTTCATTAAAAGGAACTTAGACCTTTGCTGAACCCGCTTACGACTTCCAAGCTAGTTGGAGAATGTGAGACTTCACTGAATGCAGTCGGTAGGCTAAATCTACAGAATCTTGTCTGGATCTCAGGTCACAATGGGATCACGGGAGATGAAATCGTCGACGAACTTGCTAGGCAAGCCTCAGAGGAATATTTCTCAGGGGCAGAACCTACGCCAGGTCGGCCTAAGTCCTCGGTTAGGGCTTCTACTAACAGTTGGCTTCCATATGAGCTTACCTACGAATGGAAAGACTCCCTAATTGGTGGCAGACCAAACGAATACTTCCCGTCGTCTCGAAAAGGTATTTTCTAAGACAGCTTTCCGGCTGTCCTTCAATAGGAAAGATTACAAGCGGTTACTGCCGTCAAGACGGTGCACTACACTTTTGCAAAGCCTGTGTCAAGGCGATGACGACAACGCGGAGCATTACGAAGAGGACAATGGACTAGTTCTTTGTATAGGCACCACGGCATATTGTGTTACTTCGTTCACTTGCAGGTTCCTTGCTTGGAGCTTGTTATGAGCTGGTTCTGATTAGGTTACCTACAGCGCACAACTGAAGATGGCTACACTGCAAGTGCCACTTAAGTGTAAGGCAGACATTAGAGCTCATCCCATTGCACATAGATTGCAGCAACTAACACTTTAAAAACTGTCCAACTTATTGTAACCGCCTCTCTGGACGCTGTTAAAACTTCTCTACTTTCTGCCATAAAACGCTCCTTAAAACGTTTAATTGATCAACCAGATTCCATTTGGCCAGTTTTAATTATGGCATCGTAAATACCATGATATATGACCCCACGGATCTCCCGAAGGCAATTTCGATGCCATCCGAAATTTACCACAAAGTTTTGGGAATTTTTCGCCAAAAGAAAAAAAAAATCAAAATAAACATTCCAGCGTGTATCGTAAAGCACAGAACACAATAAACCACCCTTACATGTCCTGATCCCGGTAAGAGGATGTACAAACAACAAACACTGTATCGATAAGTATGCTACTATCCGTTTACGTGTGAAACGAAGGTCTTATGCCCTAGGGCCGCTTTTTTTTTTTTTTTGTTGGTTGAAGTAATTCCACGTAAATTTATTAACGGGCTCCAATAAAGTCAGCCATTTAAATGAAAATTTGTCCTTCTCCACAATGGCAGCAAGTCCTCCACAAGAGAGTACGAAAAAAAAAATAAATAAAAGCAACAACCCTTCACTTACCCTTAACCCTTTTTTGGTAAACACGAGTTTTTTTTTTTTTGTTTTTTGTTTCCTTTCTGCTGTCATTCTGCCTTTTAACCTTTTACACACCTTTTGACATATTTTTCGTTGTTCAAATGCTACTGTGGGCCTTTGTTTTAAGCCGATTAAATCACTCCCCAAAAGGTTCATTAACTTTCCACCCATAATAATCTGCCCGTTTTGTGTCTTTAAGGGGGTGGAGAGGTTGAAGGACTCACCTCATTAACTCACCTGCCTTAACATTTTGATTTTTCAACTCCGTGTTTACCCGTATACAAGTATACGAGTACGAGTACGTTAGGGGTAGTTGAATCTCAGATCTCACAGAGAATAGGTTGCATGGCTCAATTACACCCAATGGTCCATGTAATTATTTTCAATAATCACTCGGTCGATGGGAATCATTGGATAGAGGCCACAAGGGGGAGAGGATATTCTTCACAAATTTCCAGAGGACTGGCGATAGATTGCCAAATAGTTTGATTGCGGCTCTGATCTACTTTATCTACTCCAAGTACAACACCCTGATTTGGGTCCAACATGACCCAGAGAAATTCGATTTGATTTCCGTTGATGGAGAGGAGAAATCGATCCGTTTTCCCTACAGCCGATATGATGAATCCCTAAAACCGCATTATGTTAGCAGGAAATTATTTCCTCTTCGTTTGTAAAACCACCCCTCAGTGGGCCATTGTTTGAACTTTTCATTGACAGGGTGTAGGACCGTTGTTAAAGGAAGACGAATCAATGCGTTCGTATTTGGGATACATAGTGCTTAAAAGAAGCCATTAAATGAGTTTTTAAAGAACGACCTGGAGTGGGCTACAGGGTACTCCCTATCGGGGTCAGTTTGTTTGATTTTGCCATTAATGATTTGAGGGTGCGAATTTATTTGCTGGATACCCAATTTGTTGATGTTTGCTTACGAACTGGGTGTCCGGGGGGGGGAGTGTTTTGAATACCGAACAGTTGCTTGGGGTTTCTTTGGAAGAGAATTGAATGAAACGAGTTACTTTACGTCTTCAGTAACAATCTGGCGTTAGCAGAATAGAATAGAATTAATACGTCACTGGTTTCCGTTCATTTCGACCACAACTTTGGCGTTTATGGCGAATTTATTTGCAGTTATCCCGTCAAGATTACTCCATTTCTAACTACTTAATGAATAGCAACATTGTGGTAGAATCAGTCGTCCTGCCTTCATAACACAAAATCTTGAGAAAAAAACCCATAAAGCACCGTCTACCTTTTGATCGTAGACTAAAATGAATCTAACAAACGATCCTTTCGGCCACTGGTATCTGCATGTTTGGCTCAATAAACTCATGACCCATAGACTACATCCTAAAAGGGTATTTTCTTGTTTTTAGGTAGAAGGATCTTAGCACTCGTACATCAATTGAAATCTAATCCATCGCAGTGCAATAATAAAGTACACAAGGACACAAGTTCGTAATCGGACAGCAGCTAAAATCGCAGCATAATGTCATAAAAAGGAGCAAACATATCGAAATCAGATTATTTATTTTCCTTCCTATTCCAAGGACTAAGGGATACATTGAAACCAAATAAAATGATGAACGACGTTGTACGATGGGCCAGCGTACCACATGCCACAACAGTGACAGTGGCTACAACGTAATGTAGCAGTAGCAGGTCGAACTTAACCTCAAAAAAGTCCACCTCATCCTAATGTGAGGATTACATCTGCATCGGCCAACTGCTCGACAAATCGTGAACCCTTTAATAAATGCAGTGTAGCAGGTGGAAGAGGAGAAGCTTGTGGTGGCCGCCGGTACATGTCAACCGGTGGTGATGGTCAACCTAGAAGAAGACGAAGAATTCGGGAACAGGATCGAAAATGCTGCGACCAGAATGACGACCATTCGTCCCGACGGGATGGGCTGATTTAACAAAACAAGCTCTATGCCGACAAGTTAGTGTCGTACAGTGTTTATGTAGTTCGAATGTGCTGGTAGTTATCGACGATAGTGAGTTGGAGTTTGAAGGGAACCCTTCTATGGAAGGTGGACACTATACACGTACGTGGGCTTTGCTCGTTCCGAATGGTGAACACCAGGGATTATCTAATCAGGTAATTCGAAAAGATCTTTGACGATCATTATCATTTTGCGCACAATAGAGTCTCGAAACGTTTCCTTCAAACAGCGGATCAGCATCAGAAACGGCCCGAAGATGACGATCGTGTGCACTGGGCCGAACTCCAAACCGCCAAGCAACAACAAAAGAGGGATTCATTCTTTGCGGCCTTCAAGAACGTCATCGCTGGTAAAGGATGTTTTTTTTTTTAAAGGTTTAGTTTTTAAACTGGCAACACTGTTTCTACAGATTTTCAATTTGACAGTTGAAAGTTAATTTTTGCCATTGACGCCAGAACAACGCCTGCAAATTGTGCAAACTGATTTTTAAAACTATGATTCGGTTCGCCAAACTTATCGTGCGCTTCGTCCATTTTACGGTCGACATAAACGTCCATCTGAGCCAGTTATTCGGAACACGATGAACCGTTTTCGCACCACTTGCACTCTAGTGGATAATAGGCATCCCCAAAGATGACAAACAGTGCGAACAGAAGAAGTTATTGCCGTTGTGGAGCGCAGTGTTGAGGAGAATCCGAATGAGTCGATTCGCCATCGTGCTCAGCAATTGGAGCTATGCCCATCGAAATTGTGGAAGATTTTACAGAAAGATCCTGCTTAAAAGCTTATAGAATCCAGCAGGGGCAAGAGTTGAAACCGCGTGACTATTATACGCGTCGTAGATTCTGTGAATGGGCCAAAAACATGATTCATTTCTCCGATGAGGCCCATTTTTGGTTAAATGGATACGTAAACAAGCAAAATTTCCGAATTTGGAGTGGAGAAAATTCCGAAGCCTTTGCCCAGACGCCCTTACAACCATTAAAACTCACTGTTTGGTGTGCTTTATAGGCTGGTGGAATCATCGGCCCATATTTCTTTAAGGACGATGCCGGCCAGAATGTTACCCTTAATGGAGAGCGCTATAGAAACATGATTTGTGGCTTCTTCGTTCCTCAGTTGAATGGCATAGACGTGACAGAGCTTTGGTTTCAACAAGATGGTGCTACATGCCACACGGCGCGCGACACCATCAATTTATTGCGGGAAACATTTGCTGAGCGCATAATTCCGCGTAATGGACCTGTGAACTGGCCTCCACAATCCTGTGATCTCACACTTTTAGAAAAGCTTTCGAATAATGGACTTCACGATCGCGCTTCATTGAAGCTAGCTGTGGCTCGTATATGCCCGATGTCATATTTACGCACTAATTTCATAAAATGGTCTATTAAATAAAACTAATATCATAGACATTAGCAATAGCTTCAAGTATTTTATTTCATATTGAATTTATATACCACTGAAAAAAAACATCATTTAGATGGTATGCAATTTAGCGATCCAAAATAGCGATCCATGATTTGTGGAGGTGATCTTGATATGAATGTGATAACGACTGGGGAGGAAGGCATCACTGGTAAAGGAGTGGTTGTGACAATCTTCGGTGACAGTCGCGAATTCGATCATCCTAACATTGAAGCGAATTATGACTCTAAAGCGTCATACGACGTCAACGTTGATCTAGATCCGATGCTTCACTACGATATGACAGATTCGAATCGTCATGGAAATCGTTGTGCTGGTTGGCATTGCTTATGGTGCAAATCTTAGTGGTGTTCGTTTGCTCGATGTGACCGATGCCATAAAAGCTCGATCACGTAATTTCCGCGAATTTAAGAGATGACGCATTGACTGTGCTGGGCTTGTTACCTTCCGGACAGTCCCCAAATTACTCGCTCTTTGTCACATGGTTTCGTCAGCGTTTTCCTCTTGACACCCATACAAGTTCCACACACCTCCGCAATACAGTACAGAGAAACAAAGAATCTTTGGCAGAATTCGCTTTTGAAATACAAAAACTGGCGTCTCTCGCATTAATTGATTGCCCAGCCAATGTGCTGCATAAAAGGTATTCGAGACACTCAAGTACAAAATCTGGTGGCTGTAAGTCGACCATCAACTCTTTCGGAAGCAATAAGGGTATCGCAAGATATCTCACTCCGACTCAAAAAACGTGCAGTCTTCCATTCCACCACACACTCGACCGGACGGGTCGAGAAAATAGGCGGGTAAGGATTGAAAGGTCTGAGGGAAGAACATTCGGCGCCGCTTAAGTCGGAAAACTAAATTTCACCAACGCAAGGAGGCAATCGTTGGTGATAGGTGGTAGAAAGCCCCCACATAAACAAACAACGATGCTTACCAGATGTTCAGAATCCAAACAAGAGTCAGGCGGCCCATCCAATCGGCGCGTTTACGCTGGGTACCACTAGTTTGATTAATGGCCGAGGTCGTAAAATTATAATCTACTGGTGAAGAAGTCTCATTTTTGAACGTCGGACGCGTCGATAGAAGTACTTAAAAACAACAACTCATCGTATTAGAGGAGTTACAGATGATAAGGTGATTGCACTGTCTTTCCCTTACCTGCCGCCCATTTGGGCGTAGGTAACGTGGGTTGTAACGGCTGGCGTTTGTATATGCGCAGATGGACGTTTAACATTCACTTTCTGCCGCCGATCCAGATTTACTCTTTTGATGCATTGGAATTTGGGACAACCCCGATAATTTGCGTTGTGTCCCGTATTCCTACATAAACAAGAGAGTTGGCTTTTTTCCGACGCTCCATCCTTACCTAGAGCGCATTCCTCTGACTTGTGGTTCTTTCCACACTTTACGCATCTAGGCTGCATTTCGCAGTTCGACGCGGCCGCGTTTCCGAACCTTTGACAGCGAGCACATTGTAAAATGTTTCCGCTCCGCTTTACTCTTTCCCATATCACAGTCTGTTAATCTAGGACTTTTATACTGCTTAGACAATCCAATTTGCTATTGGGAGTTAGCTGAACCAGGAAGAATGGTAGCTTCCGATACTCTGAGGCGATTTCCCTCGAAGATGGATTCGAAGACTTTCCGTTGTGGAACAATGTTGTCCATTCGTTCAACACCTCCTAGCTATCTAAACCGATGAATTCTGATTCTTTTAGTTAAATCCATGTCGCTGTACAACTCCTACAGTTCTTGGATAAATCTCCTCTTCATCGATTTCGAAAAGGCCGTAGATCACTCGAAGAACTTTTCTCTCTAAACGACTAAATACCACCTCATCCTCTGCACCAAAAACGACGCATTGATCGTCTAATGATTTATAAAGATCTATTTTGGTAGTCCGCGACAGAGTTCTGGTACTCATTTGCCTTCTGTTTGTTTACTGCGGATCTTAAGTAAACACAGTCCTTAACCAATCTTAGTTAAAGCTATCTATTGTGACGTATCCGAGTTCTCAATGTAGTGTGTCCTTCTAGTCTTCGAAACCCATGTGAATACCTCACAAATTGCTCACAGGCAAGTGAATACTACATACAGGGTGACTTACTCGAACTCCAACTTTTTAAAATGCTATAATTTTTTTATTTTTTGATAAATTTTATTGAGCCAAAGCAAAAAATGTTGGAAAATACATCAATTTTCAAATTGTATCAGTAGTTTTCAATATGTCCACCTTTGGCGCGAATAATGGCCTTGAGACGGCCGAAGATAGCATCGCACGCTGCACGCAAGTGACTCTGCGGTATTTTGGCCCATTCCCGGCGAAGTGCTTGTTTGAGGTGGTCCAAACTTTGGTATTTTTTAGTGCTAACCTTCGCCTACAAAATACTCCAGACAGAGAAATCCAACGGATTTGTATCCGGAGAATTTGCAATGCATTGTGCCGAAGAAATGAAGTGTGGAACATTGTTTTTTAACCAATCTTGGTTGACGCGCGCTTTGTGAGACGGTGCCGAGTCTTGTTGAAATGTCCACGGTCCCTGACCGAAATGATTGTTTGCCCAAGGCTTCAATACTGCCTCTAAGACAGTTTCACGGTATACGATCGCATTAATTTCGACGTCACGGTCCAAAAATACGAGCGGAAAGCGACCATCGGCGGTTATGGCGGCCCAAACCATCACCATCGGTGCTGCCTGCTTTCTGGTGGCCGTCCGAATGTGTAAGTTTTCGAAGGACCTTTCTGGCAAGTAAACTCGGTCATTTTGTTTGTTGACATTTTGCTCGATAACAAATGGCGACTCATCGGAAAAAAACCAAATTCGGCAACTCACCACTTTCGTGAAAGCGTGAAAGCGAACTCCTTCGCTCTTTCGACTCTAACTTTTTTCTGTTGCGGTGTAAGATCGTGTGTTTTTTGGAACTTCAATAGCTTGAGCCCAAGCTCATTTTTCAGTATGTGCTGCATCCGTTTCAACGATATGTTGAGCTCACGAGCCATTTTTCTTGCACTTCGACGCGGATTTCGCTCAATTCGAGCCTTCACTTTCCGAACCATTTCTGCCGATGTTGCTGTTTTTTTATGACCACCTCCATGGCGTTTTGCAACGCTCGCGCTACCAGTATCATGGTAACGAGCTATGGTTCGAGACACAAATGATTTATTCACGTTGAGGTTCTGGAGGGCTCTAACGATAGCTACTTGTGGTTTTGCAGCCAAATGTAAGGCAACCACACTATCACGTTTGAATTCCATCGCGGATAAAAATTTTTCAACACAACTGATACGCAAACCGTTTAAAAGGCTTGTAAATAATAAAATTATCTGTCATGTGTCAAAATTTGAACTCACTGTCATGAACGGTTTGGAAATTATAGTAGTCTGAAGTTGGTTGCAGTTCGAGTCATTCAGGTTGTATATTGAAGGAATCATATCATTGCCATGTGGATGCCACATTAACATCAACGGACTCGGTTAAATCACTATCGACCCTCGCTAAGCAGAGGTTCTATTATTATCCTGTTACAACCCGACATAATCTTTTCCTATATACCCTGTCATAGGTGATCTTAAAAACAAATATTAGGTTGGATGTCGATTTTGAATTCGAAGGACTTTACCAAGATTTTGCGTAATATAAAAATTTGGTCAATGGTGGACATCTTATACGCAATGTTGAGAAGACTGATGTCTTTATAGTTAGCAGCGACCTTAAGGTCTTATTTCTTCTGTGAGTTCTATTCGCCATTGAAGCATTCGTTTGAGCATATTTTAGATATGATTTGTTGCACAAAGTCGTAACATCACAGCTCGGTAGCTAACCCGTTAGTGCCGTTTTGTTGGACATAAGTCATGATATTTCTACCCTCACTTTGTCGAGATTGTTCTCATAATAGTTCAGGTTGAATGGCTCACTCTACCGGCCAGGGGAATCTTGTTCGTCATCAACCTCTAACAGTTGCAGAAATGGGTCTTTTATATCCTCAGCAATGGCGGCGAACCTACCACTATTCCGTTAGTACTTTGTCGACCTGTGATATTCTTTTCACCTTCTGTTAAAATTTTCGAACGTCTTCCCTCTGATAACATCTTTCCATTCTTCTATCACGCGCTTCTCGCTTCTTTCTGAGAAGCCAGTGATCCGCCTTCCTTTTATGTTTGTAACACGCACAATGCTCTGTTTGCTTTCTGTTACTCTGCATGCGCCAGTCAGCATTTATCGGCTCACCACAGGTTTTCCAGTGTAGTTCGGACAAAACCTAGTACATCAGAGAGGGCATCTCTGATGGCTTGTTGCCAGCCTTGCCCCTGGGATTTCGATCAAGATGCTTGAGGCGCAGAACGTTGAGCAAAGTTGAGCGGCATTTAATCAGCAAAAGCTCTGACAGCTTCCTGCAACCATAAGCGACCGACAAAGAAAGGTGCAGATGACCCCAAAAGCTGGCGTCAAATCATCAAATCAGACATTCGACGTCAAACTTCCTCAGAATATTTTTTCTTCTTAGCGGCATTATTCGCATTCGTGCCTTGGGCACAACAATGTAGTGGTCTGAGTCAGTGTTGGCCCTTCCGACATAATGTCGCTCGTAATGTCGAAATGATGAAACCGCGTGCTACCAATGATGCCCTCCACTAGTTCTGCATTAAAATCGCCTAGGACATTGAGCACGCGTCTTCCTGAGAGAACCTTTAATAACAGCGCTTTGTGCCATAGTCCATCACTCACCTCCATTGAGGCATGTTCACATGATATGCTAATGTTAGTAAACACTGCCTTGAGCGGATTGTCACAAGGCGCTCGTTAACATACCTGAAGCGCAAGATTTTTTGCCTAAAATAACCTCTGCTTGTAATATCGGCCGCAATTACCGCAAATACCGAATATGTCGCAGTTTTTCATCCTTCGTATGGCGATAAAATCTGGGTTCTACCAGTCAGGATCTCCGCGAGTTGTTGTGCTGCACGTGGTCTGGTAAGGAAAAATCATACTGAAAAGCGTTTGCCTCTTTCAAGTAGCATGGCTCGTCAACAGTAGTATTATTCGCATCCGAGGTTATCGGTTGTTCGGCAACCAAATATTTTTTCTGCATGGTCGAAGAGTAGACCCTACGCCTAACCTCCTACATATAGGCCCATGTCCTTTGTTGCACTCCTCGGGCATAAAGTCGTGACTACACTGGCGCCAGAAGCAAGTGATGGCGTTGAACCAACTTGAGTTCTTCCGCCACCATCTCCCATTCAGAAGCCGTGAAACCTTTGAATATGTCAAAAGAGCCTTGAAAATCTATCATCACGATGTATGCCGGCACGATGACTAGAGAAAATTTACCCGTAATTCCGAAAAAAGTATCCCAGGAGCATAGTAAGCACAGTTGATATGGCCCCTGGCACAGCTCAAGTTCATTGCAGTATAATTGAGAGGTTGTCCCGATGGAAAATAGGGCTTCTTTCTCTCTAAACCTCCTTCGGATGCACACGTATTTTTCTTGAGTAAAAACCGAAAAAATATTCCCTTTCACCCGATAAATTCATTTTGAAATACAAAAACTTTCTCCAACCAAAAATATGGAAAACTGTTGCTCTATTCACAAACCATCAACTACTTTCTGAAAGAAAGAAAGGAAATAGAAAAAGGAAACACAGATACGAGTAAGTTGCTCCTTCTGTTGCTGTTCATTGTGAATTCCTGAAGGATTTTAAGTAAACTTTGCATTTCCTAAATATTGCGGGACCTTTTCACAAAGAGTAAACGAATAAAGTTCATGCACAAAAGAATGTATTCAAGGTGTGATCCTTGCACGCTTCGTAAAGTATTCAGTGTTCTTTCAAAGAGCTGCAAACTCTTTCTCCTTTAAAGGATAACGAAAAACTTTTCTTTTGCCCATATTTCTCTTCCCTCTTTCTACTTCGCATTCATACGAAAGGACGTTATGGTTATGATGGGGTTCCCTCACAGTAGATTTATGTGAGAATATCTCGAGAGATATTCAACCCAAATCTCTGAAATCCTCAAGGGAGTCCTTTTTTCACACTCAAAGCAAACCACTTATGGTTAATTCCTTGCACATAAAACGATAAGCTCTTAGTAGGGACACCGATCACACACACTCAAACAAACCCAGTTACGAGTGAATACGAATGACGATAGGGATACGAAGAGAAAACAATCAATTACCCATAATCGGGTAATTAAGGATGCCAATGAACAAGATGATCAATCCTCAATCAGATGCCAATCTTATTGGGGGTTCACATGCTTCATTCCGAGTCGATATACGAGTATTGTACGAGTATCAGTAGGAGTGCGAGTCTGGGTATGAAATCTCCTACTCGCCCTACGTCCTTCGTTCTTCCTCTAGATATTTTTATAAGTCTAGGGAGGATATTGAAGGATGCTGTGTCAGTGAATTTCTAATTCCAATTCCATTTCGCAGTCGCGCTCGCACTTAATGTAATTTCTTCTCTCATTCCCCGAAGAGGTAGAGGACAAATTCGAGTGGATTTTCCCATCGGGATATGTGTCAATCGGCGGGATACCGATAATGGTATCGATACAAATTAGGATACGGGACATGTGAATAAAAAACCGTAAATGAGGAGCAAAATACAATATAGAAAAAAATACGAACAAACAGAAAAATCACCGCGAGCACGGGATAGAATCAATTTTTATCTCCATAAATAAGTAAATAATTACAGATACTTTAGCGACAGAGCACGGAACGGGATGTGAAGCCTTCCTGCCACGTCGATATGGCGCTACGCTGCCAGTTAATGGAATGGTCTACGTCATAAAAGTATTTCAATACTTTGGATGAATCGGTAAGAAGACTCGTTAAACGCATTTCGAAGTACCTGCCATTTCAATTCACTACTTGAGCTTTATGTGTGCCACATTAAGAACACAAACCCTTGCTGTATGTAAGCACGCATCGAAAGCATTTTAGCGGGTGTGGAGGGAAGGACTTTTCCTTTTCAAGGCCATCTGGGGTGGTTTGCCACAGAAGTCGAGGATAGGTTGCTTAAATTCATTGGAAAATCACATGCGGCAGTGGATGGGGTTGTGGTAGCTTGGTAGCTTGGTAGCTTGGTAGCTTGGTGGCATCAGAGAAAGGAACCAAGATTTTCCATTAGAAAAAAAAAAAAAATAGAAAATGCACATGGGACCAAAGGAAGAGGAAAAAAGCTTTAAGGGTACGCTCACCGTTTTGCTGTAAACGACGCTCGAGGGTTTCTGTGTTTCTAGTCTCACTCGTGTGAATGACTCCTATTACGAAATTTATTCCATCCACTCACGTAGGTGGAGAGATTTCATTTTAACTTTGCTCTATGGGACCATTAAGGTTGAAGTGCATTGGAACCAGGCTTTGGGAACGATTTACCGGTTGTGGAAATGCAATTCGATGCAATAGAAGAACTTAAATCCTACTGGGGCTGATAAATCAACGCTAAGGATTTGGACTAAGAAAAAGCAGTTTTGGTCCTTTTAAATTTTTGAACAGGATCAGATTTGAAAATTATTTATCAGCATAACTAACTTAGGAGTGTAGTGACATGTGAACATTTTCTATTACCCGTAATCCGGGGTCAAAGTATGAGTTTTCTAAGCCGAAAACAGACAATTGGTTAAGATTTTTCGGAACTCAAAAAATTGATACGAAGACACTGCTCCAAGTGGAAGATTCCTCCAGTTCGAGAGACAACTTTTACCATGAACGTTGGGGGTAAGAAAATAAATTTAGGGAACTGAAAACATTGCTGTGTTAAGCAATTGATTTAGCGACTTAATACTCAACACTAAATTTCAGAGGGGCACGAGGATGCCACATCGCATGCATTGCGCTCATTTCACTTTCCTTTTGCAGGAATTTCACAGCCTTTCCCAGACTAAGCGCTTCAGTAATGAAGTGTCTACCGTACCCAGCACACTACACACATCAATCCCAAGTAATCAACAACGAATTCGCTGGCATCTTAGGAACATCAGGAAGGAATAAATTGGTATGCCGGCATCCTGCTATCTGCAGTTTGGCTCACATAAAACCTAACTCTCAATAGAAGCCATAACCGGCAGTGGAGGCAGTCCTAACGCAGGTTTGGGTCCGCAGAACCAAAACAGGGATTGCTTACGGTACGTCCAAAAATCGAAAGTTATGGTAAGGTACAGCATGGGAAGGTTGATGGTCAAGCTATCGACTAATGGCAAGGACGAGTAGGAAGCCCCCAAGATGATTGAAGTGCTGCAGATAAACGTGCACCACAGTAAGGCAGCGACGACCTGTCTGGTGGAGTACATCACCGGACAGGATATCACAGCCGTACTCATACAAGAGCCCTGGATCAATAAAGACAACAAGATCCAGGGTCTTAGGCTGAAAAATTACGCGTTGTTCTGATAAGGCAAAACGTAAGATCAGGACTAGCATCGCTATCAAAAACCAAATAGAGGCTTCTTTTGAATAATTGCAGCTCAGGAGATCTGACGGCGGCAACCAGGGAAAGGGAGTGTGGCAAACCACTTCGTCTGACCTTGGCCTACTTTCCTTATGACTCCGCGGTAGCGATCTCGGAGAAGCTAAAGGACTTGGCAAGGCAGAAAAATTGGATGCTGGTACTGGGCTGTGATGCAAATACCCATCATGTACAATCGGAAAGCGGTGATATCAATCCAAGAAGTGAGTGTTTCACCCACCTTTGTGGTGACAAATATGCAGGAGGTTGATATCTAGCACAATCCCTTGCTACAAATACAGAAAGGATAGAAATAAGGGAATGGAGAGTAGTCGACGAAGCGTCAATGTCGGATCACAGATGGATACGCTTCAAGGTGAACTTTCAGAACAGGGTATGTAGTTTTCAAAGAAATCCTAGGAGGACTGATTGGGTCAAGTATACAAAAGTGGTAAATATATGTACATCAGGATACCCAATCAATCACCTGCGATAATATTGTTAGCTTTTCAGAAATGGCATTACATGGAATGGGTACTACGAATGTAAGAAACAATTCAAGTACCTGGTCAGAAAATCAACAAGAGCTTCATGACAGAAGCACTGCGAATCTATCGCGGTAACAGACAAGGTTTCGAGATTACGCAAAGTGCTTTCAAAGGAAGCGAGCGTGTTAGGCTACCTCTGGAAAAATGATGGAACCTGGGCTGAAAGTAGCCATGAAGTTCTGGAAACTCTGGTGGGATCGGACGACCCTGGTATGCTACGGCACACTGAAAAGCTTGGAGGGATGTTAAGGTGGTTTTTAAACCTAAAGCAGGCCAACAGTAGCATATAACAGCAAAAACTTTCAGACTAATAAGCCTGTCATCATTTATGATTGAAACCCTAGAGCGATTATTGCAAATTCACATTAAGTATAGCCATATGAGTCACAGCATGCATAAACATGAAACGAAAATCTGTAGAAACCGCCCTGCACTAGGTGGAGAGTATGGAGCCTTCAATAACGTGGAGTGCACCGCCATTAAAAATACGCTTTAGTAGACGCTAACATCGAACAGGCCATTAAAAACTTGGTTTGCAACATGCTTGCAAGCAGGAAAATGAACCGTTCCATTGGGCAAAACTCGGTTACAATCTCCGTAATCAGGGCAGCCCCTCAGGGCTGAGTCATATCCCCACTCCTATGGATGCTGGTTATCAATGATATCCTCAAAAAGCTTAGTACAATGAGTATAAGTGTCACGGCATACGCAGATGACGTGGTCATAATAGTGCAGGGGATACTTAAATATTTTAAGCGACATTATGAAGGTTGCTTTGAAGGTGATCAGCACTTGGTCAACAAGGTGTGGTCTAAATCCCAACCCTTCCAAAACGGAACTGGTTCTTTTTTACCAGAAACTACAAGATGCCACAATTCAAAATCCCAAAACTCAACGGATTGGAATTGTCCGTTTCGGACAGCGCGAAGTATCTGGGTGTGATTCTGGACAAAAGACAATTTGAATCTTAATGTAGCGGAAGGAATCAAAAAGGCATGCAATGCCAAGAACGGTGGGAAAAATTTGGGGCTTAAAACCTGCTATGGTGTACTGGTGCTTACATTCGGCGCACTAGTATGGCGGAAAGCAACAAACAAGCAACAAAACGACTTACGGAAAATTATCGGCGGCTCAAAGAACGGCTTCTATAGCCATTACAGGTGTACTCCGTACTACCCCTATGGCAGCATTGGACACCTTTTTGCACCTAACACCGCTTGATTTACAGATCTAAAAACTTGCTGGCAAGAGTGCGATACGGCTCACTAATCTCGGTTACTTTAAGAGCAGTAGTTTCGGACATGGCACTGTCCTAGCGGAGTTCCTGCCAGGCAATCTAATTCTAACGAATAAAACTCCTTCCTTGGTGGACTTCGACATCCGGAAGGGCAGGACTGAGAAAAAAATGCAATAATCCGGCCAAATGAAATTCCAATTTTCACAGATGGCTCTAAAACAGAGGAAGGAACCAGGAACTAAGACTACCGGATGCAAGCAGTGTCTTCCAATCAAAGATTCTAGCTGTCATCAAGGCGGCTGAGCTAATGCAGGTGAGATCAGTATGCGAAAGAGATATCACTATCTATGTACATCGATAGCCAGGCCGCACTCAAGGCAATGGAAGTAACCAACGTCAACTCTGATACAGTCAGGGGCTGTCGCACAGTGGTCAAGGCATTATGCAGTCAGAACCAGGTGAGACTGTGCTGGGCGCCAGTACACTGCGGTATTAAAGGAAATTCAAGAAACGAAGGGCTCATCGACGATAGTGAGGTTGCCAATATCAAACCACTCCTTTGCATAGTGAGGGACACTATCGAAGAAAAAATCGAAAAGGCTGCCAACCCAAGGTGATCAAGTCTTGAAGGACCCAGGGTAATCAAGGCTCATTGGCCAATTTTTGACGGCAAGAGATCTAGGAAGTCAATAAAATTAAACAGGACAGTAATAGGAATCCTGACAGGACACTGCCTCCTGCGGCAATACGCAAATGGACTCAAATTGTCAGATACGGATATTTTCTGATTCTGCGCTGATCTACAAGCTGTTGAGGACATAACACACATACTGTGTGAATGCGAGGCCATATCGCGTAATCGAAGAAAATTTTTAGGAAAATACTTTTTCGAAAGTCTAGAGGAAATAGAAGGCACGAACTTCAAAGGCCGTCTTGGCTTTTGCAGGGAAATTGGGTGTTTCATCAGGGTTTAGTGTCTGTGTGATGACGTATCCATCGTACCCCTGCTTAACCTTTCCTAACCCAGGGTGCAATAAAAAACTCTTTTGGGTGCATATGACTTCAGTTCCTGAAGTACGAGTATATGAGGACATATTATATGCCATGAAAAAACTTCATAAATAAACAGTATACAATGAACAGTTCGCCTTCTTTCTAAGGTATCTAGTCCGATCAAGGCATATCTAGTTAGATTAGAGGGCATCACATCGAGGTTCCATTTCATTTGCCTTTTTAACAAATTTTTTTAAGGACTTTTGTGCTCCTTCTAGTCGTGTTATCGAATTGACGTAGATTGGACACCATACTCAAGGGAAGGTCGAACTATAGACATATAAACAGGCTTAAGAGCATATAAGTTCGAGAATTCAGCACACGTTCGCTTAAGAAAACAAAACATTGAGTTTTGTTTATTATTATTTCGAAGGACGATACAAATAAATTGTAAAGTCCGGAATTTTACGCCGTGGTACTATGGCCATGTGGCAAATGTCACACCTAGATCTTTAATTTCGGCTTTTCGAGAACAGGCAATAATGTATACACTCTGAATGACTCGAACTACAACCAATTTCAGACTGATATAATTTCCAAACCGTTCATGACAGTGAGCTCAAATTTTGACACATGACAGATAATTTTATTATTTACAAGTCTTTTAAACGATTTGCGTCTCAGTTGTGTTGAAAAATTTTTATCCGCGATGGAATTTAAACGTAATAGTATGATTGCTTTATATTTGACTGGAAAACCACAAATAGCTATCGTTAGAGCCCTCTAGCACTTCAACGTGAATAAATCATTTGTGTCTCGAACCATAGCTCGTTACCGTGATACTGGCAGTGTTGCAAAACGCCATGGAGGTTGTCATAAAAAAACAGCAACATCGGCAGAAATGGTTCGGAAAGTGAAGGCTCGAATTGAGCGAAATCCGCGTCGAAGTGGAAGAAGAATGCCTCGTGAGCTCAACATATCGTTGGAAAGGATGCAACACATACTGGAAAATGAGCATGAGCTCAAGCCATTGAAGTTGCAAAAAGCACACGATCTTACACCGCAACAGAGAAAAGTTAGAGTCGAAAGAGCGAAGGAGTTGCTAGGCTTGCACGAAAGGGATGAGTTGCTGAATTTGGTTTTTTCCGATGAGTCGCCATTTGTTATCGAGCAATATGTCAACAAACAAAATGAACGAGTTTACTTGCCAGAGAAGTCCTTCGAATATTTACACCTTCGGACGGCGACGAGAAAGCAGGCAGCACCGATGGCGATGGTTTGGGCCACCATAACCGCCGATGGTCGCTCTCCGCTCGTATTTTTGGACCGTGGAGTTAAAATTAATGCGATTGTATACCGCGAAACTATCTTAGAGGCAGTTTTGAAGCCTTGGGCAAACAATCATTTCGGTCGGAGACCGTGGACATTTCACCAAGACTCGGCACCGTCTCACAACCAAGATTGGTTAAAAAACAATGTTCCACTCTTCATTTCTTCGACACATTGGATTGCAAATTCTCCGGATGCAAATCCGTTGGATTTCTCTGTCTGGGGTATTTTAAAGGCGAAGGTTGGCACTAAAAAATACTAAAGTTTGGACCACCTCAAACAAGCACTTCGCCGGGAATGGGCCAAAATACCGCAGAGCCAATTGCGTGCAGCGTGCGATGCTTTCTTCGGCCGTCTCAAGGCCATTATTAGCGTCAAAGGTTTACATATTGAAAACTACTGACACAATTTGAAAATTGATGTATTTTCCAACATTTTTTGCTTTGGCACAATAAAATTTATCAAAAAATAAAAAAATGATAGCATTTTAAAAGGTTGGAGTTCGAGTCATTCACCCTGCAGTAAGCAGACAATAAATACACTTACCTTACATATTGGGTATATACCTTAATTCGTGCGGTTTTTTTTTTTTCAAAATTTGAACGTTTATTTAAGAAAAAAACATGTACAATAGTATTATTCAAAGTATTGTCCATCTGAAGCTATGACTTTTTCCCATCTTTCTGGCAATTTGTGGATCCCATCCCAAAAGAACTGCGCCGGCTTGGCAGCCAAGAATGAATCAAGCCAATTTTTGATATTCCCCTCTGATGTGAACCGTATTTCAGTGAGGGCGTTCTGCATCGACCGGAACAAATGGTAGTCAGAAGGGGCAAGGTCTGGGTTATAAGGCGGGTGGGGTAAGACTTCCCATCCACTGTTTTCCAAATAGTTCTTAACCGGAATAGCAACGTGGGGCCGAGCGTTGTCATGATGGAAAATTATTGCCTCGTGTCTGGTCGCATATTCCGGGCGTTTTTCGGCCACTGCTCTTTTCAAACGGATTAATTGTGTTCGGTGGCGTTGTCCATTGATGGTTTCATCTAGTTTTAGCAGCTCATAATACAGCACACCTATCTGATCCCACCAAATACAGAACATTACCTTCGCGGCATGGATATTCGGCTCTGCCGTTGATTTGGCTTGTTGGCCGGGTTTCACATATGATTTTTTGCGCTTGGGGTTGTCGTAATGGATCCATTTTTCATCACCAGTAACAATCTGATGCAAAAATGACTTCCTTTTGTGGCGTTCCAGCAGCATTTCGGACATGCAAAACCGCCTTTCGACGTCTCTCGGCTTGAGTTCATGTGGAACCCAATTTCCTTGCTTTTGAATATATCCAGCTGCTTTTAAACGTTCTGAAATGGCTGCTTGAGTGACACCCAAAGATTCTGCGAGCTCTTCTTGTGTTTGGCAACAACCTTCATAGAGTAATGCTTCCAGTTCTTCATGCTCAAACTTTTTTGGCTGCCCAGGACGTTCATCGTCTTCCAAGCCAAAATCACCACTTTTAAATCGTGCAAACCACTTTTGGCACATTCGCTCAGCTAGCGCATGTTCACCATAAACTTCCACCAAAATACGATGGCTTTCGGCAGCAGTTTTCTTAATATTAAAGTAATGAAGAAGAACTCCCCGCAAAAACACTTTTTCAGGCACAAAGTTCGACATATTTGAGTGAAAAAAAATTATTGTTATTCACGCTTCAAGTGA
Source organism: Volucella zonaria (assembly GCA_963966105.1). Classification (NCBI taxonomy): domain Eukaryota; kingdom Metazoa; phylum Arthropoda; class Insecta; order Diptera; family Syrphidae; genus Volucella; species Volucella zonaria. The sequence goes on along the minus strand of OZ014533.1, from coordinate 126,073,381 downwards.
ATGACATATACTGAAACGACGTACAATGACAGTAGCTTTCCAACGTATGTTCCAATGTAATAATACAAGTTACGCCATCTCTTAACAAACCGCACGAATTAAGTTATAGACCTGTTCAAAGTAAGACGATTAACCTCACACCAGTTAACTATTGTCCTTTGTTTAAATTATTTTGGAGACTTTTACAATCACAAATATTTTTAACACGCAAAAAGGTTTTGAGGTGATCGATTTATGTTACATCAAGCACCTAGTTCGATTAAGCAATGAAGGGATCTCGTTAATGAAAATATTGAATAGCCAAGACCCTAAGTGGCTATCCTGTGGGACACCAGATAAGACCTCACTGAGCCTAGATTGAGAAAAAACAAATTTTGACATACTGCTTTCTATTTTGAAGGTGCCTCGAGATATGACATACTGTGTCAAAAGGTTAAGGATATCAGAAAAGACAGCTATATGCAGTGATTCCCTTAGCGCCATACGCAGTATCCTAAGCAACAGAAGCGAAACTCCCATCATTCAGAGCCTTTATGTCTTCACATTACCCGAGAATTAATTTAGTATGGTCACCTGGAATGCGCTGGTACTGTGAAGCTATTAAAATGCCCCTTCTCTACACCTCGCCACCATTTGCAAAAGCTGTATGGACTCAACTCCTAACAAAAATTAGTGAAGATGCAGGGAATCGGTGGAACCAATCTAACTCCTTTTTAAAGATGCATAAGTCCTCTCTATCGGAAGTTCTCTACAAACAATTCATTAAGCCGATTGCAAGTGAATTTATGTAGGTTACAACTAGGGCACACGATGTTCAACAAAACCAATAGGGACTTCGGAACTTTGACAGTTGACAGCGGCCATATTGTTGCAGCTACATCTGTCAAATTAGCTGTTATTAATTCAGTCTGTTTTTCCAAATCACCATGTATGGACTTAGTGTTCAACAATACGTGCAAATGATGAAATTGTTTTATCAAAATGAGTGGTCTGTTCGGGCAATGTTCCGCATGCCTCGCCATAATGCCATAATCGTCCTACTGAGAGGACTATTCGCAGTGTGGTGGATAAATTTGAGTCCACTGGTTCAATAAACGATAAACCAACACCCGTACGCCGAAAAACGCAAGATCCTCCGAAAACATCGAACCTGTCCGAATCCGAGGCAGTCGATCTCGTGTCGTTCACAAGAACTCGGCCTTTCGCAGACTACAACTTGACGAATTTTGCATCGTGACTTGGATCTGCACACGTACAAAATTCAACTGACCCAGGAGCTGAAGGTAAACGAGCATAGACAACGACGTGTGTTCGCTAAATGGACTCTGGAACAGTTGGAAACTGACCCCAATTTTCATTGAAAAATCATCTTCAGCGATGGGGCCCATTTCTGGATGAATGGGAATGTCAACAAACAAAATTGTCGATACCAATCCACATGAGATCCAATAGCGTCCAATGCATACCGAAAGAGTCAGTTTTTGGTGTGGATTTTGAGCTGACGGCGTCATCGATCCATATTCCTTTGAGAACGACGTTGGCCAGGCCATCAACGTCAACCGCGAGCGCTATAGGTCTATGGTTACCAATTTCTTTTGGTCTGAATTGAAAGATATTTACACCTGCGACATGTGGTTTCAACACATTGGAAATACTGCACGAGCTATTCGAGGGCATGGTCATCTCACGTGGAGGTGATGTGAACTGGCCACCGAGATCGTTTCTTGTGGGATGTTCTGAAGTCGCGAATAAGCCATAAACCACAGTGGGCCTGAAAGCCAACATAGCCCATGCCATCGGTCAAATTCAGCCTGATTTGTGTGCGATGTTATATTCCATACATAATGGTATCGATACGCCTTTCAAACGCATAAAAAATGTCGATAATATCTCATACACGCTTTGTTATATTTAAATTTAAAGATAGGATCAAAATTACAACGGCTCGAAACCCGTTACCATCGGCCGATGCAAATCGTTAGATCACTTATAAAAATGTTTACAAATCTTCCCATCTGTAAAATCACGGATCTTAACACCCTTCGAAAGATCTCCGATAGAGCTGACGACGTGGTAAGAGGCTTAGAGGCTATGAATCGAAGCGAAAGAGATCTTTGATATTCCTTCTATTAAATAAAGTTGATCCGGATACTCGTCATACATGGACAGAATCCAGCGTTGATAATGGAAAACCCACAACCAGCTCATTCTTAACATTTTTGAATACGAGTTACGAAGCATAGGAACTACGTAAACTGCAATAGTAATCGTTCGAGTAACCTACGAAGGTCCAGCACTCAGTCTGTGCATTTGTTGCTAAATCGATTGAGAATGCTACTCAGAGCTCATCGAAGTGCATACCTTGCAACGACAATCATTTACTTTTCCAGTGCCAACAATTCCGGGCAATGGATTATGCGTCACACCGTCAATACGTTAAACAACATTATCCATGCTTTAACTGTCTCCGAAAGGGGCACTCATCGAAAAAATGCAGGTCATCATACAGATGTAATGACTGCAGTAACCGTCATCACTCGCTAGTCCATTCAAACCCTCCTAATTCATCCAGCGGCTCTGCATTACAAACTTCGCAACCCTCTTTGTCCTTTCGTTCTTCGCTACCTCAATCCATAGACACTCAATCCTCATTGTCCAACTCCTCGCCACCTCACTCATCGCCTCATGCTTTGTCAACCCAATCATCGCTTAACACTTTACTAACTCAATACGCCGCTAACACATCGCTAACACATCGCAAACAGTCTCATATTCTGTCAATGTCGCTTCTTCACAAGACCATTCGCTTGCCTTTATTCCTACTGCGGTGCGGTTGTTAACGTTTCGGATGTTCTAGGTAGAGCTCAACCTTGTCACATGATACTGGATTCAGGATCCCAAATATCTTTCATTTCGGAAAGTTGTGTTCGTCGTCTCGGTCTAAGCAGAAAATCAGCGAATCTAGCTATCTCTGGAATATCATCATCCGATGGTGGGAGCGTTTCATCCGACAGCATCAATGTTACAGCGTATATCCCTCTTCCTGCACGTTTACTCGTTGGTCCAACATTGAACCAGATAAAGTCGTTAACCTTAGCAGATCCGTCATTTGATACAACCTCAGTTATCGATATCACGTTAGGAGCTGACCAATTTTGGAATGTACTCACAAGCGGCAAGCTCGCAGGAGATAATGGCTTCCCATTGCACAATCTTCAATCTTTGGGTGGATAGTCATAGGTTCCAATTCTGCTAGTTTCAGTCGAGTTTCTTCATTTAACAGCATAATCAACATTGACAACATCTTAAAACTATTTTGGGAATTGGACGAGACAGCATAGTCCTTAGCGGAGGACAAGACTGTAGAAGCGCACTTTCGATTGACAGTCAGCAGATGTGGTGATGGCAGATACTGTGTTCATCTTCCATTTAAAGTTGATGAGCCAGTATTTGGTAACCCATATGTTATAAAGAGGCTTTGCCTCGAATGATATCAGTCGAACGTCGGCTTAAGAAGGATCCATCTTTAAAGCAGCAGTATATCGAGAATTTATGGTGAATACTTGCGACTAGGAAATCTAAGAGAGCTATCCGCTACCAAGGTAGGTTCTTCATCGGGCAAGAATTCGATGGCTCCTTCCAAGATTCTACGGGAAGATCTCTCAAAGATCAATTACATATAGGACCTAGCATTCAAAGAAACCTCATTGCAGTTTGTCTTCGATTTCAATTTCTGCCGACATTATTGAAATGTTCAGGCAAATTTGGGTAGCCGGAACTCAACGTCGATATTAACGGATTCTTTGGAGGGAGGATTCAATAGAGGAAATTCAACATTTCGTGCTATGTACCGTAACGTATGGGGCTTCATGCTCTGCGAGTTTTACAGCAATTGGAGTTCATGCTCAGAAGTTTTCCCTGGCTTCGAAAATTCTCTTGAATGATTTTTATGTGGACGACGTCCTTACAGGAGCAGATACTCTGTCAGATGTCATAAGAAAAAGAGACGAATTAAGACGGCTACTTTCTTGGTTTACAGCTCAGCAAATGGATTTCTAACTCATCAGCACTGGTAAATTTGTTGTCTCTTAATCAAATCTATATGACATCGTAATTTGAAGGAAGTTCTATTTCTGTATTGGAGGTGTTAGGGATATTTTGAAACCCGCATGAAGACAACTTATTGTTTAAAATTAACTTAGCTAAAGTTAATAGAGCTACTACCATAAAAGACAGATTCTCTACGATGTGGCTAGAATGTTTCACTCTCTCGGATTGCTGGCACCGCTTGTCATATCCTGTAAAATTATTTTCCAACATCCTTGGCTTCAAAATCTTGGCTGGGACGATGAGTTACCCAAACAGTTCCACGAGACATGGCTAAAACATCGAAATGACATGCGTGCTCATAATGATCTCTCTATTCCTCGGTATATTCCCGACTTGTCCACCTCTCTTGAGATTCATGGGTTCTCTCATGCGCCTGTTAAGGCCTACGCAGCGGTGGTATATTGTAGGTATTCAGACGTGTTACATGGATGTCAGCCAAGACACGCGTTGCGCCACTAAAACAAATTTCGCTCCCCCAAATGGAGCTTCGTGGTGCGTTGCTGTTGGCTGTTGCCCGATTGATGAGCTCTATTAAGTCAGCTCTGCAAATCACAAATCTTCAACTGTACGCATGGTGTGACTGGAGCATAATTTTAGCATGGCTATCATCGCCACCCTCGCAGCTTAAAACCTTTATGGGAAACAGAACTGCTGAAATCATTGACATCTTACCTCAACATATTTGGAGACACGTATCGTCGAAGGAAAACCCTGCGGATTGCACCTCACGAAGTATGCTGTCGTCACAACTACAGACCTTTCATCTTTGGGGGAATGGACCTGCTTGATTAAGTTGAGAAATTGATGTGATGGAAGAAGCTATTAATCTATCTAGTACACTGCAATCACCGGAGGTTTTGTCAGAAACAAAAATTTGAAAAACGTTTCCAACTCTCCAGTTGGAGAAAATTAGTGCGGGTTGTTGCCTTTGTACATCGATTTGTAGCAAACTGTAAACGGGGGACAACCAGGCATTTAAGCGTGGGACTTTCTTTTCATAGAACTGGAAAACGTTCGTCACATTTCTTTACACTTTGCACAAACCCCTTGTTTCTCCCCCAAAGGAGATCCGTTGGAATTGGATTTCAATAGTAATCCATCAATTAGATCGCTTGCATCCTTTGTCGACAAATTCGGAGTGTTACGATTCGGAGGGAGGATTAACCATGCCCATATAGATTTTGGCACTCGGCATCCAATTATTCTTCCAAAACAAAGTAAAATTACAAAACTAATTATCTTGGACGAACATAATCGAAAGTTGCATCCGGGAGTAGATGAGCTTTTTGTAATACTTCGACTGACCTATGATTCTGATTCTAGGATGCAGAAATCTCGTAAGAAAAATCACACAGAAGTGCATGATATGACTCATGACAACCAACCAGTCAACAGTTTATGGCAAGTCTTCCATTAGAGGGAGTCACTCAAACATACCCATTCTAAAATACGGGATGTGATTAAGCAGTACCAATTACTTTAAAACCGTATCACCGACGGAATCCTCGCAAAACAAAAGGATATATCTGCGTGTTTGTATGACTTCCTACGAAGACAATACGATTACACCTGGAATTGGCGTCAGATCCCTCTACGGAATGTTTTTTAGCAGCATTTCGTCGGTTTATTTCCAGGGGCAAATGCTCGAATATTTTTTAGCGGCAACGGAACAAATTTTAAAGGAGCTTCGCGCGTAATTAATGATTTGCACAAATTCATCCTGTCTCAGCATCATAACGAAACAATTTGTCAATCATTGGTACAGGATGGTATCTGTTGGCATTTACCCCCCCCCCCCCCCCCCCCCCCTTTGCTCCATACTTTGGAGGAATATGGGAGTCAGGAGTGGCGTGTAATAGGTTCTTCAATTCTTACGCAAATCGAGGCAGTAGTAAACCCTAGACTTATGTTCTACCTCTGACAATGATTTGAATTATTTAACTCCTTCTCATTTTATCATAGGCCGGCCTTATTTGACTCTGCCTGAAGGTAACTTACTGGATGTAACAATTAACCGCTTGACGTACTAGGAAATGACGCAAAATATGTTCCAAGGATTTTGGAAAAGATGGCACAAAGAATACCTTACCTCACTTCAACAACACCCCAAGAAGGACAAAACTTTCAAGTCGGAGATATGGTAGTCATTAAGATCGATAACATGCCACCCGCTAAATGGCAGTTAGGCATGGTGACTCAAGTTCATCCAGGAGACTGTGTGAATATCGAATGGAACATTCAAACGTCCTATCAGCAAAATTGCCTTACTACCTGTATCCTGAATCAGGGTTCCATAGACAACGACTTGTGTTCGCTGAATGGACTCCGGAGCAGTTGGAAACTGACCCTAATCTTCATCGAATTATTACTGCCTTTGGAACATAACAGTATTTTTTGCCTCAGTTTTTGCTCGTATTAGAATTTCATACGCTGGGGAAAGCCGTTGCAGTCATTTCTAGCTCGTTTGAACTTTTTTCCGTTTTCCTCTGTCGAGTTGGTCTTGTATCACCGAAAAAACATTTCTCTAACCCTGACAGCCTCTTTACAGCTCGAGTCGTACCATGCCTTTTCTTTTGGTTTGATAAACTTCATCCGATGAGGGGTTAAGCATCTCATTCCAAAGAGAATAGTTTCTGTGATTATGTCAGCAACGGCATCCACGTCATTATCGAGGAAACATAACGACCAGTTAAAATTCCTAAAGAAGCTGTTAAGAACGCTCCAGTTGGCTTTCTTATATTGTCGGCCATACGGTTCTTTTAGGAATCTTTTCTCTAACTGTGTACCCACCACACGAGAAATTAGCTGGATAGTACACTGACCTTGTATTTGTCAGGGTGAGAAGTTAAAAACAAGTTCAAGGTGTTGGCGGTATGACTATGAACGTCTGGTACTCGTGTGGACTCATTTACAAGCTGGGTTAAGTTATTTTCCGCAGCGAAGATCTGTGTAGCTCCAGATCTGATAAGTCCACCATCGACCAAATATCCACTCTGCAGCAGATATCGTAAAGGACACAAGAATATCAAATCTAATACATAAAACCTCGTTTGGTTGTGCAGGATGCAGATGGAGAATTCCCGCTGCTCGTTCCAAAATGACTGAGAGTCGCGTGGAAATAATGTTATTACATCGCGACAACTTTAGAAATCGCCGTAGGTATTAGCAGAAATGTAACTGGTCCCACAAGTGCATTATTGCATACTAAATCTAGCGCAAATGCAAGCAATTGATGCTGGCCTGAATGGGTTTGTCCCGACACCATACTAAGCTGAAAGCAACTTTTGTAGTAAACTGTTTCCTGCAGCCTCTAAATGGATTCAAAATTTCGCACCTGAGGATGTTTATCTGCCTTCAAGAAATTGACACAGAGATGTGGGGTTGGTTGGATTCTATGCAGCATCTTGGTCCACCAGCCGGAGTTCTGTTTTCCCTGTCATAGTCCATAGAGTTTACCTCGTTGCTTATGATTTCATACTCACCCAGACGTCACTTGTGGGGTCTCAATCTGCTGTCTACATACATATGCCATTAGGTGCGATTGATCAAATACTACTTTCCCTCAAAATTAATCTTCCGTAATACAAATTTAGAGCTCAGAAAGAGCTTCAGAGTATGAATCTATTCAAAACAGTAATGCGTTCAGAAATGCAAGTTTATGCCCAACCTGAGATCGAAGGTACTTCAAATCACAAAAGATTCATGCTTCCAAAAGGTTTTCCGATAACATGAATCTGTGATGTTTGCTTTTTCCAATAACTTTCTTTCATCACCGTATTCTTCAATGTTGAAGGACATGTACCCGTAGTGCATCGTCCTCCGATGGGATCCTCCGCTGCGTTCAACAGCCATGCATAATGTATCGCAAAATCCAAAGTAAAGTGAATTTGATAGAAAAATCCAAAGAATTACACTTTTTTTTTTTTATTTAACGTACTCGTATCCATATCTATGCACATTGCACACCGCAAATCAATTTGTAATCCCACAAGCAAATACAACATTTTTCAAATCCCTTACCACCAATCCGGCTCATCCTTTGTGTCTGTCATTTTCGATTTGTACTCGCAAATTGATTGATACCAAAACCAGCATCCTGACGAACCGGTTGAGGGGTTTTCCAGAGCATCATTGTGTTCGGGACCAATCGAGTGCATTAATTTCTATTGACATGTTTTCGAGCGAGTGTATCAACATTCAGGAGGATTTACCTTTTGCAATTTTTGTTTGCCTACCATACTCGTATATCCTGCGAATTGAAATTGAAAATTGAGTGGAGCAAAAAAAAGATATGGACAAAAAAAAAATCCGAAAATATCCTGCTTGTTCCTAATTAACCTGCCAGATGCACGTGTAACAATAGAGGCTCACAGATGTTCGCATTGTTTTCGCGTGAAAACATGCCAACAAATCCTCGCTGCGGGGGTTGAGAATTATTTTTGGAATTTTTGGCCAAATAACGCGGTGAAATCCTTTAATTCCTTGCAAATTCATCACCGGCACCGCGCTGACACACAGTTTTAAAACATCATTTTAATGACATCCACCATCAGTTGATGGGGTGGTAAATCTGGTTTAGAACACTTACCCGACTACACCGCACGGATACCATGCAGAAAAGAAAAAAATGAGGACATGTCTGGTATTGGTCTGTTCGTCGGGGTGGTTTCGGCAAATTCAATTTTACGCAACATGAGCAAATTTCTAATACAAGAGCTGTACCGGGCGTTAATGGTAGGTGGAGACGGGTCCGGCTAAAGCCCGTAGGCCTGAGTTATGATGGAAGGATATTTTGTACCGGAGATTAAAATCTCTGGCAATTATGCAAGCTATAATTGTGTAGGTATATAGTGATGGTTATGGATGTCGATACGGCTGTGGCTACCGCTATGGCTACAGCTACGACTACGGCTACGGGTACGGCTACGGTTACGGATACATTCGTGAGGGGCTTATAGAAAAAGGATTAAATGAGCGAAGGAGTTCACACGCTTAGGAGTATAACTTTGGATTTAGATGGTTAAGGTTGGGTTGCAATCGATTTTGGTTTTCCATTAAAAACCTTCAGACGCCATGAAGACCTATTCTCCGTTTGGACTAATCAAAGGCAAATAGTCGTATTTTGTGAATGCTTTCAGGATAATTGCTTACTTGCTATTCGTTGGAGCAGTTATCGATTAGATTTATTGAAGACTGTAATAGCCAACAGTGTTTGCCAGACGTGTTCGTACTAATTAAGTATTGGTTTTACAGAAACTAAGTACGGTGCGACGCGACGGCCTTTGAAACTTTTGACTTCAGTAATTTCATTGTCTCCTTATACACCTTGAATAACTCGAACTGCAACCAACTTCAGACTGCTATAATTTCCAAACCGTTCATGATAGTGAGCTCAAATTTTGACACTTGACAGATTATTTTATTATTTACAAGCCTTTTAAACGGTTTGCGTATCAGTTGTGTTGAAAAATTTTTATCCGCGATAGAATTCAAACGTGATAGTGTGGTTGCTTTATATTTGGCTGGAAAACCACAAGTAGCTATCGGTAGAGCCCTCCAGCACCTCAACGTGAATAAATCATTTATGTCTCGAACCATAGCTCGTTACCGTGATACTGGCAGCGCGAGCGTTGCAAAATACAATGGAGGTGGTCATAAAACAGCAACATCGACAGAAATGGTTCGAAAAGTGAAGGCTCGAATTGAGCGAAATCTGCGTCGAAGTGGAAGAAAAACCGCTCGTGAGCTCAACATATCGTTGGAACGGATGCAACACATACTGAAAAATGAGCTTGGGCTCAAGCTATTGAAGTTCGAAAAAGCACACGATCGTACACAGCAACAGAAAAAAGTTAGAGTCGAAAGAGCGAAGGAGTCGTAAGCATGCACGAAAGTGGTGAGTTGCCGAATTTGGCTTTTTCCGATGAGTCGCCATTTGTTATCGAGCAATATGTCAAAAAACAAAATAACCGAGTTTACTTGCCAAAGAGGTCCTTCGAAAATTTACACCATCGGACGGCCACCAAAAAGCAGGCAGCACCGATGGTGATGGTTTGGGTCGCCATAACCGCCGATGGTCGCTTTCCGCTCGTATTTATGGACCGTGGCGGCAAAATTAATGTGATTGTATACCGTGAAACTGTCTTAGAGGCAGTATTGAAGCAATTATTTCGGTTGGAGACCGTGGGCATTTCAACAAGACTCGGCACCGTCTCACAAAATGCGCGTCAACCAAGATTGGTTAAAAAATAATGTTCCACACTTCATTTCTTCAACACAATGCATTGCAAATTCTCCGGATGCAAATTCGTTGGATTTCTCTGTCTGGGGTATTTTGAAGGCGAAGGTTGGCACTAAAAAATACCAAAGTTCGGACCACCTCAAACAAGCACTTCGCCGGGAATGGGCCAAAATACCGCAGAGCCACTTGCGTGCAGCGTGCAGCGTGCAGCGTGCGATGCTTTCTTCGGCCGTCTCAAGGCCATTTGCGCCAAAGGTGGACATATTGCAAACTACTGATACAATTTGAAAATTGATGTATTTTCTAACATTTTATGCTTTAGTACAATAAAATTTATCAAAAAATAAAAAAAATTATAGCATTTTAAAAAGACAAGTTCGAGTCATTCATTTATGTACATTTTACATTCATCGAAACAGGCAGGTGCTGGTCGAAACACGCAACTCAACGAGATAGCAGGTATAATCGAGAGCGCTAAACGAGGAAATACATATGTATGTCAGCAGGTGCTACTCAGAATAGTCACAGCGATGTCCTTTCTTTTCCACCGAATAGGCTAAGAAGGTAGAAACCTTTTGAAACTTCTTCAAGACATCATTTGATGTCAAGGATCCGGTTATTGCCATCAAAATTTCGTAACTCCGGTGGCCGAAAATCGGCTGGCGCAGAATATTCGAAAACAGGTTAAAGTAGGTTAGAATGATCCTTTAAAATGCATCATACTAGTTATAGGTGTATTGTGTGACATTTTCTGGAATATTTAACACAAAAAACGGCCTACAAAGAGGTGTGGTTAATTTGCTGCTCCAATATCAACACCAGCGATTTTGTTTGCACACCCCACCATGTACGCAGACGACTTGATCACGTGCAGACCAGTTTCAAACATCAGGGTAATTAATCTTTCAACGTGACTTTGATCAGATAAAGCGATATTGTGATGAACGGAGCTTGAAGATTGCATTTCAATATTTCTGAAACTCCTTTGTCTGGTCTCTATGGACACTGGAAAGGATTGGGGTAGGTTTTCGGTAATGGTGCGATACAGTGCTTATCGAAATGTAGTGAGATACCTTGAAATCATAGTTACTGCGCCAATTGACCACGTTCTGTGAGAGTCGTATCATACAAACATGAGCTTAAATATTTCTAAAAAACGCAAGTTTGTTGCCGATGACATGTTCAAGGCTGAACTCAACGAGTTCCTGACTCGTGAATTAGCCGAAGATGTTTACTCCAGTATTGAGGTCCGCGTCACTCTATCCTGCACAGAAATCATCATCATGGCTACAAAAACCCAACATGTCTTGCGTGAGAAGGGTCGTCGCATTCGTGAATTAACCGCCATGTCGCAGAAACGTTTCAACTTCTATGCTGGCCGTATTGAATTGTAATAAAAGGTCACCACCCGTGGTCTCTGCGCAACTGCTCAAGCCGAATCGGTGAGTTACAAGCTGACCGGAGGAATGGTTGTTCGCCGTGTTTGCTATGGTGTTATTCGTTTCATCATGGAATCCGGCTCAAAGGACTGTGAAGTCGTAGTGTCTGGTGAACTGAGTGGTCAACGTGCCAAGTAGATGAAATCCGTCGATGGTTTGATTATCCACTTTGGTAACCCATGGAATGACTACGTAGAGACGGCCACTCATCATGTTTTGTTTCATCAAGGAGTGTCAAGGTCATGTTGCCATACGATCCCAAGAACAAGATTGGTCTCAAGAAACCATTGTCAGACAATGTTTCAATGGCTGAGCCTAAGGAGGAGAAAATCTACGACACTCCAGAAACGAAATACAAAATTTCACCGCCAACTATACCCCTAGAGAAAGTTGCAGGGCCATCGAAGGCCCTGCAAGGAAATATGTGAACAGTCTTAATTTTTATTCAAAAGATCATAAATTTATATACGATTTATATCATGTGGTTAACTAAACTAGCGGACCTCAAAACCATTCTAACAGCCGCTCATCCATATATTGGATCGGTTCAATAGCGAGGCACAGAATTCGCTGATATTTTTGCACTTGAGTGATAGAATTTGCCTTCTACCAGCTTCTTCTTCGAACCTCGACTGGAATTTGGGCCTCTATCGCTTTTTGAACCCGGTTTTCCGATGCCCTTGTTTGAAAATGGTAAAACCAGCTAATTTTTTCAATCCTCAGGTTGTGTGCTAATAATCTTCTATACTCCAGACTGAACCAATGTACGGCATTTTCACAGTGTTTAAATTGTTCGTCATCTTTGAATTGCGTCATATATCGATCAGCCTTCCATAAGGCCGGATGAGCTTCCATATAGTTTAATTATATTGCGTCCCCAACTACCTGAAACTCGCTGCTAATTTTTTCAAAGTACCGAGCGGAAGTTGTTGTAATTTCTCGTGGAGTCTTTCCCCTTATGCAATGAAATAAGAAATCTCTCCCTTCACTGGCTAGGCACTCGATCCACTCACATCATTTTATTGAACTCGTAATCCCAAGATTGTCGATTGTCGTCCATATTTTCGAGAATATGAGATCCGTTCCGACTGCTAATATTTACCCATACTACCCTGACCTTTCAAGAATATTCTGTACCATCCAGCGTTCCACACAAATTTCCATTTTGCTAGAAAATTCGATTCGATTCTCTATTCATCAACGGTTGCGTATTCTGCCATTGAAATATAGATGGCGCTGTTCAAATTCCCACTTAGGCCAATTGGCCCATTATGATGTCACGTGGATCTATGATCCTCTTACCAATGGAACTAGTTTGAGCTAACAATGAAGCGTAGGAGACTGCTTACGTCTATATTCTTTAGATCACTTAAGTCACTGTAGAAGAAGCTTATAAGTGAAGTCTTTTTCTCTGGGAGAGAGCCGGACATGTACAGAGTAGGTGGAGGATTGTCTCCTCTTCTCTTGGTCCATATATGCTACAGAAATCGTTTGTAAAAGCGCCAAGCCTTCTTGCATGCTTGCCTATGGGGCAGTGTCCAGTGATGACACCAATGATGGGAGTGAGATGTCTTCTATTTACAAAGATCAGACTCTTAGAGCGATTCACATCTGACTTTGACCAGATCTGTTTAGTCGCTAGACATATTGGTCCAACAGTCCACTTAAGGTGTGTTTTGTTATTAGCATTCGGCTTTAACATTAATTTGCGCGTAGCGATTGGTATACCGATGCTAACCTTTTCCGGTAGAGTGGTTCCAATTTTAGCAAGTTCATCGGTCCTACATTTCCCTGGAATATCTGTGTGGCTCGGCACCCAACAAAGGTGAAAGTTAAACTGCTCAGCCATCTCCGTAAGAGTTGATCGGCATTCAAAGGGCGGGTTTAGAATTTAATGAGACTGAGTCCAGTGATTTGATAGCGGCCCGACTATCCGAAAAGATGCGGATATCCTTTGTAGATATCACGCCTGGAACACGCTGCAGGACCACCCTCACACAGTTACATAAGTTCGGTTGGAAAATAAATGGTGCATTCTCCAAATTTTGCATCTTCAGATTTCCACTTGTTCTGAAGTCTGCAAAATTTCCTTGATGGAAGCAATTCTAGATCAAGATATGATGTCCAAGAAGTGACTTTTTTAGTGATGGCATTAAGAAGTTTCAGAAGTGGGCAGAAGGGTTCTCTTAATTTTAATTTCAAAAATTTTTTTTAACAAAAAAGATTGGCCAAAACCTTCTTGAATCCCCATAATTTGACTGATTTTCTATCGAAATTTGCATTCAACATATTTTTAAAAAAATGTTGAATTTGAAAAATAAAAAAACGTATTAGCCACCCGGGTACCGGGGTGCGTGCTGAGCACAAACGGGCTTATTACAGTCAACGCAACACTTTCTTGTCTTTTTTCTCTTTCGAAGAAGAAAGAGCAGCTTGCAAATGTAGCATGATCCAACTACAACTTTTCTAGCACTAGCGTTTCGTTGATCGTTGTTATCAGTTACCACTTCCGTTACTGGCCTTTCCTTGCTGGTTAAAAAATCGGTCTTCTATCATTGGCATGGCTAGTTTTTCTGAGAAATAGCGTAGAACAAGTCTGCGTCTGTTAGTTTTTCTTGCAAGCATATCATCATTTTGATAGTAAGTAACGTACGCAGCAACACCGGCGATATCCAGCGGCCATCTGCACTTCCGCTGTTAGTTGGAATACTCCTATCTATGCACATTTGATCCAAAGTATCACCACCAGCTTTGGTTTTGTTGTAAAACAAAATCATTTTTGGTTTCTGGTGAGATGCATCAGAGATCGTAGCATCATTGTGCATCGTACTGAGAAGAATGATCGTTTTGGTTTTCTTCGGAGCATACGAACAGATGGTAACCTTCTCGTGAAATCTAAAAAGCGTTGACAATAACGGTCTAGAGCTCGATGGTTTCATTTCTTGAGGAATTATTTTTTTTCAAAGTACCGACGATAGTGAGTTCTTTCACAACTCGTTCTCCTTCATTGACTTCTCTATACACCGCCGGTAGGGTTGCATTGCAATCAATCCCTGCTTGTTCCAAGCGTGCCAGTAATCGTTAAAACGTATATACATAGTATACCCGACACCATGTCTGGCAACAGACTTAGACTTTGCGGCAGGACGAAATATCACTATAGCAAGCACATTGTTTCCTTATCTCAATATACACAAGTGGGTATGGCAGTCTCCGTTTCAGTGGCAACGCTGCCAATAGGCCATCAGAGATGCCATAACTAATGTGTTGGGTTTCACCTGACCACCACGAAGAAATTCCTGGTTTGATGAAGAATGCCGTCAAGAAAGCTACAAAGCGGCACTGCAACCAAGGATGAGAGCCGTGACGTGAGCCCTACGAGCGCAAGAGACGGGAAGAACATCGGCTTCTCCAGAAGAAGAAAAAAGAGCACGAGAAGCGAGCCATCGAGGATATTGAAAGTTTGTACCTGCAGGAACAACGAGAAGAAATATTATCAACAAATAAAAAGACCGTGTCCAGTCAAGAACACCCGTACACTAACCTGTAGAGAGGAATGAGAAAACCTTGCAGTAGAATCACAGTCGGTGATGAGAATATGACGGCGACGAAGCCCGACATCGCCCCGTCAGGCAGAATGAACCATTCAACTCAGACGATGGTAGCCAAAACTTCCGTCCACTTGACCAAAATCAAGTAAGGAGAGCAGTATCTAAGCTGAAATCCAACAAAGCAGCTAGACCTGACACCTTACTGGCCGAAGTACTCAAAGCTGTTGGAAACGACTTTGTGGAGAGCATGCATCAACTCATTTCTCAAATCTGGTCAGAAGGGTGTATGCCTGATGGAATCTCAGCACAGTTTTCCCGATTCACAAAACAGGACAGAGCCTCAACTGCGAAAACTATAGACGCATACGTCTCCTCAACATCGCATACAAGATCTTATCTGCCATATTGCGTGAATGTCTGAAACCCCTCGTCAACAACCTGATTAGCCCCTATTAGTGTGATCTCAAGCCAGGAATGTCTACAATCGACCAAGTTTTCACACTCCGGCAGGTCCTGGAAACAAATTCAAGCAGTCTAGATCGATAAGCACCATCCTTTCACCAATTTTAAGTCCGCTTATAACTGCATTTATAGAGACAAACTATATAGAGGCATCCCTGCTGTGCAGAATGGGAAACGCTCGCTGCTCTGTCAAGGCCCGTAACCACTTAACTGTGAGGTTAAAGGGTTTAGAATAGGTGAAGCGCTGTCATGTGATTTCTTAATATCGTGTGTGAAAGCACTGTGCGGAACTCGCAAGCGAACACTGGAGGCATAATTTTTCGAAAGCCTATGGAACAGCAAGCCTAGACCGATGATATTGACATATGGAAACGGAACCTGCCAAAATGTGCTCAGGTTGAACGAGGGCAAAACCATGTATATGCTGTCAACAAGAAGGGACACACAACATCGAAGAATTAGGAAGAACGTAACAGTTGACAGGTATGACGTTGAAGTAGTAAAGGACCTACCGTGGCTCTGCTATCAATTCTGCCAACAACACTTCCCCATCGCTGATTCGTTGAACTAGGAAGGTAATTGGGTAGTAAGGCCCTATCCCGAAAAACTAAGGAGAGTCTACATAAGACCTTGATTACCCGGTCCTACTTTCTGTCACTGAACCGTGTATTCTTTCGAAACCGAATAAAGATATCCTCAGTCGTTTCGAAAGAAAAATTCTTCGTAAAATATTCGGTCCCATTTGCATTGACAGGCTTTGGAGGAAAAGATTTAATGACGAAAAAATCTGCGCATCAGTCGCCTGAGATGGCTAAGACATGTCGAACAAATACAGAGTAGAGGAACACCTCACCCAAGGTGGCGCGGAGAAGTAGAAGGAGATCTCAATCGATTGAAGGCAGTTGGCTAGGGATTGGGGTGGCTGGAGTAGCGTATTGAGACTCAGGTTCACCCCGAACTGTAGCGCTACCTATCTAAGTACAATACGAGTAAGTAAGTTCAAAATATCCATATTGGAAGAATGGTGCGCTTCTAATGAAATCCCTTTAAGTGCATCACTGGATATAGCAGCAGATGAATGCATCTCGTAAAAAATGCTACACGAATAGCGTTCGTGAACTTGTCACTCCCACTGTGTCATTTTCAAGTTCGATTCATTACTATCCTTTAAGCAGCCCCCTCCGCCCACTCACTCTTCGTCTATTGATTGATTTAAATTGAAACAGTTTCCTTTGATTCAATTAAAAGTTAGACAACCTTTTAATTAAACATTTAATCAATCGCATGAGAGTGCAAACTTTAGCTTCCCAGCATCTTCACCAGCAGAGACTACGAGTACTTGCGCCAAAGTGTGCCACAGAAAACAACAACAGCATCACGTTTTTTTCGGGCTTACGTTTCCTTTTAATCCTCGACAACTCGTCACTTCTGAAACCAATTAAATGGAAATGAAAATGAAAATGAAATCTCAAAAATTGCAAATTCAATTGAATGCAATTTGGCGGTGATGAGGCCTAGATACGAATACATAGAGTGGGTGCAGCACACGGGCGGTACCCTCGAATCTTTCCAGAAGCTTAGTCACTGTGGATGACTTCTAGGCACCCTTAGCGCTTAACTCGTATCTGAAGGGGTGAAATGTTCGCTGATTTTAATGAGAAATTGTGTGAGTGCTACTGACGCTAATGACAATTATTACTTTTCATTTCTCTTTCATTTGAATTATCATCGTCGAGGTGCTAATTAATTTCCAACGATTTATTCGTTCTCTGGTTTTGATTTTAGCTTTCTGGTTCTCCCACAGGCACGGCGGGAACACGGGTGTGACTGGGATTTCGGCAACGAGAATTGTAAGTTAGGTTCGTTCGTTGTTGGTAGAAATGTTTGCTTTTGTTTTCGCCGAACAGGGTAATAAAGAAGAAACACAGACCAACAAAAACAAAAAAAAGGAAAACAAACCGAGCATAAGATATTAGCCCTGTGTCTGTGGCAATATGTTGTTTCGGCGAAAATTGTAAATTCAAATTTTTCCAGACACTTTTACGGGAGGCCAAGAGCACAAGCACTCACTTAATCTTGTGATCTTTATTTTAGGAGGTTTTCCGTTTTTTGTTTTTTTTTTTTTTTTTGTTTCTTGGTATGGTGGGAGGGAAGGCATACGTAATCCCAACGAATTTCTCTGTAGCACTAATTTTTACGAAAATCATCAGCCCGGGAAGGAGCCTCGACGAGGATTGAGCGAGTAACTACTGGCAGGCTAAAATATAGATTAGGTCTGTAGGGCAACGTTTCAAGTTTACGTCAAGTGCTTACTTTACCTGAAAAACTCTGCAGATGTAATCAATGGTATTGCCTGGTGATGCATTGACATAATCAAAGACCAGCTTTGAAAGGGGCTTTAGAAGCAGCTGTAGGGTTTGTGAAATGCATATGGTTGCGGATTCAATTTCACATTCAATCAGCAGCAGCTACCGAGGAAACAAGCAGAGGCCATTTGGATGCCAATGACTCCGACAGCTGACTTGTTGTGCCCAAGATACGCACGCAGATAATCGATAATCCATAGGGTGAAGTAATACTGTGAGGCAGTTTTTTTTTATAATTTACGCACGCTCAAGGGGTTCAGGAAGCATTGAAATGCTTACACACATTGCAGGCGAAGAAAAGTCAGGGAGGATGGAAAGAGAGTTACCGATGAACGTTGGTTTTAAATGTTTGAAGGTTATAATGACTAGGAAATAAAAAGCCCGGCAGGGTACTCCATAAGCGAGTTGTATGGCTTAGGAACGAATCACGATATTTTAGAGTACGTCCAAAAGTGGGCTTGACGATATACTGATGAGCATTCATAGGTTTGAAGGGGCGGAATGCTACTGGCAAGCTACTATGAAGCACTGATGGTGGAGGTAGTGGCAGAACCAGGCAAAGCAGAACACATTTCGTAGGTGTTCGAAGGTGTCAATTAACTGAGCAATATTAGCATCACCTATAAGTTTCATCGCACGGTTTTGAATCCTATCTGACAGTTTTTAGGCGCACCTGGCCAATTGTGAGGATTGTACTCCATTTCGGGCAGGTAAATGCCTTATACATTGAGGCCAAATTAGAGGGTGTGAAGTATTTGTTACATCGCTTAAGGAAATTTAGACATTTCTCAGTATTTTTGGGGACATCGTATATATGGTCGTTCCAACGTAAGCTGTCATTGACATACATACCGCGAATGGAAAGTTTTTCGGTTTCGATGATGCAAGTGCTATTCAGGGACAATGGCTTTGTGTTTAAATTTCGCTTTAACCACAGCAGACAGTATTGTATTTTGGAAGCATTCAATTCTACTCTGTTACTGGTTCCCCAGAATTTAATAAGCTTAACATGCGCTGGCGTTCCCGTTCTAAAGCCGAGGAGCAGGGATGTGAGTCAGGGAACGAATATGAAAAGCAGAGAGTACTGTCGTCAGCAAAGGAATACATATATTGGATTAGAAGTAGCAGACGAGAGATCATTAATGAAAATTAAAAAGGCTGTCGGAGACAGAACGGGGCCTTGGGGCACACCAGCATTTATTTTGTGAATATCCGACTTGAAACCGTCCAAGACAACTTGAATTGAACGTTACGAAAGGTAATTTCTATTCCATTGAAGAAGAGAGTCATAGCTCCCAAAAGCACGCATTTTCGACAAAAGAGGCTGATGCCAAACTCTGTCAAATGCCTTAGAAATATCAAGTTCAAGTTCCACTATTCGGTGAGACATGCCATCAAATCACCAGCGGACCTGTTGCTACGAAAACCATATTGCCGGTCATTGAGAAGTTTTCGTGTTTCGAGATATTTCATGAGCTGACGGTTTATCAGAGTTTCCATGATCTTGGAAAGAAGGGACCTAAGGTCTGTAGGAGGAGAGAGAAGAAAATTCGCCTTTTTTAGGGACGTCCTGGACAAATTCTGTTTTCCATCTTCTCGGAAAGAGTCCTAAAGAGTAGGATTGAAGTGGTTTTGCCAGTGAGGAAGAACACCTCTTCAGAAGAAGGGGAGATATACCATCTGGACCAGCTGATTTATGCATGTTAAGACGTTTAAGAACTTTTGCTACTACACGAGTGCGAAAGTGGATTCGTCCCATTGAATATTCGACGCACTCAGGTGTAGGCGGAGACAAGGAACAATCTGGGAGTGTTGAGCTAGCCGCAAAGTGTGCAGGAAGCAGATAGGCCTTGTCCAAAGAGCTGACAGCTGGAATGTCATTAAAAATGGGCGTTGGGTTGGAGGATCAGGCAGAATTTCTAATATTTTTGATGACCGATCAGAAATTGTTACTACCTTTAGGACATTGTAGTATTTTTTGCCTCAGTACTAAAATTTCACACGCTTAAGAAAGTCGTTGCAGTCATTCCTGGCTCAGTTAAACTTTTTTCGGTTTTCCTCTGTTGGGTTGGTCTTGAAAGACCGATAAAACACTTCTCTAACCCTGACAGCCTCTTTACAGATCGAGCCATACCATGCCTTTTATTTTGGTTTGATACTCTCCATCCGATAAGGGATAAAGGATCTCATTTCAAAGAGAATGGTGTATGTGATCATATCAGCAGCGGCATCCACGTCGTTATCGAGGAAGCATTACGACCAGATAAAATTCATAAAGAAGCTGTTAAGAGCGCTTTCTCTATTGCCATACGGTTCTTTCAGGAATCTTTTCTGTAACTGTGTGGTCGGTGTACGAGAAATTAGCTGATATGACACAGTGGTCCGACGAGCCTAGAGGGGATAGCACACTAACCTTATATTTGCCGGGGTGAGAAGTTAAAAACAAGTCCATGGTGTTGGCGGTATAACTATCAACGTCTGGTATTCGTGTGGGCTCCTTTTCAAGCTGAAGAAGTTTGTTTTCTGCAGCCAAGATCTCAATGCACCGACCTTTGGGTGTTTTCTGTACAGAATGTCGAAGCCACCCTGAATTGTACAATATATAAAGTGTGTTCTCGATTAAAGCAACTAATTAAAACGAGGATAGTTGCAATGACCGAGGTTGTTGCAATAACCGAGTAAATTTTGTAAAAAATTGTACATTTTTGTTTGGATTTTTCTCGCAGTTTTCGAAGACTTAAAATTTGTTCTATGGGGCTGAATTTGGTTCAGCCCATCGAATTGCTGTGTTGAAAGCTTGTATTGCAGTCTCAGTCTTTATTTTGGGAGCAGGAATCTCAACCTCGAGCCCACTTTCACTGGATCTTTCAATTGATTCATTTTCTTCATGGTTTCGCGTACCCAAACATATATGTTTTAAATAAAAGAAACAAAAAATGTATGAAAAAAAGACCACCTGTAGCCGGTAAAATTTTGTTACCTCAGGCATAAATGTCGAGTGGAACCATTGTTCAAAGAAATCTAACGTCATCCAAGCATTTTTATTTGCCTTGTATACAACGGGCATGTGATCAAAATTGTTAAAAGATCGCGGGTTTATAGATTTGCCGATGACGAATAGCTTAACTCTGTGCAAACCCGAAGCGTTAGTGCAGGCGAGAAACGTGCTTCTTTCTTTGCTTGTCTTTCGGCCAGGAGCTGACGATTCCTTAAAACCTACAAGGGTTTTGTTGGGCATAAGTCGGTAGAATAACCCGGACTCAACGGCGTTTTTCCTTAAATTTAATCAAGAAAGGATCTACAAGCTGCGGTTTATTTGAAAGTTTTTCTCCAAAAATTTTCAACAGGCGAATTCCGTTTCTTTTCTTAAAATTTGTCATCCAACCATTGTTCGCATTAAAAATTCTGGCTTTTCCTTAATTTTTTCATGCAATGAGCACGCCTTTGTTTTTAGGACCTCGTTGGAAATTGGCACATTTGGCTTTCTTTGATTTAGGGACCACTTGTACAAAGCTTTTTGAATCTTATGATATTCGCACCCCTTTAATGTAATCCTCTTTCCTGGTCCACATTCAGCATTGGAAACAGACTTTCTCGTTGCATCCTCTTTTCGTTTTATTCTGCTTACTGTAGATTTATGAACATTATACTCATAATTGATTGAATTGAAGCTCCTTTATTAATTTTTTCTAAAATTTCACTTTTATCAATTAGAAGATAGTTTCACAATTTTTCAAAACACACAAGCCACTGATCATTAAACAAAATTCATTAAACCAACAATAGATACATTCATACAACTATCTACAAATATCTGATCATTGTATGACTAATATAAAAATAGAAGCTACTGGGCTGAGTAATGCTGACAAATACGAGTATGTACCTTTTAAAATTAAAAAAAAAATTAACTTTGATAAATTAATAGATAGTCTAAAGTTCGAATTTTGGGAATCCGTATATGCAGAACGTAATCCATCAACTGCTTACGATTTACTTATACAAATTCTAAAAAGGCATATTCATAACTGCATGGTCACCATTAGATCAGACAATTCAAAGCTAAAGCGTCTTAGGCCTTGGATTAACAAAAAGTTGCTTGTAAAAATAAACAACAAAAATTCGCTAAGAAAAAAATGTCAACGTCACCCTCGAAATACAGCATTAAAACATATTTATTTGAAACTATGCCAAGACATAAAGAAAGAAGTAAAGGTTTGTAAAGATAAATATTATTCAACTAAACTTCAAAATTGCAAAGCTGACATAAAACAGAAGTGGAGAGTAGTAAACAGCATCCTCAACAGAGAAAATGAAAAAAATGATATCAATATACTTGAAGTTAATGACATGACAATAACAGACAATAACATCCAATGGACATTGCAAATCAATTTAATAAGTTCTTTACCACAATCGCTTTAGATATGAAACCCACTCTTAGCCACTACAGCTGTAATTGTAATATGTTTCCTGACTTAGTGAATGATATTTCTTTTAGTAATAGTTTCGTTTTCCGTCCATTTACACCTGTCAAGATACATAAATGTATTATGACATTCGATAATAAAAATTCTTGTACATCTGACTGTATTACAAATAACCTTTTGAAGCGTATTTCTTTTTATGTAATTGATGTGCTATGTCATGTTTTTAACTTAAGTGTTCATTGTGGTATATTCCCATCTTCTCTAAAAGATGCAGAGATTATTCCTTTGTTCAAAAAAGGCAACATTCAGTAAAGTTTTTGAAAAACTAATAAAAACGCGAATTGTATCATTTTTAAACAAAAACATGTTCTTCAGAAACGAACAATATGGTTTTCGTGAAGGCAAATCTACTGAGGATGCTATCCTCAAGCTCTGTACAGAAATATATGACAGTTTTAATATAAACAATTCTAATTTAGTGCTTTTCATAGATATGACGAAAGCTTTTGATATGGTCAATCATGAAATTTTACTTGATAAGTTATACAGGGCTGGTTTAAGGGGCGTAATTCACAAATGGTTCTCTTCTTACTTATCTGAAAGGAGTCAGCGAGTCAAATTAAATGGTGTCTTAAGTGATCCGTTAAAAATTAAGATAGGTGTACCACAAGGTTCAGTGCTAAGTCCTTTGTTATTTGTGATATATGTTAACTCGTTGTTTTATCAAAATCTCAGTAGCAGTGTTATAGCTTTTGCTGATGACATGGCTTTAACATATAGTAACAAAAATCTTTTCATGTCAGCAATCAAATTGCATAGGGATCTTAATGTTCTACGCCAATGGTTTGCTAAACATGGACTTCTCATAAGCAATAAAACTAGACTTATGATTTGCAATCTAATAGGACCATGTACACTTGACTGTGATGTCATTTTTCACTCTAGTTCATGTTCTAAGTTATCTTTATCTGTTCATAAGTGTGGTGAAATCAGCTATAAAGAGGATATAAAGTGTAGTCCAGATTGTTTTAAAATAGAAAGTGTTGAAAGTTATAAATATTTAGGAGTACTTATAGACCAAAATATGACTTGGAAAGCACATGTCGAATACATTAAGAAATACATGTTGTCTGTTACCCGTAATATGTATCTGTTAAAAGAACACTGTTCCCAAAAAATCTTATTAATGTTTTACTATGGCCTTGTCCAATCTAAATTACAATATGGTATTGCAAGTTGGGGGGGGGTACATACAACAGCACGACTGAAGTATTATACAAAACCCAAAAGCATATAATAAGAATAATTTGCAAACAAAATCGATTAGAACATAGTTGGCCACTATTCCTATCGTTGGGTGTTCTTCCTTTAAACCACTTATACATTTTTAAGGTTCTAAAGACTTTTTTCATGCGAAGCGGATATAACATTACATTAAGCGGTTCAAATATATACAGACTAAGAATAAACAATATGACAATATCTAATATTCCGATCTCAAAAAAAACTCGTTGTTCTAAATTTTATACAGCGACAGCACCAAGACTTTTTAATAAATTGCCAATACATATAAGAAAAATGGTTCGACCCATTTTATTTTTAAAGGAGTTAAAAAAATTTCTCTTCAGTATGGATAGTTCTACAGTCAAAGCTCTTCTCAATACAAATTTCTAATATAAAATGTTTGTGTCATTTAATTATAAACTTATTTATGTACTTGCTTAACTCACTTATTATTCTTTGTACACTGCTATATACTTGTTTAACTTATTTATTATTCTTTTGTACTTTGCGATTTAACCCACAAAATATCTCAAACTATCTTTTAATGTAAATGTTAGCTGAAGGAACATTCGCCTCTAGTCACCTATAGACTATAGAATGGTTCCTACTTTCCAAAATGTTAATTTAAAAAACGCACATGTAAATTTAATAATAATAATAATAATAACTAATAACTAACTTCATCGTATCATCGTACCATCATTTAAAGGCCTCAAAAGTAGCGTTAAAATAACTGCCCAATCAAAAGGAAAACTCAAACCTCAAACATAGCCAAGAACCAGAGTAAATAAAAGTTGCAGTTATCGAGTCTAAATTATTTGAAAAGTTGCGATTACTGCGCCAACAATAATGCAAATGCCGTTTGGCACTTGCAAAACAACTGAAAGCATATAGAGCAGCGCAGAATAGGAAGTGCAAAGCGGCTCGCGAGCTCTACAACCAAAAAATGACATACAAGTACCGGCTTCTGTTCACAAGATGGAGGAAGTTCAGAGATTCCATACCCGTGGCAAGCAGAACAAGCCATTCAATCTAGATGATGATGGGCTACAATTCGGCTCACCCAACATCGATGAAGTGAGAATAGCCATATCCAAACTTAAGTCCAATAAGACTGCGGGCTCTAACGATCTAGCTGCCAAGCTGTTTAAGGCGGCAGTAGACGAGAGCATCCACGAAATCATTTCCATCATATTCTCGGATTAAAGCATGCCAAACGCCAGCAGACCCTCTAGTCTGGTCCAGCTATAGACGTATCAGTTTTCTCAACAACGCCTATAGAATCTTCTCTGGTGTACTATTATGAAACCACCTTAAGCCTGCTATCAACCAACTGATTGGTGCTTCAGATGAGGAAAGTTCACGATCGACAATGTTTTTACATTATGGCAGGTCTTGGAGTAGTCCTGCGAATTCCAAATAAACACCGCCGCCTATGGTACAATATATATTGGGAGGAGTTCACGAAGCCATGGGCGATTTTACCATACCTTGATTTTTGCTTGTCGCCAAGAAGACCACGGAGAAAACTCTACGCTTCGTGAGAGACCTTACTTGTCCATGCGGTTGGATTAGGCGGTTTCTGAGTCATATTCAGGTTTGAAAGTTGAAGCGGCGAACACGGTCAGTAGAGTACTTGCTGTCATCATGTCCCATGTTGAATGAGGCGTGTATAACTTCGAAGTAGTCAAGGATTCGAAGTTTAACTCTTGCCAATCCCCTTCAGAAGGCAATTGAGTAGTACAGCCGTCATTGTGGGGAGTTAAAATAGTGTTCCATAAAACTTTGATCGCCCTATGATCGATCTCGTAGAAGCACGGACCTTAAGAAAAAAAAAGTAAAGAGGGAAAAGTATTTTACTTCCAGTGATTTACGGCCCTGGGTGCATTAGCGAATATTGAATGAGGAGACTTGACGGGCTATACAGTGAGCAACCCTAAAGACTCAGAATTCACTAGTTTAGATGTAGAGCATACGTACTCCAGTGCCCTGTCCTCAAATTCATTGCCGAAAGAAAACGCCACAGAGAAAGACACAACTTCAGGTGGCGCTCACAAATAGAGAGGGATCTTAATCAACTTGGCAGTCAAAATTAAAAGCAGCCAGCAAAACAGCAGCTGGAAGTGAATATTAGTTGAGTCATGGTTCGCCCCACACTGGAGCCAACTACCCAAGTAAGTGAATGGATATCAGTAGGTCTCGGTAGAAGAGATTACGTGATATTTTTGGTCCTCATAATCGACCAACTTGTCGTGTTTTGAATAAATTGTGTTCTCTCTACATGACGCAAAGCCAATAATGCGCTGTAGGCGAAAGTGTTGCAAAAGACCTGGACTTGTCAGTTCAACGTCAACCACAGCAGTAAAAAAAAATTAAAAAAAAATCGATAAATGATGCTGATGGTGCAGGAACTAAGGCCACGAGACCGTTGTTTGCGACGGAAGTTCACGGAATGGGCTCTTGAGCACAAATTCAACTGTTTGCTCAATGGGCAAAATTCCTGATTCTGGAATGAGCCAAAATAAACTCATAAAAGTGTGCTGTTTGAACTTCACGCTGGTGGCGTCACCAGATCTTTTTGCTTTTTAAATGATGCCGGAGCCTACGTAATAATCAGTAGCCAACGTTGCCAGACAATGGTCAGTGAAAATATAGACGACATTTATTTGGATGATATGTGGTTCCAGCAGAATGGCGGTACATGCCATACTCAGCATGAAACCATTGACTTTCTGATGACTCGCTTCAACGATAACATTATATCGCACAATGAACCATCGGCCATTAAGATCAACCGCACCGCTCGACTGCTTCTGTAAACCATTCAGGCCTCGAAAGCCAATTTTGAGCGGTTCATTGGTAGGATGGAACTTCACATGCTTGAAGGAGCCCACAATTAGAATAACGTAGTTTCGAGTGCTGAAAAATTTATCCCTGAGCCTTGCGTAGCAAGCTCATCGGCGATTTCATTTCTTGTGAACCCATACTGGCCCGACAGCCGCACACAACTCAATGAATTCAGCGTCCCGGGTGCGATCAGTGAACTCTTTCAACAAGGCTTTAATCGTAGATGCGCAGATGGACTGTCGCTACAGCTGGGATTGAGTATAACTCTTCTTGGAAGACAGATGAAGTTTTTCGCATGCTGTTGTCCTGACGAATGACACCAGCGTCGCATCCTAAATCGATTTTCGAGCCATCCGTGAAGACGCAACCACATTCCTTTTCACTCTCGAATTTTGGCCAAAAGCATTGCTGGGCACAGGAAAGGCGATTTCATATTTTCGCAGCTTCTTCTTCTGATTTCATTGCATCAAAAATCAAAAGACCAGAGTCAGAAGGCAGTGGACGTAAAAGGCTATCTAAACTCAGTAAATGTTGAACCAAGAACAACAGAAAATCTCTTTGAAGGTGCAGCCTATGATATGAATATCAAGTGGAGGACGTATCATCAAAGGGCCGAGACAGATCGTTCTTTTGAATCTGGTAAAAGTATCAGCGACGTGCTTTCATGAAAGCACGGTCATTGGCCTTATAATGACCGTGTAAATCCTAAGCACCCTCCTCTCTGACAAAACCCATGCCGAATGCTGCTTTATATTGCCAGAAGGCCAATAGCGCCTTATGAGCTTTCAACGTAAAATGTTAAGGCCAAAAATGTTTACTATCGAGGATGACACCCAAATGCTTAGCTTCCTTTGAGAATTGAATGGTGTCGCCTTTAAGCACTAGATGAGTCAGCTTCCTCCTTTTCATACGAGAACAACCTTAGTTTTGAGAGGATGAAAGCCGAATCGTTGATCAGGTCTAGGGCTGCCTGCGATTTGGCAGACAATAGCTAGAAGCGATCGGTAAGCACCTGTCGTGTAGACTTAAGTTTACTGGATGCCCATACATCCATGGGAGCAAGGATACGCATTGCCATCGCTCTCCGTCAATCCTTTGAGACCAATTCGGAACTGTGTTGGATTAAAAACTTCCACCCTTGGTATGAGTCGAGGCCGATCTAAAACCTCTTACTGCTCTTAGGGTCACAACACCCAGTACTTATTGCAACTCTATATTGGGTCATCCTAACAGGAAGATCCCACCCGTGACCAGCCACCATGACGCTCCCACAAGGGCGCCCACCTCTCACAAATCCGGACCGGACCGAAAACTGGGGGGCTTCTGATTTAAGTCCTGCCACCCAACAGAACCTATGACCGGCCGCTTGTAACTGGTCAAATCGTAGCAACCTTAGGTGGCGTTTTCTGCAAACCGTTATGACAATACCAGTATTTTGCTCTGCTCCAGCTTTATTAGACAACTTTATTCGTGAGCGAAGCCTTGATAATTGGTCGGGGACCCATCATCCGCATATGCTTGAACATAATCGTCACAACTACAAATTTAGAGCATTAAGCAGTGGGTCAAACAACATGCACCATACCTGGAGAGAAACGACGCCGCTTTGTGGGCGACCCCTGTTTAGTGCTGCCATCATACTGGCTGCAGTAATCATCCGCAATCGGTGTCCTAGTCCACAAAACTATTGATTCGTCTTCGCCGTATAATCTAGCCGAATTGCACATGCGAAAGCTGAGTTGTTGAAAATATTCCTTCATGTCGAGTCCGCCTTAAATCCTCCCCATGAAATTTTGAAGCACATTCTCGCAGGATCTTCCACATTGGTAAGCACGTTGCATCTTAGGCAGAGAGTTCGACTATTCTCTTCATGCCCTGCAACACGCAGGAAGACCGACGGAGTCATCCTTCCCAAGCGCCACGAAGCCATCAAACAGAGCAACAGCGTCCTTTATGGCCCCATCCGTCAGGGCAATCGTTGACAGATACCAACTACGGCGTGTTGTGTTACTCAGCTTAGTTGCGGCTTAAATAATAAGACCTGATTGTGAGTTGGTTTTAGCTTTCGACCTAGTGTAGATGTGTTTCCAGTTTGACTAATTTGCTCCTTTTGATGGCCCTTTTGACCATCCTGCTGGTTTCACCAATCTTTTCCGCAAAGGGTTTATAAGAGAGGCACCATTCGAAATCCGGATTAGCCTGCTATATTCCTTTTGCCTCGATCTGTTAAGATCCAAGTCTTTAGTGACTTGTTTAGAAGTTTTCTAGTTTCCTAGCTAGACATGTCGATTCAAAACACTAAGTAAGGACACCATTCCTGTGTTGTTGAGAGTTTAGAGAGAGGATTAGTAGACTTGCTGATCTCCTTCTTCAAGTGTATCAAGTTGATTTTTCATACATTCCTCCTCTTCAACAAGGTCGAGTCCTTGCATCCAATTCTGAATTCGACGTACCGATGCAGGCATTGCCCAAGTTTTTGCCATTGCGGTGATAACCTCAATCCCGTCAAGCTGATTACAGAGGCTCGCCATGACAGATTTATTTGCCAGTTTCCATCCGTGTCACGGATCCGATTCTCACATCACCAAGAGGTTAGGTGTCTGCTACTACCTCATTCTTAAAAGTATGTGTTCCCTATTTGTAGACAAGTGTTTTTGGTTCAAGAGAAAGTTTCCTCAAACTGAAAGTCCGACATTATCCACTTTGTCAACACTTCCACCAAAACGCGACACCAAGTCTGGAACGATATTCTCTAATCACATACCAGCACATAGAGTCCGACCTGTAATTGAGTTCAAAATATCACGTATACGCCCCCGTGTACCTGTTCCACTTCCCAAAAGAAAACTGACCGTGAACTGGTTTTGTGCCAACACCTTACTAAACACATTCGCCATTTTAAGGTTAAGGTGTAGCTGCAACACATATCCTCGTATCCTTATTCAACTTTCCTGGATCCCATAACCAACGAGTATGAGCATGAAGCTATATTAAATGTCATTTCAAAATAAATTAAAGTATAATCCGCAACTAAATCACTTTCGAAACGGTCATGACACACCGGATAATTATTGTAGAAAGGCATCCTTAGAGTCCTTAGAGTCGATTTTCTGTGTGTGACTGAGTACATCGGTGCAATACAAATAAACAAACTCTATCTCAGCACTCGCATACAGGCAAAATGATGAATGGATTTCGCATCTTTCTAATCTCGAAATCCGAAGGATCTTTGTGTTTCGGTTTGAGGGTTAGGTTAAGGACTGGTTTTGTGGCTTTAATCGGTTTATGCATTGACACCGAGATTGAATACCCTTTGCCTTAATTGGATTTTAGTTCAAACACGAAGATTTTCAGGAATTTATAATCAATTTGTGTGTTGAGGCACACACCTCCGCAGAGGTGTCTTGAGTTTCACTTTGAATTATTTGTTGCCACTCAAATTCTCAATTAATGGAACAGAGTGTTGATTGTCATGTGATAGCCTGGTGCGTTACAAGTATTGTGGTGATTTTCGAGCAATTTTCCGGAATAAAGAATGTAATTTTCCAAAGGAGATGGGGGAAATCCTTACGAGCTTAGTGACAATAACCTAAATTTGAATGGGTTTGCCCACTCTATGGCTTCCTGTTTGTTTGATGTTTGCATTCAAAAGATACGTCTATTTCTTAGTTAGATACTTATTCATGGGAATGGGGAACCTTTGGGCTTCAATCTATATTTGAAGTTTAAATTGCATTTGATGGACAGATTCTAGGTATCTCAAAATACATGTGCTTCGTGTGAATGTAATCAATGACTTGATGGTTGCACGTTAAGTTACTCGTATATGGTCGAGTGCTGGTATGGTATGCTCCCAAGGACCCACTAGGACACTGACTGGTTTCTGGTAATTGAAAATGCACATTTACACACACTATTACGGGATCATATTTTTGTTTTTTATAAATTGCGTGCGCTCAACGGATTTAGGTACCAAGGCAAAGGAAAATCAGGGAGGATAGAAGAAGAGGTACCGCTGAACGTTGGTTTTAAATGTTTGAAGGTTATAATGACTAGAAAATAAAGAGCCCGGCAGGGTACTCCATAAGCGAGTTGTTGGGCTTAGGAACGAATCGCGATATTTCATGGTACGTCCGAAGGTAGGCTTGAGGGTGTATTGCTGAGCAATCACAGTGAGACGGATGTTACGCCCAAAAGTTTGAAGGGGCTGACTGCTACTGGCAATTTCGGTGGAGCACTGGTGGTGAAAATAGCGATACAACAAGGTGAGACAGGAGACATTACGCCAGTGTTCGAGGGTGTCAAGTGACTGTGTAATAATGGCATCAGCTATAAGTTTTATCGCATGACTTGAGATCATCTCTAGCAAGTGCAAAGAGGTCTTAGAGGCACCTAACCAGATGTGGGCATTGTACTCCAGTTTTGGGCGGATAAACGCTTTATATATTGAGACAAGTTCAGAGGGTGTGAAGTATTTGTTACAACGCTTGAGGAAACCTATACATTTCTCAGTATTTTTGTGGACATCGTATATATGGTCGTTCCAACGTAAGATGTCATTGACATACATACCGCGAATGGAAAGTTTTTCGGTTTCGATGATGCAAGTGCTATTCAGGGACAATGGCTTTGTGTTTCAATTTCGCTTTAACCACAGCAGACAGCATTGTATTTTGGAAGCATTAAATTCTACTCTGTTACTGGTTCCCCAGAATTTAATGAGCTTAACATGCGATGGCGTTCCCGTTCTAAAGCCGAAGAGCAGGGATGAGAGTCATATATTGGATTAGAAGTAGCAGACGAGAGATCATTAATGAAAATTAAAAAGAGTGTCGGCGACAGAACGGGGCCTTGGGGCACACCAGCATTTATTTTGTGAATATCCGACTTGAAACCGTCCAAGACAACTTGAATTGAACATTCAGAAAGGTAATTTCTAATCCATTGAAGAAGAAAGTCATAGCTCCCAAAAGCACGCATTTTCGGCAAAAGAGCCTGATGCTAGTTGAGAAGTTTTCGTGTTTCGAGATATTTCATGACCTTGGAGAGAAGGGACATAAGTGCCACGGGTCTTTAGGAGCAG
Source organism: Volucella zonaria (assembly GCA_963966105.1). Taxonomy (NCBI): domain Eukaryota; kingdom Metazoa; phylum Arthropoda; class Insecta; order Diptera; family Syrphidae; genus Volucella; species Volucella zonaria. The sequence goes on along the minus strand of OZ014533.1, from coordinate 126,041,568 downwards.
AGAGAAGAAGACTCGCCTTTTTGGGGAGGCTGGACTGGCTTCTGCTTTCTATCTGCTCGCAAAGAGTCCTAAAGAGTAGAATTAATGAAAAATCTTACGCAGAGGTTTTGCCAGCGAGGAAGAACACATCTTCAGAAGGAGGGAAGTATACCATCTGGACCCGCGTATTTGTGCATGTTAAGATCTTTGCTACTGCACGAGTGCAAAAGTGGATTCGTCCCATTGAAGATTCAACGCACTCAAGTGTAGGCCGCGACAAGCACAATCTGGAAGTGTTGATCTGGCCGCAAAATTGGCCTTGTCCAAAGAGCTGACAGGTGGAATGTCATTGTAAATGGGCGTTGGGATGGAGGATGAAGCAGAATTTTTAATGTTTTTGACGAACGATCAAAAACTTTTACTACCTTTCTGGCATTGCAATATTTTTTACCTCAGTTTTTGGTCGTAGTGGATTTCACACGCTTGAGAAAGACGTTACACTCATTGAATTTTTTTCGGCTTTCCTCTGGTAGTTGTTAGTAGTTTCACTCTTTTTACTTCCATAACTTAGTCTGGAAAAATAAGCATTTCTGGCGGAAAGTAAGAAACATATGTCTTGCTTCCCTTGACACCGTCTTGTGCAGTTTCTTGCAATTAATGTGGGACAATTCTTCCCAACGCTTTCCAATGCAATTCTCAGCTGACTCCACCTAATCCTATCTGTAGGTGGCAGATTCAACAGCAATGTGTTGTAAGCAATAGAATTGCCACCGTGTTCAGGTAAAATACCTATTGGTGGTCACTTTCCACATATTGCACTTCGATTCAGTTCAATTCGACAAACAGCATGGACTCATAGTTAGAGCGGAATAGTCAGGTCATCTTTAAGCTCATGAATATGAATACTATGGCGCCTTTGATACTTCCTGCCCGCTTAAAAGACAGGCGCAAAAATACCTAATAAGATGTGTGGTCTAAAGCTGATATCGACGCATCCATAATGGTCCGATCCCAAATGGGGTACTGTACTGAACCTACGGAGCATGTGGGAGATTAGTTCGTCGGAACCATAAGGCGTGCGATGGGTTGGAATATAGAAGAGACGAGGACATCGTAAATTACTAGGAAATAGAATTGTAAGGGGGGCCAAATCCACTGAGCCAGAGAGCAGTCGATGAATGAAGAAAATCTATGCTACGCCTCTGCGTTTTTCAAGGGTATTCAGGTTAAGAAGTTTGAAGCGGCCACGATAGGGAGGTAAGATAAAATGATCATCTCTGGGTAGTCCTCGACGGGTAAATAGAAGGAAACGATGTTGAATATTCTCGATTTGGAATATATGAACTCGCTGCAAATGAGATAACATATAAAGTGACCTTGTCACATAGGGGTTGCACAATTTTTTAGACCATCGTTTGATTAAACCAAGTAATGACCTGGCTTTCAGGATTATCTCATCAATATGCGAACGGAAGTTTAACTCTCTATCGTATAATATTATATGAACGCGATAGAAGGTTGGCCCTGCAGAAAATAAAGTCGAGGAGGAGATTGATTGGACTTACGTGACAAAGTCATAGATTAGTATTTGGAGACTTTAAGCTCCAAGCAATTTTTTAGACACCAAGTGGAAAACCTATCGAGGTCTTGTTGAAGGAGAATAGGGTCTTGCGGTGAAGAAATAGTTCTGGAGAAGTTAGTGTTAGTTAGTTTAAAAGTCCTCTCAGGATCATTTATAAAGGATCTTTCACTAGGCGCGTCTATCTTCAAATTTAAATAAAACACAATGCCATTATGTATGGAATATAACATCGTTTAAATGTCCGCAGCGGCTTCTCTAGGTGGCGCGCATCCGAAATATCCAATTTTTCATGTCTCTGGCGCACAAATCAGGCTGAACTTGACCGATGGCATGGGCTATGATGGCTTTCAGGGCCGTTGTGGTTTATGGCTTATTCGCATAAACCTGCAACTTCAGAAAACCCCACAAGTCAAATAGCACGATCTCGGTGGACAGTTCATACCACCTCCACGTGAGATGACCATGCCCTCGAATCGCTCGTGCAGAATTTCTAATGTGGCGTGAGCTGTGTGGCATGTAGCGCCGTCCTGTTGAAACCACATGTCGCTGGTATCTATATCATATCGTTCTCAAATAAATATGGACAGATGACGCCGCCAGCTCAAAATTCACACCAAATAGTGAATTTTTGGAATGCCTTGGACGCTCTTAGATTTCATGTCTATTAGTATTGTCCCAAATTCGACAATTTTGTTTGTTGACGTATCCATTCATCCAGAAATGGGCCTCATCGCTGAAGATGATTTTTCGATGAAGATTAGGGTCAGTTTCCAACTGCTCCAGAGTCCATTCAGCGAACACACGTCGTTGTCTATGGTCGTTTACCTTCAGCTCTTGGGTCAGTTGTACGTGTGCAGGCCCAAGTCACGACGCAAAATTCGCCAAGTTGTGGTCTGCGAAAGGCCGAGTTCTTGCGAGCGATGCGAAATCGACTGCCTCGGGTTCTCCTGAACAGTTTCACGGACAGCGGCGATGTTTTCGGCAGATCTTGCGTTTCGTCGACGTACGGGTGTGGGTTTATCGTTTACTGAACCAGTGGACTCAAATTTATCCACCACACTGCGAATAGTCCTCTCGGTAGGACGATTATGGCTGCGGTAAAACGGACGAAGTGCGCGAAACCCTGCCCGAACAGAACACCCATTTTGATAAAACAATTTTATCATTTGCACGTGTTGTTGAACGCTATGTCCATCCATGGTGTTTTGACAAAACAGACTGAAGAAATGACAGCCAATTTGACAGATGTAGCTTCAACAATATGGCCGCTATCAACTGTCAAAATTCCGACGTACCTATTGGAAGATCCTGTAGCTAGACTGAAAAATAGGAGACCTAGATGACTGCCTTGTGGGACACCAGAAGTAACTAAAAACGAGGTTGAGAAGGCTGACCTAAAGCAAATGCTATAATAACGGTTCTCCAGATAAGAAGACGTCCATTGTAAGAATTTGGGGTCAAAATCGATAGAAGACAATTTGAAAATGATCAATTGATGTGATATTTTATCGAAGGCCTTAGCAAAGTCTGTAGCAATACGAGTAACATCGATTTCGTTGCAATTTTCTGGGGCTCAAAGCGCAAAGAATACGAATTCAACTAAGTTTCTAGTACTTGATCTACCCTTCAAAAATCCATGCTGAATTTTTGATATAAGTATAAAATATTTTCGTATAAATAAGTATTGCCCATCGCTAGCTACACCTTATTCCCATTTTCTGGCAGAGCTAGAATAAAGTTAAAAGTGTTCATCTTTTGAGGCTATCCACGAATCCAACCATTTTTGGATGTCTTCATATGAGCGGAACTGCTGATCAGCCAGATCATGTTCCATCGAACGGAACAAGTAGTAATCGGACGGCGCAATATCTGAGGAATATGGCGGGTGGGTTAGGACTTCCCAGGTAAGTTTTAACGGGTTTGGCAACGTGAGGCTGAGCGTTGTTATGCTGTAGAATAACTTTTTCGTGCCTCTGTTCATATTGTGCCCGTTTTTCAGGCAGAGCTGGCCTGAATCGCATTAATTGATGTCGATACCGTTTCCCAGTGATGGTTTCTTTCAACGTCACTTGGCTTCAAATCATAAGGAACCCAAGTTCCTTGTTTTTGAATCATTCCCAACGCATGCAATCGCTTGAAAATGGCTTGATGACTCCTAATGCTGAAGAAAGCTCTTCTTGCATTTGGCACGGATCGTCATCGAGTAACGCCTCCAATTCAGCGTCTTTGAAGGATTTTGGCCTTCCTTCACGCGGACGATCGTCAACATCAAAATCACCGTCTTTGAAGCGACGGAACCAATCACGACGTGAACACGTTGTTTCACTTGGAGCAGCATCTCCGTAAACTTTTTGACGATTATTTGGCACAAAATCAGACATTTTCACACAACTACGAGTAAAATACGAATATGACGCCAAAACAGAACAACTAATGTGTCAAAGCGGTTTGTTTACCATATGTCTAAGCTTCATGACGTTTTGGATATGTCAAAATCGACCAGCCAATAAAGAAATTGGGAAGGCGCTGGAAATAGTTGGCAATAGTATGTGGTACGGTCGATGATATATTATCGAGCAAGAGAGAGGGGGATAACCACCTGATTTTCTTTTGTAGTTGACGAATTGATAAAAAGTCCTAAATGTTAGTTCTGCTCTGTGTCGAGAAAGCGCTGATAGAGGCAGTTATTGAGCTGGGTGAATTTGCTGTAGAGAACTTTCGGTTCCACCGATTCTCTACATCTTCACGAATTTTTATTAGGAGTTGAGTCCATACAGCTTTTGCAAATGGTGGCGAGGTGTACAGAAGGGGTATTTTAATAGATTAACGGGCGCCAGCGTCTGCTTTTCCATTTCCCGGTATCCCAATATGTCCAGGTGACCATGTTAAGTGAATTCTCAGGTAATTTGAAGACATATAGGCTGGAAGGCTCTGAATGATGGGAGTTTTGGTTCTGTTGTTTCGGATACTGGGAGACACTGCATACAGCTGACTTTCCTGTTCTTGATTTTGCGAATTCAAATGCCCCCCTAGTGCCATAACTTCTCCACTGAATGAGTTTTGGTTGGGTGTAGTGAGTTGTTGCGTAATTATCATGTCACATTTACTGTCCATCCTGTAGACGCCGTAGCCTGTGACTCCGTAGTTGCAGGAGGCATCGATATACAAGGCACAATCAAAATTGCCAGTGGATATTATTTCTGTGAATTTCTTCTTGTAGGATTCCGCTTGTGTGTCCTTTTGGTGTCCTGTCTAGGGAGGTGTTTACTATCATTGCTGGGAACATCCATGGTGGTTTAGTATTGTCATGATTGGTGGACAGGACATTAGAATAGCCGTTTTTATGAGCAGGTTCAAAGAAATGAGCAGAGTGCTTTTGATTTTACCATTTTTAACCATTGTGCTGCCGATCCTACATATTTCATATAGTGGGTGTTTGCTGTTGCGATAATTTTCATATCTACAAAGCTTGGAGTATTTGTTTCTGCTAAAAAAGCATCGATGGGTATAGAGGATAGTTGCTGACAGCCCCTCTAAACTACCAGAAGACCGATAGCGCCTTAGAGCCATTCGGCGTACATGTTTAGTCCAGAGGAGTTCGTTGTCCAGTATGACACCCAAATGCTTAGCTTCTTTAGATGGCATTTCTCTAAGCATTAGATGAGTCAAATTAGTCAGCTTCCCGGCCGAGAATAACTTTAATTTTGAAAGGGTTGACTGAAAGCCCATTTCTAGTGCACCAATCGTCGATCACGTCTAAGACTGCCTTGGTTTTAGAGCAGGCAGTCGCTAGTTACAATTCAACAGACAGTTTAGCTGCATCATCCTCTTATGTTTGATTAAGCAGTAAGTCGAATAATAGACACTATCATATATTGGCCGGTATCAGTATCCAGCCAGTCCGTAAAAAAGCCTACAAACCCTAATTCCATGGCAAGTTTCGCTGTAAATGGAACCAAAGTCAACACTAATCTGGCAAAAACAAGATAGTTACACTTGATATTTCTAAGGCATTTGACAGAGTTTGGCATCAGGCTCTTTTGTCGAAAATGCTCGCATTTAGGATCAACGACTCTCTTCTTCGCTGGATTAGAAATTACCTTTCGGAACGTTCAATTCAAGTTGTCTTGGGCGGTTTCAAATCTGATAATCACAAAATAGGTGCGGGTGTGCCCCAAGACTCCGTTCTGTCTTCGACACTTTTCTTAATTGTAATTAAGAAATACCCCAGCAGATTTGGCCGCATTATATGAAGCATTTACTCCGCCTAAGTCCACATCTAGCCAGGTCCTCCTAAAAGATTTCTGCACGTGCTAGATAGGATACAAAACACTGTATTGAAACCCATAGGTGACGCCAATATTGTCCAGTCATCTGACAGTTTTCAGTACTGTCTCTTACACTACGAGGTAATAAGTCCGTGACTTTTGGATTAAAACACAGATTTTTTGATAAAAAAATAATTTTATTTTTCAACGTAGTCTCCCTTGAGCTCTATACACTTTGTCCAACGCTTCTCCAATTTTTTTATCCCTTCCAAAAAAAATGATTTGCCGAGGTCCTCAAAATAGGCCTTTGTTTGCGAGATGACTTCATCATTGGAGTCAAATCTTTTTCCACCAAGCCATTTCTTCAGGTTTGGGAACAAGAAGTAGTCGCTCGGAGCCAAATCTGGAGAATAGGGTGGATGAGGGAGCAATTCATAGCCCAATTCATGGATTTTTGCCATGGCAACTGCACATGTGTGCACCCTTGCATTGTCTTGGTGGAAAAGAACTTTTTTCTTGGCCAAATGAGGTCGTTGTTTTTTCAAATCGTCATTGAATCGGTCCAATAAGTTGGCATAATATTTCCCATTGATTGTTCTTCCCTTTTGAAGGTAGTCAATGTGGATTATCCCGCGTGCATCCCAAAAAACAGTCGCCATAACTTTATTGGCTGACAAACCCACCTTGGCCTTCTTTGGCGCCGATTCACCCTTAGAAACCCACTGTTTTGACTGTTGTTTGTTCTCTGAGTTGTTACACGATTGCGTTTGTGGTCGACTGCGAGCAAACGCGGCACCCATCTTGCGGAAAGCTTTCTCATGCCCAAGTGATCATTCAAAATTGAAACCACTGAGCCATGCGAGATCCCTACGGCTTCCACAATCTCTCGCACTTTCAATCTTCGGTCGGCCAACACCATATCGTGAATTTTTTCGATTGTTTCGGGTGTAGAGACCTCAACTGGGCGTCCAGGACGTTCGGCATCTTCAGTGCTTGTACGGCCACAACGAAATTCAGTAAACCACTTTTTTACCATTGAAATCGATGGTGCAGAGTCCCCATAGTATTTATCAAGCTTAGCCTTGGTCTCGGTAATGGTTTTTTTTCGCAAGAAATAATGCTTAATAAGCACACGAAATTCACTTTTTTCCATTTTCTCCTCAAATTAGTGAGTAGTCTGATAAAAATAGCTGTCAAACACAAACTAACTGACGCAGCAAGTTTAAATTTTGACAGGAGTCAACTGACAGATGCCTGTTGACAGGAGCAGTGTTACTGTTTCAGTAAAGAGGTCAGAAATTCAAAAAGTCACGGACCCGCCCTCGTACCTCGCTCTATCGATATTTCTACTACCAGTGCTGCAGCAAAATAGCCGGTATTATTTCGTTCCTTAAAGCCTTCAAGCGTAACACTCATCTAGCTATCAGTATACCCTCGAGCCCTCCTTCGAAATGTCATTGTTTTTTCCTAAGGCGTTCTTGCTTATGGAATGCCGTGCAGAGCTCACTATTTCCTAGTCGTTATAATCTGCAAACATTCAAGACCAACGTACATTGGTATCCCCCTTTCTTTCTTTCTACACACAGCCAGTGCTGTGTTAAGAACTTTTTAAAGGTGTTCATAATCCCTTTAAGGCGCGCTAATTATAAAAAAGACAACTAGGCCATGTTTAGCGAATGAATATAAATCCTTCGGCTTCAAATAGTCTTCGATTCCTCTCCAGAGGGACAAAGCAGTAGGGTGGCGCACATAAGTGAAAGAGGACTTCAAGTATCTTGGAGTACGTAACTGTAGGCAGTAGGTCAAAAGACGTGCTGCGGCATAGGTCTAGCACGAACTGTAGCGCCATATGAGTAAGAAAGTAAGAGCAGCTTGTAATGGAAATTTTCATTGTTTTGCAGCATTCAACAGTAGTCCCAGAATTCCTAGTACGAAACGATCAAACCTCATAAAGGAACATGAACGGCAGCTTTATTTCGATGACCGAGATTTGTTTGTGTTTGTGTTTTTTTTTTCATTTAATATATTTCAGACAAATTGCTCCTTCAGCGAATCATGGAATCAAAAGCACGATACCACAAAGCTGATTGAATTGGTAGGAGTAGTTAATTTAAAATGCTTCCATCGAGGAGCACTTCAGAGGGAAATGTTTCCGAATCATCACAGAAATGTTAAAGGCTTGTGAATTTTTTTTATTATCCATAATCGCACAACTACAAGTACATATGAGTACGAGTACTTACCTTTAAGGTTTCCCTTAACTTTCGACGTAAATCAATTGTTGGAAATTGTTGTTTAAAGAGTTCCCAGGAAGTCCTTGTCAACTCAAAGACTAATGGAACTTTGTGATTAACTTCAATCGAAAATGTATTGCACTTCCTGACACACGCTGATGTCATATGTGTAGTGTTGAGGACATATCACCGTATGACTTAACTGTTCAAAGAATGACGGAGGGTATACGAGTATTTAGTAACTCCATCTAGTGCGTACGCTTTAGGAAGAGAGTGTAATTTTTTAATTGAATTTGAACTTGTGAGAGAGTTGTACGGGGCCTGTGTGTATCACCGGAAGTGTAAGGTGCAAAGTGTCATAATTGATAGTGCAACAAAGAGATTCGTTTTTGAGTGATTATGTGCATGACGTTGAGTCTAGGAGCAGGTTCACTGTAAGCAATATCCTATGTAGTAATTAAACCTGTTCACAAGCTGTTTCACTTTCAAAGCATAGGTGAGTGGGGGACACGGTCCTTGCCAAGTGTGATGTATATTAGTAATGGCTTTAGGCGATGGGTTAGTCATTCTTTCTTTCATCTACTCCCAGGTAATACTTTTGCATAAGTAGTTTGAACTTAGGTTTGAACACATTCCAGTTTAATAAGGTGACTCTACTACGACAGGGATCAACCCTGGCTTACACCAACACGTTTTTTCAAGCCCAACCGTAATCATTTTACATTCCATTCATAACATCAAGATTCCTTATTTTATTAGCATTATACCTGCAGTATTGAACTGATAGATGCAGTCCAACCTTTACAAATCAGTCGCATATAGCTTGCCAACAATATGTATCTGTCTCTGTCAGAAAAACGAAACGTTTTTAAAAAGGTCATTTAGAGATCGAAGCAAGAAGAAGCGAGAAGACAATTCGAATTTTCAAAACTCCCTCCTATCAACCAGCCTGCTAAGTCGGCAGACACACTCAGTTTCATGCTCGATACTCACTTTTCTAGTAACCAAACTAGAATTGGGAGTGAGTTGAGTAATAAGACCCGCCATAGGATAAAAGAATCTCTCTTTCCATGCGCATTGGTCTTGAATGTTTGGAGGTTATAACGACTAAGATATACTGAGTTCACCAGGGCATTCCATAAAAGAGAACCTTTTAGGAAAAAGTCATTTCAGAGTACGTGGGACAGGCTAAAGGCTCTGGTAAACTGATTGCTAGAGTGCTACAGTTGAAGGTTTAAAGGGCCGCGATGCTGCTGCCAATTCCGTGAGAACACTGGTGGTAAAATTCAAATTGAACATACTGCTGTAAGAGACAGTGTTGAATAGTGTCAAATGATTGGATAATATTTGTTGGCGCCGCCTATGAGTTTCATGATGCCCTAACTTAACGCGGGTTCGGCTCCTGAAAGACCCTCCTCTGTCCATTGCCTGGCAAGATCATCGGTGATTTTATTTGCCATGATAACAATGCAACTTGGGACGCAGAAAAGACTCTGAGAACTCAGCCTTCCGATCGCTTTCAATGAAGTCTCGCTCACATTCTTGAACGAGTTTGGAAGTCGTGAGTGGGTTCAGTAAGGCTTTAAGCTCACGTTAGTTGTCGCTACAGATTCAAGTGCTGCGCTTTTTCTCCGATTCTTTACAATGTTCTGCCATCAGGAATGCGTGTATCTTCCTAACGAGGAGTTAGAGCTCCCTTAGAGCGTCACCAGTTCCGCATTCTGGATCGATTTTTGGGCTACCTTTGAAGATACACAGGGAAAGCCAATGTCATATTTTCTCCGCAGCCGCAGTTCTGGTGTTCTGGTATCAGACAGCATCTCCATATGGCCAGAATCAAAAGGCGTTGGGCGTGCAAGGTTAACAAAAAAGCAATACTTCCCTTACGAAAATATACTTCACTTTAAAAGGAAGTTGAGCGTGTAGCCCAGCTCATGATACTTATGTCAAGAGGAAGGAGATCCATCAGCACGTCTAGAGCGAGGTAAGGGAAGCCACCTTGCAGCCGTGACATACATGTCCTTGTAGTCTTGTAAAAGCAACAGTGACGTATTTTCTGGGAAGCTTGTTCCATCAGACAACGTATGCATAGGATATACTCGTAATTGGCTTTATCATAGCGGTGAGGATCTAAGGGACCCTCCTCAGAAGTTTCTTATCCAATATGACACCCAGATACTTAGCTTCGCTGAGGAGTCAATTCTCCTTCTCGTAAAGAGAACAACCTCAGTTTTGATGGGATTGTCTGAAAGCAAATTTCTTGTACACCAATCGTCGATCATGTTTAGTGCTGTCCGCGTTTTAGAATAGAAATTAATTTCTAATGCTTTGAAGAGCAGATTCGTCGATCCTAAATGCATCCATTCTCGACAGAATGGTCTCTACATAACCCTGTGAAATGCCTTTAGGATATCAAGTGTTTTCGTTAGAATGATGTGGAATTTGACTCCACTTTTCGAAGAAGGCTGTCAGTTATTGATTTTTCCTGTCTCGGGAGCTGGGCTTATCAGTATTTTAATGAGCTTGCACAGAAGTGCGTAAATATTGCAGAAGACGAGAGAAGAAGATTCGCCGGGATGGGCTGGACATATGCTGTCTTCCATCTACCCCGAGGATTCCTAAAATCAGCGAATTTCTGTGTATTAGGATCTTTAAGTACTCTTGTTACTACCAATTGGATTCGTCCTAACTCAATTTACACTCACAACCCGCTATCGATCAGTCATTGGTTTTGTGGCAGTGATTAAGTGAATTCATTAGTAGTAGGACTCGCAGGGAGGAGTAAAATGGGATGCCCAATACCCAGAAATTAGTTTACTCTGACTTGGAGACCAGCAACCCAACACTCCGACCTTTAAATCCATCAGTCTACATGAGCATGGAATGAGCGCTTGAGATTAGAATTATTTTTCGAATGCATGCATTAAAAGCAAAATGCACACCAACGTAGAAGATCTTGTTTCTTAACTCCACCTAAGCATCTGGGTCTCATATTGGATAGCTGACTTCTTTGGAGATAACTTATTGCATCAAACGATTTGGCGCCACTGTCGGCTTTCTGATAATTTAAGGATGATTTCGGTAACATATATGTAGGTCATGCCACGAATGAGAGTTCTCGGCATTTACACTGCTATGATAGAATCGATTCGATGGACGAAACGTGCCGTGAAAATCCATCACATTTGTCTTAACCAGACTCTAAAGAATTGTCGTTTTGGCTGGATGTTTGGTGTGACTCAATTTTGGATGATGGATGGATGTATTGATGAACCTTTAGCCTTTCATATTTATAGCATAAGCCTCAGTCTAACATGATCTTGCCTTTAATGATCCAGCCGTCCCTATAGTTGATTCTCCGAGGTGTCCTAATTGCCTCAACTCCTCTCTCATCACTATCTCTTCTTCTGTCAAACTTGACTTTGCTTCAATGAAAATAATACTTCCCAATAGGTCCCTGTACGTTATGAGTTGCTACATTCTCCCAGCTTAGCTTATCGAATCCTACATATTTGCTATTAAAGCGATTGACCAACTTATTGACCTAAGTGATTCCATCGGCGATATCCTTATCTTTGGTAACTTGAATCTGCATCTGCTGATGTGGATTTTATCAGATGATCGAGTCAAACACTAGTCCATCCAAGGAATGTCTATTCATTGATCATATACCACTCAAGCCTATGACAAGTTAGCGGCGTCCCATTATTATACCGTTTGCTTTAGGTCAGCCTTCTCAACCTCGTTTTTAGCTACTGCTGGTGTCCCACAAGGCGGCCATCTTGGTCCCCTCTTTTTCAGTTTAACCACAGGGTCTTTCAATAGAGACGTCCGAATTTTGACAGTTGACAGTGGCCCTATCGTTGAAGCTACATTTGTCAAATTGGCTGTCATTTATTCAGTCTGTTTTGCCAAACCACCATGGACGGACATAGCGTTCATCAACACTTGCAAATGATAAAATTGTTTTATCAAAATGGATGTTCTGTTCCGGCAGCGCTTCGCCCATTTTACGGTCACTATAATCATCCTACCGAGAGGACTATTGGCAGTGTGGTGGATAAATTTGAGTCCACTGGTTCCATCCGTATGTCGACGAAACTCAAGATCTGTCGAAAACATCGCCGTTGTCCGTGAGAGTGTGCAGGAGAATCTGAGGCAGCCGATTTCGTGTCGTTCACAAGAACTCGGCCTTTCGCAGACCACAACTTGGCGAATTTTGCATCGTGACTTGGGCCTGCGCCCGTACAAAATTCAACTGACACAGGAGCTGAAGGTAAACGACCATAGACAACGACGTGTATTCGCTGAATGGACTCTGGAGCAGTTGGAAACTGACCCTAATCTTCATCGAAAATTTATCTTCAGCGATGAGGCCCATTTCTGGATGAATGGATACGTCAACAAACAAAATTGTAGAATTTGAGACGATACCAATCCACATGAGATCCAAGAACGTCCAATGCATCAAGAAAAAATCAGTGTTTGGTGTGGATTTTGAGCTGGCGGCGTCTTCGGTCCATATTTCTTTAAGAACCGTCAACGGCGACTATAGGTCGATGATTACCAACATTTTTTGGCCTGAATTGGATGATATGGACATCAATGACATGTGGTTTCAACAGGACGGCGCTAAGTGCCACGCAGCACACGCGGCATTGGTAATTCTGCACGAGCTATTCGAAGGCATGGTCATCTCACGTGGAGGTGATGTGAACAGGCCAACGAGATCGTGCGATTTGACCCCGTTAGACTTTTTCTTGTGGGGCAGGTTGTAAGGAGTCAGTTGGCCACGGAGGCATCCATGAAGCAGGAGTAGATGGCAGTGGCACGCTTGCGGTTGCTCGGCTCCAGCTCGTCGGATTGGGTTAGTTCTTGCCACTACCCCATGCATCTCAACTCAACTTACCTTTTTTGTTTCGTGGCGAAATATCAAAAACAAATAAAAAAAAACAATGATAGCCACGAGAAGGCTACTTTACTTTACGTTGACTAAACGGACGGACTTAAAAGACAGGAGGAGAGAGAGACGATAGAAAAAAGAGGAAAAGAAAGAGCAAGATCACATCTGTGTGCCATCACCACTGTGCAAGACCGGGACTTTCGCGCTTAAAACTCAGCCAACAACACCCGGCTTATTCCAGGTCGTCACGAGCTGTCATCTCTGTGTGAACCTGGGACATATTATTCTGTGTGGGGTACATAGGGTTAAGTTAGCTTTAGGTTTAGTTATTACACGTTACTTAAGTTCACTATTTAGGGTTTAGCTTAGTGTAGGATTAGTTAATTTTAAGCGCGGAGTTTTCGATTTTGAGGATGAGTGGAGAGCACCAATGGACAGCTCGGACACCAGCCTTCTAGGAGTAGCAACCCACTCTCCGTGGAAAAATGACAGGTGGAGTATGGGGAAGCACTTGCGCCAACGGCCCAAAGCAAATGCTGAACTAGAAGCTGATGTCCTGGACCTCACGACGTACTCGCACGATTTTCTGCGATTTAGTCCAAATCAGCGAAAGCAAAACCAACAGGCCGAAGCCTCAAAGCCAACAACCCACAAGGCGGTTCCCGTATAGATAGGGATTCCTGAAATTTTCGGGGAAGAATCCGAATCCCATCCCTCCGAAGATGAGAACTTTGCGCATCGGCATCGAGCATCGACAAGCAAACGTGTCCCGATGAAAAAACAGGGCGCTTACGAACAACAAACTAGACAATACGAAGAGTGCGAACCAAGCGAGAGACGATCGGGAGGGAGGCGCAGAACAGTGGACGAAAACGAAGACTACAACATACGTGGACAGAGTCTGAAAGAGGACAGGCAAAGTACATACAAACTACAAGACGCATACCTAAGGAAGACAGAGAGAAGCGAGGACAACTTAATGTCGAAGTTCGACGATAAAATGAGGGCAATGCCGTCATGAGCGAAAAAATCAGTTGCCTGTTCTTCTAAGGGTAATATGACAACGACTAACAGACGCTTAATCGAAACCAGGGAACGACAAGACAGACCTGAACTACCTCCATACGATAACAGACAACGACGAAATACTCATTCGACAGGGACGGACAGGTACCAGGATACACCTGAATACTGCCGCCGCGATTATGCCCGGAGGGTAGATACGGCGATCCACAAGTGGGGGGATAAAATTCTACGGCACATCCAAGACTATGTCGGTAGAGAGTTTCGTGTTCCGTATCGAAACCCTTAAAAAGAAAAACGGCGTTACTTCTGACCAGCTGCTAGCCCAGTTCCATCACCTAGTTTCAGGCCCGGCTGAAAGATGATACTGGGAATATCTAGAAGAAATGAGGAGGGCGGATGAACAGCTCAGCTACCACGATCTTAAAGCTGAGCTGATCAAACAATTTAGAGATGGACGATAGGACCACGAAATTCTTTGGTCCATCATGGATAGAAAACAGTTGCCCCATGAGACATTCGACGACTTTTACGCCGACATACGGTCGATGACAATACCTATGTGGAACCAACCCAATCCGACGAGCTGGAGCGAGCGTGCCACTGCCATCTACTTTTGCATCATGGATGCCTCCGTGGCCAACTAAGACTCCTTACAAGGTCTATTCGAATAAGCCACAAATCACCTCAAATCGGTCAAATTCAGCCTGATTTCTGCGTCAGAGTCATGGAAAATTGGACATGTCGGAACCGCGGCACACAGAGAAGCTGCGGCGGACATTATTCCATAAATAATGGCATCGATAGCCTTTTCAAATGAATAAAAAAAATTTAATATCTCACACACACTTTGTTTTATTTAAATTTAAAGATAGGAAGAGCTTTATGTACTAGCCATGGTCTCTGATAAACAAATAGACGTCTACCTTCTTGCACTCTGTCTCGGCTATCATATCCGATAGCCAGTCGAAAATTCTTCCACAGACTTCCTATGACGAAAGAAACCCTAATGTGTATGTAAAAACCAGACATAAATATTAAAAAGTTCAAGACTCATATCCCACATTTCATTAAAACACTTCAACTAATGATTTTTCTTAACGCAAGAGTCCTGTCTGTCTGTCAGAGCTGTGAAAGTCTTTCGGCATACATCCTTCGAACTGAGCGTTCTTCATTGATATAATAATCTAATTTTCCTGCCCTAAAGGTGGCTTCAGTTCTCCCTCTTCCACAAAACCCTAAATACCTGAGAATCTTGTGGTGAAGTGCATTACCCGTTCTTCCATCATCATCTCCTTAATCCGATTAAACAATTGAATGATCCCCCATGCGCTACCCCACAAATTACTTCTTCCATTAGCATAACGCACAGATTAGATTAATTTGATTAACATCAAAATCAATCCCAATAAAATTAGCGCTGTGAAAATCCAATCCAGCCGAATGCGAAGCAGAAAAAAAAAAAAACAGAAAAAGAAGCTTCCAAACGCACTTCATTGTAAAGCATGTAAAGCGTTAAGTGGATTTTGCCGCAATCGAAATAACATCCCAACATCATCATCATATCCCAGATTCATTCGCAGTATCCCTGTCACCATCAGAGGAGCTCCATCAGCATCAACATCACCATAGATACTCGTATCCGTTCGTGATTCAATGATAATGCAATAATTGAATTGTAAGTCAATAGCTCTCCAGAACAGGCTCTTGTTTGATTCGCTCCAAATCTATGTATTAAATCGGAATTCGATTGCAAGGATTGTTACGACTATTTCCTGTCTTCTGCGGTTAACAACTACACCCCGACAGTCAATTGAAGTCAAATGCGTATGAGTATGAGTTAAATACGAAACCCTAATCATAACTTCTGCCGCTTGGCATTTTGGCAGCAATCGAATGCAGTGGCAATCACAAATCCGATTGGACCGAGACTTATTAAATTAATTCACAGAGCTCTGTCAGAGAGGAGAACCATCTCTTAGGCCCTAGCAGTGTGTCTCTAATATCAAATTACGGCACGTCACGTTCCGAAAGGTTAATATAGAATCTAATATTCTCACCCCATAGACATGTGAACGCTCGTATCTGTAACTACTCGCATCACCCGATACTCCAGTCTCATTTATTTTCATCTTAGTCACAAGTGTATCATCGGTATCAACGGTGGCGTAATCCTTAAACGGATTCCGTTGATTTAACATCAACATAAACAACACCGAATGGGTTTAAGTTCGGTTTTGGCAAATGTCTGGAACACCTGTTTTGAATACGTGATCCTGGTAGATTTAGAGATACAATACTCGTATACCTACGAGGAGACAAGTATCCGCATTGGGATAATCTATTCACATTCGCATACGAATAGTCGCAGTCAGAGATGCGTGAGTTTGTTCGACTATTCCGGTGTGTCCTTGGGACTACGTTTGAGTGAATCTCAAAAGTGAAGTGTGTGTCAGATGGTTTGGCCCGTAAAACAATTGTTAAGGGAAAATATTCCGGATGTTGGGGATAAACTGTGAATCGTGCTAGCGTGTTTGTTTATTCAAATAATAAATCAGATATGTGTGTGTATTTATTTATTTATTTATTTTATTGTTTTTTTTTTTTTTGGGTGGGGTGGGGGTTTCATATGGAAGGATACAACATTCGTAGATGATCCACCCAAGGACATGTGTTAGGTGTACGACAACGAACGAATTTACAAGTGGCAGACAGGAGATGGAGGATGTGTTTATGTTTTATTATTTATGGATGCCCATTCATGTCATCTTGCAAGATTTACCTTGCCTACGTCTATAGTGGAGATGTAAGTAAATATTTGCCAATGAATCCTTATTCATAGAGAATATTTGCAGCGCATTTATTTAGAAAGTTCAATTTACTTATGAATTATGAAAATTGCGTCAATAAAAGAGAAGCAAGGGGAAGGGCAACTTTTTTTACTGCCTGACAAATGAGGAATATGGTACTTGACTTGTCAGGACAATCGGTCATGAGATCGTTCTCAGCAAATATGAAAAAGAGGATTTTGATATTTATTTTTATTTATTTACTACGAGGACTCCGCAGATACAAGGTGAGGCAAAAATAACGTCATAATGTGGATGTGCCATAATTTTAGCAAATAGCGTCAAGTGTCATTGTGCTTTGACATTTATGTTGTAGACAGATAGAGAATTAGTTGGCAATAAGCAATGGAGCAGTACATTCCTGAAGAACGTGGTATTATTGTCCGGTCTGTTGTTTTAACGCAGCGTGAAATTCATCGTCGTTTTCTTTGTCGCCCTGCACCATGTGCGCGAACAATTAAGCATTTGGCTGAGCCTCGAGTGCAAACTAGGTTCACTAGAGATGTTGCAAGAAGTGGCCGGCCCTCTATTGCTTGTTCGACAGAGAATATCACTGCTGTGGCCGAGGACGTTCGAGAGAATCGACACTCATCGACGATGTACACAATTTGGCATCAGCAGACGTTTGTTGTGTCGAATTTTGGTGAAAGACCTGAAGATGTTCCTTTATAAAGTACAAGCAAAGCGTACACCAACTGCTGTTTGCTGGCCCTCAAGTGAGGTTAACTTACACCCATGCTCTGTTACACCTGGTCCAAGAAGAGGATGATTTCGTATACAAATTCATAATGAGCGACGAAGTCCATTTCCACTTAAGTGGTTATGTGAACAAACAAAATTGACATTTCTGTGGCACGGAGAATCCACATGAAATGCACGAAGAGCCATTGCATCCTCTCAAAGTGACTGTTTGGTGCGGCATTTGCACTGAAAAAGTGATTGACCCTTATTTTTTTGAGGACGCCAATGACACCGCCGTAACCGTAACTGGTGAGCGCTACAGACATATGTTAAACGATTTTTTTTTCGCCGCAAGTTGCCGTATTTATGGTTCCAGCAGGAAGGAGCAACCGCTCACAAAGCTCAGGCAACGATGGAGATTTTGAATTACCGGTTTCTAGGGCGTGTGATCTCCCCCTTTTTCGCGATTTGAAAAGGCCGGCCGGATCGCCAGATCTGATGGCGATGGACTTCTTCCTTTGGGGTTTTTTTAAAATCTTGCGTTTACCACAACAAACTACAAACCTTGTATGTCCAACATTGAAGAAGAAATCAATAATTTGGAGCCTGATGTTTCATGAGAAGCAATTCAAAATGCAGTAAAACTAGCATAAATGCGCACCAATTCAGGAGGTGGTCATTTGAGCGATATCAATTTTTCAACTTAATGTCATCAATTTGACATCTTTAGATAAACCTTTCATCAAAATAAAACCCAATTTTTTTCATTTCTAACGAAACGGCAACCAATTCACATAATGACATTACTTTTGCCCATCCATCCGCGGGAGTACATGGTCCATTCTCAGGGTTTCAGCAGCGATTTTCGACTAAAAAGTTTCCCTTGATTGTAGGATGCAAAACTACGACATGCACTACGATGCTTGCTACTAAGAAAACGAGTAATGGCTATTTGAATACAAATTGGCATCAGCAAAGATACGAATGGGCGCCTCGTGTCTCTACCAGGACTTAAATCACGGTACCATGGGAGTCAGGAGCCCCCCGGATTTCGGTCCGGGCCTGACTTGTTGAGGTAGGCCCCCTTGTGGGAGCGTCATGTTGGCTGTGGTTTAAACCCAAATCGCGGGAAGGATCTTCCTGTTGGTTTGACCAATTGTAGAGTAGCAAATAAGTACTAGGTGCTGTGACCCTAAGAGCAGTAAGAGGTTTTAGATCGGCCTCGACTCATACCAAGGGTGGAACTTGTGCCTCCAACGCAGTTCCGAATTGGTATCAAAGTATTGGCGGAGAGCGATAGCAAGGCGTATCCTTGCTCCCATGAATGTATGGACATCCCGTAAACATAAGTCTACATGATAGGTGGTTTACGTTAAAAACCAGAGACTAATATCACTGACACTGACTAAGATCACTGACACTATTCTCCTTGCAATGGGTTCCTTTATCCCTCATCGGATGAATAGTATCAGCCCAAAAGAAAAGACATGGTACGACTCGAGGTCTAAAGAGGCTGTCAGGGTTAGAGAAATGTTTTTTCGGTCCTTTAAGACCAACCCGACAGAGCAAAAATGAAAAAAATAATTCAAGCGAGTCAGAAATTACTGCAACGTCTTCCTTTAGCGTCTGAAATTCTGCGGCAAAAAATACTACAATTTACAATGACATTCCAGGTGTCGGCTCTTTGGACAAGACCAATCTGCTTGCTGCACACTTTACGGCCAGCTCAACACACTCAGATTGTTCCTTGTCTCCGCCTACACTTGAGTGCTTCGAATGGGACTAATCCACTTTCGCACTCATGTAATAGCAAGAGTTATGTTCAGTGAAGTCCAGATGAGGTATCGCCCCTTATTCTTACTTACTGCGTAAGCTTTTTCATCAATCATACTCTTTAGAACTCTTTCTGAGCAGATGGAAAACAGCAGCTCAACCCGTCCTTAAAAAAGGCGAATACTCTGGGAATAACTACATATTCGATGTCGCCAGAAACTCTGCGAAATATATAGGTTTGCTCAAGCGATGTAAGATAAGGAATTCATCCGCCCAAAACTGGGGAACAATGCTCACATCTTGTCAAGTTCTCCTACAACATCTCTGCACCAGTTAGATAGGATTCAAAACTGTACTATAAAACTCATAGATGATACTAATATCACTCAAACAATGGACAACCTCGAACACCGACGTAATGTCTCGTGTCTTACTCTGTTTTATTGCTATTTCCACCACCAGTGCTGCATTGAAATCGCCAGTAGCATTCTGCCCATTCAAACTTTCAACCGTAACACCCGTCTCGCTATGAATGCTCATCAGTATAACCTCAAGCCCATTTTCGTACGTACTCTGAAATATCGTGATTCGTTCCTAAGCCGTACAACTCGCTTATGGAATGCCCTGCCGATCTCTGTGTTTCCTGGTCGTTATAACCTTCAAACATTTAAAAACAATGTACATCGGTACCTGTCTTTTCTTCCTCCCTAAATTTCCTTCGCCCACGCTGTGTACAAACATTTTAAGGGTACACAAACCCCTTGAGCGCGCGGTCATTATAAAAAAATAAAATAACAAAAAACGTACGCCTATCGCACGGTATCTAGCGCGGTCGACCATACTATAGATCGTCAGGCGAAGAAACAGCTAAGGCGACACCAAAGGAATGAATCATTAGGCACGGTGCCCAACTGAAAGGTGCTCTATGAAGAGACGAGCTTGCTCGTCACAACCGCGGGGTTCTCTCAATCGGAAAAATATCTGCAACCTGCTGTAATACTATCACAGTCCCGGAGGCGAGCATAAGTCTCGGAGGCAGAAGGGAGTTTTAGGTTAGTACCCGGTGGTCTAGTCCACGATTGCACAAGTGTAGCACTTCCTAAAGAAAGAAAAACACTATCAACTAAACTGCGTTTAGGGTCGTGTTCAAATGTGAAAACGATTTCTTAGAAAGACACCTTGATCGGAGTCGACAGACCGAATTTAATGAATTGAGCCTAGATCTCACTTGTTAGGCAAGGTCCTTGGTCAGATAATTTAGTTGAGTCACTCATGGTCTTGGTAAACTTATCAGGGTGTAGACAAACAAAATCGTTTAGAGAACCAAAGGAAGAGAGTGAAGTCATTGATTCTCAGTGCATTTCTTAAAAAGAAACTCTAGCTGAGATACTCGTATAGCAGCCCCACATCCTCTTCAATCCTTAGCACGGTGTTTCCAGTTCCCTAGACCAAACACTTTGGTAATCACCACCGCTTAGTTCTTAGTTCTAGAGCGGAGGTTCGCACTTTCTTAAAGTCCAACACCAGTTGGCTAGAATATTCTTGTCTACTCGTTTCATTTGGTCGCTATGTTTTGGCTGCTTTTGATTTGGTTAATTCTTTCCTCCACTATCGGACAGATAGAACCATAGATCATGCGAAGCACTTTTCCTGTCGCAACGATAAAACATCTCCTCATCCTATTTTGATAATTTTATGCCTCTGTGCAATGGAGAAGGTGATTAATGTATAAAGAGCGCTATTTTGGTTCTTCCTCTGAGCCCAGAAAAGAAAAAAACAATTGACTCTTCGCACGATCTCTATGGTGGTATTGTGGTTTACACTAACTGCGGAGCCTCGGCAGACAAATCCTTGAATACTTCGATGTGTTCTAATGTTTTGTCCGTTTTATTTGCTACGTTCCTCCATCGTTAGCCGCCGGATCTATCTTCAACGCTTCTGTTTATTTAATATTAGCAAATGGCATGGGAATAACTCGATGTGACTGCCGATAATGTCATCCGCATTGGCTGGTAGTTGTATAGCCTTTTGAAAGATTGCCCCTTTGGTACTGACCTTGCGCGTTTCGCACGATGCCTTCAATATTGTGTACAAAAAATCAATCGTATAACAGAGGTTCGTCTTGCCATAAGCCTTTTTTGACATCAAAGCTCCCCGTAGAATCACCTCCATGGAGCAGCTGGCTTTTTCCAAGGTCATCTTGGCAATTTGGATATGGCTTAATTTTCCCCAATATACCCTGCCATATGCACCTTTAAATTCGACAAATAGGTGGAGGGTGTCGGCCTTTCCCAAGATCTGTCGTAATCCAAGGATATGGGCGACGGTGAATTTGCCAGTCCTGAAACCGAGCTGAGATTGACCAATCAGTTGATTTCTAAATGATTTTAGGTGATTACGTAGTACCGCAGAGAAGGTTTCATAACTTTTTATTCATTTATTTTATTTTAATTGTTAATGTGTTCATACATTGTTTTAACTGCAAAGCATAGTTCTTATCTGCAGGCGGTTATACGTAAACTCAATTAAGTTTGAAGCAACTTTTAATTACAATAAAACATTTTAGTTAACGTTAATTCAAATTGATGGCTAAACTTTAAGATTATTTCATTGAAATTATTTTTTACAAATTAGATTCTCTAATAAAAAGGATGTGATATAATAAAAGTTGTTTTTTTTTTAGCTCTTTTTACCTTTTTTTAAAATTTGGAATGACTTTTAAAAACTGTGGAAGTGATCGTAGTTACCGATCACCATATAAGTTGTAAGCATCCGGAACTCCTGGCATCCCTTGAGCTTGTCTTCTTGTATATCGTAAGGATTGCAAAAATCGTTGATCACTCATTGCTTTGACATCTAAAACTTTAAAAATTGAGTTAGTAGGTCTAATAAATTTTACAAAACGATGTTGTAGATTAGATATTTTATCCAGATGGAATTTTGCTGCATTTCCCTAGGCCAAAATCCAGCATCTAATGCGTGTCTCTGCCAAAGAGTAATACGCCTACTTTTGCACGTCTAGATGTGAGTATCGTTTTAGATACACCATTGCAAAAATAGCGCCCTTTAGTTCTTTAGACATTGATGTATTCGGAAAATGCTTGTTAATACTTTTGACTACCTCAATTGCGATGGTATTTGTTGGTAGTGCACAGCGGTCATTTCAATGAAAGATTTGAATAATTTCCATTGGCTTGGAAGGAGCCCATGGCAGCATTCAGATACTATACAGCGATGAATTCGTCTTGCAATATCTTAACGGCTAAATGCAAGTGTTGTGTTTTACACATGCGATGTCATCGGCATCGGCATAGGCATCGACGTAACATTTTTTAAATGATCTCAACAGTTTGATTTATGAAAAGAATGAATAATATGTGACCCAATTTGGAACCTTGTGGCACACCGTATTTGCGGGCTTTTACTTTACTTATTTTGTCAGGCACCTTAACATGAATTGTCCAATCAGTCAGATAGCTTTTGAGCCAGTTTCCCACAACTCCTCTCAACCCCAATCTACTGACATTTTCCACAAGTTTATCATGCGTCAAAGCATCGAATGACTTCTTGAAATCGATGAATAGTACCACTCCATGATGGTTTTTATTTACATTAATCGCATTAGTAAATTCTCCCAATAATGATTGGGAGCTCTTGCCTTTTCGAAACCCGTACTGGTTTGGGTGATGTACTTTGTGCTTTGACATAAAACAGTTAATCCGATTAACAATTATCTCTTCCAGGCATTTTTCAACAGCTCATCGAATTGTAATCGGTCTATAATTTTCTGTATCGTTTCCTACCTTGTAAATGGGGCGAATTATAGATATTTTCATCAGCTTTGGCACATAGCACAGGCACATACTACGGTTTATTATTTTAGTGATTGCCAGGGTAAGATGTTCGGTATATAAATATATTCGTGCGGTTTTTTTTTTTTAAATTTGAACGTTTATTTAAGAAAAAAACATGTACAATAGTATTATTCAAAGTATTGTCCATCTGAAGGTATGACTTTTTCCCATCTTTCTGGCAATTTGTGGATCCCATCCCAAAAGAACTGCGCCGGCTTGGCTACCAAGAATGGATCAAGCCAATTTTTGATATTCTGCTCTGATGTGAACCGTATTTCAGTGAGGGCGTTCTGCATCGACCGGAACAAATGGTAGTCAGAAGGGGCAAGGTCTGGGCTATAAGGCGGGTGTGGTAAGACATCCCATCCACTGTTTTCCAAATTGTTCTTAACCGGAATAGCAACGTGGGGCCGAGTCATGGGTCATGATGGAAAATTATTGCCTCGTGTCTGGTCGCATATTCCGGGCGTTTTTCGGCCACTGCTCTCTTCAAACGGATTAATTGTGTTCCATTGATGGTTTCATCTGGTTTTAGCAGCTCATAATACAGCACACCCATCTGATCCCACCAAATGCAGAGCATTACCTTCGCGCCATGGATATTCGGCTTTCCCGTTGATTTGGCTGGTTGGCCGGGTTTCACATATGATTTTTTGCGCTTGGGGTTGTCGTAATGGATCCATTTTTCATCACCAGTAACAATCCGATGCAAAAAAGACTTCCTTTTGTGGCGTTCCACCAATATTTCGGACATGCAAAACCGCCTTTCGACGTCTCTCGGCTTGAGTTCATGTGGAACCCAATTTCCTTGCTTTTGAATATATCCAGCTGCTTTTATGCTTTTAAACGTTTTGAAATGGCTGCTTGAGTGACACCCAAAGATTCTGCGAGCTCTTCTTGTGTTTGGCAACAATCTTCCTAGAGTAATGCTTCCAGTTCTTCATGCTCAAACTTTGTTGGCTGCCCAGGACGTTCACTGTCTTCCAAGCCAAAATCACCACTTTTAAATCGTGCAAACCACTTTTGACACGTTCGCTCAGCTAGCGCATGTTCACCATAAACTTCCACCAAAATACGATGACTTTCGGCAGCAGTTTTCTTCATATTAAAGTAATGAAGAAGAACTCCCCGCGAAAACACTTTTTCAGGCACAAAGTTCGACATATTTGAGTGAAAAAAAATTATTGTTGTTTACGCTTCAAATGAATGACATATGCTGAAATGACGTACAATGACAGTAGCTTTCCAACGCATGTTCCAATGGAATAATAACAATGGAATAATACAAGTTACGCCATCTCTTAGCAAGCCGAATTAAGTTATAGACCCAATACATAGCATTAATTTTGAGACCAATTGGTCTAAAATTATCAGCTCTAGGACTTTTTTTGTTATTTAATTGACAGAGTATCTTATGAACTTCAGGTTCCGTTGCTTCCTCTAAGTACAATAGATGCTTAGTTGAACTTGCCAATTTTGAAGTTTTTGTGTCGCAGTCATGAATAATATTTTCCGCTTGATTCGAAAGTTGCTCCGCGAATTTCTCCACTATGTTTTTCAAGCCTTCGTCAGCTTCTGGAAAAGGAAGAGGAATGACGAAAAGGAGGCATCTCGCATTAGTCGCTAACTCTATATTGAAATTAAAGTATGGTTGCCCCGATAGCACAATGAGTAATTCCTCTGCTTAAAGACGAAGAAAATAGCTGTAGCAGGAATAGAGTGTTGGTTCTGGTACTGGGTACAGAAGTGAACGGACACATAACAGTGCTGTGACAGTGGCTGTGGGCAGTTTCTTTCTTTCTCCAAATATGGTAAGTTCAATGCATATCTCCATCGCATAGGTAAAACATCTCCCAGATGAGATTCCTAGCATTTGATTTCGGGTACGAAAGATGGCATTAGCAAAGGCGGCAGCTGTAACCCCGACTGAATACAATCCTCACGCCCGAAAACATCATCTCTGTAGTGTTAAGTGACTGGCATCCTTGGAAGGCAGTGAATTACCATATTTTGCACAGTCGGGAGTGCAACAAAAAAAACTGTGGGAGGACGGCAGGGCTCGCTTGAGCCGTCGTGCATCCTCAGTCGTCAGACTAAGAGGCAGCGATTGATGCCAATGGAAATGTCTATGTCATTCGCATAGGCACGTAATTGTAAGGAATGTTAAGTAATTGTGGATGGCTTAGGAGTTTCGCACAGTACTATTAAGTACGATATTGAGAAAATCACATGAGAGTGCATCACTTGGTCGAAAGCCTGTCTTGATATTAAAAACGGCCTTAAAATCGTCAAATAGAAGGTAGGTGTCGAATTTTTCCAAGATATGTCTTGTTAACGCAGCGGTGGGCTTTCCTGTTTTGAAGCCGCACGATAAACATCAATCAGTTGGTTTTAGATGATTACATACCCCGGCACAGAAGATCTTATTGGCGTTGTTGAGTAGACTGATGTCTCTGTAGTCTCATTTCTTCAAGATCGGGCATACAATGCAAAAGTTCCATGCGTCAAGAAGTCACCTCTCGCTGCCCTGAAAAGCTCAGCCGTTAGGCCACCTGTTCCGAGAGGCCCATGCTCGTTTTTCCTTTTTCGGCTCGGCGAGCTCAAGAGCCGCTTTGGTCCTCCTTTGGAACTCTGTTATATATGCTTTCCAATTCACTGCATCCATCAGCCAGCATTAATCGTCAATATGTTAACGTCGAGAGAGGTTGAGGGTTCCTCCAATTGCAGGCTCCAAACTCAAACTTCTTAAAATTATTTAGAATTCTTACCGGAGATAGGGATCTCAACATTCGTACTTTGGCTACAACAAGGTAGTGGTCCGAGCCATTATTGTCACCTCGGATCGTTCGGTTGGTGGCAGGCTTATCTGGAGGCTGCCAGGTCCTCTTATGAATGTCCTAATGTGCTTGCTGGTATAACACTTATCCCCAGCGTGGAGTCGACAAACCTGGACGCGTTTTCGCAGATGGTATTATGGGGGCTGTATACGTCTATCGAAATAATCCATGGTAGCGTTGAAGTTTTGCTCCATGAAGCATTTTCATATTTTTTTTTTTTATATAATTGGCGCGGGCACAAGGGATTTTGTGCACCCTTAAGATATTTACACACAGCGGGCACGAGGGGAAGTTAGTGAGAGAAAGAGGGAAAAAAGAGAGATACCGATGTGCGTTGGTTTTAGATGTTTGCAAGTTCTTGTGACTAGGAAATAAAGAGCTCGGCAGGGCATTCCAAAAGCGAGTTGTACGACTTAGAAACGAATTGGAGTATGTTCAAAAGTGGGCTTGAGGGTATACTAATGAGCATTCTTAGCGAGACGGGTGTTACGGTTAAAAGTTAGAAGAGGTGGAATGCTACTGGCAATTTCGGCGGATCACTGGTGGTGAAAATAGCGATACAACACGGTGGGACAGAAGACATTACGTCTGTGTTCGAGGGTGCTGAATGACTGTGTGATATTGTCATCACCTATGAGTTGCTGTGATGTTTTAGGAGCACCTGGCCAGATGTGGGCATTGTATATTGTGGCCAGATCGGAGGGGGTAAAATATTTCTTACATCGCTTGAGGAAACCTAGACATTTCGCAGCATTTTTGACGATATCGACTATGTGGTTATTCCAACGTAAGTTTTCACTGACACACATACCGAGAATGAAAAGATTTTCGGTTTCGACGATGTAAGTGTCATTCGTGGATAATGGCTTTGTGTTTAAATTTCTCTTTAATGACAGCAGACAACATTGAGTTTTGAACATTGATTTCCACTCTGTTATTGGTTCCCTAGAATTTAACGAGCTTAACATACGATGACGTTTCCGTACTACAGCCGAAGAGCAGGGACGTAAGTCCGGGAACGAATATGAAAAGCAGAGAGTACTGTCGTCAGCAAAGGAATATATTGGATTAGAAGTACCAGAAAAGAGATCTTTGATGAAAATTAAAAAGAGTGTCGGAGACAGAAGGGAGTCCTGGGGCACACCAGCATTTATTTTGTGAATATCAGACTTGAAACCGTCCAAGACAACTTGAATTGAACGTTCCGAAAGGTAATTTCTAATCCATTGAAGAACGGAGTAATCGATCTCAAAAGCACGCATTTTCAACAAAAGAGCCTGATGCCAAACTCTGTCAAATCCCTTAGAAATATCAAGTGCAACTATCTTGCTTTCGCCAGATTGATGCATGCTTGGTTCCACTTTTCGATGAAACGTGCCATTAAATCACCAGTGGACCTGTTGCTACGAAAACCGTAGTCGTGTTTCGGGTCTCAAGATATTTCATGATCTGACGGTTTATCAGAGTTTCCGTGATCTTGGAAAGAAAGGACGTAAGTGCAATGGGTTAATAGGAGAAGAGAGCAGAGGATTCGCCTTTTTTAGGGACGGGATGTTCTCCACCTGCTCGAAAAGAGTCCTAAAGAGTAGGACTGATGAAAAAGCTTACGCAGTGGTTTTGCCAGCGTGGAAGAACAGCTCTTTAGAAGAAACGGAGATATATCACCTGCACCAGCGGGCTTGTGAATGTTAAGATCTTTAAGAACTCTTGTTCCTACACGAGTGCCTAAGTGGAATTCCCACATTGAAAATTCGGCAGACTCAAGTGTAGGCGAAGACAAAGCACGATCTGGAAGTGTTGAGCTGGCCGCAAAGTATGCAGCAAGCAGATTGGCCTTGTCCAACGAGCTGACAGCTGGAATGTCATTGTAAATGAGCGTTAGGATGGTCGGTTGGCAGAATTTCTAATGTTTTTGACGCACGACCAAAAATTTCTACTGCCTTTCGGACATTGTAGTATTTTTTGCCTCAGTTTTTGGTCGTATAGAAATTTCACGCGCTTGAGGAAGACGTTGCAGTCATTTCTGGTTTTCCTCTGTTGGGTTGGTCTTATAGGACCGAAAAAATATTTCTCGAGTTGTACCATGCCTTT
Source organism: Volucella zonaria (assembly GCA_963966105.1). Lineage (NCBI taxonomy): Eukaryota > Metazoa > Arthropoda > Insecta > Diptera > Syrphidae > Volucella > Volucella zonaria. Next base: position 126,013,494 of record OZ014533.1, on the reverse strand, counting down.
CCTTTTGGTTTGATACTCTTCATCCGATGAGGGATAAAACATCTCATTCCAAAGAAAATAGTTTCTGTGATCATCTCAGCAAGTGGATCTGCTAAATCTCGGCACTGAACTGCAATGTAAGTCAGCGACTTATGCAGGAAGCCTTCTTTTCATATTTCGCAGACCCTCATTGTCATAAGCTTTGTCACCTTCTGGCCCTCTTATGTTCTTATTATCTTAATCAGACTCCGAAGTACCTTTGATAGTACAGTAGACTTACTATCTTACACATTTTATTCATTCACAATGAATTTTTAATCAATTGCTTGGAAAGGATGCTTCTTCTTTTGTTTTGCGTGGGAAGGTGGGAACCGTACATGGCGAACCAACGGGTCGACCCATTTAATGGTTGAAACCACCCTTACCGGAACAGACCGATTTTTGCCCTTCGTAAGGCATTATTGCCCAGGGGTCGACTTGAAGACCAAGCTTACTCCTTACGATTTGATAATTTTACCTGTTCGCTTTACGTTGATGCTCTAACCATCTAAGTTCGCTGATAGTCTGCGGCATTGCCAGAAACTGATTTCTTAAAAGGAAAATTTTAATAAAAATATTGATTGCAGTTGTTACCAGCTACAAATAGTGTCGCTTACCTTAGCACGTATAGAATAATTCTCAGGTTGCTTCGAGTATTCCTCAAAGGAGGCATTTCCGCAAACCCAAATCGCTGACTTATTTGTTGCGTCGGTGAGCCAGCTATTTCCAGTTAAGTTTATGTATTGCTCGCAGAGAATCGCTATGTCAATTTTAAATTCACGAATCGTTTGTGTTAGGAGGTCTTGAGCCGCTTCGCAATGATTTAGATTTAGCTGGAGGAGATTCATATTTTTTTTTTTGGATATCTGGACATCTCCTGCTATGGAGAGGGTGCAAACGTGCACCCAACAAGTAGTGGTACTAAATATTTCACATGCACCTGAGCAATCGATCACATTTCTTCCTCTACCTTCCTAGCCCTCACCATGGGGAAATTTGACTTAATTTTTTGGCAGGAACAAGCATAGAAATGAGGCCAGATTCGGAATGTCTTAAATGCACAATATGGAGGTTCCAAATAGCACTTCAATCCTAATTTTCCTAGTACTACTCACTGCACCAGCCCTCCTGAATTTGGCCAGCAAACTTATTCACATTTTTGAGTGAAAATTGAAACCCCCAAGGCATGAACCCTAATTCTGTCAAACTCCCCTGCAAATTTATCAGCAAATAAAGGTCTTTGGCAAAAGTAAGAAAATGCGTATCTCATTTAAATTCAACGCACATATATGCCAAAATTTGCCCATAAAGACGTAGTTACGACTGTCAAGTCTCATTCATTATGGAACAGCTGCTAAAAATATTGTTTATCAATTTTTAACAATCATTCTTGAAGCCACCGTCAAAATTAAACAAACAGCTCCCTCTGGGATCGCCAATAACAGCCAAAATTAAACCTTCAGTCAGCATCTGACAGTCTCAACAAGAGACACCATGTCGTCTCTAACTGTCTTCATTTTATTTTGTGGTAAATTGTACTCGCATCTATGTACATAAAGTACACGGAAATTGTATCTAAATCTTGCTTTCAGTGTTTATGTCAACAGTGTTACGCTCCCAATCCGGTGATTTGAATTCGGCGAAAATTGTGTTTTACTTTGGGCAAGTTATTAAGTCATTTTGATAAGACGTGCTAATGACCATGTGTACTAAATTTAGACCCGGATGCGATGACTACCAGTCATATGGTCTCGAGCAACTGGAATCTCTTCTAGAACATCCAAAATTCATTCACAATGAAACCAACTGTTACATACACGGATACAATGGAACACAGGAAGCCTACAGTGTACGACTTCTAGTAAATGCCTACCTAAGGCGAAATTCTGTCAATCTTCTGACAGTCGATTGGGCAATTCTGGCGGGTGGAAGTTATGTATCAGCCCAGGAGAATATGCTAGAGGTACAGGTTGTTCCTACTTGATTGTTGTCATAGAGTGAATTTTTTTACCCATAGCTGGCGCCAAGGATAGCAGAATCGATTCTAAAATTGTTCAAAGCTGGGCTGGATAGTCGTTCGTTTAGTCTAGTTGGTCACTCACTTGGTGCACTTGGAGTTGGACTTATTGGACGTGAAGTCTTCAAGCAAAGCAATGGAAATATTCTACTCCACCGGTAAGAATGCACATCAGGTTTGGAAGAAAGTTTTTGACATAGCGAAATGCTCTAGGGTGACAGCCTTGGACCCATCAAATCCAGCAGCTCATAGCGTTTTCATTCTGCCACCAGTGGAGAAAACCGACGCAGAATTTGTTGATGTCATTCATACTGACAGTGGTGGCATAGCCACAAATAAATCCATTGGACATGCCGATTTTTGGCCCAATGGAGGGACGGCAATACAGCCAGGATGTCCTGCAGCAAGTATTAATGGTAAGGATTGTCTTAAAGGAATCAGGATACTTCCTCTGTTCTAGAAGACATTGTCCCCCTTTTTTGTTTCTAGATAAATGCAGTCACCGAAAAGCCTGGGCATACTGGGCAGAAAGTGTTGCCGGTAGAAGTGAGTCTATATTCTTGTCGTTTAAAGCGTCCAGCTTTGAAGATTTTATTGCAAATAAAGGAAGACACTTGGAACAGGATGGTGTGCCAATGGGAATCGATTGCCCAACAAGGTAAGAGAAGACTTTGAACAATAAAAGATACATGCGGAAACTAAAGTATTTCATTTATATTTACAGCTCACGTGGTAACTATTATTTACAACTTGCTAGTGATTATGGTGCTGTCGCAGAAGTGGGATTAGTAGCTTAAGGTTTATTTAAAAAATTAAAAATGTGAGAATCGCGCAGCCTTTTCTTTTCATTTGTCCCGAATTTATTGATCCACATAATTGATTCGCCCCCATTCTACCAAGGAAAACGGACAGCTATCACTACAGCTTCATCATTGCATGCAAGCCTCACATGCTTGGAAAGCTTCTTAGATCTTGTACCATTAGGGTAAATACCGACTGGCAGCGCAGCAACATAGTGATACCCAGTGCTATAACTATGTTACGACTGTAATTAACTCCCCGCATATTACGATGGACGTCTTCCTAGACCGGCTTGCCAGACTCCATGTTAGCGGATTTGGTGCCGTACAAAGAAGCGAAGAAAGATAAAATATCTGGTGAAGGCGATCAGAACGAGCAGAATGCGCTCTATAAATATCGAATCGCGCTCCGTAAGCTGCGCGATTTCTGCCCGTCGAATCCGTCATTCATGGAGAAAATGGAAATCAACCTGTGGAGAGATAGGGAAGGTCTCCTCTCTTTCGCACCAGAAAATTGAGAAAGGTAACGTTAGGCCTGCCGGGCCGCAAGGCTACTGGCTACATACTGTCGACCGAAGTCCTTAATATCCTAGCTAAGGAGAAACTCCTGGTCATGTTCAATGAGTGCCCTAGGCCTCATTGTTTAGGAAAAAAGTGCTTCCCTGACTTCGTTAAAGAGCGGATAATAGAACGCTGCAATTTCTCCGTTCCGCGAGGCCGTTCGACTTGTATGCTGGTTGTCGACTTTCTGGGAAGCGCGAAACAGGTCTGATAAGCCCTTCACAGGATGAGGAGTGCCGGCGTCCTGGTCACACTCGACGTAAGGAAAGCATTCAATTCGGTAAGTTGGTTAAACATCCGAGAGGGCTTGAGGCGGCAAAGGCGATCGGACAACCTTAGAAAGGTACTCTCCAGGGTGGAGTACTCTAGTACAACACAACACAGGGTCGAAAAGAAAAGCAGATGACTTCGAGAGTGGCCCACGGCTCAAAACTCTGGAGCCTCGTGTACGACGGGCTCCTACGTCTCCGGGAGTCAGGCTGATCGGCTTTGCGGATGATATCGCACTGCTCGTAACAGCAGGATCCCTTTAGTAGGCCGATCGTAAGATACGGTGGATGGAAGCGAAGGTGGGTTACTAGCTGCGGGGCTATGGCTTTGAGCTGAAGGCCCAAAAACAGAGATTGTTGTCCTCACCAAACAACGATGATTCGGGGGAGATTCCGTGCGACCACTTCGCGAGAACAGTGGTCCGAATCGTGTGCGCTTACCGCACGGTCTTGTCGAGTTTCTGGCTCCAGATCTTGGCTAAGGTCGAACAATCTAGCGGCAGGCAGGTTAGCGACAGGCAGGATAGAACATTAGCGTGCTGGCAGCAGGAATAGGATTAAAAGATTGTGGATAGGTTGACACACCGATACATACCCATGTTGCGCTCGTAAGGTGAAATACGACCTCACTTAGCTTTTCTCCAGGCACGGGCAGCTCAACGCATGTCTCTTCCGAATGGCGGTGAAAGCATCACCGGATGCGACTATTGTCCTGCAGTGGATGATGAAGTAATGCTAACCCGATTCGAAGGTAAACCAAAGGGCAAGAGAGGAGTTTTAATGAGTATCAGGTTGGTTCCATTCAATTGATTGCACGAGTCTCACACTATCGTAGGATGTCCCTTCCCAAAAAAAAAACAATTTTGTAGCAATGACTACACATCAATTGTGTTTATCTTACTTCCTTGTGGAAGCCACTGGGAACTGGTCTTGCTAAAATTAAAAGCGCGAAAAATTACAATACAACCATACTCAGCAACACTATCGTCACGGCCCTCAGAACGAAGACGGACCGTGGATAAGTCCAAGCGATAGAATCCCTACCCGGTGGCTTCTGAAGTCACCGTAGATGTCTTACATGAGCTTGTTCTTCTTTTATTCTGTTTAAATATGTAGCTCGTATAAATACCACAATTCCTCCCATTTTCTCCTGGGAGCTGCCTATTTGTGGAGTTGCCTAAATTTGTGGCCATATCAACATGTTTAATGCAAGGCTTGGGCCTTGTCGAAAGCGAATGGCGAAGCACCTGCCCGTTTCGAATTGACGGGAAATGGAGATACAACTACGAACTAAAGGGACTGTACAGCGACATCGATTAGGTCAAGCATCTACGGGTCCAACGTCTGAGATGGCCCATGTTCAGCGAATGGACGTCACAGCACCGGCCTATAGAATCTTTAAGTCTAACCCTGAGAGACCTCGCAGCAGAGGACGACCTCATCTAAGAAGGCGCATGCAAGTACATGGGGACCTCGTGAAATAGGAGACCACTTGAAATGTGGAATTGGACGCAGCTAGTGTTTGATCGTGCTAGCTGGAGAGGTTTGTTGGTTGAGGCCCATGTATATCCCGGACTGTAATGCCACCTAAGTAAGTACATAAGTGTGTATACATCTCGTACATCATCCAATATTGTGATGCTTATATTATGGACGAACGACTACAGAATGTCACAAGATGCCACGCGCCATTTAAACCGCCCCACACTCACTATATGTGCGGCACTTTCATCGTATTTCCTTTGTTGTTTAGTAGCAGAACCAAGGTATTAACCATTTTTCACTTCGGCACGATGACTTCTTCTAAATAAATGCCAAGAGTTGGGTTTACGGGTTACGTAAAACGGTAATACAAATGTTTTGGCTTAGTTCAACTGATTCGTAACCCATTATCTTACAGCGCATTTTTCCATTTCTTAAGAAATGGAGAGCCGCCACATCGTTCACTGCCATCGGCTTAAACAAACGAAGGCTCCATTGACGTTCTTCGAAAGAAAATTTTGCATGACACACGTTAAAAAGCAACGGACTCTGTACACTGCCTTGGTGTACTTCAGATTTAATTCTTCAGTCCTCCTGCTAACCATTTTATTTACGATCTATGATATGTGGTCCGGCGCGACTGCATATCTCGGTTAATTCTTCGACGGCTTCCGATAAAATCAGCCATTTTTCCTTCACCCTTGACAGTGGGTTAAGTGAACATCAGTATGCCTTCAAAGCAGAGATGTACGCAATTCTGGTCATATTGAACTTTATTGTGAAGGATTTAAGGTGCGCTTAAAGCCTTATTCAACGCGCTCACAACTTAAAAGTTTGTTCGAAAATGCAGGACTTCACCAATGTCGAGAGATAAAATTCGCGGTGTCCTATTTTGGTCCCATGTCACAACCAGATTGCAGGAAATGGAACCTCTGATAAACTAGCTAAGCAAAGTTCTATAAATCATGTAACATCCTAGGAGATACATATACGAGTCCTCCTGAAATTGCCACTTCATTGCCAGACCAATTAGTTAAGAGAAATCATATTCACTTGCGATGACCTTTCAACGATAGAAGTTCCAATCAAAGCATATGACATGTCGGTCACTACAATTAGCTCATTCTCATTAAACCCCCATTTGTCCCAAAGTTAAGCGACACATTTATGACCAGAGACAAAACCCACACCAATACAACTGTGTACAACTTGACTTCTTTAACCACAGAACCGAGTAATGGTTCCCATTGTCATGCTCCTAAACTACATCATCCTGAAAATGATGCTGACATGTTGGAAGCTTCCTGTTTAACATAAAGACGAAAGCAGAAACCAAAAACTCATAAAGCTAAAAGCGAAATGCCAAACTTTATTTTAATGTGTTCCCAATGCCTGCTGCAGGGATGCACCCTAAAACGAAGTGAAAATTCCACTTCAGACCGAAAACCACTCAACAAGTGCTGCAGGGTGGTTCTCGAATTTCCATTTACAATTTGCGTTGCTTAGAAATGACTATGACAATGGTAATGGGAATGGCAAATGCATGTAGTGGCGGTGGCACCCTCGAGAGCTCCTCATTTCCAAACACCAGAGAGAGGAGTTGTTTCAGGGCAACCTGAAACCAGCCAACCAACCTACTATTGCAGGTGACATTTTGTGGTTTAGAGGGAATGGTTCCCTGAAGCATTTTAAGGTTTCTAAAATTTCGAAATATTTGCAAATTCAAATTCTTACCACAATTGGTATTTACTATTTCTGTATCGGTTGGAGGAACTGTGGGAATTTTGTTAATTTTGTTTAGTGTTTTGTGATGGTAGCTTCTTTATTTAGATTGGGTCGGTTGCAATGGCAATTGTTTTAATGAGACCAGGTAGTTTAATGAGCAAGTAGGATTCATTCAAAGGCTCATTCGAGCCGAATTGTTTTAGTATCACTTGGGTTACTGATGTTTTACCAACTCTTACAGATAACTACCAAGAATGAAAGTGAATTAAAATCTGCACGGCGATTGATGGGGAAACTGCCGACTTGGACTGGGGCAGTAGCATAACAACGAAGTTAGTAGCATAGTGCTTGACTTACCTCTTAGTGGTGGCCTCCAGCTTTATACTGGCCTACGCCATCATAGAACTCACAACCCTATACGGAAGAGAATAAAAAGAAGTAACGAGCCAACCTATGGCCTCGGATAAAAATGGACTCACTGTTGACGATCCTAGCAAACGTTTAAAGGACAACGACCTTCGTATCTGCACGTGGAATATTCGGACTCTTAACAGGCACTTTGATGATTTTTCCCATCAACCACTGTTGAGCTGGTACATTGTTATCTACGATCAAGACCACAGTACCCAATTTGACATTCGCTTCCGACGCCTTCCACTTTGTTCGTTTTTGAAGTTCTAGCAAATACTCTTTAGACCAACGAGCCCAGGAGTGTTGCTTAATCTGGGATATACGTCGCCATCTTTTAAGATCGCTTACTCGACCCGATTCGATGCATGGTTCAACTATAGCATTTAGAGTAGCACCGATCAAAAAATTCCCTGGAGTCACCACTTCTTCATCACTTGGATCGATGGACATAGCGCAGAGGGGTCGAGAGTTTAGAATTGCTCCGATATCCGTCACAGCCGTGGACAACTCTTCGAACGTCAATTAAGATACCCCAACTTTACGAAAAAGATGAGTTTTGGCAGACTTTACGACTGCCTCCCACAGATCCCTAAAATGAGGACCTCTACGAGGGATGTGGTGAAAATATATCTGCTCCGCAGCACACCATGTTGTAATCTCCTTTTGGGTCTGCTGCTTCAAAAATTGCTGTCGAAATTCTGCCAGCTCATTTCGGGCTCCAACGAAGTTCGTCCCGCAGAAGATATCACTACATAGTCCACGTCGCGTGACGAACCTCTTGAGGGCTTGTGTTGACATATTGGATACCACTTTCAGATGTACTGCCTTGACTGCAAAACACACGAACGCCTTTTACAATAAGTTCGCTGTCCTCGACATTTCAATGTTAAATGGAACGGGCCGCAAAACTTTGTTTTGTGGAACGGTCTGGACGACTGCACTCTATCAACTGGACGGTTTCCCATTATTTGCCTTGACAACTTCGGTTAAGTTGTCTACCACCTTCCACACCAATCTGCTCACATCAGGAACCCAGAAGCGCTGTGTGATGATTGCAACCAGCAGCCCAGCATGGTAATTTTTCCTGTGCAAGTAAAAAACAATATTTTTGTCAAATTTGAGGAGTAGGATAGGACATTTCACAAGGTACGAAATGTTCGCATTCTGCAAACGCCCACCAACTCGGAGTAGTTTTACAGAATTTGTATCTAAGAAGGGATTACGATTTTTGATACAACTCTTTGAGCTAATCGACTTCTCATATTCCAACTGCTCAATTTCTTCTTTAAAGGCTTTCTGTTGGACGTGCCAAAGTATCCTAGTATATTCGCTGAGAGTAAGGGGGTGCTGCTTGCGTCGAAGGCATTAACCTTACCTTTCTCTGATACATCGGCTCACGTATCCAAAGGCAAGTCGGTATATTTCAGGTAGTTTTCGCTAGATTCGGAAGATACTCTAGCAGCTAATAGCACAGCCTTTCTGGTCCACAAAACCACCGACTTTCGAACAACTCGTTCGCAAAGACTCCTCTGGAAATGATGTCAGCTGGATTCTATTCAGAGCCAACATGTTTCCAAGCTACTGCCAGCAGCTCGCTTTGTATTTTAGAGACTCTATCAGCCACAAAACTTCCTATGTAAATGGATGTGCAGACAACCAAGAAAGCACTATTTCTGAATCTGTCCACAGAAAAATTTCCTCAACTACAATATGTGGACCAAGTTTGAAATAATGTTAACAGGAAGCGCCACCAACAACTCTGCAGAGCACAATTCTAACCTACGAATGCTTTTGGTTTTAATTCGAGCAACTCGAGACTTTGCACTCAATAATTGACAGTGCACTTGGTCAAATTGATCTACTATCCGTATGTAGATACAACATGGATATGCATCCGCGAATCCATGGATTTGTGCTGACCTGGGATGTGGAGTTAGTACCCTTTAGTTCTTTAAGCTGGCTTCGAAACAATTCTCACTCACTAAACACTCTAGCTTGGAGCCATTCATGCCAGTTAACCTTTTTTACCCAAAGATTCTGTACGATAATCTTACCCTTTACAATTACGGGACTAATTAAACCTAACGGTTCGAAAAGGGTGGACAGCTTCGCTAGAATAACACGCTTAGTAATATTCTTCGCAGAATGTAAGTTTTACTGGAACCATATACTGCAGCTGATCACTCTGGGGGTTCCACTTGATTCCTAACGTCTTTAAGATGTCAGAGTCATTGATTCGTAATGGAATTTCCCCCCGATTTTCTGGTATACGACATATGTAGTTGCAGTTTCTCGTTTGTCCACCACTTTCGCAACTCAAATCGCACTTCTTGAAGAATGGTCCTGACTTCTGTGCATTTGTTTAAGATTTCTTCTGCAGAATATCCTCCATTTATGACCATCCACGCTTTCCCCTAAGGGAAACTTCGATTTGTTGCAATCTGGTAGCATCTTTAAGCAGCGCGTTGCTAGGAAGGGCGCAGACGTTGTTCTATACGTAACCGTCTTCAACTGATATCTCTGTAGGTCTGTAGGTCATCCGTGGCTTTGTTCCTCCAAACTATGCCCTTCCTATCGCCTTCCTCAACTTGTATTTCCTGATACCTCTTAGCAATATCTGCGGTTATGACGTACTTGTACAATTGAAAGCGGAGAATTATTTAGGACAACGAATCCTGAATGACTGGACCCTTTATCAACACCTCATTCAACAAGTTTCGTCGGCGACGACTCTGGCCTAAGTACACATTTATGTGGGCAGAAAATACTTCATTTGGTCCAATTGATTTCGAGAAATTTTATCCATGTGGCCTAACTTTCATACTCTTCCATGAGCTCGCAATATTTTGTCTTAATTTCTGGATTTATATCCTCCGCAATGCGGAGTGATTCTCCTAACACTTCCGGGTTATCCTTAAATGGCAGTTTAACCACAAATGGACCGTTCTCTCCTCGCTCTATTGTTTTTAAAAAATGTTTTTCACAGCGTTCTTCATCAGAGGTAAGGACATTTTTCATTGACTCGATTTATTTAAATTCACATCCTCAGATTCCCCGTGACCACTTACCAAACAAACACTTGCGTTCGGTACCATGCAATATCACCGCCATCCAGGAAGTGCGATGGAATGAGCCGACCATAAGAAGGAGGAAAAATTATGATATCTGCTGATTGCTATAGGGAACAGAAACAGCTCTTATTTGAATGTGGATTCTGAAACGTGAGCGAACGCCTTATGACAATCCACATCAAGCCTAATATGGGTCCATGCGCCTACGGAAAACAAGGACGAGGCCGCGAAAGAATGTTTTGACGAGCTCCTCGACAGGATAGAAAAGTAGGACATCTTTGGTAGGACAGTTGGTAAGCATAGCTTGTGCGATATAACGTTTGTCAACGCACTTAGGCTTATTGACTTTGCGGTGGGACATAACATTACTATCTCAATATACACAAGGGAACTTGTCTTTCTCCGGATCATGATTAATATAAGGCATGCCTGCGGTATTCTGAACGTCCGAACCAACATTCCAGCCAAGGTACGAATGCGGATCTTCCAGGCACCACAAAAAAAGATGAACTGCTGTGAGAAGATATAATGTAGAAAGTAGCAATTGCAAGAAACCAGCAGAATCTTTGACGAACGCATATCCCGAAATCCCTCAACAACTCCTATGCCGCCAGCATAAAGTACCGAAGAGCAGTGGCAACGTTGCCAACGCACCATTATAGACGCCGCAACTGATGATCAGATCACCACCAGAAAATCCCTAGTTTGATGAAGAATCCCGGCAGGCACGTGCAGCTAAACAAGAGCCATACAAAGCGGAATTTCAACGGAGGACGACAGTCGCTCGTGAGCAAGGAGACGGAAGTTTTACCAACAGGTAAAGAAAACAGGTCAAGGCAACAAGAGCCGTACGGAAATAAAGAAGGAAACCTTGTAATAGAGTCAAAGCGTGTCCTGAAAATATGAGAAAACTTCTTCTGCAGACTTCCTCGTCTAACTTCTTCCCTGTTTTACAGCGACGAAACTCAATGGACCTCTACAACTACCAGCGGCTGTCAGAAGCTCCCAAAATGGGGGACGAATTACACAGAACGTCACAATAGACAGCTTTAACTGTGAGGTAATTAGGGACCTTTTCTATCTTGGCTCTGCTCTCAATTCTACCAAAAACTCCCCAGTAGAAACAAAATGACGAATCACTCTGGCAAATTGTTGTTTCTTTGGGCTAGAAAGGCAATTGAATAGTAAGGTCCTATCCTGAACAGCTCAGGAGACTCTATGTAATACCTGGTCCTACTTTATGCCGCTGAGGTATGGACTCTATCGAAAGCGAATGAAGATATCCTCAGTCGTTTTGAGAGAAATATTCTTCGTAAAATATTCGGTCTCGGGTTTTGCAGGAGCAGATGTAAGGACGAACTAAACGAGCTGTAAGGTGCCATCAACCTAGTCAGAAAACTGCGCATCTAACCTGGAGAGGCAATGCAGTAGAGGACGACCTCACCTTAAGGAACCACAACCGACTTGGAGTGCACAACTGAAGGCAGTTAGCTAAGAATCGAGTTGATTATAGAGGCTTATTAGTTGACTCCGTGCATAGAGCAGACACTCACACAAATAGTGCTCCACGATGACCTCATCACTCTCACTACAAACGTCGTAGGATGTTGGTTCACTATTGCGCACGTAAATACTTAACAAAACCATTGTGCCCCGTCACAACGCCAGTAAGCAGTCCAGTCTTTCCTTATGACGAACAGCAGAAAAGTCGCCAACCTCTTATAGACTTCAAGAGGCATTCGTTTTGTCTGCAGGCAACCTGGAGAGTCATACCATCTGTAGTGTCAATGGAACCACTGAAAGACTCTTCTTTGAGCTTTATCTGGGAAGGTAATCGGCGTTTTCACTTCCCATGATCCCATTGTGATTTGGAATCCACACAATGAATTGAGCCTTCCGACTGCGTTCAAATTAGCTGGATTAGCTTAGCTTCAATAGACATATAGACACATATAGTTCTATCCTAAGAATATAGAATATATCTCCGCTTCGAAGCCAGAAGGGTTTTGCTAACGAGAAGCGAACCTAACCTTGTCGTTGTCGTTGTCCAGACAAAACACCAGCTCCTTATCCTAAATCGGGTTTAGAGACATTCATGGCGACTGGACTACATTGCTTTCCTAGCTCTAATTCTGGCCAAAACCAATGGTGTGCATAGGAAAGACCATTTTGTATTTTCACAGCAATGGGACTTCTGGTGTCATTGCATCAGACTCCAGTACGTCTTGTACCAATGGCCACTTTTCTTTAAACGGAAGATGGCTTTTTGAGAGTCCAGCTCATCAAATAGACGGACATTCACCAGTGCGTCTAGAACAAAGGCAGGCGTACGAGGGAAGCCCCTACGCAGCCTAGGCGTAGGAGATTATTTCCAATTTCAGCGGAGCATTTCTGTACACTTGATGTGTTAACTCTGACCAGTTTAGCAGGTATCCCGAGACTAAACATGGCTCTGTATAGCTCGTCTCGATAGATGCTGTCATATGCGCCCATAGAATCGATAAAGAGGTTTTGGGTATCGATTTTGACTTGTTGAGGATCTGTCGTAGAGTGATTACAAAACCCCACTGAAGGGGATCAATTAGATCGCTAATAAATGGCTTCAGGCTTTCACGGCAGATAAGACCTTATACGCGACCTTATCGCTCTTGTGGATCGGGTAAACGGTGGTAAAGTTCCATTCTTCAGGCATACTTTCTGTGGACCAAGTTTTGGAAAGGAATGGGATTGGAAAAGTGTACGGACTCTACGAAATCATCTCAGGCAGCCTTTAATTGTACGCAGGTAGGGGTAAGTCTGAATATTACTATGCTTACTTCACTTTGATCGGTTAAATAGGTCTCAACATCCAGGTTAAATGCTTCATTTCACCTGACAACGGAATTTGGATGGTCCTTGGCGTTTAACAGACTGTGGAACCGATCGTCTGGTTGGGTCTTGTTGCTTAGTTCTTTTTACATTTTTGTGAAACCTCCGAGGGTTGTTCTTGGCGTAACCTCCCTCCACGTGTATTTGCTCGATTGCTCGCTACACATGCCCTTTCATCCCCTTTTGCTCGTAAAGCTGCTATGCAGGCGCGTTGTTTCCTTACATCTGCTTGCCTGCATTCTTCATCAAACCATGGGTTTCGTGGAAGTGGTCGGGTGAAGATCATCACATCAGTAGCGGCATTGTTGGCATTGGTCTTTAGCACTTGATGTTAGTATTGTACATAGGACATGTCGAAAGGTTGAGGGTATGCCTCATCTTCTCACAATATTTCTTCCTTATTGTTGTGTTTGAAATATCCATATGGCATATACGTACCTTGGCTGCAACATGGTAGTGATATTCCCTGCTCGGAGCATTGTCCTGGCAAAATGATGAACTTGGTTGACGGTTCGATGTTTTTTGTGTATATTAAAATAAGGAAACCGTGTGTTAGATATGGTGATGTTCCGCCCTACAGCAAAGTCAATTAGCATTACTCCGTTTCCAGACATACGAGTAGTGTCATGCAGGATATGCTTCCCGACTGCGCTGCAGTGCAGACTGAAGGCAGTGTTCTACCTTCGTACTTTCATTGACATTGATGGTCATACCGCCAATACCCTGGACTTGTTTTTAACTTCTCACTCTGACAAGTACTGCGTTGACGTGCTCCCCCCTCTAGGCTCGTCGGACCTTTGTGTCATATCAGCTAGAACAGCTACATCAGCCCTAAAAGCCCTCGTATGGCAATACGAGAAAGCCAACTGAAGCGGCCTTAACTGCTTCTTTAGGAATTTTAACTGGTCGTTATGTGTCCTTGATAACGACGTGGATGCCGCTGCTGACATGATCACAGGAACTATTCTCTTTGGAATGAGATGTTTTATTCCTTATCGGATGAAGTGTATCAAACCAAAAGAAAAGGCATGGTACGACTCGAGCTGTAACGAGGCTGTCAGGGTTAGAGAATTGTTTTTTCGGTCCTACAAGACCAACCCGACGGAGGAAAACCGAAAAAAGTTCAAACGAGTCAGAAATGACTGCAACGTCTTTCTCAAGCGTATGAAAACTGAGGCAAAAAATACTGCAATGCATTAGAAATTCTGCCTCATCCTCCATCCCAACGCTCATTCACAATGACATTCCAGCTCTTTGGACAAGGCCAATCTGCTTGCTGCACACTTTGCGGCTAGCTCAACACTCCCAGATTGTGCTTTGTCTCCGCCTACACTTGAGTGCGTCGAATCTACAATGGGACGAATCCACTTTCGCACTCGTGTAGTAGCAAGAGTACTTAAAGATCTTAATATGCATAAATCCGCTGGTCCAGATGGTATATCTCCCCTTCTTCTGAAGAGGTGTTCTTCCACGCTGTCAGAACTACTGTGTAAGCTTTTTCATCAATTCTACTTCTTAGGACTCTTTCCGAGCAGATGGAAAACAGCATTTGTACAGCCCGTACCTAAAAAAGGCGAATCTTCTTCTCTCTCCTCCTACAGACCTATTGCACTTATGTCCCTTCTTTCCAAGACCATGAAAACGTTGATAAACCGTCAGCTCGTGAAATATCTCGAAACACGAAAACTTCTCAGTGACCGGCAGTACGGTTTTCATAGCAACAGGTCCGCTGGTGATTTGATGGCATGTCTCACCGAAAAGTGGAACGAAAGCGTACATCAGTCTGGCGAAAGCAAGATAGTTGCACTTGATATTTCTAAGGCATTTGACAGAGTTTGGCATCAGGCTTTTTGTAGAAAATGCGTGCATTTGGGATCGACGACTCTCTTCTTCAATGGATTAGAAATTACCTTTTGGAACGTTCAATTCAAGTTGTCTTGGACGGTTTCAAGTCTGATATTCACAAAATAAATACTGGTGTACCCTAGGGCTCCGTTCTGTCTCCGACACTCTTTTTAATTTTCATTAATGATCTCTTGTCTGCCACTTCTAATCCAATATATTCCTTTGCTAATGACAGCACTCTCTGCTTTTCGTATTCATTCCCGGACTTACGTCCCTGCTCTTCGGCAGTAGAACGGAAACGGCAGCGTATGTTAAGCTCATTAAATTCCGATATTAACAGCATAACCAACTGGGGAACTATCAACCGAGTGGAATTTAATGCTTCCAAAACTCAATGCTGTCTGCTGCCATTAAAGCGAAATTTCAACACTCAGCCATTATCCATGACTGGCACTTGCATCGTCGAAACCGATAAACTTTCCATTCTCGGCATGTGTGTCAATGACTGCTTACGATGGAATGACCACATATTCGATGTCGCCAAAAACGCTGCGAAATGTCTAGGTTTCCTCAAGCGATGTAAGAAATATTTTACCCCCTCTGATTTGGCCACAATATATAAGGCGTTCATCCGCCCTAAATTAGAGTACAATGCCCACATCTGGTCAGGTGCTCCTAAAACATCTCTGCACCTGCTAGATAGGATTCAAACCCGTGCTATAAAACTCATTGGTGATACTAATATCAGTCAATCAATTGACACCCTCGAACACCGACGAAATGTCTCCTGTCTCACTTTTTTGAAATCGCAAGTAGCATTCCGCCCATTCAAACTTTTTACCGTAACACCCATCTCGCTATGAAGAATGCTCATCAGTATACCCTCAAGCCCACTTTCGAACATACTCTAAAATATCGTGATTCTATCCTAAGCCGTACAACTCGCTTATGGAATGCCCTGCCGATCTCTGTGTTTCCTGGTCGTTATAACTTACAAACATTTAAAAACAATGTACATCGGTACCTGTCTTTTCTTCCTTCCTAAATTTCCTTCGCCCACGCTGTGTACAAACATTTTAAGGGTACAAAACCCCTTGAGCGCGCGCCGATTATAAAAAAAAAATAAATTGACATTGTTCGTAGGTTTTCCCAAGAATCTCGTAGAAAGATTCTTTGGTAGCGTCGTCTTTTCCTCTGTGTGGGCGTGGGAGCATTTCAGGTTGATGTTGCCAAATCGAGCCTTGATGCATATAGTTGAAAGGAATTCGTTTACGTGTCGACAGCCCAAGACATCTTTCCTATGTCTGCAGCTTACAATAAATCCGCTCGCAAATAGATGATGTTTGTTTTTCTCTGTAGCAACCTCCGTAGTATATATCACAGTATTCCATCCTTCGTTTGTCCTGCTAATCCCACCGCACTTCTTGACTAGCGCTGATATTTACTTTATAGCTGTCGAGCGCCTGCGCTAGTTATTCGGCTGCGCGCGATCTGTTGATCGTTTGCACATTCCATCTGCAGATACGAACGTCTTGACCTCTTTTTATTTTGCAGCGTGATCAACAGTAAATCGGTCCCTATCCAAGGCTTTTGGTTGCTTTGCAACGGTGGACGAGTATTGTAGTTAACTTCGCGGATAAACCAAATTTTAGAGGGTCAGGACCTTTCATAACCCTTTGAGCGGAAGGGGCCGTATACTCCGCAATCAGTAATCCACTCCCTTGACCCATATAGGGTTCTTCCACCACCATCTCTATTTCAACCAGTCAGTCCTATAAAATGTACGGTTGAAGCCACCGTTGATTCAATGATGTGAATTCACCCGCCGCGCGTCCTCCTTTTGATATTGTGTCACTGCTCACAGAAGAAACTACAGTGTCAAGCCCTATAGGTCACATCCGTTTGGCCGTAGTCAGTACCTAGGGGCTACCACAAGGCGGTAAAATAAGCCAAATTATTGTCTAGTGAGAGTTGCAGCACTAAGTATCGGAAGATTGACGACGACCAGTCCCTATTCTAACTGTTACAAGCTCAGCCTCCGAGAAATTTCATTTAAAGGAATACAATGGACTAGTGTGCCTTCTCTACATACTCTGTGCCGACAATAATAACAAAGAAATATTAGTTTAATGACAAGATCAAAGTTTAGGGTCCAAAAATATTGATTTCAAGTTAGATGGCGCTACCTCCCAAGGTACAAAGAGAACTCTAGCACCGTCAAGATCAATCTGTCCCCAGTTATGCTCCCGGTCTTACAGTCTTAAGGCTCACTACACATGAGGATTTCTTAGAATTTGCGAAGGGACTCCCTGTTTCCTTTGTCAAGATGTGAATTAAAAATTGAGCTTCTCGTAAGCGCAAAGCTGGGCAAGATTTACTTAAACCAAACGAATGTTTTCCAATGTAGAAAGACGGCTTTGATGGTATGGTATTGCGCAGGACCTTGGGGAATCGAGATGTAGTGAGGTAAAATACAACAACCTTCGGTTACAAAATACCATTCCATAGATTCAGACCACATGAGTCGTATTCCAATTTCATAAAACAGAACCAATGCCACGTGAATCCAAACTGTGTCAACAGTTTTCTAAAAGATTCCGATTTCTACGAGTATCTTCTGGATTTCTCATCACCGCTAAATAGATTATTTTCGCTCTAACAGCTACAAGATAACTTATTTCTATTTCCGCCTTCATCAGCATTTCAATGAGACACGAGCATCCCTATGTTCGTATGCCAGTGGTAATCCTAAAACGATTTCCGCTTAGCAAATTCGCTTATCCCTCCAACGAACTCTACACCAAATTCCAAAAATGAAAATGAAAATGGCAAAGTCAGTGCTGCAACCCCTCGGTGTTCCTCCTTCAATATCCTGTAATCTGTATGTCACCGCATATGCACGAGCATATACATATACTCGTATCCTTGACGAGGTTTGACACCAATTGACTCATCTCATTCCCGATGCATACAAATAAATTTTATCCAAACACAATGTATCTCATCTCAGGACATAATGTAACCCGACAGCACACGGTTATAAGGACATAATCTGACTTTCAGATTTAAGGATATCAAGAAGGAAAAGCAAAAAATGCCATGTAACATGATGATGACAAAATGTATCTAAGTCCCATTGAATTACAAATTTTCGAACCATCTAAGATCGCATAATGTCTTTGGCACACACACTTTGTGAGTGTGTTTGTATTTTCTCTTATGCAAATGCCTTTCGCATTTCACAGAAACGCGTAACTTTGTTCATGTTTTTGGATATCCTTCGCATGTCTCCGTTGTCGTCGTCGTCGTCGTCGTCGTCGCCGCGTTGGTCGGTTCGAGGGTTTTTTTTTGTTTACAAATTACAAAATGATAGAGCACCATGCTCCTGGGACTGGAACACATGTCAATCCCTTTTCATTGGCCTTTTCGTCAAGGATTCGATTCGATTCGATTCGATTCGATCCGATTCAATTCGACAGTGAGTACTGCATACATTTTGAGAAAAAAAAAGTGCAACCACTTGGAAGAAAAGTCGGCTCGATTTGTATCCTTGAATTTATTTTACATATGTCAGCACGGCATTGTTCTTCAACGGGCTCCCTAGAGTCGGAAGATTTCTTTGTCACAGGATACTGGGATGGGTATCTCTGATTGGATGGGTACCGTTGGTTCATTGGATTTTTGGGGGGGGGAATTATAGCCAGCACCCTTGAAGAGTTCGCTGAATTTAATTAAAACTTCTTTGCCAAGAATCAATTTCATCTCTGGATGAAATGGTGTTGAGCGGTCGTGAGTGCGCGTTGTAGTCGCATTATTTTTACGTCAATACCGGAGTTCCGGATGGGAAAAGTTTTTGCCACGATTCGAAGGACATTTTGACTGTTGAGTGTTGGGGTATAGTGAAATGTGATATACGGATATTTTGGAAATTGTTTTGTCGTTTCACACAAATGGTCTAACGCTTCGTGATCCAGATGAGGCATCATGATGTGGGCACCTACTTCTTGTTTTGATATTGATTCCGAGAAGTCTTGGGTGAAACTTTAGAGAACTTTGCAGCCGCCTCTAGATGAGACGAATTGAAAATGACTCCTTGTTGAATATTTTCTTTTATTTCTTTTCCTTTTGCCGGAAATAAAAAAGACCAGAGTTCAAAAGCAGAAAGGGTTTGATTGGATGGATTCTGAAAATTGGTCTAAGCATAAATAAATATGAGAAACCTTGTGTTGGCCCAAATGTTAAATGTCAAATGGTTTTCGATTAACAATTTCTTTGAAGTTTCCGTTGGTGGAATGCGTTGCCTATTGATAATCGAATAAAGGATAGTTGGGCATTGTAGAAATGGGGCTCATTCTCTTAACCTCTTATAAGAATTTGGTTAGTCGTGTTATAAGCGAACATGATTGGCATGTAAGAACACGATCAATCCATCTTCCTGCGAAGGATAACTTGACAGATAGATGGATGCGATGGAAGAAGAACTGACATAGTGGAAACACGGTCTGCCGACGTCGGGGTGTACATCTGAGTTGATCATACATGTCCTGAAACACAAAATGAGCACTGAAATGGAGGACTTTCGAAAGGTGATCACGTTGAAAGAAATTACTTTCATGCTCACGCCAATGTGAATAGGCACATTTTGGAATGGACTTTCGGTGGATTTTTGATGGAATAAACCCCTCCCTTTTTGACTTTCGTAAAAATTACCCGTCTTGCGCGAGACGACTTTCATTCCCATGATAATGTAGACAGGCACTTGGCAGTTCGCTTCTCAACTTGTGAAGCACATCGTTTTTTTTTCCATATCGTTCCATTTCTGAAATATTTTTTCATTTTGGTTTTGGTCGTTGATGGGCAAGGAAGTGTAAGTGCCTGGCCACACAAGCGTGAGATTGAAAGGCATGCCATTGAACGAAGTGGCTACACACACAAAAAAAGGCGTCATTGGAATGAAAGAATTTTTGACAGATAGAGGAACAGTGAAATCTGAAACGAACCATTTGAACATTTGTTTTATGGAAATTTATCGGCAGCGATGAAAATTTACCTCCTTTCCCGTGTCGCAACATTTGCAATATGAAAATTTACATCAAAGACGGCATAATTTGGAAACGAAACATTCATTCCCAGGTAGGAAGTCATATTTGAAGATGATTTTCGGTGGATTTTTGGTGCAATCAACCTTTCTCTTTCCAACTTACTAAAAATCTACCTGTTTCGCTCGACATGCCTTTCAATCCCACGCTTGTGTGGCCAGGCACTAAAAAAGAGGAAAAAGATATATTTCAGGCCAACTGCTCAAATTTAAAAATTAAAAATGCTCCGATTCAAGTGTTCCGCTTGTCAAAAAGTCTGAAAATATGAACACGACGTTCATGGTGAGGACTTTCATCCCCTCGCCAATGTGAACAGCCACTACGGAGGACTCAACAATATAATTCTCTGTGGACGTATGAGTGTTCTGTTTTCAAAGCGTTCCCCTGCATAGATTTTCTTAACTTTTTGCTGATCGTCGGAGGGTGAACAGTGTTCGGAGGTCGCAAAGTAGAATGCAAGGTAGAATCCATGTCAACCTACTACCTCAACGATATTTAATGTTTTAGATTTCAGCGTTCCCCATCTGTCAACACTGCTTTCATTCCAGTGAAGCATGTTTTTTTTTTTATGTGTTGCCACTGTGTTCATGGGTAAGCAAGTGTAGACAGGCACTAAGCCGATCCGAATAACGGGTAGATGTGATCCTTCCAGAATTCGATCCGTGAGACGAAAATACTTTTTGCGACGAAGTTCGTAGAACAGTTGAAAAAAAAAGATTTCCGCCGATGGGAAATGAAGCCGATATTCATATGCAAATGAACCAGAACTCGCGCAATAGCAACAAAAACGTAGAGGATTTTGTTTATGCTCGTATAGTACATTACTCGCGAAAGGAGTACAATAATAGAGAACGTTATATGCGGATTAAAGCACCCAGAACTACAATACAGCGCGCGATATCGGGACTGAATATTCTGTCGAGTAATGAGCTTGTGTGTACAATAAAACGGTTTTGCGCAAAGAATATGCAGTCCGCCATCGGGAAAACGCTACCGAGAAATACGTTTGATGAGCCGGTAACTGTCGGGTAAATAACAGTGAGAAGGCCAACGTTCTTATAGGGAACGTGTGTCGCATTGAAAGCATTAAATGCCAAGTTAAGACAGGTAACGATATATCGGCTCGTGAAAAGGAAGAACTTTTGGAACATTCACGCTAATCATTCTGATTGCTTCGCAGATTATCTGTCTGAGCTGGGTAACTGCAAAACAACTTCAATGGAAATGGTTCTAACCAGTGAACAACCATTCGCTGAACGGGAATGGTGTCGAATGGTGACCGATCTGTTCAAATGTGGTATTATACAAAACAGCGATTCCGCTTCAGCCATCGTTCTCGTGAAGAAAATCAATGCAGAGGGCAGATTTTGCTCTGACTGCCGCGAGCTGAACTCCAAAACTATAGAGCAGCTGTCTGCGATGCCGGTCTTGGTTGAGGTATTGGCCAAGCCGTCGGATCTTTTGTACGTTAGATTTTATGTGAGGGTATCATCAAAACAATACACCGCGCTCGTGATCAACGAAGGTCATTTTGAACTCAATTGCATACCTTTTGGTCTATCGTTCCAAGACGCATTGTTCCAAGAAGCCATGAGCAAGCTGCTCAGTCGGATGGCGTATGGCGATGACTTTATCATCACAAGTCCAAGTTGCTGAGGAAAGGCAGTTTAACGTTCAAACTTATGAAACTGCTTTCTTTTGTGAAGCAATTGTCTATTTGGGACAGAAATGGTGTGCAGCCTGGTGAACGTAAAATGGCCGCTATTAAGGAGTTTCCCAGACCTCAAAATGCGTAAATTTTTGGGTCTCACCGGTGTCTTGGGGAAATTTATCAGAGATTACTTGATTATTTCACGTCCGCTAACAACTCTCCTCAAAACCAAAGAACAGTCACACTTTGAATGGACCGAGAAACAAGAGAGAGGGCTTACTAAACTGCAGGGCATGTTGTACTGCAAACTTATTCTTGCGTTATATGGTATGACTTCTACAAATACACCTAATATTGCTAAAGAACAGGCGGTGAAAGAAAGAAAATCCGTCGTGGTAAAGTCGAAGGATATACAACAAAAGAACGCAACGGAAAAGCCGCCACCGATTGACGCGCTAACATATGCACAAGCTGCGTCGCAAGGAAATAAAAAAAGCGGTGTTACGCCAGATCCAGTGGCTCACGTTTTCTCCCTAATTCTCATGACTCTTGAGGAGCAAAGCAGAACAAATAAACTTTTAGTTGAAAAATTGAGCAATCTCGAGAAAGAAATACGTCAAACTCGATTTCAAGCATGAATATGAAACAAGTGCTTAAAATATTGACGTGGAACGCAAACGGCCTTATTAAAAAAACTCGACGAACTGGAAGTGTTCTTACAAAAAGCCAATATTGACATTTGCTTGATTTCTGAAACTCACTTGAGGAAAGGACCTCGTGTGGAACTAAAGGGACACTGTGCTTATCATGCATACCACCCATCAAACAATGCCAGAGGCGGATCCTCATTGTTCATTAAAGATTGTATTGAGCACTCTATAAATATGAAGATTGAATGCGATGCAATGCAGTTAAGTTCGGTTCGCATAAAATATAACCACCTGCACCACAACATTGCATCCATTTATTGTCCTCCGCGATGCAAGCTAGAAAAGAATGACTTTGAAGGTATCTTTGATTCACTCGGACCGAATTTTATAACTGGTGGTGACTTTAATTCGAAACATACATTCTGGGGCTCAAGATGTAATACAACGAAAGGCAGACAACTCTATGAAGCCGGTATGCAATGTAAAGTTGACTTTTTCTCGACAGGAAAACCAACATATTGGCCTTCGGATATAACAAAGGCCCCCGATCTTGTAGACTTCTTTGTCATAAAGGGAGCAGCTAAAATTTTTACAAACATCGAGGAAAGTTATGATCTCTCCTCAGATCACTCACCAGTCATTTTAATACTAAGCATACTCTTAATTAAGAAAGAAGTAGCGCCTAGATTAACTAGTAACAGGACTAACTGAGACGGTTTTAGAACTACTGCAATGAACATATTGTTCTAAACGTATCGCTAAAAACACAAAACGAAATAGAAGACGAAGTCGACAGATTCATCAAAGTCCTGCAGAACGCTGCCTGGAACAACACTCCAACTCCAACAAGAAAAGAGAAAGCAAGTAGTGAAACGAAATATCCGCCGGAAATAATAGAACTGGTAAGAGAAAAGAGAAGAGCGCGAAAAAGATGGCAACAATCCCGTGCTCCCCAGCATAAAACATACTTAAACCACTTGTGCAACAAATTGAAAGAAGCAATACGAAATTACAAAAATCGGAATATCTCTACAAATCTCGAAGGTCTGACTGCCGAAAGAAGTTCAAATTACCCCCTCTCGAAAGCCATGAAGGGAATCAAAAAGCCTCAAATGCAATTTCCTCCCATAAGAAAAAATAATGACGAATGGGCAAAAGGAGATAAAGAGAAGGCGGATCTATTTGCCGAGCACCTAGAAGAAACGTTTAAGCCTTTGGTGGACAGGCGTTAACAGGAGGTTCTAATTATATAATTACGGCACCGGACAAAAACAGTGTCGCTACGAGAAGCAATTAAAAAATTGAAAAATAACAAAGCCCCTCGTTATGATTTAATAACTGCTCAAATTCTCAAGGAGCTGCCACAGAAAGCCCTGATCAAACTGCTCCAACTTATAAATGCCGCGCAAGACTATTAAACGTTCCAAGCCAATGGAAATTTGCCGAAGTTATAATGGTCCCGAAACCAGGCAAATCTCTAAATGAAAAAAGTCCTACAGACCCATATCGCTTCTGCCGATAATATCTAAAATATTTGAAAAACTCCTATTGAAGCGCTTGCAACCGATCATTGAAGAGAGACGTCTAATTCCTGAACATCAATTCGGTTTTAGAACTAAGCACTCCACAATTGACCAGGTTTTTAGAATTACAAATGAAATTGAGAAAGCCTTAGAGGGGAAAAAGATATGTTCTAGCGTGTTTCTTGACGTGTCTCAAGCCTTCGATAAGGTATGGCACGAAGGCTTAAATTTTAAGCTAAGTCAGGTTCTTTCGAGAGAGCTGCATACGATTCTGAAATCGTACCTGGAAAACAGAATTTTTCGGGTTAAGCATGGCACCGAATACTCGGAATTTAAAGAGATAGCTGCTGGAGTTCCGCAAGCAAGTGTACTTGGACCGGTATTGTTTTCACTCCATACTAAGCTACAAACGGCTTTGGACAAAATCTACGAATGGACAAAGATATGGCGAATTGTTCTCAATGAGTAAGTGCTTAAACCTGTTTGGACGTACGGTATACAACTTTGGGGCTGTGCTAAACCAAGTAACCGAAATATTCTCCAAAGCTATCGAAACAAAGCTCTAAGACAAATCGTGAACACCCCATGGTATATCAGAAACAGTGATATCCACAGAGACTTAGGAATAGTTACCGTCGAGGAGGAAATAATGAACTTTGCTCGTAAGCTCTGTATTCGTCTTCATGGTCATTGTAATAATAAAATACTCCAAATTCTGGACGAGACAAACTTAGTGCGTCAATTACAAAGAATGAGACTATCCGTATATAATAGCGTTACTAGCAGGTGCTTTTGCTGGAAAGCTACCTGCCCCACGCGAACGTTATTTGAAACGGAAACTACTTGATAAGTTAACTTAGTTGTAGTCGATAAGAAGGGAGCCGTGTTTTTAGTGAGTAAGAATCTCACACTACTATGAGCAACGGGATCATAGGGTCTATGAAGATTTTCACACCTACCCACCCACTACAAAGTTTTTCCCACAGGTTGTGCGTTGGTTATTAGCTCTTCAGGAATACGACGATGGTACACCGATCTGGAGCGAAAATCCCACATATAGATGCCATGAGCCGTACATCAATGAACCATCCCGGCGATTGGATCATAAGCATGCAACACCAGGACCACGAATTGAAGGAAGTGTTCCTGACCTTAAAATAACAAAAAGCCTACTAGTAGAAGTAGGAGTTCGTCTTAAAACACAATCGAATCATTAAGAAGGAAGGCGGCGCACTTCTATTCGTAGCCCCCCCAGGCTCTCCGCTAGCGAATTTTTAAACTTGAGGTTGTGAAGCAGAATTTTTGGTTTCCTCATTTACATATGTCATTACTCTAAAGCATATTTGTCATGTTTACTGTGCTCCTAGAACAAAACTGGATCAGGAAGAAAGCGCCAACTATACCTAGATGACATCACGCCAATCCCTTTCCGAATCTTGTACTTGCATCATCTTGATCCCTTCAACCGGTATGTGTTAGCAATCACAGACGCCTTCACGAAATTCGTCACCTTACGATCCGTCAGTAATACCAAAACGCAGCCAGTCCTAATCACACTTGATAAATTAACTAGTCGAGTTATCACGGAGTAAGGGACCTCTTTTACGACCAAGCCATTCGAAAACTACTGCAACGAAAATCAAATTGCACGTGTCAAAGTGGAGGTACGAACACCACGGGTAAATGGACAGGCGGGGCGAGTTAACCAGTCCATCCTCAGTTTCATTCGCTCTAGAATCGAACGATTGAGACGCTAATTTCACAATTCTTCAGTGGGCGATAACAGCAATACATAGCACAACACAGCAAAATAAGACCACGACGTTTTCGCCGAATGACCTTGTTTTTGCCTTCGAGTTGCGCGACCTCTCAACGAACTATCTCCTTCAATCTTCCCAAGACGACGCTAAATTCATTGACGAGCCAGATCTTGTAAGACGTTGCAATGAAGTTGCTGAGAATGTTAACATTGAACGACAGAAAAGAAAGAAACATTTCGACCCCAGACCGTCATATTAACATCATGAAGGAGACCTGGTCGTAATTGAAAAAGTAGCATCAAGGAAGATCGAGCCGAAATTCCGAGGGTCATATCAAGTAAGGAATGTCATTGGCCACGATCGTCACTTAATCGAAGATCTGGATAAGGTCCCCCGGAAGCGACAAAAGCTCGGTTCTAATTTTGAGGCCGATGGGATAAAGCAATGGTGTTGACTTTTTTTCAACACTTGAGACGACAACGTCTCGGAGTTGAGTGAAGACGACGTGGTACGAGCCGAGTTATCGTATGCGAAAATAATTGTCACACAAGGAGATAGCTAACCCACTCGTCTGCGAAGGATAATTTGGAAGATGGATGGCTGGTGAGTTTCTTTGTCGTCAATTACTCGTAGAAATCCAAATTTAAAAAAATTGTCAATAGAGGATGATGCTTCTGTACTAGCCTAAGCTTTAAGATTGTGGTGCAGGTGTAGGTCTAGATGTGTATAAGTTTGTTGGTTATTAGGGATCCGGCTGAGGTATAACAACGAAAAGGGTTTGTGCCAAGCGTGACATAGACTCAGTACTTGCAAAGATAAACATGGGATCCCTAGGTTATTACACATCCGAACATCGATAACGACTTTGAGGGGACCCAAGAGATGTGAACGCAATCGCAAAACCCAAATTGAACCCGGTCGTTCATAGACCTCCACGGAGTTTAGACGTGTTTCGACTTGCAAGTGAGAAGTAATTCGCTTAACCAAGGCTTTGTCCAACTTGGATTTAGGTTCCAATTAGCACAGTGATAGTGTGTTTGCTTGAAGCTGCAAAGGTTGTGAGTTCGACTCCGAGTAGGCGGCAGACGTTTTTCTTTATTTTTTTTTAAATAAAAATAAGTGATACTGGTATTAGCATCACGTGATGGATTGTGGTTAGCGGTCCGCTATGCCTATAGCGGGATCTGCTGAAATGTCAGGTGAAGCTTCGAGTGGTTCGAGCCAAACGCCAAAGACAAAGAGAAGGAGGAAGCTTAGTCCAACTTCTAACTTGGAAACCGTCCCACCCTACCAACGGCCACTGTAAAGCTGCTTGGCGGGTTGAAGAAAGGGAACAACTTCGCTTTATTGGCAGCAAGCGAATCATCATCCGAAGAGGAAGAAATGAAGGCCATTAGTAGCAGCATCAAAATGCTACAACAAAGAGTGCTGGCCATAAAAGAAAAGCAAATGGTAAGAAGGAAGAGGGAAGAGCAAGAGCAATCCCAACAACAGCAGCTTGTTCAAAAGCAAACACAACAGCAACACCAAACAAATAAAATAGCACAAGTGCTACAAAAACAAAACGTTAAGAAACACCAGCGACAACAACAAGAGCAGTCACAACAACGGCAACAGCTAAAACAGCAGCAGCAACAACAACAACAACAACAACAACAACAGCAGCAGCAGCATCAGCAGAAGAAGAAGGAGAAGGTGCCTCCTATCAACACCTATAAATTGGAGGTAAATGCTACCATGGACCTGTGTAGGCTGGTCATTGGTAATAATTTTAACATTAAGAGATTGGGGAATGATCGCCATGCCATCCACTGTAATACAGTGAGCGGCAATCGATGCTGCTGAAGGGGTTGGAACCGTCTTCTGATCCTGAGGAGATCCTGGCACTGCTCAAAGAGAAGGAGTGCGAAGGACTCAAGTTTGTGGGGGTAAAGCCATTTACCACAGCTAGAGCCAGGCGGGAGAAACGGAGTCTGCCATTCTTCCTGGTGCAGCTCAGTCCCGAAAGCCGTTTGGATAGTCTAAGAAATATCAATGTCCTAGACTACCAGGTGGTTCACTGGGAAAAATTAAAAAGGAGCGAAGGCGTTATACAATGCAGCCTCGATGCGTGAAGTGCGCAAAGAACCACAGTTCCGAGGAGTGTGCTCTGGGTAGGGACGGAGCATCCGATAGGACGCAGCTCTCGTGCGTGTTATGTGGGAACGTGGGACACACCGCAAACTATCGGGGTTGTCCTAAGTTCGTTGATATTAAGAAAGCAAAACTGGCTCGGCAGCAGAAGGTGGAGGTCAAACGTTCACCTGTGAGGTTTCAAACACCAGCCGTCACGCCCCAAATTTCCTACGCCCAAATGGCAGCAGGTAAGGGGGCTACGGTACAGCAAGCGACTGTTGCTTCTCCGGCGCTAAGGCCGAGAACAACGGAAGCGACACCTAACATGCTGGCCATCTTGCTCGCAATCCAAGGGCAGATGGCTCAGCTGCAAAAGCAGGTACAATGAACAGGCCAAGCAGGTGGACTAGATCTACGCGCTGCTGCCGGGCCTAACGCAACACATGTCGTAATGGGTACGCACGTAGTGGAGCAAACTTTGAAGGTCCTTGCGGTGAATGTTAATTCATTGGTTAGGATCGAACGAAGAGCCGCGATGTTTAAATTGCTACAAGACCAAACTCCTGATGTGCTTTTCACTAGCGAAACCAAGCTAACGGATAAGCACAAACTGGAGTACAATAATTATATCGATAGAAGAAGAAACCGACCCCGATCCAAACGTGGAGGCGATGTCGCGATCTTCATTAAACAAGGTATAAAATTTTACAGAGTGTACAAGGGAGTGTTGCGTAGGTTCCGGGTGTTGGAGGCATTTACATCCCGCTCCGCAGTGGAAAGCGGCTGTTTATGCACCTGAGGCTCCACAATCCACTTTATTCATTACAGAGCTTGACACGCTTTTTCGACTTCTGAGGCTGGAATCGGGGGAGAATTATTTTATAATCGGCGGGGATTCCAACGCTAAACACAGAGATTGGGGAAACAATTTGATAAATACTAGAGGGTGGGGTCAGCACGACGCCATGTACAGACTCGGTCTTAAAGCGGCGGATAACCCGTCGTTTCCAAGAGGCGGGTCTTATTTGGATCTACTGCTGTACGACGAACGTATACGACTGACAGGTACGAATTTACAAACGCTAAACTGTCTGCGCACATTCGTGTATGACAGTGACCATTGCGGTTTTAGCACCGAAATTACAGTTCCTAACGATATTGCGGAATTGGAAGAGTTTGTCCAAAGGTATTCTTACAACTACAATAAGACTCGATGGACACGCTTCTCCGCAATCATGACAAGTGCGCTCTCCTCGAATACGCTCCACCCACCGTCCAATAGGAATTTGTCAAATGAGGAGATCGACAATTACCTAAAACAAATGGACGAGACAACTAAACAAACTATGGACGCTACAATACCGCGGTATGGACGTACGACTAACGAAGACCTGTTCCGCAATCCTACTATTGACGCACTGCACCGACAGAAAAGCAGACTTCTGTCAAGACTCAAAAACTTGTACAGACAGTTCACTGACAGACAAGACCCGGAGATTAGGACATTGAAGTCGTCGATTAAAAATATTCAAACGTTAATAAAAGAGAATTACAGAATTTCTGTAAGTTCGTATTGGAACAACAGGGTTCGGGCTGTAAACACCAGCAACCCGAATATGTTCCCGCAAGTAAATAAACTATTCCGGAGAAAAAATCAAAACGATCTTCAGTGTCTTAAAATAGCCCGGACAACAGACAACGAACGGTTACTGACAATAGCAGGTATTGATCCAAATGAGGCCGCTGATGATGAGGACTTCTTTGTGATCGAGGATCCACAGGAGAAGGTTGAGGCCATAGGGGCGACTTTCCAGGAAATATACAAAGCCACCGATACCATTGGCCCTAATTATGACCTGGACAATCGCGTCTCGGTGCACGACTTCTACATTCGAAATGAAGTAGAGAACTGGCGATCTGAGGGCTCTGGTTTCACCCGGTTCAGCGAAGAAAATATGGCAAATCATTACCAGAGAGGGTGACCTGCCCCCGTTCATTTCGAAGGAAGAGCTCCATGAGGTCTTCGACACAATCAGGGCTAAGAAATCAGTGGGGACCGATGGTATTCCGAACATCGTGCTTCGACATCTTCCTCTAGAAGCGGTGGACATTTACACCACCCTGTTTAATAATGCAATGAGTAATGCACATTATCCAGCGCATTGGAAAACTGCAGTGGTTCAGCCTATCCCCAAAAAGGGAAAGGATATATCCAATCCGGCGAATCTCCGGTCGATAAGTCTCCTTCTGAATATCAATAAGATGTTTGAAAAAGTAACCAATAGAGCTCTGACTAAGTGGGTTGAGGACAAACATATAGTTCCGGATAATCAATTCGGTTTCAAGGCGGGTCATGATATCTCACATGCTGCGTCCAAACTGGTTTCTGATATCCAATGGAACAAGGCAAAAACCAATGTACTGGTGCCTGCCTTGTTGACTTGGAGAAGGCCTTCGACTCCGTATGGTTAGAGGGTCTTTTCTATAAGCTGACTAGGCTGCGGATCAGTAAACCACTCTTGTACATTCTTTATAATATGCTAACCAACAGGCAGTTCATCGTGAAAAATGGCGATGTGACTTCTGTTGGAATATTTCAAATTGAAAATGGTCTTCAGCAAGGCGCGGTCAATTCGCCGATCCTATTCAACATTTATACAAGCGACTTGATAGGTTCACTTCCCCATACTATTGCGTACGCAGACGATTTGATAGCGTACAGAACAGGTCCAAAAATCGAGGTCATTAATACTCTCTTGCAGCGTGATTTCGATAAGATAAGACGATTTTGCGATCACTGTAAGTTGAAAATCAACTTTCAGAAGTCGGAAACCATTCTCTTTAAAACGCCGTTGTCTGTAGCCTCTAGGGATACCAGGAAAAATTGGCGAAAGTTCTCGATCATTGGACAACACGGACAGCCTCTTGCCTGTCGAAATGTAGTCAGATACCTTGGGATCTGGCTAGATCAGTTTCTGTATTTTGACAAAAATGTAGATGCTGCTCTGGCCAGAGCCAAAGGCGCTTTTGCCCTTACAAAGAGACTGTTTTATAGCAGCCAACTCGATGCGAGGGTAAAGGTAATCTGCTACATGGCCCTTATCAGGCCCATGCTGGTATTCGGGTGCCCCGTGTGGTTCAATGTACGAGCAAGCTTAATGGAAAAGATTCGGGTGTTTGAGAGGGCTTGCCTTAGGGCTTGCCTTCGCTTGTACAGAACACCAGAGTACAACAAATTTTATCCTAATGAGGTCCTTTGCAACAAAGCGAACCTAATACGAGTGGACAACTTCGTAATTAAGCTGACTCGAAGGCACATTGCAAGAGCAATGACCTCGATGAATAACCTGATATCTGGGGCTTACTACCCCAATTACCTTTACCACGAGAGTGTGCGCTCTGACGGCTTCGTTCCACCGGAAGCATTCCTCTACCTAGATCAGATAGGGTTGATCCAGGATAGATCAGCGGTCCCGTTAATCTTCCATGTCGCTCAAAAAGCTGGGGACAGGCGACTCAACTACGACAGAGACGTCGCACACGGCAGTGTGGATCGTCTCAGGTTCAGTAGGGCGGTGGGGAATCGCGATAAGAGGGATGTCGTTCGGCAGCACCAGTATTTTTGGTGGTTGAATGATGGAGAAGATGTTTCGTCGTCGTTTCCGCCAATTACGGACCAGCCTCACTAATGGGGCAGAGCTGACCAATCTATTTGCTCTGTGAATAGCAATGGCCAGCTTACATAGGTTTAGGTTAGCATTTAAGAAATATATTGTGTATAATATCTATGTGTGTGTATTGTGTATGTAGGTTAGGTAGACTAAGGTTTATTTTAAGTTAGATATTAAGTTTTTATAAAAAAATTAAGTCCATATGCTAAGTTTTTGTTAACAATCTTTTTCTTAGCCTTAAGTATATAAAATATATATTTCAATAAAATATAAACAAAGTCGAAAGACGTAGATGTAAGAATTTAGAGTAGCTGAGAGTGCCTGTGTGGGGCCTGTGTGGGGCCAGTAAGTTACTCGTAATATAAGATTGTTAAGTAATTTTAAGCTAGCATTTAAGCATTTTTTGTTAGTATGTAAGAGTTAATGATTAATATAATAAAATGCATTTAAAACAAACTAACTACCCAAATTGAACCCATTTCAGAGAGGATGGAGAGTAAAGAAGTCACTTATTCACGCCTCAGTGAAAAGCGGATGAAGGCGCGGAACTTCATTAAAATATAAGAGGTAAGGGAAGAGATGTTCCATTCATTAATTGATGAGATTCCCCATCGAGGCAACAAAAGCACTTTCTAAGCTGTCAGCAATCGAGATACGCGGACGACATTGGCTCTTAGACATATCCACGGCTAAAAATAGCAGTGGATCTAAAAATACCACAGAAAAGCTACGGCGAAACCCCAAATTCAAAAAGCATGCAAAACCGCTTTCAGTTGATGAAAACGAGACACTTCAGAATAAAATAGGTCCTCAGAACAATAGTAAAATGGGGAAGACCAAGCCGCAAAGAGCCCCGGTTTATGTTGGCTGTCGAATTTCTCCGGATTGTACGGATTGTAACCACAGCCTCCTCTAATTGTTTGACTGTATATGGGCTGTTTAGGGTCCCGACATAATACGTGCACGCCCGTTTTTCGTCTGTTGTAAGTTCTTCCATATCACAACATAAAGTGTTTTACGTGGCCGGATAGCTAAGCCCACTCCCAACCTGGAGGGCCAGATTCTTCAAACGATAGTGTCAGTAGCCCATTGTCATTGGTTCACTTAAAACTCCTCTGTCACCATCTCTCTTTCGTTTAGATGACGAAATAACATGATATGACTTGAGCTCTGACTACAGGGTGAATGACTCGAACTCCAACTTTTTAAAATGCCAAAATTTTTTTATTTTTTGATAAATTTTATTGTGCCAAAGCAAAAAATGTTGGAAAATACATCAATTTTCAAATTGTATCAGTAGTTTTCAATATGTCCACCTTTGGCGCGAATAATGGCCTTGAGACGGCCGAAGAAAGCATCGC
The DNA here is from genome assembly GCA_963966105.1 of Volucella zonaria. NCBI lineage: Eukaryota > Metazoa > Arthropoda > Insecta > Diptera > Syrphidae > Volucella > Volucella zonaria. The sequence goes on along the minus strand of OZ014533.1, from coordinate 125,980,597 downwards.
ACACTGCACGCAAGTGGCTCTGCGGTATTTTGGCCCATTCCTGGCGAAGTGCTTGTTTGAGGTGGTCTAAACTTTGGTATTTTTAGTGCCAACCTTTGCCTTCAAAATACCTCAGACAGAGAAATCCAACGAATTTGCATCCGGAGAATTTGCAATCCATTGTGTCGAAGAAATGAAGTGTAGAACATTGTTTTTTAAGCAAGCTTGGTTAACGCGCGCTTTGTGAGACGGTGCCGAGTCTTGTTGAAATGTCCACGGTCTCCAACCGAAATAATTGCTTGCCCAAGACTTCAATATTGCCTCTAAGACAGTTTCACGGTATACAATCACATTAATTTTGACGCCACGGTCCAAAAATACGAGCGGAAAGCGACCATCGGCGGTTATGGCGACCCAAACCATCACCATCGGTGCTGCCTGCTTTCTGGTGGCCGTCCGAAGGTGTAAATTTTCGAAGGACCTCTTTCGCAAGTAAACTCGGTCATTTTGTTTGTTGGCATTTTGCTCGATAACAAATGGCGACTCATCGGAAAAAACCAAATTCGCAACTCACCATTTTTGTACAAGCGTAGCAACTCCTTCGCTCTTTCGACTCTAACTTTTCTCTGTTGCTGTGTAAGATCGTGTGCTTTTTGTAACTTCAATGGCTTGAGCCCAAGCTCATTTTTCAGTATGTGCTGCATCCGTTTCAACGATATTTTGAGCTCACGAGCCATTTTTCTTCCACTTCGACGCGGATTTCGCTCAATTCGAGCCTTCACTTTCCGAACCATTTCTGCCGATGTTGCTGTTTTTTTATGACCACCTCCATGGCGTTTTGCAACGCTTTCAGTATCACGGTAGCGAGCTATGCTTTGAGACACAAATGATTTATTCACGTTGAGGTGCTGGAGGGTTCTAACGATAGCTACTTGTGGTTTTCCAGCCAAATGTAAAGCAATCACTTTATCACGTTTGAATTCCATCGCCGATAAAATTTTTTCAACACAACTGAGACGCAAATAATAAAATTATCTGTCATGTGTCAAAATTTTAGTTCACTGTCATGAACGGTTTGGAAATTATAGCAGTCTGAAGTTGGTTGTGGTTCGAGTCATTCAGGGTGCATGTTAAAGAAGCTCAAATGAGATTCTCGCCGAGTGTGTCTCTGACGTCGCTGTTGACTATATCTTGAGAGTTCCTAGAAAACCTAGAGAAAATAGACGCTACGAACTTCAAACGCCTTCGTGGCTTTTGCAAAAACAAATGGGTGCTTCACCAGGGAGATTGTTTAGGTTTTTGCCATTTGAAGACAAATTCAACTGGTTCCACAGGGATCGCATTGGGCCCGGTGTCCTATGATGGCATATCCATCATACGCTTGTTTAACCTAACCTAAACCCTTCGATATTTGTAACATTTTCATTCCTTTCGCTGTCGCCTTTGGATGCGTATTTTGAACGGAACACACGACTGTTGGGTTTCACAAATCTTGAAGTTCAAGAGGCACTTCTCTGTCACAAAACACTGCGATGTCTCTAAGTACATCATTTAAGCCTCCCCACTCTAACTCTGTGTGCAACATCGTCATTGCAATTTCATTTACGACAGAGCCTGAGTACTTAATTTTTTAGCACTCCAGCATAATAACTCTTTTAACGTTATCTTCTGACGTCTTTATCAAATTATTAAGAGCTACCTGAGAAACTGGCGCTTATGATGGCGCTATCATATTTCGTTCCGAACTCGTCAATGTGCTGCTTCAATAGAAAATCCTGAGAATTAAAAATCAGCGAACTTTGAACACTGCCTTCGAATTGTCCGGTTGTTCCTGATGTTTTCATCATTTCTCATCATTCGAATGTCAACATACTTTCGCAGCGTTACGATCTTCCTCCATTGTTATCCGCAGGGTTTAAATGACGGGGTTTAATAATATCGCGCTGTCCAATGTCTAGAAATCTCTGATTTAGATAGAATGCAACATAAGCTTCACGAATCGGTAATTGTTACAGTTTCCCGTGTCGCCGTTGCCTTTATATAGGATCATCACCAAACTGTCATCCGAGACTGTATATGTTTAGTTTGAGGTTTACCATTTTACAAAATGGATCGTTTAACAATGGCTGAACGTGTTAAAATTGTGAAAATTTACTACAAAAATAGTGATTCTGTAGAAGTTACGCCTCGCGCATTTCGAGCGGATTATGGTTGACTAATCGTCCATCTGAGCGTACTGCAACCAAAACTGTAATAAAAAATTCGAAGAGACCGGCTCTGTTACAGACGTCTTAAGGCCTATCCATCATACAGAAATAATGCCTGTTGTTAGTGAAAGTGTTGAAGAAGATCCAAATCTATCGATTTCACGGCACATTATGGCGTATTTTGCATTTGGATTTGCACCTGTAGCTGCACCTATGAAAGCCAGCATGACAGCGTAGAACATACGACGATTGGGTGCTTGAATATCAGCGTTTGGATATCTAATTTTCATACAACATTTTCTTCAACGATGATTGTCATTTTTCACTCGGCGGATACGTTAGCAAACAAAATTGTCGCATATGGGGAAAGGAAAATTCATATCTAACCATTGCATCCACAAAAAGCCAATGCATGGTGTGGAATTTTATCTGGTGATGTCATTGATCCATACTTCTTGAAGGTGTAACCATCGTCGTCAAATTTCAGCGCTATAGCCAAATGTTATGGATGTAGAAGACATGTGATTTCAATAAGACGCTGCCACATCTCACACAACACGACCCGTCTTGGCTTTATTGCAAGAAAAATTTCCTGGACAAGTTATTTCGCGCTTTGTAAAGAGTTTAGCCAGTCGTAGTCGTCAGGAAATTTCTCACAGATGATACCGCTGATATAAAGGCTTCAACCCAACCAGTACAAAGAAACCCTTCGAGTATTGGTATTAGAGCAGAAAAATCAACATCCTAGTGCCGTAAAGCAAAGAACTGGCGTTAAAAAGGAACCCTGAAACCAATTAAACCTCTCAATGGCCAAAATCAATATGACCATTGTGTCGAATCCATTTTAATGGCGATAACATTGTACACATGGGTGTAATGTAAAATTAGCGTCAAATATTTAAGGCAAAAGGACACTAAAACGTAATTAACAGTTTTACGACTATCATTTTATGTAATTCCATTTGGGACGTGGTCCATTTATATGCTCAAACGGGCCATCTGAAACAGGAATCAATAGCTTTACGGACGTGCACTTAAATTGTAGTGCCACTTAGCTGAAGGTTATCTTTGTTAAATTTATCTCCTTGGACAGTCCTTTTCTCTGAGTTGGAATGTGAAATATTCTGGTTGAGGAGGGAATTACCTTTATGTTTTCTTTTTATTTAATATCATTGACCTTTCTATCCGTGTTACCAGCGAAGTTAAATTGATAGTCTTCCTTGCTCTGCAGTTGGTGGTGGAGAACTTATTGGTTTTAACATTCAATTAAGATGAGTTGCTAAAGGTCGCTTTCCACTTGAGCACACCATTAAAGGTGGCTGATGTATTTTTTGTAGCCATGTCGATGTCAGTGTAGTGCTCGTGGAGTTCGTTGTTAAGTCTTCCCTTGAAGCTTCTTCACATTCGCAGTAAACTGCACCCAAGAAATCTGGACTCAAACCAACATGAAAAGGCACTGAAACGACCCTGCATAAAGTTGTCAGCACGATTATTGAAGGAATCTTTAACAACATTAACGTCCCCGCTATAAGTAGAAAATGTCGGAGTAAATTCGACACGAACGAACCTGATTACCAGTATGTTCCGCAGCAGTAACATATATGCAACATTAGGAAGCACCGCATTGAGGATCGCTACCTCAGGGAAGCTCGACCTCACCTTTTCTGTGGACGTTGCTAGCAGAAGCCTAAAAATTGACGGAATAAAAGGCACTGTGTACGGGGATGATGTGCTCTTATGGCCGTCACCAAGTTCCTTTCCAAACAGAGCTTGTCCTCTTCAAGCATAATTGACATTATTTCCTCCATAGATAAGGCAGCCCTCTGATTATCAACAGTGCTAAGTGCCTGCATAGATATCGTACTAGATAGTAAACTGGGCTGGAAGCTCAATGTTGAAAAGAGTGTAAAGAAAACAATGATCGCCTTCTACACCTGCAGTCGCATATTTTCGAGAAGATGGAGACCTAACCGCAGGACTATCATATGGATGTACACGGCTCATCTTAACCTACAGCAGCTTTGCATGGTGGTAATCTACAAATCGACAAAAGCAAAGGTGGATGCATGCATTGACACAACCCACCATCGGCGGAACTGCAAACTATACTTAGTCTCTTGCTCCTAGATCTGTACTTGCAAAATCGGCAGCGAAAATTGCTTTAAGATTGAGTCACCTTAATGAGTGGAAAGCAGGCCCGAAGCGCCACGCCGAAATCCTTTCAAATGAACTGGCTTTATGAGACCCCATCATGACTTTGAAATGTCCATTTTGACGAATAGATCAAAGATGGAGATAGTAATCCCCGCAGGGATCTTCTCCGATCAATCCGAACCAGTCTACAGTAGCGTCTTTCAGGCTGAGATATTGACTGTAGCGGAAGCGGCCAGACTTGCGACCATAAAGACAATATTTCACGAGGATATTACCATATTAATTGGCAGCCAGGTTGCCATTGAGCCAAGGCTTGTGAAACTTCACTTCAGATTCTTTTGAAAGGCAGAGCTAAATTATCTATTGGATTATGGAGTATGAAACCTGTTGGGACGTAAACACATGGGAAGATATTATTCTTTTTCTATGCTATTGTCTCAGGAGCAGTAATTTGTGACAAAGAGCTTCCATGACATATCTAAGCTGCTTCATTTACATATCTCTTCAGGTTCGCAGACGCAACAGAATGGCTGAGAAACGCAAGAGGGAAAGCTTGAACCATGATTAGCAACCGCAATCCAATTACCCCCTCCGGGCATCACAATTGCTCTTCGCAGACCTAAGTGAGAAGAGGTACTAGGATGCATTCGGCTCCAGATACCGCTAAGTATACTCCTCAAATCTAACACAACCTAAATTTTCCCTTCCAAAGCATACGAAGTCAAACGGGACGAAAAAGGACTCAAAGAATCCAGCGTACAGAACGATCAGGAAAATCGTCATCTACACTTGCGGTCATAAAAACCGCACCATATCAAAATGATTGAAAAATTGTTAATAACTACGATAATAATTTTTATAATGAAATGAAATTTTTGTTGAGTCCTCCGCAGTAGTTTATAAGTGTTTCTATCTACTTTCCATCTGTTTATTGAATGTTTGAAAAAAGATATTAACAAAGAAAGAAATTTTCTTATTTTTTTAAAATATTTTAATACAGTCATTGGTTAACAAAATCAAACGATAAATTTTTTATGTATGTGTATATAAGATGTTTAGATATGCCACTTTTACCAAAAAATTATCAATACCGAGTTGCTCCTCCTTTGGCGGTTATAACCGCTTTTATTCTAGAAGGCATTGAGTTTACTAGAAGTTCAGTAATATCCCTTGAAATTTCAGTATTCCATAAATGTTCCAGAATTTCATTTAGCTTTTTTTTACTCTCTGGTTTATGTTCAGCCACCTTACGTTTCATTACATGCCACAAGTGTTCGATTGGGTTTAAAAAGGGCGAATTAGCTGGCCAGTCTAGTCTGGTAATTCCGAGGTTATCAAACGTTGTCTTGAGCTGAAAATTATTGAAAGACTCTAGTTACTTTTCTGTTTATTATTTATAAAGTAGGCATCTAGAAATTTATTTATAACACTTTACTTACGGATTTGGCGCCTTGGCAAGGTGCAGAATCATCTTGAAAAATGCACTTGTCAGTATACGAATGATACTGTTCACTTACTGGTACCAAAAACTCCCATACTCTCCATACTTTTGAGCGTTCATAGTTCCATTAACAAAGTGCAAAGGACCCAATAGTGAGGAAACTTCACTATTTTGACTATGCACTCGTCCTTGAACCTTTCACCTGCTGACCGTCGTACGTATGGCAAATTGTCGGCACACAACAAATTAAATTTACTTTCATCGGACCGTATCACACATCGCCAATCATGCTGCGTCCAATCTTCGTACTTTTTTGCCCACGTCAAGCGAGCTTTTTTCATTTTTGTGGTTAGGAGAGGTTTTTTCGCTGGTCGTCTTCCATATAAACCTATCTCCCGTAGCCGTCGGCGTATGTTTCGCGCTTAGATGAAATTCACTCAGCTCTGCTGTTATACGAACAGCGCTTTTAAAGCGATCTTTCATGCTAATTCGTTGTAATACATTGTCCGTCTTCTGGGTTGTTTTACGTTTTCGTCCCGAGCCTTTTTTCCTTTCTAGTGGATCAAAATTTTCTTTTTTCTTCATCAGTCGTACGATAGTTGAATGACAGCATCCTATTTTAACCGCAATCTCTCGATAGCCAAGCTCTTCTTCGACTAAAGTCAATATTTGAACTTTTTCGTCCCGAGTCAGTTGATGATATTTACCAGACATTTCACTTTTTTTTTACTTGTCACCGTCACAACTCAATTCAAACTGATTTTTTTTGCACTGAATACGAGGCCGAACTCCGCTATGGGGAAAACCCTTTCGATCTGATGTAATTAGGCATTTTTTGAGAACTCATTAGGTGGTGCGGTTTTTATGACCGCAAGTGTATATACATCCGTTCTCCGGTGCCATAGAAGAGGACTAGAATGGCCAAGGTGTTATATAGTGTTATATATGCCTTATTACCCAACACCTTCAGTGGTCTTTTTTATACCCTCCGCACCAACTCCTTGCTGGTCGCCACAAAATTCCCTTGCTCATCCCCACTGGTCTCAATTTGAATCCTATTGCCGTCACGAGTCTATTCTACCTTTTGGCAAATACGTTTGCAAACGGTCATGGTCGCGTGAAACCCAGCACTTCAATTAACGCGTTTCAAACTTCTTCTCAGCATCGACGTCATTTGAAACAGGTTGCTTAGAACCTGTAGAACTCGTGATAATGGGCATGGTATTGGCTGTATGGGAAAGATAATTTAGATTCCGAGCATATTTACGCTGCAGCTGGTTGAATAAACGCAATCTGAAAGTCCAATTTTGGACGACCTTTTCGATCAGCTGGGGCTGTATATTGTCAAGAACGGACGAATGACAAAATATGATTCGACCAAACCATACAGCACAATAAACAGTAATTTTTTGAGGATGCAACAGCAGCTTCTTCATAATGGCTTGTGAATTTTCTTAAAATTATGTTATGTACCTGCTCAGTCAGACGATTATGTCGACGACCGTGAAATAGACATAGCGCACGGTAAGTTTCGCGAACTCAACCACGATTTTTGAACTAAATTCACACAATTTGCAAGCATTTGTCTGGCATAAGTCTACCCACGGTTAATTGATACACAAATCAGCTATTAGCTGTCAAATTGGTTGTCACTGGAAAAAATGTTAATACAAAGAGCAAACCTCAAAGCAAATTATTCATTAGTTGGTGTTCCGACCCTATTTTGCGATTAACACAAGGTGTGCCAACACTAACTTGGACCTCCGGATTGATCACTACCTTGTGTCAAGGTACGAATGTCGGTTTCCCAAGCACCACAACAAAGTAAAACTACTGTGAGAAACGTACAGAATTGAAATTGCAAGTGATCGCCAGAATCTTTGCTGAAAGCATATACCGAAATTGCTCAACAACTCCTATGTCGCCAGCATTTAGTACCGCCAACGAACCATCAGAAACACGCCAGCTGGTGAACAGGGTTTCACAGGAAATCTGTGCTTTGAAGGAAAAACCCTGCAGGTATGTGCAACCTAATAAGAGCCGTACAAAGCGGCGCTGTAACGAAGGGCAACAGTCGCTCATGAGCTCTACGAGAAGAACATCGGCTTCTCCCGTAGAAGTAAAAAGAACACGAGAAGATATTGAGATGTTGTACACTAGGAATAACTTACGGAAGTTTTACCAACAGATAAAAAGAATGTGTTAAGGCAAGAAGACCCGTACAGAAGAGATGAAGAAGGAAACCTTGTCGTAGAGTCACTATTCAGTGCTAAGAATACGGAAAAACTTCTTCTTCAGACTCTATAACGACGCGACACCCCGCCGCGCCGTCAGGCAGAATAGACCATTCAACCTAGGCGATGATAGCCAAAACTTCCGTCCACCTGACCAGAATGAAGTAAGGATAGCAATATCTAAGCTAGAACCCAATAAATCAACTAGACTTTTTGCAGGCCGAGGTATTCAAAGGTGATGACACACCAACTCATTTCTCAGATTTGATCGGAAGGCTGTATGCCTGATGAATGGAATCTCAGCATCACTTACCCGATCCAAGAAACAAGACCTCTTCAGCCTCGTAAACTATAGAAATGTAATTCTCCTCAACATTGCATACAAGATCTCATCTGCCATATAGTGTGAACATCTGAAACTCTTCGCCAACAACCGGATTGTTCCCTCACGGAGTGGTCTCAGGCCAGGATTGTCCACAATCGACCAAATTTTTGCACTCATGCAGAAACTGGAAAAAACTCAAGAAACTCAGATCGATACCCACCATCTTTTCATAGATCTTAAGACCCCATATAGTAAATATTGCGACGGGCTATATGGAGCCATGTCCAACTTTAGCATCCTTGCTAAACTCGTCGAGAATATTTTTTATAATTTTAAGTTATAGAAAGTCATGAAGAATTTTGCAATATCTTTAATCCGCGATGTCTGCACCAGATAATTGACCTTCTAGATTAATGTCCCGCTCTTCCATTTCATTTTTATTGGATTTTAATGCGAGCTCCTTTTGTAGCTTCTGACCGCGATCTTTCTGGATCTGGATCTTCCAAATCCATCACTTTCATTATGTACAAAATTGAAGTAAAACCGTCATTGTACACTCAATCCGTACCTGTATTCAACACAATTTTACCACTAGAAATGGATTTTGGGGCCAATACCCACGCAGTCGAATTAAAATTTTCATTACAGTTTTGAGTATAACTGCCGATGTTTCGAATAAAAAGATCGTCTCTGGTCAATTTTTCGTAGACTGGTTCGATAGCTTCATACACTTCAATTGGAAGAGCTGGCCCATGCTTGTACTGAGCCAAACTATTTGTAGCTTTAACCTTTTGCCATGAGCACCATGAATCCTCTCCGATCGGACATTTATCGTGCTGCATCAGTAGATGATCCAGTATAGCCCATATACTGTTTCTCATTTGTTCAACCGAATCACAGTTTCTACGAATGGCTAATCCATAATAAATAGAGAGTTCGTCTATTAGTTTTCCCGTCAATTTGCCCCTTCCACCAAGGCCTTATTCTTTTTCAAATCACGTAGGCGGGTACCCATTCGCTTTTGAATGTGATTTATACACTCTTTCTTGAGTACTGTGACATTCTCATAGGGCTTAGCATTAGTAATGCCTTTAGAAGTCTTAGAATCACCCTCACCAATATAATGGGGGTATTTTACCTGGTGCAAAGCTTCGGAGCGCTGAAACATCGCAACAACTGCATTGATTTCCATTTTTCGTCCTAATCCAACGTGATTCACATCGGACTTATCTTTGTGCCCATTCCGTATATTCTTCATTCTTCCAGTACTCACACGCCTCACAGTATTTTGATTTCACTGCGCAGTCTATAATTTTTGCACTGTAATTGCCAATAAATGTCACTAAGCCGAACATGGACGTAAACCCACGTTTCTCCACGAACTATCGCCTGGTACCATAATTCCATTTTCTCCAGAAATAGTATCTCATCTTTCGCTGCTTTCATCATACTGTTTTTGCAAACTAGTTTAGTTGCAGTTGAAATTCGTTCGACAACCTTATTCCATAATGCACAAATTTCACTTGATGTCTCTAACTCGTGTCGATTCAGCGGTCTTCTCTTTTGCACCTTTTGGACCACAATACACTTTTTCACTCACTATAAAAACGAAGCAATAACACTCACAAAACATAAAAAAAGGTAGCACAATTATCTATAAAAAACAAACGTTGCTCAAATACCGTCCTTCTCGAATGTTTCCCTGTATGAAACTGACAGAAACCGACGTTTCTAAAGACGAAACAAGCACGTGGCAAATAGCTTCGAAAACATCTGCCGTATACCTACTCTAGTCCCCTAAAATATCGTGCCTCGTTTCGGTCATAAGAGTCCCGCTGCTTACCTGACGACTTTGTACTAACTTTGAAAAACAAGTATTTCGAGATATTTCACGGCCATAATCTTTTGGGATATTATTTTTGAAGTCCTAAGGGACCATTGAAAGCTATAAAAAAAAAACCGATTTTTTGAAAATCCTAGAGTGGCCTAACCCCTTGGGCATGAGCGCATATCAGGGTTACATTGTCGAATTTAGTCTTGATACAGATGCGTTCGCTCACGTGCAGAAAGCTCATGACTACGTTTGAGCCAAGTACGGACAGACATGCTGAAGTTTGGAGTCTTTGCCCCTCAAGACTGCATTATAACTACCTCCGGATTCTCATTCAGGTGGAAGTACACCAAAATCATTCCAATAAGGAAAAAAATTAATGGTAAGGAAAAGGGCGTTTGGAAAAGCAACCTGCAAACTGATTCAAAGCTATCTTATGGAAATCAAGCTTCAGAGTGCCAACCAATCTGATTTCCGTCTAAGGCACACCTGCAAAACTGCTTTGCTTCCTGTAGTAGATTTTAACGGGTGACCAGATAGCAACAATAGTTTTTCCATTTGTTATGTTTCAGCGGCTGTCAAAGTTACCAACGGCATCCAGCTGTCAAAATATTCAACAAGGTTTACCATTTCATCATGCATCGTTTTACGCTTGCCGAATGTACGGAAATTATTAAAAAATATTAGCACGCAACGTGAATTTCGTTGTGAGGTCGATCGTCATCATAGCTTCAGTGTGCAGGCAATTCATCGCACCGGGAAAGATTTGAATGTGAGTACAGTCTTTTGGATCTTAAGCCACCAACCAGTGCGAAATGATGAAAACACAGTCGCCGTAGTGGCCTATATCGAAGTAGACCCAGAAATGTCGATTCGGCGCCGATCAGCTGAATTGGGCATCGCCAGAGATTTTGCGGCTGGGTTTGGGCTTGCATCCATGTAAGATTGTGCTGACGCAAGAATTGAAACCGGACGACCATAGACAATGCAGTGAGTTTGCTAATTGGGCGCGAAAAATGTTGACCGGAGATCCGGATTTTGGTCAAAAAATCATCGTCTCGGGCGAGGACGATTTTTGGCTCAGCGGCTATGTCAATAAGCAAAGTTGCCATTATTGGAGCAAACACAATATACAAGTGTTCGGCCAAGCATCAATGCATCCACAAAGATTGACTATTTGGTGCGCTTTATGGCATGGCGGTATCATCGGCCCTTGTTTCTTTCGAAATGTCAACCGACTTTCTGTTGTCAGAGCTCGACAACATTGACATATCCGATCTGTGGTTCCAAAAAGACGGCGCTACCTACCGTAAAATCGACGGAACGCTCGAAGTTGTGAAGCAGAAATTTGGCGATTGGGTCATCTCACAGCGATCGCCCATCAATTGCCCGCCGAGAACATGCTTTCTCGATTATTTTCTCTGGGACCACTTCAGGTCCTTAATCTACGCTAACAAGCCAACCACTTTGAACGAGATCGAGGCCAACATTCGACACGTTTTTTTTTCGGAATAACGCCGCACATATTGGACCTAGTTATCAAAAATTGGACCGATCACTTTGAAGCACTGCCTGCGAAGCCAAGGCGGCTATTTGAATGATGTGGTTTTCCACACATAATGACATGAACGTAGCGACTAAGCCAGAATCAATTTTATATCCCACGCTGTTGCTGTTTTTATTTAACCTTTTTTCCTATTTCGCTTGTCTGGTCACCAAGTCCATGTCCAAGAAAGTTCATGGATATGAGTCATGTTATCTTCTTAACGCTCCTAGACTTCTTCAAGGCATTTGACACTGTCAACTACAAACTATTATGTGAAATACTGCAGGAAATATTTTAGTTTTCAAAATAATCTGCAAAACTCATTTACTCGTGCCGTTCCGAAAGACTGCAATGCATTGCAGCAAAAATGAACAGTTTTTGGCGGAGTACCCCAGGGATCAATCCTTGGACCGATGCTCTTTTTCTTCTATGTTAAGGAGCTTCCCAATCTGGTTCACCATTGCCAATATATTTGTGCGCCGATGACGTTCAACCCTTCTTCAGTAACCCCATTAGCAATTTAGATGTGGCTGGCGCAAAAGTTAATGAGGACTCATCGACTATACTCTACTGGTCAATAAGTAACTTTCTTTGTCTCAACCCGATAAAATCCACGGTAATTGCCATCCACAAGAATTGTAATGCAGACTATAATTGCAGAAGAAAACTCAACGTCGCTTTTAACAATTTCACACGATACGTTTACAACCTCCGAAGGTACGGTCATACAATGGTTGAAAAGTTTCCGACCCAACTAAGATACAAGACATTTTTTCAGAATTTTTTTTTTTTTTCGTTTTCTACATAGTCTCCTTGTAACTCTACACACTTCTCCCAGCGATGCTCCCATCTCTCTAACCCGTCCATTTGGACTTGGCGTTTTTCTCTGCAAAATAATTGTTCACGAAGGTGATTGCCTCCTCATTTGACGAAAATCTCTGTCCTCCGGGCGCAGTTTTTAAATAAGGGAACAAACAGAAGTCACTTAGGACTAGATCTGGTGAATAAGGTGGATGGTCAGGCAGTTCAAACCGCAATTCATGGATTTTCGCCATGGCAACCGCTGAGGTGTGAGACGGCGCGTTGTCTTGGTGAAACAGGATTTTCTTTTTCTGCAAATGTGGCCGTTTTGGCAAGAAATGATGCGTAGTATGCTCCTGTAATGGTTTTTCCTTTTTGTAGACAATCGATTAAGATAACTCCTTTACTATCCCAAAAAATAGTCGCCATCAATTTCCACAGCCGAAAAAACAGTTTTTGCTTTCTTTGGAGCCGGCTCGCCCTTTGCAGTCCACTGTTTTGACTGAATTTTTGCTTCGGGCCTATAATGGCGTATCCAAGTTTCATCTACAGTAATTAATCGGCGCCAAAACTCGGATTTATTGCGCCTAAACTGCGCCAACAGAGCGTTGAAAATATTCATTCCAACACGTTTTTGGTCTAACGTAAGCAAACGCGGCACCCAACGCGCGGACAGCTTTCTCATGCCTAAATCTTGATTTAATATGTAACGAACACGTTCTTTGGACATTTTCATAACCTCTACTATCTCTCTCACTTTAATTCGACGGTCGTCTAACACCATTTGGTGAACTTTAGCAATGTTATCGGCAGTGGTTGCAGTTTTTGGACGTCCCAAACGTTCATCATCTCCCAAGCTCGTACGGTCACGTTTAAATACAGCTGCCCAAAATTTCACTGTGGTGCAGAGTCCCCATACACAGAGTCCAACTCATTTTTGATTTGCGTAGGCGTATTGCCTTTCAAAAACAAGAATTTACGAGTAATAACAGCTCGATACTCAATTTTTTTCCATTTTCACGAAAAAACTACACTCAAACAACTGCCAACTAAAAACTGAGCGTCCAAAATGACTGAAACTTCGGTAAGTAACTGCCAAAAGGTGCACAACTAGCATGCACTAGCTCTTATTGACGAGTGTCGCTATCTTTACGTTGCGGTCGGAAACTTTTTAGACAACCCTCGTATATCTGCTTATTCAAAACGTATATTCGGCTGCTCTTTTGAAAATCTGCTGGTATATCGCTCCGCTATTAGGTTTACATAACATCCCTGCTTTTTTCCAAGCTCGACGGGATTTTGCTTTATTCCAACCTCGTTACTCTTGTTTAATTTCGTTCATGCTGCCCGTCTGTGGAACACCCAGCCAATTGAGCTGAGAAGAGTTAAACACACAGTAGATTTCCAGTCTTTACTTCTGGAATACCTTTCCAGAGACTATAACTTTTAATTTTCAAGAGCCAAGACTTTTGTCAATGGCTCAACATGCCTACTGTAAAGGAAAGTCGATGGAAACGGCTCTGCATTCACTGACTAGCCACATCGAACGATCCCTACAATATAGAGAATACACAATGGTCGCTTTCCTGGACATAGAGGGAGCCTTTCACAACGTCAACACATTCGCAATCACGACTGCGCTGTCAATTCTGCAGGTAGACTTGGGGAGTTGATCACTTTTATGCAGGATAATCAACTCCAAATTGGGTGGGGCTCTGTTAAAAGATGTGTCAGCAAGGCGGTGTCCTTTCTCCCCTTCTCTGGAACTCAGTGGTTAACGAATTGCTGGTATACCTGGAAGCGGATGATAGCAGGGTGATTGCCTATGTGGATGACGTTGTTATAGCCGTCTCAGATAAGCATCTTAATACCATTAAAGAACTCCTTCAGCTAAATCTTAACAGATTAATCCGATGGGGAGTAAACCCCATAAAACTGATCTTCGCCTCTTTTCCAGAAAATATAAAATTCCAATCATAGACACTCCCTCAATAAACGGTACCAGCTTAGTCTTTTGCGATACAGCAAAATATCTGGATCTCATTTCTGACAGGAAACTTAACTGGTAACCTAACATTCAAGAAAGAGTCAAGAAAGCTACAGTAGCTTCATTCTCTTGCCTTCAACCTCGCATAACCCACTGGCTATACATCTCGGTCATAAGACCGATACTCACCTACGGGATTATTGTCTGGTGAACGGCCTTAGACGATGCAGTCAACTGCAGCAAACTAAGCAGAGTCGAAAGAACAGCATGTCTATGCATAAGCGGAACCTTACGGTCTACTTCCTCTGCGGGATTAGACAATCAGTTTCACTTGACACCCCTCGATATCTTCAGCAAGCAAGTAGCTGCGACTGCAGCAATTCGCCTTATAGCGACTACAGAGTGGACTCACAGAGAACTTCGACTGCACCATACCTAAACTTTGGTTTGACAAAGACTTCCATGTAAGCTTCCCCTCTAGATCCTTCTGGAAGGAAGATGCTATTATGGAGGACAAGTTAATCCACTTTTACACCACCGTCCAAATCACCGTAGCGTGTTCTATTCGGAAATTTTGACAGTTAAAGGAGCCCTGTCCTGGCTGAAGAAAAACATGATATCTGCATAGGATATCCGCATCTTTTCGGATAGTCAGGCTGCTATCAAGCCTCTAGAATCAGTTTCATTAAATTCTAAACCCGCCCTTGAATGCCGATCATCTATTACGGAGATGGCAGAGCAGTTCGACTTTCACCTTTGTTGGATGCCGAGCCACACAGACATTTCAGGGGATTGTAGGGCCGACGAACTCGCCAAAATTGGAACCACTCTGCCTATTCTACCGGAAAAGAGTAGCATCGGTATACCAATCGCTACGTGCAAATCAATATTAAAGCTGGATGCAAACAAAAGAACACACCTTAGGTGGACTGTTGGAACAACATGTCTTGCGACCAAAGAGATCTGGCCAAAGCTGAATCTTAATCGCTCTAAGAGTTGCCTGCCTTATAGGCAAGCATGTAAGAGGACTTCGCGACTTTATAAACAATTTTTGTAGAAGCGGCATAGGAGACAAGCGGAAGAGGAGACAATCCTCCACCGCAGCAGACATTCTCCAGCTTGACACAGAGTTCACATATTTCTGCCAATTAGTTCCATATGATCAGCGTGACCTTTTGCAGCAAATTTAGTAATTTAGTGACATATGGTATACTGTTCTCTTCTCGGTGACAATGTGCTTATTTATTTACTCGGCTGCTATTTACAAGGAGGCAATTACCTAGGAAATGAGTGTATACGTAAGCTTCCGTGTTGTATCCATTGAAACAAAAACCTCTGGTTAGGGGGTGGTTGTGCTCCTGAAGTCCACCGATAAGAATAGGTCTGACCCTAAATCTTATCGAGGCATCAGCCTGCTTTCCGTACTAGGAAAAGTGCTGGAAGGGGTTATGGTGGAAAGGGTTTCCGAGAGCATGACGGAACCAATGTCCCCCTTCCAATTACAAAAGGCAAGTGTGTCGAGGATGCATGGTCTTTTCTAAAAGGCAGGGTCCTGAGAAGCAGCGCCAAAGTGATTATAGGCATCTTTATTGATTTCAAAGGTGCCTTTGATAACCTGAACTGGCAGAAAATAGTAACCAGGTTGGAGGAATTAGGCTGTCGGGAAATTGAGCTTTGGGGAAGCTATTTCTCCGACTGAAAAGCGAGTGTGGTAAATACGCACGACAGCGTCTTAATTAGTGTTGAGAGAGGTTGCCCCCAGAGGTCCATCTGTGGTCCTTTTATTTGGAACCTGATGATAGTAACCAGGTTGGAGGAATTAGGCTGTCGGGAAATTGAGCTTTGGGGAAGCTATTTCTCCGACTGAAAAGCGAGTGTGGTAAATACGCACGACAGCGTCTTAATTAGTGTTGAGAGAGGTTGCCCCCAGAGGTCCATCTGTGGTCCTTTTATTTGGAACCTGATAATGGACCCACTCTTGTGCCGACTAAACGAGCTCTGTGGATGCTGCGCCTACGCAGATGACCTGCTCCTCATCCTTGAAGGCCAGTCCAGGGCCCAAATCGAGGTATTATTAGGAGAAAGAGCTCTAGCAGTCGTTGCTGAATGGGGAGAAAGCGTTGGGGTAAGTGTGTCGCAGGATAAGACTGGCAAATTGAATACAAGAAGTCGGGCTCCTGCGATACTTTTGAACGGCGTTAGCATTAGATATGTGACTAAGGTCACATAGCTGGGCATAACGTTGGGTGAGTGTATGAACTTCATGCCTCACCTGGTTCGAATCAGACAACGCATGCTGAGTGCTGTAGGCCATATAAGGCGCATTTTGAGACAGACGCTCTGTCCGTGTCATATACGATGGCCTTTTTGTTGCTTGTGCAACATATGGAGTATCGGTATGGTATGACAGGGTTATGACTCTGGATAGTCGTAAGCAGATCGTGTCTTGCCAAAGAGTCGCCTTACTTGGGTGTTTACCTGTGTGCCACACTGTCTCCACAGAAGCAAGGCAGGTGTTACTAGGAGTGCCACCTCTGGATCTGGAAGTGATACGTCGTGGTATTGCTTTCAAAATCAGAAAATGTCTCCCTCTAAATGGGCGAGATTGGGTTTCCCCGGAAGAAGTGGATGGCCCATCCCTGAAGCAGCGTAAAACCTCTCTACACGCATGTGTTCTATCTAGATGGCAGTCTAGATGGGATGCTAGCGAAAATGGCAGGGTTACTTACGGCTTCCTAAGGGATGTGCTAACCATGAAAGTATTTCTTGAGCGGAATTTTACCCTCAGCCTGGGCTTTTTGTTGACCGGGCATGGCTCTCTTAATGCATTCTTGCATAAGAGAGGGCTTAGCGGGGTTGCGAGCTGCTCATGTCCTATGTGAGTGTCCCAATTACGCTGACATTAGAGACTTGCAGGCTATGGGCATCATCTTTAATGGTGAGGCCTACGATGTCAGTGGAATTATCACTGATACCGTACGGTTCGAAAGAACCCGTAATTTTGCAAAAGAAGCGTTTAATAGAAGACGTATGTAGTAGGCAGCTAGCGGGCGGAATTTAACGTAGAATTTTGTCTAAAAGCGAAAGGTTGCGAAGCTCGACCGGAAGCTATATTCGGGTACCACGGGAGGTCAGAAGCCCCCGGAACTATGGGTCCGGCGGCCTGATCTAGGAGCTGGCCCCCTTGTGGGAGTATCGTGGTGGCTGTTGGTTTAAACCCAAAATCGCGGGGAGAATGGACCGAATGGATCTTGGACATCTCATGGCTTAGCATGTGTGTAGTTTACTACGACCTGTGCTAAACCATGGGATTGCTATGGAACCAATTGGTCTGCTCGATGTGGAGTTGCATTGCAACCGGGTGCCATGACCCACAGAATGGCTGAGGTATTAGATAGGCCTCGACCCTTCACCAAAGGGGAAGTTCGTGCCTTACACACGACTTCGAATCTGGTACTGGTGGTAGTACTTGTACTACCCGAAGGGCGCTTATCAACGCATTATTTTGATATCTTGTGCGAAGACGCACCGTAGGCTTAAGCCCTCACGGCAGGTACCTACGTAAAACACAAGAGACATCTGTCTCCCAGAGAAGAAAACTTCACTTAGGAGCTCTCTTCTACAATGACTTAAGCGATCTAAAGAATGTGGACGTTAACAGTCTCCTACGCTTCATCCACGTGGCATCACAAATAAATAACACCTGGCAGAACTGGAAAAAGAAAAAGAAATGATGACGTAACCATAGCTTGACAGTATGTTCATCTACAGCTTTCTACATGCTTAAGTGTGGAATCTGTGTTCTTGCTTAAATGGAATTTCGACGCCTATCACCCTGAGTCCATCTTCTGCAGTGTTGACGTAGAAGTTTTGCTTCAAGTGTTCTTTGTGCTAAACCCACGTTGGGCAAAATTCATTAAAACGAACCCACCTTCATCAAAAGCTGGAGTGTACTCTAAATAAATCATTCCTTACAAAGGACATTACACTTACACGAGCAGATCTAAACATCTTTCTAAGTCCCGCATGCCCTCTTGGAACATTACTGCATCATCATCATGCAAATGTGCAATGTTAACGATACTTCTCAAGATTGATAATCTCCCAGGCGATGACAACAAGGATACATAGGACATGTAGAACTGTAGAAACCTGTTTAAAAGAGCATACAGCCAAGAACATTGAATATCTAATCGACCATGTTCACTTGACAAACGACAAGTACTCGTACAACCCCTAGCCTTGCATTTAACAATTCAAAGTCGGATCCCAATCAAACGAATTGACACGAACATCTTCAAGTGTACTCGACTGTACTCGTATGACACTCCGATGTTGTTTAAGATGACCGACCTAAGGTCGGTATCACATTTATCCTTACATAAATGCCAAACAA
Organism: Volucella zonaria; assembly: GCA_963966105.1. Lineage (NCBI taxonomy): Eukaryota > Metazoa > Arthropoda > Insecta > Diptera > Syrphidae > Volucella > Volucella zonaria. The sequence continues at coordinate 125,961,696 of OZ014533.1, read as the reverse complement.
AACTTGTGAACGTTGGAATATTCAATTCGATTGCCACCATCAATGTCAATTCCAACAAATGTACTCGTGCTCGTATGTTTGCTTCATCTGGATGCCTTGAATAAGCGTGCATGTCTGTTTCGTGTATGAATAACGTTTGCAACAATTGAAAATGAGTGAGTTTGCTTGTCAGCAACATGAACGGGAGTAGGAGAGCTGAAGCAGAAGCAGAAGCAGGAGCAAAAAGAATAACAATAGCAGAATCGCCCATAGTGCCAGTCAAGCAGAAAAGGCAAGATGTCCTTGTCGAGAGCACAACGTGGTTATTGTATCGGAAGAGCGATAGTATGCCAAGTGTAATGCAAAATTAATTGGACCTCGAATATTCAGCCTGCAATCATCATCTTTGTATTGTATGTCCAGCTTATGCCTCGGTACAACCAACTGGATCCACTTTAGGTGACGCCACCATCACAAAAAATACCCCAAAGGGCATTGAAATTACAAGAGATGAAATCTAGTCACGTTCTTCTCGTCGTCGTTGGTTAATATCGTACCCTTGCTCCTTTATTCCTTGTGTCATTCGCATCGATTTTTTTTTACGCTGCCTTCTTGCTGCTGTTTCGGAGACGGATTTTTTTTTTTTTTTTTTTCGTTCAGTGTTTTTACTCCTCGTCAATGTCTTAATGTTTTATTCTTCGTCCTTATTAGGGAGCCTGTTTAGCGCTTCGATTTTTTTTTATGACATAATTATGCAGAGATCTATTGTCCGTTGTAAATTCAATTAATAACCCTAAACTACCCTTAGATGAGTGATGGGTAAGAGCTAAAGTCCTCGGGGTAAAACCAAAATAAAAAGAAACAGAACACACAAACCCAGTAAGGACAATGGCAAAGGAAATCGCATGCACAGTAAAGAAAAAAAGGGAAACAAGAATGCAAATTAAGCAAATTTGAACTTGGGTCGATGAGTGGGGGGTGCCTTTACTATATCGACGGAGCGGCGCAGCCAAAGATGCAAGGATGGGCACTGAGCCAAGATTGTTTGTGTGAACTGAACTAAGAGTAAGAGTTCAGTCAGAGGAGAATAGTCCTTCTAATTGACTGTGGACTTTCGAGAAATAAGCTGGTAATGGACAGTGATTTACCGGATGACAACAGAAGGCAAGCGGACCACAGGATTCAGTCGTGGTCTTCTTTTTTTTTCCAATTTTTTTTTATTACCTATTCGAAGGATTCAGACTGAGATTTCTGCAGCTGCATTGGTGGAGGAGGCGGCGAGCAAGGAGAGAGAAAGCTAGAGTGGATTGACATTGGTATTTGTGAAATCCGTTTCTTTATTGCGTTATCCTGTGGTTTTGCATTTAGTATCTTTGAAAGAGAGGGAGAAAAAGGAAAAATAGATTAACCAAGTGAATTTATTGGCAAAGCGATTTCGAGAAGGTTTTATGCGTCAAACTAAATATTTTGTATTTAATGGTTTTATTTTTTGTTGGGCGGTAATACTCGCAGCATTTGTACTTCATAGGGAAAGCTAGGGTTAGTAGCAATTTTATTTAGATGAGAGCCTTCTATTCAGGAATAAAATGACAGGGTTGTGAGTCTTTTATTATGAAAATGTAGTTGTGTTCGACGAGAGCGGACTAACGTTTGGCTTTTTTATTTTGTAAGGTTACTCCAATTTCGCAGCATTTTAGATGTTTTAGTAGTTTTGCGGAGTAATGTGGGCATGTGAGGTGAGCGTCTTCGATCGATGGTCCAGGTGGACAAGGAAGGAAGTGAATCGCTGAAGATTATAACAAGCATTATGCATTGAGCTGAGTTCAACTACTCAAATGTAACTAAATAGAATTTTTTTTTTACATCCATCCATTTTTGACAGTTCTTTGAGACACTTGTCACCAGACGAACATAGCCCATCGTAAGGGCAGCCAACAAAACAATGTTCAGATGTCAAATTCAATAAAATCAAGATTCGGTGTTGTTCTTTGAATCGAAACGAGCGGGTTTTTTTTGTCCTTTTTGGGGATTCTAACGAAAAGCCATGGTGAGAAAAATTCAGAAGTGGGATAGCTTTAAAAAAGAATTTTTTAGTGAAACCCGATAATGTTTGCAACAAAAATTGAAGCATTACGTGTAAAAGAACTTAAAGCAATTTTAAGGCGAAACAAGCAACCGATTACCGGTAAACGAACGCATTTGATTGAGCGCGTGCTTAACATTTTGGAAAGCGATGAAATCCCCAACGAATATCTTCTCAGCGTCCATGAGGCAGAGGAGACGACGACAGTGCGGAGCGATATTATCAATTTCACGATTTTGGTACAAGGCTTGCAATTGCATTTATCCTCTTTGGCTACTGCTTTAAATTCTAGAGAAACGCATCCAATGCCGACGCCAGCATCAACGTCATTTCAACGCCATCTTTGTCATCGGCGATGCATCATTCACAGCAGATATTGTCCAATGTCCACGAGATTCATTGCGAATATGACCCGTCCGATCTGCTCTCCCCGACTGCCGAACAATACGTGCAACGAGTCAACGTACTAATTACTGGCTACGGCTGGGATGAGCGGAGCATTTTATTTGTATGCCAATCCAAGATGAGAGGTGCAGCGAAGTTGTGGTCAGAAGCACTCTTGGATTCCATTAAAACTTGAAACGAATTCCCTACCCGCTTGGTAGAAGATTACGGCAGAGCATTTAATGAAGCAGACATTCATTTTGCAATAGTTGAAAGCACACGAAAACCTTCTTCAGAACAGACAAAAGCACAGACTGTCCGACAATAATCACGTACATACGAAAAGCGATAAAGAACACGGAACTGTAGTCTGCTTTGGAGAGTTGAAACTTCATCACGCTAAACGAGCTCCGAAACGCCATCGTTAGGTTCATCACTTAATCGTTCAACGTTCACAAGTTTCACGGCAGAACCTCAACGAGCCCCAATGCCAACAAACAACGCAAGCACTAATCTTGCATTTTAATTGTGATCAGATAGAGCATATTTCCATTAACTGCCCGCGACCCCAACGCAAACAACGTTGCACGATTTTCCGCCGAATTGGACACGCCGACAGTCCTTGTCCCGAAAAGAACAGAACGACATCTAACGCACCAAAAAAATAGCATCCTTTACATGGCATCAAACGCAGAATTAGGTGACAACAAAACGAAAAACATCCAGGTCAACGGTCACAACGTCATCGCCTTCATCGACACAGGCAGCGATAAGTCCCTCATCCAATGGCGTGTTGCAAATAGTATTGGATCAATCATTCGTTGCGACAAATTCGAACTCAATGGATTTGACGGCGACACAGTTGAATTCACGCATAAATTTCCAGATAATCGACAGCTCGCACATCGTCTATTGTAACATTGTCGTAGATTACGACGTCCTCCCATATACCATCATAATGCAAAACGACATATTGCACGACAACAATTTTCAACTCGTTGTTAGAAAGAAAGCATGTCATCTTGAAGCATCCACAGATGACAACATCAAACTCGACACCGATCTGGAAGTTCACACGCTGAACAGCATCCTGGAACTTAACAACACGTTCTCAGATTGTTTCGGTGAAACTCTCAATAAGTTGGGGGAGTGCAACACGACAACGATGAACATCAATCTTATGTCGGAGACACCGATCTCCAGAAATCCATAAGGCATACCCTTCTCCAAGAGGGAAGTCCAACAAAATCGTCGCAAAACTACTCGACTGTGGAGTCATTCGACCAGGCGAATCACAATAGTTCTCGTCAAAAAATTGTCTGACCCGATGCCCACGGTAGAATGCAAGCAGCAGGCAAAAGATCTTCACTGGGTATGACCAAATACCAAGTGCAGAAAGTCCACGGCGTTCATAACAGACAGCGGTCAATACGAATTTAATCGCATGCCGTTTGGACTCTTAAACGCTACTTGTGTCTTCCATGGCGCAATCGTCAAATTAGTAAAGCCACTGGAGGGGAAGGTCTTCAGATATGTGGATGAGGTGATCATACCTTCAAACTTACCGGAGGAAGGGATAGTAATCCTGTCGGATTTCATGCAACACGTACGACACGCAGGTATGACGTTGCGATTGAGTAAATGTGTGTTTCTCACAAACCAAATTTCTTTCTTGGGACATCGTCTCACTGAGAATGGTCTCAAACCAGGTCCCCAGCCAATTGGAAGAGTCATTGGACTAGCCAGCTTCTTTCCGAAATTCGTCGAACACTTTTCTATAATCGCCTAGCCATTAACAGAGCTGCTTAAAAAGGATCCTTTTCGATGGAAACAACCACAAGCGATGGCATTCAACACGTTGAAGAAAATCTTGTGCAACGAACCTGTGTTGGGAGTGTCTGATATCAACAGACAACATGAGGTGCACACGGATGCGAGTTCCGTGGGACTTGGTGGAATATTATTCCAATCAACTCTCAACGAAAACGAATAGAAACCCGTGTTCTACTTCAGCAAGAAGACGTGCAGGCCAGCGGAATCGAAGTATGCTAGTTACGAGCTAGAGGTGCTCGCTATAGTCACAACGCTCGAACGATTTAGGGTGTATTTACTAGGCAGACGATTTACAGTGGTTACCGATTGCTCAGCAATCAGCGCAGTAAAGGAGTCAACATCACTTATACCGGGAATAGCCAGATGGTGGTTGCGGCAATAAGAGTGTGACTTCGTGGTGGTTCATCGCAGTGAAAACCGTATGATACATGTCGATGAGCTTAGCCGTGCACCGATTGAACCCGCTTGTGAGCTGTCGACTGTGGCCGCAAACGTATTCAGAGTTAGGATTCGGCGCGACGATTCGATATGTTGTATGCAACGTAAACACCGTAGACTCGTTGAAGTTATAGATGCGTTGCAAAGGAACGAGCAGACTTTTAAAAAGGGCTTTGTCATGTAAGATGGGCGACTGTTCAAGAAAACTGGAGGTGGACCTAAACTGGTAGTGTCGTCAGGTGTACATTGGCGAGTAGTCAAACACTTTCATGATGACATGGGTCATCATGGCGTCGACAAGGTTATATAGCGTATCAATCATTTTGGTTTCGACGAATGAGAAACTACGTTAAGGCATACATAACTGCGTGTATGCAATGTTACAACAAACGATCGCCAGGAACATCAGAAGGGCGGATGTACGTATACGACATCAACCCCATACCTTTTCGGACGCTTCAGATCGATCATCACGGCCCGCTTCCGAAAAGTCGTCGAGGGAAAACTCAGGTTTTAGGAATTGCCGACGCGTTTAGTAAATACGTTGTAGTAAAGGCAGTGGGGAACACGAAGACAAAACCGGTAATTGCAACTCTTGATGAACTTACTTCTTTGTTTGGGTTACCAGATATTTTGATAAGTGACCGTGGTACGGCATTTACATCAAGAGAATTTGAAGACTATTGTGAAAGGAATTCTATTCGTCATGCAAAAACGGCAGAGCGCACTCCTAGGGCGAACGGACAAATCGATCGCATTAACGTGACAATTCTTCAATTCCTGCGAACTTTGAACAAAGATGAGCGTGATTGGGACCTGGAGATAAGAAACCTTCAATAGGTGATCAGCACACAGTGCAACACTACGACAGGCTTTTGTCCAGCTGAGCTTGCATTCGATTTTAAATTGAAGGACATCATTACTAACCAATTTGTTCAAGCCGTCCATGATGTCGATGATAATCAACTCGAACTAATTTCTAAGAAACATGAGGAGTGGAAGTTACGATTCGACAGGAAGCATAAGCCATCCACAACACTAGTGTTCGTTGAGACAGTGTCAAATCCGAGCGGAGAATCACACAAATTGGGGCCACGTTACAAAGGAGGAAGTCAACTTATCTAGGAAACGCCGCGAATTCACGAGAGTTATACCGAAGGAGTACTTCTAAATCATTCCAACGTAATTCCATAATCGCTATCGACGTGTTGTGAATAAATCTTGGGCTGTGTACAGACATTTTAAGGGCACGCAAAATTCCTTGAGCGCGGTCCAATTATAAAAAATTACATACCATATATACACTCTGCATGACCTGTAACCGCTGTGAATGAAAGTGTGTATGCAATAGTTTAGCCTTTGTCCGTCCATTATGCAAAAAGTCTAGGTCTGCAGCCATATATGATTCATCTGGTACAGGAACCAAAGCTTGAAGTCGACACTTATCTTTATTGAAAAGTCATGTGTTTTAACGGAGCTATTTTCGATTCAGTGAATTTGTAAACAAGAGAAATTTCCCTTCTGCAGGAAATCCAGAAGGGGCTCATGAGACTCGTTTACTTATTTACTAAGCTACGGTCGTAGATGGACCAAGGCCTCAGGTTACATGCCCCCCCTTCTAGCGCGCTCTTTTCTTAGGTGCCTCCATTTGAGTACGCGAAATTGGCTGAGGTTCTCTTATGTCGTTCACTACTCAACTTTCTCTGGGTTGAAGTCAAAATATTTCCGTGTTCGGCTCTAGAATTGACTTGTGAGAATCGGCCAACCCATGCAGAGATCCCATTCGTCGGACACACCTTCGTCGATCCAGATTTAGAAGATCCTGCTCCTTTAAACAGATTATTAGTTGCCTTAACCTACTAACTTAATGGGTCTAGTAGCTATAACTTTAGCTTAAAAATTGCTGTCCTGACATTACCATGGTCGGATGGACGGAAATGTTGTCTGTCTTCGTCCAGTCTGAATGGCTTATTTTGCCCGACGGTGGGATGCTATTCGTCATTACCGTGTAACAGTCTGTAGCAATAATATATAAAGATTCTGAGCACCGACTATGGTTCTGCTATGAGGTTTTTCTCTCCATCCTTGCAGATCTCCATTCGGGCATTACAGATTTAGCATGTTCGCATTATTTTTTGGTAAATCCTCCAAACCTCATTCTTCCTCCCTCAGGAGTCTATGTTCTCCCTTCATTTCTGCATGTGCTCATCGTTGTCTGCAGAGCCACTCTGTACGTTCGCTATTCCGCATTCGTCATCGAGACGGGGAGTTTGTTTGCTGGGGTGAGTTATGCAGGGTACATAAGAGGCGGCCCTCTGATAGCTCTTTCGCAATGAGGCCACTGGTCTTCTGCGTTCCATGCTGGTGACAT